>OU975445.1:2733750-5417500 GCA_918857605.2 Philereme vetulata
AGTGTTTAAGTATTATATCTGTTATCTGGTTCCCACAGTACAAGCTCTGCTTAGTTTGGGGCTAGATAGTGATGTGTGAAATTTCCATCAATAATTATTTATTTATTTGTTCAAATTCAAATTTTTGTGTCAATTTTAAACATCTGCCTTAATAATATTGTTACAGTAAATCTAAACAGCAAACACTATGCTATAGTAGGCACCCAAGTACCTAAATTTGGTATATTTTCGAAATCCCCACTGCTACGTAAACGCCAGTTCGTAGAGTCCTCGTAACCGGACTTTTACTAAAAACATACATGCTTATGAGTATACTATAAGGGTAATTTCTTAATAAGTTATTTGATAACAAATTGTCCGTGTTAAATTATATGCTTGTAGTAATAGTCCAGTTAGAAGGTCTCTACGCACCAATGAGGTACTCGTAGCGGTGGGCATTTCGATAAATAAACCCTAAATTGATCACTTTTGTAGCGTTAGTTTTCTGCTACGCCTCAGTACTATTTTTTACCTACCGTTATGCCGACTTAACGTAGCTTTACTGTAACAAGGCAAAACATGTTTTTGTCGCGTACGCTAAGTGGTATGTAATTAAATCAAAATTGGCTAAGCCCTTTGATTTGATAGGGCTCCCACGAAACCTGACTATAATTACATTAATTAGCTGTTATTTGTGTATTTGTAAACAAAGGATTTACATAATAAATTACGATCTTGATATTATATGTTAAAAATAACACCTGTAGAGCAATAACCTACTGGTTTGGTGGTTATGTAAGTGATTTCTGAGAATTATGTTGTAGGTTCTTACAAAGCTAGACAAACCCTTTACAACGAAAATATTATGAACGTATGAAAAAACCTATAATGATATTCGCATAAAAAATCACACAGGCCGTTCACTCACAACAACATTCTTGTTTGTGAAAAACATTCGTAATATTTTTATGAGCCTGTTCCAAATAATCAAGGAAGTAAATGCTCGTAAATAAAGCATACACTGGAATGCCATAATAAATAAATTACATAATTAAATTATATGGCGGGAATGAACAATTATTCATAAATACTACTACTAGCGCCATCTATTACAGCCACTGTTCAATCGGCCCGTAGTTGTTTGACGGGTGGCCAGCGTAGTTCGCGCGAGGACCGCTAGGTGCCGCCTCTTGTTTGAAGAATTCCGCAACGTTTCCGCTCATACTGCCATAAGGGATACCTCCTGAAAAATATAGTTATATATTACCATACAAAGGAACAAAACGTGTTACTAGGCTTAACACTTTTATTATGGCAACCTCTGTGGCGCAGTGGGCGATAGCTGGATAAGACGCAGGAGGTTGCAGGTTTGATCCCCGCTGCAGGACAAATTTTTGCATGGTCTGCAAATATTTGTTCCGGGTATTATAACTGTGTTTTTACAAAAAATAAGTTTAGTAGTACGTATTCTATGAGTTATCTGGTTCCCATAGTACAAGCTTCGCTTAGTTTGGGGCTAGATAGCGCTGTGTGAAATTTCCATTATAATTACGCAAGAGTGGAAATAACGTAAATATCGAAGACTAAATTCGATTCAATGCTAACTATTTTAGGACTTAGAATGTTTGGTTCTAGGATAGTTATATTTAACTTCGACTGTTGACCACTAGTTCATCATCATCATCCACAGCCCATAAGTACACATTACTGCGTGTAGGCCTCCCTTTGTAACCTTTGTGCTTTGTAACTACTGCTTCATACAAACTTTTTTTGTCACACAAGATGAATCAAACTCAATCTAAAGCTCAAAAGTGAATCATTAGTAGAAAAGAGTGTAAACTTACCATATGAGAGTCCAGGACCTGGGAGAGGTGGACTGCTACCCCCATCAGGGAACGCTGCAGCCAAGAGGAAGCTGGATATTACGCACAGCAGGATTGCAATCTGGAAATTGAACAACTCAACATTAACAAAGAGATAAGAAAACTTCACGAAATAAACCGTAGTCTTACAACAGTTGATTATAGATAATTTGCATACAAATCCCACCATTCAATAATCTTTACTAATATTATAAAGAGGAAAGATTTGTATTTTTGTGTGTATGTTTGTAATGAATAAACTCAAAAACAACTGTGCCGATTTCAAGAAATTTTAGAAAAAATTAGGGATCTTTACTAAAACTTAAGAAACGTAACCGAAGGTGTAAAAAAGTGCCCTAAAACGTCTTTCGTCGCATGTGCTGCGGAAACTATTGATGATAGAACCAAAGTATGTTCTACAATATTAAAGAACATATCAATATCTACAAAAAAAATTCAAATATTATGTGTCCAACTATTATCGTTACGTCACAATAACCACTTTTTAATTTTAAAAGTTGAGAGAAATACCGACAAAATGTATAATATTACAAAAGGAAAGATTTGTATTTTTGTAACGAATAAAATCTTAAACTACTAGACCAATTAAAAAAATTATTTCTTCATTAAAATGATACATTATTTCTGAGTAAGATAAGCTACTTTTTATCCGATTGCGCAGAAAGAGGGTAATGTTTTTATTGACAAACCATGCGTGCGATGTTGCAGCTAGTTTAATATAAAATGGTACCCTAAGAATTGAATAATGTAAATAAACGACGACCTCCGTGGCACAGTGAGCGAATAGCCTGCTGAGACGCAGGAGGTAGCGGGTTCGATTCCCGCCGCGGAACAATTGTTTGCATGATCTACAGATATTTGTTCCGGGTCTCTGCTTAGTTTAGGGTGCTAGTGCTATGTGCAATGTCCAGCAATATTAAAAAAAATATTTAAAAAAGCACTAAATAAGAGCAATGTTCATTAAATGTCACTGTGGTAGTTTAGACGAAACATAGAGGTCGATTAGAGGCAGCGTAGACACCGCTTAGAGACCACTTAGAAGCCGCGTAGAGCCCTCGTAGGCGCCTCATAAACTCATGTACGTAAATGAATGAAAATACTTTATTGTACACTTCAAAAGAAACAGACATAAAATAAAAATTCAAAAAGCAACAACTAAAATGGGCGGTCTTATCGCTTAGAAGCGATTTCTTCCAGACAACCTTTGGATGGAGAGGACTTTTGTAACATTACAATAATCGAGGGGGGGTGTACCTACATTAACAAAACTAAAACTATTAGGAGAGCGCTGATAACTTACAATAAAATAAAACAATATACATATATACATATACCTTCACCAAATAAATTAAATAAAAAATATATAGGTAAAGGCTGCTTAAACGTCATATAGAGGTCACGTAGAAGCTAAGTAGTCTACTAGTAGTAGTAGTACATACGTTTTTTGGAGGCCAAGAAGCCTCAAAATTGACTTGACGACTGATATCTTCATTATTCTAATTAATCATATAATTTGATAGTTTGAAAGACTAGCTAACTTTCACTAAATGAATAATAAACTTTTCAATTTTAATATAAATAAATATTGATGGACATTTCACACAGCGCTATCTAGCCCCAAACTAAGCAGAGCTTGTACTATGAGAACCAGATAACCGATAGAAAATTTATATAACTTATATAATTTTATTAAGATGTACTTTTACCTAGTTAAGAATATTTCTAAAACCAAATTGTAATTTGTAACTTCTTATACTTTATACTTTTTTATGATTTTTTTTTGTAAATACATACATAAACTAAACAGAGATACAACCAGACCCGGAACATATATCTGTAGATGTCTCCAATATGCAAATGTCTTCATTTAATTTTAATCTTCTTACCAACGATTTTCGTTTTCCATACGTTTTATGGCGGAATAAAAGACTGAACTATCAAAACTATATCTCAAGCAATACAGTGGCTGTATTAAGGGCACACTACCTGGGGAGACGATAAATCGCTTATTGAGAAACAATGTTTTGTTCAACAAACTGTGTGCTTTCAATCTGTAATTTATAAATGTTATAGTTAATGATACGTGCTAGATCGTCTGTGTTGTGAAAACACTCTCCAACATGACTCCAAATTTATCTTAAAACCGTTCATAAGCGATGATTACTTCAATTTAGATCTTGAAACTTTATACAGTAATTCTACACAACATACTCGTAAATAAGGGCACCTGTGTTTTAAATTTTCAAAATACCTTTTGAATTTACCATAAAATGAAAACACCTAGTTTTTGCACTAATGAAACCATTCGCTTCGGACGCCCAGTTCGCGATTCATTCTGGCCTCAACTTTCAGACGGGGTACCCGTGACGCTTATCGCTCCAAACGATCACGTAAATTATAAGTAGAAGTTAATACCTATATTAAGTTGGCTTTTGTAAAGACGCAGTAATGAGAAATAAGCACAACAAGAAAATGAAGGGACTGAATGATAAAAAAAACCGGCAAACTTAAGAACCACGGCGATATAGGATGTGCAGCGGTGCGCGGAGAAGCGGGGGTGAAATTCGAGTTTGGGCTGAGGTATAGTCAACTCTTAAGTATTATGGCAATTATAAAACCTTCAACTGAACACACAACAAGAATTTATGTAACTCGCAATAATATTCGAGTCCGGAAGCAATACATAGATACAAAATGTATTGATCAATAATACTAATAATACTTCCGTATTAAGATCTGATACCTTCCGCCCGAAACTGGAACTCGACGATTTGTTACGTCATATGAAATTTAATAAAGCAGTGACTAACTTAAGTAGTAATTCAAAAACGACATTTCAAAAGCAATCTACAGCTGCACATAATTCACTTCCAAATTAATTCTCTCGCAAGCGCAATAGATCTCTAAGGGAAATTTTAAAATAAGATAATGATCCGTAGGCTGGTAGGTACGAGTAACTCAAATAATATTTGCCAAGGTTCTGCTCTACTAAATGCCAGCAAGTAGTTCAAAGCTGACAACTTGTATTTTATTGTTCATTTAACATTGATTACATCAGTAGAACAAGCTTTCTTGTGACGTCAGCGTGCGGCTATAATACAACTTACCGATGAAAATACCATCTAATTTATCGAAGATGGATTAAAACTGTTCATTCGATAGATCCTAAGTAATATATACTAATATTATGAAGACGAAAGATTTGTTTGTTTGTATTGAATAGGCTCCGAAACTACTGGACCGATTTAAAAAAATCTTCCACTGTTGGGAAGCTACATTTTCCCCGGATGACATAAGCTACTTTTTACCCAACTGCGTGGAAGGAGGGTAATATTTTATTGAAATTCTACGCGTGCGAAGCTGCGGATTGGTCAGCTAGTGTGTCATAAAATTATTAGAAGACTTTTTTACCGACCACCTATTGAAATTATCTTGAATTTTTTTTGAACGAGTTTTTATGTTGCACCGTCGATAAAATAAACTATTGGTGCTAACAAAATCGATGACAAACCTCAAAAATTAAATCCATTCTGAGATAATTAGAAAACATACAAAAATGTTCTTTTAAGAGTTGACTATACCTCAACCCAAACTCGAATTTCACCCCCGCTTCTCCGCGCGCCGCTGCACATCCTATCTCGCCGTAGTTCAAATGTTTGCCGGTTTTTTTATCATTCAATCCCTTCATTTTATTGTTATGCTTATTTCTCATAACTGCGTCTTTACAAAAACCAACTTAATATTAAATTCTACTTATGAATTTATGATCGTTTGGAGCGACAAGCGTCACGGGTACCCCGTCTGAAAGCCGAGGCCAGACTGAATCGCGGACCGGGCGTCCGAAACGAATGGTTTCATTAGTGCAGAAGTTATTTATTTTAATTTTATCGTAAAATAAAAAGATATTTTAAAAATTTTAAACACAGGTGCACTTATTTATGTTGTGTAGAATTACTGTATAAAGTTTCAAGATCTACATTGAAGTATTCATCGCATAAGAACGGTTTTAAAATAAATTTGGAGTCATCTTTGGATTTTTTTTCTATCGAGAAAATTTTACGGAATCGTATTTTCACAACACAGGTTTTCTATCACGTATCCTCAACTATAACATATATGAATTACAAATTGAAAGCACACAATTTGTTGAACAAAACATTGTTGCTCAATAAGCGGTTTATCGTCTCCCCAGGTATAGTGCGCCCTTAAGGTTTATTGGACAATCTATATCTAGAAAAGAAAAGAAAGAAAGAAAATACATTTATTTGACACACACGCAGGACAGACCATTCAGAACAGAACAAATACAAAAACATACCTAGTTACCTAAAGATTATAATAAAAAAAAACAAATGGTTTAGGTACAGAATTACAGAAAAAACCACATCATAAAAGTTTATTGCTTATACATAGGTAGGTACAGATAATATGGTCTTCCGTGCTATCTGTGTCAGATGGTACTAGGACCATTATAAAGACCATTCCGTTTGCAGTTTACAGTCATTATGACCACGATTGTGTATTCCATAAAACACATACACGATAAACACCTGTGTAACATGAATAATTCATCTTATTTAAACGATGATTTTAGTATGCAGGTAAATATACAGTATCTATCAACCCGATAATAATACATAAGTAACCGGTTGGTATTTGAGCTGCAAACTAGAACCATAATTTAACGCTATACTACACGTCCTTTCAAGGATTATACTGTCATGACGTCATATTCACTAATTATTACTTGGATACAACCACGACAAAACAATTATGAAAACTCGTTGCTATCTTAGAAAAAACCATCCAAGTGTGAGTCGATATATGTTTTATTCTCTTTTTAGTATTTGCTGTTATAGAGGCAACAGAAATACATCATCTGTGAAAATTTCAACTGTCTAACTATCACGGTTCATAAGATACAGCCTGGTAACTGACGGACAGACAGACAGCGGAGTCTTAGTAATAGGGTCCCGTTTTACCCTTTGAGTACGGAACCCTAAAAATGGTGGTACAGACACTAATGGCAAGTTCCTATATCCGTCCGTAACCGACTACAACTCGTATCTCCTTGAAAAAGTGTCAAACTAGTGTCAAACTTTGGACACGTTTCCTAGGAGAAACGAGTTGTACCTGGTTATCAATGGATATAGAAACCCGCCATAAGTCAACATCAATTTCAATCAAATCTTTTTTTGTGTTGTTTCACATCTATAATTGGGTCTAAACTGTTATTTAAGGCTTGACTGAAGTCAACCCTCGATAAGGAAGAGAAGGAGAGATTGTAAAAATCGACAGATTTCTGGAACGACCTTGCTTTTAGTCTATAACCTGATGTAATATGTGATTCTAAACCGCACTGTCTAAAGAAGCTAATATGTATTCAAATAAACACAGATAATTCGGTAGGAAGAAAATCAATGTCCAAATTTTATATTAACAGCAAAGCTACCACCGATGTGTGTTTGATATTTTGTTTTTTATTAAAAAAAAAACATATATGTTCTTATAAAATTATTACACTTTAAAAACCTGAGTAGGTTTGTCCTAAATGAAAATTCGACATTCCTCTTTAGTATATTTATAAATAACTATTATTAAATGTAAGAATTTTTTATAGATATGTTTTGTTCTGTACGTCGTACATGGCCATCCGTGTGCCGGCTCACATTCCATCGTTATCTGCACAAACATACAGGTTGCTCTAAAATGGAAAACTTACCTAAGTAAGCTAATGTGAGCTGGAATCGTGACTTAATTATTGAAAAAGTAGAAGCATTCAAAATCAAGGCTTTTTTTTTTGTATTCATGAGCACCTGTTTTCTAATACTAATATGAAAATATAAAATAACTAAATTTTAATAAATTGTTCCAATGGTGGAAAATAACCTAACCGTATTCCATTTGGACAGTTAGGACTATAAAGCATCCGGAATCTTACTCCGGATTAAATACGTTGAAGAAGATAATATTCAAAATATATAAAACAAGCTGACCCGCCATCGGCTTCGCATGCATGGTATTTCAATAAAAACATTACCCTCTTTTTGCGCACTCGATTAAAAAGTAGCTTTTGTCCATCCCCAGGATATAATCTATTTCCTTGCCAAATTTCATTACGACCCATTCAGCCGTTTAGCTTTGAAAAACTAAACAAACTAACAAACAAACAGTTACTTTCGTAGTTACTATGTATGGATTATACATATAAACCTTCCTCTTGAATCACTCTCTCTCACTCTCATAACAATTTCTTAAGCCCCTTTTTATATAACAGAATTAATAAAAACTATAACATCTGCCCTTTCATCATCATCATCATCAGCCGGAAGACGTCCACTGCTGAACAGGCCTCCCCCTTAGATCGCCACAACGAGCGGATCTACCGTTTAACATACAAAAAATGTAAAGAAAATGATAACAATATGCTATCTACACTTACATATGAAGAAACCGAAGAAATCATACACGTAAAACAATAAACTTCCCTCTATATTAGTAGATCACTGTTTTAAGCTCGCAAGTACACCCTCACCCACCAGACAAACATAACCTTCACAAAACCCATCCTCACACATACACACTACCACAAACTCACACACCATCGAACCCTCGACACACGCAGACCCCCGTATACACACATCCACACCCTTACTCACACACACCCACTTCCCTAAAACACTAAAACACATTCACACACACACACAGTCATACTTACAAAAAGCCGAGTTACCATGATAGCATGTAAGTTTATTTAAGTGTTCCTATTTAATTAAAATTTTGTAAATTAGCAAATTGTAACCTACCTATAATAAGGAACGTCTAACTCATTTAAATTGTATGTACGGGCACTGGAAACTGCGACACAGTATTTTACCAATGCAGTTTCCAATGTTCACATTGTTTTTAATCACATGTAAAAAAGTTCACTGAAAATAAATAAATTACAAATCACAATTACTCTATCTATTGATGAAAAGTGCATCAAAATCCGTTTAGTAGTTTAAAAGATCTAAGGTAATAGACAGCGGAAGCGACTTCATTTTATATGTAAAGATTTGGCCTGCTAGAAGACGAAACATAGCTGACCTGACTACCATAACCTGTAACCTGTTGTGAACCTAACCTATGTTTCAAACAATTAAAGAAGTTTGTATTTCCTTGTATATGCATTAGAATGTTTCCTATATCGACTACATACGATTCGAAGTAGCGGTGAAAATCGGGATAGGATGACCCCGGATCGTTTATTTCAGTAGTGTACAAAGTGTAAAATCAATGAATGATCGCGAAAAACGGGTGTAAATTGACAAGTCAAAATAATCTAAAAATACATAAATAAAAATAAAAAAAATTATTAAATTATTTTAACTTTTGATTGTTAGACTTTATTTCAAAAAATCAACACATACCTGTTTTGCGGAGACCATGTTTGTGGCAGTGTGCACTCAACTATTAAAACAGTAGAGCCGCGCGCTTAAGCCTTCTGTATTTATACCAGCGTCAGGAGGAAGGCCACTTAAACTTTGAGCTTTTTGGCCTTACAAATTCAAAAGTGACAGTATGTTAATTTTTTGCCATGACTAATAATTATTAACTCAAAATATACAGAGTGCTCCGAGTAGTACTTTCGACCATGAAAATTCACAACTTCTTTAAAAAAAACATAAAAACCGGCCAAGCGCGAGTCGACTCGCTCACGAAGGGTTCCGTACTATTATCATAAAAACGGCAAAAAATTACGTTTGTTGTATGGGAGCCCGTCTTTAAATATTTGTTTTATTTTAATTTAATTATTTATTTTTAAAGTAAATATAAAACTTAATGTTATGTGAATATTTCAAGCGTCTACCTGTTGCCGTTATCAATATCGAGCTAAAACGAGCAAACAAATCACGTTTGTGAAATGGGAGCCCCCCTAAAATATTTATTTTATTCTGTTTATAGTATTTGTTGTTAAAGCGGCAACAGAAATACATCTGTGAAAATTTCAACAGCGAGATACAGCCTGGTGACACACGGACAGACAGGTAGACAGACATATGAGCCTTAGTAATAGGGTGCCGTTTTACCCTTTGAGTACGGAACCTTAAAAATTAAAAATTTTATTTATCAGATTTAACTTGAAAGTTTAGTTTGAGTTTAAATCGGCTGTGTTTTAGACTACGCTTTCCATAGAACTTACCATAAAGAAAAGTAATGTTCGACTTAAGGTATTTGACCTTAACCAGCTGATAAACAGAATGTTGATAAAAATCAGCCAAATTTTACCAAGTGATTATTTAAGCAGCTCAAGATTTTTGCCGAGAAGCTGTCTAATAAAAGTACATCACTGTACTGACTGGTAAACTACTAAAGAAAACAAGTAACTTTTTAACAAAAATATAACCGAATCCAGATAACAGTAAAAACCAAACTACTCTACCAATTTTGATGAAATTTCCAATTTTCTTTCAAAACTAATTTTCCAAATCGGTTGATATATAACGATGGTCTGAGCTAACAAACATAAAATAAAAATTAACGTATATGGTTTTCTCATAGATGCCATTGTCAGAACTGGACCAAATTGAAATGAAACCACGCGGGAAGCACCAGCTTTCAAATAAAAAAAGAATCATCAAAATCGGTTTACCCAGTCAGAAAGTTCTGAGGTAACAAACATAAAAAAAGTACAGTCGAATTGAGAACCTCCTCCTTTTTTGAAGTCGGTTTAAACGCTAGGTATTGCAGCAAAATTTGTTTGTTCAAGCGCCTGTTTAAATTATGTAGTTCCATTTTTTCCTGAAAACAGATCATTATAGTAATAACGATTCCTTGAGAGGTGAGGTTTCTAATTAGCTTTCAAAACATCTCTGGAAACACTTGCCACATCGAAATTACTCAGTTACTTACTTACCTACCTGAGTCAAGACTCAAGATTAATTCAAGATATTGTATCTGGGTTCCGTATACATTAAAACATGACAGAAAACTGTTATCGCCTTTTGACGAGAATTTGTGATGTTTCTGGCAGCGGTGTAATTTTATAGCCAACCAACAACCCATTTATTGACCAGGAATACTCTCCCATCGTAACTAGTTGCCGGCAAAGTGTAAAATCCTAGACCGCAACTGGTTGCGAAACTTAGTTGCCTAGCTGCCAATTAGGTATTACCATTTTTGAAGTAAAACTTCTTTACGCACTCTTGACTTGGGGAGTAAGCTGGTGAATGCGTGACGAGAGCGTTACGAAAAGTGTGATCAGGCGAGGCGAACCGAAGTTGAGAGGGAGATATAAGTTAGTGAAGATAGAAAGAGAGAGAGTTACGTTTCGTATATTACTGTAGGGGCAAGACAGAGGTGCGAGTACACATTTTCTTTCTCTCTTTTTCTCATAGCCAGTTACGTTTCGTATATCTAAAACACAGTGTAGGCCTGTTGTCTGTATCACACTGTAGGAGCAAGAGAGAGCAGTGAGCGTGCACATTTTCTTTCTCTAGAGTTTGCTAGCGTTACGCGAACGGTGTTTTCTTGATTATTTTTCGCAATTTCATTTCGTTCTTGAACAATTTTATAAATTACTAGCTGACCAATCCGCAGCTTCGCACGCGTAGTTTTCGATAAAAACATTACCCTCCTTCTGCGCATTTGGGTAAAATGTTACCCCGGGATAGTGTAGCTTCCCAACAGTGAAAGAATTTTTTAAATCGGTCCAGTAGTTTTGGAGCCTATTCAATACAAACAAACAAACAAACAAATCTTTCCTCTTTATAATATTAGTACAGATAATATTTTGAAAAATAAGTTTTACTCCAGTCAAGTGGTCCAAAGGACACTCGTTTTTTTTTTAGAACACTTACACTCGTCTAGATTCAGTGCTAGATTCGCCAAATAATTAGTAAAATTAGCTTCAGCACTGCGACTAGCAATCGGTCGCGAGACGTCAAATTTTTTATGGAAAAATAGTTGATAGAGCGAAGCGAGATCTCCAAATCAACTTAGGCAAATTGGCATTGTATGTATGTATGTTTGTTTGTCCGAGGATAACTTTCGACACGTTTGTCTGAACATGGTGAAATTGGGAATATAAGGAGGTAGTGATGACACAATTTCGGTGTGTCTAAATGAGCTAAAAATGTGGAGGGATTGTTGAGATATTGGGGTTCTAGAGGGGTAAATAAAACCAAAAATTAACTATCCAGTGGAGTTAGTGAATCCAGTTAGTTTATACGTTGTAGTTTTAAAGTTATTAGCCATAATAAAAACTAAACTTTGACAAAATGCACACGGTATATAAGTGACCCCACAGTTCTTAAATTTGGTATGTAAAATGCAGGTTTAGTTAGTCTGAAATCCAGAATAACTGCAATTTATACCCCAAAAAATGTCTCCAATTAACATTTTTTTTTTTAACTAAATGTATCTTCGTTTGACCACAACCTCACCTGATGGTAAGCGATGATGTGGTCTAAGATGAAGCACGAAGATCTAGAAGAAACCTATTCACTTTTACCTTAAAGAGGCCCGGATTGTATTCTTTAGGAAAAACAGACGACGGCAAAGCATTCCACACCTTAGCTGTACGCATCAAGAACGTAGAACCAAAACGGTGTGTGCGAATGGATGGTATGTCAACTAGGTACGGATGGTACTGAGCCGTGCGCCTGCTTGTCCTTTGATGTAAAGGAGATGGTGGGATCAGATCGTAAAGTTCCTGGGCACATTCCCGAAATGTATTCTGTAAAAGATCGATAGGCTTGCAACTTTACGGCGATACTTGAACTTGCGTTACCTGTAATTTGAATGATACGTAGCTCAAGTTAGATGGATATGTAAAGATTACGCGAGATCTCAGTTCGAAACAAACCACTAGTTATATCTGTTCCGTCCCTTTGCTTGTAGCGCAATGTGCAATTTGACGTTTCGCGACCGATTGCTTGTCGCACTACTGTCGCTAGTTTACATAATCCACTCTGCCAAACCCTTCGGAAGACGTCTCATTCCCCGCGTCAGTGCTTCATAACTCCAAAATATATTATGAATTCAAATATGCTTGAAACAAATCATGAACCCTGAATCTCGAGAGCGAATCTAACTCGGCAAGTTATCGAAAGGTTGTCGTGACGATTAGTAACACGAACCAGAGGTCTCGTCAGGTTGAAGGCTCCAAGACAAAGCCAATGGAGTAACGATCGTAATACAAGTAACTTGGTTACTCGAGTCATGGTTAACTTCGAATCTCACGGCTGGGGAAGTTAATTACACCATGCTTTTGCTTGAATTGCTGTAATCAAATTGTACGATGAAATAGGTATCATTCTTCCATATATACCTACCTTTACATTTTATTGTCTGGACGAAATCACTTCAAGCGATAACTCCACCCGTTGTGCATTTCTATCGTTTAGTTATTAGGGTTCCGTACCCAAAGGGTAAAACGGCACCCTATTACTGAGGATCTGCTGTCTGTCTGTCTGTCCGTCTGTCACCAGGTTGTATCTCATGAACCGTGATAGTTAGACAGTTAAAATTTTCACAGATGATGTATATCTGTTGCCACTTACAAATACTAAAAACAGAATAAAATAAATACTCCCATACAACAAACGTGATTATTTTGTATTTTTCAAACTTTCGCGATCACTGTAAATAATTATAGATTAAAACGGGTATTTATCGCGTATGTACATTTTTTATTTGTAATCCCGACGTTTCGGCTGTGTTGCAACAAATAAAAAAGGTACATACGCGATAAATACCCGTTTTAATCAATAATTAATTGTGATTATTTTGCTCGTTTTAGCTCGATATTGATAACTGCAACAGGTAGACGCTTGAAATATTCACAGAATATTAAGTGATATATATTTAATTTAAAAATAAATAATTAAATTAAAATAAAACAAATATTTAAGGGGCAAAAAAAAATCACGTTTGTTGTACGGGGGCCCCGTACAACAAACGTGATTTTTTTTTGCCGTGAATATAGATTATATAGGAACCCTTCGTGTGCGAATCCGACTTGCACTTGGTCGGTTTTTTTTTAAATTTTTTTCTTTGTATATTTGTCTGTATGTTTTGTTAACACGGCTTCATGTCAAGCTATAGATTTTCAGTATAAGCTGACCTCTCATTGGACGAAAAGCAATGCGTGTATGTGTACCTACAATACTACCATTACAATAAGTAAATATTAGATTAGATTAGATAATTTCTTTAATGCACACCATTAAATCTATACTAATATTATAAAGAGGAAATATTTGTATTTTTGTGTGTATGTTTGTAATAAATAAACTCAGAAACTACTGTGCCGATTTCAAAAATTCTTTCACCATTGGAAAGCTACATTCACCATGAGTGACATAGATTATATTCATTGCTAGAAAAGATTAGGGATTCTTACTAAAACTTAAGTAACGTAACCCAAGGTGTAAAAAGTGCCCTAAAACGTCTTTCGTCGCATGCGCTGCGGAAGCTATTGATGATAGAACAAAAGTATGTTCTACAATATAAAAGAACATAATATCAATATCTAAAAAAACTTCGTAATATTATAAAGAGGAAAGATTTATTTGTTTGTTTGTATTGAATAGGTTTCGAACCTACTGGACCGATTTAAAAAACTCTTTCGCTGTTGGGAAGCTACACTATCTCCGGGTAACACAGGCTACTTTTTACTCAACTGTGGAGAAGGAGGGTAATGTTTTGATACAAAAACTACGCGTCCAAAGCTGCGGATTGGTCAGCTACTATAAATATATAAAAGAAAATACACTTTAAAATCATAGGTGTAACGGGCGGCCTTATCGCTAAAAGCGATCTCTTCCAGGCAACCTTTGGATGGGCAGGATCTATTACCCCAGTAACACATAGTTCTTTACTCACACTATAACTTCCTATATCGTGGTGGGTATCAGGAATCACAATTTCCATGGTACCATGCTGCTTAGCATAGCCGTAGTAGAGTTCTTTGTAATAGAGCTCACCGGGGAAAGTTCTAATTCACTTGTTACTGCCGTCTAGTAGAGCATTGCTGTGTTCCGTGACATTGCTTCATTAGATTCAAGATGTATGGATTTTTTTATTCGAAAAACTATTTGCGCGTTACACGTGCTCAAAACGAAGGAACATATCGTGAGCACTGCGGCTTAAATAAATAAATAAAAATAAAAATATTTTATTTCAGACAAATACAGTCCATATCTTATGACTAAAACACACACAGAAAATAAAACAACGAACAAGAATAACTAAACATACAAAAATAAAAATAGGTACTGGGTGAAGAAATAGAAAACCCTATTTTGTACCAAGAGTGACTAACTGAGGAAATTATTTCCTTCATAAATCACGCTCCGCACAAAACACTTCCAGAGCGGAGATGTGCAGCACTCCGCCACCATCCTCAGAATGCTGTTGCGACTGCCCCGAACTCTGCTCATCAGCGATGCCGTTTTTTTGTACATGATGGCGTGAAAGCCATCTGTGGCAAACATAGTAGGCAAACAGCCCCGATGCACTGCAGTATCGGGGCAACCGCAACATGATCCGGAAGATGTTAATATATTGGATGCGTAAGACATCCAATGATCTTTTGGTATGTCGGACCTACAGACTTCCTGTTTAGGCTTAATATGTGGAATAAATCTAAGCTGAAAGAATAGTTTACGAGCTAGACCAGCCTACTCCATCACAAATCATATTCTAAGCTCCACAGCGAGCGTCCTTTATCTAACACCGTTCTTTTCAATCCAGTCCATCCAAGAGTATCCTGGACGAGATCACTTTAAGCGATAAGACCTACGACGGTGTATTATTAATTAAGTTTTCTAGATAAGATAATTGTAATTTGATTTATCAATAAAGAGTTATTAATTGATACAGTAAATAATTAAATATATTAACTATGTATATAACAGAAGCAAAAAGTATATATAGTATTCTATTAATTTTCAGGTACTCGTAGCTTCGCTTAACCTGGGGCTAGATGGTGCTATGTGAAATGTCCCGCATTATTTATTTTATTTATCTATCTAATGTTGCTACCAGGCGCTATATAACTTTAGTTAATAGATTTATAAGGGCCACATCAAATATTGTGTTTAAGTTTAAGGTTTGCTAAGTTATTAGTTATTATTTATATTAATTTTTTATTAAGTTTTGCTAAAATAGCAGTGAACTATTCGGTTCTGACTGAATCTTATTAACTAGAACCCTTAGCTGTCCCCTATCTTGGAATACGTCTTAACCTATACCGACTGTGGTAGTTTTCAGAAGGTCAAAGTTATGTAATTATATTACCATCTGCAAAAGGTAAAACATTATAAAATTTTACTCACTTGATTTTTTATATTATTTACAAATTATGGACTACTAGCTCAACGAGCATTATAACTCCGCTGACTGGGATGGAGTGCGGGAATTCCTTTCCTCATACCCATGGAAGGTGATTTGTTTTCCATGAGACGACCCCAGTGTTTGCGCTGACTTAGTTGCCGACGTTATACTGCAGGGAATGGAATGCTTCATTCCATCCTCAATAGTTCGGGTCGGTGGCGCCAGTCGACCGTGGTTTAATAGGTCCTGCGCCGTAGCGAATAAAGTTAAGACGGCGGCATTCGAATTATGGTCGGAAGCGCGAAGTCGCAGGGATCCAAAAACAGCTGAATTCAAAAGAATCCTGAACGCAGCCTTCAGATCGGCAAAAAGAGCCATTGTCATTGCCAAAAATCAGCACATTGCGCAGATAGGCGACAAACTAGCTCGATACCCCTCGGGAAGTCGTGCTTTTTGGTCGCTTGCAAAAGCTGCTGAGGGCAACTTCTGTCGATCCACACTGCCTGCCTTACGTAAGCCGGACGATTCCCTGGCTCACACTGCAAAGGAGAAAACCGACCTTCTTGTTTCCCTTTTCGCATCAAACTCTACTCTCGATGATAAAGTTGCCTTGCCGCCTACACTGCCACCGTGTGAAAGTCCCATGTCAGATGTACACATATCACAGAAAGCGGTACGTAGGACTCTTATAACATTGGACTCACGAAAGTCGAGCGAGCCAGATAGTATCCCTGCAGTGGTTTTCAAGACTTGTGCTCCGGAACTGACTCCAGTGCTCACAGAATTATTCTCCCTCTCTCTCAACACCGGCATAGTGCCTTCATCTTGGAAGGTAGCCTTGGTCCATCCTATCCCAAAAAAGGGCGACCGAACGGATCCGGCAAATTATCGACCTATCGCTATCACTTAGCTTCTGTCTAAGGTAATGGAACGAGTGTTGAACATTCAACTTCTCAGGCATCTGGAAGACCACCAGCTGATCAGTGACCGTCAATACGGTTTTCGCGATGGCAGATCAGCTGGTGACCTCCTAGTTTACCTTACTCACCAATGGGCAGAAGCCATTGAAAGTCGCGGTGAAGCATTGGCGGTAAGTCTCGACATTGCCAAAGCATTTGACCGGGTCTGGCTTAAAGCGCTCCTTTCCAAGCTCCTAATATATGGCCTACCCGCGGGGCTGTGCAATTGGTTTCTTGTCTGACCGGAACATCAAGGTCGTCGTCGATGGAGCTTGTTCCGAGATCGTGGCAATTAATTCGGGCGTGCCCCAAGGCTCCGTACTATCGCCAACACTATTCATTCTCCACATCAACGATTTACTGAAATTCTGTAACTTGCACTGCTACGCAGATGATAGTACTGGCGATGCTCGTTATACGGGCCGTACAGGTGCCTCTCGGGAAGCTATGGAAGAGGAACGCAATATAATTGTGTCTGAGGTTGAACGCTCATTGGAACGATTCTCAGAATGGGGACGACTAAATTTAGTCCAATTTAACCCCACAAAGACTCAAATCTGTGCATTCACCTCTAAAAAAGCCCCCTTTTTGACAGCTCCTTTATTCCAGGATATTTGCCTCAGCATGGCCAACACTCTCTCAATCCTGGGCGTTGACATCTCTAGCAAAGTGCAGTTTAGGGGTCACTTGGAAAGCAAAGCTTCTCTTGCCTCCAAGAAACTCGGTGTACTAAACCGATCAAAGCGGTACTTTACGGCGGGGCAGCGTTTTGTGCTCTACAAAGCGCAAATCCGGCCCCACATGGAGTACTGTTCTCACATCTGGAACGGTGCACCGAAATACCAACTGCAGCCCCTAGACTCCTTGCAACGCAGAGCCGTTCGTATTGTCGACGACCTAGTAGTATCTAAGGATCTAGAGCCGCTGAGTCTGCACCGTGACATCGGAGCGCTCAGCGTTTTCTATAAAATATATAACGGCGAATGTTCTGAAGAGCTGTTCAATTTGAATCCTGCTTCCCACTTCTACCATCGAACCTCCCGCAACCGGCAACGAGCTCACCCACATATTGTAGATGCGTGGAAGTCTCACACGGTGCGTTTTACCCGGTCGTTTCTTCCACGCACCTGCAACATGTGGAATGACCTTCCTCCGGAGGTTTTTCCGGTGGGCTTCAAATTAAGCGCCTTCAAGAGAGGTGTAAATAGGGTATTAAGAGCTAGGCAACGCGACTGCGGTACCTCGAGTGCTGCAGGAGTTTATAGGCGGCGGTGACCACTTAACAACAGGAGGCCCGTCAGCTTGTGTGTCTACAAGTATAATAAAAAAAAAATACGAGCTATGGAAAGGGCTATGCTCGGGGTTTCTCTACGGGATCGAATAAGAAATGAGGAGATACGTAGGAGAACTAGCATAGCCCGATGGATTAGCACGTTGAAATGGCAATGGGCAGGCCATATAGCGCGCAGAACAGATGGCCGATAGGGCCGGAAAGTTCTCGAATGGAGGCCACAGACCGGCAAGCGCAGCGTAGGACGTCCACCTACAAGATGGGAAGACGACTTGGTAAGAACCGCAGGTCGGCGTTGGATGCAGGCCACTTCCAACCGCAGTTCCTGGAGATCAATGAGGGTGGCTTTTGTCCAGCAGTGGACGTCCTACGGCTGATATGATGATGATGATGGATGACTGATGTTCAAACTTTATCTATATTTTACTACAAGATTATTTTTTTAATGCTTATATTAACAGAAAAATTATACAACTACTTACAATAAAATACAGAAGAAACAGTTGAATCATCTAAAGACCGTTGCAAACGATCTATAGATAGCTCAACTGCTCCAGATCACTACCAGGTGGAATTGTCCCCAAGACACTGACCGCATTGCCCCGCTGAATTGTAAAGCTTATGCGTAGAATATTGATAGTTTGTATGTTTGCAGAGGATGATCTCAGAAACTTTTTGAACTGATTTTGATTCTTTTACTGATAGATAGCTACATTGCGCCTAAGTGTTATTAGCTATATTTTATTTTATAAAATTCCTTTCGCAGCCGAAAAAATATAAGTTTCTTAAAGTGATTCCAATTAGATTGCGACTGAAATTACATAAACAAACGTACCGCAGCTGTTGCTCAAACACATTGTCACCGTTGCGACAACGTTCTTATACCTCGATTAAAATAATAATTGAAAAGTTATCGATTTGGAAGTTGTAAAACTAAGGCAGTTATTTTCTGCATATTTTAGACAAAGTTATAACCAATACCTTTGTTTCAAAAATGCGACATTGGAAATTAGAAATTAGACGTTCTACGGTTGATATTATGATGATGAAAAATGATATAAGAAAAATAATAATAATGCTGGAAATTCTTAACGTATGGAAGCGAAACTTTGCCCGTAACGCAGAAGAACATACATACCACCCAAGTCACCAGGCTCGATAAAATCCGTAACGAGTACGTGCGAGGAAGCCTGGGGGTGCGCGACATCGCTGACAAGATGCAGGAGATTCGGCTGCGATGGTACGATCACGTGAAGAGGAGGCCACCTACGTAGGAACTTTGGCACTACAACTTTCCATCCCCGGTCGAAGATCTAGAGGTAGACCCAAGACAAGTTGGAGAGATGTAGTGTCAAAAGACATGAGAGAGTGCCAAGTTTCTGATGACGACGTCGAGGATAGAGCGAAGTGGAGAAAAACGACCAGGAAAGCTGACCCCACCACCATGTGGGATACATAGCTGGGATAAGAAAGAATAATAATGCTGGAAATTACACACAGCGCTATCTAGCACCAAACTAAGTAAAGCTTGTACTATGGGAATCAGATATCTGATAGAATACATTTATAATTTTTTTTTTGTAAATACATACTTATAATCTGAAGAAAAATACCCAAACTCGGAACAAAATATCTGTAGATGATACAAACATTTTTCCCGCAGCGGGAATCGAACCTGTCATCTCCTGTGTCTCAGCCGGTCACTCGCCCACTGCACCACAGAGATCGTCAAAGCAACTTCATTTTATTTTATTTTGGGCTAAAAGTTTTATCTTGTCCATATTTTTGTAAGCCAACAAAGCGTTGCATTAAATTTCATCACAATTTTATTGGTTACAAGATTAACTTAAATTTACAGGTTGCGATGTTTATGATAACGTCTAGACTATTTTTTCTCTCGTCTTTTATCGACATTCCACAATGCATCAAAAGCCTGCGAAGTTGGGTTGAACTCATTTCATAACCCCATAATTCTATGCTACTGGTATCCTATGATTTTATATTTCACAAGTCAATTAAAAGTTGCATTCCTTTTGATTAGTATATTAGATTGATACGTTCTGACCCTATTGATAACTATTTCAATACAAATAAGAACTATGTAAGATAGATTGATTCTCAGTTATATTCCAATATCTCAGATGGGCCAAAATAGTCCCAAATATAATTAGGAAATAAAAGAGAAAGGTTACAAGACAAACCTACATAAACATAAATGATAATCTCTTTTTTGATTAAAGAAAATAAATCAATTCTACTCTCATCAACAATATTCATTTCTTTTCATTCAACATCCGGCTTGTCTCCTATTGTTTCATAAAACATTTATCTATTTCGGGCAGGCATGTCTCTGCAGTGCACATACCTAAGTACTTTTATTTTTGTTAATTTCACTGCCGAATGTTGAGGTGCAAGTCAAAAGCAACTAGCTGATTCCGATTTATATTGGTCAATACAGCAATTGTAGTAGAGTCAATAGTAATGTTTTTCTGTTCCACTAGAACTGTTCACACCAAAGATTTTTCTATGAATTACAACGTTTTCACGTCTTTTTGGAAATAACCAACTCAGTACTAGCCTAAAAGTTCATGCACTAGTGCTGACCTGATTAAATTTGTACCATGACGTAACTTTTTTTACTTATATTTATTTACTACCACGTAAGTACATATAACCTTAATGACTGATGAACAAGGACACAAACAAGACAACACAGTACTCAAACCATTTATGACACCTGCTATGCAAATAAGCACCTAATAACTATGCTTAATTAGCACTTACAATCCTACATACTACTACAAGCCCTTTTCATAAATTTTATTGTCACTGAACTCTTTTGAATTGTACCGTCTTTTTTGACAAAGCGAGCGGCCGCAAGCAATCGGGCCGCGACGAACAACCGAGGAGATAAAAACTATTGGCAGCCCATCGGCCCGGTTCAGTCAACCAACGTAACCCGCGCCGTCAGTAATGCCCCACCATGCAAGCCTAGTGATATAGCCATGAAAGTGATTCTGGTACTCCTAGTGACCTGTAAACTGTGCTGGACTATACGAGTCCCTGTGTCCTGGGACGAGGGTGACAGTGAAGTGCCAAACAAACAAGAAATAAATAATGAAGAAGTGTTCTCTGTGGAATCGTTCAAACCTCAGGATGTCTCGGAAGAAGCGTTTAAACCTCAAGGTGAATCAATCAGGCCTGCAAATTCAAAGCCCATACCAGTAGAGTACTTTGAGTATACAGCAAAGAAACCTCAATTTGCCATCAATGTCGCAGCATTCCACGGCGCGCAGTCACCGGAAAATCACTACAAAGCTTATCCGATCAAACCGTATACTAGAAGAGCTAAACCAGAACTCGGAAGACATCATATTCTTGACAGTGGAAATACTCTTTATAAACCTTTTCAAGATTATACTAAAGTCAATGAAGACCAAAGCCATGCAACGCCAGCTTCTTCAAGCTATGAAGTATTCCATCCGTACGAATTGGAGACGCCTGCACTGCAAGAAATCTACAACGATCCAATTTTAACGAAAATAAAAAATGATTTGGAGAATAGTAAAAATAGGCTTCAGCAGTATGAAAAAGACGCTGGCGAAGCAGATATTACTAAGGATGAATATTTGGAAAGCCCACAAAAAACTGATGATAAATTATTCCCACATAGAGACAGGCCAGCGCCGTTTGAGATACACCGACCATTGCGACGGCCTGTCTATTACCGCCCTGCACCAGTACACAAAAGTCGAGAACAATATCTGAATCATAAACTTAGACATCCATGGAATCACAATATTGCTAAAGTGCGGCCTATGCACTACCGTCCAATACAAAAGCATATCCATCATCTGAGACAACACCACGCTCTCAAATATGACGATGAACGTAATGAATACCCTCAAGTACAAATATTGGAAAACTATTCAGATTCTAAAGATGGATACGACATTTATGAAAAAGGTAAAGATAAGTTTGTGCAGCTAAGGAATAATGTCGATGAATCTATTAACAAAGCGGTAAAAGAAAACCGTCCGGCCATGTATGAAAAATTGGAAGTTCTAAATAATGATTCTACTTCTTATGACGATGAAGATGATGAAGAAGAATTTGTTCCCATTAAAAACTACGCACAAGTTAGAAAAACTGAAACATTTAGACACCTGCCCAAAGCTGCTGCATTGGAGGATGCTGAGAACTATGATGAAATCAAAAATGCTCCAAGATTGAGAGAAGCCGTTAAAAGTACTAAGGCACAAACAGTTTACTCAGAAGAAGGCTATGAAGATGCAGCCTACGATCATGCTGGAGAACAAAAACATGCATCTGAAAATGAAGGCCACGGCGGATTATTAAAAGAACATGAACTAAGTGGCGGGAAGTACAAAACTCCATCTATTAGTGTTAACTATGAAGATGGTAAAGGATCTGTTTATAGAGACCAGCTTATTCATGCTCAAAAATGGAAAGATGACAATGAAGATACCGAACAACAGACTGACGAGGAAGACTATTCTGAAAACGAACATGAGCATTTGTTAGAAGCCGATAACCACCAAACAGAAATACTGGATGAAGACAATCAAAGAAACAAGCGCGAACACAATATAACAAATCAAACTTTCGCTAATAGATCGCATATGCAGAGTTATAATTCCACAGATGTAGATCACGAAGTTGATAAACGAGAAGCTAATTTTGAAATACCACAATTAGACTTAAACGAAACATTTTTTACAGACAAAGAGTTTTTGAAAATAGCAAAATTAAAAGAAGTACCACAAAAAGATACGATCAAACAAAAATACCCGTATTATTTCAACAACTTAAAAGCAATTAGCAGAAACTCACCTCTACGATACGCAGAAAATCTTAAGTTAATCCCAAAAAAATCAAAAGGTGGTTCGGAATTTTATGACTCACGATCAAATTTTGAATGTCCTGAAGTGGATGATGTGCCAGATCCTATTCCAGACAAATTAAAAGGAGATGAACACCCGGATACAAGTGAAGGCAGTAATGAAGACGATACATCAACCAAAGGGGATGAAAATTTTGACACGGCAAAAAAACAGCCTAGGTTGAAAGGTCTTGGTGACCAAATTGATTGCTTTAAATCAAAATACTTTGGGGAAAATCCATTAGATAGTCCTTTCTTCAAGGAAGTCAGTATATCAATCCCAGAGCCAGTATTTTTGCCTACCATTGCTGCATACAATTTAAAAATGCCTATCCTAATAAAACAGAAAGCAGACAATGAAGCAGAACCAATGACTCATAACGTTTTTGAACAATTACATTTAAAAAGCACATCAGACCTATATGATTTAATAAAAAAGCTAAGAAGTGATAAAAAAGAACTAAATCCAGTATTGAAATTTGAAGATCTAATTTTATCCACCGATAAGGCAAGCAATCATAGTCATGACAATAATACTCAATTAGAAGAACAATCTAATGTTTATACTGACGTCATTAAAAACATCAAGAATAACTTGGTACCACAAAGTCATCCCAATAATATAAACAAGACCTTAAATATTTTTAAAAAAGGTCTGCCAGCTGACAATGTTCCTTACACTTACTTTCAAAATAAAGATGACGTAACAAAGACTCTTTTTTCACGAAAAAAACGAGCATCTCCGTTTTTATATGAACCGTATAAAATAATAAGAGATGGTCAAGTACAGGATGATATAAAGAAAACCAGCTCTTTAGGTAACATTAGTCCGTTAGTAAGACAACTTCAAAGCAGGGTGTTGGATAAAGGTAATAAGCTTAGTCCAGAAGAATCACAGCTAGTGAAAAGAAAACCTCGTGAATACAAAGACATTGGTCAAAAAGATAGAGAAATAAAATATGGATCTTCAAAAAATGAAAAAACTATTGAAGATTCTGAAATTGTTGATGTGAGTGTAGACCAACGAAGGGGTGAGCCCAGGTATGAAATCAAACACTTTAATCACAAGTCAAGATACACACCAGTCAGTAATTTAAAAACAATGACAAAAGAAGACTATGAATCACAAATAAGTGGTGTTAAAGTGACAAAAAATAAATTTAAAGGTGAAACTAGCACTGGTAGACCGAACAAACAAAAGAGACCAACAGAAAACCCATATTTTGACATTTCCGAGTTTATTCCTCACACAACTGAGGTCCACTATGTCGCAGCTTCAAATACTGTCAGAAAAACTGTTTCTACAACGACGCCTTTGCCAGTCGTTACAACGAATCATAAAAAAGGTCATCAACAGGATGAAGACAGCGGGAGCGAGGAAGATTATGAAGAATATGACGATGAGGAGGAGGAGGAAGAAGAAGAAGATAAAATAACCACAACTTCAACAACTACAACACCAAAACCAGCCTTCAGACGTAAGATACGGCTACAAGCTGCAACTCAAGAACCTCTCGGGCTTGTAGAAGAACCTAAATTAAAGCTGGTAACAAGATTTCGGGACTATAAACCCAAAGATCATACAAATAAACATTTAAGACAGCTGACAGAAGATCACACAGAAAAATCTGCAAAGAAAATAAATAGGAATCATGACGAAGTTATTACACCGAACTATAGGGAGAAAAAAAAGAAAGTCACCAAAAGTACCCTCGTCACAGATACTAAAAAATACGGAGATGACGCTGATGATGAAGATGAAACAATGAAAGATGTAGTGGATGCATTGATTGGTATTAAACATAATATAGATGATTATGTGCCTCAGTATGAAAAAAATCAGGAAAAAAAACCTAGCAGTGTTGCTTCCAACGATGATTCTGGTCATGATAATAAACATAGTGTAGATGACGAACGCATTATTGATAACGAGGATGATGAAGAAGATTATGAAACAGATGACACTATCGAAGATGAGGACGATGACGATGAAGATGATGATGAAGAAGATGAAAATGATGATAATAAAAGTATTGCCGATAAAGAAGATACTAATCCTGAAGAGAAGCATACATTTACTACTCCTGAACCCACTAAGCGTACCCTTATCATAACTACTGATGCACCCATACCAACAACAGCTACTCGTAATGCTAAAATACAAGCAAAACCTTTTATTACAAGAAAAAAAATTGAAATACATAAGGAATTACCAGTAAATAAATCATCTCCTCACATTTCTCAATTTAAACAAGATATTAAAGAAATAGAAATAATCAAAGAATCACGTAATCCTTTAAAAAGAAAATCTAGTAAAAATGTAGAAGTTCTTGATCTCTACAAAGATGACAGTTTAGCCAAAGATATAAACAAATTGGGTGTAGAAATATTTAAGGAAAATCTTGATTTAAGACAGGGACCCAAACATGGAGGAAATTATAGAAGCGCTGAAACCAAAAGTATGATGACTCACGAAATACCAAAAAAATCTAAAGATGATGCTGAAACATCTCAGAGTGAAAATACAAAACACGTAAAAACATCATACAGTGATAATCCTACACCTTTAAGAACGCAAAAATTAACAAACAGGGCCAGGAATTCGAAATTAATTGAGCTAAGTGAAACTACAGATACAACAATCCATGGCGGCAATTTCAGGCAACGTGGTAGATCTCGCAAGAATGGTTCCAATAAACAAAAAATTATAGAACTTGACGAAGAATATGATGACGATAATTCAAATGATTCTCACGAAGGGATATCTTACAAAAATTCAAGAAATGGACAACCTATTATGCATGGTGGAAACTATCGTAGTGCAAAACTAACTGATGAAAAACAACCTGAAACTTCTGTATTGCAAAAAACATTACCAACAGATGCAAGAAGAAATGCTGCCTTAGTACTAAATAGTTTTGTTCAAGCCGCTCCCGTATTGACGACCACGCCCGGGTACATTCTAGATCCTAGCAAACGAAAGTATTACTATTTAGATGCCTGATTAATGCCTTCAAGTCTATTATCACTTTGAAATTCAAACTATAATATAATAAGACTTGGTATATAGAAAGTGCCACGACAATAATTACAAATCTTATTAATTGTGAAAGTAATCGAATCGAATGGAGATAATATCAATTTTTGAATTGCTTATTATGTTATAAGTGGGCCCCAATAATAATTCTCTTTCATATTGGAAGACAATAAAATTCTGTGAAAGGTTGTTATTTTTCTCATAGGGCCTGGGTAATATATTTATTTTCAAAAATTGTTGTCAAGTACAAAAATAAACCCATTAAAAAAATTACATAATAATGTTTTATTATACATGATTTGTTTTTTTTTTCACAAAATGTGTTCTTGTGTGTTGTTCAATACAAACGCAGTGTCTTGATCCAAATAGTTTGATTTGTTTCAATGGGTATTTAGGCTATTCACAGATGTCACAACCACAACCTACTTTTCTTACTAGAGCTCACCGAATGTTGCAAAGTTCACAATAACAATTCGATTGTCAATTTATCTCCAAGTTATTCAAGTACAGTACGTTCAACTCTACAAAAAGTCATGCACTTTCACTTTCATCAGATCATGGTATACTTTAGATCGATCTCTAGAATGGGTTTGAACTTTAATTGTTTACTTTTTTCGAAATGGCTAAAAGTAAATAGGTAAGTTAAAATAATTGACTCAATGTATTGTTGTTCAAGTCTTTATAAAAATCTTGCAAAAGTCTTACTTAAACTAGGGCACTATGCTTTAAGTACTACATAAAATAAATTAAAAAATAATTTAGCATTATTACTACTAATTTACATTGCATCATTGATTTGGTTTCGTTCAATTATGGAAATATTTATTTGCTTAAAACTAGCGTGATACAAGAGCTAAAAGTATTTAAACTAGTTATTATACTTTTTTTATACAATTACAGCCTATCTATGCTTTTTTCGTCCAACTGAATTGGTACTCGCAATATTTCTTGACGGTAGATGGCTTATAGGCTTCCATTCAGACTCCAAAGAAGGTACAAAACTAGGTTCACTGTCTTCTTCATCGATAGACTCATCTTCTACTTCCTTACCTTCCGCTCCGAAGAAATCTATAATCGGATGATAATTATAATTTATTCTTTTTCCGTTTGACGTAAAATTTTCATTTGGACTGATTTTCTGTTCATGTGACCTTGACGTGGTTGAAATCTTTTCAGTTGTCATTACATGTAATTTTGGAGCGATGGTAACAATTTTTTGATTGCTCACAACACTAGCTTGTCCTATTTGTGGTTCTTCAATGTAATCGTTAAAGTCCTCCACTGTGTCTAGATTACTGCTACTGTAAGATTCAACTGCTGAAGATCCAGAAGACATTAAGTCTTCAGGTCCTCCTATCTTCTTTCTGATAGGTCTTCTGCTGGGTCGGAATGCTCCTCTCTTGAATTGATTAGAATTAGACTTATACTTATTTGAAGACTCTTTTATAAACGTAAAGCTGTTCGTAGCTGATGGGGTTGGTGGTTCTAAATAACTGGGCAGTGTCATGGAGTCGGAACTAGAAGAGACAGGGCTTCTAGCTGATGATGGTTTACGGACGTTTCGTATCGAGCTTGCTTGGTTGAATGAGTCGGGGAAATAAGAGTTTCCATACGAATCCATTGGACTTGATTGGTCAAGTTCTTCAATGTTGATTTTTCCTTTACCAAACGGCACTCCTGAAATCAAATTCTGGTTGGTATCAAATGGAGGGAAACTTTCTGGCTTTTTAAGAGAAAACGGTGGATTTTTACTAATAGTGGGTCTTTGCATGCTGGACTGCACGTTTTCAAAAGCATGGTTTCCATGTTCTGAGGACAGATCTTCTCCGGGAAAATGTTCTGATGAGGTTTCATGGATTCTGTGACCGACTGGTGGAAAGTTCACGCTGTAACCTTCAATGTGACATGAACAACAAGTCGGAACCTGGAAAAAAATTTAAGTTCATTAATATTAATTTAATTTAGGAATAACCTTTTTGTTAGCTATACAATATATGTGTTAGGTTTACCTTAAAAATGTCCATGTGTAGCCCGTTTTGTTGATCCCAAGTCAGTAATCGGTGGTAGTTGTACACTTGCACACATTTAGATTTGAAGTTATCCGTCAGGTAAGTGCATGATTCTTTTGGTTTCCTGAAATCAAATAAAAAAACCTCGAATCAGAAAATAGTTTAACGTTTTGTACTGATCATATAGAGCCTGAAAATTTAAAATTTACTGTAAGTACGTATGAGTATCCAAATTTGATGACGGAGTTTTTAGGCCGCCCTTAAAAGGGCTCGAAAACGGTTTATTTATTTTTTTGCTGGGATCAACACCTTAACGTTCCTTTGAAGAACAGAACCGCTCAAATGTCAAAGTTATTGGCTTGCAAATCCGAGTAGTGACTGCAAGGAACTTTGCTCTTAGCTTAGCTGATCTTTAACGAACAAAAATAACACTTTCAGCTAGATGTTAATTGATAAAAGATAATATAATGCATGCTTAAGAATATAATTCATGTTGAACAAGAACATAGAGTTGAAAGGCATAGAAGCCACATCTATGTCGTAAGTATGTCTACTTTCTTGTCATATGAACTCACAGGCACTTCTCAAGCCTCAGAGTCTGCGTATGTTCCCCAGTGTTCACGATATATTTCCACTGTCCTGAAGTTGCCCTGGCTCGCTGTGGGCGCGCGTACTTTACTGTGCTGGGACACATAAACCCAGCTTCTCCTGCACTGGCAAAGTCGCGGTTAGCTGTATCACCTCGTCTGGAAATTGAACATTTTTTTATATGAATATCTTATTATCATTCGACTGACAGAAACGTTTTGACACATTTCTACTTATCATAGCTAAGAACTTACAAATCTCGGAAACACGAGCTTTGAAATAAAAATAACAGCATTTAAATGAATGAATCCTTTTTTACATCTGCTACATAAAAGGGGCATATAGGAATAAGAAGTCTCCATCTATACATTTATAAGAAAGTCGTGTTAGTTACACTATTTATAACTCAATAACGGCTGAACCGATTGGGCTGAAAATTGGTAGAGGGGTAGCTTAGAACCAGGAGACGTACTTTTTATCCCGTTCGACCGCATTCCCGTGTGACGTGACATAAAACGTCAAAGAGAATACAAGTCACTAGCTAAACGTAACTTTGTCTAGGGTTAAGTATGGTTGTATATAATTATATATATAATCGGGTTAGTTACACCATTTATAACTCAAGAAAGGCTGGACCGATTTTGATGATCTTTGATTTTTTGGATTTGTCTCCGCCCCAAATAGCAGAATAACTATTAAAATATCGGAAAACTCACGCAAAGATAAATTACGAAGAATATTCATTTTTACATACATAGTGATGGCCGGGGACAACAATTGACAATTCTACCAGAGTGACGTATATTGACAGCCCGCGTTATATGCATGTCAAGGCGGTACGAAGTTCGGCGGGTCAACTAGTTTGACATAAGAAGCTGTTTTAAATCGGCTTATTTATTTGCGGATTACAATGCTTCGAAAAGTAAACGCATTTTTACTATTTTTATAAATATCATTGTTAACGATGATACAGGCAGTGCAGATAGAGACTTACAACACTCCAGATGTTGTTTTGAGGATCTAAAAATTACTCAGCAGAGCTCATAATTTATTTAATAATTCACCTGTTCGTTGATACTAGGTAATGCTCAGCAGTATATTTCGACTCCTGGGCTGCTGTGACTCCATCGAGAGCTCCTTCTCCAGGATCCTTGAAGTCAGCCAACAATGCGCCTGCCGCTGCCTTGTTCCGCCTTATCGATTGCACGATTGCCTCTCTGCAATCACAAAAATTGAATTTCCAATAGGTTTCTGAGGAGTTCACAGAAGATATAAATAATTAAAATAAATAAATAAAACAAATAATAATACTGGACATTTCACACAGCGCTATCTAGCCCCAAACTAAGCAGAGCTTGTATTATGGGAACCAGATAACTGCCTATAATGACCGTTTCTAATTCTGTTGTTTTATGTCTTTCTGTATTTTTATAGGTAGGTACCTAACATTTTTTCATTTTGTTATTTTAATGTTTTTTTCAATGTTTTGTTTTATTTTATTACCTTCTGTTTTGTCTGTACTGTACTGTTGTCCTAAATAAATGTCTTTTCCTTTACGTTACTTTATCTGATAGAATACTTATATACATTTTTTTTAGTAAATACATACTTATAATATATAAAGAAACAACCAGACCCGGAACAAATATCTGTAGATCATGCAAACATATGTTCCGCGGCGGGAATCGAACCCGCTACCTCCTCGTCTCTGCCGGCTATTCGCCCACTGCACAACGGAGGTCGTCGTCGTTAAAATAATTGATAATATTAATAATTATTGTTTTAATAATTTGTCTAATTCGTTAGACAAATAAGATAGGGAGAGAATTAGAGCATAATACGATAATTAAACATGTTTTATATATTATTTTCACTTAGGACAAACCTACTAAGGTTTTATAAGTGTATTAATTTTATAACTATATGTATAAAACAAAAAAAAAAGTCTGTCACTATTTTGTGTTATTTACGTGACAAATTATATGGTCGGAAATAAGTTTTATGAAACACAGGATTCAACGTAATTAAATCTAACGTAATTAAATTATGACCGACTTTCAGTCTCGTAGTAATAGCATTGTAGTCGATTTTTAGTACACATGAACTCTTTCTTATCCGGATATCGTCGGCTCAAATCCTGACCGATTTTGTTTGAAGAAGTTATGTGCGTATTTACACATGTTCAAAACGGTGAGGAAAAACATCGTGAACAAACCCGTGGCTAAGTTAACTTTTCAAGTAATGACCTTCATATCTTTCTATCTGTATTGCTTACGTTGGATAGTCCTCAGCATGCAAGCACAAGGTGTTGGTGAAGAGTTCGCATTTCGTCTGATCTGCAGCACTAGCTACCAGTTTTCTGGGCGGTGCTGGTCGACGTCTGCTGTTGATGGGTCCAGGAGAAGGATCTGCTGTGGTCCTCCGAGTGGCGGTAGAGTAGTTGGAGTATGGTTTGGGAGGGTATGTGCCACGGCGGATCAGGCTGCCTGAAAGAATGGAAGAAATAAATGAAAATTTATTTGTTATTATGATAATTGCTTTTTTATACAATCGACTACTTAATGAAGACCATCACCGTTCTTGTCCTCACGCAATGTTGTGAATCCATCTCGTTGGAGGCCCGTTCCATCCTACTTAATTTGGTTCGTGATTACAACTCTAGAACAAATGCTACTTTTCTATCCGCAAGACTACTTAAAGCAGTGACTCAAGAACTGGCAAGTCGCTTCGATCTCGATATTAATGAAAACAGAAGTACCCATGCCACTTAGTCCAGATTAATATTTGATGATTACAGTAGTACGAGTATAGGTAGTATTGGCATATAACTTGAGCCCCGTTGATGAAGTAATTAAGAATTAATCCCCGGATGATGTGTAAATCCGCATAAGTGGTATTCACATCACTTATTTATAACATATCTTGTATAATCTTCCCACCTTTTCTATCCACATATCGGTTCAAAGCCCTAAGTTTCTCCGCAACGGGCAGATCGCTCGCGAGGGTCTGATTCGTGGAGTCTGCCATCAGGTCCAAGGTGCTGTTATCTAGTACTCTTGACGCGTTGTCCTTGCTCTTGTTCATAGCCGGCGTGGGCGTGGCTTCAGTCGTGGTAGACAGAGGCTTTATGGAGTTCTTCTGAAAATTAAAAAGAGAAGCTGAACAGGGAATTTTTTTCATTTTTTTTTAATCCCGACAGACGAAAATGCTTCATTAATTTTTATTATAGATTTTTAAAGCGTTTCGCACCACCTTTCCGTTATTTAAAACCGCATTGAAATTAGTTCACCCATTCAGACGCTACGATGCCACAGACAAATGCCACAAACATATAACACCACTCTTTGAGCAGATTCAAAAATTCTAACAGTTGAAAACTATCATAATGTAACTATACAAAACGAACTTTATCCAAACTATTCCAGTGCCGTACCCCGTACGCATAGGAAAATCATAAAGTACGTACATTTACGTTACCATATTACATCATTATTCAAGCATTTTCACTTGCCCACTATAAAATATTATCACCGTAATAAACTTAATGATACTCTTATGGTGCCTTTCCATGCTTGTCAAGCCTTGGCAAACGTCTTCAAGTTCCAAGAGTCCACAAATCTCGTTTGGCATTTGGAAGTCGTTTAGATGCAGCAGACGCCAAACTTGTGTCGGCTATTGCGTTTCGCTTAACATACTTTTATTTGAAATAATAGAGAATTAACGATTCGCTCTGTTATTATTCCTAAAACTATAAACTCTCTTCGTTCGACCAGCCACTCATTTTAACCAAATAACTAAACATGTGCTCATCGCGAGATAACAATGGCTACTAAACGCGCACTAATGTGTGAATGCGCCGCAAGCGCTCGCCGTAAGCGCCCTTCGATCTGTGTCCAAAAACCGACACTACAACGGATCGGAGACAAGCCTCTACAAACTCACGCAAGCCAAGCCAAACGCACTCTTTACACGCTTGCACATGTGGACGCTTGCCGAGCCTTGGCAAGCGTGGAAAGGCACCATTAGACTCAAGTGGGTTTCTCTCGAGTGTGTATGGACTACACTTATACGAATTTCAACTTTACCCTCTCATCAATTAGGTCGGACTTACTCTTAAGGGTATATACAACTTTACGTTTTGCTAATGTTTACTTGTAAGGTCTATTTCAAAATACGATACCTACTGTTGTGTAGGTGCCTACCTGTTATAACTTAGTGCCTGATACACACGGCTACACATCAAGCTATATTTTTCCAGTATAAGCTGACCTCTAATTCTACGAAAAGCCTACACAATGCGAGGTCAGCTTATACTGAAAATGTATAGCCTTGATATGTAGCCGTGTGTACAGTGTAGGTAAATCTACCCAACTTAATAAATTTATATATAAATTTTTATACTATGTGTTTTGTTATATACGACATTAAATGAAAACACGAGTAGGGATAATGACTACACTTTACTAGTATTATTATGAAGTAGGTTTTTTTTCAAATTCAACCTTTATATCTGTACAACGTACAGATTGGGATCCTGATGCACTCGAGGAAGTAGCACAAAAATGCAGCTGATAGTTAGTTAAATCAATGAAACAATAATCACGTTTAGAGAATTATTATTGTAGTTTAAACAAGATCAGTGCAGTATTTTCATTCCCCTTTTACAAATTGTAACCGTGAGAGGTGGTTCTACCACCGTGCGTTTTCGTCAGCGCGATTCAGAGTCGGAACATTTGACTAGCGACATCTAGTTTTAAATTTTGAACTAATAACTTCTTATACAACATCAAATCCTAAAATATAAATAAAACAGCCTGTATAACATTGGTAAACAAATCACACTCATTCATCATGTAAGTACCTGTTAAACAGACTCGGCGGTATCATAGCAAAAGCTCCACCGATTTAAGTAAAAATTGTTTATTGGAAATGTATCGATTACTGGATAAATATTCAAGCTACCCGTATTAAACCCATTTCTGAAATCAGTTAATACGATTCCGGATGTGTGTTTTAAATTAATGTCGTACATAGCAAAACAGATTGTGTAAGGTGTTATAAGTTTGATTGATTGATTGAAAATTCATCATTGTTAAAAATTATCATATCAGTACATAGGTGAACTTAATGCTAGCAAGTATTATCTTCCAGATAACCTTTGCGTAATGTGTAAAATATATGTTGACGCTGTCTGTCTGTGGCATTGTAGTTCCTAAGCGGATGGATCGATTCGGACGCGGTTTAGATGTTATTGATGACTAGCTGTTACCCGCGACCTCGTACGCGTTACACTACTAAATATGTAGGTAAGCTAGAAATAAAGCTAAACTCTCTGTTGCAACTTCACTTGACACCCGACTTTTATCCCATAGGACCTGCTTTATGGGATAAAAAGTAGCTTATGTGGTAATCCAGGTTATAATCTACGTACATACTAAATTTCATCGATATCGGTTCAGCCGTTACTACGTGATTGAGTAACATGCAAACAAATAAACAAACATCCATAGTCAGTATAGTAAAGCTATTGACCACTACCTCACCCGGTAAGTGATGATGGGTTCGAAGATGGAGCACGCTTGCCTAAAAAGAACCTGTTCCTCTGGACTTGAAGACTCCGAGATTATACTGGTCCGGAAAAACTTATGCCGGAAGTGAATTCCACTCCTTCATTATTGCACACAAGAAAATACATTTAATAATACATAAATAGAGGTCATGTACAAAGGCGAGCTTAAGCCTAAGAAGAGTTTTCTTCCAGCAAAACTTTAAAGCTAGATTGAGAGATAGAGAAAGAGAGAGAGAGAGAGATGATTTTAAAGGTATTTTTTTTATGTTAGGTACCTACATACATCGTAAGTGTACACTAGTTTTGTTAGAATCTAGCCAAGTAGGCTAATGAGCAATTTTATGCTAACTTAGTTTTATGATAGAATTATGATTAAGAATGTGTCCATTGGCACTTTTCTTGCAGTCTCGATACAAGGGGAAGACACTTTGTTCTTCTGTTTTTTATGAATAGCACTAACACTGACACTATATTACACTATTGTACACTATATTAACTCAAAAGGTTTTGTCCTTTTCAGTCTTCTCACTATATCCGTGTTGTCGAGGAGCTGGATTGCCTCGACGTTCACATGATGGTGAAGACTGTTCGTGAGCTTCTGCATATTTTCTTATTACTCTATCGACGACCTCTATGTTGAGGTCCCGGTGAAGGTCGTCATTTCTAATACACCAGGGTGCATCTACGATGTCCCTGAGTACTTTATTTTGGAATCGTTGGACGATTAAAGGTAATTTAACGTTATTTTATGGGTTTGTTAATCCCGGTTATAATAAGGATTTTGTATATTTTGTATTTTTCTTAACTCTTGGTTGTTAAGAAAAATACAAAATATACAAAATCCTGAATACCAGAATTGGAGAATACAAATCAGTTGCAGTTTAGGATTTTGTAAAGTTTAGATACTACAATCTGAGTTTAAGAAATTATATGTTGTGTCTATTTTAGACTGACTTCGAAAAAGGAGGAGGTTCCCAATTAGACTGTGTTTTTATGTTTGTTACCACAGAACTTTCGACTGGGTGAGCTAATTTTTATTATTCTTTTTTTATTCGAAAGCTGGTGCTTCCCTGTGGTCCAATTTCCATTTGGTCCAGTTTTGACAATGGCATCCATGAGATAACCATATAAATCTTAAATTTGTTTTATTTTTATGTTATGTTATGTTTGTTAGCTCAGAACTCCGTTTGATATCAACTGATTTGGTAAAATATTTTTTTATTTGAAAGGACATAGTTTTAGATTGATCCCATGGAAATTTTATCAAAATTAGTAGAGTAGCTTGGTTTTTACTGTTATCTGAAGTCAGTTATGTTTTTGTTAAAAAGTTACTTGTTGCTATGTACCAAAATAAATGATTCATGTTATAGTTCGACCGAAACCGAGCTGTACCGCTTTTTAAGAAAGTGCGGCGAAGTGGGGGCCGAGGAAAAAAGAGCATGCGTAGTTACACATGAGATCGATATTGTCTGATAGATCTTACTATATCGTAAACGATATGTTTATATTTTTATAAGTAACTAAATAGTCTACAGATATTCTGACATAGATTCTGCTTCAACTTCATCTTCCGTTTCGCTATCGGAACTTGAATCAAGGTCGCTCTGCAAATCTATTGTTAATGGATCGATAATAATATCAAATCTACTATCGCGATCCCAGTAATTGTTTTCATTTTTTTGGACATGATGACGGTCATGACATCACGAGATAGCGCTCGACCCATCTTTGGATATTTATCTTATGTGCGTCTGACGATGGAGCGGAGCGGCAGATACTTCCCCCCATCTCGCCGCGCGCATACCTCAGGCGCGGTACAGCGGGCGATACTTCCCCCCGTCTCGCCGCGCGCATACCTCAGGCGCGGTACAGCGGCCGATACTTCCCCCCGTCTCGCCGCGCGCATACCTCAGGCGCGGTACAGCGGTTTCGGTCAAACTATATTACTTACATCTTGAACGGAAGTAGAATTTTCAACTTTACTTTTCGGTTTATCTGTGTTTGTTTTTGTGATTGTATTCTTCTGGTTTTGTGGTATGATTCTGCGTGTGCGTAGTTCTTGTGTTGGAGGTGTGGGTGCAGGTTCGATTCCAACATCAAAGAAGTCATCCTCTAGTGTTTCGTCTTCTGTGAATGAGCGTCTGTGTAACTGTGGCGCTTCTTCTACGAGTGACCTTCTGATTTTAAGTGGCTGTTTTACTTCTTCGAAAGGTCTTTTTTCATCAGTGTAGTGTCTTATCTGTGGCTTCACTTCTCTGATTTCTTTACCAGGCCGAACAGCGCGTCGGACCAGATTAGCCATGTCTAGGAGTATAGGCAGCATTAGGTTTGTGGTGTTTGTGTTACCGAACATTGATCTCACCTGTAATGAGAATACGGTTGGTTTTAGTGTGATGGAAATTAATTAAAATATGTGTATGATGAGTGGATTAGCAAGCTTATGTGACAGTGGGCAGGCACATAATTCGAAGAACTGACGGCCGTTAGGGCAGAAAAGTGGCTCCTCACTAGATGCAAAACCGACCTGATATAGGTTTCTGGGAGTCGTTGGGTGCAGGCTGCACAAGATAAGTTGCTCTGGAAAAGTATGGGAGAGACCTATGTTCAGCAGTGAAAATTTTATGGCCAAAATGACAATGATGTGTGTGTTTGAAATATTGATGGGGAGTTGGTGAATGATAAAACTATTCTGGACTAGCAAATGCCTGCGACTTCCGACGCGTTACACTACGAAGTCGCGGGCAACAGCTAGTCCAAAATAGTTTTATCATTCACCAAACCTTCCGTATTTAAAGCTATACTCAAAAACTTTTATCTCCATGAAGAGTCATGATTCATCTGATCTCTAATATTATTATTGTAAGTATAAGTATGTAAGTACATATTTATTTATTTTATATATGATATTTGTTTATTTATTTAAAGTTATTTATGTACCTAATATGTATGTATATAACTAATTTCTTTTTCTATTATTAAGTTTATTTTTTTTTTACACCTCGGCCAATCTTTTATTAAGCAATGATCCTCTCCATCCAAAGGTTGTCTGGAAGAGATCGCTTTGTTAAGCGATAAGACCGCCCATTATGCTTACTTTTATTTGTTTTTTTTTTCTATAAATCTGTTGTCCTTGTAAGGTATAATAAAGACTTTTCATTCATTCATTCATACCATATTACGGCTCACGCTAGAATATAATTACTAACTATAATTTAGGTTTATCAAATTAGTTAAGATTTTATTTTAGTTTCATTTATTTTGGTTTAGTTTTGTTAAATATTAATTTAAACACATTTATAGAGATATAAAGGGTTATAAATATTGTATAGTACGTAAACTCATATCTTCTTTATGTACACAAGAAAAAACATCATAAAGTACAGAAATAGAGGACATGTACAAAGGCGAGCTTAACCCTATAAAGAGTTAACCTTATACTTAACCTTAACCCTATGTTCGTACCTAAGTGGTGCCGTTGCGCTAGTTGCCTCATCAAAAAAAAATTATAGGGCTGAGCGCCTTCTGCGCTCGCCAAAAGCTCGGTTAAGCTGCAACGGCCTCAGAGGCCAACAGCGAGATAAGTCGATTCGAAAAAAAAAAAATCCTTAACCCTATAACCTTCCATGTTTGCACTTAGTTTATTTAGTTATTTTTATTTTTCTTCATTATGTAAATAGATTGTAAGTTTTGTTAATTTGAGTATTCATAAGTTACGCCAGTCCAGCCTTATCCGCCTGTGATACAGGTTTTCCTAGTTCAGGCAATGTATAAAACCTATAAGTAGATATTAATCCCTAATTTTAACCTTAGCAATATGAAAAATGAATAAAGATTGATTATTATTATTATAGTTAGGGTCGCCGTTGTCGAAACCAATAAGGAGGACTAAACTATACTCCGCGTTACACTACTAAATATGTAGGTAACCCAGAAATAAAGCTAATCTCTCTGTTGCAACTTGACTTGACACCCCATTTTTATCCCATGGGACCTGATTTATGAGATAAAAGATATGTGGTAATCCGTATCTTCGTAAATTTTGCTCCATCTAAAGTTTGCCTGGAAGAGATCGTTTTCATCGATAAGGCCGCCCATTGTATTACCTTATTTATTCTAGCCTAGTACTTATTTTTGTATTATTTCTGTTTGTGTGATAATTGAATAAAGAGTTAAATATATCTATTTACTCCAGATCTACGTATATACCAAGTTTCATCGAACTCGGTTCAGCTGTTACGACGTGATTGAGTAACAAACAAATAAACAAACAAACATCCAAACTTTCACATTTATAATATTAGTGTGATTGTCTCATTAGATTCAAATACAAGTCAACTCGTTTAATATTTGTTTTTGTTAACCATATTATGTTCGCTGACATAGAGCCTCTTCAATCGCCTCTTATCAACCTACAATATGTAAACTAGAGATGTTATGGATATGATATTTCGGATCTGGATACGGATATGGATATAGGAATAAAATTATATCAGTTTCGGATGCGGTTACGGATATGTAATTATTTCGGATTATCCGTTAGTTTCGGATAGTTTCGGTTACGGATATTAGTTTGAAGTAAGATATATACACAAATATTAGGTCTTAACCTATAAAATTGGCGTTTTGTATGGAATAAGTGGAAGTACAAATTTTTTTAAACTTTTTTATTTCTGTTATTCAAAGTAATCACCCATGCAATCGACGTATCTTTGCCAACGCATTGGCAGTTTATTGATGCCCTTCTTGTAAAAATCAGCTGGACGGGAGGCAACAAACTCTTCAAAGGCATTTTGTACTGCCTTTCGGGAATTGAATTTTTTACCCACTAAAAAGTTTTCTTAATTTTGGAAAAAGTAATAGTCGGTAGGTGCAAGGTCTGGTGAGTATGGCGGATGAGGGAGAGCTTCCAACCCCAGCTCTTGCAGCTTGGAGACTGTCTGTTGTGCAGTATGGGGTCGCGCGTTGTCGTGAAGTAGCAATGGGGACGACCGATTGACCAAAGCTGGTTGCCGATGTGCAAGCTTCTCCATCATTGTCTCCAGTTCTTCACAGTACATATCTGCAGTAATGCTCATGCCGTTTTGTAAAAAGCTGTGGTGAATCATACCCGCACTAGACCACCAAACAGTGACCATCACTTTTTTAGGGGTCATTTTTGGTTTAGGGCATTGCTTTGGTGCTGAACCAGGAACTAACCAACTTGCTGAGCACTTTCGATTGTCGAACAGAATCCATTGTTTATTGCACGTAACAATTCGGTTCAAAGTTCCTTCATTTCTTTGTCTATTGAGCAGCGCGAGGCAGGTCTCGACGCGTACGTTGCGCTGGCGATCGTTAATTTCGTGGGGCACCCATTTATCAAGTTTTTTTACCTTGCCTATTTGATGCAAAAGGATCAAAATTGTTTTGATGCTAACATCAAAAGCTGCTGCTAGCTCAGCTGTAGATTGAGTTTCGTCAGCTTCCACAATCGCCTTTAATTCATCATTGTTGATCAAAGTCTCCGGACGACCACGAGTTTCATTTTTCAAGTCAAAATTTCCAGAACGGAACTGGGAAAACAAATAACGGGTTGTGCGTTCGTTTATACAGTTCTCTCCGTAAACGTTTTTGATGTTACGTGCCATTTGTGTAGCGTTGGTGCCACGACGGAACTCATATTCCATAATTAAACGAATTTTTAAAGTATCCATTATGACGAAAAATGTTCAAATGTAATAATAATACAACGCTAATCAATAAACAAAAGACTGAGTTTGTAAAACGAATGTCATTTTTTTAAAACAAAATTAATTTGAATTTAGAATACAAAGCCATTCCCAACTTTTTTTCTATTTGAAATGACCAGTACTGAAGAACGGCAATTTCATAGGTAAACCTATTAGTCTCTAATAATTTGGTTTTATTTATAGGTTTTGTCTAGTCTAGGGTACCATTTGGTATTATAACAACAAACTGCAATTCACGTGGCGCGCGAGCGCGGTGAAACAAAAACCTATCGAAACATGTCGTTTTATTTAGACTCCGCCAATATACAAAACTATCGGAAACTATCCGAAACTTGTGAAACGGATACGGTTACGGGTATAATTTTCTTTCGGATATCCGATAGTTTCGGTTACGGTTACGGAGCTCTTTAACATTCCTGATGTAAACCTACTGCGAAAACAACGTACATTATAGCTGTATGCTTTATCATTGTAGCATCACAGAAATACAAATGGCCTATAACATTTAAATGTGTAACTTTTTTTCGGTTTATGAGCATAAAATAGACAATTAACTTAGTCATTCACACCAGTCTATTTCACGGTCATGAGAAAACCTAGTCCCACTTTCGTGGCAGGCGTGCGTTATCATTTTATTACCCTGCCGTTCTAAGGTCAAAGATCGAGTAATTTTGTTTAGTTATAACAGGTTCTGTTTTTTTAAATGGAATGGGAATGCTCAGGTAATACCTATGTAAAGGTCCAAGTCTAAAACCTGTAAGAAATAAATGTGTAAAATATTAATAATATATTATTTATTGCACATACCAACACTGGCCGGTCTTATCGGTAAAAGTAATCTCTTCCAAACAACCTATTTAAATATTTAACTATTCTAGGTAGTAACTACAGTGCGTTAAAATCATATACGTAGTCAATATAAATTCAATGATATGGATTAAATGAACTCGATTAAGTTGGTACTCCAAACATGTTCATCTATTTAACCTGTTACTTATAGAGTTCGGCTGTAAAGTATAAAATTAGGTGATGTTTAAAACTAAATAACATATTTACCTCCGTACGACCTCCGTGGCGCAGTGGGCGAATAGCCGGCTGAGACGCAGGAGGTAGCGGGTTCGATTCTCGTCGCGGTACAAATGTTTGCATGATCTACATCAGATATTTGTTCCGGGTCTGGTTGTTTCTCTATATAATATAAGTATGTATTTACAAAAAAAAATGTATATAAGTATTCTATCAGTTATCTGGTTCCCATAGTACAAGCTCTGCTTAGTTTGGGGCTAGATAGCGCTGTGTGAAATGTCCAGCAATATTTATTTATTTACGTACAAAATACAGATACAAAAAATACAAAATACAGATCTTCATCACCAGGCCATCCCCAGGCATTGCAAAGCCTTGAATAACTGCAAGTACATTGATGTTTTTTCTGTAGATTTAAATAAGTTCCGTCGTTACTTAGATGAGAACTTACACAATTAAAATCAGATTACAATGTTTAGTTGAATTGTTTATGTACTGATGTACATCGCACGTTACCATAATTTGTTACCTAGTTTATGTCTTAGTTCTATTTTATAGTATAGTTATTCTTAGGATTATTTTTATTTGCATGCAGTGTTGACCTGTAATTGATTGTGCAATCAGCTCTAATATGTAATGTAAATTATTAATTGAATGTATCGTTGTAACTATCGCTGGTTGACCTAAATAAATATAATAAAATTAAATCACGTTATATCAAAAAGCAACACAGATAAACTAGCCTTCTATAAAAATAACCACATCCGAATCGGTTCATCCGTTCTAAAAGTAGGGAATGCAATCCCGACTCGAGATTGCAAATTCGAGATCCCGCGGGATTAGAAATATCAATCCCGCGGGATCCCGGAATTTTCGGGATCCCGTCTAGTTTAAAAAAAATGTTAAATTCGGATGACTGAAAAAGCTAATAACTGCTTGTTTGTGATAGTGAGGTTAACTAAAATAACATATTACTTGAAAGAAAATAAAAATCTTTATTCTTTAATCTTACCAACTAAATAATTATCGTCACCTGTCGCTAATATTCGGAAATAGTCGGAATAGTTTTCTAACGCTGTTTGGCGTTCCTGCCGCTCGCGGCCGTCAGTCAGCGCGCCGCTTGCGCCCCGAGTGGACGTGTGTAGCGTCGCTGACCACTGCCGCCCAATCCCGTCAATCTCGAACGGGATCTCGTCATATGATGCGTCGGGATTGATCCCGAAAAATTACACGAGATCTCGCAAGATCGGGATTGCATTCCCTATCTAAAAGGTGTTAAAATGCAAGGTGTACGCTTTTGTAACAAACTCCCAAGTGATGACTGCCCGACGAGATACAGTCTCAAACTAGTTCGGAGGGCAGGGTCTTATCGAGCTTATCACATCATATATGTAACTAATCTGATAAATACAGAAATTTAAAAATAAATTGTAAAATTTAAGTATGTTCTGTTTATATTACTAGCTGACCAATCCGCGGCTTCGCACACGTGGTTTGCCAGTAAAAAGTAACCTATGGTTATGATCTACGTACATACTAAATTTCATCGCAATCGATTCAGCCGTTTTGGCGTGAAAGAGTAACAAACATCCATACATACAAACTTTCGCGTTTATAATATTAGTAGGATTCTTATTCCTAAATTATTCATAAATCTATACTAGCTCAAGTTGATTGCAAGTGTATATTTTATGTGAAAAATAAAAAACTTTTTATTTTTACATTTTACTGATGTACAAAAATTGATAATGTAAAACTTTTAACAAAATCTTTATATATAGCCTACTATAACATATCGGATTATATAGAGGTTAGAAAAGCTTAAGATTGAAATTGCTCCAACATGTTCAAAAATGTTACAATTTAGACGTAATTTGTTTTCATTGTTGTGTGAATTCTAAGCCATGGAGCGTACCATGCTCGGCATCAAACTCTTAGACCGAGTTCCAAACGTCGAGATCCGTAGAAGAACTTCATGATGTTGGAAATCAAGTTATGGAGCTCAAATGGTCTTGGGCGGGACACTTGGCAAGACGTGGTGATGACAGGTGGAGCAGGGTAGCAACTTAATGGTGGCCGAGGAATGGCTGTAGAAGGGTTGAACGTCCGGCAGCGAGATGGGTGGCCGACATCGTTAGAGTCGCGGGCCGTCAATGGGTGAGACTAGCGCAGGATATTGGCGGATGGCACAAACTTGGGGAGGCATATACCCAGCAGTGGGTGAAGTCAGGCTGTAGATGATGATGATGTATTCTAAAAGGATCACTTAAATGAACAACCAGCCTCGTTTTCTCGCCTTTCTTTCCTCTAAAATAAAACAAATATTTAAGATAGGCTCCCATACAACAAAAGTGATTTTTTGCCGATTTTATAGATAATGGTACCTTCGTGCGCGAGTCCGACTCGCACTTGGCCGGTTTATTAATATCAACATAGGTACCACATAGGTATATCAACATAACAACTCTCTCTCTTCCCAGCTATGTATCCCACATGGTGGTGGGGTCAGCTTTCCTGGTCGTTCTTCTCCACTTCGCTCTATCCTCGACGTCGTCATCAGAAACTTGGCACTCTCTCATGCCTTTTGACACTACATCTCTCCACCTTGTCTTGGGTCTTCATCTAGATCTTCGACCGGGGGTGGAAAGTTGTAGTGTCAAATTCCCTACGTAGTTAGATGGCCTCCTCTTCACCTGACCGTACCATCGCAGCCGACTCTCCTGCATCTTGCCAGCGATGTCGCGCACCCCTAGGCTTCCTCGCACGTACTCGTTACGGATTTTATCGAGCCTGGTTCGCCGCACATCCACCTCAGCATCTTCATTTTGGCGACTTGGGTGGTATGTATGTTATATCAACATAACAACAAAACTACGAAAGGCTAAGTAAAGAGAAAATAGTATGTTTTACTAATTAAGTTGTTACAGTAAAAGTGCCTAGAACTAAGACTGGTTTTACACATGAAACTGATTGTGTTGCAAAAACGTAAATTTAAGGAAAGTTAAAATATAGATACTACTGATTTACAATTTACTATCACAAATTCGAATTGATAAGTATCACTTCTCATCAACACTAGGTCATCACTATCTCATTGATACCTACCACTTGCCCCAAGACACCGCTAGCCTAGAACGTCTAGTTCTCAAGATAAGGCTGATTTAAGTTTAAATAACCCAAACTTCTTGTCATACTAACAATAATAACACATTCATTATTTGTCAAAATTATCTTTTAATTGATACAATCCATCATAATTCATCATCATCATCATATCAGCCTTAGGACGTCCACTGCTGGACAAAGGCCTCCCTCATTGATCTCCAGGAACTGCGGTTGGAAGCGGCCTGCATCCAACGCCAACCTGCGGTTCTTACCAAGTCGTCTGCCCATCTTGTGGGTGGACGTCCTACGCTGCGCTTGCCGGTCCATCATAATTATTGATACAAAAAATATAAAATACCCCATCACTAGAAGCTATTACATTGCATGTGCCCTTCGTGGAAACATTTGATATAATCTTTAGTATTCCACAAAAAGCACAAAGCCAAAATATAAATCTGTGATCTCCGTGGAATACAATTAGTGCTCATAAAATACGTGATCTTAAATTTATGCTCTTCGTGGAATGCCTCCTTTTTGCATCCAAGACTCGTGCAATTGCAATTTGCTGGGTATTGAAATAAACTCATATTTATGGCATGAAATGAAATTTGGTTAAATTACAAGATGACAATTTTAGTTTAGGTCTAATACATTTCGCCTAAGCTAAGCATGCAATCTAAATTATAACTATTAGTCTAACTTTTTATTAGCTGCAGTAAAATGACGTTTCTAAATGTCATTCCGTAAAATAATGTTGCCAGCCTAATCTCAATAGGGATGTGATTCAGTTCACAAAAATTAATTAAATAACATTATTATGACGTTTTTGTTTCATTTTGAATGTACCTCCCTATACTTCCACTAAAAAAGATCAATCCTTTAGTATAGTAATAATAATAGGTTAAAAAAATACATTACAACTTAATATTAAATCTCAAAAAAAAAACCAAACTGATTATTCATTTATGATTTACTCATTTAGCTACATCCCTATTTATTTTTCTTCAAAAACCGGCAACCCACAAAACGTCATTTTACTGCAGCTAATAAAAAGTTAGACTTTATGATGTCAAATAGAAGTACAAAAAAGATTAAACCTAGCTTGCACAACGATCCCTAAACTTCGTATTTAGCGACTAAACTTGTCTAAATTTGACGTATGTATTTGTATGATTTCACAACTCTTTAAATAGTAATTACTGATTTAAATGGGTATTTATCGCGTATGTTTGTTTGTTATTTGTTATCCCGACGTGGTGACTAAAAGGTTGCAAAAAGGACTCTAACTCAGCATGAGCTCTCACTCAATCGCTTCCAGAACCATTATATTGTAATAATGAAGAATGAATGAATGAATGAGAATGAGTTTTATATGAATGCTACCCTTCATCAAGATGTACGTGAGGCAATGTAAACTGGACTCAGCGGAAGACCAGCGCTGCGGCATATTAACATGCCGTAGCATCATGCTGAGCTGAGTACGTATTCATTCCCACACAGAGCTTTTAAGTTTATTAGTGCTTAGGTTAGATTTTATTGATGTTGTGTTTTATTTTTCTTTATTACTATGTGGTTTTTTGAATAAAATGTTTTCTTTCTTTCTAATTGACTCAAATCCTTAAATCATATTTAGCCACTAAAAAGGTATGTTTCGGCAAGTTGACCTTAAAATGTAATGATGTAATTATATCATATAAATCCATAAATCATATTTAGCCACTAAAATCGTTTTGGCAAGTTGCCCTTAGAATGTAAAAAACGCGTGTGCTATAGACCACACGACTGAAGTAAAACTTCTTTTTCAAATTATTAATTTATAAAATTGTTCAAGAACGAAATGAAATTACGAAAAATAATCAAACGAACTACTGACTGAGATATATATATATATACTAGCTGTCGCCAGTAGCTTCGCTCGCGTTGCTTGACAATAAAGATTAGCCTATGTGTTAATCCAGGTTATAATCTACATTTATACAAAATTTCATCGCAATCGGTTCAGCCGTTCCGGCGTGAAAAAGTAACAAACATCCGCGTTTATAATATTAGTAGGATTTCATGCACTGGCTGTGAGAGGAAGAGAGAAAGAAAATGTGCGCGCGCACCTCTCTCTCTTGCTCCTACAGTAATATACGAAACGTAACTCTCTCTCTTTCTATCTTCACTAACTTATATCTCCCTCTCTACTTCCGTTCGCACTTTTCGCACGCATTCACCAGCTTACTCCCCAAGTCAAGCGTGCGTAAAGAAGTTTTACTTGAATAAGTAATTACCTATATCATATCAATACAGGGCGTCTACTCTGCAAAACGAGCTCGACATAATCGGAACGATACAACGGTGCCCCGAGTAATTCGGACTGGCCGTACTCTGAGAAAAGTTTGTAAGATTCATCGCCTGCCGAAATTCGTATCGTGAATGGCGTCTTGTCATAGTATCATAATTTATACTCTTTTAAGGTACTAGTGACATAACCGTTCGTCCATCTTCATAAACACCAAACTTCAACCACCAGCGAAAGTTTGCTACGTAAGTGTCAAATAAAAAAGAAAGTACGGCACGTTACGTTTGCCTATTGATTTTTTGCAAAGATTTAAGAACGGATGTAGTTTTAATAAAGCTCGCATATAACGCTCATTTGTTGAAGAATAATAAGCAACAATAATAAATAAATAATGCTGCACATTTCACACGGCGCTATCTAGCCCCAAACCAAATTCAAGCTTGTATTATGGGAACCAGATAACGGATACAATTCCTATATACTTTTTTTGTAAATACATACCTAGACCCGACACAAAGATCTGTAGATCATATAAACATATGTTCTGCGACGGGAATTGAACCTACTACCTCCTCCGTCTCAGCAAAATTACTTTCGAATTTACAATATTAATGTGTTTTTAAGATTCCGTACCCAAAGGGTAAAACGGGACCCTATTACTAAGACTCTGCTGTCCGTCTGTCACCAGGCTGTATCTCATGAACCGTGATAGTTAGACAGTCGAATTTTTCACAGATGATGTATTTCTATTGCCGCTAAACAACAAATACTATAAACAGAATAAAATAAATATTTAAGTGGGGCTAGCATACAAAAGACATAATTTTTTTATGACGTTTATAGTTAATGGTCCGGAACCCTTCGTGCGCGAGTCTGACTCGCACTTGGCCGGTTTTATTTTTAATACCTTGTAATTAACAACAAAGAATAATAATTCAATATAAATGTGGTTCAAATCTTTTTTTAAACAATACACTTGGGCCCAATAAAATTGACCTACTTTGCGACACGCACTCGCTGTGAGAAACTGCCTCTCACGCCTATCCAGTTTTTGCTATCCCGTTTCTCTGTCATTGTACCATGTTGCAATTAGTTTATGTGAAATAATATCGTTATGTTCGGTTTAAGATAAATATCTTGAAAACACGTCTAGACATGATATTATTTCTATTTATCATTAAAATTATACATTTTACCAACATATACTTCATCATCATCATATCACCTGCTTTTAATGGTATGTTCCTGTAATTACTGGCACATAGGCATAACAGCTAAGTCCTATACTATGGCAACGTATCCACATAGAGATCAAGACAAAATAATAGCTTGTTTTGAATTCTATGTGGATATCCATGGACTGCAGTAGCCACTTAACATCTGGTGGACTGCATGCTCGTTTGCCATATAAGTAGTATAAAAAAGACGTCCACTGTTGAACATAAGCTTTACCCCATAGATTTTCAGAGCGACAGATCTTGTGCGTCCTGCACCTAACGATTCCCAGCAACTTTTGACCTGTCATCATTCCATCTAGTGGAGTTCAAATATATTAATTAGGTACTTTAACATTACACTAATAATAACTAGCGGTTCGCTCCGAACTGAGATCTCGCGAGTCTCCCATAAAAACAAAAATAATGTTATTCGTAATCTTTGTTTATCAAAATAGTTTCATTCAAACTACAGGTAACGGGAGTTATGTAAATTGATTAGACTTTTTTGGGGTACAAAATGCTGTTACTCTGGATTTCAGACTTTTGCCTATATTTGTGTTACTAAAGCTACACGAATACCAAATTTCAGTATTGTGGGGCCACTGGTGTACCCTGTGAATTTTGTCTGTTTTTGGTTTTTATTTATTTAATACTTTCACACAAAACAGAACAGTTCTAGGACTTAATGCTAATAGCATTATCTACCAGTCATCCTGGTCGTGCTAAAAGAAGGTAAGGCGTATTTATTTATTGTATTATTATTTTTATTATGGGTAATAACTCAAAAACTACAACTATTTAACTATAAATAAAAACAGGATTGAAATGTACTAATGAAGACCCTTAATTTGACGTCCCATTTGACCTAATAGTCTCATTTTCTTTTTTTTTACCACTCTTGAACCCCAATATCTCAACAACCCTCCAACATTTTTAGCTCATTTAGTCACACCAAAATTATGCTATCACTACCTACCTACGTATAAAATTTCACAATGATCGGATCTAAGCTTCGAAAGTTATCTTCGGACAAACAAACATACAAACATACAACGCCGATTTGCCCAAGTTGATATGGAGATCTCGCTTTGCTCGATCAAAAATGTGAAAGTTTGGATGTTTGTTTGTTTGTTACTCAATCACGTCGTAACGACTGAACCGATTTCGATTAAATTTAGAATATATGTAGATTATAACCTGGATCACCACATAGGCTACTATTTATCCATAAATCAGTTCTCATGGGATAAAAATGGTATGTCAAAGTTTATATGTATATGTATTTTGCACCCCAGAACAACGCGGGCGAAGCCGCTGCCAACAACTAGTTAGTTATAATTTTATGATTACCTTTCGCCAGTAACTCAGGCTAGCTAAATTGCTATCATTACGTACGATCAATGTTTAATGCGTAAGTAGATATTATGATATAAAGCAAGAATAAAAATTTTATTCAACCATAATTTATAATAATTTATTCGCCAAAACTATGAAGTCTACAATCAAAAGCTTCATATTAAATATTAAATTAAAGGACTTCATTTGCAATTTTTTCGATCTCAACAACAGCGCCACCTACTGCATTTATTTGACATTCTAAACCATCCAGAGACCCATTCAAACACACGCAAAAGCCGTTTTTGTGTTTTAGCGAGACTAACCTACATCAATTGATTTTTATTTAATATATTAGGGGGTATAAAAAGGCCGCTTTGGATTTTTAACATTGTATTTTGAGCACATCTTTATTTATTTCTGGCCTAGCATTATGGAAAGACGACCTGATAAAAGTTTCTGGGAAACGTTGGGAGCAGGCTACTTATGATCGCTCGCTCCGGAGATCTATGGCATATGTTCAGCAGTGGAAGTCCTATAACTGATATGATGATGAATATTGATTTAACTGAATCATCTTACCCATCCAATCGATTGGTTGATTCAGAATCATCTAACCAATCCAATGGATTGGTCGATTCAGAATCATCTAACCAATCCAATGGATTGGTTGATTAAGAACCATCTAACCAATCCAATGGATTGGTTGATTCAGAATCATTTAATCCATCCAATGGGTTGGTTGATTCAGAATCATCTAATCCATCCAATAGATTGGTTGGTTTCAAAATCATCTAATCCATCCAATGGATTGGTTCTTTTAGAATCATCTAACCCATCCAATGGATTGGTTGATTTAGAATCATTTAACCCATCCAATGGATTGGTTGATTCAGAATCATCTAACCAATCCAATGGATTGGTCGATTCAGAATCATCTAACCAATCCAATGGATTGGTTGATTAAGAACCATCTAACCAATCCAATGGATTGGTTGATTCAGAATCATTTAATCCATCCAATGGGTTGGTTGATTCAGAATCATCTAATCCATCCAATAGATTGGTTGGTTTCAAAATCATCTAATCCATCCAATGGATTGGTTCTTTTAGAATCATCTAACCCATCCAATGGATTGGTTGATTTAGAATCATTTAACCCATCCAATGGATTGGTTGATTCAGAATCATCTAATCCATCTAATGAATTGGTTAATTCATACATGGAATATACATATCAACATTGTTCTGGGACATTTAATTTCGAAATGATTAGCTTAAAAACTACTAAACTTAAAATTTTTGTAGATAGATTTAAACTCCATTTGTTCTATTTTCAAAATTAGAACAAATAAAAAACAATAAACAAAAATATAAAACGAAAAAGATAAATTTACTTAATAATAATTATCAACAATATCTCTTTTTTTAATTTTAACTGATCTTCTGATCTTTATGATGTCATGAAACGTCGAAATTTAAGCAGAGAAGAAATGATGAGAGCCCTAGGCATGTTAAAAGCCAGTGCTATCCAACGAGTTGTTGCCGATATCCTAAGCACCAATCAAAACGTAATTTCTTGATTATTGTCACGTTATTGTATTAATGGAGATGTAACAGAGCCCCAAACTGTGAAAAAAATTGTTACCACACCTAAACAGGATCGTTTTCTCCAAAATTCCGCCAGGTGGAAACCCAATCTCATGGCAATGCAGCTAGTGCAAAGGCTCCAGTCAGGCCACCTGCTGTTAATAAGCGATTAGAAGCAAACATTTAGAAGAAGGCTACATGAACTTGGTATTCATTCTCGTAGACTATTTCGTGTGCTAGCTCTACGACGAGGCAATCGCAGAAGGCGACATGTTTGGAGTCAAGAACATTTGTTATGGAACAATGATCAATGGGCAATAGTTCTCTTTACTGATGAGTCCTGGTTTGGATTTTACCCCGATACACGAAGAACACGTGTTTAAAGAGTTCCAAGCAGACACAACCGACTCCAGCATCCACAAGAGGTCCATTCGTACCAAGACGGGACGATCATGGTTTGGGCGGGAATTTATATTGGCGCGCGAACCGAGGTCATTTGGATAAGAGGCAGTATGACTGCACTTGTGACATGTGTGACTTGCACAAAATTGGACAGGAATTTCAGTTCATGCATGATAATGCCTCTCCACACACTGCAAGACTGGTATGGCTGTCCTTCAGGAACAGTTTTGAGCTGGCCTGCACAGTCACCCGACATAAATCCCACGCTTCGAAAATGTTGCAGCAATGAGCTTTCAGCAATTTTCCGTCAGATTTGACCACAAGAAACCAATTTTTAGCCATTTAAAAAAAAAATGAGACCGCATACCCCAGCGAGACTTTGACATCCTAATTTTAAATATGAATAACCAGTGTAGATGAGTTATTAACGTCATGGAGGCCACACTGATTATAAAATTTTAAGACTGTAATTATATAAAGTCATGGCAATGTAAAAAATAGTTCTAACACATTTATTAAAACTTATGAAATTTCAAGTTTTCGTTGATTTTTTTTTTAATAATTTCAAACAGTTATATTTTTAACCGACTTTAAAAAGGAGGAGGTTCTTAATTCGACTGTATTTTGTTATATTTGTTACCTCAGAACTTTCGACTGGGTGAACCGATTTGGATGATTCTTTTTTAATTTGAAAGCTGGTGCTTCCCGTGGTGTCCCATTATTTCCATTTGATCTATTTGGTATTACATTTGTTTAATTTTTATGTTATGTTATGTTTGTTACCTCAAAACTCCGTCATTTATCGACCGATTTGGAAAATTCTTTTATTATTTGAAAAATTTCATCCAAATTTCATCGAAATCGGTTCTGTAGTTTGTTTCTTCTGTTGTCTGAAGTCGGTTATATTTTTGTTAAAAGTTACATAAATTATTAATAATATACAATGTTAATAAATAAACAAATATTTTTGGACATTTCACACAGCGCTATCTAGTCCCAAACTAAGCAGAGCTTGTACTATGAGAACCAGATAACTGATAGAATACTTATATACGTTTGTTTTTGTAAATACATACTTATACTTTTATTGCATATTATTTGATGTAAACATTTGTTCCACAGCGTACATTAAATAAGAATTCTTACCATACCCTAGTATTTTGAATAAGTTAATTATAGTTTTTCTTAAAATCGACAATAGGTTGAATATCCTTAGACATTGTTGATGTGTGTATCTGAAATGCACGTGCACTAATGAATAAAAAGATAAATTGAATTTGAGTTTGAATCTGCTTACAAAGCTTCAGATTACACAATAAAAAATCATCTAATGCCACTTCAAATCCCCTGTTCAGCATAGCATGTTTTTATATAACATGTTTTTTTTAGAAAACCAAGGGAAGGGCTTTCCTTTAGGAACGGTTTGATAGAGAGATGGGGGCAGAGGGGTGAGAAGAGGGGGGACTTGAAAACCCCCCCCCTAGTGTGTGAGGACTTGCGAAAACCTATAATTTTTTGAGAAAATAAAAAAAAAATATTTTGAGTATGAAAAAAACTATTTTTTTATATTGAAAAAAAGGCAGAGTCCAGGGGTGCGAAGGAAAAAGTGGTCTATGAAAACGTTGCTCCCCACGTTTTCATAGATCACTTTTTCTTCCAATCCCCCGGACTCTGGGTGGGCTCCCGCCAGAAACTCTTAAGGTCGCCCCTGAATGAAGCAAGTCACACTCAGGACCTCCCGCGAGCTTCTGGCTCCCGCGCTCTTTATATATACTCTAGGGGTGTCACGCACAAGACCACGCGGGGTCGGGGTGCTCCGTGTCGATTCTGTCACTTATTTTGAACCTAACCTACTCAAGTTGGGGTGCCCCGTCTCGATTCAGTGTACCATTTTTCATAGTTCAAAAGATAACTTAAAAAACATTAATAATACCATTATTATAAATATCTAATGTATGTAAATCGAATCTAATGTAAAGTTTGTAAAAGAATGTCGAAATTCCCGCCAATAAAAATGTAAAACTTATGTGACTGTCATTGCCAAATTCGAAATTTCCGCCAATAAAAATGAAAAAAGCCGTATTATCTATCACTGTCATGTCAATTTAGTGTCGCAATAATCGATAGAACGCAAACTGTAAGGTCGGACACTGATTTCCGAGCGAATTTCGCAATGGATCACGGATTTTATAAATTAATATCTCAAAAACTATAAGGTTGTCTTTTTTTATGTATATATACACATGAAACAAAAATGAAAGTCCTAGCACAACATTCCTAAAGGAAATTTCAGCCAACTAAAGCCATTATAAAAACATATTTAATAGAAAAAAACATTCATTAGCACGATATTTATTTGTGCACCATGCACCTACATGCTTAATCGCTAAGAGCATTGTTCTCAAGATAGTGCTTCGAGAGTTACAGTCGAGATTAGACATATTGAGGCCATTTTTTTGTCCCTGAGTGTAGATTTTCACGCGCACTATGTACTGATTGAAACATGATTTCTCGTGGTTATAATTTTGCAATATTTTTAAGGCTCCGTGCCTTAGAAGAAAAATCGAAACATTTATATTATCACTCACGTGTCTGTTCGTCAGTCTGTTTCCTCGAAAACTAAGACTCACAATCGGAGTATTGGACTGATTAAGCAAAGTATAAGCTACAAGTGTACTTAAGGTGGCCACTGACTAATATGCTTATCAGTCATTTTGCTGTGAGTGTATTTAAACGAGACGCTCACAGTATAAAATAACAATTTGATCTACACTCACAGTCGGAGTATTGAACAGATTAAGCAATGTATAAGCTACAAGTGTGTGGAGTCTGGCAGGCACGGGCGTAGCCAGGGTAACAAGGTTTTGGAGTTTCACCCCTTCAAATATGTAATATATTAATTTGTATATATTTTTAGGGTTCCGTAGCCAAATGGCAAAAAATGGAACCCTTATGGATTCGTCATGTCTGTATGTCTGTCCGTCCGTATGTCACAGCCACTTTTTTCCGAAACTATAAGAACTATACTGTTGAAACTTAGTAAGTAGATGTATTATGTGAACCGCATTAAGATTTTCACACCAAAATAGAAAAAAAAGCAATAAATTTGAGGGTTCCCCATACTTAGAATTGAAACCCAATTTTTTTTTCATCAAACCCTTACGTGTGGGGTATTTATGGATAGATCTTCAATGGATCAGATTGAGATTGAGGTTTTTAATATCATTTTTTTACAAAACCGAATAGTTTGCGCGAGAAACACTTCCAAAGTGGTAAAATGTGTGCCCCCCCCCCCCCCTGTAATTTCTAAAATAAGAAAATGATAAAACTTAAAAAAAATATATGATGTACATTACCGTGCAAACTTCCACTGGAAATTAGTTTGAACGAGATCTAGTAAGTAGTTTTTTTAATACGTCATAAATCGTAAGCCGCAAATTACCTTTCATTCAATCAACTCAAATATAAAAAAGTTACAGCTAACTACAAGAACTTTTATATTATGTTACTTGCTGCTACGGAACCCTTCATGGGCGAGTCCGATTCGCACTTGGCCGCTTTGTTAAAACTAGTCTTCGATCCGCGGCTTTGCACGCGTGGGCCGGTAGTATGTTTCCGCAGGATTTTTCTGGGATAATAAGTATCCAATGTCCTAATACAGGTTAAGTCTATCTGTGTGCGAAATTTCAGATAACTCCGTTCATCCGTTTTTGTACGTGATTGAGTAACAAACACAGAAACATACAACTATCACATTCGCCTCTAATAATAGATCTCTATTAACCAGAACCCACGTTATCGAGAACCTGATGTCCGGGTAAACCTAGTATTGATAGGTTTTAAGACATCATAGAATCAAAGTGTAACCAGCTTTTTGAATCTGATAATAAACAAAAAAAAATTAGTGTGATTAATCAAATGAGACTTTTCCGATCAACATTTTCAACCATGTCTATGTATGTCAGGAATGTTAGCCAGTTTTACTCATAGCTTGGATCCCACACATGGGAACCTCCCACCACACACCAAATGTTCGTTCAACTACGTTTCTTGTTCTTATCTGGCTTTCATTGTATAGCTTTTCAGCAGCAATTTGTGGGTTTGACAACGGTGTGAGCAAGAAGTTTTTTAAGGCATAGCCTCGATCGCCCAGTAGACTGCATCTGCCAAATTGCTCGGATTGGATCAAATCTTTGACTGCACTGCTATATTCAAATTAAAATAAAATGGAAAACTAGCAAATTCACTCAACTGCAATAGAATCACACGATCAAAACAGTTGTAGCAACCAAGAGTTACCTAGCCACCATCTTGCTAATCCCTCGATGGAGCCGTAGTTACCTATTATGACCAATGGTTACATAATTAACCACTGGTTGTGTTAACTATGGATAAAAAAAACAATTTATAAGAAATTTCACTATTTGTTACAATATTTAACCATTTGTTGCCGTAACTATGGATCAAAAAACCGGCCTTTAGGCGTAGATGACTGCCAAGGTTAGCAAATGGCAGTGAACGGGGCACATGGCTCAAAAAAGCTCGACAACCTTTTGACCGTTGGGGCAAATAGGTTCTTGAGTCGTATTGGAACAGAAATAGATGGAAAGGTACCTAATAAAAGTTTCTGGGAGCCGTAGAGTCCAGGCTGCACAAGATCGGACGGACGGGGGAGGCCTTTGTCCAGCAGTGGACGTCCTATATGATGTTAAATAATTTATTTTTTAATATCTACCTGCACACCTGTACCTACCTACCTAATAAATATAACTAGTTGCCAGTGACTAAATGGACTAAATTCGACCATAATTCATATTTTTTTAGGCTTGGTTTAAGCATTCAGCCCTCCTCCATATAAAATTTCACTTTTTTACTTTTATGCTAAATCTCAGACTCCTTCGTACGGGCAATAAGTTTAAAACGGGAAACAAAGTATTAATATATAGTTTTTCCAACAAATAATTGTTCAACCACAAACTACATTGATAAAATATTGATAAAGGGCTCAAGATCCGTGAACACTCAAAGAAATCAATGACACGAGAAGAGAGAGAAACAACTCATCTGATACGTCATACTCGAGTGGAGTGAAGTTATTCACCTACTGTATGAATATTGAACGATTATAAGTGTATCTGCGCTGTTTTCACAATAATTGAACCGATTATACATTTTTGCATTAATTATCATCATCATCATTATATCAGAATAATATAACATTATAACAGGACGTTCACTGCTAAACCCCCAGAGCGACCGATATTGTGCGCCCTGCACCCAAAGGCTCCCAGCAACATAGTTAAATTAGTGTAGGCCTTCCTGCGCTGCGCTGTCCAGTGCGTGGTCTCCACTCGAGAACCTTTCTGCCCCAACGGCAGTCAGTTCTCTGACCTATGTGCCCTGCCCACTGCGACGTCGTCAGCTTGCTAATTACTGTGATTTGTCAGTGACTTTGGTTCGTCTACGAATCTTCTCATTTTTGATTCGATCTCGTAGATAAACAAAAAGGCAATAAAGCAAAGTCAAAATCTTTTATTCATTAAAATCACAAGGATCACTTTGAAACGTCAACTTTACTGCATGTTCCTTCTCGACCAAGTCAGGAAAGAAAGGCAAGAAACAAGGCTGGTTGTTTTTTTAATGATCCTTTTAGAATACATTACAATGCAGGAAATAAATTACGTCTAAATTGTAAGCCCTCTCCATAGCACTATTAATATCCATAATTTCCACTATTAATGATCATCAGTTTATTACTATCGTAGATTCGCTTTTAATAATTTTTACTTTGGCTCAAAATTTGGTCTCTGGTATAAAGCCAAAAGTTTATTGATCGAGCGAAGCGAGCTCTCAAATCAACTTGGGCGAATCGGCGTTGTATGAATGTTTGTACGTTTGTTTGTCCGAGAATAACTTTCGAAGCGTTGATCCGATCATCGTGAAATTTAATACGTAGGTAGGTAGTGATGGCACAATTTTGGTGTAACTAAATGAGCTAAAAATGTTGGGGGCTTGTTGAGATATTGGGGTTTAAAAAACCCTCTTGTGGTTAAAATAAATTAAAATGAGGCTAATGAGTCAAGTAGGACGTCAAAGGAAAGGTATTAATTAGTACATTTAGACTCCGTTTTTATTTTTTGTAAGTTCTATATAGTTTTTGAGTTATTAGCCATAATAAAAACTAAACTTTGACAAAATTGACAGGATACAGCAGTGACCCCACAGTGCTGTAATTTGGTATTCGTCTAGCTTACGTTACACAAATAAAGGCAAAAGTCTGAAATCCCGAATAACTGGAATTCGTACCTCAAAAAATTACCAATTAACATGAACTCCCGTTACCTGTAATTTGAATGAAACTGTAAGTCAAGTTATTTGTATATTTATTTCGTGGCACTATTTTGATAGTCAAAGATTACAAATAATATTTTTTTGTTTTAATGGGAGACTCGCGAGATCTCAGTTCGGGGCGAACCACTAGTGCATTTATTTATTTAATTAGAGAAACCTTATACAATCTGTCAGTTGGTACTTGGTATAACAGAACACAAATATCCTGGTATAGATGATTTTATTTAATTAGATATCCGTTGCATCAAAAATACATAAAATACTATAATATAAAATTAAATAAAAATAGATTTAGAAAACACAATTTTGTTTGTTAATAGACTAGTTGTCCTATTTTTGTCTACCTCACGTAGAGGTACATAGTGATACATTTTTTTTCTGTCATGTTTCACCATTACTTTAATTCAAGCAAATAAATATATTGTAAGATAAAATATTTAATTTAATTAAAAAAATGCATATAAGAAAACTACACTACATGGCAATACTTTATTTCATTCTTCTCATTAAGTTGTTACGTTCTTAATTACTAGATAATCACGAAATTGAGCGTTTCACAACAAAAATAAACTCTCTCGTGACAAAGATTAATTACTTAAATACTGTACCTTTATTATCTTGGTCCCTATAAAATATTCATAAGAATAAACGCAGTTATAAAAATGCAAAATCAAAAACCAACACTGGAATTAAGAAATATTATTAGTTAACGCGCCGGCGAACACTGAGCGCAACTTCAATTCGGCCACGTCAAAAACTTCGGCCTGAATATCGCTATCCCTGTTTAGTAACGAAGTTTAGCCACGCAGAGCGACAGAGATAGCAATAGAACGATTCTAAATTTGATTAGATTTTGACCGTGTTCCGTAATACCAAAAATGATGACTGAAAACTTATTGTATTTTTCTCATTGTGTTGTTATTATGTAACTAGACGATATAATCTATGTTCCCATGACTAGGACACGTAAGATGTTGTTGTTTTTAATACGAAACAGTTAGGTTGAAAACAGGTCTTTTATGACGTAAAAACATGCAGAATGCGATACGCTTCTATTTCATTTTAGGTAAGTATTTTGATCTAATATATGGTTGGGAACCTAGATAAATACTATTAAAATTAAAATAATGCTTTATTAAGGTAGAAATATACTCCAATTAGAAATGATCTTGGTAGTACGTGTTGTATGGGCGATTGTCCCTCCGGTGCCCCCTTAAGATTAATTCAGTTAGTCAAATAAGTTGTGTCAAATATTATTTTACAACCAGCTGACCCGCCCGCGGCTTCGCACGCTTGAATTTCCCGTTCCCGTCGGAACCTCGGAATAAAAACTATATAAAACACTCTTGTCAAAGTCGCGACACTTCATGTAAATGACTTCACGTCAATGAACGACGCGACGGTTAAATTATATGGATGTTTTTCATATAAAAATACTAAAATCACGATTAAAAATGGGAGGTGGGGGTTGGAGGGTGAAAAATTATTTACGACCAAATACTTACCTAACAAATATACAAAAAAAATCAATTAAATCGGTCTACCCGTTTTGGAGGAGTGCGACCATAAACACCGTGACACGAGATTTTTATATATTAGAAGATTAGTAGGTGCAAAATAGTTTCACATGGGCGATGTCTTAGTTGGATCAAATACTAACTGAGTTTGAGTAGCCTGTTGGTTAATGCACTCGTTACAGGATGAGCTAAAAACTTCTTTTCGAGCCGGATACCATTGTCTAAACTTGCACAGTTTACAGTCGACGACCTCTGTGATGCAGTGGGCGAATAGTCGGCTGAGACGCAGGAGGTAGCGGGTTCGATTCCCGCCGCCGAACAAATGTTTGCACGATCTACAGATATATGTTTCGGGTCTGGTTGTTTCTCTTTATATTATAAGTATGTACTTACAAAAAAAAAGTATGTAAGTATTCTATCAGTTATCTGGTTCCCATAGTACAAGCTTTGATTAGTTTCGGGCTAGATAGCGCTGTGTGAAATGTTTAGCATATTTTTTTTCTAGTTATGGCCTTCGAGCCGGAGTAACACCGAATGGACAGTGAGCTTGAGCCGTTATTACCAATATTTGAAAGTAACTCTGTCTGTCTGTTGTTTCTACTTACTACTACTTTTCACGGCTAAACGGTTCGATCGATTTCGATGAAATTTGGTACATAAATTTAAATAGATTAGGACTGGAATTGAGACACATGCTACTTTTAACACGACTGCACAGAAAAAGGGGCATGTCAGAAGTCTTGGGTGGAAGCTTGCCAACTTTTAATTAACTGGCATGAGATCCAACAAAATCAAATTGATTGCCTTCTCTGTCACGCAAATCGCAGGTAAAAACAATACAACTTCAAGGCAACCAATTGATTTAATCAATACCCATCAATATTCGTCATTGAATAACCATATTCGCATGTAAGCCGTGCGTTGGAGCAATAATTATCGATATCGTGACGGAAGTAGGTGGAAGTATCTGCATCGCGTGATGGGTAATTCGGTCGCCAAGGAAACCGTGTATCTGAAGTTTATGCACGATGTATACACGGCTACACATCAAGTGAAAAGTGGGCATATCATTCTACGAAAAGCCTACACAATGCGATATCAGCTTATACTGGAAATGTATAGCTTGATGTGTAGCAGTTCTGTACAAATTTAAAGAAATTGGAGCGACTTCGCGCATGATTCGAGTGATTTTAGTGAAGTGAGAAATCTGTTAGATTTTTGAAGTAAAACTTTTTTACGCACGCTTGACTTGGGGAGTAAGCTGAAGAATGCGTTACAAAAAGTGCGAAAGGAAAATGAGAGGGAGATATAAATTGTATAAGTGAAGATAGAAAGAGAGAGAGAGTTACGTTTCGTATCTCGTTCTCGTATATCGTATCGAGCTAGGTATACTATAGTATATAGTACACTATAGTATATATTCGTAGTTCGTATATCGTAATATACGAATCGTATATTTAAGTGTGGTACTGTAACCCGGATGACGAAATCACTTCCGCTAATGCGGGTGAGTCATCCACATTAGACAGAGCAAACACTCCACAAATACACCGACCTCGCCGGCGAGGTCAACGAGTCCCTTTAGTCACCGCCTACACGAGGTACAAGCACGTACCCGGGCGTTTCTCTCCTATCCCCGTCCCGGCAACAGCCCAAGCCGAGGTTCGTACCTAAGTGGTGCCCTTGCGCTAGTTGCCTCATCAAAATATAAAATTATAGGGCTGAGCGCCTTCTGCGCTCGCCAAAAGCTCGGTTAAGCTGCAACGGCCTCAGAGGCCAACAGCGAGATAAGTCCATTCAAAAAAAAAAAAAAGTTTGGTACTGTGCGGGCAGTCAGCCGTGATATCCTATTCTTAAATGGTTCCAACGGAAGATCAGCGTTGTGCCAAAAGCACAACAAATGCTGAGTTGGACGCCTTTTTGTGACGTCGGTCATTTATATATAGGTAATTATGAGACACACATTTTTTAGGTATTGCTGTTTTTGTGTGTATGAATTTGTTCTCTTGTATGTACCTGTGTGCTGTGTGTGTTTTGTACAGTCTCAAATAAATGTTTTTTCTTTCTTTTTTATAAACGTGAGTGCGAGTTGCGTCTGTCCTGAATGAACGTAGACTGACTGACCAACAGACGTGTGGACAATATTGTGATTGAACAAATTTATAAACTAATATTTTTAAAAAGAATTTTTACTTCAGTCGTGTTGTCTAAAGCATACTCGTTTATTTTTCTCCGTCACTTATCAGTGCATCAATTTCTTAACCTCATCTTGGTGGTAATCAAAGTTGATCCCGTGAGGAATCACGCAAATACATTTTTGTATTGTTTTTTTTACACATGATAGAACTTCGTTTGACCACAATCTCACCTGATGGTAAGCGATGATGTGGTCTAAGATGTAACACGAAGATCTAGAAGAAACCTATTCACTCTTACCTTAAAGAGGCCCGGATCGTATTTATTAGGAAAAACGGACGACGGTAAAGTGTTCCATACCTTAGCTGTACGCATCAAGAACGTAGAACCAAACCGGTGTGTGCGAATGGGTGGTATATCAACCAGGTACGGATGTTACTGATCCGTGCGCCTGCTTGTCCTTTGATGGAAGGGGGATGGTGGGATCAGATCGTATAGTTGCTGGGAACATTCCCCAAAATGTATTCTGTAAACGATCGATAGACTTGCAACTTTACGGCGGTGTTCGAGACTTTGGGTATGTATGGTTTGTGGAACATGACCGAATAACGTTTTATAACATAATTGTTGTAAACTAGCTGTTGCCCGCGACTTCGTAGGCGTTACACTAATGGCGGGTTCCTATATAACCGTCGTAACATATTCCGTCGGTAACCACCTACGACTCGTTTCTCCTTGAAAACCTGTCAAAAGTTTGTCACTAGGTTGAAACCTTTATAAAGAGATACGAGGCGTAGTCGGTTACCGATGGATATAGGAACCCGCTATCAATGTAGGTAATCTTATCATCGCTTACCATCAGGCGAAATCTTGATCAAACGCTAGCCTATAATATATACAAAAAAACTAGAAATAAAGCTAACTTGAATTGACACCCCATTTTAATCCCATAGAACATGATTTATGAAATAATAAAACCGCCCAAGTGCGAGTCAGACTCGCGCACGAAGGGTTCCGTACCATTATCTATAAAAACGGCAAAAAATCTGTCTGTTGTATTGGAGCCCCCCTTAAATATTTGTTTTATTTTAATTTAATTATTTATTTTTAAAGTGAATACATAATTTAATATTCCGTAAATAATTCAAGCGCCTACCTGTTGCCGTTATCAATATCGAGAAAAAGCGAGCAAAAAAAAATCACTTTGGTTTTATGGGAGCCCCCTTAAACATTTGTATTATTTTAAATTATTTTTTTTTAAAGTTATAATATAACTAAATATTCTGTGGATATTTCAAGCGTCTACCTGTTGCCGTTATCAATATCGAGCAAAAACGAGCAAATAATCACGTTCGTTGTATGGGAGCCCCCCTTAAATATTTATTTTATTCTATTTTTAGTATTTTTTTGTTATAGTGGCAATAGATATACATCTTCTGTGAAAATTTCAACTGTCTAACTATCACAGTTCATGAGATACAGCCTGGTACAAACGGACAGACAGACAGACAGAGAGCGGAGTATTAGTAATAGGTTCCCGTTATACCCTTTGGGTATGGAACCCTAAAAAGTAGCCTATGTGGTAATCCAGGTTATAATCTACGTATATACTAGATTTCATCAAAATCGGTCCAGCTTTACGACGTGATTGAGTAACAAACAAATAAATAAATAAATATCCTTACTTTCGCATTTATAATACTAGAATGATAATATAGATATTGACGTGTACATTTTACCACAGATTATATAACTACGTGTAAATGGTAGATTTAGCTTCATTATTAACACACCGCATTGCTCAAAACATTACCCTCCTTATGCGCACTCCGGTAAAAAGTAGCCTATGTCCTTTCTCAGCATATAATCTATGTCCTTGCCAAATTTCATTACGATCCGTTCAGCGGTTTAGTTATGAAAAGGTAACAAACAAATTATCAAACAAACAGCTACTTTTACAGTTACTCTCTCTCTCTCTCTCTCTCTCTCTTCCCAGCTATGTATCCCACATGGTAGTGGGGTCAGCTTTCCTGGTCGTTTTTCTCCACTTCGCTCTATCCTCGACGTCGTCATCAGAAACTTGGCAAACTCTCATGTCTTTTGACACTACATCTCTCCACCTTGTCTTGGGTGTACCTCTAGATCATCGACCGAGGATGGAAAGTTGTAGTGCCAAATTCCCTACGTAGTCAGGTGGCCTCCTCTTCACGCGACCGTACCATCGCAGCCGACTCTCCTGTATCTTGTCAGCGATGTTGCGCACCCCCAGGCTTCCTCGCACGTACTCGTTACGGACTTTATCGAGCCTGGTGACGCCGCACATCCACCTCAGCATCTTCATTTCGGCGACTTGGATGGTATGTATGCTCTCTGCGTTACGGTCCAAGTTTCGTTTCCATACGTTAAGACTGGTCTTATGATAGTCTTATAAATAAGAGCTTTAAGTTTTAGTGGCATTCTTTTGTCGCAGATGACACCGGCTACTTCTCGCCATTTTAGCCATGCTGCGGCAATTCGGTGCTGAATATTACATTCCACGTTCCCAGAGTTATGCATCATACTACCCAGATACTTATATTGATCTGATCACACAAGGTGACCAATTGCCCATCGAATAGTTACTAAGTATGTATTATTATACATATATTATACCTTCCTCTTGAATCACTCTATTGCTGAAAACTAAATTAAAATCTGTTGAGTAGTTCAAAAGATCTAAAGTAACAGACAGCGGAAGCGACTTCATTTTATACTTTGTAAAGAAGATGATTTAGATATAGTATTTCTACAGCGACTTATCATTGAGAAATGAAATGTTTACTTTGATCGTTAATTTTATTTTCAAACTGTACCCACAGCAATAAATAAATATTGCTGGACATTTCACACAGCGCTACCTACCCCCAAACTAAGCAGAGCTCGTACTATGGGAACCAGATAACTGATAGATTCCCACTTATAATATAAACGCCAAAGTTTGTATGCATGTATGTGTAGATATTTGTTACTCTTTCACGTCGTAACGGCTGAACTGATTTCGTTGAAATTTGGTATGTGCGTAGATTATAACCTGGATTAACAGATATGCTACTTTTTGTTGACAAATCACGCGTGTGAAGCCGTTATTAGAAGCTAGTATTAATATACTTTTGTTTGTAAATACATGCTTTATTATTATTATTAAGCCTTTTTATTTCCCAAATTGTATATGTTTATCTAAGTTCATTTTCTTTTTATTGTTTAATTTTTTTTCTGTATATAATATTTTTCTTTTCTATACTTATACTTATAAAGTTTTTTTTTTAATTACTGAATTATGATTATGGGTTTGCCCATTTGCGGGCAAAGGCCTCCTCCAACCGCATCCGATCCCCTCTTTATTGGGCCAACCGGGTCCATGTTGCACCCACTATTCCCACGATGTCGTCGCGCCATCTTCACCTCGGTCTTCCGCGGGGGGTTAAGTGTCTTTTTCATCATTATTATCATTTTCTTTTGTTTTAAAACCCTCCAATACATACTTATAATATATAAAAACAAACAAATTGAAAATTAAAAATAATAAAAATGATTCAGGGAATTTCGGGACTTTTTGTCCACAAATCCCCTGCCGGAACTCGAAATGTTTCAGGGGATTTGTGGATAAAGCCAAACAAATATCTGTAGATCATGCAAACATTTGGATCGAACCAGCTATCTCCTGCGATTCAGCCGACTATTCGCCCACTACGCCACAGAGGTCCTAAACAGTATATGTATATATAACCAAACTTGGTTTAATGTATCTAAAATGTAAATGGTCCCATTGCTGTGAACCGTATAACCATGACATTGTCAAACCGGTCAGTATTCGCGCAAGTCAACGTACAGTCCACTTTCCTTTTTAATATACCTACATATAGGTATCTTCAATGCGTAGGTATATTTTATGTCTTGAAAGTGAAATTCTTATGCTCAGAATTTCTATATTAAGAAATTTTTATGCGTAGTAAATACGACATTGGAATACATTTTAAGTATCTACTTAGAAATAGTCCCAATTCCAATATACTAGTGGTTCGCTCCGAACTGAGATCTCGCGAGTCTCCGACTAAAACAAAAAAATATTGTTTATAATCTTTGACTACCAACATAGTGCCACGAAATAACCATCCAAATTACTTGACCTACAGTTTCATTCAAATTACAGGTAACGGGAGTTCATGAAATATGGTTACTCTTTTTTGGGGTACAGATTGCAGTTATTTTAGATTTCAGACTTTTGCCTATATTTGTGTCACTTAAGCTACACGCATACTAAATTACAGCACTGTGGGGTCTTTGGTGTACCCTGTGAATTTTATCAAAGTTTAGTTTTTATTACGGATAATATCTCAAAAATTATAAAGAATTTAGGAAAAATAAAAACGTAGTCTAAATGTACTAATGAATACCTTTCATTTGACGTCCCATTTGACCAGTTAGCCTCATTTTCATTTTTTTTACCCCTTTTGAACCCCAATAACTCAACAAACCCCACACATTTTTAGCTCATTTAGTCACAACAAAGTTGTGCCATCATTGTCTCCATACGTATTAAATTTCACGATGATCGGATCAATGCTTCGAAAGTTATCCTCGGACAAACATACATACATACAACGCCGATTTGCCCAAGTTGATTTAGAGATCTCGCTTCGCACGATCATTAAAAATCTCGTGTCATGGTTTTAGTGGTCACACTCCTCCGATTTGGTATTTTTGGTAGGTATGACAATAGGTCGTAAAGTATTTTTCACCCTCCTTCCCCACTCCTAATTTTTAATCGCTTTTTCAGTAGTTTTGTATCAACAATATCCATATAATATAATCGTCGTTTATTGACGTGAAGTCATTTACATGAAGTGTCGCGCGACTTTTACAAGAGTGTTTTATATAGTTTTTAACCCAAGTTCCCCCGGGAACGGGAAATTTCGAGTGTGCGAAGCTGCAGGCGGGTAAGCTAGTAACTGATGATTATTAAAATATATTTAGCTCACCTGCCCTGGCTTCACTCAGGTTTTTATTAAAATAAAATTCTAAAGTAAATTTAAATAAAAGTCTGTAGCACTAAAGGATAGTGTAGCATTCTATCAGTGAAATAATAATTCTAAATCGGTTCAATAGATCTGAAAATTAACCACAACATGCAAAAAAATTAGAAATACCTCTTTCATACAATTACTACTATCTTCTGCCCGCAGCTTCGCACGCGTCTTTTAACACCCCATTTTTATCCCATCGGACCTGATTTATGGGATAAAAAGTAGTAAAAATATATGTGTTAATTCAAATCATTATCTATGTACATACCAAATTTTATCGAAATCGGTTCAGCCGTTACAACGTGATTGAGTAACAAACAAATAAATAAAAAAACAAACTATCGCATTTATAATATTAGATAGATAGATAGATAGATAATTTCTTTATTGCACACCATTAAATACAAACATATAAAAGAAAATACAATTTTAAATCATAGGTACAATGGGCGGCCTTATCGCTAAAAGCGATCTCTTCCAGGCAACCTTTGGATGGACAGAATCTATATGAACAAATAAGGACGGCGGCATAAGATTTTTTTAGAATCAGTTTTTTTTTTTTTTTTTTTTAAAAACAAGCATATATTACAATTTATAAAAAATATAGTTAATATAAAATAAAATGCTTAATTACATTAAATAATATTATCATAAAATTAATAAATATTAATATTAAGATACATAAAATACATATATATATATATATTTATATATATATATATATTTATATATATATATATTGTCATACCTACATACATAAATTATTAAAATGTATAAATAAATAAATGGCCTAGTGAGCAATGGATGACAGAAAGTGTTGTCTGACCATGTTTTTAAAGATAGGGAGAGATTTTGCATGACGAATTGAGACAGGTAGGGCATTCCAGAGTCTGGTAGCCTGCAGAGTAAAAGAGGTACTATAAAATACTGAGGTATGGTGGGGAGTTTTTAATTGAAGGGTTTCAGAGGAACGTAAGGATCGAGAGTTGGCAAGGTGAAGAAAGTTAAAGCGTTCTTTGAGGTAGGACGGAGTAGAAGGGATGAAAAGGATGCTGTAAAGGAGGGAAAGGATATGCGCATTCCGGCGAAGGCGGATGGGTAACCACTTAAGTCTGTGGCGATACTCAGAAATGTGGTCGAACTTGCGCAAGCCAAATATGAATCTAATAGAGAAATTCTGGAGACGCTCAAGCTTGTTGAGTTGGTCTTCAGTTAAATCAAGATAGCTGGCGTCAGCGTAATCGAGAATGGGATGCAGCAATGTCTGTGCAAGTGCAATTTTGGTGGAAGTCGGAAGGAAGTTTCGCAGCCGTTTAAGAGAGGCAGCTGCAGCAAAGGTCTTTCGGCTTACCGCTGCTAGTTGTGGTCCCCAAGATAACTGACGATCCATGAGTACCCCCAGATTCTTGAATATTAGTGTGATATAGTTAAAAAATCAACTTTACATTCTCAAATTAGATAATAAAATTAGTTTAATCCAAATATGCCAATAGAGTAGTGTATAAAATATACATATCTCTGTAAAAATCATGAATATTGAATCAAACAAAAATCTATCGACGAAAAATTGCAATAATTATTCATAATTAACTGTCTGGTAAATTAATGCTTCCTTCTGAATTAATTTTTATAGACTCTATCAGTTTTTAGAATATAATAGAATAGAATAGAATAGAATAATCATTTATTTGGCACACACAAAATGACACATGAAATAATTTTAAGGAACAGTAGATACAATTGAATCCAATAAAAAAAGTTCGACTCATGTGTCTGAGTACCAAAATGGCGTTCAGCTCAGCATAATGTTGGATGTTAAGCACCCAACGCTGATTTTCAGCTGAAACCAGAAGCAATAGGTAGTGCAGCAGCTACGTAGAAAAATAAATAAATAAAGAAGTGATTAAATAAAAGGTGTGTAGAGTTTTGTTTAAATGTAAATATAAATTTTATAAACATACTTTTCTAAAACAATATTACATACATATATATATAAACATACAACTTATGAACTTTAACCCCGTGTAATTTAAAAAACCTTCGATTTTAAAAGGCCTATTTAGGGTTTTCGACCCAAAATGGTAATAAAGGAACCCTTATTTATTTTATTTTATAAGACACACATTACACATTACAAGCAAAAAAATATAACTTAAATAAAATATCGATTTTATCTGGCTTGAAAAATAACGTATGTACGCACAGAAAAATAGAAATAACATCGAGGAAACAAAAGGAAAAGCATGTTTAAGAACATAACTACTACTAAATAAATAAAATGAATAGACACAAAACTGAGAATCAGAAGAAAAAAAACTAACAAACAATAATTAAAACAAAAAAAACAAACACGTAATATATACAAAATACATAAATATACTAACAACCGACTTGGAAGCCCACGACGCTATTAAGAACGTCTGTATCCCGGTTAAAATGGAGGATGTCTTTGAGATGTGTGACAAATTTATATAGTTAAATATATCCAGCTCTATATTCGCGTTTGTTAACTCATTGTACTGCCGAGACATTCTTGTTAATGGATTATAATAAGAAATATTGTTGTTATAAGTAAAGGAAAAATATTAGTTCCATTACATCTACGAGCACTAAACATAGTATTGAAGGAGATTCGCGACAATAATGCTGGGGAATCGATTAGGGAATGTAAATTTTGTGCAGATATATCAAATCGAAGTATGTGCGACGAATTTCCAAAGTTTGAACATTAAATTTAACCAACCTCTCTTCATAACTCAGAACAGAACGACCAGGCTGATGACGATAGCTTATTAATCTGAGACATTTTCTTTGAGTTCTTTCAATTGAATCAACATGTACTTTATGGTACGACGTTTTCCGTCCGTCCGTCTATCACAGTTAATTATCTCAGCAACTACTGAACATATCGGTTTGAATAATACAAATATAATACAAAAAAAGAATTCTTAATTTCAAAGAAATTAGTTTACATTTTCCAGAAACATTATTTATATTTTTTTTAATGGTACAGGTTTGGAGTTATGATGAAAATTGACAAAAAAATACCGTCACCGCCCTGAAAAACCTAGTTTCAAATTTCATCCAAATCGGTTAAGCAGTCTTAGCGTCAGAACAAACACCCATACTTTCAAATTTATCATAATAGTGGGATGGTTATTGGCAAATATATCGATGTATCCTCTTTCTCAGTCTCCTGCTAAGAACGAATTCACTAATATTATTACTACCACTGGTTTCATTCTCGATCAAACTCGATTCCCATACACAACACTCATAAATACTGTTCATAACCATGATAGTATTAAAAGTTATGCGTAAAAATGATCTGTCATACCTGTGCCAAATTCAAAGGTGGTCTCCCGGGCGGCGTGGTGACCTGATTGGCCACCAGTGAAGCCAACGCCAGCCGCTGAGACGAAGACATGGCCCTTATGATGGGCAGGATCTGGGCGAACTTGCCAACATGGTCCTTTCTTTCCATCGCTCGTTTTACTGCATCATTAGCCATCCGTTCGTTTGCCCTCAAAGATGTTGACGATTTATAGTTTTTCACTAAAGACCTTCTTGTTGGTTGTATAAAATCATCCAGCTCATAATGTTCCAGAGAATCTAGGTTATACTGTGGTCGATGAGAATTGGTAACTCCTGAAGGTTTGATTATCCTGACAGGCGGTTTGACTATCGTCTGGTAATGCCTCGACTCCTGCGCAATCATCACTTCATCAGCATCGCTTCCAAATTCAAAGTCTCTAGCGTCCTCAGCATTACACAGCACTGCACAGGCGAATATCAAAAGTTTAAAACACGCCATTTTCAAAATAAGAACTATTTTATATCATTATTTTTCGCCACTGTCACTAAAAAGGTTGATATTAAAAAGTTAATTCAAAACAGGAACATAATAAAAGCGCGCCTTTACGTCTCTTTTACGTGAATGCGCGAGCGCATAGTTACTCGCTCCGCTGTAGAATGGCGTGCGAGATTCTCGTACACACACACAAACATACTCTCTCTCATATAATCTCTCAAACATATTTACTGTGAGATAATTCCGGAACTAACGACTTTCACCAGCAAAGGTCAGAATTGGTCAAATTTTGATAAGTCTTGATGACTGTCAATATTATTGACAATGGAATTACATAATGTAATTTATACTTTAAAACTATTTGCCAGACATCACTTACATATCAATGCAAATTCTATTCTAATGCTTTGATATTAAGGTCTACCTAGAAACAGCTTCTGCAAAATAAAAACGTATACCATGACACGTATTTGTACTGAATAGAGATGCTTTCACACTTCCTATTGTTATAGGATATTACGAAACTAACCACTACGCTCCATTGCAAAGATAAAATCTTTAAAAAGTGTTTTAAAATGAACTCTATGACCTAAGATAAATCATTAGATATTATCTTTTTAAGTAACAGTATCATATCAATCGCTAGAGTACAATAAATACAATTTTGAGCATCATTATTTATCATATTATGAATAAAACTTGTGGTTTTTTTAACATTTATTAACAATTATTTTTCACAAGTCACTACAAGCTCGCAAAGCAATTTGATTGGCTTTATCACATAATATTATATTTTGCTAAAACATTTTTTACCTGACTACTCGACAGCTTCAATAATTTGATGGTGTTCGAATCAACGGTAAAAAAAAAATATTAAAATCAAAAGTGTCAGTTGGGACACTGTATCCTAATAAATTTTGTCCTTATCGTCAGCAACTCGAATTTAGGAGTACTAGTGGACTAGGAGCAGTGGTCGTTAATAAGTTTGAACTAATAATTTATTCTTTAATGTGGAAAAAACCAATATAAACCATTTGTAAAATTATTTGTAGGGCATAATGATAATCCCAATGATTAAATGTGTCATAGTGTCTTGGGGGCACTTCTGCCTGGTAGTGATCTGAATCAGTTGAGCTTATAGATCGTTCGCACACAGTCTTAAGATGATTTAACTGTTTCTTCTGTATTTTATTGTAAACAATTGTATAATATTTCCGTTATTAAAATCATTTTACCCACCTATATAGAATATAATTGATAAGCATTTGGAGTAAGCATATTCACACTCTAGTTAAGAGATTAAAATCAGCCGTATACGCAATAAAGGCGGATAGACAATTGAGCGATATAAGAACAGCTAAAACGGTTTATCATCCATATTTCCATTGTACCATGACGGCCTCCCAGTCAAATATAATTTACATACGGCATAAAAGGGCAATAAGTTCAATCCTACTTATGAAAAATTTAGAATCTTGCAGACAAATGTTTAGACAATTATGAAGATGACAGGAGAGTACATATTTTAACATCTTATGTATGTGATTTTTTTTTACCTATACTTCTCCACTGGTGGGCAAAGGTCTCCTCCATGTTCCTCCACATCTCACGATCACTCGCCACGTCCCGCCAGCCATCTTGGAATGCATCGAGGTCGTCACGCCAACGCTTCCTCGGTCTTCCCCGACTTCGACTACCATCTGCAGGCACCCATTGTTTTTTTTATGCTACTTATATGGCAAACGAGCATGCAGTCCACCAGATGTTAAGTGGCTACTGCAGCCCATAGATATCCACATAGAATTCAAAACAAGCTATTATGTTGTCTTGATCTCTATGTGGATACGTTGTCATACTATAGGACTAAGCTGTTATGCCTATGTGCCAGTAATTACAGGAACATAGCATTATCATCTAACCGGAACACAGCAGCACAAGTACTGCTATTTGGCGGCAGATAAAGGTAAGGCGGTGGCGCCCACTTCCTCGAGCCCGTTCACAAAAGCTCTACCACCATTGTGTGACGACTGTTGCCCATTTGTCTGTGACCATACGACTGACGTGACCCGCCCAGTCCCACTTCAGCCTGGCAGTCTTGTCACCAACATCTGCGATGCCGGTCTTCGCGCAGTGTGGTATTGCGGATCCTGTCGATTCTCTTTACCCCTAACACGCTGCGTTCCATGGTTCTTTGGCAAACCTTTAGCTTGGACTTTTGAGATTCTGTCAATGACCAAGTTTAGGCACCATATGTAAGGGCAGGCAGAATACACATGTTGATGAGTTTACGTTTGATTGTGAAATTTAATTTAAATAAATTGGAATTGAAAAGTGACATTCATAATTTTATTACTAGAATTAAAATTGTCTTCAAACACACAAACTAGCTACAGTTGGAGAATGTTTCATAATGTCTAATTATTCAAAAAATTATGACATAATCTGCGGAATACAGATCATGTTGACTTCAGTAACCAAACTAGAAAGATATTATTTAACAAACCATTTTAAACAATTGACAAGGTACTTGAAGATGAACTATTTATTTATTTATTTTAGAAACAACATCATTACAGGTTTTTTAAGCCCTAAGGCGATGCTATGTCTAGGTAACTTACGTTAATTAATATGACAAATACAAATTCAATACAAATACTATAGAAACTAGACATTTGGGTATACATTATATTATACATTTACTTTCAATGACGACCTGTGCCATTTTTAAGAGTTTCGGCAGGTTTTGGTAAAATATGTCCACGCTACTTTCGGACAGGATATTAAGCAAGTTTATAGCGAGTGACATGGGGGCAAACTTAAGTAAGTTGGTCCTACAGTTGGGCACCTCAAGCATAGCGGGGCGGCGGCGCGCGCCCAAGTAGTCGTTGGGGACGCGCAGCCGTAGCGCCGCCAGCACCGCCGGCTGGTGCAGCTCCCCGCGCAGGACACGGACCATGTACTTCACCAGCGCGACGTCTCTGCGCACTGACAGCCTGCAGTACCCTACCATACCTAACACGAACAGACTCGGGTACATCAATGGGTAATATGGATAGACTCCATATTCTTTTAGGTACAAAAAGCGAGTAAATTTATTTTGTATCTTTTCTACCATGAGTTTGTACTTAGCTTTGTTAGGGTTCCAAATTATAGCATTTGTTTCTAGATGACTTCTTACAAGGGCATTATATAAAAGTTTAATAACATTTATGTTTTTAAAATGCACACTCTGTCTCAGAATAAAACCCAGGTTTCTAAAAGATTTGACGCACACATTTACAATATGGCGCCGGAACCTTAAGTCAGGGACCATTTCGAGGCCTACGTACTAACTACGTAACTAGTACTTACGTATAATGAATGACTGTTATTTGTTATGGCTATCCTTCAAATGTAAGTTTGTACGACGTCCTCAGTTTGTTGTATGCATAGGCTCTTACCTGTGTGTGAGGTAATAAAATAATAAATAAATAAAATAAATAATAATAGCTGGACATTACACAAAGCGATATCTAGCCCCAAACTAAGCAGAGCTATGGGAACCAGATAACTGATAGAATACTTATATACTTTTTTTTTGTAAATACATACTTATAATATATAGACAAACATCCAGACCCAGAACAAATATCTGTAAAAAATGCAAACTTTTGTTTTTTTTATACATTATACGCTTGCGTTTGACCACGAACTCGCCTGATGTAAGCGATGATGCAGTCTACGATGGTACACGATTACCTAGAAGAAACCTATTCACTCGTGACTTAAAGATACCCAGGTTGTAGCTATCAGGAAACACAGACTCCGTCCGTTGATTGAAGAGTTATTAAGACATTCCGCGGCGGGATTCGAACCCGCTACCTCCTGCGTCTCAGCCGGCTATGCACCCTCTGAGCCACAGAGGTCGCCACGGAGGTAATGGATTGTTTTTTACTTGCAAAGGACAAAGGTCATTACTATTCCAAATTTCAAACCGGTCCAGTAGTTGCTGAGATTATCAGCTGTGACAGACGGACAGACTGATGGAAAAATTCGCACCTTATGGGTCCCGTTTTTACTATTTTGGTCCGAAATCCTAAAAACCCGCTTCTATGTAATCATGATGTTTGATTGTCTATAAACGTAGACGCATTCTTATAATCCACATAGTAAGTACACTATTCCTAGTTTCGTCTGAATAACATCAAAAGAAGATTGACGGTTTATTTTTAACTAGCTGACCAAACCGCGGTTTTGGACGCGTGGTATGCCTATAAAAAATAGCCTGTGTATTAATCCAGGTTATGATCTACGTACATACCAAATTTCATCGCAATCGGTTCAGCCGTTCCGGTGTGAAAGAGTAACAAACATCCATACATACAAACTTTCGCGTTTATACGTGAAAGTTTGTTGACATGAACGGGAAGCGTTCTCCGGGGTCTCTGGGTAAAATGGGTGTACCACAGGGATCAATTCTGGGACAATTTTTGTTTTTAGTATATATTAATGATCTTCCCCATCTTATAAGGGACGATCATGAGGTTGTATTGTTTGCAGATGACACGTCACTTTTATTTAAATTAAAGTGACGACAAACCGATGTTGACGATGTAAACAATGCAATCTCTAAGGTCGTAAAATTGTTCAATAAAAAAATCTACTTTTAAATTAAAAGAAAACAAAGTGTATTATATTTATACTACCTAATGTTGCACAAGTTTAAGCATATATAAAAATCGAAGACGAGGAGTTGGCTCTTGTGGACACTACCGTATTCTTAGGTACCCTAGACCTAGAGACCCTAGGTAGGTAACCCTAGATAATAAGCTTCAATGGGGCCCTCACATTGATAAGTTGTCGAAGAGACTTAGTTCTGCGGCATACGCTGTCTAAAAGATCCGTCTTTTTATAGACGTAGACACAGCTAGACTCGTTTACTTCAGCTATTTCTACAGCATTATGTCATACGGCATACTGCTATGGGGGAGTGCTGCAGATATAAACACCGTTTTTGTGCTGCAGAAGAGGGCTGTTCGTCCAATTTATAATATGGGCCCCAGAGAATCATTGCGCAATAAGTTTAAAGAAATAAATATTATGACATTCCCTTGTCAATACATCTATGAAAATCTGATGTATGTTCACAAACATATTAATTTGTTTAAGAAAAATAGCGATATCATAATTTTAATACTAAAAATAAAGATAAACTCGGTGTTGCCCCTTGTAGACTCCATAAAGTTAGTAAATCGTTTAAAGGCCAAGGTGTTCGCTTTTATAACAAACTCCCAAGTGATGTACAAAAATTGACAATTAACAAATTTAATAACGTAATTAAACAAAATCATTATAAAAAAGCCTACTATAAAATATCGGATTATTTAGATGACAGAGAAGCTTGGGATTGAAATTACTCCAACTCGTTCAAAATGTTACAATTTAGACTTTATTGTTATAGATAGATAGATAGATAACTCTTTATTGAATTACCACACAAACAGAAATAATAAAAAAATAAGTACTGGGTTAAAATAAATAAGGCAATACAATGGGCGGCCTTATCGCTAAAAGCGATCTCTTCCAGGCAACCTTTGGATGGAGCGAAATTTTTAAAAATTACGGAGTGCGGTGTACTTTAGCGGATACATTACATTTACACATAATATATTCTAAGATATAATAATAATATGAAGTTTTAATCCTAATACTTAATATACTTATAAAATAGACTAATATATAGGTATATACATATAGCAAACTATACTAACAGATAAAATAAGTACATAAATAGTAAATAAATAACGCTAGGAAGATGACATCGTCAGGTAATGATGTTTCACCTTCAATTTGAAGACGTGTATGGACGATGACCGTCTTACTTCTTCGGGCAGAGCATTCCACAGCTGAACAGCCTGGACAGTAAAAGAAGCGCTGTAAAAGGAAGTGCTGTGCGAAGGAGTTCTGAGTATCAAGTTTTCTGATGACCTAAGAGTATAGTTATTTGAAGAATGGAGAAATTCAAATCTATCTTTCAGATAGTGAGGAGAGAAGGGATTGAAAAGAATAGAATAGAGAAGAAAAAGGATATGCGTATTCCGACGAAGACGAATCGGAAGCCATTTAAGCTGTGAACGGAAGGGAGACACATGATCATATTTACGGAGGCCAAATATAAATCTAATACAAAAATTTTGTAAACGCTCGAGCTTGTTAAGCTGTTCCTCAGTGATGTCCAGATAACAAGCATCGGCATAGTCTAGTACGGGATGTAAAAGCGATTGTGCAAGCGCAGTCTTGGTGGACGTAGGCAAAAAGTTTCGTAGTCTCCTTAGTGAACCAGCTGACGCAAACAACTTCCGGCTGGTTAGTTCAAGCTGAGCCTTCCATGAAAAGTTGCGGTCAATGATGATACCTAAATTCTTAACGGTTTCGCTGTATGGGATTGCTATTCCGTCAAAGACAACTTGTGGGACAGTGGACCAATCAATTTTGCTAAGCGTTCTTGAACTACCTACAATAATGGTTTGCGTTTTGGTAGGATTAACTTTCAAACCGTGGAGCTTGCTCCACTCTGCAATACGGCGTAAATCGCAATTGGTAACGTCAACAGCATCAGCAATATTACTGAGCGTAGCTTGATTATAAATCTGAAGATCGTCTGCGTAGAGGTGAAAAGACGAAGAAAGATTAAGAGAAATAGAGTTTATGAAGATTGCAAAAAGAAGAGGAGATAAAACGCCACCTTGAGGTACACCAGCAGACGTATTACACCACGAAGAGAGAGACTCCTCGAGTCGACTTTATTGTTATGTATTCCAAAAGGATCATTAAAAAAACAACCAGCCTTGTTTTTTTGCGTTTCTTTCCTGGCTTGGTCGCGAAGAAACAGGCAGTAAAATTGATGTTTCAAAGTGATCCTTGTGATTTTAATGAATAAAAGATTTTGACGTTGACTTTGATTTTATAATATTAGTAAGTATTTTTTACTAGTTGACCCGACGAACTTCGTACCGCCTTGACATGCATATGACGCCGGCTGCTAATGTACGGACCCCCGGTAGAGTTGTCAATCGCCCATCATCAGCTGTATCATTGTATGACAATATGAATTTTCATCATATTTTTTGCGTGAATTATCGGATAGTTTGATAGCTATTCTGCTATTCAGGGCAAAGACAAATCCAACAAATTACAGATCATCAAAATCGTTCCAGTCGTTCTTGTGTTATAAATGGTGTAACTAACCCGACTTTGTTTTATATATTCAGATTATGAAATACTTGTACGCTGCTAGGCAAAATCTAGCGCTTATATAAAATCCCTACTACATGACATTGTACAAGGAATAAATGACGTATTAACTTGAAGCTCTGGAATCAATTGAGAAAAGAACCAAGAAGCTCATAGGCAACGATGCGCTAGTTGATGCAATGAGACTTGAGAGAAGAGCCAAGAAGCTCATAGGCAACGATGCGCTAGTTGATGCAGTGAGACTTGAGAGAAGAGCCAAGAAGCTCATAGGCAACGATGCGCTAGTTGATGCAATGAGATTTGAGAGAAGAGCCAAGAAGCTCATAGGCAACGATGCGCTAGTTGATGCAATGAGACTTGAGAGAAGAGCCAAGAAGCTCATAGGCAACGATGAGCTAGTTGATGCAATGAGACTTGAGAGAAGAGCCAAGAAACTCATAGGCAACGATGCGCTAGTTGATGTAATGAGACTTGAGAGAAGAGCCAAGAAGCTCATAGGCAACGATGCGCTAGTTGATGCAATGAGACTTGAGAGAAGAGCCAAGAAACTCATAGGCAATGATGCGCTAGTTGATGCAATGAGACTTGAGAGAAGATCCAAGAAGCTCATAGGCAACGATGAGCTAGTTGATGCAATGAGACTTGAGAGAAGATCCAAGAAGCTCATAGGCAACAATGAGCTAGTTGATACAATGAGACTTGAGAGAAGAGCCAAGAAGTTCATAGGCAACGATGAGCTAGTTGATGCAATGAGACTTGAGAGAAGAGCCAAGAAGCTCATAGGCAACGATGAGCTAGTTGATGCAAGGCTCCTCAGCCTGGAGCATCGACGAAAGGTTGCTAGCCTCTCGGTTTTTTATCGAGGATATTTCGGGGAGTGTGTGGCGGAACTTTTCAACCTGATCCCACCATCTCCATTCTATCAACGGACAACCAGACGCTCTGCGGTGCGCCACCGCTATATGGTAGAAATACCTCCCATTCGCACATAGCGGTTCTCTTCGTCCTTTATTATGCGCACTGCCAAAGAGTGGAACGCTTTACCAGAGTATGTGTTTCCAGATAGCTACAGCCTGGGTATCTTTAAGTCGCGAGTGAATAGGTTTCTTCTAGGCAAGCGTGTACCATCGTAGACTGCATCATTGCTTACCATCAGGCGAGATCGTGGTCAAACGCATGCATATAAAAAAATTAATTGAATTGAGAATTAACCCAAATTTTAATTGATTTTTAAATAATAATAATGAAATAATAAATAATAATAAATGAATAAAATTTTAAATTTTAATGATCGTTCATGTTTATCGTGCGTGTAACATAATGTAAATTGATAGATATACATATTTGCTTTTCTCTTCGATATATTGTAAAAGTTTTTAATATAATATCCATAGATCACATTGGTCTAACAAACCGTTTCAATTATCGTACAACGAAAAGTATGACTATGGAACATATAAATACTTTTGTGTTAATTATTTTCTAACACCTTTACGACTTCAGTCCCAGAAAATGTTTTACAATATCAAGGTTGATTTCTTAGTGAAAGGATCTAGGTCCCACGTTCACAGAGATTCGGTGATCTACTTTAGAAGTTTTTCTTCGGTCTTGAAACGCTGTAGCAAGAACATCATCAGAACCAGAGCGTAACGCCTCCAATAATCTCTCCACATCGAGAATGCGAACCAATACTACAGTTAACACACCACTTTTTGTGCGAAGAAGTAATTTTCCGTGTTTTTCTCATGAGCAAGTTCTTTAATAATAGTCACTTATTCGGATTTTCGGATTATTCGGAAAGACGACCTGTTATAGTTGCTAAAGATAAAGTAGCCGTTGGATGCAGGCCGAAAAATATCAGTAGCTCTGAAAATCTATGGCGTAGGCCTATGTACAGCAGTGGACGTCCTGTGTCTGATATAAATAAATAATGCTGGACATTTCACACAGCGCTATCTAGCCCCAAACTAAGCAGAGCTTGTACTATGGGAACCAGATAAATGATACAATACTTATATAAATTTTTGTTTTGTAAATTCATGCATACAATATATATAGAAACAACCAGACCCATTTTGCATCATGCAAACATTTGTTCCGGGGCGGGAATCGAACCCGCTACCTCATGCGTTTAAGCCAGCTATTCGCCCACTGCACCACGGAGGTCGTCATATGATGATGATGATCGCATATTAAGTCGAAATTAGCAAACTGTCTAACGTTATTAGTTTGACCGGAAGAGATCGTATCGGGCGATCTTATGCCCAATAAAAATATTTGTAAGATGCAAATTATTTGTGTTAGTCACTTCAAATTGCGTTAAAATTTCAGCCCACACACGATCAAGAAACATCACAAGAATACAAAAGAAGTACAACTTATTTAGCTCATAGAAATATAATGAGCGACCTTATCGCTAAAAGTGGACTCAACCAGGCAATCTTTTCATGAATATTGGAATGGGAAATGTGTATTGGGTGAGAATTTGCAACAAACTCATTACCGTCTTCTTCTCGTGTCTATGACTCATTAATCTAGATTAAATTGATTTGGTAGCCACCTCTACAGCCTCATCAGTTGCAGTATCTGTCACATTACCGTGAAAGTTGTGAAAACGTGACGTACTAAAAACAATAAAATTATTGTCCCTCATTAGCAAAACAGTCCGATCCCACTTAATGTGGGAAAAGAGTAGGACCTAGAAGAGTTAATAATTTCAAGAGCAATTAAATATAACGATCGAGCGAAGTGAGATCTCTAAATCAACTTTGGCAAATCGGTTATGTATGTATATTTGTTTATCCGATCATCGTGAAATCCTACTAATATTATAAACGCGAAAGTTTGTATGTACACTTTCACGCCGGAACGGCTAAACCGATTGCGATGAAATTTGGTATGTACGTAGACCATAACCTGAATTAACACATAGGTTACTTTTTATTGGCAAACCACGACCAATGCGAAGCCGCTGGCAACAGCTAGTTTGGTATATAGGTAAGTAGTGATGCCACAATTTGGTGTGAATGAGCTAAAATGTGGGGGGGTTGTTGAGATATTGGGGTTCAAGAGGAGTAAAAAAATGGGACTATCTGGTCAAATGGCAGGTCTAATAAAAGGTCTTTGTAAATACATATCGACCCCGTTTTTATTTTTAGTTTAAACCTTGTAGTTTTTCAGTTATTAACCATAATAAAAACTGACCTATAACAAAATTCACAGGGTACACCAGTGACCCCACAGTGCTGAAATTTGATATGCGTGTAGCTTTTGTGACACAAATATAGGTAAAAGTGACTGAAATCCAAAATAACTGCAATTTCTGCCACAAAAAAAAATAAAAAACATGAACTCCCGTTACTTGTAATGTGAATTAAACTGTAGGTCAAGTGAGTGGGTTGATATTTATGGCACTATTTTATTAATCAAAGATTAAGGCCGGCTTGCACAACGATCCGTAAACGTATTTAGTGACTAAACATGTTTAAATTTTTCGTATTTGTATAATTTGACAACTCCTTTAATCATATTTAGCCATTAAATACGTTTAGGCATCGTTGCGCGAGTCGCCGTAAGAATATTTTTTTTGTGTTATGGGAGACTCGTGAGATTTCACAACTAGTCTATATATATATATAAAACAAAGTCGGTTTAGTTACTCCATTTATAACTCAAGAACGGCTGGACCGATTTTGATGATCTTTGATTTGTTGGATTTGTCTCTGCTCCGAATTGCAGAATAACTATTAAAATATTGGAGAAATTCACGCAAACAGAAATTATTATTAAAAATTCTTATCTCTTAAATAGATGCAGCTAGTTTGGTATATAGGTAAGTAGTGATGCCACAATTTGGTGTGAATGAGCTAAAATGTGGGGGGGGGTTGTTGAGATATTGGGGTTCAAGAGGAGTAAAAAAAATGGGACTGTCTGGTCAAATGGCAGGTCTAATAAAAGGTCTTTGTAAATACATATCGACCCCGTTTTTATTTTTAGTTTAAACCTTGTATAGCTTTGTATAGCTGATTGGCAATTCATCCGAATGGACATAAATAGGCAGCCCGCGTCATATGAATGCCAAGGTGGTACGAAGTTCGGCGGGTCAGCTAGTTGTACATGAATTAACAAACAAATTAGAAGACACAAAGCAATGTGCATAAGCAAGTACAATGGGCGGTGTTATCGCTTCTTCTTCTTTCGTGTCAATGGCTATTTGACTTTTAAATTTGATGAGTCCAATAGAGAGCAACTTCTGCACCCCTTTCTGTTGCCTGGTACGAGTCATTAAGTGTGCAGGTGTTTGGGCGTAGAAAACATGAGAGCAGGTGTGCCATTGTTTGTGTGGTGACCCCACAGTGGCACTGGCTCCGGAATGGGTTGATGTAGCCCCACTTGCCTAAATTGTCTCGGCAGCGGCCAACTTGAGTGCGCAACCGGTTTAGGGACTTCCAAATTGGCCACTGCAGCTTGTAGCCGGAAGGAAGATGCTCCGATGGTGGAATGTAATCAGGAGGGGCAGTGTGATGGGAGGACCATAATTCAAGTCTCGCTACTGCCGGCTTTTGTTCGTGGGATTGGTGAAGCGTTTTCTTCCAGACAACCTTTGAATGGAGAGGAGTTTGTTGTGACAAAGATTTGTCAGGGGTATACATTTAAGATTAAGATAATCATGAATAAGGGCATGCCAATAAATACCTAAATACTTAATAATACAAATAAACATACCTAGATACATAAAAATTATGATATCATAAATCCCACTAATATTATAAATGCGAAAGTTTAAATGTTTGTTTGTTTTTTTTAAGTTATTTGTTGGGAAACAGGCTTACGGCCCACCTGATGGTAAGCGGTCACCGTCGCCTATTGACACCGGCAACCGGGGTATTGTCGATGCGTTCCCTACACTGTAGAAACCTCTTTACATTTCTCTTGAAGCGTGCCATGTCGTAGTCTAATGGGAAAACCAATAGACTTGTTACTCAATAGGCCGTAAGGGCTGATCCGATTTCAATGAGATTTGGTATATACGTAGATTATAACCTGGATCACCATATAGGCTACCATTTATCCCATAAATCAATTATCATGGGATAAAAATGGGGTGTCAAGTCAAGTTGCAACAGCGAGTTTAGCTTTATTTCTAGGTTACCTTCACATTTAGTAGTGTAACGCGTGCGAAGTCGCGGGCAACAGCTAGTATATAGTAATGTTAGTACAGCTATTTGTTTCCATTCAGAAAGATGTACACACAATTCCGAGATACCTAAGTTTTAGCGTTTACCGCAAAATTATGAACAGACATGTAAAATAGAAATCTATTTCGTAAGATTCTATGGGACTATTACCCTCCTAGTTGCCTACCTAATAACAGTAGGGACACACTTTCGATAGAAACCGCACTAGCACATTCTATTACAGTGTTAGGCAAGTTGTTTGTAAAGGGTTTCCATTCGTCGTCGACGTGATCTTCATGTTGTAACTTTTCTCTTCAACACTCTTTTCAATCCTTTAGCTCCTACTTACCTCCGAGAGCGCTTCGATTTTCTTGTCCTACCGGAGATGACTTGTAGGTCATCTAAGTCTCTCCTTCTCAAAACCCCTCCTCTTTCATCCAGTTGCTATGGCGGTTCCTTCACTGTCCATGGAGTCAACCTGTGGAATTCTCTACCACACTCTATCCGCGCAAGTCCATCACTAAGCACTTTTAAGCTTAGAGTCAAAGAGCATTACCTGTCCTTGTAAGCTTTTAGGTTATTTATTATGTATAAGTAGGTATATTATTTATATTTTGTATAATGTATTATGTTTATCTCTAATGTAGGTATAGTATAAAGGTATTATTATTATTTTTTAATATGGTTAAGTGTTGTATTTATTATAGTATATACTATATATTAGTATTCTACTCCAATGTCATGCTCTGTGCACGTACTTACTATAATCAAATATCTCTATCTTCAAAGTTTTGCTGGAAGAAAACTCTTATTAGGGTTAAGCTCGCCTTTGTACATGTCCATTTTGTAAGCTATTTTTATCTGTAAATCTATTTGTGTACAATAAAGAATTCTTTGTAGGGTTTTACGATACAAGTCACTTTTTTATAAAAATATAACCGACTTCAGACATCAGTAAAAACCAAACTACTCTACCAATTTAGATGAAATTTCCATGGGATCAATCTAAACGTATATTCTTTCAGATAAGTAACTAATTTTCCAAATCAGTTGATATATAACGGAGTTCCAAACTAACAAACATAACATAACATAAAAATTAAACAAATCTAAGACTTAGGTATATGGTTTTCTCATGGATGTCATTGTCAGAACTAGACCAAATGGAAATGAAATCACATAAGAAGCACCAGCTTTCAAATAAAAAAGGAATCTTCAAAATATGTTCACCCAGTCGAAAGTTCTGAGACAACAAACATAAGTATAAAAAAAAATACCGTCGAATTGGGAACTTCCTCATTTTTTGATGTCGGTGAAAACATGTTCTTCTTCTTAGCGTGTCGATGATTCATAAATCTTATATATGTTTTTGATAAAAAGTTGCCACCTGAGTCGCTCTGTGGCACTGTTTCGCTCATCCCTTACAAGTGATTGGCAAGGGGCATACCAGTAAGTGTGACATGGACTATGTTGGAGCACCGCAATCACGTTCTGTCAGGTTCTGATGGCTGAGCCCTTGTTGATATAAATCATGTATATCTGTTTATATTCCGCTCAATATGCATCCAGAATTATTGTTTTCTTCTGCCCATTTCCCCTTTAAATCCTCCCTTATCCTCTAGAATAGTCGGTCCTGGCATATCGCTAGAGAAATTAGGCATACAGAAGATCCAATTCCGTAATAAAAATCGTGAAATCGAGTGATGTCAGCGTTACTATAACGTTTAACGTTGTTTTGATGTAAAATGACGCTGCCGTAAAGCCTACCCTATGGGCAGATCTCCAGAGCGATCGATACACTGCACCCAAAGGCTCCCAGCAGCCAACAACAGGTCGTCTTCCTATTGCACTTTCCAGTGCGTGGTCTGCACTCGAACCTTTCTGCCGCAACGTCCATCAGTTCTTTGACCTATGGCCCTGCCCACTGCTACTTTAAGAATGAGATTAATAGTTTTAAAAGCCAGATTAAAACATAACTAATTTTATAAAATATACACAATATAAAAATAAGGTTTTTTTAATTATAATATGTATTATTTATCTATGTTATTTTGAACACCCTTTACATGCAACAAGCATGCAGCTATGCAAAAAACAATGCCTATCACCAGTCATGACTGCCGACCGCAGGCTGAAGACTAAATAGCTAAGCAATGACTTCCTTACTACTGTAATAAGCATTCAATCTGATGATGCCTCAGTTGATGGAGTGAAAGTTTGAACCTCTTCTTAAGCTGAGGCTTTTACTTATCTGCCTACTCTTTTGATTTTGTATTAAAACAATCATAAATAATGCTGCACATTTCACACATTTTGAAAGTTCTGGTCTCATTTTTCAATTCATTTTCCAGCCTACTAAAATCAGATTGATGCCACGGATCTTTTTATTGTTCGTTGTATGGTCTTGAAATATTTTTTAGTTTACACCTAGTATCTTTAATTTTCTATTTAAGTATATGCTGTCTCTAATTTGAATTTGTTACTTGCAAAATTACTTTTTTTTCTGATATTTAAATAAATAAAATAAAAAACGAGTGTGCTTTAAACCACACGAATGAAGTAAAACTTCTTTTTTAAAATATTAATTTTCAACACACTTGCTCGTATAGTGAGCCATAGTACATCGTTATTAGGGCCATAAACCGAACTATAACACACGCGTGCGTAATAATATTACACACTTGTGCATAATTATCCCTACAAAGTTAAGTTGGTACCTAACTGCGAGTAAACAGAGAATTTTCAATTTAACCGGGTAATACAGTTTATGTAACAACAAATAGGTTTTATGGCGCTGAAAATCCTATTACATTTTTGGAATAAATAAATGTATCTCTAATTAAGACGAAAAAATATTTATTATTATCAAATTAATTATAATTCACAATAATTTGTTATAAAATATTAGCATTTTATCACTAAAATTATAATTTTGAAGTAGGCTGTAAGGCTATATGTAATCAATCACCTTACATTTACAAAAAAATAAAAACTTTCGCGCCATTTCGCATTTTTTGTTTGTATCGTATTTGTTGCTGTGTGGTAAATAATTGTAAAAATGTCTAGCTTTGGCACAAAAGATTTGATTTTTCCTCGCAAGTGCGTTGAAAAAGTGCGTATGAAACTCGCGAGCAACTTGCTCACTAGATACTTGGTTGATTTACGCCCTCGCATACGACTCGGGCTGCAACCCACAGCCTCGTATATAATGAGCAACTTAGCTTACTTGTATCATAATATACTGTTATAAAATTGTTCATGGACAGAAGCAAATCCCACTCGCACTAACGTTTAAAAATATATGAAACGTAACTCTCTCTCTCTCTTTCTATCTTCGCTAACTTATATCTCCCTCTCAACTTGCGTTTTCGTAACGCATTCACCAGCTTACTCCCCAATTCGAGCGTGCGTAAAGAAATTATACTTCAAAAATGTACCAACCAATTGAAGATTCAGCGCCTGATAACAAATTGCAGCAATAATTGAGTGAACTGAGACGCTGGTGCCTAGGACAGGATTTAAAATAGAGTAGGCTTGCGCATAACAATACTTTCTGTTCTATACCACAGAAAACCAATAGGTACCAACTCTAAGCTAAGTCAGACTGAAAGATCAATATGTTCAGAGATAAGTAACCCGCGATTTCGTCACAATGACTTCAATATTTTTCTAAACCCTATCTTAGGCCGTAAAGAAACAACACATATTATAATTTTTCTTGCTCAGTTTATTTTTACGGATTTATTTCTAGTAAACATTACTACTAGTGTAATTTATAATAATAATGGTGTGTTGTAACTTGACCTAGCAGAAAGCTTAACTCTACCATGGCCACGTTCATGAACTGAACTCATTACAGGCTCGTGTTTGACCACGATTTCGCCTTCTTCTTCTTTCGTGTCGATATCTAAAGACTATAATTTTGACCAGTACGCCGCCACGTTAATGGCAGCGTCGAAGCAGGTCATTAGTTGTCCCATCGTGCAGGTGGTAGGGCAGGATGGGCATGCAAGGACGTGTGCCATTGTTTGGAGCTGGGCACCACATCTCGCCTGATGTTAAGCGATGATGCAGTCTTAGATGGATCAGGCTTGCCTAGATGAAACTTATAGTTGCGTCTTTCAGATATTCATATTTAACTTTGTGTGTGTGGTGCTCTTACTAAGATCTTTCATTTTTGTCTTTTGCAGATGTTTTAGACAGTGCTTAATGGCAAGCAATCAAAACTGAAGAGACAGTAGGCAAACTGATATAACCCAGAGGAGAGGCAAGCTGAACTGGCAGTGGGCAGGACACGTAACTTGAAAAGTGATGGCCGTTGGGGCTGAAAGGCTCTCTAATGGAGACCACGCACTGTACCATACTAGAGGGAAAGACGACCTGATAAGGATTACTGGGAGCCGTTGGGTGCAGGCCACACGGGATCAATCGCTCTGGAGCTATGGGGGAGACCTATGTTCAGCAGTGGATGTCTTTTTTTTTGATATGATGATGTAAGGGATATCAACCATTGGTTCATTAAACTCGTAGTATGGTAGTTGACGTAGCCATAATAAACTACGAGTACACACGGCTACACATCAAGCTATAGTATGTATAAGCTGACCTCGCATTGTGTAGGCTTTTCGTAGAATGAGAGGTCAGCTTATACTGGAAATTTATAGCTTGATGTGTAGCCATGTGTACACGCAGTAACTAATAAATAATGCTAGACATTTCACACAGCACTATCTAGCCCCAAACTAAGACGGTCTCGAATTATGGGAACCAGAACACTGATACAATACTTATATACATTTTTTTTGTAAATACTTAGTTGTAACTAGGTCCGGAATAAATATGTGTAGATCATACAAACATTTGTTCTGCGACGGGAACCTCCTGCGTAATAAAAATGCCGCGGATAATAAAAAAAGAATAATTTCGTAAATTATTTTAATTTTTAAAATAAAATAATTATTTTAATCTTATACAATACATCAGATCTTACAACCCGATCATAATTTTTTAGAGACTAGAGAGTAATATCAAACCGAGATAAAACAAAAGAAAACTAATGTGCAACAATTTTAGACGAAACGAATATTCTAGAAATCATTTAATACTTATAAACTTTTTGTATAATCTATTCGAAACTTATTAATACGAAATCAGGTATCCATAATGTTATGTGCAACAAAATAATAATGTTACAAACATTTTGAGTCTCTAACATTATTTGAACTTTAAAAATATTTACAAAAACCATTGTAACTCCATACCATAGAAGCACCATTGTGATCCAACAAGGAAAAACATTATTAAAAGATTTCAAACGTGCCTGCTTAAACATTTATATTAAATACTAAAATGCACGGCAAATATACAAAACATACATTTTCATAAAACTCTTAACACACAAACAGTTCTTTGTTACAAAATTTTATATACAATCGTAACTTTAATAAAATACTGTTATAAATAAATGTATTTACATTATCCACCTAAGTACACACAGATTTCAATTCTATAAAATTGAAATGTGAAAATAAAATGTCATGTTTTTAACAAAACTATCTAAAACACACATAAAGCTTTCGCACACAAGTTAAATGTGTAAAAACAATCAATACTGTGCCAGTATTTTACACACAAATACATGATAGTAAGTTACACAAACTTATAAAAGAAATAAATAGTAAATTAGTAGGTAATTAAGTACAGTCGTAAGCAGTTGCAAATAAATTTAAAATCTTAAAAGGCTTATTATATTTTTACATCAATTATCCAAGAGATACAATGGGGTAATTTTACGTCGAAACTCTTTAACGCGCCGGCGAACTCTGAGCGCAACTTCAATTCGGCCGCGTCAAAAACTTCAGTCGGTATCCCTGTTTAGTGTCGGTCAGCAGTGTGACACGGAGCATGGCGCGCTCCATGGTTCTCTCTCATATTTTTTAATAAATTATACCAATTCGAATTCAATATTCGTAGCTAAGACAGGACAACGTTTGTCGAGTCAGCTAGGTATGTATACCTTATGTCCTCGTATCATTATTCTGTGGCAATAATTGATCGTAATAAGCCAAAGGCGTCTCAAAGAAAACTCCAATTTAAATCGATCTCTACCTAAATGTCACACTCAAACTCAGGTACCCTCTTATTTCTACCATCAGGGCTCATCTGAAAGTGGTTGTCTCTAGTGCCTATCCTTGGAAATCCATTAAAACTATTTCTACTTACTAAAGGATTATCCCTTTCTCTTTCTCTTTCTCGTTCCCTATGAAAACTAGACGTCGATAATTTGCCATCTTTACGCTCAGTAAAGTCTGTGTCAATAAAGTTCTTGTCAGAGAAATTTCTATCATTAAAATTTTGCTCTGTGAAATTTCTCTCATTAAAGTTTTTGTCAGGGAAATTTCGTTTATTGAATTCTTCGTCGGAAAAGTTTCGGTCGTTGAAGTGAAGGTCCCTTATGCCGAAGCCGCCCATTCGTGGTGTTCCGATGCCGAATTTGTTTCGCAATTCCTCGTCTCGAAGGTTGAATCCTCGGTTTTCGAATTTCGATGGACTGGTGGCGAGTCTGTAAAATATGAGCATACATTACAAAAACTTAGTGGAAGTTGGCAAGGTGTAGGGCAACTTGCCAAGGCCATAAAGTCAGTATATGTAGCTTAAGGTGAATTTAAATTAGTTTTTCTGTGCAAGAAATCCTTACTTCTAGCGTCGAATAAAAGTCAGGAATTTGTCAATCTTCAGTATTTCGATAACTACCGCTACTTGTATTTCCGCGTGTCTTGTTATTTGTTTTATATTGATTTTTTTTTAATTTAAGTGTGATGTACAATAAAGCGTTATCTATCTAACTAATAGGAAATTCCAAAATACTTACTCTCTAAAACACCGCCTCTCGCGATCATACTCCGCCGACAGTCCTTCCTCGTCATTAATAATCGCTGACGGATCACTATAAACCGACGACTCTTGATAGAAGGAATCTAAATCAACATAATTCCCTTCCGAAGGTTGATTATCGAGTAGCTCAGCTAGTTGTGCCTTGAGTGTTGCAAAGGTGGGTCGTTGGGACGGGTCTGCATGCCAGCACGCGTGCATGGCGTGGTAGAGCTGAGGCTTGCAGTGAGGTGGGCGTTCGAGTCGGTAGCCTTCTGTGACGGCAGTGAGGACCTCTCGGCCTGACATGGCAGCGTACGGCGTTGAACCTAGAAACGCGAAAGAAACTGTCAATTATAATTATAGTTTCAAAAGACCTAAGGATCTAAGTAGACTGATAAGCTGCTATATATCTGATACGCTATTGATTGTGACAATCTTAGAACTCTCAGCTGATTTGTTATCAAGCCATATCAATTGTAAATATGTTATGTTTTAATACTGGATTATATCGGGTTAAAAAATTGATGAAAACCTGATGGCTTTTCTATTATAGTAAGTTAAACGTTCTTTTTATTAGGCGTACTTTTTAGGTTTACTGATCAAACTCACCAAGCGTCACAATCTCCCAAAGCAGTATCCCAAATGCCCACACATCACTATGATGGCTGTAAACATTGTACAGCAAAGCTTCTGGTGCCATCCACCTCACTGGTAAGGCACCACGAGGCGCCCTGGCGGCGGCACCGGCGTTCCGAGACATGCCGAAATCAGCTATCTTGCAGAGTTTGTTGTGGTCAACTAGCACGTTTCGCGCTGCTAGATCGCGATGGACAATCTGAAACCAAGTGAAGTTCAGTTAGTTTAGTTAAACAAGATGTTTTTCAACTTCATTTCAATGACTAGTTATTCAAAGAAACTTATGAAAAAGCAAGTACTGAGACATGGCATTAATCTATAATGTTCCCTGCCTTGGGAATTTTAAATTCTAAATTTATTTTTCTTGAAATGTGGTAATAATGCTTAGAAAGATTAAGCGGTTCTTCAGATGAATGATTCAAGTTGTCAACTATTGTCTATACTGATCTAGTTATTGAAAGTGGTGATAGGATTCTTACCCCGTTGGAAGCAATATAGTCCATCCCCCTCGCCACGCAGTACGCGAAGACGGTGAGGTCCCGTGACGTCAGAGCTCCGCTACCGCTAAACCGATCCGGTCTGGACCGTCGCTCCCGGAGGTAGGTCAGCAGCTTGCCGCACATAACGTACTCCATTATTAGGAGGTATGGTTCTGAAATTGAGAAAAATAAATGTTTTAGTAATCTATCCATCTACCCTCGTAACTTTTTGGTCCGAGCGTTTCTGTCACAACTTGCGTTAAGCTTACTACGATATGAACGAAACTAAGGATTCCTAATTCAGACATTCTGAAAGTAGCAGGAAGTCAGCAGATAAAGGTTTCTCATGACGTATTTGTCATCATGACTGCATGATCGATCAGATTTGTCTTACGTCCAGTGTTAATTAGTTCTAATTGAATTGTACCTTGTTCAGTACAGCATGCCAGCAGCGTCACCACATTGGGATGGGTACCAATCTTCTGCATGATGAGGATCTCATGCAGCAACTCTTGTTTCTCTTTCTGCGAAGCCGTTTCCTTGATGCTTTTGACAGCCACCAGTCTGGTCAAACCGTCGTGTCCGTTCAGATCGTCTGCTTCTGCTTTCCAGACCTGAAAATTGTTGAAATGGGAAGTTAAGATAAACGAACAAAACTTAAAAAGTAACTGACGTGACCTAAAGGATTAGCAAGCTGAAGTCGCAGTAGGCGGGGAACATAGCTTAAAAAACCGGCTAAGTGCGAGTCGGACTCGCGCACGAAGGGTTCCGTACCATTCATTATCTATAAAAACCGCAAAAAATCATGTTTGCTGTATGGGAGCCCCACTTAAATATTTATTTTATTGAATAGCACAATTTTATTCATCTATCTTGAGATTGGTGCCGATTAAGCCAGTCTTCTAAATTGTTGGAGCGCCGATACAACTGGTTGTGTCAACTGTATGGGGACATCCTTTATTTTTCAACTTATGTTATTTTTTAGATTTTTTTCTTTATTTGTGCTGTAAGGACCTTGCTTTTTGCTGAATTTCGTGATTCTAGGACAACGGAAACTACCATATAGGTTCTCGACCCTACTTTCGGTTGACATAGAATTGTTAATTTTAGTTAAAAGCACAAGTACAAGCAAAGGAAAAATTGCGAAAAATAAAAAATGTTGAAAATTAGGGTAAATTTTGGTACTTACAAGTTTCCGCGAAAATCTAAATTTGCCAATATCTTTTATCATGTTGACTCAGGACCTTGATTTTTATACACCTAATAGAGACTATAGACCTCAGTATCTGGTACAAATTTCAACTAGCTACGTCCACCCGTTCCTGAGAAAATTGGTGGAGATACACGGACAGACAGACGGACAGACGGAACACTGAGGGCCTTTGGGGTTGAAAGATTCCTGAGCGGAGATTACGCATTAGAAGCCGCAAGACCGACGTAATACGGCCCCCATTAGGTGGAAAAGTAACGTAATAAAGATTGCTGAGAGCCGTTGAGTGCAGGCTAATCATGATCGGTCACATTGTAAATCTATAGAGGAGGCCTATGTTTAGCAGTGTACATCCTATGGATCATACGATCATGAGACTAAAAGAGTTTATAGAGACTAAAACTAGCTAGATAAAATGGTATTTTTGAAATTAATCAGTCACCCTGAGTCAGGCTATTAGCTCATACGAACTTACTATAATACAGGGAAAACACTATTACTGTAACCACTATTATCTATTACTGACCTGTCCGAAATTGCCTTGACCCAACAATGTTTGCAGTCTGAGTTTGTTCCTTGGAAATTCCCATTTAGTATCTGGCTTGGACGGTGTGGGTACTGGAGGTCGGGCCACCGGAGTTATAGGTGATTCTTTCTTTATATCACTGCTATCGTCAAAGTAACCTTCGTAATCTGTATCTATTTCTTTGGTCTTTTTATTCAACACACTCCTCAGAACAAAAGCTACTATTGCTGCAACTGGCAGAAATCCTAACCCAGCCAACACATAAGACGCTGTATAAGTTTTTTCGGCTTCTATAACTACTTCTTCATTGTTAGATGCAGGGTCTTCTTTTTCCACGGTTGTGTTAACTGCAGGTTTCGAATCACGTGGTACAGCTTTAGGTATAGAACTTGATTCCGATCCAATTCTAGAAGTAATAATTGGACGGAAAGCTTCTGTTGTTTCTTGATTGGCCGTCGTTGCTAACTTTTCTGTAGACGAAAAAATACTAGGTTTATTTTCAAAATAAATTGTAGGTTCAGGAGTCATAGTAGTCGTACTAGTTGTTGTAGTCGATCGCCGTCTTTTGTGAATGTTTTTAGTTCTAATGGAAGCCCCAAAAGTTGTGTTCAAAAAGCTCGTGTTTTCGTTGCGGCCGTATAAACTTGCCAGTCGATCGGATATCCTCGATACAGTTTCATTTCTGACTGTCGCATGTTTTGGAGTTTCACTCGTCAATGGGTTGGCAGTTGGACCAGAACTGTAGCTATTCTCGGTTGTTGTTGTCCTTATTCTTATTCTATGCCTATAGCTTCTTGGAGAAGAAGGCGGTGGTAGGACTGTCGTTGATGTTGTAGATTTAAAAGTTGTCGTTGTTTCAGGTTCAGTTTTAGCGGTTTCAGTTGTAGTAGAAGTATCATTCTTTACTGAATGTTCAGGTATAGTTGCGTTAGTATCACTATCTTTTACAAGGGACTCTGTCTTGTTTAAACCTTTTACTGATGATGTGATAGAAACGGAAGTTACAACTGCTGTGTAGACGGTTGAAGCTTTCTCCGTTGTCGTTGTATTAACTGTTACAGTTGGTACGATGTTTTCGTTTATTGTTGAAGCAGCGACTCGATTTGCAGGTTTTCTTCGAAGGTTGTTTCTTGTAAAGTTTCTTGGAGCTGGGGTTGTAGCTGTTTTATTTAAAACTTCTTGAGTGGTGTTGCTTACAATAAATTTTGGGGTAACTTCTCGTGTCACGTTGCTTGTTATAATTACTCCTTTGTTGTTGTCGTTGATGGCTGTGGCAACGTTAGATACAATATGCTCAGTAACATTTAGCTGCCCAATATTAGGGGCTTTTGTTGATGCTGGCGTAGAGCTTAAATACTTTCTGTAGGCGTTTACTAAACCTACATGCCTAGCCGGAGCGAGTCCTTTTACCGTATTCCTTATTTTGTTTTTCTCTATAACATTTTTTATTACTGAAACATCCATGTCCTCGTTAATTTCCTCTTCATCGGCACTCGTATTCCTGTATTTCTCGGTTGCAGAGTATCGTGAATTGAATTTTCGTTTGTCAGATGGAACAGCAATGTAGTTGACAGATTTAGTAGAAGCTGATATCGATGGAGAATTGGTCAAATTGTCATTTATTGTACCACCTCCAATCTTTTGACCAAAATATTTGAACGGGTCCATATCTTCACCAGGTAATTCAGCTTCCAATGGCCTAAAGTGGTTGTAGATTTCTTCGGACATGAACAATGTTTGATTGTCTTTCTCATTTTCATTATTGATTTTAATTTTATTGTCCGTACTATTGGCAATAGTATTTGTCTCTTCTTCATCTGGTTTAACCGTTGATACTTCTTTGGAATAATTACTAGCTGTTGTTGCTTTAGTTGTTGTTCCATTATCTTTAACGTCATTGTTTGCAGTCGTAGTTGTATTAATTTCTGGAGCTTGTGTTATATTTTCTGTATCTGAGTAATTAAGTACATACAATCCATGATTAGACTCGTCTACTTGGAATTCTTCATCTGGATCTATTTCAATAGCTTTTTCAAATTCTTCTAACTTATCTGGTGGGACGTATACTATACTAGGTTCTGTGACTCTTGTAGCTAAAGTTACTGCTTTGAGGGGTTTTCTTCTGTTATTTACAAATCCCGCTCGACTTCTATTCTCAGTGTATTTGGGTATGAAGAAATGTCTTATTTCGTGAGATTTTACTTCTTGTCTTATTTCCTTAGATCCATCTGATGTTACAAGTTTGAACGTGGGTGTTGATTCACTACTTGTATTGTCGAAGGTCAGCCTTTTCACTATTGAACTATTTGTATCTCTTATTTCTAACTGGGCGAATGTTGTGTTCGTTCTGTAACAAAAGAAAAATATATCAATACATTGTCACAACAAAGCATTTATAGGTGGTCCACCAAGTATTCAGCGATAACTTCTGCTCTTTATGACTACAATACTTCATAAAGTGAAGAAAAATATCGTGAGGAAACCGGCATGTCCTAGAACCAATAATTTTAGGACGTGCACTATCAGGTTAGTATTCTTATATACGGCAATGGGCTTGCAACCTGTCTCACAAATACTTTAGTTCTATGCAAAAAGTGGACAGTATCAAATATAATGTTTAGACTTGCCTCGAACAACTTGTGGGATATCTTCATGGTATTGAGTAAGAGATCGGAGGATGTCCATCATGAGAATTACATTGTAATAAACAGTCGAGAGCTATCTTTTTTTACATAGATTGTATGTATCCTAATTAGCTTTGCTTCATGCCCACCCTGAGTCCTATATTGACTGATTTATTTTACTGAATTTTAACGACACAGTGGAGTAACAAACACTACTGATTTATCTTTTCTAAAATCCCCATTCAAACCTCAAACTGCTTAACATAAAAGTTATTGTTTATATTCTATCTTAATTAGAATTCCCACCACAAACCGTTTCCACACAAGCTATTTAAATCGCGTACATTATGCCACTAGACCTTAATGCCTTATAAACCGTTCATGTACTTCTTATAATGTACGACATTTACAAAGGTAGAGTACAAACTAGCCGACTTTATTGATTATTTTAAAGTAATATTACATTAACATCATCATATCAACCATATGACGTCCCCTGCTGAACAAAGATTTCCAGAGCAACCCATATCAGGTCGTCTTTCCATCAGTGGAGGGCCGTCCTTCGCTGCGCTTTCCGGTGCGTGGTCACCATTCCCGAACGTTTCTGCTTCACGGCCGTATAAAACTACGTGCATTTTAACATACCAACTAACCAGTGGTTCGCCGCGAACTCGGTAATTTTTCTTTTTCTATTATTAAGTTTATTCTTTTTACACCTCGGCCAATCTTCCATTAAGCAATGATCCTCTCCAACCAAAGGTTGTCTGGAAGAGATCGCTTTGTTAAGCGATAAGACCGCCCATTATTCTTACTTTTATTTGCTTATTTATATCTGTTGTGTCTAGCTTGTAAGGTATAATAAAGAATTTTCATTCATTCATTCAGATTTCGCAAGTGTATCATAAAAACAAAAAAAAATATTATTCGTGATCTTAGACTACCAAAATAGTGCCACGAAATATTTAACCATAGCATTTGACCTACAGTTTTATTCAAATTACAGGTAACAGGAGTTCATGTAATTTGGTTACTCTTTTATGGGGTACAAATTGCAGTTATTCTGGATTTCAGACTTTTGCCTTTATTTGTGATACTTAAGCTACACGTATACCAAATTACAGCACTGTGAGGTGACTGGTGTACCCTGTGAATTTTGTCACAGTTTAGCTTTTATTATGGCTAATAACTCAAAAACTACAAAAATGTTACTAAAAATAAAAACTTGGTCGAAATATACTAATGATGACCTTTCATTTGACGTCTCATTTGACCTAATAGTCTTTTTTTCATTTTTTTTTTACCCTCCTGATCCCCAATATCTCACCAACATTTTTAGCTCATTTAGCCCCACCAAAATTGTGCCATCACTATTACTCGTGCGCAATAACTTGGGACCTGCTAGGAATGCGACTCCCCGACCGCTTCCCCTGCACTTCCCCGATGGCGCCCGTATTGTACCGTTCGCATCACTATTTTTTACTAGGGTTTTTAGTCTCGTACTGGCCTACGTCACGTAACGACGCGCTCTGGAATTCTTTTAGTTTTCGTTTGTGTTATTGTTTTGTTGTTGTAGTTTTTTTTGTTATAGTTTGTGTTATTGTTTTGTTGTTGTAGTTTTTGTTGTGACATGATGACCTCTTACAAGAGACGAATGAATCGCAATTAATTGTAAATTTATCGGATACCTCTTCGTCAAGTGATTATAGTGAGACTGAGGACGAAGAACAACCTCTAGAAGGCATAAATCCACTAAGTAGTGACGAAGATGAGATAATGTAAATAATAGATAAAATAAATGTATAAACTTAAACTATTGTATTTTTATTTTATTCAAATAGTGTAAAAAAGATTAGATAAAAAGCAGCGTCCTCCCTGAGTAACATAATAAATTAGGTTAAAAAAAACAAAGACGAAGCCGCGGGCGGCTGCTTGTTATGTTCGCTTTTTTGCGGGCGGTACAAACACGCCAATATGACGTCACCGCGCTCAGATCCCAACTTATCGCGCACGGGTAATACCTATCTATATATCAAATTTCACGATGATTGGATCAACGCTTCGAAAGTTATCTTCGGGAAAACAAACATACATGCATACATACAATGCCAATTTGCCCAAGTTGATTTAGAGATCTCGCTTCACTCGATCAAATATTATTGAATCCATTATTTAATAGTATAGCAGTAGATGAATTATTTATACCTGGCGTACATACAATGTAACCTGTTCTAATAAAAACACAAAAAGTGCACATAAACATATTATATATGATGTATGTATGATAGATCCTGGGTTGCCAGTATCTATCTGGCCGCTTAGAAACTACTGAAAATGATTATTTTTATATTAGTAACAGTATTTTTAGGTTAAGCCCCAAGGAAAGGAATCTCTCCTGATAAAACGTAGTGTAGTCACCATTGATTTTTTAATTATCTACCATTTCCTGTATATAATTTTGTTATTTGTTCAAGTATTTATTAGGTACATAGCTATTGCACGCGACTTCGTACGCGTTACACTACTAAATGTGTAGGTAACCTAGAAACAAAGCTAAACTCGCTGTTGCAACTTGAGTTGCCATCCCATTTTTATCCCATGACAACTGATTTATGGGATGGTAGCCTATGTGGTGATCCAGGTTATAATCTACGTATATACCAAATTTCATCAAAATCGGTCCAGCCGTTATGGCGTGATTGAGTAACAAACAAACATCCAAACTTTCGCATTTGTAATATTATAGTGTGATAAAGAATACTCACTTGTTAGCCTTATTTGCTATAGATGCCAGCGAGTTAACATGCGTGGCCAGTCTATCACTGAAGAGTTGTCTCCGTCTCGCGGCGAGTAAGGAGAGTAGTTGCGAGTCTCTTGTTCCATTGACGCTACTTTGCGTTGTCGTCCTCCGTACTGAACCTGCAATGGATAGAAAATTTGTGATTATGTCGAGTTATAGTTCACAAGATTGGACGCTCTGGTAATTGGGAGAGGCACAGCAGTCGACGTCCTAAAGCTGATAAAATGGTGACTAGTATCTAACAAATGAAAACCTATAACCTAATAAATGAAGAAAATTGTAACGACCGAAACAGATATTCATCATTAGATATTTAATTTGTTGCATATGGTACACAAAACAGAACACATCCAGCCAATTATTGGTTATTGTCTTGCAACAGTCATGGTCTCGGGTTGATACAACACAGCCGAAACGTCGTGACAACAAATAAACAAGCTATATACGTGATAAATACCCGTTTTAACCAATAATTATGTACAGTGATCGCGAAAGTTTGAAAAATACTACATCCAGCCAATATCAAATACATATACCTACCACAAAAAAAATAACTAGGAACTATTCCAAAATATGTGTACACATCACAATAATAATTAGTTTTAAGCAGTTAATAAGTATAAATAAATGTGTGATGGAAGTGATGGTAGCTGCAGCAACTACCCTCACTTGGTCTTCAGAATTAGAAATGTCCTCGTTCATATTACGACACACTACACTAACCGTATCTACGCACTGAGATGACCGATCACGACGCGCACACCTAGCACGAAGTAATCACCGGGTTCCAAGATTCTACGAGTCTATAGCGATCTTCACGATTCAAATTTGGAAACTTATTAAGAACTAGCTGACCAATCCGCAGCTTCGCACACGTAGTTTTTCAATTAAAACATTATCCTCCTTCTGCGCAGTTGGGAAAAAAGTAGCCTATGTCACCCGGGGATCATGTAGCTTCCCAATAGAGAAAGAATTTTTTAAATCGGTCCAGTAGTTTCGGAGCTTATTCGATACAAACAAACAAACAAATCTTTCCTCTTTATATTAGTATAGATTCTCTAATATTTTAAAAAATCGTGTCACGGTTTTTGTGGTTGCACTCCTTTGAAACGGGGTCTACCGTTTAATGATTTTTATTTGTATAGGTATGAGAATAGGTCGAAAAGTATTTTACACCCTCCTTCCCCCACCCCCCGTTTTTTAATCGCGATTTTATTATTTTTGTATGAACAATATTCATATAATTTAACCGTCGTTCATTGATGTGAAGTCATTTACATGAAGCATCACTTTGACAAGAGTGTTTTATATATTTTTATCCCGAAGCTCCCACGGGAACGCGAAATTCCAAGCGTGCAACGTCGCGGGTGGGTCAGCTAGTAATTTATAAATATTCAGTGCTAATCGTAAGAGCGATTAAAAATACACCCTTTCTTAGACTTTGCTTGCCTAGACGTGGTCTCCACTCCAGAACACGGTTATCGGTTCTGCGGCAGATACTCGTATGATCGGCCCACTGCCATTTCAGCTTGCCAACCCTCTGAGCTATGTGGATCACCTTGGTTCTCTGTTGGATAACCTCGTTTCGGATTCTATCCTTCAGAGAAATTCCGACCATAGCCGTTTTCATAGCTCGCTGAGCGACTTTCAATTTATGGACCAGTCCCACCGTAAGTGTCCACGTTAGTCCTCCGGCTAGATGGAGTGACGATTTGCGCGCTGTAGCTAGCAAAGATTGGATGAGAGGAGCTGAGGATCCTGGGAGAGACCAGTGACTGACGTTTAGCAGTGGACTGTTATAGGTTGATGATGAGACATCCTTTTCCAATAGAAGATAAATAGCTGTATAAATCCAGAGAGGGGGATATTTTCTTAATACATAAATAATGGGGAATATTAAATGTATCGTCGGTACGTCAAAGTAAAAGTATTATCATTGTTAAACCTAGTTATTGTTATAGCATATCACGCGAGGAGAAAACTGTGAAATAGAAAATAAACGAGTCACTAGTATAAGTAATTATCGTGCAATCATTAATTAGATTTTAACATTTTTTCTTGATGACTGTGGTAAGTTCGTCATATTCTTTATTGTACCCAAAAATTACATTAAAAAGTACAGAAATAGAGGACATGTACAAAGGCGAGCTTAATCCTAAGAAGAGTTTTCTTCCAGCAAACCTTTGTGGCTAGTGAGAGACTCATGGAAATAATTATGTAAGTAAATACTTAGAATAGAATAGTATAGTAGTGGAGTTTTGTAAAATCAGCTCCCCCAGGGAAGTACTACCATTATACCTATTTATGCTACCTAGCTACCTTATAAAGTAAAAAACATCATAGGGATATTTTTAATTATTTCTAGCAAAAATAGGTTAGTTAAGTTTAAGCATTAATTTAAAAAATCATATAAATAACAAAGTAAGTATTTAAAAAAAATACTTAACCTCTTTCAAATTCAAGTCTGTTACATAGTAGGTACACACGGCCACACTACAAGCTATACCATTCCAGTATAAGTTGACCTTTCATTCTACGAAAAGCCAACACAATGCGAGGTCAGCTTATACTGGAAAAATATAGCTTGATGTGTAGCCGTGTGTACTATACTCATGTGCTTGTATTGCTTAGTAATTAGATTATAATAATATATATATTGTTTAGAATTCATAGAATCTATTAATATATGTAGGATGTGTGTGTGCTCGGGATTTCTCTACGGGATCGAATCAGAAATGAGGAGATACGTAGGAGAACTCAAGTCACCGACATAGCTCGACGGATTAGCACGATGAAGTGGCAATGGGCAGGCCATATAGCACGCAGAACGGATGGCCGTTGGGGCCGGAAGGTTCTCGAGTGGAGGCCACGGACCGGCAAGCGCAGCGTAGGACGTCCACCTACAAGATGGGCAGATGACTTGGTAAGAACCGCAGGTCGGCGTTGGATGCAGGCCGCTACCAACCGCAGTTCCTGGAGATCAATGAGGGAGGCCTTTGTCCAGCAGTGGACGTCCTACGGCTGATATGATGATGATGATGTAGGATGTATATGTATGTATTTAGTGTTTAAGATATTCGCATACACTAACCACATACGTGGGTAGTGTAATGATAGAAACTTCGGGATACAAAAAAATCTATATAAGATTATAAGATTTATTTATTTTGGTGCAATGATCTTCATCCAAAGGTTGTCTGGAAGAGATTTGTTTCACAATAGGACCGCCCATTATGCTAACATTTATTTCTTTTTTACTTGTTGTATCTAGCTTGTAATATATAATAAAGAATTTTTTATTAATTCACATCGTAAGAAGCCCTGACCTAAATATAACTAAATTGTTTTTTTTATATTCTTTACAAAAGGTTCATAGAATAAACACAGTAAATTCCTTGTAAGTACTATTATTGAACCTAGTAATAAACCTTTTTTGTGAGAGACTGATCTCCTGAGAGAGAAATGACTGTAACACCAATTAAAACCAACAGCAAAGTTCTTCAAATGCCAGTGCGCATGACATTTTGCATTGCATTGTCAAATTGAGGCACGTCTGAGTAATTGATGGGTCATAGTGTAAGACTTAATCCACCAACGCTGAAACGGACTAACCTAAAGATTTTAATGAAATTAAAAAGGTTTTAGCAAACTTTGTACGCGTGTTTGAATTTGATACAAATGCTGCAATCTGCTTTGTGGGCCTCTACGGCGCCCTTAGCTAAAAAATGTATTATATCACTAGCTGTTGCCAGCGGCTTCGTCCGCGTTGTTCTGGGGTGCAAAAGTACATGTATAAACTTTGACATCCCATTTTCTCCCATGGGAACTGATTTATGGGATAAAAAGTAATCTATGTCATAATCCCGGTTATAATCTACGTACATACCAAGTTTCATCGAAATCGGTTCAGGCGTTTCGACGTGATTGAGTAACAAACAAACATCCAAACTTTCGCATTTATAATATTAGTATGAAGTGTGATTGTATGTGCACGAAAGCTGAGGCTCTTATAGCTATATCTAAACCTCTTTCAAGAATTACCAATATGCTATCAAGGTTAATTTTGGGTTTTCGAAGAGTTAGGATAATTGGGGTCGATTTCCCCCAAATCCAGGATGTCAGAGCACATCTTAATCCAATAAGAGGGACTTAAATTTTTATTTCAAACAGAGTAATATTATGACCTTAATCTCGAATCAGCGTCTATTTTGCAGCTCAACGTCACAGTATAAACTTGTGTTAGTATCACAAATGTGTCAATAAATCAATCAGGTTTATTGACACAACAGCATGACAGTATGAATAGCAAGTGTCGTCAACTTTCCCAAGTCAAGGCCCGTGGGCTTGCTGAGTCGTCTCTATTGTCTTTAGCAATGTGGACACAGTGTGGGCGGAGCAGTATGATAACTTTTGTTTCATAAATATAATTGTCATAATATTGATCAAAGTTTAATGTTAATCCATTAACAAGAATGTCTCGGCAGTACAATGAGTTAGCAAACGCGAATATAGAGCTGGATATATTTAACCTTAAGCTATATAAATTTGTCACACAACTCAAAGACATCCTCCATTTTAACCGGTATACAGACGCTCATAATAGCGTCGTTGGCTTCCTAGTCGGTTGTTAGTATATTTAGGTATTTTGTATATATTACGTGTTTGTTTTTTTGTTTTTTTTTTTTATTTTTAATTATTGTTTATTAGTTTTTTTTTATTCTGATTCTCAGTTTTTTGTCTATTCATTTTAATTATTTAGTAGTAGTATGTTCTTAAACGTGCTTTTTCTTTTGTTTCCTCGATGAGTATATTTCTGTTTTTCTTTGCGCACATAAGTTACGTTTCAAGCCAGATATAATTGTTATTTTAGTTAAGTTATATTTTTTTGCTTGTAATGTGTAACGTGTGCCTTATAAAATAAATAAATAAATGGGTTTATTTAATAGCGCATTTTTTTAAAGTGCCAGTTTAAATAAAAAATTGATTAATCATCAGAGTTACAGAATTAATGCATAATCTCAAATTAAACTGAGTAAGTGTTTTTTTATTTATTTTAATAATTTATTTATGTTAATAAGTTCCAAATTTTTTATATTAAATTTAGTTTGATATCAACCTGCAATTGTGATTTTATAAACATTTCGAATTAAGCATTTTTATTAAATGAATATATCAACAAGATCGTATTGAAATTCCGTGTAAAGGGATTTTGTGGGTGTTTTTGGTGTATATCGATTTTGTTTTAGTCACTTATAACCATCCTAATTACCTTTATCACTCATTTATTTACTCTGTGCTGGTAAATAAATAAGTGATAGAGAAATACAAATTATTAAAGACATTAAATATTACAACATTGCATTAAAATAAGTTGTTTTATCAAATTGAATACCTAACTGCATAATAATTTTACCATTGTCATAAATGTTTACTACTGTTAACTACTCGTTTAAAGGGCAAGGTGTTCGCTTTTATAACAAACTCCCAAGTGATGTACAAAAATTGACTATTAACAAATTTAAAAACGCAATTAAACAAAATCTTTATAAAAAAGCCTACTATAAAATATCGGATTATTTAGATGATAGAGAAGCTTGGGATTGAAATTGCTCCAACTCTTTCAAACTGTTACAGTTTAGACGTAATTTATTTTCTGTATTGTAATGTATTCTAAAAGGAACATTAAAAAAAACCAGCCTTGTTTCTTGCCTTTCTTTCCTGGCTTGACAGGAACAGGCAGTAAAATTGACGTTTCAAAGTGATCCTTGTGATTTTAATGAATAAAAAAATTTGACTTTGACTGTTACTACTTGTAATAAATGCATTGCGCGACAATATCTAATGTTGTTAGAACGTCAAAGAACGATGAAGTTGTACCACTGCAAATCTCTTCACTGCGTAACTTTTTATAGGTGAAGGCTGTGATCCGACGGATCATAGCCACTAGATTGCATGCAATTACACGTATTGTCGTTAGCCATGCCATCTGGTTTCTAGTCTTCAAAACAATTAACATTATTGTCGACACTTAGACCAGCTTGCACAATTTACAAAGTCTAGAGCACAGACGCCGAGTAGCCACTTTTACAGTTTATTACAAGATTCATTTTGGTAAATGTGCGCAAGATCTTCATGACCTTATCCCTCCTTCCCCTTCCACCACCGGACAAGCAGACGTACCGAGAAGTACCACCCATACCTGGTCGGCATACCTTGCCGTACCAAACGATTTGCTTCAACTTTTCTTGTTAGCATAAGTAAGGAGTGAAACTCACTTCTGGCGTATGTTTTTCCAAACCAGTATAATCTTGGAGTCTTCAAGTCCAGAGTGAATAAGTTATTTCTAGGCAAGCGTGCTCCATCTTCGATCACACCTTCACTTACCATCAGGTGAGGTCAAGTGCTTGGCTATCATCAATAATAAAAAAACTAAACGTATTTAGCGACTAAACATGTTTAAACTGACGTAATTGTATGATTTGACAACTTCTTAAATCATATTTAGCCACTAAATACGTTCAAGCACCGTTGCGCAAGTCACCCCTAGATTAAGGCAATCATACAAATACGTCAATTTCAACATGTTTAGTCGCTAAGTACGTTTATGGATAGTTGTGGAAGCCGGGCTAAAGCTTTAGACAACCATATCTTGATATTAAAGGAAGTTTCAACGTACACGTGTCGTACACAGGACGTTTATGTATTCACTAGTATCCGATTCGTTTTCGTGTTTTCACGAATAACTTTGACCAAGGCTCGTAAGTGTTTGCAAGAAGTGCGTCTATTGGTTAAATGATTAGCGAAATCACGAAAACTAATCGATTACGAGTGAGTGCACAAACGCCCTAATAATTTTATCATACGACTTTATACGATTTTTTGTTTTATTGTTTTGCTGAATTTTTATTTTAAAAATACGATAAATAGCCGTGTAATTTTGACTAGAAAACTTAATACCATGTTGCAACTTTTCAATCTTTGTTGGGATTCATCAATGAAATTGCATGTTTTGAGATTGTTGCCGTAACATTGAATTGGCTTGGCGTAATTTGACCTCCATTGTACTGAGGCCATCTTCGATAAAGTGAAGTCCGTAACCAGAAAAGCAAAGTTGGAAAAATATTGTTCCTCCTGTTTTAAATACTAATATGTACCTACCTAAATCACACTAATATTATAAATGCGAAAGTTTGAATATTTATTTATTTATTTGTTTGTTTGTTACTAAATCACGTCGTAACGGCTGAACCGATTTCGATGAAATTAAGTATGTGCGTAGATTATAACCTGGTTATAATCTACGCACATACTTAATTTCATCGAAATAGGCTACTTTTTATCCCATAAATCAGGTCTCAAGGGATAAAAATGGGGTGTCAAGTCAAGTTGCAACAGGGGGTATAGCTTTATTTCTAGGTTACCTACGCATTTAGTAGTGAAATGCGTACGAAGTTGCGGGCAACAGCTAGTAATTAATATAAACGATGAAAATTGTAACGTAAAAGTTTAAAAGGTAATGCTAGAAGTGAAAAGAATTTATAATATTAGTATAACTCCCACCAAGCTTATCCTACCAATCTGTAAATCGGCACTTAAAAGTAAGAATTGCTATGTAATGGCAAATAAAATATTTAATAAAATACCAAGGGACATAAGAGAATTACCGAATTAACAATTCAAGACAAAGCTGTACGGGTGTCTAGTTGACAAATGTTTCTATACGAATAATGATTTCTTTGACATTAAATTCTGACATAAGTACTTATTTTATTGTAGATTATTAACCAAGGGGATAAAGCAGTGTCTTCTGTCGCGGGTGACGATTAAAATCGCGAGCGTAACGAAGGACTCGAGATTTACTCCCGAGCGTAGCGAGGGTGTTAAAAACTTAAATCACTAGCGAAGCAAGACGAGTCCTGAGTGTAGCGAGGGATTTAAGTTCATCCAAGACTAAAACAGCTTTATCACCGAGGAGAATACTCTACTTTTCGTACCATTTGCGAAAAAATAAACACAATAATAATATGAGATAATATAATAACATTAACTTCTTTATAAAAATAAATTAAAATAAACTTAACGTTTATGTATTTGAAGAAAACAAAAACGCGGCAAATTCCTAGACTAATATTTTTTGTCGGAAAAGCAAAGGCATCAAGCTCATACGGCCTCGTCGGTTTTCGTAATTTTATTTAATAATCATAACTGCATAATAAATGCGTATTCCATTTTCAAAAAGATGTATAATGCTTTATATACAAACTCAATGGTGTAAACACAGATGTAGTTCAGTATAAATTTCGGTAAGTATTCCAAATTTAAATCACATTCTCCCCCTAGAGGATGAATGAAATTCAGTACAATTTTCTTTCCCTGTTTTTAACAGATTAAAAATGACTATTGTTATGTTCGCTTTTTGTGGCATAGAATGTCACTTTTTTGAGCAAGTGGTACGAAAAATTTATTAATTTCATGGTCTTTATAATTTAATTTTTTTATTCATTATTTTACGGTCTTCACGATGATAATAATGATTGATTTTTATTAAACTGAAGAATTTATATGTGTAACTAAATTTTATGTAACTGTAATTTGCACGCTGTTAATCGGTGCAGTATGTGAAACCTACCTACCTGTATCAACTTATATACATAGGCTGCTATTTAAGAATCCGGAACTGGCCACTGCATATTTAAAAAGAAATTATCACGTTTGAAAATGGAACTCTTTGGCTGTAGAATGCAGGTTGTTTCGTCCGTCTGTCAATTGTTTTCATTGTGTGGCGCGATTTCAAAAATTGCGTGTCATTATCACAATGGATTTATCTCGAGAAAATTTTCGTGCGATGATTTTTTATGATTTTCAACGTGGTATAACTCAACAGCAGTGTATCGATCAACTCAGTTCGACTTTTGGGGATAAAGCACCATCGAAGACTACTGTGTATCACTGGTTTAGTGAGTTTAATCGTGGACGTCGTATGCTCACGGACGAAATTAAAGATGGTCGGCCTAAATCAGTTGTTGTGCCACGAAACATCGACGCAGTGCGTAAACTAATAATGCAAGATCGTCATGTGACATATCGAGAGATAGAGGCGATCTTGGGCATTAGTATGACGAGTATACATAAGATATTACACGAACACTTGGCTGCAAAAAAAGTTTGTTCGCGTTGGATACCGCACAACTTGACAATAGATCAAAAACAGGCTCGTGTCGATTGGTGCAAAAAAATGATAAAAAAATACAATCGTGGTGCATCAAAAGCTGTATATAATATCTACACAGGTGACGAATCCTGGATTTATGCATATGACCCCGAAACTAAGCAACAGTCAACAGTTTGGGTCTTCCAACATGAGCCGAACCCAACAAAAGTTGCTCGTGCGAAAAGCACTTTGAAGCAAATGGTCGCCTGTTTTTTTGGTATAGATGGACACGTGGCTACTGTACCCCTAGAAAATTGTAAATCTGTTAATTCAGAGTGGTACACGACCATTTGTTTGCCAGAAGTCTTTGCAGAAATCAGGAAGAATAATCCACAACGCAGAATCATTCTCCATCACGACAATGCAAGCTGTCACACTTCGGGTGAAACGACCCGATATTTGGAGGGTGAAACGGTGGAATTAACGGGTCATCCGCCATATAGCCCTGATTTGGCACCCAACGACTTCTTTTTATTCCCAACCGTGAAGAATAAATTACGTGGTCAACGATTTTCAACCCGAGAAGAAGCCGTTGAGGCATTTAAAAATCATGTTTTGGAGATACCGTCTTCCGATTGGAAAAAGTGCTATGAAAACTGGTTTCACCGAATGCAAAAGTGCATTGATCATCATGGCGAATATTTTGTAAAGCAATAAAACCATATTTAACAGTCAATGATAGTTATTTTATTTTATTCCGGATACATAAATAGCAGCCCTCGTACCATGCTTCTCCCAACTAAATTTCATTTCATATCATTTCATAAGTAGTATATAGATTTCATAAGTAGTACACGAACCATTATATTCCCCATTTTTTGTACGCTGCGGAGACGTGGACGCTGCGAGAAGTTGAAAAGAAAAAGATAGACGCTCTGGAAATGTGGTGCTGGAGAAAGCTTCTTGGAATATCATGGACCGAGTTTCGTACTAATGTCGTACTCCAGGAGCTCGGCATAAAACAACGTATGTCAGCTTTAGTACAAACTCGCATTCTGAAGTTCTTCGGCCACGTCTCGAGGCGGGACACGGACTCTATTGAGCGTCTTGTCGTACAAGGACGAGTGGAGGGCATCAGACCGCGCGAAAGGTCACCCATGCGGTGGACCGATCAAATAAAAGCTGCAGTGGGCGGCCAACTGCATGAATGCACGAGAATGTCTGTCAACAGAGACAAATGGCGAGATATCGTGAGGCGTGTAACATCTGCCCCAAAAATCAATGATACAACATGTTGACCACGACCGCTCTGTCAAGAGCGTTACGATTGAGAAGAAGATATAGATGCGGTTTCATAATGAAATAATTCGATTTAAATCAAAGATTATCAAATCCATTCGTCTATTGCTCTTAATAATTATAACGTCAACGGGCTTACTTAAGTACCGGTCAATTAAAAAATAATTACGCGTTGTGTTAATTAGAAATTGTTTAATTATTATTGTTACGGAATTATTTTTATATGCCATGGGTCATAGCGAATAGAACAATTGATTTGTAACTATCTAAAAGATATTAATAAATTGTAGGCATTGATTTATCATGACATGTACGTAACAAAAAGATTAATGACAGCCGACAAAAATATGTTCATCATCATCTTCCATAGTCGTTATGTACCCACTGCTGGGTGTAGACCTCCCTTTGTGAACGCCAGCCTTCCTGGTCCTGTGCTGCGCGCATCCAGGAGTTGTCGGCGACTTTTTTTATGTCGTCGACTCACCGCGCCGACGGACGTCCTGGACTTCTTCTGTTCTTGGCCACCATTCGGTCAAAGATTTACTCCACCTGTCATCACTTCGTCTAGCCAAGAATCCTGCCCAGTTTCACTCGAGTTCCACTACCCTTATTGACTTTCGATATCAGGAACTCGATAAGGTTGATGCCAAGCATAGCGCGCTCCATGAAATATGTTAGTGAAAATTATTAGATTTTTACACATGAATAAATTAAAAATACGTAAGATAAGCCACAAAACCTACCACAAGGTCACCTTTACGTCCATTTGTTACTAACTAGCAAAACAAAAATATATCATAATATCAAAAAAATATTAAAATGAACAATGAGCGGTCTTATTGCTCATAGATAAACTATTTACAGAAGCCATTTCTATTTTAAACAGTTAATAAATTCATTAATAAATCATTTATGCTGGACATTTCACACAGCAGCGCCATCTAGCCCCAAACTAAGCAAAGCTTGTACAATGGGAGCCAGACAACTGATAGAAAACTTATGTACTTTTTTTGTGAATACATACAATATATAGAGAAATAACTAGACCTAGAACCAATATTTGTAAATCATGCATCTTCCGCGTGTCAGCCGGCTATTCTCCCACTCCACCATTGAGGTCGCCAAAATATAGTCCTCCACATAGGTATCGATGAGCGCGACCCCAGCTAAATAAGAAACACTAACCTTAAAATTAAATGGTTGTACTCTAAAATTAAAACAGCGGTTTTGTAGAAGCCAAATTAAATTTAAATAAAAAAACCACGGTGGTCGTTAAAGAAAACACTTGTAATGAGTATCTTTCCATAAAACAATCTGATTTCTAGCTTTCAATTGGCGGTTGACCACAGGCAGTTCACCGATGGATGTTGCAACGATACCGTTCAGTGTAGAGCTAGTAAAAGGGCCGAAGGCTGGGAAAATTCTGCATTTCGTAACTGAAGGCACTTAAAATGTTTATCGAAGAGGTTTCAAAATCTGGTTAGAACTAGGTAATAATTTAACTTTACGGTTGATATTCTATACTTAAATTAACTTTACCTAGCTTTCACCAAATTAAATGCTAAAGCTAAACTAATTTGTTTATGTACCTACCTACCTACATAAGTAATATTAATTTGAGACGACATAATTATAATATTACTTTGTTTATAATTATTTCTCATTTAAGTGAGTGTATTTAAATCACATTAATATCATAAACTAGATGTTGTCTGCAACTTCGAACGCGTTATGTGTAGGTAACTTAGAAATAAAGATAAACTCGCTGTTGCAACTTGACTTGACACCCCATTTTTATCTCATAAAATTTGATTTATGGAAGAAATGGTAGCCTATATGGTAATCCAGGTTATAATCTACGTTTACACCAAATTTCATCAAAATCGGTTCAGTCGTTATGACGTTATTAAGTATCAAACAAATTTATATATATATATATATATATATATATATATATAAAAGAAAGTCGTGTTAGTTACACTATTTATAACTCAAGAACGGCTGAACCGATTTGGCTGAAAATTGGTGGGAGGGTAGCTTAGAACCAGGAAACGGACATAGAATACTTTTTATCCCATTCTTAGAACCAGGAGACGGACATAGGATACTTTTTATCCCATTTTTAGAACCAGGAGACGGACATAGGATACTTATTATCCCGTTCGACCGCGTTCCCGTGCGACGTGACATAAAACGTCAAAGAGAATACAAGTCACTATAAAACGTGGTATAACCAAAACGCATCTGACATGGAATAACAAAACGCAAATGACAGCTAAACGTAATTTTGTCTATGGATAAGTATGGTTGTAAAATGATGCTCGAGGACAACAATTGACAATTCTACCAGGATGACGTATATTGACAGCCCGCGTTATATGCATGTCATGGCGGTACGAAGTTCGGCGGGTCAACTAGTAAATAAATAAGTGTGATGTGATTCGAAAGTTTGTATGTTTGTTTGTTATTCAATCACGTCGTAACGGATAAACCGATTTCTATGAACTTTGATAAGTACGTAGATTATAACCTGAATTAACACATAGGCTACTTTTTGTTGACAAATAACGTGTGCAAAGCCGCTGAGTCAATTATGAAGTTGAAAACACATCGCGTGTGTATACTTTTTACTACAATGGATTTTTATTTTCAATATTTGTTTAAATCAATATAAAAAGAAATATTTTTAATTGAATGAGACACAGAATATTGATCTGGATTAATTGCAGAGTTCCTCAAAGTTTGTTAAAAGAGGCCTTCTTGGTTATGCCATATGCAATAGATCTCTTTTCTTTACATCCCTTTCTTCCATTCATTTTTTCATTGACCTTATCCCTCCTTCCCCCTTCCACCATCGGACAAGCAGACGAACCAAGAAGTACCACCCATACCTGGTAGGCATACCACTCTGCCGTACCAAATAATTTGCTTCAACTTTTCTTGTTAGCACACGTGAGGAGTGGAACTCACATCCGGCACTAGTTTTTCCAAACTAGTATAATCATGGAGTCTTCAAGTCCAGAGTGAATAGGTTCTTTCTAGGCAATCGTGCTTCATCTTCGATCATATCTTCACTTACCATCAGGTGAGGTCAAGCGCTTGGCTATCATCATTAAAAAAAACATATTTTTTTTTCCAAAAAATCATAAGGAGTCATGCGCCATTTTACCAGCTTTTTCTATCAGCAGAAATGTAAACGGAACGGATCTCAGCTATCCATTACTGTTTGACCACATACCACCATTACTCCTATCGAGTGCATAATCTGTTCGTTTGGTAATCCGTGTAGGCTTGGAATGACCCTTATCTAGACTGTGTAGTTTGGTTTAGAGCCTCTGCGCCTTCCGGGAGCATAAATACATGGATAAACCGACCTCGATCTTAGGTGCCTACTATGCCTATTATGGATGCTACAAATTGGTAGTGTTGAAATTCATGCACATTTCTGTGTCTTATAATTTTAAACAAATACGCTATTAATATCCGCTTAAATAAGCTTATGTGCATCTACTGTTAGCAGAGGCGATGGCGAGGCGAGGTTTGTAAAATTACTATTTATCTGAATTAATAAATGACCTAATAAACGAATAAAATTTAAACTTAGATAGATAGATAAATAATTTCTTTATTGCACACCATTAAATATCAACATACAAAAGAAATTACATTTTTAAATCATAGGTACAATGGGCGGCCTTATCGCTAAAAGCGATCTCTTCCAGGCAATCTTTGGATGGACAGGATCTATGCGAACAAAAAAGGACGGCGGCGTTATTAAGTATAAAATAAAATGCATATAATATAATCATAAATTTACATAAATATTGATATTATACTACATAAAATATATATATATATATTTTGATAGAATAACTTAATATATTATTTATTATAAATTTAATATTTTGTTTTGCAATTCAGCGGAGAATGCAGCCAGTGTCTTGGGGGACTGTAGTCATCTGGAGCAGTTATGCAGGATTTTTAAATATAAAAAATTAAATATTACTGGACATTTCACACAGCGCCCCAAACTAAGCAGAGCTTGTACTATGAGCATCAGATAACTGATAGAATACTTATATACAATATTGGTAATATACTGAAGATATTCAAGCAACGGTTTCTCAAAACATGAAAAAATGACTTCCCAAAAAAAACTACCAGTTATATTATCAGTTGAAAGAAAATCAACTAAGTTTAGGTGATTAATCTATAATATAAAAATGAATCGCAAAATGTGTTGGTAAGCGAATAACTCAACAACGCCTGGACCAATTTGGCCAATTCTTTTTTTGTTGTATTTCTTATTGTCAGGAGAAAGGTTCTTATGAAAGAAAAAATAAGAAAATTGCGCATAAAATTATAAAATTTAAGAATACTTAACCACCATATAAAATTATTTATAATCTAACCTTAGCGCTTTTATAATGTAACCTTATGACGTTTGTCATAGAATTGACAGAATGCGTGCTACAAATATCGTCAAAGAGGATGTAAAAAAAATGAATATCGTTTGAAACAGATGCTTCGGTAGGAGTTATCCCGAGATATATTGTCTATATATATATATATATAAATTAATTGCTGTTCGTTAGTCTCACTAAAACTCGAGAACAGGTGGAGCGATTCGGCTAATTTTGGTATTGAATTATTTGTGGAAGTCATTCATTTTCTCATACATAATGATGGCCGGGGACAACAATTGACAATTCTATCAGGGTGACTTATATTGACAACCCGCGTTATACCTATGCATGTCAAGCCGATACGAAGTTCGGCGGGACCACTAGTTCGATATAAAACTTACAGCCTATTCTTGCAATTGACATCCAAAAATAAAGACCGATTTGATACAAATGGGGCTAGATAGCGCTGTGTGAAATGTCCAGCAATATTTATAATTATTATTTATTTATTTCAATTGATGACAAAATATTACTAGTTTACAACCAAAGAATTCAGGCCAACTTTAATCAGCTAAAACAATATTATTTGGCAAACTTCTGCAACCAACACTTGGTAAGAATACAATGCGTTGGTTTCTGCAATGGGTTTTTGCTAAATCGCGTAAAATACAGCTACCGTACAAGTGTGGGAACAGCTCACAGAATATTATGTCAGTTAGTGGTGTGAAGTGATTGTACACTGTGTTACAAATAGTTAAAGAGCTGGATACTTGAGCCTCTTTATGGTGGAAATATTCTCATTGCTTTGATGTTAATGTTGTTTTTGACTATTATAGACTAGCGTTTTACCACGATCTCGCCTGATGGTAAACGATGATGCAGTCTACGATGGAACATGCTTGCCTAGAAGAAACCTCGAACACGACGCCATATGAAAGTTTAATGCATATTCATATGGCATATAAGGCTTTACACCTATAGTATTTTTCAAACTTTCGCGATCACTGTACATAATTATTGATTAAAACGGGTATTTATCGCGTATGTACCTTTTTTATTTGTTATCCCGACGTTTCGGCTGTGTTGCAACAGTCATGGTCTCGGGCTGACTGGAGTACTTGGAGCTACAGTCGGGAAGTGTGGGTAACTGCAGCATCTACCCTCACTTTGTCTTCAGAATTAGAAATGTCCTCGTTCATATTACGACACACTACACTAACCGTATCTACGCACTGAGTCGACCGATTACGACGCGCACACCTAGCCGCACACCTTGGAACCCGGTGATTGCTAGGTGTGCGCGTCGTAATCGGTCGACTGTGCGTAGATACGGTTAGTGTAGTGTGTCGTAATATGAACGAGGACATTTCTAATTCTGAAGACAAAGTGAGGGTAGATGCTGCAGCTACCCGCACTTCCCGACGGTAGCTCCAAGTACTCCAGTCAGCCCGAGACCATGACTGTTACAACACAGCCGAAACGTCGGGATAACAAATAAAAAAGGTACATACGCGATAAATACCCATTTTAATCAATAATTATTTACACCTATATGCCTCAAGTTAAATAAATATAGCTGGACATTTCACACAGCGCTATCTAAATTAATAAAATAAATAAATAAATAAAAGGCATTTATTTACACACACACCTATTAAGCTAACAGAAGTAGGTAGGTACAATAATTACTAAATAAAGCTAGGTAGGTATAACAGTAGGCTTAATTCTAAGTAACATTAGTACATTATTGTAGGTAGCACCAAGGTAGAAGGTGGTGGTAAATAGGTCGAGGGCTCAGCTACGCTGGTTTTCAGCCTCGCCTTGGCAAAAACATCTGCAGCTGCCGCCGCCACAGATAGGGTTCTCGGGAACTGTCAATTTTATGCACTGAATTAAAAAGTAGTAATTGAAGAAGTAACTAGACAATTACCGAAAACCCATCGCGTAAATATTTTAAACCAGAAAAAAATAAATAAAATTCCACACACACGATAAATAGGCAAACTTATAGCTAATTAGCATTTAATTCCAGCTAACCTTAGTGTAGTGTAGATTAACCGGTTCAGACACTTAAGTATTTATTCTAATAAACAATAGATAGTAACTAAAACAAGAGTAGATATATAAACTTAAACCATTACTAATTAGTCGATATGGAGATTAACACTGTTTGGTAGTTAAGTAGCAAATCTAGTCCCAAACTAAGCAGAGCTTGTACTGTTGGAACCAGATAACTGATAGAATACTTAAATACATTTTTTTTTAAATAAAAACATGTAATATATAGAGAAACATCCAGACCCGGAACAAATATTTGTAGCTCATGCAAACATTTATTCCGCGCCGGGAATCGAACCCGCTACCTCCTGCGTCTCATCCGGCTATTCGCCCACTGCACCACGGAGATCGTCTATGAACGCACGGCAGTAAATAGGTATTAAGAATCACAAATTATTTCTTCTCTCTAACAAAAGCTTCAGTTATACTATTCTTAACATCATCCAGAAAGAAACAAGAATCCATGCAATTTAGAAAAAAAGGTTCGCTTATCTCCATTCTTCCAATAGTTTTTCTTTCAGGTCATCGGAAAACTTTTCGCTCAAAACACCAGTACACTGTAGTTCCTTCTACGAGAAATCATTAACTGTCGAAGCAGTGCGCCTGTGGAATGCTTTGCCTGTGGAAATTAAACGGGCTCCTTCACAGCACGCTTTTAAACTGAGATTAAAGCAGCATTACCTTAATACCTAACTTTTTTGTCATTTGAGATACCTATTTATTTTTTTATTTTAATTGTCCCCGTTTTATTAGATTTGTAAGAATAATGATTTAGGTTAAAGTCTAAAATATTATTCTATTCTATTCTATCTTTAGGTGATATTTTTTTATGTATTAGGGTTTGAGTACAATTTTTTATAATATATTATTTATTTTGGACGACATCCGTGGTGCAGTGGGCGAATAGCCGGCTGAGACGCAGGAGGTAGTGGGTTCGATTCCCGCCGTGGAACCAATGTTTGCATGATGTACAGATATTTGTTCCGGATCTGGATGTTTTTCTATATATTATAAGTATGTATTTACAAAAAAAAGTATATAAGTATTCTATCAGTTATCTGGTTACCATAATTCAAGCTCTGCTTAGTTTGGGGCTAGATAGCGCTGTGTGAAATTCCCAGCAATATCTATTTATTTATTTTATTTCTCTTCATTTGTAAATTACTCTGTGCACCACTGACCATTACTGATTCGCACATTACTTTCCATTCAAAGGTTGCCTGGAAGAAATCGCTTTAAGCGATAAGGCCGTTCATTGTACTGCATTTAGTATTAATTGGTCAATAATACATAATAATAAATTAATCATATTTACAAACTACCCGTAAATGTATAAATAACTAGCTGACCAATCCGCAGCTTCGCACGCGTAGTCTTTCAATAAAAACATTACCCTCCTTTGCGCATTTGGATGAAAAGTAGCCTATATTACTCAACGTGAATTTATCTTTCCAATAATGAAAGAATTTTTGAAATCGGACTCGTAGTTTTTGAGTTTATTTATTACAAACATACACACATAAATACAAAAATACAAATCTTTCCTCTTTATAATATTAGTATAATATAGATGATGCCAATCTTCATTAACTTCACTAAAAAGTTGACTAGAAGTACTTTCTTTTCATTTTCGTATAGCGAAGTTCAGACTACGCTATAATATAATAGCTTATAGTATATAGCTCATACCACAATAATGTCGGGCACCATAAATTGATATGGACACGTTCTAGGGAATGCAATCCCGACTCGATATTGCAAATTCGAGATCCCGCGAGATTAGAAATATCAATCCCGCGGGCACCCGGAATTTTCGGGATCCCGTCTAGTTTAAATTTTTTTTTTTAAATTAGGATGACTGAAAAAGCTAATAACTGCTTGTTTGTGATAGTGAGGTTAACTAAAATAACATATTTACTCGAAAGCAAATAAAAATCTTTATTCTTTAATATTACCAACTAAATAATTATCGTCACCTGTCGCTAATATTCGGAAATAGTCGGAATAGTTTTCTAACGCTGTTTGGCGTTCCTGCCGCTCGCGGCCGTCAGTCAGCGCGCCGCTCGCGCTCCGAGTGGACGTGTGTAGCGTCGCTGACCACTGCCGCCCAATCCCGTCAATCTCGAACGGGATCTCGTCATATGATGCGTCGGGATTGATCCCGAAAAATTACACGAGATCGGGATCCCGCGGGATCGGGATTGCATTCCCTAACACGTTCAGACTGCACTTTATCTACTAATGTTATTGGCTTACTTGGTTAGGTCTTTCTTTGCTATACTATATAGCACAATAGTATAGCGTAGTCTGAAAGCCACTTTAGTGATAGTACCGTTAATTACGCATTTACTTATTCTTCACTAGCTGTTGCCCGCAACTTCGTACGCGTTATACTACTAAATGTGTAGATAACCTAGAAATAAAGCTGAACTCGCTGTTGCAACTTGACTCGACACCCCATTTTTTTTTCTCATAGAAACTGATTTATGGGGTAAAACGTAACCTCTGTGGTAACCTAGGTTATAACCTACGTATGTACCAAATTTCATCGAAATCGGTTCAGCTGTTACGACGTGATTGAAAAACAAACAAACTTTCACATTTATAATATTAGTGTGATTTTGTTGTATCTAGCTTGTAAAGCATAATAATGAATAAGTCATAATGATGATGATGAGATTGAGTTATATAGTTAGTATATTTGTATAATAAACAGGATACTTGCAAAATACTTGTGTTTATAAGTGTACATTTATAGTCATACGTACATCCTCGATGGTAATCATAAAAGTGAATCACGTCAAAGGTGTTAAATAAACATCACTATGAAGTACTAACGTGCTTTGCAAGTTGCATTGCCAGGTGGTCAACCACGCGGTTTAATAGGGAGGGGTGAATATATCGATATAGTTTGACCAATGAAACCTCTCAAAGGTGTAGAATTAACATCTTGGGCAAATCGGCGTTGTATGTATGTATATATGTTTGTCCGAGGATAACTTTCGAAGCATTTATCCGATCATCGTGAAATTTAATACATAGGTAGGTAGTGATAGCACAATTTTAGTGTGACTAAATGAGCTAAAAATTTGGGGGGGTTGTTGAGATATTAAGGTTCAAGAGTTAAGGTTCAAAAGGGGTAAAAAAAATTAAAATAAGGCTAACTGGTCAAGTGGGACGTCAAATGAAAGATATTTATTAGGATATTTAGAATCTGTTTTTATTTTTCGTAAATTCTTTATAGTTTTTGAGTTATTAGCCATAATATAAACTGAACTTTGCCAAAATTCACAGGATACACCAGTGACCCCACAGTGCTGTAATTTAGTATTCGTGTAGTGACAGATATATAGGCAAAAGTCTGAAATCCAGAAAAACTACAATTCGTATCCTAAAAAAGTAACCACAATCATGAACTCTCGTTACCTGTAATTTGAATGAACCTGTAGGTCAAGTTGATTGGTTTATTATTTCGTGATACTATTTTGATAGTCAAAGATTAAATTTTTTTTTTTTTGTATTAATCGGAGACTCGCGAGATCTCAGTTCAGGGCGAACCACTAGTATTCTCCATGATGGACATTCTTGAATCTCTTACTCATGTTCAGAGCCGTGAATATACCCTACAAATGGGTATAGACAGAGGCAAGATGCCCACTTTTTGCATAGATAGCATTTTTATAACAAGTTTCAAGCCCATCGCCGCTTTAGAAAATAAACAATATTTTTATATAAAAGACATCAACGCGTTCCTTTACACAAAAAACGTCGATCGATAGTTTCTGTGTCACATCCCTATACAATCTCTATTCGCGAGCAGTGACCAGCAATGGGGTCATCTGTGCATTATGTCGCAACACTATCTGCGAAAGAATGATGTATCCGTGGGTCTATCCAGATCCTTAAGTGTGGATCGAGACAGTGTTTTCACGAAAAACTTTTTTGATGGCCCACTGAATGTTTAGATTTATAGTTTACTAGCTGACGAATCCGCAGCTTCGCACGCGTAGTTTATTTAATAAAAAAATTAGCCTCCTTCTGCTCAGTTAGATAAAAAGTAGCCTATGTCGCCCGGGGATAGTGTAGCTTATCAACAGTGAAAGAATTATTAAAACGGTCCAGTAGTTTCGGTACCTATTCAATACAAACAAATCTTTCCTCTTTATAATATTAGTATAGATAGATATCGCCTGATGGTGATTAGCGATGATGCAGTTTACGATGGACCACGCGTGCCTAGATGAAACCTGTTCACTCGCAACTTGAAGACAACCAGGTTGTAATTATTAGGAAACACAGACTCAGGCAAGCACTCCATTCTTTGGTTCTTGCCTTTTGTCTATAATTTGTAATACGTGCAACTAAGACTCAACACGGCGTTGCGCCTGTCATGTCATGCTGAGACCAAAATTAAAAGTCCCAGTTGGCAATTTCACCGACACTCATACTTTTCAAACCAGAACACACTAATTTAAGTAACAAGTACAACGCGCTTTCGCAAGGCCTCTTAATATTTTTGTGTCTATGTCTATTCATAAAATAGACAAAAATATTAAAACATTATATAAGATTATTTTATGTTGCCAGTGGCTTCACCCGCGTTGTTCTAGGGTGCAATAATACGAAGATAAACTTTGACACAAATTTTCTCCCATGGGAACTGATTTACGGGATAAAAAGTAGCCTATGTTGTAATCTAGGTTATAATCTACATACATACTAAATTTCATTGAAAAAATAATTTCAAAATATTGGTTCTGCCGTTTCGACGTGATTGAGTAACAAACAAACAAATAAATAAATAAACAAACAAACATCCAAAGTTTCGCTTTTATAATATAAGTGTTTAATTATTAAATAAAAATAATGGATAACATAATTTGCATGCCTCTGTGATAGAAATAACTTGACCCATCTATGTAATTATTATTATTAAATAAAAATAATAGATAACAATATCTATTATTTTTATTTATTTACTAGTGGACCCGCCGAACTTCGTATCGGCTTGACATGCATAGGTATAACGCGGGCTGTCAATATAAGTCACTCTGGTAGAATTGTCAATTGGTGTCCCCGGCCATCATTATGTATGAGAAAATTAATGACTTCCACAAATATCTCAATACCAAAATTAGCCAAATCGCTTCACCCGTTCTCGAGTTTTAGCGAGACTAACGAACAGCAATTATTTTTATATATATAGACAATATATCTCGGGATAACTCCTACCGAAGCATCTGTTTCAAACGATATTCATTTTTTTTACTTCCTCTTTGACGGTATTTGCAGCATGCATTCTGTCAATTCTATGTCAAACGTCATAAGGTTACATTATAAAAGCGCTAAGGTTAGATTATACATAACTTTATATGGTGGTTAAGTATCCTTAAATTTTCTTAATTTTTTCTTTCATAAGAACTTTCTCCTTACAATAAGAAATACAACAAAAAAAGAATTGGTCAAATTGGTCCAAGCGTTGTTGATTTATGCGCTTACCAACACATTTTGCGATTCATTTTATATTATAGATTTGCATGCCTCTGTGGTGGAAATAACTGGACCCATCTATGTAATTATTAATTATTAAATAAAAAAAATAGATCCATCTATGTATAATATTAAGAACTTTGTTTAAAACCTTATTTGATACAAATAAATGATTAATTGATTGAATGATTATGAATAAATTATAGAATGATATACTCTTTATTGCACACCAAACAAAAATACAGTAACAAAAAATAAAAACAATCAATAACGGTACAATGGTTACATGATTATATAGGAAGAATAAATAAACAATAAAATAAATATATAATATTGCTGGACAATTCACACAACGCTATCTAGCCCCAAACTAAGCAGAACTTGTATTATGGGAACCAGATAACTGATAGAATACTTATAAACTTTTTTTGTAAATACATACTTATAATTTAAAGAAAAACAACCAGACTCGGAACAAATATCTGTAGATCATACAAACATTTGTTCCGCGGCGGGAATCGAACCCGCTACCTCCTGCGTCTCAGCCGGCTATTCGCTCATTGCGCCACGGAGGTTGTCAAAAGAATAATTAAAGCTTCAATCAAATCAGTTTAAATTAATTCGTAGAACTTCATATGGCCAATAATATCAATTTTCGAAACTAATTAATATTATTTTTCAAACTTTCGCGATCACTGTACATAATTATTGATTAAAACGGGTATTTATCGCGTATGTACCTTTTTTATTTGTTATCCAGACGTTTCGGCTGTGTTGCAACAGTCATGGTCTCGGGCTGACTGAACGCCGAAACACACAGCCGAAACGTCGGGATAATAAATGAAAAAGGTACATACGCGATAAATACACGTTTTAATCAATAACTAATTGTATTTTATTTATAGTGTTATCTGAACACATACGGAAAATTCCATTTTTTTTTAAATCATCTCAAAAATTTCAAGCCTAGACGGGACTTGAACCCGCAACCTTCCTCTTCATACGAAGACGCACACAAAAAAAACAATAACTAATTAATATGTAAAGCTACTCTACTTTCACTCTGGTGGCGCCAATATCAGCTTAGCACTGACCATGGAATTTATTAGTATTTAGTTGGCATTTATTTCAATGCCATGTACCAGGCGATCGTTGAGGTATACCAACATAATGATACCATCATAACTATAGTCGTATTTTTATTAGACGAAGTCAACTGACGTTTACTGTGTTGTCAGTTTTTGATGAAATAAAAAATAGTGTTGTGACAAAGTGAATGATTGAAAAAACTCCTGAATGAATGAAATTGCCTCGATTGTCTAGTAAATAGTGTGCCGAACTGCCGATATCGGGTACTGTGTACCAACGAGTTTTTGACAACTATGTTCCTATAGTATCTACCTATACTGAATACAGAGTGTTTTAAACATTAAGGAAAACATTGCGAGGAAACTTGTAAGACTGTCCTATTTTCAATACATCATGTAGTTGAAACTGTAGATGTATAAAATATAACAATTATAGGTAAGTAATGAAAATAAAAAACATCGCTTATTACATAATTGACTATTACTGCATCACGATTACTTTAAATATGGCAACATTATTTTACAAAATGACATTAGCTACAGTCAGTTGGCTTCGTCTAATTAAAAATACGACTATATATGAAAACAAACACTAACCAAAACTATTGGAATAATTTCAACTTTTGGGCTGTTATTTAAAAACAACTAGATCGCAATACCCACATTCCAAACTAGAAAAAACCAACCTTACTATTACAAAACTAATGTATCTGAAGGCAACGCACGGACTTTATATGACCGAGGTGCATACAAAATGCCCTAGAAGGGAATTCTATTATACTGCATGCTTTCTAAGAATTCTGCATTTATTTTCGTTTTTCCTTCAAATGTTCTTATAATTTTATCGCTAGAGGAAATTGATTGCTGTTTAGAAACTAAATAAATATAATTTTGAGCCCCTACATCCATCTGAACCTATTACTTTGTAATATAATATATATATCATTATTATAAATACGGGATTTATCACGTACCGTCTTATCGGTGTTTCAACCGACAATGTTTCGGTTCAATTCGTGAACCTTCATCACACATCAGCACTCACCCTGATGTTCACGAATTGAACCGAAACATTGTCGGTCGAAACACCGATAAGACGGTACGTGATAAATACCGTATTTATAATAATGATTGAAATCAATCACGAAAGTTTTCTAAGTATAATATATATATTTTTTTAATTTTTATTGTTGTTTTTATATTTTGTACTGTTTTATTATTTTAATTTTTGATATATATTTTGTAAGTATCCTTTATTTTATAAGTTATGCATGTTAAGCAGATGTTTAAATCGTTTATTTCGTTTTTTAGTGAAATAGTAGCGATTATCGGTTAGTGAAACATTTCCAACAAACCTGAATGTTTGTTAATTATTATTTTACAAAGGCCTCTTGCAATTTTCATAAAATTGCCGACAATATTGGGTTTATAGCTGCAATCGCAATAAAAATTACAATTGCAATAGGCTAATCTAGATTTGAAGCCATCCGCCATGAAATTAAAATCCGCGAAAGGTTAACTGGCATTCCCACTGGCAAACTTTTAAATTGGTCACACTCTGATTGTCAAACTAAAATGATAAACCTGTAGATTTGCAAAAAGTTTAAGCGTATTAAGGGACGTAAAAACATGGTATTTAGCACAAAAGTAGTCAGCTATCACAGTGAACTGTAACTGCTAGTACAGTAGGTGAGTAAAACATTCCCGACAAACTTTTTTAAACTTTTTGTTCCCGACATCTTTTCTTTACAATGTTCAAACGTAGAAACCTGTTATTAGACTTACGTTTAGTTCTAAGCTATTTAACCAAACAATTTGTATCGCCGTTGGTTTCTCTAAATAAATAAATAAAAATAAAATAAACTTTGACGTGACAATACTAAATCACTAAATCTAGACTTAACCTAAATTGAATGAACTCACATGCATAAGTCTGTAGCATTTGCTCAAAACTAGTATGCTTTCGCGCTAGTTATTAGTATGTGTATCTGTACCATAAGGACGGTGCAAGAAAAATGCTCACGGAAACTTGACGTTTGTATACACAGCTCGTCATTATATTTTATTGCCGCGTATAAATGAACAATACAAATGTCTAAACATATACGTATCGAACTAGTTACGTCTTATTAATGTCGGCAAATCAATAAAATCGCGCACTTTCATTCATAATAGTACATTATGATATAAGTGCGGTAAGTTGAAAATTACAGCCTCTGCTTTCTTGTAGCCCTCGCCTACGGCTAATTATACCACGGCTACGTAATTATCAAAACGTACGTATGTCATACGACGTTTTATAACATATTGGCGAGGAAATAAATAAAACTCTGACTTTCATAAACGAATAAATCTTTAATCAAAAGCAGTTAGAAAAATTTTAACAATTTGTAAAATTGATTATTACGTTGCCAGTTAAAAACAGCCAGTATTACTAAAAAAGTAAATTAATAATTTTTTGTTTTTGTTACAGATAAGTGGTTGTAATTTATTGACAAAATTAAATAAATTAAAGAGATAAATGTTTATTTTTTATATTTTATCTCCCAAAGTTAATTTTATTCATAAAATTTTGACCACTTTTCTGACATAAAAACTCTTTGCTGAGATTTAAAAATGTACCGTTCGTTTTAGACAGAGCATCTTGATAAACCTTACGCTTCACCTTATTAAAAAGAAACTCGTGCGTTTTACATTACAATAACGCACAAGTACGTAACGACATACATCACGATATTGAAATTGATGAAATAAGAGACCCTTTACGAGCAAATGTGGTATAAAAGACACACTAACTAACTAAATAGCCCATCACTCAACATTTTCAACAAACGGAAAGTTAAGGAACACTATCTTTATATTTTTATTATATATTTATTTTTATATTTATAATTTTAGAGAGAAACAAATTAAGATTTTATTTGAAAAAATAAACGATAATGTAATTCTTGTGAAAATCATATAAAAATTACACAGAGTAATAAAAAAATCAGTCTGAATCTGCCGCCATCATTTCCTAATTCTCATTTTTGTGTATATAAAAAATAGATTATAATTATTTTTTATATATATCTTTTTACATTTAATCATTCGGCCTGAAATTAAGGTAGTTTTGGCCGTGCCTTTTGATAGACTGTTGTGTAAAAAGATTTCCTCATAAATATGAATGTATAATGTGCGTACTTAGATTTACAGTATTCGATACAGAGCGCGATGTAAGGGAAATCCCCGAGCAAGAATGTACAAAGTTAGTGCGAAGGGAATGGGCTGCGTTCACAGATAATTAAAATTGTAGTTTGGAGGATGCATTCGTTAACCAAAATATTACTTTTTATTTGCAAATGCTAAGAAATTTAGTTGTTCTTTATACATTTCATAACAAATGCAAATTGCGGTAGATTTTGTCACCGTTGTTATGCTCCAACGGTAGGTAGTAGTTTTTTGCTGAGTACGGTGCATTTACCGTAATTACGGTGCACATGGTAACACTAGACGGAACCATAGGTAGGTACTAAATAAAACATAACTTATAGAAACAATCGCCGACCGAACAAATGATGGTAATAGTGATGTACAAAAATGCAGCCACCGACGATACATCAATTCTGGACAGTAAATATTGATTCACTACCTGTTTGCTGCTGCTGTATTAATTCTATTTAACGTCTGGGAGTTGTAGATGGTGCTAGGTTTGAGGAGTGTATCTTATATTTTGCAATTCGTTTATTTTATGTATTGTTAATTTAATTTATTGAGTATCTTCTCCTTTTAATTTGTCTACATGTTATTTATATTTTATTCTATTTGTATTGTATTTTCAAATGATCGTGTCGTCACCTAGGCCCTGTCAGAAAACCAGCGCTGCATCGTATCCACCGTGATACGAAACAGCTTATGCTGAGATAGGGTACCTTTTTGTCCCCACGCAACACCAGTATTGTCTGTCTGAGTGAATCTTGACTTTGCCTTTGTTTTTATTATGTGTGATGTCAAGTGGGTTCAAATAAATATATTTTCTTTCTTTCTGTATCTTTTTCTATAATTTTATATTAATATAGGTATATATTATTATTCCATATAATTTATTTATTATAATTATAATATTCTATCATACTTTAGGTATTAGTTCATGTTAGTTTTGGGTATATATATTTATTTATGTTTTTGTACACTCACCTACCTTTATATTCATCTCTCTCTCTCTCTATCCTCAAAGGTTTGCTGAAATAAAACTTTTCTTAGGGTTAAGCTCGCCATTGTACATGACCTCTTTTTCTGTATTTTTAATTTTTTTTCTTGTGTGCAATAAAGAATAAAGAATAACTCGAAAAACACTTAATGACATTTCATATAAGTAAAATTTGTAAATGACATTTATAAATGAAAATGAGCAATTTTATTGATTTGCTGACAAAAATAAGACGTAAGTAATGATACTATACGCATGTGTTCAGACACATGTACTGTTCAATTATCTAGTACACTGATACTGATCGTTGGTATAAGAATCGAACAACATTAAACTGAAATTAATCGGCGTCGATGACTTTCAACAGTAAACTCATATCAAACCTATTATAACAATAAATGAATGAGCAGTCATCATCACAACTCATAGCTTCTAGCGATAAGAAGGCCCTTTTGTAATTGTACAATTATTTTCATATATTGAATTTTATTCTGGGTGTTAGCAAAAACGCATCTACTCTTAGGCACTAGTCTCACCGCCGAAGAGTAAGCAATTAGCTATCAACTATTTTCTCGCTCAAGAAACGAACAAAAGACACAGATTCCGTGTCAGTAAAAGAGACACGTATATTAATAGTTGATCGCTGGCCGTTCACACTGCAGGCGAGAACTCGCTCTCCACTATTTTGTCGCAGCGGCTACAACACTCGCTCAGCGATGCTCGCTTAACGCACGCCGTGAAATGAACCAGCGGAACCTAACGCCCGCCGCACTCGTTTACTCGCTTTATAGCCCAGCGAGACAACTATAGGAACTACACACTCGCTTCTCGCTGATCGCAAACTCGTTTTCTAGTTTCTAGCTCTACTCGCTACTCGCTCATCGCCAGCGGTGAGACAAGAGCGATGCGTTGAATATTTAAAAAATGCATCTACTCTTAGCCTAGACATAGATAGTTTAATTGCACTGCTTATCTAAAAACTCTCAATCCTGTAAGGTTATTCATAACTCGCTTACTTATACCTTATCACCAACAGTCGCAGTGATGACCTCAACAAATAACTATTCACTTAGGTAACTATTGGTTTACTGCCAACTAATAGCTATTGTTATGCATTTTCAATGAACGTGTTTTATCGGTCACGACCTGAAGGGACATGTATGAATGAAACTCTACTGACTTATCTAATTGACGTAATGTAACTGTAATTGACATTACAAATACAAATATTTTTTATTTTCCAAATCAGAACTAACATATATGTACATAATGAGTTCCGCACTAGGTGTACATAGGCTGCACTAAAAGTATCGGGAATGGAATATTTCCACTGTTTCTGTCATATTAAAATCTTTTTAATTGAAAACTCCTTGGTTTTATAAATCGAATACCATTTATTTATTTAAAAAAATATTCTCGGTCTTGTCACAAGGTCTTGTCAAACTTGTTTAGTTGTTGAGAAAATGGAATTGACTCGAGAAAATTCAAGAGCGATGATTTATTATGACTTTCGAAGTGGTTTAACACAAAAACAGTGTGTTGACTGGATGCTTTCTGTATTTGGTGATGAAGCCCCATCCAAAACCACAATTTATCGCTGGTTTGCTGAATTTCAACGTGGACGTGTCAAGCTCAGTGATGATCCCCGTCAAGGTCGTCCAAAAACTGCAGTCACCCAAGAAAACGTTGATGCTGTGCGTAAGCTGATTGAGGAAGATCGACATGTGACATACCGCGAAATTCAGGCAACTTTAGACATTGGCATGAGTCAAATACAAATAATCTTGCATGAACAATTAGGTGTAAAAAAGTTGTTTTCCCGATGGATACCGCATTTGCTCTGTGAAGAGCAAAAAGCGACTCGCGTTACTTGGTGCGTCAGAACTCTCGAATGATTCCACGCAGGATTCTCAAATGCTGTATGCAACATCGTATCAGGTGACGAATCCTGGATATACGCATAGGAACCCGAAACAAAAAACCAGTCACGAGTTTGGGTGTTCGAAATTGAGTTAAAGCCGACAAAAATTGTTCGTTCACGGAGTGTTGCAAAAAAAAATGGTGGCCACGTTTGTCTCCAAAACTGGCCATGTTGCGACTATTCCTCTTGAGGGACAAAGAACGGTTAATGCAGAATGGTATGCTAGCATTTGTTTGCCACAGATCGTTTCTGAACTCCGTAAAGAGAACTGCAACCGCCGCATCATCCTCCATCACGACAATGCGAGTTCTCACACCGCGCACAGAACAAAAGAGTTTTTAGAGCAAGAAAACATAAAATTATTAGACCATCCGCCGTACAGCCCCGACCTAGGCCCTAATGATTTCTATACTTTCCCTAAAATAAAGAATAAATTGCGTGGTCAGAGATTTTCATCACCTGAAAAAGCTGTGGATGCCTACAAAACGGCCATTTTGGAGACCCCAACTTCCGAATGGAATGGTTGCTTCAATGATTGGTTCCATCGTATGGAAAAATGTGTCAAATATTGCGGAGAATACTTCGAAAAGCAATAAATACATTTTTAAATAGTAATGTTGTGATTCCTTGATTCCCGAAACTTTCAGTGCCACCCTCGTAACACCTGTATCGCGGATGCCCTGTATAGATTTGCAGAAGTTAAACATATTAAATCCGAGACCGAACCGAGTAAGTATAAATTTTGACTATTATTAGAACAGAGAAACAAAAACATATTTAAGTTTAATAAAGATAAAAGATAAGCAATTAGATAGGATAGGATTACAAAACTACTTAGACAAAAAATTGGGGACTCGTGTAAGTGATGCATTTGTGTGTGTGAGTGCGAGTGTGTGTGTGGGTTTGTGTGTGTTCGAGAGGGTAATTATTAATCAAGTATCAGCTTGGAGCTCTTGATTCGATTGAGCGACGTGCTGCTAGACTCATTGGTGATGACTCACTAGTGGAAGCTAATTTACAAAGTCTAGAGCACATTCGAGTAGCCAGACTTTCAGTTTTTAACAAGATTTATTTTGGTGAATGTGCGCAAGATCTTCATGACCTTATCCCTCCTTGCCCCTTCCACCACCGGACAAGCAGACGTACCTAGAAGTACCACCCATACCTGGTCGGCATACCACCTGCCGTACCAAAAGATTTGCTTCAACTTTTCTTGTTAGCACAAGTAAGGAGTGGAACTCACATCCGGCGTATGTTTTTCCAAACCAGTATAATCTAGGAGTATTCAAGTCCAGAGTGAAAAGGTTCTTTCTTGGCAAGCGTGCTCCATCTTCGATGTCACTTGACTTACCATCAGGTGAGGTAGTGGTCAAGCGCTTGGCCATTATAAATAAAATAAAACTACACAATACTTTAACTGACCTTATGTAGGATGATCAATAAAGATCATCAGTTACTCTTGGTTAATCGTTTCATTGATAAAATTCATTGCACTCGCTGTTTTACTGTGTTCTATGATAAGAAAGAAAGGAAGCATAAACTATTATTTGAGGTAGCTACGCAAATTAAAAACATAACTACATATACGTATAACATAACTATACACAAACGAAAAAAAACATAGGTAGGTAAGTACTTATCTAGGGGAAAAACACTATCGACACTGACGTCGTTTGTTTTTCCTTAAAACTACAATCCGGGTTAACGTGAATAGGTGTATTCTCACGTGAATTGATAAAAAGTTTTGAAACCGTATTTGGGGTGATTTTAAGAACTGTATGTAGAGTCTGTTTTACGATATAACTATGGATAGATCACATAAATTATAAACCCTATTTTAATCTATAATATATCTCATTCATTATTATAAATACGGGATTTATCACGTACCGTCTTATCGGTGTTTTATCGGCGATCCGCTCCGAATAACGTCTCGCCTCGCACAGTGCGAGGTGAGACGTTATTCGGAGCGGATCGCACTCACCCTGATGAAGGTTCACGAATTGAACCGAAACATTGTCGGTCGAAACACCGATAAGACGGTACGTGATAAATCCCGTATTTATAATAATGATTGAAATCAATCACGAAAGTTTTCTAGGTAAAATATATCTCATTTCATTTCCTTTCATTTATTTCTTGTAAATCTAGGTACAATGTTGGTGGTAGGAGTTTTATATAAGCGCTAGATTTTGCCTTCCGGCGTACAAGTATTTGATAATTAATCATAAACATAGCATGCAAATACAAATACAATAAAATTACACAATTACTTAAATTCAGAAAAACAAAATGTCAAGAAATAATAATTAGGATAATAAAATGTCAACAATGGTAATTATGATTTAAATTAGGATTCATTTCAATTGTATGTGAAAAAAACAACTAAATAGCATTTGGACCGTTTTCATCACTATTTGTTTTCGATTGGATTTGAAACACAAATTATTTTTGATTGGTTTTTCATCACCCCGCGTTTCACCTCTCCCATTTTCATTTCACCTCACGATCCTCGAAACAATTCTAAGCTAATTTAAATTTCAAAATAGCTGTTTCTGCCTGGGCGGAGTAGATTCTGCAATATTTGAACGGTGTGCTAAAGGTTATACTGTAGGCTGATAATAGTCATATACTAGTGGTATAACAGCTCTGGGCGATATGTAGCATACTGACATAAAATCATGTACGTAAAAAAAACGAGTGTGATTTAGACCACACTGACTGAATTAAAACTTATTTACTCATAACTCCATCTATATATATTATATGTATAAAATAATGTTTTATAGAAATGCCAACTGCTGCCTGCCATCTGTTGTGGAATAGCTGTACTTTTTCGTAAATCGAAGCTGGTAGATTCAAAATACGAAACATCGAAATACTCTGTAAATAATAGCAAAATGAACTCTATTATACAGCATGAAGGAGTGTTTTGTTTTTGAATTTTGTATAATTTAGGCCAATTTGGGATAGGACATATGTGACAAATCAATTGGCTATGAGAGAAAGAGAGAAAGAAATTGTGTGCTCGCGCCTCTCTCTCTTGTCCCTACAGTAATATACGAAATGTAACTCTTTCTCTCTTTCTATCTTCACTAACTTATATCTCCCTCTCAACTTCCGTTCGCACTTTTCGTAACGCATTCACCAGCTTACTCTCCAAGTCAAGCGTGCGTAAATAAGTTTTACTTAAAAATAAATAGACGCCCAACACCACATTGTTTACCAAAGTGCACGATGAACGATCGATATGTGCTTAATTTATGAAAAGCTTCCGTGTACGGGAGAATATAGTAAAATTACATTTTAGTGTAGACAGAAAAAACATTTGACAACCTCCGTGGCGCAGTGGGTCAATGCTGAGACTAGGGAGGTAGTGGGTTTGATTCCCGACGCGGAACAACTGTTTGCATGATCTGCAGATATTTGTTTTGGGTCTAGATGTTTTTCTAAATATCATAAGTAAGTATTTACAAAAAAAATAGTATATAAGTATTCTATCAGTTATCTAGTTCCCATAGTACAAGCTCTGCTTAGTTTGGGGCTTGATAGCCCTGTGTGAAATGTCCAACAATATTTATTTATTTTCTCGATGACAGTTCTAATTTGATAGTTGTAGTGTTGTGACCAAATAAGTAATGATATCGATCGCGACAGTGACGATTCATCAGATTTTGATTAAAATAAATAAATAAAGATAACCTGCCGTTATAATTATTTCGTTTCATTGTCGAGTACCTACCTATACCTACTTATTTTACAACAGCTTCGAAAATTTTAAAGAAGTTGGCATTATCAATCAAGAATTAAAACGTAACGTGTAACATCTTGTAATGAAATATAATATTAGTTAATAAAATTGTACAAAAGTATCAGCAGTACTTTAGTTTCTTATATTTTGTAAAAAAATATCGGGTCTGTTATCGTGTTACGTTTATCGATAGCTCCATCCCTATCAGTTTCTCCGACTCTGTTATGACCTTGTACGTGCGTAAGCGTCGTATTTTTATAAAATAATGCATACATAATGTAAAAAAGACGCTCGTTCAAGTTTTCACAGGAGCTGTCATCGAGAAAATAAAGAAATGGAAAAAATACAGTGAGCTACTTTATACGCTATAGTGACACCTCAGTAAGTATTTTAAAACACAGTAAAGCTGATTCCTACATTTAATAAAATCTACCATTAACGCTATACATAAGCATTGCAATTCAGCGGGGCAATGCAGCCAGTGTCTTGGGGACACTTCCACCTGGTAGTGATCTGGAGCAGTTGAGAATGCAGCCAGTGTCTTGGGTACACTTCCACCTGGTAGTGATCTGGAGCAGTTGAGAATACAGCCAGTGTCTTGGGTACACTTCCACCTGGTAGTGATCTGGAGCAGTTGAGAATGCAGCCAGTGTCTTGGGGACACTTCCACCTGGTAGTGATCTGGAGCAGTTGAGAATGCAGCCAGTGTCTTGGGTACACTTCCACCTGGTAGTGATCTGGAGCAGTTGAGAATGCAGCCAGTGTCTTGGGGACACTTCCACCTGGTAGTGATCTGGAGCAGTTGAGAATGCAGCCAGTGTCTTGGGTACACTTCCACCTGGTAGTGATCTGGAGCAGTTGAGAATGCAGCCAGTGTCTTGGGTACACTTCCACCTGGTAGTGATCTGGAGCAGTTGAGAATGCAGCCAGTGTCTTGGGTACACTTCCACCTGGTAGTGATCTGGAGCAGTTGAGAATGCAGCCAGTGTCTTGGGTACACTTCCACCTGGTAGTGATCTGGAGCAGTTGAGAATGCAGCCAGTGTCTTGGGTACACTTCCACCTGGTAGTGATCTGGAGCAGTTGAGAATGCAGCCAGTGTCTTGGGGACACTTCCACCTGGTAGTGATCTGGAGCAGTTGAGAATGCAGCCAGTGTCTTGGGGACACTTCCACCTGGTAGTGATCTGGAGCAGTTGAGAATGCAGCCAGTGTCTTAGGTACACTTCCACCTGGTAGTGATCTGGAGCAGTTGAGAATGCAGCCAGTGTCTTGGGTACACTTCCACCTGGTAGTGATCTGGAGCAGTTGAGAATGTAGCCAGTGTCTTGGGTACACTTCCACCTGGTAGTGATCTGGAGCAGTTGAGAATGCAGCCAGTGTCTTGGGTACACTTCCACCTGGTAGTGATCTGGAGCAGTTGAGAATGTAGCCAGTGTCTTGGGTACACTTCCACCTGGTAGTGATCTGGAGCAGTTGAGAATGCAGCCAGTGTCTTGGGTACACTTCCACCTGGTAGTGATCTGGAGCAGTTGAGAATGTAGCCAGTGTCTTGGGTACACTTCCACCTGGTAGTGAACTGGAGCAGTTGAGAATACAGCCAGTGTCTTGGGTACACTTCCACCTGGTAGTGATCTGGAGCAGTTGAGAATGCAGCCAGTGTCTTGGGTACACTTCCACCTGGTAGTGATCTGGAGCAGTTGAGAATGCAGCCAGTGTCTTGGGTACACTTCCACCTGATAGTGATCTGGAGCAGTTGAGAATGCAGCCAGTGTCTTTGGGACACTTCCACCTGGTAGTGATCTGGAGCAGTTGAGCTACGTATCTATTTGTATAATATCGTGAACGGTATTTAGATGATTCAACTTTTTCTTCTGCATGTCTTGTAAATCATTGCAAAAGAAACATCAATATTATCAATATCCAGTTATAGTTATAGTATAAACCATAACGGGTTGGATAGATGCTGCAATCTATGCTAATATTATAAAGAGGAAAGATTTGTATTTTTGTGTGTATGTTTGTAATGAATAAACTCAAAAACTGCAGGTCCGATTTCAAAATTTTTTTCACCATTGGAAAGCTACATTCACCTTGTGTAACATAGGCTACTTTTTTACCCAACTGCGCAGGAGGGTAATGTTTTTATTGAAAAACTACGCGTGCAAAGCTGGATTGGTCAGCTAGTACTTAATGTACAAATGCCAAAGGTTATCTCCTGTAGGCATAAGAGATGAACACGCCCAGGTCTATAGATAATTATGAAATGTATAGTACCGCTCACGATATTATAATTATTGCGGAGATACAATATTCCATTACCAGATAACGGATATTAATAGTCGGCCAATGCAATTATTTGCGAACGTAATAATAGGCGATGGACGCGATCATCATCATCATCAGCATATCAGCCGTAGGACGTCCACTGATGGACAAAGGCCTCCCTCATTGATCTCCAGGAACTGCGGTTGGAAGCAGCCTGCATCCAACGCCGACCTGCGGTTCTTACCAAGTCGTCTGCCCATCTTGTAGGCACGACGTTGTTGGACGCGATGAGGAATCCAAAATGAATCGTCATTATTAGGAGTATTAAAGAGAGAGACTTTAAAGTTGTTTAAAGAGTGTTTAAAGATAAGTACTGTTTGTTTTCCGAATAAAATAAAATAAAATAAATTACACTCGTACATACATACGGCTACACATCAAGCTATACATTTCCAGTATAAGCTGACCACGCATAGTGTAGGCTTTTCGTAGAGTGAGAGGTCAGTTTATACTGGAAATGTATAGCTTGATGTGTAGCCGTGTGTACCTTGTGCAACTGTCTCTAATTCGAGGCGCAAGACTGAAAACCAAATAAAATTGCATTAATTAATGATGTATAACAAAACTATCATATAAATATCGATAAGGATGTACGTTTTTAGGGTTCCGTACCTAATGGGTAAAACGGCACCCTTTTACTGAGGCTCCGCTGTCTGTCTGTCTGTCGGCCTGTCACCAGGCTGTATCTCATGAATCGTGATAGTTAGACAGTTAAAATGTTTACAGATGATGTATTTCTGTTGCCGCTATAACAATAAATACTTAAAACAGAATAACATAAATATTTAAGGGAATTTCCCATACATCAAACGTGATTTTTTTGCTCGTTTTAGCTCGATTCTGATAAGGGCTACAGGTAGACGCTTCAAATAATCACAAAAGATTTAGTTATATATTCACTTTAAAATAAATAATTAAATTAAAATAAAACAAATAAAAAATTTTGGGGATACAACAAACGTGATTTTTTTGCCGTTTTTATAGATAATGGGTATGGAACCCTTCGTGCGTGAGTCCGACTCGCACTTGGCCGGTTTTTCATAGTTTCCATCAGGCATGCCAAATCTTTAGCTATTTTTAAAAGTGAAGTCTACAAACTTAGCAATACTTAGCTGCTTCTTTACAGTAAACATTGTATTTCCTTTCGATATATATTGTTAAAGTATATATAATATATATGTAAGTATATATTTTATGTTTACATAAGTAAGTAGGTAGGTATATGTAGGATTTTTTTTAGGTTTAGATATTTATTTTTATACATAAATAGGTATTTATTGTAACACCGCCTCCTCACACGTTTTTTCAATCCAGTCCATCCAAAGGTTGCCTGGAAGAGATCGCTTTGAGCGATAAGGCCGCCCATTGTACCACCATTTTCTAGGTTGTTGTAATTTTAAGTTAATGTAATTTGGTGTAACAATAAAGAATTATGTATTTATCCATCATTATATTTCTAGGAACTTCTCCTAAAGTATTTATTGGATACTACGCGTTTATTGTAAGTTTTGGACGTGAATTTGGAATTATTTTCTATAGAGAAAGCTTTAAGGAATCATGTTTCCGCTACACATTGTCGTTAGTTTATACCCTCAAGTTTTAAATATATTAATTACAAAGGAAATGATGCAGTATTTACTGGTAAAAAACAGGATCACGTGAAGCTATTTGAGGTTTAGTGAACTCTTATACAATGTGAAAATGTAAATAGTAGATTTATTTTTGCCCTTAATCAGGAATTTAATCTGTGTTTCTCCATCATCATCATGTCATCTATAGAACATCCAATGCTGAGTCTTACTTTATTGTATGTATCTAATGACTACACAGAAACAAACACACTAATATTATAAATGCAAAAGTTTGGATGTTTGTTGTTACTCAATCACGTCGTAACGGCAAAACCAATTTTGATGTAATTTAGTATATACGTGGATACGTGGATACCTATTACCACATACTTGTTGCAACAGAATGTTTAGTTTTATTTCTATGATAAGAAGTGTAACGCGTACGAAGTCGCGGGCAGCAGCTAGTATAAAAATAAACTAAAAAGTCAATACAATGAGCAGCTTTATCACCGAGAGCGATATCTTCCAGGCAAGCTTTGGATAGACCAAAATTAGCGAAGCTACAATGATATCTTATTAAACATTAAGTGTGTATGTATAGAAAATCTTTGTGACTTGATGCGGCTCAATCTAGTAGACGCCAGTTATTAAACATTTATGATAGCTAGCAGTGGCAGTCGAAGTGGGTGGGGCACATATTGAGGAACTGAAGGCCGTTCGGGCAGAAAGGTTCTCAAGTGGAGACCACGCACTGGAAAGTGCAGCGTAGGACTAGGCAAATGGGGATACATCGACCCATTCCGGAGCCAGTGCCACAACGGGGCCACCACACAAACAATGGCCCACCTGCTCTCATGTCCTCTGTGCCCAACCACCTGCACACGGAATGACTTGTACCAGGCAACAGAGAGGGGTGTGGAGGTTGCTCTCTATTGGGCTAATCAAATTTAAAAGTCAAATAGCCATTGACACGAAAGAAGAAGAAGAAGCGTAGGACTGCCCCCACTAGATGGAAAGACCACCTGATAAAGATTGCTGGGGGTCGTTGGGTGTAGGCTTTAGAAGATCGGTCGCTCTGGAAATGTTTTGGGGGAGGTCTATGTTCAGCAGTAGACGTTCTGTGGGTGATATGACGATGATGGTTAAACTTTTAAGTTCTAAGATTAAGCCATCAAAATGACACCTACGCCTGATGTTCGTGAAACCCTCATTATACGAACACAAATAATTTTGTAGTTATGATTATGCTAAACATGTTCCGGTGCACTTAGGACCAAGGTTTATGTCAGCTTTTCAATCTTATATGTGATCCATCATTATTTAGAGTTTTTTTCTTTATATAACTTATATGGCAAACGAGCATGTAGTTCACTGCTACTGCAACCCATGGATATCCACATAGAATTCAACACAAGGTATTATGTTGTCTTGATCCTTATGTGGATACGTTGTTATACTATAGGACTTAGCTGTTATGACTATGTGCCAGTAATTACAGGAACATACCATTACCATCTAATCGGAACACAGCAGCACAAGTACTGCTATTTGGCGGCAGATAAAGGTAAGGCGGTGGTGCCCACTTCCTCGAGCTCGTTCACAAAAGCTCTACCACCAGTCAGCTTGTCCAGAAAAGGCGAATTTGCCGCGATTCTCTCGTGCGTATTACGCGCGACTGTTTCGTCCAGAAGGAGCGTATCAACGCGCGAGCATTTGGGGACGGTTAAACAATTCAGTATCAAAATGGCACTCCATTTCTCTTGATACGTGCACTCGCTCTGAAGTTCGCGCGTAATCTGGACGCAACAAGGCGTATCTAGTATCTCGACTCGCAACACGCGCGTATAACGCGCGAGTCGAGAGTGTGGTGATTTGCACGCGATTTATGCGCGTATTTTAAATCGCGCGATGCTTGTGGATGCAGTATGTTGGCGCCAAGTATCTCGCCAACGCTCGTATCGATTCGGGGCGAATTCGCCCCTTCTGGACAAGGTCTTAAGTAATGACCTAATGACGCATAGACGCACTCATATTTACTGGTTGTGATTTCTTACGATATTTTTTTGTTCCCATTAATTGTATATTGTATTATAAAAATATCTATACTTTTATACGTGAAGAGAAATGATTTATTTCAATCATTATTGATGTCTAACACCTTTCCTCTCGGTTTGTGGGAATGTTTTGGTAAAAGGGACGGAAATGTGTAACAGAAAACCGGGGAAGCGCGCGCTATTTGATTTGACCAATGAGCGCGCGCGTTGGTCAGATGTTACACGGATTATCACATTAATAACGAGATTTATCACGTACCGTTTATCGGTATTTTGACCGACAATGCTTTTAAGTACGGGATTTATCACGTATCTTTTTATCGATGTTTTCGACCGACAATGTTTTATTTTTATTTTTTTATACTACATAGTGATGCAACAAGCTTGTTTCCCCCTGTTTCGGTTCAATTCGTGAATTTTCATCAGGATGAGTGATAAACCCCGTATTTATAATAATACTTGTTATATTATTTACAATCATAGTCAAGGCAGTGAATGTTAATATTTATTGTTTTAAGATATTAGCGGCCATTAAAAGATAACAATCTATGTTGAAAACTTGAAGCGTTCGTACATCGATTTATTGCTAAATTATCTTGTGATGATCTACAAATACAAGCTGGCTCTTTACACAGTACAGTCACCTTCATAAGTGTTTTATAATCACGGTATTTACGTTTATATGAGTCACAATTTTTCATTATTTAATACCAATAGATCTTCGTTTGACGACAATTTCACCTGTTAAGCGATGATGCGGTCTAAGATGGACTAAGACCTTGTCCAGATGGGGCGAATTCGCCGCGAATCGTTGGCGAGATACGTGGCATCAATACACTGCGTCCACAAGCATCGCGCAAATATAAAATACGCGCGTAAACCGCGTGCCAGACTCCCGACTCGCGTGTTATACGCGCGTGCTGCACACGAGAGATGTCTTGTTGCGTCCAGATTACGCGCGAACTTCAGAGCGGAGTGCACGTATTAAGAGAAATGAAGTGCAAAAATTTTGTTTAACACTCGCGCGTTGGTACGCTCCTTCTGGACGCAACGGTCGCGCGTGATACGCGTAAGAGAATCGCGGCGAATTCGCCCTTTCTGAACAAGCTCTAAGATAAACAGGATACCTATAACTCTTGCCTTAAATAGACCCGGATGGTGAATGCAATGATAACTTTCAGATGAAAATTATATTCCGATCTCGATCATTATACAGTAATCGACCCGACAAATAACTAGGCAAAATCAGTTTTCGTAACTTCTAAGGGAAAATCTAACAAAAGAATCGCGTGAGTTACCTCGTACCAGTCTCTATCAACAATGCATAAAAAATATAGATTTGTACAATCCCTTCTATAACAACTTCAACCTTAGCTCAATGCAAATAAGTTTAAAATTGTTCACTTTATTGGTGGAAACACCGTGGATAATCATTTGGTTCCGGCACTTACGAAGTTAAAAATACGTTGATATACCTTCCTTAAAGTCCGTCACGCTAAGTCTGCATATAGCGAAGAATGGCGGAATAATAATTGTTCACCTCGCCCACATACACATATACAATTATTAACCTAGAGCGACTTGCGCAATAATGTCTAATCGTATTGCCTAAATAAGATTAGGAGAGTTGTCAAATCATACAAATACGTCAAATTTAAACATGTTTAGGGATCGTTGTGCAAGTCGCCCTTACACTTAAATTATTGGCGTCTGTGACGACATTTGTAGTCAGCGCATCGACATACCACCGTGAAGTGTACTAAGCACATACTGAGCAGACGCATTTTAATGCAACTGCTCAATTGTGATAATTTGATGAAAGTGGCATAGGATGTTCCTGTTATCACAATAAAAAGTTAATATGTTTGTTTATTTATTTATTTGTTTGTCAATCACATCATAAGTTTAGTATGTACGTAGATTATAATCTAGAATAACACATAGGCTACTTTATATCCCATAAATCAGAGCCCATGGGATAAAAATGAGATGTCAAGTCAAGTTGCAACAGCGAGTTTAGCTTTATTTCTAGGTTACCTACACATTTAGTAGTGTAACGCGAACAAAGTCGCGGGCAACAGGTAGTAATTATATTAATAAAATAAAATGTAAACAATGAAAATATAATAAAGTCTAGCTTGGAGCGCGCCGTCACCGACCGTGGTCTGTATGGACTATTGAAATAAAATATATTATGGACGCAAAATAAATATTATGGCGGTGTACGTATTTTTTGCACTTTAGAATGATGCAGGTTATTTTAAATCATTATCTAAGAGGAAAGTAAAATTAAAAAACACAATGTGCATGTAAGTAGACAATGTAAGTAGGTTTATGTATTTATTCTAACTGTGATCGGAGTTTATTGTTATTTGTGTTTCTTTTGTTTTTTTTTAATTATCATTAATATTGTTATAACCTTTTTTTTGTTACCTCTGAGGTTGGCAGATAGAAAATGCTAATAGCATTAAGCCTACCTCTTGTACATGTAATTTGTATTTTTGTGCAATAAAGTATTAAATAAATAAATAATGTACCATTCCCATCGCTATGCAGACTAAGCGTGGCCAGGCCGGCCAATTCATGATAAATGATGGTGCCACTTATCATCAGCGGGGGACGTCAAGGTTCTGATTGTTATGATTTGAATGTCACAGAATCTGAAAGGTTTTGTAATTCACAATGGCGAGGTGGATGAACTAACTGAGCCTGTATATAAGAGGTGGCAGGTTCGATTCCCGCAGAAAAATGTTTGCGTATCTGCAAATTTGTAGGAGCTTTTGACGACGTTAAGTGTTGAGGTGCTTTTTAAGCTGTTTTGTTACTGTCTCGATAAACTGACGGTCGTTAGGGTAAAAAGTTTCTCAAGTGGAGATCAAGATTACGTTATAATTGAACCAGAAGTGTGTTTATGACTAACGTCATAAATCCGGTAACTAGCTATAAAGTGATAAAATATGTGTACTGTCGGTGTATCTTTAAATAAATAAATAAAATAGCATAAATAAATGTTGCGGGTCCTTTTTAATAATTAAATAACTAGTAGTTCGCCCCGAACTGAGATCTCGCGAGTCTCCTAGAAAGCAAAAAGAAATATTATTCATAATCTTCGTCTAACAAAATAGTGCCACGAAATAATAACCAATTAACTTGACCTACAGTTTCATTCAAATTACAAGTAACGGGAGTTCTTGTTATTCTTTGTATTTTTAGGAGTAGAAATTGCAGTTATGATGGATTTCAGACTTTTCCTTATATTTGTGTTACTAAAGCTCCACGAATACCGAATTTCAGCACTGTGGGGTCACTGGTGTACCCTGTGAATTTCGTCAAAGTTCAGTTTTTATTATGGCTAATAACTTAAAAACTACAAGGTTCTAGCTAAAAATAAAAAAGGAGTCGAAATATATCAACCCCCAACCTCAACCCTTCCCCCGCTGCGCCCACATTTTTAAGCTCATTTAGTCACACCAAAATTGTACCATCTCTACCTAGTAGTACTTACGTTTTATCACGTAGCGATCTCTATCAGACAAGCTTTAGATAGAATGGTTCTTGTAAGTTTTACTAGAGACCCTAGCTCTCACTCAATGGTATAAGCAAGGCTACACATCAAACTATAAAGTTCCAGTATAAGCAGACCTCGCATTGTTTAAACTCTCCGCACAATGAGAGGTCAGCTTGTACTGGAAAAGTAAAGCATCAAGTTTAGCTAGATGAACACGTACGAATCTTAACAGAAACTCGCTGATTGCCAAAAGTATCTCAACATTATTTCGTAAACACTAATGTAATACCAAATTACTTGAAAACCGAACATATAATTTTAACACTCCATTGAGGTCAGCACGGTAACCTTAAAGACGAAGCGTATAATTCACGCTTAAATAAAATTATAGTAACGATTTGAATTTCAGTAATTGATTTAAGCTTACTAATCTAAATTAGATTACATGTTATAGGTAAATTAACACACCTAGGCTGCATTCCGAATCACGCTAAAATCGATATCATCGTGCTAGAGTCTGTCAAATGAAAGTAGACCCTGAAAAATCGCGGCAAATTAAAAAAATATCAGCGTGGCAACCCAAACATTAGGGAATAATAATGATGCCACACTCCGATTCTCATTTTCCCTAATCTGTTGAAAAAAAGTCAAGAGTACCTTAAACGACGACCTATTTGAAGAATATTAAGAGAATGACTGAAACGAAAGAAGTAAGTCAGATTCATGGGAAATGGTCATCCGTGGTTCCTGCCTACATCTTCGGGAAAAGGCAGTTTTTGCCTATTTTTCCGGTTCAGAATGACAAAACCTATAAAATAGTTCAATATTATTAATCTGCAGTTGATAAGAGTTGGTTACAATTCGTTATTATTATAGTTATTTATAGTACGTGCAAATATTATATTATACCACCCTAAATTTACCCAGCTGTAGAACATAGCGTCCGTAGGTGGAAACACATTAGTATTGCCATGTAAAAAGTTACGAAAAAATGCGAGTGCCTACTTTCGTTTGACAGACTCTAACAAGCGTTCCGAGTCACCGTGAGTGATATTGGTGATATCGGTTTGGAGCATGGACGTCGTTAGCGCAAAATAGCGGATGTAATGACGTAATGTATTCTCAGAATATTTACTTATATATTCACTTTGAAAGTAAATATGTAAATTAAAATAAAACAAATATTTAAGGGGGCGCCCATACAAAAAACGTGATTTTTTTGCCGTTTTTATAGATAATAGAAGGGAACACTTCGTGCGCGAGTCGGACTTGCACTTGGCCGATTTTTTTTAATCATTCGTGTCGATTTCTTTCAAAATTAAAAGATAAATATGCAGTTATTGTTTTCTTATAAATCGAGGGCATGACTCTTTTCATGACTTTTTTCTAACTCTCGTGGTTTCTGACTTGGCCATTACCGCCCTGCTCATAAAACCGTCCTGTATAGCAACTTATAGCTTATAAAGTAAATTAAACATTTTATAGGAAAAGAAAACTATATAAATAATATCGCACTAATATTATAAATGCGAAAGTTTGGATGTTTGTTTTCATTTCATTAATCAATCACGCCGTAATCACACGACAGAACCGATTTTGATTAAATTTGGTTTATACGTAGATTATAACCTGGATCACCACATAGGCTACCTTTTATCCCATAAATCAGTTCCCATGGGATAAAAAATGGTGTGTCGAGTCAAATTGCAACAGCGAGTTCAGCTTTATTTCTAGGTTATCTACACATTTAGTAGTGTAACGCGTACGAAGTCGCGGGCAACAGCTAGTATAAAATAAACTGTACAATCAGTAACGATGCACATGCAATATTTATAATGAGACGTTTATAAGTCCTTAGTTATAATAGCAACGTAAAGTCAGTCGCTACCACTTGACATAATAAGCTCATTATTATTCTATGAATGGCTGAGAACCTTCATGCTGATTATATCGAAAGGCGGAATGCTTTATATAACTACAGCTTATTATTTTATCAAAAACAAGATGGAAAATAGTTATTTGTTATACAAGAGTGAAAATTTGCTTGTTAACCGCGTGCTCTATTTTGATGACCGAGCAAGCGAAGGATTCTAAAATTAAAATTAGAATCCTGAGCGGTTGCGAGGGAATCAAAAGAGCACGAGGTGAAAATCTTTGCACTCGAGTGCAACACGTAACTTTTCATCCCACCTCAGCGAGGAAATAACTAAATGCAAAAAAGTAATACACTAAGAAGGTTCCGATTCTGAGTTTTTAACATATTAAAAAAGGTTGTATGATAAATTCGGCACCATGTAGGTAATAGGTATAATGATGTTTTGAATTCACAAACTTAGTGCACACGATGTTCTAAATTCAAATTACTTTATCCTCTAGCGGATGAAAACGGCGTTTGCACTCAGATATCGAAGAGCAAAAATAATCTTTCTGATATATAAAAATGGCGTTTGCACTCAGATATCGAAGAGCAAAAATAATCTTTCCGAGATATAAAAACGGCGTTTGCACTCAGATGTCGAAGAGCAAAAATAATCTTTCTGATATATAAAAACGGCGTTTGCACTCAGACATCGAAGAGCAAAAATAATCTTTCCGAGATGGGGAGTGAAAAATATTTTAGAGTACATCATCATCATGGGCCTTTACATCCTCTATAGGAGATGATTTGAGTAAAGCGTCAGGTTGGATAGTTTAGGCACTTTCTTTCATGGCTAAGGAGGCATATTTCAGAGCGGCAGCCACGATCGCACTAGTCTACAACATTTTAGATAAAACGTGCAAACATTTTAAATTGAATACCTTCATTTTTAGATATTCAAGTTTCATCTTTAACAAGGTGTTTGTTGTTTTTCTGTTTTTTGCTGGAAGCATTGTCTTTGTCTGCTTGCAGTCGGCTCTACGTTACCAGTCTTTCTGGTGCTCCTTTTCGGAATTCATTCTCAGTCTGTGTTTGATTACCGCAGTTGGCGGATTGGAGAGATTAATATGAAAATGAAAAATGAAAAATATGAAAAATATATTTATTTCAGCAAAACAATATAAAACACAAGTAACAATATAAGACACAAGTAACAATAGTAATCTAATCTTACAATTACATAAATAGAAGTAATTTAGTATCTAAATATAATATATAATATTTAAACAACATAGACTGATATAATAATAATACTGATAGACACTAATAATCATGTACCTTGTTTGTTTAAGAGAAATAAATTGATTTGCTGGCGGGAATCATGATACGGTTTCCTTTGATACCCACACTAGATAATAATCTGTATCGTGGGTATCTATACGATTTAACATAAAGAGTTAATGAGCCTCGGTTGGCAGCTTTGTTCACTAAGGTGTTTGAGAATGTTTAATGTAAATGCGTTATAGTATATACGTATGTATATAAGTATACTACTAATAAATTATAATAATTATTAATATAATATATTATGTATATAAATATAGATGGACATTTTTATTTAAGTTTTGTTTAAGCTAAAGATAATAGTAGGCATTCTGTGCAGTCATATGTTAGAGTAGTAAGCCAATTTGTTATCACATGTTTCGCTTTGGAGCTGGAATAATGTTTTATGTCACCTGCTTTGACAACTTTATTGTATAGTAAAGATGAAACAAAAGGGCTAAATCGTTTGGCAAAGGACGTATTCACAGGTGCAGTGTGAATTTTAAAAACCCTTTGAGATAACAAGTCTTGGTAAATATCACTGTTGAGTACAGTCCTGTGAACAGCAAGAGAAATGTTCAGGACAAACAGTTGTCGAACGGAGAGAACACCACTTTCTTCGTAAACTTTTACAGTGGGATATCTGAAGGGCATTTTTAACATAGTCTTTAAAACTGATCTCTGTGCTCTTTCTACCTGTATAAGTGTTGTTTTTGGAGCACTCCCCCAACAGGTGATACAGTATGTCAAAAGGCATTGGCAGAGAGCCAAAGATGTAGACCTCAGGGTATTAGAGTTAGCTGCATTCCTAAGCTGCCTCATAACGTTTATAATTTTGCGAGTTCTAGCGGATAAACTGTTAATGTGTTCTTTAAAATTAAGATTCTGGTCTACAAGGACACCCAAAGTTTCATAAACCTAGTTCGGCCAATCTCTTCGCAGTTACAGTTTACTGAAATTTCATTGCTGCATCTGTGAAGTTTAATAGTTAAAAGGTTTTCCGGAGGCGAAGATGCGCGAGTCTTATGAAAACAGATAAACTTGGTTTTTTGCGTGTTGAGGGTCAAAAGGTTTGTTTGGAGCCAGTGGTTCACCAGTTTCATGCCCTGCTTGGCGTGTAAGGTTGCGTTCGTGATAAAATAGTAGATATAATTAGTGTTTGGTGTTAGCTTGGCTCCTTCTCTTGCTAGGGCGTCTGCTTTGTTGTTCTCTGGACAGGAACCGTGAGATTTAGTCTATTTGATGGTCCATTTGATGGATGAAACCTTATTAGCACTGTCGCTTAACCCGATATAACTCATAGAACAAAGAGTTAACCTTGTGCATACATTATAACGCAACCAAACAAAGACATGTGTACAAACATGCAACCGCGTTCGAGTTACATAATTTACATACAGCAAGAGTAAGTGGTATGTTGTCAAAAAATAAACAACAGTTCACACTACACAAAATTTCCAAAATGCAAATTATACAAAGGAGCTACAAGTCCATGAAGCAGCTTATGAAAGGTTCCCTGCCCTGACACAAGCGGAAACTCATCGACATATGTATCCTGCCCATATTGACCTACGGAGCTCAGACTTGGTACTTGACAGAAGCACAAAAGTCCCAACTCAAGATTGCAGAGAGACGACGTGTATGCATTCTAACCAGATTGTCAGATTTGGCTGTGGACCGTGATGGATGGAGGGGACATGGGGAGACCTTTGCTCAGCAGTGGGACAACATATTTTCATAACATCAACATAACAAAATTTCCATAGCTCGCTGTGCGACTTTCAGTTTATGGACTAGTCCCACCGTAAGTGTCTTCGCTTTGGCTGCATATGTCATATGATGATGACCTATGTATGGATGCAAAGCTTGTGTACTATATTTTTACAGACTGTCATAAAACAGCTTCTTTTGGGGTACAGCCTCAGTCGAATATATGAACGTTTGTTGTCGTTGTCTTTCAAATATGAGTCAGAATTTTTTTGAAAAGATTTTGCAACTCATTTTTGCATCCGTTTACTTTCACCAAAACAAAGTGAAATAAGTGCATAATGACAAGACACTTTCAAAAACTTACTGTGAGACTCATTGGCTTTTGTTATGAATGTCAAGCATTGATGACATTTTGTTGAAAATTTGAGAGGATTAGATCCTCTCTCCAAAATATTTAGAATTATTGAAGTAAACTGCGCTTTCTCAATATCGCAAATAATATAATATACCTAATAAGAGTACATTATGGAAGTTGAGAAACGTTGTTTCAAATTTAATATGAGTATGAGTCAATTTTATCATTTACCTACGTTCAAATCTCATTAATTTCTGTAGTAATTGCAATACCAAATTACTGATTTAAACGAGTATTTATCGCATATAAATACCTCCGTGGTGCAGTGGGCGGATAGCCAGCTGAGACGCAGGAGGTAGCGGGTTCGATTCCCGCCGCGGAACAAATGTTTGATGATCTACAGATATTTGTTCCGGGTCTGGTTGTTTCTCTATAAAATATAAGTATGTATTTACAAAAAAATGTATATAAGTGTTCTATCAGTTACCTGGTTTCCATAGTACAATCTCTGCTTAGTTTGGGGCTAGATAGCGCTGTGTGAAATGTCCAGCAATATTTATTTTTATTTTATTTTTTATATGTCCCTTTTTATTTGTTATCCCGACGTCTCTACGGTTTTGTTTTGTTGACTGTTGCAGCACAATCGAAACAACGGGATAACAAATAAAATAGGTACATACGCAATAAATACCCATTTAAATCGGTAGTTATGTACAGTGATCGCAAAAGTTTGAAAAAAACAATTACAGTACCAGTTATCGCGACCAAAACTTCAACATTTCAGAGATTTATTACCTATGATCTTAAAAAAGATTACCTCCTATTGAGGGTCTTTGTATTTTTGAAGTAAAACTTCTTTACGCACGCTTGACTTGGGAAGTAAGCTGGTGAATGCGTTACGAAAACTGCGAACGGAAGTTGAGAGGGAGATATAAGTTAGTGAAGATAATGTTAATGTGCGAGTGCGAGTTGCGTCTGTCCAGAGTGAACATAGACTGATCGACCTACAGACGTGTGGACAATTTTGTAATTGAACAATTTTATAAATTAATATTTTTAAAAAGAAGTTTTACTTCAGTCGTGTGGTCTAAAGCACACTTATTTTTTATGTTTAATGTATAAGTAGATTACTCCTTACCCTTTAATGATGGTTGGTACAATACCACAAACGTGGGAGCTGAACTTTAACTCACAAAAATCTGACAGCTCAAAACAATATCTGTCACAGCTTACCATTATGAACCGTCAAAATACAAGGAAAACAACAGTTCGTGTGAACCTCGCTTTAGAGAGAGGCGTTGTGATCATGCAAATAGTTGTATCAGATTGAAACATTGATACCGGTAATCTTGACAGAGTGGCATTAGTTTATTACTGAAATATACATACAATGTACTCGCCCGAAGATGTTACACGCATGATAATGCTAAACAAATTGAATTTGGTCTTTCTGATTTTGAAATAGCTACAGATTGATAGCTGCGATAGTTTTAAAAGTATTCGGCTATTAGGCCTATGAATATAATGAAGCTTAAATGACGTAGAGTTATTGCAACACCTCTATAACAAGAAAATTTTGTAAGCCTTTAAGCTTATTGTGCGCATGGTGGAGTGTGAGATTTGGCATAGTTTACGTTTATATGGAGAAGAGGCGAAGGCGAATGGTAAAATTAAGTTAAAAAGTGGTTCGCCACGAACCACTTTTTCTCGCGAGTCTCCCAAAACACAAAAATAATATTCTTAGGGCGACTCGCGCAACGATGCCTAAACGTATTTAGTGGCTGAATATGATTTAAAGAGTTGTCAAATCATACAAATACGTAAAATTTAAACATGCTTATTCGCTAAATACGTTTGGGATCGTTGCGCGGGATCTTTGTTAAATAGGCACCAGTTAGTAAAAGGTAGGTACCTAGATTAACGTTAAATAGACGTCAGGTGTTTGACATAAGAAAGGTGATCTATACTAATATTATAAAGAGGAAAGATTTGTATGTTTGTGTGTGTGTTTGTAATGAATAAACTCAAAAACTACAGGTCCGATTTCACTATTGGAAAGCTACGTTCACCTTAAGTAACATAGACTACTTTTTACCCAACTGCGCAAAGGAGGGTAATGTTTTTATTGAAAAACTACGCGTGCAAAGCTGCGGATTGGTCAGCTAGTTATATATAAAAAGTGCACTTTTTAGGGGTATGCTTGCCTTTGCTTAAAGGGCCTTCTATTTCTGTCTCTTATTCAAGTGCCTTTCACGCTGTCTGCGTAATCCGGCTAAAAGTAAGAAACGTTAGAAATCCGTATTTTAAAAATATTCGAAGAAAAAGACAATATTTTTATTTTAAAACTAGCTGACCAATCCGCAGCTACGCACGCGCAGTTTTCAAATAAAAACATTACCCTCCTTTACGCAGTTGGGTAAAAAATAGCTTATGTTACTCAGGATAAATGTAGCTTTTTAATGGTGAAAGAATTTTTGAAATCGGACCAGTAGTTTTTGAGTTTATTCATTACAAAAATACACACAAAGATACAAATCTTTCCTCTTTATAATATTAGTATAGATATAGATAAAAATAAGATTCTACTTATAACGTTATCAGATACTAACAAAAAACTATTTAAGTTAGTAGCCCAATAAATATTTACCTATAAAATTAGTTACATTTTTTGTTTAGGGTATATCAGGGTGTCATAATCGTATGAGCGACAAAGCCCTTTTGTTAATTAATTAAAAAACAGTTTCTAAATAACAAAAGTTTTAGATCACATTTAAATATCCATATACTCCATTTCCTTAAACAGTGATCGTAGGACAAAAATCTTCAATGAAAAATTGCCCAAAATCAAAAAATAATAAACTACCGTTGAAAGAACAAGCGCTCGAAATGGGTCACTTTAATTCGGAACCAGTTACTAATTTGAACATAGAGAATCTCATTAGACCAAGGCTAAAGAATGGAAGGACTTGTGAGCCAGTTTAATCTGGTATGTAAATTCAGATGATATTTTGACTACAAATGGGTGGTCTAGCTGTTGTCTGAGCTTATGAGTTTTGCAATACAAATATGTTAATGTACGCGGTTTGGATTGCAAATGGGATTCAATTTAAAATGCGAGTTCAGGGATTCAAAATATAGAGAATATTTTTTTAACTACGCACTAAGCCAAACAGAAACTTAGAAATTGAAAAAAATAAGCAACCCGTTGGTAAGAACCGCAGGTCGGCGTTGCATGCAGGCCGCTTCCAACCGCAGTTCCTGGAGATCAATGAGGGAGGCCTTTGTCCAGCAGTGGACGTCCTACGGCTGATATGATGATGAAGCAACCCGTTGATTGACGACAGAAGGCAGTAGTGAGCGAATACGAATACCGTATCGAATACATTCGTTCCCACCGCGGAACGAATGTGTGCATGATCTACAGATATTTGTTCCGGCAAAAAGTATATAAGTGCTTATCAGTTACCTAGTTCCTATTACTTCCCATTGTACAAGATCTGCTTAGTTTGGGGTTGGATAGTACTGTGTGAAATATCCAGCAATATTTATTTTATTTATGTATTTATGAATATCACTGGTGGTAGAGCTTTTGTGAACGGGCTCGAGGAAGTGGGCACTACCGCCTTACCTTTATCTGCCGCCAAATAGCAGTACTTGTGCTGCTGTGTTCCGGTTAGATGGTAATGGTATGTTCCTGTAATTACTGGCACATAGGCATAACAGCTAAGTCCTATAGTATGGCAATGTATCCACATAGATATCAAGACAACATAATAGCTTGTTTTTTATTCTATGTGGATATCCATGGGCTGCAGTAGCCACTTAATATCCGGTGGACTGCATGCTCGTTTGCCATATAAGTAGTATAAAAAATGATAGTGCTGTGTTATGTATTTACGAACATCACCGAAGCTTCGTAAACTGGCTGTCTACTAGCCTATGATTTTGTAGCATCATTACATGTTTTTGCACATTAGCCATGTATATGTAATGTTTATACAAAATCTAAACACTTGTGCCAGAAGTAAAGGATGTTGTCGATTATTTCGAGTAGTCGGTTCAAGGAGATATCAATTACTCGCCGATCACGAGACCGTAGGTGCTGCAATACTGGTGAGAATTTGTTTGCTTAGATTTTTATACCTACCTTTTTTAGGGTTCCGTACCCAAAAGGTAAAACGGGACCCTATTACTAAGACTCCGCTGTCTGTCTGTCACTAGGCTGTATCTCATGAACCGTGATATTTAGACAGTTGAAATTTTCATAGATGATGTATTTCTGTTGCAGCTATAACAACAAATACTAAAATCAAAATAAAATAAATATTTAAAGGGGGCTCCCATACAACAAACGTAATTTTTCCAGGTTTTTGCTCGATATTGATAACTACAACAGGTAGAACAGCTTGAAATATTCACAGAATATTTAGTTATATATTATCTTTGAAATAAATAATTAGGTTAAAACAAAACAAATAGTTTAATGGGGCTCCCATACAACAAACGTATTTTTTTGTTTTGCTCGTTTTTATAGATAATGGTACGTAGCCCTTCGTGCGCGAGTCCGACTCGGATTTGGCCGGTTTTTATTATTTTATGTTATTTGTGGGGAAACAGGCTTTTTTATACTACTTAGGTATATGGCAAACGAGCATGCAGTGCGCCAGATGTTAAGTGGCTACTGCAGCCCTTGGATATCCACATAGAATTCAAAACAAGCTATTATGTTGTCTTGATCTCTATGTGGATACGTTACCATACTATAGGACTTAGCTGCTATGCCTATGTGCCAGTAATTACAGGAACATACCATTACCATCTAACCGGAACACAGCAGCACAAGTACTGCTATTTGGCGGCAGATAAACGTAAGACGGTGGTGCCCACTTCCGCGAGCCCGTTCACAAAAGCTCTACTACCAGTATGCTTACGGCCCACCTGATAATAAGCGGTCACCGTCACCTATTGATTATTATTGATTATTTGTTGTTACAGCGGCAACAGAAATACATCATCTGTGAAAATTTCAACTATCTAACTATAACGGTTGATGAGACCTGGTGACAGACGGACAGTCAGACAGACAGACAGCGGAGCCTTAGTAATAGGGTGCCGTTTTAGACTTTGGGTACAGAACCCTAAAAAAGACTTCTCTAAAAAAAACTCCTAGTTATATTATCGAATTTAAAAAAGATCGACTAAATTTAGGTGATTAATTCGATATAAAACTTACTGCCTACTCTTGCAATCGACATCCAAAAATAAAGACCGTTTTGATATCTCTTTCGGAAATGGCTGCGCGAACCCTAAAAAAATACATTATACAAAGAAAAACAATTGAATTCGATTTAATTCTTAAATAATTGGTATAACTTAAAACTTAGATCTATCAAAATGTATTGTTAATTTTAATCAAAAGCCAATTCGTATCTTCCATAAAAGGCATAACCACATTTGGCATAAACGTTTGAGACATCTAAATAATTCACACGATATAAAAATAACAGTTTTTTTTAAATGCCGCAAAACATTGTCTTTCAAATCTGTATTCTGCATCTTAAAATAAATAGTTTATGTGTCTGGGAAAATTGGAATGTAGACCATATTTTTTCGGTTTTATTTCTGTGATATAGTTTGTTCAATGAGTTCATAACTAGGATACTTCTGGGTTATGGGGTGTTGAATATTTTTGATAGAAGTTAAATGTTATGTTATTGCTTAGGATGATATATTCCTACCAGTCTGCTCCGACTTTCGGTACTTTGGGTCATTGATTCAAAACGGACAACATAGACTGGGACGGTAAAAATAGAACAAATGCGGGATGGATGAAATGGCGACATGTTACAGGAACAACGTGCGATCCTCGAATGCCCCTTAAACTTAAGGGGAAAATTTACAAGACGATCATAAGACCTGTCGTAATGTATGATTCTGAGTGTTGGGCCATGAAAGGGACTGATGAAAGAAAAGTGCACGCGGCGGAAATGCGAATGTTGAGATGGATGTGAGGTAACAAGAAAGGATAAGATAAGGAATGATTATATTAGAGGGATTTTAAAAGTAGCACCAGTAATAGAAAATGTGACTAAAAGTGTGTTAGATGTGATTGTGGATGGACTGTGTGAAGAATGATATGGGTACGAAGGAAGTGGCAACGGAGATGACGTGGATGGACTGTGTGAATAATGATATGGGTACGAAGGAAGTGGCAACGGAGATGACGTGGATGGACTGTGTGAAGAATGATATGGGTACGAAGGAAGTGGCAACGGAGATGACGTAGATGGACTGTGTGAAGAATGATATGGGTACGAAGGAAGTGGCAACGGAGATGACGTGGATGGACTGTGTGAAGAATGATATGGGTACGAAGGAAGTGGCAACGGAGATGACGTGGATGGACTGTGTGAAGAATGATATGGGTACGAAGGAAGTGGCAACAGAGATGACGGCTGATAGAGAGATGTGGAAGAGGAATACATATTGTGCCGACCCGGCGTAATGTAGTAAAAGGGCAGGAGGAAGAAGAGGAGTTAATGTTATGATAGGTACTCGCGATGTTTTTTTTTACCGCTTATGAAAACGTATCGTATACACGCCAACCACGTATAAACGCAAAATCTGTATGCGATACAACCTTACGATAACTGGTTAGAGTAGTAGTAGTAGACAATTTATTTATTTTTTAGTTAACAAAATATATACTTAACTAGTGTTTTTTTAGTGTAAATTTAACTGCGAAATAACATAAAATAACGCGATGTAAAAATGAAACACTTTATTGTACATCATAAAAATAATATTTATAAACAAAGATACAAAGCAAATAGTAACAACATATAAACAAATTTCACGAAACCTAACCAAACATAGGTGATTATAATCCAATCATTTACATATTATTAGTAAGTGCTAAACATTTTAATTCATTCAGAAACCTCGGTCTCCGTACAAGGGAATTTCCTTATCTCAAATCATAAATCGTATTATTTATGAGTCATTAAGCTTTTGCACACGGGCACAGGAAGCCATAATTAAAGCAATAATAGTTATACAACTTTTTAAACAGCTGAAACTTTTAACCCACACATGGAAATAACTTTGGTTTGATCCAAAAATAATATATAATACCAAATTAAATGCAAGTTTTAAACACTTTTCTACCTAACAAGAAAATGCGTGAGGCCGTCGCAGCACAGAATCATATGTTCAACCTAAATGTGGGCAAAGTCTTTGCCCACATTTAGGTGAAAGAAAAATTACAAAATGTTATCTCGTTTAGAAGTTGAATCAAATTGAAAGTTGAAAACAGCTACATTTGTTATTTTTTTCTCATAGTAAATAAACAGGTAGAACTTTTTGTAAGTTCACTTTGCAGATAAAAGGTCAGTGAATGGCATACATTTTTTTGAGCACTTAGAACTGATTCCTCTCTGAGGAGAAAGCCTCCAAATAAGACCAATGAGCTACTATATACGCCTTAAAGTTACACAAAGTAAAAACATACTTGGATCGCTTTATAAAGCCACACTAACCGCTTAATAACGATGAAAAACCAAACAAAAAAAATTTCATGTTATTTCACACAAAAATAAATTAGTAAGTCAGTGATTTTTACAATTTCTACATTTTTTTTTGTCAATTTCAATCAGTATATTTTCACGTTTACAATGTTAACTTGTTATGTGAAATATTATGTCATTTATTTTATACTAGCTTCCGCAAGCGGCTTCGCACGCGCGGTTTGTCAACAAAAACTTACATATGTGTTAACCCAGGTTATAATCTACGTACATACCAAATTTCATGGAAATTGGTTCAGCCGTTACGACGTGAAAGACTAACAAACATCCACACATATATTTATACAAACTTTCACGTTTATAATATTAGTGGGATGGGATTATTGAAATTATAATAATGTAAGAAATATATGAATAGAATAGAGATTGCATTTAAATTGAAAATCATGAATGATTAATTGTACAATTTTTTTATATTTTTTTCCCTTTCAATATTTTTTTTTTAAATTTTATAGGCTTGCGTTTGACCACGATCTCGCCTGATGGTAAGCGATGATGCAGTCGATGATCAATTCGACGCCCATCAACTGTATGTGGAACTAAAGAGAATAGTCACAAAGATAAACCATTACAAGTAATATTTTTATTTTTTAGAAAAATCTACGAAGCTAATCAACATAAATCGTTCCTACAGTAACGATTAATTTTGACCGCGTATTTGAAGTCATAGCGTCAGATTTTCTTCTTTTTTTCGGATGGACTTTTCTCGCTGTTGGCCTTTGGCCGTTGCAGCTTAATCGAACTTTTGGCGAGCGCAGATGGCGCTCAGCCCTATAAGTTTTAATGAGGCAACTAGCGCAAGGGCACTGCTTAGGTACGAACCTCGGCTTGGGCCATTGCCAGGATGGGGATAGGGGAGAAACGCCCGGGTACCTCGTATAGGCGGCGACTAGAGATGGGTCGTCCACGATTTTTTCACAAACGAAACGAAACCGTTCATCTTTGATCGTCGACTAGTCGATCAAGTAGTTGAATTTTTCGACTAGTTCATAACGTGACCTATAGTCTATTCGTTAAGTAATTGCTATCCTTTTTCTTTAATCGACAGGATAATTTTAATAAATGCTTAACTCACTATAACTATTTATTCAAATATGAACGCTACCTACATAACTTTAAAGTTCAAATTTATTTTATCGTCGCGTCGAACCAGCTATCTACCGTTCCCGTATTATACGACTATGTTTACGCGTCGAGCCGTCGCGCTCTAGTTGAAACAAACGTCTCAACATTTTGTTCAACCGTTTACGAATTCAACAAGTCTACGAATAAACGATAGACCGTTGAAGCGTCGAATGTTAATCAACGGTTGATTCGACTAGTCCGTTGAATAAACGCCCATGCCTAGCGGCGACTGAAGGGACTCGTTGACCGCGCCGGCGAGGTCGGCGTAACTGTTAAGTGTTTGCCCTGTCTAACGTTTATTATCGGGGGTGATTTTGTTTTATTCAGGTCTCCGAGAACGTGTCTCGGTCGACGGAGGGTTTATTTTATTCTTTCTTACCTAATATTTTACATAAATGTGGGAAATGACTGCACGAGTCGACTGCTTAATAGTGCACCTGACAGTATCGATCGATGCCAGATTTATTATTCGTCCCTACAGGCGCAGGCGCCAGGCATTCATATAACGATCCAAAACTTTAAACAAAACTAACATTTATTACAATAGAACTAAGATATACCTGTTATAGTAGTTTATAAGTTATAACATTGTGTTACTAAACAATGTAATATAGACTTTATATTGTCGTATTAAAGTGGTAAATAAAGCAACAAGTAAACGACTCACTTCGAAGAACAACGCGGAGAATTTATACTGATAGCATTTTGAGGAAAATCGATAAAATCAAGCCATAAATCTATCGCGGTTTCTAATAATTCGTGAAAAAATTATATAATTTGTATAGACTTTTAGCCGCAACCAAGATTGTGAAATATTGTTATTTGATCTAACAAAGCGAAATCTCCAAATCAACTTGGTCAAATCGGCGTTGTATGCATGCATGTATGTTTGTTTGTCACAGGACTTTCAACTGCCTGTCAACTTTCGAAGCGTTGATCTGAGCATCGTGAAATTTTATACATAGTTAGGTAGTGATTCCACAATTCTGGTATGACTAAACGAGCTAAAAATATGGGGGTAACACCAACAAAAGAGATAACCATATACATTAACTCCTGTTACCTGTAATTTGAATGAAACTGTAGGTCAAGCAGTTTGGATGTTTTTTCGTGGCACTATTTTGTTAGTCAAAGATTACGCGATATCTCAGTTTTGTTTTTCGATAGCCAGTTTATTTAGGTTGGTTCTTAGCTATATGTAATGAAGATCAGGTCAGCTGATAAATAAATAAATATTGCTGGACATAATGAGTTTATTAAGACAGATCGACTCAACTGTCTGCGTACCAAAATGGCGTTCAGCACAGCATAATGTTGGATGTTTTGCACCGAACGCTGATTTTCATTTGAAACCAGAAGCAAACGCAGTGCAGCAGCGACGCAATAAAATAAAAATAAGTTTTTTGTTGAAAAATTACTTTTCAACATTGTTTTTATAACGCAGATTCAAATGAGCCCAAACCTAGGTACTCTAATCCATTCAGAAGTTTCGTTGTGTAGCATCCGTCTTCATCATGAGACCACCTCCATGTTACTATATTATTGCATTGACACCGAAGTTACATATAATATGTATTCCAAATTTCAGCTCAATCGGTTGAGGGGAACGGGTTTAAACTTCAGTTGCAAGATTACACCCGGACAAACATACATACATTGCAAGTTAATAAAAAGCTTGTAATAAATAGGAGTAAAGGTATGCATGTATTTAAAACTGGTATAATTTTTAATACCCACGAAACTGCAACATTAACTAGTAACTGGGCCGTAGACAATTCACACTACAATGAATATAGAGAGTGTGACCATGTGGGACAGCTTTCCAAACCACACTCACTGTGGACTTCGTTCTATTTCTAAGAATTAATTTGCTAAATTGTGTTACTGAGAGAAAACTTAAAAACTAAAATCTAGGTAATTTCAGTTCTTAAGATCACTTCTATAACTAATAACAATAAGATAAGATAACTCTTTATACTTGGAAAACTTTCGTGATTTATTTCAATCATAATTATGAATACGGGATTAATCACGTACCGTTTTATCGGTGTTTCGATCGACAATGTTTGTAGTGCGGGGCGAGACGTTGTTCGGAGCGGATCGCCCTCAGCCTGATGAAGGTTCACGAATTGAACCGAAACATTGTCGGTCGAAACACCGATAAAACGGTTCGTGATAAATCCCGTGTTTATAATTAAAAATAAATAAATAAATAATAAATATTGCTGGACTTTTACACAGCGCTATCTAGCCACAAACTAAGCTGAGCTTGTACTGTGGGAACCAGATAACTGATAGAATACGTATATACATTTTTTTTTTGTAAATATATAGTTATAATATGCAGAGAAACAACCAGACCCGGATAAAATATCTGTAGATCATGCAAACATTTGTTCCCCGGCGGCAATCGAACCCGCTACCTCTTGCGTCTCAGCCGGCTATTCGCCCACTCCGCCACGGAGGTCGTCGAATTATGAGATAACTCTTTCTCCCGAAATAAAATACAGAACATAATTTTACAAACAGATTTATTAATATTTTGAGATCAATTAGATCTTTGTAAATTGTTCACATTTTGAAATATCCTGTCCTGTACACCAAATTTACCGGGGATTGAAGTCCCGACATTATTAGCGATGGCATTGCTATTGAATTTGTACAAAAAGTCCTAACTGACAATGTCAATACTATGTCACACTTTGACTTAGCGTCAGAATTTAGTCTGTAAGAATGTCACAACTTCCGCTCTTTTAAACTTAAATAAATTTATATCAAAAATATTATAGTCAATTGATGACTTTATAAATAATAAAATTTGCAGATTAAGAAATAATTTTTACATCTTTAGAGTCATCATCATCATCATCATATCAGCCGTAGGACGTCCACTGCTGGTCAAAGGCCTCCCTCATTGATCTCCAGGAACTGCGGTTGGAAGCGGCCTGCATCCAACGCCGAACTGCGGTTCTTACCAAGTCGTCTGCCCATCTTGTAGGTGGACGTCCTACGCTGCGCTTTGGAGTATCTTTTTTTTATTGTTAAGTAATTTTATAAACATTGTGTAACATTATTTTTTTGAAATAGTTATTGATTTAAATGAATTGCTAGTTAATATAATTGTGTGACATTTTGCAGTGGGAAAGTATAGGTTAAAAAAATAGCCATCTCGTTAATAATGTCGGGATTTCCGCTCTAGGTAAACTTTGGTGTACAGCTGGACAGGATATTTCACAATGTATTGTATTTTATTGTTAGTATTAAGTTCTTAGTATTTTATTTTTATCTTAGATGTGTATTTTCCTTACATGATTATTGAAGTTAAACTTCTTTACGCACTTTCTTTTCTGACTTGGGGAGTAAGCTGGTGAATGTGTTACGAAAAGTGCGAACGGAAGTTTAGAGGGAGATATAAGTTAGTGAAGATAGAAAGAGAGCGAGAGTTACGTTTCGTATATTACTGTAGGGGCAAGTGAGAGAGAGGTGCGAGTAGACAATTTTTTTCTCTCTTTCTCTCATAGCCAATGGATTTGTCACATATCTCCTATCCTAAATTAGCCTAAATTATACACTGCAAAAACAAGAAAACAAAACACAACAGAGTTCATTTTGCTAAAGATAAAAAAATATATAGATAAATCGATAACCGAAAAAGTTTAGCTATTCCACAACAGATGGCAGGCAACAGCAGAAGTTTTACTTCAGTCGTGTGGTCTAACTAAAGCACACTCGTTTTTTTTATATTTTTCGGTAAGTAAACTTAAATAATATTAGTAAAATAATTTTTTGCCAACAACTTCTGGTCCATTTATTTTTAACAATATTCAGCAGTTATACGCCTACGTGAAAGGCTCTTTCTCCCAAATTACACTTTCTCACAAGTGAAACAAGTTCTAACTATCAGTAGTCACTATGATTTCATGGTCCAAATAAATGTATTCACTGTACCGGATGTCATGGATGGATGGATTAATAGATTTGGATACATACTCGTACCGATTCATCTGTATCCCCTATCCATGTATCACAATGATACATAATTAACATTTAGTTTGTATAGAATCTCGATTCTTTAGGGTTTGTTCGGGTTGCTCGTACGGATAGACCACGCAATGCATTTTGAATCAGAATTAGTGAGAGTTAGACTATTATTTAGTATTATAGTACAGTATATAGTACATAATATTTTAGTATAGTGACTATTTAACACGTGCCCAGCGGCACAGATTTATATGTACTTTCCATTACTGCGTTACGGGTCGTTTTAAACCTTGTCCTAAACCAGAGATTGTGGCAGCACGAGGCATATTAAACCCCACCGTCCGTAGGAGACCAAAATCCTTTTTTTTTTGCGCCTAATAAGACAAAGTGTGCGTTTTTTTTTGTGTGCGGCACAAGGTCTAAGAAACCCGGCATTGAGGTTGGTATACCATAGAACTAGGAATCAATAGCACATCTCAGATATATAGTTATCTCTTTCCTACACTAAACCAGGTGGAAGTTATGCCTCCCGCACGACAGAGACGTTTAAGTTTTTTCTTACCGCTATAAAGACGAGACACGGACAGGGTGTTTCAAGCCCTGTTTTGCACTTATCGTGTTAAGTATCTTAATTCAGCCATATAAAATGTAAGGAACCTCTGCGAGAAGCACTTGCTTTCTTTCACTAAGTATCAGCTACATTTAACCCACCCACCACAGACAACATAAATTGGCTCCATCTTACACTTATCTATTTTATTCTTTCAAATTTGTTTTTTTATTTACGTATATGTATCTATATATGTCTATGTACCTGTTTGCTTATTCATTTTTCTGCGTTCGTGAGGCTACTCGTGGGTCCCATCTGAAAACCAGCGCCGCTTACCTTCCTTGGATGGTTGGCAGCAATACGCTAAGACGGGGCATGCAGCACGGAAGACCATATTATCTATTCCTATATATACCTATGTACTAAACTTTTATCATGTGTTTTTTCCTGTGTTCATATAATATTTCTTTTCTTTTTAATCTATACTAGCTTACCAACCCGCAGCTTCGCACGCGTAGTTTTTCAATAAAAACATTACCTTTCTTTGTGCAGTTGGGTAAAAAGTAGCCTTTGTTACTCAAGGTGAATGTAACTTTCCAAAGGTGAAATAATTTTTGAAATAGAACCAGTAGTTTTTGAGTTTAATCATTACAAACATACACACAAAAATACAAATCTTTCTTTTTAGTATAGACTAATATTATAAAGAGGAAAGATTTGTTTGTTTGTACTGAATAGGCTCCGAAATTACTGGACCGATTTAAAAAATTCTTTCACTGTTGGGAAGCTACACTATCCCCGGGTGACATAGGCTACTTTTTACCTAACTGCGCAGAAGGAGAGTTATGTTTTTATTGAAAAACTACGCGTGCGAAGCTGCGGATTGCTCAGTAAGTAATTTATAATCTTTATGTAAGTAGGTATGTTTGTTCTGTTCTGAATGGTCTATCCTATGTGTGTGTCAAATAAATGTATTTTCTTTCTTTTTTTCCTATTAAAGTAGGTACTGTTTAAAATAAACTAGGCTAAACTTTTAATCAACTAAAGAAAGTAGGCCTTTAGTTCATTAAAAGTTTAGCTCTGTCTCTTCTAAAACATCAATAAAACCATTTCTAAAATAAGAGCACAATAAAACTGGCCAAATGTGCGTCGGACTTGCGGCCGAAGGATTCCGTACCATTATCTATAAAAACGGAAAAAAATCACATTTGTTGTATGGGGCCTTAAATATTTTATTTTAAATCATCTATTTATTTCTAAAGTGAATGTATAACTAAATATTCTGTTAATGTTTCAAGCGTCTGCCTGTTGCCGTTATCAATATTGAGCTAAAACTAGCAAAAAAATCACGTTTGTTGTATGGAAGCCCGCCTTAAATATTTGTTTTATTTTAATTCGGTTATTTATTATTAAAGTGAATATCTAACTAAATATTCTGTTAATATTTCAAGCGTCTACCTGTTGCCGTTATCAATATCGAGCTAAAACTAGCAAAAAAATCACGTTTGTTGTATGGGAGCCCCCTTTAAATATTTATTTTATTCTGTTTTTAGTATTTGTTGTTATAGCAGCAACAGTAATACATCATCTGTGAAATTTTCAACTGTCTATCACAGAGTATACAGCCTGGTGACAGACAGACAGACAGCGGAGCCTTAGTAATAGAGTACCCTTTGGATACGGAACCCTAAAAAGGATTGGCCACCAACAAACTCAAACTACGAGCAACAACGATTGCGAATTCCAGTAGCCCTTATAAACACAGTACATAGTTCTCACGTCATGCCCATTGTTATTCATAATTTTAAGTGCGACACGTTTCCGCCACTTTCACTCAAGTCCGGAACTTTAGTTTTGCAACACTCATATCTTCATAATGATGTGTCCAATTGGCTAAGCGACGTACGGTTCCAGATTGGCACCTCAATTGTGCTAGCATGTCATATAGGATGTTTGGTAATATACGCACAAAAAGGAAAGGGGTTATTTTGATGAGCATAATAAATAAATTTGTGAAATGTTTACCATAGAAATGTGCATTTTATTTTGTCACGTAAAAACAAACACTTTTTTAAACTTATGTTGTGCTATTGCATAATGATTGCCATCTAACCACAGATACTGTATTTGTGAGGTCTCGAGATATCTCTTGTTATCCCTTTCTAACCCAAAACCCGCAGCCATTCCCGAAAGAGATATCTAATCAGCCTTTATTTTTGGATGTCGATTGCAAGAGTAGGCAGTAAGTTTTATATCGAATTAATCGCCTAAATTTAGTTGATTATTCTTTAAAATTTGATAATATAAGTTATTTTAATTTATTTAAATTTTTAGTTATATTTTTGGAGAAGTATTTTTTTATGTTTTGACAAACCGTCACTAGAATATCGTCAGTATATTACCAAACATTCTGTATATATGTGCATAGAAATAAATGGCAAGTATTTGAGAGACTTGATCATTTTAAAACATTTATACCAATTTCGATTGTTCGACTTTAGAGATATGTTGTTGTAGTATTTGAGTGCCTCCAGTCAGACGTAAAATGTTTGTTTACAAATACAGCCTTTTGAAAGGAAAAATTCCTCGATATATCTATATCTTTCTCTATTCAAGTTTTGAAAATTTTAAATCAAATCTAAAGTATTTATTTGTGACAACACTTAGTACGAACAAAACAAACACACACAGGAGACACATAAAAAAATTAAGAAGCACGAACTTGCAATACATAGCTTAAACTGCATAATGATTAAAAATTACATTGGAGAGTGTATGTCTCATCGTACCCCAAGGAGGCGTTCAAGTATTAAGTAACGCAATTTGGGGGGAGGAGGGTATGGTAAAACGTTACGATGCGTTACAATCTTCCATTAAGCAATGATTCTCTCCATCCAAAGGTTGTCTGGAAGAGATCGCTTTGTTAAGCGATAAGACCGCCAATTATGCTTACTTTTATTTGTTTTTTTTTTCTATAAATCTGTTGTGTCTAGACTGTAAGGTATAATAAAGAGTTTTCATTCATTCATTCATTCATACAGGGGCGTAAGGGAGGTTCGAACAATGCGTTACGTAACATTGAATCTCTTGTTATATTTGTAACCGCAAACGCGATTAAACAATAACACAGGTATTTTAGCAACTTTCCGGTAAATACTTTGCGGAACATAATTGTGAATTTTAGGTAAAAATTGTCACTTGGGTATTATGTAACGTTAAGGAAGGGGGAGGGAAGGTCAAAAATTGCGTTACGTAATACTTGAACACGCCCCAAGCGAGTGTCACAAAAAGTGTTTTATACACGTGCAGTCTATGGGCCAAATATACGCAGAAATCCTACAATGCCTTACGAATCCAATACAATAACGGTTTCAGGATGTTGTTGGGGCTGCCAAGGTTCTATAGCGCATCAGGGATGTTTGCAGACGCGCGTACCGATGACTTCAACGCGATCATACGCAAAAGAACCGCATCCCTGGTGAGCCGCATGCGTGGAAGCACCAACAGCTTCCTGAATGTTGTTGCCGGGAACATTTATCATGAGGCACTGGATAGTTTTGCTTAAGCCGATCACATGCCTGGTGTCTCAGTACTGCGCTCTTGTTCCAATGTTGCCGCATTTATTTTTTATCTTGTCTTTTTGTGTACTAACAATATTTTTTAAGTAAGTTTTTTTCTGTTTTACTAACAAAAATTATGGATGCGTATGGTCTGATAAAAACGTTCTTATTATTATCATTATTATAAAAGGCTCTAACTGAGCATATGTTTTGGGTAACTAGCGCTGGTCTCCGTTAGAACCTCTTTGAGTGAATCACGGATACCCACGGATTTAAGCGCTGTATTACTCGTGCGCGATAACTTGGGACCTGCTAGGAATACGACTCCCCGACCGCTTCCCCTGCACTTCCCCGATGGCGCCCGTATTGTACCGTTCGCATCACTATTTTTTACTAGGGTTTTTAGTCTCGTACTGGCCTACGTCACGTAACGACGCGCTCTGGAATTCTTTTAGTTTTCGTTTGTGTTATTGTTTTGTTGTTGTAGTTTTTGTTGTTATAGTTTGTGTCATTGTTTTGTTGTTGTAGTTTTTGTTGTGACATGATGACCTCTTACAAGAGACGAATGAATCGCAATTAATTGTAAATTTATCGGATACCTCTTCGTCAAGTGATTATAGTGAGACTGAGGACGAAGAACAACCTCTAGAAGGCATAAATCTACTAAGTAGTGACGAAGATGAGATAATGTAAATAATAGATAAAATAAATGTATAAACTTAAACATTGTATTTTTATTTTATTCATATAGTGTAAAAAAGATTAGATAAAAAGCAGCGTCCTCCCTGAGTAACATAATAAATTAGGTTAAAAAAAACAAAGACAAAGCCGCGGGCAGCTGCTTGTTATGTTCGCTTTTTTGCGGGCGGTACAAACACGCCATTATGACGTCACCGCGCTCAGGTCCCAACTTATCGCGCTCGGGTAATACCTTCATTGTATATTTAAGAAAGGATCTATAACGTAAAAATGTTGAGGGCCTAATTCTAAGAGTGTGAGGAATAAGATCCCCACTGACGCATTGATGTGCATTGTGCTCCTCTTCTAACCTTACACTAACCATCACACGGAACAGGACTCAGGGCCTTATTCTGAAATGTATTGACACTATTGAGTTTACGTATTCTATACATAAATACCTTTGAAATGCCTTTTATCTTTGCCTGAGAACTTGGACTTTGACTATTTACTGCCATTCGTTACCTGAAACAAACAAATATCGTTAAAACTATATTCAAGACATATTATTATCATACAAATCGGTGACCGTCAAAGTCTTCAACAAGTAATTTGCATATGGGACCCATTGTCTTCAGAGCTATGCATAACTAAATACAAATAACCAAGCATTTGTAATATCAGAACAGAATCTGCATTTTAAGTAGGTAAGTAACTAGGTACCTAAATAATATAAATAAATAATTTCTGGACATTTCACACAGCGGTATCTAGCCCCAAACTAATCAGAGCTTGTAATATGGGAACCAGATAACTGATACAATACTTATATACTTTTTTTTTGTAAATACATACTTATAATATATAGAAAAATAAGCAGACCCGGAACAAATATCTGTAGATCATGCAAACATTTGTTCCGCAGCGGGAATCGAACCCACTACCTCCTGCGTCTCAGCCGGCTGTTCGCTCACTGCGCCACGGAGCACAGATTAAAATTAAACTGTTCCTGCTAACTGTGCCCTTTAAATACACATGTGTGTAATTGTGCTTTATTTCTTCCTTCCTTTACTAAAAAAGGGATATTAAATAGGAGGTAGGAATGTTTTTTTTTTAATAATTATTTTAATTTAAATTATAACTATTAAATTATTTTATATTAAAAATTCTATATCAATAATTCATACGATAAAAAAATATTCAGCTTCGTAACTCATCTCTAAACCAATTGCACTAAAGTGCAAAGTTGTTTCAATTTTATCTCAAAACTTAAGTTACAGCAGTTGTGCATTTTCTCCTACAGAGGGCAGAGTAGTCCAGTAATCCACAGCGAGATTTGAAAATTTATTGTAACATTTGTAAAGAACTAACCACAAAACTAAATACTCGAGAAGTTCTACTTCAAAACTAAAATAAATAATGAATAATCAAATATCTCTATCTTCAAAGGTTTGCTGGAAGAAACTCTTATTATGGTTAAGCTCGCCTTTGTACATGTCCATTTTGTAAGCTATTTTTATCTGTAAATCTATTTGTGTACATTAAAGAATAAAATATAATTGATTACGTAATAGCAGATTATTAAACGAGGGGACACATCATTGTCATTAATCCTATTATCATCATTTAATCCCGAACGTAAAGAAGGATTAGAGCAAGGGAGTAACTAGAATCCTGAGTGCAGAGAGGGATATAAGCACGCCCAAGATGCAAACAGCTTTATCCACGAGAAGAATACTCTACTTTTCAAACTTTCTGCGGACAATAAGAACCAAATTCCAAAACCATTGGAATCTCAAATGTATTAAAACTTGAATCAAAGAGACCCAGACAATAAGAACTTATTTGTAAATCGAACTAACCTCTGCACAGAATGCACCAACCTAGATTTGGTTTTTATTGTCTCGCAGAAAATATGAAAAGTAGAGTATTCTCCTCGTAGATAGATAAAGCTGTCTGCATCTTGGGTATACTTATATTCCTCTCTGCACTTAGGATTCTGGTAACTCCCTCCCATGGAGATCCATGGAGAAAAGATATTTCAATTATTCATCATACAAAAAGTAATGATTGCATCCTTAAATTTTTCTAACCTTATAAGTTAACACTATATAATACCTATTTTATTCCTCGCAAACCGCACAACTAACTAACATTTGATATCAGGACAATATTTGCATCTCAAGTACATGCAAATATGCGAGTTCTGGGGTTGTGACGTCATAGACTTGCGTAGTATGCGTAGGCGCAGAGAGCACGAAACAATCATTATTATAAATACGGGATTTATCACGTACCGTCTTATCGGTGTTTCGACCGACAATGTTTCGGTTCAATTCGTGAACCTTCATCAGGCAGTTACTAGTTATTATTCTGTGATCAGGGTGAGTGCGATCCGCTTCGAATAACGTCTCGCCTCGCACTCGCTTCGCACGCACTCGCCTCGCACGTGCGAGGCGAGACGTTATTCGGAGCGAATAACACTCACCCTGAAGAAGGTTCACGAATTGAACCGAAACATTGTCGGTTGAAACACCGATAAGACGGTACGTGATAAATCCCGTATTTATAATAATGATTGAAATTAATCACGAAAGATTTCTGAGCACGAAACCATTTGTGATTGATAGATATTCACTACATTATTACGTTACAAACCCGACTTTTTTATATATTAAGATGATAGAAAAATACCCAATAATGTGTTATTATTGTTTTTTGGTTATAAATTTACGGTTTTAATAAGTATCTCAACAAAAATCAAGCCTGGTCTGCAAGTATCCAGTAATCGCGTGATGTTTTACAACTGTACAAACTTCGATTATGCAACTAAACATAACAGTTATCGAAAACAATACAGGTGCCGTACGGCCATTGGTTTCCGTAAGCATTACTCAACTCAAACAACGTCAATCTGGAACCTTATGGTACACATTACAGGGCTCAAATTGAGTCGACAACCTGACTATGATACTAATGGGCTACAGTTATCTTACGCCTTATAGTTGTAGATTTAGAGCTCAAATTCAAATTCGGATCGAGCATCCACGGTTCCGTAGGTATGTTGCAAGAGGCAAGACAGCTGCGTGTACTCACACATTTTTCTTTAAGGAAAAATGTTATGCTTTTGGTCAATATACTATACTAACTATACACTTAACATAAATTGCATTTTAAAAGAAACTTTAAAAAAAAAATACGTTGACTTTTGTTTTTATCCTATGTACTGTGATGAGACGGGATAGAATAACGTCCATGCGGTCTCGTTTAGAACCTAGAAGAGTCCACAAAGACTAGCCTTAAAGCTCAAAGCCTTATTGTAAATTATATGAAGTCCAGGGGGAGGTCTATGTTCTGCAGTGGACGTCCTGTAGGTCATAGGATGATGACGATATGAAATATGTAAAAAAACAATGAACTCATTTACCTAGAATGCTTACGACTATCGCCTGAGAATCATTTGAATTATTTGCTTCACTTTGGAACAAAAGCACATATATACGAACGAAGTCTAGGTATATTGTAATGTATCATTTCATTTGTTTTTTTTTAATGTAAATACCTGAATGAACATGACAAAAACGAAGGTGATGACGAACAGTACGAAGAGGAAGATAGAAGTTGAGGGTGTGGGGATTGATTATGTCCATGAGTACATAATTGGGCCAGTTAGTTTCTTTCCAGGCGAGACATGAACAAGAGATTGCAAGATGCACGGAAAACACCTGGAAAAGCGATTGGTCCATGAAAGACCTAATGGAAGGACTACTTCCACTTTCTCTAAAGTGGAAGCTTCTCTATGGTGCGCAAACCTGGTCGCTAACAAATCGTAAAAGTCCTCCCTTGGGGTATGCCAACGTGCATTGTAGCGTAGTATCCAGGGCGTGAAACTCACGGACCGAACCAGGAACTCGGTTATACGCTCCCGAACACAGGTAGCCGACGTTGCTCAAAACACTGGAAGACTCAAGTGGGACTGGGCTGGACAGGTGTGCCGTATGTTAGACACAATATGGGCGAAGACCACCACAGAATGGCTCCCAAACAACGGACGATGCCCGCGTGGAAGGCCCAGGCGAAGGTGGCGGGATGAGCTAAACTCCTACCTTAAGGATTGGCCCCTACTTGCGAACAACAGAGACGAGTGGAAAGAGGAAAGGGAGGCCTTTGCCCTGCAGTAGGACACAACAGGCTTAAAATAATAATAAAATAAATACTTGAATATAAAAAAAAACAATAACAGCCCTAAAATTATTTAAAGAAACTCGATTAATGAATATTGTAACAACTTATAAATACTATACATGCTTACTGATACACAGAATAATAACTAAAGACATACATACAAATATAACTCTTAAATCCAAACACGATGATACCCAAATAATGCGACTAAGAAATGCAAATAAACTTTTATTGCGTACGCCGAGGACAAATTATGGTAAAAAAAATATTACATTTGAAAGTGCAAAAATTTACAATGACCTGCCTAATATTTTAAGAGAAACCAAAAAAACGCATATTTTCAAAAAAATACTTAATTTTCATTTACTTAGTTAACCAAAAATCCCAACAGTCAAATTATTAACCTTGCATCATTTCATACTCAAATGCCACATCTAGTTCTCGCCGATCTGCGTAATACGTTTCACTGTTTTGTTTTGGATCGGCTGTGCTGATGTTTTGGTCTCGTCCGTCATAGGTAAAGCTTTCAAGTCGACCCACATAAACAAACTTACCACTGCGCTAGTTTTTGTTCGTAAAATATCTTTTTGTTATTGTATTGTGTTAATTAGGTAATATTAAGTGTTGTGTGCATGTTTATTTTTAGATATAATAGGTTGGGGAAAAAGTTTTTTCGCATTATAGTATGTATGAACTTGTAATAAAATCTCTTTGGCTATACTATTTGTATCTGGCTGGTTTTGGTATCATTCAAAGTTTAAATTTTAAAGAAGATAATTCCAAATTAAAATTAGGAAAATGTGTGATTTTATTTGTTTTTCGTACTGTAAAGATCAGTGAATCTAATGAAGAAAATTGATACATTTTAAAATTTTACTACAAAAAAGGTAAAATGCACACAAGCCGCGAAAAAAATTTGCGATGTTTATGGACCTAGTGCAGTGTCTGTGAGAGTAGCACAAATTTGGTTTAAGCGTTTTCAATCCGGAAATTTTGATTCCCCAAAATTTCTATAGCAATGGGATCATGTCCCTACCTACAAGATGGCAAAAAGTTATCGAACAAAATGGTACCTACATATTTTAGTTAATTGTTAATAAACTATAATAAAAAATGTTTTGAATTTTCTTAAAAAAATGCGAAGAAACTTTTTCCCCAACCTAATATGTAGCACGCTCGCGTATGCGATTATTATATTTGTCAAAGTTTTTTCTTTTCATAAGTTCTCATTAAAGTGAATTGTAAATTCTTATGAGAATAAATGTCTTAAACCTGAACCTGAATATACTAATAAATACCGGATTTAATTTTGCATGTAATGTGTGTTGGACACACTAATTTAATAGTTATATAATCACACAAATATTATGAAATTAAAATATACCGTACTGGCTTGTGGCTACTGGTTTTCAACACTTGTGAGGAATATTGCAACAAAACATTATCTATCCAGTTTATCACGACTCGCTAGAAAAACGAGATCACTTTTATAACGTTTATACTCAATGTAGGCTGATTTGATGACAATATCTATGCGCAAGAGTGGCGAAAGGAACATCTATATCTGTTGTGATATTACCTCCATGTTTTCGTTGAGTCATAGTGACTTCAAATGTATAATATTTTAAATTCTACAAGCTACTTTCAAGTAGCTTGTAGAAAAGCTTAATATATCTTATAACCAGCTTTAATATGCTATAGAAAAAATATGATACTTTTTTTAAAGTCTTTCCTTTTTGAAACCATCATAAATATCTAGATCATTAAACTCGTATTGTGCCAAAATTGCTAAATAATGTATATGTAATGCGTCAAAAACGGTCCTAGCAAAGCACGGCTGTTACATAGGTCATTTGGACACTTGTTGTACTCTGTGCAAGAAATGGTACAAATTCCTTCTATCTGTGTCACGCTTAGAACTTTTTTTTCGCCCTTAAAGTCACTCTAAAGTATCGGAACCATACTAGTTAGTCTGACGGAGAACAGAATTTTACTAACAGAGTCTAGTGACAAAATTTCGTCCACAAATCATTGTGAAAAACTTACACTGCTTGATAGATAGAATTCCACTTCACAATCAAAATTACAGACGTAGACGTAAAGCTTATAAGTATTTTGTTAAAAAATTACTCTTTCAAAACAGGCTTTTATAAAATCCATAATCGGAACCGCAAGCAGATTCAAATGAGCCCAAACACTAGTAGCCTACTATAATCCATTCAGAAGTTCCACTGTCTAGCATCCGTCTCCATCATGAGACCACCTCCATGGTACCATATTATTGCACTATCACCGAAGTTACATATGTATTCCAAATTTCAGCTCAATCGGTTGAGGGGAACGGGTTTAAAATTCAATTGCAAGATTTCGCCCGTAGAAACATGCATACATTGCAAGTAAATAAAAAGCTTGTAAGAAATCATGATAACCTTTCTTTAGCCGGGCAACAATGTTCAGCCCGGTTATTGTTTTTATTTTTTACACAATTCTAATTATGGATAGCATTGAGCGATTCACGACCTCATACTCTGTTTGTGTAAAAATTTTCAACTGTTGTTTAATAGGCCTAAGCTTCAAATAAATATATTGACAATCAATTATTTACCTACAATTTTATCGACAAGAGGTTCGCCCCGAACTGAGATCTCGTGAGTCTCCGATTAAAACATAAAAATATTATTTGTTATCTTTGACTATCAAAATAGTGCCACGAAATATATACCAAATTACTTGACCTACAGTTTCATTCAAATTACGGGTAACGGGAGTTCATGTATTGTGGAAACTCTTTTTTGGGGTACGAATTGCAGTTATTCTAGATTTCAGACTTTTGCCTATATTAGTGTCACTTATGCTACACGCGTACCAAATTACAGCACTGTGGGGTACTGGTTGTACCCTGTGAATTTTGTCAAAGTTCAGTTTTTATCCATGGCTAATAACTCAAAAACTGTAGACTTTACTAACAATAAAAACGGAGTCTAAATGTACTAATAGATACCTTTTATTTGACGTCCCTCTTGACCTAATAATCTCATTTTCATTTTTTCTTACCTCTCTTGAACCCCAATATCTCAACAACCACCCCCACATTTTTAGCTCATTTTACACACCACAATTGTGCCACCACTAGCTACCTATGTATAAAATTTTACGATAATCGGATTAACGCTTCGGAAGTTATCCTCGGACAAACAAATATACATACATACAACGCCGATTTGCCCAAGTTGATTCAGATATCCTGCTTCGCTCGATCAATAACTTAGATACATAGCTCAAAGAACTGATGCAGAAGGCTGGGGCAGAAGGGTTCTTGAGTGGAGACTACGAAAGAAGACCTACTAAAAGTTGCCAAGAGCCGCTGGATGCTGGCCACACAAGGAGTCTTGCGTCTGCTATAATATAAAATCAGACAAAATAAAACCTCGTTTCATGGTTTTATTTGTCAACCTATATTGTCCCACTGCTGGGCAAAGGTCTCCCCCAAGTCTCTCCATCTATCTCTGTCCTGTGCGACACTCCACCACTCCTACTCGAAGGCAGCAAGATCGTCTCGCCAACGCTTTCTTGGCCTACCCCGACCGCGTCTTCCATCAGGGCTCCAGGTTGTGGCTAAATTAGCCCACCTATCGGCGTGCATTCTACTAATGTGTCCCGCCCAATCCCATTTGAGCCTAGCTGTATTTTCTCCAACATCGGCAATGCCTGGGGGGGTGGGGGGGGGGGGTGGGGGGGGTGGGGGGGGGGGTGGGGGGGGGGATCTAATTATAGCCTTTAAAACCAAAAGAAATGTATCCGAGCGGTCTACGAAGCCTGGTTCTTAGACAGCTGTAAGCCTTTGTTTAAAAAAAACAAGAGTACTACCTTTGCCGTGCATATACATCAGGGAAATCTGTATTTTTGTTAAACAGTTTCCTAGCTATTTTGCCAGACATGAAGCAGTGTTAGCCAGACACACTAGACATAAAAACAGAATGTATCTACCAAAGCACAACTCGACATTTTTTAACAGTAGCGCTCATTGCATCGCAGTAAAAATATTTAATAAATTACCGGACGAATTATAAGATTTACCTTTGACTTGATTTAAACGCCAAAATAATAAATGGTCATCATCGATATGTTTTTACACTATTGCGGAATATTTTAATTATAAGTACTAGACATTACATTATTTTATTTTAATGTCATTTTTTATATCGTGTAGGAATACGAGTAATTAATTTTAATTTTTAATTATAATATGTAATATTTGCACACCAGCACATTGTCTGGTATCATGTTAAGTAGTAATCTTAAATTGTATACATTAAGACCAGTGTAAAATTGTACCAACTAACTTTCTGCGAATAAGTTATCTTTATCTAATCTTTAAAAAGAAGAATAGCATTAATAATGGCGCGCCATTATTACAAGAAAATAGTTCGTGAAGCGATTGAAATCATGAAATTTCCAAATTTCAATTGGGAAGATGGCTACCTATAGACTCTCACCGTCTTGGAACCCGGTAATTGCTAGGTGTGCGCGTCGTAATCGGTCGACTCAGTGCGTAGATAGTGTAGTGTGTCGTAATATGAACGAGGACATTTCTAATTCTGAAGACCAAGTGAGGGTAGATGCTGCAGCTACCCACACTTCCCGACGGTAGCTCCAAGTACTCCAGTCAGCCCGAGACCATGACTGTTGCAACACAGACGAAACGTCGAGATAACAAATAAAAAAGGTACATACGCGATAAATACCCGTTTTAATCAATAATTATGTACAGTGATCGCGAAAGTTTGAAAACTACTAAGAATAGCATTAATTATTAGCTGATTGTCACGTCACAGAATAGTTATTTAATCACGTGTCCAATCGCTTCAGTTTCACAAGGATGCTTGCGCAAACGCATGTCATATTAGTATTAGCATGCAGGGATGTCGCGCTGTGGTAACAGTTAGCACATCGAACGCTATACGTGCAAAGTGCATAGTGCTAATTCTATCATATTACTTAACTAGCTGCTTATGAGGTGCGGATCTGTAAGGTCAATGGTTTTTCACTAGTCACCAGCGATATGTTACGAGCTGTTTAGAGCTAGTGTTAGATGACTCAATGATGAGTTGTTATCGTCGTCGTGTCGTCGACAGATCATGCTGCCATCTCTGGGATAGCTCGGCCTAGTATCAGCTTGAAGCCCTTGATTTGATTGAGCGACGTGCTGCTAGACTCATTAGTGATGACTCCTAGTGGAAGCCAATTTACAAAGTCTAGAGCACAGACGCCGAGTAGCCAGACTTTCAGTTTTTTACAAGATACATTTTGGTGAATACGCGCAAGATCTTTATGACCTTATCCTTCCTTCCCCTTTCCACCACCGGACTAGCAGACGTATTGAGAAGTACCACCCATACCTGGTCAGCATACCACCTTTCCGTACCAAACGATTTGCTTCAACTGTTCTTGATTAACCTTTTTTTTATATTTGATCTCCACAATACAGGGAATCCTAGTGTGGAGGTCAAAGTTAATGCATAATATTGTTAGGTGTATAATTATCACTGAAGCTGATTTGTGTAATTTCCAAATGATTAAGCATACATAAAAATTATAATTAGTATCTATATGTAAACTAGCACCTATGTTTAAAATTGTTCATGACATCTTTTCCGGTTCCAATAAAAAAGTTTTTATTATTATTTATATTGTTAGCACAAGCAAGGAGTGGAACTCACTTCCGGCGTATGTTTTTCCAAACCAGTATAATCTTGGAGTCTTCAAGTCCAGAGTGAATAGGTTCTCTCTAGGCAAGCGTGCTCCATCTTCGATCACACCTTCACTTACCATCAGGTGAGGTAGTGGTCAAGCGCTTGGCTACCATCAATAAAAAAAATAAAAAAAAATTGTTTTTTTTTTTTTTAAACGGGCAGAACTGTCAAACTTTAGTTCGAATTATTCGATTGGCGGGGAAGTGAAAACGTAGCTTGATAAAGTGAGGTAGTAAGGGCAACCAGACAAGGTTGCCCTTACTACCTTATACTATTGTGCGCCAACAAAATTGCCACCAATTGGGTGATTTATACAAAGTCCGTTGGCTGAAGCTGCAGCATTAGCTGGGTAATAGATGCTCCCACTGCAGTACATGGGACAACATTATAAGCCTACAACAATGATGAACTATATTTAGAACCATGTCGCTTTAAAGTTAAATAATTCCCCAACCGCATTTATATCCTATATCCGTCGGTAACCGACTACGACTCGTATCTCCTTGAAATAGTGTCAAACTTTTGACACGTTTTCAAGGAGAAACAAGTCGTAGCTGGATACCGACAGATATAGGAACCCGCAATTGGTGTAGATGGTGGCAGTAAGCGCTTCCAATCGCAGCTTGCATAACGATCCCCAAATGTATATAGCGAATAAACATATTTAAATTTGAAGTATTTGTATGATTTAACAACTCTTTTAAACATACTTAGGCACTAAATACGATTAGGCATCTGTTATTAAAACTTTTCTGGTCGTGCTCGAGCCGTCGTACAGTGCGGACGTCTCTGGGGCGTCGTTACGCTGCCCGTTGAATATACGAAGATTCGATCGTCGTTAGTGGTCGAGGCAACATCGCCTATAAAAGGCTCCTCAGATCGCGCGGCACGCATTCGATCGTCGTTAGTGGTCGCCGCTATAGCATGCAGCGGCCACACCTTAGGAACCTAGGCTGGTAGAGGGGGGCTCGAGTGCCGAAACACTTTGTTGTAGCAACGGCGTGTTTCGGCCCTCGAGTCGGCACGGTCACTCCCCGTGCTAGTGCTCGTTGCTTCGGCGCCAACGCAATCCACCTCAAGTGGCGAGGCAACCAGGCAACTGTAGAAGGCCTGAAGGTAGCGATAGGAGTTTTTATCGTTGCCAGATACTGCGTCCTGTTCCCTTCCAGTCGTAGCGGTTCTCCGTTCCACTGGGTCAAGGGGAGTAAGGAGGAGAGGGTGCATCTGTGTACGGCGCGCACACTTATGCAACTTAATATATCCTGCGCATCTGACTTGGCTTTGTCATTCCGAGTTTAAAAAAGTCCTGGGCTTGGTCTAATACCTGGACACGGGTGGCCTAAGGAGAGGAGAGTGGTCGCTCTAGCACTGCATCGGGGTGACAGTGTGGTTCGGCAGCACTCTTTGAGACAAAGCAGCTTTATTTAGAGAGGCACTGCTTTCCTCGCTCAGCCGGGGAGGGGGCTAGAAAAGGTGCCCCAAACAAACGCTCATTCCTCGCAATAAGAATAAATCTAAAAACATGCAGATGAATATGACTTTTGGTGCGTGGAATGTACGTACTCTTTTAGACCGACCCAACAACCTCTGCCCAGAACGTAAAACCGCCATTGTGGCTCGCGAGCTCAAACGCTATGACGTCGACATAGCCGCTCTCAGCGAAACACATCTAGCTGATGAAGGTGAGCTTGTTGAACGTGGTGGTGGGTACACTTTCTTCTGGAAAGGCACACCAGCTTCTGAGCCTAGACGGTCAGGAGTAGGCTTTGCTATTAAAACTACTTTAGCCTCTAAGTTGGAAGAACATCCAGTTGCTATCTCTGATCGTGTCATGTCCTTACGTTTCCATCTTCGAAACAATAAATACTTAAATGTTATCAGCGTATATTCGCCAACACTCGACAAAAGTGATGACGTCAAGGACAAATTTTATGAGGAAGTGTCAGAAGTGCTGACTAAAATCCGGCGCTGTGAGAAAGTTTTGCTTCTTGGCGACTTTAATGCTCGCGTCGGACGTGATTTTGAAGCTTGGCCTCGGGTGATAGGGCGACATGGCATTGGTAACATGAACAGTAATGGGCAACTGTTACTAAGCCTCTGTTCCCAATTTCATCTGGGTATTACCAATACCATGTTTAGACTCCCAAATAAATACAAAACTACCTGGATGCACCCAAGGTCCAAGCATTGGCATCTTATTGATTATGCTATAGTCCGTCAACGGGATATAGCGGATGTCAAAGTAACGAGAGTAATGAGGGGCGCAAACTGTTGGTCGGATCACCGACTTGTTGTTACAAAACTATTTTTGCGTCTTAGCCCTTGCCGTAGACCTCGCAGGGCTAAGCCTAACTGTCTTCATCTGAAAAAGCTAGAGTCTGCTGAAATATTGGCAAATTACAGGGAAGCTGTCAATACCTTTACAGCAGGCATACACCCCGAAGATGAACAGTTAGACGAGGGCTGGAAACTGTTAACTACAAATACCATCAATGCGGCTACTGAGATCTTAGGCCAAAAACCTCGTGTCTGTGAAGACTGGTTTGACGAAAATGATAATACATTGACAGTCGCCCTAGAAAAACACCGCCAGCTCCTTCGAAAGGGAAATCAGACAACTGCTTCTGAAAAAATAAAGGAGAGTACGAGCCAAATAAGGAGACTAACTCGAAACGCAAAAGATGAGTGGTGGCTGAACAAGGTTCGCTATATTCAGTGGCTTGCTGATTCGAATAGACTCGGCGATTTCTTTAACGAGATTAAAAAGTTAGTAGGAAGTCCACATCGAGTAAACGTACCACTGAAATCACTTTCAGGTACCCTCCTGGTAAGCAAAGGAGAAGTTCTTACTCGCTGGGCAGAACACTATAACAGCTTACTCAATGTGGATCGTTCTGCTGACATAAACTATTTAGCATCACTTCCTGCCTTACCACAAGCCGTAGATCTGGATCAGCCTCCTTCTCTTGAGGAAGTTATCATCGCCATCAAAGCGCAGAAAAACAATAAGGCTGTCGGCATCGATAACATACCAGGAGAACTATTAAAATATGGCGGAGATGAGTTGCACTACAAGATTTGGCAATTTTTCCAGCGCATGTGGGAAATGGAGTTCGTTCCTCCTAGTTTTGGCGTATCACTAATTTGCTCTTTGTATAAAAATAAAGGTGATCGATCTGTTTGCAACTCTTATAGGGGTATATCACTTCTGTCTACTCCAGGAAAAACTTTTGCCAGAGTACTCTTAAATCGTCTTATGGAGCTCTCTGAAAGTATATTGCCTGAAACGCAATTTGGGTTTAGACCCAATCGCGGCACATGCGAGGCCATATTCTCTCTTAGACAACTGCAAGAGAAAAGCAGGGAACAGTGTCAACCTCTGTTTCTCTGTTTTGTTGATCTGGAGAAAGCTTTTGACAGTGTACCTCGCGAAGCTTTGTGGATTGTGCTTTCGAAACTTGGTTGCACCGACAAATTTATACGCTTGATAAGACTTCTTCACGACAACATGACTTGTTGCGTAACCGTCAATGGTGAGCAGACAGAGCAATTCCCTGTCACTTGTGGTGTAAAACAAGGCTGTGTATTAGCACCCACTCTTTTTGCTCTGTACTTTTCCGTTGTCGTGAGGGAGACTTTACAAGCCAACACCGAAGGGATCCGCATACGTTTTCGCACAGATGGCAGTATCTTTAACCTGGCTAGGTTAAAAGCGCACACAAAGGTATCGTATGACCTCATTACCGAATTGATGTATGCTGATGACCTATGTTTCGTTGCGGAATCTTCTGAGGGACTCCAGGACTTGATGACTCGGCTTGACGCTGCGTGCTGTAGATTTGGCCTCAAGATTAATATTACAAAGACAGAGGTGATGGCCATGGACACTGTTAACCAAGCTCCACTGAATCTGCAAATCGATGGAAAGCCCATAAAACAGGTCGATACATTCAGATATCTGGGAAGCAGCATAACAACAAAATGCGACCTTGACTCGGAGATCAACAGCAGACTTGGCTCCGCTATGGCTGCTTTTGGTAAACTACGAGTCCAGGTATTTCGCTCCCATAACATCAAATTGAGTACCAAGATTAAGGTGTATATGGCTATTGTACTTCCTAACATCTTGTACTCGTCAGAGACATGGTGCCTGTATCGCAGACACATACGCACGTTAGACAGATTCCATCTGAAATGCCTCCGCGACATTCTTAACATCAAGTGGTCGGATCGGGTCCGTAATACCGATGTTCTACGACGGGCTAATGTCTGTGGCATAGAGGCATATTTGATGCGGCGTCAGCTGCGTTGGTGCGGGCACCTGTCTCGGATGTCTGATGAGCGAAGGGCGAAACGCATTTTCTTCTGTGAACTAGAACATGGTAAGCGGAAACGCGGAGGTCAGTTCCTACGTTTCAAAGACGTACAGAAGAGGCACATGAAGAGGTGTTGTATCGATCCGTCGCGCTGGGAGGCTCTCGCTGAAAAACGACCTGAATGGAGGCGTCATGTTCAGGACAAAGTGTACGAGTTTGAAGAAGAAAGGAGGCAAGAACTAGACTTAAAACGAGATCAGCTTAAAAGTCGACCGCCGGCTAATATCAATTACAACTACATTAATGGCGCCTTAACTTGTGTTCATTGTAACCGGACTTTTAGCGCAAAAATAGGGTACATCAGCCACATACAGGCTAAACACCTAGGCCAATAATCACAAAGTCAAGTCTCTGTAGCCGAAATCGGCTAGGAGGATTATTATTATTATTATTAAAACTTTTCTTAAACGTGTATTCAAATTTCTTCAAAAATTTACTCGATACTTTGGTCTGTAAATTCGTTCCATGGCTTTGGCTCCATTGTGTACAATAGTTAAATTCGTAAATATTTGTCTGAAAGATCCTATCGCGAAAACAATTGATTCGGCGCTATTGTTCTAACGATGTCATGGTTTAGCGCTTGCTTAATCACAAGATTTGTTTATTTTTAAACTCTTTTGAGTTAAAATAGTTTAGAAGGTAAAGTTTCACTTACTTACGGACTTTAAAGGAACTACGATTTTGGACGACATTTTTAGTTCATAATTTTTCTTTTGTTGCTTGCGCAGTAAATAAGTTTTGAAATACGACGTTTTGCCGACTTCCGTCGCGCAGTGGGCGTATAGCCGGCTCAGATGCAGGAGGTGGCGGGTTCGATTCCCGCTGCGGAACAAATGTTTCCATGATCTACAGATATTTGTTCCGGGTCTGGATGTTTTTCTACATATATATTATAAGTAAGTATTTACAAAAAAAATGTATATAAGTATTCTATCAGTTATCTGGTTCCCATAATACAAGTTCTGCTTAGTTTGGGGGCAGATAGCGCTGTGTGAAATGTCCAGTAATAATTATTTATTATTAATAACCTTGTCAAAACACAGTAGAACTATTTGTAGGTAAACTAAGCAAGCCTTAGAAAGAGTTCTAGGTATTGATGATGATAATGATGCCCTCTTGACTAAAGCTATACTGTATAAATAAATATATTTAAATTAACCCAAATTCAATCAAAAAGTAGAGTAAGTAAAGATTATATATGTAATCAATTCGCTTGTTATTTTAATCGAGCGCTTACACAAGAAATTCCATTCCGAATCCGTCTCCAGCCTCGTTGCTCTAGTTATGACACGGTAGCATTTTGCTTGCATCGATCTATCTAGACAAGAGACTAAACGAATCGCTAAACATGCAAGCATGAATGATAATTCATGAAATACCATACAAGTAACAAACAAATGTAAAAAGGCCTGTCGTACCGCTAAAGAAAATACAAACATGACCTTGAATTGAATGACTAAAAGGTATCAATCGCTTACATCGCTTACACAATCGCGTTTGACGACCTCCGTGGTACAGTGGGCGAATAGCCGGCTGAGATGCAGGAGGTAGCGGGTTCGATTCCCGCCGCGGAACAAATGTTTGTATGATCTACAGATATTTGTTCCGGGTCTGGATGTTTTTCTATATATAAAAACAGTATATAAGTATTATATCAGTTATCTGGTTCCCATAGTACAAGCTCTGCTTAGTTTGGGGCTAGATAGCGTTGTGTGAAATGTCCAGCCTCAGTTATTTTATTTATTTACATATCCCAATTTTAAGCGTTTCGTTTACGATTTACATCTCGGTCGCTTGTCTAGAATGGAGTTGCCCACGCGCACGATTGCAGCACACTTTCGATAGTAATGAGACATGATTTGGGATAATTGTTTAATTACTCATGTAATGCGATTAACATGCTTGTTTGACCAGAATGTGGTTTGGCGGTATTGGTAAAAAGCTTGAGAAATCGTTCCTAGACTTAATTTTATTCTTTTTTAGCCATTTTTATTCATTGAGTATGGAGGGGCTATGTTTTAGGGTTCCGAACCCAAAGGGTAAAACGGGACCCTATTACTGAGACTCCGCTGTCTGTCTGGCTGTATCTCATGAACCATGACAGTTAGACAGGTTTTATTTTCACAGATGATATATTTCTGTTGCCGCTATAACAACAAATACTAAAAACAGAATAAAATAAATATTCCATACAGCAGACTGGATTTTTTTCCGTTGTATAAATAATGGTTCGGAACCCTTCGTGTACGAATCCAACTCGCACTTGGCTGGATTTTTAGGGTTCCGTACCAAACGGGACCCTATTACTGAGACTTCGCTGTCTGTCTGTTTGTCTATCACCAAGCTGTATCTCATGAGCCGTGATAGTTAGACAGTTCAAATTTTCACAGATGTTGTATTTCTGTTGCCGCTATAACAACAAATACTAAAAACAAAATAAAATAAATATTTAAGGGACGCTTCCATACAACAAAATTGATTTTTTTTGCTCGTTTTCGCTTTATATTGATAACGGCAACAGGTAGACGCTTGAAATATTTACAGAATATTTAGTTATTGTATATTCACTTTAAAAATAAATAATTAAATTAAAATAAAACAAATATTTAAGAGGGGCTCCCATACAACAGATATGATTTTTTTGCCGTTTTTATAGGTACGGAACTCTTCGTGCGCGTGTCCGACTCGTACTTAGCTGGTTTCTTATGCCAAGGAGATGGAACAAGCAAATGGCCCACCTGATGTTAATGGTAACCATCGCCTTTAACAAAGCATTGCCTCGTAGGTCCAGCTAGGCATCACTTTTCACGATTTCACGATGATCGGATCAACGCTTCAATAGTTATCCTCGGACATACAAACATACATACATCGCAGTTTTTTTTAGAGATTTGGCAGGTCCAGGAACGATATGTCATTGGATCGTATTCTTTACTTCCTCCAAACGCACAAATGGCTTAAAAAATTAGTTCGAGTAAAAAATATTTAATCTGTGCTTTCTGTTATTAAATAAGGGTTTCATACCTTATTCATATAGTATCAGTGTTTTATCAGCATCTGGTCATAAAACTTAGGTTGTAACTAATGGAGATGGTATGAAGTTGTCCTGTTACATATTTAGGGCTGAATTAGTTAACATGATGCCATGCTCGGCATCACACTCTTAGATCGAGTTCCCAATACAGAAATTCGCAAGCAGACTAAAGTACAAGACGTCAGCAAGCGAATATTAGGGCTCAAGTGGAGTTGGGCAGGACACTTGGCCAGACGTAGTGACGACAGGTGGACTAAAGCCCTAACAGAGTGTAGGCCGAGAACTGGACATCGAAGTAGGGGACGTCCACCAGCGAGATGGGTCGACGACATCCATAAGACCGTGGGTCGTACGTGGTTCAGACTGGCACAGGATCGGGAAGAATGGCAAAAACAAAGAGAGGCCTATGCCCAGCAGTGGGTCGACACGGGCTGAAAATGATGATGATGAGGCCCTATTATATTGTGAGAGTGGCATTTGAAGTGTCAATAAAGAAATATGGCTGCAGCCATCTGTGAAACAATCTTGAATGTATACTTACCTGCGTTGACAGAGTTATACTTATAATAGAAGAAACCGTAACGTACACACGGCTTCACATCAATCTATATTTTTCAAGTATAAGCTGACCGCGCATTGTATAGGCTTTTCGTTAAATGAGAGGTCAGCTTATACTGGAAATGTATACCTTGATGTGTAGCCGTGTGTACACCCATGACAAGTCAAAACCAATATTCCTCCTCTAATAAATACATTCTTAAACGGAAACGACATATTGTGTACACACTGCTACATATCAAGCTATACATTTCCAGTATAAGCTGACCTCTCATTCTACGTAAAGCCTACACAATGCGAGGTCAGCTTATACTGGAAAGTTTAGCTTGATGTGTAGCCGTTTGTACATTATTTACAAATAGCAAGCAGTATGTAGTAATTTCAACGATTCATAATAGATTCAGAGGTCGGCCCCAACCGGTCGACAACTATTATCGAAAATAGATCTGTTTATAATTCAATATATGTCCACTGAGCTCATAAATCACAGGCAAGGTGGCCGGTGACCGGAGTAGAAAGGACACGGAGGTCATACATAGACAAGGGCCAAGGTATGGCGGCACGGTACTGAGAGTTAGAAATCTTTAGATTGTATAGTTTAAGATTTCGTTTTTTCTATATAGATTTTATGCTAGCATTTGACAACGAACTCGCCTGATGGTAAGCGACAATGCAGTCTACGCAAGGGCGGATCTAGTTAAAGGGTCATGGGGGTCATGAATTATTGAATTAAATACTCGTTATTGCACACCATACAAAAACATCGTAACAAAGGAAATAAACTTTAAATAAAGGTACAATGGGCGGTCTTATCCCTAAAGCGATCTCTTCCAGACAACCTTTGGATGGACAGGATAAACAAAAACCGGCCAAGTGCGAGTCGGACTGGCGCACCAAGGGTTCCGTAACATTATCTATAAAAACGACAAAAAAATCACGTTTGTTGTATGGGAGCTCCCTTAAATATTTGTTTTATATTATTTTAATTATTTATTTTTAAAGTGAACATAAAACTAAATATTCTGTAAATATTTCAAGCGTCTATCTGTTGTCGTTAATAATATCAACCTAAAAAGAACAAAAAAATCAAGTTTGTTGTATGGGAGCCCCCCCCCCCCCCTTAAATATTTGTTTTATTCTGTTTTTAGTATTTTTTGTTATAGCGGCAACAGCAATACATTATATGTGAAAATTTCAACGATCTAACTATCACGGTTCATGAGATACAGCCTGATGACAGACGGACAGACAGACTGACAGACAGAGAGACAGACAGCGGAGCCTCAGTAATAGGGTGCCGTTTTACGCTTTGGGTACGGAAACCTAAAAATCAAAAGTCAGCGGTGTAAGAGTACATACAAGAGTTCTGCGTCCTTTAACTTCCTATTTTTGGACAAAAGTATATTCTAAGTCCCACCAACCATCTCTATCGTATGGTGGTTTCATGTTGTTCATGTTACAAGCAATATCTAGGCTGTGAATGTCAAAGGAAACAGTTGCAAAAATTTTATATTTTAGTGTCCCGATTTAAATCAAATGATCCTTGTAATTTACTTTGAGCTTGATTGATGGCAAGAATCTTGGAGGGAAGACGTGGTATACACTAGTAGATACAAACCCAAGGCGATCTACGAACAAAGACATTTGCTAATGTATTAATCAAAACTGACATTACTAAAACCATTGACTGGTGTTTTTTAAGCAGATTTGGCAATGATGTACTCACCACTAATTGATGAAGGCAGGTGGTCTCACGATTGTTATATTTTGACGACCACCATCAGTAGGTATTGTCTAAAAACAAAGGGTCGAAGTTCCACTAGAAGGATATTAAAGCTACTTATAATGTTGCAATATAACCTTTTCGCGGTTCTAAGCGAGAATTTACCTGGTTGAAGGTTTCTTATAATTGGTGGAATTTGAAGGGGCAGAAAAACTTTGCGGTCGACATGAATGCAAAGTAGTTGTTGGATTTAGACTTTTTGCTCATATTTTTAGGTCTTTGTACAAAAGTACCTATTAAAATCATTTTTGCATACAGACGTCTATATAGGTACACTACTATATAGGTAGGTAGGTGACCCCTCCCCCCTGGTGGTAGAGCTTTTGTGAACGGGCTCGAGGAAGTCATGCACCACCGTCTTACGTTTATCTGCCGCCAAATAGCAGTACTTGTGCTGCTGTGTTCCGGTTAGATGGTAATGGTATGTTCCTGTAATTACTGGCACATAGGCATACCAGCTTAGTCCTAAAGTATGGCAACGTATCCACATAGATATCAAGACAACATAATAGCTTGTTTTGAATTCTATGTGGATATCCATGGGCTGCAGTAGCCACTTAACATCTGGTGGACTGCATGCTCGTTTGTCACATAAGTTGAATAAAAAAAGGTGAATTTGTTAAGCAGTCGACCAATTTAAAAGAATGGCTTTTCACAGTAAAATAATGTGTGTGTATCTCATTCATATCTCATCTAATATGGTTTGTATGAAAATGTGGATTTTGTGCAACAATGTTGAATCAAAATAAACACAATAAGTAACTTTTTTACAAAAATATAACCGACTTAAGAATAGTTTGTTTTATCACACTAATATTAAAAATGCGAAAGTTTGAATGTTTGTTTGTTTGTTACTGAATCACGCCATAACAGCTGAACCGATTTCAATGAAATTAGGTATAGACGTAGATTATAACCTGGTTCACCACATAGGCTACCATTTATCACATAAATCAGTTTCCAGGGGACAAAAATGGGATGTCAAAGTTTTTTGTATTTTCCACTCCAGAACAACGCGGGCCGCAACAACTAGTAAAAAATAAAACACATTATGTGGCCCTATAAAATTTGAGGGTTGCCTTAGATTTCTTTGGGATCCTATCATCAGATCCTGACTTGGTGCCAATGGGACCGCCTGAAAAGTATACTCTTTTAAACAAAAACAGAATTTCTCGAATCGGTCCAAGCGTCTTTTAGTAATCGGGGAACTTATAAAAAAAGATTCCGTCGAATTGAGAACGTCCTCCGTTTTTTGAAGTCTGAAGATGAAGAAGAAAAATAAACAACGGATGTCACTAAGATATCAGATATAAGTCGCGGCACGTAAGTCTAGCGCTGAACGATACGCGGAAGGGATAGCTGCGCATGGGTACTGTCGCGCAAGCAATACAATAGCCAATAGCCACTATTGTCTTAATTGTAGATGTTCCTTACCGTTGCAATTGACGTATTTGTAGACTTTGCTGTCCTTTTTTGGATTTTTCCTAAATCCCCATTTAATGTAATGTTTCCCGCCTTAATAATTTCGGCAGTTTGTTTTATCTGGCTCAAATTTAAAGTGCTGCTGTCCGAATGACTGAGTAAAGTACTTGTAGCTTCATCAGTCTCACTTTTGATTTGTTTCAAAGAATCAATTAATTCATTAGATTCCCTTTTTAAAAAACAATTCACGTCATAAATTATTTTCCTTGCCTGTCTTTTCAAAACAGTATCTCTTCTAGGCATATTCACTATAAAGTCACAAACAAACTTAAAAAACTGAATTTAACAAACAAATTCAAATAACAGTAATAACAATATATTAAGAACGCGACTGGATGTGCGCGGGGTGTCGTATCAGTGCGGAGGACGGAATGCAACTGGAGAGCCAATCGGCGCTACGCACGCCCGCCCTTCATCCCGCTAGACCCCCTCAGGTACCTTATTTTTTACTTCTGCGCAATAACGGTTAGCGCTAAAGTTTCATGCCGCTACTTATACCACTATCGAGAACAGTAAAAATATAAACGTAATAAGCAGTTTCTGTCGCTAACGGAGGTCATCATAAATCATATTTTAGACAATTATCGTCATAACATTTATCAGTATCCTGTATGTTTTATTTTTGCTGTTATTTATACAAAATTGTTTCCGAAACTACTATTCCACCGGATTTTATCCGGGAAGTAATAGGTTTTTTGCGCGCTTCTTAATTTATAACTATCTATCTCGAAAATTATGTTAATAAACTCCGAATGATTCAATCATTCGGATAATTTTATTTCAACAACGAATTTCCTAATAGACTCAATCGAATAGACGACATCCGTGGCGCAGTGGGCGAATAGCCGGCTGAGACGCAGGAGGTAGCGGGTTCGATTCCCGCCGCGGAAGAAATATTTGCATGTTCTACAGATATTTGTTTCGGGTCTGGATGTTTTTCTATATATTAAGTATGTATTTCCAAAAAAAAGTATGTAAGTATTCTATCAGTTATCTGGTTCCCATAATACAAGCTCTGCTTAGTTTGGGGCTAGATAGCGCTGTGTGAAATGTCCAGCAATTTTTATTTATTATTAATTTCAACTTTAAACATAGACGTGCACCTAGTATGTACCTACCTTTTTAACCCACTTCAAAAAAGGGAGGAGCTTCGCAAATATTCTCAATTCATCGAAATATTTTTTTATATAATGTTCAACGATAACTCTTTCCCAAGTTGTCCGATGTCAATTATATTTTCAGTGGTTTTTTTGTTAGTAAGGGGTGCTATACGCATGGTTCCGTATGATGGTCAAGTTCCGTTTCCTAATTCTGTTTTTCGGAAGTCGGTTATATTCTAAAAAAGTTACTTGTTAGTCCCAGTATCTTTAAATTTGCTTATTTGATACCAGCTGTTGCCCGCGACTTACTACTAAATGTGTAGGTAACCTAGAAATAAAGCAAAACTCGCTATTGCAACTTGACACCCCATTTTTATCCCATGTAACCTGATTTATGAGATAAAAAGTAGCCTATGTGGTAATCCCGGCTATAATCTACGTGCATACTAAATTTCATCGAAATATGTTCACCCGTTACGAAGTGATTAAGTAATAAACAAACATCCATACTTTTCCTCTCAAAATTAGCAAGTTGAAGTGGCAATGGGCAGGCCACGTCGCTCGTAGAACCGATAACCGTTGGGGAAGAAAGGTTCTCGAGTGGAGACCACGGACTGGAAGACGCAGCGTAGGCCGGCCCCCCACAAGGTGGACCGACGATCTAGTAAGAATCGCGGGGAGCCGTTGGGCGCAAACGGCTACCAGCCGCTCGTTGTGGCGATCTAAGGGGGAGGCCTATGTTCAGCAGTGGACGTCCACCGGCTGATGATGATGATACTTTTCCAAACGTTCTTAAACTTCGCGCTAGGTCTCTGCTGCAGGAACACAGAAACGCGAGCATGTCTGCTTGGCATATACTTTATTCTCTCTTATAAACATAATGTAGTGATTTTATATATTAATTATAATTTATTGTTTACTACATCGTTTGAAAAAGGGAAACCTATTTATATACAAATATAGTTAAGCTAATTTTTCTATATTTTATTAGGTATCTACTATCTATCCGAGAAACTTTACGAAAAAAGTGTAGCAAGTAAAACACTGATCCTTTTGCATCCACAACTTAAAAACGATTAAACGGCTTTTTCAGATACATGATAAACCGCACAATTAAAACATATTCATCATCAAATTAATAATAATAATAATGCTGGACATTACACACAGCGATATCTAGCCCCAAACAAAGCAGAGCTTGTATGGCAACTAGTTTAAAATACTTATATACTTTTTTTTTAAATACATACTTATAATATATAGACAACTCCCCAGACCCGGAACAAATATCTGAAGATAATGCAAACATTTGTTCCGCGGCGGGAATCGAACCCGCTACCTCCTGCGTCTCAGCCGGCTATACGCCCACTGCACTACGGAGGTCGTCAAACAAAGCAAAGTTTGTATTATGGGAACCAGATAACTGATAGAATACATATAGTAATAATAATTCAAAGTTTACATATGTACATCAAATATAATATTCATGTAATTATTTTTTAAATGAAAAAACAACAACTCATTAATAATAAATTAAATCTCTATCGGACTTAAGCAATAAAAATAATTGAAAACATGAATCTATCATACAAAATATAACAAGTTTTTAAAATTAAATTCAACGCCTATACGACCTAGGAAAACCAGTGCCTAGCCCAGAGGCGGGGCACCTAGCTCTAGATACATCACATTTTACAGCCATAAATGGATTAAGTTCTCGGAAACACCTATTTTAGATAGACAAGCGTGACTTGCTCTCAATATCTAATAGAGGCATGTGTCACCATAAAAATACTTCTCATCATATTTTATTTTTCACACCACATTACGATGGAACGAGCATATGGCCCACCTGATGTTAAGTGGGAACTATCGCCTTTAACAAAGCATTGCCTCACCTGAGAAACGTGCGACTTGAGGCATACAGGTGTAAAGCATCATGTGCTTGTAATTTCATCAGCAATATACCCTTCAAAGTGAAACACAGCAATGCTGCATGGTGGCAGAAATAGGTATGGTGGTAGCACTTCCCCGGCGAGGAAGGAACTCCACTACTTTTATTAAATACTAGCTGACCAATCCGCAGCTGCGCACGCGTAGTTTTTCAATAAAAACATTACCCTCCTTCTGCGCAGTTGGGTAAAAAGTAGCCTATGTCACCCGGGGATAGTGTAGCTTCCCAACAGCGAAAGAATTGTTTAAATCGGTCCAGTAGTTTCGGAGCCTATTCAATACAAACAAACAAATCTTTCCTCTTTATAATATTAGTATAGATCAGTAAATAGCCAGAGATAGATCCGATGAACCGATGTCATCTGCATAGGGATTTCACTTACCATTTACATTTATCTTAAAGCCTTCTAGATCTCCCTGCTACTGCTAAAAGCCTTTCCCTTTTTCCGGTCTTATTTATGTTTGTATTTCCATAGTACTTTTGAATATAATAATGGATTCATTAATCAATCCATCACGCCCTATTTATACAGTCTTAAGCACAAAGTAAGACTTCGGAATGCGTTAATTGGTGCGCAATAATCAACCGATTCCAGTCCATATTCCGCCCAGATTAAGTTCAAAATTGTACATCCACTGATAGCAGTTAGAAAGTGGTCGTCCTTGAAAGTAAAAGCGATCCCAAAGGTGAAATCGAAGTAGTTTATATCGTAAAGCCTTTTGGGTTGACTGTTATGCCCTTTCAGGTAATCACGTGGAACGCCGTGACGCGTGCCTTGATCCGTCGAGATAGCCCACTTTACTTACTTATACAGTGCATATCATCGGCCTAATTATCAGAATTCGTAAATATCAGTAAATTTTCAAACTAAAACTAGTACTACTAAAAATAAAACAAATTTTTTCACTAAGTTTGAGAGATTTTTATTATGTCAATTTATTTTACCTAAAGTAAAAGTAACTCAATAAATATCTTTTGAAATGTGTTCTAAAAAAATTATAAAAATATTACATACAACGCGGTCACATTAACTAGACGCTTGACCATGTGACTTCATTTTGGCGCTCAAGTACGGTGTGGAAAAAAAACCGGCCAAGTGCGAGTCGGACTCCCGGACGAAAGGTTCCGAACCATCATATAAAAGATAAGTTTCTACCTGTTTATTAAGATCGAGTAAAAACTGCTTAAAAATTAAGTTTGTTAAATGAATAAAAAATATTTATTTATTTTGAAAGGTAATATACAACTACATATTCTGTGAAAATTTAAGGTGTCTACCTGTTACCGTTATTAATATTGAGCATAAAAATAGGAAAAACACACATTTGTTGTATGGCTACCCAATTAATATTTATTTATTTGTCATTTTTCGTTTGCTGACCGTACTGACACTTGCGGGGCGAGAAAAGGGAATGCGGGGGGAAGCGGGCGGGGACCCGCATTCCAGCGATGCGTCGAGTTAATGTGACCGCGTTGTAAAAATCTATTTAAATTTTAAATCCAATAAATAATATTACGTGTTTTCATTAAAAATAAGTTCTGTTCCTAAGATAAATAAATTTAAAAAAGACAGCTCTGCGCATGATGGCCAGGTCTTTCCAGCTGGGAGAGGTTGGTAAAGATGCATCAGATTCAGGATTCAAGAGTCAAAAGTCAGGATTTAAGATGGTCCATCCAAAATCCTAACCAGTTACTACAATGGATCTGTCTTATCCAGTCAGTGCTGGAAACTGCTACCAGACGCGCCTATAAATCAACTTTAATTTATAAGTACTGGTTTCCAGTATACAGTGGTCAAAATTCGACCATAATTAAATATGTTTATGTGTTTTTTTGCATAATAAAGGTATTAAAAACTTTAACTACACCAGATCTTACACTCGTCCGTGCGCCCAAAAGGAGTAGGTACACATGGCTACACATCAAGCTATAGATTTCCAGTATCAGCTGACCTCTCATTCTACGAAAAGCCTACACAATGCGAGGTCAGCTTATACTGGAAAATTAGCTTGATGTGTAGCCGTGTGTACGTTTTTTCGTCACGTTTTAATATATAGATAAAAGGCCCCTGAATATAATATCGTATGGAGGTATTTTATGAAGTTATAATGATGATGATATCTCAAACTTATCCTTGCCAATTTGATGTACGTATGACTTTCACTTAGAACCTAATTCAATCAGTTTATTTTTAGCTTACCGTCGTTTTTTTTCACTTAATAATAACCATGATTGGATGGATAACTTTCAATATTACATTGAAGACAATCATCCAAGACAATACTAATAACCACAAAAAAATCAACTCTGTGACTAATGCGAATAGATTCCAATTTGGTACAATTACTGACTTTCACTCTGTCTTTGGTCTCAAACCATAATCTAAGCTATAAAGAATTATCTCAGATTAAATAAAATTGGTATTACGTGGTAGATTGGTCTACGTGGGAGATTATTTTGGTATTTTTACGATGGTGGCATTTTTGGCTACAATATCCTATACATGCGAGTAACGATAGTGCAATTCATACTATCACACTAATATTATAAATGTGAAAGTTGTGATGTTTATTTGTTTGTTACTCAATCACGCCGTAACGGCTGAATTGATTTCAATGTAATTTGTTGTTTTGATAGATTATGACCTGGATTCAAACATAGGCTACTTTTTATTGGCAAACAACGCGTGCGAAGCCGCTGGCGGAAGCTAGTAATACTATAAATTCTAATATTATTAATGCGCTTACTAGAGTGCATGGAGTGCAACAGTTCTGCAGTGGCGGAACATTCCCTAGATTCTGATTCGACGCACTACATACGTTTCGGCAAGGCCCGGGTTTTAGCGAGAGAAAGAAGTTCTTCATTCCTCGCAAGATCCGAGAGGCGATAGAAATAAGTCGAGTGCCGAACTCTAACAGAGATAGAGTATGGGTTCTACCGCCAGCCTGGAGGCCATGTCTTCATGATGCAAGTGACAGAAGAGTGAGTGAACCTGGTAGAGACATAGTTAGTGTTGTGTGTTTGCATGTTCCAAGAACTACCGAAGAGAGCAGCAGTGATGGTAATAATGATAACACAGAAGGTCAACACGCTGCGCCTTCGTTGACCCAAGCCCCACCACCCCGCCCGTCCACTCGCGCGCAGAGGGCAGCGGCGCGCAGTGCGAGGCGAGACGTTATTCGGAGCGGATCGCACTCACCCTGAAACATTGTCGGTCGAAACACCGATAAGACGGTACGTGATAAATCCCGTATTTATAATAATGAGAGTGCATGGGGTTAAGAGGAAAAGTAACAATGAAATCAAAAATATAGTACTTACCTAACTCAAAGAATTTGATTACGATGGTCTTGAAGCAATGTTAAATAGCTTCTATTTTTGATGTTTTCTTTTTGTATCCCGAAGTTCCTATCACTATCATCATCATCATATCAGCCGTAGGACGTCCACTGCTGGACAAAGGCCACCCTCATTGATCTCCAGGAACTGCGGTTGGAAGCGGCCTGCATCCAACGTCGACCTGCGGTTCTTACCAAGTCGTCTGCCCATCTTGTGGGTGGACGTCCTACGCTGCGCTTGCCGGTCCGTGGCCTCCACTCGAGAACCTTTCGGCCCCATCGGCCATCTGTTCTGCGCGCTATATGGCCTGCCCATTGCCACTTCAACGTGCTAATCCGTCGGGCTATGTCGGTGACTTGAGTTCTCCTACGTATCTCCTCATTTCTGATTCGATCCCGTAGAGAAACCCCGAGCATAGCCCTCTCCATAGCTCGTTGAGCGACTCTGAGCTTATTCATAAGGTCAATAGTGAAGGACCACGTCTCGGTTCCATATGTCATCACTGGTAACACACACTGATTGAAGACTTTCGTCTTAAGGCACTGAGGTATGTTGGACGAAAAGACGTTGCGAAGTTTCCCAAACGCTGCCCATCCGAGTTGGATTCGACGATTGACCTCTTTCTCGAAGTTGGACCTACCTAATTGGACTGTTTGTCCTAGGTATACATACGCGTCGACAACTTCAAGAGCCGAGTTCTCAACCATAACTGGGGCAGGGACGACATCACTATACTACCCACATACGCGAATATCTTAAACACTTAATACATATATACATCCTACATACTCGTATATTCATAGATTCTGTTAATTATAAACAATATACCTATATATAAATATATTTAATATTATAATCTAATTACTTAGCAAAAAAGCACACTATATATATATATGTATAGTATAGTACCTACTATGTAACAGACTTAAATTTGAGAGAGCTTAAGTATTTCTTTTAAATTCTTTAGGTACATTTTTTATTTATATGATTTATTTATTTTTTAACTAATGCTTAAACTTAACTAACCTATTTTTGCTAGACATAATTAAAAATATTCATAGGATGGGAGAAGCCACTGGCACCTGAAACACAGTTTTATACTAGTTCGGGAGCCTATGGATTCAAATTTACTATGTCATACATATTTATGTCTATAAATAAATTTTTACTTTTTTTTATGTAACGCTGTCCGTGTTGTCTCTCTGTATGTTTGTTACGTTTTCACAACTAACCGGCTGGGCCGATTTTGATGATATTTGGTATACAGGTAGATTATGACCGGGATTGTGACATAGGCTACGTTTTACCAAACCACACATGCGAAACCGCAGACAGGTGAGCCAGTATGGTATATATTGTTGACAATCGTTTTCTCTTCAGTATTGGTGTAAAATTCATGTGTTATTTCTACTCTCTCTGTATTTTCTGGAATCGGAATATTTACAAAAAAAAAGTATATAAGTATTCTATCAGTTATCTGGTTCCCATAGTACAAGCTCTGTTTAGTTTGAGGCTAGATAGCGAGGTAAACTAATAAACAAACTGACTAATCCTTGTTTTTGGGATAAGAATAATCCAAAGTAAATCCCGTATTTATAATAATGATAATCCAAAGTATTGTTAACAAGCAACTAAAACTTTCAACAGGGGTCGAAGAACTGTGCGTGTTTGTTTTTACTTGTTGTTCGTGCTATTTATCTGTTCTCAATATTTTTCTGCTTGAACAAATGCTCAGTCAACAAGAAATTTTTACTGAGGCTCAATAACATAGATGTTTTTAATATAATTCTCTGGGGTTTATACTGACAAAAGTTTAAGAATCAATGCACTTTTGACTGCGCAGGAAGATAATGTTTTATTGACAAAGCACGCGTGTAAAGACGTGGGATGTTAAGCCATTTCCTTATATAAAACATCAAATTCATCAAAATATTTCTCTCCCACTTCTTCTTCCTGCTCTTTCCTCAAATTACGCGAGGTCGGCACAGCATGTATTCCTCCTCCACATCTCTCTATCTGGCTCGAAGGACCAAAAAATGTATGTTTTATACACTTGCAATTTGAGTGTGGAGAGAAAAGATCACAATCACTATCGATAGGTTTATTGTACTAAGTGTGTACAGATAATTATACCGTTGATGTTTTCTTCTCGTTAGTTACAACTCACACTGAATGTTAAAATCTGTGAAATATAATATATACCTAAGTAAAATGAGACTGCGCTCGCGCCGATCGCAGTCTCATCAAAAATGTATAGTTGAAGACTGTACAGCCGTCATCTCAATTGTCACTTCCTTCCTACCCATACCATTCTTTACACAGTCCATCCATCTCTTCTTCGGTCTTCCTCTACTTCTATATCCATCCACACTCATATCTAACACTCTTTTAGTCACATGATTTTCTTCCCTATGGCATGCCCATACCACGCTAGCCTCTTACTCCTCAATTTTTCTATCACTAATATATACTAGTGGTTCATTCCGAACTGAGATCTCGCGAGTCTCCCATTAAAACAAAATAATATTATTTGTAATCTTTGACTATCAAAATGGTGCCACGAAATACGTAACCAATTAACTTGACCTACAGTTTCATTCAAATTATAGGTAACAGGTTAATTGGTTATACTTTTTTGGCGTAGAAATTGCAGTTATTTTGGTTTTCAAACTTTTTCCTATATTTGTGTCACTAGAGCTCCACGTATACCAAATTTCAGCACTGTGGGGTACCCTGTGAATTTGGTGAAAGTTCAGTTTTATTATGGCTAATAACTTAAAAACTACAAGGTTTAAACTACAAGTAAAAACGGCATCAAAATGTACTTAAAAATACCTTTTATTAGACGTTGACAGGATAGTCCCATTTTGGTTATTTGTACCCCTCTTGAACCCCAATATTTCAACAACCCCCTCATGTTTAGCTCATTTAGTCACAACAAAATTGTGTCATCACTACCTACTTACCTACCTATATTAAACCATGTTTCACGATGATCGGATAAACGCTTCAAAAGTTATCCTCGGACAAACAAACATACATACAACGCCGGTTTGTCCAAGTTGATTTGGAGATCTCGCTTCGATCTATCAATTATATATACATACTAAATATTTCTCTCCCACATAGACTGCATTTCGTGTTTTTGCAGAAATTGCTAGAGTTCGTTGACACAACCCACGCTTGCATGACATCATATTATTTTGGTTACTAAATAAGTAATATAATGGTGTGGTAATGATTTCATAAGTTATGGCTTCCCTAGGTTTACGATTTAAACAATCATTTTAAAGAAATTACTCAATCTTTAAATGTTAGATATTTCATTTTACTATCTCAATTAATTGACAAGGTCTTGCGAATCATTCAGCAAAAGAAAAAAAAAACAAAAGAAGACATGTTTTGCATCAGATTGATCAGATGATTTTGACGACCTCCGTGGCGCAGTGGGCGAATAACCGGCTGAGACGCAGGAGGTAGTGGGTTCGATTCAAACAAATGTTTGCATGATCAACAGATATTTGTTCCGGGTCTGGTTGTTTTTCTATATATTATAAGTATGTATTTACAAAAAAAAAGTATATAGGTATTCTATCAGTTATCTGGTTCCCATAGTACAAGCTCTGCTTAGTTTGGGGCTAGATAGTGCTGTGTGAAATGTCCAGCAATATTTTATTTTATTTATTTATATATAGATGAAAATGATCGGAAAAAGATCGGTTAGAGGAGGTTTTTGTAAAAGAAAAACATCCGGGCTAAGTTATATACAATGGACTGGCATTATTTAGACTAACCCTGAATATACTCAAATTAAAAAGGATGACTGATGCGTCTTTCAGCAATGGGGAGGCACCAGAAGATGAAGTCTTCCTGCTAGTTTCAAAGGTTCATCCAAAGAGAGCTTTAAGAGCCGCCACATGTGTCTCCACGTGTCCCAATTATTTGTTTTAATATTGTTTTTAATTTAAGTTTGCTTGAGCGTCGCGGTTTTGTCTCACACATCGGCAATGTCAGTTGATGATGATAAATAATAATAAATAAATAAATATTGCTAGACATTTCACACAGCGCTATCTAGCCCCAAACTAAGCAGAGCTTGTACTATGGGAACCAGATAACTGACAATATATATATATATATATTGTAAATACATTCTAATAATAAGTATATAGAAAACAACCAGACCTGGAACAAATATCTGTAGATCGTGCTAACATTTGTTCCGTGGCGGGAATCGAACCCACTGCCTCCTGCGGCTCAGCCGGCTGTTCGCCCACTGCGCCACGGAGGTCGTATGATGATAACATATTTTATTTTTTTAATATTATTTTAATACTATCCTCCAAACATTTGATGAACAAAGAAGTTAAATTATCATGTTTGAGGAAGACACCGTTTCCGTCGACAGTTAAAATCGCGGAATTTGAAACTTTGCTTGAAACAATCAAATGTTCCGGGTATGTAATTACCGTACCGTATAACCACGCTATTTAAACAAACATTCATCTATCCCTTTGTTTCATCACGAAGATAAAAGTATGTTTGTACAAGTGAATGGCGACGTGGTCTTGGACTACCTGAAAGCCATCGTCAGTACTACGAATGTCAACGACCTATCTATCTGATGATCTCCGTGTCGCAGTAGAGGAATAGCCGTTTGAGACGCAAGCGGTTGCGGGATCGATTCCCACAGTGGAACAAATATTTGTACGATCGGTTGTTTCTCATTATATATTAACAGTATGATTTACAAAAAAAAATATATATAAGTATTCCATCAGTTATCTGGTTCCCATATAAAAGCTTTGCTTAGTTTGGATCTAGCTGGCGTTGTGTGAAATGTCTATAATTTATTTCTTTATCTAATCAGTCCACATCCAGCCACTGCTGGGCATTCTTTGCGGGCCAGTCCTTTCGATCCTGCGCCATTCGAATCCAGTCACATGCGATGTGTTTTTGTAATGTCAGCTGACCCGACAGGCCACTTGTCTGGTATGCCTAATAGGCATAAAAATGATTGCATTTTTAATTCGTTTGAATTTCGTGAAATAATATTTTTTATACCATCGCCCCTCTAATAAGCTTATTTTATTCACTGAAAACAGCCAATAAAAATCACTTTTAATCATTTTTTCGTGTTTGAATTTACAACACACCAATATATTCGACCTCCATCAAGCATTTTTACTCCATACAAACTCCTTGTGCAAATAACTCCTCGAGATTTGATTGGTCGATATTGTCGACAAGGAGTTTAGGATTAGAATAAAAACTGTTTTGAGCTCTTTGCTGTCATTAAATGGCGCGCTTGAATACTGTAAGTTGTACGAATGCAAAGTTTAGTGTTATTTACTGGTAGCAGAACTTTTGTGAACGGGCTCGAGGAAGTGGGCACCACCGCCTTACCTTCTTTATCTGCCGCCAAATAGCAGTACTTGTGCTGCTGTGTTGTGTATTCCGATTAGATGGTAATGGTATGTTCCTGTAATTACTAGCATTAGCATAACAGCTAAGTCCTATAGTATGACAACGTATCCACATAGAGATCAAGGCAACATAATAGCTTGTTTTGGAACTCTATGTGGATATCCATGGGCTGCAGTAGCCACTTAACATCTGGTGAACTGCATGCTCGTTTGCCATTTAAGTGGTATAAAATTTTTTATAATAAATCTATTTAAAATGCATTCAAGTGATGACGAAGATGTGTTAACACCTGAGTTTATGAAAGAGAGGACGGCCGATATAGTAGTAAACTTGCTACCCAACAAATCACGGCTGGTTTACATCAAAGCCTACGATGAGTTTTGCAAATGGAAAAATGAAAATCATTCTTCTGGCACATTTTCAGAGTATGTTTTCCTGACTTATTTTAATGTGCATTTAAATTTATTTAACCTTCCTTTTTTCTTCATTAAATGTCTATTTTCGCTTTAATTTTTCTTTTTCTCGTAGTCATGGTGTAAAGTATAGTATGCAACTCTTGAATAAAACGGATTTATAACGAGGGCCATGAATCGGGCTTTAAATCTGTCCTTTATTCACTAGTTGCATAACATACTTTTTTTACTGCTATTTCAAATGTGAAATTTCACAGGCAATTAATTTAAATTTTTATTGTATAATGTCACACTTGCTACGTAGCACTTGCTACGCAGCACTTGCTACTTGATTCGGATGAATACGACCAATTATTTACGATGAAAACGAAACCGGTCGAAATGTTACGAAGAGCTATTTCATCTAAAATTATCAATAAAATTCAAAAGAAATTATTTAATTCAGAAGGGATTTTGTACAAAAAACCTTTTACTGGCATGTCGTGGTTGACCTAAAAATACTCAAAACAAATAAATAAATATTACTGGACATTTCACACAGCGCTATCTACCCCCAAATTAAGCAGAGCTTGTATTATGGGAACCTGCTAACCGATAGAATATATACATACTTTTTTTGTAAATACATACTTATAATATATAGAAAAACATCCAGACCCAGAAAAAATATTTGTAGATCATGCAAACATTTGTTTCGCGACGGGAATCGAACACGCTACCTCCTGCGTCTCAGCCGGCTATTCGCTCACTGTGCCACGGAGGTCGTCAAATGAAAAATGGCAGAGGTTTTATACCAATTTATTTATTTATTATACTGAACATTAGATTGTAAATGGCACCGTCGGTGGAGGGCGTTACCTTTCCTCCTGACAGATCACCTAGGATAAGAAATGGATGAAACTAAACAGCTAAAGAGGTTTGTGAAATCTTTAGGTAATAGTGAATAATTCAGCTTTCAGTTACTGGTGATAGATATATGTATGAGATACTGGTTTTACTGGTGGTAGAGCTTTTGTGAACGGGCTCGAGGAAGTGGGCACCACCGCCTTACCTTTATCTGCCGCCAAATAGCAGTAACTACTTGTGCTGCTGTGTTCCGGTTAGATGGTAATGGTATGTTCCTGTAATTACTGGCACATAGGCATGCCAGCTAAGTCTTATAGTATGGCAACGTATCCACATAGAGATCAAGACAACATAATAGCTTGTTTTGAATTCTATGTGGATATCCATGGGCTGCAGTAGCCACTGTGCAGCACACATCAGGTGGACTGCATGCTCGTATAAGTAGTATAAAAAAAAGTTATATATATATATATATATATATGTATTTAAAATGATACGGAAATCTCATCGAATAACACAATTAACATTTTTTTAAGTACTCAGACATGCGCAATTAAGTTTAATAACTGAATCGTCACAACCGCGGTTAAAAGGTTAGCAAATTAAGTTTTTTTTTATCATAATCACACTTCACACTCAATATCATAAATGCGAAAGTTTTAACGTTTGTTTGTTTGTTATTGTTGTAGCGGCCGATTTAGATAAAATTCGGTATATAGCTAGATAATGGCCATTACTTTTTATTGACAAATCCACTAGCGGAAGCTGTACGTTATTAGGAATTTTAGCAAAACGTATAGACTATATGAAAATATATCCTATAGTACTAAAACCATATTTTTTATGTTATTTGTGGGGAAACAGGCTTACGACCCACCTGATGATAAGCGGTCACCGTCGCCTATTAATACCGGCAACACCCGGGGTATTGTCGATGCGTTCCCTACACTGTACAAACCTTCTTACATGTCTCTTGAAGCGTGCCATGTCGTAGTCTAATGGGAAAACCTCAGATGGTAGCTCATTCCACATCTTGCAAGTATGGGGTAGAAAAGATCGCGTGAAGCGTGTAGTGCGCGATACCCAATTGTCGATGATATGTGGATAAGTTTTATTACGAAAATGTATATAAAACAATTATATTACAAATAAATATACTAATATTATAAAGAGGAATTATTTGTTTGTTTGTTTGTATTGAATAGGCTCCGAAACTACTGGACCGATTTAAAAAGTTTTTCACTGTTGGCAAGCTACACTATCCCCGGATGACATAGGCTACTTTTTACCCAACTGCGCAGAAGGAGGGTAATGTTTTTATTGAAAAAACTACGCTTGCGAAACTGCGGATTGGTCAGCTAGTATTTAAATAAATATACAATTTATACGCGGACAAAGTCACTGTTTTTCATATAGTTATCATATAATAATGAGCCATAGTTAATATTTTTTTCATTTTTACAAAATTATTTACTCAAAAGAGGCTTTATAAATATTCTCACCTTTAAAAAAATTATTTAATAATTTAATCACACTAGTTGCAGAAGGTTGGATTATTATATTTATATGTTTCAAAAAATAGATTCGTCCTAACATATTTAACTGAAATTATAAAGTATTTATAGACTACAATAATTCTGGTGTGTTGAAAGTCGCTAAAATGTCAGCAAATAATGATACCTCGAAAATCTGGGACTACAACGACGATGGTAAGTAAACAAAACCAACGTATTTATAATAATTGTTTAGATTTTAAAATATTTTAAGAACATACACCAAAATTTAGTAAAAACCAAAAAAAAAAGGCAGGAGCGGTTACCTACTAATGATAAAAGCGCTGTCAGGGTTTTATATTAAGGATTATTATATTAGGAGCTGTCCTATTCTGGAATGACTTGCCTGTTTCCATCAGACACGCTAAATCTTTACCTATTTTTAAAAAACGGCCAAGTGCGAATCAGACTCGCCCATAGCAGCAAGTAACATAATATATAAGTTCTTGTAGTTCGTTGTAACTTTTTCTTATATTTGAGTTGATTGAATAAAAGGTACATTGCGGTTTACGATTTATGACGTATTAAAAACAAAGTACTTACTAGATCTCGTTCAAACCAATTTTCGGTGGAAGTTTGCAAAAATATACATCATATATTTTTATTTTAGTTTTATCATTCTCCTATTTTAGAAGTTACGGGGGGGGGGGGGGACACACATTTTACCACTCTTTCACAAACTATTCGGTTAGAAAAAAATATATTAAAAATTCCAATATCATTTTTGAAGACCTATCCATCACGTATGGCTATGATGAAAAAAAAAATTTTGAGTTTCAGTTCTAAGTATGGGGAACCCCCAAAATTTATTGTTTTTTTTCTATATTTGTGTGAAAATCTTAATGCGGTTCACAAAATACATCTACTTACCAAGTTTCAACAGTATAGTTCTTATAGTTTCGGAAAAATGTGGCAGTGACATACAGACGGACAGACAGACAAACATGACGAATCCATAAGGGTTCCGTTTTTTGCCATTTGGCTAAGGAACCCTAAAAATGAGGTCAACAAACTGTACTTAGCAGCTTCTTTAGAGTAAACATTGTATTTCCCTTCGATATATATTGTCAAAATATATATATTTAAGTATGTATTTATACTTATTTATGTAAGTATACCTATGTAGATATATTTTAGGTGTAGGTATTTATTTATTGTTATATAGATATGTATTGTAACACCGCCTCCTCACACGTTTTTTCAATCCTGTCCACCAAAGGTTGCCTGGAAGAGAACGCTTTGAGCGATAAGGCCGCCCATTGTACCACCATGTACTTTAGTCTTTAATTTGTCTAGGTTAAGATATTGTAATTTGGTGTAACAATAAATAATTATCTATCTATCTATATATTATTTACTTGTCACAAAGCTTTCAAGGTTAAAAGGTTTCTTTTGTTTTTTGGTTAAAATCAAACGTCGATAATTAACAAATTTCGAATAAGTTCTTGTATATACTTACCCAGATGTACATTATTATTACGGTGTTCAGAGATTTTCTCTACTCGATTTTCTAAGAATCTGTAATAACTGGAGGCCACGGGCCTAAGCCAATTGCACCTCAGTGGTCCGAACTTCGCTAAGAACTTTCTCACGATCCTACACGTATTCAAAATAGCCGCTTTTTGTATCAGAATATAAGTGTGCTTCAGCAGGTCTAAATAGTTTCTAAGCCGAAAAATTTTGGCTACATAAAATTAAGAAAACTGATTTAAAAAGTGTTACTCTTATAAATACTAATATTATCAAAAAACTTATAAAGGTGCTATAGCCTGCTGAGTTATTCTAGTTTAAGATACTATTATGCTAAACTGTGTTTAGTTGTAATACGCTGTAAATATTTATGTTCAATAAATACCTTTTAAAAACAAAAAAAACCAGTTCTAAATACGTTAAAGATTATCTATGTAATGCAGCAGGGCCTACTTTGACTATATGCCATGTAAGCGCGTACCGTATCTTCCCTTTTTGTTATTATCCAAGTTTTTTCTATATTAGATTAGATTAGATAATTTCTTTATTGGACACCATTAAATACAAACATATAAAAGAAAAAACAATTTTAAAGCATAGGTACAATGGGCGGCCTTATCGCTAAAAGCGATCTCTTCCAGGCAACCTTTGGATGGACAGGATCTATATGAACAAAAAAGGACGGTGGCATAAGTTTTTTTTTAGAATTAGTTTAATAAAAAAAAAAAAACAAGCATATATTACAATTTATAAAAAATATAGTTAATATAAAATAAAATGCTTAATTATATATTAAATAATATAATCATAAAATTAAATAAATATTAATATTAAGATACATAAAATATATATTGTCATACCTACATACATAAATTATAAAAATGTATAAATAAATAAATGGCCTAGTGAGCGATGGATGACAGAAAGTGTTGTCTGACCATGTTTTTGAAGATAGGGAGAGATTTTGCATGACGAATTGAGACAGGTAGGGTATTCCAGAGTCTGGTAGCCTGCAGAGTAAAAGAGGTACTATAAAATACTGAGGTATGGTGGGGAGTTTTTAATTGAAGGGTTTCAGAGGAACGTAAGGATCGAGAGTTGGAAAGAAAGTGAAATTGGAAAGAAGTTATATTAATACCTTTTAATTATATTTTTCAGTGACTTTCGTAACCAAACTATTTATGATGAACACACCAGTTACAATATTCGTAATATGGTTTCTGTACATTATTTTTATCCTGAAACTTGGACCACAAATTATGAAAGACCGGCCTGCTTATAAATTGACCAACTTAATAATGGTATACAACGTTTTTCAACTTGTATTGGCAGCTTATGTATGTTTTAAGGTAAGTGCTATATATTATCAGTTTTATAGACCTGTAATACTTCAGTGTTTACTTCAGTCGTGTGGTCAAAAGCACACTCGTTTTTTTTTCAAATACAATATTTATTTATTGGAACAAAATACATGTTACACGAAAACAATATAACAAATCAGGTTACATGGGGTAAAAATACGGTTTGAAAATTTCTATAGAAAAAATATTTGGGTCTTTGCGCGTGCGAAGCCGCTGGCGATTCAGCTAGTATAATCTATAGAGAGTATGCACAGAGTAGTGAACAAAAGGATTTGCACATATCTTCGGATTTTGGTTCTAGAACATGCCAATTTCCTCACGATATTCTCATTCACCGTTTGTGCACGTGTAAATAAGTTCATAATTTTTTCTAAAAGAAACCATAATTCCGAATCGGAAGGATACATCCCCCCTCTCTTACTTTATTATTAGTATAGACTAGCTGACATATCCGCAGCTTTGCACGCGTTTTTTTTTCAATAAAAACATTACCCTCCTTTGCTCAGTTGGGTAAATAGTAGCCTATGTTACTCAGGGTGAATGTAGCTTTCCAATGGTGAAAGAGTTTTTGAAATCGGACCAGTAGTTTTTGAGTCTATTCATTACAAACATACACACAAAAATACAAATCTTTCCTCTTTATAATATTAGTATAGATATAAATAGAAAAACAAGCAGACCCGGAACAAATATCTGTAGATTATGCAAACATTTGTTCCGCGGCGGAAATCGAACCCACTACCTCCTGTGTCTCAGCCGGCTGTTCGCCCACTGCGCCACGGAGGTCGTTAAATATGTGGTCAGATGTATATTATGGTTAAATGGGAAATGTTCTATTACTACTATACTTCCACTACCGCCTGGTCACACCACCCCACAAACTGAACAAGACCGAGAGGTCTGTGTTCATAATGGGCCCGTCTGTTTATAACAGAATACCGGAGGATATTAGGAGTGCTGCTTCCACAGCGATATTTAAAAATATATTATAAAAGTGGTTACTGGAGTGTATTTTCTACAGTGTAGATGAGTTCTACGGCCCACCAGAAATTTAAAATTTATTATATTATTAATAAATTTTAAATTTCTGGTTTGACTTTTGACTTGTAAATTTGGATTTATGAATAAATTATTGTATTGTATTGTTCACGGTCTCAAAAAAATATCTTTTCAGGGATCATCAATTTTATGGAAACATGGACTAAAACCAACGTGTCTGGATAATAAAGACGATTCAATAGGTTACGTAAGTTGTAGATTTTTTAACTACGATTCAATAACTTTACAGAATACGCTATACCTTATCATCATCATCATCAGCCGGTAGACGTCCACTGCTGAACATAGGCATCTCCCTTATATCGCCACAACGAGCAGTTGGTAGCCGTTGGCGCCCAACGGCTCCCCGCAATTCTTACTAGATCGTCGGTCCACCTTGTGGGGGGCTGGCCTACGCTGTGTCTCCCAGTCCGTGGTCTCCACTCGAGAACCTTTCTTCCCCAACGGTTATCGGTTCTACGAGCGATGTGGCCTGCCCATTGCCACTTTATCTTGCTAATTTTGAGAGCTATGTCGGCAACTTTAGTTCTTCTGCAGATTTCCTCATTGCGGATGGATAGTATACCTTATAACTTTTACAAAAAACATTGATTTATTACTATTATGGATTTTAAACTAATCGCCCGGCTGTGACTTACTTAAAACTCTCCGTTTGCATCCGTCACTCGATAGCCGTCGAGGTGAAGCTGACAAAGAGAAGGTGAAAACGAACATAAATATCGAATCACAAAAAAATATAAAACACGGCCCGTATCCACATTACGCACCGTAGGTTTGAACCTTACCAACGACAGTGACGCGACAGCAATTGGCTTACGTAGTTAGGCTACGGTATTCACTCAAACAGCACGACCTCCAGATTGTTTTATCCTAGCTTAAAATTAGACAGTAGTAGCTAGTACAGTGTAGCATTAATTGGAATCAAAGGGAAGGTACTATCTAGCAAGGTAACAAGTTGGCACCAGCGTTTGGTAGATGGGGCTCCAACAAAGTGTTTACATTAAACTTTTAAAGCAAAACAGAATTTTTAATTTTATCTCTAATCGTAAGCTGTTACACTCTACTAAATGAAATTGTTCATAATTTCAGCTAAAAACCTTCCACATATACTACCTTCTGAAGCCAGCGGAACTACTCGAAACAGTATTCTTCATCCTCCGGAAGAAGTTCAACCAGGCATCGTTCCTCCACGTCTACCACCACTGCTACATGTTGATTTCCACCTGGCTCATCTTGAGATATGACCCGAATTTTGCTATGCTGTTTCCAGCAGTGTTGAATTCCTTCGTCCATGTGGTTATGTACGCGTACTATGGACTGTCCGCATTCGCAACTCCGGCTAAGTACTTGTGGTGGAAGAAGTACATTACTTCTATGCAGTTGGTAAGTTTGTATTATTCCTTCCCTTCATTACATTCTGTTCTGCGCGTATTTTCTACGCTGCATGGGGATGAAACAACCTTTACACGTTGATGGACACTACTATAGTGTGACCAGTAGTGCTGTGCACTCCCAGAGGTATGCGCGGCGAGGTGTGAGGCAAAGAAAAAACTGCATGAGTTCACATGAGATCAATACATGTCGGACATATCTTACGATATCAGTTTGCATTTCTAAGGCAAGACTTGTGGCGGGACGATGGTCGGTTTTTTTGGACTGATTTGTCATTGTTTTTTTCATACATTTCCTATAGACGTAACTTTCATAATTCATTTCATGGTGACAGTATAAAAGTCTAAGTTACCTCTACGTTAGGGTTGCCATTCGTCCTGATACGTCGGGACATGTCATTGTTATTAACAGTGGTGTCCCGACGTCCCGATAAGCTCTAAAATATCCCGACATACATAATCGAGCGCGCCGCGCAAGACGCGCAAACAGCCAACAGACGACTTTTTTATTTTAATACAAATTTTAATTTTTTTTTCTTTTTATTTGTGCTATTTGGGTCAGATTTTCTATTATGTATCATCTACACTACACAATCTATCATCTATCTTGGGTATTTTTTCAAGTGTGTAGGTTCCTTACGTTTATCTAGAGATACAGATGTGTATGACATAATAATACTTACATACCTAGAATTTTTTTTCATGATTTCTGTTACACGCTGTATACAAAAAAAAGGACACCTAATTGTAAATGTCCCGACGGGATCTTGTGGATTTATGTCAACCCTACTCTACGGTGACACTGCAGCATGCCGTTCCTAATATTTGTATGGAAAATCGATCGTCTTAGGGCGTACTGACTTTGGCTTAACCTAAACTCTTACGTCGAGAGGCGTACTGTCGTATCGCTTTTTAACTCTACGTGGGCGGTAGTGTCCAGCAATTTGTTAAGGTCCACCTGATGTTAAGTAGTTACCATCGCCTAAGTATAACAGAGAATTGCCTCGTAGGTCACGCACCTTAGACCTTTTTAAGAATAATAATAATCCTCCTAGCCGATTTCGGCTACAGAGACTTGACTTTGTGATTATTGGCCTAGGTGTTTAGCCTGTATGTGGCTGATGTACCCTATTTTTGCGCTAAAAGTCCGGTTACAATGAACACAAGTTAAGGCGCCATTAATGTAGTTGTAATTGATATTAGCCGGCGGTCGACTTTTAAGCTGATCTCGTTTTAAGTCTAGTTCTTGCCTCCTTTCTTCTTCAAACTCGTACACTTTGTCCTGAACATGACGCCTCCATTCAGGTCGTTTTTCAGCGAGAGCCTCCCAGCGCGACGGATCGATACAACACCTCTTCATGTGCCTCTTCTGTACGTCTTTGAAACGTAGGAACTGACCTCCGCGTTTCCGCTTACCATGTTCTAGTTCACAGAAGAAAATGCGTTTCGCCCTTCGCTCATCAGACATCCGAGACAGGTGCCCGCACCAACGCAGCTGACGCCGCATCAAATATGCCTCTATGCCACAGACATTAGCCCGTCGTAGAACATCGGTATTACGGACCCGATCCGACCACTTGATGTTAAGAATGTCGCGGAGGCATTTCAGATGGAATCTGTCTAACGTGCGTATGTGTCTGCGATACAGGCACCATGTCTCTGACGAGTACAAGATGTTAGGAAGTACAATAGCCATATACACCTTAATCTTGGTACTCAATTTGATGTTATGGGAGCGAAATACCTGGACTCGTAGTTTACCAAAAGCAGCCATAGCGGAGCCAAGTCTGCTGTTGATCTCCGAGTCAAGGTCGCATTTTGTTGTTATGCTGCTTCCCAGATATCTGAATGTATCGACCTGTTTTATGGGCTTTCCATCGATTTGCAGATTCAGTGGAGCTTGGTTAACAGTGTCCATGGCCATCACCTCTGTCTTTGTAATATTAATTTTGAGGCCAAATCTACAGCACGCAGCGTCAAGCCGAGTCATCAAGTCCTGGAGTCCCTCAGAAAATTCCGCAACGAAACATAGGTCATCAGCATACATCAATTCGGTAATGAGGTCATACGATACCTTTGTGTGCGCTTTTAACCTAGCCAGGTTAAAGATACTGCCATCTGTGCGAAAACGTATGCGGATCCCTTCGGTGTTGGCTTGTAAAGTCTCCCTCACGACAACGGAAAAGTACAGAGCAAAAAGAGTGGGTGCTAATACACAGCCTTGTTTTACACCACAAGTGACAGGGAATTGCTCTGTCTGCTCACCATTGACGGTTACGCAACAAGTCATGTTGTCGTGAAGAAGTCTTATCAAGCGTATAAATTTGTCGGTGCAACCAAGTTTCGAAAGCACAATCCACAAAGCTTCGCGAGGTACACTGTCAAAAGCTTTCTCCAGATCAACAAAACAGAGAAACAGAGGTTGACACTGTTCCCTGCTTTTCTCTTGCAGTTGTCTAAGAGAGAATATGGCCTCGCATGTGCCGCGATTGGGTCTAAACCCAAATTGCGTTTCAGGCAATATACTTTCAGAGAGCTCCATAAGACGATTTAAGAGTACTCTGGCAAAAGTTTTTCCTGGAGTAGACAGAAGTGATATACCCCTATAAGAGTTGCAAACAGATCGATCACCTTTATTTTTATACAAAGAGCAAATTAGTGATACGCCAAAACTAGGAGGAACGAACTCCATTTCCCACATGCGCTGGAAAAATTGCCAAATCTTGTAGTGCAACTCATCTCCGCCATATTTTAATAGTTCTCCTGGTATGTTATCGATGCCGACAGCCTTATTGTTTTTCTGCGCTTTGATGGCGATGATAACTTCCTCAAGAGAAGGAGGCTGATCCAGATCTACGGCTTGTGGTAAGGCAGGAAGTGATGCTAAATAGTTTATGTCAGCAGAACGATCCACATTGAGTAAGCTGTTATAGTGTTCTGCCCAGCGAGTAAGAACTTCTCCTTTGCTTACCAGGAGGGTACCTGAAAGTGATTTCAGTGGTACGTTTACTCGATGTGGACTTCCTACTAACTTTTTAATCTCGTTAAAGAAATCGCCGAGTCTATTCGAATCAGCAAGCCACTGAATATAGCGAACCTTGTTCAGCCACCACTCATCTTTTGCGTTTCGAGTTAGTCTCCTTATTTGGCTCGTACTCTCCTTTATTTTTTCAGAAGCAGTTGTCTGATTTCCCTTTCGAAGGAGCTGGCGGTGTTTTTCTAGGGCGACTGTCAATGTATTATCATTTTCGTCAAACCAGTCTTCACAGACACGAGGTTTTTGGCCTAAGATCTCAGTAGCCGCATTGATGGTATTTGTAGTTAACAGTTTCCAGCCCTCGTCTAACTGTTCATCTTCGGGGTGTATGCCTGCTGTAAAGGTATTGACAGCTTCCCTGTAATTTGCCAATATTTCAGCAGACTCTAGCTTTTTCAGATGAAGACAGTTAGGCTTAGCCCTGCGAGGTCTACGGCAAGGGCTAAGACGCAAAAATAGTTTTGTAACAACAAGTCGGTGATCCGACCAACAGTTTGCGCCCCTCATTACTCTCGTTACTTTGACATCCGCTATATCCCGTTGACGGACTATAGCATAATCAATAAGATGCCAATGCTTGGACCTTGGGTGCATCCAGGTAGTTTTGTATTTATTTGGGAGTCTAAACATGGTATTGGTAATACCCAGATGAAATTGGGAACAGAGGCTTAGTAACAGTTGCCCATTACTGTTCATGTTACCAATGCCATGTCGCCCTATCACCCGAGGCCAAGCTTCAAAATCACGTCCGACGCGAGCATTAAAGTCGCCAAGAAGCAAAACTTTCTCACAGCGCCGGATTTTAGTCAGCACTTCTGACACTTCCTCATAAAATTTGTCCTTGACGTCATCACTTTTGTCGAGTGTTGGCGAATATACGCTGATAACATTTAAGTATTTATTGTTTCGAAGATGGAAACGTAAGGATATGACACGATCAGAGATAGCAACTGGATGTTCTTCCAACTTAGAGGCTAAAGTAGTTTTAATAGCAAAGCCTACTCCTGACCGTCTAGGCTCAGAAGCTGGTGTGCCTTTCCAGAAGAAAGTGTACCCACCACCACGTTCAACAAGCTCACCTTCGTCAGCTAGATGTGTTTCGCTGAGAGCGGCTATGTCGACGTCATAGCGTTTGAGCTCGCGAGCCACAATGGCGGTTTTACGTTCTGGGCAGAGGTTGTTGGGTCGGTCTAAAAGAGTACGTACATTCCACGCACCAAAAGTCATATTCATCTGCATGTTTTTAGATTTATTCTTATTGCGAGGAATGAGCGTTTGTTTGGGGCACCTTTTCAAGCCCCCTCCCCGGCTGAGCGAGGAAAGCAGTGCCTCTCTAAACAAAGCTGCTTTGTCTCAAAGAGTGCTGCCGAACCACACTGTCACCCCGATGCAGTGCTAGAGCGACCACTCTCCTCTCCTTAGGCCACCCGTGTCCAGGTATTAGACCAAGCCCAGGACTTTTTTAAACTCGGAATGACAAAGCCAAGTCAGATGCGCAGGATATATTAAGTTGCATAAGTGTGCGCGCCGTACACAGATGCACCCTCTCCTCCTTACTCCCCTTGACCCAGTGGAACGGAGAACCGCTACGACTGGAAGGGAACAGGACGCAGTATCTGGCAACGATAAAAAACTCCTATCGCTACCTTCAGGCCTTCTACAGTTGCCTGGTTGCCTCGCCACTTGAGGTGGATTGCGTTGACGCCGAAGCAACGAGCACTAGCACGGGGAGTGACCGTGCCGACTCGAGGGCCGAAACACGCCGTTGCTACAACAAAGTGTTTCGGCACTCGAGCCCCCCTCTACCAGCCTAGGTTCCTAAGGTGTGGCCGCTGCATGCTATAGCGGCGACCACTAACGACGATCGAATGCGTGCCGCGCGATCTGTGGAGCCTTTTATAGGCGATGTTGCCTCGACCACTAACGACGATCGAATCTTCGTATATTCAACGGGCAGCGTAACGACGCCCCAGAGACGTCCGCACTGTACGACGGCTCGAGCACGACTTTTTTAAGAATAGAAGACATCTATAGGTGTTGGAGAAATAAACATTCAACACAAAATAGTTTTTCATAATTAATAGCGTCAAAGGGTTTTTCTTTGCCCTTTGCAATCCTGTGCTGTAAAACTTTCCCCAATTTTATATTTTTTTTTGAATTAAATAGTACTATAATTGATAATTTTTAAGTAAAAAGGGATTTGTTTCCGTATTTCACTACGGACCAAAAGTTTGCATGATCTGCTAATATTTATTAGGGGTGTTGCACCACCCGTTCTTGGACAGTTCGATGCCCATTAGGTTAATGATATCGCTACAATAATAAGTCTTTTTTTATTCAATACTAGTTGTTGCCAGCGGCTTCGCCCGCGTTGTTCTGGGGTGCAAAATACATATATAAACTTTGGCATCCCATTTTTATACCATGGGAACTGATTTATGGGATAAATAGTAACCTATGTGGTTATCCAGGTTATAATCTACGTATATACAAAAATTGGTGTGACTAGATCTACCTTATTGTTTTGTTTCTGACTACAATAAGCCCTTATTTGTACAAGATGGATGCTATTTATTTAAAAAAATAACAAATATTGCTGGACATTTCACACAACGCTATCTAGCCCCAAACTAAGCAGAGCCTGTACTAAGGGTACCAGATAACTGATATAATACTAACATACATTTTTTTTTTGTAATTACATACTTAAAATATATAGAGAAACAACCAGACCCGAACAAATATCTGTAGATCATGCAAACATTTTTTCCGTGACGGGAATCGAACCCGCTACCTCCTGCGTCTCAGCCGGCTATTCGCCCACTGCACCACGGAGGTCGTTATTTATTATTTTATATTAAAATAAATTAATATTATCTTCTTTTAGATCCAGTTCGTAATGATCATCTTGCATACGGTCCGAAGCTACCAAACATCCGATTGCGCACCGTCATTCCTTGCGGCTTGCTCTTTTATTACGAACTGCATGCTTTTCATCATTCTCTTCTCAAACTTCTACATCAAGTCTTATAAAAAACAGAGCAAAACCTCATCAGAAAATAATAAAATTACAAACGATGTAGAAAAAAATGATAAAACAGAAAGGGATGGTAACGTTAACGATAATACAGAAGAAGAAAACGGTGGACTTGTTAAACGAATTGTAACATGACTATAAGTAGCATTATACATACAAATTAGGAGAAGTTTAGGTAAATAAACCGTGCTTAGCTGAACTTAACCACTGAACATTTCAACGGTCTACTCATGCCCAGCATCATTGGGTACGCAGCCAACAGAACAGTTGTGGAGAGGTACACTTCTGAAGGTCGAGCCAGCAGAACTGAAATCCAGAAGCACAGAGATGAGATGCTGCAGCGTTTGAATTTGACACTCAAGGCTGTCTCTGACTGGGGCGATGCCAATCTCCTCAAATTCAATGTCTCAAAAACACAAGTCTCTTCTCGGCGAAAAAGATTCAGTTCCTCTGAGTTCCCATTATCCAAAATATACCGGTTCTAAAAGGTCACCTCGAGCTCCTAGGGGTTTCGCTCACACCTATTTTCAACTTTAGCTCATACATCGAGTCTAAGGTTAAAACAGCTGCCATGAAGCTGGGCATCCTCAACAAGGTCAGGAGATACTTTACACCAGTACAGCTTCTTAGTCTTTACAAAGCACAAGTCCGGTCTGGTATGGAGTACTGCTGCCACCTTTGGGATGGTTCGGCCAAGTACCAGCTCGCTACTTTAGACTCGATAGAACTTATAATAATAAATATATGGCGGAGATTAAGAAGATATAGAATAACATGAATTAAAAGTAATGTATCTATCTGTACCGAATACCGAAATTTGCAAGCAGACTAAAGACGTACAAGACGTCAGCGAGCGAATATTGGGGCTCAAGTGGAGTTGGGCAGGACACTTGGCCAGACGTAGTGACGACAGGTGGACTAAAGCCCTAACAGAGTGGAGGCCGAGAACTGGGCATCGAAATAGGGGACGTCCACCAGCGAGATGGATCGACGACATCCATAAGACCTTGGATCGTATGTGGTTCAGACTGGCACAGGATAGGGAAGAATGTCAAAAATAAACAGAGGCTATGCGCAGCAGTGGGTCGTCACGGGCTGAAAATTATGATAATGATGATGATCTATTGTAATACCTTTATCTTTATAAGATTATAGATTTTATTTTATTCCAAAAATTATACTGAAATGAAAATCTTTATTGGCATTGGCGAAAAATAAAAAGTAATTAATACTTAAATTAATGGTAACACTGTCTTAACTCGTCAGGTGTTGATGACATAGTCAACAGGTACATATATACTACGTGTTTGTTATGTACTACATTAAATGAAAACATGGGTAGGGATAATGGCTAGTATTGTCGTAAAATAGGGTTTTTTAAATCGTTACCATAGAATTTATTTTCATTTATGAACAACGTTAATATAAATTTAACAGCCTGTATAAAATAGGTAAACAAATCATATACATTCATCATGTAAGTAGGTACATGGTAACTGACTAAGCGGCCGCCAATTTACGTGATAAATTGTTTATTGTAAAAACTAATGTCATACATAACAAAACAGCTTGTTTAATAAACAACAAAGAACACAACATTTAGGATTTCTGCTGTATAGGAGCGTGTACAGGCTCCTAAGCCAATTGAAGCTGACAATAGTATTCTAGTGAGAGAAAGTTGATCTCCTTGATATAATCTCCCTTTTTTGGAGTTTAGTTTCTTAACAAAGAGAGGTACGGGTGCTAGATTTGGTAATAAATGTTAATGTAAGCATGACGCACACCATATCTTCGCTCCATCCACAGGTTGCCTGAAAGAGATAAGGTCGCCCATTGTATTACCTTATTTCGTCGCTGTTCTATCACTTAGTTCCGACATTTTAGAAAATATTACTAAAAGTCGTAAGTGTACTTAGGACACTTCGAATGATTTATAATTATAAGATATGTAGATGCGTCAAACATACATCTAGACATAGGTAGAAGATACAGATACGCCGATTAGATAGATCGGTTCGTCTTCAAAAGTAGATAAAAGTAACATTACAAATTCTAAGATTTTACAAATCATCTCAAAAATTCCAAGCCTAGACGGGACTTGAACCTTCCCCTTGATACGAGGATTCTCTTCTCTTCCTAGTATCAATAGGAAGGTCGCGGGTTCAAGTCCCGTCTAGGCTTGGAATTTTGGAGATGATTTTAAAAATCTTGGAATTTTCCGCATGTGGTCGGAGTTCTGTGTGTTCGGATAACACTATAAATAAAAATACTAACATTACAAAAGTCAGTTACGCCAAAATGTCGGTTACGTCACTTAGTCAGAACAGCGACGATTTAATCTAGCCTAGTACTATTTTTATTTCTGTTTGTGTGGTAGGTAATTCAATGAGGATTTATCTATCTAAGCACTCACGCCATAAAAAAAATGCGTAATGTTATTTCTGCTTCCGCACAGAAGATTTGGACTTCCGCTAAAGTTGTTTGTTTGATTCGTTTCGTCTTCACCTTGCATAAATTGAAGTTTAATATTATTTTCACGCTGCGATTCTTTCCGGGTTTGTTCTTTATTCGCTTTGTAGATTTATATTTTTATTTATGTTTGATACCCAGTAATAAGTTATTCATGAACAAAAGGTCTAAAAACAGAAATTTTTGACACTTGGGTTTTGGAAATTTGGCTTTGTTATGTTTTTTTTTTATAAATAATTGATCAATCCGCAGCTTCGCACGCGTAGTGTTTCAATAAAAACATTGCCCTCCTTTGCACAGTTGGATAAAAAGTAGCCTATGTTACTCAGGGTGAATGTAGCTTTCTAATGGTGAAAGAATTTTTAAAATCGGACCAGTAGTTTTTGAGTTTATTCATTACAAACATACACACAAAAATACAAATCTGTCCTCTTTATAATATTAGTATAGAAGACAAAGACTTTTTAAGCTCTATGCTATACAGTTTTGTATGTCCGCCTTTGCTCCCGCTTGGTGGCGCTAATTTTGCTCCCGCTTGGTGGCGCTAATTTTGCTCCCGCTTGGTGGCGCTAATTTTGCTCCCGCTTGGTGGCGCTAATTTTGCTCCCGCTTGGTGGCGCTAATTTTGCTCCCGCTTGGTGGCGCTAATTTTGCTCCCGCTTGGTGGCGCTAATTTTGCTCCCGCTTGGTGGCGCTAATTTTGCTCCCGCTTGGTGGCGCTAATTTTGCTCCCGCTTGGTGGCGCTAATTTTGCTCCCGCTTGGTGGCGCTAATTTTGCTCCCGCTTGGTGGCGCTAATTTTGTTGGAGATCATTTATTTTAATAGCTGCTGTATAATGTTTTTGTTGTTCTATGATTAGGATGGATTATGGCAGAAAAATATGGATCTTAGACAGTTTGTGAATTTATATCCGCTTTGCCGATTCTTAATTATTTTAGAAGGCTTGGTACGATATCGTTCTTGTGTCTTAGTTTTATTGTAAAATAAATAAAAAGTTTTTGTTAGAGGATAAAACAAAAAAAAAAAATTTATACATTATTGTATAAAAAAAAATTTTGGCTTGCGTTTGACCACGATCTTGCCTGATGGTAAGCGATGGTGCAGTCTACGATACACGCTTGCCTAGAAGAAACCTATTCACTCGCGGCTTAAAAATACCCAGGTTGTAGTTATCTGGAAACACACATACATATACACAATATGTATGTGAATTGCTGTTTGTTTATAAATACCAATTAATGTAACAAATACAAACTACTTACGATTTTGCACAACAGATTCCATCATTGCGTAATCTATTTGAACAAAATGTCGTGAGCAAATAGGTACATATGGCTACACATCAAGCTATATATTTCCAGTATAAGCTGACCTCAGATTGTGTAGGCTTTTTGTAAAATGAGAGGTCAGCTTATACTGGAAATATATAGCTTGATATGTAGCCGTGTGTACGTGCATTTCTTTACGACGTATATTTATCTCTTTTTTTTCGCTACAACCCACTTTTTTCTCATCTAAGTAATTATCTTTGGGAAACCTGTGTCCTGATTTTCTCGATGCGCACAAAGGCACAGCACAAAACTGAGGCATGCTATTATTATTATTAAGAGCCTGTAGTGTCCCACTGCTGGGCAAAGGCCTCCCTTCCTTCACAGCCATGAGGCATGTTAATTTCACAAAATAAAAAGTTGTTTGTACTCAGTTAATATTTTTACTTGTAAATAAACAGAATTTGACAGCTAGCATAACCTCCAACTTCACTTACGCCATCTGCTTTGTGCTTTTGAGATTACCTGCCATTATCATTTATTGCAACCAATTCCTTGGTTCAAGTGTACCCAAACGAAATATTAGTAGCCAATTGAAGAATTTACCTTCATTTTAGTTCCTAATAATACTTTATTTAAAATACATCTACGGTAATTAATATTCATGGCATTTTTTCCGATGTTTTGAAGATTAATCATACAATTTTTATTTGATTCATTGTTTTACCAAGATTTCTTATCAAGAACTCGTTTACTCGAGGTGTATATATTAAAATTAATGGCACTTAATAAATAGTTTTTGTAAATTATGAGAAAATGGCGATTATGACCCAGGCGGGATGGGGGATGAACTGGATGCATTCCAGAAAGAGTGGCCCCAATTAGCCAATAATCGGGATTCGTGGAATGAGGGAAGGGAGGCCTTTGCCTTGCAGTGGGGCTCTACGGGCTGATTATAAATAATAAAATATGAGAAGAAAAATCAATGGTTACAGAAGTAAATGTAATCATTTAAACGTATCTGAAACTATATTAATTTACAGATTATTAATGTGTAGTGGCGGGGTGTTTTATCAAAATAATGAATCAAGTTATATGGTGTTACCTAAAAGTATAAGACTAAAATTCAATAATATTTAGCCTACCGTAAGCCAGGGATCTTCGCACCCGCTCTTTTTCATAACTTCACATTCCATTAATCTGTAGGTATTCTCTATTGTAGGCTGGAATATACACTTGTGATGCAAAATAAACGTTTTTCTATTCTGTTCATTTCAATCTTATTTACTTCACGAATTTATCCCTCCTTCGCCCTTCCACCATCGGACAGGCAGACGTACTTAAACGTATCACCCGTACTGGTCGGCATACCCCTTGCCGTATAAAACGATTCGTTTCATTTATTGTTAGTAGGTACGAATAATATGCGAGACTTTAGGTGAGATTGTGATAAGCGATAATATGGTATATGATAGAGAACAAAAATCTAGATGACACCTATTCACTCTTGCCTCAAAAAGGCAGGGTTTATAGTCTTCGGGAAAAACAGACGAAGGTAAAGTGTTCCATAACCTGAATACGAATGGGTGGTATATTAACTAACTCATTATTTTTTCCGGAACACTATAATCTCGAAGTCTTCAAGCCCAAACTGATCAGGTTTTTTATAGGCAAGCGTGCTCAATCCTCGACCACTTTCCATAAGGTGAGGTAAGATTGGTCAAGCGCTTGACTATCAACAATAAAAAATAAGGATCAGTTTCAAATATCTTACTGTGTGTTAGCTTCAAATAGCCGCTGTGGAAGACTTATTAATCAAGGCAATTTAAGACTGGTAGATACCACTGGCAAATGCAGAAAACTGAACGAAGTCAAAAAAAAAGACGAAGATTTCTAGCCTAGGCAAGCAGCCAATTTAACATAATGATCGTGCTCTCATAATACCTATGGCTGCAAAATTTGATTTTTTATGTTATTAGTAGGGAAACAGGCTTACGGCCAACCTGATGGTAAGCGGCCACTGTCGATTGACACCAGCTACATCCGGGGTGTTGTCGATGCGTTCCCTACCCTGTAGAAACCTCTACATTTATCTTGAAGTTGATAGTTCATTCCACAACTTGCAAGTATGGGGTAGAAAAGATCGCATGAAACGTGTGGTGCGCGATACCCTTGTCGACGATTTGTCGCAGATCTGCCTAATAAGCGACCAGTCTTAGAAAGATTTCAGTCATAAGCTGGTACAACCGTAGCCCCGGGTCGATACGTTAAATTAAAACGAGTGATGTATCGAATCAATTTGATCCACTCACAGCCACTCTGAATACAATCTTTTTCAAAACGAATGATTTCGTAATCAACGAGTATAATATAATAATGGGAATTTGGAAATAACATAACAATGAAAACGGATTTGAAAAGCGTATCAAGAAATGCTCATACATACACAGTGACATTTAAATTTGTAGTAAATTAATAAGCCCTGCTTGCACAACGATCCCTAAACGTATTTAGCGACTAAACATGTTTAAATTAGACGTATTTGTATGATTTTACCACACGCTTCACGCGATCTTTTCTACCCCATACTTGCAAGATGTGGAATGAGCTACTATCAGAGGTTTTCCCATTTGGCTACGACATGGCACGCTTCAAGAGAAATGTAGAGGTTTCTACAGTATAGGGAACGCATCGACAATACCCCGGGTGTTGCCGGTATCAATAGGCGACGGTGACCGCTTACCATCAGGTGGGCCGTAAGCCTGTTTCCCAACAATTAACATTAAAAAAAATTGACAACTTAAATATATTTAGACAATAAGGGCGACTTTCGCAATAATGCCTAAATAATGTTTAAGTGAGTTGTCAAATCATACAAATACATCAAATTTAAACATGTTTAGTCGCTAAATACGTTTAGGGATATTTGCGCAAGCGATTAAGCATCGTCGCGTAAGTTACCCTAAACGTTGTTCAGAACACGGGCTACTACTATTCAACAAAAAAAACCAAAATCATTGTTATTTCACAAATATTAACAACCAAAATGTTTAACTAAATACATCTGACCTCTTTTTGGCTGCGGGTTAAAAACTGACATAATTAAGAACAACCCAGTTTTAATTTCTTTACAAAACCGGTCCTTTCGCGATCACTGTACATAATTATTGATTAAAACGGATATTTATCGCGTATGTACCTTTTTTATTTGTTATCCCGACGTTTCGACTGTGTTGCAACAGTCATGATCTCGGGCTGACTGGAGTACTTGTAGCTACCGTCGGGAAGTGCGGGTAGCTGCAGCATCTACCCTCACTTTGTCTTCAGAATTAGAAATGTCCTCGTTCATATTACGACACACCACACTAACCGTATCTACGCACTGAGTCGACCGATTACGACGCGCACACCTAACACAGCCGAAACGTCGGGATAACAAATAAAAAAGGTACATACGCGATAAATACCCGTTTTAATCAATAATTAAAAACCGGTCCATGTGTTTGGGAGATTCTCCCGTAGTGATGATCTGGTCCCGCTAACTCCCTTCCATCAAATGACAAGCAGGCGCACGGCTCTGTACCATCCGCACCTAGTTGATATACCACTCATCCGTACACACCGTTTTGGTTCTACGTTCTTGTCAGTGCCGGATTTATATTATTTATAAGTGTAGGCCACTTTATTTCCGCCGCCACATGTACACACGGCTACACATCAATCTATACATTTCCAGTATAAACTGACCTCTCATTCTACGAAAAGCTAACACAATGCGAGGTCAGCTTATACTGGAAATGTATAGCTTGATGTGTAGCCGTGTGTACCTTTCTAAAATAATAATTTACCATTTGTATTAACAGTAGGTACACACGGCTACACATCAAGCTACACATTTCCAGTATAAGTTGACCTCTCATTGTGTAGCCGTGTGTGCCTAGGAATGATAACTTTCGATAGGAATGAGTTTCTATAGGGATTTAACGTATTAGTCTAGAAACCATGAGAAAACCAGTGAACTTCTTTGACTTTTATCCTCTGAAATCTGCCGGCCTTAGGACGCTGCCGCCCCTAGGACGCTGCTGCCCCTAAGCCGCGGCCTATACGGCCTAATGACAAATCCAGGACTGGTTCTTGTTGTGTACAGCGTATGGAACACTTTGCCGTCGTCTGTTTTCCTAAAGAATACAATACGGGTCTCATTAAAGTAAGAGTGAATAGGTTTCTTCTAGATCTTCGTGCTTCACCATAGACCACATCATCGCTTACCATCAGGTGAGATGGTGGTCAAACGGAGATCTATCCAGATTAAAAAAAAATGTGAAAGACGCGTTAAAAATATTAGGTATTTGTTCTGCATACTCAATATATTTTAACGCTGGTTTAAACTCTTTTGAGAATAAATTGCTAAGATATTGGCAGAAGAATAAAGATGTTATTGTTCTGCCAGATGAGAGAATAATAAAAACACTCGGTTACATATCGCATCATTTCAGTATGGCAAGAGAAAGCGCGCACGCAATGGCATCGTACAGTATTGCACTTGCTCGCGTAATACAAACAACTTGGACTCGATCATAATCAGTCCTTTAATTTTATTTGAAATTGAAAGCAAGAAGGGCGCAGACCAGTTGGCAGACCACCAGCCAGATGGTCGGACGACATCTTGCGAGTCGCGGGAACGCAATGGATGCGCTTGGCACAGGACGGGAGAGAGTGGCGTCATAACGAAGAGGCTTATACCACTGAATTTTATTAATGGTTCTTGCACTGATCATGATGACGACTTAGTACATTTAAAATGAATGTTTTATGCAAAATGTACCAAGCACATTTTTAGGGTTTTTTTTGATGATAGCCAAGCGCTTGATCACTACCTCTACCTACCATACCTACCTGATGGTAAGTGAAGGTGTGATCGAAGATGGAGCACGCTTGCCTAGAAAGAACCTATTCACTCTGTACTTGAGGGTTCCGTACCCAAAGGGTAAAACGGGACCCTATTACTAAGACCCCGCTGTCTGTCTGTCCGTCTGTCTGTCTGTCTATCCGTCTTTCACTAGGCTCTATCTTATAAACCGTTATAGTTAGACAGTTGACATTATTAGAGATGATGTATTTCTGTGGCCGCTATAATAACAAATACTAAAAACTGAATAAAATAAATATTTAAGGGTGGCCCCGTACAGTAAACATGATTTTTTATTCACAGAATATTCGGTTCTATATTCACTTTAAAAATAAATAATTAAATTTAAATTAAACCAATATTTAAGGACGACTCCCATACAAGAAACGTGATATTTTTGCCGTTTTTATAGATAATGGTACGGATCGCCTTTCGTGCGCGAGTCCGACTCGCACTTAGCCGGTTTTTTACTAACTTGACCAATCCTATTAAGCTATCTCGATCTACAATTCGAGATAGATCGCAGAAGACACAAATTACGTTGAAACTAGGACATTCTCAATAAATTAACATAAAAAAGACTCTATTTTGAGAACGCTTGCTTAATTTCAACAAACGTCCATCTCATAAAGCCGACTTAGATTTAAATCAAAATGTTTTGGAACAAATTTTTACGTTCCAAAACATCAAATCAGGTAAAGCCATTGTGCAATACATGTAATCCGATACTTACTATGGGCGAAAGTGTAGAATTAAACATCAAGTTGTATAGAAAGTTTTATGGACATCATAAGACGTAACTTATTAATAGCTAAGTTGTAAAGAGCTCGTAATTTTAGCGTTAATCACACCGCTTTATCACGTGTGCAATTAATTTAGGAGTTAATAAGTTCTTATGTACATGTAGCTAGCACAGCCTCCATCTATACTAATATTATAAAGAGGAAAAATTTGTATTTTTGTGTGTATGTTTGTAATGAATAAACTCAAAAACTACTGGTCCGATTTCAAAAATTCTTTCACCATTCGAAAGCTACGTTCACCTTGAGTAACATAAGCTACTTTTTACCTAACTGCACAAAGGAGGGTAATGTTTTTATTGAAAAACTACGCGTGCGAAGCTGCGGATTGGTCAGCTAGACTAAAATATTATAAAGAGGAAAGATTTGTATCTTTGTATGTTTGTAACGAACAAACTCAAAAACTACAGGTACGATTTCAAAAAATATTACAGCATTAGAATACTACATCATCTCTGAGTAACATAGTCTAGTTATACCCAACTGAGCAGAAGGGTGGTAATGTTTTTATTGAAAAACTACGCGTGCGAAGCTGCGGATTGGTTTTCTAACTAGAATTTTCTAAAATAAGTCCGTGACCAACTTTTGGCAATTATTGATCTTCTTCTGGTATTTAAGACTCAAGGCATGCATATACTTGCTCTGAAATATAAGACCTATTAATATTTTTTTAAGTTGCATTGTGTTAATGTCATTTATGGTATACTAGCTGTTTCCCGCGACTTCGTACGCGATACAATACTAAATGTGTAGGCGTAGAAATAAAGCTAAACTCGCTGTTGCAACTTGACTTGACACCTTATTTTTATCCCATGGGACCTGATTTATAGGATTAAAAGTAGTCTATGTGGTAATCCAGTTTATAATATACGTACATACTAAATTTCATCGAAATCGGCTCAGCCGTTACGACGTGATTGAGTAACAAATAAATAAACAAACATCCAAACTTTCGCATTTATAATAATAGTGTGATTTGTTGTTATATGTATGGTACAATTTGATATAATAAATATATATGGTATGATGGCACAATTGAACATTGATTACAGCCACTATACCATAAGTGCTCTCAATCTCATAGTATGTCATCACAATGTCCAACCTTTCATCTTCATATCGTTTCAAAAAGTTCACCATTCATCTCGCTCACCATAAGATTTCAGCATTTTGTAAAACTTCGACCTTAATGCAATGTAATAGATTTACATTTGCTATAGTACGTTTTAAGACAATGCTAGATTTCGAAACTCATAATGATCGATAGATCATAATGCTATCGAGAATGTAATGGAGCCTTTCTGTCAAAATGGCCATAAGTGATATTGCGTTGTATCAAGATTATGTATGGAGAGTGATATTATCAGTTGTATGATAAACTAGAAGAACCGTTTATAAAAATGTCTATTGTTATATGTTAATGCAATAAAACTTTCAAAGTTTTGTAAAATAAATATGTCAGTTTAAATATACAGAGGGTTTTTTTAACTGGGACAGTACGGCAACACCCATAACCAGAGGAGATACAGGCGCAGTTTCTTTTAAAACATCAGCTCGTTTTCGAAGAAAAACATTTTGGCATTAAAAATTTTTTGGTCAAGTGTGAGTAGCGCCTTAAAATGAATCAAGTTGGTAAAATATTTTTTTGATGCCGATCGATGCCGTCCTCTGTAAATATCATTTTATTGTATGGGATGAAAAAAATCTGAGCAGCGAAAGGTAGTCAAATTTGATAAAAAGTATTATCATACAACAGGACAAACAAAATTCCTTCTACAAACATTTTATTAGATTCTAACTGCACATTAAAGAAGTATTAATACTGTAGCGATTAAGAAGTTTAGGAACTCCATGCTCTCATGAGCAATTCAAAAACATTTCGTATTTCAGAACAATTTTGAATTTCGAACATGATTCTTGCATTTGTCGGACTTTTATGTTATGAAACGTAAAAATTTGTTCCAAAACATTTTGATTTAAATCTAAGTCGGTTTTATGAGATGGACGTTTGTTGAAATTAAGCAAGCGTTCTCAAAATGGAGTCTTTTTTATGTTAATTTATTGAGAATGTCCTAGTTTCAACGTAATTTGTGTCTTCTGCGATCTATCTCGAATTGTAGATCGAGATAGCTTAATAGGATTGGTCAAGTTAGTAAAAAACCGGCTAAGTGCGAGTCGGACTCGCGCACGAAGGGATCCGTACCATCTATAAAAACGGCAAAAAAATCACGTTTGTTGTATGGGAGTCCCTCTTAAATATTGGTTTAATTTAAATTTAATTATTTATTTTTAAAGTGAATATATAACCAAATATTCTGTGAATAAAAAATCATGTTTACTGTACCCCCTTAAATATTTATTTTATTCAGTTTTTAGTATTTCTTATTATAGCGGCCACAGAAATACATCATCTCTGAAAATGTCAACTGTCTAACTATAACGGTTTATAAGATAGAGCCTAGTGACAGACGGACAGACAGACAGACAGACGGACAGACAGACAGCGGAGTCTTAGTAATAGGGTCCCGTTTTACCCTTTGGGTACGGAACCCTCAAGTCCAGAGTGAATAGGTTCTTTCTAGGCAAGCGTGCTCCATCTTCGATCACACCTTCACTTACCATCAGGTAGGTATGGTAGGTAGAGGTAGTGATCAAGCGCTTGGCTATCATCAAAAAAAACCCTAAAAATATGCTTGGTACATTTTGCATAAAACATTCATTTTAAATGTACTAAGTCGTCATTATGATCAATGCAAGAACAAGTAATAAAATTCAGTGGTATAAGCCTCTTCGTTATGACGCCACTCTCTCCCGTCCTGTGGCAATACTTTATTGAAATTCAACCTTTATGAGAAATCTTTTCTATTCAAAATAAGAGAGGCCACATTCTTAATATACTTTATTGAAATTCAACCTCTATGAGAAATCTTTTCTATTCAAAATAAGAGAGGTCACATTCTTAATATACTTTATTGAAATACAACCTCTATGAGAAATCTTTTCTATTCAAAATAAGAGAGGCCACATTCTTAATATACTTTATTGAAATTCAACCTCTATGAGAAATCTTTTCTATTAAATGTCAGTCATTGCATTATCTTATTTGTATTATCATGGCATTGTCAAATACGCAAAAAGTAGACTTAATTGAAGCATACTTCCTCAATCGCGGTCTGGGTAGCGTTCCTGATACCACTTCAGCGCATTAGTTGGGCTTACTCGGTCGGCAAGAACCATGTTCGAAATTCAAAATTGTTCTGAAATACGAAATATTTTTGAATTGATCATGAGAGCATGGAGTTCCTAAGTTTCTTAATCGCTACAGTATTAATACATCTTTAATGTGTAATTAGAATCTAATGAAATGTTTGTTAGAGGAATTTTGCTTTGTCCTGTTGTATGAGAATACATTTTATCAAATTTGACAAACTTCCGCTACTTAGATTTATTTCATGCGATACAATAAAATGATCCTTACGTAGAACTGCATCGATTGGCATAAAAGAAATGTTTACCAACTTGATTCATTTTAAGGCGCTACTCACGCTTGACCATAAAATTTTAATGCCAAAATGTTTTTCTTCGAAAACGAGATGATGTTTTTAAAGAAACTGCATCTGTATCTGCTCTGGTTATGGGTGCTGCCGTACTGTCCCAGTTAAAACAACACACTGTATATATGTACTTATATACAGTGTGTTTTTTTAACTGTTTTAACCAAACTCGCGCGTTGCCGACACTTTAAAATTTTCAAAACGCCCTTTTTGAAGAACCCCATACTGATTGTTTACACCCGAGTTTAACACATAGCTTTACATCGCGAATGCGGGGAAGTTAGAAAGGTCTTGTTTTTTTTCACTACTAAAATAAGGCCTTTATATTTAAAAAAAAGAAACATGATTTGTCATAGAGGTTGAATTTCAATAAAGTATATTAAGAATGTGGCCTCTCTTATTTTGAATAGAAAAGATTTCTCATAGAGGTTGTATTTCAATAAAGTATATTAAGAATGTGGCCTACCTTATTTTGAATAGAAAATATTTCTCATAGAGGTTGAATTTCAATAAAGTACATTAAGAATGTGGCCTCTCTTATTTTGAATAGAAAAGATTTCTCATAGAGGTTGAATTTCAATAAAGTATATTAAGAATGTGGCCTCTCTTATTTTGAATAGAAAAGATTTCTCATAGAGGTTGAATTTCAATAAAGTATATTAAGAATGTGGCCTCTCTTATTTTGAATAGAAAAGATTTCTCATAGAGGTTGTATTTCAATAAAGTATATTAAGAATGTGGCTTCTCTTATTTTGAATAGAAAATATTTCTCATAGAGGTTGTATTTCATTTTAGAATATTACTAGCTGACCCGCCCGCGGCTTCGCAGACGTTTTTTCGTAAAACATTACCCTCCTGCGCGGTCAGGTAATCGATCTTTTTAAGATATACAATTTCGTAGTACATTAATTGGATCTATCTCGTAAGGTTTAACCAGTGTTTGCGATTTAAGCGTAAATAATGGATTTTTCGGGTTTTCTGTACGAATAAAATAATATGTAAGTATTATACGTATAAACCTTCCTCTTGAATCACTCTATCTATTGCTGAAAACTTCATTAAAATCCGTTGCGTAATTTAAAAGATTTTTTTTAACTTTTTTTTTATAATAAGCCACTCAAGTTCAATCATTATCATCATTATATCAGGCATAGGACGTCCACTGCTGAATATAATAAATAATAAATATGGCTGGACATTTCACACAGCGCTATCTAGCCCAAACCAAGCAGAGCTTGTACTATGGGAACCAGATAACCGATAGAACACTTATATACTTATTTTTGTACATACATACTTATAATATGTATATAGAAAAACATCCAGACCCGGAACAAGTATCTGTAGATCATACAAATATTTGTTTCGCAGCGGGATTCGAACCCGCTACCTCCTGCGTCTCAGCCGGCTTATAGATCTAGAGATTTTATTCAATGTAAAGATAAAGATGAATGCAATGAGCCTCAATCTATTTCAAATTTACTAACGCCCCTAGGGGCGTTAGTAACATTAACGCATCAGGTATTTTTTTTCTATCGAGCTAACAAAGACACTTTCAGAGCATGAGTGATGTAAATATTTTTGATGTATTTAAGTCATTAATTTGCAAGTATTACCCGTGCGCGATAAGTTGGGACCTGAGCGCGGTGACGTCATATTGGCGTGTTTGTACCGCCCGCAAAAAAACGAACATAACAAGCAGCCGCCCGCGGCTTCGTCTTTGTTTTTTTTAACCTAATTTATTATGTTACTCAGGGAGGACGCTACTTTTTATCTAATCTTTTTTACACTATTTGAATAAAATAAAAATACAATGTTTAAGTTTATACATTTATTTTATCTATTATTTACATTATCTCATCTTCGTCACTACTTAGTGGATTTATGCCTTCTAGAGGTTGTTCTTCGTCCTCAGTCTCACTATAATCACTTGACGAAGAGGTATCCGATAAATTTACAACATTTACTATAACAACAAAAACTACAACAACAAAACAATGACACAAACTATAACAACAAAAACTACAACAACAAAACAATAACACAAACGAAAACTAAAAGAATTCCAGAGCGCGTCGTTACGTGACGTAGGCCAGTACGAGACTAAAAACCCTAGTAAAAAATAGTGATGCGAACGGTACAATACGGGCGCCATCGGGGAAGTGCAGGGGAAGCGGTCGGGGAGTCGCATTCCTAGCAGGTCCCAAGTTATCGCACACGAGTAATATATTTACAAAAACTGATAAATATAAACGTTATGCGGTCGATTACCAACGGAAGGAGGTGAAGGGCGGTAAAGGGCAGAGTCGTGAGCGCAGTACCAGCAGTACCTTGCACACTTGTATAATAGGTCTCATTGCGGATGTTGATAGGATATACTTGCATAAAATAGAAAGAGATGGATAAAGGTATAAAGTTTCAGGCTAGCAATGATAGGTGAACCAAACCTGAGAGACAAAAGGATATGTTCGGCATTTTATCTATCCATCATAATTATATCAGTCACAGCATGTCCATTTCTGAACATAGGACTCCCCCATAGATTTCCAGAGCGACCGATCTTGTGCAACCTGCTCCTAACGGCTCCCGGCAACCTTTAAAGGTAAGTATAGACTACAACATTTTCTCGAGCATTTCTGTGTAATGTAACGTTCTTACGAATGGTACAATACAGGCAAAAGCTCAGTTTCCAAAGCATTTTCATGTAGTGTAACGTTCCTGCAAATGCTTGGCGTTGTTATGTTACGGGTAAATGCTCACAGCGAGTGTGCATTTACCAACATTTCGTTGTACCTTGCTTTCATTCTTCTTTGAAATGTTGGACCTACAAGTTGCGGGTGTTGCGTTTACCTTGATGAACTATATTAAAAGAAAAAAGAAAAATCGAAAATGGAAAATGGCGGCAAATGAACATTTACAATAGAAGACAAACTTTTGGAGGTGTGCAATTAATGTTAGACTTAAAATCGCAGGAATTAAGTAGTCAATATAAGAACTTTACTGCACTATCTTCAAGTGATTTTGAAAGTTTATTGAATTCAATTGGTGCTAAAATATCAAAGCAAAATACATGATTCAGAGTTTAAATTACGGCGAAGGAGAGATTAGCATTAACTTTATGTTATTTAGCTACAGGTGATTCCTTCGTTAGTTTACAGTATCTTTTTAGAATATCAAGACAAGTAAAATCACCTTGAGAACTGGAACGCGCGGACCGCGTGCGTCGTTCGTCCTTCTTTCTCCGCGTCACCCCGCACCCGCGCATCGCCCGCACTCGTGCAAAGGCTCGACAAAATGTTACACCAATACGCTCGACGAAATGCTCACCAATAAGCTCATTGGTTTGTACAATAGGCTGTATATGACAAAGAGGCGAGCGTGCTTGACGTTTAGGATGATACACTAGAACATATCACAGAGCGGCTCGTTGTTCTGTTACAAGTAAATGTTGTAGTCTATACTCACCTTAACAGGTCGTCTTTCCATTTTGTGAGGGATGAGGCTTCATCTTTTACTCCGATAAAACGCCGAACATAGAAACTCGAAGATTAGCGAGCTGTAAGTCTGTAAAAATACAAGGCTGATGCAAAAAGAACATCAGACTACAACCTCCTTTAAAAAGCCATTACAATATTCATGCTTTCATTCTTCCAAAAGTCAAACATTAATTATATGTCACTGTCAGTCAGGCTTTGTGATACGACGAAATGAATTGGTTTCTCGAAATATTTATAAAATACTACCAGAAAATTATGTGCTATATAATTGTCTTCGTCGCCACGCCATGCTATTTTATCTTCGAAATGATTATAGTCCGACCAAAGTTAATTAAGATCTACAATATGGGGATTGCAAAACAGTGCTTTCATATAATTCTCCCTACATTTTGTTTTATAAATGTGACCGGGAATATGATTATGAGTGTTCTAACCGATACGAGCTTGAAAAGGTCTTACGAGGGTGGCACTTACTGCGAGCATTGTAGGATGTATCGTCCTACGAAAAGCTGGCATTGTAAGTCTTGTAATGTTTGTATTTTGAGGCGAGACCACCACTGCTTCTTCTTCTCACGCTGCATTGGACTCTACAACCAACGATACTTCGTCACCTACCTTGGATACATATTGATATCCATGGCATACTCTGGTTATTACAACTACTTATTCATATCTTCAAAGTTTGAAGAGTTTGGGCTCATCATTTCCGTTCTCCGTATCTTCAATCCGTTGATACGGTTCATGACTCCAGAACCTATGGGAATACAAGATATTTATGTGCTGTTTTTGATCATAAATATTGGTCTTCTGATATGGTCTTTTTTGCTGTTTTTCTTTCATATCATAAATGTGTTTAAGGGTGTAACAGCGTATGAAACTGACAGTGTCTGCTTGATGTGTTTGGATTCGTCCAAGTGGAAAGAAAATGTAGTAAAAGTGTTTGGTGAGAAGTGGTACTTAGCTATGATTTTTCCATTTGTGTATAGCTCTTTACCAAAAAATGTCCAGCTTCAATAAAATAATGTATTTTAAAATAAATATATTTGTCTCTTTTCGTGTATTTAGGAGTAATCTCTCTATATCTATTAATCGATCTATAGAAACACATCTAATTTATGAAATGGCTTAGAAAATAGATTATACTAAAATGGATAAGTACAGAAGTTTGCACAATTAAACACGCGCGTACGAGAATCTCAGATCAAGTCGGTCGAACGTTCGATACACACAGGGACAAGCAGGGTCTATTAGAGTAGGGTTTAGAGAGTTACACCCAAGGGTTCCTTGGAGTAACGTTTGTGAAAACTTATACCCAGCAGAGTCAATATTTAAGTTTCCAATGATGAATGTCAATACATAAACTCAAGGAAGCTCATTTAGTAGCACTTAGATAACTGTGAATTGACTGAATACCAATAACGTTACTCAAGTTACGGACATACGGAAACTGATACCAAAGGGTATTGGCAACGCATCAACATGAATAGTAAAATGACTAGGAATAAGTTCCTGGTTCAGTTTTCTTTTAGTATCCAATGTAGTCGAAACTTGGAAACAAACCAAGGGTGGATCCAGGGGGAGGGTCATGGGGGTCATGACCCGCCCTGGGCTGGGTCCAGGACTTAGGTGAACCACTAATTAAAATGGTTAAACATAATGTTTTCATATATTTTTTGTCACAATATAGATTTTATATAAAAACATTCAATATTTAATTAATATAATATTTTGATTTGAAAAATTGATTTTGTTATATAAATATAGGTATTTTTAAGTACAGTATGTAAGTACATTAATAAAATACCTACTTTTTACTCGTATCTTTGATTATAAAAATTAAATTATAACTTCTTGTGACTTGACCACGACTATGTGACCCCCCCCCCCCCCCCTCCCCCCACACCCGGCACCAAAGCTGGATCCGCCCTTGAAACAAACAGATACTCAATAAAACAATAACTTGATGAAAATCGGCTTGCAAAAACCAAACAAATACACACATATTATGCAAGGCAAGTTACATAAAATTATTATAACTAGCTGTTGCCCGCAACTTCGCACGTGTTACACAACTACATGTATAGGTAACCTAGAAATAAAGCTAAACTCGCGGTTGCAATTAGACTTGCCAACCTATTTTTATCCCATGGTACCTGATTTATTTACACTAATATTATAAAGAGGAAAGATTTGTTTGTTTGTATTGAATAGACTCCGAAACTACTGGACCGAATTAATAAATTATTTCACTGACTGTTGGGAAGCTACACTATCCCCGGGTGAAATAGGCTACTTTTCACCCAACTGCGCAGAAGGAGGGTAATGTTTTTATTGAAAAACTACGCGTGCGAAGCTGCGGATTGGTCAGCTAGTGGGATATAAAGTAGCCTATATGTTAATCCAGGTTATAATCTACGTACATACTAAATTTCACGAAATCGATTCGTGTCGAAATCGACGTGATTGACAAACACATAAATAAATAAACACACATTCAAGCTTTCGCATTTATAATATTAGTGTGATGGTGTGATGTACGCCATAAGGCCTTCCTATGACTTAATGCACAGAATATTTTTGAAGTAAAACTTCTTTACGCACGCTTGACTTGGGGAGTAAGCTGGTGAATGCGTTACGAAAAGTGCGATCGGAAGTTGAGAGGGAGATATACGTTAGTGAAGATAGAAAAAGAGAGAGTTACGTTTCGTATATTTTTAAAAGTTAATGTGCGAGTGCGAGTTGCGTCTGTCCAGAATGAACATAGACTGATCGACCTACAGACGTGTGGACAATTTTGTAATTGAACAATTTTATAAATTAATATTTTGAAAAAGAAGTTTTACTTCAGTGTGGTCTATAGCACACTCGTTTTTTTATTACTTGGTACACCTAATGGAAAGATGACCTGATTAGTTTACTTGAGAGACATTAGGTGTAGGCCGCACAAGATTGGTCTCACTGGAAATATATGGGGCGGATGAGTGGACGTTCTATGGTTGATGTGATGACGAATAGAGTCCTCGATTCACCGTAATTTTTTCAACAAACATTCGTGTTGTCGAGTCTCTTTAAAAGACGAACGGCCACGTAACGGTTGCGTAAGGCGATAAAACCCGGCATAGAATTCTAATAGGCCAGGAAGTCTGTGCACGCGACCACAGCACTCTACTATGTACTGATGTGATTTACAGTCAAACAACCGTTGAATAGCCACTTGACAGTTTTATTAAGACGATATACAAATTTAATTTCGGTGACGATTGGGCGGAGCATCCGGAAATGCAAGAAAGTGACAGTGCTATTTACTTGCTTAGGTGAAGAATGAGACAAACATGTACCATAGCCGTGTCGCGTTGTCGCAGGAATCTCGCATTGCAAGAGAACCAACAAATAAAAAAAATCCTTTTTCATTAATTTAAGAACCATAATTACCTACACAGCTATGTAAAAAATACTTTAAATCTTTTCTAGAGTCGGAGAATGAACGATATTAGTGTTTTAGAAGAGCCGATTTTGACAAATAATTGTATCGAGAAAAGTTTCACCAATTGCGTTTCTGACTTTCATTTATGTAGTTTAAATACTGAAGTAAATATTGCTTAAATATGAAATCAGTACTATTTTTAGTTATTGAATACGACAGCTACTTAGCTCATTTTTTTACATGTCGCCTTAATATAGCTTCATATTTTAACATTCATTCTTTCTTTTGATATTAAATTAACCTGTCCGGTTGTAACGATAAGAACGCCTATTGTACCTCTAACGTCTGTACTTTGACGCCTATGTCTGTCTGTGTGTCTGTCTGTGATATCATAGTTCCCAAATGGTCCACTCGTTCCATCGATTCGAACGCGGTTTTTCAAAAGAAAGTTAGTTTAATTGGGGTGTGTGATAAAAATGAGATCGGTTTGAAGAATATCAGGACGTTTCTTTTGTGCTGAAGGGATCTCAGCTGTAAAATAGATTTCAAAGAAGAAATTACTACTATTAAAAATAAGAAAATACTCTCAATAACTTCTTTTAAGTAGTTTTGAAATAACCTCACCTAAAATCCGAAAAAACATTACACAAGAACATGTTGCACAGCTTACAAAATGATTTATATTGCAAAAATAGTACCAACTAGCCTGTAATACGAAAGCTAGCCTAGATCATTATAGATCTAGGTAATAGATTTTAAACGAGCGACAATAATCCAAGTTCTACCTTAATAGCATTGACCAATTGGATTCCTTCATACATTATATTGAAATACAAAATTGCATTCTGTTTTGTGCATTTTAACGAATGTCATAAAATTTTATGGTTATATAAATAACTTTAGATAATCAAGATAAGTGTATTAAGTCATAGAATTATCATAACAGAGACAGGAACTTGTAAACTCGTATGTCTAAATCATTCTGTGCCATGGGTGCAGCCGCACTGGGAGGCGCGGTTGCTTCTGGCGGAGGTAGCTGAGGTTTGGGGGCACGGAACCGCCTGGCTTGGGTCAGCGTCAGATGCAATAGTTGGAGGAGCTAAGGACCAGCAGTGGGTTTTAAGACTAGTATAGTTCCTTGTGTAAGGGCTCACCCGGGGAAGTACCACCACCATACCTATTTCTGCCAACAAACCAGCATTGCTGTGTTTCGGTGTGCTGGTGAAATTACAGGGACATGAAGCTTTACACCTGTATGCTTCAAGTTGATGGAGTCAGTGCATCGTACGGCACGTTTCTAAGGTGCGTGACCCACGAGGCAATACTTTGTTATTGGCTGCTTGCTCTATCTTCAGGTCAAATAAAAAACGGACCAAATACTTCGATCACGTGGGTTTAAATTGTCATAATTAAATTAGAACAGTGAAAAGCGCCAATTCTGAACTCTTTGGTCACTCGATAACTATCGATAACACTCGCCTAATATTTGTTTATTTATTTATTAATTTAATAATACTTAGATTCACAGTCACATTGCCGTATATCATACATTTATTAACATAATGCTGAACTTAAACCAAATTAAATCTACTTATGTAATACTAAATTTTTATAAATTTGACGCGGCAAAGTAGCCCGCCGGTTAACTTTAATATTCCTATTATAACTAAATTTTTACAAAAAATAAAAATAAAAAATTGCAAGAAATGGTTTACAACAAAAAAAAATGAGTATTAAATTTTTTTGAATAAATGAATAAAAATTCTTTATTATACCTTACAAGCTAGACACAACAGATTTAAAGATAAACAAATAAAAGTAAGCATAATGTGCGTTCTTATTGCTTAACAAAGCGATCTCTTCCAGACAACCTTTTTTTTTTGAAATATTTAAATTAATGAAGAAGTGTCCCTTAAGCTGCAATGTTTGCTTGATCGCATTTGGAGTGTTTGTGTGTGTGTGTGTTTATGTGTGTATAGTGTACCTAGTGTGTGTGGTGTGGGATGTTAATCTGTGGCAAAAAATAACAAAAAAACTTAATTTTCCCAAAAAAACGCTATCCTATGTCCTTTCTCATGAATCTTGACACATAGTACCTAAATATTATCGAAATCGATCCAGCCGTTTAGTCGTGAAAACGTAACAAACAGACAGACAGACAGAGTTACTTTCTAATTTATAATTTTAGTAAGGATATGAAGAGTGATGTTCAGTGGGTCGAGATATATTAGAAAAAATAATTTAAAAAAACGAGTGTGCTTTAGACCACACGGCTGAAGCAAATCTTTTTCAAAATATTAATTTATAAAATTGTTTAATAAAGAAAATTTTCGAAAAATTACAAAAAATCATCAAGAATCAACCGTTCGCGTAACGCTAGCAAACTGTCAAACAAACTTCTGACTGAGGTATATATATATTTCATGCACTGGCTATGAGAGGACGAGAGAAAGAGTATGTGCGCGCGCACTGCTCCCTTGCTCCTACACTGTGATACAGACAATAGTCTTGCACTGTGTCTTAGATATACGAAACGTAACTGGCTATGAGAGAAAGAAATATGTAGTGTGCTCGCACCTCTCTCTCTCTTGCCCCTACAGTAATATACGAAACGTAACTCTCTCTCTTTCTAATCTCCCTCTCAACTTGCGTTCGCTCCGTCCGATCACACTTTTCGTCACGCTCTCGTCACGCACTCACCAACTTACTTCCCAAGTCAGGCGTGCGTAAAAAAGTTTTACTTCAATAAGGACTATGATTAAAATTGTATTATTTGGATTCTGTATCATAGCCTTGGTGATGGATTTGCTTAAGCACATAGAGTCATACGCACCTAATTAATTTTTCACGTCAACCTGCTGCTATGAAAAAAATTCTCATCTCATAAATAACCCACAAAACTTAAACAATGACCCATTATAACAGTCGCGCCATAATCTACCGTCGGCTGTGCAAGCACGCGACACGCCACAGCACCACAAACAGTTTGTACAACACAGGCACCGTTATGTTACCCGTTACTATCGACTGTTACGAAATAGGATGCTTGCAGGTGAGCCAATTTCACTTGGATAAAACATAAGTTGCACTTTATAACGGAGATCAACGGGCATTGATTCTGAATAAATGAATGAATGAAAATACTTTATTGTACACACGGCTACACATCAAGCTATACATTTCCAGTATAAGCTGACCTCGCATTGTGTAGGTTTTTCGTTGAATGAGAGGTCAGCTTATACTGGGAATATATAGCTTGATGTGTAGCCGTGTGTACACATTGATTTTGAATGAATGAATGAATGAAAATACTTTATTGTACACATCAAAAGAAACAGACATAAAAATAAAAATACACAAAACAACAAGTACAATGGGCGGTCTTATTGCTTAGAAGCGATCTTCTGAATGAATGAATGAATGAATGAATGAAAATACTTTATTGTACACATTAAAAGAAACAGACATAAAAATAAAAATTCACAAAGCAACAAGTACAATGGGCGGTCTTATTGCTTAGAAGCGATCTTCTGAATGAATGAATGAATGAATGAATGAAAATACTTTATTGTACACATTAAAAGAAACAGACATAAAAATAAAAATTCACAAAGCAACAAGTACAATGGGCGGTCTTATTGCTTAGAAGATCGCTTCTAAGCAATAAGACCGCCCATTAGTCACAACGAGAAATTGGTGAACAGTGACGATTCAAAACGATCTAAAAGATTTTATTCAATAAATACTAGGTATTTGAGTTAGACATTAAATATACTATTACTGAAAAGTAAAATTACTGAGAAAAAAATATCTTTTAAATAGTCTTAAAGGAACGGACGCTCAAAGACAATATGTTCGCATGTCCTCTATGGATTAGGTCGAGAGAATACACTTGTGTTTGACGATTTCTGATGACTCCCTCCAAAAACTCCTTACCAGTTAAAAACTCAATATAGATTAAAGCTGACAAGTGAAGATTATGTGTAATTCTTTTCAGAAAAACAGAACAACAGAGAACAAGCTTATAAAAAACTTAATATCTTTTTTTTAATTCTTACTCTGCTACTAAAGTGCTCAAAACGTACTAATGTATATTTTTTTATATTTATTTATTTTTAAAAAAACATATACTTATAAAATTAATACACTTATAAAACCTTAGTAGGTTTGTCCTAAGTGAAAATTTTACATTCCTCTTTAGTATATTTATAACTATTTTTACATGTGCGAATTTTTTTATAATTAAGTTTTGTTCTGTACGTCGTACATGGCCATTCCATATGTATTTACAAAGTATCACTTAAGTACCGAAGAGAAAGGACAAACTCGTGATTCGATCCAAATGTCTTCAGCTCGCGTGAGCCCACGATAAAGATGATCTATGGTCCCTCAGTAACTATACTGGGTCGTTTTTATAAACGTAATTCAATCAAATATTTTGTAATATACCGTGAGAATGCAATTACATTGATTTGTTGACAAGGCAAGTGTTACATAACTTATGATACCATTTCCCAAGTGTACCTCTATAATTTCCTATAATTTAACTAGATAGATTCATTGCTGAAACTTAGACCTGTTATCATTTTATCAATCTTCCATTAAGCAATGATCCTCTACATCCAAAGTTAGTCTGGAAGAGATCGCTTTATTAAGCGATAAGGCCGCCCATTATGCATACTTTTATTTGTTTATATAAATGTAAAGAAATCGTACCTATTCCTTAGAATTTGAATTGTGTCGCGCTGTCGGTAAAGAAGGTTGGTTGTGAGTATAGAATATCCTTAAAGCAGGTTAGGCGTGTTAAAAAAATAATATGACAGTTTGCAATGTCAAACAGTGATTTGTCTTTTGATAAAAATTGTGATATGATTTAATACCGAACTAAAAGTGTTATGGATTACCTAATAATGAAGAATAGCTTTAATGTCGTTTCTTTGTGTACAGGTAGGGGTTTTGGTATTGTGTAATAGTTGTAATTAGTTTAGGATTTTAGGGGTTTTTTAAAAAAAAAAACAAATCTTTGTTTACAGAGCAACACATCATTGTTTATTTCATGGGTCAGCCCTGTTGAATAAATGATAAATAATCTTATATAAACATATAAATCTGTTGTGTCTAGCTTTTAAGGATTTAAGGTAAAGAATTTTCATTCATTAATTTTAGGGTTCCGTACCAAAGGATCAAACGGGACCCTATTATTGAATTGATTTTTATTTAAGTTTGATTTGATTTTAATTTAATTTTTAACTATAATTTACGAACTTAATTTATAAGAACTTTTTATTGAAATAAATGACTATTATATTATTATTATTACTGAGATTCCGCTGTCTGTCTGTCCGTCTGTCACCAGGCTGTATTTCATGAACCGTGATAGTGAGACAGTTGAAATTTTCACAGATGATGTATTTCTGTTGCCGCTATAACAACAAATACAAAAAACAGAATAAAATAAATATTTAATGGGGGCTCCCATACAACAATAAAACATATAAACTTTTCACTTGAATCACTCTATCGATTAAAAAAACCGCATCAAAATCCGTTGCGTAGTTTTAAAGATCTAAGCATACACAGGGACAGACAAACAGCGGGATGCGACTTTGTTTTATACTAGTAGTGAAGTACAGGATGAGCAATCGATCCACTAACTCGTTATCTAATCCATTTCGCGATCGACCGTGGGAACTATTGCAGTAATTGAAATAAGTCAATTAGTTCCTAATTTCTTTCGATACGTTTCCTCAATAAACTGTAGACCGGTCCCAAACGAGTAGAGATTACGTAACACAAAAAGTAGTGACAGATGGTAGAATCCGTTTTGAAATATTGTACTGATTACCGAGTATTTAGTAAAGTAGACCGGTATTTTGAGTACATGGAGCAGATGAACAAAAAACTTGTCTAAGTGGAAGTTTGGGAGATTGGAAGGAATTACTTCTAAGTGTTAAGACCGCCTGATGTACGTAGCTTTTTCTTTTATACAACTTATATGGCAAACGAGCATGCAGTCCACCAGATGTTAAGTGGCTACTGCAGCCTATGAATATCCACATAGAATTCAAAACAAGGTATTATGTTGTCTTGACCTCTATGTGGATACGTTGCCATACTATAGGACTTAGCTATTATGCCTATGTGCCAGTAATTATAGGAACATACCATTACCATCTAACCGGAACACAGCAGCACAAGTACTGCTATTTGGCGGCAGATAAAGGTAAGGCGGTGGTGTCCACTTCCTCGCGCTCGTTCACCAAAGCTCCACCACCAGTATGTGGTACCACTTACCAGCTATGTGGAAGTATATAATTTTATAATAATTTCTGTTCTAGAACTTACATCTGACTGCTCTCTCGTGGGAAGTCTGTAAGAGTTTGTATACTGCGTAAGAGATTCTTATAAGGATATAGTCCTAAAACCAAGTAACATTTTAACAAAAATATAAACGAATTGAGATAACAGTAAAAACCAAACTAAACAATCAATTTTGTTAAAATTTCCATGGGATCAATTTAAAGTGATATCCTTTCAAATAAAAAACATATTTTCTAAATCCGTTGATAGATAACGGAGTTCTGAGCTAACAAACATAACATAACATAAAATTAAAGACTTATATGGTTTTCTCATGGATGCCATTGTCAGAACTGGACCAAATGGAAAAGGGACCACACGAAAAGCACCAGCTTTCAAATAAAAAATAATCTTCAAAATTGGTTCACCCAGTCAAAAGTTTTGCGGTAAAAAACAAAAATACAGTCGAATTGAGAACCTCCTCCTTTTTTGAATTCGGTTAAAAATAAGTTCACGCGTTAAAAAAATCCGATTAAGGTTAATTTATAGTTAAATCTATATATATATAAAAGAAAGTTGTGTTAGTTACACTATTTATAACTCAAGAACGGCTGAACCGATTTGGTTGAAAATTGGTGGGGAGGTAGCTTAGAACCAGGAGACGGACATAGGATACTTTTTATCCCGTTCTTAGAACCAGGAGACGGACATAAAACGTCAAAGAGAATACAAGTCACTATATAACGTGGTATAAAACGCATCTGACATGGAATAACAAAACGGAAGTGACAGCTAAACGTAATTTTGTTTATGGTTAAGTATGGTTGTAAAATGATGGTCGGGGACAACAATTGACAATTCTACCAGGGTGACAGTCCTCGTTATATGCATGTCAAGGCGGTACGAAGTTCGGCGGGTCAACTAGTCACTGAAAAAAATATTATTACGGAACACTTGGTGCGCGAGTCAGACTCGCACTTGTTCAGTTTTTGTCCGATACCTACCCGCTGTAATTAAAGTCATTGTTGGTTGAAGATCAAGGAACGATATTTTAAAAACAATTTGAGTTTATCAATTGAGATTCAATTTATAATCATATAGGAATGAACTATGATGGAAATCAGCGGTATTACAATATAATAACAACTATAGATATGTAGATACGAGTACACCGCCTTCATTAGATTAAATATTTTATATATATATATTGCTGGACATTTCACACAGCGCCATCTAGCCCCAAACTAAGCAGAGCTAGTACTATGGAAACCAGATAACTGATAGAATACTTATATACTTTTTTTTGTAAATACATACTTATAATATACTAGCTGACCAAACCGCAACTTCGCACGCGTAGTTTTTCAATAAAACATTACCCTCCTGCGCAGTGGGGTAAAAAGTAACCTATGTTACACAAGGTGAATGTAGCTTTGCAATGGTGAAAGAATTTTTGAAATAGGCACAGTAGTATTACAAATACACACACAAAAATACAAATCTTTCCTCTTTATAATATTAGTATAGATGATAGAAAACATCCAGACCCGGAACAAATATCTGTAGATCATGTAAACATTTGTTCCGTGGCGGGAATCGAACCCGCTATCTTCTGTGTCTCAGCCGGATTTTCGCCCACTGCGCCACGGAGGTTGTCGTTTATAATGAATTTATATAACGGCAAACTCAGTAGGCACGGCTACACATCAAACTATACCTCGCATTGTGTAGGCGTTTCGTAGAATGAGAGGTCAGCTTATACTGGAATATTATCTTGATATGTAGCCGTGTGTACATATTGAACAGGATAGAAAACCTGCGGAAACAGTCAATAACACCGATATCATAACATCGAAGTCATGGTGTTGCATTACAAACTTTCCACATAATAGTGTGCAATTTAGATTTGATGAATATAAAGCTGTAACGTGTTCCGTTAATTTTTATTAGTCGTAATGTTTCGAGGCTTACAGAATTTTAAAGTTTGAAAACACCTACTGCAGAGATACTTTATTACTTATACATTTAATTATTTACTAGCTGACAAATCCGCGGCTTCGCACGCGTGGTTTGCCAATAAAAAGTAGCCTATGTGTTAATCCAGGCTATGATCTACGTACATACACAATTTCATCGCAATCGGTTCAGCCGTTCCGGCGTGAAAGAGTATAACTCGTGCGCGATAACTTGGGACCTGCTAGGAATGCGACTCCCCGACCGCTTCCCCTGCACTTCCCCGATGGCGCCCGTATTGTACCGTTCGCATCACTATTTTTTACTAGGGTTTTTAGTCTCGTACTGGCCTACGTCACGTAACGACGCGCTCTGGAATTCTTTTAGTTTTCGTTTGTGTTATTGTTTTGTTGTTGTAGTTTTTGTTGTTATAGTTTGTGTCATTGTTTTGTTGTTGTAGTTTTTGTTGTTATAGTTCAATAGTGTTGTTATAATTCAAATAGTGTAAAAAAGATTAGATAAAAAGCAGCGTCCTCCCTGAGTAACATAATAAATTAGATTAAAAAAAACAAAGACGAAGCCGCGGGCGGCTGCTTGTTATGTTCGCTTTTTTGCGGGCGGTACAAACACCTGAGCGCGGTGACGTCATATTGGCGTATGACGTCACCGCGCTCAGGTCCCAACTTATCGCGCACGGGTAATAAGTAAGTAGAATTTAGTAACTAACACGATTTAAATAAACTAATTACATCAGTTACTTAATTATGACTAAAAGTTATATAAAATAAAATGAGAATTATTGTGCACATTTAAATAGGTAAAAAAAATGTAACAATTAATAATAACAATTAATATGATTATAGGTGTTTATATACTTTCAAAATAATATAAACAAAATAACATAAGCAAACAAACAAGCATCCTTTCATTCATCACTTTCGCAAAACCTCACGCATACCTACATTAAATCCTTCCATTCATCTGCGAAGATATCGCAGTCTGGGTTCTTATCAAGAAGTCTCTTGAGGGCGGCGAGGGTGCGGGTACATACAGGGATACATGCAGGGTGTATGGTAATATACTGACGATAATCAAATGACGGTTTCTCAAAACATAAACAAAGACTTCTCAAAAAAAAAAACTACTAGTTATATTACCAAATTTATTGAATCGACTAAGTTTAGGTGATGATCTATACTAATATTATAAAGAGGAAAGATTTGTATTTTTGCGTATGTGTATGTTTGTAACAAATAAACTCAAAAACTGCTGGTCCGATTTCAAAAATTCTTTCACCATTAGAATACTACATTATCCCTGAGTAACATAGGCTACTTTTGACCTGACTGCGCAGAAGGAGGTTAATGTTTTTATTGACAAACCATGCGTGCGAAGCCGGAGGCAGGTCAGCTAGTTCGATATAAAACTTGTTACTGCCTACTCTTGCAAACGACATCCAAAAATAAAGGCCAATTTGATATCTCTTTCGGAAATGGCTGCGGCTTTTGGGATAGAAAGGGACAACAAGAGATATCTCGAGACGTCACCAATACAGTATCTGTGGTTAGATGGCAAGCATTATGCAATAGCACAACATAAGTTTAATAAAGTGTTTGCTTTTACTTTCCAAAATAAATTTCACATTTCTATGGTAAACATTTTACAAATTTATTTATTACGCTCATAAAAATAACCCCTTTCATTTTTGTGCGTATATTATCAAACACCCTATATAGTAGGTACCTATTTTCATTTATTTGCTAAATATATAGATAACAAGTCAAGTTAAAATAACCATTAATTTTGAAAATGATTTTTATATCGTCCGGCAGCAATTTGCAACACTAGCTGGGTGAAGTACGCACGCTTGGGACAAGATTTCAGATGGCATATGTTTTCCCAGCGCCTGTACCATCCTTTCAGCTTCATCATCATCATATCAACCATACCGTCCACTGCTAAACATAGGTTACAGATAGATTTACAGAGTGACCGATCTTGCGCGGACTGTACCCAATGGCTCCTAAAACCTTCATCAAGTTATCTTTCCATCCAGTGAGGGCTTCCCTTCTGTACTCTGTACTAATATTATAAAAAAGAAAAATTTGTATTTTTGTGTGTATGTTTGTAATGAATAAACTCAAAAACTACTGGTCCGATTTCAAAAATTTTTTCACCATTGGAAAGCTACATTTACCCTAAGTAACATAGGCTACTTTTTTCCCAACTGCGCAGAAGGAGGGTAATGTTTTTATTGAAAAACTACGTTCGAAGCTGCGGATCGGTCAGCAATCGATAAGTGCAGAGCTAACACTAAATTTCCTCGAGAGGTTTTCACTAGTAATAAAGAAAATACACCTTCACAAAATAAGTACCCACTTTATTCTAGGCGCATTCTATACTGTGTTAAGGTAAGAAGCAAAAAGTATACCGGGATTTTCGTCAGTCGTGTGAAATATTGTTTTAAATAAATACCACTGTGTTTTCCTGTTTTCCTTGATAGATAGCATGTACTATTTGCAAAATAATTTATAATAACTACTTCTGCAAGATAATACACTATTCGACAATATCGAATGATACTTAGGATAGATATTTGAATTCTTTATTACAGCATAGTAATTTAAAGATGAGATTATTGCCAGAAAGCGTTTTCTTTCAGCTAACCTTTGTGTTATGTATATTGTTTTATAGAAAAAGCATTTTCAAGAAAGGAAGATTAGTGCAGAACAACATACTTTTTATATAATTCTTAATATAATTCTTCGATATAATAGTCTCAAATCATTTCATTTCTTTCATTTATTCTCAAACAATAAAATATTGTGTCGGAACTTTTGTCATTCTACAGTGAGTAAATATTTTACAAATACATAATTAATGCGAAAGAACAACGGTTTTGGTAAATACATAATAGAAAATAATAATTAATAACCAGTAAAAAAAAAACAATAAAAATACATTATGATATAACGTCATGTCAACGAAAAATTATACTAATAATACATTTTATGTCAACGGAAAATAATTAGATTAGATTAGATAATACTTTATTGCACACCACGAATCAAATACATATAAAAAACAACTACGTAAATCTATGGATACAATTGGCGGTCTTATCGCTAATTAGCCATCTCTACCAGACAACCTTTGGATGGAATGGACTGTGTAGACATTACCTGGGGTGTAATGGTGTACCTAACATACTACATGTACATACATACTAATACTAATTATATAAAAATAAAAAAAATAAAAAATATAAAACTTACATAAATGAAAGTTACATGAATCTAAATAATAACTACTCATAATAATTTATAGATACATACTTAGACTTATTTAAGAAACAAATAATTAATGATAAATACATATATATTTAGCGACAAATACTCAGATAGTGTTCTCTGAGCATACGTTTAAAAATGGCAAGTGACTTGGCACATCTGATAGCCACCGGCAGCGCGTTCCATAACCGGACAGCCTGCACTGTAAAAGACTTATCAAAGTAGGAGGAGGAGTGTAATAATAATAATGATTAACAACATATCAAGTAAATTCTTAATACTAAATGGTATGGATAGTCAAATATAAAGATTAAAAATTATTACAATGTCAAAATAAAAACCGAATTGTTGGTGTGCGTAAATATTTTTTGAAAGACTGTGGATCTCAGATAGTCACAAACGGACGCATATCTCGTAGCAAAACTGCGCTACACGGCGTCCGTACCTAGTTACCTACTACGAAAAACATATAACGATATTATTCTGACTAGTAGCGCCTAGCGAACGCCGTTCATAAAAACATTATACACACACAAACAAACTATTTAACACACCTGTCCGTCACCTATTGTTCTGTGACATTTGAACTACTTATCGTATCGATTCGATAACAATGCTTTCAACAACCAACGTTATGAAATCGTTACGTTACGTCAGGAGATGAGTTTTATTCTATAGCCATCGTAATTGATAAATGGAGTACTGATCAATTGATTGGCTTACATAATATTCTAGTAGCATAGTCACCGACAAAGATTAGATTAAGATTTATAAAACCAAAAATAACCTGAATTTTATTATTTTTTATAAATACCTATATATTGTATATTGCTTGGAGATCCTGTTACTAACATCAACTCAATGTCATAATATTCCTGTTGAAGTCAGCCGTAAGACTTCCAGTGGTGAACATAGAACTCCTTTAAGATTTCCAGAGCGATCAAACTCGTGGCCTGGTAAAACGGCTCCTAGCAACCTGTTCATCTTCTTTCCATCTAGTGATCCTACGCTGCGTTTCCCAGCTCGTGGTCTCCACCCAACAACCTTTCTGCCCCTACTCTTTTCTTATAATAACTTTAAACCCATCCAAATGTCTGGTAGAGATCGCTACTTAGCAATAAATAAATATAATTAAATAAATATTGATAGACATTTCACACAGTGCTATCTAGCCCCAAACTAAGCAGAGCTTGTACTGTGAGAACCAGATAACTGATAGAAAACTTATATACCTTTTGTTTTGTAAATACATACTTATAATATATAGAAAAACATCCAGACCCGGAACAAATATTTGTAGATCATGCAAACATTTGTTCCGCGGCAGGAAACGAACTCACTACCGTTTCAGCCGGCTATACGCCCACTGCACCACGGAGGTCGTCACAATAATAAGACCGACAATTGTATACATTCATTTGAATACTGTTACTTTTAATTGTTTTGTTGTTTCTGTTGTGTAAAAAAGTATTATCCAATCAAATCTAAAACAGTTAATCTATTTACATCGCTCGATGAAAATTTTGATTGAACCTTGAGCGAAGCTATTCGATAATGAGAACCCCAGCGATAAAAAGAATTTTATGGAATTCGTGTTATTTTAAGTAAGTTATTAAGGATGAAAAATAATAAACTAAGTGTAGACACTTTGCAGCAGTTTATTAACTTTATAAGGATTGAACAAAACTACCGAGAAAAATTAAATTCTTTACGTTTGTTCCGCATTATTCAAGCAAAGGTTACAGCAAATATTTTTATGGATTTTACAGTCATACACCACACAAGTTTTTCATACAACAAATATCATTTTTTGAACCAAAGCTGAATCTAAACAAAATTGACATATTCACAGGATGTTGGTCAAAGGATGTTCGCGTAGACCACCAACTCGATGTTCGAATGATTGTTGTCAACGTGGGAATCAATGGAAGAGACTCGCGAGAAACCTGAGGGTGGCGTTATAAATAGTACACCAGCAGCGGGTGACTAAAATCATAATGATGATGATAATGAGTTATATGAGATTGAATGTTTTTAAACCGATAAATTTCATCGCTTTAAAAAGGACATAAGGACTCGGTTAAATACCTCGGATTTACTCTAGATAGACGCTTGATATGGAAGGACCACGTCAAGACTAAGAGAGCAGAACTTGACATTCGATTCAAGAGTCTGTTCTGGTTGCTCGGACCACAATCCCGACTGTCTTTACTTAACAAGCGCCTGGTTTATAACAGCATCCTAAAACCAGTGTGGACGTATGGACTACAAATCTGGAGTACAACCAGCAAATTCAACCGTGCTATCATCCAACGCTGTCACAACAAAATGTTGCGTTCCATTTCTAATGCCCCATGGTTCACAACCAACAAGGAGATCCACGAGTACCTAGAAGTTCACACAATTGACCAATAAACGGGCTTCATGGGGAAAAGATACCTGGATCGCCTAAAAAGCCATGATAATCTGCTGGCAAGAGCGCTAGTGGAGAATCGTTCTGATACAAAGCGCCTGAAAAGAGTCCATGTCTTGGACAACCTGCTTGCTGCCTCTAAAGAAGGGAAGAAGTACTAATGTGTCTTGATCCCGAACGCCAAAATAAAACAACACACTCGCCTATAGTCCTCCAACTGATTGCGGATCACAATGACAAAAAAAAGTCACACAATATAAGTCGGAATTCAGGTATTTTGTATATTGAATTTTTAGCTGTTTTGCCATATTGTACGAAATATGTTTCTATTAACCATGTCCTTCCCGTGGATTTGGCTGATTAAGCAGCGAGGATGGTCAATACCAAGCACTACAGGCTTAGGGCGGTACCAATACCATCCCCGGCTGCATCCTTCATCCAACTACAGGTACACCACCAGGCACTGTATACCTTATCTTTGATTGATTGATGTGAAGGCCTTACAACGACCAAATTTTTCCATACAAAAAAACTAATCGCACACTTGATTTCAGCGACGTATGATCCGAGTGCTGGCGCTTATCTGGGTCAACGCATAAGCATTGCAATTCAGCGGGGCAATGCACTTAGTGTCTTGGGGACACTTCAGCCTGGTAGCGATCTGGAGCAGTTGGTAGTGATCGTTTGCAACGGTCTTTAGATGATTCAACTGTTTCTTATGTATTTTATAGCTTTATTAAGTACTAGCTGTTGCCAGCGGCTTGCCAATAAAAAGTAGCTTATGTGTTAATGCCAGGTTATGATCTACGTACATACCAAATTTCATAGCATTCGGTTCGGCCGTTCCGGCGTGAAAGAGTAACAAACATCCATACATACAAACTTTCGCGTTTATAATATTAAGTAGGATTTCTGTTAACAATTCGTAAAAAAAACATATTTGAGCAATCGATCGTGAGATACTATTACTACTCAAATTCTATGGAACTTTTATAGAATAGAATAGAATAATCATTTATTTGGCACATACAAAATGACACATGAAATAATTTTAAGGAACAGCAGATACAATTGAATCCAATAAAACAAGTTTAACTCATGTGTCTGCGTACAAAAATGGCGTTCAGCTCAGCATAATGTGGAATGTTAAGCACCCAACGCTGATTTTCAGCTGAACCAGAAGCAAAAGGTAGTGCAGCAGCTACGTAGAAAAATAAAAAAATGATAAAGAAATTATTAAATAAAAGGTGTGTAGAGTTTTATTGAAATGTAAATATAAATTACTTAAACATACTTTTCTAAAATAATATTATATACCTATATATACAAACATATAACTCATGAACTTACGAATTCTAAGAAGAATGAATAACACAATTACTAATGCATTAAAAAATGTTTGTTATAATTCTAATTAACTCACTTACTAATAAGCGGTGAACGTGGCGATGTTTCTAAGTATTTTTGATGATTACCTGCAAAAAAAGAGAAAATTAGTTACGGATTGGTAAAATACTTACGCCTAACGAACTGAGTAGCATTATTTTAAATACCATACCTACGCGTAGTCATCGATGTAAGTTGATTATGAGATAAGATAAGAGATAAGAAAACTATTCATTGTACACCAAAGTAAAATACAGAACATAATTCTTACAAATAGATTTAGTACAATGGGCGGTCTTATCGCTAAGAGTGATCTCTTCCAGACAACCTTTGTATGGGCAGGATTATAATGTATCGCATGACGGCGGTGCATCTATATACAATTAGAAACGTACCTACATACTATAAACCTAAAATACTGGTACTAACACAAATTATGAATGAGGGTATTTCAGAAGTTTATTTTTTTGGTATGTTTAGAATGCTTTATTAATCATAAGAATTTACAATTCACCTGAGATAAACCTACACTAAATATACATTTATTGATGACACAAAGTGTAGTGATACAAACTAACAATATTAAATTGAGACAACATAAACAAAAGAGAGAGATAATACATATATTACTTTATTATAACAATTTAAGTAATATTTACTCATTTCGTATTAGCTTTCTCATACATTTTGTTTATTTGTAAGTGACCAGATTTCTAAATGCCAAAAAAGCAACAATCGATGGACAAATATGACAATATACCCGGTTTATAGATTATTCCTGATTCGTTTCATCTTATCAAACAATATTTGTTTTTGTAAACTTCAAAACAACAAATTGCTAATTAAATTTCGTCGCTAACTGTACCAGCATGAAGTAAATAGATGGTGTTAAAAGGGATATAAAATGACTTTTTGAACCCTTTTTTCCTTGACTGCGCTTTTTTTAGGGTTCCGTACTCAAAGGGTAAAACGGGACCCTATAACTAAGACTCCGCTGTCTGTCTGTCCGTCTCTCTGTCTGTCCGTCTGTCACCAGGTTGTATCTCATGAACCGTGATAGTTAGACAATTGAAATTTTCACAGATGATGTATTTCTGTTGCCACTACAACAAAAAATACTAAAAACAGAATAAAATAAGTATTTAAGAGGGCTCCCATACAACAAACTAGATTTTTTAGCTTGTTTATGCTCGATATCGATAACGGCAACAGGTAGACGCTTGAAATATTTACAGAATGTTTAATTATATATTTACTTTAAAAATAAATAACTAGATTAAAATAAAACAAATATTGAAGGGGGGCTCCCACACAATAAACGTTATTTTTTTCCGTTGTTATAGATAATGGTACGGAAACCTTCGTGCGCGAGTCCGACTCGCACTTGGCCGGTTTTCTTTTCATTTATTTTCCACTAATGAACACTTAATAATACCAAAAGCCAAATATATTAATAACAATATTACAATAAACTCCGTGTTTTTAAACGATGTGCTTTGCAAATATTTACTAAATAAATACTTACACCGGATTTGATCACACGACCTTACCATATCATCATGTTTACATTGGTTTATCACAGACGTAATAGAAAATATAGCAAAAAACGCATTTTTCATGCTTTCTCTTTGCAAATAGTCATCCGTGAGAAGAAGGAAGTGCTTTAGTAGAGTATTAATACTTTGCGGTAATTTAGTTGGACAAAACGTCGCAGCTTAGCTTACTTAGTTCTTACTAATAGATGAAGTAGTAAGGTTAAGCAAAGAACGTTGCTTGGCGCAGGGTTTGCCACCAGCTCATTCGAAGAGACATAATTACTTCGTACTCTTAATGAAGTACCTACCAGTATCTAGGCTGTACTGTAACGGACGCGAACACAAGATAGGACGAATGTATGCGATAGATATGCGGGTAAAAAATACTCTCCGGTGCAGTGCAGCCCTACATAAGATCTTAGTGGCAAGGCCCCTTTTCCGGCGCACCAAGATCCGAATCTATAAAATTGTTATTCGACCTATCTTGATGTATGGACGCTGACCCAGAAAGAAGAAGTTCCTAGGCTTGATGCGACGAGAAGATGGCACTCGGCGAGTGAGGAATCGGGAGGTAGCAAAACTGGTGGCCGAGCCCAACATCGTAGGCGAAACAAAATCTCATCGATTACGCGGACTCGGTCACGTTGAGCGAATGGGGGACGATTGCGCTGCCAAACGTGCCCACCTAGGAAAGCCAGTCGGCCGATCCAGATATCACTGAAAGGATGAGGTGGAGCGCTCTCCATGTTTCAGACTGGCAAGAAGTGGCGCAGAATAGGGATCAGTGGCGTCTTTTGGTGGCAAAGGCCAAGACCCACTTCGGGGTTGATGCACCAGGATAGTAAGTACGTATAGTACCCCCAATGAAGTATCAATGTATATAATAATATACAGTATATTTTCAAAGCGACAAATGTTGGACTCATGTAATTTAGGTGTACTAATATCGATCTATACTAATATTATAAAGAGGAAAGATTTGTTTGTTTCATTGTTTGTATTGAATAGGCTCCTAAACTACTGGACCTATTTAAAAAATTCTTTCAATGTTGGGAAGCTACACTATACCCGGCTGACATAGGCTACTTCTTACGCAACTGCGCAAAAGGAGGGTAATGTTTTTATTGAAATATGATGGACTGATCAAATAAGTCGGCATTTCATTTAAATAGGGATACGATGCAGTAGAATGTTATGTAGAGATGTGGTCACGGAAGTTGTACGAGCGAGCGCGTTTATGTCTTTTGTATGGGAATTTAGGTTTATAATATTTTGATAGTCAGCTACATATTATACTAGCAAAATTTATGGATAAACTAATAGATACAATAATATAGGTTGCCTATTCCAAAAGAGTATTAATTACATTTTATTTAAATATAAACCCGATAAAGTTGAATGTACTCAGTGACGCCTTTACTAACGAACAATTGAACCGATGAGAAACATAGATCATAGGATACTGGAAGGGGCGAAGCCTCGGCATCTTCTCGGCACTTTTCTGACATAAGTAACTTAATCTATTTGTTGTGCCATCTATCTCTTTCTTTTTAAGTTTACCTTAGCTTGTCTGACAAAGATCTAAAGAGGTTGTTAATCTTGTCAGCAAATAAAATGCCATTCGCATGCCGTCCGCAACGATTTGAAATGTACCCTATGTTTAAGAAAATAATATTGTTTTGGTTGTATTATGACCAAGTTGTAATATAACCGCAATATCAACATGGTAGGTTTATCTACCTAAAAATATTTAGAGCTATACTTGTAAACAGGTAGAATAAGCTTGATTTCTTGACCTTAAAAATGCGCGCTATACAAAGTGCTCATATCAACTTTTTTTAATAAGTACTTTTAGAAAAAATATGGCTACATAAAATTAAGAAAACTGATTTAAAAAGTGTTACTCTCATAAATACTAATTTTATCAAAAAACTTATAAAGGTGTTATAGCCTGCTGAGTTATTCTAAGTTAAGATACTATTATGCTAAACTGTGTTTAGTTGTAAAACGCTGTAAATATTTATGTACAATAAAGACCTTTTAAAAACATAAAAACAAATAAAAAGAAAACTTGTCATATTATTTTTATAGTTTAGTAAATATTTGACAGTTTCTCTAGGCACAATCGCTGCTCCATTTAACATCACCTCTACCGGGGTCAGAGTAATCGAGCGTGCCCGTTTTTTATGACCATAATCCTAATGTAATTACAATGGTCTATCACAGCTTTGTAGAGATCGGCTGGTCCAGTTTATAGGAGTCTGATGATATCAGACCGGATCCTTTTACCATCGCACCGCTCGCAATCGGCAGGGAATCCATCCATACACTTTGGAGATGATGTAGTCACACACCGTGAGGTTCCAGAGGAATTTCCTCCCGCGATTACTTCGCCTGTGGAATGGTCTCCCTGTCGAGGTTTTCCCAGGGACAACAGTATGTGGTTCTTCAAATAGAGTGTTTTAAAAAATTTAAAGTGTTACGTGGTTTTGTTACAAGCGTCCATAGGCGTCCACGGTAAGCGGTATTTTTTTTTACTATTATAGTAGTATGAAAAAAAAAATCAAATTCACCAACATTTAATTTCAAAACTTAAGAATAAAACTCGAGTAAAAACCACGCACTAGAAAAGCAGCGTAGGACTCTTATAGCAATTTTTATATGGAATCTTACTCATATCTGAGTAAAAAATAATCTGTTTAAGTATTCCAACGGTTCTTTGTGGGCTGTGTCAATGGTCAGGTCACGACTGTCGAATATTTTGACATGGTGCTTGCTGATGTTTTTGCGGTAATTTGCAAGGGGCTTAGCGTAATTTCGTTTTTATGCGAGGGTTATTCAACGCATCGTGACATAATGCAAGAAAGTTTGGTCATCGCTCTCGAAATATATTTTTGATAATTGCTGTTGGAGCGCGCTTTTTAGACTTTCAGTAGACACAAGGTTTTCTCTCAGATAATCAAGTCACTAGTAACAGCAACGTTATCGCTGTAAAAATGGGATTAGGTGAGCGTTACTTAACCCTTTCATGTTTCATGGCAAGTTAATCTATAAGAGCCTCCGAGAGATACCGTAAAGTAACACCGTTAGTGTGCTGCAGAAGAGGGCTGTTCGTGCAATTTATAATATGGGCCCCAGAGAATCATTACTTAATAAAATTAAAGAAATAAATATTATGACATTCCCTTGTCAATAAATCTATGAAAATCTGATGTATGTTCACAAAAATATTATTTGTTTAAGAAAAATAGCGATAATCATAATTTTAATACTAGAAATAAAGATAAACTCGCTGTTGCCCCTTGTAGACTCCATAAAGTTAGTAAATCGTTTAAAGGGCAAGGTGTTCGCTTTTATAACAAACTCCCCAGTAATGTACAAAAATTGACAATTAACAAATTTAAAAACGCAATTAAACAAAATCTTTATAAAAAAGCCTACTATAAAATATCGGATTATTTAGATGATAGAGAAGCTTGGGATTGAAATTGCTCCAACTCGTTCAAAATGTTACAATTTAGACGTAATTTATTACCTGTATTGTTATGTATTCTAAAAGGATCATTAAAAAAACAACCAGCTTTGTTTTCTTGCCTTTCTTTCCTGGCTTGGCCGCGAAGGAACAGGCAGTAAAATTGACGTTTCAAAGTGATCTTTGTGATTTTAATGAATAAAAGATTTTGACTTTGACTTTGATTTGGCTGATTACAGACTTTTGATCAGTCAACAGATTATAAAAAGTGGATTTTCATTTATTTGTTTACTTTTAACGGTGTGCAATAAAGATATTATCTATCTATATTTATGAGAATACGCCTATTTAACGCTAAACTTTTTTAGATTATTTTATCTGCCTGCATCTTCTGTATGGTTCCGTTCATTTACAACAAGCTCCCGGAGTCACTGAGAGAGCTACCTCGTGCAATGTATCGAAGAAAGTTAAATATTGCACCGTTAAGTAAATGTTACTATACCATAAATGAATATTTAAATAAAAAAAGGTTAGCTAGGATTATACCAATTTTATTTTATAGTTAAAAGGTCACCTCGAACTACTAGGGGTTTCGCTCACGCCTACTCTCAACTTTAGCTCACACATCGAGTCTAAGGTTAAAACAGCTGCCATGAAGCTGGGCATCCTTAACAAGGTCGGGAGATAGTTCACACCAGGACAGCTTCTTAGTCTATACAAAGCACAAGTCCGGTCTGGTATGGAGTACTGCTGCCACCTTTGGGATGGTTCGGCCAAATACCAGCTCGCTACCTTAGACTCGATAGAACGTAGGGCTTTTAGGCTAATAGGTGAGCAATATATGGCGGAGGCTAAGACCCAAAGTCTCGAACACCGCCGTAAAGTTGCAAGCTTATCGATCTTTTACAGAATACATTTCGGGGAATGTGCCCAGGAACTTTACAATCTGATTCCGCCATCTCCTTTCCATCAAAGGACAAGCAGGAGCACGGCTCAGTACTATCCGTACCTAGTTGATATACCACCGTTTTGGTTCTACGTTCTTGATGCGTACAGCTGAGGTATGGAACGCTTTGCCGTCGTATGTTTTCCCTAAAGAATACAATACGGGCCTCTTTAAGGTAAGAGTGAATAGGTTTATCCTAGATCTTCGTGCTTCATCTTAGACCACATCATCGCTGACCATCAGGTGAGATTGTGGTCAAACGAAGATCTATTTAGTTTAAAAAAATATATATTTTTATAATTTTTTATATTTTTACTAGTTTTATTTTATTTTATATAATTATGATAATTGATTTTGTTCAGTTGTTATTATTATTTAGGACTTTGTAAATTTTAATATTGCATCTTTGTGATATGACATATAGTTCAAAAAATAAATATTACACATTTTATTTTAATTGATTTGCTTTTTAATAACGATTGAATGATAGTTTAGTCTGCGGGCGCTCTTACTTCCGACTGTAGGTGATTATCGGTGGCCTATTAGCTCCGGCATCACATTCAAAGAAAGAAACAGTCAGTCAACCCGAGTTGCAACACAGCCGAAACGTCAGGATAACAAATAAACAAGGTACATACGCGATAAATACCGGTATTAATCAATAATTATGTACAGTGATCGCGAAAGTATGAAAATACCAAAAAAAATTGACCAGGCTGGCGGATACCTAATTATAAAACTAATACATATTAGTTTTTGGCTATTTCTTGTGTATTATAAATACTTATTTACAATTATTGATGATTCACAAAAACACGTGATAATTTACGCAAATTACTTAAGCGGTACTGGTTTTCCTCTGCACGTGAGTATTTATATCTCTTTATCGATGCATCGTTGCATCGTATCTTCTCGTCCGAAATTCCCCAGAGTTAAAAGACTAAAGTCTTCAACCAGTGTGTGTTGCCAGTGATGACCTATGGCACTGAAACGTGGTCCTTTACTCATGGCTTCATGACCAAGCTCAAGGTCGCTCAACGAGCTATGGAGAGGGCTATGCTCGGGGTTTCTTTGCGTGACAAAATCAGCAATGAGGAAATCCGCAGAAGAACTAAAGTTGCCGACATAGCTCTCAAAATTAGCAAGTTGAAGTGGCAATGGGCATGCCACTTCGCTCGTAGAACCGATAACCGTTGGGGAAGAAAGGTTCTCGAGTGGAGACCACGGACTTGAAGACGCAGCGTAGGCCGGTCCCCCACAAGGTGGACCGACGATCTAGTAAGAATTGCGGGGAGCCGTTGGGCGTAAACGGCTACCAACCGCTCGTTGCGGCGATCTAAGGGGGAGGCCTATGTTCAGCAGTGACGGCTTCCGGCTGATGATGATGATGATGATAATCGATGCTCATATAAATACGACAATGATCATTTTAATATTATGATGATATATTTTGTAAATTCAAAATGAAGTGCCCGCTTGGACTGCGTCACAGAGACACAAGTTTTAATCAGAAATGAGGAGGTCCATAGATAAAAGAAGTCGCAGACGTACTCCATAGAATCAACGAACGAATGACAATTCTTTAATATACATTACAAGCGACACAACAGTTAAAAACCGGCCAAGTGTGAGTTGGACACGCGCACGAAAGGTTTCGTACCATTATTCATAAAAAAGGCAAAAAAATCATGTCTGTTGTATGGGAGCCCCACTTAAATATTTATTTTATTCAATAGCACAACTTTATTTATATACCTTATTTGAGATTGGTGCCGATTAAGCTAGTCCTCTAATTTGTATGAGCGCCCATACAGCTCAGCGGACTATCATAATTGGCGTCAACTATGTATGTTTGGGAACACCCTTTAATTTTCAACGTTTTTTTATTTTATGAAATTTTTCCGTTATTTGAGCCGTAAGACCTTGCTTTTTCCAAATTTCGTGATTCTAGGTATATTTCAGTATCTGTTATAAATTTCAACTTGCTAAGTCCACCCGTTCCTGAGAAAATTGGTGGTGACACACGGACAGACGGACAAGAGAGCGATCTTATAAGGATTCTTTTTTTTACCTTTTGAGGTACGGAAAGCTAAAAAATAAAACAATAAATGTAAGCGTAATGGGCGGTCTTATCGCTTAACAAAGCGATCTCTTGGATGTAGAGGATCATTGCTTAATGGAAGATTGGCCAGGTAGGTGGAAGCCCTAAGCAAGTTGAAATAACAGCAAGCGAAGCATATAGAGCTCTGAATAATAAAGACCCTTGAGGCAGAAAAGTTCTGAATGGGAACCACGCAGTAAGTAACTAATATAGCAACTTAGGGATACGTTATATGTAGCGATGGAACGTTTCACGAGTAGCATGTGGAAAATCATTTGTCACACTGCTACTTTCCTTCGCATAACCTGCTAAAAAGAATTCATATGAAATCATTTTCGGTTTTCATCGTATATCGTTCGGAATCATTCGGGTCCGTTACAAAGCCTACCACAGTGGCGTCGTTTGCGTTACTTGAGAGTAAGTAAGTACTTACTCATTGTAAGTACTTACTCATCGAGCGTTTTCGTAAATAGCAGAGGGCCAATTCCCGTAACTCAAAATAGTACAATTCGAGTATCGATTTAGTCTCGTTATGTTAAATATCTTTAAGGGTATTCACGTTATGAGTTGTCTGCCATGCGATTATAGACTTTATTTATATCAAGCTAATATTGTAATATTAATGGAAAAGAATGCCAAAATATATTCAATTCATAATCCAATCTCATTTGGGTCGACTTTTGTTGTTTTTAAAATTGCATTACGTGAATTGGCTCGCTGTTCATTTGTTTTTCCTCGCAAGGCTTCGGTCAGTTTCGTTTCGTGCACTTACAGCGTTTCTTACACTTACAGCAAAAATCATTGCGAATGATTATTCATATGTGAAATATCAATAGCAAGTGTGACATCATAAAGAATAAAACTGGCCAAGTGCGAGTCGGACTCGCGCATGAAATGTTCCGTACCATTATCTATAAAAACGAGCAAAGAAATCACGTTTGTTGTATGGGAGCCCCCCTTAAATATTTGTTTTATTTTTATTTAATTATTTATTTTTAAATAATTTTTTAATTTTTATATATAACTAAATATTCTGTGAATATTCAAAGCGTCTACCTGTTGCCGGCAATATCAAGCAAAAACGAGCAAAAAAATCACGTTTGTTGCATGGGAGCCCCCTTAAATGTTTATTTTATTTTGTTTTAGTATTTATTATTATAGCGGCACCAGAAATACATAATTTGTGAAAATTTCAACTGTCTAACTATCACGGTTCATGAGATACAGCCTGGTAACAGACGGACAGACAGATAGAGAGTCTTAGTAATACGGTCCCGTTTTACCCTTTGGGTACGGAACCCTAAAAATCATTGCCTGTGATTTTTCACATTTAAAATAGCAGTCACAAATAATAATTTCGTCATATGAAAATTAATTAAAAATAGCAATCATTTCCATGCTTATTTAGATGCAGGCCGCACAAATATCTAAGTGGTTGGGATGTTCAGCTGTGGATATTCTATGTCTAATGTGATAATGATATAAATTTATAGTTATCTATGATGCTATATCTAATGGTCGTTATACACGTGAGTTAACACGTGGTAGGTAGTAGCATACGTATAGCTTATACCTACTTTATGAAGAAGATTCATGTAAAATTATGGTTTTATAACTGAGCTGTTTTCCCTCGTGAATAATCACTTATACTACACTAGCAAATGAAACCATTTATACGGTTTATTTATATGCGGGAAAAAATATTCTCATTGAATATTAAAATATAAAACAAATTATATAAACAAATTATATTTGTTCTTAGTCATATATAGCGCATTCTATAAAATATTCAGAAATTCACTCAACACACACTACACTCCCTCCCTCACCCCCTCAAGTATACATATTTACACAGCATCCCTACCTGTCTTTTTTTCTTCAAATGCGTACCTACTAAATTACTAAAATCCTTGAAAATTTAATTAATATACTATGTTTTTTAATCTTTTTCTCTAGGTGACTAATTTCTTAAAAGTTAAGACTATAAATTGAACGTTGAAGTGGCAATGGGCAGGCCATATAGCGCGCAGAACAGATGGCCGATGGGGCCGAAAGGTTCTCGAGTGGAGGCCATGGACCGGCAAGCGCAGCGTAGGGCGTCCACCCACAAGATGGGCAGACGACTTGGTAAGAACCGCAGGTCGGCGTTGGATGCAGGCCGCTTCCAACCGCAGTTCCTGGAGATCAATGAGGGAGGCCTTTGTCCAGCAGTGGACGTCCTACGGCTGATATGATGATGATGATGATGATGAAGACTATAAATTGAGAATCTGTTATTGGCATTAAGCATTAGTTATAAGGATTGTTTACCTTTTTAACAAGTGCTGTTGCTTTTGTAATGAATAATAAAAAAAATTAAAGGCAAGAGCGAGAGAGAGAGCTAGAGAGTCGTTTAATAAATTGGTGCGTCAGCGCTTTCTTGAGAAGTTGATGATAAATTACTAGTGATTCGCCCCGAACTAAGATCTCGCGAGTCTCCCAAAACACAAAATACAATATTCTTAGGGCGCCTTGCACAACCATGCCTAAACGTATTTAGTAGCTTAATATGATTTAAGGAGTTGTCAAATCATAAAAATACGTTAAATTTAAACATCGCTAAATACGTTTAGGGGTCGATGTGCAAGCCGGCCTTAATATTTGACTAGTAAAATGAAATAGTACCACGAAATGCTCAACCACATACTTGACCTACAGTTTCATTTAAATTACAGGTAACGGGAGTTCATGTACACACGGCTACAAATCAAGCTATACATTTCCAGTATACGCTACCTCTCATTCTACGAAAAGCCTACACAATGCGAGGTTAGCTTATACTGGAATTGTATGGCTTGATGTGTAGCCGTGTGTACATTGGTTCCTCTTTTTCGGGGTAGAAATTGCAGTTATTATTTCACACCTATATTTGTGTCACTAAAGCTACACGCATACCAAATTTCAGCACAGTGGGGGCACTGGCGTACCCTGTGAATTTTGTCAAAGTTCAGTTTTTATTATGGCTAATAACTTAAAAACTACAAGGTTTAAATTAAAAAATCTATCACGATGATCGGATAAACACTTCAAAAGTTTTCCTAGAACAAACATACATACAACGCCGACTTACCCAAGTTGATTTAGCTTCGCTCGACCAATAAACATAAAAATGAATTTGTATACATATTGAACTTACATAAGTTACAACATTTTTTATTTATAAAGTAGTCAAGCTTTTGACCTCACCTAATGGTAAGCGATGGTGCAACCTATGATGGATCACGATTATCTAGAAAGAACCGGTTCACTTAAGACCCCGATATCTTTGGTTAAACAGACACAGGTAACGATGTCCTCATAATACTCGAAATAAACTTAATGTAAAAAATATGCCTAACTTTCTAAGTAAGATTATTTCTCACAGGCTCTTAAAATAATCTCATAATCCAAACTAAAACCTTTTCAACTGACACATAAACGATCAAAATACTTATAAAGCCTATCATTATAATTCACTCCTACATAATACAGGTATACAAACATACAAAAGTATAATTCTAAAAAAGGTCTGTTGAATTATACAATAAGTAACATCATACAATTAACACAAACAATCTACCCATCTTGCTTTCATATCCAGCGGTTAATATAATTGCATGATTATTGCATAATAGCATCCACAGAATAAGTCGCTTAGTTTTTTATAAGAACGCTTTCTCTGGACCTATTAATTCATGTAACTTGCGACTTACTTCCTTTGATGAATTCCCTACTGCATTTTGCCAGCTTAGCTTGTAACTTTGTTATTTATTAAATCATCATCATCATATCAGCCGTAGGACGACCACTACTGGACAAAGGCCTCCCTCATTGATCTCCAGGAACTGCGGTTGGAAGCGGCCTGCATCCAATAAGTCCGCAGGTCGGCGTTGGATGCAGGATGCAGGATTTATTAAATACTTCCACATAAATCAGAACAGTGCCAGGAGGAATATTAATGCCAAAAGCATTATCGTGGCGATAAGGCCGCCCATTGTACTATATTTAGCATACATTTATTTTTTTAAGTATTCCTGGTGTACAATAAAGAATTATTATATTCTATTCTATTCCCGGTTCAGTTCATAAACTATCTATGCTACCAAATTTTATCAAAATCGGTTCAACCGTTACGACGTACTTGAGTAACAAACAAATAAAAAGACATCCAAACATCCACATTTCTAATACTAGGTTCCGCCCACGGCTTTGCACTCGTAGTTTGTCAATTCAAAGTAGCAAAAAAATTCAAAATTCAAAATCTTTATATTCATTACAATCAAGGATCATTATAAAACTAAGATGAAAGTCGGTACCCGAAACAACCTTCTCCGTCGACTCATAACTACCAAATGGGGTGCAGCTCTAGACGTTCTCCGCACTACAGGCCTGGCACTGTGCTTTTCAGCCAGCGAATATGCTTGCCCAGTCTGGAACCGGTCCGCACATGCAAAGGTCGTCGATGTCGCGTTAAATGATACATGCCGGATAATAACAGGATGTCTGAAGCCAACCCCTCTAAACCTGGTAAATACCCTTTGGCAGGCATATCACCCCCTGGAGTGCGACGAGATGTGGCTTGCTCTATTGAAAAGCACTAACAATAGCATGATTGTCGACACCCCTTATATGACCATCACATCCCACAAGGTCGCCTTAAAAGTCGTAAGAGCTTTCAACGCTTCACAAGGGTCACGAGCGATGACCCGACTTCCGCTAGACGCACACTGTGGATAGAAAGTAACTCCCCACCGCCTGATTTTATCACCCCACAGGAACAGTTACAACCCGGGCACGATCTGCCGTGGCCAGTCTGGAAGTCCTTAAACAGACTCCGCACCCAGGTTGGCCGCTGCAGACTGAATATGTGCAAATTCAGGGATTCAGCGACTCTAACTTGACGCAGTGCGACTGCGGTTATCCCGCGCGGTCGATGCAGCACTTGCTAATGTGCCCTTTGTGTCCGAACACCTGCACGATGGAGGATCTAATAACCGCCTCGCCTAATGCTATTGTTGTGGCCAAACACTTGTCCAACATAGTATAAATGAAAAAATAGAACTCTTGACACGCTAAGAAGAAGGATCACTTTGAAACGTTAATTTTACCGCCGGTTCTTTCTCGACCAAGCCAGGAAAGAAAGGCTAGAAATAAGGCTGGTTGTTCATTTTATCATTTTTTTTGAATACATAATAAAGATAAAAAAGTATATAAATTACCAATTAATTAATTAAATCCGAAGCTTCTCTATCATCTAAATAATCCGATATATTATAGTAGGCTTCTTTATAAAAATTTTGTTAAATTACATTTTTTAATTTGTTAATTGTCAATTTTTGTACATCACTCGGGAGTTTTTTTTATATAAGAAAGAAAAAATATTTATTCAGACCACCACAAGTGGGCACAGAAACAAATGACACAAATAATATAATATATCTAAAAATATTAAATGCGGTGGCGAAAGGGTCCTCATCACAGCATTTGCTACAGCATGTTGCTATACTGCAGCGCTGGTCTTCTGCTGAGGCCAGTGTTGACCTCACGGACAACCAGACATTTATACAACTATAAGATTTAAAAGATTTTCATTACAATTTTCCAACATTATATCTAGCACCTTCTACAGATCACTAACTCAAAAAAGTCGTACAAACCATTACTGAAAATTTATTAATAATTCGCGCCAAGCAATAAACAGAGTGACGACAGAGGAAAGTGAGTGGAGAGTCAAATTCAAATACAAAATATATTTATTCATATAGATACATTTACACTGTATGCTTGGGTACACTTATGAACGTCATTAGGTATACCTACAATTTTTAAAATAATATTAAAATGTAAGGTTAAATTCATAATTTAATACACTTTCTGACACTGCTTCTCAGTTTTTTTTTTAACTTTTGCAGTTGTCAACGTTTTCATTTGTCTATTGTACTTTGTTTTTGTTCCAAATAAATAATTTTGAATTTTGAATTTGAATAACTAAATAAAATCAAAGCACAATGTCAGAATAAAATAATAGCGACAAAATAATACTAATAATGAATAAGAATGTCACAACAAACAGTGAGAGAGACACTACTATGGCTGCCATGGTTGGCTGATTTGAAGGGCAAAAACATGCACCTTTATCTTTCACCTAAACACGTTAACATTATTAAAAGCGTATGTTTCAATCCTGGTCATAATTTATCTATGTACTAAATGTATCAATATCGGTCCCGCCGTCACGACGTGATTGAGTAACAATAATAAGTGTTTATATTATTTACCAAACTTTGTGATGAGCACACAAGTGTAAAACAGATGCTAGGCTGTTACTCGATCGTTTAACGATTGTATAATCCTTCAACCCACCGTTTAAGTTTAGACTATCAACATATATAACAAAATGTTAACTAAGCACGCGTCCATATCGGATCCAGGTCAATCGGTGCAAGCAAAGATCGCTCTTTACGTAACACTCGTAAACCGTAAAGTAACTAGGTTTGTAAGCACATCAAGCGGACAAAACTTAGCGGACTTTTCTTCAAATATCAAGATCGGTTAAAAGAGTTTATTCTCATAAGAACAATTTACAGTTCACTTAAAATGAGGTCAAATAACAGTAAGTTTAGGCTAGTGTCTAAAGCATGCAATCATCAAGTAGGTATTTAATTTAAAATATTGTAAAAACTTTTAAATCAAAGGTTTTCCAAAAGTAGGTACCAACACACTCAAACTATAACGATTTTAGGTAGGTTATTGTAATTAAATTCTGTTAGCACTGACCAAAAGTATTTAGACCCTTTTATTATATTTTTTTTGTTATTGTGGGTGAAATGGTGTGATGAGACGAATTGCATTCGAGTCGGTATATTTGTGTGCGGAGCGTAAGTTATTGAAGAAGTGTTCGTTGCACTCGTTTGTGTGCGCATTGTAGGTTGTCCGGAAGACAACCTAAGTTGTAGATCATTTATTTAGATGAAGATGTTTAAGGTAATAGAGATTTGAAAGAAGAAATAGAATGCGTGTTAAAAAGCGGCAGGTCGATTAATTTGTCATTTGTTGTTTTTGATGTCAATAAATTAAAAGTGGCGCTAAATATACGTTTTATTATATTTTGACTTGTGGTTTGAATATTAATAATAAAAATATTATAACATATGCAACAGCTCCCTTATCTCTTATTAACAGTAGCAAAAATGCCAATGAAGACGTAACTATAACTAAACAAAGACAACTGAAAATCAACTGATCGTTTCCACATTTAAAAATTTTAAACATTTCTGAGACAGTTAATGGTGCTCGTTGCATTCTCCGTTACTATGATTAATTTGGTCCGCTCTATCAGCACAGCGGACTGATGTTACTATAGATAGATAAGAGTAGTAAAGCTTCTAGTGAAAGGGCTCGTCCGCGGAAGTACTACCACCGTACCTATTTCTGCCGCCAAGCAGCATTGTTGTGTTCGAAATTACACGCACATGAGGCTGTATACCGTTTTGCCTCAAATTGATGGACGCAGGGCAGTTCATCGTAGGGCATGTTTCTAAGGTGATCTACGAGGTAATACTTTTTGAAGTTAAGCTTCTTTACGCACGCTTGACTTGGGGAGTAAGCTGGTAAATGTGTTACGAAAAGTGCGAACGGAAGTTGAGAGGGAGATATAAATTTAGTTAAGATAGAAAGAGAGAGAGTTACGTTTCGTATATTTTTAAACGATAATGTGCGAGTGCGAGTTGCGTCTGGCCAGAATGAACATAGACTGATCGACCTGTCGACGTGTGGACAATTTTGTAATTGAACAATTTTATAAATTAATATTTTGAAAAAAGTTTTAATTCAGTCGTGTGGTCTAAAGCACACTCGTATTTTTATAGGCGATGGTTACCACTTTACATCAGGTGGGCCATAAGCTTGTTCCATCTTTTGGTGGTATAAGAGAAAATAAAGATTTACACTTAATATTTGTCCGCTGGATATCCGCTGTGGTACAAATGGTAACAAACCATGACCATTTACTGTTCAAGTATTGTTTAGCACGGCCGTGATGCAGCAGTATCGAACATAAGGTCTAAAGTCGTTGTTTTTGTTCGCACTTGATTGGAGATTCTAGAGTCACGTTATTTTTCGTCCTAAAAAGGTCTACAAAAAGATGAATAATGGTTTCGTTACGTTGTTCGAGTCTGCATATAGATCTAAATCAGATGTTTATTCTATTTGCTGTTTGCTCTACGTTTGTTTAGACCCTGTGTAGGTACCCCGAAATATCAAATACGTTTTTCATTTTATAAAACTGTCTACTACTGGGAACTGATTTTAGGGTGGATTTAAGATAAATAATGGCATCTATTAAATTAAAACGTTTTATTGAATAGATTTTTAATCTTACTGTATACATAGGTATTGCATTTAAGTATTTTTTCTGACTTCATTACATTGCATAGGACGTCCTCTGCTGTACATAAGCCTCCAAATAGATTGCCAGAGCGGTCGATCTTAATTTTATGAAACTCTACATTAATTTTAGAATTATCTAGATAATACCGTATAGGTATTGTATTTAAGTATTTTTTCTGATTTTATTACATTGCATAGGACGTCCTCTGCTGTACATAAGCCTCCAAATAGATTGCCAGAGCGGTCGATCTTAATTTTATGAAACTCTACATTAATTTTAGAATTATCTAGATAATACCGTATAGGTATTGTATTTAAGTATTTTATCTGATTTTATTACATTGCATAGGACGTCTTCTGCTGTACATAAGCCTCCAAATAGATTGCCAGAGCGGTCGATCTTAATTTTATGAAACTCTACATTCATTTTAGAATTATCTAAATAATACCGTATAGGTATTGTATTTAAGTATTTTTTCTGATTTTATTACATTGCATAGGACGTCTTCTGCTGTACATAAGCCTCCAAATAGATTGCCAGAGCGGTCGATCTTAATTTTATGAAACTCTACATTCATTTTAGAATTATCTAAATAATACCGTATAGGTATTGTATTTAAGTATTTTTTCTGATTTTATTACATTGCATAGGACGTCCTCTGCTGTACATAAGCCTCCAAATAGATTGTGAAACTCTACATTAATTTTAGAATTGTCTAGATAATACCGTATAGGTATTGTATTTAAGTATTTTTTCTGATTTTATTACATTGCATAGGACGTCCTCTGCTGTACATAAGCCTCCAAATAGATTGCCAGAGCGGTCGATCTTAATTTTATGAAACTCTACATTAATTTTAGAATTATCTAGATAATACCGTATAGGTATTGTATTTAAGTATTTTTTCTGATTTTATTACATTGCATAGGACGTCCTCTGCTGTACATAAGCCTCCAAATAGATTGCCAGAGCGGTCGATCTTAATTTTATGAAACTCTACATTAATTTTAGAATTATCTAGATAATACCGTATAGGTATTGTATTTAAGTATTTTTTCTGACTTCATTACATTCATACATACCTAACCAAGCCAAGAGTTTTAGAGTCGCTTTAAATGTCGATTCGGTAGAAATGTCACCGTATACTATATTTTCGACCTCCATTGTATATCTAGATTATTTTTAATCAACGGAGCTAAGCTCATGTTGTTGTAAGCTACGATCACAGATCGATCTGATAGTCACGAAGGTCCGTCACGATGCTTCCGCCTTGTAAATATGAATAAATAATGAGTTAATAGTGAACTTGTCAGGGTCTGATCCGCATTTCAATATTTAATTGGATAATAGGAGTACGCTATTCACACGACTTTAAGCACTTAGATATTTACAGATCTGCTGAATCATATCAAAATTGTAATGATACTGCTTTTTTTATATTTGTTGGGTAGTACTTGTGTCTTTGACTGCGGTAAACCTACCAGGTCGTGTCTAGACTACCCAAGTTTCTTAGACATAATATTTGCTCTTCTTTGACTGTATATGACTCATTTTAGTACATATTTTCCTTCAGATAGTCTACACATAACTGCTCTAGAATTGTCATGCTGTGTACACATGCTTTGGGATACAATCTAGGTCTAAAAATTGATAATTTTATTTATTATCTGTTTGATTGTATTCTGTTATAAATTCAATTCGTTTTCAAGCGGCCTAAAAACTTAGATGCCATAATTGGCCACTTGAACATACGAACTTTCTCTGTGAGATAGGTTTGCCACTGTCTATAATAGGGAAGGAACAAATTCGGAATTTTTCTGGTATATGGTCCCGTCTGTATAACCAATGTGCCCTGCCAACAATGACTAACGGTGCTAATACATGGGCGGTCACTAAAGAAACTGTGTACAGAGTAGGTACGAGTTGCACAGAGAGCCATGGAGCGCGCCATGCTCGGCATCAACCTGCTGGATCGAGTTCCTAATACCGAAACCCGACGCCAGACGAAAGTCAAAGACGTCGGAACAAGGGTGGTGGAACACAAATGGAGCTGGACAGGACACTTGGCTAGACGAGGTGATGGCAGCTGAAGTAAATCTTTGACCGAATGGTGGCCAAGAACAGACCTAAGAAGTCCAGGATGTCAGTCGGCGCGGTGGGTCGACGGCATAAAGAAAGTCGCGGGAAACTCCTGGATGCGCGCATCACAGGACCGGGAAGGGTGGCGTTTACAAAGGGAAACCTACACCCAGCAGTGGGTACTTGTGGGCTGTGGATGATGATGATGCCCACTTTTTGTTTCTTAATGCATTCCATACGTCATGACTGGTCGCAAACTTGCAAGCTCATCGCCTTTTAATGAAACACATTAAGCCCAGCATTATTAAATATACATTTGTTGATATCTACCAATGTTTTCACTATTGTCTCCAACCGTTACGTACCTGTTGTAAAATCGGTTGATGAACGAACGTGTCAATATCAGTGCCACGAGTTTTGTTTGCACACAATTTTGGCTTGTTATACGAGGAACTGGATTAAACCAACAGTCACGTATGTGTCTGATAATTGTGAAATGACCACCATTTTTTGAAGTAAATTTCTTTACGCACGCTTGACTTGGGGAGTAAGCTGGTGAATGCGTTAAGAAAAGTGCGAACGGAAGTTGAGAGGGAGATATAAGTGAAGATAGAAAGAGAGAGAGTTACATTCGAGTCGAGACATGAATAAGGCGAGTCATGCGTAACCCTCAGTTAGGGTTGCCCAGTATCTGTGGTATTACGGAGCAGTGGAGACCATGCACTGGAAATCAATATCTATAATATGGTGTAGCAAGAACGTATTGCATAAAAATTTCTTAGAACACAACAATATATAAGATCCTCTCGAAAATCTTTGTAAATTTCCTATAGTAAAAAATATACCCAAATTATGACTATATTAAAATACTGTTTTAAACGGGTATTTATCGCGTATGTACCTGTTTTATTTAATTTTGTAATACCATGACTATTTAAATAGCCTAATAATAGATAAATACCAGTTTAAATCAGTACTTATGTACAGTGATCGCGAATATTGAAAAATACGATGACTATATTGTCATCGAATACAATAATTGGCAATCAAATCAAATCAAAAATAAAAATCATTTATTTCTCAGATCAAGCAATAGGTATACCTTCATATATCAAAAATATTTATATTAAACTTAATTAGAATATAATTTTATAATGGCTTGTACTTAAGAATATTGGCGTGCAGTACCTACACTAAGTACGGGACTTGTGATGTAGGCAACATTAACAGACATCAGAAAACACCCACACTATAAAACAAATAACAAATGAGCCAAGTTAGTATATTTTTAAGCCTCCTCATGTTATTAATTACCCAATATTACTTCCCATACAATTTGTATGAAATCACAATCCTATAAAAAGAATATGGAAATCTACTAATAGCTATGTGGGTGAACTGATTGTTACTAAGTAGTTCCCAAATACTTTATGCTCGAAAGTTGTTACAGTATATTGTAGATGCCTGAAGGCATTATTAAATTAATATTTGTTTATCCTAAGGCAGGACTAATCACTAATAGTTTTGTCAGTGTATATAATTTGGGTATAATTTACTTATGAAATATATCGTACACATTTCTACAAACTCTAATTCCGATGGCAGCATTAGGACATCCACTGTTAATTGTAGGCGTTATATACAATCTGTTTTGTACGACATTAATTTAAAACACACATCCGAAATCGTATTAACTGATTTTACAGGTGAATACTGGTAGCTTGGATATTTATCCAGTAATCGATACATTCCCAACGTAAATAGGCGGCGCCTTTGCGACGATGCCGCTTATTCAGTTTAACGGGTGCCTACTTACATGATGAATGAAATATGATTTGTTTACCTGTTTTATAAATATTATAAAAGTGTTTCATTGATATTTTAGGATTCGATATTATGGTTGTTTAAAATTAAAAATGTTCTGTGATAACGAAATTGAAAAAAACCATTTACATCAATACTAGCCATTAACCCCACCTGGGTTTTCATTTAATGTCGTACTTAACAGAACACTTAGTATAGTAACCGATCAGACGCAAGATGGAAAGACGATATAACACCGCATTTTAAAACGTTGGTTTGATTCATTTTTCATTTTCATTTGAGGAGTTTTAACATCTGTAACAACCACCATCTAACGTAAAACTAATTTACTAAGCAATGAAGGACTGACTTTCTTGACCTATGTTTTTTTAGGGTTCCGTACCTCAAAAGGAAAAATTGGGACCCTAATAGGATCACTTTAGGAATCAGCACGGGACACTGCGAACTTAACCATCACCTCCTATAGACCGGAGCCACGGACAGCGGATTTTGTCTTTACAACTATGCTACAGAGACGAAAATTTCCATCGACAGACACTCCGATACTGAATTAATTGTAGCTTTGGTTGCGGTCTCGACTCACAGTACATGCAGAAGAGATCAAGACACTTATCGCGGTGTCCCGTCTCAGTCTCCTGTCTCGGTCTCCTGTCTTTGTCGCGACGCGAACCGCCACCTTTAGTGTTCCGTTTACGAAAGGTTCCAACGTGTTCCGCGTGGAATTGTTTAACGTACGCAGTGCGTTTTACTGATAACCTCTAATTATGTGATCCTAAAGAACAAAAAAATGCATATATTTATATACAAAGTTGAACCCCGACGCGAATTCTACTTACACGGTTATCGCTCGGTCCCACCTATCGCGTAAGTCATGGGTATTACTGTAGTTAAACTCTATAGTGTTTCTGAGAAAATATTGCTATCATTTTCAGATCAAATCATGCAAAGCAAAAGCTACATCAAGCTTATAACGAAACGGCTTCACGGTCCGATCATCGGGCGTAGACCTCTCGGGGTCTTCTTGATAAAAAAAGGTACATTATGTTAATTTAGGCACAAAAACGCCAAGGTTATACGAATAAAGCTCTGTTCTTCTCCCTCGGAATATGTGAAGGCGGCATCAATATTCAGTTTCAAGGTGTGATCATCGGGCGAAGACCCCTCTTGGGACACAAAAAAAGGTAAATTTAATTATTTTAGGCACAAAAACTTCAAGGTTACGGATAAGGCTCTGTTATTTTCCCTCGAGATATCTGAGAACGGCATCAATATTTCGTATGTTTAACAATTCAAATAACTTGGGCTGAATTATGATGGTATTTACGTATCCATTTCGACGAAAATAAAAGTGAGCATATTTTTTAGGTATTGTATTAGGTAGTTTGTTAAATCTCGACAAATTTATTATTTATTTAGAGACTTAATAATAATTCTGAATTAATAATTGTAAATAAAAATAAAAAAAACGTTGCTTGGACAAAATATCCTCTTATAATGTATCCTCTAAAGTACACCGCACTCCGTATTTTTTATAAATTTCGCTCCATCCAAAGGTTGCCTCGAAGAGATCGCTTTTAGCGATAAGACCGCCCATTGTATTGCCTTATTTATTTTAACCTAGTACTTATTTTTGTATTATTTCTGTTTGTGTGGTAATTCAATAAAGAGTTATCTATCTATCTATTATCTTCCCGTTTTCTAAATTCTAGTATAGGTTAACAGTAAGATATGCAAATAAGGTCAATGATAGATCGCACACCACACCACTAACCAACCGGTTGCTAATTCAATGAACTGATGAACGGTCTTATCAGTATCCTATTAATCGTAACTGTTGTGCTTCCGTATTTATGAGTATTTTTTAGACTTAATTTTATTTGTTCGAACTTATGCATGAGTATCAATAAACTGAATAAAAATAAATATTTAAATTCGACGTTAATTGATCCAATTTGGTGCGGTATTTCCTTCGCAGTAATATTATTTAGGGGGTTAAGGCCTCCCCCTTTTCCTTCCACTTATCATCTCGATCGGTCTAGATCCAGATCCCGCCAGTCTCTGTGGAAGACGTCCAAGTCATCACTCCAGCGCTTTTTAAGCCTTCCTCGGCGTCGCTTTCCGTCTTTAGGGGTCCATATGCTTGTCTTCTTGACCCACCTATCGGGTTGCATACGTGAGACATGACCCGGCCAGTCCCATTTCAGCTTTGCAGCCTTGATGCCCACGACAGCGATGCCGGTCTTCGAGCGCAGCCAGAAGTTTGGAATCCGGTCGATCCGCTTTACACCCAAAATACTGCGCTCATTCGGTGTATTGTTGATCGAAGCTGCGCTTCATCGCTCTTTGTCAAACTCCTAGAGCTTCTGGAACAACTTCTTTGAACTTCTGAGACTCGGAATATACCTAATCATTTTAAAATAATTGGTCAGGCGTGTCGGACCACGTACAGTGAAGGGTTCCGTAGTGAGTGAGGCTGTATCTTAGCAATTTTAAAATACAAAGTTAACTTTGCAGTTGATTTTGGATATGTTGTATGAATATTATTATAACAAGTGAAGTAGGGTTGAAGTGGCAATGGGCAGGCCATATAGCGCGCAGAACAGATGACTGATGGGGCCGGAAAGTTCTCGAATGGAGGCCACGGACCGGCAAGCGCAGCGTAGGATTCCAACCGCAGTTGCTGGAGATCAATGAGGAGGCCTTTGTCCAGCAGTGAACGTCCTACGGCTGATATGATGATTGTTATAAACTGTTTGCAAACCTAACTACAGACTACTGCTGGTAATCTAGTAAGTCTCAGCTTTGATAAATTCTTCTTACAACTGCAGCATTTGCATTGTGGATACTTTTTAAGTATACAAGAATGGCGGTTTGGCTGGTAGGGGCTGGGGGTACACACACATCTACTATGAAAATGACTACTTTGAAACTTTATATTCCGTAAACAGATCTTTTAATTTTATGACATTTAATTTTACAAAAACTTATCTATAATTTTAATATCATTAATATTATGACATTTTTTTTTATCTCTGACTTTTTAATCTAAGTGCTGTTTTTTACTATGCTTTGTATTTTGAATTGTGTCGGTTTTATTGATTATTTTTGTATTTAATGATGATTATTTTGATTATTAAATGTATAGTTAGTATAGTTTAATGTATAGTGTAGTTTCAAATACAATTGGTTAATTGTTTTATGAACAAATAAATGATATGAAACTATCTTAGATATACTTAACTTTATCTTATTTATACTTCTAATTAATTCTAATATATAAATACTATCAAAATACCTACCAATCATCTAATTATTATATGACAGTCGACCAACTTGTACTTTCTGTTCTGGCTTTCAGAGCTTTGGTTTTCTCGATACAGGCTACGCCTAGTGAGGAAACCGACGGATAATACTATAAATATATTTAAATGCTGCAAAATTCATGTATCTATCTAATAAAAAGTGTTAGGGAGATATCCAAATACGGAACGTACCATTAAAACAAGTTGTTTTAGTTTTTTCATAACTTATTAGGCGTCAATATAACGTATCACCAGCATTTACGAGCTTACAAGTACAGCGGCTGTAAAGGGGCGGATCGATAGACAGACAGAAGGACATGGTGAAACTATAAGGGTTCCGAGCTCAACTACTCTGAGGCCATTTTACTAGGTAACATTTGACAGTTCATCAAATTTCAACAACATAACCTTGTAACGGCGGGCATAAAATAATATATTTATTCGTTTTGTTAGAACTGCACAATTGCCGATACGAGTACGAGTTCGGTACGAGTTGTACCGAACTGACAGACGTCAACAGACGTCAAATGTTACCTATTAAAATGGCTCGATAGTACGGAACCATAAAAATCATAGTAATTGTATCTAAAGCAATAAACCTGCCAGTTAATTTTATTGTCAGTTACAGAATCTAATCACTACTGTATAATAATTGCACAGATTGTCTGTCTGTCTATTGTCCATGTCCGTTTCCTCTGGCGGTTATTATTTTGAGTAATTTGCATTTACATAATAGCCAGTTATGGTGTAGCAGTAGGTAACCACTAACCAGTAGTTTCAGTTTAAATTCATGAACAAAATAATACCTAGAATAAAAGTGTTTATTTTATTGACGACCTTCGTGGTGCAGTGGGCGAATAGCCGGCTGAGAGGCAGGAGGTAGCGGGTTCGATTCCCGCTGCGGAACAAATGTTTGCATGACCTACAGATATTTGTTCCGGATCTGGTTGTTTCTCTATATATTATAAGTATGTATGTACAAAAAAAGTATATAAGTATTCTATCAGTTATCTGGTTGCCATAGTACAAGCCATAGTTAGTTTGGGGCTAGATAGCGCTGTGTGAAATGTCCAGCAATATTTATTTATTATTTATATTTATTTATATACATGGCACTTTCCTTATGCTTTGCCGTAGTCGAGTAAAAAAGTCCTTACGCTAGGTCGTTCTAAAAATAACCAGTAACACGACAACCCATCAAATTGCACAATATATTCCTAACTAGTGGACCCCCCGAACTTCGTATCGGCTTGGCATAGGTATAACGCGGGCTGTCAATATAAGTCACTCTGGTAGAATTGTCAATTGTTGTCCCCGGCCATCATTATGTATGAGAAAATGAATGACTGCCACAAATAATTCAATACCAAAATTAGCCAAATCGCTCCACCCGTTCTCGAGTTTTAGCGAGACTAACGAACAGCAATTCATTTTTTATATATATAGACAATATCTCGGGATAACTCCTAGCGAAGCATCTGTTTCAAACGATATTAATTTTTTTTTACATCCTCTTTGACGATATTTGCAGCACGCATTCTGTCAATTCTATGTCAAACGTCATAAGGTTACATTATAAAAGCGCTAAGGTTAGATTATAAATAATTTTGTATGGTGGTTAAGTATTCTTAAATTTTCTAATTTTGCGCGCAATTTTCTTGCTAATTTTTTCTTTCATAAGACCCTTCTCCTGACAATAAGAAATACAACAAAAAAGAATTGGCCAAATTGGTCCAGGCGTTGTTGAGTTATTCACTTACCAACACATTTTGTGATTCATTTTTTATATTATAGAATGGACATCAGGGTCTCATTCTACTAATTTATTCACTGTACAAGAGCCTTCAAGTAATAAACTAACAATTGTTTTAAATTATTTACTTTGTTCCAGTGGCCTCTATAGAATCAACATTGAATTCCCTAGAATGTTCCCACGAAACACAAATTTTTTACACTTACGAAGCAATGTACTCGACCTTAACGAAATTAACAGTTTTGTATAGCCTCTATTTGTTTAGAGGTGAGGTTGCGATTGTCGTAGCGGTAATGAACTGCCATCATCTATTCAAGATGAAATGGGCCAAGTTCACGTTTTTATTTATTGCTTCGTCCTCGTCATGTTACCTTAATTTATCTTTTATATATTTTCGCATTACCAAAAGCCTCCATCGCGGCGTTTAGGGTTCTTTGAAAACGTGGTTGCTGGAGGGGGTTTTCTTCTACAGCATGGGTGAATTCCTCAAATTACCCGAAAAGTAGAAGATCCCCCCCCTCCTCACCATCAACTAATAGATAGATAGATATATACATTTATTTCGACACAAGTAACAAACACAAATAAAGTACACACAGTGGATAATTAAAGACAGACAATCAAAAACACGTTAACATAAACAATAAATTAAATGTAAAACAAAAGACACGTGCTCAGTCACTATGAGCTCTGCGCCGGAAAAGGAGAATGGCTCAGCATTATGCTGAACAATACACTTACTGCTCAACGCTGGTTTTCAGCCATCTAACCTGCATTAACGTCACGGACGCCAGTTAAAGTGCCTTATTTAGAAAACCATAAAAATAATTAATAAGAAGATAAAAAATGTAGCAATGTTTCAGAAGATGAATCATATACAGTGTAAACTCTATATAACGACACTCAAGGGACTGAGCATATTTTGACGTTATAGAGAGTTGTCGTTAAATGGAGAGAAGTAAAATCTGTATTAGAAAAAGAAAACGTTTATTTCTGATTTGTCTTGTTAAATAGTACCTACAATAAAAATCTGTTTTAATTTGAACGCTATTGCGTTTTACAGTTTATGTTTACAATTTGAAAGTTTGTGAGCTACTAAAAATATGACAACGTATAGATAAAATCCATCACTTCTACTAACAACAGTCTGCAGCTACACGTGCAAGCAATCCCATTTTGTAAACAAAAGAACGGATTTCTTAGAAAGTTTGGTGTGTATGATGCCGACAGTCGAGTTTATTATGGTCTAGGATAATAAAACGACAAAAGGATATACACAGCTGCGCAGTTTTTACTAATTTGGCAACTTAAAAAGAACTTTTTATTACAAATTGTTGTCGTTATTGAGAGTGGGTGTAATGTTATACAGAGTGTACCATTGTATGCAAGACAAGCTAAACCAACCAAAGCCGAGTGATTTCGACGCTTTATTTAGAGAGTTTGTCGTTAAAACGAGTGACGTTATATGGAGTTTACACTGTATATGTATTCATTCATTAATTACAGTGTACAATTTGACAAATTACATGTAAAATATTATTTTTATTAATAAATTATTGTATTCTTGTATTCAAATATACAGAAGTTCAGAACAGATTTTCCAATATTGTCAACATTTATCGGTAAAATTGCCGGCGCACTGATCAATTAATATTGGTAAGTTTCACGCTCTTACTTATGCCGTGACAACGATTATTGAATTTTGTTTAGTAAATGATATTCTTTTGCCCCTTCCTTTGATAGATGGAACGATGATCAGCATTATCATTATATCAGTCATTAGACATCCACTGAATATAGGCCACTTCCATAGATTTCCAGAGTTAAAATATATTATTTTAACAACAACTATATTAAAGCGTCCGAAGAAGAACGACGAACGCTAACCCTGAAGGAGGAGAATCAGCTTTTAGTAGCAGAGAGAGAAATTCTCCGTAAAATCTTGGGCCCAGTAAGAGGGTCCGTAAAAACGCCAAAATAGAAGATCTTGTGGCCGAGCCTAACATCATAGGAGAATACAAGTCACACCGACTCCGCTGGCTCGGCCATCTACTGCGAATGGGTGAAGATCGAAGCGTAAAGAGAGCATACTTGGGCCGACTGGCCGCCGACCGGTTGGTCGTCCCAAGTATCGCTGGAACGACAGGATGGAGGCTGTCCTGCGCGACCTGGGAGCCGACAACTGGCAAGAGATGGCAATAGACAGAGGAAAGTGGAGAGTTCTCATATCGGAGGCCAAGACTCACTTTGGGTCCCTGCGCCAATGGAGTAAGTAAGTAAGTACAACTATATTAAAGTATAAATAATAATTATCCTACGTTAATCTATATCTATAGAAACGCTTTGAAATGAACAAATTACTTTTGTCCAACAAAAAACCTTTTCATAAGTTTAAAAATTGCTAAATAAATAGCATATTAATTAATCATCGTCCGCGTTTAGCTCTAGATTTGCCCAACTGGTTGCGAAGTATTCCGAAACCTGCCTAGGTACAGTCAGGCAGATATTTAATACAGAAATAAAAAATAATAACTTCATTATCATCATCCTCGACCTTTGTGGCGCAGTGGGTGAATATTCGGTTAAGGTGCAGGACGTTGAAGGTTCGATTCCCACTGCGGAACAAATGATTGCATAATCTACAGATATTTGATCCAGGTCTGGAAATATGCATCAACAAAAAAATGTTGTATACGTAATTATATTATACTAGCTGACCAATCCGCCGTTTCGCACGCGTAGTTTTTCAATAAAAACATTACCCTCCTTCTGCTCAGTTGGGTAAAAAGTAGCCTATGCCACCCGGGGATAGTGTAGCTTCCCAACAGTGAAAGATTTTTTTATATCGGTCCAGTAGTTTCGGAGCCTATTCAATACTAACAAACAAATATTTCCTCTTCATAATATTAGTATAGATCAGTTACCTGGTTCCTCAATGCAAACTTTTCTTAGCTAGGGACTAAATAGCGGATGATAAATAAAGGTACTTTATAAGAATACTGGACGTTTAATTTAATTATACTCACTAAAACATAGGCTAAGTACGCAGACCGGTAAACATATTCTAATAGGGCGAAGCAGCTCTCTAGTGAGATAATTTCTTAATTACATTAATTAATTTCAAGTACATGATAACAATTTTAAATAATTTTAATAACATATATTTATAATTTTATTTATAATGGCTTGTATAAACATCATAATTACAAACAGGTGCTACACTAAGTCGAGTAGACTTGTGCTGTGGATCCTGTAGATTAATCTCTGGGTGTTCATACTGACTAAAAGATCTGAGGATAACCACCACGGGGGTTATATTACAGGTACATATTTATATTACAGGTTCGCTTTCGACCGGGATCTCGCCTGGTGGTAAGCGATGATGCAGTCTACGATGGTATACGTTTGCCTAGAAGAAACCTATTCACTCACGACTTGAAGCCCAGTTGAAGTTTTTGTTTTGAATGAATTAATAGTCATGCATGAGTGACTCTACATATTAAAAGTATCTATTAGTAAGATAGATATGTGATAGATAACGGGCCACGTCTGCCACATGTCGGATGTGTTATGGGCTAAAGCCACTACAGAGTGGACGCCTCTAAACGGGAAACGACCTCGTGGAAGACCGCGGCAAAGATGGAGGGACAGGATTGGTCCACAATAGCCTAAAATAATGTAGACTGGAGAGAAGGAAGGGAAGCCTTTGCCCTGCAGTGGGACACTACAGGCTCTTAATAATAATAAGAATTGTAAGATGTTTCTGCTGACTGTACTTTATAATGTTCCGGAGCTATTTCCTCCGTTGCCTAATTTGTTTATCTTACTGCTTTTTAGTTTGAGTTGCTTCACCGGCGCCTTCTATGAATCTTTCGTAGTTCACTGTAAGAAGCGTGAAATGTTGGCAATACTTGCTGTTCCGGGTTAAATAGTAGGTACCGTTAAACGGAATCAACTGGCTTGTATAACGATCCCTACACGTATTTAACGACAAACATGCTTAAATTTTAAGTATATGTATGACTAGCTGTTGCCCGCGACTTCGTACGCGTTACACTATGAAATGTGTAGGTAACCTAGATATATAGCTAAACTCGCCGTTCCAACTTGACTTGACACCCCGTTTTTATCCCATGGGACCTGGTTTACGGGATAAAAAGTAGCCTATGTGTTAATCCAGGTTATAATCTACGTAATGCTAAATTTCATCGAAATCGGTTCTGCCGTTACGACGTGATTGAGTAACAAACAAATAAATAAACAAATCCAAACTTACGCATTTATAATAATAGTGTGATTTGACAACTCCTTAAATCATATTTAGTCACTAAATACGCTTAGGCATCGTTACGCTCAACGAGCTATGGAGCTATGCTCGGGGTTTCTTTGCGTGACAAAATCCGCAATGAGGAAATCCGCAGAAGAACTAAAGTTGCCGACATTGCTCTCAAAATTAGCAAGTTGAAGTGGCAATGGCCAGGCCACATCGCTCGTAGAACCAATAACCGTTAGGGAAGAAAGGTTCTCGAGTAGAGACCACGGACTGGAAGACGCAGCGTAAGCCGGCCCCCCACAAGGTGGACCGACGATCTAGTAATAATCGCGGGGAGCTGTTGGGCGCAAACGGCTACCAACCGCTCGTTGTGGCGATCTAAGGGGGAGGTCTATCTTCAGCAGTGGACGTCTTCCGGCTGATGATGATGATTATCGTTACGCAAGTCGCCCTTAGTCTAAGAAAACTTAATAGTATATTCATCTCACGAACTCGTCAACGTTAATTGACTGTGGTATTTTAATAATCGGTTATTAGTACCAAAAAGAATATAAAAACAAACTATAAGAAATAGGAATAAAACTCTGATTAAGTCTCTGGTGAAACATGTGTCTCTGAAAAAAAGCTAGGTCTTACAGCACAAGTAAACGGAAAATTACGAAAAAAAAAAAAAAGTATATTTTGGTACTTACAAGTTTTCGCGAAAATCAAAATTTCCCCATATCTTTTTATCGTGTTGACACAGGACCTTGATTTTTATACACGTAATAGGGACTATGGACCCCAGTATCTGGTATAAATTTTTATTTTCCAGGTCCACCCATTCCTGAGAAAATCGGTGGTGACACACGGACAGACAGACGGACAAGAGAGTGATCTTATAAGGGTTCCTTTTTTACCTATTGAGTTACGGAACCCTAAATACCAAGAACAGTGTATTTTTTTGTTTACAACTCCTTGGTATGTGTAGAATTACTTAGGATCGTGCGTGGTAGATGAAGAAAAAAGAATAAAACTGTAAATAAATTGTTACTTGAATCATCATCATCATATCAGCCGTAGGACGTCCACTGCTGGACAAAGGCCTCCCTCATTGATCTCCAGGAACTGCGGTTGGAAGCGGCCTGCATCTGACGCCGACCTGCGGTTCTTACCAAGTCGTCTGCCCATCTTGTATGTGGACGTCCTACGCTGCGGTTGTCGGTCCGTGGCCTCCAATCGAGAACTTTCCGGCCCGGTTACTTGAATATCTCTAAGTAATTGTTTAATTCGTTATATTAGTTAATGATTCGCAAACGATGAACTCAAAGGTACAATATGGTTGAAAAATTTCAGTTATTTGCGGGATTTGGTCGCCTGTATTTTTTGTAATCCTGGTGAAACTTATTTCTGAAAAAACCTTTAGTAACATCTTACAAGAACCGTGCATTATTTTGTTTACAACTCCTTGTAGAGTCGTGCATGATAGATGCTATGAACTAAGGTAGGTCATCTTAACCCAGCAATAGATAAAGTCATCATCATCCAGTCACATACATAGCCCCGACCTGACCCACATAGTATTCCCTGTGTCAGTAACTATCATGGTAATAAAACACCCAGACCACAAATATTTTAAACAACCTTATTTTTATACTTGAAAAATAATAAATAAATAAATAAAAAATAAATATTTCTGGACATTTCACACAGCGCTATCTAGCCCCAAACTAAGCAGAGCTTGTACTATGGGAACCAGATAACTGATAGAATAATTATATACATTTTTTTTCTGTACATACATACTTATAATATATAGAGAAACAACAAGACTCGAAACAAATATCTCTAGATCATGCAAACATTTGTTCCGCGGCAATCGAACCCGCTACCTACGTCTCAGCCGGCTATTCGCCCACTGCACCACGGAGGTCGTAAAAAGCGCGTAGTACTATTTTTTCGTGACTACGATCTTGTCTGATGGTAAGCGATGATGCAGTCTACGATGGATCACGCTTGCCTAGAAGAAATCTATTCACTCGCGACTTGAAGACACCCAGATTGTACACCCGTAACGCAGAGGGCGAATAGCAGTCTGAAATTCAGGGGTTGCGGTTCAATTTCCACCGTGGAACAATGTTTGCATGTTTCCGTTGTTGTTTCTTTTTATTATTTACAAAAAAAGTATTCAAGTATACTATCAGTTATCTGGTTCCCATACTTTCCATAGTACAAGCTTTGCTTAGTTTGGGGCTAGATGACGCTGTGTGAAATGTCCATCATTATTAATTATTTATTATATACCACACTATGCGCGTCTCAGTGACGCTTCTAAACAAAACCTTGAACATTATTGATAGCGAAGTGTCGACTTAAATATTTTTTCTGCCATAAAAACTCAATAGGATGTTCACCTCACGCACGATCTCATCAAAGATAAATGGATAAAACAAACTTTAAAAAACAGAAAAATTAAATTGTTTCTTGAATATATTCGTGTAACGGTTTTATTAATGGATGGCTAGGGAGGTCTTAACCCAGAAGTAGGTGAAGGCTGTGAATGATAATGATAATAATATTGTTACGCCGAGACTGTTACAGAATAAGTAATAGTAAAGAAATAGTCTGTTTCTCGGAGTTATACCTACTGTATAACTTTTGAAACTATCATGGTTATGAACACTATTTATACTAAAAACGGGGTATTTACCATGATTTGTGAGTATTTGAGTATCCCGATATTTAGGCGCAGTTGCATGCGCCATGATCACGGGTAAACTGCGCCGAAATATCGGGATACTCAAATACTCACAAATCATGGTAAATATCCCGTTTTTATACCTACTGTGTCACAGAATAGGTAACACTTAGGGAGGAATATACCTACTTGCTACGTTTTTACCTACAGTGGCACAGAATAAGAGATAGTAGTTGGTCGAAATACTTACACTTTTCTAGTAACTAGTAGAAACATCGAGAAGGTTCTGGAAATAATGCGCGGTATAAATAGTGCGTAGAGACGCTCGAGAGAGGCAATCTGGATTTGGCTATACGTGCGAACATTTCGGTGACTTTTAGTGGTTTATTGTGGGATAGTGTTGTGAATTAGTGTGTTGTGATTACTTGTGGGTAAGTTCGTGTACTTTGCATTTCAGTGTTGAATAAAAGTGTTATTTTGGTTAGATTAATTTTAATTATTTTATCCCGAACCCTCAGCTCGTAACAATATCATATCAGCTAAAGATAAGACGTCCACTGCTGAACAGGCCTTCCCCATAGATTTCCGGAGCGACCGATTGTGTGCGGCCTGCACCCTACGGCTCCCAGCAGTTTCCAGTGCGCGGTCTCTACTCCTCGAGAACATTTCTGCCCCAACGGCCATCAGCTCTTCGAACTCTGTGCCCTGCCCACTGCCACGTCAGCTTGCTAATCCTTTATGCTATGTCAGTGACTTGGTTACTCTACGAATCTCCTCATTTCTGATTCGATCTCGAAAATTACGATTCGATACGATTCCGTGTCGAGAATATCAAGAACTACGATGTACCTACCTACTAATTTAGCTATCTCAGCTAAACCTAGTAGCCGTGGTGTAGCCGTGCCGTAGATACAATAAATACAATCATTTATAGGTATTTATTAACCATTGACACTAATGAAAAAAAATACATGTATAGATAGTAGTTAAAGAAGAATACGACCTCCGACCTCCGTGGCGCAGTGGGCGAATAGCCGGCTGAGACGCAGGAGGTAGCGGGTTCGATTCCCGCCGCGGAACAAATGTTTGCATGATCTTACAGGTATTTGTTCCGGGTCTGGGTGTTTTTCTATATATTATAAGTATGTACATATTTACAAAAAAAAAAGTATATAAGTATTATATCAGTTATCTGGTTCCCATAATACAAGCTCTGCTTAGTTTGGGGCTAGATACCGCTGTGTGAAATGTCCAGTAGTATTTATTTATTTATTTTTATAAGAAGCCAGCTACTCGCCCATCACGCTACGTAGGTTAGAAAGAAGAAATAAAGAAAATAGACGTTGAGGCCGGACCTGTTTGTCCCACAGCACGGAAGACTACAACTTATTCTTTCTCTTCTTCTGTGTTACCTGTTTTGGTTGTCTTTATGTACATCGTCTGGTTACCCCTCTATACGTTAAAACTTAAACAGCAGCCGAGCCGTATTAGCCTATAATATAAAAGTCGAACCAGCCATTCATCCATCCCAGTATATACCATTCCGGACTATTCGATTGAACCGTCCGCACACAGAAAAACCCTCCGTCGTCCGAGACACGTTCTCCGAGACCCGGATGACGAAATCACTTCCGGCTAATGCGGAAGAGTCATCCTCATTAGACAGAGCAAATACTCCACAAATACACCGACCTCGCCGGCGAGGTCGACGAGTCCCTTCAGTCGCCGCCTATACGAGGTACAAGCACGTACCCGGGCGTTTCTCTCCTATCCCCGTCCCGGCAACAGCCCAAGCCGAGGTTCGTACCTAAGTGGTGCCCTTGCGCTAGTTGCCTCATCAAAAATAAAATTACAGGGCTGAGCGCCTTCTGCGCTCGCCAAAAGCTCGGTTAAGCTGCAACGGCCTCAAAGGCCAACAGCGAGATTAGTCCATTCGAAAAAAAAAATCCATCCCAGTATCAGACGCTCTAACCAACTGTGCCATCGTAACAGTCGATGAAGGTGACGAATTTTTGTGTTAGTTTGTTTAGAAGATACTACGTGACATGAAACTTAAAATTCCTATCCACTCTTCTAACTTTTATGACAACTCCTTTACTGTACAAGCTATCCGTTTATTTTTTTATTTTTTTTCGAATGGACTTATCTCGCTGTTGGCCTCTGAGGCCGTTGCAGCTTAACCGAGCTTTTGGCGAGCGCAGAAGGAGCTCAGCCCTATAATTTTATTTTTGATGAGGCAACTAGCGCAAGGGCACCACTTAGGTACGAACCTCGGCTTGGGCTGTTGCCGGGACGGGGATAGGAGAGAAACGCCCGGGTACGTGCTTGTACCTCGTGTAGGCGGCGACTAATGGGACTCGTCGACTTCGCCGGCGAGGTCGGTGTATTTGTGGAGTGTTTGCTCTGTCTAATGTGGATGACTCACCCGCATTAGCGGAAGTGATTTCGTCATCCGGGTCTCCGAGAACGTGTCTCGGACGACGGAGGGTTAATGCTATCCGTTTATGGAACTCTCTTCCTTCTTTTATTACATCTGCCAAATCCCTTACTATCTTTAAAACGCTATTGTTTAAGCACTATTTGTCTGCATCAGAGAGCTGAGTAATGTTATTTTGTTATCATATATGTCGTTGTTACTGTTTGTATTACAGCTGTTTCATAATTGTATTTTATTTATTATTAGTATATTTAATATCCTAGAATGTTTATGTATAATATTTATATTAATATTACCTACCCCGGTATCTATTTATTTTGGTCTGCTTATGTAAGTATACCTACAGTTAAATAAAAAGCTTAAGTTATAAAGCTACCGTCCTTTAACGTTCTCGTAAAATCCTGTCCATCCAAAGGTTGTCTGGAAGAGATCGCTTTTAGCGATAAGACCGCCAATTGTACTATCGCGTGTCTAGTTTTAAGTGTTTTAATTATGATTTGTTAATTTAAGTGTGGTATACAATAAAGCGTTTTCTATCTATCTATCTACGTGTTATGTTATGTACGACATTAAATGAAAACACGGGTAATGCTGTAACAATGGCTAGTAATGTCGTAAAATAGGTTTTTTTCCAATTCATTACTATAGACGTTTTTAAATGAGAACAGGCATAAGTGTATGGAAGCTGGTCTACCTTGCAATAAAAATGAGTCATATGTCAATATAAAGGTAATTCTATGTATTTTCATATGTAGAAAGTCGCATTTCTCTAAGTATTGTCCGATCTGAGTTCTACTAAAAATTGAATCTGATAATATTTAGTGCCAAACATTGAATATCGTGGTAATTAAAAAAACATTTTGTGTAATGTAATGATTTTATTTAAGTTAGGTAAGTAGTAATACAAATAAAAACAACATCTTCTTAAAAAATCAAAACAATATGTAATTAAACATTATCATCATCATCATCATCGATGAGAATACTGTTAAGGAACAATGCAGGTTCATTGAACCCTTCATGACGGGCATAACCTACGTACCATATAATTGACAGTACATGGGCACAAGTACCTATAGTACGTCGCCCTGTCAAGCAGGTACAATAATATTGTGTAATATTGTTATTAATATTATTGATTAATATATAACAAAAATATTTCCTGGCTCGGACATGTCGAGACTGTATACGTCCACGTAATAGCCAAGCCTCTTCGTTGATATCATATTGTGCCAAGTCTTCTATGAGCGTTATCTCTATACGTCTCGATTATATAAAGACCATTTTGTAAGTGCTCGCTACAATATGATCGAGCGAGCTTTAACTGGTAAGTTCCCAAGGCAAAATGTATGACTTGTTCTTCACTAAGCCTTGGGAAGTTTTCTATTTCATTTGCTTCGATTCGCATGAAGTCTGCTCTCCTATAATTCAATCTCTTTGCTTCCACATAATTGTGCAATGTGTTTGGTATGTGTATTTTAGCTCTTATTGAATTCAAAAAGGCTGCTGCGTGTGAACTATCTTCGATGGGGGCGTGGAAGTGGTTTAGAATGGCTGCAGCTATTTTGAAGTCAACAAACATTTTTGGCAACGTTTTATTAAAATAGTTTTGACGCAAAAGTTTAAAATCTCGCTTAAATCTCCCATTTACTACTTCCACCACCCATCGGCACATGGTGACCAAACGAGACTGATTAGCTTGTTCTGTAGTGAGTTGATTTTCTCTTCTGTCTTTAGTTGGTGGCACATGATGTTCGTAGCCACAAGCTTCTATATCCTGCAAACTATCTCTAAATCCTCTGTCTAGGATAAACGCATCATTACGTTCGAGTAACCAATGCAGCGGCTCATCTTCGTTATTCATTATTTCACTCATGATCTGGGCATCGGTTCTGGTAGCGGCAAATGGCCCTTTGACATCTAATATATAGCCGTCCGTGAATACCATTAAAAACGGCTTCAACAAGTTTTGATATTTGTGTAAGCTGTATGACAGCCGTTGAAACAAAAAGTTGGAGCTTTTGTTAATATATATATATGTACCGTCACATATAATTATGGCTTTGATGTTTTCATCGTTTCCAAGTAAAGCCCTTGGAATTGTTAAGTTTCTTTGAAGGATATCATTTCTGGTAATGTGGTCCACACCTAGATGCAGCACAACGTAATCGTTGCTCAGACATTCTCGAACTATAGGCAAAAAACGTTCTAGTTTTCGACGAGACATATGAAATAACGTTGCCAGTCTCTCATCAGAGTCTCCAGTTCTAAGTTTTGTTAAATAGATGCCTAATGCAGTTCTAGGCTGGTTACAACGTTCACTTAGTGACGGAGTTTGTTCTAATATAGCTTCGAACTGATCGTAAGTGCGCCCAGTCCATAAGTGCATCTCTTCATTAGACAAGGTGCCTCTGTTTTCGAAGTCGATTCTGGGCTGGTTGTTAGCAGCCATTCTCATCAAGTCACAGAGCGATGTAAACTGAGCGTCATTAAAATCATGTGTCACATTACACATTTGCGGCAGGTTGCTCCATTCATTATTTTGTAAGTGTTCTGTACACACCCTAGCGCTATCAGGAATAAAAAGCTTGCTCTCACAAAATACATTAATTCTTATCGCGTTTGGTATATGATTACGGGTAATATTAGCACAGTTGTTGTAAATACAATGCACCGAAGTGTTCGGTGCCCTCGTGTATTCTTGAGAGTGCAATGTACCAGGCGCTCGCGCCGCTTGCTGTGCAGGTCTATGATCACGCTCAGTCCTCTGCCAACATCGGTGACACAAGCTTCGAGTACTGTCGAACACCACCTGAAAATAATAACAATTAATACTTAAAATAAATAAATCCTATGCCTAACTACTCAATATAATAAAAATAAAAGGTAACTAACCTCCAACACAGCATGTTGTTGTATAAACGCGGCGAATTCTGGTCGTTACCTTTGCAGGTTATCAGCCAAGATATGCTGCTGGTACCGTCCGCGGTAAAGTCCTCGACGACACATCACACAGTTTCGAAAAACTTCCATTATCGGTAGGCAGTTCAAAAGTCAATAAGTCGAGCCAAAGTTAGGGAAAGAAACAGGGTCCAAAAGCAAGCCAGGGTCAGTAAAAACAGAGAAAGAAGTTCAAACACAACACTATCGTAACAAGACGTGACGTAGCCACTCACTTGATGCGATGCGACTGATTATTGTAGCCGTCCGGCGCGGCGCGTACACAACCGTTCCCCTCCCCCGCGTACGCATCCCTCTCCCCACGGCCCTTACATCGCTCTTCTCCCTTCTCGCTCTTGCTACTGCATTGTATAGGAGCCTTTATGTATGGATATAGTAATCGTGAAACCGTTATTTTATGTTCTTTAAAACAAAAAATGCTGGTGTTTGCATGGCTGTAACTCAAAACGGACAGACTTTTGGGGAAAGTTCCAATAGTATATTTTGATGTACTATTGTATGCCAATTCGAAAATGTGCTGCTCATTTTTATTGGACTGTAGACCAGGATGCCCGTTCTCCTTTGCAAACAACCTTAACATCAAGTCCTAAAATATCATTGAAACAGTCTGTATAAAACAGATAAACAAGATCCAATCACCTGTTATTTACGTTAAAAATTGTTTATTGGAAATGGATCGATTTTTTTTTAACCTACATCATCCCACTGAGCAAAGGTCTCCCCCACTGTCTTCCAGGACTTTCGCTCGCGTGCCTAATATCACCAATCTGTCTCGAAGGCATCGAGATCGTCACGCCAGCCTAGGCCTTCCTCGGCGCCGTCGCCCGTCTTCAGGCACCCACTGCGTGACGATCGTTGCCCATCTGTCCAGGCGCATTCGTCTAACAAGGCTCGCCCAATCCCATTTTAGCACATATCGATTACTAGATAAATATTCAAGATACTGGTATTAAGCCCGCCTCTAAAATTAGTTACTACGATTCCGAATATGCGTTTTAAATTAATGTACATAACCAAACAGGTTGTATAGACTGTCGGCAACGCTCCACACCTAAACGCGTCCTAAGATTGGAATCGTGACTTGCCTTGCAGTTTTGATTATATGGCCGCTAATTGATACGTAATCATTACCCTAGTAATTACTTGTATTGTCAGAGCTCAAAGAACAAGGTTTTGGTCTGTGTATGAAAGACTAATGATGACATGCATAGAAATCATCAGTTTACTTATTAAGCGAGGATTAATTAACTTAACTTAGTCTAATTTTGTACAACAATACATTTGGTAAACATAGTAAACTTTTAACTGTACCTATGTTATACAACAAATGATTTTATAATTTTATGATTACGATTAAGTAATGAAGCAATTTAATTGGTAATTTGTTTCTAGTTTTCTCGCATAGTACTGGTTACCCACCATTTTTTTTTTGTGTTATTTGTGGGGAAACAGGCTTACGGCCCACCTGATGGTAAGCGGTCACCGTCGCCTATTGACACCGGCAACACCCGGGGTATTGTCGATGCGTTCCCTACACTGTAGAAACCTCTTTACATTTCTCTTGAAGCGTGCCATGTCGTTGTTTAATGGGAAAACCTCAGATGGTAGCTCATTCCACATCTTGCAAGTATGGTGTAGAAAAGATCGCGTGGATCGTATGGTGCGCGATCCCAATTGCATGATCTGTAGATATTTGTTCTGGGTTTACAAAAAAAATATTATACGAGAGTATAGTATATTCTATCAGTTATCTGGTTCCCATAGTACAAGCTCTGCTTAATTTTGGGCTAGATAGCGCTGTGTGAAATGTCCAGCAATATTTATTTATTAATTAATTTTAGTTATTACGTTGTCGAGAAGTGCTGTGGTAAAATCTCGACGACGGACGGGATTAGATCGAATAGCTCAGAACATTCCCCATTATAGAGGCGGTAGAAAACACTGAGCGACCATTATGCAGGTACCCTCTGACTCTTTTCTTAGGTTTTTATGTGAAATCCACGTGGGGCACGTCCAAGATAGGCGCGATACATACGACATACGTGGGTTATACGTCTTATTACATTTGTTATAGGCAGAGGTTATCGCTATCTGCCATAACCTCTGTTGTTTCAAGAAAAACTGTCACTAACGTTGTGAGGTACATATATGCTATACCTACATAGATAAAACCGCCTATTACTCATTAACCTGTTTTTCATTTTATTATATCTAGCTTGTAAGGTATAATAAATAATTTTCATGCATTCATAGATAATTATGTGCATATAAGCCATCAGTGCATTATAGGTAGGTACGAGTATGGTTAATACTACAACATAAATAGACGGCTGGTCCGATTTTTATGATCTTTGATTTGTTAAATTTGTTTCGAATAGCAGAATAACTAATAAAATATCGGAAAAATTCATATACAAAAAATTACGAAAAAAAATTCATTTTTTCATACATAGATGCACCTAAAGATTTGCCGATTGACAAGCCTTCCGGTGACGTACATTGGCAGCCCGTGTCATATGCATGTCAAGGCGGTACGATTGCCGAGTCGACTAGTAGCCTTTAAAATATGGCAGGGAAAATGTACCTTTATATTACTGAAGAATTTGCAAAATCAGATTAGTTTTCCGATGATTACCCCCTACATCCAAACAAACAAACTCGCAAACTTTACCTCTTGATAGGATTAGTATAGACTAGCTGATAAGATACTAATGCCATAGCTAAAACCACAGAACTAAATCCCCTCATGAAACAAATGGTTGATCCTAATTCCTACCGTTACCCAAATCCTAACCCATCATCATTATCATCCACAGCCTGACTTCACCCATTGTTGGGTATAGGACTCCAAGTTTGTGCCATCCACCACGATTTTGCGCTAGTCTCACCCACTGACGGTCCGCGACCTTTACGATGTTGTCCACCCATCTCGCTGCTGGTCGTCCTACCCTTCTGTACCCTTTATTTCAATCCTAACCCACGACACAGAATATTATTGATGCTTCCCTACGTATACGGTCAATATGTAAGAGTAAGAAAGAGCATATAAATATGTTTCGGTAATCTACCATGAGTTATAGTATTTTTATAGAATTATCCGAACACATACGGAAAATTCCAAGATTTTAAAAATCATCTCAAAAATTTCAAGCCTATTGAGCATGTACAAAAAACTGGTAGCACAGTTGGATAGTGCAGCACTATCCAACTGTGCTACCAGGCTATTTCACGTCTAGGTAGAAATTAGTGAGATGATTCAGATTACGACTAAAGCGCCGTTAGCTCCATCTACAGGAAAACTTATACAGTGCAGCCTCGTATCAAGAGGAATGTTGCGGGTTCAAGTCCCGTCTAGGCTTGAAATTTTTAAGATGATTTTAATAATCTTGGTACCATGAGTTATGTATCAGAATAAGTCATTATCCTACTAATATTATAAACGCGAAAGTTTGTATGTATGGATGTTTGTTACTCTTTCACGCCGGAACGGCTGAACCGATTGGGATGAATTTGGTATGTACGTAGATCATAGCCTGGATTAACACATAGGCTACTTTTTATTGGCAACCCACGCGTGCGAAGCCGCGGATTGGTCAGCTAGTATGGTATATTTCGATAATTAAAAACTTTTAGACAAAACCATTCAAGATGTACAAATACCGGTGGTAAGGTCACACACATTGACGTAATAGAGACGTGCTTCGGCCATTTTAGCGGAATATCGCACGAACTCGGTTTTAGGGTCACACAGTATGTTAGAAATATGGCTATACGTTGCAATTCCATTAATCTTTGTTATGTTATGACCGTGTGTGGCAATCTTTATAACAGTTATCTAAGACAATTATTAACACTCGGTGAATAACTATTACATAGTTCAAAAATATATCATAATATGTTAAGGTTTGCAATTTGAATTGATGAACAGAGTGGACTGTATCTTAGATGCGTAGGAGTTCGAAAAAGGACAGGAAGGGACTCACCGATATCGATGCCGGCTAGAAGCTGTATCACGTCGCAGGGGCGCCCCTCAGTTGATTGTGGTAGCACTTCGTTTTTGTTGATCGCTTGATTTATGATTGGTTATATGGTTTTATGATATTATTTGATGACACGGTGGGTGCGAGGAACACAATCCCTCTTGATTCTAAAGAACGCGGATGCAAAGTGAGTGGAAAAGGAATGATGAAGGAATCAAGGAGTGGGAACGGTTGTGTTCAACAGTTCACTCATCGATTGATCGCGCATGCGCGCGTGAATCCCGCGCGGGAGATTTAAAATGACTTGCTTTAACATAATAGGTGCGATTCATATTACAAGTAAACTTCGTACATTGGGCCATACATATTAGTACAATTATATACTTTTCAATACTCATTCTCTTCTCTACATAATAGAATCGATTATAATTCAATTATTTTAAAGCAGTGTTTCGGTAGACCGAAGAAGGGAACGTTTTATGTTTTAATTCAGATATAATTTACTGAATATTGATGTCCTTAGTAGAGTTTTTGCCATAACTGTTTCCAAGCACACCTTAAACAAGATGTCCAATTATTTTGGTAGTTGCAGTTATTATGTTCTTGGATTTTTTTTTCGTTTTTTTTCGAATGGACTAATCTCGCTGTTGGCCTCTGAGGCCGTTGCAGCTTAACCGAGCTTTTGGCGAGCGCAGAAGGCGCTCAGCCCTGTAATTTGTTTGATGAGGCAACTAGCGCAAGGGCACCACTTAGGTACGAACCTCGGCTTGGGCTGTTGTCGGGACGGGGATAGGAGAGAAACGCCCGGGTACGTGCTTGTACCTCGTATAGGCGGCGACTGAAGGGACTCGTCGACCTCGCCGGCGAGGTCGGTGTATTTGTGGAGTGTTTGCTCTGTCTAATGTGGATGACTCTTCCGCATTAGCGGAAGTGATTTCGTCATCCGGGTCTCCGAGAACGTGTCTCGGACGACGGAGGGTTTTTCTGTGTTCGGACGGTTCAATCGAATAGTCCGGAATAGTAGATGTTTTTGGAAATAAGGATACGTGTGTATTTATGTTATATGTTTTGCCTTACCTGATGAGATCATAAGGCGGGGGAAAAAGGCAAGGGGCGATTAGATAACATATCTAAATGGTCATTCATGATTTGGGTCTTCAAAAACTATAATTAGGTATCTATAGTAATTCAAATCTAATTCTAATTCGTTTACCGGTCAGGAAGGATCTTAAATTCAGGCTGTTCAGATGTCCAAGACTGTCCAAGATTCGGCGCTGCAGCAGACGAAAGATTGTTCCTAACTTGAAGTTAGACACGAAGAATCTATCGTCTGCTACAGCGCCAATAAGTGAAATACAACCAGATAACGAGTCAATGCACCAAAACTGGCCCCTTTAACTATCACCACCAAACACCACACTCAAGGCGTATTTTTTAAGTAAGCCTGTCAAAAACAAGCTAATGCGTACAAAATATATATGATATAAGTTCCAATATGCAGTTTTCGTCCATATATAACCTGTGAGGTAGTGATGCAATGTTACACTAATGAAACAATAAGAGACTATTGTCTTGTTAATTTAGACTTTATGCAATATTTTTTTTTTACAAAGAATCCAACTAAAGCCCCGAACTAAGTATCTATCCGTTTTTTTCTGTCTTAGCACTCTGTCTACCCACGCTTCCAAAACCCGTATGGCGTCCAGTCGAAGACTGAACTCCTTGGGCATGATTAATTGCGAATCTTCTTCTTTACATCGTATAAAATGAAGTCGCTTCCGCTGTCTGTTCGCTAAGATAAATAAACTACTCAACGGATTTTAATGCAGTTTTCAGCAATGGGTAGAGTGATTCAAGAAGAAGTTTTGTATGTATCATCATCATCATATCAGCCGTAGGACGTCCACTGCTGGACAAAGGCCTCCCTCATTGATCTCCAGGAACTGCGGTTGGAAGCGGCCTGCATCCAACGCCGACCTGCGGTTCTTACCAAGTCGTCTGCCCATCTTGTAGGTGGACGTCTTACGCTGCGCTTGCCGGTCCGTGGCCTCCATTCGATAACTTTCCGGCCCCATCGGCCATCTGTTCTGCGCGCTATATGGCCTGCCCATTGCCACTTCAACGTGCTAATCCGTCGGGCTATGTCGTCGGGCTATGTTGTATGTATAATACATACATATTAACTGCGAAAGTAACTGTTTGTTTGTTACATTTTCATAATTAAACGGCTGAACGGATCGCAATAAAATTTGGCAAAAAGATAAATTATAACCTGGGGAAGGACATATGCTACTTTTTACCCGAGTGCGCAAAAGGAGGGTAATGTTTTATTGAAATACTACGCATGCGAAGCCGCGGGCGGGTCAGCCAGTTACGTAAAAATACTTTTTAGATAACAACTGAACTCCTTGGATATAAATGCAAACATAATTATTTCATTACTTACACATTTTTCGATAATAAATATTTTAAATTACCTAACAGTAGTGTAGTTATAACTTTTAAAACTGTCATGGTTCTGAACACTATTTATACTAAAAACGGGATATTTACCATGATTTGTGAGTATTTGAGTATCCCGATATTTCGGCGCAGTTGCATGCGCCATGATCACGGGTAAACTGAAGTCTTTACTAGTAGGTAGTTATTGGCAGATATAACGATCTACCCTCTTTCTTAGTCTCTTGCTAGGAATGAATTCGCTATTTCTATTACTACCACCGGTTTCATTCTCGATCATAACTCGATTCCGACACACAACACTCACGGTATCAGGATGGAAATCATGGTAAATATCCCGTTTTTAGTATAAATAGTAGTGTAGCTGTATTAAATTATTATTGTTAATCAAAGATCTACCCTTATCTTCCCTAGTAACGGATCTTACGTTAGGAACTTCTGTTTAAGTTACGAATAATCCATTCGTTCGTATTATTTTGTGTCAAGGTTGTCCAAAATCTCGCGAATCAGACATCATCTTATTAATTAAACATCATGTTTGTGAATCTTTGTAAATTCGCTTCCGCGTTCATCCAAATCGGTTGCTACGAAAATATTAAGTTGTGAATTTTTTTTTATACTACTTATATGGCAAACGAGCATGCATTTCACCCGATGTTAAGTGGCTACTGCAGCCCATGGATATCCACATAGAATTCAAAACAAGCTATTATGTTGTCTTGATCTCTATGTGGATACGTTGTCATACTATAGGACTTAGCTGTTATGCCTATGTGCCAGTAACTACAGGAACATACCATTACCATTTAACCAGAACACAGCAGCACAAGTACTGCTATTTGGCGGCAGATAAAGGTAAGGCGGTGGTGCCCACTTCCTCGAGCCCGTTCACAAAAGCTCTACCACCAGTATAATGAGTGTTTTTCTGGTTAGGTTGATTTTTATGTTAAAAACCAAGGTGTTGTTTTTACACTACTGCACAAAACAGTGTGTTATTCCATTGTAGAGTCAAAGTATTGAATATACATTTTTAATGGCTTAGAAGTTTGTTGTATCTAAATGTGGGTACTTGTCAAACCTTGTCAAATAATAAGGTTGACTAAGTAGAGGGTAGTTGTATTTATGCCACTCTGATTTTTACTACAAAGCTGTAGTGCAAGCAACAGCAAAGTGTTTCGCTACATAGCTCAATAAAGCTATTTACATAAATATGGTGTATTACTGGACATAATAAAGTTAGTTTTCTTAAACAAATATAAAATACCGAATAACTGCCGCAGCGGTAGAACGATGTAGGTATTGGATTTCGTAATTACCTGCAACAAACATACAAGTATTAAATACCGCGAAGAACTTCATAAGTTGACATTTAAATTCTAAGAACAGTTCCTGAACAAATATTTTCATACTCAAGTAAGGCCGGCGAACATCCTGAGACCTTAAAGGCCGTACCCAAAAGTACACTCAATCCGACATTAAAATTGCACGTTTATGTAATAACTATTTTAAGTCTTTGGCGATTGTGACAAGAAGTTTGTTATTTAAATACAACTGCCTGTCAAACATAGCTTAGAACTCTTCGGTGGCAATAACAAAGTACCAATTATAATTCGAAAATATGAATTCACAATGAATCAAGAAACAAAAAGTATTTGCTCGCTAGAGTGTAGGTATGCCAAAAAGATCGAATAATAAACAAAAATCCAGCTTTGCATTAAATACAGGGTGTTTGGTAATATACTGACGATATTCAAGTGACGGTTTCTCAAAACATAAAAACCGGCCAAGTGCGAGTCGGACTCGCGCACGAAGGGTTCCGTAACATTGTTGTATTGTTGTAAATCACGATTGTTGTATGGGAGCCCTCCGTAAATATTTGTTTCATTTTAATTTAATTATTTATTTTTAAAGTGAATGTGTCAATAAATATTCTGTGAATATTTCTAACGTCTACCTGTTGCCGTTATCAATATCAAGCTAAGCCGAGGTAAAAATCACGTGTGTTGTATGGGAGCCCCCCTTAAATATTTGTTTTATTTTTATTTAATTATTTATTTTTAAAATGAATATGTAACTAAATAGTCTGTGAATATTTCAAACGTCTAACTGTTGTCGTTATCAATATTGAGCAAAAACGAGCAAAAAGATCACGTTTGTTGTATGGGAGCCCCCCTTAGTATTTGTTGTTATAGCGCCAACAGAAATACATCATCTGTGAAAATTTCAAACTATCACGATTCATGAGATACAGCCTGGTGACAGACAGACAGAAAAGACAGACAGCGGAGTCTTAGTAATAGGGTCCCGTTTGACCCTTTGGGTACGGAACCTTAAAAAAGAACCTATAAGAATTCAACGATCTGAATTCAATCAAAAAGTATTTGCTCTTATTAGAGTGTATGTCAAAAAGATCGAATAATAAACACATATCCAGCTGTGCATCCTATCCTACTAATATTATAAACGCGAAAGTTTGTATGTATGGATGTTTGTTACTCTTTCACGCCGGAACGGCTGAACCGATTGCGATGAAATTTGGTATGTAGGTAAGTAGATCATAACCTGGATTAACACATAGGCTACTTTTTATGGGCAAACCACGCGTGCGAAGCCGCGGATTGGTCAGCTAGTTAAATATAGAGAAATAGATTACCAAGATAAAGTAGTTTTCCCTACAATGACTGTCAATCAATGTTATTAAACAAAGGCAAGACTCATAACGTCAATTTCATGTAAATACATGCCAATTACATTATGAACTATGTCAACAAATTCCCAAACTATTTTTATAAATAAGTAAAAGGTCACTCAGTCAGTAAGTACCTACGTATTGAGAATTTGAGACCTATCGTGCCCTACTTAGAGAGAACATTGACTGTGAGGTAGGTTTTAAGATTACGACTTTACGAACTCTGCATACATAAACTGAGAACGAGGTAAATATACGAATTTAGGTGATGTAGGTCTTAATAAGTGCCACTTTCTAGAGTTCTAGGTGCAGCAAGTTTCTTTAGTGTCTATGGCTAGTATTACTAACTCTCAATTCAAATGTGAGGGTTTGGATCCCGGCTGAAATCCATAGTTTTTTTCTGTCCTGGTACATGTTTGATATGTGCACTTTCCACTCGAAATATTTAGGAGTCTACGTTTTTAGAATTCTATAAATTTCAGTGGCATTAGGTCCTTTATGTAAACGTCAAGCTTTTTTTCCATGGGTCTTCGACCATTTTTTGTTTGGGAAGTGTGGGTAAGGGTAGGACTTTCGTGCTTAACCCTGGCTTCAACGTCAGAGACGACTATCTCTGAGTCACGGGGTGATGTCCGGAGTGCCATCTTGGGCTTGCAGTTTGGCCTCACAGGCGTTACGTGACCGATGTCTTGGCTAACGTTGGTCATCTTGTGGTATATATGTACGCTATGGAGAGGATGGTGAGCACAGAAGCTCCCGCGGTAATGGACGCCAGGGAGTTCGAATGTCAGGTGGCCGTGCGTGCAGCGGAGCGATGGCGTTGAGGTGAGCGTGGCGACAATTGTCGGGGCGATCGTACATACGGCGCGCTAACATTACCACAAAGTCCTTAACGCTGGACATCTGCACGTCGCGGGCGATGACGTCATTCCTGACGTAGCGTCCTGCTCCTGTGCAGACACGTAGGGCTATTAAAAAAGCCAACATCACGCGGTGTTCCCAGGCGGTCACCTATCCATGTACTGACCGCGCCCGACGCTGCTTAACTTTGGTGATCGGACGAGAACCGGTGTTTTTAACGTGGTATGGACGTTGACAAACGTCAAGCGTTGCAATCACAGGCTCTCTGACAGGTAATCTGCCGAGATTAGATCGACACTTAAATTTCACTAGATTTGATTACGAGAATTGGTCTTCTGGTATATTATATCTTCCTTTCCTTTATTTTAACTCCAAAACGAACAATCCGTAACAGGATACATAACACTTAATTGAATGGTCAATCTAAGTGTTAAGTATCCTTCAGAAAAGGCGTTTTAATGCGCGAGTTCTACCTTTGGTGTTACAAACATCCATAGGCTAGGTTAACCGATCACTTAAGCCGTAATCTTGTTTACAATTTTATACCTCAGTAGTATCACTCTAATCACACTAATATTATATATACGAAAGTTTGGATGTTTGTTTGTTTGTTACTCAATCACGTCAAAACCGCTGAACCTATTTCGATGAAATTTGGTATGAACGTAGATTAAAACCTGGTTTACCACAAAGTCTACCTTTTATCCCATAAATCCGTTCCCATGGGATAAAATTGGGTGTTAAATTGCAACAGCGAGTTTAGCTTTATTTCTACACATTTAGTAGTGTTACGCGTGCGAAGTCGCGGACAGGAGCTAGTAGGATCATGATTTGCAAATTTGGTATTTCAGTTACATGCGCCACGTTCTCAGAGAAAGGTTTATACGATACGGGTTATCTGCATCATGGCAAAATCATAAACCATTATTAGTAAAAAATATGTTTCTGGGCACAATATTTTATGCTAACCTATAGTTAAGTTTCTAAATTTAATTTAACGATCAACATTATTGCGCCAAACGCATAAATCTACAATCCAAGTAGGTGCATTAGTAGTCACTTGTCGGTCTCTTGGCTGCGCAGGCGCAAATAGCGACCCAAATACGTACGTCTGAGGCGTCGGCCTCGCCGCTAGACCTGCCCACAAACCACTTTCCTCTACATTATACACGTGTGCACCTGTTTATTACACATATACACATATATACATATTTATACAAAGATTATAAATTGTCTTACTTATATTATGATATAATCGCTAATATAACGGATCAAGATACTGGATACAAAGACTGGATTTAATACGGAAAATGTGAAACTTTATTAAGGGTAAAATTAACATGAACTAACTTAATCGTCTTTCCTATCTATCCTACCCTATCGTTCTTACCCTCGAGAGACTCGCAAACATAATTTGAATGAATGAATGAATGAAATACTCTTTATTGCACACCAAATAAAAATACAATAATGGAAATAAACAATAAATAAAGGTACAATGGGCGGTCTTATCGCTAAAAGCATTATAATTTGTTTGCGCCTATTCCCTGCAAAACTAACGCCGGTGAGCGCGCACCCTTAAACAGAATCATGAAACAACATAATGATCTGTTTACTGGTATCGAACTGTTTGCAACCTCACCCGGCTCTTTCAAAAAGAGATCTGATGTCATAATGTCGGAAACACTATTTCTGTCTGACCTAAAGTAATAGGTAAAATCTTGTTCTTGTATGTAATGTGACCTACAGATAGTGTTTGTCTTCTTCCATAAGCATGCACTATATACCCTTATAATTTGTCAACCCAATCTGTGGAGACCGGGGCTGATTATACATAAAGAACCTTATTCAGTATTAGCATTAAGTAACCTAATTGTATAATTGTTTGTTGTTCTTAATAAAGAAAAATAGAATAAAAAATAAAACTAAGGTGGCTGGGAGCCGTTGGGTGAAGGCTGCGCAAGATCGGTCACTCTGGAAATTAATAGAGGTAGACTATGAGTAAATTCCGCAGTGGATTTGGCTGATAAGTTAATGATGATGAGGGTAAAAATTGACGTGGTTAGTAAATAGTTTATATTCTTTATTAAACGACGACCTCCGTGGCGCAATGGGCGAATAGCCGGCTGAGACGCAGGAGGTAGCGGGTTCGATTCCCGCCGCGGAACAAATGTTTGCATGATCTACAGATATTTGTTCCGGGTCTGGTTGTTTCTCTATATATTATAAATATGTATTGCCAAAAAAAAATTTTATAGGTATTCTATCAGTTATCTGGTTCTGATAGTACAAGCTCTGCTTAGTTTGGGGCTAGATAGCGATGTGTGAAATGTCCCAGCAATATTTATTTATTTATTATTTATCATGTTCTGTAGACGAACGAAGGTTCATGACGTTGGGATTCGAGTTATGGAGCTCAAATGGTCTTGGGCGGGACACTTGGCTAGACGTGGTGATGACAGATGGAGCAGGTCAGTGACTGAATGGTGGCCGAGGTGCGGGTATAGAAGGGTAGGACGACCAGCAGCGAGATGGGTGGACGACATCGTCAAGGTCGCGGGCCGTCAGTGGGTGAGACTGGCGCAGGATCGTGGTGGACTTGAGGAAGCCTATACCCAACAATGGGTGAAGTCAGGCTGTGGATAATGATGATGACGATGTTTACATAGTCTGGATCAATGACGTTTAACTTTTATCCCAATAAAATAATTTCCAGCAGAAATATAAGTTTCATGATCTCATTACTGCTTGAGGCTAAGCAAGCACTTGACATTAAGTATTATTAAATACTGCTGAAAGTATGACATTATCTCTAATAAGCAATTAAACATTTGTTATGATTAACAACAGTAATTAAACACGAATGAAACAATAAATTTATCTCAACACTCAATGTTAATTAGAAAATCAATAATAAAGTAACTTGTACACATTTTCTTAAAAGTTGTATAAACTAAAAAAGTAAAAATTAATTCTGTAAGTCACATACTGAAAAATAATCGATATTGGGTAATGATGAGTGAAAAAACGCGTAATACCTGTATGAACGGAAAAGCGTTTAGTAATCTTCTATCTATAAGATAAAAATGAATCGCAACATGTGTTGGTAAGCGCATAACTCAACAACGCCTGGACCAATTTGGACAATTTTTTTTTGTTGTGTTTCTTATTGTCAGGAGAAGGTTCTTATGAAAGAAAAAATTAAGAAAATTGCGCGCAAAATTAGAAAATTTAAGAATACTTAACCACCATATAAAATTATTTATAATCTAACCTTAGCGCTTTTATAATGTAACCTTATGACGTTTGTCATAGAATTGACAGAATGCGTGCTACAAATATCGTCAAGAGGATGTAAAAAAATGAATATCGTTTGAAACAGATGCTTCGGTAGGAGTTATCCCGAGATATATTGTCTATATATATAAAAAATAATTGCTGTTCGTTAGTCTCGCTAAAACTCGAGAACGGGTGGAGCGATTTGGCTAATTTTGGTATTGAATTATTTGTGGAAGTCATTCATTTTCTCATACATAATGATGGCCGGGGACAACAATTAACAATTCTACCAGGGTGACTTATATTGACAGCCCGCGTTATACCTATGCATGTCAAGCCGATACGAAGTTCGGCGGGGGTTCACTAGTCTTTCATAATGATTTCAAACCCAGGGACAATTTGTTCAGCGAACAGTCGACCAAAAAAATAATTCCATGAAACATTAAATACCAACGTACTGTAAGCACATACATTATATCCTTCCTCGGTACCACCAGTGCTAAAGTACTTGCAAGTCGGCTTTCTCCGCGACGCCATTGGAAAGTAAAAGCGGTGTGGCGGGTCATGTTGGACGTTATGATTCAATTACCTTTCGCTAACAGGATTGGATAACTGTTAGCTAATATTTGACACTTGGATAAGAGTGTTTGAATTTAACGTTGTATTATTGATAAACATTAACTCTGGACGTGCAGAGTGTGTAAAAGCAAATTTGATCAAAGAAACTCTTTAGCTTGATGGATTTTCATTTTTAATGGCGGGTTCCTATATCCGTCGGTAACCGACTACGACTGGTATCTCTTTGAAAAAGTGTCAAACTAGTGTCAAACTTTTGATACGTTTTCAAGGAGAAACGAATCGTAACTGGTTACCGACAGATATAGGAACCCGCCTTAAGTCGTGAATAGCCAAGCGTGTACCATCGTAGAATGCATCATCGCTCACCATCAGGCGAGATCGTGGTGAAACGCAAGCCTATAATGTATAAAAAAATACAAATGTTCAATTCGGTAAAACTAATGAATGTTATGTATAACATTCTACATACATATTCTTTTGCAGTTAAGGATGAATCTCTTTGGGTCAAATTCAAATTTGACAGTTCTGATGAGTGAAGAAAACACGGACAAAATTCTATGGCAGTGTTCCGCAAAGTGTGTGCAGCGGCACACTGGTGTACCGTGGTCATTAATTGGTGTGCCGCGGGAAAAAACAATTTTTTTATAAAATTATAGGTAAAGGCGGACGAAAATGCAGCCCAGTCGACGATTACTCCAAATTTGGATCTCCTTTGCTGAATAAAACAAGCTTATGTTTCGCATTAAATACACCTTAAAGACGACCTCCATGGTGCAGTGGGCGAATAGCAGGCTGAGACGCAGGAGGTAGCGGGTTCGATTCCCGCTGCGGAACAAATGTTTGCATGATCTACATAACTTGTTCTGGGTCTGGTTGTTTCTCTATATGTACCTATTATAATATAAGTATGTATTTACAAAAAATAATGTATATAAGTACTTTATCAGTTATCTGGTTTCCATAGTACAAGCTCTGCTTAGTTTGGGGCTAGATAGCGCTGTGTGAAATGTCCAGAAATATTTATTATTATGTACCTTATGCTTTAAAATTAAGTGAAAGTTTCTGAATTGATTTAAACTTAAGAATAAACGATAATTATATGATTAAAATTTGATTTTTTATTTATGGTGTACCTCTGACATTGCCTGATTTCGTAGGTGTACCTTGAACACAAAAAGTTTGCGGAACACTGTACTAAGGCACACCGTTTACATCACTATGTTATAAGAACATAAAATTCGAGAAATCCATCAGCGCACGTCCGGGCTTTAAACTTAACACCTTCGAAAGAGGCTGGACTCTGGACAACCTCCAGGCCTGTTACAACTGTAGCTTCAGAGCCGTAGCCGTGTTGGCTACCACTAGTCATTTTTATTAGCTGTCAATAGTTGTATTGTCAACAAAGGACACGTGGAATGTTGTCAATGCGAACCGTTAAGGTGAGTATAGACTACAACATTTTCTCGAGCATTTCTGTGTAATGTAACGTTCTTACGAATGGTACAATACAGGCAAAAGCTCAGTTACCAAAGCATTTACATGTAATGTAACGTTCCTGGGAATGCTCTGCGTTGTTATGTTACAGGTAAATACTCACAGCGAGTGTGCATTTACCAACATTTCGTTGTACCTTGCTTTCATTCTTCTTTGAAATGGCTCGTGCAAAGGCTCGACGAAATGTTACACCAATACGCTCGACGAAATGCTCACCAATATGCTCATTGGTTTGTACAATAGGCTGTAACAAAGAGGCGAGCGTGCTCGACGTTTAGGATGATACACTAGAACATATCACAGAGCGGCTCGTTGTTCTGTTACAAGTAAATGTTGTAGTCTATACTCACCTGTAGGTACGGTACACCGCCGGTACCGGTTTGATGGACGAGAACCCGGTAGTGGCAAGGTCTTTCCATAAACTTGTTTGCATTTTGACGATATACAATGATTTCTCTGATGTTGGCGGGTATTTATAGCTACCTATCGAGAGTGAAAGTTATGAATGGGAGACAAAATGTACACACGGCTACACATCAAGCTATACATTTCCAGTATAAGCTGACCTCTCATTCTACGAAAAGCCTACACAATGCGATATCAGCTTATACTGGAAATGTATAGCTTGATGTGTAGCCGTGTGTACGAGCAAGCGCGGAACCGAAATTTAGAGCATCTATGCAAATTGTGTAAGACAAGAATACCTAATTCATCTATCGAAAAAGAAATAATAGAATTTCCTAATAAATAAATAAATATTGCTGGACATTTCACACAGCGCTATCTAGCCCCAAACTAAGCAGAGCTTGTACTATGGAAACCAGATAACTGATAAAATACTTATATACAATATTTTTTGTAAATACATACTTATATTATAATAGGTACATATAGAGAAACAACCAGACCCAGAACAAATTATGTAGATCATGCAAACATTTGTTCCGCGGCGAGAATCGAACCCGCTACCTCCTGCGTCTCAGCCGGCTATTCGCCCACTGCACCACGGAGGTCGTCAAATACAAGATGTTTAAGTACGTGTAAACTCTATATAACGACACTCAAGGGACTGAGCATATTTTGACGTTATAGAGAGTTATCGTTAAATGGAGAGAAGTAAAATCTGTATTAGAAAAAGAAAACGTTTATTTCTGATTTGTCTTGTTAAATAGTACCTACAATAAAAATCTGTTTTAATTTTCTCTCCCGTCTCTATCGCGCGTATCATCAAAACTTTTTCGTCAATACACAGTGATTTTCTCTTACTAGCCATGTTTACAATTTGAAAGTTTTGTGAGCTACTAAGAATATGACAACGTATAGATAAAATCCATCACTTCTACTAACAACAGTCTGCAGCTACACGTGCATGCAACCCCATTTTGTAAACAAAAGAACGGATTTCTTAGAAAGTTTGGTGTGTATGATGCCGACAGTCGAGTTTATTATGGTCTAGGATAATAAAACGACAAAAGGATATACACAGCTGCGCAGTTTTTACTAATCTGGCAACTTAAAAAGAACTTTTTATTACAAATTGTTGTTGTTATTGAGAGTGGGTGTAATGCTATACAGAGTGTACCATTGTATGCAAGGCAAGCTAAACCAACCAAAGCCGAGTGATTTCGACGCTTTAGAGTTTGTCGTTAAAACGAGTGACGTTACATGGAGTTTACACTGTATTACAATTTGTTCTTATTAGTTAAGTAATGGGCACTTCTAAAGGAACTTTAAAACTAATTACATTAGTAGAATCGAGCCGTTTGTGTAGGTACTAAGGTAATAATAATAAATAATTCCTTACTGAAATCGTATTTTATCTTCAGTACGTTCCCTTCTACGGGAGTTGAGTAATACCTACTCACCGGGCAAACTTCACAACAAAGTTTTTTCTAACATAATCCGTTACTTGCCTCTTTATTTTCCGCTGAATAACCTCCATGATAAAATCTTAACAAACCAAATTAAGTTTTCATTACAGTTGACTCTTATTACGTAAAAAATAAGAGCGGGTTTGATTTGCATCTTTTCATTCCTAAGTCTGTGCGTTGCGCGGACGCAATGCATAACGTTAGATTTTACTTCACTGCTTGGAATCTGATTGCCATTTATTTTTTGCTGATGAATACTTTGCTTTATGCAAACGGAATATAATTGAATTTCCTATAGCACTGAATTTGGTTAATACCTACTTGTAATTTAAATGGAAATAGCATGAAGCATTTTCAGATCTTATGATAAATCAAAGTAGGTACATAAGGTGCATTATATTTTTAGCACATAGAACTTATTTTTGCTTAGTCTGACAGAGAAGCGAAACATAAATATGTGATGTCTAGAGTCTAACAGTTATCAGATAAAAAGAAGCTTGTAAATATATGTTAGCACAAACACTAGCTTTCGTGACTATAAGTTCAGTTTAACTTAGACTACAGGGTACGTAACATTTTCTGCAAGATAGATAACTAACTACCTACATGCAACGCCGGCCGTCTTAGACTTTGCCGGGGCCCTTGAGCACCATTTGGGGCCTCGTTGGAAAGTGAATGAAAAAAACATTTTTCTGCTATGATCTTATATTCGAAGTTTTACTTGCTAGCTTATTTTTTAGGTATTATTAATAATATAATAACTGTTCTGGTGTTCGATTAAAATTCGCTAAGCTACTTCCTATCTTCATGTTTTATCCTTTTATCAATTTGACCGACAATATGTTTTTAGCTGTAATTTAAAAAAAATAGAGTAGCAGAAAAAAAAATCCAAGCTATACATATGTATTAGAATAATTAAGTCAATAGTACAGTTCGTCAATAAAATTTGATGCTGGCGAAACGCGGAACTACATATTTCCTACCTGTGAATGCAATGCCACGTTTTCTGACAAACTCGGGAATGTTATTGGCTTGTTGCTCTCTGCTCTCAGGCACAGACTACTAGTATGCTAATGCATCTCTCAGGGTTGCCAGAAAGTCGCTAGCATTTACATTTGTGTTGGTCTTTTACATTTGTCGGGTTATATCTACCTAAAATAGAAAAAAATTGTATAGTGTAAGCGAATATATCGTTCGGGGCCCCCGTGACGATAGGGGCCCTGGGCGCGGGCCCCATGTCCCCTTATGATAAAGACGGTACTGCCTACATGAACAAGGCATCTTAGAACAGAACGAGTTTGTTAATCGAAGAGAATAAATTTAACTAGTTTACCTTAAAATAAAACTAATCTCGAAAGGTTATTTTTTTTCGTTACTTCAATAACCTCCTTGTATTTACTAAATTTATTAACATTTAGTTAATTTTACGAGAATTTTATTGATTATTCTTTAAGTTTTCTACAACTTATCTTACAATTAAGGCCAAAAGTCATTCATCTTCAGTTAGGTCAAGGCAGCTACAATGTCGCCTATTGTTTCAATTTACCTTGCTAATTGTTTTTAAAACTATCGTCATGTTTTCCTCCAACAGTTATTTCAGTTATCGTAAAAACTGGCCTAGAATTTGTTGACTCACTAGCTTAAATAGAAGCTGATGGTGATAATCAGTACACCGAGAGCATGAAGACGATTCAAAACCATTTGTCATGATATTCTACAGGGGTCTAAGATGTATGTCTTACAGTGGACGATAACTCCTAACTATACTCAAATACGAAAATTCGTGTAGCCGTTTGGCCAGGAAGAACCGACAACGATGATAACATAATAATTTGTTAGTAGGTAGTAGGTATGTGCTTGATAGTAGGTACATATGTATTATGTATTATTATTATTATTATATAAATTGTTTCTGTGATATTAGGTTTAGGTATATACATTTTTTTTATTATTTATTTAGGTAAGATGACAATGCCCTTTTAAAGCAGCTACGGTTTGACATTTTTTATTGCATATCTTGACATTCCTTATATTTTATTCAATGACTAATGCAATTTAATGTTTTTAATAAAATTATTGTTACTTACTGACATAAGCAGCAGTTTAGAACTCAAAATAGATACCTATTATAATCAATTCTTTGACAATGCCCCTCTACAGCAGCTATAATCTTATGTACCTATTACCCGTGCGCGATAAGTTGGGATCTGAGCGCGGTGACGTCATATTGGCGTGTTTGTACTGCCCGCAAAAAAGCGAACATAACAAGCAGCCGCCCGCGGCTTCGTCTTTGTTTTTTTTAACCTAATTTATTATGTTACTCAGGGAGGACGCTGCTTTTTATCTAATCTTTTTTACACTATTTGAATAAAATAAAAATACAATGTTTAAGTTTATACATTTATTTTATCTATTATTTACATTATCTCATCTTCGTCACTACTTAGTGGATTTATGCTTTCTAGAGGTTGTTCTTCGTCCTCAGTCTCACTATAATCACTTGACAAAGAGGTATCCGATAAATTTACAATTAATTGCGATTCATTCGTCTCTTGTAAGAGGTCATCGTCCCAATACTTTTGTCGAAGCCTGTCCACATGGTTGACTTCTTTTTTCCAAACAACAAAACAATAACACAAACGAAAGCTAAAAGAATTCCAGAGCGCGTCGTTACGTGACGTAGGCCAGTACGAGACTAAAAACCCTAGTAAAAAATAGTGATGCGAACGGTACAATACGGGCGCCATCGGGGAAGTGCAGGAGAAGCGGTCGGGGAGTCGCATTCCTAGCAGGTCCCAAGTTATCGCGCACGAGTAATACTATTATTGACGTAACCAAGTGTTCCATTGTGTCTCTACGGTTTGAATAAATGAGTATGAGTACGAGTAGGCTGGTCAAAAGTATAGATATGAGAAGATGATCCGAATCAGAATTGATCCAAGCAAAACCTACTTTGTATCAGGATACCACGCAGGCAAAGACGTGGGTAAAAGCTGAAATACGAGTAAGGCACCAATCAGCCAAGTTTTGTGGCTCACCGATAAACCCAGCCTTGGAACTCTGTAACTCGAACATCTTTCGCAAGAAACAACTAGACCATATTATTTACGCATAGGATAGATACCTAGTTCGCTAATTACATTACTGTTATGTAACTGTTATGTAAAATCGTTACATCAATTTCGAAATGCGGATTTTATGTGAAAATTGGTTTGGGTTGTAGAAATGCTTGGTGTGGTGTGAAATTAAACCATAAACCTGTATATCAGCAAGTAAGATAATTATTCTTAACTCAGTTAACAGTATCCATTTGATACGCAAGTTAAGGGGAGACCGGAGGGGAATCGCCCATACAACACGTACTACCAAGATCATTTCTAATTGGAGCATATTTCTACCTTAGTAAGTTCTTATTTTAATTTTAATAGTATTTATCTAGGTTCCCAACCATATATTAGATCAAAATATTTACCTAAAACGAAATAGAAGCGTATCGCATTCTGCATGTTTTTACGTCATAAAAGACCTGTTATCAACCTAATTGTTTCGTATTAAAAACAACAACATCTTACGTGTCCTACGTCATGAGAACATAGATAATATCGTCTAGTTACAGAATAACAACACAATGAGAAAAATACAACAAGTATTCAGTCATCATTTTTGGTATTACGGAACACGGTCAAAATCTAATCAAATTTAGAATCGTTCTATTGCTATCACTGTCGCTCTGCGTGGCTAAACTTCGTCACTAAACAGGGATAGCGATATTCAGACCGAAGTTTTTGACGCGGCCGAATTGAAGTTGCGCTCGGGGTTCGCCGGTTTCTTAAGAACTAAATACCTACCAATGTATAGATATATTTGTTGCCTCCAAATAATATTTAGGCAAGTATCTAACTCAACTTCGTTAAATTACTAAATAGTGCAGACTATAAAGAACAATGGAGACCAATGGAGTTTTATCTTTGAGTGTATATACGAACAAGTCACGTTACAGAATTAGGAAATCAAACAAACTCTAAAAATATGAAAAATACCACTGGAGACAAAATTAAAACCGGTTGCTCTTGCGTAAACATTCTTAGAACCTAAATAGCTTTGTTTACAAAACATACTGCGCAGACGAATATAAATTAATATTAGAAAGACTAACAAGGATTAAGGATAACAAGGAACAGCCTATTTAAAACCACCAGATTTAGGCAAGGTAATCAAGCAAGACCTGTGGGGTTGTGGGTGACCAGTAACTCATGAGGCTCATGAGGCTTTACACCTGTATGCTTCAAGCTGATGGACGCAGAGCATCATAGGGCACGTTCCTAAGGTATGCCTATGAGATAGCTTTGTTATAGGGTGCTTGATCTGCAAGTCGGCTAAAATCGTGATTTATTTCAATTATTGTTGTAAATATGGAATTACAATGTACCTTTTTAGTTTTATTGTGGGGTGAGACACGGTGCGTAGCAAATAGCACTCACCCTAATGAAGGTTTGAAAATAAACATTGTTAGTTGTAATATTGATACAACAGTACGTCTGGGGTCGGCAGAACACCAGCGTTAAGTAGCTAGGTTCTAGCCTACCTACTTGGCTCATGCTGAGCTGACGCCATTTTGGCATGACTCGACCTTGTAGTTATGATGGAAGTTGCGTGAGATATTCCTGTATTTTTTGATTAACCTGTAATCTTCGACTTTTGGCATTCTTGTCCTTCTATGACTTCATATCCTTGTATTACCCATCACCTACTTCTTAGAGCCAGAAGTCAAGATTCAACATTACAACTTTGTCACCATATTCTTTTCTGTTTTTATTTTGTACGTGTGTAGTGTCAAATAAATGTTTTCATTTTCATTTTTCATTTTACGTGACAGGGTGATACATCCCGTATTTATAATAATGAGCGTCATTAGAAATAAATACGTTTTCTTCTTCCTGCCCTTTTCCCACATCACGTGGGGTCGGCACAACATGTGTTTCTTCCGTACCTCTCTATCAGCCGCCATCTCTGTTGTCACTTCTTTCTTATCCATATCATTCTTCACACAGTCCATCCATCTCTTCTTCGGCCTTACTCTACTTCTATATCCATGCACATTCATTCTCGTATCTAACTCTCTTTTAACCACATGAATTTCTTCCCTCCGCATGGCATGCCCATACCACGCTAGTACTCCGCAACTACTTCTATCTCTAACTATTCTATCTGTCTCTACTTCTAGCGCTACTCTCAAACTTTCTCTAATAAATAAATAAATAATAATGCTCGACATTTCACACAGCGCCATCTAGCCCCAAGCTAACCAACTACCCACTACCTCACCTGAATTGTAAGTGAAGGTGTGATCGAAGATGGAGCACGCTTGCCTAGAAAGAACCTATTCACTCTGGACTTGAAGACTCCAATATTATACTGGTTTGGAAAAACATACGCCGGAAGTGAGTTCCACACCTTACTTGTACTAACAAGAAAAGTTGAAGCAAATCGTTTGGTACGACAAGGCGGTATGCCGACCAGGTATGGGTGGTACTTCTCGGTACGTCTGCTTGTCCGGTGGTTAAAGGGGGAAGGAGGGATAAGGTCATGAAGATCTTGCGCGCATTCACCAAAATGTATCGCTAATCGCCCATTGCGCCACGGAGGTCGTCAATATTTTGGCTTAGTAGATTTGATATCATCCGAGGAATGGCAATTACGATTTTTTGAATACCACAATAGCTTTTTATCTCACATAGACATGTAACACCATGGTACTAATGAAAACAACTTCTTAAAACCAACATAAAACTTACAAGTCGCCTTCAAGTTCGTCGCCCACCACGATTTTAATAATAATACGAAATTATGTGTCTAAGGCCGAATTAGTATGCGTAGGAGGTACCTACTGCTTACGTTGGTACATACCTACATACACGGTAGAGCACGCCAATGTTCAATATCGCTAATATAGCTTCATTCAGAAACATAAACTCGTACAGAATAATTATTATTATCATCTTTTCTAACATAATTATGAAATACAACGGACAACGTAATAAAGCTCATCCACATATCGTCGACAATTCGTTATCGCGCACCACACGCTTCTCGCGATCTTTTCTACCCCATACTTGCAAGATGTGGAATGAGCTACCACCTGAGGTTTTCCCGTAAGGCTACTACATGGTAGGTACGCTTCAAGAAAAATGTAAAGAGGTTTTTACAGGGTAGGGAACACATCGACAATACCCCGGGTGTTGCCGATGTCAATAGGCGACGGTGACCGCTTACCAACAGGTAGGCCGTAGGTAATCGTGTTTCCCCACAAACAAAATTTAAAAAATGCATTACAGAGAATGTAAGTATTGTATAAAGCGAATCCAAAAATTGAAATGCATATTTGTTCTAAGAGGATGTAACCTGCTAAAACAAGGCACTAAAACAGTAGAACTTAAAAATCTGTTGGTAGAAAAACCTATTACTTGGTTGGAAAGTTGGGATTACTTTCAAAATACTTGAACTGACAAGAAAACTCAATTCCCTGGGCCTCGAGCTTCACTAGGTAAGTAGGTACCAAAGTGTCGGCGGAAATTGCAGCCCATATATACAAATTCTGACAACGCGTCTGAATGTGCCGGTACAATTTATTTAACTATATATGTCCTTAACTGGAGATGATCTTACAGAGAATGGAAATTTAGGACCATTTTATCAAGACATTGACCCTTATTGTCACTGCAGACGAACTCATTATAAGGCCGTTTGTCCACCGCCGCCGTCACCGGGACGTCACCGAGAACGAGATGACGGCACCGATTTAGCGATTCATACATTTACTATAGGCTGTTTCTCCACCGCCGCCGACTCTTGGCTCGTGGCCGATTCGGCGACGGCGGCGGTGGACAAACAGCCTATAGTAAATGTATGAATCGCTAAATCGGCGCCGTCATCTCGTTCTCGGTGACGTCCCGGTGACGGTGGCGGTGGACAAACGGCTAAAGAATCGTGTTCGCATCATGTAACAAGCGGTGTGCACGAAGAATGTTATCCTAACAATCACTCGACGCTTGAGTGACTTCACTCTCACAAATGTCTGAAATTGGCAGTCTATGAATTGAAGAAGATCATAAGATCACTAACTTGAAGAAAAACACACTAATTGGAACATAAATATATGTCTCTAATAACTAATTTATATATTAATACGAGAGAGAAAACTTATTACGCGAACGGAGTGTGTTTGGCAAAGTTAAAGTTTATATGAGGGACGAATGCTAAAATTTAGAATGATTGAATTACGGTCGAATTTCGACCACTGTGCACTCGCAACTAGTAATACAAACAACACCACTTCAGGATTTACAACTTGAGAAGTATTGGAAAAACTAAATACAAGTTTGATTTTTATAGCTAGAAGATTTCTAGGTTTCTGGAAGATCTTTTTTTGCGGTTTTGCATGCACGTAAATAAAATATTTTTTATTATCATTTTGAAAATAAAAAATATTTTATTTAGCAACAAAAAGAACACCATAAGACGTTATCTAAGTGTTGAGAGTGCATAATAACTAAATGGTTTAGTCGGTAAAATATGTAGGTACCTAATAAGGAACCTCTATAAGTTCCTTATTTAGCTTTGGTTAAACCACTTAAACCCTATTATTTAGCTTTGGTTAAACCACTTAAACCCTATTATTTAGCTTTGGTTAAACCACTTAAACCCTATTATTTAGCTTTGGTTATACCACTTAAACCCTATTATTTAGCTTTGGTTAAACCACTTAAACCCTATTATTTAGCTTTGGTTAAACCACTTAAACCCTATTATTTAGCTTTGGTTAAACCACTTAAACCCTATTATTTAGCTTTGGTTAAACCACTTAAACCCTATTATTACTTACTACAATTACTACTATTCACTTTCACTATTATCATTATTTTCCATTTTTTTTTCAAGCTAACTTTTTGTCTACTCTTTATTTAGCTCTGCGAGTCTCAAAAACTTCACCAAACAATTATTCTAAATCACCTACATAACCGTATTTTAAGTCCACAAGTGTATCCACATGTGGATATAAGATATCGAAAATAACTCCATGGATCCATGTGCATCAATAAGGAAAATAATTACAATAGATCCACACGTGTATCGAATAGTGGAAAATGTATCCACAGATCCTTATATATCTTCATCATCATCATCATCAGCCGGTAGACGTCCACTGCTGAACATAGGCCTCCCCCTTAAATCGCCACAACGAGCGGTTGGTAGCCGTTTGCGCCCAACGGCTTCCCGCGATTCTTACTAGATCGTCGGTCCACCTTGTGGGGGGCCGGCCTACGCTGCGTCTTCCAGTCCGTGGTCTCCACTCGAGAACCTTTCTTCCCCAACGGTTATCGGTTCTATGAGCGATGTGGCCTGCCCATTGCCACTTCAACTTGCTAATTTTGAGAGCTATGTCGGCAACTTTAGTTCTTCTGCGAATATATCTTAGTAAGCCGTATTTTATAATCCGTTCGTATTTTTCATCTATTCTATTCTAGTTTATATTTTTCTGCTGTGCATATATTTTCAGCATTATAGAACTGAATCTACCTACAGCTGCATATATGTATAGCTACGTCGACAATGGAAACGGATGGGCGGATCGGAATGTCAGCGCTCGCTCTGTGATTTCATACAATTCGTACATATGAATTCATCAGCTCACGTACATGAAGTTCATTGTAATTTGTGTGTGTTGGTGGTTATTTGACTTTGGTATTGTTCTGTTTGATTTTTATTAATGTACTCGACCTATTAGTGTGCTGGTAAACATGACTCTACTTAATCTTATTCTACACATTAGATATCAATTTGTATCTGACAGTAAAGTAACTATTGTCTTTTGAGAAAATGCGCTCAGTTATTCTTTTCTTTTCTAGGTGCCTATTGCCCAGATCCCTTAGCCTTATTGTATTACCCAGACCAGTGTAGTTAATAGTTTATGCCAACATTTCAACAGTTATAATTCACACCTTTCAACCAATCAGCGTGTCTAATTGTATATATGATTAACAGTATTTTTGCCTTATAAATCAAACTAACACTTGTTTGTAGGTAACTGTTGCTCTTTGATGAACGCTAATTGACAACTTATTGATATTATAAGAAACAAAACTTGATTCCCAACTCTGTTGCAACGTGTTAAGAGCGTAAAAAATTGGAAAACTGGGTAGGTATAAACTAGAATGCGTTCCGCTTGCAAGCTCGGTCTATGGACAGCCATGTTACGCAAACACTGAAAACAATAATAATAAACTTTAATCTGAACAGAATAAAAACTAGAATAGCTTGGTAAGGCTTAACATGCTTGGAAAAACAGTGTGACTAGTTTTAACAAGGAGAGAACATTTTAATTCAAACTAATAGACATATTCTAAATACAAACACAATGAAACTCTGTTAGAATTGAAATCTGTAAAATATGTAATATCTACATAACTAACCATAGACGAAAAAGGGGGAAACCGATATACGTACTACATAGTAGGTTCTTATTATTTCATGAATCTCAGCATAGTCAAGAAGGCCCGTGTTCGACGAGAAATATAAAAAAATAATAAACCTCTTTGAACTAGCCTCACATCACCTTATAAACACCAGCTTTAGAACAAAACAGATCGTAACCACATTTGTTTTGGAGCTGCAAACAAATGCCCAATGCCGAGCTCTAGTTCTAAATATAGGGAGTTTGGTGATATACGCAAAAAAAAAAAGGGTTATTTAGATGAGCATAATAAATATATTTGTGAAATGTTTACCATAGAAATGTGAAATTTATTTTGGCATGTAAAAACAAACACTTTATTAAACATAAGTTGTGCTATTGCATAATGCTTGCCATCTAACCGCAGATACTGTATTGGTGACGTCTCGAGATATCTCTTGTTGTCCCTTTCTAACCTAAAACCCGCAGCCATTTCCGAAAGAGATATTAAAAATGTATACACGAAACGTCTATTTTGACAATCATCTGTCTTGGGTGCGGCATGTTAATGAGATTAGTAAAAGGGTTAACTACTCTTTTCAATCTCTTAAGCGTCTCCAAAAGTTTTTACCCTTTGAAACTAAAATTACTCTTGCTCAAACACTCATGTTACCCCTTTTAGACTATGCCGATGTCTGTTTTCTTGACGCCACCGAGGAACTTCTAAATAAACTGGAACGTCTTCAGAATTTGTGTATCCGATTCATATTCGGGTTGCGCAAGTTTGATCACGTCTCCATGTTTAGATCCCAGCTAAAATGGCTTCCCATTCGTCGTCGACGTGATCTTCATGTTGTAACTTTTCTCTTCAACACTCTTTTCAATCCTTTAGCTCCTTCTTACCTCCGTGAGCGCTTCGATTTTCTTGTCCTACCGGAGATGACTTGTAGGTCATCTAAGTCCCTCCTTCTCAAAACCCCTCCTCATTCCTCCAGTCGCTATGGCGGTTCCTTCACTGTCCATGGAGTCAACCTGTGGAATTCTCTACCACACTCTATCCGCGCAAGTCCATCACTAAGCACTTTTAAGCTTAGAGTCAAAGAGCATTACCTGTCCTTGTAAGCTTTTAGGTTATTTATTATGTATAAGTTCAAAATTCAAAATTCAAAATTATTTATTTGGAACATAAACAAAGTACAATAGACAAATGAAAACGTTGACAACTGCAAAAGTTAAAAAAAAAAAAAACTGAGAAGCAGTGTCAGCGCCCTCTTCCAAAACCAAACCGAACAACGTTCCAGCTTAAAACAAGTCGATACAAGGAAATGTTTATTCTAAATATGATTATGATTTTAAGTTGAATACTGCGTGTGTGTGAGTATGTGTGTGGTGAGTGTTTGTGTGGTGTGTGTGTGTGTGTGTGTGTGTGTGTGTGTGTGTGTAGATGTGAGTGTGTGTGCGAGTTTGTGTGTGAGTGTGTGAGTGCATACGTGTTCGCTTGTTGTTAAGTTTGCTAGGTAGGAGAGATCAAAATATTCTCGGTATCATCGTACGTTAGTGACTGAAGCCAGGTTTTGCATTTAATTTTACATCTGTGGAATGACAGCGGATAAATGTCAATAGCTTTGTTTACTCTGTTGTACAAGGGACAGCTTATATAAAAGTAGTGTCTTCCAGCTAGGGCAGTTCTGCGGGGCTGTATGCTGCAAACCATATCAGAGCGACGCTTAAGAGAGCTGAAAACTGGATCGAAAGAAAGTTCACCGTGTTTCCGCAAAACTGTCGCTAGGACAAATAGTTGACGCACTGTAAGAACTTCACAGATCGAATATAGGGTAGCAGTGGGTAAGAGTCTAGATTTAGAAGTCATGACCTTCAATACAGCTCTCTGGGCTCTTTCCACTCTCAACATGAGAGTCTTAGTAGAACCGCCCCATGCAGTTATACAATAGGATAAAACCGATTGAGCTAGAGCATAGTAAACCATTTTAAGGCAAAGAATGTCAGCGCTGTTACGAAGTTGCTTAAAAATGTACATTAATTTTCTGATTCTGGACACTGTACACTCAATATGCGGCACCCAAGACATAGTTCTATCCAACCAGACACCTAAATATTTAATACTTAGAGTGCGTTCCAATTTGGGACAGTGGCATGGGTTTGGTCCTGCTGCAGAACAGGCATGGGCACGAAGAATGAAAGAGGAGGGAGGTTGAGTTCTGATACTAGGGGAGAAAGTTATGAATTTAGTTTTAGGAACATTTAGAGTAAGAAGGTTCTGTGAGAGCCATGTCAGGACCGATTTAAGAGCAGATTCCGCAAGTGAGTTAGCCTCTGCCCAGTCGTGACCTGCGATTAGAAGAGCTGTATCATCAGCATACGTAAATATACTGCAGTTCGGGAGAGACAAATTGCACAAGTCGTTAATGTATATAAGAAAGAGAGTGGGTCCAAGAACACTGCCCTGCGGGACACCGAAACTTATACCCTCTTCCTTGCTAGACAAATTATTAATTACGACTACCTGTCTGCGGTCGGAGAGGTAGCTCTCAAAAAGGCTGTTTGTAATACCTCTAATACCAATCTCCGCGAGTTTATCCAATAGGATGGGGACAGAGACAGTGTCAAATGCCTTAGATAAATCAATGAATATACCAATTGTTTTAAGCTTTTTGTCAAGGTTTTTGACAATCGCAGTAGTGAGTTCAGTAACAGCATCTTCAGTCGACCTGTTTCTTCTAAAGCCAAATTGGTTATCTGCCAATATATTTTTATCATTAAGGTATTTTATAAGACGGTTGTTCAAAATTTTTTCAAACACTTTTGACAATACGGTGAGAACTGAAATTGGCCGATAATTAGTGACTCTGTCTCTGTCACCTCCCTTGTAAATGGGATGAACTAAAGCTTTCTTAAATACCGAGGGAAAGGTGCCGGCAGACATGCATAAATTATAAAGATAGTTGAGAATGGGAGCTAGGATGTGTCTGGAGCCCTTAACGACAGATGTAGGAATGCCGTCCCAACCGGCGGCACATTTCGTTTTGAGGTTTAAGATAATGTTTTCTATCTCTTCATTGTCAGTGGGATATAAAGCCATAGAGTCGAGAGGAGCTGAATTAGGAGGGTTTGGGAAGTCTTTCTTATGTGTTAGATACGGTTGGGTTAGGTGTAGTTTAGAGGCCAAGTCTTTTCCCACATTTGCAAAGAAACTGTTAACCATATTGAGAGAGGTGGATGGGTTTACAGACAGTGTTAGTAGCTTCTCAGAGGAAGATTGTTTTATATTTAGGTTTGCAATATCCTTGATAATATTCCACGTTGCCTTTGGATTATTCCTGGCCTTCCGTAGCTCGTCACGTTCGTATTCGCGCTTAGTTTTTTTTAGAAGATTGTTACAAAAGTTGCGGTAGCGGGTAAATATAGTCTTTTTTGTTAGATTTTCTCTGTCTTTGTTAAATTTTCTGTACAGCGAGTCTCTGTGTCGAATGCACCTCAGAAGACCAGGAGTAATCCATGGCTTTATGATGCGCTTTTTATTTGAAATGCTATATTATTTATATAATATTATTTATTATAAATTATTTACATATTTATAATAAGTAGGTATATTATTTATATTTTGTATAATATATTATGTTTATCTCTAATGTAGGTATAGTATATAGGTATTATTATTATTTTTTAATATGGTTAAGTGTTGTATTTATTATAGTATATGCTATATATTAGTATTCTACTCCAATGTCATTCTCTGTGCACGTACCCACCTCTATAATCAAATATCTCTATCTTCAAAGGTTTGCTGGAAGAAAACTCTTATTAGGGTTAAGCTCGCCTTTGTACATGTCCATTTTGTAAGCTATTTTTATCTGTAAATCTATTTGTGTACAATAAAGAATAAAAAAAAAAATAAAAGAAACGAGAATCTTACCAAACGTAGACAATATCCTAGAATTAGACAGAATAATCGAAAACGAATAACGTTAAGGTAGATTAAATACTTCCTACTACGATATCTAAGTATTAACATTATTCAATACATCACATATTGTCCCTAAACATAAAGTATAGAGTTGTTGCAACCAGTTTCAATTACAATCGTTGTGTTGTAACATCCTGCACTCTGCGCCGGAATAGCGGTAATTACACCAGTGTGGTAACCGTTTAGGAGTGCTCGATGAAAGGCCTAAAGGACATTGAGTTGTTTGACCGTGGCTTTGTGTGAAAGCCATCCACCCATATCTAAATGTTGCATTATTTCGTGATCTTATTTTTCATACATGTAATGTAAATGTCTGGATTGGTAGCTAGCTCCCCAGCCCCAGATGACATTAAAAAATAACTCAGTTGCCTGATTAACAGATTGTTCTTTGACATCTCTTGATTGCTTAACTTTAGCCCCAAAGACGGAAAGCTCAGCTCATTATTTACAAGTTTACAATAATACTTAAAAGTTTCGCCGGAAGACCTCTCCATATCGATCAGCGTCAACTACTGAACATCGTATCCAGAGCGACCGATCTTGTACGGCCAGCAACCAACAGGCCCCGGCTTGGAGTAGAACAAGCTCGAGGAAGTGGGCACCACCGCCTTACCTTTATTTGCCGCCAAATAGCAGTACATGGTATGTTCCTGTAATTACTGGCACATAGGCATAACAGCTAAGTCCTATAGTATGGCAACGTATCCACATAGAGGTCAAGACAACATAATAGCTTGTTTTGAATTCTATGTGGATATCCATGGGCTGCAGTAGCCACTTAACATCTGGTGGACTGCATGCTCGTTTGCCATATAAGTTGTATAAAATATATATATATATATATATATATATATATTAGTTTCACTGGTCTCCGGTCTAAAGCAACGTTTTTACATAACCACGCGGAACTCTGCTGCACGCACAAAGGCAGTAAAGGCCAGTGAAAACGCTCCCATGTGCACACGCACCGTTCCGTATTGTTCATAGGAAATTCTGTTTTTATTGTGTTGTCCGTTCGTCTGAACGTGTATATATTTAGACTCGATAATAAATAGAAAGACGTTAACAACATTTGCAATAAATAAATTGAACTTCATCAAAACCTTCTTGAATTCAAAATACTCAAAACTCTAATCGTAGTTAGAAAAAAGCATTATCATAAAATTGTTAATTGGAAAAACATAGACAATTTTATTCGTCGTTATTTATTTCTTGACGACTTTGCTGACAAATGTTCACCCTGAAAAGACTTACCTATAAGATCTAGTCGACTCGCCACGGCATACGAGCCGTTTTTACTGCCAAGGTGCGACAAATCGCCAATCGATGTTTTACATCAAAATACCTATTACCTATTAACCATAGAAGTATGTAAGTACAATAACTGTTTTATGAATTCATCCATTTTTTGATTGACTGTCAAAAAAAGTATAAATCCGGCTCTATGGAATATGTTTTTTTTTTCCGAAATAGGCGGTAGGTAACGGTTGCCGCCATTTTTGACATAGACAAATAGGAAATACTTTTTTGCATTAAATAAAACCAATAGGTACTTAGAAAACCTTAATGCTACTTAGTAATTCCTTCCAGGTAACCCTTGTCTAATGTAAAGTAGAATGGGCAACATCCAGGCTTAGTATAATAATAGACCATTGTCAGTCTATAGTTTGAAAAGCCAATAGATAACGTGTCGAAACTTTTAATGCAACTTTTGTGAAAATATAAGCATGATTTTTGACGTGATGGGTGGAGGTCAATTTTCCGTTGGTCGACGTATTGCGCACTTCAATAGCCTGTCGATGGATTGTTACAACGATTTTGCAATTGTTATAATGGTTTTGATTGACCGCTGATGGACAATAGAAACCCATAACGTTTACAAGGACTCCATGTTAACAGTTTGGAAACCGATTACCATTTTTAAGGAACGAATATAGATACATGTTGAATTTACAATATACAAAAGAATCCGTATATAATTACCGATTTTCGACTAATGATCCGTTAGCCCATGTCTATCATCTGACAGCCCGGTTTAGGTTGTTAGGTTAGATGGTTCAGGCTCCTCAACTATTGAGCCGCATTTATATGTCACTGTCATGTGAATTATTGTAGGAGTGTGTTAGCATACGCCACAAACCGTTAAGCGATTTCACTTGGTTTTTGCCGCTAATATTGTACTTTTAAGTCAAAAAAACCGAACACTGCTATTTAAAGATGTTATATATCATGATTAATCATCTAAAATTGTCCCCCTTGACAGTATAGATAGCTCAACTGCTCCAGATCACTAGTAAAGGTATCCCTAAGACACTGTCGTCATTATTATTGTTAAAAAAAACTAAACCACAAGCCACAACCTAATAAAGATTGATGAAATGATGTCAATAACAATGGTGCTGATATGGACTTTCGAGATTGCTCGCTGCACGTTTTTTTTTAATCTGACCGCGAGGCAAGGCAATCTGGCTTATACAGCCACAATGTCGTCGTAAGAAATAAATAAGATACAGTTGATATGTTCATGACTTTAGGAAGCATTTATGTGATTAAGCTTGCCCTGTACAAGGGCAGCTTCTGCAGTCTGCGTTTCTATAAATATTTTGTTCGTTAATGTAGGTACTGACGAAAACAAAAATAGAGGACATGCACAGAGGCGTTTAACCCTAATAAGAGTTTTCTTCCAGTAAACTGTAAGTACAAATATTCATTATGGAATTAACTATATTAGGTAAACTTATTTTAAAAATTGTTTGTATCTTTACCCGCCATTTAGCCTATATTATACGCGTTTGGAGTTGAGTTTAAAAATAAATAACACACACAAGGGCAGATCCAGGGGGAGCGTCATGGGGGTCATGACCCCCCCCCCCCTCTGGACAGGGTCCTGGACCTAGGTGGAACACTAATTAAAATTATTAAACATAATGTTTTTATATATTTTTTGTCACAATATAGATTTTATGTAAGTACATTCAATTTCAATATTTAATTAAAGTAATATAATAACTACAACAACAAAACAATAACACAAACGAAAACTAAAAGAATTCCAGAGCGCGTCGTTACGTGACGTAGGCCAGTACGAGACTAAAAACCCTAGTAAAAAATAGTGATGCGAACGGTACAATACGGGCGCCATCTGGGAAGTGCAGGGGAAGCGGTCGGGGAGTCACATTCCTAGCAGGTCCCAAGTTATCGCGCACGAGTAATATGTATAGAAAAACATCCAGACCCGGAACAAATATCTGTAGACCATGCAAACATTTGTTCCGCAGCGGGAATCGAAGTGAGTATCTCTGCTCCTGAGTCTCAGGCGGCTAGTTGTCCACTGCGCCACGGAGGTCGTCGATAATGCACCACAAGACAGACCTAGGACAAATATTTGCAGAACTTGCAAATACTGCGGCATTATTTGTTCGTATACTACCGTTACAATCAGTACACTAGACTATGCTGTTTCGCAATTAGATTTACATTACAAGACTTGCCAGTAACGTACTATGCGTGTCTGTACTCTGTAGGTAACCGCAGAAGCAACAGTCAAAACGAGAGAAACGATGCAAATGTTACGTTGCCTTGATTTACCGTGGCAAAGTAATAATTGACGGTGAAAAATAAAAAAAACATGTGCAAATATGTTTTACTAACAAAACAAGCAATAAAGGATTAACAATTTTACGAGGTATATAAGACAAAAGTGTTTTCTTCAGTTGGTCCTTTGTCGTAAAATTGTTTTATTTTATCGTGACGCACATCATGTTGTTCTGAAAAGCCTTTTATAAAAATAATGTCGGCATTTGATGGTTTATTTTTTAGGGTTCCGTACCCAAAGGGTAAAACGGCACCTTATTACTAAGGCTCCGCTGTCCGTCCGTCTCTCACCAGGCTGCATCTCATGAACCATGATAGTTAGACAGTTGAAGTTTACAACAAACGTGATTATTTGCCGTTTTTATAGATAATGGTACGGAACCCTTCGTGCTCGAGTCCGACTCGCACTTGGCCGGTTTTTTTTATTTTTCGCGTTATGAATTTGCCATAACGCGAGCTTGCTTTTAGATTTTAAACTTTCAAATGCTATAAGATCATCAGAGAGCGTCGTTCTAAATTATCTTGTCATATTAAAACTAATTGGATCCTAAGGCCCGGCGCCCATTATCGGCATCGGCAAGGAAAAGGATCCTTCGGCATCCTACATGCAAGCGCACACTATCAGCAATTATGCTTTGGCATGCTGCAACGTTCTTAGGGATGACGAAGCGTCCTTAAGGATGCCGCGCCGTCCTGTAGCTTGCCGAAGCGTCTCAATATCGTATTTCTCATCATAACAGTCTCAGAGTTGTTACAAGCTATACTACGGCCGTTCAGAGAATGCGTTCCTGACACGTCGCGATTGAACTGACGACGTAACTTTGTAATGGCGATGGCGTTGCAGTTACGATAAAAATATTATTGCTGGTTGTTTACCGTTTTAACAATTGATGAGCATTAAAACAACATCATTATATCAATAATCAATTAATGTTATAATTTTGTGCCAAACTGAGTGTCAAATAACTTGGTAAACAATATTTTTCTAAATCTAAACTGCGCTATTACAAGGTTATGTCAGCGCTTTATATTTGTAATTAATTAATTACTAATTTAAAACGAAAATAATCTTAAAAATAACGCGGCGGTTCATTTTGGAGGAACGGTAACGAACTCAGTGTTATGTTGTGCCCATCACTAGTCGTGACTAACTGATAGGTGTCAGGAACGCATTCTCTGAACGGCCGAAGTTTTTTTTTATAGTTGTCTGAATTGTATTTAATATGGTGGACTGGGATCTAGTGTTCATAGCAACTCTTGCTGAAGAAGAAGAGAAATCTAATCAATCAAGAAGATTTTGTATTGTATAAACACTCATGTAGACGAACTAAATTAATAAGCTTTTCTTCCGCTATGACATTCGATGTGACAGCAAACAACCGGTACACACAGCGATTACCTCGATTGTGTTGTGTGAGTCAAATGATGCAAATCGCGGATGCCTTCCCTCGCCCCGCAGGGCAAACTATCTCCCGAGTGTTGCCTCGGCGCCGGCGGCGTACCGAAGGTTGCCGAAGCATCCCGAAGCATTCTCAAGGCTGCCAATACACCAGCCTCAAGCATACCGAAGCGGTATTTTTGTTATTACGACCACATATCACGGAACTTTCTACTTTATTGCCATTATGTTATAGTATATTGCTATTTGCCACCTAAAATCCTCAGTCGTACCGATGCCGATAATGGGCGCCGGGCCTAAGCTTTTGACAGTACAAATAATATTATTAACTTATCCACTTGCCCAATCAAGGCAAATCGATTTAAACGCAATTAGCGCTAGTTAAGTGGGTCCTTAGCGAACTTATTGAACTCTGTGTTTCCACAGGTTAAATACTTGTGTAGACTTCTCAAAGTGTACACATGGCTACACATCAAGCTATGCATTTCCAGTATAAGCTAACCTCGCATTGTGTAGGCTTTTCGTAGAATGAGAGGTCAGCTTATACTGGAAATGTATAGCTTGATGTGTAGCCGCGTGTACACAGATATTTAGTTTAGTTTAAACATAATTAGGAAAAACAAAATATATAGTTACTAAGTAGTTGCTGCTTCCATTCTGATCTTTCCCGAGCCACTCTGTTCCACATCACACCTGCCACTTTATCACTTTTCAGAATGGAAAAGGTTGGAGGCCTTTGCCGATTGGCAAACAGATCTACAGAAAATAAGCAAGCTGCAAATACTAGAATAATGTTATATTCGGATTAGAATATTGTTATTAGTTAAGTTGATCTGAATAAAAGGCTAGATATATTATTATTAGTATACATAGTTGCTGCTTCATTAGTCCTTCATTCATTACGCACCTACATAATCTTTTTCTTGTGTCACACTTTGTTTTTCTAGTGTTTTTGTTGTCCTTTACTTAATAGACTAGTGGTAATGTTCTGTTTTACCGACTTCAAAAAAGAAGGAGGTTGTCAATTCGTCGGAATCTGAGAGATGACCTCCGTGGCGCAGTGGGCGTATAGCCGGCTGAGACGCAGGAGGTAGCGGGTTCGATTCCCGCCGCGGAACAAATGTTTGCATGATCTGTAGATATTTGTTCCGTGTCTGGGTGTTTTCTATATAGCATAAGTATGTATTTACGAAAAAAAAAAGTATATAAGCATTCGATCAGTTATCTGGTTCCCATAGTACAAGTTCTGCTTAGTTTGGGGCTAGATAGCGCTGTGTGCAATGTCCAGCAATATTTATTTATTATTTATCTAATTTTTATGTAGGTATGTTCCCCGATTACTCGAAGACGCCCGGACCGAGAAATCGGATTCGTGAAATTATTTTTTTGTTTAAATGACTTCCCAGGTAGTATTGGCATCAAGTCTGATGATGGAATCCCAAAAACATCGAGGGCAACCCTCAAATTTTTCGACGCAATTCGGTTTTATGGTTTTACCTCAGAACTCCGTCATTTATCAACCGATTTGAAACTCTTTTTTATTTGAAAGGATTTACTTTGGTCTCATAGAAATTTCATCAAAATCAGTTCAGTAGTTTGGTTAAGTCGGTTATGTTTGTGTTAAAAAGTTACTTGTTTACTTAATAGACTAGTAGTATGTTCTGTTTCTGTCAAATAAATATTATATTTTCCTATTAGTTTAACTCTAGATTAATTTGTAGTCCACTTCTAGTTGGGTGGTTGGATTGATATAGGTAACTAACTGCCGCCCGCTACTTGTTTAAATTGGACGTATTTGTATGATTTAAAAACTATCTTAATCATATTTAGGCACTAAATGCGATCAACAGCGCGTCGTTGCGCAAATCACCCATAATCAATTTGAAATTCAAGTACGATTAAAACGATCTTCATTTATGAATGAATCGTGCGCATAAGGCCACAGATACACAATATTAATTATAAAGGTTAGAACCTCTGGTTTAGCCACAGAATAGATAAAACCCCAGAACAAGTGAACGCGCCTAATACGTCAACATCTACTACAAGTAGAGTACGCCGCCATTAGTCAGTCTGTGACCGTCGCGTCGTCACGCGTGATATGTTTTACAGTGTTCAATTTAATTGGATTAAGCCTTCTTGTGTCGTCCCAACGTGTAAAAATTCAGCTGGGCTCAAAGAAAACAAGATGGGATCACATTTCATACGTAAATAGCGCATTTTGATGTTGTTATTTGATTATTGAATAAATTGTTCGGTTTGTAATAGTCGTAAATAATGATCTTCCATTTAATGGTGTATCGAGTTATTATTTTCCCTATTCTAGAATTCTGAGATTAAAAACTTTTATTAGTTGTAGTTTTAAATTATAATAGTGATTCGCCCCGAATTGAGATCTCGTAAATCTCCCAATATATTATTTTAGGGCGATTTGCGCACGATTCCTAAACGTATTTAGTGGTTAAATATGATTGAAACAGTTCTCAAATCATACAAATTTAAACATGTTTAATGTTAACAGCTTTTTTTATTACAATGACCCTCTTTTCGGCTTTGTACACCCAAAACAGATAACCCTGAATATAATAGTTGTAGTAATTAGTATATTTTTTGTGTCAATCCTATCAGATCAGGTATAAAATGTACCTGTGATACCTGTGTAGTCTATACTAATATTATAAAGAGCAAAGATTTGTATTTTTGTGTGTGTGTATGTTTGTAACGAATAAACTCAAAAACTACTGGTCCGATTTCAAAAATTATTTCACCATTAGAATGCTTCATTATCCCTGAGTAACATGAGCTACTTTTTACCCGACTGCGCAGGAGGTTAATGTTTGTATTGACAAACCATGCGTGCGAAGCCGGAGGCAGGTCAGCTAGTATTAGATAATTTGGATTTCGTTAGTTGTATCTTACCAAAAACATTTACCCCAAAACGGGTATAAGCTAAGCTAGCAACATTACGCGGGTGGGAGTGAGGTGGGTGCGGGACACGGGTTTCGTTTTATGGACACGGCGCACGGCTTGCAATCGCAGCTGAATGCGTCTTCTGGTGTTTTATCAATTCTGTGGGTTTAGCGTAGGCCGGATTGCGACACTATTAGTAAACATTTGATTATTGACCAAGTATTTGAGATTTGAATGGCATCCGAACTGCGCATGACCTAAAGGCTAGGCTTATAAATCATAACAATTAAGTACTATTAACAAAGGAACAGTCAGCGTTGTACATCTACCTAGCTTTTACAAGCTTCTATTATATTATGCGGTACATATAAAATGATGTGGTGATTGACGAGGCATTTTAAAGTGGAGACGTAGACTCATGGAGTAGGCATTTATAAGTATAAGATTTACTAAACAGCACATCGTGGTAAAAGTTAAGTGCAACCGACTTTCGACTTGATTTATCCAGATGTTGAACATATTTAGATCTCATAGTTGGTACGCAGCACTATGCAGGTAACCTATCCCAATAAGGGAAGTCAGGCCTCCTTTCGCATTTGGCACTGCCCAGAGAACAGAGAAGCTCAAAATCGTGGGCTCATAGTCAGGGCCGGATTAACCCTATCGGGGCCCCTAGGCAATGCAATTCTCGGGGCCCCTTTCCTTTACCCTTTTCTTAGTTTTTAAAATATATTTTTTCTATTACAAAAGTCGAGTCGATCAGATCGACTCCTGCGTTTTGATTTCATTGAAATGATTTTAATGAACAAATTTTAGTTATAGATAAGTACGATGGTCCAGGTCACATGATGGAATAGGAAAGATAAATGAGACGTGACGCGGTTATTTTAAATTTATTCTTGTTAAATGTAATATAATATATTGTACCTATAACGAAAGAAAATATTTTTGTGAAGTAGGTACAATAAGTGTAAATAGCAACTCTTCTAATTTTTTTAGATAGAAAATCGTTTAAAACATCTTGGAAGTTGACCATTAAGTAAAATATATTTTTCTATGGCAACATTACCGAATGTAAATACTGGGGAATGTCACGAATGAAACTTTTTTTTTTACTTAACGCGCGGCCCGCATCGACTAGGCCCCCGTGCGCCCTAGACGGTGCGGGGCCCTTAGGCAGTTGCCTAATCCGCTTTATGGATAATCCGGCCCTGCTCATAGTAATATTACATTACAAAATATAGTAACTTAATAATGATGATTAGGTACAATGATAGATAAATTAATTGGAAACGGCTCGATTTTCCACGATAAGAAAGTTGCAGTTAAATTGAATAATAACGACCACAAAAGAGAGGTACAATCTGCAGGTTTCGAACCTGACAAATTAGATAAAGATAAATGTATTTGCTTTAACATAATGTGTAAAGGTCTTAATTATGTAGGTACGTTTCAATTACATCCTGCCTTAGGTGAGTATAGACTACAACATTTTCTCGAGCATTTCTGTGTAATGTAACGTTCTTACAAATGGTACAATACAGGCAAAAGCTCAGTTTCCAAAGCATTTCCATGTAATGTAACGTTCCTGGGAATGCTCGGCATTGTTATGTAACGGGTAAATGCTCACAGCGAGTGTGCATTTACCAACATTTCGTTGTACCTTGCTTTCATTCTTCTTTGAAATGGCTCGTGCAAAGGCTCGACGAAATGTTACACCAATACGCTCGACGAAATGCTCACCAATATGCTCATTGGTTTGTACAATAGGCTGTAACAAAGAGGCGAGCGTGCTCGACGTTTAGGATGATACACTAGAACATATCACAGAGCGGCTCGTTGTTCTGTTACAAGTAAATGTTGTAGTCTATACTCACCTGTATATTCTAGAATGCAAATTTCAAAAATACAATAGAACTTCTGAAATTTAAAGTTATTATTTTAATGTACAATCATCATATAAGGCATGTATTAATAAATCAATTAATAAATTAATTTAATTTAATTTAAATTATTTATATAAAAATTAAATGTCAAAGATAGCCTAAAATTATATTAGAGAATGATTACATCCACCGAGCCGCTTTGAGCTCGCGTGTGAACATTCTTGCTATCGAGAGTAGGAGTCACATCAATGAATACTGATAATGATAATCATTTGAAGTTAGGACCAATTCACCAACATCTTGTAGGTAGGTACCTTAGTAAAATGTAATCACAGACCATAAAAATCTTAATATATAAAACAAAGTCGGGTTTGTTCGAACACTTATACGTAGGTATAACTCGAGAACGGCTGGACCGATTTTCATAGTTTTTGATTTGTCTCCGTCGCGAATAACAGAATAACTATTAAAATATTGGAAAAATTCACGCAAAAAGATATTATTAAGAAAAATAATTTTCTAATACATTGATGCAGATAATGATGGCCGACGTATATTGACAGCCTGCGTCATATGCATGTCAAGGCGGTACGAAGTTCACCGGGTCAACTAGTTTATGAAAAATGATTTATAAAATATTCCTTTCTCGACCTGCTGCTATATGTACCCAAATATGGTATCCAATTTGGGTAGCTCTAGGTCAAACGAGGAATTCGGAAAAGTCTCCATTGGATATATCTAATCGAACTTGGCTACAAACAAGTAGGTAAATATTCCCAGATAAGCTAATTTTGGTGAATCCTTTGATCTACAAAAGGTTCATTCTTGTTATTAATCGTCAGGCGCCACAACCATAAAAAAACAGTGGCACGCCAGGAGTGCCGACAGAAGTGAACACTTGAATAGAAGCAGATTAAACTGCATATACCTACTTATATACAGAGGTGTTGGTAACGGTAACAGTGTCGCGAGTTCAATAGTTTTTTTCCATCTCAAATTATATACAGAGGTGTCGGTAACGGTAACAGTGCCGCGAGTTCAATGGTTTTTTCCCATCTCAAAAATGCCCAACGCGCTTACAAATGTTACAAATGTGCCCTACTATTAGGGTTACCAGATGAAAAAATCTAAAGTCCGGAGAAAATGCCTGATTTCCATTGAAAAATCCTGAGATTTTTTACAGTATGAGAATTTTCTCCCAAACGTACTTAACAATTTTAAAAAGTCGTAACATTATCGTTTTTATACCTGCTGCGGATCTCGCTCACGCGTTGCAATAATAAAAGAAAAAACCTTACTTAAAAAGTTATCTTCACATATTAAGTACACATATGATAAAACTGATTAAGTACCTTCTTGGATATATAAGTTTTGATTGTAATCGTGCAATTATTACCAAAGGAAGATTATTTTTAGTTTGTTTAACTTTTTATTAGAGATCTTTTAAATGTAAGCTGTATTTTAATTGAAAATTCTATAAATCCTGAGATTTCATGAGATTTGCAAAATCCAGCAGCAATCCTGAGAAGAGAGGTAACCCTACCTACGATGCACAGCCCTGCGTCCATCACCTTGGGGCATACAGGTGTACAAGCCTCATGTGCCTGTAATTTCACCGGCAACCATACCCTTCAAACCGAAACACAGCAATGCTGCTTGGCGGCAGAAATAGAAATGGTGGTAGTACTTCCCCGGGCGAGCTCTTTCACAAGGAACTCTACTTCTCTTACAAGTAACTCTATAACAAGAATATAACCGACTTAACCAAACTACTGAATTGATTTTGATGAAATTTCTATGCGACCAATATAAAGTATATTCTTTCAAATAAAAAAAAAATATTCCGGTTGATAAATGACAGAGTCTGAGGTAAAAACATAAACGAATTAAACGTCTGTATAAAATTTGAGGGTTGCCGTCGATTTTTTTGAGATCCCGCCTTTAGATCCTGTCTTAGTGGATCTGGGAAGTGCCAACTGGGAAGTATACCTAAACTTTTAAACAAAAAAAGAGGTTCTCGAATCGGTCCCAGACGTGTTCGATTAATCGGGGAACATACTTACATAAAAAAAGATTCCGACGAATTGGAAACCTCCATTTTTTAAGTCTGTTAAAAAGATTGTTTTGATGGAAAAATTAACTAGTACAAACAACGATAAACAAAACAATGCGTCATCAATACAATTTTAATGACTCGATCAACACAGCAAGTAAACAAATGCCATATGTCACATAGTGGAATACCTGGTAGATGAGCCGCCTTGCCCTCCTTCCTCTCTCCTTCATCCTCCTCGCATGTCCCAAGCACAAACACAAACACACACAAACACACAAAAGTGATCCTCACTCGCATTTTCATTTTAACGTCACTGATAGCCCATTTTCTTAAAGCACAGTCACATTTTTGCCGTATGTATTAACTGATGCATTTGTGATGAACACCGAATGTTTGGAAAACATAGCACGACCACTGTTTTCAATCACATCTCCGAGTAGAAAAGAAATAGAAATCTTTAATCGTGTTGTTTAATGGGACGGTACAGACGTGCGCCGTTCACTCCGTTCACTCGTGGCGAAGGTACTGGCTGGCGGTGGGAGATGGTCGCCCCCACTCTGCCGCAGGCTTTCGTTCTGCGTTATCGACAGGGTTTCTAATAGCGCGATAAGCTATCAGATCCACTGTGGACTGTGGTCAATTGAGATAACAAACAGTTCGTTATCTCGATTGTTCTAATATTGAAAAGAGGATCCGTCGATTACTTTGTTTGATAAAATGTAAGGTAACTGGCAACAGTCTAAGAACATTCCTCCGACCTCCGTGGCGCAGTGCGCGAACAGCCGGCTTAGACGCAGGAGGTAGTGGGTTCGATTCCCGCCGCGGAACAAATGTTTGCATGATCTACAGATATTTGTTCCGGGTTTGGTTGTTTTTCTATGTATTATAAGTATGTATTTACAAAAAAATGTATACAAGTATTCTATCAGTTATCTGGTTCCCATAGTACAAGCTCTGCTTAGTTTGGGGCTAGAAAGCGCTGTGTTAAAACTAAGCAAAGCGTTTAGGTAACTACTATGGGAAGTTGGGAACCAGTAAACCTTTTGCCTGTTGCAACTGATATAATATAATTATCATAGGTAAATAAGTTATATAAGCTCATTTTTTTAGTAAATACATACATACGTACTAAATCTATACTTATCTACTGAATTGATCGCGCGAAGCGAGATCTCAATCAACTTGGTAAAATCGGCGTTATATGAATGTTTGTTTGTCCGAGGATAACTTTCGAAATGTTTATTCGAACATCGTGAAATTTGGTATATACATAGGTAGTAATGGCACAATTTTTGGTGTGACTAAATGAGCTAAAAATGTTGGGGGGTTGTTGAGATATTGGGGTTCAAGAGGGGTAAAAAAAATTAAAATGAGGCTAACTGGTCAAATGGGACGTCAAATCGGCGTTGTATGTATGTTTGTTTGTCCGAGGATAACTTTCGAAGTGTTTATCCGGTCATCGTGAAATTTGGTATATAGGTAAGTAGGTAGTGATGGCACAATTTTGGTGTGACTAAATGAGCTAAAAATGTGGGGGGGTTGTTGAGATATTCGGGTTCAAGAGGGGTAAAAAAACTCAAAATGGGACTATCCGGTCAAGTGGCACGTCTAAAGGCACGTCTAAAAGGTAAGATTGTGAGTACATTTCGACCCCGTTTTTAGGGTTCCGTACCCAAAGGGTACAACGGCACCCTATTACTTTGGCTCCGCTGTCTGTCTGTCTGTCCGTCTGTCACCGGGCTGTATCTCATGAACCGTGAAAAATAGACAGTTGAAATTTTCACAGATGCTGTATTTCTGTTGCCGCTATAACAATAAATACTAAAAAGAAAATAAAATAAATATTTAAGGGGGCTCCCATACAACTAACGTGATTTTTTTGCTCGTTTTAGCTCGATATTGATAACGGCAACAGGTAGACGCTTGAAATATTCATAAAATATTTAGTTATATATTCACTTTAAAAATAAATAATTAAATTAAAATAAAACACATATTTAAGGAGGGCTCCTATACAACAAACGTGATTTTTTTGCCGTTATAGATAATGGTACGGAACCCATCGTGTGCGAGTCCAACTCGCATTTGGCCGGTTTTAATTTTTAATTTGAACCTTGTAGCTTTTAAGTTATTAGGTAGTCATAATAAAAACTGAACTATGACAAAATTCACAGGATACATCAGTGACCCCACAGTGATGATATTTGGTATGCTTGTAGCTTTAGTGACACAAATATAGGGGAAAGTCTGAAATCCATAATAACTGCAATTCCTACCCCAAAAAAAAAGGAACCACACATAAACTCCCGTTACCTGTAATTTAAATGAAACTGTAGGTCAAGTTATTTGGTTGGTATTTCGTGGCACTATTTTATTAGTCAAACATTAAGGCCGGCTTGCACAACGATCCCTAAACGTATTTAGCGACTAAACATGTTTAAATTTTAAGTACAGTGTAAACTCTATATAACGACACTCAAGGGACTGTACATATATTGACGTTATAGAAAGTTGTCGTTAAATGAAGAGAAAAAAAATCTGTATTAGAAAAATACAGCACACGCAGAGCGACTAAATCCAAAGCGTCTACCAACGTCACTTATCTTCTCTCCCGCCTCTATCGCGCGTATCAGTAAAACTTTTTCGTCAATACCTACACAGTTATATTCTCTTACTTGTCATGTATACAGTTTGAAAGTTTGTGAGCAACTAAGAATATGATAACGTATAGATAAGCCATTACTCCTACTAACAATAACAATCTCCACAAGCAAGCAATCCCAATTTGTAAACAAAAGAAGGGGTTGTTAGAAAGTTCGGTATGTATGATGTCTACAGTCGAGTTTATTACGGGCTAGGATAATAAAGCGACAAAAGAATGTACACAGCTGTGCAGTTTTTACTCATTTTGCCAACTTAAAAAGTACTTTTTAGGGTTCCGTACCCAAGGGTAAAACGGGACCCTATTACTAAGACTTCGCTGTCTGTCTGTCCATCTGTCTGTCTGTCTTTCTATCCGTCAGTCACCAGGCTGTATTTCATGAACCGTGATAGTTAGACAGTTGAGACATTCAAAGATGATGTATTTCTGTTGCCGCAATAACAACAATTACTAGAAACGGAATAAAACAAATATTTAAGGGGAGCTCCCATACAACAAACGTAATTTTTTTGCTCGTTTTTGCTCGTAATTGATAACGGCAACAGTTAGACGCTTGAAATATTCACAGAAGATTCAGTTATATATTCACTTTAAAAATTAATAAATAAATTAAAATAAAACAAATATTTAAGGAAATTTAAACCCATACAACAAACGTGATTTTTTGCTCGATTTTATAGATAACGGAACCCTTCGTGCGTGAGTCCGACTCGCACTTGAGTGGTTTTATTATTATTTAATTGTTGTCGTTATTGAGAGTGGGTGTCACAGAACACAAAAAACAATAGAAGTCGTAAGTAGGCGGGGCCCGCGTAACACCGAGTACGCGGAGTTCCGCGCACTACAAGCTTCGCTCACTTCAGTCGTATTTCAATGTCTGTGGGGAAAACGTACTTCAAAAAAATATAAAAATGACATATTGTGCCGTTTTGCAGTGTAAATATTATAGCCGAACCAAAAATTTAACAAAAGGGGGCATATCCTACCACCGGTAAGTATTATTTTATTGTTTTTTGTTAATTTTGTTTAAAATGCAAAATCGTCAAACAAAATAGACTGTGAATCATACTCCTTAAGGTCGCGTTTCTCTTAAACCTCAACTTAAGCTACTCAATTAGGGATGTGACCCCAATATACTGATGAATGTGTTATCGATAGCTTTAATTAGTTACCCCCTATTAAAAGGTGTATAAGTTTTGGGGCGTTAATTCCTTGTTGTTTTATTGATGATTTTTTGAATGTATTTTAGACCTATGGTGTGAAATAATATAATAACTTCTGTTTTGAGTTTCCCCAAGGCGCAAGACATAAATAAATTTAAAAAACGTACAACTTATGAGTCATCCAGCATACAGAGACATGACCTGGCACCGTGTGACTTTTTCTGTTCCCAAAACTTAAGAACCAATTACCCGATCAACGGTTTTCATCACCAGAAGAGGCTGTCGAAGAGTATGAATAACATGTATCTGACGTCACCACCGGAGGAGTGGCACAAATGTTTTCAAGATTTGTTCAATCTTATGAAAAAGTGCATTGACGCAAAGGGAGAATATTTTGAGAAACAATAAATTCATTTTTGATCATTATTAGTATTTTTTTATTGATTCCGGAAACTTTTAGTGTGCCCCTCAAATAATAATTCAGTATATAATATTCCAGTAATATAATATTTTTTAAGTAAGTATTTATGAGTTGGATACCTGTGATTATGTTAAGAAAGAAAGAAAAGAAAAGCTTTTTATTTCGACCACCACAAATATAACCTGACGTACCTATTTCGTTACCCGTAGTAGGTAGGTGATAATCGATATCGATACATTCGTCTTGTATGCTCATTGGTACATCACTAAGTGAGTAGCGCTGGTATTTGAGCATGCCATTGCATTATCAATATTATTCTTTGCAGTTAGAGACTATAACAAAAATCGTTAGCGACAGCGCCATCTGTTGTTGAGTGGCTTTGTTTTGTGGGTAATCAAGTAACAGCCATTGCGTTATCAGTCTTATTTCTAATTAATGGAGACTAAAATAAAAATATTTTCTAAAGCGCCATCTTTTGCAGAGTTGAAGAAGTAAACTTTAATTTTTTGTTACTGTTTATTTTATTGAATTTTAAACCTTGTTCCATAGTAGCTAAGGTTTTATATCCGTTAAATTGGTTTTATGGTTTTAGGTCTCTTTGAACGATCTCTTTCAAATAAATATAATTTTTTTTTTAGTGTGCTAGTTTTTACATGTGTGAGTTTAGCTACACTGGTTTTCTTAGTAAAAAGTCATCATGCTAGTTCTATTGTTTTTTATGTTCTGTGGTGGGTGTAATGCTATATTGAGTGTATCATTGCATGGGAGACAAGCTAAACCAACCAAAGCTGAGTGATTTCGACACTTTAAGGAGTTTGTTGTTAAATCGAGTGACGTTACATGGAGTTTACACTGTATTTGTATGATTTGACAACTGCTTAAATCATATTTAGCACTATTTAGCGCCAATAAATACGTTTAGGCATCGTTGCGCGAGTCGCCCTAAGAATATTTATTTTTGTGTTTTGGGAGACTCGCGAGATCTCAGTTCGGGGCGAACCACTAGTATTTTAAATTAGAAATTAATTCTCTCTCTGTCTGTTACGTTAACACGGCTGGACCGATTTCGATGAAATTTCATATATAGATAAATTTTGACTGGGATGGGGACATAGGCCACTTTTTACCCTACTGCGCAGGAGGGCAATGTTTTTATTGACAAACCAAGTATAACATAATAGAGAAACACCCTGACCCGAAACAAATATCTGTAGATCAGTAAACATTTGTTCCGCGGCGGGAATTGAACTCGCAACCTCCTGCGGCTCTGCCGGCTATAACGGTTGAATACTGCTCATATATCGATTCCCTATGTTGTTTTATAAAAGCTAAGTTTAGTTGAAGTTTAATAAATAAATACATTTTGTACATAAACCATTTTAATAAATAAAATTTTAACTATTTTAATATTTATGTTTGGGAAATTATGACTTTTTATTACTACTTCCTTATGCATCGCTATCTGTAGACAAGTAGAAATATTAATGCATTGAATCTGAGTGAGAATAAAAAAATATTGTTAATATTTAAAATGTTTAAGGTAGATTCTTTATTGTATAGCGCGTGTACTGTACCTTTTTTATTTTTATTCAAAACTAACCCAATGATTGCAAATGGTAAATGGTATTATAAGTGTTGACCACAATGACCTGATAGTAAGCGATGATGTGGTCTAAGATAAAGCACTAAGATCTATTCACCTATTCACATGCTATTCACTCACATAACTTAGAGATCCGGATTGTGTTTTTAGTTAGGAAAAACGGACGACGATCGACGACATAAAGAAATCCAAGTAAAAGTTCCTAAGCGCCATCTATCGGTGAGTAGCAGAAATTGTAGTAGACAAAAGATGGTGTTGTTGCAAAGAAATCGCCTTTAAAATAATATGTTTTTCTGAGTGCAGTTTACATCCAAATTAAATTTTTTCTTGTGAACATAGAAGGGGATCAAGAATGCCATTTTGAATGTTATTCCAATTGATTTAAAGTTCAAATCACTTCTTCTTTGACTATACCTGTCTCAACTAGGCCCTGATATATTACTTTTCTTACTCTGCGCCAAATGTTTGACCATACACTTCAGCCTCTCTATTTTCTTCTTCATTCGTTTTTTTGATTGCCACAGCAAGTTGAGTCGTTTCTTTCTATTTTCAGCAATAACTTCCAGTCTTCGTACTTTGTACTTAAGCTCTATTACTTCGCCAGAATCGTTGGGGTTTATATTAACAGGTTGTATTTCTGTTATTGTGGGCTGCTGGTCCTCAAATGGCTGAAAGGTATAATTTAGACTTTTAATTAATTTTCAGCATCCTTAGGACTTATGACGCAAAAAAGATTAAATATTAAAAAATATTTATTTGCCCGAATAGGGGTAGAATTATACAGATGGTACAAATTTAAATTGTTTCACCATCTTCAGCCATAGACGATGAATATAATTATTTATTCATTTTTTTGTTGCAAAAAATCGCCTATAAAAAATATGGTTTTTCGGAGTGCATTTTACATACAAATTACATTTTTTTATATTGTATATATTTTTGATATATTCATCATATTTACTACATGCTAAGTGAAATCTTAGATCATAAGTTGCTTTTCGGTCAACTCAATTAAGTGCTGTGTACGCCCGTATAAATTACTATTATGACTATTATTATGACTAATAATAATAGTCATAATAGTAATTTATTGATAATAACCATTATAGGTCAACATCTTGTTTTGTACGTAAGTACATTGTATACAATTTTAATAAAATTCAAATAAAATTCATAAATAAAAACCACAATAATCACAATAAATTAATACAAAATAAGTAATACTCCATCTAAGAGCTATAAGCTCGTCGTAGTTATAAAAATGTTGCTCAATAAGCCTGCGTTTTATTCTTTTTTTGAAAATAAATAAGCTAGGAGCCTGTGTAATAGGCCATACTTACATTTTTTTTAACATACGTATTTGTGAATAAATAAATAATTAGAGATAATGTCAACCTTTAATTTTAGTTACAATCATTATTTGAAGTTCTCAGTCATTAATCATTATGCACTTTTATTTCTACAGCTCGCACTAGAGAAGTCAGACTGCTGACAACAGGCTGGCTACAATTATTGGTAAACCCAATTAAAAAACTCTTGTTTAAATTAGTGCAAAAATAACTTACAGAAATATTGATCATAGGAATTGCCTCTCCTGACAGCCGCCTCAGTCCACTCTCAGTCAAGTAGAAATTGTTGGCCTCAAAGTGTTGGGAGCAAACAGCACTTGATAATGTTGATGTCCATTCATGCTCGCGGTTCACTGCTATTTCCCACCGTTTACGTCTTTCCTTATCCCGTGGAAACCTGCAGACATAGGATAAAAACTCCTTTATTTTGTATGTGTATTGTACTCAAACTACGATCCCCTAACCCATAGTTTCCATATAAAGGATCGTAGTTTGAGATAGGCATAGAATAAAAACTCTGCTTTTAGTTGTATTAAACTCAAACTGCGATCCTTCTATACTTTTTATATGGTTTTGTTCAAGGAGCTTGCCCTAGGTACCTATATTTGGAAACTTACCTGTGAAATGTTATCCCATCTTTGTTTTTTGTTATTTTGGCCGAAGTGTTTTTGCACCTTGAAACAGCGCAGGTTACCATTCTTTATTTAATTTATAAAAGTCGAGACAGGACGACTCAAACAAAAACTAAGAAGAGAACAAACAAAAAGTAAATTGCAAAGTACAAACAAACAAAGTATATTATTGTAGTGTAGGAGTTTAATTTTTACGATTTACGAAAAGTACACCGGCTCATAGGCTCTAACATTAAAAAATAATGATGTTTGTTTATAATAGTCTGAGAGTTTACGACTTTGTGACCGCCCGCCGCCGCCGTGCGTGACGGGAACCGGCAATCACCAATTTCTTCCTTGGTTGGTGTAAATATTTTGAGCATGAGTATCACTGTGAGCTCTCACTCAGTCAGGAAGACAGAAAAAAAGGTGTAGGAAATCAAGTAAGCACGAAAGCGACAGAACAATCATGCTAAATCTTTCTACTTTGGATACGGAACGTTTCCGAGGGAATGTCAAAAGTACTTTGAAATTGACATATTTTTATGTATGTAATCGTTAGTGTTGCCCGTCCAGTATGCAAGAAAAACCGGTTCCGGTATTATTAACTGCCATTTCCTTCCTCCACAGGATTCAAATGAATCGCCTACTTGAGCGAAATCGGAGGTTAGTAATTCAAATTCAAACAGTTATTACGTACTAAGGGTGAAATTAGGCTTTGGCCTCAAGTTAGTAGTTTATCTCTCTAAAATCAGTTAAAATCGTATTTTTCTCTAATTACTTTCTTTCACAGTGTAACTTCGGCAGGCAGTTCTTTTTAAATTGAAGTCTTGAACTACACGTTCTTTCTATAAAAAAACCTATTGGACATAATATGGAAACTGAATCAATTTAATACTGAGCCAGCTATTTTATAGTTTATTCTTTTGGTTTGAAGTCAAAAACTAAATTCATATACCTAAATGTTCCCTCGCTTGACGGTACTGGCCCACCTCATAGTGCAGGTGGAAAAATATAAAATATTTTCAATTTGATTGCCATTCAAAGGGGCCTATGGTAAGAGTTAATATTTAAAAATAGAGTTACTGGGTCAAATGGGGTAACTATCATTAAAACTCCATTAGTCGCGCGTTCTACAGTTGTAGAACGCGTGTGCATTTCGTTGTGTTTTTTTACGCAAATTGAAGGTCACTTACGCACACAGTCTTAATATTCCTCTATTACTAGGCATTGAACATTATTCAGTGTCCTTGCAGCGACCGAATGCTCGACGATGTCAGAGAAATTTAGCACTAAAAGTGAATTTCTACGATTGTAGAACGCGCGACCACTTGCATGACATTTTTTCATGAGTTGTCGTTGACGTTTATTTGTTGTAGGTAATTGTAAGTATGTATAATGAAGTAAAACTTACCTACTTCGGAGTACCTAAGCTAGTGCGGTACGAAAAGTGCAAACGGAAGTTGAGAGGGAGACATAAGTTAGTAAAGAAAGAAAGAGAGAGAGTTACGTTTCGTATATTACTGTAGAGGCAAGAGAGAGAGGTGCGAGCTCACGTTTTCTTTCTCTCTTTATCTCATATCCAGTTGATTTGTCGCATATCTCCTATCCCAAATTTGCCTAAATTATACAAACTGCAAAAACAAAACACTCCTCCATGCTGTATAATAGAGTTCATTTTGCTATAGGTAAAAAAAGTATTTACAACGTTTCGTATTTTTAATCTACCAGCTTCGATTTACGAAACAATTCTATATACTATACTATTCCACAACAGATGGCAGGCAGCAGCAGAAAATAACTTATGTACTTACTGTATGCGCCTAGATGGGCATATAGAAGTTTTACTTCAGTCGTGTGGTCTAAAGCACACTCGTTTTTTTACCTTTTCTTTGGTATGATTGTACAATTTATTTTATGGTTAGTAGTAACCAGAGTACTGATTTTTTTCAGAGTAATGGCTTCAGGGAGTAGACATAAGAGAGAATTAGAAGAAGGAGCAAGAAGTCTGATTTTTAGTTCTAACATGTTTTATTTGATTATGTTTTGTTTATTTTAGATTTTTAATAAAAACTTACTCAGTAGGTAATACATAATAGTAGATTATTAACCAAGGGGATATAGCAGTGTCTTCTGTCGCGGGTGACGATTTAAATCGCGAGCGTAACGAAGGACTCGAGGTTTACTCCCGAGCGCAGCGAGGCTGTTAAAAACTTAAATCACGAGCGAAGCGAGGGATTTAAGACGAGTACTGAGTGTAGCGAGGGATTTAAGTTCACCCAAGACTAAGACAGCTTTATCACCGAGGAAAATACTCTACTTTTCGTACCATTTGCGAAAAAATTAACACAATAATAATATGAGATAAGCATTTATTAAAAATAATGACACTTAAAAGTAAAAGTTAACATTGAAACATTGGTCCAATTATTGATAGAGAGAGTTACATTTTTGTTTGGTACATTTATTGTTGATGAGTTGATTTGAGTATTTCTCTGTTCTTGCGTCTGAGGAACTTGCGTTTATGTATTTGTAGAAAACAAAAACGCGGCAAATTCCTAGACTAATATTTTTTTTTCGGAAAAGCAAAGGCATCAAGCTCATACGGCCTCGTCGGTTTTCGTAATTTTGTTTAATAATCATAACTGCATAATAAATGCGTATTCCTTTTTCAAAAAGATGTATAATGCTTTATATACAAACTCAATGGTGTAAACACAGATGTAGTTCAGTATAAATTTCGGTAAGTATTCCAAATTTAAATCACATTCTCCCCCTAGAGGATGAATGAAATTCAGTACAATTTTCTTTCCCTGATTTTAACAGATTAAAAATGACTATTGTTATGTTCGCTTTTTGTGGCATAGAATGTCACTTTTTTTAACAAGTGGTACGAAAAAATACTTTTCAATTTAAGAAACATTCTTTTATAACCTCTTACATTAAAAATGTTCTACATAGGTAGAGCGCGCGACTACTGATGTCCCAAATAGAGGCGCACCTGGAGTGTTATAAGAGTTCAATTTACGCATTCTTGCTCGGGGAAGTACTACCACCATCCCTATTTTTGCCTCCAAGCAGCATTGCTGTTTTTTTGGTTTGAAGAGTATGGTTATTACAGGCACATGAGGCTTTACACCTGTATGCCTCAAGTTGATGGACGCAGGGCAATACATAGTAGGGCACATTTCTAAGGTGCATGACCTATGAGGCATTACTTTTTTATAGGTTACCACTTAACATCAGGTGAGCCATTATGCTTGTTCCATCAACAGGTAACATAAAAAAAATATTTTTGTATCATACCTATTTAGTTTAACCGTATTTAGTTTAATTTTGGAGTTTTATGGATAAAATCAACAAATATATTTACCATCCCCCTCCCCCCCTCCCCCATATCTTCGTTTGCAGAGCTAAAAATCTGAAATAATGATGGTTGACAATATTTTCATCATTATTGGTTGATTGACATAAGCTTATTTGCAAATATTACAGGAAAATTAAATCAAAATAAATCTAAAACTGTTTTTTTACCTTTTTAAAAATTTACCTTAAACATTTTCGTTCGCAAAAGTAGATAGCACCGCTAAATATACACAAATTATTTAGGTAAATACCTAACGTAACCACCACAGGCTTAGTTGAGTTTTATTATACTAATGGTTCGTCCCGAACTAACATCTCGCAAGTCTCCGATTAAAACAAAAAAATAATAAAAATAGTAATAAAAAAATAATAATAAATAAATTGACTATTTGTGTCACTTAAGCTACACGCATACTAAATTACAGCACTGTGGGGCCACTGGTGTAGGTACCCTGTGAATTTCGTCAAATTTTTGTTTTTATTATGGCTAATAACTCAAAAACTATAAAGAACTTACAAAAAATAAAAACAAATTCTAAATTTACTAATGAATACCTTTCATCTGACGTCCCATTTCACTAGTTAGCCTCATTTTAATTTTTTTACCCCTCTTGAACCCCAATATCTCAACAACCCCCCAACATTTTTAGCTTATTTAGTCACACCAAAATTGTACCATCACTACCTATGTATTAAATTTCACGATGATCGAATCAACGCTTCGAAAGTTATCCTCGGACAAACATACATACCTACCTACATACAACGCCGATTTGCCCAAGTTGATTTAGAGATCTCGCTTCGCTAGGTCAATAATTATTAAAAATATCTGTTATTTAGTTAATTGTTAGAAAAACAACTAGTCATATTAGGTATAGCTGTTGGAAAAACGACTATAATTATAAGTGTCAAATAAATGCATTATGCTTTTGTGATTAAGCATTTAAGTAGGTATGTACTCGTGGCTTTAATAATAAATCACGTCACATCCTTTGACAGTAATCATTACCCCATTCTAATCCACCCACATTTCACGGGCATAACAGCGACAGGTGTCATTTAAATTATGGGTTTAAGGCACTTCTATTCGCGTTCGCGAATGATAAGTTATATTTGAAATATAAATTCCATTAGCTACATACAGTACGTTCAGCGTTATTTTGCCTCTGGCTGTCATGTTGGCTAATCTGAGCTCTGTGTTGCCGCTTAAGGCTTTGAAGATACCCAGTATGAAACTGCGAAATATTTTCGTAGTTAAATTTCTCAATTAAAGTAAGTTTGGATGTTAGAATGTAAGTTTGTAATCTTTAGAACTACTAAACCAATTTTGATGTGATTTGGTATGTGGGTTTCTTTTTATCCCATCATTCACAAGTACGGGATCAGCGGGTAAAACTGCAGGGCGCCGGCCCCGATAGTTAGGTAAAATAATTAGGATAGGTATTTGAATTAGTATTGTGTACCTCAAGTTTGCATTTATCTATAAACATAGGTAATAAACGACTAAATTAAAACAACATTTTTATAGGTTTTATTTATTTTGAATAAGAGTGATCTAAGCGGGTCGCTAGTGGTAGTGGTTCGTCACTGTCTGCTAATGAACGTGAATCGTCGGAACTGCTGCTGTCCGATTCTGTATCAGACTCGTCATTTAATTCTATAATAAATTTATCGATTTCGGAGTCTATAATTCCATCTGTTTTAATAAACTGTTGTTCAATATGGCACACATGTTGACACTGCTTCTGCCAGTCTTCTGCACTGATTGATTGGAACGCTTCTTCTGTTAATTGTAGTATCTTGTCTGCTTCCTGTCCAACATTTTTAGCAGCTACTCGCCTTTTCAACAGGCTCCACATAAATTCTATGGGATTAAGTTCGCAGTGGTATGGTGGTAGCCTAGCCACTTTGTGTCCATGCTCTTCAAGTAGTTGATCAGCTTCATATATTGGAGCTTCTTTATGCTCTTTTATTATTTCATATAATTGGGATTTCACCATAGTGGGAAGATAAGATAACCCCTTATTTGTGATCCAATTTTGCATATCAGTTTTGGTAGAGCTCATTGTTGGTGCCTTGTTCACCTTTACAGTGTGATAGGGCGCATTATCCATAACAATTAAACTGTTAGGCGGTAAATTGGGGATGAGTTTGTCTTTTAGCCATTTCATGAAATTCGTCCTGTTCATGTCATCATGGTAATCTCCTGATTTCGACTGCGATTTAAATATTAACTGTGCATTTGGTATAAACCCCATTTCGCCACCTGCATGAACGATGATCCAGCGTGCACCAACTGAATCGCTTTTTAAAACGCCTTGTTCATTTTCCATCTGCCAACATTTGTTGACAGAATATGAAGCGTGTATATAAGTTTCATCAAGATATACAATAGGTCGGCCTTCATTTCGATTTTGTCTTAAAATATTTAAGTATCTGTACCTCCAGGCTACAATGTCATATCGTTCCATTAAAAGTTTTCTTTTAGAGCCACATTTTTTAAATCTAAATCCAATATGCCGAATTATTTTCCATAGTGTGGTACGACCTCCATTGAAGTTAATTTCATTTTTTAATTCAGCCAAAAGCTTGCCCAAAGTAGGCACCTCCTTTCTGACTACGTACATTTGATGAATTTTAGTTCTGATTGCACATAGGTCAAAATCATCTAACTGAATTTTATTCGATTGGCAGCGTTTTTTCCTGGGAGTAGATATTTTCTTAGACGTGGATGCAGCAACCTCACACTCTTTGGTAATAGTGGTGACGGTTCTCTCAGAAACGCCTGAAATACACAACAACGTTACATTACTTACATGCATATGTAGGTACATTTTTTAAATTTATCTTTTTATTAAAAAATACATAATGTAACAAAGGTTTGTATTAAAGAAAAAAAATCGATCGGAACTTGCTTAGGTGAAACCGCAGGGCGCAGCTAGTATATACAATAACAATCAAATACTATGTTTTTATAACAAATATCTAATATCTGAATAATACATATGTATACATATGTATGTACGGAATGTATTATACAATTAAAACATCGTGCCTACATACAAACAATAATCTATTAGCAAAACAAATAACTTTCGATCCTTAAATAACGGGAAACTATGAATAGCAGGTAACACTAATTTACTTACCAGTCATGGCGGCTACACGTTGACGAACATGTTCAAATGGTATTATTGGTCCTCCATTAGCTTTTTCCCGTTCACAAAAATTACGAACTGAGGATACAATTTTTCTGCCACTACTTTGAATCCTTTTTGGCATGATTAACACGTTTAAAATTATTATTTTTTAAAGAAAAACGCATGGAACTTCACACTACGATAGTTGACTTCCTAGCAAAAATGGCGGGTAATGCCAACCTAACAGAAACAGCTGTCAGAGGCAAAATAACGCTGAACGCACTGTACATAATATATAGCATTAGATATTCAGTTCGATGATAGTGTTGGGAGAAACGATCAGTTTGTCGATAATCGTTTAAGATTAAAAAATAGGCTCATTGACTTTATTAGGGCCGTCGCTGACTGACGGCATACCCTGGCATTAACTATGCAAAAAGATGGCACAAAAAAGTAATGTTTGCTAATACCCTAGTATTTGTAAGAATTATGTTCTGTATTTTACTTTTGGTGTACAATAAAGAGTTATCTTATCTTATCTTATCTTATCTTATCTTACCCTCTTGTAGATTATCCCAACTCGTAAAGATATTTTACACGAGGGTATGAGGCATGTCCAAACATTCGTTTTTTTTTGCCCTCTTTTAGAATAGTATCATTCATGATTGCACTAACAAAAATATAGTTACATATCTTGTAAAATCAGACAAGGTTTAAATAACTTCTGAGGTTAATTAAGAAGCAATAACTACCGCGATAATAGGTAACATTACAACTCGTACCGAACTCGTACTCGTATCGGTCATAATTACAATAAAAATGTAATCGTAATTTAAAAAAGTTAAGCAATTGTGCAGTTCTAACAAAACGAATAAATATATTATTTTTCGTACCACTTGCTCAAAAAAGTGACATTCTATGCCACAAAAAGCGAACATAACAATAGCCATTTTTAATCTGTTAAAATCAGGGAAAGAAAATTGTACTGAATTTCATTCATCCTCTAGGGGGAGAATGTGATTTAAATTTGGAATACTTACCGAAATTTATACTGAACTACATCTGTGTTTACACCATTGAGTTTGTATATAAAGCATTATACATCTTTTTGGAAAAGGAATACGCATTTATTATGCAGTTATGATTATTAAATGAAAATTACGAAAATCGACGAGGCCGTATAAGCTTGATGGCTTTGCTTTTCCGACAAAAAAATATTAGTCTAGGAATTTGCCGCGTTTTTGTTTTCTTCAAATACATAAACGTTAAGTTTATTTTAACTCTCTCTATCAATAATTGGACCAATGTTTCGAATGTTAACTTTCACTTTTAATTGTCATTATTTTTGATAAATGTTTATCTCATATTATTATTGTGTTATTTTTTTCGCAAATGGTACGAAAAGTAGAGTATTTTCCTCGGTGATAAAGCTGTCTTAGTCTTGGGTGAACTTAAATCCCTCGCTACTCTCGGGAGTAAACCTCGAGTCCTTCGTTACGCTCGCGATTTAAATCGTCATCCGCGACAGAAAACACTGCTATATCCCCTTGGTTAATAATCTACTATTATGCCCGCCGTTACAAGGTTACGTTGTTGGATTTTGATGAATTGTCAAATGTTACCTAATGGCCTGACTTTAATGACAAATGGGTAGAACAAAACAAAGTTATGATCCTTATCAAGAGGTTATACACAACTTTATTCATCGAAAAATCACTTTACAACACTATTTACGATGACATAATGTGAGAAAAGTGAGGCACACTATAAATTGAATATACATTGAGCTGAACCATACATAATTTCACAATCTGCCACGATGATAGTCAAATCCATACTTGAAAGATTAGAAGACCCCAAGAGACGGCTGTTAGCACCAAATATGTGGACTTTAGAACTAACAGGATTGATACTTCCTGAAAATCGTTTAGCATTATTTAAAAATGTATTTGTGCATGTCAATATTTTATATTTTGTAATTACGGAATTCATGGAGGTATATTTTCTTAAAGACAACCTTGGTCTCGTCATCAACAACATAAAATTAACTATGCTGAGTTTAGCTGGCGTTATAAAAATAATATCATTCGTATTTTTTCAAAAAAGTTGGCACCAAATATTTCGTTACATAACAGAGGCAGACCAATTTGAAAGAGATAACCAAGATGAGATAAAAAAAAATATTATTGAGAAATACACAAAATATTGCCGAAAAGTGACATATTTGTACTGGTTCTTGATGCTGAACACACACCTCGCAGCTGTGCTCCAGCCGTTAATCCTATTCGGAACATCGAGTGTCTACCGAGAAAACTATTACAATGGGATAGCACCGTTTCCTCATATATTTAGTTCTTGGACGCCAGTTAATAAAGAAGAATTTCCTGGTTGCTGGTTGGTTGTACTATGGCATTATTTGATTAGTGTAAATGGTGCTTTAGTGCTAGCTGCCTACGATGCTAGCATAGTAGTAATGATGGTATTTTTTGGAGGAAAACTGGATTTGTTGCGAGTGAGATGCAAAGAAATGTTTGGTAAAAATGGACAGGGTCTGAGCAATAAAGAATTTGAAGCCAATGTAAGAAATCTGCATCGAATGCACGTCGAATTAATAAAGTGAGTGCTCTGTGTGCACCGGAAAAGATTAATGCCTAGTAGGTACACACGGCTACACATCAAGCTATAAGTTTCCAGCATAAGCTGACCTCTCATTCTACGAAAAGCCTACATAATTCGAGGTCAGTTTATACTGGAAATGTGTAGCTTGATGTGTAGCCGTGTGTACTATCAATATTTTCCGGTATTATCAGTCATCGGTGATGAAATTAATAATAACACAAACTATGATCAAAAATACACCAGAATCATATACAAATTATTTAATGATACCTACGCTTTTTTATTGGTTGTTTCAGACACTCGAGACTATTCAACTCTTTGTTGTCACCCGTTATGTTTTTTTACGTCATATTGTGTACTTTGATGCTCTGCTCTAGCCTCTTTCAACTTACGGTGAGTAGATTGATTTAAGAAAATGTTTTTTTTACTAATTCATTATTTAAAATATTAGTAATAAACTTAAGTTTAATTTATTTCTTTTTACAGTCAGAATCAGATGTATTCCAGAAATTCTTATGTGCAGAGTATTTAATATTTGGAGTAGCACAACTATTTTTGGTCTGTTTGCCCAGCAATACGTGTTATATCAAAGTAAGTAGGTACTAATGCTACTAGGTAGGTAGGAACTTGCATTGTTTTAAAATTATGTATAATTATGAAATAACTTTTGAAACTATCATGGTTATGAACACTATTTATACTAAAAACTCGGCGCAGTTGCATGCGCCATGATCACGGGCCCGTGATCATGGCGCATGCAACTGCGCCGAAATATCGGGATACTCAAATACTCACAAATCATGGTAAATATCCCGTTTTTAGTATAAATAGTAATTATGAAATGTTGACATTATAATATAACAAAATGGGTTGTATATATACTTATTTAAATATAAACATACTCTGTGTTACTGTAGGGTCAAGAAGTTGCAATGGGACCTTATGAAAGTGAGTGGTGGAATTCAACTGCCACGAACCGTCAGAAGAAAGACGTGCTCCTGCTAATTGGTCAACTTCGTCAGGAGAACAAGTTTACTGCAGGACCTTTCACTGACCTAAACTTACCAACATTTGTTACGGTTGTATGAAATTAATTTAATATATCAAAACTTACACCTTATAAACTAGTAGTTCGCACCGAACAGAGATCTGCCATAAAAAATCGCAAGCAAAATAGAATATCTTTCTTAATCATAATAAGCGCCGTGTAAACCTTACAGTGTAAAGTAACCACTAAATGCACGACCGAATAATTTTAACTACAGTTTAACCTAAATTACAAGTAACAGGAGTTCTTATAAATTGGTTATTTTTACAAATCATCGGAATCAACGTTTCGAAATTTATCCTCGAGCACACAAATATACTACACACAACGTCGATTCATCTGAGTTGATTCGGAGATCTCGCTTCGCTCTGTCAATTAATTATCCCTTAATCTAGGGATTTAGATAAGACTTTACTCGTTAAATTAATAGAACGTTTCTTGTTTCAGATATTAAAAGGATCATACAGTTATTATACTCTCCTTCGAGATTAAGCTGTGTTTAATAAAATATTGAATAAATTACAAATAAGAATGTCTAGTCGATAGTATTGTTTAGATCAAGTAGAAATCGATTATTATTATTGCAATAAAGCCTAACAAAATTATTTATCAACCCCTAGCCCGGCTTGCACAACGACTCCTAAATGTAATTAGCAACTAAACTTGTTTAAATTTGACATTTTGTACGATTTAACAACTCTCTAAAGCATATATAAGCACTAAATAAACGATTAGACATCGTAGAGCAAGTCGCCCAAATTGATGGAAACATCTATTGGCACGCCTTGGTAGTAAAACTGACTCGTATGTATACCGGCCGTCCCGTCGCTCCGTGACGCCATCCGGCCAATAAGCGATGTCTATTTTAAAGGGCTAAGGTTAAATAATTCGAAACATCCGACTTTGTTTAGACTATTTTTACCAAGTACCAAGTCCGTTGTGCCGTGTTGGGCAGTTGAGCCGTTGGTTGGAATGTTGGGACTTTAGGCCATTGGGCCGTTAAGCCAAAATTAAAACGAATAAAGAATTATTTGACGACACGCGTACCTATATATATTTAGTATAATAAGATAAGATGATTACTTATAAACGGTTTTTTATAATTATAAATTCTTTCATGTTTCACAATAACGGTTTTCTTTAGTTATACCTACATAATTTCAAGACCATCAATTTAGATGTTTCACATCTGACGGGCGTCCCTGACGGCCACAATTTATTTTCTGATTGTGTTAGCTACTCGATCGAATATTATTGAAGGTACATACTCGTACATAAAGTTTGTCAATGTTTTATTATTATTAGTTATAGGTTTAATAATTTTATAGAGTCAATAAATTACTTGTATACTTAGGAAAATTAATTTCTAATGTAGTAATTCTAGTGTAGTTTTAATGTATGTAATTTCTAGTGGATGGAACTGAAAGTTACTGATACAAACCTTTGAACTACCGCCAGCACCAGGGGTTAACACGACTCTTTTCCGAAATTCCCGATGTATTGTTCTATGACAGGGAAGAAACAAACAAAACTACGATTATTAGCAATTCAATAAAAAATAAATATTATTGTAGGTACCTATTACTCAGCTTTAGATCTATAAGCGATCAAGGTCGAGTCAAATTTGAGATAAAAGGGACTGTTACTGTTAGCCCATTATTGTCCCATTGTTTGACTTTATGTACCTACATTGGTGGAGCCGTTTGCGGATCTTACACCTTCGAACTGGCTTCGAACTCCTGGAAAATTGGGATAACAAGATAGGGATTTTGTATGCGCCCTTTAACTTTCGAGATTCTTTGAAGCAGCCTGGAATGTTCCTTTGCGCACACTTCACTAATTCACCAGGAGTCGCAGTAATTAGTAACACTATAAATGAAGATGGAGGCTATAAATGATGCCTTTTGTAAAACAATATTTAATTATATTTTTGCGGCGGAATTTAGTTGTAATTAGCGGTATTTTTCAGCGGGTTGCGTACGTAAGTCAAGATTTTTACCTTCTAGCGGAGCGATGCATTTGCGTCTTTACAGCCAGCGCCATCATGACAGGTGCGGGCGCGCAAGTAGGTAAAATAAAATGAATAGACAAGACAAGGAATTGGAGAAGAGTAGAGAATAGTTACCTGATATAGTCGAAAGATGGCGTTACCATACATAATAATTTTAATGATCTAGATAGCACCTTAGATTAGTTAGAATAGCACCTATAACAATGGTAAGTTACATTACATACCTAATAAAATTGTAGATAAAATACTAGCTGACCCGCCCGCGGCTTCGCATGCGTGGTATTTCAATAAAAACATTACCGTCCTTTTGCGTACTTGGGTAAAAAGTAACCTATGTCCTTCCCCAGAATAAAATCTATCTCCTTGCCAAATTTCATTACGACCCGTTCAGCCGTTTAGTTAGGAAAAGGTTATAAACAAACTAACAAACAACCAGTTACTTTCGCAGTTACAATGTATGTATTATACATATAAACCTTTCTCTTAAATCACTCCATCTATTGCTGAAAACTGCATTAAAATCCGTTGAGTAGTTTAAAAGATCTAAGCGAACAGACTGCGGAGCAACTTCATTTTATACTATTAAAAAGAAGATTTACCGGTAAGTATTTTAATTAATTTCCGTAACGTATTGTTACACAACACTATTGGATTTTTTTTGCCGTCCGTCATCGCCAGCATTGCCAACCAGTACAATAAATATAGGGGCATACGATAATTAAAGCATAGTTACGATAAATTATAGCGTATAGCTATAATTTATCTACTGTACAATAATTTAATATACCTGTTGTTAACAAAAATAATAACAGTTATGTAAACAGATGAGAAAACAAAATTAGGCAGGTATGCGGTGGTCTAAACAATATAATAATAAATACATAATAAATTGAGTAGGTACCTTCTTAAGTTGTAGGTATATATTAATTACTAATTATTTGTAGAGCTAGGCTCTTAGGATCATAAAGTATATTTGTATATAATGAATCTTAGGATCTTATAACATGATAATGAGACACCAAGCTTAACATCATTTAAATCTAAATTAAAGTCATGGCTCATCGAGAGGCCGTCCTACAACTGTTGAGGACTTTGTCTGCTAAGTCCACTAATGGTTATTGGTTATTTTTCTATTCATTGTGTTAACTGTTATTTAGAATATTTTAATAATCGGTATCAATGTGTATTTCAATGTCTCAATTATGTTATTTTATATCATTAAATTTTTATTGTTATTATTTATTGTTTTAAAATTAATTAATAGTAGTATCATTTCTAATAATTTATTTTAATTTACTTGTAAATTGTTTAACAAATAAATTGATTATTCTGATTATTTTCAGGCTGTAAACTGCAAATTGCAGCATGAAAAAAAGGTTTTTATATCCACTTATGACTTATCAAAATAAGCACAAAAATGTATAAATTTACCTTAGTATAAATGTTGTATCTTGATATCGATGGGTATCTACCTCATGGCAGCGCGATTTGCACATAGGTTCATATTTTACCATCTTACCTACCTTCCAAATTTAAAATTTTAGTTCAGTTTCAACCTATCAAAAGAGTAAAATAAGTTTGTTTTAAAAGTGTTCAAATTATTAGGTTCTATTAGATCCCAGATTGTACAATAATATCGATTGTACGTCAAAACGATAATTTCGAACTAAAATTCGATAATTTGATCATTTGGAGTTTGCAACATTTTCATCGCGTCGCGCTCGCGTCCGGCGCCGCACCCGTTCCGTTTGTCGAACGAAAAGAAAAGAAAACATGATATCCTTCCTTCTCTTTCGCAGAAAGCTTTTCGTTTCAGTTGATTTCTTTCTTTCGAGCTTTGAATTATTTACGTGAAAGCTTAAAATTACAATATTCACAGACTTACAAATAGTTAAATTGTTACAGTGTTCATCGAATATAATCAAGAATAGGAGCTAGAAGAGTTCAATAAACTCACGGTCGGGCAGGCATGCAGGCCGTATGAAAATGTATGGATATTGGTTTTCTCCACATTCATTGTGGATGTTTTGAGAGTTTGCCCTAATAACTCCAGTGTGTTCAGTGAAGTGTTGTCATGGAAAATCCGAGCCCTCAAGAGAGGACGTTGCCGGTGCAGTACGGCCGGGGATCTAGGGCGTTTCGCCAATTTAAGAATCCTCCGCAACCACACATGTGTATTCAGGATACTATAAAGGATACGACGGAGAGGCTGTTTATTAACGTGCTGGGATGGCAGAAGATCGCGAATCCAAAACAGTTCTCCGATCCGATACCTTTGTATGGGGGGATGCAGGTTCGTACCGATGAAAATCACTCCTTATTGACAAACAAATATTTCGTAATCTTTCTCACTGGTTTCGTCGTTAAAGTGACTGATATAAAAATAAATAAACGCGTATTTAGGCATAAGAACTACAAGAATCTTTATTTATCTGAAATCATCTGTTTGTTATCTTTGTAATATATCTATAGTACAAAGACTAAAAGGTAGGTAGGTACCTCATTTTCATTACTGTTATGCACGCGTGATTTATGCAGGTTAAGCTAGAATATCTAAGCACAAAGCATTTTAATCTAATCTAATGGATGCCTTGTCAATTTCTGACCACTAAAGTCCCTAGAGAAAGGGCAATGCCAATCATTGTATAGGGTATGGACCAAGTGCTGCCCAGAATTTCTACATTGTGCATTATGTTCCTTAGGCTAACACTAAACCAAAGGGCTTTAAAATCTATCTGCAAAGAGCTATGAAAAATAGGGCTTTATGAAAGCTGGTATTGGTAAAACATTTAACAAAATCTCTGGATTTGTTTTTGCTTAAATGTTGCTTTATATTTAAAGACGTCCTCTATAATGTATTGGCTGAGTACACTTGACTTGCTACCAGGTCTGGGTGCAACCGTTGATTCAGAGCATTACATTGATACACTATCGGTTATTTTAGTGGTTTTGGGTATATTGTGTTTGTTATTTCTGATTGTTTTCTAAATCTAGTACACACAGTACACTACATCACAGTACATACAAGCTACTCGAAGCTTGTATGTACTGTTCAATGTTGAAAATAATACACAGAAATTATTTAAATTACTTGTATTTATTTAATCAGCATCATCATAGTCAATTATAATTGCATCAAGGAATAATTCAGGGCGCCTCCTACATCCTGATGCTAGCCCACACTAAAGGTGCCTTTCTACTGAGGTATTACATAATTATTATTATTTGTAATACACAGGCAGCTCTTAGAGCTGATGCGTGTATATCTTATTTATTGTCAGTGCACTTTAAATATTTGTCCAGTCTGTTTTTGAAAACGTTCACTGAGGGGGCATTCATTAAATGTGTGTAAATAAATAATAATTCAATATTAAGATTCTGGATGTCACAAAAACATCAGCACAGCTCAAGTGGGATTGGGCTGGCCACGTCTGTCGCATGCCCGAAGATCTATGGGCAAAGATAATAACTGATTGGGTCCCTAAACGTAACTCGCCCACGCGGCAGACCACCACGGAGATGGGGTGACGATTTGGATGTGCATTTACCAGACTGGCCCACTAAAGCAGGGTACAGAAAAAACTGGAAAGAAGGGAGGGTGGGCTTTTGCCCTGCAGTGGGACAACACAGGTTAAAAATAAATAAATAATAATAATAAATAAATAGTGACATTTGATTGAGAATAATTCATAAGCAAATAAACCTGCAAATGAGGCTTTCAACAAGTTCTTCAACTACCTCAATATTCAAGTGTTCAATGACTATTGTTGAATAGCCAAGTAAGTTCATAAAAGAAACAATGTGTCTATTTCCATCAAAGTTAAGCGGTGTAGCAATGAAGATGTGTGATGCCTGCTAAATTAACTCGCATCATTAGCTTCAACGAGTATGATAAAAACTTAGCTTCGTTAAACCCCTTTTCACTAGAGCTAAGCTAAGCTATGGAAATCAAGAGATCTTAGTGGTGGGTTTTCATACACATCCCTATCTTAGTACCAATCTAGTGGAAAAGCACCCTAAAAACCAAACTAGTCACGTAATCAGTCAGTGTGCTACAGAGACAATGTAATGGAATTGAGTTAATAATATATATGTAAGGGATTTGTTACTTCGTGAAAGCATGAAATAAAAGTAATAGAAGGTAGAATTGTCATTATTAAGAAGAGTAAATCTTAAAGTCCTCATCCTAAGATTGTCTTACTTAACCTAAGAAGGAACTGCTTTAAGCACTAAGATCAATAAGCTTTATGCATCCATTGTGCATTTCTGTTCTTTTTAGTTTGTTATGTATTTTGTTCTGTAATGGGTGTTATGTGCCATTTAGAGTTATTCTATTTATTGTTTCATATTTCCAGGTGCCACAAGGCTGTGGTCCCAACAACACCCGGCCCCCGCTGCTTGTATTTGCTGTTATGGTCAACCCGGACATCTTGAAGCAAAATGGGAAGAATGCTGCTAGTGCTGCTGTAAGACCAAAATTCTTAGATCTTTAAGAGCCTTACCACACTGGCGAGTTGCGAGCGTTTCCAGCGAAGCGATTTGTGAACGTGTTCACCGCAAGTTCGCGACGTGCACGCCTCGTTGTTACATTACTGTAAATTATACATTAAAATTTTTAAGAGTACTAGAGTTCCTTATGAAAGGGCTCACCCGGGAAGAAGTACCACCATACCTATTTCTACCGCCAAGCAGCATTACTGTGTTTCGATTGAGGCATACAGGTGTAAAGCCTCATGCACTCATGCACCTGTATGCCTCAATATCTCAAATTGATGGACGCAGAGCAGTGCATCGTAGGGCACGTTCCTGAGGTGCGTGACCTACGAGGCAAAACTTTGTTATAGGCGATGGTTACCACTTAGCATCAGGTGGGCCATTGCTTTTTCGTCTCCAGGTAATATAAAAAAAAATAGGTCCCACAATATGTGGCTGAAGTGTGGCGGGACGCGCGCGTTTACATATTGAGCAAACGTGGCGAACACGTTCACAAATCGCCTCGCTGGAAACACGCACGCAAATCGCAAGTGTGATAACGCTCTTAGCTACAATCACACTATTGCAGGTTCTTTGTCCCTTTCATCTGGATGACTGGGTAGAAGCTACTAGAACTTACTATAATTTCATGTTAATACTACCTAACATTACAAACTCTTTATACCTACACCTTAATGTGTTTTAAAGTACGAGGTAACAAACAGAAAAAAAATACAGTAAAAATTTACTGTATTTTTTTTCTGTTTGTTACCTCCGAACTTTCGACTGGGTGAACCGATTTTGGTGATTCTTTTTTTATTTGAAAGCTGGTGCTTCTCGTGTGGTCCCATTTCCATTTGGTCCAGTTCTGACAATGGCATCCATGAGAAAACCATAAAGTCTTAAATTTGTTCAATTTTTATGTTATGTTACGTTTGTTAGCTCAGAACTCCGTTATGTATCAACCGATTTGGAAAATTGGTTTTTTTATTTGAAAGGATATACTTTTAGATTAATCCCATGGAAATTTCATCAAAATTGGTTGATTATATCTTTGTTAAAAAGTTACTTGTTGCAAATAAATTAATTTGTTGTGAAAATAGTTGTACAATTTAATAGTGTTTGTTATTAAAATAAATTACGGAAATATGCTTTGAAGGATTATCTCACCCTAGTTGGAATTAATCACAGGAGAAAACGCGAACTCAAAGTGTATGTAGGTATGAGCGTTAGGAAATACAAAATAGTTTTAGTATCAAACCTTCAATACAATTTTTTATCATGTGATTTTTTCTTTGTAGGATCGAGAGGCTCTCGTCAGCCTCCTTTGCGACTTTGTAGAGGCTATGAACCCCGGACTGGCCCTAACTAGAGCTCCCATTATACTGAAGGACCGGGATCTCGCTGGTGAGCTGAAAGATGTCTGGCTGGCTGTGCAGAACAAACGGGAAAGAGAAAAGGGATTGAATGCAGATGTCATGTATAAGGTACTAGCGGTACTACTGTTTTGTTCAGTTAATTATAATTTTCTATTATAGTTTAAAGACAAAATTATCTCAACTGGTTTGGTGCAAAATAGAGATATCTCTTTGTCCTGCTGTGCGAGTATTTTGAAGTCGTACTTTTTAAGGACGAGATACGGAGATATGACGGTGAGTGAAGTATTATGCTGGATATACACGAGGACTGCATTTCCATCACTCCGAGTCGCGCGGATTCCGGCTAAGTACGAGATTCGAACACCAACTGGTGGTAGAGCTTTTGTGAACGGGCTCGAGGAAGTGGGCACTACCGCCTTACCTTTATCTGCCGCCAAATAGCAGTACTTGTGCTGCTGTGTTCCGGTTAGATGGTAATAGTATGTTCCTGTAATTACTGGCACATAGGCATAGCAGCTAAGTCCTATAGTATGGCAACGTATCCACATAGAGATCAAGACAACATAATACCTTGTTTTGAATTCTATGTGGATATCCATGGGCTGCAGTAGCCACTTAACATCTGGTGGATAGCCGGCTATTTGTTAAGGAATACGTTTGACAGCAAACAATTAATTGTACTTTTGACTTTTGTTTTTTGACAATTATTGATACACGACATCTTACCCCCAATCTTACTTAAATCTTTTTGCGAACTTGCGTCGTTCTTTACGACGATGTCAGCTCCATAATTGTCTACAATAATAAACGATTACAAAGCATCCTCCTTCAGCAGGCCTTATGTGGACCGGTAGAGCATGTTAGCCGAGTCAGATGTTTGTTCAGCTAACACACTCTGAAACAGGCCCACATCGATCTGGTTCACTTTCAGCGCTCTGTACAACTCCTCTCTTATATATGGTCCTCCTCATCGATTTCGATGACGGCGACCCTAACTATATTTAAATTTAAAGAAAATGCTATTAAATGCATAAAAAATACAATTATTTTAATTATACTGCGTTAATATTTAAATTCTAGCGTGAGCCCTAATATGGCTTGCTAGACCAAACTTAGTTTTAAAAATCCTATCACAGGTCATTTATTAGGTTATTCCTCTCTCATAGATTGACTCCGAACAGACTCCGTTAAAAGGTTGTATACATCCTCCACCACCCCACAAGTATAACAATTAGGAGTATATATCTTTTTCATCAAAAAATTATGTTGTTTAAAGGCATATGCGCGTAGCGCAATCTATGAGAGATTACCTAGTCAGGTCATAAATTCTGTCATATGTTTAATATAAAATAATTGAAACAAGTTTATTGATTATGTAACCATTTATATACCAAAATGAACTTAACAAAACATAGATTCTTATGACACTAAAGTTTATTCAAAATGACCTCCGTGATTTTGAATACAGGCCTTCAATCTGCGCGGCCAGTCGTCTATCGCAGCACGAACGAGATCCATGTCAATATCGGCGGCTGCCTTAATCAAGGATGTCTTGAGTGACTCCAAATTGGGATGAGGCTTTGAGCACGCCTTTTCCTCTAAGTGTTGCCATATCTTGTAATCTAACGGATTCAAATCTGGACTGGAGAAGGGCCAGTCTTCGTGCCGGATGAAGTCGATTTCACGCACCGCTAGCCAGTCTTGTGTGCTCTTCGCTCTATGAGCTGGCGCCGAATCTTGTTGGAATACCCAGTGCCTGTTATTGAAAATGGTATGAGAAACAGGTTCCACAAGGTTCGTCAGGACTGTATTTTGATACACAACTGCATTCGTTTTTACACCTTTCTCACAAAAATGTACCTCTGTTAAGCCCCAATAAGAAACTCCCAACCATACCATGAGCGAGGATGGAAAATGACCTCGTTGGATACGCGGAATACGGTTGCTCGATTCTTCACTACTGTGTGCGTACACCTTATCATTTTGTTTGTTGTAGCTCTCTTCTACGGTAAAAAATTTTTCATTTGAAGTAAGAATTTCCCGATATTTTTTTCCCGCGTACCGCTTCAACAAAGCGCGGCATCTCTTCAGTCTCAGGTCCATTAGACGAGCATTCAAACGATGTCCTGTTTTTCTTCGATATGCCCGAAGCCCTAAGTCTTCATTTAACACCCTTTTCACCGTGGTTCTGCTTAACCCCATCTGAAGGGTCAACAGTTTCTGCTTACGTTTGGGATTTCTTTGAATTCGCGCCTTCACAGCTTTTATCACTGCTGGAGTCCTAACAGACCAAGGGCGACCACTTCTTGACCTGTCATCTACACTAAAGTCTTCATTGTATCGTTTGATGGTGCGATAAACGAATCTTTTGGTTATATTCAAATTTTTCAGTATGTCAAAAATTTGAATTGGCGCGTAACCGCAACGATGCAACGCAATATCTGCAACACGGTCTTCTTTAAGCGTCCACTGCATATTTAAAAAGTAGTAAAATTCTAAATAGTATACATTTTTATTTTCATGAACAATTCGAAATTCGAATTCTATAAATTTTTTTGTGGCCAGCATTCTAAAAGAAAAGTTTTTACTGTGTGACAATACTTATGACCTGACTAGGTATAATCAACTTTCTACATATACTAGCGTTGGTGAGCCATGGTATGTGAGGAGGCTCATTCTGCATAGTTCGATACCAGATGCCCTTCTCCCGGGATACTTAAATCTTACATCTTATCTTATTAGATGCATGCCATGAGATCGTAACGTCATACGAGTCGAGATTATTCTCAAGCTGCGCCTATACAGGTTACGCATCAAAACAAAAAAAAAATGTTGTTCTGTGTTCATCTGCAAAATTAGTCTTCTAACTATGAGCAGGTTTAGTGCGAACAGTCGGCATTATTCTTCTGTAAAAATATATGGCTGTACAGTATTATCATCATTTGTTTCCAATTCCAGGTATACGATATTGATGGTATCGGGAGTGAAGAAAGTATTGAAGAAGAGAGAACCAACTCAAAAAACAAACAGAATGAGAGCGGCTCTCCAAACAAAACTCAAGATAAGAAACCGGTCAAATCTTCAAAACAGATACTCATGAACGCTGGTCAAAAATCAGAGTTTGATTCCGGGATGAACAACTGCCAACTAAACCAAAACAATACTAATAGAGATAACAGGAGCAGCAATAGTGCAGATATCACATACTGCACTCCGGTCTACGGACAAATTGTCTCAACAAGAGAAAATCACAACCAGATAAACGAGATCCAACAAAAGTTCGCGGCGACCGAAACGCCTTCCAGCTCATTTAGAAAAGACTTGAGCCCCGCCCACGGCAAGTCCACGCAAGGCTGGGACGAATTCTCCAAACGCAACATGTCCGCTATAAAAAACGAAGAGACGAAGAAGCAGAGGTGTTTCAAAACAGAGAAAACGAAGCCTATCACGAACGGTAAAAATCACTACGATTTTTTCCCATATTTTGATAACAAAACAGCGGACGAAACCGCCAGCTCTGATGTTACAGACGCGGCGATAGATAACGAAGACAATTCTAAAATAATTATAGACTCAATGCAGAAAGTAGGGCTGCATTCGACTGATAATAAATTATGTGATAATAAGGCTCTCAGCTCAATAGGAACGTAAAGCTTTTTACAAATTATATTTGTATGGTGGTTGATGTCTGAATGTTGTATCGCTTATTACCATTTACGGGATGTGTTTAACGATAATGTACCAGTGTATTAGGAGCAATATTTTATAATTGTGTTAACAGCGGATATTCATAAGATTTATACAATTATGTCCAGATTCAGACGGGAATTTATATAATTTACAGCATGATCAGATAACAAAGAATATACCTTTTTATCAATTTTGCAAACATTAAATAATATACAAAATTTAAAAAAAACTTGTACCCTATATTCTCAAAAAATCATGTTTATAATTACTTGTACACACGGCTACACATCAAGCTATACATTTCCAGTATAAGCTGACCTCGCAATGTGTAGGCTTTTCGTAGAATGAGAGCTCAGCTTATACTGGAACAATATAGCTTGATGTGTAGCCGTGTGTACACTTTGCTTCAATACTGTCTTGACAATACAACAAGTGCTAATGTGTTAAGTGCTTTTTGAAGTTGTTGCAAAACTTGGTCTGAAGTTATTCAGCCATTGTTTAAATGATTGCAGTAGGTCTAAATAGGTTCAATGCTGTTAGAATTATATCACAATACTCGTTTCTTACCAATAATTTTTAAAAGTTCCCATACTACCGGCATGCCTATATACATACGACCTACTGCAGTTTACCTGTGTTCATAGTGTTTGAATTTGAGGTTGTTTAAAATCTATTACATTGATATAAAGTTTATATTTGCGTGTGAAGTGTGTTCATGTAAAGCGATATTTTAATTGTTGCCAATATTACGATATTTTAAAATTTCTGTGAGCTCGGTTCACTGTTTATACTATTGTGCGGGTGTTTTGGAGACGGTTGAAATGCATGATTACGCCAAAATTACGTAAAACATTCTAAAAAAATTAAGACGTTATTATATGGTAACTCTTTGCTCATTGTTATTTTTCTTATTCTTATTTATACATTAAAATGGTTGACCAATGCATTTACAAGAATCGACTGTCTTGATTCCAATTTTGATAATGATCTCGGAATTTTTGCCAAGATTCATTAAAATGTGCATCACCCTTACCACTGCCGACCACTTCTTTGTCACTCTTTCATACAAATGCAAAATAATTACTTTATTGTAGAAAATAATTATTAAAATGTAATCTGCACTATATGGGAGAAAAATATGCATTTATTTTTGATGGTTATAACATAATTTCGAGCCTGACGTGAAGCCCGGTAGCACAAATGGTTAGTGCATCCTCGTATCAAGAGGAAGGTTGCGGGTTCAAGTCCCATCTAGGCTTGAAAATTTTTGTGACGGTTTTAAAATCTTGATAACTAAGCTCATTTTGCCCTTGACTAAATTTATAATCTGTTTAAAAAAACTAAATAGCTTGACTTCTCAGTAAAAAGCAGTTTCATTGGATTTGCTAAATCCACTGGCGGTTAGTCAAAAAATTATTGGTTTATTTTATCACAGAAATTAATCATTTTGATCTTTCGCAGTCCTTCTTGTTTCTCTAACTCAAATTTACTAGTGAAATATATTGTAAGTAATGTAGATTTTATATGATAATGAATAGTTAGACTGAGTGTAAGTATTTTTACTTAGAAAACTTTCGTGATTAATTTCAATCATTATTATAAATACGGGATTTATCACGTACCGTCTTATCGGTGTTTAGACCGACAATGTTTCGGTTCAATTCGTGAACCTTCATCAGGGTGAGTGCGATCCGCTCCGAATAACGTCTCGCCTCGCACTGTGTTGCGCACTCGCTCACTCGCAGTGCAAGGTTCACGAATTGAACCGAAACATTGTCGGTCGAAACACCGATAAGACGGTACGTGATAAATCCCGTATTTATAATAATGATTGAGTGTAAGTAGTAATATCCGTTGTGCAATTCTTGGTTCTTATAGTCATTATATTTTGGTATTTACAATTGTGTAGTTATATTTTTTACTGAGGTAAAGATCTCAGTATAAAGAACAAATTTTTAGTTATACTTCATGAATGGCGGCTTCTAATATTACTGTTACGCTGATATAACATGGAACAAAAATTATTTAAATATTAATACATATTACATTAATTACATTCTTATATAATGTATTCAAGCTATTTTCGCTCTTACTACAAAATAATAGACATTAACAATCGATAAGTTTGAATTTGTTTTTATTGCATTTATGTTAACATGTATTTTTGAAGTGATACTATTAATCTTATATCTCGTTTTGAAAAAAAAAAGTATTCTTTTAATAGTTAGTAGTTTATAGATTTGTAGATAGTATTGGACTATATTTTAAAGTTATTTAGTAGTTTTTTGTATGCTAATAAAATTATGCTACACCCAATGTTCCTTTGCGTATTATGTTATTTTTACTTTAACAACATTGTTTTATGACGAGAGTTATACAAAATCGAATCGTTTTTAATTTGTATTAGGCTTATTTTGTAAAAGATTATTTTATTGAGATAGTTTTAAAACAAATTTTCATTTTTAATTGACTTACCTGCAAACCAATCACAATTATTTATAAAATACATAAGCTACAAACTGTATTTTTTTTGCTGAGCATATAGAACATTAAAACAGATTTTCTTAAGAGTACCTATTTAACGCGGAAATGTTATCTTTGTGTGAAGGAGTGTAAGTTTTGCAACGTCGTTGTTAACATTACGCCTGAATCTTTATTCATATCAGTCTTAGATTATTGATATACATAGTTTCGCGTGTAAACAACGCGAATTTTGGTAATTTGTCGGTACAGATGACACAATCTATCTACGGCGCACGACTTTGTGCGAAATCGACGCGCGACGCACACCGATGCAAACCTCGTACTCTGAACACAGATCTCTTGTTTACAGTATTTTAAATTACATGTCATTTACAAGACTGGTTTTGTTGTTTTATTACGGTACAGCCTGATGTTACTTTGATGCAACCCTATTTATTTAGGAATACGAGCTATTTTTTTTATCTAGCCTATGCTGTCCCACTGCTGGGTGAAGGCATCCCTCTCATCTCTTCATTTTTCTCGATCTTGTACCAAATCCCACCAGTCCCTATAAAAAGCGTCCAAATCATCGCGCCACCGCTTCTTAGGCCTTCCACGGTGTCGCTTTCCATCCACAGGGATTCATCCAGTTACGACCTTAGCCCACCTATTTGGTTGCATGCGGGAGACATGACCCGCCCAATCCCACTTAAACTTGGCAGCCTTGATACCGACGTCAGCGATGCCGGTCCTTGAGCGCAGCGAGGTGTTCAGAATACTGTCTATTCTCTTGACACCCAAAATCCTGCGCTCCATCGCTCTTTGGCAACCCCCGAGCCATAACAAAAAAAAATTAATTCACTACAAATTCTTACATTTACAAAAGCTTTAGCTTTCGGCTGATTCTTTCAGATCCAGCTAGGCGGTACAGCTTGTTTTCTGACGGTACTATAGTAAAATGCTGATAACTTCTGAACTGTTGAACTGCAAATTCAGGTAATATAATTTTCGGGAACTACAAAATATTAGCTTTAACTTGACATGGAAACCAGATCCCTAGCGAGCGGGGCCCAACGGAAGTCTATTATTTATCCATCATAGAATGACTGAGTATTCTGCAATAGCAGCTCATAAGCACAAACGATCCTTCGCTTTCATCATCATTATCAGCCATACAACGTCCAGTGCTGTACGTAGGCAGTTCCGGTTTAAGCAAACGCGGAGTCCGGAGTAAATTCTATTAAAGGACCCTATCCAATCTGCTATGGGTTCTTAAATATAAGGCTAAGTTCATATGACCGCGCGGTACAAGATCAAACTAAATAGTGTTTATCTCGCCAAATAGATATTTTATCACAGATAATTATCGCTAGAAACGTCAAAATATCTATTGAATTTAAATTTCGCTATACTTGAAAGTCACTAGTTAAATATCAATAGCAAATCTTTTGTTAAATAACGAGTTATCTAGAGCACTCGATAACATCATATCTCATTACCATGTCAGCTCACATCCACCCACTGCTGGTATAGGCCTCGTTATCACGTCACTCTCCGGTCCTGTGCCAAGCGCATCCATTGCCTTCCCACAACTCTCGCTATGTCGTCCGACCTGGTAACTATTGACTACCGGCTGGTGGTCTGCGCTCTTCTCGCGGCCACCGCTCGGTTGCTCCCTCAACAATCTTCCGCCTTTCTTGAAACAAAAAAAAATAACGAAGTATTTATCAGTTGTTTTCTTGGTTTACCAGTCAATAACTAGATGCCGCTGCTTACTAAACATAAATAAACTATTTTGGTTAGAGGAACCCTCCATCAAGGTCAATCGGATATTTGTGGTCTGTATTCTTTAGGGAACCCTCACCCAGTGGACTCCCAGTCTCGGTGCGCGGGTCCTACTCGTACTTGATCAGTCATATTTTGTACTAATCCCAATTTGCCGCCATCTGTTGTTGAGTAGATAAAGTAACGAAAGTGACGTCATCGAGCTATTTGCGAAGATAGTTTAAACTAGTAGTAATCGGTCAAGCTCCCCTCCCACCCACAAGTGCCCACAACCTTACAAATATTTATTGGCGTTTTCTTTGACGGGTTGGGGTTAGATTCTTTCTAACTTGAATTTTTCACATATAATGTTTTACTTACTAATTTGACGTTTGAACCATTATAGAATATAATATTATACCTATCTACAAATGGATATTTGTGTTCTGTGGAACAGTCTTCGTAAATTCCAAATCTTTTTGTTCAACCAAACCAAAGCAAGCAAAGAAAAGCTAACTCACTCTAGAAATAAACGCTAAATAGATTTTAGGGTTTTCTTCAGAGTTCAGCTTTTTGCTTTATCTTAGTTTTCCGTAGCCTACTGTACAGCAGTAAGTATAAACTTAACGTATTTACTTTATTATTCAGTTGATTCAAACTTTGCCAATGTTGCGGACTCTGGCTGCTAACCTTTTAAAATGCCGGCGGCTTGATATTGCTGATTCATTTATTGGTAAATACGGCAGCAGGCACTCGTCTGGAAACCTTCAGTCTAAATCTACAAAAACTGTTACTGGTCAGTAATAATATTGTACTCGCACAATAGAACTTATTAGTTCCTAATCAAAATTACTTACCTTGCTGTAAGCTTGTTAGATGTTTCTATTGTGCTATGAATTTTTATGTATCTGTAAATCTACAATGTTTGATTTTTTATTAGTTTCAGCTATGGCTGTAGACCAATCCAACTTCTTGCTTCCAAATAATCAAAGATTTGTTGAGCTGGACAGTTCGCAAGCGTTCAATAATCTAACATACAAAGAAAAACTCTATGCTCACTACCTCAGCCAGGTAACAATAAGTTTGTAAACATACTTAATTTGTTTTATTATTATCAGCCCACTGTGTCCCACTACTGGGCAAAGGCCTCTCCCCATTCTTTCCAGACACTTCTTTCAGGCGCTAAGATGGTCCAGCCAGTCTGCTCGGAAATTAGTGAGCTCATCCCCTCCATCTTTTCTTTGGGCTGCCGCGATGCAATTTTGCAATTTTGATTGGCTTTGTCGGCAATATGTTTTATGATTTTATTTATAATTTTTTATGTTTTTAGGCTGCATGGAATGGAGGTCTCATTGTTCTTATACAAACAAGTCCAGAGTCTCCGAGGATATTTTCCCTGCTACATAGAATCTTCCAGGCTGAGTCATTGGAGAAACTAAAAAAATCTGCACTAGAAAAAGTTTCAGAGGATGAATTCCAGGTAAGTTAAGCGAAGTGCTTAAAAGTGAATCTGATATAGGTTTTCATTATATAGATAGTCTATACTAATAATATGCAATAGAATAATTAACATTTAGTTAAAACATGGTCCCAGGGATTCCCTGTATCAAGTCTCATTATTAATTTTCTCATATTTGTCATGAAAAGTTATGTGTTATACTCGGGTGTAAGGAATCAATAACACCCTCAAACTATCCAATATCTCGGATGTCATTGATAACTTTCAGCCCTTGTATAACAATATATTTAATTTTTTATTCTATTATTTTAAGAGCTCTGCATTGTTTAAAAATGATGTCAGCTCCATAACACTATGTACATATACTCTTAAAATAACTCACACACTTAATTTACCAGCTCGTATATGAACTGGTAGAGCATGTTAGCTGCATTTAATAATCTTTAAGTGAACAGGCTCTGAAATAGGCCCACATCGAGCTGGTTGACTTAGCATGCTCCAAATAGTTCCTCCCATATATGTAACAATATACTAGTGACTCTGTTCTTGTGTATTATAGATACTTTTCAAGGGCAGTCTTGTTGGCCCGGTAGAAGCACATTCGTTGTGTGGAGCTACTTACTCCACAGTAGCAATTCATTCACATGATACTTGATAGATAAGACAATATAACCACATCCTTTACTATTTTGTGGTGGTATGACATCCTTTTATTTATCACAGGTTGTGGTTTCTAGGGGTTCCTGGTCTACGCGGGCGGTCTCTTTGCCAATAGCGGAAACTACAAAGGTTTTGGAGACACTAAGTTCATTCCAAATTTGTCTAAAAGTGCATTTGAATCTATTGTGAAGGCATCGAAAGTGTACGAAGAGGATAATGTACACATTACCAAACTCTGGCAGGATGTTAAGGATGTTATGTACAGTATCGAGCCTAGGTTGACTAGCCTAGGTCTTGCAGATAAGGTATGTTATCTAAGATTACATGGCAATAGTATAATACTATACAGGGAGAAAATGTAAGCAGTCAACTTTATAAGAATGGTTTTTCATAATTCAAAATATTAATATGTATTTATTTTAATCCAATAATGAAGTTAGAGAATCCACTGACTCATACATTTTGGCGTCTTTAGACAATGACGGTTTGTATTGATTAAAGGATTTTTTAAAAATTAAACTGTTTGACAGGGTGTTACGACATATTTTTCAAGTAACTGCACTGAAGCAGACTCAAACTTGGTTAACGATTGGCTGAAGAGCAAGCGCATAGAGGCCTACATTTGCCGTACGTTCAAGACTATTGAAAGTGATGGCCGTAAGTAAACACACATAAGATTAAAGCATTAAGTATTCACACACAAGATTAAAGCATTAAGTATACACACATAAGGTTGAAGCATTAAATATTCACATAAAAGATTAAAGCATTAAGTATTCACACACAAGATTAAAGCATTAAGTATACACACATAAGGTTGAAGCATTAAATATTCACATAAAAGATTAAAGCATTAAGTATTCACACACAAGATTAAAGCATTAAGTATACACACATAAGGTTGAAGCATTAAATATTCACATAAAAGATTAAAAGCATTAAGTATTCACACATACAATTAAAGCATTAAGTATACACACATAAGATTAAAGCATTAAGTATACACACATAAGATTAAAGCATTAAGTATTCACATACAAGATTAAAGCATTAAGTATACACACATAAGGTTGAAGCATTAAATATTCACATAAAAGATTAAAGCATTAAGTATTCACACACAAGATTAAAGCATTAAGTATACACACATAAGGTTGAAGCATTAAATATTCACATAAAAGATTAAAAGCATTAAGTATTCACACATACAATTAAAGCATTAAGTATACACACATAAGATTAAAGCATTAAGTATACACACATAAGATTAAAGCATTAAGTATTCACACACAAGATTAAAGCATTAAGTATACACACATAAGGTTGAAGCATTAAATATTCACATAAAAGATTAAAAGCATTAAGTATTCACACATACAATTAAAGCATTAAGTATACACACATAAGATTAAAGCATTAAGTATACACACATAAGATTAAAGCATTAAGTATTCAAACAAGGCAAAAGACGACCTCCGTGGCGTAGTGGACGTATAGCCGGCTGATATGCAGGAGGTAGCGGGTTCGATTCCCGCCGCGGAACAAATGTTTGCATGATCTACAGATATTTGTTCTGGGTCTGGTTGTTTCTCTAATCAGTTATCTGGTTCCCATAGTACAAGCTCTGCTTAGTTAGGGCTAGATAGCGCTGTGTGAAATTTCCAGCAATATTTGTCGAAAAAAAACCATAAGATTAAAGCATTAAGTATACACACATAAGATTAAAGCATTAAGTTCGTCTTTGTTCTATTTTTATAAGTAGAATAAAGTATTTTCAATCAATCTATGATATTCTAGCTTCGACACTGCTGTTATCAGAATACACACATCAACATTGTCTAGGGATATTCCATTTTGAAATTATTTGGTTATAAACTATTTGCTTATTAGAAAAAGTTTATACTATATGGAATTAAACCTCTTTTCAACCCTTTTGAAAATTTTGGAAAAAAATAAAAATAGAACGCAATAAACAAAAGATAGAATGGGGACTCCGATTTAAATAAAACAACGTAAATTTTGTCTAAGATTAATTAACTTTTATTTAATTATCAAAAAGTAATATCTAAGTAATTTTTAATTTAAACGGATCTTGTGATATTCGTAATGTCATGGAACGTCGACATTTAAGCAGAGAAGAAATGATAAGCGCGATAATCATGTTACAAGGCGGTGCTATCCAACGCGTGGTTACCAATCAAAACACAATTTCTCGATTGTGGTCACATTATCGTATTACGTATTAGTATATATTATATATAGTATTACGTATTAGTTCTTTAGATAAGCAGGGAGTCTACCCAAAACCAAAAACATGACAAGTGGTCTAAGAGCGGGGACGTCAGACGTACCAACATATTGGTACACATACTAATTTTTAGTGTCACGTGCCATGTACCTAGACTACTCGGTCCTTGTATGCAAAAATGCCAAGATTGGCCGCGGATCGGCATAAATACACCGACAATACAGATTATCGTCGTTTACTTCGGCTTCGGACTTCTATTCTATTCTATTGTTTGCTTGAGTGAACGAACCCTCGTTTCCGATCAAATTTTCGTTACGAATTATTTATTTATTTTTTTCAATATATTTTACAATATATATCCGAAATGCAATCTATACTTCTATACTAATATTATAAAGAGGAAAGATTTGTATTTTTGTGTGTATGTTTGTAATGAATAAACTCAAAAACTACTGGTCCGATTTCAAAAATTCGAAATAAATTATTTGTATTTGTAACTAGCGACCTTCCCCGGCTTCGCACGGGTGCAATAATGATACTATTTTTTTTTTTCGAATGGTCTTATCTCGCTGTTGGCCTCGTGAGACCGTTGCAGCTTAACCGAGCTTTTGGCGAGCGCAGAAGGCGCTCAGCCCTGTAAGTTTTGATGAGGCAACTAGCGCAAGGGCACCACTTAAGTACGAACCTCGGCTTGGGCTGTTGCCAGGACGGGGATAGGAGAGAAACGCCCGGGTACGTGCTTGTACCTCGTGCAGGCGGCGACTGAAGGGACTCGTCGACCTCGCCGGCGAGGTCGGTGTATTTGTGAAGTGTTTGCTCTGTCTAATGTAGATGACTCATCCGCATTAGCGGAAGTGATTTCGTCATCCGGGTCTCCGAGAACGTGTCTCGGAAGACGGAGGGTTGGCAATGATACTAAATATACTACAGAATGTATTTATATACAACGTTCACACTAGCTTTTTTGTCATTAGATACAAACACGTTTTATTTAAAGGGTCTTGAAAGAGTATTTAATTGAAAGAGTATTATAAGTATTTACGACATCTATTTAGAAACCTCTAAAATTATCAGTGTTTCTCTACTATATTATGCATGTATTATACATATATAATAGAAAGATGCTTTCGTGAAATAAAGACGAAATTGCGTTTTCTGAAATAACAAAATTACTTTTATTCACAACTCAATTAAATACAAAGTTTTAACACAATTTACTTTAAACAGAGTAACTTACCTGAAATAACAAAAAACAACATTTAAAGCTTTTACTTCTAGTTTAGTTTATATACTTCCTTTTATTTTACCGGAAAATATTTACTGTTCCACTTTTTCGTAATAAAAATTTCCTCCATACTGACAGTCGGTGTCACTGACATGAATGACATCGACATCTATTAGAGATCTGTAGATAATAAATCCATAAAGAAAAGGAACGACACTAATGTAGTGATTTTCTTTACACACCTTCCTCTTGAATCACTCTATCTATAAAAAAAAACTGCATCAAAATCCGTTGCGTAGCTTTAAAGATCTAAGCATGCATAGGGACAGACAGACAGCGGGAACCGACTTTGTTTTATACTATGTAGTGAAGTGATGGTAAGCGCTGATATTCTGTCTAGAGTCTAGACTTATGATGATACAAATGAATGAATGAATGAAAACACTTTATTGTACTTACATCTTAAGAACATCCAAGTCTATTAGTAATTTTAAAACCAAAGTGCACACCCATTATCTGTCCTTGTGTTGAAGTTGTAGCTGCTTGTTAATTCATCATAACCATTTTAGAGTTGCTTATTTAAATTAAATTTGTTTTATTACTGGTAGTTTAGGTTTATAGTATGTAGATATGTTTTTAAATTTATATAGATGCACCGCCGTCATGTGTTACATTTTGATCCTGTCCATACAAAGGTTGTCTGGAAGAGATCGCTTTTAGCGATAAGACCGCCCATTGTACTAAATCGATTTGTATGAATTATGTTCTGTATTTTACTTTGGTGTACAATAAAGAGTTATCTTATCTTAAAAATAACGATTACAGACAAAATAGAAGACACAAAGCAAATAGTACAATGGCGGTCTTATCGCTTTGAAGCGATTTCTTCTAGACAACCTTTCGATGGAGAGGATTTCGTTATGTCAAAGATATGGTCATGCATCATTTCATCATCTTTCGGGGTGCACGTTTAAGACTAAGACAAAATGATGCCTTAAACCCTAATGTCATCTATATTTATCCAGAAAATGCTAATTAGCATTAAGTTTAAAAAGTGGTAGAGTTCCTTGTGAAAGGGCTCGCCCGGGGAGGTATTACCACCATATCTATTTCTGCCGCCAAGCAGCATTGCTGTGTTTCGGTTTAAAGGGTATGGTTGCCGGTGAAAATACAGGCACATGAGGCTTTACACCTGTATCTTCTAGGGCACGTTTCTAAGATGCGTGACCTACGAGGCAATACTTTGTTATAGGCGACGGTTACCACTTAACACCAGGTGGGGCATATGCTTGTTCCATGTCCAGGTGGTATAAAAAAGAATGTTCGCCTATGTATTAGTTCAATAAAGATTTTTTTTATCTAATCTTTATTTTCAGTGCCTCTGTACACGATACGCTACGCAAGCGTCGACAAAGACGGCAAACCTCCACTTACCATGGCCAAGGAGCAGTACAAGAATGCTTACTTCCAAGTAGTCAGAGGCGACTACTCCCCCCTACTGAAACTAGTGAACGAGAACTTAGCCAAGGCGCAGCAACACGCGTCCAACGACAACGAGAAGAATATGCTGAAGCATTATGTCAACAGTTTTAAAGACGGTAGTTTGGAAGAGCATAAGGAGGGAAGCAGATATTGGATTAAGGATAAGGGACCTATTATTGAGACGTGAGTACAACTGATAAATTTTAAACTTTTGTTAAAGATTATCATTTTATACCACGTGTTTTGTTATGTAAGACATTAGCCTAGTATTGTTGTAAAATAGGTATTTTTAAATACATTACCATTAAAAATTTTAAATTTTCAAACCATCTAAACGAGTGGTTATAAATGTTAAAATGTTGGGGGATTGTTGAGATATTGGGGTTCAAGAGGGGTAAAAAAAAAACAAAATGGGACTGTCCGTTCAATTGGCACTTCTAATAAAAGGTCTTTGTGAGGACATTTCTACCCTGTTTTTATTTTTAGTACAAAATTCACAGGGTACACCAGTGATCCCACAGAGCTTAAGTTCAGTTTTTATGATGGCTAGTAACTTAATAACTACAAGGTTTAAAAACTAAATATAAAAACTGGGTCGAAATGTACTGACCTTTCTTAAAACGTGCCACTTTACCGGATAGTCGCATTTGGTTTTTTTTACCCCTCTTGAACCTCAATATCTCGCCAACCCCCCATATTTTTAGCTCATTTAGATTCAAATTTCACGATGATCGGATCAACGCTTTGAAAGTTATCCTCGGACAAACAAACATACATACAACGCCGATTTGCCCAAGTTGATTTGGAGATCTCGCTTCGCTCTATTATTAATTAATAATATAAAATAATAGGCAAGCGTGTTCCATCGTAGACCGCATCATTGGTTTCCATCTGGCGCGGCGAGATCATGGTCGCGATCTAACGCGAGCACATATTTAAAAAAAATATATCTTATCCAGTTACCAAGGCTTCATCGAAACGTACCGCGACCCGAGCGGGCAGCGTGGTGAGTTCGAAGGCTTCGTGGCGATGGTCAACAAGGAAATGTCCAAGAAGTTCGGCAATCTCGTCGATGGAGCTGAGAACTTCATCAAGCTGCTCCCGTGGGGCAAGGACTTGGAGAAGGACACCTTCCTCCGACCAGACTTCACCAGCCTCGACGTGCTTACCTTCTCAGGCAGTGGGATACCGGCTGGCATAAATATTCCTAACTGTAAGGGCGACTTACGCAGCGATGCCTAATCGTGTTTAGTGTCGAAACATGTTTAAGAGAGTTGTCAAATCATACAAATACGTCAAATTTAAACATGTTTAGTCGCTAAATACGTTTAGGGATCGTTGTGCAAGCCGGGCTAAGTGTTATTTGTATACAGGTTGGCGACGTTAACAGTGTCAGTATTTAAGGTGAATCTACGACACGAATTAATAATTGGACATTGTTATACAAGGGCTTCTTATTTCTATGTCATTAAATGAAAGAGGTCATAGTCCAGTAGTGAAAAAATCAATAACACCTCGTCTCTCTCGCATTTGTTCGGTTGTTCGCCAAAATATCTCGGGTGTACAATACATCGCTTATACTCGAGTATAATAACACAAATTTTCATCACGAATGCGAGGAAATTAAAAAAGTTCGTTATATTCGTTACATTTTGAAATAAAACAATGGATACAGACAGGGGTATCACTACTATAAACTATACTTATAGTATTTATGGTATTTAATAACAGAGGTTGTTCTTTGTCCTTGTCATTAGACAATTATGAAACTGACATCGCCGTAAAGAACAACGCAAGTTCCCTAAAAAATTGATAAAAAAGTTAAAAAAAGATATAATTAATGGTTTTATCTATTTCAGACGATGAAATCCGGCAGAACGAAGGGTTCAAGAACGTGTCTCTAGGGAACGTGATCCCGGCCGCCTACAAGGAGTCCGTCATTCCCTTCCTCTCGGACAGCGACAAGAAATTACTGGAGAAGTACAGGGTGCCTGCTTTCGAGGTAAATTACACGTTGCAATATCTTCAGGGTTGAGTTTGAACATTCTCTCCCCTGGTGGTAAACGATGATAGAAAAAAAAATACATTTTTGCACACCATACAACAAATAATTAAATTACAAAAATGTAAGCGATGGAAATGCCAGTCTTATCTCTAAATAGCGATATCTACCAGACCTTTAGATGGTATTGATATTAAAAAATATTTATTTTCTAATCCCAAATATTAATGTTTGGGGCTTGCCTTCAACTGTGGCAGATAATCAATTGGTGTGATATCCGCAGGAGTATATCTGCTATGGGGATATACTCGGAACTAAAAGGAATATAGTGGGATGGAATTATCTACTCTAAAAATTAATGTGTATATAAAACTGAAGAAATTGCTTGTAGAAAAAGCTTATAGAGCTCTATGGAATATATATTCTTCTCTGAATGAATATAATGTTCTTATATCATTATATACCTAGTCAGGTCATAAGTATTGTCACACAGTAAAAACTTTTCTTTTAGAATGCTGGCCACAAAAAAGTTTATAGAATTCTAATTTCGAATTGTTGATGAAAATAAAAATGTATACATTTTAGAATTTTACTCATTTTTAAATATGGAGTGGACGCTTAAAGAAGACCGTGTTGCAGTTATTGCGTTGCATCGTTGCGGGTTACGCGCCAATTCAAATTTTTGATATACTGAAAAATTTGAATATAACCAAAAGATTCGTTTATCGCACCATCAAACGATACAATGAAGACTCTAGTGTAGATGACAGGTCAAGAAGTGGTCGCCCTCGGTCTGTTAGGACTCCAGCAGTGATAAAAGCTGTGAAGGCGCGAATTCAAAGAAATCCCAAACGTAAGCAGAAACTGTTGGGCCTTCAGATGGGGTTAAGCAGAACCACGGTGAAAAGAGTGTTAAATGAAGACTTAGGGCTTCGGGCATATCGAAGAAAAACAGGACATCGTTTGAATGCTCGCCTAATGGACCTTAGACTGAAGAGATGCCGCGCTTTGTTGAAGCGGTACGCGGGAAAAAAATATCGGGAAATTCTTTTTTCGGATGAAAAATTTTTACCGTAGAAGAGAGCTACAACAAACAAAATGATAAGGTGTACCCACACAGTAGTGAAGAAGCGAGCAACCGTATTCCGCGTGTCCAACGAGGTCATTTTCCATCCTCGTTCATGGTATGGTTGGGAGTTTCTTATTGGGGCTTAACAGAGGTACATTTTTGTGAGAAAGGTGTAAAAACGAATGCAGTTGTGTATCAAAATACGGTCCTGACGAACCTTGTGGAACCTGTTTCTCATACCATGTTCAATAACAGGCACTGGGTATTCCAACAAGATTCGGCGCCAGCTCATAGAGCGAAGAGCACACAAGACTGGCTGGCGGCGCGTGAAATCGACTTCATCCGGCACGAAGAATGGCCCTCCTCCAGTCCAGATTTGAATCCGTTAGATTACAAGATATGACAACACTTGGAGGAAAAGGCGTGCTCAAAGCCTCATCCCAATTTGGAGTCACTCAAGACATCCTTGATTAAGGCAGCCGCCGATATTGACATGGACCTCGTTCGTGCTGCGATAGACGACTGGCCGCGCAGATTGAAGGGCTGTATTCAAAATCACGGAGGTCATTTTGAATAAACTTTAGTGTCATAAGAATCTATGTTTTGTTAAGTTCATTTTGGTATATAAATGGTTACATAATGAATAAACTTGTTTCAATTATTTTATATTAAACATGTGACAGTTATTTGACCTGACTAGGTATATTGTCTGGAATATATGTTCTATAGTTCTATGTAATATATAGATGACAAGAATCTTGCTTATTAATTACTAGTTGACCCGCCGAACTTCGTACCGCCTTGACATGCATATAACGCGGGCTGTCAATATACGTCACCCTGGTAGAATTCTCAATTGTTGTCCCCGGCCATCATTTTACAATCATACTTAACCATAAACAAATTTAAGTTTAGCTGTCATTTCCGTTTTGTTATTCCATGTCAGATGCGTTTTTGTTATACCACGTTTTATAGTGACTTGTATTCTCTTTGACGTTTTATGTCGCGTCACACGGGAACGCGGCCGAACGGGATAAAAAGTATCCTATGTCCGTCTTCTGGTTTTAAGCTACCTCCCCACCAATTTTCACCCAACTCGGTTCAGCCGTTCTTGAGTTATAGATAGTGTAACTAACACGACTTTCTTTTATATATATAGATAACTATCTTAATTATTTTGACATTATTATTAGGTTATTATCTACAATTAAAAGGAACCTACTAATTAAACTCGACATTGCATGTGCATAATATTGAATACGGCTGCACTTATACTGCGCTATACTAAACACCTTCTATCTACACCCATATTACGTAATAAATAGATTTGTATTTGTATTTAAAACCTGCTTAAATGGTGCAACGAACCACTAAGCGCCGTTAAAATTATCTTTGGTTTAAATACTCATTTATTCATTAAAATCACAAGGATCACTCCTGTTCCTCCGCGACCAAGCCAGCGAAGAATCTGGCAAGAAATAAGGCTGGTTATTCTTTTTAATACTTTTACAATACATAACAAAAGGCACAATACAGAAAATAAAAGTAATAATCAATTGCAAAAAAGAAAAAAAGGTAACTCTTTATTGTACACCAAAGTAAATTTTTTTTAATAGTCCGTACGGTCCCACAGGGGAGGCCTTTGCCCAGCAGTGGGACTCCCACTGCTGGGCAAAGGCCTCCCCCTCTTCCTTCCACATTCACACGGTCTAGAGCCAGGTCCCGCCAGTCTCTTTGGAAGACGTCCAAGTCATCGCTCCAGCGCTTTTTAGGCCTTCCTCGGCGTCGCTTTCCAGAACATAATTTTTACAAATAGATTTAGTACAATGGGCGGTCTTATCGGTACAAGCGAAATCTTCCAGACAACATTTGCATGGACAGGATAATAATTAAATTGTAAAAAAATAATAAAAAATGTGTACAGGATATGCAAAAAAAAATAATAATAATAGGAATTTATTTACACACACACACCTATTATGCCAACAGAAGTAGAATAGGTACAATAAGAACTAAATAAAGCTAGGTAAGCATAATTCTAAGAAGCGCAGGTAGAAGGTGGTGGTAGATAGGTCGAGGGCTCAGCTACGCTGGTTTTCAGCCCCGCCTTTGCAGAAACATTGCAGCTGCCGCCGCCACAGATAGGGTTCTCGGGAACTGTCAGCTTTATGCACTGAATTAACAAGTAGTAATTGAAGAAAGAACTAGACAATTACCGAAAACACAATACAATACATAGGCAAACTTAACGCTAATTAGCATTTTATTCCAGCTAACCTTAGTGCAGTGTAGATTAACCAGTTCAGACACTTAAGTATTTATTCTAAGATTGAGTTTGTTTTTCTATTTGAAGGTGCAAGTTGGTCTGCACGAGCTCCTCGGGCACGGCAGCGGGAAGCTCCTGCGTGAGCTGGAAGACAAGTCTTTCAATTTCGACAAGGAAAAGGTCATGAACCCGCTTACTGGTAAGAAGTTTTTCGTAGCTTAGCTTTGCTGAATAGCGTACTATCTTACCGATTAGTTTTATTTGTGTGTGACTTGTTAACTTAAGGCCGATCCGAAACATAGAAAATTATGCTTTTTGAACTCTCACACTCGTTTTTACAAAAATCAGGTCGCTTTTTTTATTAATTCTGAATTGATCTTTGGCCACAATCTCACCTGATGGTAAGCAATGATGTGGTCTAAGATGGAGCACGAAGATCTAGAAGACTACATATTCACTCTTGGCATAAAGAGGAGCCAATTGGCAGACCACATCGCTCGTAGAACCGATAACCGTTGGGGAAGAAACGGGAAGACCGCAGTGTAGGCCGGCCTCCCACAAGGTGGACCGACGATCTAGTAAGAATCGCGGGGAGCCGTTGGGCGCAAACGGCTACCAACCGCTCGTTGTGGAGATGTAAGGGGAGGCCTATGTTCAGCAGTGGACGTCTTCCGGCTGATGCAGATGATGATAAAGAGGAGAGGTAGCTTCTCGCAGATGCGATTATTCTCGGTGACATGTAGTAGAGAAGGATAAAACATACGATATATCACGCGTTAGAAGGATAACGGATCATCGACTATAATCGGCAGTATTTGTTTTTACATCTAAGCCAGCCTAATAAGGACTATAAACTTATGATGAGGAAGTACACTTATTATAAAGTTAAGTAAAATTTATTTAGATAAAGTAAGTTTACAAACTTAAAATCTAGACTTAAACTATATACAATCATGTTTCCTAGTGTAACTTAAGTTTGCAGCTATGATGAATACATAGTCAAGTGACTACTCTCAGTACTAGTTTTCACTGTATGACGGCAGGGCGTCGTTGCTCTTCCATATAATGCTATCGACTTAAGAATTTTTTTTTTTTAGTTAGTTTAATGATGTATGTTAAATTCTTATAAATCTACGAATCATTCTTTACATATACTATGTTAACTATAATATCTGTTATATGAATATACGTATAATTACTGCTAGTTGTGAAATGCTTAATTTTTAACTAATACCTACTATCGAATAATTATTTTGATAAGTATCTAAAAATCTAAATAGTGTCTTAATCTGAAATTATCTTCCGTAGGTGTGTATTTAATTTTAACTTTAACGTAGATTTGTGCATTGCTTATATATTATTTGTTTATTTTTCTATTTCTAATTAGTATATCACTGTCATAAGTTCTTCTGTACCTTTGCAATCAAGTAGTTTAAGAAAGTTATCAATTTTTTGTTTGCACGAATAAATTGATACCTTTTCAATATTAATACATTTGTTGATTTTATTGTATACTAGTGGTCCCGCCGAACTTCGTATCGGCTTGACATGCATAGGTATAACGCGGGCTGTCAATATAAATCACCCTGGTAGAATTGTCAATTGTTGTCCCCGGCCATCATTATGTATGAGAAAATGAATGACTTCCACAAATAATTCAATACCAAAATTAGCCAAATCGCTCCACCCGTTCTCGAGTATTAGCGAGACTAACGAACAGCAATTAATTTTTATATATATAGACAATATATCTCGGGATAACTCCTACCGAAGCATCTGTTTCAAACGATATTCATTTTTTTACATCCTCTTTGACGATATTTGCAGCACGCATTCTGTCAATTCTATGTCAAACGTCATAAGGTTACATTATAAAAGCGCTAAGGTTAGATTATAATTATTTTATATGGTGGTTAAGTATTCTTAAATTGTCTAATTTTGCGCTCAATTTTCTTAATTTTTTCTTTCATAAGAACCTTCTCCTGACAATAAGAAATACAATAAAAAAGAATTGGCCAAATTGGTCCAGGCGTTGTTGAGTTATTCGCTTACCAACACATTTTACGATTCATTTTTATATTATAGATAAACGGTCCTAGGTAAGAAGAGAAATGATGCGTAAATTCGGTTCTGCATTGTGGGGTTTTATATACAATATTGTGGCGTCTTACTGATTCTATTGGGGTCTCTAAGAACCTTGTGTTGCTTCAGGATTAAGGTGCGTATGTATACTTGTCTAACTGTTAGGACATTAAATTCTTTAAACAGTTGAGTAGTGGGGTGCTGGTACGCTTTGAATAGTATAACCTTAATTATTGCTCTTTGAGCCCTCTCCAATTCAAGCATAAAGGTTTTTCCAGCTCCTCCCCATCCTAGTATACCGTATGAAATGACTGACTGACCCAAACATAAATAAACGCTCTTTTAAATTATTCAACTTGTATGAAATTTTACGATCCTATTTCTTGCAGGCAAACCTATTGAATCGTGGTACACAGAAGGCGAGACATATGACAGCAAATTCACAACTCTCGGCTCCGCTTTCGAGGAGTGTCGCGCTGAGGCGGTCGGGCTGTACCTATCACTCGTTCCGGAGATCTTGAAGTGAGTTATGAATACATAAGTCACACCATCACTTACCATTAGGTGAGGTAGTGATCAAGCGCTTGGCTATCATATTTTTTTTCTTTTCTCTAAACTGTCTCGTCTCACTCCTGGGCTCCCCAAGTATCTAAGCATCCGTATAAAAATATCATCAATATAAAAAAAGTCAGCTTCAGCAAAATTCGATATAAAATGTTTGTAAATAAACCATCCATGCCCTAAAAATTAATTGCTTGGTACTGATTTTGAAAAAGAATTTGTATTTGTTGTCGATTACTCCATCTTCATTATAAATTGATATCATTCTGTCCATAAACCTGTGAATGAATTTAGTTTTTTTTTTGCTTTTTTGTAATATGTTAAGTTTAGGCGGCTTATTTACAAACATTCTACATCAAATATAGCTGAAGATAGTGTTCTTACTGCAGCCTTTCTCGGCTTAGTGTCTGATCAACATTGAGCTATGCTTAGCTAAACTGACTTCCAAGTGCTATGTTTTTCTACAAACAATTTGAGCTGCGCGAGATGAATGTGACAAGATACGCATAAGTGCGAGCGAGATAGACGGAAGAGCGAGCGAGTGGGCAACTAGGCAGTGCGATGAGGCGAGTCAGCACGCAGCGCGTGATCCCTGCTATGTTCTAGCAACAAAGCACGATGCAGCTCGTTTTGTTTGTTTCCTCTTTATAATGCGCATGAATACTAACTTTACCTACATCGATAATACAACGTACTTTTAGTGATATTATTACTTTGTTTTCATAGTAACCAGTAGTATCTAAGAGCGAGTACACATTAGGCGTTTTGAAGCACGCGCTTTGGTTAAGCGCGTTTTAAGAATAAAGAGGTCGGTTGAGGTGTACACATGCAAGCGCGCGCTTCTGATCAAGCGCGCGTCGGACGCGCGCTGTCAGATTTTCGTTTGAACGCGCGTTGCGCGGGCGAAAGCTGCGCGTTTGGGCAAAACATAGCCCTACGAGTCTGCACAGGAGCAGGACGCTACGTCAGGAACGACGTCATCGCCCGCAACGTGCAGATGTCCAGTGTTAAGGACTTTGTGGTAATGTTAGCGCGCCGTATGTACGATCGCGCCGACAATTGTCGCCACGCTCACCTCAACTCCATCGCTCCGCTGCACGCACGGACACCTGACATTCGAACTCCCTGGCGTCCATTGCCGCGGGAACTCCTGTGCTCACCATCCTCTCCATAGCGTATACCACAAGAGGACCAACGTTAGCCAAGACATCGGTCACGTAACGCCTGTGAAGCCAAACTGCAAGCCGAGGATGGCACTCCGGACATCACCCCGTGATTCAGAGATAGTTGTCTCTGACGTTGAAGCCAGGGTTAAGCACGAAAGTCCGACCCTTACCCACACTTCCCAAACAAAAATGGTCGAAGTGTTGAAGACCCATTCACAGCTGCGCGCTTGTAGATACATGCACCGCCATTTTGCCGTACATTTGATCTCGCGCTTTCGTGTAGGGTGGACGCATCAAATGGAGATCGAGCACTTCGATACAGATTTATTTATCTATGAAATTCAAAAGCGTCCAGTTATATAGGACATGGAAATTACTGATTATAAAATATAATATTAAAAAGAAGTTCATAATTGGGAGGAAATAGTTGACAATTTGGAATATTGGATGCACCCAAAATTCTCTTTGCCTCTGCCATCGTCTTTTATAGCGACGGTATAGGAGCCACACACAAGCAATCACTTCAACGTCCATTTCCGAACAGAGTCAGTAGTATGGACACCTTGGTAATGCACACTTTTACACTTAACACAATAACAACTTTATTCCACACTAAAATTATAAATACACGATCTTAATCACAAGCTATCACAACACACTAAATCACACCACTGTTGCACAATAAACCACTAAAAGTCACCGAAATATTCGCACGTATCGCCAAATCAAGACTGACTCCTTCGGGCGTCTCTACGCACTATTTATACCGCGCACAGTACGTACATAACTCGCGAACGTTCTAGATGGTTCCACTGCTAACTAGAAAAGTGTAGGTATTTCGACTGACTACTATTTCTTATTTGGTGCAACTGTAGGTAAAAACGTAGCATGTAGGTATATCCCCTACCAAGTATTGCCGGCGTACCTCAGGGCGGCGTTTTATCTCCTCTTCTATTTGCTATATTTATAAACTCTATAACTATATAAAAAAAAATCACTTCTTCCTACCACCTGTATGCTGACGACCTTCAAATTTATACTCATGCCACTATTAGTAACCTTAACCAAGCCATTTACACCATTAATAGTGACCTGGATCGTATACTCGAGTGGAGCAAGTCTTACGGCCTTGGGGTGAACCCCGCAAAAACGCAGGTCACACTCATTGGAAGCTCGAGGATGCTCCCTAGGGTTGACTGGTCTTGTCTTCACCAAATTACTTTTGACGGCATTATCATTCCATTTAGCAAGACTGTCAAGAACCTGGGCATCATCATGGACAGTGAGCTGTCATGGGGACCACATCTTACCGAAATCAGTAGAAGAATTTTTGCGTCGGCTGCCTCGATGAGGATTTTCTTCGCAATTTTCTTCCTACCGCCACAAAAGTTGCGCTCGCTCAGTCTCTCTTACTCTTTATACTAGACTACGCTGACGCCAGTTTCCCCGATCTTACAGAAGAACAACTTAATAAGCTTGAGCGCCTTCAAAACGTCTGCATTCGAATCATATTTGGCTTGCGAAAGTATGATCATATTTCCGAGTTTCGCGTTAAACTCAAGTGTTTGCCAATCCGCTCTCGTCGGAATGCTCATATTCTAACTCTTATATAAAATTCTGTTTACTTCTTTTCCGCCGTATCTCAAACAATGCTTTGAATTCCTAAATCTATCCCATGCCCGCAATCTGCGTTCTTCCTCTACTCTCCAGTTGAAAACTCCATCCCATAATTTTAACTTCTTTAGTAACTCGTTCACGGTACGAGCTGTCGGATTATGGAATGACTTGCCCGTTTCCATCAGACTTGCTAAATCTTACCTTTTTTCAAAAATGAGGTCTACAAACTATACTTAGCGGCTTCTTTAGAGTAAACATTGTATGTATTTCCTTTCGATATTTATTGTAAAAGTATATATGTATATATTTTATATTTATTTATGTAGGTATATTTTAGGTTTAGGTATTTATTTATTTTTATCCTACATAAATAGGTATTTATTGTAACACCGCCTCCTCACACGTCTTTTCAATCCAGTCCATCCAAAGGTTGCCTGGAAGAGATCGCTTTGAGCGATAAGACCGCCCATTGTACTATTAGTTTATTAGTCTTTAAGTTTTCTAGGTTAAGTTATTTTAATTTGGTGTAGCAATAAAGAATTATCTATCTATCTATCTATTACCTATTCTGTGACACAATAGGTATAACTTGGAGAAGCTGACTGTTACTTTACTATTACTTATTCTGTAACAGCCTCGGCGTAACGTTATTATTGTAATGATATTATATGCTTATATATTATTACATATTACATTATTATTATAGGAGCGAAGTGGATCATAAGTCACTCTTATAAGCTTCTAGCTGACCCTCACGCAACTTCTCCAGCAACGTCTTCTTATTATTTACGAATACTGCGATTTCGTACTAAAAACTGTTAATTTATTTTTCCAGAATTTTCGGCTACGAAGGCGAGGAGGCACAAAACGTGACGTACGTCAACTGGCTCAGTTTGCTGTGGAACGGAGTCGCTAAAGCCACGGAAATGTATCAGCCCTCTACCAAGACTTGGTTACAGGTAGGGTTACCATATGAGAAGCATTTTAAGGCTTAGGGCCCTTGTACACGCTAAGAAATTTCACCGTGTCTGCGGCAGATAGGACCACATGGTCCTACTACTGGTACACGATAAGAATTTAGTCGGATCTAGCTACGGTAATTTGTCGTGTCTGCTCCAGACAAGATAAATAGAAACGTGTATACGATGAGATTTTTTTAAACTATATTCATCTTCGTTTGACTACAATCTCACTTGATGGTAAGCGATGATATGGTCTAAGATGAAGCACGAAGATCTAGCAGAAACCTATCCACTCACTCACAATCCGGGCCTTAAAGAGGCCCGGATTGTATTCTTTAGGAAAAACAGACGACGGCAAAGTGTTCTATATCTCAGCTGTACACATCAAGAACGTAGAACCAAAACGGTGTGTGCGAATGCGTGGTATATCAATATATCAACTAGGTACGGATGGTACTGAGCCGTGCGCCTGCTTGTCCTTTGATAGAAAGGAGATGGCGGGATCAGATCGTAAAGTTTTTGGGCACATTCCCCGAAATGTATTCTGTAAAAGATGATAGACTAGCAACTTTTCGGCGGTGTTCGAAACTTTGGGTCTTAGTCTCCGCCATATATTAATAAGCCTAATTGTTTTCGGGCAGTCGTGTGTAGGGTATGGTAGGGGGCGCACTAGTCAAGTTTGACAACACAACACATTACAACACCTCACCTACTCCGCCCCCTCCCTTCACCGCAACGACACAGAGCGCGTCGTGTCTAGCGCATACAAGATTTTTTTCTTCGTCAGCGCCAGAGCTTTGTACACAGAACGTGTGTAGAAACGAAACGAATTCTTGCGTAGATCCAGCGACTTTTCTTAGCGTGTACAAGTGCGCTTACGGCTCGAATACACCAAATCCGACATCGGCCGAAGAATGCTCGGATGTTGACGGCCGTACTCGGCCGACCAAATCAAACGCGTTTCAAATGTCAATAAGTGAGGTGTGGGCTGATGCTTGTAATATACAACCTGTTTTGTTACATACGTCATTAAACCGGTAGGGCTGATGACTAGTATTGTGAAAATAAGCATTTTTTCAAATTCAATACCATATAAAATTTTACATTTTCAAACAACTTTAATATCAAGTCCTAAACTATCAATGAAACAGCCTGTATAAAATAGGTAAACAAATCACATTCGTTCATCATGTGTTTAACCAATGTGTCCTGCCCATTCTTACTTACGGTTCCGAGACATGGCCGCTCACAAAGGAATACATGCATAAGATTAGAGTAGCTCAACGGGCAATGGAGCGTGCCATGCTCGGTATATCACTCTTAGACCACATACCCAATGTAGAAATCCGACGTCGCACAAAGGTTGTGGACGTGGGTATGAGGATCGCAGTGCTGAAGTGGGGATGGGCTGGACACTTGGCTAGGAGGGATGACGGGCGTTGGACGAAGGCGATTACAGAGTGGTGGCCAAGGGATGCTCGTAGACCAAGAGGCAGACCACCCGCCCGATGGTCGAATGATATTGAAAGCGTAGCTGGGTGTCAATGGATGAGACTCGCAAGGGACCAGAAAGAATGGCGTAATAAAGAGGAGGCCTATACCCAACAGTGGGTGCAGACGGGCTGAGATGATGATGATAATGTAAGTAGGTACCTGTTAAACTAAGCGGCATCGTCGCAAAGGCGCCGCCGATTAACGTTAAAATTGTTTATTGAAAATGTATCGATTACTGGATAAATATCCAAGCTACCGGTATTAAACCCACCTCTAAAATCAGTTAATGCGATTCCGGATGTGCTTTTTAAATTAATGACGAACATAACAAAACAGGTTGTATAAATTGTTTTATTTAATGGTGTCAATAAAAACAAAGCAGCTAAAAAGAGTCCATGTCTTGGACAGCCTGCTGGTCCTTCTTCCCTTCTTTAGAAGCAGCCTTCTAAAGAAGGGAAGAAGGACCCAAACACTACAAATAAATCAACTCATCCGCCTATAGTCCTCCATCTGATTGCGGATCACAACGAGAACAAAAACAATAAAGTATTATTTATAATAACAGGCGCACGCGAGAGCGCGGTTCGTGATAATGCGACTGCTGGAGCTGGAAGGCGACGGCATCCTGACGGTCTCCGAGACGGAGCCGGGCAGGAACCTGCTGCTCACGCTGCAGAAGGACAGGCTCGCTACAGACGGCAAGAAGATTATAGGTGAGTTTAATCAGTGCTGTTATTTTATTTAAATCACGTTTCGGTGGTAATAAATAAACTATTGCTGGACATTTCACACAGCGCTATCTAACCCCAAACTAAGCAGAGCTTGTACTATGGGAACCAGATAACTGATAAAATACTTATATACTTTTTAATTTTTTTGTAAATACATTCTTATAATATATAGAAAAACAACCAGACCCGGCACAAATATCTGCAGATCATGCATACATTTGTTGCGCGGCGGAAATCGAACCCACTATCTCCTGCGTCTCAGCCGGCTGTTCGCCCACTGCACGACGGAGGTCGTCATCACAAACAATCACGACTTGTATGGCCTGTTTTAAATAATAATAAAAGACTGCTATTGCTGTTTCGGTTTGAAGGGTATGGCAATATTACTTAGAAAATTTTTCAATCATTGTTATAAATACGGGATTTATCGCGATACAATACAATACTTTATTTATAACTCCATAGTTACAAGTCATTAAAAATCACAATAAGTTATATAATTAAATTATAATAAAATTCCTTTCAATCCATTAATATAAGTTAGTCCTGGTTAGTTATGTTAGTTTATGTTTATGTATATATTCTACAGTGTAGGTAGTTCATAAAACTCATCTACACTATAGAATATCCCACTCAACAACCACTTTTTAAGCCTACTCTTAACCCGTGGAATGTTTTACGAACACACGGGTGTTCGAGAAATTTGAAAGCCCCGCGTGCCCGCTAACACACCGCCGGTGTACAAACTACACTGTAAAAAACATAGCTTAATCTCTGCGACATTTGTTAAACTGACATTCCTAGGGTTGTTATAATACAGAAATATATATATATATATATATAGGTACTTATAAGTATTTAGGTATCTACTAAATACTAATGCACAGGCGCTTACCTATCTGAAATTAATTCCAAGTTATATTCAATTATCGTCAGAAGAGATAAAGTTGCTTCTTTACTCAAACGAAACCTGATCGCGAAATTATGATCATCGTAATAATCAAACAAATCTGTTCTTTCTTTCATCCACCTTGGACGTCTAGGTGTAACTTCCTCGTCACTATCAGTATCTTCAATCAAATTTCTTAAACGTTCCATTAGTTTTGTCACAATAATTCTTTCCAAGTAAGTACTTTGAGTTCAAATGACAAAACAGCACAGTAACATATGGCATTCGGACGCCATTAAAATATTCTTGGAATAGCTCGGTTATTCCATGCGAAACGGTGGTATAGTAGCTATTCCCGATTAGGGCCGTTATTCTTAGATTTGTAATTGGTAAAACGTAAAATAGAGTTACTCTCGAATAACTGACAATTTATTCTAAGAATAAAACTTATTCTCGTTTGGTCGAATCCACCCTTAGTGACTAACATACATATTATAATACTTAAAACTATTTGCTGACACGTACAGTCTGTGACGTGTGACACACTTGCGCTGTGTCGTGTAGTCGCCCGCGAAAACGACGAAACATCACACTTTTCGGCCAAAACTCTCCCTTTGTAAAGGTCGAAAGATCTGCAGTTGGAACACGCAACACAAAAGATTTGAAATCACAATGGTTTGTTTGTATTCCAGGCGACTTCCTAGTGAAGCTGCAGGTGATAAAGGCGACCGGCGACGTCGCGGCTGGCGAGGCGCTCTTCGACAAGTACAGTCGCCTCGACGCGCCGTGGAGTCAGTGGCGCGATATAGTGATGCTGCACAAACAGCCCAGGAATATCTTCGTGCAACCCAACACATCACTTATCAAAGGTGACAATTATTATAGAGATCTTCCAAAGGTCAATTCAAGTAATTTAAATCTTAAAATTGAAGCTTCTGTCTACGGTGCATTCCGAAACACGACATAAACGCTACTAGCGTTCACTTATGACGGATTCCTATATCCGTCGGTAACCAGCTACGGCTCGTTTCTCCTTGAAAATGTGTCAAAAGTTTGACACTAGTTGTATACTTTTCAAGGAGATACCGAGTTGTCGCTGGTTACCGACGTATACACAAAACAAGGAAATATGATCATATTTACGCAAGCCAAATATGAATCGAATGAAAACGTTTTGAAAGCTCTCAAGCTTATTATGTAGCTCTTATGTAAGATCGGGGAAACTGACGTCAGCTTGGAACTAGGAACCAGCCATTAATTAGCTATTTTGTGTACCGATTCAGTTACCGCGCTGATGACAGTTCAGTCAGTAAAGTCAGTGTTGCGACATAATTTCATAACAATAAATCCAACCAACCAACCAGCTCTCATGTCACTTTTGACAGGGAGGCGCAAAACGCAATATGGCGGATGTAATGACGTCATCTATGACGCTTCACGGCATATCGTTGTCGTGCTCACAGTGACTCGGAACGCTTGTTAGCGCGATGTAATCGATTTTAGCGTGATTCGGAATGCACCCGTAATGACAATACAATAGTATGAGTTGACTGACATATGATTATACACTTTATTTATATCAAGATTATGATATTGTAATTTGTGGAGCAGAATGCCAAAATATATTCAATTCATAATCCTTTCTCGTTAGGGTCGTTGTGTTTTTAATATTTTATTTCGTGAATTGGCCCCCAGTATTACATTGCTCGCCCTATTACTTCATTCGGGCCAAATTCTGTAAATTTATAAGAAAAAGTTTGTGTGGAGCCTTAACCTTGTTTAACTATTATGAAGCGGCTTTCAGACTACGCTTTATTATTATTGTGATATATAGTACAGTACTACAGTGTGAACGTGTCCATAACAATGTATGGTGCGCGATATTGTTGTGCTATGAGCTATAAACTATATGCTATATTATATAGCGTAGTCTGAAAGCCGCTTGATTGTTGTTACTGTCATAAGTTGCCAAATTGTCAATGGTGTTGTCATAGCAACGGTGATCATTGAAAAAAGATATGGTTAGTAAAACACCAAAAGTATCTATAGTGGCCATTTTGCGACGTATTGGAACGTATGTTAGGACACGAGTTTATTCATGATGCTACCATATTCAACTCTGTGATCTCTTTTAGCAACCTAAAAATGACGCAGCTGGATCTTCTTCTTTCGTGTCAATGGCTCTTTGACTTCTAAATTTGATTAGCCCAATAGAGAGCAACTTCCACACCCCTCTCTGTTGCCTGGTACAAGTCAGTCCGTGTGCAGGTGGTTGGGCATAGAGGACATGAGAGCAGGTGGGTCATTGTTTGTGTGGTGGCCCCGCAGTGGCACTGACTCCGGAATGGGTCGATGTAGCCCCACTTGCCTAAATTGTCTCGGCAGCGGCCAACTTGAGCGCGCAACCGGTTTAGGGACTTCCAAATTGGCCACTGCAGCGTGTAGCCGGAAGGAAGATGCTCCGCTGGTGGAATGTAATCAGTAGGGGCAGTGTGATGGGAGGACCATAATTCAAGTCTCGCTACTGCCGGGCTTTTGTCCGTGGGATTGGTGGATCGGAGGAAGCTCTTACGGCTTTTCAGTCAGGCCGATGGTGGCTGATGGCTGTAGAGTGGGTGCCGGTCGTCAGTTTCTTGCTTACTTTTTTCAACACTGCAAGCAACCTCACGGCGAACGCTTGGTGGTGCAATGCCTGATAGTGGGTAGAGCATTTTGAGTGGGGTCGGTTTTAGGCAGCCTGTTATGATCCTGCACGTGTCGTTAAGGTCAGTGTCTACCTCCCTCGCATGGGCAGACCGGTGCCACATTGGGCAAGCAAATTCACCTGCTGAAAACGAGTGTGATAGGCCGGTTGTTGACGCAGCTGGATGAATACCGTTTCAATTGCAAAATCTTTTATTTAAAAATCTTAATACTAAGTTTACAAAATTCCTATTTATCCAATGGCATCGGTATTGACACGATTATTCTGCTCCTCAGCACAGCCTCCCCCAGACTTTTCCAAAGCACGCGATCGTGAGCCTTTCTTCCTCTTGCTCTTTTCCCTTCTCTAGGGTACCAGAAATAATACCGTTGTGATTAAAAAAATATACCGGAAAACCGACAATTATAAATCGGATTATACGCGGCCATCTACTAATAGGTGCTAAAATAATCTTAGTGTCCATTTTCGATATGATCCATAGTAAGTAGCAATAAGAATAATGCACTGTAATGACTTGGAGTTAAGGTTTGTTTTTGTGAACAGATATCGACGTGGAGTTGAAACGGTACCCCGCCAGCGTGGAAGGCATGGTCGCGTCGTGGGTAGAGCGCTTCCCCGACACCTCGGTGGACGACGTGCTCGACGAGCTGGCCGCGGCGGACGCCGCACACTTCCAACCACTCAAGGAACTCGCTCAAGACAAATCCTAATCGCAATAACTGTTTTTATTACAAATGTATGAGCAATAAAATACGTTTAATTATATTGCGTTGTTATTTTTATGTGTGTATGTCTGTCCTCAAAAAGTATTTGTGATTTCTTATTGTGCTAAACTTTTGTAAGTATTTTTTTATGCTACATTGAGATGAAACAAGCTTATGACCCACCTGATGTTAACCCCATCTGATGGTAACCATTGCCTATAAAAGAGAACTGCCTCGTACCTACGAGGCAGTTACCGTGACCTCACGCACCTTCGAAAAGTGCCCTGCGTCCATTAACTTGAGGCACACAGGTGTAAAGCCTCGTGTGCCTGTAATTTCACCGGCAACCATACCCTTCAAACCAGAACACAGCAATGCTGCTTGTCGGCAGAAATAGGTATGGTGGTATTACTTCCCCGGGCGAGTCCTACACTACTACTCTTTAATATATATGACATTTACTTAAGTATATATATTTGGTACTCTCACAAATTTAAAATTTAGGTACTAAATATACTTCTTTGGGACTAGAAGCCTACAACAGTGTGTAAGCCAAAGACCTGGTAAGGATATAAAGTAAATATACCTAGCTACATTATTGTTTGAAATAAACGCTACAGAAAGATACTTAAAACCTGAAGCTAAGTATCCACTATCGCTCCTATTGGTTTGGCGACCTCAGTGGCGCAGTGGGCGAATGGCCAGCTGAGACGTAGGAGGTAGCAGGTTCGAATACCGCCGCGGAACAAATGACCTACAGATATTTGTTCCGGGTCTGGATGTTTGTCTCTAAATAAGTACATATTTACAAAAAAAATGTATTCAAGTATTGTATCAGTTATCTGGTTCCCATAGTACACACGGCTAAACATCAAGCTATACATTTCCAGTATAATAATAATCTTTATTTCAGACTCATGAGGTCTAAACACATTTACTACCCACAATACAATACACATACCTACACATAATTCACAGTAAGCTGACCTCGTATTGCGTAGGCTTTTCGTAGAATGAGAGGTCAGCTTATACTGGTAATGTATAGCTTGATGTGTAGCCGTATGTACAAGCTAAGCTTAGTTTGGTGCGAAATAGCGCTGTCTGAAATGTCTAGCAATATTTATTTATTGGCAACGTTCACGCGCTCAGAGCCTCGGACAAATGTCGATTTTGCGAACACAAAGGCGGGCGCAGTGTGTTATTGGACGCCCCGGTGAACATGGACGTTACGTGCGCACGCGTGGATCATGTAGACGTCATACGTTCGCTCTAAATTAATATGAACACTGCGCGGTGGTGTTGCGCAGTTCGCAAAGCACGTCTCCATTTGAGCGGATACTGGTTCGCGAACATGGTGGATACGCTTTTTAGAATGAAGGGTATTTAAGAATAATTGCATGTCACAGTAGCGCCATGCAAATATAAAAAATACTCCATCAGATTCGGGGCGTCTTTTCAACGACATCCAATCCTATCGTCTGAATCCATCATTACAACTGCTATGTCCTAGAAAACCTGTCTCAATGTAACCTTTTACAAATGTAGAAATCTGTGTCATATTTTGAAAAAGAAGTTTAACTTCAGTCGTGTGGTCTAAAGCACACTCGTTTTTTTGTAGTTAATTACTTTTTTTTGTTATGGCTCGTATTCAGAAATAAATGGGGTTGGATCAAAGTAACATCAGGCTGTAACGCCCGCCTACATCCCAGCATCTGGACACCTTGAAGCAAGGGCGGATCCAGCTTTGGTGCCAGGAGGGGCGGGGGGGTCACATAGTCGTGGTCAAGTCACAAGAAGTTATAATTTGATATTTATAATAATAGAGTAAAAATCACAAGTAAAAAGTAGGTATTTTATTAATGTACTTACCTACAGTACTTAAAAATACCTATATTTAAATAAAAAAATCAATTTTTCAAATCAAAATATTGTATGAATTTAAATAAATATTTGTGACAAAAAATATATAAAAACATTATGTTTTACAATTTTAATTAGTGGTCCACCTACGTCCTGGACCCAGCCCAGGGGGGGGGGGGTCATGACCCCCATGACCCTCGCCCTGGATCCGCCCTTGCCTTGAAGAATCCGTCAGTAGCCCAGCCTTTTGCAGTTGTTTGGTTACGAATTTGTAGTTGATTTTTTTATGTTATGGCTTCTATTCAGTAGAAGGCTCATAACTTCTGAACTGTTGAATTACAAATTCAGAGAATATGATTTTCGGGAACTACAAAATCTTAGCTATAAGTTGTCATGGGAACCAGATCCCTGGGGAGCGGGGCCCAACGGTCTGATGACATTAATTTACTCTACTTTTCCGTGGAGGAACTTTTCTAGGGTTAGCAATGTGCACGCTATAACTGCCTCACTGTTTGAAACACCCTCATTGGATTCCACTATGGTTACGAAAAGGAAAGGGATTTGTCATCGGCAAATAAAAATCGCGCAGAACAGATGGCCGCTGGGGCCGGAAAGTTCTCGAATGGAGGCCACGGACCGGCAAGCGCAGCGTAGGACGTCCACCTACAATATGGGCAGACGACTTGGTAAGAACCGCAGGTCGGCGTTGGATGCAGGCCGCTTCCAACCGCAGTTCCTGGAGATCAATGAGGGAGGCCTTTGTCCAGCAGTGGACGTCCTACGGCTGATATGATGATGATGAAATAAAAATCACTTGTTCAACTATATAATTTATTCACATTCAATACAAAACGTGTGTGATTGGAATTTTAACATAAATCCATCTCAGTTTCATTGTCAACTGAACTATGATCCACTGTATGACAAATATTAAAAGTCACCACACACTAATAAATAATCTCAAATCTATTAGAAAATAAATAAGTCCAAATGAAGTACAAGAAATGATATTTGTATAAAATTATTGCTTTAAAATCCTATTGCAGTAGATCTAGTCGCTCTCCTAATAATGGTAATGGATAATGGCAACAAACAACACCATACGTCGTATACACTAATGTTAAATAATTTCATTAGCGGAATAGATTACACGTAAAACGGAACGCAAACCTAACGCTAAAATACATGTACACGTAATGTGTAGTCTATATCTGATCTATACGCGGTGTCCTTTAAATCACTGTTTTCCCAGACCAAACGTTGTTCAGACCATGGTCTACTAACAGTTTATAACATCAAATTAAAAAAAAATAAAACGAAATCGGTCTTTGAAAAATATAAAAAGTAGCGAACTTAAAACGTCTATTTTAATGTTACGCCCTACAACATAGTCAGCGCGCTGACCGGTAGCTACCCATGTACCATGGTACGGCCAGCGTACCCATGAACTTTAATGTCACGGTTAGTTTTTGAACAAAGTTAGACTTATTTGAGAAGGTCTAGTTTTTTTATTCTCTTATTTGATGCTATAAACAGTTAGGTATTAGACCATGGTCTGAGCAACATTCGTTCTGGGGAAAACAGTGATTTAAAGGACACCGTGTATAGGGTATAGTCTAATAAAGAAATGTTCTAAGCACCATTCTATTCGATATCTGTTACAATGTGACTTAGCGATCAATACTATTTGAATATAATAACTTTAAACTTAAATTGACTCAAGTAGCATTACATAAAACGCAAGTCAATAACAACTATGCAAATATGTTAAAACAATAATGAGTAAAACGTACATATTTGTGCAAACACACACTAAAAATGTGTCATTTTATCTCAATTAATAGAGGACTATATCAAATCCAGTCACTTATGTTTTATAAAGGCACATAATAATCAATTTCTAATAAACCCATAACAAAAAGTACACACGGCAAAATATCATTACAAATACTAGTCAATTATATCAATATTATTGACAAAAACCGTCAGCCTGAAAAAACTCATAATACTTTTAAGCCATGTTTCGACGTCTCATAAAAAAACGTAATATATTTCAATTATTGAAAACAGTAATAAATACTAATCCAACTGATTCTATAAAATTCGTGAATATTTAAAAAACCTTATAATTATTTTTATTTAACGTGATACTAATTTTAACAACGACTTCATTAAATACTTGAGTAGAGATTCAAAATAATATTATTCTACTTCATAGAAGTTTGCCACCAAAGACAGTCTTGCAATAAGCATCCGTTGCTAATGAGATTCTCACATCAATTCTTAAAGATAATGATCGATTACGACTATTTGGCAAGAAAAGTTTCAGCCTCAATCAAATCGTTGCTAATACACGCCGCACTCGGAATAAACCGTCTAACAAAAACAAGTGAAAGCGATCAATAAATACGTACGATCATATAGGACTATTCGATCAAAATTCACCAACTGCCAAAATGCTTACATAAATCACAAAATCAAAATGATATCCGACATAATCAATAGTTCCTCTCAGTCAACTTTCTCAGAGCATTCTGTACTGTCGCTTTCGCCTTTAGATGGGACAGGGGATCTGAAAACAAAATCATAATGTTGTGACATTGAAGACTACGCGTGTTCCAAATCTACTACGTTATGCGACACTAAATGAATTGATAGCACGTTACTACTGAATTTTTTACATGTTTACTCAATTAAATATATTTTCTACCTATCTGAATAATACGAGTATCTGCTTTCGTCGATATTCACAGTTGCATTCCATAATATAAAACAATATACACGTGTCTGAAGTTGCGTCAAACATGACTAAATAAAGAATTTTAAATCTTGAAGCATTAGTGCCGTAACATTTATTTTAAAAGCGTGATCGTGCAGTGTAACATTTGAGTTCGGGGAGTTATTAAAAATTATTAACGTGACACGTAAGAATCAAAACATACGCACCTTGACACCGATTCTGTGTCGCGATCGGGTTTCCTGGTGACGCTGATTGAAAAATTTTTCCTCTGTCTGATTTTGTCTAGAATATTTTCGGGGCTGGGTTCTTTTTCGCTTTCCTTCAATATAATTGCAGGGTTGTGAGTTCTTTTTGGCCTGTAAGTGGCGTAGTTGCCTGGTGAATACATTGAGATGGTTCTATTGTATTTGAGCGGATCTCTAAGCGAGTGCATTAGACTGGTTTCGGTTCCGTCTGAACTGTCCAGCAACGACTTCGTTCTCGAGTATCTCTGTGTACCGTACGAAGACGGTTGTTCGTAATCTAGGTAGCTTCTGGTTCCTGGGTACTTCCTGAAGTCGTTTCTGTCGAGAGATCGGTACGTGTCGATTTTGTCGTTCAGTCCGTAGTTCTCGTATTTGAGATTGGTTCTGGGCAGCTCGCTCAGGAGAGTCCTGTAGCGGTCTGTGGATGGTGATAAGTCGGAAGTGGCGGAGAGACCGGGGGACAGGTCGTAGGTTCCGGGGGAAGATGGCGAGATGTCGTATTTGGATTCGGTCGGCGGCGCGTGTATTCTGGCGAGGGGGTCGTATTCGGCGGCGCCCGGTCCCACTAAACTGCTCTTTCGTCGTTGTTTCTTTTCGTTGAACCTCGAGTAGAAGCTCTTCCTTCGTATTCTGTCGACTATATCCTCCTTGTCGGGCGAGGTGGATTCGTGATTGCGTAGAGGGTGCGAGGTGCTATTTTCGGAAGGAGAAATAGGATTCTTATCTAGGTGTTTAGTGTCGGCACTGAGATCGGTTTTTATCTCTGAATTAGAAATAGTTGATCTACTTCTAGATCTACTGCGGCTCTGCGTGTTTATGTCAATGTTATTGCCATTTTCTAGAGCGAGTGCGATCTTCTCAGAGATGTATTTCTTTTCAGTCTCGCCGTCAAAAGAGGAATAATTTATTTGCGGCTCTATCACAGGGTTTGTAGGAACTATTTTTTTAACTCTTGGCAATTTGGAGAAGTCTAATTTTAAACTGTTTCTGTTCTTTGTTTCGTTTTCTTTCTTCAGTGTCGGCTGATCGTTTTCTAAGAGCACATTTGATACACTGTCACTGGAAGTCCTACCGTATTTATTTTTACGTCCTAGGCCGTTTAAAAGTAATGACGTAGGCCTTCGGGGTTTATCCTTATCTAAGCTATCGATATCAGATTCGTTTGCAGTTTCATTTCTAATAATTATATCGGCGGTGTCTATACTTTGTGACTTCTCCATGATTGGTTTGATCTTGTCTTTCGGTTCAAACTTTTTGAAAAGGCCTAAAACTTTGGAGACGGTAGTTTTGTTACTGTTAGGAGTTTGATTGTCTAAAGCAGCGACGTCCGTTATTGTGACCGCTCTTTTAATGAGATTCGATTCGCTCGGAGGTTCTGCGTTCACGGGCACGGACTGCTCGCGTTGGGCTCTCCTAAGTTTAGAGGTGCTTTTCTTTACATCATTACTCACAGAACTTTCAGCTACTTTTTCTGGTGAACTAGACTTGCTGGATGCAAACTTTTCTAATTTGTGGCCTATAGATTGCAAGACGGATTTCTTCTTTGTGACAGTCGCAGACTTGGTACCATCGTCGTCCGTTGACTTTTCTTTCACTTTCTTTGTGAATTTTTTCGTTGTTTTAACTTCGCCTGTGTCCTGACCACTAGATAAATCAGTCTTTGATTTTGATGAAACTTTTCTTATGATTTTCTTTTTGATTGTACCTTTCTTTTCAGTTGATTCGGAATCTGTCGTTTTCTTAGTTTCATCTTTTTTGGACACCTTCGATTTGGAGTCTTCACTGGAGGTCGTTTTGGAGGTGTCCTCGTGGACTCCACCGTTCGTGATAGCGGTACCATTTTTAGCTTTGTGCTCTGTCTGTTCGGATTTATCTGAAGCACTGTTAACGATCTGATACTTTTTCAAAACTAACGACCTTCTGTCGGTATCGGCTTTTGTGTCATTCTGCTCGTGGATATCTTTACTCTTCAACGTATCCGCTTTGAGAGTGGCATCTGCTTTTTTCTTAGGCAAAGTAATACTGAAACTGACTTCGACGTCAGTGTTTATTTCGGAGCTGAGGACTTCATCTTTAGGAGTGATATCTTTACTGACATCTTTTTGGATCGTGCGACTGATGTACACCTTTTCTGGAGACGGGCTGCTGGTGGGGTAGCTCTTTGGCCTCATGAGCCTCGACTCTCTCTTCTCTTTACTGTCGGCCTCCTTAGCGGCCAAGGACTCCGTGGCAGAGTTCTCGCTCGGCTCATCAATACAATCTAAAGTTTTAACGGGATAGCTCTTGGGTCTAATGAGCTTAGAGTCTCGGGATTCTGAATCTTCTGAGCGCGCTCTCTGTTGGGTATCGGATGAGTGTTTAGATTCTCTGGCGGCGGCCGCATCTATCGCTGTCTCTTTTATGTTGTCTAAGCTCGGGAAGAATGGCGTGTTGGAGCGACTGCGCTCTTTACCGAGTAACGAGCCGAGCGGCGAACCGCATTTGCGCATAGAGTCCTCCGGAGGGGGCGTGTCTAGAATCCGGCTCGCCTCCGCCCGGCCGCGCTTCTCTCGGATCTCGCGCAGGATGCGCTGCGTCTCGAGCTCCTTCTCCTTCTTATGTTTAGCGTAGAGGCTCTCGTCGGTGGGGGAGGGTCTAGTGAAGAAGTCCGAACGGAGAAAGCGCGACACGCGCTTGCGAGGCGTCTCCCCGGCGAGTCGCAGCGAGTGCCGCCTCAGCGCCTCGCCGCCTCCGCCCCCGCTGTAGGCAGGCTCGGTGAGCAGACTGTCGGCATCGGGCGGGTACGGCTCGTCGAGCGAGAGCGCGCGCTCGGGTGTGAGGTACTTGCTGAGCAGCGGCCGCTCCGCCGAGCCGCGTCTCCAGAGCGTCGCGGTCGCTTCCGCGTCCAGCGGCGCGCTGTCTCGGGATGCAGAGCGGCGGCGCAGGCGCGGCAGTGTCGAGTAGTGCGGGGGGTCGGGTGACAGGTCGGGTTTCTCCGGAGATGGCGAGCGCGCGGCTGGCTCCTGCGGTGCGTCCGGGGTGGGCGTGCAGCACTCGCGCTCCGCCTCGCCGGGCTCCGTGCTCTTGGAAGCGGAGTGCGAGCGCTGCGCGCGGGGCGCGGCGGCGGCGGGCGCGGCGTGCAGCGACAGCGTGCGCCGCAGAGAGCGCGCAGCACGAGGCGGCAGCGAGGCGAGCAGCTGGCGCTGCAGACGGCGGGAGAGCGCCGGCGTGAGGCCCGACAGCGCGCGCATCTCGCGCTCTGTGAACTCTATGGAGGCGAGGTCGAGGTCGGACAGGTCGAGCGCGCTATCTTCGGTCGCGTCCCCGTCGGTGCGTTCGCGACCCGATCTCTTACTACTACCTGAAATTTAACCGAAAAACACACGTTCGATCATGCAGAACGCTCGCTGGGATGGCGTATGTACAGTGTCGAGTTTTAGAGATGGTGTTCGACTCGTCTGGGGCTCCGAACGAGCGCGCTCGCGGTTAAAGTTTCCCCGGACGCGGAGATGTTTTCGGTTAGGGGTTAATGATCTCTACGACTGTATTAGAGCAAACGACAAGCTTTAGATGTGCCAAACCGGATCACAAAAATGCATTAAAATGTTGCTTTCCATAAATTACCAGAATGCGAACTAAGATGGCATCAGCGATATCAAATATTCCACAATAGAGGCATCTCTGTTCAGCCGCGGCGCACCGTGCGAAACACAAAAATAAAAAAACACATGAAGATAAATAAAATAATAATATAGTTTAGTACCTATTCCTGTGTGGCGTTTGTGGCGGGTTTGTGGTTGGCGCTGGTGCCGCTGTGAAGTGTAGATTTGGTCGGAGCATGCAGTGTAACGCGCAACCCAACTGCAACCACACCAACACAACCTCACTCGTCTGCTCCTTGCTCCCTCCCGCTAGTCCTCCCCCACCCCTCCCCTGGCTGCAGGTAAGTTGCATCGCTCAGCCGGCGCGGCAAGTGAGCGGTGACATGAACACTACGCCCGCCCTCTCGGCGCTACCACATCCACTATCTACACATTTATGCGATGATCACGCTCTAAACAAATTAATTAACTCTCAGTCTTCAAATTATATTTTGTATATAAATCAATCTATTCGGAATGTTTAATCTTAAATTTAGAATGTATTTTCTACTTTAAAACTGCAATGCCAAACGGTAAACGAATCGTGAAATGCCTTTTATGTACACTTCATGCAAATTCAACTACGTAATAAGAACTTAATCGAATGACAACTTAGAGCAACGCAACATTTTCCTGCTAGTGTTAGCGGGTAGAAGAAAGTCAACACCTGCACAAAGAATGCAAATTGAATACAAATATAACACTACAATGCAAAAAAAACTTGTTAAATTCATTAATAAAATCATGTTAATGAAAACTAGGAAAAATACACACACAATTATAGAAAAATGTAGACTGACTGATGGTTCTGTAGTCTGCGTTATGTTAAAAGGGGGATAACTGAACGGCGGAAAACGTTACTAATATTCGAGCCGAATTATCATTTTGAATGAGAATACTTCGTTTATGGAATGAGTTGATAGTTAATTGATTTGTTTTAGTGGAAGCTAGCTTTTTGTGAGTTTCTTAGCCCGTGCCGAGCGCGCTAGCGACTAACTACGTGTGGTGACTGTGAAAGGCTTTACTTTCATGCTAACCTGTGCTTTTCAACCATACTTTGGCAAACATTTAGGTGTAACGATAATCTAATATCGTCCAATTTTGTATTGAGAGGTAGAGAAGAGCAAATGAGAAAATGAAAGGTGTCCTAGTTATGGCCAATGCCAATCTCTAAGTAAGTATTTAGCCAGTCAATAGTTGTAGGCTCACAAAATTATTACGTTTTTTTTAAACTTACCAAAACCGAAATAACGCAAAGATCTATTTTTAATTTTCGTTTGCATTTAACAACAATTGAAACACTTTTAATCAATTATCACGTTTTGTTTGCCAAAGCAATTTATGTCTGAATATTGATGAAGAGTTCATTTATGACAACGGTTTGTAACAGAATAGAGGGTTAATAAATTGTCTATCATGCTACAATCTATCAATGCAAAATCTAAAGCCAAATCGCTAAAATATATAAAAATTTCAAAATTTGTAAGATTGTTAATTACTGATTGAAGTTGATCTGTAAATCATAAATAACTATGGGAAGCTTACAGAAAGCTCTATAGATGGCGCTAGTAACCGGTCTAAAACTGTTTCTGATTGGTCAACTGAACGGCCATATTGGTTTTGTTTGGTGAGCTAGTGGCGCCAAAGTTTCCCGAGTATGTTACCTTATTTTAATGAGTTTTAAAGTTTGTGAATAAATATATTTAATTTGTGTAAAGAATTGTTCTCAACAGTGTTTCTTATTTGCAGGATTTTACAGTGTATTGTCGTCGGGCAGTGATTTCTGAAAGCGTGTAATATTGGCAACGTTTTCCCCGTGCGTGGTAAGCGTGAGCAAGCTGGCAACGTCGCACTCACCTCGCGGCATCGCCTGGCGGGACTTGTTGAACATCGAGTCGAAGTCCGCGTGCATGTCACGGGAACCCCAGCCTTCGCGCCTGTGATATACAGTACTAAATTGAGTGACAGATTGCAAGACGACGCGATGTCAAACTTAAATAAACAGTATTTTGGTTGAATTGAGATTCAAGTATAGATTTGTTTAAAGTCCCTCATTTGAAACTGCAAAAAAATCGATACTTTACTTGTCTCAAATATGTAAACGTAAAATAATTTAAATCACCTTGAGCCTATACATAAAGTTAAGAGGGCATTAAATTTTAAAAACTCCATACATTTTTTTATATATTAACAGCTCTCTTAACTTTAAATACTCAATAAACTGCAGAATACAAGGTAAAATTTTAAAGATTATCAATTATAAGATAGTACATATTTTTATAATTGCATTGGATGTGTGTGGTTCAACTTACGATTCGGACACACTTCGTTTACTTTCCACATATTTATGTGTGCTGCATGGAAGTAAGGTTAAAACACACTTTAATGAATAGTAATGACGCAATGACAGTACAATAAACACACCACCTAATTATTAATACTGTTAAATGACCAAAAACACAGAATAATTGCGCTTCTTTTTTGTTAGGCGCAGAACACATTGAATAGGCGCGTGTAAAAAAAATAAAATGACGCAGATCGTGGAGAGCGAGAATATTCATTATTTAAATAACAGTTCATTATATCCTTTAATTCGAGTTATAAAAAAAAATGCTGGACATTTCACACAGCGCTATCTAGCCTAAACTAAGCCATGCTTGTATTGAGAACCAGATAACTGACAGAATAATTATACAACTTTTTGAAGTAAAACTTCTTTACGCACGCTCGACTTGGGGAGTAAGCTGGTGAATGCGTTACGAAAAGTGCGAACGGAAGTTGAAAGGGAGATATAATTGAAGATAGAAAGACAGAGAGTTACGTTTCGTATATTACTATAGGAGCAAGAGAGAGAGGTGCGAGCGCACATTTTCTTTCTCTCTTCCTATCATAGCCAGTGCATGAAATATATATATATATCAGTCAGTAGTTCGTTTGATCATTTTCGTAATTTCATTTCGTTCTTGAACAATTTTAATATTTTGTAAAAAGAAGTTTTACTTCAGTCGTGTGGTCTAAATCACAGTCGTTTTTCTTGTAAATACATTCTTGTAGTATATAGAAAAACTCGCAGACCCACCCCCTTATTACCTAAGCTAAATTGCTGTCGCGTCGCTATCGATAGTCAGGCCATCCCTTTCACACGTGAGATACGTACTGTACGTGTGAAAGCGATGACCTGACTAGCGATAGCGACACGAGAGCAATTTGACTTAGGTAATAAGAGGGCCGGAACACATATATGTATACCGAATAAACATTTGTACCGCAAATTTTCATTGCTACATCGAAAGGCGAGCTCACTATTGACGTTTGCGTATTTGACAACTCGCACTAAAGGCTCTGTAAGATTTCATTGAGTCAGGATATTTCGACTTTAAGTGCGCCGCTATAATGTGTTTTAAGCCTTAACTAAACCATGTCTATAATGAAAATAAAATAAAATAAAACTGTCACCAATTAAAATAAAACTTATAATACTTACAAGAGGTGCCTCCTGGGTAAGTGTGGGCTGCATGCATAAAATTTAACATTTTAGTAAGTAAAATCACATAAAATAATTAAAATGACTAGGTTAATAGGAATTTAATTATTTTGTTGAATGTTTTTTAATGTAAAATTCACACTATTAAGTTTAAAAATCTTTTAAAAAGACTTTTTTTACCATGCTGATTTGGCTCACGTTCTGTGGTATTTAAAGGCTTGAAACGTATATTCAGTGTGAGTAAAATTAGCACGGCACGAAAAGTAGTCTTACGGCCATCGCACGCCGTTTCGATTAACATTAACTCTGCTCAAAGTAAAGCATTGCAATGTGAGCTTTATATCGTTTGACGTAAAGTTGCCTACGCGTCGTACATTTCAATCGAAAGTTGGGAGTTAAGAGTCGGTGTGGTGTGCGATGGCCTTGAGGCTGGTTATCCATAAGTGCTTTATCCAGTAGTTACGAGAGGAAAGTACTAACAACAAAACAAAATACCTCTCAAATATTTTCTAATCCTGGAATTAAATTTGTATGTTCCAATCTTTCTCTTCTATGGTAGGTGGATATCCAGCCATAAGTTGTAGCAAATCGTAAAAAGCCAAACGGATATGTTTGAATATAGTTTACCTGTTAGTAAAGAACGGTGACTGCAGATTGTTGAAGAGAGAGTGCGGGTGCTGCGGGAAGCCGGGGCCTTCCTCGCCGTTGAGGCGGTTTGTCAATGCGCGAACCTGGAACCAGACATATGTAACTTATATACATTTACTGGTGGACTGCATGCTCGTTTGCCATATAAGTTGTATAGAAAAAATTACATACAATAAAAAAACATTACCCTCTGGAATGCACTACCTGTTTCAATTCGTATCGCCAAATCCCTTCTAGTTTTTAAAAACATGGTTAATAAACATTATCTGTCGTCCATCGCTCGCCATGACTTCTGAACTTTAAATTTGTAAATATATTTTTTAATTTTTTTTTACCTATGTATTTAGAAGTAGGTTATTTAATATTGTAAAATTATTTATATGTATATTTTATTTTAGTAATTTGTGTACTTGTTCTGTTAGTTATTATATGATTAACGCCGCCGTCCTCATCTGTTCACACAGATCCTGTCCACCCAATGGTTGCCTGGAAGAGATCGCTTTTAGCGATGAGGCCGCCCATTGTGCCTTTGATTTAATTGTGTATTTGTTTGTTTGTTTTATTTTTAATGGTGTGCAATAAAGAAATTATCTATCTATCTGTCTACCCTCCTTCTCCGAAGTCGGGTAAAAAGTAGCCTATGTCCTAATCCCGGTCATAATCTATCTGTAAAATAGATTTAATCAAAATCTGTCCTGCAGTTTAGTCGTGAAAAAGTAACAGAAAGACAGAGGGGCAGAGTTGCTTTCGTTTATAACATTAGTATGGATATCACTATGGGATAGTGTAGTTTTCTGTCAGCGTCATTTCTTTTCGCGTGCGTTAGCTCATCAAGCTTGCGTTTAGGTTTACGTAAGCATGAATAGTGAGAGATACAGGACTCAACAATCATACGAACGAACTGGCTAAAAAACCTTTTGAATATGCACTAAAATGTAACGTCTAATAAATAGATGGCATATACTGGAATTGGACAGAAAACTATTTTTTTTTTAATTTATTCTTCGAAAGTGAAGTGGGACTAGGCCGGTCACGTCTGCCGCATGCCTGATGAGCTGTGATCCAGAATTACCACGAAGTGGAGCCCTGAGACAGCAAAGCGGTGCCGCGGAAGACCACGCCGCAGGTGGTGGGACGAGCTGGACGTCTTTGAGAGGGTGGCACTGGACCGTTGTGAGTGGCGGAAATGCGGGGAGGCCTTTGCCCAACAATGGGGCAATATAGGCTAATAGTAGTTCTTTAAAAAGTTACAAACTAACAGTTATGCATAAAGCATTCTAAAACAGTTTGTAAGTGCTAAGTGGACTAAGTGTTGAAGACGCTCGATCCGCTACACATTATTTAGATACTTAAAAAACCAGACACCATTACCTAAACATAATTTTATAGAAATACTGACACAAAAACAACCGACCTACACCTCCAAATACTAGCTAGTCACTTTTTCAAATAGCTAGTCACTTGTGGCAGGTCCATAGAACGTAACATATTACGTAAATACATCATGCGTCCTCACACAAAAAGTTGAATATTTATATTTAGCAGTGAAAACATTAAGCAAACTTACAAGAAAAACTACTAAAATAAACGTGTCACAAAAATAAAATAAACTGTGTTACAGGTGACTAGCTATTTGAAAGACTGTAACGAACTATAAATAATAATAATAAATATTGCTGGACATTTCACACAGCGCTATCTAGCCCCAAACTAAGCAGAGCATGTACTATGGGAACCAGATAACTGATATTATCTGATATATATTTATTTATTTATTCTATTATATAATATATAAAGAAACAACCAGACCCGGAACAAATATCTGTAGATCATGCAAACATTTGTTCCGCGGCGGGAATCGAACCCGCTACCTCCTGCGTCTATATAATAACTCATTCTCTATAAACAAACCGGTGCTGTTTATTGGAATGGCACCCAAAACAAATCATCCCAGACCACATCTGATTATGATATGGCTAAAGAGAAAAAGAATCTGTGACTCACCCGGTGCAGTAGAGTGGAGAACAGGTTCTCGGCGGTGAGCAGGTGGAAGCCCTCGTCCTCCTCGTCCTCCTCCCCGGAGGAGGCGGAGTCGGCGCGCGCGAGGCGCGAGGGCCGCAGCCGGTGCATGTGGTTGTCGTCTTCTTCTTCCGATTCGCCGCCGCTCACGAGGCTGCTGACATTCCAACAATCATTTAATTAAGCCATTGTCTTAAGAAATGTTTAAAAAATTGTGATGTTTGCACATTATTCAAGGTGATCCTCAATTTCATTATAAAAAAAAATGTTTCATACAACTACTCGGTATCGGAACGGATAAGGTCTGATATCCGTCAGGAAACCGAACAGTACAAAAATCGCCGAATAGGCTGGATAAGCATTTTTCTTATACAACTTGGAGATGGAACAAGCATCTGGCTGGTGGTAACCATCCGCCTATAACCAAGTTGTTATGATTGTTTCATGTGACATTTTGTGTGTACCAAATAAAGGATTATTCTATTCTAAGTATTGCCCCGTAGGTCACGCGCCTTAGATACGAGCTTTACGATGCACTGCCCTGCGTCCATCAATTTGAGACACATAGATGTAAAGCTGAGCAATGCTTAGCTGAGGAACCTTTCGCCACCACACTTATAATTTTTAGTAAGATTATATTTTTTGTGTCATTTGTTTTTGTGTCCATTTGTGGTGGTCTGAATAAATATTTTTTCTTTCTTTCTAAAGCCTCATGTGCCTGTAATTTCACCGGCAACCATACCCTTCAATGCTGCTTGGCAGCCGAAATAGATACGGTGATAGTACGAGAAATGATCCTATGAAATAAGGTCTCGGGGTCAGGGGTCAGGTTAGAAGGGGGGTAATGCACAATACACCCCTATGCGGGATGTCAGTGCACATCTAATCCCCCCCCCCCCCCCCCCCCCCCCTTGAACTACAATTCCCCAGGCGAGCTCTTTCACAAGGAACTCTTAGTATACCGAATAGCATAGTACCGAATGGTGCAATAATACCTGATGCGGCGATGCCTGACGGGGCGCTGCAGACGGAGCGCGGCGGGCGATTCGGGCTCGAGGCTGCGCTGGCGCGGCGTCACGAACCCCTTGCCCTCCACCGCGATGGGGATGATGAACTCGCGCGCTGACTTCTTGATGGGCTCGCCGGGGCTCGAACACGACTCGCTCGCGCTACCCGACTCTGTCGATACCAGACGTCTGGAAATACACCATATTTTAATGTAAGACGTAACAGATGAAGCTTCATAATAAAATGCCGCCACATAGTTCTATATAAGGAAAAATGAGAAGTCACGCCCGCTTCGGGGCATAATTCTGTCGTAGGAACGAGAGCTTATTGTATTACTTAGTTATGTTAGCAAAGTAATAATTTATTTTGCTATAATTAAGGAATATAAACAATAATATGTGTCACGGCAATGCTTTCAAAACAAACTGGTGGTAGTTTATTAAGGTCTTGTGCTATAAGGACAGGAGATTTCTCAGGATCCGTTAACGCAGCGGCTTCGCACGCGTTGTTGTTTGTTAAATATTCATATCTTCTGAACCCTGCAAAATATCTTTACATAGTATATAATGAAATTGCTTCCGCTGTCTGTTACCTGTCTGTGATCTTTTAAACTACTCAACGGATTTTAATGTAGTTTTCAGCAATAGATAGTGATTCAAGAGGAAGGTTTATATGTATAATACATATATAACTCCTGTTTGCCTGTTAGTTTGTTTGTTACGACTAAACGGCCTGAAAGGATCGTAATGAAATTTTGCAAGGAGATAGTTTATATCCTGGGAAAGGACATTTTAGCCAACTGCGCAAAATGAGGGTAATGTTTTATTGAAAAACCACCCGTGCGAGTCCGCGGGCGGGTCAGCTAGTGTATAATAAAACATACACGAAAATTTAGGTTAAAATTCGTGAAATCCCTAGAATATTCATTGTAATCTATTGAGTCGTTTCGGAGCCTCTTCGAGACAACCTTTCAGAAGGACAAACAGACAAAAATAAAAAAAACGGTCATTTATGTCAATAGTTGTTTTCACTTAAATTTTGGCATTTATTTTAATATTATAGACAGTTTAATTCTATTATTGGTATAGATAGATGCATACCTCAGTGGTGCGGAGAGAGGCGTGCGGGGTGCGGGCGCGGGCGACGGCTTCTGCGGAGTGATTGGAGTGTGTGGCGTGGCCGGCTGCGACGCGGCGTCTTCACCCGCCATGCTGATGGGGATGATACGCTCCACTGACACACCCCTGCTGATAAATTATTACAGATCGATCATCGGTGATCCCAAACTCGCCGACAGGCTGGAATCGCTGAGTCAACGCCGTGACATCGGATCGCTCAGTGTATTCTACCGCCTGTATAATGGCGAATGTTCTGAGGAGCTATTTGATCTCATCCCGTCGTCGAGATTTTACCACCGCACTTCTCGACAACGTAATAAAGCTCATCCACATATCATCGACAATTGGGTACCACACGCTTCACGCGATCTTTTCTACCCCATACTTGCAAGATGTGGAATGAGCTACCATCTGAGGTTGTCCCTTAGGCTACGACATGGCACGCTTCAAGAGAAATGTAAAGAGGTTTCTATCGTGTAGGGAACGCATCGACAATACCCCTGGTGTTGCCGGTGTCAATAGGCGACGGTGACCGCTTACCATCAGGTGGGCCGTAAGGGCTCCCTATAAATATCATTAAAAAAATGATGAACACGACATAGGCAAAGATGTCACTCGGGTCTACAGAACAAAAACATCCAGAAAAAAATGCTGGAGTTAGTGGATGTAAAAGGCCGCTAGGCAGATAGTAAGACGGTTCTTACTATGCGAGAAAACAATTCTAACGACATCTAAGGCGATATTATGTGATATAAATACCCAAGTGCGAATTGGAGAGCACATCTATCTACCATGATAATGCCACAAAACAGGTTGCCCTAAAGTTTGTATGAAGGTATGCAATTTTATGTCCTTACGAGTCACTTTGTAGGATTTATGAAAGTACCGCTTTTCGGCTGTTATTCTGTACCTGTTGGCGTTGCGATGGTCCTCGACGCGGTGCTGCGCTTCAGTACGGAACACTCGGCTCGGCTGCGCGGGCGGCGTGCCCGGCGGCGACACTAGAGACGCCACGCCGGCCGATGACGACCGCCCGTACGGCACCGGCGGCTTGCCTGAGACCATCATTTATAAACTCTTTGCCATGCTAACTGCATTGTATTAGCAACTTTCAACGCTCCCATTAACTAGAGGTGACATAAACACAAGTGGTGATAACAACAAGCATCGTCACGATAACGATTAAAAAAAAAATACAACTCCATCAACATATCAGAATCCGCTGCTGAAAATAGATCTTCCTGCCGCCGGATACATGGACTCCCTAGAAATGTTGTGTATCTGTGCGTATCTCCGCGGGAAAATAGAGTAAAAAATGACATTTTTTCACGCGAGACCGTACAAATGTATCTTTATTGTACGCTAAAATGTAATTTTTCTTCCGTATAAATAAACTTTTTAAACATGATGTATAATATCCATCCACGCAGTTTATACAATAGCCAGCCGTAAACTGTTTACCTAGTGCGTCCGTGCTCTAATGGCAAGTTCCTATATCTGTCGGTAACCGACTACGACTCGTAACTCCTTGAAAAAGTGTCAAACTAGTGGCAAACTTTTGACACGTTTTCAAGGCATTTTCAAGGAGAAACGAGTCGTAGCTGGTTACAGACGGATATACCGAACCCGCAATAAGACATGGACAGAAGTCAAGTGCCGTTTACGCGTAAGTATCGCGTCTAAATTTCACAAACAAAATCAGTAACAATATTAGCCCATCACTCAGAAAAATTTAGTACATATTTTTTTTTTATTTAATTTAATTTCTTTTAGCTGAAAGAATAGGATTGTCTGGCCGTTTTATCTCGACTTTTTTTTCTGATAATCAACAATTAAGAGTAAGCCTATAACTATCCCCCCCACCCTCATTGTAGACCTCCTCAGTGAGAATATTTACAACGGGATAGTGTGAGGCAAGTCCAAACATAACATTACATGCAGAGATAAATTCAACAAAAAGAAGACACGATAAATTGGTGGCTTGACCTAGTTCTATTTAAACAATCTTCAGTTCGAAATTAGTAAGACTTCAGAGCTGTTAAAAATATAATATGAAGTAAAACTCAGAAATATATGTGGCTAAAACTTCAATTGTTCGTGCTTTAGACAATAATCAACAAAGATTTATTAGACATACAAATCTGTATTTTTTACCAGCCAAACTAAAAATCGAATAACTTGAAAAACTTTTGTACAGGGTAAATTTGTAAATAGTCGACAAATTTTGAGTAACGGCTCTGTCCGTAAATCAAAACATTAATTTCTGTACCTATTTATTTAAATCCAATAATGAAGTTGAGAAAAGCCGCGAAAGCGTTGGCGCGACGTCATCAGTGGATTCGAGAAGGAATGATGGGAATCTGTCTAGGATCGCGATAGGTGGTAGGAGTTGAGAGAGGCCTTTGCCTAGCAGTGGAAAAACGTAGGCTAGTAAAAAAAAATGAAGTTGAAAGTCCTATCAATATGGGATTTATATGAACACATTTCCTGCGTCTAGTGACGACCTCCCTGGCGCAGTGGGCGAATAGCCAGGTGAGACGCAGGAGGTCGCGGGTTCAATTCCCGCCGCGGCACGAATGTCTGCATTATTATACAGTTTCGGGTCTAGGTGTTTTTACAAGCTTTTTATTTACTTGCAATGTATGTATGTTTGTCCGGGTGGAATCTTGCAACTGAATTTTAAACCTGTTCCCCTCAATCGATTGAGCTGAAATTCGGAATACATAATATATAACTTTGGCGACAATGCAATAATATGGTGCCACGGAGGTGGTCTCATGATGGAGACGGATGCTAGACAACGAAACTTCTGAATGGATTATACTAGGCTAATAGTGTTTGGGCTCATTTCAATCTGCTTGCGGTTCCGATTATGAATTTTATAAAAGCTTGTTTTTAAAAAGTATTTTTTCAACAAAAAACTTATTGTATTTATTAGAAGTTCATATTTCAAAAAAACAATAAAATAAGTACCTATTCTATCAGTTATTTGTTTCTCTTAGTACAAGCTTTGATTAGCTTGGGGGTAGATACCGCAGAGTGAACTGATTGGCATTTTTTATTTATTATTTTGAATAACCGGCAGCGCCGGTTCTCAACATTTGCCGTCTGATTACAAATTCGCCCTGTATAATAAGTTAAGTAAATCTAATGATGATGATGAGATAGTCATAGGAAAAGGCAGCCAAACGACGTACAACCACAGAATAGAAACAGAACCAAAGCTTAGTACAACGAGCGAAAACACGCACGCACACAGACGCGCACGTACGAGGATCTCGGATCAAAGTACGCGCGAGTCTGTGCTTACGTGCGCCTGTATTCACACGTTATACTAAGCTCTAATTCTGTGCCTGTCTATTTTGTGGTATATAACTCACCTGTTCGTATGGCTGATGATATGATATCGCGAGCCGCGCGCCTGCGTGAATCCTCACCTTGTTTCTCTTCCACCAACTTAGCCATCGAGTTCTGGAGACTCCTACAAACAAATCATTACTGTTACCATCTGGGGGCGTAATACACGTAATAACATTTCAAAATCATAAGTTCTCTCCGAGTCCAGTACAACAATGGTTTCAGAATGTTGATGGGTTTGCCTAGATATTGCGGTGCATCTACCATGTTTGCTGTGGCGCGGGCTTCCATGCCATAATCCGTGAGAAGACGGCCTCATTACTAAGCAGAATACGGGCCAGCTCCAACAGCATTCTGCAGGACATATCCGATAGATATGACCTGCCTGTGATTCAATTTTTAACAAAAATACATGTATTGTTACTTATCACTAACCTAGATATTTAAGTTTATATACCTACATAAACCTTTCTTTTAAGTTCCTGTATTATTATTAATTTGTATGTTTTTAATTTGAAGGCTCATATTTATTTGTGATTATTATTACTTTTGTTTTTTTATGGACACTGTCTGAAATAAATGTTTATTCTATTCTATTCTATCCTAAACAAATGGACTTGTAAAATTTAGTTGTCTGAATTAATAAACGAACAATTATTATAACGACAAGTTGACCCCAACGAGATTGAATTATGAATCTTTCAATAATTAAAAAAAAAAAAATCAAAATGATTTATTTGGAACATAAATAACGTACAATAGACAAATTATTCTTCTTCTTAGCGTGTCAAGGGTTCTACGTTTTCATTTATACTATGTTGGTCAGGTGTTCGGCCACAACAATAGCATTATAAAATTGGAATTTATAAGTATTGGATTTCCGTCCACCTGGACGGAAATAAAACATGACTACACTGGAGCATCTGCTCCGTGGCATATTCAGTACTCGTATTTTTAACTGACTTCAAAAAATGAAGAGGTACTCAATTTTGTTGTTTTTAATGTATTTTTCATTTGTATGTGATATGGGTCGTATTTTTGTGCCTGAAATAAACGAATTTTATTTATTTTATTTTATTTATTTATTAGGAGAGGCGGTTATTAGGTCCTCCATCGTGCAGGTGTTCGGACACAAAGGGCACATTAGCAAGTGCTGCATTGACTGCGCGGGATCACCGTAGTCGCACTGCGTCAAGTTAGGGTCCCTGAATCCCCATTTGCACATATTCAGTCTGCAGCGGCCAACCTGGGTGCGGAGCCTGTTTAAGGACTTCCAGACTGGCCACGGCAGATCGTGCCCGGGTGGTAACTGTTCCTGTGGGGTGATAAAATCAGGCGGTGGGGAGTTACTTTTTATCCACTGTGTGCGTCTAGCGGCAGTCGGGTCATCGCTCGTGGCCCTTGTGAAGCGTTGAAAGCTCTTACGACTTTTAAGGCGGCCAGTCAACTCATACCATTGCATTGTCATTACGTGAATACCGTGACATTTCAAACATCGAGATTAGATCGAAGCTTTGAATTGGCCTTCTCATTCCTTTAGTTAGTGTCTCGTATGCTTAAAACTCTAGCGCCCTATCATGTCAAGTTCCGACACTTCAATCAATGAAATGAAAATGGGATGGTTGTAAAACGCTCTTCATTTATAAGATAACTAGCTGTTGCCCGCGACTTCGTACGCGTTACACTACTAAATGTGTAGCTAACCTAGAAATAAAGCTAAACTCGCTTTTGCAACTTGACTTGAAACCCCATTTTTATCCTATGGGAACTGATTTATGGTATAAAAGGTAGCCTATGTGGTAATCCAGGTTATAATCTACGTATATACCAAATTTCATCGAAATCGGTGCAGCCGTTACGACGTCATTGAGTAACAAACAAACAAACAATCAAATAAACAAACATCCAAACTTTCGCACATTAGACCTTAAAAATTTTAAGTTTTAAGGTTCTAGAAGATTGAATTTTTTTGATTTAATTTTAAACTTGATGTTAAAACTGATGACAAAAAAATGGGGTGTGGCTGTGTCATGGATACGGCCGTGTACGTGACAGGTAATATTTTTATACACAATATAAAATACGCTATTGTATGTACGTTATAATGTGTTGGAGCTGTCATAGTTGCGCTTGCTACTTCTATATATTACCTTTTACTTTTTAATGCGGCATTACATCTGCAACCGTTTTCTGTATATATATATATATAAATACATATTTTTCTCATAGTTTTTACAACTTTTTTGTGAAACAGCTATATCCGCGTGTCAACTTAGTTTTAGTGCATGTTGTGTTCACCTGTAATTGGTTGTGCATGTAGCTATAAGATATAGACCTAAGAACTCTAGCATTATCATCATCATCATCATATCAGCCGTAGGACGTCCACTGCTGGACAAAGGCCTCCCTCATTGATCTCCAGGAACTGCGGTTGGAAGCGGCCTGCATCCAACGCCGACCTGCGGTTCTTACCAAGTCGTCTGTCCATCTTGTGGGTGGACGTCCTACGCTGCGCTTGCCGGTCCGTGGCCTCCATTCGAGAACCTTTCGGCCCCATCGGCCATCTGTTCTGCGCGCTATATGGCCTGCCCATTGCCACTTCAACGTGCTAATCCGTCGGGCTATGTCGGTGACTTGAGTTCTCCTACGTATCTCCTCATTTCTGATTCGATCCCGTAGAGAAACCCCGAGCATAGCCCTCTCCATAGCTCGTTGAGCGACTCTGAGCTTATTCATAAGGCCAATAGTGAAGGACCACGTCTCGGTTCCATATGTCATCACTGGTAACATACACTGATTGTAAACTTTCGTCTTAAGGCACTGAGGTATGTTGAACTAGCATTATATCATGTAACAACTGTTGGTGGACCTAATAAATAAATCTAAAACTATAATCATGTTTGAACATTAAGATAAGGTTATACTAAATGGAAATTTCGAAACGCGGCAAAATGACCTCAAAATGGCGGCGCTTACTTCTCCACCGCGCGCGATGCGTAACAGTCTTCACTTAGCGTAACGAATTCTTTGATCTTTTAGCTATCCAGTGGTGTAATTAAATTTTAAATGGAGATGATAGATATGTAGCTGCAACACCAAACTGTATCTTCCGATTTTGTTATCATTCGTTTTTTGAATTGCCTCCCACTATGGAAGCAATTTTAAAAACGTATTCACGTCAACAATGGTTATTTACCTTCTAGCGTCTTGCAGTAGCACCGAAGGGTCGACCGGGGTCACGCCGTGGTTCGGTTCGCTCTCTGTCTTCTTCACGCCGCCGCGGTTCGGCTCCGATTGCATTGGCGGTGTCTGTGCAACAAAAGTTATACAAGCTTCCGCTTCCATACCCAAACCAGATTGCAATCTATTTATATACCAAATTTTATCTAAATCGGTCCCACCGTTTTAGTCGTGAAAACGTAACAGTCAGAGAGACTGGAGTTAATTTTAAATTTATCCATACTAATATTATAAATTCCAAAGTAACTTTGTCTGTCTGTTTTTGACGTTTTCACGACTAAGGGCGTCCTGCGCAACAATGCCTTAACGTATTTAGTGGCTAAATATGATATAAGGAGTTGTCAAATCATACAAATACGTCAAATTTAAACATGTTTAGTCGCTAAATACGTATAGGGATTATGCAAGGCGGGCTAAACGTCATACATATTATTTAATTCTTTTATTTTTTTTATTCAAAAACGTTTAATCAATTAAGGTCTAATTTCGACCACTGTGCACTGTCAATTATTTGTATTATTCAAAATAACTTTGTACTATCCGTGATTCTATGCAGCCTTTCCATGATTAATTTCTTGTTTTAACCCCCGACCATTGTACCTAGCTTTTGTTGAATACACAAAAGCCTTCGACAGCGTTAATCACAAAGCAATCTTCACAGCCTTAGAAAAACAGCAAATCGATAAAACATACATTGACATCATTAAAATAATTTATAGCAAAAGTCAGGCAAATATCAAAATAGAATCTTCCGGTCCTCAGTTTCCCATCGAGAAAGGCGTTAAACAGGGCGACCCGCTCTCTCCCAAATTATTCACAAGCATTTTAGAAGAAGTCTTTAAACCATTATCAGCCCCATGGGCGACAAAGGGTATTGAAGTCGGTGACCAAAGGCTTACAAACCTTCGGTTTGCCGATGACATTGTTTTCTTCGCTCCTAACGCATCGGAGCTGCAGGAAATGCTCCAAGATCTGAGCACGGCGAGCCTCGGAGTTGGGACTTATGATGATTTGGTCAAAGACACAAATCATGACCAAAAACCACGAAACGTAGGGTAGTGGTAGACGGGCAGGAAAAACAATATGTCAATGAGTACATCCACTTAGGCCAGTTAGCTTTATTCGACAACAGGCAGGACAAAGAAGTCGACCGTCGTGTCAACAACGCCTGAAAAAGCTACTGATCCATGAAGGAACTTATAAAGGGTGACCTTCCCTTATCACTAAAACGCCAACTCATTGACATGTGTATTCTGCCTGTCCTAACCTACGGTGCCCAGTCTTAGTCATTGACCGAGTCTCAGAAGTTCAAACTAGGAGTTTGCCAAAGAGCGATGGAGCGCAGCATTGTGGTTGTAAAGCGGATCGACCGGATTCCAAACTCCTGGCTGCGCTCGAAGACCGGCATCGCTGACGTGACATTCAGGCTGCAAAGTTGAAATGTGACTGTGCGGGTCATGTCTGCTGTATGCAACCCGATAGGTGGGCCAAGAAGACAAGCATATGGACTCCTAAAGACGGAAAGCGACGCCGAGGAAGGCCTCAAAAGCGCTGGAGCGATGACTTGGAAGTCTTCGAAAGAGACTGGCGGGATATGGCACTAGAGCGTGATAAGTGGAAGGAAGAGGGGGAGGCCTTTGCCCAGCAGTGGGACAGTATGGGCTAGTAAAAAAAACCCCCGACGCAAAATGAGGGGTGTTATAAGTATGACGCCTGGGTCTGTCTGTGGCATCGTAGTTCCTAAGCAGATGGGCCAATTCGGACGCGGTTTTATTTAATAGAAAGCTATTTTAACTGGGTTGGTTCTTAGGTATGTGTGATCAGGTCAACTCTTAAGGTCAAGAATTACTTATTGATATTCGTAATCCTTTATATTGTACTTCTATAAGACATTGTAATTAATATAACTTATATAATTTAAATCGGATGTTCAGCTTAAGCGAAATATGTTGGACCTAAACTAAAATTGACATCTAATATCTAATATTTATTTATCTAGCCTATGCTGTCCCACTGCTGCGCAAAGACCTCCTCCTCATCTCTCCACTTTTCTCGATCTTGTACCAAATCCCGCCAGTCCCTATAAAAAGCATCCAAATTATCGCCACACCGCTTCTTAGACCTTCCACGGTGTCGCTTTCCATCCACGGGGATCCATCCCACCATTTGGTTGCATGCGGAAGACATGACCCGCCCAATCCCACTTCAACTTGGCAGTCTTGATACCGACGTCAGCGATGCCGGTCCTTGAGCGCACCGAATCAATATTACTTAATTTAATTTCAACCTATCAGAAGATTATCCAGTAGATAATCACTTTTCCTTTTTGGAAATGGGATCTCAGCTGTATAATGGTAATTAATAAGGGTAATAATAGTAATTTATGTGTCGGGGGTGTTATAATGATTTTTAATTTATACTTGTCATATATACCTATCTATTCTTTTTTGGAGTAGGTTTGTAAAGTCAAATAATGCTAGGTCCTTACCGGAGAAGGCTCAATTCCGATCTGTTGCAATCTGACTGTGCCATTGTCTTGTTTGTTACTCAGCTCGCGATCTTCGCTCTGCGCTTTAGGCTTGGCGATCTTCGATACTACTGCGGAAGAAATAAAGCTGTAAATACCTTGGCGGAATCGTGGATATCTCAATCACTTTCTTACAATTTTGAACTTTATTCCAATAAAAGATTAAGGTTGAATTAACAAACCTGGTTTGGAGACGTTGCGCTTGATTTCTGGAGCGGCTGTAAGGGACGCACGCCTCTCGAATTGATCCTTGAAACTGCCAACGTTGCCTCCTAGTAAAGAGTATTTCGATAATATGAATTAATTTAATTAATAAAAAAGTATGATTACTTATTATTCAATTATGTTCTATTTTTAATTTCACTTATATGTTTTTTATATAATAAAAATACGTACATAAGAGAGTACTATTACTATGTACTCTTTAGTTGATAAGTTTAATGTTTTCTACATATATCTAATTTTCTAGAAGTCACAACTCAATCTACACTAAACAAAGGTTTTCTGTTCTTTCGCTTTCTGTTACTGCAATATTATAGAACGTTCTATCTATCTAGACAATTCTATAAGCGTAGATAATAATATAGTCTTCTTGATTTTATTGAGACCATACAACTTTATTTTTGGCTGGCCGTACCCATCGTACGCGCTGTTGACTGGTTGGGTTCACTGACCGGGCCAGGTTATTGACTGGGCGAGAACATTGAACTAGCGGGATCGTTGAACGGCTCGCAGCATCTTTTTAGTAATCTGTGGCATCGTACATTAAGCAACATTTCGTCAAACAGCTTCATCAATTTTCTCGAGATTTTGATAATAAAACAAGAATATTTAATTTTTATTTTTTGTTTAGAAGTCGCCCCTTCAATATAATTAGTTTCAATTGCAACACCATATATTCTTGGTGGGTAGATTTTTGTCACTTTAGTGTTATAAAAATTGTATCAAGTACCTGGTATAGATAACTTTTTAGGTTTGGTCGGCGTTTTAGTCTCCGGAGTAGTGGGCGCGATGGACAGCGACGTCAGTTTGTCCGCAGCCGACGCGACTGAGCTTGCTTTAGGCTCCTCCGGCTGAAATTACAACAGCTACAGATACAAGGTATTCATTTGCATAAATAATTTTACAATAAGGTCTTAATAACTAGGTAATGACACTTTATACTTGTTTGCCCTTTATCGCAAATTACTGAGGCTGCGGTTTATTGAAGTGGCAAGTGAGTGAAAAACTGACGACCGTCGCGCCAGAAAGGTTCTCGATTGGAGACCACGCACTGGAAAGCTCAGCGTATCATGGCCCCACACTAGGTGTAAAGTCGACCTGGGGCCCAATTCTACTAAACCAATCGCTTCACTATGACAATGGTATCGTCGCAAAATGCCTACTATATATACCTTTTGGTATTCTACTAACACAATCTTTGACAAAAACCGCCGCCCGTTGTTATGACAAACCATTGAAAATTTGGCAGCTTATGACAGGAACAATAATCAATGATTATTTATCATTATTTTGACAAAGATTGTGTTAGTAGAATACCAATTCTCAGTCTATAGTGGCCATTTTGCGACGATACCATTGTCATAGTGAAGCGATTGGTTTAGTAGAATTGGGCCCCTGATAAGTTTCGCGGAGCCGTTAGGTTCAGACTGCTCTGGAGATCTATGTGGAGGCTTATGTTTAGCAGTGGTCGTCCTTGTCTGATATTATGATGGTGAACGGTTTATTTTCTTACATTCATTGTTCATCCTTTAATAATGGGGAAGATTACCAAAGACTTGTCCGGCAGAGGGTGCTGTATGTTTTTTACCTGTCAAAATACCTTGACTAAATGCTTTTCATTGAGTTTTTGATTTTAATAGCATTGTTCAGGTTTTTAAAAGTTTTTGTGATGTTATTATTCTACCTGGCGTATCGTCCAGTTGAAGGAGTTGAAGAAAAGAGGTGTATCGCTGCAAGGAAAGAAAGCCGACCTAGTCGAAAAGTACAACATCTGAGTTTTTAACTGTTTTCAGGACAATCATAATAAGATTAGCTTGAGTTTAAAAACTATTGTGTGAGTGTTATTCATATTTAAATATCTAAAAACGAGTAATATTAGCCAAAGTTTAGCTAGAGCAAGCAATCATATTGATAAACAAAATGTGAGGTTATGTACAAAACATTTTTTTTACAGATTGGAAGCTTATGACAGATAACAGTGATTTACCTAACAACAGACATGGTGTAGAAGGTACCTGTTGTCTTGGAAGTTGTCTAATAGTCGGTTTCTTTCAAGTGTTTACCACATAACCTCGAAAAATCACTTGATTTTAAATTTAGTCTACTCAGTGCTTTTTTCCACTTTCTCTTTAATGCACTATCACTTGGGGAGTTTTTATTCCTATTTCTTCACTTCCAAAAGCTACACAACGACCCAGATTTTACGTAATATGAGAAAATAATTTTAAAACATACAATTTATATATTTATCTACATATATGTATATATATACATATATATATTGACAACTCATTTGGAACAAACATTTGGCGCACTCTAGTCGGTACTAATGGACATTTGACTTCCCCATTGGTAAGCTAATAAATGTAGCTATTACTGACTGGTTACAAATCCGATGAAAACACGAACACAGCCCGCAATATCATGCGAGCATTATTTTAAAGATACAAGTTAAATAACATTTGAGAAAATTCAGCGAACGGCAATCCAAAACAATAATTTCTTTTTCGTACCACTTGCTCAAAAAAGTGACATTCTATGCTACAAAAAGCGAACATAACAATAGTCATTTTTAATCTGTTAAAAACAGTGAAAGAAAATTGTACTGAATTTCATTCATTCTCTAGGGGGAGAATGTGATTTAAATTTGGAATACTTACCGAAATTTATACTGAACTACATCTGTGTTTACACCATTGAGTTTGTATATAAAGCATTATACATCTTTTTGAAAAAGGAATACACATTTATTATGCAGTTATGATTATTAAATAAAATTACGAAAACCGACGAAGCCGTATGAGCTTGATGCCTTTGCTTTTCCGACAAAAAAATATTAGTCTAGGAATTTGCCGCGTTTTTGTTTTCTTCAAATACATAAACCTTAAGTTTATTTTAATGCTTATCTCATATTATTATTGTGTTAATTTTTTCGCAAATGGTACGAAAAGTAGAGTATTTTCCTCGGTGATAAAGCTGTCTTAGTCTTGGGTGAACTTAAATCCCTCGCTACACTCAGGACTCGTCTTAAATCCGTCGCTTCGCTCGTGATTTAAGTTTTTAACACCCTCGCTACGCTCGGGAGTAAACCTCGAGTCCTTCGTTACGCTCGCGATTTAAATCGTTACCCGCGACAGAAGACACTGCTTTATCCCCTTGGTTAATAATCTACTATTTAATTCTATTCAAAAATTATGTTTAAAATCCTCTTTGGACTGGCATTATGAAGTTGAAACGTCAATTTAGGCTAACCCTGGTTAAGGACAAGTTCCAAAGGATGATTGCCGACCTTCTGTAATGTAGAGGCCACCCAACACTTAAGGGAATCGAATATCTTGCATGCCGTAATAACTTTGTACTTACGTTTATACAAGAAATCGAAAATTCAACACATAATGCCAAACAATTATTATGTTATTCATACACTATAACAATCAGTATAATTAATTTCCAGCAAGTTTTACTTTATAATCAAAAATTACACTCAAAAACACTAGTTAATCCTGGATCAATATTTCGACAGGACCATAATACAATGTTGTATCATTTGGTTTTGTTGTTCATTGGTACTCTTTTGACACAGCTGTCAAATCCGTTCTATTAGATTTCCACGAGTTTAAAGAGAGAACCTAAGTTTAAGTTATAATTCAAAGATTACCTTGGGCGCCTCCTGTTTTTCCACCGGCGCCTTTTCCTCCAAAACCTTAGTAGGGCATGTCTTCTTCTTGATGACAACTCGTGGCTTGGCGCCGGTTTTCTCTTTGGCCTCGTTAGTGTCCTCTTTAGTGTCTCTGACGATGTCTTTAGTGGCGTCGCGGGCGAGCTCGATGGAGGCAGCGGCGGGCGCGATGGTAATAGTCGCCGAGGACTTCAGACACGGCTGTGGCTGGGAAACGTTGTGTACATTACAAATGAGCAAAGCTCTTATTCGGCTATAGGGATTAAATCGGGCGAGATGTGGATAAATGTTTATTCATAGAAAAAGGATTAGGCGAAGTTCTAAGAATTTTAAAACCAACTCAAAAACTTTCAACAGACGGCACTTGAACCCGGAACTTCACCCATTGTTGGGTATAGGCCTCCCCAAGTTTGTGCCATCCGCCACGATCCTGCGCTAGTCTCACCCACTGACGGCCCGTGGCCTTTACGATGTCGTCCACCCATCTCGATGATGGTCGTCCTACCCTTCTATACCCGCTCCTCGGCCACCATTCAGTCACTGTCCTGCTCCATCTGTCATCACCACGTCTAGCCAAGTGTCCCGCCCAAGACCATTTGAGCTCCATTACTCGAATCCCAACGTCATGAACCTTCGTTCGTCTACGGATCTCGACGTTTGGAACTCGATCTAACAGTCTAATGCCAAGCATGGTACGCTCCATGGCTCTTTGTGCAACTCTTAACCTGTACACAGCCTCCTGCGTGAGCGTCGACGTCTCGGCACCGTAGGTCATGGTGGGCAGAACACATTGGTTGAATAAGCGGGTCTTCAGCCACTGTGGAAATTTAGGCGACCTAAGGATGTCGTCTAACTTGCCGAATGCAGCCCATCCCAATTGGATCCTTTTAGAGATCCCCTTCAGATGAAATAATGAATGAAAATTCTTTATCCTTACGAGCTAGATACAACAAAATGAGAAACAAAAAAAATTACAAAGGGGTCTTATCGCTAGAAAAAAAATGCGATGATCCGTGCCAAGGTTTCAAATTAACATCAAAAATATTTACCATGTCATCTCCAGCTTGTTCGTCAGCGGGCGGAGATTCGGAGCCCGCTTCTTCAGGCAGAGTCGGCGCCTGTGGTCCCATACTCACCACACTAAACAAATAAAAAAGCTATAAGAATTTTAAATATGACATAACTAACATTCTCTCTCTCTCTCTCTCTCTCTCTTCCCAGCTATGTATCCCACATGGTGGTGGAGTCAGCTTTCCTGGTCGTTCTTCTCCACTTCGCTCTATCCTCGACGTCGTCATCAGAAACTTGGCACTCTCTCATGTCTTTTGGCACTACATCTCTCCACCTTGTCTTGTCCTTTACATAACTAACATTAATATTGTAAATAAATGATTGTGGCTAAAGAAGCGTCTAATACTATCGAACCCCACTAATACTAGATACCCAAGATACCATAGTGAAAAATAGGAGAGATTATGAAATCTATAGGTTGACGAGCATGCCAACGGTTTTTAAATCCTCTGTTCCAACTGAAAGTTGTTTACCAACGACAACGCCTTTTTTACCCGAGTATGGCAAAGCCAAAAGCAAGGTTTTTAGCAGTCTATGTATGTATGTTAGTTTTTAGTTAATAATTATATACTTATATCGAAAAACACTGAGACCCGGAACAAATAAATGTAGATCATACAAAGATTTGTTCCACGGCGGGAAACAAACCAGCAACCTCCTCCGTGTCAACCAGCTCTTCGCCTACGGCGGCACAGAGGTAGTCAATTCATGGATATGGGCATAGTTTTTTTCTGAAATTCTATCTTGGATACAGAATATCAAAAATCCTAAGTTTCCATTTTGCCAGCTGAGATCCCTTCACTAAAACGGAAAAGTGCTGATAATCTTCGGATCGACTGACCTGATCTTTATAAAACATAGCTAAGCTCCAGAAGAGTTAAACTAGCTTTCTATTATAAAAAAACCGCGTCCGAATTTGTCATCCGCTTGGGAGAAACGATGCCACAGACAGACAGACATAGGTGTCAAACTTAACAATATATAGAGGGGTATTTTTAGGCACCGGGATTAATAACTTAAGTATGAACAGTACCTAGCAACGCGTTCTTTCTTCCTTTGCAAGCCGCTCGCCGACATGGCTTGTTCTAGTTTCCGCTTGTTCTCTCCCGCCGACACGATGGTGCGCGTCGGCGAGGGCTTGATGGCGTCCTCTCCGCCCTCCGCTACCAGGTCCAGGATCCTCTTCTCGGCCGAGTTGCTGGGTTCAACCGCCATTGATGTTGAGCTGGTTAGGTCTGTGTTGCTCTCCTCTGGGCCCAGTTCAGTCTGTAGATACAAATAAGGTTTAAGTTGCGGTTATTTTTATATGGCCGTTCACACTGATAAATGTATGGTTCTACAGGTGGCTAATGCTCTGATAATATCAGGAACTCCAAGTATGAGATTAGCTGGTGAACTCGGAAAGACGTCACGACGTCTTTAAGTGAAATATAATCGTGTCACGTGATTAGTTTTAAAATTACCATCAAACGCTTTCAGATGACGTGATGTAAACCGCTTCGCTGCATAGCAAAGTTGTTCTGAACAAGAATTCCTAGATAGAATGTTTCTCAATGCAGATATTGATTTTGCAGGTTCTATATCGCGATTTCATAATTTTTATTTATTTCACGACGGTTCGAATGTCTTGCAACAGTCGCATGCAGTCTGCAACGATAACCATTGGCAACTGAAAATATGGAATGAAGCAAATTCTAAAACCAATTATTTCGAGCGAAATTATTAGACAGCAACAAAAATGTGGCCGGGCAGTAGCTAGTTTGAATGGGAACCATGAAGTGTTGTGGCCGCGGTGTCGTCAGTATTGAGCACACGTTTGCGACACAGTTGAACGCGACTGAAAAATGTGGTACGTGTGAATGGGACTCTACGTATTCATACGAATTTGTGGCTGCGGTGTGGGGTCAAGCCCATCTGAACAGACGCTTTCGCGACAAGTTGCAAGCCTTACATACATCAAAGTTAAAAATACGTACCTCTGGTGGAACCATCACGGAGTTAGAATTGGACGGTGCAGCGGGCGCCAAAGACAGCAAAAGATCGAGTCGCACTGGAGTTTCTGCCGCTAAAGCCTCCGCCACTTCAAGGCAAGAAGCTTCGTAACCGCGGTTGACCCATCTATAAAGCAGAATTACATCATATGGCGTTATCGCACTGGGGATGGCAATTTGCGAGCGTGTTTGCAGCGAGGCATTTTGTTGATGTGTTAGCCGCGACACAGCAACGCGGACGCGTTCGTTCTATAGATACACTCTCGCACCGCACTTTCGTTTTCGTATTGTAAGACGGGGTCGCTACGCACATGCAGCGAGCACAATCAATCAATAAATGCATTGTATCATGTGATGACAGATGGAGCAGGACAGTGACTGAATGGTGGCGGAGGAGCGGGTATAGCAGGGTATGACGACCAGCAGCGAGATGGGTGGACGACATCGTAAAGGTCGTGGGCTGTCAGTGGGTGAGACTAGGATCATGGGTGCGCAAGATCATGGTGGATGGCACAAACTTGGGGAGGCCTATACCCAACAATGGGTGAAGTCAGGCTGTGAATGATGATGTGGCATCACATGTAATGCATTTTTGTGTATCGATTATACCTTATCGGTTATGATTGTTATTCCTGTCATAAGCTGCCAAATTGGTGTTGTCATAGCAACGGTGATCATTAAAAATGATTGTGTTAGTAGAATACCAAAAGGTATATATAGTGGGCATTGTGCGACGATACCATTGTCATAGTGAAGCGATTGGTTTAGTAGAATTAGGGTTCAGTTGATCAAATTGACATAAGACCGCCATGAGTGGAATGATAAAGAAAAGGTTTACTCAGCTGCAGGTGTTTACATACACGGTGAAGGGAAATATCGTAAAAAAATCGTAACGTAGCTCTGCATGTACTAACCTAGCCTTTCCTATAGATTTATGGCGGGTCCTAAATCCGTCGGTAACCAGCTACGACTCGTTTCTCCTTGAAATAGTGTCAAAAGGTTGACACTATTTCAAAGAGATAATATGATGAAGATGTTATAATATGATGGTACTGAACAAAGTGAGCAAGCCTAGACCATCATATTTTGTTTATCAATAATAGATTTAATGGTAAGCAATGGTCTACGACGGGTCACGCTTGCCTACAAGAAACCTGTTCTTTCGCGACTTGAAGACCCCAAGTGGAAATGATCGGGAAGCACAGAGTCATGCAAAGCGTTCCTCTTCGTATAACCTGTCCCAGGCTCTACAGCGTTCTATAAAATTATCTTCAATGCCCTTCAAGGATTTTACGTCTACATACATTTATATATCTTGTTGTAAAGGCTTCAGTCAAAAGACAGATATAACTATTGACGACCTCCGTGGTGCAGTGGGCGAATAGCTGGCTGAGACGTAGGAGGTAGCGGGTTCGATTCCCGCCGCGGAACAAATGTTTGCATGATCTACAGATATTTGTTCCGGGTCTGGTTGTTTCTCTATATATTATAAATATGTATTTACAAAAAAATATGTATATAAGTATTCTATCAGTTATCTGGTTACCATAGTACAAGCTCTGCTTAGTTTGGGGCTAGATAGCGCTGTGTGAAATGTCCAGTAATATTTATTTATTTATAACTTACGGATGATCACAGATGTACGCGATGTCGGCTCGCTTCAGCGGGTCTACGGTGAGCATATCGCGGATCAAAGGTGAAGCAGCTGTCAACAAATTAACACATTAGACATAGAGGTGGAGACTGACTTTTTAAATTTGCACGTTTTATCAGGCTTTAATAGAATTAGCATTATAGTGGTCAGAACAGCAAGCCTACCGGGACGCGACCTATTTTTTGCGATGTTCAAAACTATTCAGAGCGGTATGTACTGAATGGTTTTAAGCATGCCTATTGTTATTTCTCCAAAAGGGCTCCAGGCAAACATGTAAGGGTTTTTCAATTTAATTCATTTATTAAATTTTCAGATGTCAAAGATCCATATTTGTTAGTAAACAACTTAATTCAAACATGTCACATGGGTTAGTACAAAGTATAGGCGCAATTAAACAAATAAATTCAAATAATTAATAATACAAGTTTACAAGTCCTGAGCCAATAGTCTTAATAGTATTTTTAAGTGTATTTATTTTATAAGTATTTTATGATTAATAATAAAAAATAAAATGTATTAACTAGGAATGACATTATAATATCGTTTGATAGGCATTTCCAATCAGAACAATATTTATCAAGGCAGCTTCACTAAAAAAATTTACAGTTAAATTGCGAGTTATATGTGCTGATATGTATTATTTTTCAAACTTTCGCGATCACTGTACATAATTACCGATTAAAACGGGTATTTATCGCGTATCCGCCCGTGACCACGGCTGTTGCAATACAGCCGAACAACAAATTATTAAAAAACAAGCTAAGTCTCTATAAAAACAAGCAAAAAAAATCACGTTTGTTGTATGGGAGCCCCCCTTAAATATGTGCTTTATTTTAATTTAATTATTTATTTTTAAAGTGAATATATAACTAAATATTCTGTGGATATTTCTACCTGTTGCCGTTATCAATATCGGGCAAAAACGAGCAAAAAATCACATTTGTTGTATGGGTGCCCCCTTAAATATTTATTTTATTCTGTTTTTAGTATTTGTTGTTATAGCGGCAACAGAAATACATCACTTATGAAAATTTTAACTGTCTAACCATCACGGTTCATGAGATACAGCTTGGTGACAGACGGACAGACAGACAGCGTAGTCTTAGTAATAGGGTCCCGTTTTACCCTTTGGGTACGGAACCCTAAAAAGGTACATACGCGATAAATACTGATATGTAGTTTTTATTTACCAATAAAAAATTGCAGGTAAAAACTATTCAGAAATAATGCACTTCCAATGAACGCTCGCCATACTATGGACAAGGTGTTTGCTTACAAACACTTAAAGAAAAATCAAAAGCATGTTTGTATTGATTAATACTTCACATACTTGGAAACGGTTGATGAATTTACTAAATTACATACTTTAGTTCGTAAATCGTGCGTACAAAATATATGTTACTTTCGCATGGTACACGCATACCATAACCACATGTTTGTACGATATAATTCAGTTCAATTCATGTCCATAAAAAAATAGTTTACAACTTTACAGTACAGGACCAAAACGTTATAACTAGTTACCTCATCATCATCATCATCATCATATCAGCCGTAGGACGTCCACTGCTGGACAAAGGCCTCCCTCGTTGATCTCCAGGAACTGCGGTTGGAAGCGGCCTGCATCCAACGCCGACCTGCGGTTCTTACCAAGTCGTCTGCCCATCTTGTGGGTGGATGTCCTACGCTGCGCTTGCCGGTCCGTGGCCTCCACTCGAGAACCTTTCGGCCCCATCGGCCATCTGTTCTGCGCGCTATATGGCCTGCCCATTGCCACTTCAACGTGCTAATCCGTCGGGCTATGTCGATGACTTGAGTTCTCCTACGTATCTCCTCATTTCTGATTCGATCCCGTAGAGAAACCCCGAGCATAGCCCTCTCCATAGCTCGTTGAGCGACTCTGAGCTTATTCATAAGGCCAATAGTGAAGGACCACGTCTCGGTTCCATATGTCATCACTGGTAACACACACTAGTTACCTACTACAAAACAAATATCAAATACATATGAAACATACATCTTTGAATAAAATAATATAAAAAAAATTAAAATACAGTTATCCTCACATATATAAAAACAAATACAACACGATCAAAGTTATACAAACAGGAAAATACAATAAAATGAACACAATAATTAACAAAAATATAACACTAAATTACTCAATATACCCATTATGCAACTTCACACCTATATAACACGAATGAGATTGATGTGGGTATGATAATGCAACCGCGCTCAAAAATTCGGTATTTAATTTGTTAACCTTCCTATACCCGCGTGGGTCTGTTAGACCGACAAATTACTTTCCTGTGTTTTTTTCACGTTAGGACAACTCTAGCGCAGGGAGCTTACTAGTAGCTGCATGATTCGTCGCCATCTTCAATTGAGTGCGACGCGAGCGTTGGTGCGGATAGCGCGTGTCGCAGGACACGGTGTCCATCGGTGCGAGGGACCGACGCGAGTATAGGTGTTACAGTTTTGGGTAAGTAATAGGTTTTATTATTGATATATTTATAAGTTTGATTTTGTAACTGTTGTATGTAAACTATATATATGGTACATAACATATTTTTTCTTTACTTTTAGCTAGATATTTGACTGGAAAATGGATGAAGAACGCATAAAACTTATGTTGGAGGACGAACTTTCCGATTCCAACTACGAAGATGACAACGACAGTGAGGTGGAGGATCACGTTGAAATGCAAGAAGAAGGAAGTAGTACTGAGCGGGATAGTGACTCTGGCGGCGAGTTGGTAGAGGTGCCATCTACTTCTAGAAATTATTACATCGGCAAAGATAATCGAACTCTGTCGAACGAAGTCGATGCTCTGACTGCCATAGTGAGACGTTTGCGGACAACTAAGATTTTTATAATGTTCCTCATGTTATCTTCCAGATTTTAGAGTTTTTTTGCTTCTTTTGAGAAAAACTATGTTAATGTTCAAGTTTTTGTAGCTCCTAAGAAAAATAAGCTTTTTTTCAGAGACTGTTTTAAAAGACTGTAAGTTGATAATAAAGCAAATATTTTCTATAACATTGGTTTATTTCTTGCAAATACATACATCCCTTAGTAATAACAAAACATATTCTGAGTAAGGCTTTTTTATCAAAATTATAGAAAAAAAAGGACTTGAACTTTCGGTCCCAGGCACCGTGCGCGGGTATATTTGTTATTTTTTTTGGCGCGGGTACAGAAAGGTTAATAAAGGACTGATGTGTCCGGGATCTATAACCCTTAATGAGTTATTATTTTTTTTTATTGGCTCTACAATCGCCACCTCCCAATTGTCAGTTGATTGCGATTTACGTGGCATTCATAAAAGTATTCACGAGGGTTGACGGTTCATGTCATGTTCAAGTGAGCTGACCAAGTTTAGTTCCACCGTTGTCAAGCAGGTGGCGTCCTTGTGATTGATCATCTCATTTCCAAAATGGCGGTGAACTTTACCCAATGGCCTCAGCTCGGTAAAATGACCGTGAATCAAAATTAAAAGGCGTGAACTTAAAAACTTACTGGAGGGATTTCTAGGTTCATAGTAGTCTCCGTTGCTGATCTGTCGGACTAGACGCTTGAAGTTGGAGCCGTCGAACGGCATTGCTCCGTACACTAGAGTGTAGAGGAGGACGCCGAGGGACCAACAATCCACCTGCAAGTTACAATTATTATAGAAGGCGTCCAAAAACTAAATATTTATTTTGTTTATTGTTTTCATCACCGTCACACGGCTATACATCAAGCTATAATTTTCCAGTATAAGCTGACCTCTCATTCTACGAAACAGCCTACACAATGCGAGGTCAGCTTATACTGGAAATTTATAGCTTAATGTGTAGCCGTGTGTACGTATGTTATCAAACAACGTTCAGGTTTTGAACGATGAACGTCACGTCCCCGTCCCGTCCGAGGTATTATCCCGTTGCGTATACTGAGACATTATACGTAGACGTATACGTTTCAACTTCTATTTTTTTTAAATAAGTTCATTTCAAACAGCTTTATCCAGCCCCGGATCTAGATTTTTTCCTAACTGGGGCAGAAAAAAACAAACATCAAACTCTTAGATCGAGTTCCAAACGTCGAGATCCTTAGAAGAACGAAGGTTCATGATGTTGGGAATCGAGTTATGGAGCTCAAATGGTCTTGGGCGGGACGCTTGGCAAGACGTGGTGATGACAGGTGGAGCAGGGTAGCAACTGAATGGTGACCGAGAAATGGCTGTAGAAGGGTTGGACGTCCGGCAGTGAGACGGGTGGACGACATCGTTAGAGTCGCGGGCCGTCAATGGGTGAGACTAGCGCAGGATCGTGGCGGATGGCACAAACTTGGGGAGGCCTATACCCAGCAGTGGGTCAAGTCGGGCTGTGGATGATGATGATGGGACAGAAACTTGATGTGGCGCCGGAGATATTACCGCGCTGCCCCCCCCCCCCCCCCCCCCATAGATCAGGGGCTGGCTTTATGTAGCCCCAAACAAAGCAACGCTTGTAACAGATATCTGATTAATACTTATTTTTTTTTTGTATTTACAATTGTATATCCTAAGTCCTTCACTAAATTCACTAGTAGCATCGGTTTTATGGCCCAAGTTTATAAACATGTCATTAAACCAAGACAAGTGAGGAATTCACGATTTTGGTATTTACCTCGGGTCCAATATATGGCGTTCCTTTGACAATCTCAGGCGAAGCGTAGAGCGGCGACCCGCAAAATGTTGACAGCAAAGATGTCTCTTTAAACACGTTTGATAGACCGAAATCTGCAATCTGCAATTTAAATTGTTATTTGAAGTGTAACCATAATCAGTGAAGCCATTATCCAACAATTTTGGCTTTTAAAACCTGAATATTTGTGAATTAAGAACGTGAAGACCTTTAGATCAAAATCTACAATTGAAATTGTATTATCATAATCTACCAGAGAAGCCGTTTTGCAAGATAATACCAAACTTATCTATATGATACATAAAAATATACTGACTTTTTAAACCTAAATATTAACTGTCCATACAAAGGTTGTCTGGAAGAGATCGCTTTTAGCGATAAGATCGCCCATTGTATTAAATCTATTTGTAAAAATATGTTCAGTATTTTACTCTGGTGTACAATAAAGCGTTATCTTACGAGTATCTATCTTATATTTTAATACGCGAGGGCAATGATGAGGACCTTCTGATTAATCCATACTTACTAAAATTATATATTCGAAAGTAGCTCTGTCTGTTCGAATGTTACGACTAAACAGCTGGACCAATCTTGATGAAATTTGGTAAATAAATTATTACCGGGGATGAGACATAGGCCATTTTTTACCCGACTGCGCGTACAGCTAGTATGTACATATATAAAACACTAGCTGACCCGTCCGCGGCGGTCATAATCTATCTATAAACCAAATTACATCGAAATCGGTCTAGCCACCAACAGACAGAGAGACAGTGTTACTTTCGAATCACATTAATATTATGAATGCGAAAGTTTGGATGTTTATTTATTTGTTTTTTTGTTACTCATTCACGTCGTAACGGCTGAACCGATTCCGATGAAATTTGGTATGTACATAGATTATAACCTGGATTAACACATATGCTACTTTTTATCCCATACATCAGGTGTCATGTGATAAAAATGTGTGTCAAGTTTCTATAGAAAAAAATATTAACAAATAGTTTACACTTCACAAGAGTTTATCTTTATTTCTAGGTTACCTACACATTTAGTAGTGTAAAGCGTACGAAGTCGCGGGCAACAGCTAGTTTATACCATTAGAATCCAAAGAAAACGGCATATTTTTCTCTAAATAACATTGATAGAGTGATATTGACTGTTGGGGCAAGGGCTACTGCAGTATATCCTGTGACAGAGTTTTATGCAAGTCTGCGTTTTGGCCCAACGTGGCACGATTAGCCCGCCGCCGCCGTCGTCTCCTGCCTTTATAATAGAGTAGTTCACGCAATGTAACGGTCAATATTTTTTTTAATGTTATTTGTGGGGAAACAGGCTTACGGCCGTCCTGATGGTAAGCGGTCACCGTCGCCTATTGACACCGGAAACACCCGGGGTATTGTTGATGCGTTCCCTACACAGTAAAAACCTCTTTACATTTCTCTTGAAGCGTGTCATGTCGTTGTCTAATGGGAAAACCTCAGATGGTGATGTGCTAGTGCTTCAGTAAATCTGAGTCGATTGTTTGCATTCCTCTGCACCCTGAACTAGGAACCAAAGACACTACCATTGACTAGACACTTCCCGAATGGAGAGCCGACGTGATACCCGATAATGAGGAAGGATTGTCGGTAACATCTGTAATATTGTAACTCCTAGAGTGTGAACCAAGAGCAATTGTACTAGGATACTAACCTTAGCACTACCGGTATCATCCAATAATACATTCTCCAGTTTTAAATCTCTATGGCATATTTTATGAATATGGCAATAATACGTAGCGGTTGCTATTTGTCGGAATAACCTGAAAATAACAACATAACATTATTCACAATGACTGGAATGCGTCAGTAAGTTATTTATACTAATGTAGATTTCGTTCAGAAAATATAGCCCAAGTTCCGACTGCGTTTTTACTACGTCCATCTGTTATATAAACAAAAAATATATTTGTTTTAGATAAATAGAGGAATTTATTTAATTTAATTTTTGTAATTTTATTTTATTGTAGGTATATAATTATATTTGTATATATTATATTTATTATTTAGTATATTCATTCATTTTATTACTTACTTTTGGTATATTTTGTTTTATTTGTTTAAGATATATGTAGATACATATTTATGATTATATTTATATACACGCACCTACCTTCAAAATAAAATCATCTCTCTCTTTCTCGCCTCAAAGGTTTGCTGGAAGAAAACTCTTCTTAGGGTTAAGATCGCCTTTGTACATGTCCTCTATTTCTGTACTTTTTAATGTATTTTCTTGTGTACAATAAAGAATAATAATGGAGTAATATCTTTCTGCATATGTAACAATTGAATGAAATTGTTTGGAGAAAAATACGAATAAAACTGAATTAAAGCTACTTGCGGTCATATTTTGATAGACAACCCGTCAGAAACATTTTCTATGTTCATAATTATTATCTACATAAACTTGGGGAGGCCTATACCCAGCAGTGGGTGAACTCGGGCTGTGGATGATGATGATGATGATCTACATAAACTGTATTTTGATCAAATAACGCAACTTGGACTAGGTATATGGCTTAGGATTTTAAAATGATCCCAATACGAACCAGACGGGATTTAAACCGGCAACTTTCCCCTTGACACGGGTACACGATACCAATTATTCGTTGCAGACTCACTGCTCGTCCAGCGCGAAATTACGTCTCTTTTGAACGCGAATGACGCGAGATGATTTTTGAATGTTATTGACGATTAAAGACGTATACAAACGAACACAAGATAAATTATAATTTTACTAATGATCGACGTCTCGTCTTCAAAGTTAAACAATAAGGAGTAGGTTAATTAAGGTATAGTGATCTAGAAGAGGGTTTTATAACTAATGGCGGTGACAATAAAAATATACGACTGGTGGTGGAACATGCTTACGGCCCACCTGATGGTGGTAACAATCCCCATAAAACAAAGTATTGCCTTTTAGGGCACGTTCCTTAGAAACGTGCCCTACGATGTACTACCCTGCGACCATCAACTTGAGGCATACAAGTGTAAAGCCTCACGTGCCTGTAATTTCACCGGCGGCCATACCCTTCAAACCGAAACACAGCAATGCTGCTTTGCGGCAGAAATAGGCATGGTGGTAGTACTTCATCGGGGCTTTCACAAGGAACACTACTACTCTGAAACTCTATTACACATAAATGAAAACGTATATACCTTCTGGCTTCTTCCTCCTGTAAAACTTTTTTCTGACTTAGATAATCGTACAATTCGCCGCCGGGACAGTACTCCATGACCAGTATCATCTTTTCACTGTTTTCAAATACTGAAATAAATTAAAAAAATATAATTAACTCATATATTATTATTACTAATTAACTGTGGATAGATAGTAACCCCCCACCACCAGACTTCATTCCCCCTCAAGAACAGCTTTCACCAGGGCACGACCTGCCGTGGCCAGTGTGGAAGTCCTTAAATAGGCTTCGCACACAGGTTGGTCGCTGCAGAGTTAATATGTGCAAATGGGGGTTCAGGGATCCCAGACAAACGCAATGCGACTGTGGTGACCCCACACAGTCGATGAAACACCTGTTAATGTGCCCTCTGTGCCCGAACACCGGCACAATTGTTGATTTAAAAATGGCTTCTCCTGACGCCATCAATGTAGCCAAGTACCTATCTAACACAATATAAGTAGAACTATTGACACGCTAAGAAGAAGAAGAAGATTACTAATTAACTATAAGCTACTGGTCCATGAAGGCGCACATGAAGGGTGACCTTCCTCTGAGTCTGAAGCGCAAACTCATCGACATGTATCCTGCCGGTTCTAACCTACGGTGCACAAACATGGTCAATGACCGAGTTGCAGAAGTCCGAGCTCAAGATTTGCCAAAGGGCAATGGAACGCAGCGTCCTAGGATTCCGGAGAACCGATAGGGTGAGGAATACCACGTTTCGTTCTATATCTGGCATTGCCGGTGTGGGAGACAAAACCGCGAAGTTCAAGTGGGATTGGACCGGGCACGTAAGTCGAATGCTTCCGGAGAAATGGGCCAATATCATAATACCTTGGGTACCGGAGGATGGACAGCGACGTCGGGGTCGGCCGCGAAAGCGTTGGCGCGACGACATCAGATCAGTGGATTCGAGAAGGAATGGTGGGAATCTGCCAGGGATCGCGATAGGTGGAAGGAGTTGGGGGAGGCCTTTGCCCAGCAGAGGGAAAATGTAGGCTAGTTAAAAAAAATTAACTGAAGTCGTGGTATCTCTTCAAATGAGAGAAAGAGTAAAAGGAGTTCAACAAGAGCTACTTCTTCTTGTCTTGCAAGACAGGAAGACAGAGATACCTATGGGATGATCAAGGGATGTTAGCCCAGTAATGTGTTACATCAATTTAATCCACAACCAACTTTAATTTACGGTCCATGCTAATGTTGTCTGAAAGAGAGCTTTTTAGCGATAGCTATATACATATATTTTATTTAAAATTATTTGTGGGGAAACAGGCTTACGGCCCACCTGATGGTAAGCGGTCACCGTCGCCTATTGACACCGGCAACACCCGGGGTATTGTCGATACGTTCCCTACACTGTAGAAACCTCGTTACATTTCTCTTGAAGCGTGCCTTGTCGTAGCCTAACGGGAAAACCTCAGATGGTAGCTCATTCCACATCTTACAAGTATGGGGTAGAAACACGGACTTCACAAAAGATCGTGTGAAGCGTGTGGTGCGCGATACCCAATTGTCGATGATATGTGGATTACCTATATATTTCTTTGTAAACTTTTTCATTGGTTGTAACTAGCTTGGTAAGGTGAGCAATAAAGATTCCCAAGTACAGTCTTATTAGTCTCTTGCCTTTGCCCATCGGTTCGGCCATGGGTGGATCTCTTGATATTGTTAGCGAAGACTTGGGGACCGATTCGGACGCAAGTGTATTGACATTTTCAGTTAGGGCTTCGCGTCTGAAATCAGTAACAACGCCAAGTCTTCCACCCGATCTATGTTTGCTACACCAATAAAATTAAAACCTGCCAAGTGCGAGTCGGACTCGCGCACGAAGGGTTCCGTACCATTATTTATAAAAACGAGCAAAAATACACTTTTATTGTATGGGTGCCCCCCTTAAATACTTGTTTTATTTTAATTTAAATAACAACTAAATATTCTGTGAATATAAAAAGCAAAAAATCACGTTTGTTGTATGGGAGCCCACCCTATAAATTTGTTTTAGTGTTTGTTGTTATAGCACCAACAGAAATACATCATCTGTGAAAAATTCAACTGTCTAACTATCACAGTTCATGAGATACAGCCTGGTGACAGACGGACAGACAGATGTACAGACAGACAGCGGAGTCTTAGTAATAGGGTCCCGTTTTACCCTTAGGGTACGGAACCTAAGAAAAAAATAGGTATAAACATGATGCGCAATAGATAATGTAATGAGGAGAAAGTGTTCGCCAGGGCGTTTAAATCAGCAGCAGTGATTTACTCGTTACTACTTCCTCAACACTGATTAATAGTCATTCCTACTGGCTAGCTGAAATGGCGTAGCTAGCTTGCCCAGTCGTTCTGGCAAAGTTCAGCCGGTAATGTGGTTGGGTGACTGTTAGTGGCGTTTACTATAGTGTTTCCTGACTTAGGTCTTTGAGCTATGAGCCTTTGGACGGCTTGCACGATACCTCGGTTAGCACTAGCTCGAACAAAATAAAAATAGAAACAAACAAAATAATTTAATTATTAATTTTAAACATGAGGTAGGTATGTTGTGTGAATTGATTATAGGAAAAGGACCTCGACTCAGCATTATGTCAACTGGGTTAGTAGTAGACGCTGTTATTCTGACGAGACCGCTTAATCACCCACTAGACCCTGTGAGAGCAAAATTGTAATTGTGTGATGTCTAGGATGAAATATGTGATGCCAATAATGAAATATATGATAGTATCATGAATAAAAATATAATAATGTTAGGTGAATTGATTATATAAATTACATGAATAAATTACAAAAATAGTATTAAAAATAAAATAATTAGAATTGCATTATAAGAAAAAAAAAAGAAAATAAAGAAACATATCCTAAAACTAGCAGGTAAAGGGGCTAAAAACTAGCGTTCGCACCAGACAGCCCAGTTTTGTCGTACGCAAGCTTTGCTTAGTTTGGGGCTAGATAGCGCTGTGTGAAATGTCCAGCATTATTTTTATTATTATGTTTTGGAACATCGTAGAACGTGCTTCATCACAGCCACAGATGAAATACAGTTTGTAAAGTTCAATATCGTCACTCTCGTCAACTGTTCCACGTGGGATCAGTGGGAAATGCATGATGTCATGCCCGCGTATTTGATCTTAGATTAGAAGCAATGACGCTTTCTACAATAATTTAATTTTTCTTAGATTACAGACGTCACAAAATAATGTGACCAACAACTTCTAAGTGATCTCGAAGCGGACAGTCTATCTCGAAACGTTAAAAACTAGGCTGGTGAGGTCTCTTCGAATCTTTTTGAAGTGCGCGTTATTCCTCCATAGTTAATACACTTAAAACCTAGAGTATTTCGTTTTAATTTTATAATCGTAGTGTACAGTGATGTGTTAATAAATCTTCCTTTTTGATTTGATGAACAGTTAGTTGCCCTAAGTGTGGGTTGGTGAAATCACGCTTAATATAAAATACTATACTAAGTATATTGTTACCTTCATAAATATGTACAATATTAGGATGCCGCACCGAAGACATGATCTGAACCTCACGCCTGATGCGTATGAGGTCGGCTTCCGACTCGATCTTGCATTTCTTGATGGTCTTGATGGCCACCTCTTGTCCTGTTTTTTTGTTGATACCCAACTGCACTTTACCGTATGTGCCTTGACCGAGTTTTCTTACAATGTCGAACCTAAAACAAAATATTTTAATGTTATTGAGGCTAGTAGGTATAAAGAAACAAATAAACATTTAATAATATATTATATATATATATACAATTGATAAACTAATTAAAATAAAAATAAATTAAACTTTGCATACGCTGGAACAATACACTGGACGAAGTGTGTCCATACAGAAGATACACAACGTCCTGCCACTTGACAGTTTGTAGGATGCTGTTGCGGCTGGTCCGCGTCCTGTTCATCAGAGATGTTGTTTTCTTCCGAATGATGGCGTGAAAGCCCACAGTTCGATTCTGAGCAAACATCTCTAAGGCACTACAAAAATGGGGGAGCACCTTTTTTTTTATTCATGATAGCCAAGCGCTTGAACACTACCTCACCTGATGGTAAGTGAAGGTGTGATCGAAGATGGAGCACGATTGCCTAGAAAGAACCTATTCACTCTGGACTTGAAGACTCCAAGATTATACCGGTTTGGAAAAACATACGCCAGAAGTGAGTTCCACTCATGTGTTAAAGTTGAAGCAAATCGTTTGGTACGGCAAGGTGGTATGCCGACCAGGTATGGGTGGTACTTCTCGGTTCGTCTGCTTGTCCGGTGGTGGAAGGGGAAAGGAGGGATAAGGTCATGAAGATCTTGCGCACATTCACCAAAATGTATCTTGTAAAAAACTAATAAGTACTGAGTGATATTACTTGTAAATCGATTTATCGTCTTTATTATTCACATCGATCGCCTTAGAATTTTTTTTTTTCATTATTTGCCCATTTATTCGCACCAAACTTATCTACATGTTTTTCGGAGATGGCCATTGGCACTGATAGTAAACAGAATGTAGGTACTAGTCTGACATGCAAGGACGGCCGAGTCAAGCCAATTTACAGGGGTCGTTGCCTTCAGACTAGCATAACTACGGAGTCAAACTGACAGACTCTAACATCGATCGACCAATATTAAATTAAACTTTTCACTGAAAACATCTTTCAGCTTTAAGTACGAACTATCTAATGAAATATAAAATATGTATACGCATATAAAATGTATATAAGAATTAAGATGGATTATTCCATCTTGGTATTAGAATGGATGACGGGCGTTAAATAAAAGCGATCACAGAACGGTGGCTAAGGGATGCAGGCAGACCACCCGATGGTTGAATATTGTGCTGGGAATCAATTTACGAGACCCGCGAACGATCGAGTACGGCGTAATGAAGAGAAAGCCCCGCACCCAGCAGTGGGTACAGGCAAGCTGAAATGTTGATGAAGATGATATTCTACTTTCAGAACGCCAAGCCACGGACAATAGCTAACAATAAAATAAAACCGCATTCCATCAAATGAAGCACCAAAGCAATCTGTGTAGCACGCGTGTTACTTTAGATAAACCATCTAACACGCTTCGTTTATGTTTTGCTTGATCACGAAATTGATTTAAACGCTAATTGTAAGAGACATCGCGAGTCGAGCTGATCCATTCGCAGATTGTTTAGCATCGAGGCTCTAATCATAAAGCAAATCAATGCGCTACGGAACGGATTCACACATTCACTGACTCCAAATTATAGGAGAATGAGTTGTATAATACAACGCATTCTCCTATAATTTGGAGTCAGTGAATACTGGCGGCACTTGTATACCGCCAGTATATTCAGATTTCCGCTGAAGAGCAGAAGTTCCTAGTTTTGTTATGATCGGTAATCGGCTTGGCCATTTTTATCAGACGAAGATATTGCAATAGAACGATCGATCTTAAGTTGATTTAATACGTCAATAACAGCAAAAGACCTAAAAGACGACATGGGAAGATAACAAAAAAGAAATTGCCACGACGACGTCCGTGGTGCTGTGGGCGAATAGCCGGCTGTGACGCAGGAGGTAGCGGGTTCGATTCCCGCCGCGGAACAAATGTTTGCATGTTCTACAGATATTTGTTCCGGGTCTGGTTGTTTCTGTATACATATATTATAAGTATGTATTTACAAAAAAAAATATATAAATATTCTATCAGTTATCTGGTTCCCATAGTACCAGATCTGCTTAGTTTGGGGCTAGATAGCGTTGTGTGAAATGTCCAGCAATATTTTTTATTTGAACAACAGGACGGAGTAATTAGTGGTTAGTTGTACAGTTGATAAGAATAAGAAATTGTAAAAATGCAACGCAAGTCGCGAAAAAAAATTGCGATGTTTATGGACCTAGTGCAGTGTCTGTGAGAGTAGCACAGATTTGGTTTAAGCGTTTTCAATCCGGAAATTTTGATGTCAAAGATGCACGTCGCTCTGGTCGCCCTATTACGGATAAAATTGATGGCATTTTTGAAAAAGTGGAGCAAGATCGGCATATCAGTAGTTACGACGTAGCTGAAGAACTGGGAATTGACCACAAAACAGTTTTGGCGCATTTGAAAAAACTGGGTACACAAAAAAGCTCGATATTTGGGTACCCCACGAGCTCACTGAAAGAAACCTAATGAACCGTGTACTCATTTGTGATTCTTTATTACGACGTAATGAAACCGAACCATTTTTGAAGAAGCTGATAACTGGTGATGAAAAGTAGATCGAGTGCGAAAAAGGTCGTGGTCTAAGGCCGGTCAGGCTTTACAGACTGTGGCGAAACCCGAGGCAGGACCATCGATTCTGAACTCTACTGCGAACAACTAATGAGATTAAAGCAAGAAGTTGAGAGAAAGCGGCCGGAATTAATCAACAGAAGGGGTGTGGTTTTTCATCATGATAACGCTAGAGCTCGCACATCTTTAGCCACTCAGCAAAAATTAAGATAGTTTGGCTGGGAGGTGTTAATGCATCCGCCGTATAGTCCTGACCTTGCACCTTCAGATTTCCACCTGTTTCGGTCTCTTCAGAATTCTTTAGGCAGTGTCAGGTTAACATCACGAGAGGACTGCCAAAACTACTTGTCGCGGTATTTTGATCAGAAGCCCCAAAATTTCTATAGCAATGGGATCATGTCCCTACCTACAAGATGGCAAAAAGTTATCGAACAAAATGGTACCTACATACTTTAGTTAAATGTAAATAAACTATATTAAAAAATGTTTTGAATTTTCTTAACAAATGCGAAGAAACTTTTTCCCCAACCTAATATGTTACTTGTTGGGGAAACAGGCTTACGGCCCACCTGATGGTAAGCGGTCACCGTCGCCTATTGACACCGGCAACACCCGAGGTATTGTTGATGCGTTCCCTACACTGTACTCTTTACATTTTAATGAGTTGTATAATACAACGCATTCTCCTATAATTTGGAGTCAGTGAATACTGGCGGCACTTGTATGCCGCCAGTATATTCAGATTTCCGCTGAAGAGCAGAAGTTCCTAGTTTTGTTATGATCGGTAATCGGCTTGGCCATTTTTATCAGACGAAGATATTGCAATAGAACGATCGATCTTAAGTTGATTTAATACGTCAATAACAGCAAAAGACCTAAAAGACGACATGGGAAGATAACAAAAAAGAAATTGCCACGACGACGTCCGTGGTGCTGTGGGCGAATAGCCGGCTGTGACGCAGGAGGTAGCGGGTTCGATTCCCGCCGCGGAACAAATGTTTGCATGTTCTACAGATATTTGTTCCGGGTCTGGTTGTTTCTGTATACATATATTATAAGTATGTATTTAAAAAAAAAATATATAAATATTCTATCAGTTATCTGGTTCCCATAGTACCAGATCTGCTTAGTTTGGGGTTAGATAGCGCTGTGTGAAATGTCCAGCAATATTTTTTATTTGAACAACAGGACGGAGTAATTAGTGGTTAGTTGTACAGTTGATAAGAATACATAAAATATAAAAGAAAATGTATACTACGTGACAAAGGTGCATTGAAGAGTAACAGAAATGAACAATCGACGTGCACAATCGTATTATTTTAATAAATAGTTTAAATCATTATTATAAATACGGGATTTATCACGTACCGTCTTATCACCTCACTATCGTCACCCTGATGAAGGTTCACGAATTGAACCGAAACATTGTCGGTCGAAACACCGATAAGACGGTACGTGATAAATCCCGTATTTATAATAATGATTGAAATCAATCACGAAAGTTTTCTAAGTAAAATAGTTTAAACTTTACGGCAAGAACGAAAGATCCGACCGCTCTACGCTATCCAACCCGCCCCGGCTCCGTGCGTGGCAGTCGTGCGTGTTGATTATTGCTATAAACCTCTCGCAATGTACTTTCATATAGCTTCTTCTGACTTTACAAAATCTGATTTTTATTAATTAACCTTACACCATACTGCAGATACCAAAAGCACCGATAGCTGCCCACGCTAAACTCTGTGGGCAATGCACGAAGTATTGCACGATCGTATAATACTAAAGTAGTTACGAAGTATGAACATTCAAATACATCGACCTCGGCGCAGGCACTTGCATCTACTCGCACGTTAGCATTACTAATGCGGTTTGGGAAATTGTGGTTTTAGCAAAATTGTTTAAATTGGAATCTCTTAGAAGCAAAAGCTGTGCTAACCTCCAAAAAACTTGAGAGTCCTTAACCGTGCCAAACAGTATTTTACGGCACAACAACGGCCGCACGTAGAATACTGTTCCCATCTTTGGCACGGAGCTCCAAAGTACCAATTGCTTCGTTTTGACTCCCTTCAGAGAAGAGCCATTAGAATCATCGGTGATCCCAAACTCGCCGACAGGCTGGAACCGCTGAGTCAACGCCGTGACATCGGATCGCTCAGTGTATTCTACCGCCTGTATAATGGGAAATGTTCTGAGGAGCTATTTGATCTCATCCCGTCGTCGAGATTTTATCACCGCACTTCTCGACAACGTAATAAAGCTCATCCACATATCATCGACAATTGGGTATCACGCACCACACGCTTCACGCGATCTTTTCTACCCCATACTTGCAAGATGTGGAATGAGTTACCTTTGAGGTTTTCCCATTAGGCTACGATATGGCACGCTTCAAGAAACATGTAAAGAGGTTTCTACAGTGTAGGGAACGCATCAACAATACCTCGGGTGTTGCCGGTGTCAATAGGCGACGGTGACCGCTTACCATCAGGTGGGCCGTAAGCCTGTTTCCCCAACAAGTAACATATTAGGTTGGGGAAAAAGTTTCTTCGCATTTGTTAAGAAAATTCAAAACATTTTTTAATATAGTTTATTTACATTTAACTAAAGTATGTAGGTACCATTTTGTTCGATAACTTTTTGCCATCTTGTAGGTAGGGACATGATCCCATTGCTATAGAAATTTTGGGGCTTCTGATCAAAATACCGCGACAAGTAGTTTTGGCAGTCCTCTCGTGATGTTAACCTGACACTGCCTAAAGAATTCTGAAGAGACCGAAACAGGTGGAAATCTGAAGGTGCAAGGTCAGGACTATACGGCGGATGCATTAACACCTCCCAGCCAAACTATCTTAATTTTTGCTGAGTGGCTAAAGATGTGCGAGCTCTAGCGTTATCATGATGAAAAACCACACCCCTTCTGTTGATTAATTCCGGCCGCTTTCTCTCAACTTCTTGCTTTAATCTCATTAGTTGTTCGCAGTAGAGTTCAGAATCGATGGTCCTGCCCCGGGTTTCGCCACAGTCTGTAAAGCCTGACCGGCCTTAGACCACGACCTTTTTCGCACTCGATCTACTTTTCATCACCAGTTATCAGCTTCTTCAAAAATGGTTTGGTTTCATTACGTCGTAATAAAGAATCACAAATGAGTACACGGTTCATTAGGTTTCTTTCAGTGAGCTCGTGGGGTACCCAAATATCGAGCTTTTTTGTGTACCCAGTTTTTTCAAATGCGCCAAAACTGTTTTGTGGTCAATTCCCAGTTCTTCAGCTACGTCGTAACTACTGATATGCCGATCTTGCTCCACTTTTTCAAAAATGCCATCAATTTTATCCGTAATAGGGCGACCAGAGCGATGTGCATCTTTGACATCAAAATTTCCGGATTGAAAACGCTTAAACCAAATCTGTGCTACTCTCACAGACACTGCACTAGGTCCATAAACATCGCAATTTTTTTTCGCGACTTGCGTTGCATTTTTATCTTTTTTGTAGTAAAATTTTAAAATGTATCGAATTTCTTCATTAGATTCACTCATCTTTACAGTACGAAAAACAAATAAAAATCACACTTTTTACTAATTTGAATTTGGAATTATCTTCTTTAAAATTTAAACTTTGAATGATACCAAAACCAGCCAAATACAAAGAGTATAGCCAAAGAGATTTTATTACAAGTTCATACATACTATAATGCTAAAGGACTTTTTTCCCAACCTATTATAAAAAAAAGAATCGATTATCTTTTCGTGGAAAAGATTTGTGTCAGGATGAAAGAATGTAATCCGTTTGAAAGAAACACAAAAGTGCTTACGTTCGTTCTACTATGTGGCGTAACGAACGATAAACTTTCAAGTAGTACCTACTTGTAGCAATGTAATAATACACTTGCAATTGTGTAAATTTTTTTATTAGTTCTGTGCAAATTTTCATTAGTTCCCTTTTCTGTGCACTACCTACACATCTTTACCTAAACTACACAAAGGTTATTTGGAAGAGAATGCTCTTCAGCATTAAATTCGCCTTTGTACTAGTTTTATAAGTGGAATAAAGTATTTTCAATCAATCAACCAATAAAACTAAAAGATGAGGCTATGAAATGTAAAGAGGTTTCTACCTGGTAGGGAACGCATCGACAATACCCCGGGTGTCAATAGGCAATGATGACCGCTTACCATCAGGCGGGTCGCGGGCGTAAGCCTGTTTCCCCGCAAATAACATTAAAAAAAATAAGGACAGCTGAAAGTTAATATCGAATTGTGTCATCGCTTTCGATTTAGTTTCAAACATACAAACACAAGCTTTTGCTTTAAATTATTAGATTCATGTCTTACGCTGTTTTCACCTCGGAAATCGAGCTCAAAGGCATATCAAGTGCCGAAAATAAACATACAAAGTGACATTCAACCCGAATTCGGAATGACATCAGGCTAAAAGGAAACCAGTGGACATAACGAGCCTATTACAAAATCGATGCGTCACTTCACTCCGGAAATCCCAAGCCTACTGACAACTTTAGGAAGTTACCTAAAAGCATAAAGCATTTACGAGTGGCAAAGCTATTTGGAATGGATAACCACCTACTTGCGGTCGGGTCTCGGAGATAAGCGAATGCATTTAGATTGTCTGAGGCCGTCGTGTTTTACGTTCATATTCAACAGCCAAGAGCCCATTGCATTACATAATGACGTTGCGAATTAAGATATTATGCGAACGTTTTATAACTAGGCTGAATTAGCATTTTATGACGTTGGAATGATGTAACAACCAACCTTTACACCCACTAACTTCCGAAGATTCATATGTAGGCGATTACCCTTAAATCGGTCAATGATTGCTGACGTCATAAGATCACTTATGTGTGTTAAGAAAGCGTGAATTTATCTTTTACTAGTTGACCCGCCGAACTTCGTAACGCCTTGACATGCATATAACGCGTCTCAATATACGTCACCCTGGTAGAATTGTCAATTGTTGTCCCCGGCCATCATTTTAAAACCATACGTAACCATAGACAAAATTACGTTTAGCTGTCATTTGCGTTTTGTTATTCCATGTCAGATGCGTTTTTGTTATACTTACCACGTTTTATAGAGACTTGTATTCTCTTTGACGTTTTATGTCACGTCACACGGGAACGCGGTCGAACGGGATAAAAAGTATCCTATGTCCGTCTCCTGGTTCTAAGCTACCTCCCCAACAATTTTCAGCCAAATCGGTTCAGCTGTTCTTGAGTTATAAATAGTGTGACTAACACGACTTTCTTTTATATATATAGATAGATGAATCAGACAGATCCTCAATATGCATGTGGCGCGATGATTTATACTTTGCTAGTCGCGCAACCGTGGTAGTTCCGTTTCCTTTAATTACAAGATCAGAAGACAAACACCAAGCCATTGTTTAGTAGTATTTTCAGAGCTCCTTCAAATACTTGCCTAGATCTGTGTTACGTTCTAATTTAGGTTTTTAGTCCAAGCTGGAAGCGTGGCCGCCTACACCTTCGGATATTTGAGATACAGTAGAACGAGTTGTGACCCTATTTCTAATTGGCGAAACATGCTTTAAAGTTTGTTCTTTTAATTTTATAATTAAACTTCCTGGATAAATTTAGTTTATGCGGAATCTCATCTGCGTTTGAAAGAGATGATTGTTAGTTGTTTATGTTGACAATTCGTCGCATCGCAGTCAGGTTAGATGGCATGCCTGTAGAAGTGACTCGTCCATAACCGAACACTCATTCGGCAATCAACGACCTTAATCAAACTACAATAAGGGGCATTGATGCTTACACATATTGCTCACGCCAAAAACTGCGAATTCTTGCCAAGTATATGCAAAGCGTAGGTAGATCCCTTTGTAGAGAAGACGTGACACGTAGAAGAATACTAGAATTACCTTTGTTTGAGCCGCAGTCGATGGTCGTGCATTCGCACGTCGCCTGTGTTCTCAATGCCGTCCATTATGTTGGCGGTAGCGGCGTGTTTGGTTTCGCCTACAACCATTGTGACTGCAACAAACAAAACACTCCAATAAATATCGCCCATTCATATCTACTAGCTGATATGCACAATTCAATGATTGGTATGAAGGCCCGATAAAAATACATACACATCTTAACCATACTGGTATTAAGTATAGCTCTTGATATACTTAATGATTATTATTCTGTCCTAAAGTTCGGAAATATGCATTACTTGTTCCATGCGTGTGATAATATATAGCTTCCGATAAAACCGGGAAAACACCTTAAGTTCTCCTGATTGCATCGGTTAATAAATTAGTCGTCTGGTCTAGCGGCAGTATGACAGTCGTCATAGTCTATTCGCCACGGTTGTTTATAAGCTGGCAGAGAGCGCCGTTTCCCCGTCAATTGGGACCTTGTGATTTATTCATGCTGGCAACGGTGCATGCTAATAAGCCAAGACATGGTTAACAGGGATGCAGCCGTATGGAACATCCGTCTAGAGGCACGACTGTGGAGTCTTCGATCTATCCATTGTGCTGGGCACGTGCGCCCGCGTCAGCTTTCCCCTGGACCAAATGAGAAAGCGCTTTCTGAATTTAGATTAAAGGACACCATTGAATAGAAACTTAATCTAAACGACGAAATTTGAAAAGCACTAAGGCTTGCAATTTCATCGAGTAGGGATTTCAAACGTAGTTTTGGTCTCATATCGGCTTGGTGTTCAACATGCTTAGTAACAAGACAAATTACACATGATATTAATAAAGTGATTTCTTTATGAGCCGAGTTCGACGTACAAATAGCATGATTAAATGTGTGTCGTAAAGCCACCTACATACTCGGATCGCTGACGAAAATATCCGGACACGTTTACCCACTGTGGTAACAGCTACCGAGTTCGCTCTCCTTGTTCCAAGGAAATTACTCTCAGCTGTTCTTCGTGGAATATGAATGTTCCGTTAAGGAATTTATGAGCGCCAAACTGCATCTTGAATCGTCATTATTTTATATTCTACAGCTTCGCTCTACATTATGTGAATTTATGTTATTTCTCAAGGTGTCTGTCACAGACATAAGTAATGTCTAAACGTACAAAAAAAATTATAAAAAATAGATATATTTAAAAAAGTGATCTCGAGGACACTAGTGCCCCTAGTATTTAGGGTTCCGTGGTCAAACTAGAAACACTTATCAATCAATCAATTCATTAATTTATTTTTCAGATCTCAAAATTCAATATTAGTTAGTAAAAACTTAATTAATCATGTCAAATAGGTTAGTACAAGTGTGATTTCATAATAGGCATAATTACACAGAACGAAATAAAAATTAATATTAATATGGTTCGCCATATTTATGTGTCTGTCTGTCTATTCGACCGTTACAGCTATTTTATTTGTTGACTTTTAGTGCTGTAAAGCTGAAATTTGGCATGATGATACGTTATAGTGACGCCTAGCATATTATGAAATAAAAACTAAAAAAAAACGTGTTTTTTCAGCGTACTACCCTCCCTCCTGTATGGAAGTTAGGATGATTTTTTTATCCCCATCTTGTGGGTTATCGTTGACTAGGTTTTTCAAAAACATAAGGTATCCTCAATACTTTTTTTATACAAGCGCTCGTATAAACGACGATAGGTATATAAACCTTATAAAGTAGCCTTTTCCTTAAAAGTGCCTGCCAGCCAAAACTCTATACTTGTATACCGAACATAAAAGTTACTTTTTATAAGTACATATAGGTATACAAAAATATAATAGACTTCAGAAAACAGAAACATGAAATAAAATCGAAAACGGAACTCTAAAATAAAAAGTGGTTAATGAAACTTCTAGGTACTTCATTGGAAGACCAGCGTGGGTGGTTATACTCGTATTGCAACCGGCATTATGCCGAGTTAGAATCCTTTTTGCAACTTATATTGTACTAGCTGACAAATCCGCAGCTTCGCACGCGTAGTTTTTCAATACAAACATTACCCTCCTTCTGCGCAGTTGGGTAAAAAGTAGCCTATGTCACCCGGGGATAGTGTAGCTTCCCAACAGTGAAAGAATTTTTTAAATCGGTCCAGTAGTTTCAGAGCCTATTCAATACAAACAAACAAATCTTTCCTCTTTATAATATTAGTATAGATAGATTGTAGATTGTTTAAATTTAAGTTATATACTTGTTTTTAGTTATACCGTTATATTTTTATTTTGTATTTTTTGAAATGCGTAGGGGAGTGCGTCAGTATTTGGTTCTTTCTTACGCCCACCCTGTTCCGAATATTCTTTTCGTTGCTCTTGAAGGCTGCATTTTTGGCGAAGCAAAACAGGAAATACATTTGCATACCAGAGCTAACGGTAAACTTTATAATATTGCTTTACTCAAGTCCCGTCGTCACCGTGAATACTTTTTTTTTTATTGATTATAGCCAAGCGCTTGTCCACTACCTCACCTGATGGCAAGTGAAGGTGTGATCGAAGATGGAGCACGCTTGCCTAGAAAGAACCTATTCACTCTGGACTTGAAGACTCCAAGATTATACTGGTTTGGAAAAACATACGCCGGAAGTGAGTTCCACTCCTTACTTGTTTGTTGACAGTCTCTTGTTTGCCGATGATGCAGCCTTCATCGCCGCCACCCCTGAGGAACTACAGAATATCATCGACAAGTTTGCAAACGCGTGTAAACTGTTTGCCATGTCAATAAACGCTAAAAAGACCGTACTGATGGCCCAAGGTGTCACTAAGAGAACAATTATCCTACTAGACGGTGCACCTCTGATAGTTTCTGTTACCGTGGTTCCTCAATGTCAAGCAATCTCTCTCTTGACAGAGAGATAAACATCCGAATAGGCAAGGCCTCTACTATGTTCGGGAAGCTTATAAAAGTATGGGACAATAAACATTTGTCAAACAAAATCAAGATGACCGTGTACCAAACATGCATCTTGTCCATACTCATGTACGGAGCTAAGATCTGGTCATCGTATGCGAAGCAGGAACGGAAACAACTTTCATGAGCGTTGTCTTCGCGGGATTTTAGGTATCTGCTGGAAGGATAAGGTTAAAAACGAGTGGGTACTTAAAACTGCACAGCTGCCCAGTATCATCGCCCTGCTAAAACAAAGGCGATTGCGATGGGCGGGGCATGTGCACCGCATGGACCAATCTCGTTTGCCTCGGCAAACTCTTCTGGCGGAGGTTGCGATTTTAAGGTGGCCTAAAGCGTGACATGGCAATCTTTTAAATAGATTAGACTAGATGGGAGAGCGAGGCAGTAGACCGCGACTCTTGGAGGAAATCCGTCGTCAACGGAGTAGTCGCTCATGACAATGCCTGGCTAGACCACCTAGCGCCTAAGCGGGCGCTAAGGCATGAACGTGCCGCAAACCCTGGACCATCTACAGGTCTCGTATTTACATGTAAAAAGTGCGGTCGTGGCTGCCGCTCCAAAATAGGCCTATTTAGCCATGAAAGAAAGCGCCTAAACTATCCAACCTGACGCTTACTTAAATCATCTTCTGTAGATGTAAAGGCCCATGATGATCTCTTTATTTTGTGTATTGTACTGTTGCAAATACATTTTTATTCTATTCTATTTTAAAAGAGCTTCCCAACAATACTACACACACTAGGAGGCAACGAAAAAACCTCTTCCTTGTTTTTTAAGTCTGTTAAAAAATATCCACAATAGTAGCACATACGCTGTAGTATTAAGTATTATCAAAACTGAGTAGACTACTAGTTTTAAGAGTTATGACTGCAGTAGAGGTTGTAAAAAGTTAATTTAATGTTCATACGTATTTTAAAATGACTAAGATACTGCAGATAGTGCCGTTCTGACTACACAGACGGAACCCTTCTTTATTCTTTATTCTTTATTGTACACAAATAGATTTACAGATAAAAATAGCTTACAAAATGGACATGTACAAAGGCGAGCTTAACCCTTCATACGCGCTTGACGAATTATTTCTCGAGTTTTCGGTCTATCTTTCTGAGAATAATGGAAAAAATAGTATTTATTATACTATTTATATATATATATATATATTTATATAGAATAGTCATTTATTTGGTACACAGCAAATGACACGTGTAACAATTTATAAAGTCAGGTACAAATTAATTTATTAAGACAATTTCGCAAAGCAATTGCTTGACGACCTCCGTAGTGCAGTGGGCGAATAGCCGACTGAGACGCAGGAGGTAGTGGGTTCGATTCCCGCCGCGGAACAAATGTTTGCATGATTTACAGATATTTGTTCTGGGTCTGGTTGTTTCTCTAATACTACGTATAAATATGTATTTACAAAAAAAAAATGTATATAAGTGTTCTATCAGTTATCTGGTTCCCATAATACAAGCTCAGCTTAGTTTGGGGCTAGAAAGCGCTGTGTGACCAGCAATATTCATAATTATACAAGTTTAAACCAATTCAACGTAAAGTTCAATTAACATGACCGCTGAAACGAAAGTCTTGACCTAGATTGCACGATCCCTTGAGCGACCCAAAAACCTGGTTCGTAGGTACACAGCCATTGCTTATGTGTATATAACAGACCTAAGAGCATTGGACTCAAACTGAGGACGTCAATTGGACATAGTGGGTGGAGACTGACCCAGAATTCGGGGCTGACTCGCACCTTCAATGTTTAATAAATAAAAACTGTACAAAGGTTGTTTCATAAAGCACTAGCTGACCAATCCGCAGCTTCGCACGCGTAGTTTTTCAATAAAAACATTACCCTCCTTCTGCGCAGTTGGGTAAAAAGTAGCCTATGTTACCCGGGGATTGTGTAGCTTCCCAACAGTGAAAGAATGTTTTAAATCGCTCCAGTAGTTTTGGAGCTTATTCAATACAAACAAATCTTTCCTCTTTATAATATTAGTATAGAAACGCGTCATTTTATCGAAATAGCTTGATTTGGATACACCGTATTTTAATACCATAAAAGGCCATTGAATTCGCATTCAGATATATATTATTTCAACTTTTATTTAATTTACTTTACTGGTGGTAGAGCTTTTGTGAACGGGCTCGAGGAAGTGGGCACCACCACCTTACCTTTATCTGCCGCCAAATAGCAGTACTTGTGCTGCTGTGTTCCGGTTAGATGGTAATGGTATGTTCTGTAATTATTGGCACATAGGCATAACAGCTTAGTCCTATAGTATGGCAACGTATCCACATAGAGATCAAGACAACATAATAGCTTGTTTTGAATTCTACGTGGATATCCATGGGCTGCAGTAGCCACTTAAAATCTGGTGGAGTGCATGCTCGTATAAGTAGTATACAAAAAAATTTTAGAGATTCTAAATTACGTACCGGTACGTTAAGTGGATTAACACATTCGTTTGGGTCTTTAACAGGATCCATTAGCAAATTACAAATGGATTAGATGGGGACATTCATCTTTACCCCTCGTACGTTATTTATTAGTCGCGTCAATATTATAAATTCAGTTTGCCACAATATTCTCTTAAAACTCACCCACTTCACAGTATAAATGTGGTAGAGTATTCGAGATTTCAAACAATTACATTCTAATACTACGTATTTGACATTGACTCATCGTTTATATCTCTGTCATTTTTGTTATTTTCATCCACCTTGTCAAATCCCAACAACAAATAAAATCTAGTTTTTAATAGTTCCACGATTTTATTGTTTAGACATGATTCATGGTCATGCAAGGAAAGGAATAGGTACTTATTTATAAATAGGCAGACGTATATTTGATGGCCAATCCGTACCACGACATTAAGTACATTTTTTAACGGGTATTTTATGATATTTAATCGTAATTCTAATCGTAATAATTGCTTTTCCTATATTAATGCGAGGATTAAGTACCTTATAAATAATCCTTAGTTCGTGGTATGCTCTTGCGACGCGACAGTCATTTATTGAGTTTCAGGATCAGCTAATGACCGCGGTCATGAATGCAAAATATCACAGTGAAGGTCTTGACCCTCCTCGTTTATTTTCACTTGTAATGCGAGCATGTTCCCGCGGTGTCCTTGCTTACGTTAACCGATATCGTATCTAGGCCAGTTACATAGGTGTCAATGTTTGTCGGTCGGAAGAGCCGCGGCCGCCCGATGGCATTGACGCCGTGAGCGTGAACGGTCACGTCCAGAAAAATGTGGCGCAAGTAGCCAATTAACATGTGGGATAGTGTGGGGCCGGCGTCTCGACGCCTCTATAAATATATCGCCCCCTCGCACCCCTCGAGCGTGGCCCGAGTTCAGAGCGCCACCGCAGCCGACCCGCCGCCGCCGCCGTCTCCGCCCGGCACCGACATCGAACCACGAACCGCAATCACACAAATACAAAATATAAGTAAATCTCAACATCAAATCCTGACGTCGAATTATGTTGAGGCATCGACCCACGTTCCATTTTATTAGCGAATCTTCGATTCCGTAAAACATTGCTTGCCAACACGAAAGCAAAAAACCGAGTCGCTGACTTTACCTGTAATAAAACTAATGATATTGATACATAATCGGCGAAGCTTTGTATCTATTGACCTTTTAGTTTGTATGTGGGCTAATGTGAATTATCTATTAGAAGAATTTAATATAACGGACATACTATAATAAATTTCTGAATAGCTAAAACTACAGCAGCTGCTCCGTTTATTTGGGCGCTTGACGTTTACGCGTTGAGCAGTGGGCCAACTCGGTGCGTTGTGTATCCCGGAAGTATGGCGGTACGGTACGGTATCGGTAGCTAGATACCCGTCAGGCCGCGCCGGCGCCGGGCGGCGTGCTGCGGCAGCGTCGTGGTGCGGACACGGACGCAAGCAAGCGCGGACGCAGCGATCGCTCTATTTCTGTCCACACACCAGTTGAATAACCTCCAATCAACTATTCGCACTAGCATCCGAATCCATCTAGAAAACCCATCGCTCATCCAAACGATCACATGATTTGTTTTATTATTTTTTCGGTGTTGTCTCTACAAAGTTTTACTGGTGTTTCTATTTCAAGAGGCGAATTGAGATTAGGTCAGAGTGAACGTTCTCTAAGCCGCGATCGATTCGAAGGCAAATCGCTGAAAATTCCACTTGTGCACGTTCTGCTAACAGTACACGATCCCTCGCTGGGCTCGATGGGGACAGTTAGGTTCTTGTAGTTTCCTAGTTACAAATGTTGAGTACCTACGTTTAGTATACGAATTAACCTTTGAAAGCAAAAGGTAATTAACAGACATTTGATTTGGATCAAATAGATGCCGGCTGATTTGTTCGGATTGTTAACTTAGATGGAAAGACAAAATATGGCGGAGACGAAGACCCAAAGTCTCGAACAACGCCGTAAAGTAGCAAGCTTATCGATCTTTAACAGAATACATTTTGGGGAATGTGCCCAGGAACTATATGATCTGATCCCGCAATCTCCCTTCCTTCAAAGGATAAGCAGGCGCACGGTTCAGTACCAACCGTACCTAGTTGGTATACCAACCATTCGCATACACCGTTTTGGTTCTACGTTCTTGATGCGTACAGCTAAGGTATGGAACGCTTTACCGTCGTCTTTTTTCCTAAAGAATACAATCTGGGCCTCTTTAAGGAAAGGGTGAACATGTTTCTTTTAGATCTTCGTGCTTCATCGTAGACCACATCATCGCTTACCATCAGGTGAGATCGTGGTCAATCGAAGATCTATACAGTTTAAAAAAAAGAATATTCCAGGAAATTAACTAAACAGTAATTAACATACCAATGAGGAATTAACTATCCGGAAATTGGGCTAAACGGTTATTAGACTAAACGGTAATTAGACACATGGGGGTTTAACTAGCCGGGAATTAGACGTAACGGACAGATTTCACCAAACTTTTACATGGTCCTAACGGACCGAGTGGTCAACTACATAAATAAACGCAAAAGATACTAGACGTCCCGGAAATCATAGACCTCTAATAATAATTTTTATAATTTATAATTTTTTTCATTTATTCATTTCAAGCACATAATAACAATTTTAAATAATATAATTTACAAAGATTTATAATTTAAATAATGGCTTGTATGTACGTCATAATTTCAAGCAGGACCTACAACTAAGTCGAGTAGACTTGTGCTGTAGATTCTGTTTTCCTTCGAGTGGGTTCCCAAGGTACAATATATTTACGATTACTTTTATTAATAACAAATTAATTAATTACAGTGGATTACCTATATATAGAGTTTATTATATGTAACATTATTTTTTAATTTGTAACATGAGCTTTGCTATTCTTAATGTATTATAAAATGTTATTGTATTGTTGTATAATATAGTTGTACAATAATATATTAATGAGATCTAGAGTATCATCTTATCATCTTAATTTTATAAGTATTAGAGTAATTGGTTGAGGTGTGTATGTTTGTTTGTGTGTGGGTGTGTGAATGTGTGGGGTTTGTGTGTATGTTTGTTTATAATGGAAATAAAACCGAAGAACATGTCTGTAAATTCTATTCTAAACAACGTAGGTATTTATAGGTAAAACACAAGCAACGTAATGGCACAATAAAAGTTATACTAGAGTATGATCCGCGGTTATTGGCGAGGCGGCCATTCGTCCATGTAGCAGTAAGATAAACAAGGCAGTCAGATGACGCAGTTCTATGCATATTTTTATCGTTAACTTAATAATTTGGCAAAGAGTCTAGTGTTTGACCAGTGAATGTAACGATAATAGAACAATTCCATAGTACTGACTCGACACGGGCACACGGTAACACTAAATCATAATACATACAGGGTCAAAAATTATAACAAGGAGTGCTAGCCAAAAGCCCTTGCAAAAACGTATATTTATTGACGGCGAATATCAAGCCAGTGGCAACCTATAAAACTGTATTGCACCCATAATTTATAACGAACACTTAACTCGAGAATAGGATATATTCATTCTCTTCCGAGGGATGATTCTTTATGTTAGATTAATGTAATAAAAATCTATTAAATGTATTAGTTACGTAGGATAAATTAACACGAAACGATATACGTACAAGTACCTATTATCAATTAAAATTTACCCATTCTGAAAAGAATAATTTAGGTTGGATGTTAGCCAGATAAACAAACTGTAGTGTACTTGTGTTGTGTTGTGGTGGCACATTTAAATTACTAAAAACATTTTTGAATTAGTCTAATAGTAAGCCACAGGAAATGTTTATGTACAACTATAGGCTTTTTCCCCGTCTTTCAATCTAAATCCTATCACTATTTACACTTCTTTCTCGTCTTAAATCAGATAACTGGTTTGGAGATTTTTCAGAAGATTGCCTTTGTGCACTCCAAAACGTAAAAGTATTTTTTTTATAATTATATGGTATACAATGGGCGCTAGGATTAGTGGTGCAAACGGGTCAACTTGTACCACTCCCTGGCTTTTAAAGGAACATTGTTATAGAGCTTATAGATGACATCTTTCACACGAATAACTGCACTTTGCAATCACCTGGCTTGGTAAATACACAGAAGCTAATTGCCAGCACCTCACTCCCCAGAATTAAATTAGAGTTATCGAAGTCTTTGCGAACGACCTAGAGCGCAGGTATTGATCGAGGTAGAAACTGGCGTCAAATCACCAACAACTTTACAAGACAATTCAAAAACACCCTTAGCACAAGAAATCTTTGACAATTGATTTGTAGAACCAAGAAGCATTTGGCGAGCAATCACCGCGTAATCCTTAGTGACGTCACGGTACGGGTTTTGACGTATATCTTACCCTCGTCTAATGTCGCACATAAATCGAGAATTGCATTTCGGAATATTTAGACATTTCGAATAACTTTGATTCACTTTACGCAACAAACCACTTGTAGTTTCATCACCAATCATCATATCAGCCATACATCCACTGCTGAACATAGGCCTCCCCCATTTACAGAGCAACCGATCTTGCGCGGCCTGCACCCTATCTCTCCCTTACGTCTAACGCCTCTCCCCAAAGGAATTGCCTTCGTTCCTTCGTTCTTCGGACCGACGACATAGTGGCGCTGCTGTACAAGCACTTCAACACATCGATGTATCGATAGTCAATACGGCATCGCTGCATACCGCAGCACTGCTCATGTTTTCACCGAATCGAAGGCTTTTTCGTAGTCTACGATACGAACTCTAGACATAAAGGCAAATAATACTCCTCGGTCTTCCGTATAATCTGCCGTAGCGTATAAAACGTGGTCTATGGTACTGAATCTTTTTTTGGTAATTATGTTCGGGAGTCTGGTCAAACCTGCGCTCGAGACGATTCACAAAATCAGCTTAAAAAGCATAAACATGGCTCAGCAGCGAGATGGGCCTGTAGATGGCCTGTAGCTGTTCAATAAGGGTTTCTTACCTTTCTTGAAAAACAGTACCAGCACGCTTCCTTTCCGTGTTTCCGGTGTTTTCCTTTTGAGGATAACAGAATTAAAGAGATTCGATTGACTTTAATTACCGGTGTTCCACGAGCTTTCAGAAGCTCTGATGTAATTCGGTTATCACCCGGCGCCTCTTTGTTCTAAAGCTGCTTACGGGCCATGCTAATCTCATATTGACTGATGTCCGGGATATATTCGGACAGTCAGGTAACAGGCTCAGTTACACGACGCTACTCTGCCATCATCCGTTTTCAGCTTCGCCAACTGGCTGTATTATAGTTTGTCAATATGTAGTTTAATATTATGATATTAGGCCACTTTCCCCTGATAGGCTGTCTCCTTGAATATGCAATGTTAAGGTTAACAAGCACTTCAGAGGAATGTTGATGATACTCAAAACACCAATAATTAGGCTATTATTTCTGGTGTATCTCAAGAGATTTTTTTTCTACAATACTCTTTCCTATGCACAGGTTAGAACTGGATTTTTTTTTGTGTTGCTACTAGTTGTGTTTATGGCTAAACCTTCAGTAAGCATCAAGTGTCTGCAGAATATAAATAATGCAACTAGCGCCTACCTAGTCTAATTGGTTCCCCTCTCTAACTTATGTGTGTGATACAGTATTTACCTGGCCTATTCACCACGAGTAAATACATCCTCAATGCTTGCTCTTTTAGTGTTTAAAAGTGTTTAAGGAGACATACTAACTGCAATACCAATATTTATGGAAATGATAAATAAACATACTCTGCTTAAGGTCTGTAGCATAAAGTTATGAAATAAACAGGAAAAGAGGTATCTAGCAAGTAGGTATTTTATTAAATTTTACTAGCTCCAAGTCCAGTTAGAGTTCATTGTTTTATCACTATGCAGGAATAATTATGTTTTCCTAATATTGATAATGGTGCATATTTTTAGGATTTGTTATCTTGGAGTATTTCTTGCTAATTAGTAATTTCCAAAGTATTTATTGCCTACATAATTACAGCCAAATTTTATGTTCTTTGGTTCTATTTTCTAAGTTCTATGGTCAGAAGACTACTCCTGACAAAGAGATTGGAGAATGTCTGAATGAAAGAACATAGGACCTAGAAAAATAACACACACACAATATTTTATAGTACTTATAGTAAACCTCAGAAATGTTTTCAATAAAAAATAATATTAGGTATAGGTAATACATACATCTTCCAAATTACATTGTGTATGATGGTTTATACCTACTGCTTGGGTCCAGTTTCGCCATCTTCTTTCACGGGTGACAGTAGGTAAGTGGGTAAAAGATCATTGAAAAGAACAACCAGCCTTGTTTCTTCTCTGATTCTCTCCATCTCAGCGCATTGTCAATTAACAAAATATTTTATCTTGTGAATTTTATGAATAAATGATATTAAATTTGAATAAGAATACCTACATATTAAATTGTATAAAAACGATGTTGGGTGTGGCAATTAATTTAAAACAGCAGATTTTTGGTATTTATTCAGTATTCTATCATAAAAGTAGTTCATATTGATGAGTACTTTCACCCCATGAAGTTTTATGGAGTATTGTTACCTGTATATTTTATCTACACAATTTGAACTGATTTGAAATCAGCTGTTGTATCAGTAATACCTACCTACCATTTTATTATTGAAACAAAGAATATCCCGATACTCTCCCTTGTACCTATTTCTCCATATTGAGTCTGTTGAGTGAATGTGATCCTTCATTGTTAGTAATTGATTTGAACCTTACTTCAATGGATTTAGAGTTTAGGTGGCTTCGAATAATGATTCATGCTGCTAAAGTTTACAGTATTCGGTACCTACTACTGCTGATGTCATCCAGGCACCAAAATTGAGGAAAATTAAATATGCAACCGGCTGAAATCAAACTGAAAGTAGCACTCGTTTGAAGAACCATTTCAGCATTAAATAATTTTAATACGTTCTCAGAAAGACCTTCATACAGTTCTTCATACCACATCAAATAATCGACACAGTACACACTCCAATAAGTGCACGTTCTTATGTAATATTCACTATTATTTGGATTTCCTATGAATTATATCGATAGTCTGATTATTACTGCGTATAGAGAAATAATAAAAATCAGCAATTCATGCGTAGAAAGTCATAAATACCTTTATTTTATGTGTAATCCAATATCCAGAAGAAAGTTTTAGTGCTGTTTACACACGTGTACACTGTTTTTCATGTAAAATATCACACTATCACAATGCCACACTACACAAATTTTCACTTAAAATATTGTTTTTGAGTGAAAATATCACAAATTGCGCCATTATCGCAATAAATTCAAGGGACAGCAGTCGGCAGTCGCTGCCATCTTTTTTGTCAAATGTCTAAAACTAAATTTAGCGCTTGGAACGAACTCTGGTGTTATTTTTAGCAAATACAAAGGCAAGTTTTCTAAACTAGTAGCGACATCTATAAGAAATTAATGAGTAGACTACTCCCCACAAGATGGCGCTGTAATATCATCATGGTACAATCATAGATGGCGTTAGCATCTTAATTCAACGTCTTCCAATCGATAGCTCTACATGTGACTCTACCAGCAAGAATTTTTTAAAAAACTCATCGTAGGCTTAGAGCATGTTCTGAATGCTCTAAGCATAGTAGGGTAATTTTTTTAAATAAAATATAAAGTTGGGTCAATAAGTATGAAAACTAACTAAGAGGCACAGGCATGCCATGCCCAATGACAGACGAAGAACTAATACGAGGATAGAGCTTGACTCATCGGGTGAGTTTCAGGATAATAATTGATTACATTGATTTTTTTTAAGGTATTTTTGTGTTATAAGACGTAACATCAACCTTCTAAATAAAGCCGGAGATTGTTAAATTGTGTCATTGTCTCATTATATTACGTTATGCTGAAATAACAGAAATCCGGGTGACGTCACTTTGCTTATTGAGGGTATCCTTTTACTTTCCATTCTTCAAATAAAGGTGTAGGTATTTATTTCGTTTATTCTGAATTTAGTTAGGCAATTTGAGTACTACCTAATTCAAAAGTCAGAACTGCTTCCGAGTTTTAGTCTAGCTTTGGGTAACATGATGTTTTAACCGCCGATTTCCTTTAAATCACGGTAATAATAAATTAGCTATCGACTTATTCAATTTAGGAGGATACGTCATCATCATCTACAGTCCGACTTCACCCAGTGAAGTTTGTGTCATCCATCACGATTCTGAGATTTTACCTATTTAATCTAAAGTGGGTGATAGACGTACGAACTTAAAGTACGTGGTTTTTAAGATCGCGAACTTACTCGGCTCGACGTTAGTGACACACGTGACGCTTACTCACTCTGTATTGCGATGTCGTCGACAGAAGAAGCTTTGTGTTATTTAGGAATTATATCGTACTAGCTGCCACCAGCGGCTTCGCTCACAATGTTTGTCAATAAAAAGTAGCCTATGTGTTAATCCAGGTTATAATCTACATTTATACAAAATTTCATCGCAATCGGATTAGCCGTTCCGGCGTGAAAGAGTAACAAACATCCATACAAACTTTCGCGTTTATAATATTAGTAGGATTACATTTTAAAAGCTTGTAGCTTCATATTTTTGTTTTTGTAATCGTTGCTTGTAAATTTCCAAAGACAAGGGTTATTTCGGAAAGCTTCTATAAATTCGGTTAACAGTTAATGCGAATAACTTTGGAAATCACTCATTTTGAGAAATTTCTGAATCAAAATTAACAAAAATTGCTAAAATCTCTAAACACGACAAGCGTGCGCGTCCACGAACTAGCGAACAAAATGGCGGCTCGCGGCTCGCAGTGCTGCCACACGTACGAGCCAAGACGAGCGACGAGCAAGATTTCAAACCGGTTGGATCGCCGACGATTTTGCGCGGCGGTTTTAAAGTACGCGTACTTACGGTGACACACAAGCGAAAAAGGTCGTCGAGCCATAAGTACGCGTACTTGCTCGTACGTCTATCACCCACTTAAGAGCTTTTATTGCTATTCATTACACAGATGATTTTTACAGACCTATGTGACTTAACTAATTAGGTTCCTACTTATACATACGTTTTTCAAGGTAATGAAGGAATTACCTACTTATTTAATAGCACCTGCACATAGGAAGACCTTAACAAGGCTACTATAGTATATTATGATACAAGTGAGCTAAGTTGCTCAATAGACACGAGGCTGTGGTTTGCAGCCCGAGCCGTAGGCGAGGGCGTAAATCAGCCGAGTGTCTAGTGAGCTAGTTGCTCACGAGTTTCATACGCACTTTTTCAACACACTTGCGAGAAAAAAACAAACATGTATTGCATAAATCGTTTAATTATTAAAACAATTGGTGAATGTACAATTTTCAAAACGATATTGGATTGTTTTTGAAGACGATTTCACAGCCTGTCTTACATTGGTACTTGCCACTTTAGTATCTTCATTTACTTCTTGTGTAAATGTCGGCGACAAAGGTAAATCATACAAATTACTGGAAGGAGAAGGCACCAAATAACTCATGCTACGAGATGTACATGGTTGTGGGTTACAGTACGTTTTGATATCAACACAATGTTTGAGCTTAACCATGCTTCTTACACATGGAATAGATGCACCACAGGGAGCTGGATTTGTATGTATTGGCGAGTTCAGAGAAATACGTCAAAACACATTTTCAGAAAATGACTGGTTTTTTGTTGCTTTTCCATTGTATGAAACTATCGCAAGCAACTACTTACTTTGCTCTAGATTTTGCAGGCTTTCATTTACATTTTGTGCTGCATCTAGTATTTCTGGCGGGGTTAAATCTATTAATTGTTAATCTTCTGTACTAAAATTTTACATTATTACAATTATTTACCACACAGCAACAAATGCGATAGGTACAAAAAAAAAGGAAATGGCGTGCAATTTTTTTTTTGCACGCGCTAATTGTAAGTAGATTGATTACATATATCCATACAACCTACTTCAATATAAATTATATTAGGTTGGGGAAAAAGATTTTTCGCATTTTTTAAGAAAATTCAAAACATTTTTTAATATAGTTTATTTACATTTAACTAAAGTATGTAGGTACCATTTTGTTCGATAAATTTTTGCCATCTTGTAGGTAGGGAGATGATCCCATTGCTATAGAAATTTTGGAGCTTCTGATCAAAATACCGCGACAAGTAGTTTTGGCAGTCCTCTCGTGATGTTAACCTGACACAGCCTAAAGAATTCTGAAGAGACCGAAACATGTGGAAATCTAAAGATGCAAGGTCAGGACTATACGGCGGATGCATTAACACCTCCCAGCCATACTATCTTAATTTTTGCTGAGTGGCTAAAGATGTGTGAGGTCTAGCGTTATCATGATGAAAAACCACACCCCTTATGTTGATTAATTCCAGCCGCTTTCTCTCAACTTCTTGCTTTAATCTCATCAGTTGTTCGCAGTAGAATTCAGAATCGATGGTCTTGCCTGGTGGTAACAGCTCATAATGAATAATGCCCTTCCAATCCCATCACAAACACAGCATCACCTTGTTGCGAGTTAACCCGGGTTTCGCCACAGTCTGTTAAGCCTGACCGGCCTTAGACCACGACCTTTTTTGCACGTGATCTACTTTTCATCACCAGTTATCAGCTTCTTCAAAAATGGTTCGGTTTCATTACGTCGTAATAAAGAATCACAAATGAGTACACGGTTCATTAGGTTTCTTTCAGTGAGCTCGTGGGGTACCCAAATATCGAGCTTTTTTGTGTACCCAGTTTTTTCAAATGCGCCAAAACTGTTTTGTGGTCAATTCCCAGTTCTTCAGCTACGTCGTAACTACTGATATGCCGATCTTGCTCCACTTTTTCAAAAATGCCATTAATTTTATCCGTAATAGGGCGACCAGAGCGACGTGCATGTTTGACATCAAAATTTCCGGATTGAAAACGCTTAAACCAAATTTGTGCTACTCTCACAGACACTGCACTAGGTCCATAAACATCGCAAATTTTTTTCGCGGCTTGCGTTGCATTTTTACCTTTTTTGTAGTAAAATTTTAAAATGTATCGAATTTCTTCATTAGATTCACTCATCTTTACAGTACGAAAAACAAATAAAAATCACACTTTTTACTAATTTGAATTTGGAATTATCTTCTTTAAAATTTAAACTTTGAATGATACCAAAACCAGCCAGATACAAATAGTACCTATAGCCAAAGATATTTTATTACAAGTTCATACATACTATAATGCGAAAAGACTTTTTCCCCAACCTATTAATTATAATGATAAAATGCAAATATTTTATTACAAATTATTGTGAATTATAAGTAATTTGATAACAATAAATGTGTTTTCGTCTTAATTAGGGATTTATTCCAAAAATGTAATAGGATTTTCAGCGGCATAAAACCTCTTTGTTGTTACAAAAACTGTATTACCCGGTTAAATTGAAAATGCTGTGTTTACTCGCATATAATTTGCAGTTAGGTACTAACTTAACTTTGTAGGGATAATTCTATTACGCACTAGTGTGTTATATTAATACGCACGCGTGTGTTATAGTTCGGTTTAAGGCCCTAATAACTATGTACTATGGCTCACTTTACGAGCAAGTGTGTTGAAAACACTGGAACAGGTGTGGCCAGGTTCTACTCATGTTCTACTGAATGTCAATTTAGTTTTGAACCTATAAATAACTAGCTGTTGCCAGCGGCTTCGCACGCGTGTTTTGCCAATAAAAAGTAGCCTATGTGTTAATCCAGGTTATGATCTACGTACATACCAAATTTCATCGCAATCGGTTCAGCTGTTCCAGCGTGAAAGGGTAACAAACATCCATACATACAAACTTTCGCGTTTATAATATTAGTAGGAGTAGGATAGGATAAATAATTATGCATAAACCATTGACACGATAGAAGAAGAAGAAGAAGACGAATATCACCATTAGCACTTGATAATCGAGTCACGTAGCAGCTATTTAGGATACCTACATGCATCTTATATGTACTTTATGTAGGGTAGAATGGTGGTGTAAGACCCCGCATTTTATTATCTTTATTAATTAATAGCTGACCAATCCGCAGCTTCACACGCATAGTTTTTCAATAAAAAACATTACCCTCCTTTTGCGCAGTTGGGTAAAAAGTAGCCTATGTCACCCGGGGATAGTGTAGCTTCCCAACAGTGAAAGAATTTTTTAAATCGGTCTAGTAGTTTCGGAACCTATTAAATACAAACAAACTAATCTTTCCTATTTATAATATTAGTATAGATTATTCTTTACTTATCTAGCAACAAATCTGCAAACTTATTTTTGCGCTAATATAGGTAGTCAAGTATTATAATACTGCCGTAAAACTTGCAATGCGCAACCTTATCAACCCCGGTGGATAAACCTACGCATTGAGGTCGGAAAAGTCTTACTTATTTGCACAAATGACGTCGGAATCTTCCGAATTTGTATGCCACCATGAAACATATACTCTGCATGGATGTTCAATCCATGTGTCTGCGTTTTCACAGGTATTTCAATATTTTTATGTAAACTCAAAAAATAGAACTGAATATGCTTCCACCATGCTTAATACCTTCAGACGTGTGCGCAGTATTATCGACCGAGCGTCTCTCACCAACCTACCCTACCTGTGCCTAGGGAATGCAATCCCGGCTCGAGATTGCAAATTCGAGATCCCGCGGGATTAGAAATATCAATCCCGCGGGATCCCGGAATTTTCGGGATCCCGTCTAGTTAAAAAAAAATGTTAAATTCGTATGACTGTAAAAGCTAATAACTGCTTGTTTGTGATAGTGAGGTTAACTAAAATAACATATTTAATATTACCAACTAAATAATTATCGTCACCTGTCGCTAATATTCGGAAATAGTCGGAATAGTTTTCTAACGCTGTTTGGCGTTCCTGCCGCTCGCGGCCGTCAGTCAACGCGCCGCTTGCGCCCCGAGTGGACGTGTGTAGCGTCGCTGACCACTGCCGCCCAATCCCGTCAATCTCGAACGGGATCTCGTCATATGATGCGTCGGGATTGATCCCGAAAAATTACACGAGATCGGGATCCCGCGGGATCGGGATTGAAAGAAAGAAATAAAATACATTTATTTGACACACACATAGGACAGACCATTCAGAACAGAACAAATACAAAAAACATACCTACTTACCTAAAGAATATAATAGTAAAAAGAAAAATTATTTAAGTACAGAATTAAAGAAATACACAAGATAAAAATTTAGTTCTTATGTATACATAGGTAGGTGGTAGGTACAGATAATATGGTCTTCCGTGCTGTGTGGGCCAAACAGGTTCCATCTCAGCGTATTGCTGCCTACCGGAAGATAAGCGGCGCTGGTTTTCAGATGGGACCCATGGGTAGCCTCACGAGCGCAGAAAAATAAATGATTAAACATATATATAGACATACATGGATACACATACGTAAATAATAAAATAAACTTGAAAGAATAAAATAGTTATATATAGGCGCACGGAAAGCGAACAGGAGTGAACGTTCAAGAAAAATATACTGGAGGCAACAGCCAGGACCAGAAGACGAGTGAGCAGAGAGTGTGGAGTAGTGTTTGTGGGCAGTGCAACAAGTAGGAGAAAAATATACTACCTACACTGTTTCCTGTGTGACTGAAAGGCCAGCGCTCTATGCCCACGTAAAGTAAGGTAAGCTATGAGCGCTTTTGTAGCGTTAGTAATTCTTTCTTCAGTGCAAATTTAAAAGAAGTTACTGTTTTCAGGGCAAGTAAAGTTGAAAGATTAATAAAGGTAAAGGATTGCATTCCCTACCTGTGCCTAATGGTTAGAATTTTATTTTATTTTTCTTCTATTTTATTCTTAAGGCACACAAAACAGAATACAACCAATCAGATACAAAATATAGTGATCGACTCTTAGACCTAGATTGTATCCCAAAGCATGTGTACATAGCATGATAACTCTGGCGCATTTCTGTGTAGACCAGCTGAAGGGAAATATTCACTTACACAGGCAAAACAAAGTAACAACATAAATAAAAAAAATTAAATATCTTACAATAATGAGATACCTAAATAAAAATTAATAATCAATAAAATTTAAATGCTTAGAGAGTTAAGGCCGAATCACTCTCTTTAATAAGAGTGGCCTCGATATATTTTTTAAACTTAAATAATGTATTATTGAAAATGTCCATATTATTATTAGCACTATTATTTACTAACAGATCATTGTAAAGACGACACATTCTGACTATCGGATTATAAAAGGACCTTATTATAATTGATATATTGTATAATTGTATAATTGATATATAATTGATTATTGGTATAATATTTAGAATGAATTGGTTTCTTAAGTAAGTAGGTTCTTAGCTCCTAAACCTATATTTTTTCTAGACTTAGGTTCTAAACATACAAAAATCGAAGAGTAAATACAAACGTAACGACTGACCATTACGAGGATACCTACAGGGTATGTCGTAGTTAGTAGCTTAATTAGCCTTTCAATTAACAGCCTAGCCTTTTTACTAAAGGGCGCCTTTCAACCAGTTCCGGCAGAGGCCTGAATGACATTCAGCAAATGCGTCGTACATTTACTGAATGGGCTGGCTGATGTTTAGGCCGTTCACAGAATAGCGCGCCAAAGCTAACAAACAACCTACTGCCAACCATGCACAAACAAATATAATGCCTTGGCTAGACAATTCAAATTCAAATTCGTTTATTTACGCTTAAGAGTTGACTATACCTCAGCCCAAACTCGAATTTCACCCCCGCTTCTCCGCGCACCGCTGCACGTCCTATCTCGGCGTGGTTCATATGTTTGCCGGTTTTTTTATCATTCAGTCCCTTTATTATCTTGTTGTGTTTACTTATCATTACTGCGTCTTTACAAAAACCAACTAAATATAAATTCTACCTTAGAATTACGTGTTCGTTTGGAGCGACAAGCGTCACGGGTATCCCATCTGAAAGCCGAGGCAGGACTGAATCGCGAAACGGGCGTCCGGAGCGAATGGTTTCATTAGTGCAAAACTTAGATATTTTCATTTTATGATAAAATCAAAAGGTATTTTGAAAATTTAAAACACAGGTGCCCTTATTTATGTTGTGTAGAATTACTGTACAAAGTTTCAAGATCTAAATTGTAGTATTTATCGCATAAGAACGGTTTTAAGATAAATTTGGAGTCATCTTTGGATTTTTTTTTCTATCGAGAAAATTTTACGGAATCGTGTTTTCACAATACAGGCGCTCTAGCACGTATCCTTAACTATATCATATATGAATTACAAATTGAAATCACAAAATTTGTTGAACAAAACATTGTTTCAAAATAAGCGATTTATCGTCTCCCCAGGTATAGTGCGCCCTTAAATATAACTTTACAGAATTAATCTAATACGCTATATCTAAAACTACTACAAAAAATACAAATTATAATATAGGTAGGTACATTCATTTTCAAACTTACATATTTTAGGTTAAAAAGGTACACAAAAACAGAACAGATATACAAATACAATAGGGACTAAACATAACTAACTTAACATCGGTATACTTAACTAATTAAATACTCTCACAATAACTGAGACACACTCGCTCGATCGTCTTCCAGCAAACACGTCAAAATCGTTATACTTAAACGTTATCGAAACAAGTCATTTGCCTAGCTGTTTAAATTGAATGCCTGATTCAGGCCGCTCGCTGGTTGATGCTAGGCTGTTAAATGAAAGGCTGATTATTAATTAAACAAGTTGTGGCTGCGACATATGATATTTCAAATCAGCCTGTATCGGTCGTCTCTCGTCGGTTTGCGTGAGGTGTTAGCGCGCAGGCGCGAGGGACGGTGAAAGTTGTTGCGCAATGCCAGCTGTAACTTTAAACGGATTAGGAAGATGTTTGGTAATACAAAAGGAATAAAGACAAAAGGTTGATGAGCCTACAACCAAAGAGTTTGTATTATGTTAAAATGTTAAAGCAAAAAGCCAGACTGATGACAAAACGATCTTGATTCATCCGTTTATATAAAGATGAAGAACTTCGAAGAAACAAGACTTTGCGAGACGAAATTGAAAATGACATCTTTGCGTGACAAAATTGAACCTAGACCATAATTTTTTTTCGCTTATGTGAGTAATCTGTGATTCATTTGACACCACATTTTATCTAAAACTACTTTAGTCGTTTCAGTGCTGCGTTGTCGAGCAAAAATGGTTAGTATGTATGTCTAAAGTTAGATATAGTTCTGCTACACTGCTTCAATTATATTTAATCTCACCTGATGGTAAGCGATGATGTGGTCTAAGATGAAGCACGTAGATCTATAGAAGACACCCATTCACTCATATCTTAAATAGGCCCGGATTCTTCAGGAAAAACAGATAGTGGGAGTTTAGCTGTAATAGCTGTACGCAATAAAAACATAGAACCAAACGTACTGAGAGATGGTGGGATTAGATCAAGTTCCTGGGCACATTTCCCAAAATGTATCCTGTAAAAGATCGATAGGTTTTGTAGTCTTGTTCGTTTACTGTTCATTAAGGAAAAGGCAGCGAAAACTTTGATCAATTCAACATTGATGAACTTAACTGTAGTTTATGGGGTCTCGTCAAATTTTATATCACGCGAGATTTCCTTTTTTTTTCGAAAACAACAACGCAGATTAAAATTCCTTAGATTATATTTGCTATTTCAAGGGATAAAATATTGCGCTTATATCTATCGATGCTAACAGACTAGATACATGCAATACAAATCCTATCCATGAGAACGTGTGTACATAATGATATGTTACTAAACTCTTTCTTTTAGTTAGTTGCAAAACAAGTGCGAAAGCAATTCAAAGACCGTATTAGCCGTGGTACTGTTATGTTTCGTCAGAAATTGGTACTACCATTTTTTAATCCGTATTGTTGTTAGACAATAACCCTTGTCTTGTGTGTGACATACCTTTATAGGTACATACAATGTGATAATTAATTATATAGGTAGGTTATTGGGTAAAGTATCTATTGAATTATCTACTGTAATCTACTGGATAGTCTGGGTATTAACTGAATCAAATAGCGTACACGCAGCGTAGGACGCTAAAACGCGCTAGAACTAGCGCTAGAGATAGAGTAACTCTTTTACATAACATAACAACAACTATTATGCATACATATACATATATACCTAGTCAGGTCATAAGTATTGTCACACAGTAAAAACTTTTCTTTTAGAATGCGGGCCACAAAAAAGTTTATTGAATTCGAATTTCGAATTGTTCATGAAAATAAATATGTATACTTTTTAGAATTTTACTCATTTTTAAATATGGAGTGGACGCTTAAAGAAGACCGTGTTGCAGTTATTGCGTTGCATCGTTGCGGTTACGCGCCAATTCAAATTTTTGACATACTGAAAAATTTGAATTTAACCAAAAGATTCGTTTATCGCACCATCAAACGATACAATGAAGACTCTAGTGTAGATGACAGGTCAAGAAGTGGTCGCCCTCGGTCTATTAGGACTCCAGCAGTGATAAAAGCTGTGAAGGCGCGAATTCAAAGAAATCCCAAACGTAAGCAGAAACTGTTGGCCCTTCAGATGGGGTTAAGCAGAACCACGGTGAAAAGGGTGTTAAATGAAGACTTAGGGCTTCGGGCATATCGAAGAAAAACAGGACATCGTTTGAATGCTCGTCTAATGGACCTGAGACTGAAGAGATGCCGCGCTTTGTTGAAGCGGTACGCGGGAAAAAAATATCGGGAAATTCTTTTTTCGGATGAAAACATTTTTACCGTAGAAGAGAGCTACAACAAACAAAATGATAAGGTGTACGCACACAGTAGTGAAGAAGCGAGCAACCGTATTCTGCGTGTCCAACGAGGTCATTTTCCATCCTCGCTCATGGTATGGTTGGGAGTTTCTTATTGGGGCTTAACAGAGGTACATTTTTGTGAGAAAGGTGTAAAAACGAATGCAGTTGTGTATCAAAATACAGTCCTGACGAACCTTGTAGAACCTGTTTCTCATACCATGTTCAATAACAGGCACTGGGTATTCCAACAAGATTCGGCGCCAGCTCATAGAGCGAAGAGCACACAAGACTGGCTGGCGGCGCGTGAAATCGCCTTCATCCGGCACGAAGACTGGCCCTCCTCCAGTCCAGATTTGAATCCGTTAGATTACAAGATATGGCAACACTTGGAGGAAAAGGCGTGCTCAAAGCCTCATCCCAATTTGGAGTCACTCAAGACATCCTTGAATAAGGCAGCCGCCGATATTGACATGGACCTCGTTCGTGCTGCGATAGACGACTGGCCGCGCAGATTGAAGGCCTGTATTCAAAATCACGGAGGTCATTTTGAATAAACTTTAGTGTCATAAGAATCTATGTTTTGTAAAGTTCATTTTGGTATATAAATGGTTACATACATGAATAAACTTGTTTCAATTATTTTATATTAAACATGTGACAGAATTTATGACCTGACTAGGTATATAATACATAGCAGTATAAAGAAATACAAGATGGAATGTTGACATAAGAAAAGTTGCTGGGGCCGTTCAGCCGCGTAAGACCGGCTCTGGAAATCTATTGAGTCTATGTACGAGTACACCACTGGACACCCACGGCTGTTACAATGATGAGGTGACTTACCGCTGGTGATGCATATTAGATAACTAAAACTCAACGCGCACAGTGCACAAAAGGTGCAGCCAGCGTCAGTTGTAACTCTGCATGTTATAAGATTAAAATATAAAGTTGTGGAAGTAGGTATAATTTTCAAAACGTTTTAGATGTTCTTCTTTACGCACGCTTGACTTGGGGAGTAAGCTGGTGAATGCGTTACGAAAAGTGAGAACGGAAGTTGATATAAGTTAGTGAAGATAGAAAGAGAGTGTTACGTTTCGTATATTTGCGTCTGTCCAGAATTAACATAGACTGATCGACCTACAGACGTGTGAACAATTTTGTAATTGAACAATTTTATAAATTCATATTTTGAAAAAGAAGTTTTACTTCTTATTAGAAAAATAGTAAAAAATGACATACATACAGACATAACTTTTATGATGAAAGATCAAGTCCACCAATATAATACACGAAGCTCTAAAAATAAACACTTTGTATTATCAATACAATACAATACAATTCTTTATTTATGACGCCAAGTTACAAGTCAAAAACACAAAAGTTATATAGATAACCGATAAATTAAATATTGAGCATTAATAAAATATCTTATATAAATATAATTAACTAATTGTATAATAAATTCATTTTATCAAAATCATATAATAGGCAATGTGTAGAACTCATCTACAGAGTAAAAATACCTCTCCAAGAGCTTTTTTTTAAATCTACTTTTAAATATTATCGAGACCTAGAACTAATTACGGAAAGAAAAATATAACATTTGAAGGAGCACAGCTATATAATAAGTTGCCCAATATAGTCAAAGAAGCCCCTAGTATGTCTGTATTTAAAAAAGATTGAGAAATTATATACTAAAGAATATTAGGTTATTGTAATATATTTATATTAAGTTAAGCAATGTTACTGTTATATCACTGGACATAATCCAGGAAATAATAATGTAATTAGATGTTCTCTGTAAGTGAACCCTGTTCTTTGAGAATAAATATCCTTACACTATATAATAGCACACTCGTTTTTATATTACATATTAGATAAAATCATTATATATATATATTTTAATATTTATAAAAATATATTATTATATTTTATAAAATATTTTAGATAAAATCTATATCTTTCGAACTAACAACACGCCGTGGGGCCGTGGGGCGCCATTCTATTGCCGTGGGGCGCCGGCAATAGAATGTTGCCCCTCCGCTCTTGCCCGTGGATGCAGTAGGAGTCTGCTAAGGGATACCTCCGAAAGATGGGCAGCAGCGTCTTTTCGTGTTTTCAATACCTATACTGCGCTCGCCAACCCGCCTGCCAAGCGTGGCGAGTATGGCAACAACCCCCTAATGATAAATTTACAACATAAAACCAGGCCCCGAGTCCCCGGCGGCCCCGCTAATCCTGGCTATGGTAGCAGTCACGGTTACGGCGGGGCCAGGGGTGCTAAGAATCCCCGGGCGACGATCGGCTACAAAACCCTACGACGACCACTGGCCCTGGTAACACACAACATCCGCACTTTGAGGACAGACGAAAAGATTGTTAAGCTGGAAGAAGAAATTAGTAGATTACACTGCGACATTTTGGGGTTATCAGAAGTCCGTAGAGAGGGTGAGGACACGATATCCCTTAAGTCTGGTAACCTACTATACTACCGGGAGGGCGACCAACAGTCCCAAGGTGGTGTTGGGTTTCTCGTTCACAAGTTACTCATCAACAACATTATCACCATCGACAGTGTGCCGAGCAGGGTCGCGTACCTGACACTCAGAATATCTAAGCGATATTCGCTGAAGGTCGTTCAGGTATATGCGCCGACCTCTTCACACCCAGATGAAGAAGTAGAGTCTATGTATGAGGACATCAGTAGAGCCATACATTCGAACAAAACTCACTTTATTGTTGTTATGGGGGACTTCAATGCAAAGCTAGGCATGAGAAGCGATGATGAGTTGAGAGTGGGGCAATTTGGATATGGGCAACGGAACCCCAGGCGACAGAGGCTGACCGATTTTCTGGAGAAAGAAGGACTCTTTATGATGAATTCTTTTTTCCAGAAGCCGCCTCACAGGAAATGGACCTGGATGAGTCCCAACGGTTCCACGAGAAATGAGATTGATTTCATCTTGACCAACAAGAAACGGATATTCAATGATGTCTCTGTGATTCACAGGGTGAAAACCGGCAGTGATCACCGAATTGTAAGAGCCACATTGAATATGAACGTTAAACTTGAAAGGTCCCGTTTGATGAAATCTACGCTCCGACCCACTCGCGCTCATATCCAAAACCTCGAGAGCTTTCAACTCGAACTTGCAAATCGCTTTGACTGTCTAGAAGTAGATGCATCAGTGGACGAGATCAATAACAGGTTCGTAGAAACCGTCCATACGGTGGGGTCCCAGTTCTTTAAGACCCCCCGTACCAATAGACCTCAGAAACTCTCTGATGACACCCTTAACCTCATGGCTGAACGACGTTCTTTGCGACTGCAGTCTCCCGATGATGCTCAGTCACATAGGCAGCTCAATAGAAAGATTTGGAAATCCTTGCGGCACGATATTCGTACCTTTAATACATCTCGTATTAAAGATACGATAGAGCGGAATAAAGGCTCCAAAGTGTTCGCGAGAGATAATTCTATTGGGCAGAGCCGCATGACGAAGCTGAAGAGGGAAGATGGCAGCATAACGTCAAGGGAAGTGTTAAGGGAAGTCGAAAGGTTCTATGGACGGCTCTACGATTCGGTCACTAAACCTGTTTGCAGTGCGGCCAACGACCCAAGAGCCAAACTGACCCGACATTATACCGAAGATATTCCGGACATCAGCCTGTATGAGATCAGGATGGCCTTGAAGCAGCTTAAGAACGACAAGGCGCCAGGTGAGGACGGAATCACTTCAGAGCTTCTGAAAGCGGGTGGATCACCGGTACTTAAAGTCCTTCAGAAGCTGTTTAATTCCGCCTTGCTTGAAGGTACGACGCCAAAAGCATGGAACGGGGGCGTGGTGGTTCTGTTCTTCAAGAAAGGTGACAACACCTTGCTTAAGAATTACAGACCCATCTCGCTTTTGAGCCATGTTTATAAGCTGTTTTCGAGGGTCATCGCGAACCGTCTCGAACGCAGGTTTGATGACTTCCAGCCTCCCGAACAAGCCGGGTTCCGTAAAGGCTACAGTACCATAGACCACATACATACGCTGCGGTAAGTCATACAGAAGACCGAAGAGTATAACTTGCCGCTATGTCTCGCGTTTGTGGACTATGAGAAAGCCTTCGATTCGATCGAAACATGGGCAGTGTTTGAGTCTCTCCAACGATGCCGTATTGACTATCGGTACATCGAAGTGTTGAAGTGTTTGTATAAAAACGCCACTATGTCAGTCCGAGTACACGAACAGAGCTCGAAGGCGATTCCCTTAAAAAGAGGCGTAAGACAGGGAGATGTCATCTCTCCGAAACTGTTTACGACCGCATTGGAAGATGCCTTCAAGCTTCTGGAATGGAAAGGACTGGGCATCAATATTAACGGCGAATACATCACTCACCTTCGGTTTGCCGACGATATTGTGGTCATGGCAAAGTCGATGGAAGAGCTCAGCACGATGCTCGAAGGCCTCAATCGAGTCTCCCAACGGGTAGGACTTAAAATGAACATGGACAAGACAAAAATCATGTCGAATGTCCATGTCGTCCCTGCCCCAGTTATGGTTGAGAACTCGGCTCTTGAAGTTGTCGACGCGTATGTATACCTAGGACAAACAGTCCAATTAGGTAGGTCCAACTTCGAGAAAGAGGTCAATCGTCGAATCCAACTCGGATGGGCAGCGTTTGGGAAACTTCGCAACGTCCTTTCGTCCAACATACCTCAGTGCCTTAAGACGAAAGTCTTCAATCAGTGTGTGTTACCCGTGATGACATATGGAACCGAGACGTGGTACTTCACTATTGGCCTTATGAATAAGCTCAGAGTCGCTCAACGAGCTATGGAGAGGGCTATGCTCGGGGTTTCTCTACGGGATCGAATCAGAAATGAGGAGATACGTAGGAGAACTCAAGTCACCGACATAGCCCGACGGATTAGCATGTTGAAGTGGCAATGGGCAGGCCATATAGCGCGCAAAACAGATGGCCGATGGGGCCGAAAAGTTCTCGAGTGGAGGCCACGGACCGGCAAGCGCAGCGTAGGACGTCCACCCACAAGATGGGCAGACGACTTGGTAAGAACCGCAGGTCGGCGTTGGATGCAGGCCGCTTCCAACCGCAGTTCCTGGAGATCAATGAGGGAGGCCTTTGTCCAGCAGTGGACGTCCTACGGCTGATATGATGATGATGATATGATGATGAACAACACGCAGGTTTTCAAGTTAGAGACATTGTCTGCATCTGCCTATTCCATTGCACACGGTAATTCCAGAATTTCCTGGGTAAAAGGAATAGTCTGTATTACTGTGGTGGGAGCCGTTGGGTGCAAGTCGCACATGATCGGTCACTCTGGATTTCTGTCAGCCGCACATTAAACTTGCTTAACCTCAACCTATATTCAAAAAATTCAAAATTATTTATTTGTAACATAAACAAAGTACAATATAAACGTGACGTGAATTGCCTTGTTGCACAGATGGTAGTGCGTCCTCGTAAGAGGAAGGTCGCGGGTTCAAGTCCCGTCTAGGCTTGAAATTTTTGAGATGATTTTTAAAATCTTGGAATTTTCCGCATGTGTTCGGATAACACTATAAATAAATATACTATTTGAAAGTACAATAAACAAATGAAAAAGTTGACAATTGCAAAAGTTAAAAAAACTGAGTAGCAGTGACAGCGCCCTCTTCCAAAACCAAACCGAACAACGTTCCAGCATAAAACAAGACGATACAAGTAAATGTTTATTCTACATATGATTATGATTTTAAGTTGAATACTGCGTTTGTGTGGTAGGTGTTTATTTGGTGTGTTTGTGTGGTGTGTGTGTGTGTAGAAGTGAGTGTGTGTGCGAGTTTGTGTGTGAGTGAGTGAGGGCATACGTGTTCGCGTATTGTTAATTTTGCTAGGTAGGAGATATCAAAATATTCTCGGTATGATCGTACGTTAGTGACTGAAGCCAGGTTTTGCATTTATTTTATTTTATTATATTTATTTAAGGTCAACCAACGATAGTTACAACGATACATTCAATTAATACTTTACATTACATATTAGAGCTGATTGCACAATCAATTACAGGTCAACACTGCATGCAAATAAAAATAATCCTAAGAATAACTATACTATAAAATAGAACTAAGACATAAACTAGGTAACAAATTATGGTAACGTGCGATGTACATCAGTACATAAACAATTCAACTAAACATTGTAATCTGATTTTAATTGTGTAAGTTCTCATCTAAGTAACGACGGAACTTATTTAAATCTGCAGAAAAAACATCAATGTCCTTGCAGTTATTCAAGGCTTTGCAAAGCCTGGGGATTGGGGAGTTGCTGCCAAGGACTGTAGTGCGGAGCGGAGGGACAAGTGGTGCAATCGGTTGGCGAGGCGTTCTGCGTGGAACTCTAAAGTCAAACATTTGCAGTAGTTGAGGAGAATCTGTTTGTGAATTCAAAATTTTATATAGAAATGTGAGGTCTAGCTGCGTTCTAATTTAATTTTACATCTGTGGTATATAAATGTAACGAACAAGTTAAAATACATCTACGCACTCTGGATTATGACGCAACTGAAAACCTTTTACACCATCCCAAGTAAGTAATTATAAAAATATCTAATAAAAAAAGATAATCTCGAATACACTTACACATATACACCGACTCACACATACACTACACACACACACGCACATAAACACACCCTCGAACCAAAGTTGTAACTCGTACAAGCCTTCATGATATCGTATTTATACACATTTCAATATATGTATTTATTATTATTATTATTATTTCTCTGGGAGAGACCTATGCTTAGCAGAAGACGTCCTATGGCTGGTATGGTATGATGGTGTATTCTACGCACCTTTCTTGCTGTATCTATAAAGTTGCGACCATTATTGGATAGGTAAATAGCATATAATTTTTATTGATGCGATGATGTCACAGCCTTACTATTATTTTAAATTCGAAAGTACCTCTGTCTCTCTGTCAGTTAGTTAAGTTTTCACGACTCAACAGCTGGACGGATAACGATGAAATTTAGTACTTTTAGACATAGATTATGAGCGGGATTGAGACATAGGCTTCAATTTTTCTGACTGCACAGCGGAAGGGTAATGTTTTATCGATAAACCAACCGCAAGTGCGAAGCTGCGGGCTGAAACTTGTATTGTATAAAATGTCGAAAAAAAAATATTTCTTATCTTTATCACTAAAATATAGAAATCGAAAAATCTGAAATTAATATGAAGCAAATATTACAAGAAAAATAAAACAACGTCTCTATCTAGAACAGTTTTATTAAGAAATCTGCCTTAAATACTTGGTTTTCGAGATACATAATTAGATGGCGCGGCTAAACTAATATAAATATATATGTACAGAACCCTCGGTGCGCAAGTCCCACTCGTACTTGAACAGTCTTGTCTATAACTAACTAGTGGTTCGCCCCGAACGAACTGAGATCACGCGAGTCTCCCAAAACACAAATAAAAATATTCCTAGGGCGACTCGCGCAACGATGCCTAAATGTAGTGGCTAAATATGATTTAAGGTGTTGTCAAATCATACAAATACGTAAAATTTAAACATGTTTAGTCGCTAAATACGTTTCGGGATCGTTGTGCTAGCCGGCTTTAATCTTTGACTAATAAAATAGTACCAAGAAATGCAAAACCACCTTACTTGACATACAGTTTTATTCAAGTTACAGGTAACAGGAATTCATGTAAATTGGTTTATTTTTTGCGGTAAAAATTGCAGTTATTCTAAATTTCAGACTTTACCCTATATTTGTGTTACTAAAGCTACACGCATACAACACTGTGGGGATACTGGTGTTCCCTGTGAATTTGTCATAGTTCAGTTCTTATTATGACCAATAACTTAATAAACTAAAATGAACTAGAAGATTAAAACTAAAACAAAAACGGGGTTGAAATGTACTCACAAATACCTTTTATTAGACGTGCCACTTGACCGGATAGTCCCATTTTGTTTTATTTTACCCCTCTTGAACCCCAATATCTCAACAACTCCACCACATTCTTAGCTCACGCCAAAATTGTGCCATCACTACCTACCTATAAGTATACCAAATTTCACGATGATCGGATAACCGTTTCGAAAGTTATCCTCGGACAAACAAACATACATACATACAACGCCGATTTGCCCAAGTTGGTTTAGTAGGTTTCGCTCGATCAATTATTACAGTTAGGTATTCAGCCCTGCCCTTCTACTCTACACAATGATGTGTAGGTAGAGAACTCTTCATTGGTAGTGGTAGATGAGATGACATCATAAGATAGTGACATAATGTAGAAATTACAGATAAGTGGCTAAAAACCATTTAATCAATTTAATTCTGGATTTATCCTGACTCTACATACTTACAACCAACAGGCAAATCAGCAATGTCAGTCGGAAAGATTTAAGCTTTACAGGTTGCTTCGGAATACGTATGTTAACCCGAGGGTCATCGTCCTCACTTACCAGGGCCTTTAGAATGAATTGTCAAATATTGGGTGGTGAGACCCCAATATTAATTAAAAATAAAATTAATTAAACGTGGGTTAGCGCGTGTTTAAAAAGATCCGATACAAAAATTGGTAAGAATTTTTTTAAACACTCGTTAACAGTTGTTTATCTTTTTTGTGGTAACACTGTTGGAGTTTGAGTAATTTAGGCAATTCGTCTAAAGGCTTTGATTGAACAATGTTTGTATACGAACAAAGTTCAGGTAAGCTTTGATTGAGGCATACATTCCAAATAGACATTTCATTCCAATAAAATGCTAATAGATTTAATACAAAAAAACGAGTGTGCTTTAGACCACACGACTGAAGTAAAACTTCTTTTTCAAAATATTAATTTATAAAATTGTTCAATTACAAAATTGTCCACACGTCTGTAGGTCGGATCAGTTTATGTTCATTCTGGACAGACGCGACTCGCACTCGCACATTAACGTTAAAAATATACGAAACGTAACTCTCTCTCTCTTTCTATATCCACTAACTTATCTCTAATTTTAACCCTCTCAATTTCCGTTTGCACTTTTCGTAACCCATTCACCAGCTTACTCCCCAAGTCAAGCGCGCGTAAAGAAGTTTTACTTCAAAAACAAAACACGGTGCAACTAGTCAAAGTATAGATGCGAACTTTTAAAAGACACAATTAATCCTAATCACCTTTGTCGTAACAGCAAAGAACGGAAGTAAACACTCATTTAATAGCAAAACCACTTATCAAACAATATCAACAAGAGTATTGATGTAACAGTCTCGATGGGGGAAGCCAGAAGCCACTTTTCTCCGAGTTTCTCTGGTGGTGCGCGCGCGCAGTGCACTGTGCGACGCTGGAAACCGCGCGCGTCTCTACATTCCACTCGAATCACGCGCACGCGAATAAAAAATAGACGAATATCTGTGAAATAGATACAAATCTAGTGTGAACATCCCATCTCAGTGTTGTGTTAGTATATCGATAGAAAGTGCAGTAGAATACACGTTCTAAAAGTATATTTTCTAGTGCACCGTTGCCGTTTGAATAACTGTAAGGTTTGTATTCAATTAATTAGGTACCTACTAGGTATCTAAGTAATTTGGCTAGTCTTTCACTTATCGGCATATTAAGAAAGCACTTTCACGCTATGAACATGATTTGATGTGAAGGTGTAATATTGAATTTATATATTGCACTTTCTTTTTAGTACCATATGGTACGTCAGCACTGGTACCTATTCTTAGTACAGTCAGATGATATACAACCAGGATAAGTGGAGCCTTTGTACATTCGATGGCATATTTTTATTAAAATATGTGTAACGCCTTGCCAAAGTCTGTGTTTCCTGATAGCTACAACCTGGGTATCTTTAAGTCGCGAGGGAATAGGTTTCTACTAGGCAAGCGTGTTCCATCGTAGACTGCATCATCGCTTACCATCAGGCGAGATCGTGGTCAAACGCAAGCCTATAATATATATATATATAAAAAGACTGGCAAAGTTCTTATTACTGTTTATTAGTAAGAATAGAGCCTGGCGTCATTTATCTCTACATCTGACTGTACATAAATAATGATTTAAGTACTTTATAGTCGCTGCAACGCCTTTGCATCTTTTTACTATGTAATTATGCAAATCTTGGTTACATGCAGTAAAGTTGGTGTAGCTCAACTGAATGTTACATTCTTAAATTGTTTAGGTATCATACTATGACCAAATTTAATAATATCTATTTAAAACATCTGTGCTCATACCAACTATTGCTCGGACCGCAATCGCATTGGTAATCTGAACCTTAAATATAAAATAAATAAATATTCCTGGACATTTCACACAGCGCTATCTAGCCCCAAACTAAGCAGAGCTTGTACACACGACTACATATTAAGTTATACTTATCCAGTATAAGCTGACCTCTCATTCTACGAAAAACCTACACGATGCGAGGTCAGCTTATACTGGAAATTATAGCTTGATGTGTAGCCGTGTGTACTATGGGAACCAGATAACTGATAGAATACTTAAATATTTTTTTTTGTAAATACATACTTATAATATATAGAAAAACAACCTGAACCGGAACAAATATCTGTAGATCATGCAAACATTTGTTCCGCGGCGGGAATCGAACCCACTACCTCCTGCGTCTCAGCCGGCTGTTCGCCCACTGCGCCACGGAGGTTGTCATTAGGAGGCCTTATTTGTATGGGACGAGGATCTTACCTCGCCGTAACACAGTTAACAACTAGCGCGGGAGGTAATGGTTTTATTACGTAATGCAAATCTACCCTCAACAAATCGCATGTATATTATTGAAAAACTTATCACTTATATACAACTGTTTTGTAAGTACTCTCAAGTAAAATTATTCTTTATTAGTTACATAATAAAACAAGGAAACACTTAATTAAGAATAAAAAGAAGTAACTCACCAAGCTTTATTTAATGAGAAAACTTTAGAGTACCTACATACCTTAATAATTGACAGGTTTTCAAACCACCTTCTGTACAAAACTAAAGCTTTATACCCGACTGCCCAGAAAGAGGATAATGTTTTAGAGTGTTTGTATCCTATGTATTGTATGTTCATTTGGCGCATTCTGTTGGCTAAACGGCTTGACTGATGAATGAATGAATGAAAATACTTTATTGTACACTTCAAAAGAAACAGACGTAAAAATAAAAATTCACAATGCAACAAGTACAATGGGCGGTCTTGTCGCTTAGAAGCGATTTTTACCAGACAACCTTTGGATGGAGAGGACTTTTGTAACATTACAATAATGGAGGGGGGGTGTACCTACATTAACAAAACAAAAACTAAATTTTAGGAGAGCGCTGAACACTGAACTATAAAATACAACAATATACCTACATAAGTAAATATACCTACAACAAATAAATAATAAATATACATATATTGGCCGAAGGGAGGACAATATATATATATATATATATATATATATATATATATATATGTATATATATATACATATATATGTATATATATATATGTATATATATATATACATATATATGTATATATGTATATATATATATATATATATATACATATATGTATATATATATATGTATATATATATATACATATATATGTATATATATATATATATATATATATATATATATATATATATACATATATACATACATACATATCTATAGCGATACTACAACGTTTCGTTGCGTTTGATTTTGACAAGTAAAGTGTTATTGGATTCACCTGAACCACGAGAGTGACAGAATATTTGAAGTCACGTAAAAAAATCTATGCAAAAAGTGGGCATATCAAACGTAATGTTTGGACTAGCCTCTGACTACCCCCTTGTGGGATATCTTCATGGGTCTGCATACTGAGTAAGAGATCTGAATCCATCATGGTGAATTATAATTATAGATAGATAGATATACTCTTTATTGCACACCAAACAAAATTAAACATACAAAGATATTTTGACGACCTCCGCGGTGCTGTGGGCGAATAGCCGGCTAAGACGCAGGAGGTAGCGGGTTCGATTCCCGCTGCGGAACAAATGTTTGCACGATCTACAGATATTTTTTCCGGTTCTGGTTGTTTCTCTATAAATTATAAATATGTATTTACAAAAAAAAATTACCTATATCAGCGTCATTTTCAGCTCGTGTCGACCCACTGCTGGGCATAGACCTCTCTTTGCTTTTGCCATTCTTCCCGATCCTGTGCTAGTCTGAACCATATACGACCCACGGTCTTATGGATGTCATCGACCCATCTCGCTGGTGGACGTCCCCTATTTCGATGCCCATTTACCATATGTATACCTAAGTACTCTATCAGTTATCTGGTTCCCATAGTACAAGCTCTGCATAGTTTAGGGCTAGATAGCGCTGTGTGAAATGTCCAGCAATATTTATTTATTATTTATACAAAAATAAAATAAGTACAATGGGCGGTCTTATCGCTAAAATCTATCTCTTCCCGACAACCTTTGGATGGACAGTGGACAGGACAAAACAAAATTAAACAGACGGCGGTGTTAAATACACCGCCGTCTGTTTGATTATGATTGAATGATTAAATTTGTATTTAATTGTATTAATGTGTATGTGTATTTAATTTGTTTGTAATGATTAAATTTATTTATTAAGGATTTCCAATGAGTAATACACAGACTTACATTTAGATAAATTACAATAGAAGCGCTCCCTGTGCTCACTCTGTGAAGGCAACCACACCTAACGCAGCTAAACATAATTCATTACATTCAAATAGTTTAAAAAATAACAATAATAATAGACATTTATAAGTTCAAGACAGTCACAGAAATTACTAAGAGATTATTACTAAGAACACAATTTTAAAACTTTTTTTTAAATAAAGGTAAGGTTCATAAACCTTATTTTACCCCTATGTTAACCAAATTATAGTCGTGAGCTTTATTATTATATATTATACTTATGTGTAAGTACCTATAGAAATGCAAATGGCTGTACCAACTCCTTATCAGCCTCCTTCGGCAGGCTTTGTAAACATAATCATATTTTCTCTGGTAACGGCTACAATATTATTACGAGCAGCTGGTAGTGATATACCCACTACCCATTTATTCTGTTTTTTCACTGTTTAATCATATACCTACTGTATGTAAAATTATTAATATTTTTTTTATACTACTTAAATGGCAAACGAGCATGCAGTCCACCAGATGTAAGTGGCTATTGCAGCCCATGGATATCCACATAGAATTCAAAACAACCTATTATGTTGTCTTGGTCTCTATGTGGATACGTTGCCATACTATAGGACTTAGCTGTTATGCCTATGTGCCAGTAATTACAGGAACATACCATTACCATCTAACCGGAACACAGCAGCACAAGTACTGCTATTTGGCGGCAGGTAAAGGTAAGGCGGTGGTGCCCACTTCCTCGAGCCCGTTCACAAAAGCTCTACCACCAGTTCAATATTGTTCACTTCTTCAATTACTCTGTGGATGATGTCGTGGGTCATGCATTTATTCATGTAACGATTAGCACTATGTTCTTTAGCATGTAACTATTAGCAATTGTTGTAACTATTGCGTGTTTTTTGGGCTAGTTTTAGTCAGCAGTCAAAGGTGCTGATTAAAACTACCCCAAAAACACGCAATCTTAGTAAAAAATACTTAATTTTAGAAATTTCACTTTAAATGCCATTCTAATTTGATCTTTAGCGTAAACAAAATAAGACAGTTCGTCTTTTACACAATTTTAGTTAGTCAGTGTAAACAACAGCATCGCCGCCAATGCCAACTTCTTTAAAATTTTCGAAGCTGTTGTAAAATAAGTAGGTATAGGTAGGTCCTCGACAATCAAACAAAATAATTGTAACGGCAGGTAATCTTTATTTATTTATTTTAATCAAAATCTGATGAATCGTCACTGTCACTCGATGAGCTCTCCCCAACATTTCAGCTCAGCCACAACACTACAACTACCAAATTAGAACTGTCATCGAGAAAATAAAGAAATGGAAATACTATAGAAGATTTATAGCACAAAGGATTAGCAAACTGAAGTGGCACATAGCTCAAAGAATATAATGAGATGTGACCTTTATTACTAACTGGCCTTGAATGAGCGTGGTAAATAAAATTGAGTTCTGATTTAGTGCAGCTCGTATAGGTACCTTTCTAAGGCTTCGAAACTTGCGATAGAGCCTGATAACTAGCTTTCTGTTAGCAATTCCGAGAAATGTCCTCCATTTCTCTCGTGGCCATTGTAGAGACAACAATCGACACTACTGTCCCACGGCTTGAATTACTTTTACTGTGCTAGTAGGTAAGTTGGGTTTCGTTTAGAAGAGACTGTTGTTTAAATATAAATATTTAAATCGATACCCTGCTACTCTATTGGCTTCTGCTGATCTAATGGATATAATTCTGCAAACCTGTTCATTTCTCACATAACTGTCCGTATACCTTACTAGTACCGCAGCTAAGAAACGTAACAAATAAAATATATCTAGACCTTATTTTATCTAACATTTTTGATTATCAAGTACTTAAACTAGGTAGGTACTTAATATACATTAAAACGAATTATATTTATTTAAAGACAGAAATACATCCTTCGTAGATCAGAGACAACGATGTTTGCGATTGAGAAGCTAAATACTAATTAAATAACAGAGAGAATATACAATTTCACACTAATATTATAAATTCGAAAGTTTGGATGTTTGTTTGTTTGGTACTCAATCACGTCGTAACAGCTAACAGAAATTTAATATTACGTAGATTATAACCTGGAATAACACATAAATCTTTTTATCCTATAAATCAGGTCCCATGGGATAAAAATGGGGTGTCAAGTTGCAACATGCGTTTAGCTTTATTTCTAGGTTACTTTAACATTTAGTAGTGTAACGCGTACGAAGTTGCGTACAACAGCTATTTTACAATAAAATACAGAAGAAACAGTTGAATCATCTAAAGACCGTACAAACGATCTTTTGAGAAGATTAGCGATCTTACCAAAGTTCGAAAACTAATGTATTAGTCAAATGTTTTGTACAGAGTACATTTTAAACTCGTGGAAATGTGATTTGACAGGTGTCAAAATACTACCAACGAACAACAGAACCAAATGATACAACATTGGAATATCTCTATGTGTATGGATTATTACGGTATGCGTAGACGTCAAATCTGGCCTATCAGATTTCCATTAGTATAGGTTATTGGTGTAATGAAACCTAGAGATTCAATAATGGTTAATAAGGATGATTTGGCGAATAAAATAAAGATTGAATCTTAATTTATCGCTGATAATTCTGATAAATCAAAGCTATTGACAGTTAAGACTTATCTGAGAGCCTCGATCATTGTGCGCCTTATTGTTTGAGTAGCCTTGTTGCACGCAAAGATTGACCTATTTATTGTACTACCTACTAAATTCGCCAAAGGAATAAATTAACAGTGGGCAGGTAATATCATGAAAACGCTAGCTTATCTGAATTAACAAGTATACCTACTTAGCATTGTTCTCAGTGTTAGATAATCTACCAGATTTCGTAATCAAAGCAATCTGCTATTTAAATATTTTATTTTCATTTCGGATGCTTTCTGTTTGCAGAACCATTCAACTTAAATAAAATTTGTGTAAAGTAATTTTGTCGTTAAAGTTTTGTGTTTGTGTCTGATCTGAGGCCCTTCCCATTTCAAGGACAATCGAACAATTTGCGAAGCGAACAATCAGGTTACAGTACAGGTTTGTTCAAATAATGTTAGGGTTGGCAACCGTCCCTTAACTATAATTTGGAACTTGTATTATTGTAATATATCCTGTAAAACACACCGCACTCCGTTAGCCTTATTACCTTAGCCAAATTGCTGTCGCTTTGCTATCGCTAGTCAGGCCATCCCTTTCACACGTGAGGTACGTACTGTACGTGTGAAAAGGATGGCCTGACTAGTGATAGCGACACGAAAGCAATTTTGCTTAGGTAATAAGGGGGCCAATCTTCATAAATTTCGCTCCATCCAAATGTCCGCTGGAAGAGATCGCTTTCAGCCGCCCATTGTATTGCCTTATTGCCTCCAAATCAACTAAGGCAAATCGGCATTGTATGTATGTTTGTTTGTCCGAGGATAACTTTCCAAGCGTTCATCCGATCACCGTGAAATTTGGTATATAGGTAGTGATGGCGCAATTTTGGTGTGACTAAATGAGCTAAAAATGTGGGGGATTGTTGGGATATTGGGGTTTCAGAAGGGACTATCCGGTCAAGTGGCACGTCTCATAAAATGTCTTTATGAATACATTTCGACTCCGTTTTTGGTTTTAGTTTAAACTTTGTAGTTTTTAAGTTATTAGCCATAATAAAAACTAAACTTTGACAAGATTCACAGGGTACACTAGTGATCACACAGTGCTGAAATTTGGTATGCGTATAGCTTTAGTGACACAAATATAGGCAAAAGTTTGAAATCTAGAATAACTGCAATTTCTACCTTAAAATATTATAACTAATTAACATTAACTCCCGTTACCTGTAATTTGAATAAAGCTGTAGGTCAAATAAATTGTTTATGCATTTAGTGGCAATATTTTATAGTCAAAGATTACAAATAATATTTTTTTGTTTTTGTGGGAGACTCGCGAGATCTCAGTTCGGGGCGAACCACAAGTCTATCTTTTGCCATAATTCAAATTACGAGGTGTGTTCCACTGTCTTCACTTGTCGAGATATTCGCGGCTCGCTCCGCTCCCTTTCTCGTTATATAACACCCATGCAAAGTAACAAAGTTACGATTAGCACCTTACATAATATACTTAAGTAAATTTTTATTTTAAGATTTACTGTTAGTCTTTATCTTCGGAGCATTATTTAAGCGGTTTGTTTACCCTGCCACGCCCTTACAGGGTGCACACTTCTATAGATTACTTATATGAAACCTGTGATGTATGTTGCATTGAAATAAATACTAAAAAATACATTGAAGTGTTTGCAGCCCGGCAATAAAGTTAATAGAAGAAATAATGAAAATATTAATTTGGTTTTTCACTTGATCCAGGCAAGAAAGGAAATCCCGTACTTTCTTTATTCTTTCGATCAGCCGTACCAAAATTATAAATTCGAAAGTAACTGTATTTGTTTGTTACGTTGTCACGACTATACAGCTGGACCTATTCCGACATTGTAACATAGGCTACTTGTTACCCGATTGCGCAGAAGGGCAAAGGCCGCGGGCGGCACCTATTTCTGCATACATTCTTACAAACCCTAGTAGACAGAATCGTTATATTTGCAGACTTTCATTCATAAAAGATGTTATAATTCGGAAAAAAAACACTTTTTTTATAACATTTTAAATTGATTGATTGATTGAAAATACTTTATTGCACTTATAAAACTAGTACAAAGTCGAACTTAAACTACTAAAGAGCATTCTCTTCCAGATAACCTTTGTGTATTGTAGATAAAGATGTGTAGGTAGTGCACAGGAAAGGGAACTAATAAAAAATGTTCACAGGACTAATAAAATAACATAGGTACATACTACTTAAATACTTTATATCATAGACTAAACTATACCAATATTAAATAAAAATACATACATAACAATAGAAGAAGTGATAAGGAAATATTAAGTTGCTCATTTTTGGTCGGTCTGACCGAGAAGGTGCCTATAGATTTTTTAAATAAGTGTAAACGATGAATATTTTTGAATGTAAGCGTGCAATTTTATTAACGAGAATAATACGACGTAACTAATTACCTCGAATTAACCTATTACCTCAGTCGCTTATGATAATCCGCATGTCTCCAAGAGGCTGATAAATAAATAAATATTGCTGGACATTTCACACAGCGTTATCTAGCCCCAAATTAAGCTGAGCTTGTATTATGGGAATCAGATAACTGATAGAATACTTATATGTATATATATTTTTTTTGTAAATACATACTTATAATTTATCTATACTATACTATAATATTATAAAGAGGAAAGATTTGTATTTTTGTGTGTATGTTTGTAATGAATAAACTCAAAACTACTGCGCCGATTTCAAAAATTCTTTCACCATTGGAAAGCTACATTCACCCTGAGTGACAGGTTATATTTATTGCTTGAAAAGATTAGAAATTCTTACTAAAACTTAAGTAACGTAAGCCCAAGGTGTAAAAAGTGCCCTAAAACGTCTTTCGTCGCATGCGCTGCGGAAACTATTGATGATAGAACAAAAGTATGTTCTACAATATTAAAGACCATATCAATATCTACAAAAAACTTTGAAATATTATAAAGAGGAAAGATTTGTTTGTTTGTTTGTATTGAATACAACCGATTTAAAAAAATATTTCACTGTTGGGAAGCTACACCATCTCCGGGTGACACAGGCTACTTTTTACCCAACTGTGGAGAAGGATGGTAATATTTTTATTAAAAACTACGCGTGCGAAGCTGCTGATTGGTCAGCTAGTAATATATATAAAAACATCCAGACCCGGAACAAATATCTGTAGATCATGCAAACATTTGTACGAATCGAACCCGCCTCCTGCGTCTCAGCCGGCTATTCGCCCACTGCACCACGGAGGCATAATATATGACACTAAGATCTTGTAACTTACTCTACTTACGTAAATAAATATCATTTAGTATTCAGTATTCATTTATTCACTATTTCATAATATTGGTATGTAAAAATATATTACAAATTATGTCAGCTCAATAAGTAACTATAGAATGACTAAAATTAATACAAAATAATTACAACTAAACTAAGAGGTTACAGCAGATACTACTCACGCAGATGAGAAAATGAACAGCTCATATATTCATTTAAATGATAAAATGGGTGGTTTTCTAAGAAACTTTTTAGTTTTAGTTTATATCCTTGCAAAGGAAGTCGTGTTATTTCTAACGGAAGCTTATTGTACATAGCGAGCTTTATACAGGTACATTTAAACTAAAAGATAGTACCTACTCCTAAAAACAGGTTACAAATTCGAATGTGAAACAAGTGGTTGTGCCGTCCACCGAATGCCAATAGTGATGAAACTGGAAACTGGCTCTACGAGTAGGTACGTGATACAACTGGCAATTGTTTACGAAAGCGCTCACGAGGTTACGGCTGATTGAGCATGGCTGTACCTCATCCAGAACTTTTTGCCACATACATCTATATCAAAATATTTAAATACAGGACTATATGTTTTAATTATGGCTACTGGCTGCAAGCTGTTCCCTCTGCGAATAATGGACCTATACTTGACGACAGCAGTTTTTCAATTGCTGTTGGTCTGCGTCTTGGCATTTCCAGGACTGAGCACCACCAATGTCATTGCGGTGGCAACGTAGATCGTTTGGGTCACCATGGTATGTCTTGCCGCCGCAGTGCTGGTCGACTTTCACGCCACGCCATCCTGAACGACGTCATCCGTCGGGCGTTTGTCACCGTCAACGTGTCAGCGTTACTTTACTTTACAAGAGGCCTGATGGTTTAACGTTAATTCCGTGGAGTCGTGGGAGGTCGCTGGTGTGGGATGCAACTTGTGTTGACACACTGGCGCCCTCTCACCTTCATAGTACTTCCCGGGTGGCTGGTGCGGCAGCAGAGGCTGCGGAGAACCTCAAACGGAGGAAATATGATTTCCTGAGAGATCCATACATATTTCTTCCGTTTGGGGTCGAAACTATGGATCCTTGGGGCTCGAGTGCCCAAAAAATCATTAAAGAGCTGTCCAAACGCCTCATAGACACCACAGGTGACCAAAGAGCTGGAACTTACCTCTGCCAACGGATCAGCCTAGCCATTCAAAGAGGTAATGTTGCCAGTTTTTTGGGCACCTAACCTGCAGATGGAGACTTAAATGCAGTTTTTTATTCATAGGTTTTTTAATTTAGTTTTAGTTATTTGATTTAATTGTAGTTTTTATTGTTAATCTGTTTGATACTATTTTGCATATTGCCTAATAAAGTAATTATTAATTTTAAATATATGTTTAGATGTAAAATAAATAAATTTATTAATAGAAAGGATATACAACTATTTACAAGACTATAATATTCAGTAGGAGGACGCTCAACGAGCTATGGAGAGGGATATGCTCGGGGTTTCTTTGCGTGACAAAATCCGCAATGAGGAAATCCGCAGACGAACTAAAGTTGCCGACATAGCTCTCAAAATTAGCAAGTTGAAGTAACAATGGGCAGGCCACATCGCTCGTAGAACCGATAACCGTTGAGGAAGAAAGGTTCTCGAGTGGAGACCACGGACTGGAAGACGCAGCGTAGGCCGACCCTCCACAAGGTGGACCGACAATCTAGTAAGAATCACGGGGAGCCGTTGGGCGCAAACGGCTACCAACCGCTCGTTGTGGCGATCTAAGGGGAAGGCCTATGTTTAGCAGTGAACGTCTTCCGACTGATGATGATAATGATGAATATTCAGAAGAAAAAAATTAATACATGTAAAGACCGTTGCAAACGATCTACAGATAACTCAACTGCTTTAGATACCAGACAGAAGTGTCTAGATGGTTGATATGTTTTAAATTGGTGTTCGAACTGATCGCTAATCTTCTCAACCGCAAACATCGTTGTCTCTGTTAGATCCTAAGTTCAGTTTTTTTGTAGAAGCTGATCTTGGTATTAAAAAATATATATATACTCTATTTACTTACATTTAAACAGTGAAATCTAAAGCATAGCCGCGTTACAAAAGGTCTCGCTGTATCTCCATAATAACCTATAGTTTTTTGTAAAAACTCTGAAAATTATCTTGATATTAAAAAAAATATTTATATACTACATACTTACGTTTAAAGCTGTGAAATATAAAGTATGGCTTTGCTTTAGATTTCACGGCTTTAAATGTAATACTAAAATACTCGCTGTATCTTCATAATAGGTACCTAATAATTAGGTAGTCTTAGAATATCTACAGAGTTTTCTTTTGAGAAGAGTTAAGAGGGCATTCCTAATCTGACGCCGTCAAGTTTAGATATTTACGAAGTCGGCCGGCCGTTGAACTCGCTGCGGATGTGTGGGTTTGTGTCCTATACACCTCACTATAGGACAAGAAATTTTGATCCTTTGTCATGTCGATCAAATGAAAATGTTTATTTATAGTGTATTGGGTATCTTCGTACCTATCTTCATTTGTTGTTTAAAGTATTTATATTTTAATTGTATTGGTTAAGCGCTTGACCACTTAGGTACTCACTTGATGGTAAGGTGTAAGAGGGAGCCGGCTTGCCTAGATAGAACGTGTTCACTCTGGACTTGAAGACTCCGAAATTATAATGGTCTGACAAGATTTCTGCAAGTAAAATAACAAGTGGTTCGCCCCGAACTGAGATCTCGCGAGTCATCCACAAAACAAAAAAAAAATATTATTCATAATCTTTGACTAATTGATCGAGCAAAGCGAAATTTCTAAATAAACTTGAGCAAATTGGCGTTGTATATGTATGTTTGTTTGTCCAAGGCTAACTTTCGAAGCGTTTATCCGATCATCGTGAAAGGAGAACGGGCATAAGTGTATGGAAGCTGGTCTACCTTGCAATAAAAATGAGTCATATGTCAATATAAAGGTAATTCTATGTATTTTCATATGTAGAAAGTCGCATTTCTCTAAGTATTGTCCGATCTGAGTTCTACTAAAAATTGAATCTGATAATATTTAGTGCCAAACATTGAATATCGTGGTAATTAAAAAAACATTTTGTGTAATGTAATGATTTTATTTAAGTTAGGTAAGTAGTAATACAAATAAAAACAACATCTTCTTAAAAAATCAAAACAATATGTTATTAAACATTATCATCATCATCATCATCGATGAGAATACTGTTAAGGAACAATGCAGGTTCATTGAACCCTTCATGACGGGCATAACCTACGTACCATATAATTGACAGTACATGGGCACAAGTACCTATAGTACGTCGCCCTGTCAAGCAGGTACAATAATATTGTGTAATATTGTTATTAATATTATTGATTAATATATAACAAAAATATTTCCTGGCTCGGACATGTCGAGACTGTATACGTCCACGTAATAGCCAAGCCTCTTCGTTGATATCATATTGTGCCAAGTCTTCTAGAGCGTTATCTCTATACGTCTCGATTATATAAAGACCATTTTGTAAGTGCTCGCTACAATATGATCGAGCGAGCTTTAACTGGTAAGTTCCCAAGGCAAAATGTATGACTTGTTCTTCACTAAGCCTTGGGAAGTTTTCTATTTCATTTGCTTCGATTCGCATGAAGTCTGCTCTCCTATAATTCAATCTCTTTGCTTCCACATAATTGTGCAATGTGTTTGGTATGTGTATTTTAGCTCTTATTGAATTCAAAAAGGCTGCTGCGTGTGAACTATCTTCGATGGGGGCGTGGAAGTGGTTTAGAATGGCAGCAGCTATTTTGAAGTCAACAAACATTTTTGGCAACGTTTTATTAAAATAGTTTTGACGCAAAAGTTTAAAATCTCGCTTAAATCTCCCATTTACTACTTCCACCACCCATCGGCACATGGTGACCAAACGAGACTGATTAGCTTGTTCTGTAGTGAGTTGATTTTCTCTTCTGTCTTTAGTTGGTGGCACATGATGTTCGTAGCCACAAGCTTCTATATCCTGCAAACTATCTCTAAATCCTCTGTCTAGGATAAACGCATCATTACGTTCGAGTAACCAATGCAGCGGCTCATCTTCGTTATTCATTATTTCACTCATGATCTGGGCATCGGTTCTGGTAGCGGCAAATGGCCCTTTGACATCTAATATATAGCCGTCCGTGAATACCATTAAAAACGGCTTCAACAAGTTTTGATATTTGTGTAAGCTGTATGACAGCCGTTGAAACAAAAAGTTGGAGCTTTTGTTAATATATATATATATGTACCGTCACATATAATTATGGCTTTGATGTTTTCATCGTTTCCAAATAAAGCCCTTGGAATTGTTAAGTTTCTTTGAAGGATATCATTTCTGGTAATGTGGTCCACACCTAGATGCAGCACAACGTAATCGTTGCTCAGATATTCTCGAACTATAGGCAAAAAACGTTCTAGTTTTCGACGAGACATATGAAATAACGTTGCCAGTCTCTCATCAGAGTCTCCAGTTCTAAGTTTTGTTAAATAGATGCCTAATGCAGTTCTAGGCTGGTTACAACGTTCACTTAGTGACGGAGTTTGTTCTAATATAGCTTCGAACTGATCGTAAGTGCGCCCAGTCCATAAGTGCATCTCTTCATTAGACAAGGTGCCTCTGTTTTCGAAGTCGATTCTGGGCTGGTTGTTAGCAGCCATTCTCATCAAGTCACAGAGCGATGTAAACTGAGCGTCATTAAAATCATGTGTCACATTACACATTTGAGGCAGGTTGCTCCATTCATTATTTTGTAAGTGTTCTGTACACACCCTAGCGCTATCAGGAATAAAAAGCTTGCTCTCACAAAATACATTAATTCTTATCGCGTTTGGTATATGATTACGGGTAATATTAGCACAGTTGTTGTAAATACAATGCACCGAAGTGTTCGGTGCCCTCGTGTATTCTTGAGAGTGCAATGTACCAGGCGCTCGCGCCGCTTGCTGTGCAGGTCTATGATCACGCTCAGTCCTCTGCCAACATCGGTGACACAAGCTTCGAGTACTGTCGAACACCACCTGAAAATAATAACAATTAATACTTAAAATAAATAAATCCTATGCCTAACTACTCAATATAATAAAAATAAAAGGTAACTAACCTCCAACACAGCATGTTGTTGTATAAACGCGGCGAATTCTGGTCGTTCCCTTTGCAGGTTATCAGCCAAGATATGCTGCTAGTACCGTCCGCGGTAAAGTCCTCGACGACACATCACACAGTTTCGAAAAACTTCCATTATCGGTAGGCAGTTCAAAAGTCAATAAGTCGAGCCAAAGTTAACACATTAGGGAAAGAAACAGGGTCCAAAAGCAAGCCAGGGTCAGTAAAAACAGAGAAAGAAGTTCAAACACAGCACTATCGTAACAAGACGTGACGTAGCCACTCACTTGATGCGATGCAACTGATTATTGTAGCCGTCCGGCGCGGCGCGTACACAACCGTTCCCCTCCCCCGCGTACGCATCCCTCTCCCCACGGCCCTTACATCGCTCTTCTCCCTTCTCGCTCTTGCTACTGCATTGTATAGGAGCCTTTATGTATGGATATAGTAATCGTGAAACCGTTATTTTATGTTCATTAAAACAAAAAATGCTGGTTTTTGCATGGCTGTAACTCAAAACGGACAGACTTTTGGGGAAAGTTCCAATAGTATATTTTGATGTACTATTGTATGCCAATTCGAAAATGTGCTGCTCATTTTTATTGGACTGTAGACCAGGATGCCCGTTCTCCTTTGATATATTGGCAGATAATATTAGCACAATCCTGGTTTGACTAAATGAGCTAAAAATGTTGGGAGATTGTTGAGATATTGGGGTTCAAGAGCGGTGAAAACAAACAAAAAAAAGACTATAAGGTCAAATGGGACGTTAAATGAAGGATCTTCATTAATACATTGAGACCCCGTTTTTATTATTAGTTTATTCGTCGTAGTTTTTTAATTACTAGTCGTAATAAAAACTGAATTTTGACTAAATTCACAGGGTACACTAGTGACTCCACAGTGCTGAAATTTGGTATACGTGTAGCTTATGTGACATAAATGTAAGGAAGAATCTGAAATCCAGAATACCTGCAATATTTAACCTAAAACGAGTAGGTAATCAATTAACATGAACTTTCGTAATTTGTAATTTGAATGCAACTTTAGGTCAAGTAAGTTGGTTATGAATTTTGTGGCGCTGTTGTATAAGAGGTTCTTCCCGAACTAAGAACTCGCGAGTCTGTTAGGTCAAATGGGATTTCTTATAAAAGGTCTTCATTCGCACGTTTTGATCCCGTTTTTATTTTTAATTTAATCTTTGTAGTTTTTGAGTTTACTGAACTTTGACAAAATTCACAGAGTACACCACCTCACAGTGCTGAAATTTGGTATTCGTGTAGCTTAAGTGACACAAATACAGGAAAAAGTCTAAAATCCAGAATAACTGCAATTTCTACTCCTATAAAAGTAACCAACTAACATGAACTCCCATTACTTCTTATTCGAATAAAACTGTAGGTCAAGTAAGTCCGTGGTTGTTATTTCGGGGCACTATTTTACAAGTCAAATATTAGTAATAATATTTATTTTTATTTTTGGGAGACTCGCGAGATCTTAGTTCGGGGCGAACCACTTGTATAACAGCGCCACGAAATTCATAACCTACTTACTTGACCTACAAAAGCATTTAAGTATTTACCTAAGTATGTAGGATAACATTCAATTTGGTATCATATAAAAAGTCTTAGGTAGCTTACACATTACAAAACAATTTTTAATTTTGTTTTTTGTCGTATAGTTTTGGAGTGCGAACAATCTCAAATTACCATGATTGATAGGAACATCAACAAAGATTACAGGAAAAATAAAACGAAGTCTCTATCTAAAATAAATTTACTAAGATAACTTTTGTGATTTATTTCAATCATTATTTTGACAATATTTTCAAACTTTCGCGATCACTGTACATAATGACTGATTAAAACGGATATTTATCGCGTATGTACCTTTTTTATTTGTTACCCCAATGCTTCGACTGTGTTGCAACAGACTTGGTTGAGGGCGGGCATTATTATAACTCCTATACATTTAATAGAAAACTCCTCTCAAACTTTGAAGTTAAAGCTCCTCAGCGACCGTCAATATGGGTTTCGCCGGAACCGGTCTACTGGAGATCTTCTTGCGTATGGCACATATGTTTGGAGTGAAACTATCGAGAAGTATAAGACAATTTGATAAAGAGTACCATGGAACAGTTCCTGATTTCATCGTCAGATCAGGTGGTTGTCACTATAGTAAACTATAGGAAAAGTTACACCATCTATTGTCTCTAAATTGAGATTAAAATTAAAAATAACTAATTGTAATAATAAATTAATAATAATGTATAATAATAAGATTAAATGTTTATTTTTTAAATTATCTCTAACAATAATTCGAGTGTAATATGTATAGTATGGTGGTAAGTGTCTTCGAAATGTTTAAGCGCAGGAGCTGACCAGCCACTAATACCTACTCATATCACTCACTCTTATGTGTTAAATAGCTATCATGAATGAATGAAAACACTTTACTGTACACATTAAAAAAATAGTAATGACAGGCAAAATAGAAGACAAAGCAAATAGTACAATGGGCGGTCTTATCACTTTGAAGCGATCATGATGTGGTATGGGTGCCCTGGATATTTGAACATAATACTATTCAGGACGAAAAAGTGATCTGCCTACGGGATAATAATACCACAGGTGATACTGATGAAAGAGTACATTAAATGTTTCAGTTAGAAGTATTTGTATTTATTCATACGACAAAAAATTACATACTAACATTATTATATAAAGGACTATAAAACCCTAAAAGAGGTGAACTAAGCAAATGAAAAATTTTACATTTTGATGAGAATTCTACATAAACGTAGAGTCCCCTTTTAATATCCATATAAGTATAGATATCTATAGGTACTATAGATATCTATACTATTATTATAAAAAGGCATAACTTTTAAGTTAGTATGTTTTTAAATAATGGGTAATCTCTGGAACTATAGAATCGATTTTGAAAATTATTTCACTGATAGAAAGCTACATATCCTGAGTGCTAGATATCACACTAAAATTATAAACATGATAGTTTGGATGATTGTTTATTTGTTTGTTACTCAATCACTTCGGACCGGCTGAACCGATTTCGATTAAATTTGTATGCACGTAAATTAACACATAGGCTACTTTTTGTTGACAAACATCTCGTGCGAAGCCACTGGCAGAAGCTAGTAGACTATATTTTAGTTAAATTAGTAAGAGAAATTAGTTTTAGTAAGAATTCATAATATCTGTAATTCAAATCAGAAAAAACTGACAATCTGGCGGCCTTATCGGCATGCACTGGTGTGAAAATAATAATCTACATAAATAATACCAAACTAATTGATCTATAAAAAAGTCTGCTACACGATATGTATAAAGTGCCAATTATATCTCATAGATTTACGTTGTCATTTTAAACTTTTTTTACGCACGCTTGAATTGGGGAGTAAGCTGGTAAGCTGAGCGAGGAGAACGGAAGTTGAGAGGGAGATATAAGTTAGTGAAGATAGAAAAAGAAAGAGTTACGTTTCGTATGTAACTCTCTCTCTTTCTATATTCTACTGTAGGGGCAAGAGAGAGCAGTGCGCTCGCTCTTTTTCTTTCTCTCTTCCTCTCATAGACAGTGCATGAAATATAAATATATATCTCAGTCAGTCATTTGCGAGTTTGCTAGCATTACGCGAACGGTGTTTTCTTGATTATTTTTCGTAATTTCATTTCGTTCTTGAACAATTTTATAAATTAATATTTAGAAAAAGAAATTTACTTCACTCGTGTGGTCATTAGCACACTCGTTATTTTAAATACATTTTGGAGGTGGAACAAGCATGGCCCAGTTGATGTTAAGTGGTAACCATCGCCTATATTAATGTTTTTATTGACTCGTAGGTCACGCACCTTAGGAACGTAACCTACGATGCACTGCTCTGCGTCCATCAATTTGAGGCATATTGGTGTAAAGCAATGGTTCCCAACCAGGGGTCCGTGGACCACCAGTGGTCTGCAAAAACTAAAATATGGTCCGCGAATGATTTTAAATTTAGTGGTGAGCCGTTGGTCGCCGTGCCGTTGAGTCGTTTTGGTGTAAGAAAGCAATTTCTTATACTAAACTTCGAGAAATCGCCTTGCACTATTTTATGGTTTTCTCAACAACTTATCTGGTTCCCATAGTACAAGCTCTGCTTAATTTGGGGCTAGATAGCGCTGTGTGAAATGTCCAGCAATATTTATTTTTTATTTTTTTTATAGTTCAATAATACTACGTAAATAGACTAGTAAATATTTAATTACCTTTGGTCGGTCTTATGTCGTCGGTCCACCTTGTGGGGGGCCGGCCTACGCTGCGTCTTCCAGTCCGTGGTCTCCACTCGAGAACCTTTCTTCCCCAACGGTTATCGGTTCTACGAGCGATGTGGCCTGCCCATTGCCACTTCAACTTGCTAATTTTGAGAGCTATGTCGGCAACTTTAGTTCTTCTGCGGATTTCCTCATTGCGGATTTTGTCACGCAAAGAAACCCCGATCGCGGGGAGCCGTTGGGCGCAAACGGCTACCAACCGCTCTTTGTGGCGATCAAAGGGGGCGGCCTATGTTCAGCAGTGGACGTCTTTCGGCTGATGATGATGGTCTTATGTAATGTAACAAGAGTCAATGATTTGAAAAATCAATATTTACGAATAGAGTCTTAAATAATTTGTTATAGGTATAGGTACTTAGGTAAGTATAATGATATGTGTCTAGCTAGATCTAATATTCTAGCTATTGATAAAACTTAAAATTTCTGCCAATTATACCTTTGTACAATTATATTATCTGACATATTAGTTAGAGAGTTTATGATTCATGTATGAAATCAACCAGAAATGCCACGTCAGCTCGTTAAACGTCTGGGCCGTCAGTGACTTTAATTTATCTTCGGATCTCATAACCCTCTGCATAGTCCCCTGAGCGGCCTTAAGCCTTCCATAGTGAAGGGCCAGGGCCATAGTGAAGGACCTCATCTCTGTCATCCAACTTCAAATTATATGTTAGCCCAAATAATGCCCAATAAACTAACATGAGATGTGCGTCATTCATTAGCTATGTAGCGTTTCTTTATAATCCACGGAACGGAGAAGGTATGCGTATGCGTTTAGGGTGAGCAAGGGCGGATCCAGGGGGAGGGCAATGGGGGTCATGACTCCAACCCATGGGCTGGGTCCAGTACCTAGGTGGACCACTAATTAAAATTGTTAAACATAATGTTTTAAAATATTTTTTGTCACAATATAGATTTTATGTAAGTACCTTCAATATTTAATTAATTTAATTTAATATTTTGATTTGAAAAATTGATTTTGTTATTTAAATATAGGTATTTTTAAGTACAGTATGTAAGTACATTAATAAAATACCTACTTTTTACCTTAAAAATTCAATTATAGCTTCAAGATGTTTGTTCAAGAATCCATAATATCTTTCCTGTAGTTTCCTGTGGTTTTTCCGTATGTTTAGTGTATACAGTAGTTTAGATATCCGTTGTTAATATTAGTATGATTTCAATTTTGTTAGTAGGAATTCATGCAGTTTAAATAATCTTGAATTTAAATGTCAAAATAATTATACATAATCAATATTGTCTTTTACATATCATTTAATCAAAAATGTATAAAAACATTACTCACATAGTTGTTGAAGAAATAAATTCTTTGACTAGCGTTTCTTGCACGCGGAGCGCGTTGAAATCTTTTCTTAGGGACGTAGGTCTACGCGTCTACGAATGTGACTTAGCTACTGCGCGTGAGGTGTAGGTAGGAGGAGGTTGACATAACGAAGATAGTGAAAATTCAATAAAAATTATGTTCTTAATTTAATTTAAACATCATTAATTTTTACTGAGACTGTAATTAAAATATCTTCAAACAAAGATATCGTTCGCACGCACTTTTATCATAGAGAGAGTTGAACTCCCTTCTCAAGTTGAAACATATGTATCTGTATATTTTATTAGAGTTTCTAAGTGCGACATAACTTGTATAACATACTAGCTGTTGCGGCTTTGCACGCGTGGTTTGCCAATAAAAAGTAGCCTATATGTTAATCCAGGTTATGATCTACGTACATAACAAATTCCATCGCAATCGATTCAGCCGTTCCGGCGAGAAAGAGTAACAAACATCCATACATCCATACATACAAACTTTCGCGTTTATAATATTAGTAGGAAAATACATACCTATTTCTGCCGCCAAGCAGCACTGCTGTGTTGCGGTTTGAAGGGTATGGTTGACGCTGAAATTACAGGTACAAGAGGCTTTACACCTTTTTTTTATGTACTTATTTTATCTGTTAGTATAGTTTGCTATATGTATATACCTATATATTAGTCTATTTTATAAGTATATTAAGTATTAGGATTAAAACTACGTCATATTTTATTATACCCTAGAATATATGTGGAAATGTATCCTCTAAAGTACACAGCACTCCGTATCTTTGTACATTTCGCTCCACCCAAAGGTTACCTGGAAGAGATCGCTTTCAGCGATAAGGCCACCCATTGTATTGCCTTATTTTTTTAGCCTAGTACTCATTTTTGTATTATTTCTGTTTGTGTGGTAATTCAATAAAGAGTTATCTATCTATCTACACCTGTATGCCTCATGTTGATGGACGCAAGGCAGTGCAACATAGGGCACGTTTCTAGGGTGCGTGATCTACGAGGCGATGGTTAACACTTAATATCAGGTGGGCCACAAGCTTGCTCCATCTCCAAGTCGTATAAAATAAATAACTTTATTTCATTAATTTAAAATTTTATATAATAATTATATCAAGTATTATATATGTATATTACAATAGATATTACTTGCGTATCTATTCATCATCTCAGCCCGTTTGCACCCACGGTTGGGTATAGGCCTCTTTTTTATTACGCCATTCTTTCCGGTCCCTTGCAAGTCTCATCCATTGACACCCAGCTACGCTTTCAATATCATTCGACCATCGGGCTGGTGGTCTGCCTCTTGGCCTACGAGCATCTCTTGGCCACCACTCTGTAATCGCTTTCGTCCAACGCCCGTCATCCCTCCTAGCCAAGTGTCCAGCCCATCTCCACTTCAGCCCTCATACGTCCACAACCTTTGTGCGACGTCGGATTTCTACATTGGGTATGTGGTCCAAGAGTGATATACCGAGCATGGCACGCTCCATGCGTATCTATTATTGAAAAATAAATGGTACAGGAAAATGGCATTGCATCGCCATTGTCCAATTAATCTCTGATCTACATTGCATGTCAATACTATAATGGCTAAAATTAGGAAACCGTCATACTCATAATTACATAGCTCAAGCTCTGCTGACTGCTATAACGATCTGCGGCACCATAATGATATCAATTGAAAACCCTTTTATGGAGAAGTTCCATTATAATATGTAATTTAAATTATATTTTATGAAGTCGATTTGAAATTATCTATTCCCTATCATAGGTAACAATGAACATAAACAAGGTTTAGAAAAAAAAATATAATCTGATCACAATTGGTCTTATATTGATTCGTCCTATTTATAACGCTAATGTTTATGGCTCTTTATCTGTTTCCTGATAACTACAACGATTGAATATGTTTCTCTTAGGCAAGCGTGATCCATCGTAGAGCACATCATCGCTTACCATCGCGGTCAAACGCGAGCCGTAAAGCCGCCATCAGCCTTCACAACTGATAAAGGCTCTGTTTTTTGTATTAAATAGAAAAAAACATTAAAAAATATTAAATAAATATTTAGGTAGATGTAGAATGCCAACAACATTTCTACCACCGGATCTGAAAAAATAATAATTAAGGATTGCATTGATGCAAATAATAAAATTATCAAAACATTATACAAGGTCAAGGCGATTCCTCAAATAACCTCGTTAATTGGAAGTTAATGCATAAGTAACAACTTATTGAAACAGTAAAAATAGTTTATGTATTAGTATTTTTCAACTTTCGTGATCATTGTACATAATTATTGATTAAAACGGGTATTTATCGCGTATGTACCTTTTTTATTTGTTATCCCGACGTTTCGGCTGTGTTGCAACAGTCACCCATGACGACGACTGTTGCAACACAGCCGAAACGTTGGGATAACAAATAAAAAAGGTACATAACCGTTTTAATCAATATTTATGTAGGTTAGCTACTTACTTACCTTGTTACTACTAATGTCGGTCGGTAACATGAAATAACCTTCATTACGTCTACAATAAATACTAACAGCCAGTTTCTCAAACATTATACAGTTGACCCGCGGTAATTCAAAGTCAAAATCTTTTATTCATTAAAATCACAAGGATCACTTTGAAACGTCAATTTTACTGCCTGTTCCTTCGCGACCAAGCCAGGAAAGAAAGGCAAGAAAACAAGGCTGGTTGTTTTTTAATGATCCTTTTAGAATACATAACAATACAGGTAATAAATTACGTCTAAATTGTAACATTTTGAACGAGTTGGAGCAATTTCAATCCCAAGCTTCTCTATCATCTAAACAATCCGATATTTTATAGTAGGCTTTTTTATAAAGATTTTGTTTAATTGCGTTTTTAAATTTGTTAATTGTCAATTTTTGTACATCACTTGGGAGTTTATTATAAAAGCGAACACCTTGCCCTTTGAATGATTTACTAACTTTATGGAGTCTACAAAGGGCAACAGCGAGTTTATCTTTATTTCTAGTATTAAAATTATGATTATCGCTATTTTTTTAAACAAATTAATATTTTTGTGAACATACATTAGATTTTCATAGATGTATTGACAAGGGAATGTCATAATATTTATTTCTTTAAACTTATTGCGTAATCATTCTCTGGGGCCCATATTATAAATTGCATGAACAGCCCTCTTCTGCAGCACAAAAACGGTGTTTATATCTGCAGCACTCCCCCACAGCAGTATACCGTATTACATAATGCTGTGGAAGTAGCTGAAGTAAACTAGTCTAGCTGTGTCTACATCTGTAAAAAGACGGATCTTTTTGACTGCGTATGCCGCAGAACTAAGTCTCTTCGACAACTTATCAATGTGAGGGCCCCGTTGAAGCTTATTATCTAGGGTTATACCTAAGAATACGGTAGTGTCCACAAGAGCCAACTCCTCGTCTTTGATTATTATATCTGCTTTAACTTGTGTAACATTAGGTAGTATAAATCTAATAGTCTTTGTTTTCTTTTCATTTAGAAGTAGATTGTTTACATTGAACCATTTTACGACCTTAGAGTTTGCATTGTTTACATCGTCAAAATCGTTTTGTCGTCGCTTTAATTTAAATAAAAGTGACACGCGTCATCTGCAAACAGTACAACCTCATGATCGTCCCTTACAAGATGGGGAAGATCATTAATATATACTAAAAACAAAAATAATTCGGCCCTTGTCTAATACCCCCTCCTCTATAATATCGTTACATGCCTTTATCAGTGTATACAAAGGTTTATTACCACTTTTACAAGTATCTATGTAAGTTCCTAATGCAATTAAATATTTATAATTGTTACCTATTGACAAACATACCAATTTATAATTCAAATTAGGTATTATAATAAATTATATGACAATGTCCACCTACAGCAGCTATAATCTTAAGTACATACTTATTAATCAGTGTTTAGATGTTTAAATGTAAATGTATATAAAATGCTTGTCTGTTTCTGGCACTTCCAAAATTATGGTGCAATTAGCTACTTAGATAAAGCCTATGTAATTGACGTAACCAAATGTTCTATTGTATCCCTACGGTTTGAATAAATGAGCATGAGTATTTGTCAGATTGCAAGGTACCCTTTTCATAAAGGTTTCTGACTACAAGGGGTGGACTATAGAACACAGTAAGTACTCTCAAGTCCGACAAATTCGATAATCCGGCACCGCCTTGCAAAACGTTTGACGTATTACCGCGGTACTTACAAACTAATCATTGGTAAAATTAATTTGATAGCTTTCACTCTAAAACGATGTCGGTCATCATTCTGAATAGGTTTGATTTAAATTGAATATTTATTTTGATTTGTGGGCGTACCAAGACCACAATGACCAGGGTTGGCAATGCTTACAACATTTGTTTAAAACAAGTGTTTAAAACACTGTATACAACACTGAAAAAAATTACATCTGTTTAAAACACGTTTTAAAACATTTTGTTTTAAACTGTTAAAACTTTTTATAAGCATAGCAACATTATAATTTTGAGGTAAATTTTATTTGTGATGGCAACTCTGAATTTTGAATTCGGGGAATCCCCTAGACTCGGATTATTCTAGCTGGCAGACTACAGTCTACAATAGCCAATAAGTGAACGAACGAATAAGGTGTATTCTACTGTTGTGGTGTGGGTAAATGAGAAAGGGATGAAGATAGTTCGCTCCGATTACACTGCGGTGTTTTCGCTGTTGTTATTATTAAATTGTTCAGTGTAAACTAGACTATAGTGAGTGAGTGATTGATAAATAATCCGATTTATTTTCGTTTAGTATCATTGTTTGATTTGATTTATAAAGGCCTGGTTCTGTCTGCCCTTCCAAAAGAAAGACCTTCAACTTACTTACCCCAATCACTAAATAATTCAATTATGTATATGTTTTAAACATGTTTTAAACAAATCAATTAAAACATTTATGAAAATGGATTTGAAACATGTTGTTTTTGTTTTCTGAATTAAACATGATGTTTTGTTCCTTTTAAAAAACTGTTTTTTTCCAACCCTGACTATGACCACCTAAGTCAAAGGTTTTGTCTACGATACAATGGTAAAGGAGACAAAAAGAAAGGAATTAAGTTTTAGTTTTTATATATTTATTATTTACTTATATGAGAAAAAGATTTGATATCTAGTACCTATCTAAGAAGGAGGACAAACGGAGCGAGACCAAAGTGACTCAAGTGATAACTAAAACGAAAACACTAAAATGGAAATTGGCAGGACATACACAAAGAGGTATCGCGATACGTGGACGCTGACGCAGGAGGATGTGTACAGGTTAAGAGTTGCACAAAGAGCCATGGAGCGTACCATGCTCGGCATCAGACTGTTAGATGGAGTTCCAAACATTGAGATCCGTAGACGAACGAAGGTTCATGACGTTGGGATTCGAGTTATGGACAAGAGGAGCAAGAGAGTTACAGTTTGGTAACCCCCAATCTCTCCCCAATCAACTCCAATCAAGGGAGTAGAATCAGGTCATGCTTACTATAAATATTCATTGTTCTCCAAAATAATCGTGTAAGTTTACCAAAGTGAATTCAATCGGTGAAAGATTTAAAATTCAGTCACAAGATTTCACGCGGACCAACATACATACATTGCAAGTTAATAAAAGGCTTGTAAAATGGGTTATTTCACTGCATTTTCTTAAAAAAAACCAAAGTTTTTAATCGAATTGTCATATTAAAATAAAGATAACATACCTATTATACATAAATCTATTTCAAAGATTCCAAGATAAATAACCAAAATGTATTACACATTTGCAGGTACAGATAATATTTAATTAGGGTTATAAAGTATTTTTAATTTTAATACTTCCCTGAAGTAGGTACCTACCTGAGAAATGCCGTCAAAGTAACATAAACAACATAAATGCATGCTCATTTGTTAAGTATTGGTTCATGTGATGTCAAAGTGCATAGCGTAACCACGTTTGCGTAGCCACTCGCTTTCACTTCTTACACATCATCGACTTATATCATACGATTAAACACGTTCCTGTTCCGTTTTCTAAACACCACTGCGTAAGCGGCAATTACGCCGGTTCTCGTTCATCGAGAAAGAGCAATGGATATCGAGCGATCTTATAATCACGTTCACGGGTTGACGAAACTTGAGGTCACGAGATGGATTCAAGTGAAAGTCTTGATATATACAGAATAATTACCAAAAACTTAAACCTAGTCTGACCGGAAATTATACAACAGAAGAGGAAAATGCCTCTGTTTTTAAGTGGAATTCAGTTTACTATTTATTGTAGTACCTATAGATACCTATATTTTAATTCCATAAAAGGCATTGCCATTATTTGCCACTAGCCGACCAATCCGCAGCTTCGCACGCGTAGTTTTTCAATAAAAACATTACCCTCCTTCTGTGCAGTTGGGTAAAAAGTAGCCTATGTCACCCGAGGATAGTGTAGCTTCCCAACAGTGAAAGAATTTTTTAAATCGGTCCAGTAGTTTCGGAGCCTACTCAATACAAATAAACGAATCTTTCCTCTTTATAATATTACTAGCTGTTGCCAGCGGCTTCGCACGCGTGGTTTGCCAATAAAAAGTAGCCTATATTTTAATCCAGGTTATAATCTACGTACATACCAAATTTCATCGCAATCGGTTCAGCCGTTCCGGCTTGAAAGAGTAACCAACATCCATACATACAAACTTTCGCGTTTATAATATTATATAGTAGGATTAGTATTACTAGTTGACCAATCCGCAGCACTGCACGTGTAGTTTTTCAATAAAAACAATACCCTCCTTCTGCGCAGTTGGGTAAAAAGTAGCCTATGTCACCCGGGGATAGTGTAGCTTTTCAACAGTGAAAGATTTTTTTTAAATTGGTCCAGTATTTTCGGAGCCTATTCAATATAAACAACAAACAAACAAATCTTTCAAAATAAAATTAAAAAAAACGTTTCGTGATAAATCCCTTCTTTATGATTGAAATAAATTACGAAAGTTTTCTAAGTTACAATAATGCGTTCAGGGCGTTGTTGGGGCTGCCGCGCTTCTGTAGCGCATCGGGAATGTTCGCGGAGGCGCGAGTAGACGGGTTCTCAAAATACTGCGCAAGAGAACGGCGTCCCTGATGCGCAGTGTGCGCGGCAGCCCCAACAGCTACCGACAACTCATTGCAGGGAGGCTGGATTTTGATTGTTCCTTCATGGAACGCTGGACGAGAACGCACCTAAATCTAAATTAAATTGAATCTAAATATTATAAGTATCATTCAAATATAATGCAGTAAAATGCAGGTCAGTGTGTAGAGTTTGTCTACATTTATACAAAAGACGAAAGTAATCTCAAATTATAATCGGTTTCGAATCACCTGCTCCACACCTCTAGCGCACAAACGCTTATTTATGTGGCGAGATAAAATAAATAAATACCTCCATTGAAACTGCAGTTTAACGGAAGTCGGTGACTATTAACCACGCAGAACATCAAAATGTTCTTTCACCTTTCACACGCCGCCGCCGCGGCCTTCTGTGAAACCGATGGTATACAGACTACTTTCATTAGTAGCTATTGTTTGAACACCTTCTGGGGAAGGGAGTCTCTTAAAAGGGGACCCTAAAGAGGCCTGAAAAAAATCTGTTTGTAATAAATAGAACAGAGTGGCTCTTTCCAAGTGTACTTGACGTGTGTTTGGCGACCTCTGTGGTGCAGTGGGCGAATAGCCAGCTGAGTCGCAGGAGGTAGCGGTTTCGATTCCCGCCGTGGAACAAATGTTTGCATGATCTGCAGTTATTTGTTCCGGGTCTGGTTGTTTCTCTATATATTATAAGTATATATTTACAAAAAAAAAGGTATATAAGTATTCTATCAGTTATCTGGTTCCCATAGTACAAGCTCTGCTTAGTTTGGGGCTAGATAGCGCTGAGTGAAATGTCCAGCAATATTTTTTTTGTTTTTATTTACTAATATGCGCACGTCACAGCGTCTAAAATTTCCGTTACGTTTAAGTTCTAGTCAGAGTTGCTGCCAATAACCTTTAGTCTTTTGTGGCGTTAGGATGGCATATCAAAAGTGGCGACTTTGAATGAATCATCATGTTTCATCAAACCTTGTATGCAAATCATAATGTGTTTCTCTATTATTCGTAACATTTTGTATGAGTTGGAAGTGAAACCTACATATTTTAAAAACTTTTATTGCTAGAACCATCATCGTTAGAACGCATTCAAACCACCCTAATGCGTTGTGCGTGCGTGATTGTGTATTTCGAACCCACAATCATCTGAAGTCGGGGTCACCAGCCACAACACCATTGTTTTCATAGCGGTTGGAAAAGTAATTTCATCCAGTTTTCTATTTCGCGGCGCATTTAACAGCCAGATACGATTTCGACGCTAATTGCCGCTGATTGCCGCGGCTTACAAAAGAAAGTTCCACTGAACGTAATTTACATAATACCGAACCGGTTCCGTATTGAATGCAGATCGGACTCATCTCGTAACTCTAAATATAATAACAAGCATATCACAAAGTATATTAGTGTGGTTGTAATAGGTAGACGATATTGTATGGAATGAAAGAAGAAAGAAAGAAAATTGCGTTTATAAACATAACTATGATGTTGAATACATGCTCTTATATAATAATAATAAAGCCTTTATTAACAATCTTAAATACACATTACATATTTCTACTTAGTACTACAAAATTTGTTTATGTATAGATATAAAATACAATAGGTTCAGATTAGAGCCCGGTTTTTTGATTGTCTTGCTTTTCAGCATAGGCCTCCCCGAGTGTTCTCCACAAAGATCTTGATCGATGGATTGACGACCTCCGTGGCGCAGTGGGCGAATAGCCGGCTGAGACGCAGGAGGTAGCGGGTTCGATTCCCGCCGCGGAACAAATGTTTGCATGATCTACAGATATTTGTTCCGGGTCTGGTTGTTTTTCTGTATATTATAAGTATGTATTTACAAAAAAAAGTATATAAGTATTCTATCAGTTATCTGGTTCCCATAATACAAGCTCTGCTTAGTTTGGGGCTAGATAGCGCTGTGTGAATTTTCCAGCAATATTATATTTATTATCTATCTCTTGCTTTTTTCGCCCAAGTCGTTCCCGCCACTTTTTTAATATCATCTTCCCATCTACGATACTGTCTACCTTTACTTCTCGTTTTATATCTAGGGCACCATTCTGTCACTTCTTTTGCCCATTTTTCCGTCTTATTTCTTACTAGATGCCCAGTCCATTTCCATTTTAGTTGTTGGATTCCGTATTTAATATCTATAATGTTGGTCTGTTTTCTTATTGTTGTTAATCTAACTGTGTCTTTTAATGTTATGTTTAGTATAGATACTTCTTTCCATTCTGTGTTGACAAGTTTCTAATGATTTTATGTTTTTATTTGTGTAACTCCATGTCTGAAATCCGTAGCTCATGCTTGGCAGGATACATGTATTAAATATTTTCTTTTTTCCTTTGATTGGTGTATCCGAATTTTTCATGACATCTTTTAGAGCCCAGTATCTTTTCCACCCTATGTTTATTCTATCATTAATTTATTTTCTTGTGAGGTCTATGGGAGATATTATTTGGCCTAGGTATGTATACTCGTTTACATATTCCAATTCAGTAACGTTTTTATATAGATAACTATCAAAGATATTCAATAAACATGAGAGACTTCCACACTTGTCGTTGTACTACTCTTAGATTCTCTAACAGCTCCTTATTTGTATTTGTTTTAATATGTGGCAAAGTACTACTCTAAAATAGTTAAGCTATTGACACGAAAAAAGAAGAAGAATATGTGGATAACGCTGTGAGCCGTGTGGGCTATAAATTAATACATTATAAATTCCCAGAATGTACCAATATGTATGGTATTTAAGCGATATAATGAAGTTGTTTGTTATACCTTAATAAATAAAAAATAATAATAAACGCATTAACTTTCTTTGTATCTTTGTTATCTTCTTTCTGTGTGTATTACAGTAGACATTCTAGAAACGGGAGCCTTTTATTTTGAAGACAATTTATATAGAACTCGTCTGGTGGCAACTAGCAGCTCTATAAGTTGAGTGAAAGACGCAACCGCGGCCGTCTTGCCTGGGTTAGGGATTTAGATGAAGGGAACGATTTGCTCAGCACCCATAGGTACCATCTTTTCAGCTAACCCTTCAAGTCATCTAAAAAAGTATTCCCAAGTCTTGGACACCATTCTAAACTACACCAAGTCATCCAAAAAGTTTTCCCAAGATTTGGAAACCATTCTAAACTACACCAAGTCATCCACAAAATTTTCCTTTGACTTGGACACCGTTCTAAACTACACCAAGACATCCAAAAAGTTTTCCCATGACTTGGAAACCATTCTAAACTACACCAAGTCATGCAAAAAGTTTTCCCAAGACTTGGACACCATTCTAAACTACAACAAGTCATCCAAAAAGTTTTCCCAATACTTAGAAACCATTCTAAACTACACCAAGTCATGCAAAAAGTTTTCCCAAGACTTGGATACCATTCTAAACTACACCAAGTCATGCAAAAAGTTTTCCCAAGATTTGGAGACCGTTCTTAACTACAACAAGTCATCCAAAAAGTTTTCCCAAGAATTGGACACTCTTCTAAACTACAACAAGTCATGCAAAAAGTTTTCCCAAGACTTGGACACCATTCTAAACTACAACAAGTCATCCAAAAAGTTTTCCCAAGACTAGGAAACCATTCTAAACTACACCAAGTCATGCAAAAAGTTTTCCCAAGACTTGGATACCATTCTTAACTACACCAAGTCATGCAAAAAGTTTTCCCAAGACTTGAATACCATTCTAAACTACACCAAGTCATGCAAAAAGTTTTCCCAAGACTTGGATACCATTCTAAACTACACCAAGTCATGCAAAAAGTTTTCCCAAGACTTGGACACCATTCTAAACTACAACAAGTCATCCAAAAAGTTTTCCCAAGACTTGGAAACCCTTCTAAACTACACCAAGTCATGCAAAAAGTTTTTCCAAGACTTGGATACCATTCTAAACTACACCAAAACATGCAAAAAAAATTCCCAAGATTTGGACACCGTTCTTAACTATGACAAGTCATCCAAAAAGTTTTCCCAAGAATTGGACACCCTTCTAAACTACACCAAAATAGTAAAATTCCAGCTTCCAGCTAGTTTCGATGAACGGTATTAACGACAATACAATGCTATGAGTTGTATTGTCGTTAATACCGTTCATACTCGTAGAAAGCGCGGAATACCCCGACTTACATGGCTGGCTGTAATAAAGAAAGACCTGGACAATGACAATATAGACCCAATGACGATCCAGAAAAGACACATCTGGAGACAAGTGATTAGGAGAGCCGACCCCAAATAAAAATGGAAGAAGCCGTGAAGAAGAAGAGAAGACAATGCTATGAGTTGATTGGAGTAGAATGCCAAAACATATTCCAATATGGTGTCGTTATGTTTTTAAAATTTTATAACGTGTATTGACCCCCAGACTTACTTGTATTCTACATCGACATTTTGATACTGTAATTATCTTTAATAGGTACTTATAAGGATAGCAATAGGTTTTAAAAAATTGCTCTACATTACATGTAAAGTAAGTTACGTACTCTACTATAGTCGGATTGTATGTAAACAGGGCATTAGTGTATGCAATGTGCACTACTTTACTTACTGATAGTGAATGTATTGACATGGTATAACAAAGAGTGAAAAGAGAACATGGGAAAGTTATTTTGTGTCGATAATAGACGGTATTGCAAGTCATAAGGTCCTGTGCAGTGAACACGTCGTACAGGGCTCAAAAAGCAGGTTGCAGCATTTATCAAAGCTATTTGTAAGGCGTACTACGGTTCCGAAAAGGCGCATTATGTGCGAGTATAAAATACGCCGTGTGCAACAGTATGCGTAGGCATTAACTACTACCTCAGATATAGCTTAATAAAATGCTATATCAGTAACACTTTGTAATCAATATAATGTCAAAGCTGAGGATTTAAGATAAGTATACACTATGTAAAGCTAAAACACAATTCCTTATTTTCTCGATAAAATCCAAAACATACAATGAACCCGTAGTCTATACTAGTAATATTAAAAAGAGGAAAGATTAGTATTTTTGTGTGTATGTTTATAATGAATAAACTCAAAAACTACTCTGCCGATTTCAAAAACTCTTTCACCATTGGAAAGCTAGATTTACCTTGAGTAACATAGGCTACGTTTTACTCAACTCCGCAAATGAGGGTAATGTTTTTATTAAAAATTACGCGTGCGTAGCTGTGGATTAGTCAGCTAGTATTCATTAAATATACCTAGTCAGGTCATAAGTATTGTCACACAGTAAAAACTTTTCTTTTGAGAATGCTGACCACAAATAAATTTATAGAATTCGAATTTCGAATTGTTCATGAAAATAAAAATGTATACTTTTTAGAATTTAACTCATTTTTAAATATGGAGTGGACGCTTAAAGAAGACCGTGTTGCAGTTATTGCGTTGCATCGTTGCGGTTACGCGCCAATTACGCGCCAATTAAAATTTTTGACATACTGAAAAATTTGAATATAATCAAAAGATTCGTTTATCGCACCATCAAACGATACAATGAAGACTCTAGTGTATATGACAGGTCAAGAAGTGGTCGCCCTCGGTCTGTGAGGACTCCAACAGTGATAAAAGCTGTGAAGGCGCGAATCCAAAGAAATCCCAAACGTAAGCAGAAACTGTTGGCCCTTCAGATGGGGTTAAGCAGAACCACGGTGAAAAGGGTGTTAAATGAAGACTTAGGGCTTCGGGCATATCGAAGAAAAAACAGGACATCGTTTGAATGCTCGTCTAATGGACCTGAGACTGAAGATATGCCGCGCTTTGTTGAAGCGGTACGCGGGAAAAAAATATCGGGAAATTCTTTTTTCGGATGAAAAATTTTTTACCGTAGAAGAGAGCTACAACAAACAAAATGATAAGGTGTACGCACACAGTAGTGAAGAAGCGAGCAACCGTATTCCGCGTGTCCAACGAGGTCATTTTCCATCCTCGCTCATGGTATGGTTGGGAGTTTCTTATTGGGGCTTAACAGAGGTACATTTTTGTGAGAAAGGTGTAAAAACGAATGCAGTTGTGTATCAAAATACAGTCCTGACGAACCTTGTGGAACCTGTTTCTCATACCATGTTCAATAACAGGCACTGGGTATTCCAACAAGATTCGGCGCCAGCTCATAGAGCGAAGAGCACACAAGACTGGCTGGCGGCGCGTGAAATCGACTTCAGCCGGCACGAAGACTGGCCCTCCTCCAGTCCAGATTTGAATCCGTTAGATTACAAGATATGGCAACGCTTGGAGAAAAAGGCGTGATCAAAGCCTCATCCCAATTTGGAGTCTCTCAAGACATCCTTGATTAAGGCAGCCGCCGATATTGACATGGACCTCGTTCGTGCTGCGATAGACGACTGGCCGCGCAGATTGAAGGCCTGTATTCAAAATCACGGAGGTCATTTTGAATAAACTTTAGTGTCATAAGAATCTATGTTTTGTTAAGTACATTTTGATATATAAATGGTTACATAATGAATAAACTTGTTTCAATTATTTTATATTAAACATGTGACAGAATTTATGACCTGACTAGGTATAGTTGAGATCAATCATTATTTACTCGTATAATGATTGATAATTTATAATACGCGTATTTTAACATAGGGTAACGTACAGGTGGACAGGTGTGGGTTATTAAAAGTCCCTTTATTACAAGGCGCTTCCGAATATCTACGTTAACATGAAAGGGGGTCATTGCCTTTCCTTACAAGAACAATGCTTTTTCTATGACTTACTTTTTAAGATTAGTCGGAACAACGAGCTACATAAGTAAAATTAAAAACTGAAATCCGAGTATGTAATACCTATGTCAATGGTAGCCTACATCACCTGAACGAATCGATTGCCATGACTGACACATTCATCGAATTCTGATGAGTAGTTTAGGGGCTACGGTGGAACATACATCCATATATAAATATATATTATGCCTTCAATGAAAAATAACCTAAGACTTAGTTATGTAAGAACCAGAGCCCTACGAGTTCTTCGTGAATTACTTTTTGAGTCTTTCCTTGTTTTGTGAGGATTTTTATCACAGCGCGATGCTCGATTTTTTTCAACATTGTCGTATCAGTCATCGTAGTTGCCTTTCCGAAATGATATTTTGAATACTAATGGCGACATTCAAATAAAATTTTGTATTTATACCCTCAATGAGTGTCATAAACTAATGAGATAATTTAATTACCCTCGTATATTACCCCGATACCGAGAATACATTGAACGCCCCTCGTATGTATACTTTGAAACCTTTCTGCTAATAAATAAATATTTTATAGACTTCTAAAAACATAACCATTCCTTATGGCTTTGCCGCAGTCGGGTAAAAAGAGAGACAGATACGAAAGGACTTTAATATACTAGAGTGAATACCTCCGGGATCTTCGTGCTCCATCTAAGAATTCTACGACAACATCATCACTTAGGTACCTACATATGTGAAACTGAGGCCAAACGAGTTATCTTTGTTAAAAAAACTAAGTGATAAATCGAAAGTAGGTAGTATAATGGGCGGCTTTTTGATGTTTAACGACCACATATTCCACGGCAATAAAATACTTTAGTACCTTCACAAAATCACTTTGCTTTGCTCGACCACACGTCGTCTTTTGTTGTGGTCTGAAAATAATTGATTCACAATTTAATTTGTTATTCCGCAGTCGCACCCATGCCTGCCCATAAGTGACTTCAAATGACAATGACCCTATAGATGAGAATACCTGACCTACCTAGAATACCGTATGACCTACCTTTGTCCTCGCTATGCAGATTGCTTTTGCATGGTGTGTGTATGTTAGCCAGAAATTTACTGTTATGATTGTACCACACAATCCCGACAGACATAATCTCAATGCACGCTTGACCGACAGCGACAGTTAATGTTTTCGACCTGCTGTAGACCGATAGAACACAATGATTGTACTATACAATCCCGACAGACAGAATCTCAATGAACGCTAGACCGACAGTTAATTTTTTCTTTCTGTTGTAGCCCGACAGAACACAATGATTGTACCACGCAATCCCGACAGATAGAACCTCAATGAACGCTAGACCGACAGTTAATTTTTTCAACTTGCTGTAGATCGACAGAACACAATGATTGTACCTCGCAATCCTGGCACGTTTTTTAGAGTATAATAATAAGGATATAATGTATTAACTTGTAATAAATACATATAAAAAAAATCCCGACAGACAGAATCTCGACGAACGCTAGACCGTCAGTTAATTTTCTCGACCTGCTGTAGACCGACAGAATCAAATTTATCTCGACAGAACTCTTACTCTATCCCGACTCAGTTCTACCAACTAAACTCTAGAACTCTAGATCGATGGTTATACCCATGGAAAGAAAATTTCGTAAATGTTTCAAGAAATCTTGGAATTCTTGGACTTTGTATTGAACTGAAAAATTGTTTTAACGGTGCAAAAAGAGTTGAATTAATAATTAATGATTTCAACTGGTATTTATCGCGTCTGTACCTTTTTTATTTGTTATCCCGACTTCGACTGTGTTGCAATAGTCGTGATCGCGGGCATCCTTTCGGGTGTTGAATTCAGTTAGATATATTCGGCTGTTTTAACTGGAAACACTTTTTTAGCAAATGGGTCTTGTATAAAAAAACACAGTTTCATAAAGTCGTAGAAAAATAATGTACTTATAAGTGAGGACAATTTCTAGATGATCTTTTCATACATATTCTGAAGCACCTTGCAGATAAATAGACCGTAAAAGTGGCGTAGGTTGTGTGATCAAAAGGTCACTGTTTAGGAGCGCTGGAGGAAGACTGGTTTGTTGTTGATTCTTTACGGTAAGAAGGTACCTACACTCAGCGACATTATTTAAAAACTAATTGTGATCTTTAAGCCCTAATAAATGTACCGGAATAAGTACATGGAACTTTTTGCGAATTAAATCAGTGAAGTCATGTAGAGGAATTTGTAAAAATTTTGTGTATTTTCGAACAACTTGACGTCAAGTAAGAACCTTCTGTGATTGACCTAAATATCGCCTAAACTACAGTATCACTATTTTTCTACTTTGCGGTACTATTTATCAGTATTTCAGCACAGTTTTTTGGCATAGTTGAAACCACCAAATTCCATGGTGAGTCTTCCAATTTGATGGAGACCAATAAAATTACATTTAAAATTAAAATTAAAATTGAAAGAAAATTTCGTAAATGTTTCAAGAAATCTTGGAATTCTTGGACTTTGTATTGAACTGAAAAATTGTTTTAACGGTGCAAAAAGAGTTGAATTAATAATTAATGATTTCAACTGGTATTTATCGCGTCTGTACCTTTTTTATTTGTTATCCCGACTTCGACTGTGTTGCAATAGTCGTGATCGCGGGCATCCTTTCGGGTGTTGAATTCAGTTAGATATATTCGGCTGTTTTAACTGGAAACACTTTTTTAGCAAATGGGTCTTGTATAAAAAAACACAGTTTCATAAAGTCGTAGAAAAATAATGTACTTATAAGTGAGGACAATTTCTAGATGATCTTTTCATACATATTCTGAAGCACCTTGCAGATAAATAGACCGTAAAAGTGGCGTAGGTTGTGTGATCAAAAGGTCACTGTTTAGGAGCGCTGGAGGAAGACTGGTTTGTTGTTGATTCTTTACGGTAAGAAGGTACCTACACTCAGCGACATTATTTAAAAACTAATTGTGATCTTTAAGCCCTAATAAATGTACCGGAATAAGTACATGGAACTTTTTGCGAATTAAATCAGTGAAGTCATGTAGAGGAATTTGTAAAAATTTTGTGTATTTTCGAACAACTTGACGTCAAGTAAGAACCTTCTGTGATTGACCTAAATATCGCCTAAACTACAGTATCACTATTTTTCTACTTTGCGGTACTATTTATCAGTATTTCAGCACAGTTTTTTGGCATAGTTGAAACCACCAAATTCCATGGTGAGTCTTCCAATTTGATGGAGACCAATAAAATTACATTTAAAATTAAAATTTGCGCTCTAGATTAGATAGATATAGACATTTATATCGACACAAGTAACAAATACATAGAAACTACATACAGTATCCACTGTATGTAGTTTCTATGTATTTGTTACAAGTATAGACAAACAATTAAATAGCGATAATTAAAAACACGTTAACATATACAATAAAATATAAGTAAAACAAAAGATACGTACCGAGTCACTATGAGCTCTGCGCCGAAAAAGGAGAATGGCTCAGCATTATGCTGAACAATACACTTATTGCTCAACGCTGGTTTTCAGCCATCAAACCTGCATTAACGTCACGGACGTTAGTTAAAGTGCCTTATTTAAAAAAAAACAATATAATAACAAAAAGAATAACACAAGTTGCCTGCCCAACCAATGTCTACTGCCCTACCTAAGATGGCGAGTATATATGTTAAGGTGATATATGTTTAAATGCCAGTTGGAACCGTCCGAACACAGAAAAACCCTCCGTCGTCCGAGACACGTTCTCGGAGACCCGGATGACGAAATCACTTCCGCTAATGCGGGTGAGTCATCCACATTAGACAGAGCAAACACTCCACAAATACACCGACCTCGCCGGCGAGGTCGACGAGTCCCTTTAGTCGCCGCCTACACAAGATACAAGCACGTACCCGGGCGTTTCTCTCCTATCCCCGTCCCGGCAACAGCCCAAGCCGAGGTTCGTACCTAAGTGGTACACTTGCGCTAGTTGTCTCATCAAAAAAATTAAATTATAGGGCTGAGCGCCTTCTGCGCTCGCCAAAAGCTCGGTTAAGCTGCAACGGCCTCAGAGGCCAACAGCGAGATAAGTCCATTCGAAGAAAAAAAACTAAATGGCAGTGTAGTAAAACGCAGCCAACAATAAAGTTATTAGTTCTTTTAATTATTATAAGTTATAATTATTTGTTCTGGGTCTGGTTGTATCTCTATATATTATAAGTATGTATTTACAAAAAATGTATATAAGTATTCTATCAGTTATCTGGTTCCCATAGTACAAGCTCTGCTTAGTTTGGAGCTAGATAGCGCTGTGTGAAATGTCCAGCAATATTTATTATTTATTTATTATTATTATAAATAAAAATAATACAAAAATAAAAACAAATAATAAGGGCACAAGGTTAGACTGTAGAATATTATACTATAGATAAGTACATAGCATGAAGGTATTGGAGATGATGAGGAAAAGAGGAACATGCCTGTTTAATATTTTTCCAGCTTTGTTAATCAGAAACAAACATTAATCTTGGTGTATTTTTAGCCAGTTACCATTTTATAAATCACGCATGGCTTGCAGCAGACAGAAGTACTCGTAATTGTATAGAAACCATCAATTCATACAAAATGCTTACAACCTAAATTACCAGCTGGTATTATAGACTATGGAGCTAGTCACTAGCTACATTGTGTTCGTATCTATAGCCACAATAGCCAGCCAACTGAGGAATGGAGGCGGTATTGCCACGTCTTCGTTCCAGTTCACCGGACATGACCGACATTATTGAAAAGTGGTGACCTTTTTTAAGTACTTTGCAGCTTATTACAACCTTGTATAATATTATCATAACTGTGATACAAGCATGTACACACGGCTAGACATCAAGCTATAAATTTCCAGTATTAGCTGACATCGCATTGTGTAGGCTTTTCGTAGAATGAGAGGTCAGCTTATACTGGAATTGTATAGCTTGATATGTAGCCGTGTATACAAGTGAAATAGAGAATTTGACAGCTGGCTGTCAAAGTAAAATGTCATCAACTTATTAGCCTTTTCCGACACTACGCCATTGGCGTCTATTGTCATCGCCACTTGTGTATGCCTACGTTACTTTACACAAAGAAAAAAAAACACTAAGTCCTGTCTATCTTCTAAGATCGTCGTCGGTGTTATGTAAAATAGTGAGTTCATCTATCTATCTAGGTATCTGACATAAAATGTATGCTTTCACAATTTATATTGGTAAATGAATAAATACCTACATTTATTATCATGCTTAATAATTAATGTTGTCGAAATGTCTATATTTGCATGGATTTAATTGAATTTGTTGGAGCAGAAAAACGGAGCCAATTTGGCAAGACATTTCTTAATTGCAACGCAAATTAAAGGTAGGTTATGCTGATATTTTCGCTGCAATCGAGTGTTTCTCAAGAAGTTGTTATTTATTTTACATAATTATAACAGAATGCCTTGGAACATACATGTACTCCCAACAGGGGGTGATTTTAACCATAAATATATATAAGTAGGTAACTATTAAAAAATATTTGCTTCATCTTTTCTTGTTAGCACAAGTGAGGAGTGGAACTCACCTCCGGCGTATGTTTTTCCAAACCAGTATAATCTTGGTCTTCAAGTCCAGAGTGAATAGGTTCTTTCTAGGCAAGCGTGCTCCATCTTCGATCACACCTTCACTTACCATCAGGTGAGGTAGTGGTCAAGCGCTTGGCTCAATAAATAAAATCAATAAAAAAAAATATGTTAGACGTCACAAATCTTTATAGCACGCCTCATTAGCAGCTGGGGGTTTTTTTAGAGATTTAGTAAAGTTTGAATTTGGCCAAAAGAGCAACGAACTACACATTTTTACGCAAAGTTTTATTTTTTTAGATGAAAAATATCGAGTTTGGAAAAATTCCTAGACCTTGTGAGAAGAAAGAGGAGTCTTTGTCAAGAATAATGTTTGGTTTAGAACACATATACTGGACTTCCCTGTATACAAATGGAATGCTACGAGTACTTTTAATGTAAAAAAAATCAGATCCTACCTAGGCACTCTTGAATTGCCATTCAGCATTCAGCAAGAGCATATGTATAAAAAATCACCTTATACATATATATATACCTAGTCAGGTCATAAGTATTGTCACACAGTAAAAACTTTTCTTTTAGAATGCTGACCACAAAAAAGTTTAGAGAATTCGAATTTCGAATTGTTCATGAAAGTAAAAATGTATACTTTTTAGAATTTTACTCATTTTTAAATATGGAGTGGACGCTTAAAGAAGACCGTGTTGCAGTTATTGCGTTGCATCGTTGCGGTTACGCGCCAATTCAAATTTTTGACATACTGAAAAATTTGAATATAACCTAAAGACTCGTTTATCGCACCATCAAACGATACAATGAAGACTCTAGTGTAGATGACAGGTCAAGAAGTGGTCGCCCTCGGTCTGTTAGGACTCCAGTAGTGATAAAAGCTGTGAAGGCGCGAATTCAAAGAAATCCCAAACGTAAGCAGAAACTGTTGGCCCTTCAGATGGGGTTAAGCAGAACCACGGTGAAAATGGTGTTAAATGAAGACTTAGGGCTTCGGGCATATCGAAGAAAAACAGGACATCGTTTGAATGCTCGTCTAATGGACCTGAGACTGAAGAGATGCCGCGCTTTGTTGAAGCGGTACGCGGGAAAAAAATATCGGGAAATTCTTTTATCGGATGAAAAAATTTTTACCGTAGAAGAGAGCTACAACAAACAAAATGATAAGGGGTACGCACACAGTAGTGAAGAAGCGAGCAACCGTATTCCGCGTGTCCAACGAGGTAATTTTCCATCCTCGCTCATGGTATGGTTGGGAGTTTCTTATTGGGGCTTAACATAGGTACATTTTTGTGAGAAAGGTGTAAAAACGAATGCAGTTGTGTATCAAAATACAGTCCTGACGAACTTTGTGGAACCTGTTTCTCATACCATGTTCAATAACAGGCACTGGGTATTCCAACAAGATTCGGCGCCAGCTCATAGAGCGAAGAGCACACAAGACTGGCTGGCGGTGCGTGAAATCGACTTCATCCGGCACGAAGACTGGCCCTCCTCCAGTCCAGATTTAAATCCGTTAGATTACAAGATATGGCAACACTTGGAGGAAAAGGCGTGCTCAAAGCCTCATCCCAATTTGGAGTCACTCAAGACATCCTTGATTAAGGCAGCCGCCGATATTGACATGGACCTCGTTCGTGCTACGATAGACGACTGGCCGCGCAGATTGAAGGCCTGTATTCAAAATCACGGAGGTCATTTTGAATAAACTTTAGTGTTATAAGAATCTATGTTTTGTTAAGTTCATTTTGGTATATAAATGGTTACATAATGAATAAACTTGTTTCAATTATTTTATATTAAACATGTGACAGAATTTATGACCTGACTAGGTAGATATACAGTGGTGGTCATATAATTACAGACACTGGAAGCATATTAAAATAACTAAGCTATTCCTCTGTACATTTTATCAGACTGCCATTGGAACTTGCTGCACAATAAAGAAATATTTGTGATGATACTGTGTAATGTTAAAACGAAATATTTTCTACAAAACTTGCCTGTTCCTATCTTTTATTCGGTTTATCTTATTTGTAAGGAGTGTAAACTTAAGAAAGATCTGGCCATATAATTAAAGACACTTCATTTGCTCAGAAGAAATAAAAAAATAGAGCTATTATTGAAATTATCTTTATTACAAAAGATTCCTAACACATTTTATAAAACATTCTGGTACAAATCAATATTTGGTCGCATGTCCTTTTGCAGCAATAACAGCACGACATCTCTTGGGCATGGAAGCGATCAATTTCGTACAAGCTTGTAGCGGAATTTGCTCCCATGCTTCTGTAAAAGCTGTGTAAAGTTGATTGGCGTTTGATGTACGCTTTGTCGCCACTGTCTTCTTCACCACAAATTTTCGATTGGATTTATATCCGGACTGTACGGGGGCCAATACAAAACTGTCACGGACTGATTCCTTAAGCAGTCTTTTACTACTTTTGCAGTGTGTTTCGGATCATTATCCTGTTGGAAAGTCCAAATGACCGGAAAATTTTGCTCAGCATAGGGCAGCATGGTTTCTTCTAAAATATCCCTGTACTGGTATTTATCCATATTGCCTTCTATCTTCCTGACAGGTCTGACACCAAGCCGAAAAACAGCCCCACACTTTGATATTTTAGGCTCCATGTTTGACTAGTTTTTTGGATCCATTTCTTTGTTCGGGGGGCGTCTAAAATATTGTTTACCGTCAGAATTAATCATATTAACTCTTATTTCATCCGAAAAAAGCACATTTTACCACTCATGTTCAGTCCAGTGTTCATATTTTTTAGCAAACGCTAACCTTGCCTTAACATTTTGCTTTTTCAAAAGTGGCACCTTCCGAGACACTCTTCCGCTCAAGTTTGCCTCACATAGTCTCCGTCTAATTGTTCTTGCAGACACATCCGTCGACCCTCCTGCACCAAATAATACCGAGTGTATCAGTTCTGATCCTTTGAACGATTCTTTTTTTGACAACAATACCATCCTAGAGTCTTCCTTCGGAATAGTTTTCCTAGGTCTCGGTTTTCTAGATACGTTTTCGGTCGTATTGAACTTCTTGAAATATTTTATAGCATTCATAACCATGTCCTTAGAATAGTTCAAGTGGTTTGCGATTTTTCTGTATGACCAACCTTTGTTAAGAAAGTTCAAAATAATCTTTCTAGTGGACGTATCGCAACTCTTGTTTTTTCCCTTATGTATGGGTTTAAAACTTTAAAAATATTAATTTTATTACAAAAAGTGAAATTTTATAAGTAATATCGACGTTTCATGAAAATACGCGGCAAAACAAAGAAAAAACAAAATGTAGTGTTTTTTTTCTTTTTGTAAATTCAGAACAGCTTTTACTATCTTTAATTAGCTGGCCAGATACAAGCACTTTAAAAAAGTTTAGTGTTACATTCCCATAGTGAGCAGTGTCTAAACTACTAAGTAACAAAGTAAGGAACACAACTTTTTTGTCCTTCCATACAACGTCATGTATGATTTAGTAACAATTACATTATATTTTATGCCTATTTTAGCTAATAGTAGTATCATAATGATAATCAAGATTTTAGTGATCAATTAGGAGGTGTCTCTAATTATGTGACCACCACTGTATATATATTTTGAAGAGTTTTATCAAGACCAAGAGATTTTGATACCAACCCTCATTGCTTTGGAGGATAGTATAATTTATTTGATCTTCCGAATTAAGAAAATAGTTACTAATTGGTCAATAGTTTGAAGGCACTGCAGTCTGAAGGTGAGCAATTCAACATTTTAGTAATTAGCAGATAGAACTGACAGACATGTTTGTAAAATTATTTAATTATAAAGTAGTAGGTAATCGACTTTTACAGTAATTCCATAGACAAAGCAAAATACCTTCGCACCTCAGTACTAAACTCAGTGTTTACCATTCCTACGTTTATTTTGTCTATTAGCCACTATATTTTGCATTCAGCAAGCACCCTGCAAAGGCTTGTTTCGTAATTCACAATACGCAGTACCGCATGGGAACTCCACATCAAAGGACACGTCCAGTATAATTTATAACTCTATGGTAGGATAAGGAAATTCGCGATAATAGCATAATTAGCAGCTTATAATCGTCGCAATGTTCTTAGCCTCTATTTAGCTGTAGTACAGTCAGCGAAGAGATAGAGGATATCCATAGACAATTAGGATGTTCAAGTGGCATTAGCCATAGCTCAGATATCGTCTATTTTGGTTGAAGCCGGTGTGGAGACCACGCAATGGAAAGCGCAGTGTAAGAACTACATGAAAAGTACAGTCAGTGAAGATATCAAGGATATCCATAGACAATTAGGAAGTTCAAGTGGCATTAGCCATAGCTCAGATATCGGCTATTTTGGTTGAAGCCGGTGTGGAGACCACACAATGGAAAGCGCAGTGTAAGAACTACATGCAAAGACGACCTAAGTTTGTGCGAGTCCTTGTGTGCAGGTCGCACAGGATTGATCGCTCTAGGGTAGTCTATGACCAACGTTTAGAAGTGAACGTCCTACGGCTGAAATGATGATGATAGTGAGCTACATATGTTTTGGAGCAGTTGAGCTATCTATAGATCACTTGCAACGGTCTTTAGATGATTCAACTGTTTCTTATGTATTTTATGACGACCTCCGTGGCCCAGTGGGCGCATAGCCGACTGAGACGCAGTAGGTAGCGGGTTCGATTCCCGCCGCGGAACAAATGTTTGCATGATCTACAGATATTTGTTCCAGGTCTGGATGTTTGTCTATATATTATAAGTATGTATTTACAAAAAAAGTATATATGTATTCTATCAGTTATCTGGTTCCCATAGTACAAGCTCTGCTTGGTTTGGGGCTAGATATCGCTGTGTGTAATGTCCAGCTATATTGATTTATTTGTAGTCTCGTAAATAATTATATACCTAAGTATTCTTTCTGTTAATAAATTTATTAGTTAATAAAAGCCTTTAATTTTTTTAATGATTTTTTCCGATTTAAAATTTTTGTTTAATAATTTTTTTTTATCTAGCCTACATTTTCCCACTTCTGGGCAAAGGCCTCCCCCAACTCCTTCCACCTATTGCGATCCTTGGCAGATTTCCACCATTCCTTCTCGAATCCGCTGATGTCGTCCCGCCAACGCTTTCGCGGCCGACCCCGACGTCGCTGTCCATTCTCCGGTACCCAAGGTATTATAATATTGGCCCATTTCTCCGGAAGCATTCGACTTACGTGCCCGGCCCAATCCCACTTGAGCTTCGCGGTTTTGTCTCCCACATCGACAATGCCAGTTAATGAACGAAGCGTGGTATTCCTCACCAGATCGGTTCTCCGGAATCCTAGGACGCTGCGTTCCATTGCCCTTTGGCAAATCTTGAGCTTGGACTTCTGCAGCTCGGTCAATGACCATGTTTGCGCACCGTAGGTTAGAACCGGCAGGATACACATGTCGATGAGTTTGCGCTTCAGACTCAGAGGAAGGTCACCCTTCATGTGCACTTTCATGGACCAGTAGCTCTTCCAGGCATTTTCGATGCGGCGATCGATTTCCTTGTCATGCCTGTTTTCGAAGCTTGCTGACTGGCCCAAGTACGAGTAAATGTACTCATAATTACTAATACTGTTTCATAATTTATATTTTTTTATTGTTCGTGAAACTATCTACATAATTGATGGTTCAACTTTTAATATAGAACTATTCTAGGTTCTGCCATTTAAGCATACAAACATTTATATAACAATTACTTAAACAATATTTATCATAATAATACATATTTTTGCCTTAATAAGATTGATACTGTTCAGAATCACATCAAATAAGTAGAGCATCCAGTTATTAAAAATTGAAGAAAAAATGTTAAAAGATTTGCATACAATAATAAATACAATAATAGATAATAATAATAATACACACGAAAAAGGTAAAGAACTGTATGCGCCTTTGGATACCTAGTTGAATATTGTTAATTTTTGCAGATGACTGTATCTACCTAATGAAAAACCATAGGTGATTAAAAATCCGTTCCGTTACGTTCTAATCTAAGGCTGCTATAACCAGGTAGTTAGTTATTTTATTTGTATAAACAATTAAATATTTGCCTCCGAATATGTTTAACCACAAGGGTTTGGATTCTAGAAATAGTGTAAGAGTTAAGGCCACTATTTGTTACATTATGAATAATTTACCTATAGTCTAACTTTTTATTAGCTGCAGTAAAATGACGTTTCTAAATGTCATTCCGTAAAATAATGTTGCCAGCCTAATCTCAATAGGGATGTGATTCAGTTCACAAAAAATAATTAAATAACATTATTATGACGTTTTTGTTTCATTTTGAATGTACCTTCCTATACTTCCACTAAAAAAGATCAATCCTCTAGTATAGTAATAATAATAGGTTAAAAAAATACATTACAACTTAATATTAAATCTCAAAAAAAAAAAACAAACTGATTATTCATTTATGATTCACTCATTTAGCTACATCCCTATTTATTTTTCTTCAAAAACCGGCAACCCACAAAACGTCATTTTACTGCAGCTAATAAAAAGTTAGACTATACATACTTTTAAAACTAATTATATAATGCTCTTAAACTTCCTGAAAACATTCTACTTAGAAAACTTTCGTTATTTAGGTTCTTGCTGACTTTAGGTTCTGGTTAATGGAAGTGTTTCAATTAATGAATATATGAAAATTCTTTATTATACCTTACAATACAAGCTAGACAGTTAAAAATAAATAAAATAACTAAGTATTATAGGCATCAATAAGAAACTTAAAGGGAACAAATCGTCAGATAATTTGTCTTTATGTACTTCCTTTCTAATAAATTCAAGGTCTCACTATAAGATTCTTAACAAGTCAACCTAGGTACTTGTTTATGGGCCCCACGCACGTCGACGATTTCTTTGCTCAAGCCTTAATAAAGCCTAGCTTGTGCAAGGCGTGCGCAAGCTTCTGTGGGAAGAATTTGTTCAAAATTCTAGCCTCGTGCAAGGCCTGCGCAAGCTTCTGTGAGAATATTTTTTCCAAATTTCTAGACGTGCGCAGGACTTGCGCAAGGTTCTGTGGAAAGGGTTTGATCACATTTCTAGACTTGTGCAAGGCTTGAGCAAACCTCTATGGGGATGAATTTGTTTAATTTTCTAGCCTCGTGCGAAGCTTGCGCAAGCTTCTGTGTAAATGAATGTGATACGAAATAAGTCTTCAAATGGTCGAATGAGTTTAGATAGTACACACGGCTACAGATTAAGCTATAAATTTCCAGTATAAGCTGACCTCTCATTCTACGAAAAGCCTACACAATGCGAGGTCAGCTTATACTGGAAATGTATAGCTTAATGTGTAGCCGTGTGTACTATCTAAACTCATTCGACCATTTGAAGACTTATTTCGTACCAGTATGAGAGATCAATAGACGAAAAAATAAATTTTATAATCGCCTTTTTCAATGTCAGAGTAAATGTGGAATTTACTTTCTTCCTAGTTTCTTCTATGCCCCATCTCAATTTTTCGTATACCTGAAATTTTCTATAGTCCCTTGTAGGGCTTGTAAGCACCCTATCAATTATGACGAGTCTTATGGTGCTCCCTCACAGCAGTTATATAACGTTATATAATTTTATATACTTAACACGATAACATGGTGTAACATTTGTCTAAATGTAAAGATAAGTCTCCACCAAACGAAAGTTGCCAATTTTTGTGTTGTCAACACGTGGTGGTGAAAAATGATTCTGTGATTACTTTAATCAACAAAAGTTGTAAACAAATGTTATGAACCGTGTTTCCGTAAACGCGGTAAACTTCAAAGGAATACGCGTGTTATCGTTATTTAAATGCTCTATGTGTACGCCTGCTCAGTTGTGAAAATAAAATGTTTCCCTTTTGTTGACCGCTTATTTAATTTGGTGTAGACAAAAACGAAACAAAAGTTGATGACTTTTTGAAGAGTTGCAAACTGTTGCCAAAACAGAAGTTGCCAATAGTTTCGATGGAAACGCACCATAAGGGATAAAAAGTCATATTAACGTTAAAATGTTATACAAAACATGTTATATAAAGTTATATAACTGCTGTGTGGGAGCACCATTATAATCTCAAACAGTGATTGACCACTAGCCATAGACAACTAGCAGACAATAACTTCCGTAAAGTCGAATGCGTATAATGCAAGGTGAGCGTGTTGTCAACAGGTGGTCGTGAATGCCGGGCCGCATGGATGGCGACGCACGCCCTGCGGCAGCTCGCCGTGCTTCTTGCTGTGCTCTCGCTCGCTGTTGCTAGGTGTAAGTATTACTAAAGTCAGGTCATTTTAATAGGTAACATTTGAGGTCTGTTGACGTCTCGGTACAACTCGTACCGAACTCGTACTCGTATCGGTCATTAATACAATAAATATGTAATCGTAATTGAAAAAAGTTAAGCAATTGTGCAGTTCTAACAAAACGAAACAATATATTATTTTATGCCCGCCGTTACAAGGTTACATGGTTGAATTTAGATGAACTGTCAAATGTTACCTATTAAAATTGCCTGACTTTAAAGCGGTTTTCAAGAGCCCAGTTACTGATAGGTCAGTGAAAGGCCGCTACAGGGCGCCGAGAGAACAGCAGACGTACCGCTGCCCGCCACCGACCGAACGTGAAGGGAAAAGTAAAAAAGTGGCTGTCGCGCGCTCCCGCTACTAAGTGGCCGCGGTGTTTTGTAGGTGTGGCGCTAAGCTTGTGCGGGGAGGCGAAATCAAGACTCCATCGCCCATGCCATGGGACTTCTTTCGAGTAACAGACTCTACCTATCTGGTTTTTAAAAGCTGAATGACAGTAATTGGACATTATACATTTTCCAGTCATATAACCTACTTAATAATATTATTATAAATACGGGATTTATTCGGAGCGGATCTCACTCACCCTGATGAAGGTTCACGAATGATGTCACGAAACACCAATAAGAGGGTACGCGATAAATTCCGTATTTATAATAATGATTGACATCAATCACGAAAGTTTTCTAAGTAAAACTAGTTAATATTATTTATTTTAGCTATAAGAATTACAGTCAATCGGATACCTACTCAATGACCTTGGTAGAGTCAATGAGTGTTTGGGTAGAGCAGCTAGCCGCGCGGGACAATCACCGTCACGCGCGTACCTATACAGCAGACCCTAGCGACTCATCGAACCGACTACATCGAAAATTGTAAACTCCCTCCTCCTCCTCCCTACTATTTTCACTATTAATTTTGATGTATCGATAGGCATAGGATTCTTGTTTTGGATCTACTGGGATATGCATAGTACTTTTATAAACCTATATTGTCGCTTTATAAAAATGTGTCTAAATCTAAAGAGAATAAAAACCGACTAAAAATTTAGAATCAGTTATGTATGAATTAATGTTGTGTTAATTAACCAAATATTGTAAGCAGCTGGCATTTTACCTACAAAAATATGTTTAGAGTCATATAAGTTAACCGAATCGTACGATCAGGAATTTCGGGAGCATCAGGGACCAATCTCCCATCTATACTAATATTATAAAGAGGAAAGATTTGTATGTTTGTGTGTATGTTTGTAATGAATAAATTCAAAAACTACTGGACCGATTTAAAAAATTCTTTCACTATTGGGAAGCTACACTATCCCCGGGTGACATAGGCCTATTTTTACCCAACTGCGGAGAAGGAGGGTAATGTTTTTATTGAAAAACTACGCGTGCAAAGCTGCGGATTTGTCAGCTAGTGTTAAATATAATAGTAGGTACACAACACAATAGGTACTGCATCTGTACTAGGTAAAAAACCGAATTTAACATTTTCATATCACCTTGAAACGCGATAGTTGCATGTCATTTAAATACCTACATTGCTTTCTTATCTTACAACTTGAACGCTAAACCAAATATTTAGTGTGTGTGAGAGCCCACTTATTAAAAATCCTTGAAAATATTCTAAGGATTTAGTGAACATTCTAAATGAATTGTGAAAGTTGGAATCCGACTTTGTGAAAGTCTAGAAAGTGAGATATAGACAAAAAAGCCGGGCTCTCAATCCTCACATAAGAGGACTGAGAGCCCACCTGCAACTGAAAAACTGTGCACATTACAGAAAAAGTATTTTCAAAACAGTTGCTCGCAAAGTGAGCCTTATTATACTTAGAAAACTTTCGTGATTGATTTCAATCATTATTATAAATACGGGATTTATCACGTACCGTCTTATCGGTGTTTCGACCGACAATGTTTCGGTTCAATTCGTGAACCTTCATCAGGGTGAGTGCGATCCGCTCCGAATAACGTCTCGCCTCGCACATCGTCACATGTCGGTCGAAACACCGATAAGACGGTACGTGATAAATCCCGTATTTATAATAATGATTGAGCCTTATTACATCGTTCTTAGGGCCATAAACCGAACTATAACACACACGTGCATAATAATATTACTTACACACTAGTGCATAATAGAATTATCCCTACAAAGTTAAGTTACTACACACGGCTACACATCAAGCTATACATTTCAAGTATAAGCTGACCTCTCATTCTACAAAAAGCCTACACAATGCGAGGTCAGCTTATACTGGAAGTGTATAGCTTGATGTGTAACCGTGTGTACCTAACTGCAAATTATTTACGAGTAAACAGAGTATTTTCAATTTAACCGGGTAAAACAGTTTTTTTTTCGAACAACAAAGAGGTTATACGGCGCTGAAAATCCTATTACATTTTTACAATAAATAAATGTATCCCTAATTAAGACGAAAAAACATTTATTATTATCAAATTATTTAAAAATCACGAAAACTTGTTATAAAATATTTGCATTTTACCATTAAAATTATAATTTTGAAGTAGGCTGTATGGATATATGTAATCAATCACATTACATTTGGCGCGTGCAAAAAAAAAACTTGCGCGCCATTTCCCATTTTTTTGTTTGTATCGCATTTGTTGCTGTGTGGTAAATAATTGTAAAAATGTCAAGTTTTAGTACAGAAGATTTGTTTTTTTCTCGCAAGTGTGTTGAAAAAGTCCGTATAAAACTCGTGAGCAACTTGCTCACTAGACACTTGGCTGATTTACGCAGGATGCAACACACAGCCTCGTGTATAATGCGCAACTTAGCTCACTTGTCTCATAATATACTATTACGTCAAAATATAAGTGAATCCCAAAGAACATTTTTGAAACTTAGTTATTAAAGCAAAACGCTTTCCTATTTGGTATATCTTAGTTCAAAATGGGCTCTCAATCCTCACAAATAGGTACAAAAGATAACTTACCGAATAGTATGAAAAATACGACAAACCAACACTTTTCTGTATATTACAGTCTGTAGAATATCTAGCTAGCAAAAACTTATGTTTTGTCCGGGAAATGAGACGACTCATTCACGACAATTTCACGGTAGCTGTGGACATAGATTGACTAATCAATCACTAGTCCTAAGATGGCCAATAATCAACAAATTCTTGCATTATCTATCTCCGGTGATCATTTGAATCGTATCATCAATTTAAACAGACTTCTGAGCTTAAAAGCCTTCCGTACAAACTTATATAAATCGGATAAGTATGAACTCTACTTACTTAGAGAGTTACCTACTCAATGTTGTATCTAGGACTCTCCTATTTGGGGAAGAAGAAAGTCGATACGTAGCCATGTGTGGCTGAGTTAGGTAACAGCATGTTATAAGTCATACCGAGTCTTCCATTTATGTTTACAAGACAATTTAGACAACACCTATTACTTAACTTCGGCCGCACATGTAGGTAAGTGTCTTCCACTAATATAGCGAACAAACAAAGCACATTGTCATACATTGCGTAATTTTGTTACTCTGTTGACAGATTCGAACCGTGGACCATCACTGAGTTAGAACGAAAAACAAAATGTTCATAATTCAGGACAGTTATTATGTGGTAATATGTTATCATTATTCATTATATTCGTGCAAGGCACATTATTACCAGAAATGAATTGGTACGTCAACCGCATTATCGGTCGTCATAATTACAAACGTCTTTCTTCCGCCTGCCTCAATAAGGAGCCAGCTTTGTCATTGAACTAGGTTGGTCGTGCTCGGTACGTTTCTCATCATTCTTTGTCTGGGAGCGGCCTGCTTTCGTCCATAGTGGGTCTACTTGACTTGCAAGCTAAATACCTATTGCCCTACAACTGGCTGGGATATCAAGGCCGCACCGCAAAAAGTTGAGAGTAAGCCGGAGACGAATGACAGCATTCAGGTTACCTAGTAGCTAGTGACACACCTTTTGAAATGCTCCACGCGACTTCGAGGCCATTAACTTACCCAACATTTTATTAACAGACAGAGCTCATTGTTCATTTGCTTGCATGTCTTGTGGCTACCGATTTATTACTGTCAACTGTGCTCGTCTGGTAAATAAAACAGATTTGTGATACTATAAAACAAAACAATAGCAATAATGTTTATTTACTTGCAGTTGTAAGATTTTGTTCTTTAAACAGAGACAAGCTATCTCTAATCCTTCAAACTTAATAGTTATAATAATTTTATATTTATTTACAGTTAGAATATACAATAATAATACATATTTACAATATAGAATGCCTACCTAATACGAAACAGATTATGAACTATTAAAATATAGCTGCAGACGATCTATACTTGTCCTAATTAATATAATATACATCGTACGTTTATTTATGCCTTATAGTTTTTTTTTCAACCTATGTCATCCCACTGCTGGGCAAAGGCGTCCCCCACTGTCATCCAGGACTTTCGCTTGCGTGCCAAATCCCACCAATCTGTCCCGAAGGCATCGAGATCGTCACGCCAGCGCTTACTAGGCCTTCCTCGGCGCCGTCGCCCGTCTTCAGGCATCCACTGCGTGACGATCGTTGCCCATCTGTCCGGGTGCATTCGTCTTACATGGCCCGCCCAATCCCATTTTAGCCTGGCAGCCTTATTTCCTACATCAGCAATGCCGGTCTTTAAACGCAGCTTGGTGTTACGGATTCAGCCTTATAGTTATTGTCTTAAAATTCCTACCTACTCGTATACCTACAACTTTTAAATTATTTTGAATCAAAACTATTCTAATCTAGGTTATAATCTACGTACCTACATACCGATTTGAAAGTAACTCTGTCTGTTTGTTACCTTTTCACGACTTAACGGCTCGATCGATATCGATGGAATTCGGTACCTATATACCTAGATAGATTATGAATGGACATAGGATATACTTGATGCGACTGCACAGAAAGAGGGAATGTTTTATTGACAAACCACGCGTACGAAGCCGCGGGCGGGTCAGCTAGTAGGTAGACAATAAAAGATTTTTGATTTTGATTGTTTTGAAGCGTTGATTGGATTGATGTTTTAAGAGTTTATCAATCCAATCAATGCGGGTCATAGCTCTGACCGTGCAAACTTACGAGTTTCCTATAAAGACGAATTAACATGAGTTCAGAGTCTCGTAAATGTTGTAGGTACCTATATACTTATCCTTTGTGCAGCTGCTTAATACAGGCTCTATACCATAAAGTGAGGTTTAAGACTTATTGTTTGCTGTTCAGATGCGGAGCTAGATGCATGGCGAGGTGCAGGACGGCCAGCGACGGCGGCGCAGGAGGCTGAGGACGAGAGGAGAGATGCCGATCTCCTCGCAGCCGTCAGGGACTCCATGGAGCAGTGGGAACAGAAAAGAGCAAGGACAAGGTAAGCCATTCAAAATGTCAAACTCACCAAAACTTACTTTTCGGTGTAAAAGTTAATAAATGTAGATATAAAATAATGCTGAACATTTCAAACAGCGCTATCTAGCCCAAAACTAAACAAAGCTTATAATATGGGAACCAGGTAACTAATATAATACTTATATAAATAAAAAAATTATGTCTATAAGTACCTACATTACGTAAGTACCTACTTATTAACGAAACACCCAGCAGCATCATTTTATGTCGGCCACCAGGATCCTCTAGCCTCTGATCCCTGTGAACTTATCAGTTCTTCAGAATCCCTTTAGACAAAAGTAGGTAGGTACCTACCATATTAAATATGGTAGGTACCTACCTACTTTTAAATTTAATTTAAATTTAGAGCTTAAATTTTAAGCTAGGCCATTAAACAAATTATTTTTTGACTTATTCTACCAACAAGTCTTTTCATAGCTTCAAGCTGGACAAGGCTTTAGAAAATCACGGAAGAGAAATACATCTGAATCCAATAAAAGTTTTTCAGCCCAGATGTACTTACCTCTTATTAAAAACAAAATCTGCACAACATTCAAACAGCCAATTCATAATTTACAGATCATTTAAATTGCAATAGTGCCGAAATATATTGCTTTCTCCTCCAGTACCATTGGTTCCACTCGCAATGAACTTTCTATTCTGCAAATTCAATAAATTCCCCGTATTCGTGCACCTATAGGTAGTTGAGAATGTTGTTGTTGACATAACTGTAGCAATTTATTAACTCTTGCTTTAATGTCTCCAACTGAAAGTGAGAAAGTATCGCATGAAAGTTTATTAGAACGAAAAACAACAAACATCGATCACAAACCTTTCTATTACAATACAATGGAACATCTGGACCTAAAAGCTGATTCTCACATGTATTTTTTGTTTGACATACACTTTTCACGTTTTCCTGATCAGTGGGAAATGTTAATAAAAACACTAAAGCTCCTGTAATAAAGGCTCTTCCTACTTAATTACAAGAGTTATTCAACCCATCCCAAAGCCAAACAAAAAAGGTAGAATGACAATGAGAAAAGATTCGACGCTCAGATAACACGTCTTCAACACTTCCTTCATTACCTCGCACAAAGAATAATAAAAACGTATGCGAACGTGTTGATAGAATCTAATACACTTTCCACACACATCGACATACCGCTATTAACATACTTTCGAGCGATAGCCGATTGTTATCAGGAGGAATAACTACCTTTATAAATAAGTGGAGACTGTCTTAGGTAGTCTAAAGTAAACATTCTTGCCCCTCTCTAAGTCGTACAATACACACATTAACTACCATTTTATTGCGTGCGTGGTTGTTTGATTTCTACAAACATTTTCGCGATAGCGAAGTTTGAGAGGCACGTAGTTGTGTACGTATACGTACCTCTATATCGATTCATAAAGCTACGCCTATGTAAGCTATTGCCACCAAATAATTTATTTTATTGTTGCAGGAGTAAGAGATCTCAAGGCAGTGTGTGTTACGGAGAGTTCGGCTGCTTTGAAGATGCAGGACCCTTCGCTTACTTGGAGACGCTGCCCAGCTCGCCGCAGGAGGTGGGCACGCAGTTTCTCATGTACTCTACAGTTAGCAGGTAACTGCCAATTGAAACATATGAACTCTTATTCACTTCTTCTACTAATAAAATGATGGAACGTTTGGGTTGTGTTGCTACTTTCAAGCCATAACGGATGAAAGTAAAGAACGATCAATATGTAAAAAGTAGCTGGCTAGGCTACACAGGTATTTTTCTTCGGCTACCACGCAAACAAAGCCCTGGATCTCCCCCACGTCACAAGATTTATGCAAAAGATTCAACCGAAAAACTAAGAGTTTTCAGAGCACTAAAGCGCTGTGTGAGAGCTATTTTTGTGGTCTGAATAAGAGGGACTCGTTCAAAGAACATTATAAAGCACTAAAAATAATGACGTTTTCTGCACTGTACACAAGTGAGGTCGCTGTTTTTGTTAAAAGTATTCCTGAACTTTGGCGTTTGCAGTTGGAAGCCGGCTAGAGGGCAACTTGCGAAATGTGTCCGACAGGACACAGCTACTACGTACTCGTAATAGTGTGTATGGCACCTATCATTTATAATAGGATACTTACAGCTGTTCGCAGATTGTAAAATTTACACATATTTAAGAATAAACTTAATGACATACCTACTAGTTAAGATCACGGACTGTTAAGATATATTAGTACCTAGGTACCTAGAATGTTAATGAGGTTTTAGGTGACCTATTATACATACCTATAATTTTAACATTAAATTGACATGTATCCTAATTTAAATCATAATTACTATTTTTGACATTTTATTATCATCATTATTGTTTTTTGACATTTTGTTTTTCTGAATTTAAGTAATTAAGTAATTTTTAATGTTTTTGTATTTGCAATTATTATTATTATTTGTTATTATTAATTATAAAATACTTGTACGCTGCAAGGCAAAATCTAGCGCTTAAATAAAACTCCTACCACAAACATTGTATATATATATATACCTACCTAGATTTACAAGGAATAAATGAATTATGAATTGATTACATTTGATTTGCGAAAAGGCTTCCTGATAAATTTCTCTATTTCAGAGGCGACCAACCACTCCTCGCCGTGTCCGCAAGCAACATGTCGGCTGCTTGGTCGTGGGCGACTCGTGCTTTTGACTCGGACCGTCCGACGCGGGTAATCGTACACGGATTCGGCTCAAACTGCGACAACGTCTGGGTGTATGAGATGCGCTCCGCTTTGATGGCTGTTGTAAGTTCGACATCATAAAATATAGCTTAGATCCTTGGAGCTTTCTTCGTAAAGTTTTAGGTAGGTAATTAAGGTTCTCGCACATACCTACCTACCTACTGCCAATCGACAGGAATGAATGGTGACACATAGGTATTATGGCAAGCCAACTCCATGCCACCTTTATGGCCTGCGCAGACGAGCGATTTTTGTCGGCGGACTTTTTTATCCGCTAAAATAGATCGCTTACAGCTGTATCGAGTAACTCAAACGAGGGATTAAAAGTACTGTGTACAAAAAGTCCCCCGAATAACCGAGGACATGCAGAGAGCGGACTGGACAAAAGTACGGGGGAGTCCCCGAAAAAAATAGAACTCGTGTGACTAGGCGAAGCAACGCACATGGCGGGACTTTAGTCCGCGTTGTGCACTCGAGAGTGACGTACGTATGCACGACGTACGTGTAGCTGCGTACGGATAGCGCGTTCCTGTGTTACGCGTAGTTGGGAAACACTGTCCACGCGTACAGCTCCTGTACGGACCGCCGCGAACCTGTACGCGAGGTCAATCGATCCAGAGCGCTCGCTAATAAAGTTGTCATCTTTTTTTTTAATTCACCTATTGGAATTTTCAGTTCATTTGAAATTGCCTTCCATGCATCTTGGCGTAAATCGTTAGGTCGATAATCAGTTAGTGTACTATCCCACAAGACCCGGTGAAATTCATAAAGTTGAATCAATCTGATAATATGTTCATTATTGAAACTCGAAGAACACGCGTGTTTATTCATTTTGCTGTCCAAATATAGCGTAGCCCACAGAACACAAAAAACAATAGAAGTCGTAAGTAGGCGGGGCCCGCGTAACACCAAGTACGCGGAGTTCCGCGCACTACAAGGTTCGCTCACTTCAGTCGTGTTTCAATTACGGTGGGGTAAACGTACTTCAAAAAAATATAAAAATGTCATATTGTGCCGTTTTGAAGTGTAAATATTATAGCCGAACTAAAAATTTAACAAAAGGGGGCATATCCTATCACCGGTACCTAAGTATTATTTTATTGTTTTTTGTTAGTTTTGTTTAAAATGCAAAATCGTCAAACAAAATAGACTGTGAATCATACTCTTTAAGGTCGCGTTTCTCTTAAACCTCAACCATAAAAAAAAATAAAAAAAAACGTACAACTTATGAGTCATCCAGCATACAGAGTCCTGACCTGGCACTGTGTGACTTTTTTCTGTTCCCAAAAATCAAGAACCAATTACCCGATCAACGGTTTTCATCACCAGAAGAGGCTGTCGAAGAGTATGAAAAAATGTATCTGACGTCACCACCGGAGGAGTGACACAAATGTTTTCAAAATTGGTTCAATTGTATGAAAATGTGCATTGACGCAAAGGGAGAATTTTTTGAGAAATAAAAAATAAATTCATTTTTGACCATTAATAGTATTTTTGTATTATTGATTCCGGAAAATTTTAGTGTGCCCCTCGTATAATAATTCAGTATTAATATTCCAGTAATATAATATTTTTTTAAGTATTTATGAGTTGGAAACCTGTGATTATGTTATGAAAGATAGAAAAGAAAAGCTGTTTATTTCGACCACCTATATTATAACCTGACGTACCTATTTCGCTATCCATAGTAGGTAGGTGAAAATCGATGTCGATACATTCGTCTTGTATCCTCATAGGTACATCACTAAAGCAGTAGCAAAGTATTTTGGACTAGAGAGTAACAGCCATGGCATTATCAATCTTATTCTTTGCTGTTAGAGACTATAACAAAAATCGTTAGCCACAGCGCCATCTGTTGTTAAGTGACTTTGTTTTGTGGGTAATCAAGTAACAGCCATTGCATTATCAGTCTTATTTCTAATTAATAGAGACTAAAATAAAAATATTTTCTAAAGCGCCATCTTTTGGTGAGTAGACTTTTTATTACTATTTATTTTATTGAATTTAAACCATGTCCCCTTAGTGGCTAAGGTTTTATATCCGTAAAATTAGTTTTATGGTTTTATGTTGAACGTTCTCTTTCAACCAATTATAACTTTTATTTCTAAGTGTGCTAGTTTTTACATGTGTGAGTTTAGCTACACTGGTTTTCATAGTGAAAAGTCATCATGCTAGTTCTATTGTTTTTTATGTTCTGTGGCGTAGCCGGCCGCGTGCGTCCTCTTTGACGCGCGACCAAAAACCGACTGACGGTGGCTCGCGCGGTACGCGTACCCCAAGAGAGAACGCGTAGCTGCAGGTATGGACTAGGCGTTCCGGATACGCGTAAACTGAGTACGCGTACCAGGGTACGCGCAATCCGTACGCACCTTGTTAAATCCGAGAGAATGAGTTCGCGGTAAATCCGCGGCTGACTTTTTATTCGCGGAGCGTAGGTACTTTTTTCTCAGCCGCGGAGAAAAGTCCGTCGTCTGCGCAGGCCTTTATTCATTGCAGAATCGCAATAATTTTAAAACGTTATTCGAGACGTGCTTGGAATTAACCTCGTCTAATTGAATAATATTAAACAACTTTACTATGAAATACTGTAATATCTTTGCCGTCTGCTCTCATGAGTCCAAAGCAACTTGGATTAAAATTTGATTGCAGAGTGGTCGTTGAGTACAATGTGCGTTTGGACCAGGATATTCCGAAATGAGCTGTACAGCCGGTGGATGTCGTAAGCTATACAGTGACGCCTAGTAGAGGGGTAAAACCTGATATCGGCAGGCATTTAGGCAATATCGCCTTTCAAAATGCGGCCAACGGCTTGATTCTGATACTTCCTGCTTAGTCAGGAAGCCTGCGCTGTGGATGACATTTTTTTTACTTGAATCGACGCGGAGTGTCTTGCTAAGACAAGCTTTGTACCTACAATGTTTTTAAAAAATATGTACGTACAGTCGGGTTTTCCTCGTTAAAGCTAAAAGGTCAAACCATAATTAGCTAGCGTTTTTGCATAAATACTATTGCTGTGTAACCTATATTATATGTTAGGCCGCCTTTACACTTGTAAGTTACTTTCGTAATATTTATGTAAGTTACTTACGGTTGCATTTACACCTAAAATAAACTTACAATAAATAATGCTCACGTAATTTTTGTGAGTTTAAACTTACATAAATTATTACACGCCCATTTACATCAGTAAATGAATCAACCAGTTATAAAAATGCCTTCTCATAGACGCCACGTTTAAGCGGCTGCTGCATATATAATTTTATCCAATATAAGGCGACAGAAAAATAATACTGAAAGAAAATGCTGGATAAAACCTTGGTTAGAAAAAAGAATGGCACAAGGCGCGTTTGAAAATCTGTTGAAGTAGTTGAGAATGGAAGACCGACACCAACACCGACAAGAAAGGGCCATAAACTACCGCCAATTTGACACATAAATTTCGTTAGTAGGTACTGCTGCCGCTCTTTTTTTTGCCACTTCTTGGCTAAATTGTCCTTTCAAATTATGCAATTTTCTAGCGATTTCCTCTGCAGTGGTACTAAACATTTCACTAAGTTCAACATGTACTTAGTAAATTTTGTTTTACACAGTTTTTGTAGTCCTTATTTTTATAGTCCCACAGTATGGGACGTGCTTCAAAAGCGGTTTACATTTAAATTACAGTTTCTACCTCGTTTGGTGTCCAGTTTTTATTTTGTTTTTGTTTAGAGGACATTATTTTGCTGTAAGTTCTCAACTTATCAATTTAATTCGATAAGCTGGGAGTCGCTTCCGTAAACAAACTCGAACACGTTTATACTTGTAATATTCCAATTTACGAAAGTAGTACAAAATTACAGTAAGTCACTTACAATGAGTGTTTACACTTGAAAATTTATCGTAAGTGGCTTACGTAAGTGACTTCCGTGAGTAAAACTTACAGATGTAAAGGCGGCCTTATATATGTTGTATTTGTGTGTGTGTGTGTGTTGTATATGTATGTTTGTTTTTACAAGTGGCCTTCAAGCTTCGTGGCCATACCAAACAGTATCATAAAATGTCATTTCTGTAATTTAGACGGTAATTATGTGCAATTAATTTACTCTTGCTTTTATGTCTCCAACTGAAAGTGAGAAAGTATCGCATGAAAGTTTATTAGACAGAAAAACAACAAACATCGATCACAAACCTTTCTATTACAATACAATGGAACTTCTGGGCCTAAAAGCTGATTCTCCCATGTTTTATATAAGTATTTTAATGTTTGTTGTTACAAGTGGCCTTCAAGCTTCGTGGCCATACCAAACAGTATCATAAGATGTCATTTCGACGGTAATTACGAGATAATCATCATGTTTATGTTAATAAACTTCGGTAGGTAGGTAGAAGTAGGAAACATTCACGAATGAAACATTGGTCATTTCTTATCTTGTGAGATATTCTTTATAGAATTTTTATGTTTCCAATTTCCATACATCTATGCCTAAAGTACAGACAATAAAACAATCCTTTTTGTTTTTTCAGGAGGAATGCAACGTGATATGTGTGGACTGGGAAGGAGGAGCAACCATGCCAAATTATCTTCGGGCAGCCGCCAATACAAGACTGGTGGGCAAACAGCTAGCAATGTTGTTACAAGGTAGTATTTCACGTCCGCCTACAAACCTCACCACAAAGCCTTCTCATTTCAGTAATGAGACAATTAGGTTAGACTAAGAAAGTTTTTTAGCCCAGAGTACCTAATCTGATAGTAGGTGATAGTATTATGGTCGAAGATTTTTAAAGAACCACTTGTTCACTCTTGACTTGAAAGGTATCCCCTTGCCATTCACATCGCACGCTCCAAAACCAGAACAGGCCACGGTGGCTCAAATGCATCCAGATCATGTCTCCATCATAATAAGACAAGTTTATTGATAGCGTTTTTTTTTCTTTGTGTTTGGTGGTAGTAAAATGTTTTTATTCTTCTATCAAGAGGCTCAGCCAGTTTTATCAAGCTTTACCCTTTTCACGTTTCTATTGTTTACTTTGATGATTTTTCTGCTTAGGGTTGGAAAAGCATATAGACTTGAGGTTTGAAGATATCCATCTCATCGGCTTCAGTTTGGGAGCTCACGTCGCCGGCTTCGCGGGATCTGAATTACGAAACATCAGTCGTATCACTGGTAAGTTTTAGAATTCCAAATTCTACGGTCATGTGGTGTGTGTCGGTTTTACCATAGAATTTCTAACCGTATCAAATATACGGTATGTGTCTTGAATTATTAAGTCCGTTTGTAGACTTGCGTAACTAATTCACTAAAGATCAACGTTACTCTCGACCATGCCAGATGAAATTCTCTGGTCCATCATTTGTGCGACTTTTCTTCTCAGTTCTCATCATATCCTGTCAATCCAATTGCAGGTCTAGACCCAGCCGGACCTCTCTTCGAGTTCCAAGACCCTCGAGCTCGCTTGGATCGCTCTGATGCAAAGTTCGTCGATGTTATCCATTCCAATGGAGAAACCCTTATCCTTGGAGGCTTAGGGGCAGCGCAGCCGCTGGGCCACGTAGACTTCTATCCAAATGGCGGAAGAGTACAGCATGGATGTTCCAATTTGTAAGTACACTAGATGCCTTTGCGTAAACAATTTTACTCCATCAGTGTACTCTTTATCTTCTTCCGTCATCTTGTTAATAACTGCATGCAGCACGTTTATCTTAAACTGGTTAAATCTTATCAAAATAATTATCTTTCAACTTTGTTTTCTCGAATCCGTAAGCATTCACAAGTTTGTGCTCAGAACACAATCCACTGAGCTACAGTACCTACCATTTGCTTATGATTCCAGGTTCGTTGGCGCTGTATCTGACCTCCTACCGTGGGCCGCTTCGTCCGCAGAAGGGCGGTCTCTGTGCAATCATCGCAGGGCGTACAAGTTCTTCACAGATTCTGTGTCTCCCAAGTGTCACTTCCCTGCTTTTCCATGCGCTAACTACGATACTTTTCTTGAGGTGAGAAGAAAGACATTTTCGGAATCGAAAGGCTAAAACGCCAAAGCAACTGAATACAGATCACACAGGAACGCTGCTGAACTTAATGTTCATCAAGAAATGTATTTTGATAGAAGTAATCAATATTGAAGTTGTGTATGGTTCCAGGGTCGATGCTTTCCATGCGACAGTCAGCGGCGCTGCGGGAACATGGGATACTATGCAGACCGCTCTCTAGGACGCGGGCAGCTTTACCTTCTTACTAGGGAAGAGGAACCGTTTTGTGGTATGTTAAACCATAACTGAAATAAGTACACCAACAGATACTTCAAATCTTCAAAGATCAGAGATCTATCTAATGCTGTCAACCCTGTATCAACAGGCACGGGGTAAGACAGCCAACGATCCGATGAACTAATAGTGTTATACGGTCGAGGTTGTACGCTGGGTTACATCAAGAAATGGTAGTTTTCTAACTGATTGATAAATCAATACTGCATGATTCGTAGTTATAAAAGGTATTAATTCTGGTATTTGGGTTTGTTTCAGCTCATCAATACCACGTGTCAATTTGGGCAGGCAACGAAGCACCAGAGAAGGCCAACTTTGGCCGAGTGACGCTCACACTGCAAGGCGACTCGGGCCTCAATGAGTCCTTCCCTATGACCAAGTACGGATCGCAAACGATTACAGATAGGGAATCACGATCTGCATCGGGATTTGGGGCTTGTCCAGAACATTAAAGTTGGGAACAAAAACTGACTATAACAGAGTTGGTCCATCCTTATTTTGTGGACCTGTTTTATTTCCGACTTCGATTGTGATTCTGCAGAATCTGGCACTAACTACGAAATCTTAAAACCGCTAATGCTATTACTATTTTTAATATATCACGTACCGTCTTATCGGTGTTTTGACCGACAATGTTTCGGTTCAATTCGTGAACCTTCATCAGGGTGAGTGCGATCCGCTCCGAATAACGTCTCGCCTCGCACTGCGCGCCGCTGCCCTCTGCACGCGAGTAAACGGGCGCGGTGGTGGGGATTGCGTCAACGAAGGCTCGGCGTGTTAACATGATACATCCCGTATTTATAATGATTTAAATCAATCACGAAAGTTTTCTAAAACCGCCAATACTATCTCCATTTAGTTTATTTAACTGATAATTTCAGACGCGAGGACAGTTTGAAAGGTGGCGCACGGTTTACTCGAGTGATAGTACCACACCCTGCTTTGGGAGTACCGATTCGAGCGACGATTCACTACGCAGCCTACAACGGCTGGTTGAGCGCCGGAGTCAAGTCCATACTTGTGGACAAGTTACTGATTGCAGACAGCTTTGCTAAGACGTGAGTTACTGCCTCCTTTAACAATATAATTTAGTAAGTACAAAGAACTTCCTAAGATAACATTCTACTTTCATTACAGGTCATCATTCTGCAAGAAAGGAATGCAACTATTGTCTGAGGAATCTGTTGAATTGCCCCTGTACCCAGGAGACTGCGTCGTTCCTCCGGAAGATCAGACATTCAACGGAACGAACGACAGTCATGTCTACACAAAAGAAAACTTGACGAAACGAGAAGGTCCCGTGGTGATCAGAGACGATTTAGACAACGAACTTCCTGAAGAATCGCCGCAGCGACCATTCGTCCTCGTAGACACATACGAGTGGCCCGGAGAGGCAGAAAACACAGGAAGGGCTTTCGGAATGACCAATACCAAAACTGCACCCAGTGGACTGGTTGAAATAGCGGAACCGGTACTCAGACCGCGGCTGAGAAAGACACCGCGCCAAAGAGCAGATAACCCAGACGGGCACGAAATATCAGAACCAGTTTTACGTCCGACTCAGGCACCAAAGCCAACTACGCAACCGCCGCTGATACGCAAAGCCAAAAACTACGACATGTCAACGACCCCAACCTATGACTCCGTGACGTGGGATGACAGAGCTGAAAAGGAGGAATCCAGTTTTGCCGTACAGTTCTTACCGGCTAGATTAGCGTCTTTCATATCGAGAGCGGAACGATACGCTAGAGACACGCTCCTACCGCTCGTGTCTGCTTATGCACCGCGACTGCCGATATTTGGGGCTCGCGAGCTACCCAAAACGACTGCCAGATACATTCCAATGGAAGACATGAACGTGACGAGTTCAGTGCCATTTCCAACACCTACATTAGAGATGAAGATTGAATCGCTGCGGTCTTTCGGCCCACCTGGAGAGAAGCGCGAAATAGAAACGCCTGAAGACCCTGACATTCCTGTCGTTATAACCACTACAACTACGAGTACAGCCACAGCGGTGCCTTTTACCACGACCACGACTGAGAAGCTTCGTCCGGCGCCGACGGAAATGCTTAAAGTAATTCAAGGACCTGTGGTCTCCACGAGCACTGCTTTACCCCCAGTAGCTCTACAAAGCGAGGGAAACGAGAAGATAATGATAGTGTATCCTAGTAACGCACGGGATGAGCGGAAGATCAAGTCCCATTCGTACCCTGAAGAGATGCAGTTTGAAGCGCTGTACCGACACACGGCAGCGCCTTCTGATTTGCGCGTAGACTTGCCTACCTTCACTCCCCCTGCCACCACGCACTCGCCGGGAACTACCGCCATCCCTAAAGCGGATGCTAGATTCATTCCCTTCTTTAAGACTGATGTCGAATCTAACTCAAACAAAACGTAAATGATTGTTTTTGAGTTGTTTGCTATGCCTAATGTAAATAGCATGTCTATGCACGAGGTTCTTTGTACAGATTGTTATGTGTAGATATTTGACTGAAATCTCCCAGTGAAATATAGTTGTATGCCTTCTGTTGTAAAAATGACTCGATTAGAACAAATTGTTGTTATGTAAATAAATTAGAACTAAAGTACAGTTAGAATAAGAGACGTTTTATAATAAACAATTATTTATTACCTACGACTTTCCTTTCCTGGCTTCATATTTATTGATACATTTGGATATTTAGTAATACTTGCTAAATTAATGATGCTCAACTAAACAAAAATCAAAGATCCTCCTGGGATAAAACTATGACAATCACTTAGCTTATTCATAACAAAATACCTATAGAAACTATCACATCGAAAGTGGAAATAATAAGACATTATTAAAAGAATTAGAAGTTCGCGGCAGAAAATGAATAGCAAACCCAAACTGCAATTATGCCCTAGATTGCAACAATACCATACTCGTAGATATGTACTGAAAACCATACATATTAAAATGCAAGAGCTTCAGAATGCCTGCTGTACAGTAGGATATCAGTTTGAAGCTTTTTGCATCTTAATTACATTATAGACTAGGTAGATGTAGTCTACACTATAATTGCGCGCTCGGTCAGTCATCGTTTTTTATTACCCCCCCCCCCCCCCCCCCCCAAATCACGAGAAACGGCTATGTCCGTAATCCAAAGGCTTTGTATTTATTTCAATATAAGGTTGAAAATAACCTTCCCATACATTTAGTTGTCCTTTAGACAGTGTGTTTTGTATGGAACGGTGACTTTCAACTTCAATATTACTTGGGCTAGCCACAAATCTGAGACCCGTGTTATGGCGGGTTCCTATATCAGTTGGTAACCGACTACGACTCGGTACGAGTATGTACGTATCTCCTTAAAAAAGTTACCAACTAGTGTGAAACTTATGACACGTTTTCAAGGAAAAACGAGTCGTATCTGGTTACCGACGGATATAGGAAACCGCTATTAGCCAATACAATAGGAGAATGTAATTACTAGTATTAAACTGGTATTTATCGCGTATCTACCTTTTTGTTGATCATCCCGACGTTTCGAGTGTGTTGCAACAGCCGTGAAGCCATAGCGGTAGCATATGTACCCCGGGTTCCAATCTCTATTTAAGTTAGTAGAGGCGCGCAACCACAGTTAGGCATATCTCTAAGATACAAGGTACGTTATGAATCTACTTCATATACTTCTCGGAATGCTGCGTGAGGATGCGGGCGGAGGACTTGGCGTCGAGGAACAGCGTGTGGACGGATGCTATGTGCGCGGGCGTGATGCGCTGCGCGCCGTCCGCTCGCGCCGCCAGCATCGCCGGCGTCAGCAGCTGGACTGCGTATCTGTAATACATGGAATAAATGAGTTTGGAACGTCTTCTAATCGGTGGCACACTATATCCAAAGACTTTGAACAACCAGCCATAACCAGCAGACAACCCAGGGCAGATGTCATGGCGCACTGAAAACGAGGAGAACCTACCCTTAGTAAAGTAAACAGTTTTGCTTATTTTCACAAAAAATATTTACACTTGAAATCAACACGAGCTATATATACATATATATATATATATATATAGTAGGAATTAGGTTATGAGCAGACAGTGGTAGCAGAAAGCATAATTCATCATCATTACTACAGAATAATGTAGCTGTCGAATGTTTTCTCATTCAGAACCCCAAATGATATATAAACAAAACACTCAACAACAATAACAACACTTTTACATTGGTAATGGATAATGAAACAATAAATATACAACCCGTTTTATTATGTACAACATTAATTTAAAACTCACATCCGGAATCGTATTAACTGATTTTAAAAGTGGTTTTAATACCGGTTAGCTGAAATATTTATCCAGTAAACAATTTTTAACGTAAATCGGCGGCGCCTTTGCGACGCTTAGGCAGTTAAAGGTACCTACTTACATGATGACTGAATATGATTTGTTTACCTAATTAATACAGGCAGTTTCATTGATATTTAAGGACTTGTTATTAGGTTGTAAGAAAATTTAAAATTTTCTACGATAATAAATTTGAAGAAAAAGTGGCACTCCGGGAGTGCAGAGAGCCGACTGCCGACAGAAGTGAAAACTTGAATAAAATCAGACTACACTACAGATACAGAGGTGTCAGTAACGAAATAGAATATAATACCTGTCAGGAACAGTCAGTGTCAGTAGTCAGTGACAGGTGTCGGTAATAGTGACGCGAGTTCAATGGTTTTTACCCATCTCAAAAAATTTTCATCGCGCCTGAAGAAGTTTTCGCTCAAAAAAAAAATTTTACAACAATACTAGCCTTAAAGTATGTTCAATAAGAGAAGAGTCGTGACGTTTAGGTGAACTAACATTAAAATTTTTATATGGCAACCCAATCCAGCTGTCATCTGTCTCGTCTATTATTGTTGATCTTGTTTTTGTGCTAGATAATTACTTAATTTTGTCGAAAAGAGGAAAAACGTTACGCAGCTCTGTGAGGCAAATAATATATAATGTTATACAGTTTTGTCTACGCGAAAAAGCGTCAAAAGCCCTATCATCGACCTGAAAAAAGCTAAGGAACGAGTAGCCGCAATGTCTGGTATGTAAGTTTCTTGTAAGCTTTCTTGTGGTATTTTTGGACTGTACATTGATTTCTTAGACGAAATAAACAGCGTCTTTAGTGTTTTATGTGTGATTAGCGTTAACGGAAATACTATATTAGGTAAAAATCACTCGAACCTAAGCTAACCTATTTTTGTAGTACGACTAACACATATTGATACTTTGCGTTTTTAGATATTAAACTGGTTATGAACATTTTATGCTGCAGGTGTTAGTAGAGTCACTGTGACTAGAATTAAAAAAGAGGGTGCTGTAAATAGAGGTGTGTGGTGCACTCCAGTGGAAAAACGCAAAGGCCGGCCCAAGACAATAATTATGGACGATTTCGACAAATGTGCCATACGGAGCAAAATTAAACAATTTTATACTGTTCGAAAAAGGTACCGACTCTAAGGAAGCTGCATAGAGTACTAAAAGAAGACATACATTTTGGTGGTGGAATGTCTAGTCTGCAGTGTTTTGAAAGAAATGGGATATCAATATAAAAAATGTCAGTCAAAACGAAAAATACTTATAGAGCGGCTTGGCGTGCCAAATATTTGCGGACCATGAACCGTTTGAGAGAAACAGAAAAACCCAATTGTTTATGTAGATGAGACATACACCCATACTGCGCATGAAGTCAACAAGTGCTGGCAAGGCCCAGATGAACCTGGGGTCTCTAAAGCCATTTCCCTTGGTGAAAGATATATTATCGTACCCGGAATGGATTTGTAGATAATTGTTTACTTGCATACAAGGGTAAAAATACTTCAGCAGATTATCATCACGACATGAATGATGAGAACTTTATGACAATAAACTTATACCCAATCTTACCGAACCATCGGTGATTGTGATGGATAATGCATCTTATCACAGTGTACGTATAAATAAACCTCCAAATAACAGTGACAAAAAAGACACAATGAAAGAATGGTTAAATGATAAAGGAATATCATTCCCAGAAAATGCACTTCAAGCTGAATTATTCGATTTAAAAAAAAAGAACAAAGGTGATCCCATATACAAAATAAATCAATTACTTGAAGCACATGGTCACACTGTTGTCAAGTTACCGCCGTATCATTGCGATTTAAATGCAATAGAATTAATATGGAGTTTAGTTAAACGAGATGTTGCATCAAAGAATGTTAATCAGCCAAGGATTGCTGCCCATAATAAATGAATGCTTCAATAATATTACTACTGCTCAGTGGCAAAAATAATGTGAACATGTTGAGGAAAAATATTGGAAACAGGAACATTTGATGGACAATTTACAAGAATTTATCATAAATATAACAGAATCAGAATCCGAAGATGAAAAAGATTAGTCCGAGAGTGGATGCTCCAAAGCTAGCTCAGACATAAGCGGCATTGAATACTTAGATTCAGACTTTGATTATGGTACTGATTAAATTATTGTTACCTATTACGTAAAGTTCTCATCATTCATGTCGTGATGATAATCTGCTGAAGTATTTTTACCCTTGTATTATCTATAATTGTCAATTTTTACTGTATATTAAGGTAATGTTAATAAAATTATAAAAGGTCTCCATGTTTAATTTTTTAAGTCTGGGTATGCAGTCCAGTGCAACTCATCAGTAGGTACTAGAAGATTAGAAAGGCCATGCTCCATGGAAGCACGTTAGACTTACAACATAGCTAGCCACTATCCTATATAAATAATTTTTATTAAAGCCAGCACTTATACCTCAGTAGAATCATTCATGTCCATTATTTTTGGCTCATCACATAACACCTGTGCTGTGCTATGGTAGCCAATTTTAATCAGCATTATGCGAAGATACGTACCAACCTACCTACTTAATAGCAAGTAAGTACCTACTAATGACAACAGTTGGTGTCTATGAATATCTGTCTACCAAGTATCAAAAACTTTTAGTCGTACTGGCAATGACAGAGCAGTGTTGTCAACGCAACAAAAGTAGTAAATTAGCACACGCGCGACTTCAATTCCTGCGACGCTTCTCTTATTGAACATACTATACCCATGTTTTCATTTAATGTCGTACACACGGCTACACATCAAGCCATTACATATTTCCAGTATAAGCTGACCTCGCATTGTGTAGGCTTTTCGTAGAATGAGAGGTCAGCTTATACCGGAAAAGTATAGCTTGATGTGTAGCCGTGTGTATATAACAAAACACGTAGTATATGACTATAACTATGAAAAAATGCACCAACTGGAGAGTTGTGCGTGGATAGAAAAATGATACAATCCTAACGGCAGAGCCAACCCTAACTCTACTATCATCTCTCTTTCTAGCCTCCAAGGATCGCAGAAAGAATACTAATTTCAGAGTTACACTCGCCTTTGTACATGTTCGCTTTTTTTGCCGTTTTTATGTATTTATTCAATAATATATAACAGTTTATTTACCTTAGGGTACTATTTGCGCCAACTTCAGCTAACGCGGCGATAGCTTCATCGTCGATGGAGATTCCTTCAGTGGCAGCGCGCAGTTTCAAAATCTTAAGCAAAATTCAAAGCAGAATTCAAATACTGTTAATATCATTCCTATAATGGTAAGTCTTCACGTGCGTACATGCTCGACGTTCTTGTGTCTAATCGAGCAAGTTCAAATGTATAGAATTATAGATGGACCGATTCAAAATAAAAATCTTTTTTTATTCATTAATATATATATATAAAACAATAAAATCACAAGGATTACTTTGAAACGTCAATTTTACTGCCTGTTCCTTCGCCACCAAGCCAGGAAAGAAAGGCAAGAAACAAGGCTGGTTGTTTTATTCATGATCTTTTTAGAATAGATAACAATAAAGAAAATAAATAAATTACGTCTAAATTATAACATTTTTTAATGAGTTGGAGCAATTTCAATCTCAAGCTTCTCTATCATCAAATAATCCGATATGTTATAGTAGGCTTTTTTATAAAGTTTTTTTAATTACGTTTTTAAATTTGTTAATTGTCATATTTTTGTACATCACTTGGAGTTTGTTATAAAAGCGTACACCTTGCCTTTTAAACGATGTACTAACTTTATTGAATCTACAAGTGACAACAGCGAGTTTATCTTTATTTCTAGTATTAAAATTATGATTATCGCTATTTTTCTTAAAATTAATATTTTTGTGAACATACATCCGATTTTCATAGATGTATTGGAATATCATAATATTTATTTATATTCGAAGTCTAACCGACATCCTTACAAACGTTAAGCATGTTTACACTTGCTCGTCGAGCATCAACGTACGTGTGGAAGCACCATAAGAAATAAAGATGCATTACTTCAAAAAGCCGATGACTTTAAAACTCTAGAAATATTTACCGTAGTATTGCTAAGCACGAATTGAACAACGATCCCTAAACGTATTTAGCGACTAAACATGATTAAATTCGATGTAGTTGTATGATTTGTCAACTCTCTAAATCATTTTTAGCCACTAAATACGTTAAGGCATCGTTACGCACTTTGCAAATAATTATTTTAAGTAGCTACCTACTCCATTTACTCCGATCTATAATGAGGGCCAATAATATGAAAAATTGTACTTTTGAGTAAACTTCCGAGTAGCGAGAAATGAGTAAACCCAATAATCAGGGATTGATTAGATAATTACCTGCAGAAGTTCATCCTTATTGTATGGGAATGTGCGAATGATAAGTAATCTATCTAACAGATCTAGTGGTATTCCGTGCGGGGAAATAATGTCTTCGGTGCCTCTGAAACAAAAAAACAATAAAAATTCAGTTTGATATAAAAATAATTAGATATTTATATCAATAAAGTCATTTAAAAACAATCTCGATAACTGGCTACGAATGAATAAGACATTACTACAAAAGTGACTAAGTTAAGAAACTTTCAACACTGTGATGTAGACATCAGCATGTGTGATGTAGACAACAGCATGTGTGATGTAGATATCAGCATGTGTGATGTAGACATCAGCAATAATGCTGCTCATCTATAAACAAATACAACTTCTAAATGTAAACTGACACTTACAGAAAACTCGTTAGATTTATATCAAACTGCAGGTTCTTGGTTTACCTATAATACGTTCTATGGAGTCTGCATTGGGAGTTACTGAATAATAAATGTTTCTGAATTTACACACATAATAAACTCCCTGAAGGTCTCAAAGAATTGTCTGACAATCTATTTAAAATAAAATTACACACGTGGTTAATGGACCAATGTTTTTTGTATGCTCACGAACGCCGGCGGCTTCGCACGCGTGGTTTGTCAAAAAAAAAAACATTCTGCGCAGTCGGGTAAAAAGTAGCCTATGTCCCAATCCCGTTCATAATCTATTTATATACCAAATTTCATTGAAATCTGTCCCGCCGTATAGTCGTGATAACGTAAAAAACAGACAGAGTTACTTACATATTTATAATATTCGGCAAACAAGGATAAGCCCACCCAAACAAACAAACAAGGATAGTAAACGGTTACCGTAACCTATAGACAGCACATAACATAACATGCGCAAATTTTTGTAATGTCTTTTGAAGGTGTCTCGAGAAAATTTCATACCTGATTAGGCATTTGCCTCGGTTAGTGGCGAATACGACGATCGGCGCAATAGCGGATTCAAGCGCGCGGTGCAAGTATGTGAATGTCTCGATATCTAGCATGTGGACCTGAAAATCAAAAAGTTTTTTTGTTGCAAAATTACTTTTTCAAAAAAGCTTTTATAAAATTCATAATCGTTACATAAAAGTTATTATAATATTGACGAGGCTTTGTCCGATAAATACATTTTTTGTGTTGAATGACTATAGTTTTGTAGTTGATTGATACTTAGTAGTAATTACTTAAACAATTTTTTATATGTATGATTAAATTATTTTTTTAATTAATAATAATATAATTTGTAATAATAATATTAACTTTAACTGTAGTAATGTTAATCTATGTTAGTATATATAAAAATTAATTATTTTACATAATCAACAAACTGTCTGACATATCTAAGTGCATGTAAGATGTATAAAGAGGAAAATAAATGACTAAATCGTAACCGCAAGCAGATTCAAATGAGCCCAAACAGTAATTGTCTAGCATCCGTCTCCATCATGAGACCACCTCCATAGTACCATATTCGGATTGGCTGACCTCCTCATCCATCATGCATAGCTAAAAACCACCCCAGTTAAACAAGCTTTCTGTTAAAAAAAACCGCATTCGATTCAGTCCATCGGTTTAGGAACTACTGACACAAACAAACGCACAGAGATAATGTAATACTTATAACACCACTCTTTTTGCGTAGGGGATAATTTTCTTTTTTAGACTTGGACATTGATTGATTGAAAATACTTTATTGCAATTATAAAACAGTATTAAGGCCAACTTAATAAAGAACATTCTCTTCCAGATATCCTTTGTGTGTTGTGTGTACTTTTGAAGTTATACTTCTTTTGGCGCGTTTGGAAAAAAATATACGAGTTAAATTTTTACGATGCTCCCGCACACCGACAGCCAAAAAGCGACATGATGAACTTGGCTGATAACTGTCTCTCAAGTTTCCGTGGAAACTCGTAACTATATTCAAAGTAGTTTTTTTTATTAATTTATCATTCCTTTTACAAACACAGAGTTGTGGCATACGGGACGAAATCTTTAGATATTTTTGTTCTGTTACGCCAAAGAAGTATAACATCTTACGTGCATACAAATATAAATAAATATTGCTGGACATTTCACACAGCGCTATCTAGCCCCAAACTAAGCAGAGCTTGTATTATGGGAACCAGATAACTGATACTTATATACATTTTTTTTTGTAATTACTTACTTATAATATATAGGGAAACAACCAGACCCGATACAAATATCTGTAGATCATGCAAACATTTGTTCCGCGGCGGGAATAGAACCCGCTACCTTCTGCGTCTCAGCTGGCTATTCGCCCACTGCACCACGGAGGTAGTCAAAGTACACAAACACGTTTTTTTTATCCAACAAACCGTTTTGCAACTAGAAAAAAATTAAAGCAAGATTTGGAATGAACAAACCTCATCAATGAAGAGTACGCCGGGAACTAATTCGGCAATGCCTTGGTCTATGTATTTGTTCACTACTTTGTTGATTTCTTTCCTCAGTTTATCTGAAAACAGAAAATTACAAACCATTAAACAACGTGCCAATAATCTAACCTGGATGTTTCGGTTTCTGCTTCATCATCATTTAAATATGCTGAAGCATCTTCATTAAGGTCTCCTTTTTAGGGTTCCGTAGTCGAAGTTGTTTCGCCATGTCTGTCTGACTGACTGCTGTTTGGTCTCGTAGACTATCAGTATTAAATAAATAAATAAATTTCACACAGCAGCCAAATTGCTAGACATTTTACACAGCGCTATCTAGCCCCAAACTAATCCAACCAAACGCTCATTATCTATTAGTATACCAAATTTCATTGAAGTCGGTCCAGCCGTTTATTCATGAAAACGTAACAAACAGACCAACAGAGCTACTTTCGAATTTATAATGTAAATATATAAAACAAAGTCAGGTTAGTTACACTATTTACAACTTTACACTATTCAAGAACGGCTGGACCGATTTCTATGAAATTTGGTAGATATAGTCTTCTTCATTTCTATGAAATTTGATAGATATAGAGTCTTCTTCATTTCTATGAAATTTGGTAGATATAGATAGTCTTCTTCTTCTTCTTAGCGTGTCAATATTTCTACTTATATTGTGTTAGATAGGTACTTGGCTACATTGATGGCGTCAGGTGAAGCCATATTTAAGTCAACCATTGTGCAGGTGTTCGGGCACAAAGGGCACATTAACAGGTGTTTCATCGACTGTGCAGGGTCACCACAGTCGCATTGCGTTTGTCTGGGATCACTGAACCCCCATTGGCACATATTGACTCTGCAGCGACCAACCTGTGTGCGAAGCCTATTTAAGGGCTTCCACGCTGGCCACGGCAGGTCGTGCCCTGGTGGAAGCTGTTCTTGAGGGAGAATGAAGTCAGGTGGTGGGGGGTTACTATCTATCCACAGTGCGCGTCTTGCAACGGATGGGTCGTCGCTGGTGGCCTGCGTGGAACGCTGAAAACTATTACGAGTTTTCCGGCCGCCTTGTGGAATTTGATGGATATATAAAGGATGTCGACTGTCATGCTCCTGCTTATATTTTTCTATGGACCAGGCCACATCCCGACGCACTCCGGGGGGTGGTATGCCTGCCAAAGGGTAGATGAGGTTTAGAGGGGTTGGCTTCAGACATCCTGTTATGTTACCCTGTTACCCTAGCGTGTGCGGACCGGTTCCAGACTGTGCAAGCATATTCGCCGGCTGAAAAGTACAATGCCAGACCCGTCGTGCGTAGGACCTCTGGAGCTGCTCCCCAGTTGGTAGATGTTAATCGACGGAGGAGGTTGTTTCGTGCACCCACTTTCTTTTTGGTTTTGTGGCAGTGAACCTTATAATTTAAAGACCGGTCTAATGTTACCCCCAGGTATTTTGGGAGTTTTTCATGTTTGATAGTTACTCCTTGCCAGGTTATGTTTAAGGTGCGTTTGGCATGTTGATTGCGCAGGTGAAAGGCACAGGTTTGGGTTTTTGACGGATTTGGTCTGAGGCCATTGACTTCGTAGTACTCCTCCAGCTCAGTCAGCGCTGCCATAAGCTTGACTTCGGCCTCTTCAAAAGTGGATGTTTGGGTCGTCAATGCTAGGTCGGCCGCATAAAAAAGCGAGTTGTAGATGGACTGCTGGGTTGGTCAATTATATATATGTTGAAGAGAGTTGGTGCAAGCACACTCCCTTGGGGAAGACCGTTATTAAGGCAGCGCCATCTGCTTTTGTCTGATAAGAGATTACCTTGGAAGCGACGGTTACGAAGAAGTTCACCCAGAATTTTAACGAACCCAATATCGCAAGTCAGGTCTTCGACTTTACGGAGAAGTCTTCTAATATTGACAGTATCATAAGCGGCAGTTAGGTCAACAAGAACCAGACCAGTGATACTGTTTGCCTCGAAACCATCTTCGATATGTTGGGTTAGCTTGAGGGCCTGACCACAACAAGCTTTCCCGGGTCTGAAGCCTGCTTGTTCAGCAATGAGATTCGGCTTTATAAACGGGGTAAGACGGTTGAGGAGAAGCCTTTCAAATAATTTATATATAGGTGACACAGGAGCGAAAACGGCCTATAGCTTTTAGGATCATCGGGGGACTTCCCAGGCTTTAGAAGTGCCACTACTTTAGGTCGTCTCCACATTTTCGGAATTCTATGTGTTTCGAGGCATTTATTGAAACACATCAGAAGCCAGGACACAGCAAGTGGCACGAGATGTTTTATTTGTTCAACCAGTAGATCATCCACCCCTGCAGCCATTCCATTCTTTAAGGCTCTAATTGCAATTGTTACTTCGTTGATTGTGAATGGCTTGCTGATTTCTATTGAGTTATTATTGTTTACTGATGCGTTACGTTTTTGTAATCTCGGCAGTCTTTTCGGTTGTTTGCTATTAAGTAAAAGTTGTATTAAGTAATAAGATAGTGATTGGGATTGAAACATAGGCTACTTTTTACCCGACTGTGCTGAAGGAGGGTATTGTCTTTATGAACAAGCCACGCAAGCGAAGCCGCGGGCGGGTCAGCTAGCATTAGTACAGATGAAGTGCGCATACCAGTGATTTCAGTCTTCTTTGGTTTCATCAGCTGCCCCATCATGGACATGATGTCGTGGCCGCCCTGGGGCCTCGCGTTCGCGCAGTCCAGGTCATGCAGCGTTACATCTTGGACCACTTCCTTCTTTTTGTGGACATCACCTTTGGGCAGGGGGACGTATTCTTCAGCCTGTTAAAAATGTATTGTCAGAATTATTTAGGCTACGATGTTAACTAATAATCAAATCAAAACAATTTAGATTGAAAATGCATAATCCATTCTGGTTTATAATATTACTAACAGACCCGCCCGCGGCTTCGCACGCGTAGTTTTTCAATAAAAACATTACCCTCCTGCGCAGTTGGGTAAAAAGTAACCTGTCTCCCAATCCCTGTCACAATCGATCTATCCAAATTTTATCAAAATCGGTCCTGCCGTTTAGTCGTGAAAACGTAACAAACACACAGATACAGAGTTACTTTCCAATTTATAGTTTAAATTGAATAACTTAATTACCAAATGCGAATTTTCAGATCCCTAACTTGAGAAATTTTGGATTGCCCATACAAACTCTCAACCCCTATTTCACCCCCCTTCAAGATTATTTATTAAGACAAAAGATAGCTTAAGTCAATTCCTAGCCTAATAAGCGCGCGTACGTTTTCTAATTTTTAATTATCTCAAAAAGCCCCCTTTGGGATGATTTTGCAAAAAAGTTAAAACACGGATTTCTTTATTAATTACCAAATTCCTAAATACGAATTTTCAGATCCCTAACTTGAGAAATTTTTGTTTACCCATACAAACTCTCAACCCCTATTTCACACCCCTTCAAGGTTATTTTTTAAGACAAAAGATAGCTTAAGTAAATTCCTAGCCTAATAAGCGCGCGTACGTTTTCTAATTTTTAATAATCTCAAAAAGCCCTCTTTTGGGATGATTTTGCAAAAAAGTTAAAACACGGATTTCTTTATTAATTACCAAATGCCTAAATACGAATTTTCAGATCCCTAACTTGAGAAATTTTGGATTACTCATACAAACTCTCAACCCCTATTTCACCCCCCTTCAAGATTATTTTTTAAGACAAAAGATAGCTTAAGTCAATTCCTAGCCTAATAAGCGCGCGTACGTTTTCTAATTTTTAATTATCTCAAAAAGCCCCCTTTCGATATGATTATGCAAAAAAGTTGAAACACGTATTACTTTATTTCTTACCAAAAGCCTAAATACGAATTTTCAGATCCCTAACTTGAGAAATTTTGGATTACCCATACAAACTCTCAACCCCTATTTCACCCCCCTTCAAGGTTATTTTTTAAGACAAAAGATAGCTTAAGTAAATTCCTAGCCTAATAAGAGCGCGTACGTTTTCTAATTATTAATAATCTCAAAAAGCCCTCTTTTGGGATGATTTTGCGAAAAAGTTAAAACACGGATTTCTTTATTAATTACCAAATGCCTAAATACGAATTTTCAGATCCCTAACTTGAGAAATTTTGGATTACTCATACAAACTCTCAACCCCTATTTCACCCCCCTTCAAGATTATTTTTTAAGACAAAAGATAGCTTAAGTCAATTCCTAGCCTAATAAGCGCGCGTACGTTTTCTAATTTTTAATTATCTCAAAAAGCCCCCTTTCGATATGATTATGCAAAAAAGTTGAAACACGTATTACTTTATTTCTTACCAAAAGCCTAAATACGAATTTTCAGATCCCTAACCTGAGAAATTGTGGATTGCCCATACAAACTCTCAACCCCTATTTCACCCCCTTCAAGATTATTTTAGAGACAAAGATAGCATAGGTTCTTCCCCAGGATATAATGTATCTCCTTGCCAAATTTCATTACGATCCGTTCAGCCGTTTAGTCGTGAAAATTCGATTAGTCGATTAGACAATTTGCGTTTGCTAAGGTCAAGGCTATTTTAATTAACAACATAACATACACATTTGACAATTCATCATAATTCAACAACGTAACCTTGTAACGGCGGGCATAAAATAATATATTGTTTCGTTTTGTTAGAACTGCACAATTGCTTAACTTTTTTCAATTACGATTACATATTTATTGTAATAATGACCGATACGAGTACGAGTTCGGTACGAGTTGTACCTAACTGACAGACGTCAACAGACGTCAAATGTTACCTATTAAAATGGCCTGACTTTAGTACACACGGCTACACATCAAGCTATACATTTCCAGTATAAGCTGACCACGCATTGTGTAGGCTTTTCTTAGAATGAAAGGTCAGCTTATACTGGTATCGTATAGCTTGATGTGTAGCCGTGTGTACTAAAGTCAGGCCATTTTAATAGGTAACATTTGACGTCTGTTGACATCTGTCAGTTAGGTACAACTCGTACAAAAGCTTGATGTGTAGCCGTGTGTACGTAGAATAATCTTAATTGTAAACTGTTTTGTAAAAATGAAATGAATGAATGAAAACACTTTATATTACACCTTAAAAAATAAAAATTACAGACAAAATATAAGACAACGCAAATAGTACAATGGGCGGTATTATCGCTTTGAAGCGATTTCTACACGACAACCTTTGGATGGAGAGGATTTAGTAATGTCAGAGATGTGGTCGGGGTGCACTTTTAAAATATGGATGTAGGAAGTGCAACTAATACCTAAATAATTTATAAATACAAATAGACATATAAATTATTAAATACATACCTAAATATAATGTATAAAATTATGATATATATATATATAATATTTTTATTACATACATTAGTTAAATACGAAAAATATACATTAATTCATTAGTACCTCAAGATCGAATTCTGTAGCAAAAGTGTCACTTCTGCCTTGACGCTTTACTGCTCCAGAATTGGCTTCAATATAGATAATGTCACCCACTTCTACTTTTTCCTTTTGTAGGGATTCATAGATTGTGGGGTCCAGCTTTAGCTGCTTCGTGCCTTTAGCTGTCTTGAGTCCAATAATGACATGAGATACTGTCTTGCCATATCCTGTCAAATTATTGTAAGTGATAAAAAGGAACAATTAAGAAAGATGTTAATAGATGTTCATACCAAAGTACATTATTATTTATAATACACATTATTATTATTTGTAATAAATTTAATATTTGTAATATTGGTTCCAACAAAAAAATACGCCCGACTAAGTGTTGGGTAATTAAAACATATGTCATGATATACAGATATTTTTTTTAATATCTGTATATCATGCAAACATAATTCCCACAGCAGGAATCAAACCTGCAACCTCCTGCATCTCAGCCGGCGATTTGCCTACTGCACAAAGAGTCAATAAAGGGCCAAGTTTCTGTACTTTTTCTGTAACTTACCTCCAGCTGGGTTCTCGGTTTCAACCGGTGTGAGTTCCGTGACTTCACCCTCGTAAACCTCTTTAGTCTCACGGATTCGCAGACCAATAGCTCGGCGGAAGTTTTCCATCAGCACCTCAGTTTTCTTGATCTCTGTACTGTATACTTCACTACCAACCATTGGACAAAATGGTACCTAAAAAAAAAGTTACAATTAACCATCATAACACCCAACTATCACATAAACATTAACTTCACCCTAGGATTCTGCGCATTGTACGAGGAACTAAAGTAGGTACTATGGTACCACCCAGTCCTAGCACTGTGCCCACCACAAAGGATGTCAAATATCATACCAGCAGAGAATGTAGAAACATTTGTACTGTCTTGCGTAGGTATTTCCTATGTCCTAGTCTAAGCTAAATATTTAGAATATAATTTTAATCTTCAGTAGTTTTTCTTTTCTAAGTTGGTCATGCTTGCCCTGCAGCTGTGCATATCAAGCTTAGGATCTTAGTTCAGTTTCCTTAATAAGATTTGATGTTGTTGTTTTATTTTTTAATTTTATTAATTTAAGAATCCAACTCGGCTGGGCAGCATTCGGGAAACTTCGCGATATCTTCTCGTCCAAAATTCCCCAGAGCCTGAAGACTAAAGTCTTCAACCAGTGTGTGTTGCCAGTGATGACCTATGGCACTGAAGCATGGTCCTTTACTCATGGCCTCATGCATGACCTCATGCATGACCAAGCTCAAGGTCGCTCATCGAGCTATGGAGAGGGCTATGCTCGGGGTTTCTTTGCGTGACAAAATCCGCAATGAGGAAATCCGCAGAAGAAATAATGTTGCTGACATAGCTCTCAAAATTAGCAAGTTGAAGTGGCAATGGGCAGGCTACATCGCTCATAGAACCGATAACCGTTGGGGAAGAAAGGTTCTCGAGTGGAGACCACGGACTGGAAGACGCAGCGTAGGCCGGCCCCCACAAGGCGGACCGACGATCTAGTAAGAATCACGGGGAGCCGTTGGGCACAAACGGCTACCAACCGCTCGTTGTGGCGATCTAAGGGGGAGGCCTATGTTCAGCAGTGGACGTCTTCTGGCTGATGATGATAATGATTTAAATTTTACACAGCCATTACAGTGACACCAAAGCAATAGTGCAAAATCTTAATACTTAATCACCTTAATTAAACTGACTTACTGGGGTATTATAGCTACAACTATGCATAACTTGCTTTGTCATAGTTGGACTAACTCACTGTTTTATTCAAATACAACTAAATGATACGAGTTTACTACTCACTTTGTTACCAAGATCTTGAGCGATTGCTAGAGCAATAGCAGTCTTCCCTGTTCCTGGAGGTCCGGCCAGCAAAAGAGCTCTTCCAGCCATTTTCTTACTCCTGATCATGTCCACAACAAGTCCTGCAGCCTATTAAATAAAAACAAGTCATTATTAGTACAATTTTGTTGAAAATTATCACAAAATAAAGCATTGTTTGGACAAGTAACTTGAATAATTATTTGTAAACAATTATTTGAATGTATTTAAAAAATACCCAGATTTTGTAGAAATATCTAACCAATTTCTAGAAGCCATATAATTTATACAAATAATCATTCAATGGCATAATGCAATTGTGTCCATAGCAACCAATTATTTATAACCTCAAAATTGGATCTATACTTTTTTTAAGAATACAGTAAAAATTAAATGAACTGCGTTCAGGATAGGAAAGTCCTAAAAGTGCTTGCAATGTGTAACAAACAGTTTAAATTACCTCTCTGGCAGATTCCTGGCCCACGAGACCGGCTGCCATTTGGATAGGAACTCCATTTTCGTCTAAGCCCAGTCCTTTGATGTGGGTGTGGGCGGATATTCTTTGGGTTTTCGCAGTGCTTTTTACTTCTTCTATCTTCATTCTGATAAGATTTAACTATTCTTGCGAATAAAATTCAATTTCACGTTTTTCCGCAACTCAACACAACAAATCAAATGAGCGATAAACAATCGAGTGAGTGAATGAATAAAATATTATTGGAACGAATGAACAACTATTTTGAATGGAAATAGGGATGTAAACATAAACTAAAGATTATTTATTGTTATCAAACAGAAAAAATAGGATACTTGTTGTGTTCTGCAGCAAAGCAAGCAAGATGGAAAAAAAACGATTGACGTCCATCTTAACGGCATCGCTTCATTGCACGCGCGTCCACTACTACACACGCTGGGCGCCACCAGCCGGTGCCGTAGGCTAAGACATCGGCCACGTAACGTCTGCGAGGCCAAACTGCAAGCTATGATGCCAACTTGCCCTTGACTCAGAGACTCAGATATTATAGTCATCTCGTCTCTGACGTTGAAGCTATAGATAGAGTTAAGCACGAAAGTCCGACCCTTACCCACACTTCCCAAACCAATGGTCGAAGTGTTAAAGACCCATGATGATGTCGCTGAAAATTCATGAAACGTCAAATGGCATTTGTATGTGACACATTCTAGATTCTAGCCCGCGGGGTTATTGTGTAAAAAATCCAAGTTCGATTTTTCTGACAGATTTCGACTTTGACAATCATTTCGAGGATCAACTGTCAAATTCGCATTGTGTAAGGGCCTGTCAAAACGAAAGCGAGATGAACGAACGAAACACCTTGAAAACAGCCTTTGTAAGCATTTTTTTGAATTGCGTAAGAATTATCTCAGCTTCATTGACATCAATGATCAATGACATTTTTCAGCCAAACTCGAAGTTAAATGCGGCATAACATGTAAGCATTAACATTTACATTAACATGTTAACATTTACTTGTTTGATATAAATTTGTTGCCTATAAAATCAAGGGAAGTCCTACTTATTTTGACTAAATATTCTTGTCATATCCAATAATATGACAAAACGCTGTTTGTCTATTTATTAGTACCTAGGTACTCAAATATATTAAATAAACTTTTGTTGTTTATTTATATGAAAATAATGGCATTTTCAGTTACTGTTACCTACCCAGATCGTAACCCACGAGTACCTAAGTAAGTTAGAAGAGACTAGCCTCCGTAACTATTTCAGCAAAATTACCTAAGAAATGTATGTAAACAAACCATACCTACTTAACCTCAAAGAAAAGTTCTAACAAGTTTTTTTTTGTAGACTTATACAAAAAATGTTATATCCTGGAGTAGTGTCCACATGAGTGTCGTCAATGCACCAGGCATTGACGACACTCATGTGGCTATAGTGTAAGTACACATATCTTTGTGTCAGTATTTACTAAATGTTAATTAATAAAAATTTGGTGTAGAGCGCTGCATTGGTGTTCTAAACAAGTGGTTCGCCCTGAACTGAGATCTTGCAAGTCTCCTAAAAAAAATATTATTAGTATTTACTAAATGTTAATTAATAAAAATTTGCTGTAGCGCGCTGCATTGGTGTTCTCTGAGATCTTGCGAGTTTCTTAAAAAAATATTATTCTTAGGGTGTCTTACGCAACATTGCCTAAACGTATTTAGTGGCTAAATATGGTTTAAGAAAATGTCAAATCATGCAAATACGTCACATTTAATCATGTTTAGTCGCTAAATACGTTTAGGGATAGTTGTGCAAGCCGGCTTTAATCTTTGACTAATAGTGCCACGAAATGCACAACCAACTAACATAACCTACAGTATCATTTTTTTTTTAATCTTTTTTTTAAGGAACTTGCGTCGTTCTCTACGACCATGTCAGTTCCATAGTTGTCTACATTATTATACAATTACAAAGCATCCTCCCTCAGCAGGTCGTATGTGGACCGGTAGAGCATGTTAGCCGAGTCAGATGTTTGTTCAGCTAACACACTCTGAAACAGGCCCACATCGATCTGGTTCACTTTCAGCGCTCTGTATAACTCCTCTCTCATAGATTGACTCCGGACACACTCCGTTAAAAGGTGGTATACATCCTCCACCACCCCACAAGTATAACAATTAGGAGTATCTATCATCTTCATTAAAAATTTAAAGCTGTTTAAAGGCATATGCCCGGAGCGCAATCTATGAGCGATTACAATCAACTTTCTGCTTATACTAGCGTTGGTGAACCATGGTATGTGAGGGGGCTCACTCTGCATAGTTCGATACCAGATGCCCTTCTCCCGGGATGCAATATCAAAGTATTCCTTCCATTTAGTTCTTCCTATATTATTATCCTATATATTTACCTCTTCTATATTTATGTAGCAATTCTGAATAGTCATGTTTCACAAAAAGTTTAGTACCATTTGATAATGCCTCCCGAGCCAGGGCATCTGCCACTTCATTACCAACTATGTTGACATGTGAAGGAATCCATTGAAATACCAACGTCGCTCCCCCAGCCACCAGCTCCAGAACCTTATTAAGGATAGTGTAGGCTAGCGATACACCTCTGCGGCCAGAGGCGCATCGAGCCACATGTTGCAGTGCACTTCTGCTGTCAGACAGAATAACCACTTTTTTGAGTCCTGAGCTAATAACGTAGGACAGCGCCTCCGAGATCGCAAACAATTCCAGTGTCATAATACAATTGTATGTATTATTATTGTCACAATTAAAACTTTCTTTTTTCATTTAACTTGGGGTCATAAAATGCTGCACCACTTCCATCGTTAGTTAGTGATCCATCGGTAAATATTCTATGCCAACCCTTATACTCAATATTTAACATATGTAATGTATTATACATAAGGACTCTATTATCATATTTACTTTTTGGCTCTACTATATCTTCTATATTTGTTTTAATAAAGTTCATATTAATATTTGAGACCCAGGTATCTAGAGTAAACATGTGTAATGGATTACAAGTATTTATGATTTCCATTTTCGAGTTATTGAATACATTAACAATTAAGGAACTCTTATTTCTATTAAAGTATACTAAATTACTTAGACTTGACAATTTTTTAATAACATCTATAGTAAAGTTACTCGCCCAGGATTGGGCCTTAAGGCAATATTTTGAGGCAAGATATTCCCGTCGTAAATGTAGAGGCGTCAAACAAAGTTCGCACTCCATAACATCTATCGGAGTGGTTTTAATAAATCCTCCAACCACGCGCATTGCTACATTTTGTACTCTGTCTAGCTTAAGTAGGTGTGTCTTTGCCGCACTATCATAAACAAAACTAGCGTAATCTATCCTACTTCTCACTAGAGAAATGTATATCCTACGAAGATGCTTAGGATGTACTCCCCACGAGGCACCTGCCAAAACCTTCATTATATTTATCAATTTGACGGTCTTAGCATGTGTCTCGTTGATATGTCGGTTCCACCGGAGCGATCTGTCCAGCCACACGCCAAGATATCGAATGCAGTCCACAATAGGGACACTGTGACCCTGAACAGTCACCTCCATTTGATGCCTACTCCGCTCCCTGCTAAATAAACATAACTTTGTCTTTGTTAAGGAGATTTCCAGCCCAATTTCGCTCAATAGTGAGGAGACAGCAAAAATACAGTTTTGCATATTATGTACACAACTCGCCATGTCACTACTCTGACTATAAAACACAAAATCATCAGCATATTGTAAGCTGCCCATGTTATTAATTGATTGACAAATCTTGTACGTAACGATATTAAATAATAGGGGAGAGATCGGGTCTCCTTGCGCTAGGCCTCTACCTGTCCATCTCGTAATGGTGTAATTATTTTCACCCTGATCCACAATTTTTAACAATCTCCTTCTCAAAAACTCGAATAAATATTTACACATTTTCGAGCCAACCTCCAACTCATCCAACATAATTCCTAACTTATCTACCAAAACCGTATTATAAGCACCGTCCACCGTATCCAGGAAGCATGCTAGAGTCGGTATCTTGTTAGCAAAGCCCACTTGAAGTTGGGAGACTAGCCTAACTATACAATCTAGACTCGACTGGCTTCTTCGGAAACCGGAAGTGTTTTGAGACAAAATTTTATTTCTTTCTATAAACCACTCGAGACGTCTTCCTATCATAGTGTGAAAAATTTTACTTATGCATGAAATAAGCGAAATTGGCCTAAATTCTGGAACTGAATCATTATTAGTATTAGGTTTCGGAATGGGTATTATTTTAATGCTGCGCCACTGTTCTGGTATAGATGCATTTTTATATACTGAATTATATATCATAAGTAAAAACAATTTAGCTTGTTTAGGCAAATAGTAAATCATAGAGTAAGTAATGTTATCCTCCCCTGGCGCTGAATCTTTCTTCTTCAGGCAGTTGTAGAGCTCTTGCGGAGAGAACTCACTCTCTAGTTGTGCATTTTTCGAAGTGAATACCGAAGTTGGAGGCTCTACGAAGTCCGGAGCTAGAGACCGCAGTAGCTCTTCCTTCTTATCTGTAGGAGCATGAGTATGAGTTTGTCTTACACCTTTCATCCACCGCTTTTTTTGCCACATTACAGAGGAACTGGTCGACTCATCTATCTCTCCGCAAAAACTCTTCCAACAGCTAGACCTGGCTTGCCTTATAATCTTTTGTGCTAAAGAAATTTTCTCTTTCAAAATATCGTAGTTATTGGGCGTTGGAATTTTCCTAAAGTTTTTCAAGGCCAGTCGACGAGTAGCAACTGCTTGGGACACAGACGGACTCCAATACGGCTTTGGTTTGAATGTCCGAGATGGATTTGCACAGACTTTAATATAAGGTATACTTTTATCGGCAGAGTGGTTTACATTTTCAATAAAAAAATCGTACATTGTTTGTACACTGCTGTTCAAGAGAACTCCACTATTAGAAAAACTATTTTGACAAGTTTCTTGGTAAAGCTTCCAGTCGGCCAACTTAAGATTGCGGCGTTTTATAAACGAAGGTCAATCACAGTATTCTAAACAAATTTTGACGCAAAGGTGGTCACTACCCAAACATTCCTTTGTTACCAACCATTTGAACAAGATAGCTATGTCTGTGGAGACAAATGTAATGTCTGGGGAGCTTTTTTGTAGAATACCATTGACTAATTTAATTCTCTTATGGTCACCGGTATTCAGAGTTAAAAAATTATGGTCTATACTAGAGTCCAGTAACTGTATACCTACCTCTAGAATCTGTTTTGTTGGACCAATTGGAATGGTGACCGTTGAAATCTCCTGCAACAATAGACTTATCTCCAAATTTTGAAAAAACATCATCCCAATCATACTGGGTTGTCCTTACAGGTAAATTGAAGCAATACACTTAAGGAATTTACAATTCATAACTTTTACGCTTACTATTTCAATACCTTGATGGCTAACACTTATAGGATTAATCTGTGTTTTTATTGAGTTATGTACCATAATAGCCACTCCGCCGTATTCATCATCTCTATCTTTTCTATAAATGTTATAATCTTTGATTCTTAGATTTATGTCAGGATTTAACCAAGTTTCACTAACAATACATATTCCAATTTTTTCTTGGTTCAACAACAACTCGAACTCTTGCATTTTTGGCATTAGGCTTTGAGAATTCCACTGCCCAATATTTAAATATTGAGCAGTAGACCTTCCAAAGCCCACTGGGAAACGGTTTTCTGTATTATTGTCATCCATAATGGAAGAGATTCATTAGTTTCCTAATAATATCTCCATTACTGATGACCCCTAAAAAATAGCTAACTACTTGATCTAGCAAAAATTGTAAGGCTAATTTGACTTTATCTTCAAAACTGTTTCTTGAGAAAAATATTTGCTCTAAACTTTTGTACATGTTATTAAAACTAAACTTATCTTGCCCGTTCTCCTGCTTTTGTTCATTTTCATCTTCTCTCTTCTTCTCCTTCGGTGCTTCATTTCTGAGTGATGCGGCATCTCTGTAGGATTTCTTCACGATTTCATTCTTCTCTGCTAACTGGATTTCATTTTCTATATTTTTTGTTGTGATTTTTGTTTTTTCTTCTTATTTTTCTTTTGTTTATTAACTGTTACCGTCTTTCTGCTCTCATTTTCGCTGCTTCTAGTATCTTCACCGTCATCCATACTATGGTCCACCTCCTTGTTGATGTGAATAATCGCTTCGGTTACAATTACTTCCCCCTGGGATAACTCCTGGCCATCTATAGGTTCCGGTGAATGTAAGTCACATTCATGACTCCGTTTCTTCTGTCTATTCCTTTCCATAACACATGAATATGCTACTTTGTAGGTGCAGTTTTGTTCACACATGACTCGTCTTATTTCTTTCTCTTTTAAAAAGACAGGACATTTCTTCTCATGTGAGAAGAAATGACATGTGATTACCCTTGCAGTTTGCACATGTGTACTCAATAGCATCACAATTCTCATGCTCACCAGAGCATTTAGGACACTTCTTTCTTGAAGATGGACACATTCGAGCTAGATGACCAAACTTCCAGCAAACCGAGCATTGACTTACAGGAAAGGTGTAAGGTTCCACTTTAAAACGGCAGTCATACCCAAATATGTATTTTGGTAACGTAGAACTTTTAAAGCAGAAGCGAACCGTTTCACTATCACTCCACACACCAGACTCATTCATACGTTTTAACCTTTTTGAGACTATTTCAAACTCTCCACTGAATGATTGCATTAATTCTTCTTCTTGTACCTCTAATTCAATATACCTCACCAAACCATATGTCAAATTAACTTCATTAGTCAATCTGCTTTTGTAGCCTAACTCCATAAACTTACTGTTACTTAGAAGTTTTTCAGCATCAGCCCTGGTTTCAAACTTCATCAGCACTTTATACGTGGTTTTGTATTTTATTTCAATGATATTTGGTATACATTCTGCTTTCAAAAGTTTAGCTAAACCGATCTGTTTCGGCAACACTTGAGCTGATGATAAACACACCTCAATTGTCCTCAAATCATCCTCGCTTCTACTATTTCGTCTGGTGTATGTCTTCAGTTGGGAACTATAACCTCTAAAGTTGTTGCCTGAGACTTTCTTTGGTTTCTTATTCATTTTCTGCACTATTGTAAATCCTTCATCATCAATTACAACGTTTTGTTCATCACTATCGCTTCTCTTCCTCTTCAAGTTGACACCACTAGCATTCACCACATCTTGCACTGACATTTCATGCCTGCTAAACTCCTCCAACTATATTGTTTCCTACACTTTCTTCTCCATTCATTTCACTTATATCACTTCCGAGATCGGATCTAGGCCCGAGGACCTCGTCCATATCGCGACGTGCAATTGAGGGTAGGTATCGAAAATTAAATACCGCGAAGAAAAAAGCTTATCGCACTACTTGCGCTCGCTGCGTAGTAGCGCGCGCGACTGACCTACAGTTTCATTCAAATTACAAGTAACGGGAGTTCATGTTAATTAGACTAACTGACTGCGCTGGAGATGGAGAGTAATATTTTTATTGGAAAGCCAAGCGTGCGATGCCAGCTAGTTATTTATATTGGGATCTACCCTTACACGCAATAGTTTGGATGTTGTGGGTTCAAATCCTGCCTGTGCTCCAAAGGATATTTTTAACTTATGTTTGTGTGATTAATGTGCGCACTTATTTATGTTTTTAATATTATTTCAGAATCAAAATAAAATAATTTTGCAAAGCATGTTTACTGGAATTGTAATTTAAATGAAATTGAACGCTCTCAGATGACCCGACAATTGATCAAAATCTGTCTCAGGGTGCTATAGTACTGTACATAAATCGGCCGAAAAACATAGTGTAACTATCAAATGGACTAAAGTGCACGGTTCCAGATACAGACTGAGAATGAATTCCGAAAAGGAGCTCCAGAAAGACTGGGAACATAGAGCCAACTGCAAGCAAACAAAAACAATACTTCTGGCAAAAAACAGAAAAACAACAAACACCTTGTTAAAGAACAAACAGGAAGATCTAAGGATGATGGTGGGAATCATTACGAGACACTACGAACTTAATCACCACCTTCTGAAGACTGGAGCCACGGACAGTGGACTTTGTCACAGATGCCTTCGAGAGGAAGAGACTGTGGAGCATGTGTTACTCCACTGCACTGCCACAAACGATGCAAGACTGAGAACGGGTTATCGAATCCTCATCCTCCACCAACACCGCTACTACATCAACATCCATGGAAACCCTTAAAAGCTGCTGCCTCCAACACAAAGTCCTACTCTGTGAGTTATTTTAAAGAGTTAGGATGGCTTGGGTTATGTTAGAAGGGGGGTAATACACAATACACCCCAATGCAGGACGTCATTGTAATCTCCTATTCCCCCTACCCAAGAATTAGATTGAATGGATCCTGGTTTTGTACATAATAGGCTGAACACCAATGTTTATTCATGTGTACTTACCCAAAAGCTTTATAATATTACCTTTATCTACCTAATTAAAGCAATTATGTGATGTTGTATTAGTGTAGCTTACTAAATATCATAACTTTACTAATCAAAATTTCAAAATTTCAGTTGTATTTTTCTTACTTACACTTTTGCAATGAGGTAGGTCTACTTATTGAATAGTTATAGTATTTTATATAAAATGAAAATTATATTATATAAATTTTTATATATATTAAATGTATGATTTTTTTAATACCTACCTACACACACAAGATTTCTTATAATTTTTTTTATAAAATGTAGTATAAAAAGCTTTTGTCATCACCATAGTTTTAACTGTAACTATATGTCACCTATATTTACCTACCACACTAATATTATAAATGAGAAAGTTTGGATGTTTGTTCCATCAACAATGAAATTTCATCTCATTAAACTTCTACTAAATGTTTGCCTAGTTATATATACAATCAATAAACCCGAGTAAAACAACACAAAGGAGTACATAATTATTTGTATATTAATGAGATATCATTCCCAAGGCAGAAGGTATGATCCTTGTTAGATCTCCAAGCATGAACAAACATATGAAGCCCCACTGCAAGAGCTTGGTTCTCTTCCAGGAGTTCCACAAGTTCATAGTCCATATCAATTTGTTGGGCTGGCATGCTGAAAAATATTACATGATCACCATACTGTTATGTACATATTTTATTGGTATAATGCTGACAAAAATGACTAAATCCGTAATTTAGGTACTTCACAAGTCAGCATCATAACAGCCATAGGATGTCCACTGCTGAAAAGGCTTCTTCCTGTACTCTCCACTTAAAAACTCTTTCTGCTCCAACGGCCGTCTATTCCAATGAATATAGTACGTCTATTTTTGGATTTCTTCAAGTAATGTGCCCGTATACACATAGTAAGCACATCACACATCTCATATAGAAAGTGCAAAACCTCTGCTTTAACAGTGATATATTTTTGTTTTAAAATTTAAATTTGTCTAATGATCTCCATATATTGGCTTTTATCTGGAGTCAATCTCGTAAATAAACTTCGCAAGTTTTTATGATGAGCTGAAAAATAAAATGTAAACAAAGAAGCAGTGTTGCCAATGTAAATGTCTTGGTTACCCGATATTTGCCGCTGATTGAGTCCCCGAAATGATAACAATTAAGAATAAACCCCTATTTCATACAAAATGTTGTGTTATCTAATCACTAACAAAATAACATTGGAATAATTTCTAAATAAATTTTTTTATGATTTGGTACCTACCTACATACTTTTAACATTGTTTTCCTTTCTTTCGCTCTATGCATTATCCGGTTTTGTTCGAATTTTATTGATCTCCCCTTTTTGGCTATCTCTTGTTTGGTATGCAATAAAGCTTTATTGGACAGCTCGAAACGACTCGGATTTTAATTAATCCCAGTGCTCTCCCCGCTCTTGATACCGATTCCCCACAAATCGGGGAAATTCCCCGCAGTTGGCAGCACGGAAAAAAAACTAGCCACAGAACACATAAATCAAATAGTGAAAAATACTCTTTGTAAGTAAACGCAATAATGTGGAGAATCTTTTTTGCAGGTTATTTGATGAAAACGCAATGAATGACCAGTGAAAGTGGAACTAATTTATGTCGTTCAAGCTAGTAAATATTATTAGTTATTTTAATAAATTACTACATGGCTTATTAGCTTATTGCTAGAACGTGCTATGGTATAGCAGCAGTAAAGCACATACGAAACGTCATTGATTGAAATGACTCGACTTGCTTAAAAATTTCCATTCGGTCCGATTATGAAGCAGAGGAAAATCCTTACACGGTCGCTAATCTCGCAATCACGTTGAAAAAATCGAAGTTGGATTTTTTGACATCTTGTTTTTGTTATGGAATTAGACAATAGGGCCGCAGGTTCATCCATCACACTGAATGTTTTATTTTCTCTTTGCGAATTAATACTTTTTTAAATATAATTTCCTACCTACTTAGGATTCTTTAAGTACATAATTTGTAATAATCATTATAAATTAAACTTGATATTTACTAAATTGTATGTCTTTTTATTTTGTTATATTTTTATGAAGTCAACTTTACTCACTTAACCAAGTGCAAAGTTTTCCAATTGGGGTCTTAGTAAAAAATACCTAGGTAGGTATTTTATCAATAGGATATATCTATATTATCAATAGGAAAAAACGAAAAATAGGCCTCCTTATTCATAATAGTCTGCTAACTAATTTAAAGCATTGCTAATTCTAACTCTGTCTTCTTCTATTGACCTAACTCAGAATGAAAAATAACACTGTATCAGCTGTTTTAAGTTAGCGGACCATTATGAATAAGGGGGTTGATCTTAAAAGTAGATAATTTGGCCATGGGGGGGTCTGAGGTAACAGTTCATTTTGGAAAAGGGGTCACTTGTCCAAAATAGTTTGGGGATCCCTGGTTTAAAGGATATATCTCCGGGTGTAGATGGCATCCCGTACTCATTTTTAATCAAATCTCCTGATAGCGTCAAAGAATGCTTGTTAAATTAAATTAATATTTTTTGTTTAATATGGCGACTCCATAATGTTAATCTCTCTCTCCACATGTTTATTATGGCGATTCCGGATGAGTGGAAGACTCAGATAATTATTCCTATTCTTAAACCGGGGAAAAAGCCATCTGACTCAACAAGCTATAGGCCCATTGCATTGTCATCCGTTTTGGCCAAGATTATGGAACACTTGTTAAAATTTCGATTGGAATGGTACATTGAGAGCAAGGGTATTTTGGCGAAATCACAATATGGCTTTAGGAAAGGCACAATATGGCTATAGGTACCTACTCATGACAGCTTAAGCAGATTCACAACTGATATCCGTATTGCGTTAGCTACGAAAGAGTTTTTGATTGCTGTTTTTCTTGATATTGCAGCTGCTTATAACAACGTCCTGCTTTCAATGCTCAGGAATAAACTTCGTCAGCTGAGCATTCCTGAGAGGCTGATTCGTTTTGTATATAACCTTTTAGTAGAGAGGAAAATATGATCAAAAACTAAGGCAATTTTCTACCAGCTACGTGTGTTTGGAAGGGATTACCTCAGGGCTCAATTCTCAGTCCTTTATAATATAGCCTTTATATAGGTACATGGTTTAGAACAACCAATTTCCTCCTTAAGTCAAGTTTTGCAATACGCAGATGATCTGGCATTGTACGTTCAATCGAATTCCATCGTGGATGCACGTGATAACTTAAATACTGCATTGACTCTCTTATATGAATGGTTAGATGATCACGGTTTATCTCTTTCGGCTTCTAAAAGTAGTTGCGTGGTATTTATATAGAAAATATCCTTTCCTCCTGTTGATCTGTATATCGGCAGAGAGCTGATTCAACAGGTTAATAGTGCTAAATGTTTGAGTGTATAGCTGAATTCTAGATTGACAGCAGTTCAACTATATATTCATCTATATCTTACAAAAATCAATATTCTGCGCTCATTATCTGGCGTTTGGTGGGGTTGTCATCCATATTGTCAAAAATTCTTATATAATTCAATAGTACGCAGTCATATGGACTATGCTTCTTTTATTTGGGATCCATGTAAAATGGCTCTGGGACAGCTGGACAGGATCCAGTCTAAATGCCTTCGAATAATTCTTGGTGCTATGAAGTCTTCCCCTATAAATGCGATGCAGGTGGAGTGCGTCGATCCTCCCCTCTTCCTTCGAAGACAATACCTTGCAGATAGCTTTTTCTTTAAAATTATCCAAAATTCTAGTCACCCCTTGTTGGCAAAATTAAATGATTTGTTTTAAATTTTAGAACCACACATTGACCTTTAACAAAATAAAATCTCTTGTTTAATTCGTAGCTTCAGAAAATATACAAGCCTCTCACACCCTGTCATTCAGAGTCAAATTAACCCGCTGTCTTCCACCCCATATGAGGCACTAGCTGACCAATTCGCGGCTTTGCACACGTGGTTTGCCAATAAAAAGTAGCATATGTGTTAATCCAGGTTATGATCTACGTACATACCAAATTGCATCGCAATCGGTTCAGCCGTTCTGGCGTGAAAGAGTACCTAACAAACATCCATACATACAAAGTTTCGCGTTTATAATATTAGTAGGATAGGAAGGATTAGTATTCAGACCTAATATCATCTTAAATTTTGGCATTATTAAAGGCTTTCATTATGCTTGTCAAATATTTAATGAACAGATGGCTAGCAATTATAGTGGTTGGCATTATATTTTAAACAACTGAATTACCACTACTCACTCATTGACATTATTGTTCTCCCCCTTTCGGAAAGTAAAAGTCTTAGAGCATTAGCGCTAAAACTAATGTTGCTCAGGACAGTTTTTTATGTTCGGATTTATAAAAAACAATAGACTTTGATACAAAAAAATTATTCCATAGAAAATATTTCAATTACCGTACATTTCAAAAACTTGCTTTTTCATTGTGAAACGTCTTTTTGTTTTTTTAAGGCAAATTCCATCCTGATCGTTAAGCAATCATAATTTATTTTACATGCAACGTCCATCATCATCATCATGCAACATTTTTTTTTTCGTTTTCCATTGTTACATCCAACTTCCATCAGGATTCATCATCATATCATTATCATATCAGCCGTAGGACGTCCACTGCTGGACAAAGGCCTCCCTCATTGATCTCCAGGAACTGCGGTTGGAAGCGGCCCGCAACCAACGCCGACCTGCGGTTCTTACCAAGTCGTCTTTCCATCTTGTAGGTGGACGTCCTACGCTGCGCTTGCCGGTCCGTGGCATCCATTCGAGAACTTTCCGGCCCCATCGGCTATCTGTTCTGCGCGCTATATGGCCTGCCCATTGCCACTTCAACGTGCTAATCCGTCGGGCTATGTCGGTGACTTGAGTTCTCCTACGTATCTCCTCATTTCTGATTCGATCCTGTAGAGAAACCCCGAGCATAGCCCTCTCCATAGCTCGTTGAGAGACTCTGAGCTTATTCATAAGGCCAATAGTAAAGGACCACGTCTCGGTTCCATATGTCATCACTGGTAACACACACTGATTGAAGACTTTCGTCTTAAGGCACTGAGGTATGTTGGACGAAAAGACGTTGCGATGTTTCCCAAATGTTGCCCATCCGAGTTGGATTCGACGATTGACCTCTTTCTCGAAGTTGGACCTACCTAATTGGATTGTTTGTCTATCAGGATTATTATGCCACAAACTTTTTTTTTTACTTTCTATCATTGACCAACAACCATTTTTTATGTCTTGTGCGTCCATCCTGATGAATCTGCAACAGTTGCTTTTTACACTTTGATATTCTTTTGGATTACTTCTTCCACTTCGATAAACTCATTGGTTGCTTCTTCAACACCGATGTCCCCTAAGATTGCGTCTTTAACTTCGATTTACTCTTTGTTTTGTAGAACTATTGTGTTGTAGAGATTAGTCAGCCTAGGCCACTGCATTACCGTGACCTAGCTGCTTCCAGAATGCGCCACGGGGAGGCTCTCTACTCGCACCCCGCCACGCGATGACCCGGCTGCCGCTAGACGCACACTGTGGTTCAAAGTAAATCCCCACTGCCTGATTTTATCACCCCACAGGAACAGATACTACCCGGGCACGATCTGCCGTGGCCAGTCTGGAAGTCCTTATACAGGCTCCGCGCCCAGGTTGGCCGCTGCAGACTTAATATGTGCAAATGGGGATTCAGGGACCCTAACTTAACGCAGTGCGACTGCGGTGATCCCGCGCAGTCAATGCAGCACTTGCTAATGTGCCCTTTGTGTCCGAACACGTGCACGATGGAGGACCTAATAACCACCTCACCTAATGCTATTTTTGTGGCCAAACACCTGTCCAACATAGTATAAATGAAAACGTAGAACTCTTGACACGCTAAGAAGAAGAAGAAAATATACTCTTTTATTGCTTTATTTTATTTATTTTATTTTATCTTCGATATCCTCATTAATTGCTTCTTCAACTTCGATGTCCTCTTTGATTGCTTCTATCACTTCGTCATTCTCTTTCAATGCTTCTACTACCACTTCTTCTATCTTATTATTTTATCTCTACTCCACTTCAATATCGTCTTTGATTGCTTCTTACAATTCCAGGGGTCCAGGTTCAAAGAATCCAGATCCAGGGGTTCCAGGTCCAGGTCCAGGAGTTCTAGCTCTGGGAAGTCTAGGTCTAGGAGCGATCCAGGCGGTCCAGGTCCAGGGAATCCGGGTACAGGGGTCCAGGTCCAGGTACAGGGGTCCAAATCCAAGAGATCAAGGTCCAGGTCCAGGGAGTCCAGGTCCAGGTCTAGGGGGTTCAGGTCCAGGGATTAAGGTCCAGGGGTTCTTGGTCCAGGGGGTCCAGGTCCAGGGAGATCAGGTCCAGAGGGTATAATTTCAGGGGGATCCATGGGTCAAGGGCCAGATCCTGGGGGTCCAGCTCCAGGTCCAGGGGGTCTAGATCCAGGAGAATCATGTCCAAAGCGTCCAGGTCTAGGGGGTCCAGGTTCAGGGGGTTCAGCTCTAGGGAGTCCAGATCCAGAAAAGATCAAAAGGGTCCAGGTCCAGGGGGTCCTGATCCTGGGAGTTCAGGGCTAGGTCCAGGTCCAGCAGGCCCAGGTTCAGGGAATCTAGGTCCAGGTGGTTCAGGTCCAAATCCAGGGGGTCCAGGTCCAGGGAGTCCAAATCCAGGGAGTCCAGGTCTGGAGGGTCCAAGTCCAGCGAGTCCAGGTCCAGGAGGTTCGGATCCTGAGAGTCCAAGTCCAGGTCCAGGTTCAGGGAATCTAGGTCCAGGGGATTCAGGTCCAGGTCCAGGTCCAGGGAGTAACCAGGCCCAAAAAGTCCAAGTCTAGGGGATCCAGGTCCAAGGAGTCCAGGTCTAGATGATCCAAGTCCAGCGAGTCCAGGTCCAGGGGATCCGAGGAGGATCCAGGGCGTCCAGGTCCAGGTCTAAGAGGTCCAGGCTCAGAAAGGCCAGGTCCAGGTGATCCAACTCCAGGGGGTCGAGGTCCAGGGAGTCCAGGTCCAGGGGGGATCCAGGAAATCCAGGTCCAGGTCCAGGGGGTCCAAGTACAGGGAGTAAAGGTCCAGGGGGTCCAGTTACAGGGAGTCCAGAACCAAAAGGTCAAGGTCCAAGGGGTCCAGGTCCAGGGAGTCCAGGTCCATTGGGTCCAGGTCCAGGATGTCCAAGTTCAGGAGGTCCAGGTCCAGGAGGTCCAGGGGGTCTAGGTCCAGGGAGTCCAGGTTCCTAGGCTAATCCAGGGGGTCTAGATCCAGGGTTCTAAGTCCAGGGGTTCCTGGTCCAGGGAGTGCAGGTCCTGACGTACAAGTCAAAGGGGTCCAGGTCCATAGAGTCCAGGTCCAGGGGGGATCTAGAGGGTTCAGGTCCAAGAAGTCCAGGTCCAGGGGTCCAAGGGGTCCAGGTCCAGGGCGTCCAGGTCCAAAGAAGATCCAGGGGTCCAGGTCCAGGGGGTATAGGTCCAGGGAGTCTAGGTTCAAAGGATCCAGGTCTAGGGGGCCTAAGTCTAGGGATCCAGGTCCAGGGAGTCCAGGTCCAGGGGGTTCAGGTCAAGAGAGTCCAGGTCCAGAGGGATCCAGGTGCTCCAGGGTCCAGGGTCTAAGTCCAGAGGGTCCAGGTCCAGGGGTCCAGGTCCAGGGAGTCCAGGTCCAGGGGGTCTAGGTCCAGGGGGTCCAGGTCCAAGAGTCTAGGTCCAGGGAGTCCAGGTCCATACGGTCCTCACCAAGAGGAGATCCAGGGGGTCCAGATTCAGGGAGTCCAGGCTCAGAGAGTCCAGGCCCAGGTGTAAGGGGTCCAGGCCGAGGGAGTCCAGGTCCAGGGGGTTCCGGTCCAGGGGGTCTAGGTCCAGGTCCAGGGGGTCCAAATCCAAGTCAAGAGGTGCATATCCAAGGAGTCCAGGTATTTCAGGTACAGGAGGTCCAAGTCCAGGGGGTTCAGGTCCAGGGGGTTCAGTTCCATGGAGCCCAGGTCCAGGGGGTCCAGGTCCATTGGGTCCAGTTCCAGGGGGTCCAGGGCCAAGGGCTCCAGGTCCAGTTCCGGGGGGTCCAGATCCAGGTCAATAGCTCCAGGTCTAAGGGGTCTTGTTCCATGGAGTCCAAGTCCAGAAGGTCCAGGTCCAGAGGGTCCAGGTTTAAGGGGTTTAGGTCCAGAGATTCAGGTCCAGGGGGTCCAGGTCCAGGGAGTCCAGGTCCAAGGGGTATAGATCCAAGGGGTCCAGATCCATTGATTCCAGGTCCATTGGGATCCAGGGGGTCCAGGTCCATGAAGTCCAAGTCAAGGGAGTCCGGGTCCAGGGGGTCTAGGTGGTCTGGGTCCAGGTCTAGGGTTCCAGGTCCAGGTCCAGAAAATCCAAGTCCATGGGTCCAGGTCCATAGAGTCTAGGTCCATGTGGTCCAGATCCAGGGAGTCAAGAGCAGATCCCGGGGGTTCAGGTCCAGGTCCAGGGGGTCAAGGCCCAGGGGGTCTAAGTCCAGAGAGATCAGGTGCAGGGAGTCCAGGTCCGGAAGTCCAGGTCCCGGGGGTCCAGGTCCAGGGAGTCCAGGTCCAAAGAAGATCCAAGAAGTCCAGGTCCAGGTCCAGGGGGTCCAGGTCCGAGGGTATAGGTCCAGGGAGTTTCGGTTTAAGGAGTCCAGATCCAGGGAGTCCAAGACCAGGGGTCCATAATCAGGATGTTATGGTCCAAGGCGTCCAGGTCCAAAGAAGATCTAGGGGTCCAGGTCCAGAGGCTATAGGTCCAGGGAGTCTAGATTCAAAGGGTTCAGGTCCAAGGGGTCCAAGTCTAGGGATCCAGGTCCAGGGAGTCCAGGTCCAGGGGATCCAGGTACAGAGAGTCCAGAACCAAAGGGTCAAGGTCCACGGGGTCCAGGTCCAGGGAGTCCAGGTCTATTAGGTCCAGGTCCAGGAAGTCTAGTTCCAGGGGGTCCAGGTCCAGGAAATCCAGGTCCAGGGAGTCCCAAGTCCAGGGAGTCCACGTCCTGGGGGATCCAGGGGGTCCAGACCCAGGGGTGCAAAACCAGGAGGTCCAGGGCCAGAAAGTCCAGGTCTCCTAGACCTGGACTTTGTACAGATCTAAGGTGTCCAGATCCATATAGTCCAGGTCCATTGGGATTCGGGGGTCCAGATACAGGAAGTCCAAGTCAAGGGAGTCCGGGTCCAGGGGGTCCAGGTGGTCTAGGTCTAGGTCTAAGAGGTCCAGGTCCAGAAAATCCAGGTCCAGGGGGCCCAGGTCCAAAGAGTCCAGTTCCATGGGATCCAGATCCAGGGAGTCTAGGACCAGGAAAGATCCTGGGGGTTCAGGTCCAGGTCCAGGGGGTCAAGGTCCAGGGGTATAGGTCCAGGGAGTTTAGGTCCAAGGAGTCCAGGTCCAGGGGTCCAGGTCCAGGGGGTCCGGGTGGTCCAGGTCCAGGTCCAGGACTCCAGGTCCTAGTCCAGGGAGCCCTAGTCCAAAGAGTCCAGGTCTAGGAGATCCAGGTCCAGAAAGAATCCAAGTGTTTCAAGTCCAGGCCCAGGGGGTTTAGGTCCAGAGGTATCAGGTCCAGGGAGTCCAGGTCCAGGGGGTCCAGGTCCCAGGGGTCCAAGTCCAGGGAGTCCAGGTCCAAAGAAGATCCAAGGAGTCCAGTTCCAGGGGGTCCAGGTCCGGGGGTATAGGTCCAGGGAGTCTAGGTCCAAGGAGTCCAGATCCAGGAGGTCCAAGTCCAGGGGTCTAGAACCAGGGAGTCCAGGTCCAGGGGGTCCAGGTCAAGAGAGTCCAGGTTCAGGGGGTCCAGGTCCAGTTCTAGGAGGTCCGCCAAAGACCTCCAAGGAATCTAGTTTCAGGAGGGATCCAGGGAGTCCAGGTTTAGGTAGTCCAGGTCCAGGGGGTCTAGGTCCAGTTATTCCAGGTTCAGGGTGTCCAGGTGCAGGGAGTCCAAGTGCAGGGAGTACAGGTCCAAGGGGTTCAGGTCCAGGGGGTCCAGTTTCAAACTCCAGGTTCAGGGGTCCAGGTACAGGTCCAGGAGGTCCAGGTCCAGTTCTAGGCGGTCCAGGTCCAAGGAGTCAAGTTTCAGGGGGGATCCAGGGGGTGCAGGTATAGGGAGTCCAGGTCCAGGTGGTCTAAGTCCAGGGACTCAAGGTTCAGTGGGTCCAGGTGCATGGGGTCCTAGTTAAGGAAGTTCAGGTCCTAGGGGGATCCAGGGGGTCCAGGTCCAGGGGGTCCATGTCAACGGAATCTAGGTCCAGGGGGGATCCAAGAGGTACAGATAGAGGAAGTTCAGGTCCAGGAGGTCCAGGTCCAGGTCAAGGAGGTCCAGTTTCAAAGAGGCCCGGTCCAAGTGGTCCTGGTTAAGGTACAGCGGGTCCAGGTCCCGTTCCAGGGGGTCCAGGTCCATGAGGTCCAGGTCCAGGAAATCTAGGTCCAGGGGGTCCAGCTTCAGGAGGGGTCCAGGGGGTCCAGGTTCAGAGAGTACAGGTCCTTAGGTCCAGGGCAGAGGGTCTAGGTCCAGGTGGTTGAGGTCCATGGAGTCCAGGTCCAAGGGGTCCAGGTCCAGGAGGTCCAAGTCCAAGGAGTCCAGGTCCAGGGGTCTAGGTCCAGTAAATGCAGGTACTCCAGGTCCAGTTCCAGTAGGTCCAGATCTAGGTCGAGGGTTTCCAGGCCCAGAAGGTCCAGGTACAGGAATTCCAGGTCCAGGGGGGTCTAGGTCTAGGGAGTCCAGGTCCAGGAGGTCTAGGTCGAGAAGTATCTAGGGGGTCCAGGTCCAGGGAGTCTAGCTCCAGGGGGTCCAGGTCCAGGTGAATAAGGTCCAGGGGGTCCAGTTCTAGAGGGTCCAAGTCCAGGTCTAGAAGGGATCCAGGGGTTCCAGGTTCGGGGAGTCCAGGTCTGTGGGTCCAGATCCAGGGAGTACAGGTTCAGGGAGTCCAGGTACAGGAAGTTCAGTTCCAGGGTGTCCAGGTACAGGGAGTCCAGAACCAAAGGGTCAAGGTCCAGGGGATCCAGATTCAGGGAGTTCCGGTCCAGGGGTCCAGGTCCAGGGAGCCCAGGTCCAGGGGGTCCTGATCCAGGGGGTCCAGGTCCAGGGGGTTCAGGTCCAGGAAGTCCAGGTCCAGGTAGTCGAGGTCCAGGGGGTCCAGGTCCAGAGGGTCCAGGGGGTCCAGGTTCAAGGAGTTCAGGTCCAGGTGTGATCTAAGGGATCTAGGTCCAGGGGGTTCATGTCCAGGAAGTCCAGGTCCAGGGAGTCCAGGTCCAGGGAGTCCCGGTCTAGGGGGGATCCGGGGGTCCAGGTCTAGGGGCCTTTGGTCCAGGGATCCCAGGTCCAGGGGGCCAGGTCCAGGGGATTTAGGCCCAGGGGATTTAGGCCCAGAGAGTTTAGGCCCAGGGGGTCCAGGTCCATAGAGTCCCCGTCCAGGGGGTATTCAGGGGGTCCAGGTCCAGGTAGTCTAGGTGCAGGGGGTCCAGGTCCAGGTCTATGGGGTCCAGGCCCAGGGAGTCCAGGTCCAGGGGATCCAGGACCAGGTCTAGGTCCAAGGGGTCCAGGTCCAGGGACTCCAGGTCCAGGGAGTGCAGGGCCAGGGGGTCCAGGTCCAGGTCCAAGGGTTCTAGGTCCAGGTCCAGGGGCCCAGATCCAGGGAGTCCCTGTCAAGGGGGTCCAGGTCCAGGGGTCCAGGTTCAGGGAGTCCAGGTCCAGGGGGGATCCAGGGGGTCTAGGTCCAGGTAGTCCAGTTCCAGGGGGCCACTTCCAGGGGTCCGGGTCCAGGGTGTCCAGATTCAGGTCCAAGGAGTCCAAGTCCAGGGAGTTCCAGGGGTCCAGGAAGTCCAGGTCAGGGAGTCCAAGTCCAGGGAAGATCTAGGGGGTCCAGGTCCAGGTTCAGGGGGTCCAGGTCCAAGAGGTTTAGGTCCAGGGGGTCTAGTACCAAAGGGTCCAGGTCCAGGGGGTCAAGGTCCAGGGGGTCCAGGTCTAGGGGTCCAGGTCCAGGGAGGTGGCTTTATTCCAGATCTTTGAAAGGAAATCATTAGATACGGTGAAATTTAACCCAAAATTCCAACAAAACCAAGGTTTTTAAATATCGCAAATCTAGCAAAACGACTACCATCTGTCGTCTCCGTTTAGGACATGTCTGTACGCCGGTTTTCTTAGCCAAATTAAGAGTTAGGGGATGGCCCCTATGTGAATGTGGTTATGATGAAGGTAATGTATAGCACTTACTTTTCTCATGCTCTTGGCTGCGGCCATCTCTGTATGATGTCTTTTCTCCTGAAATCCCTCGTCCTTTCTCTTGCAAAACTATATTATCCCTCGTGTTCTCCCCTTTCATAGCGCTTCTATGTAAATATATTAATGTAACTAAAATAAAACTGTTAATATGTTGACCTAGTAATTTTGTTTTTATGTTCTGTATTTGTCGTAGATATAAGAATAAGAATAAATTTATTTGACTTCTTATAAAACAGTAGTATACATACCTAGTTGATTATCTTATTAAGTACACTAAAAATAATGTAACAATCTTAAGTAAATCTACTAAACAATGAGGGTAGTTAGGTAAGTTTTATATATATATATATATATATATATATATATATATATATATATATATAGGCTTGCGTTTGACCACGATCTCGTCTGATGGTAAGCGATGATGCAGTCTACGATGGTACACGCTTGCCTAGAAGAAACTTATTTACTCGCGACTTAAAGATACCCAGGTTGTAGCTATCAGGAAACACAGACTCTTGGCAAGTCGTTCCACTCTTTGGCGGTGCGCATAATAAAGGTCGAAGAGAACCGCTTTGTGCGAATGGGATATATTTCTACCATATAACGGTGGCGCACCGCAGAGAGTCTGGCTTTCCGTTGATAGAAAGGAGATGGTGGGATTAGGTTGAAAAAGTCCGCCGCACACTCCCCGAAATGTACTCGATAAAAAACCGAGAGGCTAGCAACCTTTCGTCGATGCTCCAGGCTGAGGAGCCTTGCATCAACTAGCGCTCATCGTTGCCTATGAGCTTCTTGGCTCTTCTCTCAATGGGTTCCAGAGCTTCAAGTTGGTACTTCGCTGATCCGTCCCAGAGGTGAGAACAGTACTCAAAACACGATCAGACTTGTGCTTGGTACAAGTTGAGCAACTGTCTCGGTGTGAAGTAGTGCCTAACCTTTGCGAGTATACCAAGCTTTTTAGTAGCCAACTGGGCTTTTGACTCAATGTAGGAGCCGAAATTGAGAGTTGGAGTTAATGTGATACCAAGAAGCTCGAGGTGGTCAGATATCGGCACTGATACATTTCGGAAAGTAGGAGTCAGATTAAATTGACTTCGTTTTGCGGAGAACAGACACGCCTGGGTCTTATTTGCATTGAACTTGACCAGATTGGCATCGCCCCAGTCGGAGATTGCCTTCAAGGACAAGTTTAAGCGTTCGACCATGGCCTCCCTGAGTGACTGAATCTGCGCTCTACTGGCTCGTGCACTAGATGTATAGCTTTCCACAACTGTGCTATAGTCTGCATACCCAAAGGTACCGGGTTTTAGCAGATCGTTGATATGCAGCAAGAACAGAGTTGCGGAAAGTACTGACCCTTGTGGGACCCCGGCGTTAATCGCCAATTGATCGGACGAGCAGCCTTCAACGACAACTCGTATCGAACGGTCCCTCAAGAATTCCGATATCCAGACACACAGACCAGTGGGCAGACCGTATGATGGAAGCTTGCTAATAAGGCTATCATGCCAGACCCTATCAAAAGCCTTTTGAGATATCAAGAGAAACAGCCAGAGCTTCTCCGTGTTTCTCAACGGCCTCGCTCCATATGTGAGTGGCATACGCTAGAAGGTCCCCAATGGACCGATTTCGGCGAAAGCCATATTGTCGATCACTGAGGAGGTTATGCGTTTGTAGGTGTGCCAGGAGCCTGTTGTTCAGTACACGTTCCATAATCTTACAGATGTCGGACGTGACCGAGATGGGCGTGTTGTTAGGGGTCGGCACGACTACCTTTTTTAAGCACGGGCTGCACGTTTGCAAGCTTCCAAGATTTCGGCAGTTGTCCAGACTTCACAGAGCGACGAAAGAGGTGTGTCAGTACAGGAGCGAGCTCAGGCGCGCAGAACTTAAGAACAACTGCCGGAATACCGTCAGGGCCACTGGCTTTGTTCACGTCCAGATTATGCATCGTTTTTCGAACCTCGGTCTGATGTATGCGGATTTCCGGAATTAATACCACACCATCCGGTAGACTCGGAGGTGTCCCGCTTGAAACATCTAGACGAGAAGATTCCGCAAAAAGATGGGCGAACAGATTCGTTTTCTCTTCAGCGGTATGGGCCAGAGTACCGTCAGGTTTCAGCAGTGGAGGTAGTGAGGGGCGACAGAAGTTCGACTGAACCGCTTTAGCCAGGGACCAAAACGCCTTACTGCCCGATGGGTACGACGCCAATTTGATTCCTACTCGGCCTATGTGGTCAAATCGAGCCTTCCGTAAAGCCTTCTTGCAGGACTTGGCAGCTTTGTTATAAGCTGTCTTCTTCCTAGATAGGGCCTTGGTTTTGCGATTTCGAGCATCAACCCATGCCAGGTATGCCTCATGTTTCTGCATTTCAGCGCGTCTACATTCGGCCCCGAACCAAGGTTGAGCTTTGCCTGACACTGTTACGTCAGAGAATGGGATAAAATATTCCATCCCTTGATGCAGCACATCTGTCACGGCATCCGCGCAATCTGAAGGATCATCCGAGGAGAAGCAGACTTGCTGCCAAGGATATGATGCGAAGTATACTGTTGAAGAACTTTACCTTCCGTGCTAGTTTACAACTGTGTTACGGCAAGGTAAGGATTCTCGTCCCATGTACATACGACTCATTTTTGAGTACAGTTTAACAGATAACAGTGGTATGGTACTGCAGGAGTACACAAAATGATACAGTAGTTATTGTAGTATACGACAGAAAAGCAGACAAAATGTGAAAAACTAAAAATATAACTGAAATAAACACTATGTATGATAATCAACACTGACATACAATACATAGTTTTAGAAGTTAAACAATTATACAGAACTTAATAACTAAGTAATTTTATAAGCTATCGACATATTAAAAACACGTACTTCTCTAATTTTACAATACCTAGGTACCAATAAACCTCTATAAACAAAACATAAGAACAAAAAAAAATACGCATACTTCTAAATTCATGTATATATTCATACATATAAACATATATATACTATTTATATCAGTACTTTAGTAAGCATATTATACCTAGTCAGGTCATAAGTATTGTCACACAGTAAAAACTTTTCTTTTAGAATGCTGGCCACAAAAAAGTTTATAGATTTCGAATTTCGAATTGTTCATGAAAATACAAAATGTATACTTTTTAGAATTTTACTCATTTTTAAATATGGAGTGGACGCTTAAAGAAGACCGTGTTGCAGTTATTGCGTTGCATCGTTGCGGTTACGCGCCAATTCAAATTTTTGACATACTGAAAAATTTGAATATAACCAAAAGATTCGTTTATCGCACCATCAAACGATACAATGAAGAGTCTTGTGTAGATGACAGGTCAAGAAGTGGTCGCCCTCGGTATGTTAGGACTCCAGCAGTGATAAAAGCTGTGAAGGCGCGAATTCAAAGAAATCCCAAACGTAAGCAGAAAATGTTGGCCCTTCAGATGGGGTTAAGCAGAACCACGGTCAAAAGGGTGTTAAATGAAGACTTAGGGCTTCGGGCATATCGAAGAAAAACAGGACATCGTTTGAATGCTCGTCTAATGGACCTGAGACTGAAGAGATGCCGCGCTTTGTTGAAGCGGTACGCGGGAAAAATATATCAGGAAATTATTTTTTCGGATGAAAAAATTTTTACCGTAGAAGAGAGCTACAACAAACAAAATGATAAGGTGTACGCACACAGTAGTGAAGAAGCGAGCAACCGTATTCCGCGTGTCAAACGAGGTCATTTTCCATCCTCGCTCATGGTATGGTTGGGAGTTTCTTATTGGGGCTTAACAGAGGTACATTTTTGTGAGAAAGGTGTAAAAACGAATGCAGTTGTGTATCAAAATACAGTCCTGACGAACCTTGTGGAACCTGTTTCTCATACCATGTTCAATAACAGGCACTGGGTATTCCAACAAGATTCGGCGCCAGCTCATAGAGCGAAGAGCACACAAGCCTGGCTGGCGGCGCGTGAAATCGCCTTCATCCGGCACGAAGACTGGCCCTCCTCCAGTCCAGATTTGAATCCGTTAGATTACAAGATATGGCAACACTTGGAGGAAAAGGCGTGCTCAAAGCCTCATCCCAATTTGGAGTCACTTAAGACATCCTTGATTAAGGCAGCCGCCGATATTGACATGGACCTCGTTCGTGCTGCGATAAACGACTGGCCGCGCAGATTGAAGGCTTGTATTCAAAATCACGGAGGTCATTTTGAATAAACTTTAGTGTCATAAGAATCTATGTTTTGTTAAGTTCATTTTGGTATATAAATGGTTACATAATGAATAAACATGTTTCAATTATTTTATATTAAACATGTGACAGAATTTATGACATGACTAGGTACATATGTAAATTATACATTTATATATTAATATCTATATTAGAAAAAAATAATAATTCAGAGATAAAGTAGGTATAGATAGATAAAAGCTTATATCTTAGTGTGTCATCTCATGTACTACAATATGTATAGGTACAGGTATCTTATCTATTTCACCCTGAGATTTTCTGGTGGAGATCGCCGCTTAGCGATAAGACCGCCAAATGTATATGTTAAATTTCAATTGCGCTTATTTTAACTATTAGATAAATTAATTACGAAGTCATGTTTATATAAAGTAATTTTTATTAATATCATGTTATTCCTAGTAGGTATTTCCAGACTATCTATCTAAAATATCATATTAAGTGAGTTAGTACATACGTTCATTTATCATAATAGCCTTATGTTTTGAAAATTAGTTAAATTGTATATTTATGTTGCAATTCCAGTTCAAATGCAAACAATGCGCATACAAAAAAAATATTGCCATATGCGTCTATTTAATGGCCATTACTAGATTTTCAGTGTTCTCATGGTCATAATTAGATAAGAGGTCTTCCAGCGCTCGACCACAAGCAAATTTAGTTTTATTTTTGAGGTTTATCTTTTTGTTAAATCGGTTGTACAGTAGTGGAACCATGAAGTATGCAAAACCATGTGCAAAGGTGGTCTTACAGGTAGATACCTTGTATACTTCATGGGCCCTTCTTTTAGAAATATTATAAGTACCTACGCCGTAATTGAGAATGTTGTCTTAAAATAATGAGTTTTATGAAGAGTTTTCGCACAGATAACACCTTTAACTCTAAGTATAAATCAAAAGTAGGATAGAGGAACGGTTTAAAATATAAGACTTTTAGTATGGAACGCTGCGTGCGTTCTAATTTAATGAGAGAAGTCTTTCTCACACCACCCCAGGATGAGATTCCGTAATAATAGATGGACATAGTGTTATGTAGACTACTTTGTTTGTTATATCGTCTTTTAAGTGTCTTATCTTTTTAAATATAGGAATAAGTTTACGAATTCGGGATTTCAGGAGTGCGTGAAGTTAGCCCCGCACTTTTGAATAATCTGAATAATAATCAACAAGTGCGGGGCTAGGGTGCAATCAGGTTTTTGCGATTTCTGGCTTCAATTTCCACTTTAGAATGCTGTTATTCTGGAACAATGTAGAACTAACCTAGAACAATCCAGAACAATCATCAAAATTTCAAAAATCCAAAAATGCGGGGCTGGCCTTGAAAACTGGTATCTTCGTTTTCCAGCGGTATTATTGACTTTAGAGATGTAATATTCTGGAACAATGTAGAACAAACGTAGAACAACTCAGCACAATTGTTAGAATTCAGATTACTCAAAAGTGCGGGGCTAACTTCACGCACTCTACAGTGGGATGTCATCGGTGGGTGAGTACACATTTCTCGCAAATCAATCTCATAAAAACAAAAACATGGAATAGATTTACTAATAAACATGTCGCCTCTATTTTAGAAGTAAAACTAACAAGGCATGTTAGGCATTGTTGAATACCTATGGTGACTGCGTTTCATTCCAGCCAAATATAGAAATTAATAAACAAATGACAAAAGCTATGTTTAGTATCATTATTCTTCTTGTTCAGTATCTCTAATACGAATGTATAATTTAATTTACCTACCTAAGTTTATTTACTTCGAATTCCATTATTTTTAAATAAAACTACTTTAAACAAAAAATTGTGTATTCCTTTTAAATTTTATACTTATTATTTTGGCATTATTTCGGCGTGTTGTGCCTATGAGTTTGGCAGGATTGTCAGTTTTCTGGCGTAAGCGGGGCAGTATCTCTAGTTTGAAGTTGGTCACACTGCTTGCATTCCTTTCTACATCATAGCATTATACGATGGAATGGAGTTTTTATCTCTTTTTCTCGCATTGTCAAATTCGGAAGAAAACGAAACAAACATCTGTGAATGAATTCTGTGATGTTTTCCAGCTTCTTTCTTTCGTGCTTCTTTCCTTCCGAAGAACGAAATCAGTGATTGTAAAGGTGAAGGCATCTATACCATAAAGGGCCTGAAGATACGATAAGCTTAAAACTTGTCACCAGTTTATAAAACTACGTTGATAGGACACCGCAAAAAATAATATGCAGTAGAGTTCAACAACGCTGAATAGCGCGACGGTGGCAACTGAAAAACATACACAAATGGAGTTTACAGCTCAAAATGCAGAGTATGCTGTGTCAGTATTCTATAATGGGGAACAGAATGATCGAACCAGAGCCCATACTTGGTTGACTAGTGCCCAGAGGGTTCCTGAAGCTTGGACCTTTCTGTGGGATCTGCTTCAACCCACCAAGGTATTTTGATAACCATTGCCGAAATAAAACACACATATCCAGTCACAATCCTACCTCATCTTAAAAAGTATTACATAAACAAACATCACTATATATCTTGATTTACAAAAATACTATGATTCATTAGACATAAACAAAGTACCTACTTCAACACATTATTACTTTTTCTAATGTTCTTTTTCAGGGTACTGAAGTACAGTTTTATGGAGCAACAACATTGCACACAAAAATCCTGCGATGTTGGAATGAAGTTCCATTGGAAAGCTATGATGAACTGAAAGAGAAACTTTTGCAAGCTGTTCTCACATACTCTAAGGGACCCAAGATTGTCACTAATAGACTCTGTATTGGTGTAAGTTATAAATTAAGTTATCTTATATCATTTAAATTCTGATACATATTATCAGAATTTAAATGATACTTTATATAGTCTCACTGACTCTATATCTAGCCGGTATATGTATTGAGTTTTACTTCTGGTATTTGACTAGTTATTATTGCTAAAGCTAGACTTATTTTCTCAAAATTTACTTTATCATTACCATAATCAATAAGTGTAAAATAATAATAAAAATCTATGGGGGAAGCCTATGATCGGCAGGGGACATCCTATGATTGATACTAATCAAATGATGGGGATGAATCAATAGTCAAAAAGTTTTCTTTATTCAATGAAATCTCTTAGATTATTTTGAATCATCAATTCATGTGTCTTTACAACCATTATAATAAGTACACAGCAGTCTTATAAAGCCAGTTTATCTCATTTGTTCTTAGAGCCCTTCTTAACTTATATCCAAATAAAGAAAGAAAGAAAGAGAAACATTTATTTGTGACGGAACAAAACACTCACAGCACACAAGTAAGGTACACACAAAAGAAAAACAATACCCAACAAATGTGTGTCATAATTAAACCTAAACGACATCACAAAAAAGGTGTCCAACTCAGCATTTTAGTGCTTTAGGCACAACACTGATCTTCTGTTGGAACCATTAAAAAACAGAAGAAATTACTACAATATCAAAAAAAAGAATATATAGATAAATATAAGTCACCACACTAAGAAATAAAATAATAATAGCTATATTATGTAACAACAAAAAACAAAAATGTAGATGATTGGGGTAAACTAGGCGAGAATGTGAATTAATCAGTCCCACTGCTAAGCAAAGGCCAATCTGCTAAGTAACCAGGCTGCCAGAAGAGAGGAAGGATATTATAAAGAAGTGGATAAAGTGGAAGAATTACAAGATTTAAATTACGTTTCTGAGGAGTTCGTGAGACTTTTGGAAATCAATGGGGAACAATCTCAGTTTAGCTCTGAAATCATGAACGCGATGCAAGTTCTGAATCGGCAGTGGAATATTGTTCCAGCATTTAGTTGCAGCATAGTGGAAACTGCCTCTGAATGCTACTGTGTGATGTCATTGGATGGCTAGCTGTTTCGAGCACTTTCGCAGCATTCTAGTTTGAGAAACCCATCGTAGTCTATCGTACAAGTATTTTGGTGTTTGGTATTTAAGCACACCAAAAAGCAAACAAGCCAGATGTAACTTCTGCCTCGACTTCATTTTCAAGATGGACTGTTGATTTAAATAGTGTGTGACATGAGTCCTTGGCGGTATCTTAAAACAAAAAAAAACTTGAGAGGTGTCAAGGGACACCCGGATGGAACGAAGTTCCTGTCGATTAATAAGTGAAGGAATTGTAATAAAATCTTATTTTTTTTAAGTTATCCATAATAATATTTTTTTTTATTTTATCACAAATATAATTTAATATAAACTTAATCAGTAGGCTCAATTTTAGTAATAATTGGCTTGTGGTAACTGAAGTAGGAAACATATGTTTGGGATTCTATTTTATTTAAATGTCTTGAAAAAACTGCATCAATGGTAGTATTATATTTTGTTGTTGATTGTTTATTTTTTTACAAAAAACCTGTATACACTCAACAAAAATAATCGTCGCGACACTGTTCAATGCGAAATAGAAAGACGAAACTAAAATAACTGGCTTGCTTTCCATGAGAGAGAGAGAGACAGACAGAGAAACACGGCTTACAACTATAGCAAAAAGTGTCGTTACAACTTTTGGTCTTAATTTTTTCCGTCTAGCCCCCTTTCGCAACGCGCGATAAGGAACTTCGTTCCAAAAGCGCGCAAGCATTCTGGACCCGTTGAATTAAACATGTTGTCCAGGCAAGTAGCCGAGGACCAATCACAAATAAACTGTTCCTTTATATAAACTTGCAAGAATTTAGTGTTTTTTATTATTTATCTGGCTCCCATAGTACAAGTTTTGTTTAGTTTGGGGCTATATTTATTTATTATTTGTAGAAAATTTCAAGTACTATACAATATTTTGTGAGAAAATTTGAGTTTTCATAAACATAGAAGCTTGTAAAATTGTGATCTTTTACAGTTGGCAGCGTTTATTCTGCAGCAAGGAACAGTAGATCTCGCTACAATACTGAGGCCACTTTCAAATGTAGAAAACACAATGCTCTTACTGGAAGTACTAACTGTGATACCGGAAGAAGTAAGTAACTATGGAGTTTTTATTGTGTTTTCATTGTGAGTTTTCTCGTATGTTGTGCTAGCTAGTAGTTGAGATCTTCAAATCTATATACCCCCTTATACCTATATCTATCTTCTTCTATGTCTTTTTACTATTTTATTTAGTTGTTTCGTATTATTTATTTATTTATATCTAAAAAACAAAGTCGGGTTAGTTACACCATTTATAACTCAAGTACGGCTGGACCGATTTTTATGATCTTTGAGTTGATGGATTTGTCTCCGCCCCGAATAGCAGAATAACTATTAAATAATCGGAAAAATTCACACAAAAAAAAATCATGTTCTCATACATAGATGCAGCTAATGATGGCCGATCGACAATTCTACCGGCGGGGCTAAGTACATTGGCAGTCCGCGTCATATGAATGTCAAGGTGGTACGAAGTTCGGCGGGTCAGCTAGTTACATTAATAATAATATTAAATCTATAGGTAATAATCTAAAGTTTGCTGGAAGAAAGCTCTTCTTAGGGTTAAGCTCGCCTTTGTACATGACCTTTATTTCTGTATTTTTGAATGTATTTTCTTGTGTGCAATAAAGAATGAAATATTTATTTCAGGCAACAATAGAAAAGTACAAGATGTTAAAAATTAATTCTACGGCCCATAGGCCCTTAGTGACTAACATACATATTACTAGTGGTTCGCCCCGAACTGAGATCTCGCGAGTCTTCCAAAACACAAAAAAAAAATATTCTTAGGGCGACCCTCGCAACGATGCCTAAACGTATTTAGTGGCTAACTAAGAATTAAGAAGTTGTAAAATCAAAGAAATACGTAAAATTTAAACATGTTTAGTCGCTAAATACGTTTAGGGATCGTTGTGCAAGCCGGCCTTAATCATCTATACTAATATTATAAAGAGGAAAGATTTGTATTTTGTGTGTATGTTTGTAATGAGTAAACTCAAAAACTACTGTGCCGATTTCAAAAATTCTTTCACCATTAGAAAGCTGCATTCACCGTGAGTAACATAGGCTACTTTTTACCCAACTGCGCAAAGGAGGGTAATGTTTGTATTGAAAAACTACGCGTGCGAAGCTGAAGAATTGGTCAGCTAGTTGACTAATAAAATAGTGCCACGAAATTTAAACCACTTGACCTACAGTTTCATTCAAATAACAGGTAACGGGAGTTCATGTTTTGTGGTTACTCGTTTTTGGGTTTGAAATTGCAGTTATTCCGGACTTTTGCCTATATTTGTGTCACGAAAGCTACACGCATACAAAATTTCAGCACTGTGGGGTCACTGGTGTACCCTGTGAATTTTGTCAAAGGTCAGTTTTTGTTCAGGCTAATAACTTAAAAACTACAAGGTTTAAACTAATAATAAAAACAGAGTCGAAATTTACTCACAAAGACCTTTTAGTAGACGTGTCATTTGACCGGATAGTCTCATTTTGATTTATTTTTACCCCTCTTGAATCCCAATATCTCAACAACCTCCCCACATTTTTAGCTCATTTAGTCACACCAAAATTGTGCCAACACTACCTATATACCAAATTTCACGATGATCGGATAAACGCTTCGAAAGTTATCCTCGGACAAACAAACATACATACATACTACGCCGATTTGTGATGGCGGGTTCCTATATCCGTCGGTAACCAGCTAAGACTCGTTTCTCCTTGAAAACCTGCCAAAAGTGTGACACTAGTTTGACACTTTTTCAAGGAGATACGAGGCGTAGTCGGTTACCGACGGATATAGGAACCCACCATCAGAGATCTCGCTTCGCTCTATCAATAATAGTTTAAACTATTTTGCTGACACGTAAAGTGTGCGACGTGTGACACACTTACGCATATATCATTCTTATATATCTACGATCCTAGATAATGATAGTGTAATAGCCTCCTTAGTAAAAAAGACAATGTTTAAATTGTAAAATTTCATTTATAGCTCTTAAAAACCAACTAATATGGTTCACAGTTCAACAGCATGACAATGGGTTCATCGCTTCGGGTAAAAAATCGTGCGATGTTGCGACAGGCGTGCCCTGCCGTTTTAGATGATATGTTGCGATATCTGCAGACTGTTTACAAGTAAGTGTTGTGACATGACAAACTCTTTAAAAGACTAACCACCCCATTGAGGTGTTCTTCTTATTCTTAGCGTGTCTGTTTTTTTTTCGAATGGACTTATCTCGCTGTTGGCCTCTGAGGCCGTTGCAGCTTAACCGAGCTTTTGGCGAGCGCAGAAGGCGCTCAGCCCTGTAAGTTTTGATGAGGCAACTAGCGCAAGGGCACCACTTAGGTATGAACCTCGGCTTGGGCTGTTGCCAGGGTGGGGATAGGAGAGAAACGCCCGGGTACGTGCTTGTACCCCGTATAGGCGGCGACTGAAGAGACTCGTCGACCTCGTCGGCGAGGTCGGTGTATCTGTGGAGTGTTGCTCTGTCTAATGTAGATGACTCTTCCGCATTAGCGGAGGTGATTTCGTCATCCGGATCTCCGAGAACGTGTCTCGGACAACGGAGGGTTTCTTAGCGTGTCAACAGTTCTACGTTTTCATTTATACTATGTTGGACAGGTGTTTGGCCACAACAATAGCATTAGGCTAAGAGTCGCTCAACGAGCTATGGAGGGGGCTATGCTCGGGGTTTCTCAACGGGATGGAATCAGAAATGAGGAGATACGTAGGAGAACTCAAGTCACCGACATAGCCCGACGGATTAGCACGTTGAAGTGGCAATGGGCAGGCTATAAAGCGCGCAGAACAGATGGTCGATGGGGCCGGAAGGTTCTGGAGTGGAGGCCACGGACCGGCAAGCGCAGCATAGGACGTCCACCTACAAGATGGGCAGACGACTTAGTAAGAACCGCAGGTCGGCGTTGGATGCAGGCCGCTTCCAACCGCAGTTCCTGGAGATCAATGAGGGAGGCCTTTGTCCAGCAGTTGACGTCCTACGGCTGATATGATGATGATGATGAATAGCATTAGGCGAGGCGGTTATTAGGTCCTCCGTCGTGCAGGTGTTCGGACACAAAGGGCACATTAGCAAGTGCTGCATTGACTGCGCGGCATCACCGTACGCGGCACTGCGTTAAGTTAGAGTACCTGAATCCCCATTCGCACAGTACCCCCTCCCCGCGGCGCATTCTGGAAGCAGCTAGGTCACGGTAACGCAGTGGCCTAGGCTGACTAATCTCTACAACACAATGGTTCTAGAAAACAATTGAGGTGTTGCTGAATAGGGTGGAAATTTTATCCATTTATTTTCGCCTCTGTGTTTTTTGTATTCATAATCCATTGCTGCGTAGGATGTGCACGCAGAGGCTACGCACGTTAGCTGCGTGAGTATATTTGTCATCCGTACATACCGTGGCTCTGATCCGCCTACATTTTAATTTATTTATTTAATTTATTGGCAAATCAGCAGCTATTTTATCTTAGATAGATTACAGTATAATAATTGCAGAAAGCTAATTACAGATTTTCACGTGTACAATATATGTACGTATAAGTACACAAAAGCAACATGACAACAACATGGAATAATATACATGTATGTACGTAAAGTTAATTTAGGTAAACCTAAGTATATACCTACTACGTCACTATTAAAGTAACTTCCGGCCAGTCGCTGTCTGGCTGAATTTACGCTCGTACAGAATAGATCTATGTCTAAATCAGGGTGCCTGCAACACTTATTGAATATATCGCATCTTCGCAATAAAAATGCATTTTGCCTCTAGTTTGTGCCAACAATAGGTATAGAAGTTGTGGGATTAAGTCGAGTTATTTTGGACGGGGCATGAACGGCAAAGCGAAATTCATACAAAGCGAAGCTATACGTTGCTATGGAACCGCGGCCTAATGTTTGCAACAATTACCTCCCATACGCACAAAGCTGCCACCTTTATTATGCGCACCGCCAAGGAGTGGAGCGCCTTGCCAGAGTCTGTGTTTCCAGATAGCTACAATCTAGTCGCGAGTGAATAGCTACACTTAGATGTATAAAGAACCTACATGATGATCTTTATATACTATTTATACTCAATTAGTACAGCGTGTTTTCACTCAATATTATCTATTTATTGATTTTATTAGTTTACACTTATTGTTAAGCAAGATGTGATCCTAAGCGACCACAGTCAAGAGGGGACTCTTCTAATACAGGTTAATGCAACTTAAAAGAAGAGTTCCCAACCTTAGTTTTTAAATGTACTCTTGTAATATAAAAACTAAAAGATTTTTGATTTTGATTTTTGAATAGGTGTCTTCTAGGCAAGCGTATTCCATCGTAGACTGCATCATCACTTACCATCAGGCGAGATCGTTGTCAAATACTAGCCTATAAAATATGAAAAAAAATCAAAATTTGAATGTTTGATTGAGCACGCCAACCTACGTTTTTTACGTGTTGATTGGTAGAAAATGCTTTCAGCATTAAATCATTTTTCTGTGTGCAATAAAGAATTAAAAAAAAAAACAAATAATGTTATTGATTTGTAAAATAGAATTTTATTTGAGCAGTGATTTCAGCAAAGAGCCGCCATCGGAGCAGCTGATTCAATCATGGACAACAGCAGCTAGTTGCGCGTGCAGTTGGCTCACCATCGATGGAGTGGAGGCGGACATCGGGCCGGCACTACCAGACAGAATGCCGCTCTTCCGCGCGCTGCTCACCGCTGTGCATGTGCTGTACTCGTGAGTTTATCCATTTTATTCACATTCCGTTACCAACATATACACACGGCTATTATTTGCACCCTGCAAGGCGCTGCAAGTACGCGGTGTCCTTTAAATCACTGTTTTCCCAGAACAAACGCTGTTCAGACCATGGTCTACTAACAGTTTATAACATCAATTTAAAAAAACAGAACGAAATCGGTCTTTGAATAATATAAAAAGTTGCGAACTTAAAACGTCTATTTTAATGTTACGCCCTACAACATAGTCAGCGCGTTGACCGGTAGCTACTAGGTACCTATCTAACTAAGGAGTAGGTAATACGCTACGGCTAGCGTACCCATGAACTTTAATGTCACGGTTAGTTTTTGAACAAAGTTAGACTTGTTTGAGAAGGTCTAGTTTTTTTAATCTCCTAATTGATGCTATAAACAGTTATTAGACCGTGGTCTGAGCAACGTTTGTTCTGGGTAAACAGAGATTTAAAGGACACCGTGTATAGTCGAGTTCGGGTGTATATGATAAAAGTATATCAATGTTAGGTGTGATAAAGATTATTATGATTTAGTATAGATATAGATATTGCTGGACATTTCACACAGGGCTAACTAGCCCCGAACTAAGCAGAGCTTGTACTATGGGAACCAGATAACTGATAGAATACTTATATACATTTTTTTTGTAAATACATACTTATAATATATATGTATAGAGAAACATCCAGACCCGGAGCAAATATATGTAGATCATACAAACATTTGTTCCGCGGCGGGAATCGAACCCGCTACTTCCTGCGTCTCAGCCACTTACTCTATTCGCCCACTGCAACACGGAGGTCGTCAAAGATGATTTCGTAAGATTTTAGCGATAAGACCGCCAATTGTATTTCCGCGTGTCTAGTTGTTTGCTTCAATATTTTTTGTTAATTAAGTGTGGTGTATAAGTCCCGGCACGTAACTTTAGCGCTGAACGATACGCGGAGGGGATAGCTGCGCATGGGTACTGTGTCGCGCAAGCAATACAATATATATATATAGCCAATAGCCACTATTGGCTTGATTGGAGATGTTCCTTACCGTTGCAATTGACGTATTTGTAGACTCTGCTGTCCTTTTTTGGTTTTTCCCTAAATCGCCATTTAATTTAATGTTTCCCGTCTTAATAATTTCTGCAGTTTGTTTTATCTGGCTCAAATTTACAGTGCTGCTGTCCGAATGACTGAGTAAAGTACTTGTAGCTTCATCAATCTCACTTTTGATTTGTTTCAAAGAATCAATTAATTAATAGATTCCCTTTTTTAAAAAAAACAATTCACGTCATAAACCATTTTCCTTGCCTCCTATTCAAAACAGTATTTCTTTTAGGCATATTCACTTTAAAGTCACTGGGGGCTCTCAGGGTAGAGACTCCAGTTGATATAGTTCGATTGATTCGCTTAACATTGCAGGTCTCTGGTTAACATGCTTAGATCTAGGTTTACGTGGTTTCGTACTAGGAATACTGTAGACAGGGTCATTTCTTATAGCTATTTTTTGTCGCTGTTCGGACGTCTGGGCACACGATTGCAAGGCAATTGGGTTGATGTTGCCCTCAGTAGGCTGGCCGGCTGACTGCTTGGCCGTGGCCGTGCATTTGCGCTGCATCAACGCTCCCAGCCATCTCCCCATCTGTGGACCGTAACAAAATATTAATATCACTAAAACTAACAGTATTAATGCTGATAGGATGCTAACTGTGTAAGTGTGGGTAGTAATTTGCCTCCATACCGTATTATCTAGTTCTGTTTGTAGAGATCGTTCTGAATTAGTTATATGGTCAAGAATGTCATCTGAGCTATCTACTACTTCGTATCTAGTTATGTTAAAAATAGTTCTGGTAAAATTGTAAGTATTTAGGGTAAAATTTATAGGTTTTGAATATGACGCTATCGCGACTTGTACAGATATTGTTCTTTTGGCGTATAGTATGGTGTTAGCTGTTTTTAACATACAGTTGTCGTCGATTCTAATAACAACAACATCTCGAAGCTCTACTTCTTCTCTTTGTCCGTCACAAATAACTGATGTCGTAACGTGATCTTTGGCCATGAATAACCATGTATTTGGAATGTATAGTTGCTTCCATAGTATGCTATTCAATATGTGAAATGCTTTAGTGTGACATTTTGTTTGTGTTTGGTTTTTAAAGAGTTGGTCAACAATGCAATTTTGATTTAATTGCATGTTCTTCACCGCACTAGGAAAGCAAATGAAGTGGGAATATCTTTCTAAACAACTTATAAATTCTTCATGGTCTAGTTCAAAGTATAATTCATTATTGTAATCTAGCCCTATATACGCTTTCTGAATTTCAGCATCCTCTCACTGCGGCCAAGACACCTTTAGCCGTCCGTAGATCGGTCTTGTGAGTCTGCTTGACCGGCAGTGAGAAATCCCTGGCCTGTGTACATTGCACGCCGTACACAACCCCCTCCTACCAACCTTCCGTCTGTTACCTTAGGTTTCATGGTAACAGACATCCCGTACTATCTATATATACATTATATATTTATATGGTAGGTTAGGGCACACACCGTTCGTAGACACTCTGTCTACGCGACGTAACTAAGTAGGCAGGTACAGTAGGGTAGAGCAGGGTTAGGTTGAGACAATTAGTGCTTCGCACTTAATGCAGGCCAATTACTAAGTACTAGGTGTCTCTGAATTAGGTAGCAACTACGTATTTTCACCTACTAGTCACACACCCGTGCGTCAACCTAGGGCGCATGTAGGGTTACGTGCCGACTGGTAGGTGATTTTGCGACATGGTCCTTCGAAAATAGTAACCAGTAGGTAAAGTTCGCGATCCTCTTGTCCCGATAGGATACTTTGACTGACAAACTCTTTGGCGTACTTCAAACTAACGTACTCAACTAGCGTTAGTATTGGGTATGTTAAAGAACATACTATAAACACTTAGTTGTCGTTCGTACGGTAGCGGATCAGGTACCGGCCTCCCACAAGCGGGTTTCACCGGAACTTTGAGAAGTCGCATATACCGTATCGAGGTACAGATAACAACTAAGTGTGCTATAAAACGCCCATAACTAGTATCAGTAGGAATAGGGCTAGGGGCATCAAGAAAAAATGGAGATACAGAAGATAAATGAATCCGGCTCGAAGGACCATGTCGCAAAATCACCTACCAGTCGGCACGTAACCCTACATGCGCCCTAGATTGACGCACGGGTGTGTGACTAGTAGGTGAAAATACGTAGTTGCTACCTAATTCAGAGACACCTAGTACTTAGTAATTGGCCTGCGTACGCGAAGCACTAAGTGTCTCAACCTAACCATGCTCTACCCTACTGTACTTAGTTAAGTCGCGTAGACAGAGTGTCTACGAACGGTGTGTGCCCTAACCTACCATATAAATATATAATGTATATATAGATAGTACGGGATGTCTGTTACCATGAAACCTAAGGTAACAGACGGAAGGTTTGTAGGAGAGGGGGTTGTGTACGGCGTGCAATGTACACAGGACAGGGATTTCTGACTGCCGGTCAAGCAGACTCACAAGCAGGGGCGTAGCTACCGCCGTATTTGCCGTATCAATTATACGGGGCCCCCGGGCCACGGGGGCCCCCAAAGTGTGTAAGGAAAAAGAATAAAAACTTTCTAATTTATTTTATTTTACAAATGACAAAATTCTATAAAGCAATTCCTTTTTTTCCCGCCTTAAGCGTGCGTTCAAAAGTTGGCAACACTACATTGGATTGGATGTTAAACCACGGAGTGCAGTGCACTGTTTATTTACGCGCTTTATATAAATGTGCATTACATTGTAATTCAGTACAAACAATATTGTTCTTCTGGTTTAGCAGTATTAGTAACGATTTGTAAAAGAAATGAGTGAAAGGAAAAGAGATTATCCCAGCGGCGCTGAGAAAAGAAAAATTAAACAGAAAAGGGACGAGGTTATAAAAAAAGTGCCCAAAATTTCTTCATATTTTCAGAGACAAGATACTGTGAGTGATTTAGATTGGAAAGGTAAGTACTACACTACTACCCAACCCATTTATTAGGGGCCCGTAGTGATAAACAAGAATATCTTTTAATTTCGGTCTGTCCATCTGTCCGTCACAAAAAGTTGTCTCCCCCCTCGATTTTCACAATTATACTGTTTTTAGGGTTCCGTGCCTTGATTAAAAAAAACAAAATTCTAACTTATCTATAGGATCGATTTGTTTTGTTGTTTGTTTATCAGTCCGTATCGTATCGTTAATTGCGTGTTGAGAACTTCAGATGTGCAGACTCGCTTTCGGGTTCTCGTTTTGTATGGCCACTACACTACGCGCTGCGTTTAAATAGCACGCAGGTGTATAGTAATGGAGAAACTCCTATCTTCTTCAAGCGAAGAGATATTAAACGCTTCCGGAAAACTGTCTGCTAAATACAGTAAAGACATCTCACTTAATCTTTGTGACCAATTAAAGGCTCTAAAAACATGCTTAAATTCTGAAATTAAAAAAATTTATTCCATTAAAGAACTCATTGAATTATTGCTAGTAAAATTCAATAGTCTTGCATCCAGTTTTCCCGAGGTAATCACAGCATGCTTTTTATTCTTGACCCTTCCAGTTACAACCGCAACGGCAGAAAGAAGTTTTTCAAAATTAAAACTAATAAAAAATTACTTAAGAACTTCGATGGGACAAGAACGGCTGTCAGACATCTCACTATTGTCCATAGAGGCAGAAACTTTAGAAAAACTAAAATCATCATCAGCCATAAATGATTTAATAAATCAGTTTGCCGATAAAAAGGCAAGGAGAGTGAATATTTAAAATTCGATTTTTATTTGTAAAATGGGTAAATTATGTGATAAATAAATATTACTTCTCACAATATTTTTTTTCTTTTGTGAAAAATCTTTACCTCCATATAAGGGCCTCCAAAAAAATTTTTATACGGGGCCCCGACAAGGCACGCTACGCCACTGCTCACAAGACCGATCTACGGACGGCTAAAGGTGTCTTGGCCGCAGTGAGGGGATGCTGAAATTCAGAAGGGGCCGGTCGTCCAGCGGGCGCTGAATGTGACCGGGTGGCTCGTCCAGCGGGCGCTGGGGACGTCAGGGCGGCTCCTCCAGCGGTTGCTGGGCACGTCTGGGTTGGTCGACCAACGGGCGCTGGGGGCGTCTCTGGGCGGCTGGACCAGCGGTTGCTGGGGCCTGGGCTGCTCCTCTAGCGGCTGCTAGGTACTTCTGTGGGCGGCTGGACCAGCGGTTCCCCGGGTCTTCTAGTTAGGTAGCTTGGAGATGAGTGAAACTCGACGACTTGTTGGTAAGTGCTTTTATTTTGATTTATATTTTGGTTAATATATACATTTTTTCTTATACACACTAATAATTACATATAATCACTAATACACTAATAATCACACACTAACACTAATACAATTTTATACTTGTGTGTCGTCAATGTACATACCCAACACAGCATCTTTTATTGGGTTTATAACCTTTGTATTAGTGTCGAGCTGACTCTGCAATGCTGAGCATTTCAATAACGCATAACTAGGTTTTTCAAGAATAATAAATTGAAGTGTGTACCTGAATAAGGTAATGTTTGTACTTATGTATGAACATTCATGTTCAATGATTGAACAGTCACAAACAAACTTAAAAAAGCAATTTAACAAACAAATTCAAATAACAGCATTATCACTACAATTAAGAACGCGGCTGTACACTGGATGTGTGCGGGGTGTATTATCAATGCGGGGAACGGAATGCTACTGGAGAGCCAATCGGCGCTACGCATGCTCGCCCTTCAACCCGCTAGCCCCCCCTCAGGTACCTTATTTTATACTTCTGCGCAATAACGGTCAGCGCTAAAGTTTCGTGCCGGAACTTATATGTACAATACACTGTTATTTATCTATCTATCTAATGAAACCAAATAATTAAGCTTAGGCATTATTGAGACACACAGCCTCTAGTCAAGCTATGGATTTCCAGTATAAGCTGACCTCGCGTTTTGTAGGCTTTCCATGGAATGAGAAGTCTGCTTGTACTGAAATAATATAGCTTGATGTAGATGTACATAATATAACTAGTGTAGAGCCTCCATAAATGAGTTCATCGGGGGAAGTACTTCCACCGTAAGCAAAGTCTATAACCACCAAACTTGTGTACACACGGCTACACATCAAGCTATACATTTCCTGAATAAGCTGACCTCGCATTGTGTAGGCTTTTCGTAAAATGAGAGGTCAGCTTATACTGGAAATGTATAGCTTGATGTGTAGCCGTGTGTACTAGCCTACCCTAAACAGTATTTTCTAAGCAAGTAAAATTTGCAGTAAGCTTTGTAAAACAAATAATTTGATTTTGATAGTTTGTCCTAGTTATTTTGTTAGGTCCTGTAGATTATTTTACCTAAGTTTTCCTGATGTGAATGAATTCGACAGATGCAACGAGATCGTATCGGACACAGCGCTGGACGCGTGCGAGGCGTGCCTGTCGGCGGCGCGCGCGTGCGGCGACGCGGGCAGCGCGGCGCGCTTCCCCGCCACGGCGCTGGAGCTGCTGGCCTCGCTGGCCGCGCTCGCCGCGCCCATCATGCAGCGCGATGCCGTGCCCAACTCGCCCAATGAAGTAAGCTACCGTTTCTCTCCCCCATTTTTAGGGTTCCGTACCTCTTAAAAATAAGCCTATAGGAATTCATCATTGTCCGTCAGTCTGTCAAAACCTTTTTTCTGAGGAACGCTACTTATAATTTCAACTTGATACCTCCATCAAGTTGAAATTATAAGTAGAATTGGTATAAAGTTTTTTTATTTCTTTTAAGTTATAAAACCTAGTTTGTTATGTACGACATTAATTAAAAACACACATCCGGAATCGTATTAACTCATTTTAGATGTGGGTATTAATACCGGTAGCTTGAATATTTATCCAGTAAAGATAAAGATAATTTATTTGCAGAAAGTTAGTTAATTTTACACGGGTCTTAATGTACAATATAAGCTCTTAACATTCCACCAGATAATGTCCTGGTGTGCAAATATTACATATAAAATAATTAAAAATTAAATTTTACTATTCCTACACAATATAAAAATGTCAATAAAATAAAATAATGTCATGTCTAGTACCTACTTATAATTAAAATATTCCGCAATAGTATTAAAACATTTTGTTGATAACCATTTATTAATTCGGCGTTTAAATAAAGTCAAAGGTAAATCTTTTAATTCGTCTCGTAATTTATTTTATATTTTTACTGCCATGCAATGAGCGTACTGTTAATAAATGATTAGTTGTGCTTTGGTAAATAAATTCTATTTTTATGTCTAGTGTGTCTGGCTAACACTGCTTCATGTCTTGCAAAATAGCTAGGAAACTGTTTTACAAAAATACAGATTTCTCTGATGTACATGCACGGCAAAGGTAGTATTCTTGTTTTTTTAAACAGAGGCTTACAGCTGTCTAAGAACCAGGCTCCGCAGACCGCTCGGATACATTTCTTTTGTATTTTAAAGGCTCTAAGTAGATCCACTGAGTTACCCCATAATGGTAAGTCATAAAGTAAAACAGAAGACACATAACCATGATATGCAGCTAGAGACGCTTTGTGAGAGACGGTTTTTCTGACTCGTTTTAACGCATAAACAAATCTATTTAATTTATTGCAGACCTGATCAATATGTGGTTTCCAATTTAGATGCTTATCAATTCGGATACCTAGAAATACTGCCGACTCTACGCTTTCTATGTCCATTGATTGATATTTAATGTTTCGATACATTTCCAATAAACAATAAACGTAAATCAGCGGCGCCTTTGCGACGTTGCCGCTTAGACAGTTTAACAGGTACCTAGTTATATGATAAATGAATATGATTTGTTTACTTTATTTTATACAGGCTATTCGATAGATATTTTAGCACTTGATATTAAAGTTGTTTCAAAATTTTCTATTGTATTGAATTTAAAACAAAACCTATTTGCAACTATTTATTCTCGCGAGTCTCCCATATAAACAAAGAAATATTATTTGTACTTAATTTTTGACTATCAAAATAGTGCCACGAAATGAATATCCAGCTTACTTGACAAACAGTTTCATTCAAATTACAGGTAACGGGAGTTAATGTTAATTAGTTATAATATTTTATACATGGTGGTTATTTTTTTTATTGGGTACAAATTGCAGTTATTCTGGATTTCAGACTTTTCCCTATATTTGTGTCACTAAAGCTACACTACCAAATTTCAGCACTCTGGGGTCGCTACTGTAGCCTGTGAATTTTGTCAAAGTTCAGTTTTTATTATGGCTAATAAAATAACTTAAAAACTACAAAGTTTAAACTAAAATATAAAACGGGGTCGAAATGTACATTTTATTAAAAGTGCCACTTGACCGTATAGTCCCATTTTGTTTTTTTTTACCCCTCTTGAACCCCAATATCTCAACAACCATTTTTAGCTTATTTAGTCGCACCAAAATTGTGCCATCACTACCTGCCTATATACCAAATTTCACGATGATCATTTAGTCGCATCAAAATTGTGCCATCACTACCTGCCTATATACCAAATTTCACGATGATCATTTAGTCGCACCAAAATTGTGCCATCACTACCTGCCTATATACCAAATTTCACGATGATCGGATTAACGCTTCGAAAATTATCATCGGACAAATAAACATACATACATACAACGCCGATTTGCCAATACTAGCCATTAGCCCTAGCCGTGTTTTCATTTAACCGAAGAAAAGCAGGCAAGCGTTCTCAATTTGCTGATATCCTTGTTAAATTGGTATATGTTTTCAGGAGCTGTTATCAGCGCTGATGACATGCTGCGTAGCGCTAGGCGTGACCCACGCGCGATCCATAGTCGACGCGGTTGAGAGTGGCGAAAATACCGATCAAGCGGCCGGGACTAGGCAACTGCTGGAGATACTGCTGGAGTCGCAGGGAGCGCCCGGGTACTACCCGATACATGAGACGCGGTCCAACCTTATATTCGGATTCTGGTACACGTTACAGGCATGTATTAAGCCGCGTCTTCACTAGGCGACAAATGTTCCGCAACTCGTGACGCGAGACATATCTACTCTACGACATCGGTAAACATATTTTGTGATTCTTTCAGTGATAACTTTTTTTATACAGGCTTAGTTTGAATTCGTATGTTATCCCGGAAGGGGGTAAAACTACTCCCGAAGCTCAACAACGTTTATTCTACGACTTTTCGAAATTCATAGTTTTTCATTGAAGAAATTGCATGTAAAGTTCACGTCTTATTTTGACTCAAGCGCTTGCGGGACACTCCTAATCACAGCTGATTTGGTTGAACTTTGAACTTGACCTAATGATAATGTTGATCAGAAATGACACGAAAACAATGCCAAAAAATGCATATTCCAGTCGTGCATCTGTGAGACAATGACATGATCAGCCTTCTAATTATTTATGTACCTAATATGTATGTATATAACGAATATCTTTTTCTATTAAGTTTATTCTTTATACACCTCGGCCAATCTTCCATTATGCAATGATCCTCTCCATCCAAAGGTTGTCTAGAAGAGATCGCTTTGTTAAGCGATAAGACCGCCCGTTATGCTTACTTTTATTTGTTTTTTTTCTTTAAATCTGTTGTGTCTAGCTTGTAAGGTATAATAAAGAATTTTCATTCATTCATTCATTCATTCGATCGAGTTTTACCTACCTACGTAGCTATGAAACCCAGTTTGTACGTGAAGTTTAAAAAACAGTTTATTTTTTATTTTAAACTGATCTGTACCTACCTATTTACTCTTTGAGTTCAAAAAATCCTTTGGTTCTGGTGACTATTGCCATTGGCTAGCGGAAATTGACAAAACGATACCGACTACCAACTTAGTTTTGATTGGTCGCCGGATTGGTAGCCCAATCCGTCTACCAATTGCAAAGACGCCGCGTTTCTTTTTGAAACGCTTTTTAGATAGACATAATATAAATGGGTTCTTTACAATTTTTTTTAAAGTAAATGAGCTATTATTTTTTTACCTAACTTTTTGATTATAGGGAAGAGGGAGGAGTAGGTGTGTTTTTTTACATTTCTATTTGTATGGGATTTTAAACTGAGAACGGGTTATTAATTAAAATAGTTCAGAAGTAACTACATAAATCCGATGTTTGAGTTAATTTTAATGCCAATAGCTTAGGTATGCTATAGGTTGTCTTTCTATAATAAGGTTACCATTCGTTTTGTCACAACATAACGTAACACATCCAACAGTTACATACATAGTTATGACATGACTGACCCTAAGATTCCTTGTGTCGTGGGTATCCATTTCTCCGGCAGCGGGAATCGAACCAGCAACCGTCATGTTGTGTGTAGCAGACAAGTTAATGAGTCAGACAAGTTGAGAGTTGGCTAATGAGTTGGCAAATGAGAGGCCGGAATTCGGTGCACAAATCTTGTGGCCTGACGAAGCCACTTTCACGCGGTTTGGAGTGTTTAACCAACACAATGAACATTTTTGGGCACATTCAAATCCCCGCCTCCACCGTGAAAGTAGGTATCAACTTAGATGGAGCCACAATGTCTGGGCCGGCATGATTGGGGACAAACTTGTCGGCCCGGTGTTCCTGCCGGCTAGGTTGGATGGTGCCAACTACCTGGAGTTGCTGAGGGGTCCGTTGGAAGATCACCTCGAGGATTTTTCACTGGCAGCGTATCGGGATGTGATCTTCCAGCAGGATGACCACTTTCGGATGTGGATAGGCCGCAGCGGGACTGTGGCCTGGCCTCCGCGTTCTCCAGATCTAACCCCACTGGATTTCTTCCTTTGGGGCTATTTGAAGGGAGTAGTGTACGCAGAGGACTGTGATACGCCTGAACAGATGCGCGAGTGCATAACATCTGCATGCGCCAGAATAACTCCTGAGATGCTGAAGAAAGCGACAGGCGCCGTGCTTCACCGTGCAGATGTATGCGTGCTACGACAGGGCAGGCACTTTGAGCAACATCTAGACGGTCTGTGAACGTACGAAAACATACCTACTTATCTACCTACCAACAAGTAGTAACGTGAATGGTACTTAATGACGTGACTTTACAAAATTTAGTGAACATAAAGTACCTAGTCAGGTTACTACTACCTACGTGAATGTTGTGTGCAAAATCTACCTCGATAGTAGGTAATGTGACGTAAAACAAAGTGTTGATAGAAATGTGATATTTTGTGTAGTACCTACTTATCGAAACAAAAGGCTGCTTACCCCGGAAAAACCGGAAAAAATGATAGGTATGTATCTAACTCCTAACTTTATTACTAAGTACCTAACAAACTGTAGCTCCGCCTTACTGATCATATGATTTGAGGGTTGCCACACACGCAGTTAATTAACTTTTTGTATGAAATTTTGTAATCACTTATTTCTAAGGTAGATTCCTACAACTTGTCGACAACCATGGTCCCAATCACCCCCTTTCGGGATAACATACGAATTCAAACTCACCCTGTATATGTTTACTTTTGACGACACTTGTTCCGGTTCGCTAGCAGGAGCGAATTCAACGTATTTTTCAATTTTCAAGCGTATTTCAATGTAGTTTATATATAAAATTTTTTTATAACTTTGAAAACGTAAGTGTTCGTAAAACACAATAAAAATAAAATTCTGTAATTTATGTTGTAAAAAATCAGAATTTGCATAAACATGAATTTAAAACAAGTAATTTCATAACAATTGTTAATAACAATGGTTCATCTGTATTTGACATATTTTTAGGGTTCTGGACCAAAATAGTAATAAACGGAACCCTTATGGTGCTTATGTACTTTGTATGTACTTTGTCCGTCTGTTTGTCAGAGCTGATTATCTCAGCAACTACTGAGCGTATCGGCTTGAAATTTAGAATAGTTATAAATAATACTGGCCTTCCTCTATTGCAATTTGTATAAAGATAAAAGTCTATATAGTATTTCAAAACCATTTATTTATTTCGTGCACTTTTGGAGTTAGAACGAAAAATTACGAAATAAAATCTCTGACTCTTCTCTCTCTTACGAAAAAAAAAACTCAGTTTGCGTAGTGAAAAATCTGAAATTAATAAAATTGATAGATATGTATGCAAAGATTACAGGATAACTACAACAAAGTCTCTATCTAGAACAGATTGTTAGTTACCTGTCTTTAAAGTTTTCTTGATTTACCGGTCACATAACTAGATGGCGCTGCTTTATTAACATAAATAAATCTTTCTAGGTTCAGAACTCTCGGTACGCGATTCCTACTTGACCGGTATGGTTTTTACATCAATACGCATCAACTTTGTCTTTATTCTACAGGACGAAATCCTCAACATAATGGAACAAAAGATAACAATAAACAGTGTTTGGCGGGAAGTGTTCACGCGCCTTTTATCTGTTCTGGTGTGCAAGTCTGAAGCACCCGCAGACTCTGCGATGTCAAAGGACGATGTCGAGCTGCTGCGGTGCTATAGACAGGACATTGCCGACACTTTGGTAAGTACTTACCGACAGGAATAAAAAGTGGTTCCGCTTCCTATTCCAATTTAGATTATCGTAATATAATATAGAACAAAATGTTTTTACGCAGAAATGTATGCAACATAATTATAGCAGTCTATAATTATTATATTTTTAGTAGAAGTCGAGTATTGTCGTTTTTCTCGGGAACTAGGTTCTTATACTCTCGTCGCAATACACGTATAGGAACCAAGCCCTAATTAAATACATATTGTCACACCTTTATATCGGAGGGAGGGGTACGCAGAGACTATGAATCTTCCCTTGTAAGAATCCTGCACAAACATTTGTTTCTTTCACTCTTATTTTATTATTAATGCTATTTAAATCTTTTTTTATTCAGCATGATGCATACTTAATGTAATGTATTTGTCAGATGTACTGCTTCGCGATAGTAGGGCAGTGGTGCTGGTCGCGCGTAGAGGCGGCGTACACCGGCGCCAGCACGGACGCGCGACGCGAGGCCGCTTTACACGTGTTTTGCGCACTCGCGGACGCCGCGCCGCACGAGCGACCGCCGCCGCCCGCGCTCCTCGCGCTCCTGCGGCACGCCGTGAGCCAGGCGACCACCACCTCGCACCCTAGGACTCTCAACACTGCGCTCGATGCGCTCGGTGAGTACTGCCGCACTGCTGCTGCCGCCGCCCAAAACATTTGTTTTTACAATATGATTATTTTCCAGGCAGTTATGCATCCTGGCTGAGCGCAATATCGGAAGGTCAGGCGGTGACGTCGGAGTCGCTGGCCTGCCAGTGCATCCTGGCGGCGGGTGGCGCGCTGGCCCGCAGCCCGGCGGCGGCGGCGCTGGCGCTGCGCAAGCTCTGCGCCGACTGCCCTGCGCCCGCCGCCAAGCTCGCCACAGACATCGTCCGCGCCGCGCAGGTACTAAACCTGCTTCATCAAATTAACATCTATTATTACTATTTATTGGGAAAACAAACAGCTTCAATGTAAGAATATAGTCAATAGGTAAATATATATATTAATACCAATACGATACGGTTTACAGAACAGTCGCGGGCAGGCGGCATGGACGCGGCGGCAGCTAGTGGGTGCGGCGGGCGCGGCACTAGTTGGCGCGCCGCCTGACGCCGCCGAACCGCTGCTGCGCGAGCTCGCAGCCACGCTACACGCGGACCTCACGCAACAGGTGACGTCCAATTAATACAGAACAGGCGCGGGTAGGCGGCATGGACGCGGCGGCAGCCAGTGGGTGCGGCGGGCGCGGCACTAGTTGGCGCGCCGCCTGACGCCGCGAAACCGCTGCTGCGCGAGCTCGCAGCCACGCTACACGCGGACCTCACGCAACAGGTGACGTCTAATTAATACAGAACAGGCGTGGGCAGGCGGCATGGACGCGGAGGCAGCTGGTGGGTGCGACGGGCGCAGCGCGGGCAGGCGCGCCGCCTGACGCCGCCGAACCGCTGCTGCGCGAGCTCGCAGCCACGCTACACGCGGACCTCACGCAACAGGTGACGTCCAATTAATACAGAACAGGCGCGGGCAGGCGGCATGGACGCGGCGGCAGCCAGTGGGTGCGGCGGGCGCGGCACTAGTTGGCGCGCCGCCTGACGCCGCCGAACCGCTGCTGCGCGAGCTCGCAGCCACGCTACACGCGGACCTCACGCAACAGGTGACGTCCAATTAATACAGAACAGGCGCGGGCAGGCGGCATGGACGCGGCGGCAGCTAGTGGGTGCGGCGGGCATGGCACTAGTTGGCGCGCTGCCTGACGCCGCCGAACCGCTGCTGCGCGAACTCGCAGCCACGCTACACGCGGACCTCACGCAACAGGTGACGTCCAATTAATACATAACAGGCGCGGGCAGGCGGCATGGACGCGGCGGCAGCTAGTGGGTGCGGCGGGCGCGGCACTAGTTGGCGCGCTGCCTGACGCCGCCAAACCGCTGCTGCGCTGCCTGACGCCGCCAAACCGCTGCTGCGCGAGCTCGCAGCCACGCTACACGCATTCCGATCATTCAAGTCGATTTGAAGATCTCGCTTCACTCGTTAAAATACATACAATGCCGATTCGCCCTAGTTGATTTAGAGATATCGCTTCCCTCGATCAATAACATTAGTAAATGTTTGTCAGGCAGCTGACGCGGAAGCTAGCGGCGGTGCGGCGGAATGTACGGCGTCCCTGCTCGCCGCGCTGGTGTCCCGGCCGGAGCTCGCGGCCGAACTCTTCAGGACTGTGGCCAATACTCTACCCCCTTATGCGCTCAATCCTACACTTGTTGAGGTAAACGCTAACTTATACACCGTAATTGTGAGTTTATGAAATTCCCGTAATTTCGACGTCTTTGTTTTTGCATAGCACCATGTTCACGGGATAAACTATTAATTAAATATATAGAAAGAGGAGTTAATCAGGGAGACCCCCTATCACCTAAACTCTTCAATTGTGTACTCGAAGAGGTCTTTAGAAAACTAGCGGCGAGCTGGGAAATCAGCTGTTGAAGTTGACAGAGCGAGGCTCACAAACCTCCGCTTCGCCGACGACATCGTACTCTTCGCGACAACAGTTCTCGAACTGCAGTCTATGTTCGAGGACCTGAGCAGTGCAAACCTTGAGGTTGGATTAAGGATGAACATGTCAAGGCCTAAAGTAATGACCAACAGCATCGCATATCATATTACAGTGAACAGTGAAGCGATGCAATATGTCCACGATATATATATCTCGGCATAATAGTACCCATCCAGGCAGGCAGACAAGATAAAGAAGTCGTCGGCCGTACGCGCCACGCGTCGGCGGCGCTGAGCAACATGCGCCGACGCGCCCCTATGGCCAGTTTCGTTTTGCACTGATCGCACGTGCTGACGAGTATTCAGGAGTGATCAAGGTCAGCGCGAAACTAAATGACTCGAGCCGACAAGTCGGCGCTGAGCAGCTACGCGCTGACCTTCAGCGCCGACGGTACGCGTGATAGGAAAACCAGCCTAACACCTGTTCAATGGAAATCAATGACTTGCTCCGACACCGCCGCCGGGATATTATTAATTTTGGTTTGTTATTCCAGCCAATGTTCAGTATACTGAAGCAGACTGTCTCAGCGCTGATGGAAGACGTTCTACCTTACATCGATCAGATCGCTGAGCTAACGGTCACCGGCTGCAGTACGCAACCTTGCTCGTCCGGCCTCGACGTCGTTAAACTAGTACGTGTATCATGAAATCATTCACCACAATGGTTTTCTCACTGGCACAAGGCTTTTATGTGCCGTAATACAATTTTTTGGTCCAATAGTCAATAATATTCCTGCCTGATGTTATTTTACGGCGGAAACTTTTATATCAGATGACTGCAAAAGCGCACCTGGTGTATACTCACATGGAAAGTGTCAGGATTATTATTTATAATAAGTAAGTTTTGCGTTATTTTTATACGACCATCATATTTACGCATATTTTGGAATATCATCCATCAGTAAACTTTAATTTCTTGTATGTAAAATGTTGAGAATGAGCCGTGTGAGTCGACAAAGGGAGATGTTCGAGGGAATGGGCAGCAGCATTCTTCTGTGTACCAATCACCAACCACTGCGATCACCAAGCCGCCTGCCAAGCGTGGTGATTATGGCAAACCCCTCCCCTATGATTGACACAATAAACAAACGGCCCCCAGTCCCAGGCGGCTCCGTCATCCCTGGGCAACCAGGGCAGTGGCGGAGCAGGGGGTACTAAGAATCCCCGACGCAGCGTAGGCCGGCCCCCCACAAAGTGGACCGACGATCTAGTAAGAATCGCGGGGAGCCGTTGGGCGCAAACGGCTACCAACCGCTCGTTGTGGCGATCTAAGGGGGAGGCCTATGTTCAGCAGTGGCTGATGATGATGATGATGATGAAAATGTTAAATCGATTGTATTATGTTTTGTGTGCCATATAATAAATATGGAACGAATATATACAATACGAATATAATATGAGTAAGACCGCCCATTACGCTTACTTTTATTTGTTTATTTCTAAAAATCTGTTGTGTCTAAGCTTGTAAAGTATAATACAAAATTTTCATTCATTTATTCATGGAACAACGATACGGCCCCCTGATGATAAGAACCTCGGGAGGTAGAAATACCTCCCATTCGCACAATTCACGGTTCTCTTCGGCCTTTATTATGTGCACTGCCAAAGAGTGGAACGCCTTGCCAGAGTCTGTGTTTCAAGATAGCTACAACCTGGGTATCTTTTAGTCGCGAGTGAATAGGTTTTTTCTAGGCAAGCGTGTACCATCGTAGACTGCATCATCGCTTACCATCAGGCGAGATCGTGGTCAAACGCAAGCCTATAATGAATAAAAAAAAGTAGTAGCCATCGCCTATAACAAAGTACTGCATTAATATAAATGTGCCCTACAATGCACTGCCCTGCGTCAATCACCTTGAGGCATACAGGTCCTATAGTGATATTCTAAACTATAGTTCCACCGAAACCGCTGTACCGCTCCTTAAGAAAGTGCGGTGAGGTGGGGGCCGAGGAAAAAAGAGCAACAGTAGTCACACATGAGATCGATATTGTCGGATAGATCTTACGATATCGTAAACGATTTATTTATTTTATAGAATGTTATGTTTATATTTTTATAAGTAACTAAATTATCTACAAATATTCTGACATAGATTCTTCTTCAACTTCATCTACCATTTCGCTATCGGAACTTGAATCAGAGTCGTTCTGCAAATTTATTATTAATGGATCGATAATAATATCAAATCCACTACCGCGATCCCAGTAATTGTTTTAATTTTTTAACAAAAATAACGGCCTTGACATCACTAGATAGCTCTCGACCCATCTTTGGATATTTATCTCATGTGCGTCTGACATAGACAGTCCGGTACAAAAGCTACCCCCCGTCTCGCCGCGCGCATACCTCAGGCGCGGTACAGCGGTTTCGGTCAAACTATACCTATTACTCGTGCGCGATAACTTGGGACCTGCTAGGAATGCGACTCCCCGACCGCTTCCCCTGCACTTCCCCGATGGCGCCCGTATTGTACCGTACGCATCACTATTTTTTACTAGGGTTTTTAGTCTCGTACTGGCCTACGTCACGTAACGACTAAGTACATAAACATTGTATTTTTATTTTATTCAAATAGTGTAAAAAAGATTAGATAAAAAGCAGCGTCCTCCTTGAGTAACATAATAAATTAGGTTAAAAAAGACAAAGACGAAGCCGCGGGCGGCTGCTGGTTATGTTCGCTTTTTTGCGGGCGGTACAAACACGCCAATATGACGTCACCGCGCTCAGGTCCCAACTTATCGCGCACGGGTAATACGACTATTTACCATCACCTTATACCTAAGTGCTACCTACAATAATGTACTAATGTTTCTTAGAATTAAGCCTACTGTTATACTTACCTACCTTTATTTAGTTCTTATTATACCTACTTACTTCTGTCAGCTTAAAAGGTGTGTGTGTGTGTGTAAATAAATGCATTTTATGTATTACATATTATCCGCCAGCGGCTTCGTACGCGTTTTTTGTCGACAAAAAGTAGCCAATGTTTGCATCCAGGTCATAATCAACATACCAAATTTGATCGAAATTGGTTCAGTTGTTACGACGTGATTGAGTAACAAACCAATACACAAACAAACATCCAAACTTTTGCATTTATAATATTAGTGTGATTATTATCTGTTTCAGGTAATAATAGTAGCGGGTAGAGAGTGGGCGGGTGCGCGTGAGTTCCTCCGCGCATGCGTGACGCACGCCGCGCGGGCGCTGACCCCGCACGCCGCCGCCAAGCCGGACGTAGCCGAGGGACTCTTCACACTACTACTCGCTATCACTAAGAAGAAACCGCAGTATCTTGATTGGATACAAGATTTATTGACAGAGTTAGTGGAGTTGGGTATGTGTATTGTAAATCTTATTCCGTCACGATAAAGCTTAAAATTATGTCAAAAACTGGTAAGTCACATGTAAACCAGATTAGTCGTTATCATGAAGATGAAACCGCTGAATATTGATAGGAAACACGATTAACTAGTGGAGATGGGTGTTTCTCTCGTGAATTTTATTCCATCATAAATATAATTTATTATTCATTATATAATTTATTTTTATGTTTTGTAGGCAATGAATCCAATATTGTTGTAGGTTGCACGTGCATCTGCCTGTGGGAGGCGCACGCGGCGCGTACGGCGTGCGCGTGGGTGTCGGCGCTGGCGGCACAACGCCCCGCCGCTGTGCAGCCGGCCGCGCCCGCGCTCGTCACCCTCGCACTGCGCTGCATTGGTATGTACGCACTCGTATACTGAAGGTACGGCGTGCGCGTGCGCGTCGGCGCTGGCAGCTCTTCTTGGCTTGTAATTATACGTGCTAGGCAGCCGACACCACCAACCGTTGTTATTGAACGTCCGTGTCGCTCGACGACATAGCGTTCCTAAATTATCACTTAACATTTCCCCCTCGCCTTCCCTCGCCCTCGCTATCCCCCCCCTCCCCCCCTCCTTGCAGGGGGGCGCTAACTAAATGGCGTCCACGAACAGGGTACCGAGACGTTGGCCGTCCAGCAGCGAGATGGGCAGACGAGATGGTAAGCATCGCGGATCGAAACTGGATGAGGCTAGCACAGGACCGTGGAACCCTATACCCAGCAGTGGGTGAAGTCAGGCTGCGGATGATGATGATGAAGTGTTTGTATGTTCAGGTGGCGCGACCCCGCGGAACCAGATAGAGCCGCTGGCGGAGCTGCTGCTCGCGTTGAACCGCGCGGCGTGGCGCGACGCGGAACTGGGCACGTGGCTGCGCGCCGCGCTGCACGCGCCCGGCTTCCCCACGCCGCACGCCACGCACGCGCACAAACACAAGTTCATAGCTGCCGTTCTAAAGTACGTATCACACCACACTCACTACACACGTCCAAACGTACCATACCAGTTTCGTTGTTATTACGAGTAAAGGTGCTCCCACAGAACAGTTATACAGTGTGTTTTTTTTAACTGGGACAGTACGGCAGCACCCATAACCAGAGGAGATACAGGTGCAGTGTCTTTTAAAACATCAGCTCGTTTTCGAAGAAAAACATTTTGACATTAAAATTGTTTTGGTCAAGCGTGAGTAGCGCCTTAAAATGAATCAAGTTGGTATTTTTTGATGCCGATCGATGCAGGCCTTTGTAAGGATCATTTTATTGTATCGGATGAAAAAAATCTGAGCAGCGGAAGTTAATCAATTTTGATAAAATGTATTCTCATACAACAGGACTAAGCAAAATTCCTCCAACAAACATTTTATTAGATTCTAATTGCACATTAAAGAAGTATTAATATGATAGCGATTAAGAAGTTTAGGAACTCCATGCTCTCATTATCAATTCAAAACATTTCGTATTTCAGAACAATTTTGAATTTCGAAGATGGTTCTTGCATCTGTCGGACTTTTATATTAGTCATTACATCATCTTATTTGTCCTATCATGGCATTGTCAAATACGCAAAAAGTAGACTTAATTGAAGCATACTTCCTTAACCGACGAAGCCCAACTAATGCGTTGAAGTGGTATCAGGAACGCTACCCAGACCGCGATTGAGGAAGTATGCTTCAATTAAGTATACTTTTTGCGTATTTGACAATGCCATGATAGGACAAATAAGATGATGCAATGATTATAAAAGTCCGACAGGTACAAGAACCATGTTCGAAATTCAAAATTGTTCTGAAATACGACATTTTTTTGAATTGCTCATGAGAGCATGGAGTTCCTAAACCTCTTAATCGCTACAGTAATAATACTTCTTTAATGTGCAATTAGAATCTAATAAAATGTTTGTTGGAGGAATTTTGCTTTGTCCTGTTGTATGAGAATACATTTTAACAAATTTGACTAACTTCTGCTGCTCAGATTTGTTTCATCCGATACAATAAAATGATCCTTACAAAGGCCTGCATCGATCGGCATTAAAAAAAATTACCAACTTGATTCATTTTAAGGCGCTACTCACGCTTGACCAAAAAAAAAATTAATGCCAAAATGTTTTTCTTCGAAAACGAGCTGATGTTTTAAAAGAAACTGCACCTGTATCGCCTCTGGTGCTGCCGTAACTGTCCCAGTTAAAAAAAACACTGTATACCATGAGTTGTATAACATTTTATTCCTTACATTTAGACAAATGTAATCGTGAAACTAGTTTGTAGTGTTCGCAACGAAGCAGCTGGAAACCTATTTAAATAATAGGTTCCCAGCTGAGCCTCTTCCGGGCTCTTAATCGTAAAGACAGGTATTTCTGATAGTTTCGTTGCGTACACACTCCATTAAGGCGATATGTGAAAAAATTTGAGCCGCTAAGTAACTGTCGTATTCAATAACTAAAAATAGTACTGATTTCATATTTAAGCATTATTTACTTGAGGATTTAAACTACATAAACGAAAGTCAGAAACGCAATTGGTGAAACTTTTCTCGATACAATTATTTGTCAAAATCGGCTCTTCTAAAACTAATATCGTTCATTCTCCGACTCTAGAAAAGATTTAAAGTATTTTTTTACATAGTTATGTAGGTAATTATGGTACCTAAATTAATGGAAAAGCATTTTTTTTGTATTTGTTGGTTCTCTTGCGATTCGAGATTTTATCTTTTGTCACTTACGTCATTTACTCCTGCGACAATGCGACGCGGCTATGGTACATGTTTGTCTCGTTCTTCACCTAAGCAAGTAAATAGCACTGTCACTTTCTTGCATTTCCGGATGCTCCGCCCAATCGTCACCGAAATTAAATTTGTATATCGTCTTAATATGTGACATCGTCTATACACGTATTACAAAGCAGACAATTTGCTGTAGTTACATAAGGTATATAGATTTTGATTACCTACTGGGTATGGCGGTATGATCGCATGTATGACAAAGCCCTTTTCAATATTTTTTTTTATTATTTGGGAATCAAACAGTACAATAGAGAATGCAAATAGGTACATATATATAAAGTTATTACTAAAACCTTTCAAATTTCCACTACAACATATTTCACAAGAAACGCGTGAACAGACTAACATGAAAAATTTAAACGAAACTTAAACTAAAAATATAGACTTCACGCGATAATCCTACTAATATTATAAACGCGAAAGTTTGTATGTATGGATGTTTGTTACTCTTTCACGCCGAAACGGCTAAACCGATTGCGATTAAATTTGGTATGTACGTAGATCATAACCTGGATTAACACATAGGCTACTTTTTATTGGCAAACCACGCGTGCTAAGCCGCTGGCAACAGCTAGTTAAATATAAATAATTGTGTTATATAATGTTATATAACTTCTGTGTGAGAGCACCATAAGGAGAGGAACTCTATTCCGGCCGGCGGCGGAGTCTGTCTACCAAATCCAGAGGGAACAGGTTCTTTTTAAGCGAACGCTAAGCTACCACGAAATTAAGCGATCTATAAACACAACGTGTTTAGCTATTCATCATCATATCAGTAAAACGTCCACTGCTGAACATAGACCTCTCCCATAAATTTCCAGAGCGACCGATCTTATGCGGTCTGCACCCAGCGACTCCCAGCAACCTCTATCAGGTCTTCTTTCCATCTAGTGGGGGCCGTCATACGCTGCGCGTTCCAGTGGGTTGGCTATTGCAATAGCGTAAACAATCGTTACTAAAATATTGTTACGGATTGTGAAGTGTGTGGCTCGCATCCTGAAATTGTTTGTTTTGTTCATGGCGCTGTCACAAATAAATATTTTGACTTGATTTGAATACCAAAACTACCAAACTCCTACTTCTATTTCACCAAACTATTTCGAGGCTACTTCAGTGGAAGCATTCAGATTGAGAATCTATAGGCACCTTCTCGGTCAAACCGACCAAAAATGAGCAATTTAATCTTTCCTTATCACTTCTATAGTTAAGTATGTTTTTTATTTGATATTGGTATATTTTAGTCTATCATATAATGTATTTATGTAGTATGTACCTATATTATGCAAGTTTTATTAGTCCTGTGCAATTTTTTTATTAGTTTCCTTTTCTGTGCTACCTGCACATCTTTATATACAAGACACAAAGGTTATCTGGAAGAGAATGCTCTTTAGCATTAAGTTCGGCTTTCTACTAGTTTTAAAATTGAAATAAGGCATTTTCAATCAATCAATCAAAACTCTTATATCTTTTACAGAGAAAAGAGCAGCAAAAGAAGATTGCTCGACACAGTGCAAGAGTTCTCGCTCGTCTGTCGAGGTCTCGTCGGCACGGAATACGCGCGGCAAAGTATCGCAGCGAAACAACTGGTGGCATAGATGAACAGTTGTATCCACATTCCGTGGGGGGGATAACAACTGGTGGCATAGACAAACAGTTGTATCCACATTCCGTCGTGGGGGATAACAACTGGTGGCATTGACAAACAGTTGTATTCTCATTCTGTGGGGAGATGACAACCGGTGGCATAGACATATAGTTGTATCCTCGTTCTGTGGGGGGATAACAACCAGTGGCATAGACAAACAGTTGTATCCTCATTCTGTGGGGGGATAACAACTAGTGGCATAGACAAACAGGTGTATCCTCATTCTGTGGGGGGATGACAATCGGAGGCATAGACATAGTTGTATCCTCATTCTGTGGGGGGATAACGACCGATGGCATAGATAAACAGTAGTATCCTCATTCTGTGGGGGCATAACAACCGGTAGCATAGACGAACAGTTGTATCCTCATTCTGTGGGGGGCATAACAACCGGTGGCATAGACAAACAGTTGTATCCACATTCCCTAGGGGGATAACAACCGGTGGTATAGACAAACTGACGAAGTAGATAGTTCGTTACAGATCAGCGGGGCTATTTTAAAGCGTCGGAAAGCTGTCAGATTGGACTGATATTTTTTTCTGTTTCGATTGTAATCCAATACACTATTTTAAAACTATTTCGGAATGACCATAAAGCTCGGATACTTTCCAACACGGATTCAATTGAAAGTTTACAAAATAATGTTTGTTGATTCTAAATCGAATCCGAAAAACACTTCTGGACATATCTGATAGCATTCCGACGCTTTCAAATAGCCCAGCTGATCAAGCAATGTTCCGAAAGGTCGCTTCTTTAACGACTGACTGAATAGTAACTGCCCTTCCGCGCTTCGAAGAACGCGATTAGATCTCGGTCCGGGCTAAAAAAAGCCGTCCAGCCATAGTTAGCCTTCGGCCTAAACACTCCAACACCAGAGTTTGCCGCGTATTAGAACGTCATTTGAACGATGCCAAAGGATTTACCTTTGGAATCGTTCAAATGACCGTAAAAATGTATCAAGAAAATTATGTCAAATTGCCCCAAAAAAGCTACAGTATTATCGTTCACCATCTATTTACAAGATGGGAGTTTCTTATCATCTTCAATCTTCTACATAGGTACTATTAGGTAAATTAGTACTTAGATTTGTAATGTTGGAAATAGTTTGGATAATATTTCCATCGTATTCAACCCTTTCTATTGTAGCACAGTAAAATCGCTTCTAAATGATTGTCGCTAAATTCATTGATAACTAAAGTTACATAATATGAGACCGCGAACTTAAATTGGCAATGGTAAATGGAATTACTTAAATCTCTCTCTCTCTCTCTCTCTCTAAACGCGTCGTAGACGATAGAAATGTGATGCAATTGTGATGAACTTTTGACAAATAATCCTATTAATTTGTACAATTATGTATATTGTGTTTGTGAAAATATCTTTAAATAAATGATAATCTCTAATGTTACATCATCATGAATTCTTCCATGAAGTGTGTTTTCTATAAATCAGTCCATAAATTATATTTATCTAGATAATCAAAAACTAAATTATATGTATGTATTTGCTGGTGTAAATTACGCAAAAGATATGTACCTATCGTCCTTCGATAGTGGTTTTTTTTATTATCCTAGAATGTGAATTTATTCATCCAATAGAATCTTTTTCATGGCATCTCATTTGTAAATACGCGGTGCGACACTACGCTCTAAACTAGGTAAATATATATATAAAATATTCTATTTTTGAAAATTGTTATTCTATAAATTATTTATAATATAAAAACAGTAGTGCAGAGTTTCTTTGAGATCATCTGTTACGTCAGGTTTGGAAGTTTAATTTTTTGCTGACCTTACTTTTTCCTAACATTTGAGGTAAACCCTAAGTTTAGCCAAGTTTACATTAGGCCTTATCGCGTTTCTATTTCGTATTATTTACTAATCTAACCTACAACTTATTGTTATTTAATGTTTATGTCTTTGTATGATATTGTTATCAAGCGATGATGAATGATCTCTTTGTTATCAAATGATGATGAATGATCTCATTGTTATCAAATGATGATGAATGATCTCATTGTTATCAAATGATGATGAAATGATCTCATTGTTATCAAATGATGATGAATGATCTCATTGTTATCAAATGATGATGAAATTATCTCACTGTTATCAAATGATGATGAAATTATCTCATTGTTATCAAATGATGATGAAATTATCTCATTGTTATCAAATGATGATGAAATTATCTCATTGTTATCAAATGATGATGAAATTATCTCATTGTTATCAGATGATGATAAAATTATCTCATTGTTATCAAATGATGATGAAAATATCTCATTGTTATCAAATGATGATGAAATGATCTCATTGTTATCAAATGATGATAAGTGATCTCATTGTTATCAAATGATGGTTTATCTGATATTCACTGTACACTTTTGCAATACACTCAACTATGATATACTCGTAACTATAAAAAAAAAGTTATGGTGTAAAATAATTACGTATTTCCAAATTTACAAATTGACGATTTATTATACGAATATATCAGTGAAATCTTGTTCTAAAAATAGACAAATACTTATTGATAACGTGTTTTATTTCACACAAGCTTCCGCCAGCGGCTTCGCACGCGTGGTTACTCAATTCAAAGTAGCCTATGAATCAGTCCAGGTCATAATCATAATCATCATCACAATACCAAATTTCATGGAAATTGGTTCAAACATTATGACGCGATTGAGTAACAAACAAACAACATCCAAACTTTCTAATGTGATATAGAAAACGATTACAATTGATATAGTGAAAATAAAATAACTTGAAGGGATTGAAACCGTTTCTGCAGGTTTAATTATGATAAAAATGTGTGGGATTTGTTTCACACTTAACCCATTCATGGCCTTCCTGAAAAGTAACGACAATATCCAGATGCCGCCATACTGTGATTACATCCCGCCCATCGGCGGTCCCGGCATCTCGATTAAGTATCCTTGCCCGCCCATCGGCGTTTTCGGCATGAAGCTGTAGATTTCGACATAAAACAGTTTAATGTGTTCAGTTTACACTTACTGTACGGTGTGTAAAGCGTATATGTTTAGTTTTCTGCGATATTTGTGGCAAAATTGTGACAGTTTTATTGAATATTAGCTGAAATAGTAATGGAGCATGAAGGTAAGTCATAACTTTCAGTTAATTGATCTAAGATGAAGGAAAATTATATAAACCTGTGTATCAGACACAATTAAGCTAATATTTGTGTAAAAAATCTAAAATGTCTTTTCAAAGCCTACATTTATGGGCTTTTATAAAAAGTCAGGTGCTGTCAACCTTTTGTACCTCTATTGCATTAAATTAGGTAAAAATAGGTATATTATGAAAATTTTTAAAATTAAAATTTTATCCTTCTTTTTTATTTTAGACAAAAGTAAATTATTTTCTTACTTTTTTCAGACAATAAAACTGAATTTGAGAAAGACGATATGGAAAAAACCAAACGACTAATAAAAGCGAAGATGAAGAAGATTAGCAGTAGACAAACAAATGATGCAAGTACCCAGACTAAAGAAGATATTGAGTTGTCTCCATGTAATTGTAAAAAAAATGTGGTAGCTATTTCCATTAGAAAACTAATAGAGAATGTGCCAGACAATCATCTAATGGAATTTCTAAATGACGTCGAAATTCTTGTGAATAATTATAAAGAAAATTGAAATCAGTCGTGTTATCAAACCTTTTGCGCTATTTTTTAATATGAATAAATCTATATGTAATATATGTTAATGTAAAATAAAACAAATTTAATTCAATAAGTTTTATTACTACGACAAAGACTACCTTTTATCGCGAAAAAGGGGTTGAAATAGGGAATGAAAATTTGTATGACAGTTCGTCATTGTCGAAGACCACTGAACCGATTTTGATGATATTTGTTACAGAGATAGTGAAAGACTAAATCGACGAGCATGTATTCGGAATGTTATGAGAGTAAATAAAGTGCAAGAGGTGTATCAGGAACGTAGCAAAAGGATATCCGTAATCTCTAACTATCCCTCTGGGAAACAGGTGTGATTTTATGTATGTAGATAGACTAGACCTTGTGAAAAGACATAGGCTACTTTTATCGCGAAAAAGAGGTTGCAATATGGTATAAAAGTTTGTATCGAAGTTAGTCATTGTCGAAAACTACTGAACCGATATTGATTAAATTTTGGTACAGAGATAGATTAGACCTTGGGAAATAACACAGGCTACCTTTTATCGCAAAAAAGGGGTTGCAACAGAAGATGAAAGTTTGTATGAAAGTTCGTCATTGTCGAAGACCACCGATCCGATTTTAATGATATTTGGTACAGAGATAGACTAGACCTTGGGAAAGGACATAGGCTACCGTTTATCACGAAAAGGGGTTGCAACAGGAGATGTTACTTATTTTTCCCATCATGTTATTATAATTAGTTATTTAATATTAATATTACATGGGACTCATAACATAACTGGCGAAAAGTGGGTGTTGCATTTAATGTGTGCACCTCTGCCTAGCCCTTCGGGGAATAAAAGGCGTGATCATATAATAATATATATATAAATTCGCGAAAAAGGGGTTGCAACAGGGGATGAAAAAACCACTGAACCGATTTTGATGATATTCGGTAAGTATTGAGATAGACTATACTTTGGGAAAGGACAAAAGTTACCTTTTATCGCGAAAAAAGGCTTAAAGGGGTTGCAATAGGGGATGAAATTTTATTGATGGATGTTTTTTTACTCTATCATGCAAAAACTCTTAAATTAATTTTTATGAAACTTTACAGTAATATAGCTTAAACATCAGAATAACACATAGGCTACACACCTTTTGACGCGATAACCGACACCCACGCGAGCGGAGCCGTGGGCACTAGTATTATATATATTCGGAGCCAACAAATACTGAAGCACATTAAAAAAGTATACCTACGTTACTTAAAATAGTTTCGTTTTGTCGGATCAAATTAAGCTCTAATTTTGATAATATCTGATTACAATGTTTAGTTTAATTGTTTTTGTACTGATGTACATCGCACGTTACCTAATTTATTACCTAGTTTATGTCTTAGTTCTATTTTATAGTATAGTTATTCTTAGGTTTATTTTCATTTGCATGCAGTGTTGACCTCTAATTGATTGTGCAATCAGCTCTAATATGTAATGTAAAATATTAATTGAATGTATCGTTGTAACTATCGTTGGTTGACCTAAATAAGTAATATATATATATATATATAAATGGAGCCACTTAAACGCTGTATTTCGACACAGATCAACATATGACTTCGGAAACGGTATACAAACTGGAGTCAATAAGTGTTTATGCATTTCAGAATTTGGGCCGTTACGGAGTCGGTTAAGTTCGAAATTGCAATGTTAAAAAAGTCACGTATATCTCTTTCTCGATGAATATGTCTGGCAACGTCGCTCTCAACTTTGCGACGTTGTCACTCCGTCACAGATAAATGCAACCGGAGTCGAGTAATGAAATGAGGTAAAAAAGGTGGAGTCAGAAATGCACGGCAGTCGGGAAGGATCAACTTGGTGCCCGTTTTGGTGTTTATACATATATACTTACGTAATTGGTTGATAAACTGTAAAAAATTAAGTATTTGTTTCTAATATAATATTTAAAAAAAATACCGAGCGAAGCTCGGTTATCCAGGTATTATTAAATAGTTCTCTTATAAAAATTTCGAAAAAGGTTTGAGAATCCTGAACCAGCGTTTTGCCCGCCTATGGGCGGGCTCGGCATGAAAGGTTGGAATTGACTTTTTTCAAAACCTTAAATATCTGCAGGCCGTTTTGGTTACGAATCAATTTTAGTATAACAAATCATTCCACAAAATCTTGCTTTTTTCAAAAGGTTTTTGGCTTAGATATCGGAGTTTGAAATCCGACCGCCCATGGGCGGGCTTGGCGTGTCAGTTAAAAAGTTTCACACGCCGATGGGCGGGCACGGCACTGAATGGGTTAATTAAATACTTAAGGGGAGACCGGAGGGGAATCCGCCCATACAACACGTACTACCAAGATCATTTCTAATTGGAGCATATTTCTGCCTTAATAAGGTATTATTTTAATTTGAATAGTATTTATCTAGGTTCCCAACCATATATTAGATCAAAATACTTACCTAAAATTAAATAGAAGCGTATCGCATTCTGCATGTTTTTACGTCATAAAAGACCTGGTTTCAACCTAATCGTTTCGTATTAAAAATAACAACATCTTACGTTTCATAGTCATGGGAACATAGATTATATCGTCTAGTTACAGAATAACAACACAATGAGAAAAATACAACAAGTTTTCAGTCATCATTTTTGGTATTACGGAACACGGCCAAAACCTAATCAAATTTAGAATTGTTCATTTGCTATCACGTCGCTCTGCGTGGCTAAACTTCGTCAGGGATAGCAATATACAGGCCGATGTTTTTGACGCGGCCGAATTGAAGTTGCGCTCGGGGTTCGCCGGCTTCTTAATAATAAATGACGCTGGTCATTTCACACAGCAGCGGCATCTAGTCCCAAACTAAGCAAAGCTTGTACAATGGGAACCAGATAAATGATAGAATACTTTTTTGTATATTCATACTTTTACTATATAGAAAAATACTCAAACCTGGAACAAATATCTGTAGTCCATGCAAACATTTGTACCCCAGCGGGAATCTAACCCGCAACCTCCTGTGTTTCAGCCGGTCATTGACCCACTGTGCCACGGAGGTCTTCGCGAAAAGGAACGCATAACTTTTTTCTCCGTCGTCTGCGCAGGCCTTTATAGTTACCTAAAGGAAAACTTTTTTTAGGAGACTATTCTTAAATATTTAAGATATTCTGGACTGCATTCACAGATTTTGGAAAAAATGTACAGTCAGCAAGAAAATGGTCATTTTACACAAAAACTTTTTTATGCCAATCGATCCTGTTTCTTATAAGGATCAAAAGTCTCTACTGGACCGACTGAGGTTTGAGTACTAGAAATGTCAGAAATAGCGAAAAACTTTTCCCATACATTTATACGGAAATACAGGGGGGCATAAGGTAATAACAGTTTTTGTTCAAGCTGGCCTCGTGGCTTACTGTACACACGGCTACACATCAAGCTATAATTTCCAGTATAAGCTGATCTCGCATTGTGTAGGCTTTTCGTAGAATTAGAGATCAGCTTATACTTGAAATGTATAGATTGATGTGTAGCCGTGTGTACCTAGAAGCAAAATCGCCTACCTAAATAGAAAATCATCATAGTTGCATCTATAATCTTCAACAACATTAGAACTAAATAATAGAAACAAATAATAATAAAATAAATCATTTTAATATGTATTTTAGACGCAGACAAAAATAACTTACATTTAGATGATCTACTAAATAAATTGCTCAAAATGACCGCCGTTTTCACGAATACACAAGTTCACTCGTTTTTTTTACTGAGCTAGTAGCAGCCGATAATTTTTTTGGAAATACATAGTTGTATTTCTTTTTGCAGACTTCGTATTTTAGACTTCGCCCCACAAAAAAAAATCGAGAGGCGTTAGATCGGGGCTGCGAGGTGGCCACTTAGTTGGACCATGTGTTGACCTATCCACTGTGACCCGAACTGCCTATTCAAACTTGAACGCGTAAGGCGGCTATTAGATAGGTAGATAGATAATTTCTTTATTACACACCATTAAAAATAAAACAAACAAAAGAGAATACAAAATTAAATCAAAGGTACAATGGGCGGCCTTATAGCTAAAAGCGATCTCTTCCAGGCAACCTTTGGATGGACAGGATCTGTGTGAACAAATGCGAACGGCGGCTATTGTGTTGCCGAGCGCCATCTTGCTGAAAATAAATTTCTCGCAATTCTGACAGGAGCCATTCATCCAACTGGTTTTGGAGATTCTCTAAAATGACGTCGTTATACACGGCAGAATTAAGAGTACCTTCATAAAATTCTACCATTACCACTCGGTTTGACATCACACCACACCAACAGTTAAAAGAGAATCGAACTTGATTGTGGCTTTCCCGAACTCTGTGAGGATTTTCTCTAGACCAATATTGATGATTTCGTCGGTTATACATTCCGTTATTTGAAAAAATTAGTTTCGTCTCACTGTTATTATGTACTTAAGAAATTCGTGATCTCTTCTTATTTTTCCTCTTAGCAAAAGGTAATTCTTCGAACATTGTCACCTGGAAGCTTAAACTATGCGCCCCTGTCGATAGGATTTATAACCATGTTTTTTCAATGTCTAATACAAGTGACTGGGAAACACAGTGGGTGTTTCCCAGTCACGTTTAAAAGCGACATATTTGGACGATATCTCTAGATAAGCTTCCACATAGGTTAAAATAGCAATCTCCGTACACGATGTCCAGTACACAAGGCTGCCGCACTAACTTCTTTTAGAACAAATAGTTTTCTTCGAGATTCTTCAAAAGGTTTGTAATTACCTCTCTTGATGGTGCTTGTCGCAATGGATACATTATTTGCGTATCACACCATTGCAGATTCGGTGTTACTATTATTTACAAAATACGCTTCAATTAAGTCCAAACGTTTGCGATTTAACGAACTTTTTTTAACAAGAAGTACATAAATTACAACTAAAAATTAGATAGTATTTTTATTTATAGTGTTATCCGAACATATGCGGAAAAATCCAAGCCTAGACGGGACTTGAACCCGCGACCTTCCTCTTGATACGAGGATCTCTTGATCCTCTTCCTCGTATCAAGAGGAAGGTAGCGGGTTCAAGTCCCGTCTAGGCTTGAAATTATTGTGATGATTTTAAAAATCTAACAATCTAGAATTTTGTAAGCAAAAACATAAGAATGGCCATAAATAGAATTCGAATCGAATTCGAAGTTTGGAATTTAAAACTTTTTTTTACTTACCTACTTTTTTCCGCCATTCTTCTTTATAGCGGATCTGCCCATATCGACGCAAAAAAGCATAATTCCTGTAACCCACAAATAGGAAAATGTTCAGGAGAGCCCAAAAACTTTTGAGAATTCAGAAAAAAATTAATAACTTTTTATTTATTCAATCCCCAGACGTAATTTTTAGAACCTAAACGTATTTTTGGATTATCTATAAAAACAAATACCTAAAAGTTACTTTTGATCTATAATTTGTGGGTTACAGCAATATCACTTATTTTTTTGAAACGTTAAAACGCTGTAAATGAAACTTATAAATGAATGGACGAATCCAAATCAAATGTTTTCCTGTAAAGCGAAATTGATGTAACTACTTGTAAAATTAAATTTATATGCAATACTTATACTGGCATAAATACAAAATATCCATGTGTACAAGAGCATTGAATTGACTTTACTGACAAAAGGTTAGATGGTATAGTAAAATTAAAACGATGTAATTATGGAATGACATTTATTTGGAAATAATTAATTAGGTTCAGTTCACAATTTCGCCATTCGATTGTAGAGGGGTCCTTTCTTTTTCGCAATCTTGGGATGTATTATTATTCGTTTCCAGTTGTAGTGTGTCATTGCAGTCTTGAAAAGTATTATTTATATCTATTTTCTGAGTTTGAGTAGACAAGAATTATTTTCCGATCAACATTTTGGTAGGTTTCATCTATTAATATTTTTATTTTTTAATTTTTTTAGGAATGTTTGAGTTTTAATATCTTGCTCGAGCGATTCTTTGCACTATCGGCGGCAGGCGTTTAGACATCTGAAAAGAAGTTGCAGTAATTCATTTACTGCAACATACTACACATACTGTATTGAGTTTGGCCAGAGTATAGGTACAATGCTTAAGGGGAAAATCGAAACCTTGATTTTTATACGGTGTTCAATAACATTACCTACTTAAAATAATTAAATAATAGGTTGATTATTAGTAGGCTAGATTTTTTATTAGGGAGGTAGGTCTGCGGATTTTTTATTTGGTTATATTTTGGGGTGCTACCCCACCCCTTTCGTTTTCGGTAGACATCTTTTTATACCAGATAAAAACTAAATCGTGATCGCTTCATTGTTTGCGGAGTGTGATAATGATGGTGTTTCAGAGACAGACAGACACAACAAACTTATACCTACTTAACATTTTTTTTTGCGTCGGGGGTTAAAAACAAAGCTAATGACATAATAAATACGTAAAATAAAAACCTATTCAAATACTACGCATACCTACCTATTTCTTACTTATAATAACAAGCCTCCCTTGGGTTAAAGGTAAAAAATCGTATTAACCCCTACGAATCCGTACCTACAAGATAACCGGTAAGTACTCCAAATAAGATTTAGGTAGGGTGCTTTTCCGCTTTTGATCTAACTAATAAACAAAATGATAATTATTAAGAACTAGTGGTTCGCCCCAAACTTAAATCTCGCGAGTATCGCAAAACAAAAAAAAATATGCTTAGGGCGATTTACGCAACGATGCCTAAATGTATTTAGTTGCTAAATATGATTTAAAGAGTTATCAAATCATACAAATACGTAAAATTTAAACATGTTTAGTCGCTAAATACGTTTAGGGATCGTTGTGCATGCCGGCCTTAATCTTTGACTAATAAAATAGTGACAAAAACCAACTAACTTGACCTATAGTTTCATTAAAATTTGAGTTTATGTAAGTGGTTCTTCTTTTTTGGGGTACAAATTGCAGTTATTTTAGATTTCAGACTTTTGCCTATATTTGTGTTACTAAAGCTACACGCATACCAAATTTGAGCACTGTGGGGTCCCTGGTGTAGGTACCCTGAATTTTGTCAAAGTTCAGTTTTTATTATGACTAATACTAATAACTCAAAAACTATAATGAGTTTACGAAAAATAAAAACGGAATCTATATGTACTGATAAATATCTTTCATTTAACGTCCCATTTGAGCAGATAGCTTCATTTTCATTTTTTTACCCCTCTTGAACCCCAATATCACAACAACTCCCCAACATTTTCCGCTCATTTAGTCACACCAAAATTGTGCCATCACTACCTACCTACCTATGTATTAAATTTCACGATGATCGGTTCAACGCTTCGAAAGTTATCCTCGGACAAACATACATACATACAACGCCGATTTGCCCAAGTTGATTTAGAGATCTCGCTTCGCTCGATCAATAACTGAACAACTAACCTTTTTATCTATCGACGCTGTAAGCCGCAAGCCAAATAGGCGCAAGCGCGGGTAGCAAAAGCAGTAAGTCTGCTTGATCAACATATGACAAATATTTACAAAGGGCATAAATGTGAAAATTCGATTATCAAACACATTTTAAACTAGCGTAACTACTATTTGTCTATATAATAGTGTATGTATGAACTGTACTAAACCACGTAGACTATCAATTTCCTAACTGATAATTGCAGTAAATGTGGTGCGTCTAAAAATTTACACTATAAATTTAAAATTTTACTATATAGAAAAATACTCAAACCTGGAACAAATATCTGTAGTCCATGCAAACATTTGTACCCCAGCGGGAATCTAACCCGCAACCTCCTGTGTTTCAGCCGGTCATTGACCCACTGTGCCACGGAGGTCTTCGCGAAAAGGAACGCATAACTTTTCGCGTTTAGTCGCTAAATACGTTTAGGGATCGTTGTGCATGCCGGCCTTAATCTTTGACTAATAAAATAGTGACAAAAACCAACTAACTTGACCTATAGTTTCATTAAAATTTGAGTTTATGTAAGTGGTTCTTCTTTTTTGGGGTACAAATTGCAGTTATTTTAGATTTCAGACTTTTGCCTATATTTGTGTTACTAAAGCTACACGCATACCAAATTTGAGCACTGTGGGGTCCCTGGTGTAGGTACCCTGAATTTTGTCAAAGTTCAGTTTTTATTATGACTAATACTAATAACTCAAAAACTATAATGAGTTTACGAAAAATAAAAACGGAATCTATATGTACTGATAAATATCTTTCATTTAACGTCCCATTTGAGCAGATAGCTTCATTTTCATTTTTTTACCCCTCTTGAACCCCAATATCACAACAACTCCCCAACATTTTCCGCTCATTTAGTCACACCAAAATTGTGCCATCACTACCTACCTACCTATGTATTAAATTTCACGATGATCGGTTCAACGCTTCGAAAGTTATCCTCGGACAAACATACATACATACAACGCCGATTTGCCCAAGTTGATTTAGAGATCTCGCTTCGCTCGATCAATAACTGAACAACTAACCTTTTTATCTATCGACGCTGTAAGCCGCAAGCCAAATAGGCGCAAGCGCGGGTAGCAAAAGCAGTAAGTCTGCTTGATCAACATATGACAAATATTTACAAAGGGCATAAATGTGAAAATTCGATTATCAAACACATTTTAAACTAGCGTAACTACTATTTGTCTATATAATAGTGTATGTATGAACTGTACTAAACCACGTAGACTATCAATTTCCTAACTGATAATTGCAGTAAATGTGGTGCGTCTAAAAATTTTGATTAGCAAAAACGCTGTTACGCACAGTGCTCGGCATTTCAACAGCGCTGTAACTACCGCGGTCATATTATTTGCAAAAGTGAAATTGGTGTAAATGGAAAATTATCGAAATAATGCTGTTTTTATGCTATTTACAGCAAATGTTCGAGCAATATTTTAAATTATTACGGTAAATCATAACGCTGTACAAAATTTTCTATTAGTCGCAGAGCCACGAGAATCGCACCGTTCGACGCAGGAAAAAAAGTGATTCCGAAACTGCAATAAAAAAAGTTGGGTTTTGTGTGGGTTACAACAATTATGTTTTTTTGCGTCGATATCAAAAAGTTTGGCTAATAAAGAAGTTTGACTCTTTTACTGAAATGTATGGAAAAAGTTTTTTGCAACTTCTGACATTTCTAGTACTCAAACCTCAGTCGGTCCAGTAGAGACTTGATCCTTACAAGAAACAGGATCAATTGGCATCAAAAAAATTTTTGTGTAAAATTACCCTATTCTTGCTGACTGTACATTTTTTCCAAAATCTGTGAATGCAGTTCAGAATATCTTAAAAAATTATGGATAAGTCTCCTAAAAACGTTTTCCTGTAACTATAACGGTTAAGGTACCTGCCCTTACTGGCCCGTCTCAAAAATTCAACCTGTATACATATATACTAAAGAGGAATGTTTAAGTTGCACTTAGGATAAACCTACTAAGGTTTTAAAGTGTAGTTTTTTTATAAGTACCTACCTGTGTTTTTTAAAAATAAATAATTAAAAAAAAGTCACCAATTATTTACAAATCTATTGAGGAGTTAAAAAAGATCGATAATCTGTCTTACTGAAAAATGAATTTTATAAAAACAAACACACGGAAAAGTAAACAAATCTATCTTTATTAGCTACGGCAAAACGTTTAGTTGTAATTAAAAACATCTGTGTTTGTTATCGGACAAACGAAAAAAATATTCCAGCAGTATGATTTAAGTAACCGTCAATGCAGCCTATACGATCATCCAACCTTACAACTCCCTCAAACGTTTGATAAAGCTCATTCTTTCTCATGATTCCTGACAATCGTATACAAGCGAAAAGCTAAAAAAAGGTTGGACAAATCAGTCGAGTTAGAAGATCACCAATAATAGACCACTAGTAACCACCGCATTCTACCATAAGGGTCCGTTCACACAGACCAGCTCGGAGAGGAGAGCAGATTCTTATCACGTTGAAAACAGAGTATTTAGTATATGTAGTAAGGTTTAGTTTGCATGTGCACTGCTTTTGTCATTAAGAATGCTTAAGGCTCCGATCGCGTACTTTTTCTCGTTCGGAGCGCATCCGCTTTCAGATCGCTTCCAGCCGGTCTATGTGAAATAGTTGGCGGCTCCGCTCCGACCAACTCCAAGCGTATACGATCCGGTCTGTGTGAAAAGAAAAATGCGCGCCGATGCTCTCCGAGCCGGTCTGTGTGAACGGACCCTAAATCATCACATAAACTTCTTATTTTGTAGAATATAATAAAATTAATAATTGAACAATGAGAAGAGCAGTTGAACATTGTACTCTACAATAATAATTAATAACATATGGATCAAGTAATGGTACAAATACACTTGGACGTTAATCCGCATTTAGATATCCTAATAACAAATAAGACTTCCGATATTATGTTATTTAGGTACCTACATCTAGATTCTTTATTGTACACGAATATATTACATACAAACCAGCTTACGAAATAGACATGTAACCTGTTGACAGCAAACCTTTGAAGATAGAGATAAAACAAAGTCGGGTTAGTTAAACTCAAGAACGGCTGGACCGATTTCTATGAAATTTGGTATATAGATTGATTATGATCGGGATTGACACATAGGCTACTTTTTACCGAACTGTGCAGAAGTAGGGTAATGTTTTTATTGATAAACTACGCGAGCGTAGCCGAGGGCGGGTCAGCTAGTAATACATCTTTACATAGTATAAAATAAAGTCGCTTCCGCTGTCTGTTACCTTAGATGTTTTAAACTACTAAACGGATTTTAATGTAGTAAATCTTCTTGTTGTTGGACGGTACAACCAAAACAATATTAGATCAAAAACAAGAATATTAATAAAAAAAATCATTTAAACATTGATTCGGGTCATTGATTGTATTAGATTAATCGCACACCTATTTTGAAATTTAATACCTACTTAGTTGCTTATTCGGATTTGCAATGTTTATGTATGTCTACCTACCTCTTTTTATTTTTTATTTGCTACTTAACTACCAAACAGTGTTAATCTCCATATCGACAAATTACTAATGATTTAAGTTTATATATCTACTCTTATTTTAGTTACTATCTATTGTTTATTAGAATAAATACTTAAGTGTCTGAACCGGTTAATCTACACTACACTAAGGTTAGCTGGAATAAAATGCTAATTAGCGTTAAGTTTGCCTATTTATCGTGTGTGGAATTTTATTTATTTTTTTCTGGTTTAAAATATTTACGCGATGGGTTTTCGGTAATTGTCTAGTTCTTTCTTCAATTACTACTTGTTAATTCAGTGCATAAAGCTGACAGTTCCCGAGAACCCTATCTGTGGCGGCGGCAGCTGCAGATGTTTCTGCCGAGGCGGGGCTGAAACCAGCGTAGCTGAGCCCTCGACCGATTTACCACCATCTTCTACCTAAGTGTTACCTACAATAATGTACTAATGTTACTTAGAATTAAGCTTATTGTTATACCTACCTAGCTTTATTTAGTAATTATTGTACCTACCTACTTCTGTTAGCTTAATAGGTGTGTGTGTAAACATATGCCTTTTATTATTATTACTATTATTAGTTTTCAGCAATAGATAGTGATTCAAGAGGAAGGGTAATATGTCTAACTAGCTTCCGCCAGCGGCTTCGCACGCGTTGTTTATCAACAAAAAGTAGCCTTGTTAATCCAGGTTATAATCTACGTACATACAGATTTGAACTTTTCACGACTTAACGGCTTGACCGATTTCGATGGAATTTGGTACCTATATACCTAGATAGATTATGAATGAACTTGAGACATAGGATACTCTTTACGCGACTGCACAGAAGGAGGGTAATGTTTTATTGACAAACCACGCGTACGAAGACGCGGGCGGATCAGCTAGTCCATAATATAAAAATGAATCGCAAAATGTGTTGGTAAGCGCATAACTCAAGAACGCCTAGACTAATTCGGCCAATTCTTTTTTGTTGTATTTCTTATTGTCAGGAGAAGATTCTTATGAAAGAAAAAAATAAGAAAATTGCGCACAAAATTAGAAAATTTAAGAATACTTAACCACCATATAAAATTATTTATAATCTAACGTTAGCGCTTTTATCATGTAACCTTATGTCGTTTGACATAGAATTGACAGAATGCGTGCTGCAAATATCGTCAGAGGATGTAAAAAAAATGAATATCGTTTGAAACAGATGCTTCGGTAGGAGTGTCTATATATATAAAAAATAATTGCTGTTCGTTAGTCTCGCTAAAACTCGAGAACGGATGGAGCGATTTGGCTAATTTTGGTATTGAATTATTTGTGGAAGTCATTCATTTTCTCATACATAATGATGGCCGGGGACAACAATTGACAATTCTACCAGGGTGACTTGTATTGACAGCCCGCGTTATACCTATGCATGTCAAGCCGATACGAAGTTCGGCGGGACCACGAGTACATAATAAATACAATATTTATTACGTCCTCAACCCGAATTTGTCGACGTAAACAAAAACTAGCGTCGCGTACTCGATCATTTCAGTATCTAAAACGACAAATCCGGTATACTCTAATAGAACCCGTAGCCTTTAGGTATGTTTTAGGACTTAACACAATAAGGGTAACGGATAGTCTACATGAACACTGCGCTGTCGCGGGGGCTGCAAGCGCTTCAGAACCGGCGTAATCAGACTTCTTTTTGAAAGACTTCAAAAACTGTTTGTTGGTTTTCTATTATCTGAAATCGGTTATATTTTTGTTATTAAATTACTTGTATTCACTTGAATGCGGACTAACACCCACGTACAATTGCACCATATGTGAGATACAAAAACACAAGCATATAAGTCCAGATCTCAAACAAAAAGATGAACTTGCATTTTACTAACAAACTCGCTGTATCTTTAAAATTGTTACATTGTGTTTGTCTTATACATTGACAGGCAGTTTCAAAACCGCTCGAAAGGGACAAAACATAGTGTTATTCTAAAAAAAATTAAGGTTAGTTAGTATGGAGGTACAAAACTGATCTCCAATATACAGACGATCTGAGTAAACTAAATGTAGACACACTACACAGGATAATGCTGCTAATTTATTAGAAAAACGATTAGGCACTTATCTCACCGCCGGCGATGAGCGAGAACCGAGTAGAGCTAGAAACGAGTTAGCGAGAAGCGAGTATGTAGTTCCTATAGTTGTCTCGCTGGGCTATAAAGCGACAACTAAGAACAATAAGTTTAATTTGAAAATTGGCAATGCCACGATCAATCAGGATGGTGATGTAGCTAATGCGTTCGAAGACTTTTTTGCCGATATTTCAGTCTCTACCACAAAATCCTTAAACTCCTATCCCATAGTCGCAGAGTCATTGTTAAAAGAAAACTTAACGGAATGCAAAACACAATTCAAATTTGATTATGTAAATAGTGCTCATAAAAGCTTTCAAACTGATAAATGGTAAGAAAACTACGGACCTCTGGGGCATCTCTGTTAGCGTCGTGAAAACATTGATTAACATAATTGCTCCCGAACTAGCTTTAATATTCAACGAGTGTATTGACTGTGGTGTATTCCCTGATTTAATGAAACACAGTAAAGTAACTCTACTTTTCAAATCAGGCACTAGTTCTGATCCTGGTAATTTTAGACCAATCTCAGTACTTCCGACATTTAGTAAAATATTTGAAAAACTAATTTTAAATCAACTGCTTAGACACTTTAATTCTCATACCTTACTGTATCATAAACAATTCGGATTTACCAGGGGTCGCTCAACCACTGATGCTGGTATTGAGTTAATATCGCACGTATTTGATGCCTGGAAGGAGTCTCATGACGCTTTAGGTGTTTTTTGTGATTTGTCCAAGGCATTTGATTGCGTAGACCATGACACATTGATCAGGAAACTACACCATTATGGCATTAGGAACGTTGCTCTAGACTTTCTCACTTCTTATTTAAGTGGCAGAGTGCAAAGAGTTGACGCGAACGGGAAGCGTTCTCCGGGGTCTCTGGTTAAAATGGGTGTACCACAGGGATCAATTCTGGGACCATTTTTGTTTTTAGTATATATTAATGATCTTCCCCATCTCATAAGGGACGATCATGAGGTTGTATTGTTTGTAGATGACACGTCACTTTTATTTAAATTAAAGCGGAGACAAACCGACTTTGACGATGTAAACAATGCAATCTCTAAGGTAGTAAAATGGTTCAATGTAAACAATCTACTTCTAAATGAAAAGAAAACAAAGTGTATTAGATTTATACTACCTAATGTTACACAAGTTAAAGCAGATATAAAAATCAAAGACGAGGAGTTGGCTCTTGTGGACACTACCGTATTCTTAGGTATAACCCTAGATAATAAGCTTCAATGGGGCCCTCACATTGATATGTTGTCGAAGAGACTTAGTTCTGCGGCATACACAGTCAAAAAGATCCGTTTTTTATAGACGTAGACACAGCTAGACTAGTTTATTTCAGCTACTTCCACAGCATTATGTCATACGGCATACTGCTGTGGGGGAGTGCTCCAGATATAAACACCGTTTTTGTGCTGCAGAAGTGGGCTGTTCGTGCAATTTATAATATGGGCCCCAGAGAATCATTACGCAATAAGTTTAAAGAAATAAATATTATGACATTCCCTTGTCAATACATCTATGAAAATCTTATGTATGTTCACAAAAATATTAATTTGTTTAAGAAAAATAGCGATAATCATAATTTTAATACTAGAAATAAAGATAAACTCGCTGTTGCCCCTTGTAGCCTCCATAAAGTTAGTAAATCGTTTAAAGGGCAAGGCGTTTGCTTTTATAACAAACTCCCAAGTGATGTACAAAAATTGACAATTAACAAATTGAAAAACGCAATTAAACAAAATATTTATAAAAAAGCCTACTATAAAATATCGGATTATTTAGATGATAGAGAAGCTTGAGATTGAAATTGCTCCAACTCGTTCAAAATGTTACAATTTAGAAGTAATTTATTACCTGTATTGTTATGTATTCTAAAAGGATCATTAAAAAAAACAACCAGCCTTGTTTTCTTTGCCTTTCTTTCCTGGCCTGATCGCGAAGGAACAGGCAGTAAAATTGACGTTTCAAAGTGATCTTCTGATTTTAATGAATAAAAGACTTTGAATTTAGTGAGCGAGAGCGGCGGGCGATACTCATTATCTCACGGCGTGTGTACTGAATGAGCATCGGTGTTGTAGTCGCTGCGACAAAATAGTGGAGAGCGAGTTCTCGCCGGCAGGGTGAACGGCCAGCGATCAACTATTAGTAAATTAGCACGATTGAGCCCCAGAACGTTAATTTTATCGACAATGACATCACAATAAAATTTAGACATAAGGCCGCTGTCATTGGCTAAAACTATACTATTTCTATTTCTTTATTTTCTCGATGACAGCTCCTGTGAAAATCTGAACAAGCGTCTTTTTTACATTATGTATGCATTATTTTATTAAAATATGACGCTTACGCACGTACAAGGTTATACCAGAGTCGGAGAAACTGATAGGGATGGAACTATCGATAAACGTAACACGATAACAGACCTGGTCTTTTTTTACAAAATGTAAGAAACTTAACTACTGCCGGATACTTTAGTACAAATTTATTAACTAATATCATATTTCATTACAAGAACAGGAACACAAAATACACAACATAACGTATGGATAATGTGAACAAACTCAGCGAACAGAAACGTAGTGACTAGCGCGACCGTCTTGTTGCGAGTGACAGATTAAAACAAACACAAAATGGCGGTGGGCCATTGCGTGTCCCCACCTTGAAAAAATATATTTGAATGTTTTGGTTGTATTTGTCTTTGTTCAAAATATAATAAATATATGCGATCGATATCATTACTTATTTGGTCACAACACTGCAACTATCAAATTAGAACTGTCATCGAGAAAATAAAGAAATGAAAATAGTACAGGGTGTCTGGCGGCAGATTTATGTTTTTAAACACGATTATTTTATAGAGTAATAAAGGGTGCGGGGGGGAGGGTGGCATCATTAGAATCACAGATCGTGCGGATTTATCAGTCGCGATGCCGCAGTGGTCGGGTGACCATCGCGCGTTCGCTATCGAGGCATTTTTCAAGAGTAACGATTCTTACGTGATTGCTCGTCGACAATTTTGTTCACGCTTCGGTATTCGGCGGATAAGTGACGGACCGAGTGTGAATTTAATTCGTTCCTGGGTGCAGAGGTTCCGCGCAACTGCTTCGGCTTTGAACACCCCACGGCCAGGGCCTAGTCGATCTTCAAGGACCCCCGATAACATTGAACTGGTCGAACGGAGTTTACATGAAAATCCACGACTTTTAACACGAAAAAGGGCGGCTTCATTGGGACTTCCAAGAGCCATCATTCAAGAAATTTTGAAAAAGGATCTGAAGTTCCACCCTTTTAAAATTCAAATTATTCAAGAACTCAAAGAAAGTGACTTTTAATGTCGCAAAATTATTTGTGAAACGATGTTGAAGCGTTTTCGTTTTTTCCATTTTTTGGAGCGACGAGGCTCATTTCCATTTAAACGGGCATATTAACAAGCAAAATTGCCGTTACTGGTCTCCAAGAACCCGTAACCCTCGAATGAAACCATTGCACTGCCCCAGGGTAACTGTTTGGTGCTCTTTATCCACGAACGGGATAATTGGACCTTTTTTTTTTAAAATGCCCGGGGCCAGGCGACAAATGTCAATAGTGAGAATTATCGACGCATGATTACGGATTTCTTTTTGCCGAACCTGCGAGCTCATCCATCGTTCTCATCACATACGTGGTTACAACAGGATGGTGCGACCGCACACACGGCAAGAGCTTCGATGAATTTGCTTCGAGAAGCTTTCCCTCACAAACTGATTAGTCGCTTTGGAGACATCCCGTGGCCACCGAGATCGCCCGACTTGACCCCAATGGATTTCTTTTTATGGGGCTACCTCAAAGAGAGAGTATACACTAACAATCCGCGAACAGTTGCGGATTTAAAAGAAAACATTCGTCAAGAAATCGGCGCAATTGAACAGAGCTTACTACAGCGTGTGGCGCGGAACACGAAGCTCCGTTTTGAACATTGCGTGCAACTCGATGGAAGACATCTGGATGATGTAATCTTTAAAAAATGAATCCGCATTTTTACACTATCTACCTTTACCTTTTAATTAAACGATATGTCAAATAGTTATTTTTTTATGAATTTTTGAAAATATAAATCTGCCGCCAGTCACCCTGTATAATAGCTGTATTACATTCTGAGGCCCCTTCTTATCCAATGAAATATAAACACATTGTAATATAACTAGGCCAAGCAGGTACGCGTGTTTCTTGCGTCCTGTACTTAAACATATACAGGGCGTCCCACGGCTACGCCACATGGAGTGAAAGTACCTTGAATATTGTAGATGAAACTTTTTACCGAACGAAGAAATTATTTTAATTTAAAAAACCATTTGAACTGCATTCATAGATTTTTAAATAATTACATGGTTGAACCGGGAATCGAACCCACTACACGAGAAAAAAATTCTTAAGATTTTTTTCTTCAGAGAAAAGCTTTATCATACCGATCAAAAGGCTTCATCATAAAGATTATTTTTTGCTAAATAACATTGTGTCAGAAATAAAAGGAAGACCATGAATTTTAACATTTTTAATTCAAAATTAATCAATTTAATTTATCAAATGCTCAAAATGAGTCCCATTCTGTTGAATACAAAGTCGCACTCTTTTGATTATTTAGCTTCCTGTCGATTTTTTGATTATGTTGTGGTAGATATTTAGAATAATACGTCTTAAGTTCTGCTTGTAGCTCGTGGACACTTTCATACTGGTTCATATAAACTAAATTTTTTACATAAAAAAAATCTAACGGAGTTAGATCTGGGGATCTCGGCGGCCATCTTATTTGTCCATTTGTCCCGATCCAGGAAAGAAAGTGTTCATTGAGATAGTCCCTTGTTCTGTGACTGTTATGAGCCAGAGCCCCATCTTGCTCAAAAGTATGTAAGGTTTCGTCGTTCAGTAACCGGAAGATTATTTATCTCACTTCTTAAAATCTCAAGTATTTCTAAATACCTTTCCGTATTACTTTCCGCAAAAAATAATCCTTATGATGAAGCCTTTCGATCGGTATGATAAAGCTACAGGGTAATTTATTTTCTCGTGTAGCGTGTTCGATTCCCGGTACAACCATGTAATTATTTAAAAATCTATGAATGCAGTTTAAATTGTTTTTAAAATTAAAATAATGCCTTCTTTCAGTAAAATGTTCCATCAACAATATTCAAGGTACTTTCCTTCCATGTGGCATAGCCGTGGGACGCCCTATATAATTACAAACTAGTATTAATTCTAAATAATATAAATAACACAAAAGATAAAGTATCAAAGCTTAGTAATAAATCCTTAAAATGTGTTGACTTAAATAGATTAAATAATGCTGGATATTTTGTAAAAATTCCTTCTATGTTTATAAATCTCGAGTTTCAATTACCGCTTTGAATATTACGATATTTGACCTAATACATGTATTTTTTCAATAGTATTTTTCAAACTTTCGCGAGCACTGCGCTATCGCGTAGGTAACTTTTTTATTTGTTAACCGCGACGTTTCGGCTGTGTTGCAACAGCCGTGTCCGCCCGTGACCAGCATTATTTAATATATTTTGGTTCAACACAAATAACAAACACAGAAACGACAATAGAGTGGAAAATAGTAATCAGACAGACCATCTCAAATCAAATAAAACATCATATTAGCATTATCTGAGCCATTTGCCGAAGAAGGATTCAAACAATTTTTACTGAACATTGGTTTTTGAAAGTGCTTTAATTAACACTGTCTCAACGCATAAACATAAATACCCAAGTTTTCTTAATAATTCAACAAATTGGAAGCAAAAAGGCTCTTTCAAGAGATTTCTCTCCACTGAATTTGCCCAAACTTATCCTAACTGTACATTTTGAAGATTCTATATAAACTGAACCTTTTAAATCTTCTTATTTAATCAGACAAATTATTAATATACTCGTTAAGTTATTTATAATACAAAACTACTTAGTTAATTAAAAATAAGGTAAATCTTATTTCGTTAAGTCTGGTCACCAAAATGAATAAATATGAATAAACCAGTCATGTGCCGTATCGGAATTGAATGAATGAAAGTTACACAATTTGGAGGGTACATGAAAAATTATTTTATTGGTGCTCACTCGCTTACAGTTATACGAATGTTGTAAAATGGTATCGTTCTACGATAACGTTTTATACTGTTATTTAACTGCTGTCTGGGAGCACCATATGCCTCTCATCGGCTGAGGTGATGTAACGACACCCAAGTTCTTAAGTGATCTGTCCAAACGTCCTTTTGTACCGCGCACCACTAGTACAACAAAATGGAACAGAAGGTAAGTTTAGTTCAACGTGCGAAAACAGCCGCTCGCACAAATAAACGCGCGCTGACGAGGATCTCCTATTCATTTTGTAGTAATCGTCCCGCCATAGGAGAAGGATGGAGGGACGAGCTCACCAATTTCCAAGCGGACTTGACCATCTCAGCGCCTGAAAGAAGTGTCTGGAAAGAATGGTGGGAGAAATCGGTCAAGCCGTTTCGGAGGAGTTTTGTTACAAACACTGTAACACGAGAATTTCATATATTAGAGATATGACATACGAAGTGCGGACATTATGATGGCAAGTCGGCACTAGACAGATTGAAGAAAGGTTAATTACAAAACAGTTATTTACCTAAACTTTCGATACCCGCCAGATCCATGAAGAGCGTATTCCGACTTAGAAATTAAAGTCGGACGGATGTTTAAAAAACATCTGCATCAAATAGATTGAAAGTTATTTCATTTTTAATTTGGCGCTGCACTCACTCGCTCGTTCTCTCGCTTACACGCGCCGCCCACGCTTCATTCAGTATTGCGCAGTTGCGCTGATAACTGTATCTTTAGCGCGTCCCGAGTTTATTTCTTCGCGAAATGTCTTAATTAATCGAATGCGGAATATTAAATACGTGCTTTGTGGAGTTTGTCAAAAAAGTTTTGTGTTCAATTAGCTGTGCGAAAAGTGCGTGCCAACATCATAAAACGGTGTCGAAGATGAATTGAAGTTGAACGAGGAACTCGACCGTCGGATATCAAGTTGACGTGCTTCTGCTTATCTAGCAATACGTACCTAAGCTCTTGTCAGAGCTGAACCAAAGTTATTTTCAGAGCTACACTAAACTTATTGTTTCTTAACTGCAATCGTCAACAAACAAACAAATGTCGTACGTGAGTTATTGACCCCTCCACATGACCACGCATCCCGGCGCAACACTTCCACCGATGTTGCCGAGGTAAGTTTTCAGCGCCAAATAAATAAATTAGTCGGGTGTTTTTTTTCTGGTCAAGAATTACATGACTGTGACCAAATATCGATACTTTACACACCCTTAATGATCTGGCAAGGTTTTTGTTACATATTGTTTATTGCCACCCTAATGGTTATAATATATCTTCCAAGATTTAAATCAAAGAAAGAAAGTATGTATATAATAAACCTCTTATATGGATAGCTATTACAAAATGCTCAAGCTACACTTATTTAAAAGCTTCGGCGTATTGCATTATTGAAGATAGGGTTTAGATCTTGCACAATCAACCAATTACTACCATTCATTAATATAAGAAATAACATTATAATAACTATAGAGAGATCATTCATGAATCGAATAACTACACATTATTGAAATGCCATTCCATGTCAGGACATTTCATATAACCGTTAGAGTTTGTTATAACTCGACCGAATATCTATTTGCGTGAATTATGGAGCACGTACAGGCGGCGGCGGCTCAGGAGTCGGACTCGTCTCTGACGGGCGGCGGCTCGATCTTGCTGAGCTCTACGTCGAACTCGAGGAAGCGCTCCGCGTCACAGTGCCGGTTCTTGTAGCGGATGAAGTTTAGTGCCTGCCGAAGATCTATATATTAATACGACATTTGAGTTACCTATTTATTTACGAGTATTTCAATTGTCTCCGTTTTAGAAGATTTGTAAGCATAACTATAATATAGGTTTAGTTGGGTATATATTAGTCTATCGTTAAGTACTTATTTATGTATTAGGATTATAGGTACAATTTTTTAATATTATTTTATTTATCTTCATTTGTAATTATACTCTGTGCACCGCTGTCCATTACTGATTCCCTCATTACTTTCCATCCAAAAGTTGGCTGGAAGAAATCGCTTTCAGCTATAAGGCCGCCATTGTACTTAACTAGTTTTTTAAGTATTCCTGGTGTACTATTGTGTAATTTATTGAGGGCGAGACGATTGTTTGAATCCAGAGCAAAGCGAAGGATTCTAGAGTTGAATCCCGAGCGTAGTAAGGGATTCTAAAGTAGAACCCTAAACGTAGCGAAGAAAAACGGTACCAAAGTTATTTAACCTCGAGGTTAACTTTGGTACCGTGTGGCACAACTCTGCTTTTCATCACCCTCTATGAAAAAAATAAAAAAGTGATGCTTTTAGTAGTGACGAATATTTATATATACATAACCAAATTACAAATTTATATTTATTAGATACATTGTCGCAATTTTGAAAGTTTATTGCAGCTGTTTTGTTGGGAATCGAAAATGTCGTCGACTTATTTATCACTTGGGTATTCGTAATAACTTCAGACTCTGGTTGATGATCATGTTGAGTCTGTTCGCGCCACTGTGCTCGACACTTTTATTTACCTACCCGCAACTATTAGCAGATCGCCAACAGGTTTCGTTCGTCACTTTCAACGCTTGCACTAGCATCTACGCGTAACTTCAAGTCAGTCCGCGATTGACCCACATCGATTGTGGATGTGTTGTGCCCGCTCGAGTTTTAACCGCTTTCAAAACCGCATAACTTTTATTTATAAAATCTAAACTATACAACAACTTTGTGTCGTAAGCAAATTCGACAATCCAACGTCGTTACCGCGCCGCGTCTACTTCTGTCGCTGACAGATATCGAAGGCCGCTACTGGATTAATCAAGAAGACAAGAACAGCCGAAAAGAAGCGCTAGCAGGCTCTGGATTTGTCCGGAAGGCCTATCAACGAACAACCCTTTGGACAGACGGCAACGTGCCCATATTGAGGTGATCGTAACGTGTTAAGTGCAGCGTTCTAAGAAGACGAAGGTCAGTTTATTTCCTTCTTCTATCTCTTGTGCCAGTTACTTTCTTTGCCCGCAAGTGGAGTCGCGTTTAATGATACAGTTTCATTACCGCGCCGAAACAGAGTCATTGGTGACATTTCACGCTGTTTTGAATACAGTTTCTGAAAATTACTGCTTCATTTTCATTTTTCCATGTAATTAAATTTTCATAGGCTTTTAGATATTTTTCTCTCGATTTGTTTAGTAGTAAATTGTTTAAGACTGTTTCTGCGATTAATCTTACACTTTCTGCTGTTAATATTTCACTTTCACTGCTAGAACTCATCTTTTATTCAATTTGTGTGAATAAAAGGAAGTATTTATGAAAGAATGTAGCAGAGCATGTAATTAGATCGGTTATTCTGTATCGCAATAAGTTAGGTTAAGAAGCCATTTGTGAACCAGTTTTTACAAGCCTAAGTAGAACAGTTAAAAAAATGACTTAAATGAGTTTTTTGGACATGATATGAAATAACTGTAGAACTCATTGTTATAAATACGGGATTTATCACGTACCGTCTTATCGGTGTTTCGACCGACAATGTTTCGGTTCAATTCGTGAACCTTCATCAGGGTGAGTGCGATCCGCTCACGAATTCACTAATTGAACCAAAACATTGTCGGTCGAAACACCGATAAGACGGTACGTAATAAATCCCTAATCCCTATTCAAATTGCATGCTTAGCTTAAGCGAAATATGTTGGACTTAAACTAAAATTAACATCTTGTAATGTAAACATATTTCATGCAATAAATATTATTTAATTTCAAATATAGTATAGTTTATAAAATGAAAAGCTTTAACATGAGTAAACCTGATCAAGCGTGAGATGGAAGCAGTCCTGGCGGCTGACGTTGAGCGAAGAGCTCTCGAGGTCGCTGTGAGTCGCGCGCCTGTACACCATCTTTCGGCCGTTGTGCTGGCCATCGATGCTCACCTAAAACCAAATTAATAACGTTAAATCTTATTAGTCTTTGCAAGAAAATAATTCTTATAATTTTAAAGTAATTGCGCTTACAGATATTAAAATTATAAGACTTTAAATTATTCTGTTTATAGAAATCCGGTCCAAAATGATAGAAACGGAACCCTTAAGGTGTAACTTTGTCCATCCGGTCATCTGTCTCAGCTGATAATCTCAGCATTTACTGAACCTATCGACTTCAAATTTAGAAGTTTTAAATAAAAGTCCACTCTTCGGCGGTGCGCATGCGCATAATACGACGTTTCAAAGTGTTCCTTGTGATTTTAATCAATAAAAAGATTTTGTATTTGAATAAAGGTACCACAAAGCATCTGGTTGTCAACCGATTCACGTTAACACCACATGACACGCTGGTTTACGACCGAACCTTACATTCTACCTATCTCTGCTTTGCCTTACCACCGATAGCAACTGTGCGCAAAACATTTGCGCACGGCAATAGTTATTTGTTATACAAGAGTGCAAAGTTGCTCTTTCACCGCGTGCTCAATTTTGATGACCGAGCAAGCGAAGTATTCTAAAATTGAATCACGAGCGCAGCGCTTGATTCAAAAATTAGAATCCTGACCGTTAGCGAGGGAATCAAAAGAGCACGAGGTGAAAAATCTTTGCACTCGAGTGCAACACGTAACTTTTCATCCCACCTCAGGAGTAAGTCACTAAATGCAAAAAAAAACTAATACACCAAGAAGGTTCAGAGTCTGAGTTTTCAACAAATTAAAAAAGCTTGTATGATTTCGGCACCATGGAGGTAGAAGTAAATAAGTTTAATGATGTTTTGAATTCACAAACTTAGTGCACACGATGTTCTAAATTAAGGCCAAATTAGGTAACTAATTAGTAAGGCCAAAGCAGAGATAGATTGAATATAGAATTACAGTGACTTAGAGTATGTTATCTCGATTGGTGGCGATTCTCGACGAGAACAACAAATGTTCTACGACTTTTGTGAAATCGATGATTTTCACTGAAGAATCACTTGTTAAAAAAGTCTGCTTTAAATTTTAAGATTTTTTCCTGAAATATAATGTTAAATAGTTTTTTTTTCTATGAAAATTTGTTAATTTTCATGGTCGGATTCCCCCTGTTCAGGCTTAACAGTTCCGGGATACCATGTCTAGGTTTCAGCCGCTAATCGGCATGATTCTCAGTTATATTTCATGACTTGATGGGGCGGTTTTTAAATATTGACACAAAAGTTGCCTCGTAGGTCCATCAACATACAGGCGTAAAGCCTCATGTGCCTGTAATTTCGCCGGCAATCATACCCACAGCAATGCTGCTTAAGTATGGTGGTAGGTAGCAAAAATAGGTATGGTGGTAGTAATTCTCCGGGCGAGCCCTTTCACAAGAAACTCTACTACTCTTAAAAATAATAGAACATACCTCATAGGCGAACTCCTTGGCATTGCACTGAGGTCCGATGTAAGCGACGTACACGATCACGCCCCACGTGCGTATATCCACGTCCACCTTCACGTGGAAGAACTCGTCCAGCGCCATGATGAGCCAGTTGTCGTGCGCCTCCGCGTTCACCTTCAAACCGAAGCGGTGGCGGCAGCCGAGCTTCACCAGGTGCAAGTGTTTCGACTGAATAACCAAAAACTATTAAACAAGAGAAACAGTAAAGGGCTGTAAGCGATCTACACCCGAGCTCGCTCGTACGCTAATCGAGGGTGTTATTAATCGCTTACACCCGAGTATGAAACATAACTTTTCATCACGAATTTGAGGAATTTTAAAAGAATTTTAAAATAGATAAGATAAGATAACTCTTTATTGTACACCAAAGTAAAATACAGAACATAATTCTTACAAATAGATTTAGTACAATGGGCGGTCTTATCGCTAAAAGCGAGATATTCCAGACAACCTTTGTATGGGACAGGATCAAAATGTAACACATGACGGCGGTGCATCTATATAAATTTAAAAAATACTATAAACCTAAATTACCAGTAATAACACAAATTTAATTTAAATAAGCAACTCTAAAAATGGTTATGATGAAATAACAAGCAGCTACAACTTCAACACAAGCCCAGATAATGGGTGTGCACTTTTGTTTTAAAATTACTAATAGACTTGGATGTTCTTATAGAGAGGGGCAAAGCGTTCCACAATCGTACGGCTGTTACAGTGAAGGATCGACTATAAAACTCTGTCGTATGGACAGGAGTTTTAAGTTGGAGGGAATCTGAAGAACGCAAATTGCGATCATTAGCCTGGTGGAGAAACTCAAAACGCTCCTTAAGATAGAAGGGAGAAGAAGGGTTAAAAAGGATGTTATACAAAAGGGGCAGTATGTGTGCATTCCAGCGAAGACGGATGGGGAGCCACTTGAGCTTTGTGCGAAAATCAGAAATATGGTCATACTTGCGCAAAATAGTTTGTTGCTAAAAAGAAATTTGCGTTCCCGGTATCCATTGTTGTTTTTTTCACTATAAAACTACGAGATCTTTTATTTTTAAATAGAATAAACGCTTTGTTATGGAGGTTGTATTTTATTATAGCATATGATGGATGTGGCCTCTCTAATTTTTAATTACTTTAACCTTTCAACTTAAGCTTAATCCGCAGAAAACGTCAATACATGCGTCATAGAGCTAACTAAGCCGTAAATGCGCACATTTTTGAATGGAAAAATGGTTTGCATGTTCGGGATTTGAATCCACAACTTCAAGATCGGAAGTCAGCGTTCATCTCACTAGGCCAACACGGCTGCACTTCTTAAATCATATCAACACTCGACAGCAAATAAACCGGGCCACCCGCTACTTTGGAACTCTGATTTATTTATTTTATATATATTTATTCTAAAGTACCGTCAACTCACATTGTAATCGAGTAACAAAGACAATGCTAACGATTTGTTCTGTTTTGACTAGAGCTCGCGATTAGCATTCTTTTTTTTCTACAACGAGGGTAGTCGGATATTTCTTATTCTTCATACCTTTAGTTTTTGTCCAGCGTTTGCTCAGACGCGTGTATTTTTGCGACTTTTATCAGTCAATAATGGATACGACACATGAGAAAGCAGCCCAAGCTGTAGCACTACTTCAAGCAGGCGTTGCACAACGTGAGGTCGCTCGAAGACTTCGAATTAGCGGATCTTCGGTGCAACAAGTTTACAGACGATACCTAGAGACTGAGGCATTCGAACGCCGTCCAGGTACGGGCAGACCTAGGGCTACATCAGCAGCAGATGATCGTTATATCCATATTACTGTTCTGCAAAATCGCTGCCTTAACGCAGTTCAAGTCCAACAAAGTCTGCGTGACGAGCGCCAAGTAGTCATAAGTTCGGATACCGTCAGAAGGAGACTTGCTGAACGGAACCTGACTTCAAAGAGAGTTACAACAGGCCCAGCATTAACCGTTGCCCACCATCGAGCACGACATGAATTTGCTCAAGAGCATAAGGATTGGTACTCATCACTGATAAGATCAGGGTGAGTCTGCATGGAAGTGATCGACGTCAGAGAGTATACCGTCGCCTTGGAGAAAGTTATTCTCAGTGTTGCATCGAGAAAACTGTTACTTATGGAGGAGGATATGTAATGGTCTAGGTCGGCATCTCGTTAACCGCGTTAGTTTTCATCGAACAGACGAGCCGTACACGTGGATTGACTTCTCATCGCTACATTACTGAAATCCTTGAAGACCATATGGTACCTTACGCAGGATATATCGAACAGGAATGCTGTTGATGCATAATAATGCACGGCCTCATGTTGCTCATGTGGTGACCCAGTATCTACTCGACGTCGGCATCCGTACGATTGACTGGTTAGCTCGAAGCCCGGACTTGAATCCGATAGAACACTTATGGGATGAGCTAAAACGTCGGGTTCGAGCTCGGGTACCTGCTCCATCAAGGCTCCAGCTGCGAATCGAATACGAAAGTGAGCTGCGAATCGCAATTGAAGAGGAGTGGAATGCAATTCCTCAAGATTTCATCGTCAGGCTCGTGAGATTGATGAATTCGAGGATGCTAGCAGTTATCCGAGCAAGGGGAGGGCATACTAAATATTGATTAAAAACTTTTTTATATTTTCTTTGTTTCAAGCTTTAATTTTTATTTTATGATTACTAACGATTAACACGACTGAAAAACGACTTCTCTATGTAAAATTCTTAATAAACTCTTAATTATTTAATTAATCCCAATGAGTTTCCATTTATTTTAAACATCATGAAACGCACTATCTGTAGGTGTAACTTAGATAATTGTAAGTTTTATACTTTTTTGAGAAAATCGAATCAGAGTTCCAAACTAGCGGGTGGCCCGGTTTATTTGCTGTCCAGTGTATATAATTTTTTCAATGTTCGTATTAGTCCGAATAAGGTTTTTAGGAAAAAAATTGGAAAAGTTGCCCGAACAATTTTAAAACTCGGCTAAACTGAAAGTTCTTTTTTTATGGGATTTTTGTACGAACTCAAGACCATGCAAGCTATATTTTATTTTGAAATCTGTGCGAAGACTGTCCGGTTTCATCATCATTATAATATCAGCCACAGGACTTCCACTAGACTACTAACACAGGCCGATCTAGTGCGGCCTGCAGCCGACGGAGCGGGTGAGCTAGCTGTGAATGAATGTAGTTACGTGAAAGTGTGAGGCGAGTTGTTCCCGCGGTAGAGGCAGCTTGTCGGCGCAGAGCGGCGCGGGGCACATGTACTTGCGCGAGGAGCAGGACGCCTCGTGCGGCGCGCGTCTCCGCAAACGGACCTCGCGCCCGCATCCGTGCCGGCACGGGTAGCGCAGCATCTCTGCCACCTACAACAAAGTATCACCAACTTAGCTATTGCTAGTGGACATTATTTAAAAAAAATGGGGTGTGGCTGTGTCATGGATACGGCCGTGTACGTGACAGGTAATATTTTCTAAACAAAATATATAATACGCTATTTTATGTATGTTATATATAATCATGTTTGAACACCAAGAAGTCCTTCGCTTCCTTCGGGTCATACTAAATGGAAATCTCGGATCGCAGCAAAATTACTTACCTCAAAATGGCGGCGCTTCCCCTTCCACCGCGCGTGATGCATCACAGTCCTAACTTAGCGTAACGAATTCTATGAACCTTTAGCTATCCAGTAGTGTAATTATATTTTGGATGAAGATGATAGATATGTAGCTGCAACACCAAACTGTATCCCCCGATTTTGTTATCATTCGTTTTTGAATTGCCTCCCACTATGGAAGCAATTTTAAAAACATTCACGTCAAATAGAAATCAATTGTGTACAATGACAAAGATAAAACCCGAGGCACACGCGGGAACAGTATACTCACGCCTTCCATAGCGCGATTCCGCACGGAGCTGAAGGTGGTGCGGCAGACGGGGCAGGAAGCGAGGCGCGCGCGGCAGCGGTTGCACACGAGGTGCCCGCGCCGGCACTGAGACATCGGCGGCTCCATCCACTCCAGGCACACTGGACATTCTAGCAGGCGTAGAAGACTCTGCCAACAAAAACAAAAGTATTTTATTCGGGACTTTACACAATCTGGAACGGCTGCGGGACGACGTTTCGAGAGTAGACACCGCGCTACTGAGCCAACAGACTTGTCTTGAGGTGTCTTCGGAACAGTGCTGACGGTCGCGCGTGTCACTTTTTTCCCGCTAAACACCAAAATGTGCAAACACTGCTGTTCATGTTTAAATGGTTTGTGTACATGCAATTATTATACTATTTCAATAATTTTATAGATAGAGTCCTCACCTGATTAAACTCCTTCACTGTAAAAAGGTCTGCTGGCTTGTCTTCTGAAGCTGTAAATGATCAATTATACTAGTTTATACAAAGTATCCCAAAAAATAGTATCGAGCGAAAGTCCAGAGGTAGAGCACCGCTAAGGCTACCCGAATCACCCCCTATTTATGTTCTACGTTTTTTTATAGTTCAGGAGTTAGAGATATTTGTGTGTCCTTATTTTGTTAATTTTTCATATAATTATGATTTTGTGATCAAGTCATAGGAGTAATATAAATAAGCCGTTAATGTACTATCAATGTTTTTGAAAACAAAAACAAATATTCTATAATCTTTATTTGGAAAAATGACCATATTTTCCATCCATTTCGTCATAGTGACGGATTCGACCTGAAAAAAAATTATATAGTATTGATGACATTTTTCCAAAGAAGATCATAAAATATATTGTGTAAAAATATATTATTGCGCAGGACTACAGGTTATATATACTTACACGCACGTCTCTTTCTCTTGACGCCCTGGCGCTGTGGTGTTTCTAGCTCAGGAGCGTCCGCCTCGTCAGCCGGACTAATTTCTGCCTGTTACCAGAAACAACATTGAAATAAATAAATAATAAATAAATAAAAAAACTATTGATCCAGAATTGTTCACACAAAAAGTTAGTAGACACGATATAATATTAAATTAGTAGGTATACATTTAGGTAGGTATTACTCGTGCGCGATAACTTGGGACCTGCTAAGAATGCGACTCCCCGACCGCTTCCCCTGCACTTCCCCGATGGCGCCCGTATTGTACCGTTCGCATCACTATTTTTTACTAGGGTTTTTAGTCTCGTACTGGCCTACGTCACGTAACGACGCGCTCTGGAATTATTTTAGTTTTCGTTTGTGTTATTGTTTTGTTGTTGTAGTTTTTGTTGTTATAGTTTGTGTCATTGTTTTGTTGTTGTAGTTTTTGTTGTTATAGTTCTTGTTAAGTGTTTTTGTTATCATTATGAAGCGTAAACCTTTGCATAGCGGAGAAAGAAACCTCGTGCTAAGAGTGTTAGAGTTTTTTGAAAACGAAAAACGGAACAAACAGTTTTGTTTACCTGTCCACTAAGTAGTGACGAAGATGATATAATGTAAATAATAGATAAAATAAATGTATAAACTTAAACATTGTATTTTTATTTTATTCAAATAGTGTAAAAAAGATTAGATAAAAAGCAGCGTCCTCCCTGAGTTACATAATAAATTAGGTTAAAAAAAACAAAGACGAAGCCGCGGGCGGCTGCTTGTTATGTTCGCTTTTTTGCGGGCGGTACAAACACGCCAATATGACGTCACCGCACTCAGGTCCCAACTTATCGCGCACGGGTAATACTTATTATAATAATGAACACTAGCTCCCACACTAGGATTCCCTGTGTCGTGGGTAGCTAGGCTCTGCCCAAAAAAGAAACATGAAATAAACTTAATAGTAATAATCAATAATAATAAGCAACCTATATAATAATTTAGTAAAAATAGTTATTAATGAGTTAAAAGTTTCTAGTAGCTCTAGCTCAAGTTTAAAAATATGGTTGAAATTTATTCAATTTACAAAACAACAAATAAGTTCTAAATTTATTACATTTGATAATCATCAAATGAGAAACAAAACCATGAAATAGAAAGGCAAACAATAGCTATACTACGTGTTTTGTTATACAATGTACGACATTAAATGAAAACACGGTAGGGCTAGAATTGTTATAAAATAGGTTTTTTTCAATTTCATAGAAAGCAAGATAAGAGAAGCATAGAAAAATTTAAAAATTCAAAGAGTTTTAAGTCCTCAAGTATCAATGAAACAGCCTGTATAAAATAGGTAAACAAATCAATTTCATTTATCATGTAAGTCGTTGGTACCTTTGACTAAGCTGCATCGTCCCAAAGACACCGCCGATTTATGTTAAAAATTGATTATTGGAAATGTATCGATTACTCGATAAATATTTAGGCTACAGGTATTAAACCCACCTCTAAAATCAGATAATACTATTCCGGATGTGTGTTTTAAATTAATGTCGTACATAACAAAACAGGTTGTATATGTACAATATGTACATATATAATAATATAATTAAAATGAAAACTACTATTTACACGAAATCCAATAATAAATGACCGTTTTGAGAACATTTATCTGTCTGTCCATCTGAAAGTTTGTCTCGAATAGGCTCCGAAACATTTTCAACTTTAAATTACAATGTTCAAAACGTCCCCACCCTTGTAGTACTTTACAATCTATGTTAATCGAAGGGCCATAACCATCTTATCATTTTACTGTACGACGGCGAAACTGAAATGTGCATCTGATTAAAGTTATATCGACATGAAGAAAACGGAATCAGTAACAATTATTTGCCGTTTATTATACTTTTTCGACATGATGTAACCATATTTACTACAATTATAATTACAGTTTGGTAAGTTTTTTAATTCAAAACACGTTCACAGTCCAAAGAAGCCAGTGGTGAGCAGTATACAATGGTAAAGAATAAGAGCCGCACGCGCACCGCCACACGACGTAGAGCAGGTAGTAAGTGTGCGGTGGTGGAAGGGCGGGCAGAAGGGAAGTATGTCTTTGTTCCCTTATCGCTTGCCTGGCTGCCGATGCTGGTTTTATTGGTTATTGTAATTGTTATTTAGTACCTTTCACAGACCACTTAGATGTACTACGTACCTTTCGGAACTTCCTTGAGCGTACACGTATTTGTCTACTGTGGACTTGTTACTGCATTTGATTTTGTGCCAACAACGGTTGGACTAAGTTGAATTGATTTGGTTTAAGCGACTACGGACTTAATAACGGATTTTGTGTACCTGTGGTTTGGATTTATTTCATTGTTTTGGCAATATGGAACATCGACGAATTCATCAATGTGTTACGTGTTTACGGACTGTATTCCGAGATCGAAATCGACGCATTCGAACACATGAATAGATGGAAAACCATCCAGGTTTCTCCGAGTAACTACTATTTTTAAAGAAATAAATAGATTGTAACTCGCTTCATTGATCAATCAGTATTTGTATTAAATAATATGACTTATGTCTTAAGTGTGTACGACGATTTTAGTTTATTTCTAAATGCTATCAGTTGGCCCACAAATGATAGATTAAAATTATAGAAATGATTAAAAATGATAGATAGCTATCACAGCGATATTAAGAAATATAAGTGGGGCGCTCTCATTAGTAAGCTATTGTGTGATATATATTTTTTTTCTTTACTGCTGTAATAATGTTATCTTTCAAGCGGCCCATAACGACTTGCAGTACATGTGTTACCGCTGTTGGGTGGCAGCACATCGACACCAAATGAGAAATGAAGGTGGACAAAACGAGGAACAACCTGATGAGCAAGCCGATGAACAAGCAGTTGCCGAGCAGTTAATTACAGTCCCAACCTACAAAAGGTTAGCAAATACGTCTCGTCACTGTGCGTTTCATGGATGTGCAAATCAAGATCTTCATAGAATACCACTATTCTTAAAAATACAGTCACTGATCGAGCACAGCTTATATGTATGTCCCTACCAGTGCAAGGGTTTGTACAAATCATATGCGGAAAAATAAATGGAACCTATTATATGATTCTGCAGATACGACATTTTCACCAGACCAGTTAAAAGACATGATGTACTTTTTAAGAAATGCGTAACACAAAAAGACCTTAAGACACAAAGACAAAAAGTACAAAAAGCGTAAGACAAAAAGGCCTTGGATTTTGAAAATATAGACAGCTGTTCTCCTGAAGAACTATATTTTAGAACAAGGCTAACCCATGAGCAGTTTGCTATTGTTTTAAATGGCACACCATCTTTAAATCAGCACACAAGACAGTCAAAAACTGTGCTCAAATGCTATTTTATGAAAATAAGGTCTGCTGAACCAGATGTCAGAATAGCATGCCACTTAAACGTCAGCAGGACCACAGTGGGACGTTACCTGAATACAGCCCGAGAGTACTTAACGAGAGACTTTGTGGCACTTCATCTAGGATACGACCACATCGGCCGAGATGAAATAATAAGTCACAGCACGACTATTGCGAGAGCATTATATGGAGATTCAAAAACCATCATATTATTCGACGGAACATACATTTATATACAGAAAAGCAAGAATTTCCTGTTCCAGAAAATAACATACAGCCTGCACAAATTCTAAGACTTACTGAAGATCAACACTAGCAAAATCCAAGTGATGATTACTGGCAGCCGGGTCTTTATTTCTAGGCTTGATCTAAACTCTCTCCCTTATGTTACGTATAACGATGTCCCCTTAGCTTACTGCTCAGAAGTAAAGAATGTTGGCCTAATCATCACTGAGAACTTATCATAGGAGCAGCACATTACTGAAGTCAGCAGGAAGATGTATGGATCAATGCACGCATGCATAATTTCCTTCCTTTTTCAGCTAAAATTACTCTTGTAAATTCTATCCTATTACCTATCCTAGATTATGCAGATGTGTGTTATCCCGACGCTACTGAGGAGCAACTTAACAAACTGGAGCGGTTGTTAAACCTCTGCATCAGGGCCATCAGGTATGTATACGGGTTACGCAAGTTCGACCACATCTCACAGTACCGCTCACAGTTAAAGTGGCTCAAAATCCGGTTTCGTCGGGATACTCGTATACTCTGTCTTCTTTATAACATCCTTCAAAATCCTCTGTCTCCTTGCTATCTTAAAGAACGTTTTTCTCCTCTTTTTCCACCAGATCCTCCTTCTCGTTCTTCTCAACATCTTTTATTCAAGACGCCTGAGCATAAAAATTCTTTCTTCACTAACTCTTTCACTGTGACTGCTATCTGCTTATGGAACTCTCTTCCAGTGGAAATCTGCAAGGCCGCCTCTATGGGAATCTTCAAATCCAAACTCTTTAAACACTTCATCTCTCTTCAAGATACCCAACAAAATTGAACACTTTATGTAGATATATTTGTGTATTTCGCTTATGTATGTGTATTATTATTATTTTGAATTTTTGTAAGTTTATTTCTAAGCTACAGTTTGATTAAATTTCAATTTTCTGGCACTACCACTTTCTACACACTACACAAAGGTTAGCTGGAAGAAAATGCTAATTAGCAATAAGTTTGCCTATGTATTATTTTATTAGTGCAATAAAGATTTTTCTAATCTAATCTAACAAAGCCATTCCTTTTAGTGTGCCCAGACGGGTATATAATAGATATTCTAGGACCCTACTCTGCTAGAACATCAGACACTCAGATTATGAAGGATATAATGAATAACATTTATTCTCCGATTCATTACTTGCTCCACGAGAATGATACTTTTATATTAGACAGAGGCTTCAGAGACTCAATTCCTGCAATTGAAGAATGTGGCTATGAGCCTCACATGCCACCTACAAAAGACAGAAGCGCAACTCAGCTCACGAATGAACACGTGAATAAATCGCGTCTAATAACAATTGTCCGCTGGGTCATTGAGGCGATAAACGGGAGATTTAAACGCGAGTTTAAAATGTTCAGGAACGTGGTATTTAATAAATCACCTCCTCACTTCCTCACATCTTCACTGATTTCCGGATTGCTGGAGCGCTTCTCAACACCTTCAGGGAGCCTTTTCATGATAGTGTCTACGCCACAGACTTCGTAGAACGAATCAGTCACAGAATTCATACCAACAATGATTTGGGCAACTACGTTATTGCAGAAAATGTTAACAGGCAGCGGGTTGCGTTCATGACATTGACTGACGAATCCATAAATATGCCGTTCCCTGAATTGTCAAACGAAGATATTATTTTGTTTAGCTTGGGGACATATCATCTAAAACTGGCAGCTTCCTATGTCAGCGAACATTAACGTGGCGGCGTCTATAACATAGAGGTTTGTGCAACTCCAAGCCCAATTATGAATCAATACGGTATAGACACGGAAGATTGCACTCTTCTAAGGGGTCGAATTTTATCAAGACATGTCAAATGCTATCTATTACACGTATTTAATACTGAATAACGCACAGGGCATAAACGCTATTCAGGCATGTTACTGCTCATGTTTGACGGGTATGAGGACAGTTGGTGCCTGCGCGCATGTCGTCAGCATCGTGTGGTATTATGGGATTGGAAGGCGTTTAGAGAATTTCGTTGGGCCAGCCAGTGCCTGGGACAATATTGTAATACATACTGAAAACACCGAATAAAGGTTTTATTTGTAATTAATAAGGTATTTTATTTGAAAACTCCTAAAAAAAACGTCAATGGTTACCTCATAAAACCAATATTCAGCAGAATTCTTCATTGAACTTCTTTCTGCTCCGTGAGTTGTTCCCGAGCGGGAGTCACCATTTAATTCCTAAGAATTGTTTAAAAACACCGAACGAAACCATCCCACAGTAATAATTGAAAAAATAAAAGCATCGTGATCGGAAACATAATTATTATTGTGGCTGATTCCGGTTTCTTCATGTGGATATAACTTTTTTCGGATGCACATTTCTGTTTCGATGTCAATAAAATGATAAGATGAGTATGGCCCTTCGATTAACATAGGTTTTAAAGTGCTACAAGGGTGGGGACGGTGTCTTTACATTTTTGAGCATTATTCTTTTCGTGAATATTCCATTTCGATATCTTGCAGGATTCAGAAGATATGAAAATAAATATTTATAAATCACGCGTGCGAAGCCAGCAAGAGAAGCCAGTTTAGAATGACGACCTCCGTGACACAGTGGACGAATAGCCGGCTGAGACGCAGGAGATTGCTGGTTCGATCCCTCTGCGGGACAAATGTTTGCATGGTCTGCAGATATTTGTCCCGGGTCTGGATGTTTTTCTATGTATATAATAGTATAGAAAAAAATTGTATAGAATCTATCAGTTATCTGGTTCCCATAATACAAGCTCTGCTTAGTTTGGGGCTAGATAGCGCTGTGTGAAATGTCCAGCAATATTTATTTATTTATTAAGAATAAAATCTCTTTCCCAAGCAGTCTATTTTACCTCTAGCTCGTGTTGTTTATTAGCGTCGTTTCTCTTCCTCAATGTTGCAATAATGAGATGAAGAATGTTGAAAAAGTATTTTACCAAGTTATGAACGCTCCTAGCCGGATCGATAGATCTGGGCAGCTCAATCAAATCCAAATCCACTGTTGGAGGCTCGACGTCCACTATCTCAACTACGTCTTCTTCGAGGGAAGTGCCCGATGTGTTGTTTGACGACGCTGAAATCATAAACCATATATTTATTTGCAAACATGGGTATAATGCACAACAACAGCTGATAAATAATACTGTAAAAATCTAACCAAAACTTAAAACAGACGCAATTATAAGGCACCCGCCATCTTGGATTTTTGTGATGAATCTGTCTGACCATTCTAAAAATAGATAAATCTAATGACAGCTTATTCAGTTTTCTATTTCGATAATTAACAAGCTAAATAAGTTTAAAAACTGAAACCCGACTACGTAATAACTATTTCGATGGTAGCATATGTCACCCGGACCATAGTAACGAATCGATTGACACGTTCATCAATCGGATGAGTAGTTTACGCGCTACGGTGGAACATAGGAAAATACATAAAATACATAAACATACATACCCTTCAAAATTCAAAATGTTTTATTCTTTAAAATGACAAGAACCACTTTGAAACGTCAATTTTACAGCCCGTTATTTCTCGACCAAGCCAGGAAAGAAAGGCAAGAAACAAGGCTGGTTGTTCTTTTTAATGATCCTTTTAGAATACATAACACTCCTTTTAGAAAATAAATGACGTCTAAATTGTAATATTTTTGAACGAGTTGAAGCAATTTCAATCCCAAGCTTCTCTATCATCTAAAATTCAGCCTTTCCCAAAGTGGGCGATAGCGCCCCCTTGTGGGCGTTACAGGCCTAAAGGGGGGCGGTATACCCAGAAAAAAATGGGGGCGTTGTGTAGACTGTAGAGGCTTGGGGGGCGATTTGTAATTTCATCTAGGAGGACTCTTAGATACCGACTGAGCTCTCGACTCTCGACTACAAGTTGTGAACCATCAACTAATATTAATTAAGAGATTGCTCTAACTAACTCGGTTCGATATTGCTCTCTGCGTAGTTCATATATCAGTCCTGTTTTATTGAATAAATAAAATAAAAATCATTTTAATCGGTCGCTCCATTTCGAAATTAAAGTAGACACAAACAAATAAAAAGGCAACAAACACACTTTCGTATTTTAATAGTTATTAGTATTTCTAGATAGGTCATTTTCGTAGATAGATAATAGACCACGGACAATCATGTTTTAACAAGTTTTTGTTAAATATCCCGATTTGTGCATTCCTGTATCAATCGGCTGGTTCATAGAATACTTGTTCTTACTTGTTGAGTACGATTGAGCGTCGAATAAGATAGACGAGTTTATTCATGTTTGTCTTATTCCTGTCGGTGCCTGCTGCTTTTGCAATCCTATATAAACAACGTAATATTTATTTTATTTTCATTTGCGATTTCGCGCGTAATAGATAAGCAGTGCCTCAAAACAAAACAATGTCGGAAGTAAAAAAGAAGAGACGCCAATACTGTGCGGAATATATTAAAATCGGATTCATTGAAAATCCCACAAACCCATCGTCACCTTTATGCCTTTTATGTCTAAAAACATTTTCAAATGAAGCAATGAAGACTGCAAGATCATTTGAATAAAATGCATCCAGATAAGAATGACAAGAATGTAGCATATTTTCAAGACCTAGAAAAGAAGCATAATAGTCAACCAAGTGTAGCAAAACTCTTTTCGGCGGCTGCGAAGCAAGATGACGACGGACTTCGAGTTTCGTACAATATCTCTTTGTTAATTGCTCAAAAAGGCAAATCACACAACATACGATAATAGTGAATTGTGCCAGCAATAAAGGAAGTAATAACTACTGTGCGTCATAAACCGGCCGCAGATATTATCCGAAAAATTCCTTTGAGTAATAATTCTGTGCAAAGACGAATTGATGAAATTGCTGAAAACATTGAAGAATCATTGTGCAATCATCTGAGGACTAGTCAATTCTCAATTTAGCTCGATAAGTCCACTTTACCAACTAATGAAGCACTGTTACTGTCTTACGTGAGGTTTATTAAAGATGAGAAAATATGTGAAGAACTATTGTTTGCTAGAAATTTAGAGACCGATACAAAAGGCGAAACCATATTCAATACATTGGAAACGTTTTGTGGTGAGAAAGAGATTCCCTTGAAAAATATTATATCAGTTGCTACGTATGGCGCTCCGGCTATGACAGGGTGTCTTAAAGGCTTCATAGCGTACTTAAAAAATAAAATTCCATTGCTGTACATTGCGTTATTCATAGACAAACTTTGGTTGCTAGAAATTTAAGTGAACGACTATTTCACAATCACTGCAAAATGTCATCAAAGCAGTCAATAAAATCCGTAACAGCTCTTTGAATGACAGATTATTTCATCAGCTTTGTGTTACTAATGACGAAGATTTCAACCGTTTGTCGTTTCACACTGAGGTTCGTTGGCTTTCAAGAGACAATTGTCTGACTCGATTTTACAACCTGTTTGACACTATGATAGAGTTCTTGGAAACTAAAGATACAGAATTGCGCAACAAGCTCATTACATCAAAGAATGATATAGCTTACATTACAGACCTGTATAAATTGTTCAACGACATGAATCTCCAACTGCAAGGCGATGAACTAAATTTAATTAAAACAAAAAATGTCGTTGCTGCTTTCGCAGCCAAACTGCTTCTTCACAAAAAGAATATGGCCAGACGTAAGTTTCACAATTTTCGAATTTATCAGTATCCTGCAGTAACGACGACCTGTTTGCCTACTGCCAAGATTTGGAAAACCTCCACATTGACTTCACCGAACGATTCCAGGACAATCTGAACTTGGAAATACCAGACTGGGTGTTGGATCCGTTTTCAAATGTCAACACAGCAATATCACCTCAGCTGGAAGAAAACTTATAGAATTGACAACAAACGAGGAAATAAAAATCAAGTTCAAAAATGGCTACCAAGAATTTTGGCTACAAAAACCGATCCTGTAATTGTACCCTGGGTTGTGGTCAATCGTTCAACGATTCTTGATACCATTCCCATCGTCATATTTGTGTGAACGTGGATTTAGTGCTGTGGCAACGCTGCTTACTAAAAAGAGAAATCGTTTGCGTGTTACCAAACGTAGCGACTTGCGGCTGTTCTTGAGTAAATTAGAACCTGATATTAACAAAATTATTAAACAGCATCAGATTCATCCTTCACATTCGTTTTTATATTAGAATCGATTATGTTTGTTTTATTTTGAATAAAAGATACTCTGTCTGAATACTATAAAGTTGCGTTTCAATAATCATTCTCATTGGCAGGTGTAGCCCGTAAGAGTTAACTTGAGACCTGAGCGCCGTTGTGTACTACCTACTGCGCTCAGGCCTCAAGTTAACTCTTGCAGATTATAGTAAAAGTCTCGTTTAGAATAAATGTTTAATCTCCGCTAATATAGCTCACAATAATTAGTTTAATTTGAAGTTATGTGATTTTTAAGTAGGTGAAAATATGGGGGCGCTAAATAATAAGTTATTCTCAAAGTGGGCAGTAGACAAAATAAGTTTGGGAGCCCCTGATCTAAATAATCCAATATTTTAAAGTAGGCTTTTTTATAAATATTTTATTTAATTACGTTTTTAAATTTCTTAATTGTCAAGTTTTTTACATCACTTGGGAGTTTGTTATAAAATGGCAGGTTTATCTAACATTTCACTTCTAATTTGCCTAATATATGTTTTCAGTTAGCTTCAGTTTCATAGCTCGAAAAAATGACGGCCGTTGTGGCAGAAAGGTTCTCAAGAGGACACCACGCACTGGAAAGCACAGCGTAGGATGGGGCCCCACTAGATGGAAAGACGGTAAAGGCCGCTGGATCACTCTGGAAATCAATAGGGCTATGCCTAGCAGTGGATGTTCTACGTGTGATATGAAGTTGATGTGTTGTTGCGAGTCGTGTACAGTACCTTGATTGTCAGCATCTGTTTCTTGTTCGATCGCTGGTTCGACCGCGTCTACGGGCAGAGGCGGGGCCGCGGGGACCGGCGCGCGGGCCGATGACGCATGCTCATCCGGTTCTACAACAATTACATTTATACGACTTGAGGTGGATCAGGCTTATGGCTCACCTGATGTTAACTGGTAACCATCCCCTATGACAAAGCATTGCCTCGCCGGTCACCGCACTCTACGATACACATACGTGCTCTACGATGCATTGCTGTTGCGTCATTCAACTTGAGCCCTTTCACAAGAAACTCTACTACTCTCAGTTTAGAAATATTTAGTTCTCATTTAAAAACATTGTCACAATGAGAAAAAACTATAAACTTAGTAACATTATATGTCGCCTTAAACATTAAATAAGTAGGTAGGTACATAAATACATAAATTATTTTTGTTATAGCATCGCGCGCTAACAATGCCTACGGCGAACGGACAGCCAGCTACCTTGTTCCTCGGCTTATCAACACCCTACCCTCTGACGTACGTGATAATTTGACACCTAAAAATATAAAATTTAAACTAAGGGACTACTTTATGAGTCAAATCTAGTTTTCCTTGATCATTCATAACATTACTAAACTAAACTATAAACAAAAGTACTTACCTGGCTCCTGCTTAGTTACCTACTTACATTTTTATATATTTTTTATTGCTAAGTAAAAAACACCTAGTGATGTAAACTCACGATAGCACTGGCACAAACCTCACTGGTTTTTAGATGCTATAATTGTACCATATAACTGTAATCTTTGTTAAAATAGTAAGTAAAAAAAATAAAAAAGTAGGTGGTAGGTAGTTAGTATTTATGTAAAAGTTATTAAAAACTAGTATGGTAGAGGTAGGTAATGGTGGCGATTCTGTTGTTTACACCGACTAACTAAAATTGTGTAAAAACGAACATTCTTATTTTGTTTACGCTAAAGATCAAATTAGAATGACATTTAAAGTGACATGTCTAAAATTAAGTAATTTTTACTATGATGGCGTGTTTGCAGGCTAGTTTAAATCATCACCAATTAGACCGCTGACTAAAACTAGCCCAAAAACACGCCATCTTAGTAAAACTTACTCAATTTTAGAAATGTCACTTTAAATGTCATTATAATTTGATCTTTAGCGTAAACAAAATAAGACCGTTCGTATTTTATATAATTTTAGTTAGTCAGTATTAACAACAAAATCACCACCAATAGGTACATAAAAAGTGTCCAAGTAGTTATCTGCAGGAATAATTTAAAGAATTTTAGGTACTCTACGTGTTGCTTTTGTCGTTCGTTTCTTACAGTGGCTTCCCATGGTGATTTTACGGGTGATGTCACGTGCAGCCGATGGCGATAGATAGTCTCGCACCGCACCGAGACTCTTCCCACGGTGCGTGTCTCTCTGTGCGAGACCGAGTTTCTAAGCCATTTCATCATTTGTGTGAAAGAGATAGTAGAACGCCTCGCACGAGCTCGCCCCGCCTTTGAAGTTACCAACTCGAGGCGGATCCGACACCGCTACAGACGTGTCTGCGATACCACGGAGGGGTCAGTGTTGGCTTGTCTGCGTCCGTCTGCAGTATCACCGACCGTGGGAAGCCGTTACAACTCACCATCTTCCGAGTTGTGTACTTCCATGCTGAGGGTGCGGCGGCGACGCGACGGCGTCCCGCCCTCGCGGCCGCTTTCTGCCGCATCCACAACTACACGACAAATATTTACTTTTTATTTATTTAATAGGCTCATCGTATAACTAGTCGCTCCGCGGTGCGCCACCGTTGCATGGTAGACATACCTCCCATACGCACAAAGCAGTTCTCTTCCACCTACGCCTTACCTGAGTCTAACTACAACCTAGGGTAGGTGTTTCCTAATAACTGTGCTGGGTGTCTTCTACGTAAGCGTGATCTATCGCAGAATGCATCATCGCTTACCATCAGGCGAAATTGTGCTCAAACGCTAGCCTTTTTACTTCTTAACTTTTTAGACCACGTCCGTGGTGCAGCGGGCGAATAGCCGGCTGAGACGCAGAGGTAGCAGCGGGTTCGATTCCCGCTGCGGAACAAACGTGTGCATGATCTACAGATAGTTGTTCTGGGTCTGGATGTTTTTCTATATGTATATTATAAGTATGTATTTACAAAAAAGTATATAAGTGTTCTATCAATTACCTGGATCCCATAGATAACAGTGTGTGAAATGTCGAGCAATATTTATTTATTCAAAGGTGTCAGTCAATCGTTATTTTCAGCAGTGTACTTCCTATGGCCGATATGATGATGAAAATAAGAAATGGCGTACCACTCCGAGCAGATCTAGGTGTATTGTTAGTTGCGGATGTTCTATTAGGAGCTCTCCAGTTCTGGTACGGCATGGGTGGCGGCTCCGCGGCGCCCGGGATGCGAACGCTCGGAACTGCACAAACAATACATTTTAAATCACCTGATAACAAAGAACATAACATTTAAAAATTTAAAAACCCCTTTTTTCCACCGTTTGCCGTTTGTCCACCGCCACCGTCACCGGGACTTCACCGAGACCGAGATGATGACGCCGATTTAGCGATACATACATTTACTATAGGCCATTTGTCCACCGCCGCCGTCGCCGGCAGTCGGGTGACAAGCGTGCGGTGGACACACGGCCTTACCCTGAATAAATGTTCATTGTACAGCTGAGATTCCTTCACCAAAACGGAAAAGTGCTGATAATCATCGGATCGGCTGAACTGACCTTCATCAGTTCATCACACATAGCTAAGAATCACCTCAAGTATTAGCTTTTTATTAACAACTAGCTGACCAATCCGCAGCTTCGCACGCGTAGTTTTTAAATAAAAACATTACCCTCCTTCCCTGCAGTTGGGTAAAAAGTAGCCTGTGTCACCCGGAGATAGTGTAGCATCCCAATAGTGAAAGAATTTTTTAAATCGGTCCAGTAGTTTCGGAGCCTATTCAATACAAACAAACAAATCTTTCCTCTTTATAATATTACGAAGTGTTTTGTAGATATTGATATGTTCTTTAATATTGTAGAACATACTTTTGTTCTATCATCAATAGTTTCCGCAGCGCATGCGACGAAAGACGTTTTAGGGCACGTTTTTACACCCTTGGGTTACGTTACTTAAGTTTTAGTAAGGATCTCTAATCTTTCTAGCAATAAATATAGCCTATGCCACTCAGGGTGAATGTAGCTTTCCAATGGTGAAAGAATTTTTGAAAACGGCACAGTAGTTTTTGAGTTTATTCATTACAAACATACACACAAACATACAAAAATACAAATCTTTCCTCTTTATAATATTAGTATAGACTAGCTGACCAATCCGCAGCTTCGCACGCGTAGTTTTTCAATAAGAACATTACCCTCCTTCTGCGCAGTTGGGTAAAAAGTAGCCTATGTTACTCAGGGTGAATGTAGATTTCTAATGGTGAAAGAATTTTTGATATCGGACAAGTAGTTTTTGAGTTTATTCTTTACAAACATACAAATCTTTCCTCTTTATATTATTAGTATAGATATAGATAACTACGTCCGAATCGGTCCATCCGTTTGGGAACTACGATGTAACAGACAGACACACGCACAGGCAAACCTCAAACTTATAATTTATTGCGTCAGGGTTTCATAAAAAGGGTGACATTCAAGTAGTTTTAAGTTTATTTTATCTTAGATCTAAGCGTGTGCCTCCGGCAAGGTCGTGATGATGTCAGAGTCACCAGGGTCAGTGATGGCGAGCGTATCGTAACTCAAGTGTATCGTTAATTACGCCCCTTCTAACCTGCGGTACTCCTAAGGCTAGGGGCTAATTTCACTAGCAGCGTAATTTCGTGCCGTCGTCCGCGCGTCCTAGCAAGTAGAAATGGTACAGTATTTTTCAAAAATTCGCAGTCACTGTACATAATTATTGATTAAAACAGGTATTTATCGCGTAAGTACCTTTTTTTATTTGTTATCCCGACGTTTCGGTTGTGTTGCAACAGTCGTGGTCACGGGTTCATTGGAGTAATGTTGGAGTACTTGGAGCTACCGTCGAGAAGTGTGGGTAGCTGCAGCAACTACCCTCACTTGTTCTTCAGAATTACCATACCCATTTTAAACAATAATATAAATATAAAACATATAAACATATGAATATAAACATTTTTAAAAGCTAAGACATCGGGAAATTCCGCTTAGCTTTATCCCTAGCCTTATTATGACGAGATGTCAATACCGGTCATGGATTTATTCTCAGTTTTCGATCGTGATAATATATTTGCCACGCACCGGGACTTGATTGGGATCCCCCCAGAACCCAGATACTGGCACTTGATACTGTCGTAGCGTCCATTACGTTGCGGAAGTAATGGAAAAAAGGGGGCGTCATGGAACGCCCGTCAGATGTGAAACATCTACTTGATGGTTATTGAAAAATATTATAATTAAGGAAACTCGCCCAACGGCCCAACGATTTTGATATTTGATAGATATTATCTTATGACCACGACGGAATGCCGTCAGAGCATGACGACATACGAGCCGGTCACGACATACGAGGCGCACCAATAGATGTTTCAAATCAAAAGTTGGAAGCCCTAAACAGAATGCAACATACACGATACCTTTTGATCGCGAAAGTTTAAGAAAAACATGTACTTCGTGGTATAGAGTAGCTGGAGAAGCGAGAGTAGCGTCCGATCCCATGGCTGATGTTCCTTGTGAGTCGTTTGAAGGCGAGCACGTGCTGTATGTCGGAGTCATCGCGCGTGTCGGCGCGCTCGCGGAGCTCCGGGGCGGGCGTGTGCGTAGTGCGGGACAGGTACAGCGGCAAGTCCGACCTAAACAAACTAACAAAATACCATCGAAAACAGGACATATATACCTAATAATTTAGAAGATTTTATGTTCAAAAATCACTTTTTATAAACAAGCTTTTATAAAATTCATAATCAGAACCGTAAGCAGATTCAAATGAGCCGTAACACTAGTAGCCCACTACAACCATTCAGAAGTTCAAGCTAGAATAAAAGCTTGAAAAAGTAGAAGCGCAAGTATAATTTAAAAATATACAATCAGTACAAAAAAATTATGTTTAAATCATAGGTACAATGGACGACCACTTTATCACTAAAAGCTACCTTTTCCAGGCAACCTTTGGATGGACAGGATCTATGTGAACATATGATGAGTGTATTAACTTGCTTGTTCTCGACTGATCGGCTAGGTTAATATAATTTAAAAATGGACACAAAATAAATATTTTTGTATTGTACTGTTAAGCTACGTTCCTAATGGTACTTAGCTCGCTAGTAGCATTTTCAACGAAGCTCTTTCACGCTTTATAGGGCGTCGGTACTGGCTACGGAAGTCGTTAGGCCTCCATGACATTTGGGCTACCAAAAAACTTTCGACGCTAATTGTTCATACAAACTTCATCATTATCGTATCCCAAAATCACCCACTGCCGGGTATAGGCTTAAATAATTGTCTGGACTACTTACCGATTACTGCCAGTAATAGGAGTGGCAGTCACCGGCACTGATCTGCCTGCGCGGTTTATTATGGACAAAAATAGATCTCTAGATGGTGCTTGGCTTCGCCCAGGAGTCCCTGATGGCGACGAGCTAGAGGGAGCGGCCTGCTGCCCTGAAAAAATATGACATGTTTGATAAGAACTTTTAAGTTTTTATTGTTATCTTGACCTGTAAAATACGTCATTTTTAATAAAACGCGGTAGTAGTTGTTCACAGTAGTAGTCACAAGAACTACTTACAATGGTTGATTGATAATTTCTAGCTACTTGAGACATAATAGTTGTCATACATGATTTCGTTTGTAGTGTGGCGAAAGAAATGACGAAGTTAAGTTGTTAGAACGTTTTTAAAATAAAATGACTATTTAACTTTTTTGTAAATAGTTCTTTTCAACGTTTTTCTCGTTTTCTCCTACTTCTAAAGCTCCCAATACTGGCTAGAAAAAAAATCAGCCTGAATTTTTATAAAAACTAACAAACTGAATAAGTTTTATATGAACAAAACCACCACTATAATCAGCTATTATTTGTTCCGAGCCGATATCCGGAATCCATCTTGAGTCAAGCACCTGTCTTTTTCACGTTTTTATCGTAGCAACTTCCTCTCTTCGACTTCCGGTGCGCCGTGATTGGTCGATGCATTTTGTCGGTTACGATTGTGGCAAGTTTGCGACGACCCCATAGGGCGCTCTTTTGCTTCATTATAGCGTCGTTTTTCGTAGCGTTAACACGTCTAGCAACTATTCATTTTGAATTTGTATTATATAATTACAAATCCTCTCTTCGATTATGGAGGACGAAAATAATTTACAACAAAGTGATAATTCTATCGAACACGTGTCGCGAAAAGGAACCCGTTCTCCAAGTTCGAGCAGTGCATCGTCGCAGGAGTCCAGTCCGGATAGAAGGTCAAAGCGCTCAAACCATGTAAGTGATTTGCAATTCGAATTTCTTTCCCAACAAGTGGCATTTTTGACAAATCTAATTTCTCAAAAATCCCATGAGCCTCAAGTGACAGTCTCAGGTGCAACTAAGGCGTCTAGTGAAACCAATAATTGTACAACGGATGAGTTAGGCTTACGCCCGCCACTGGCCACTAGTGATGTGAACACACAACAACTCCAATTGTCCGAGTTATCGACCTCGTTAAAAGATCCGCCATTCCCAAAATCAAATGAAAATCATTTAGAGAAGATAACCCAATTACAAAGATTTAAATGTAACGATTGGTATGCAATTCGTTTTTCGGAGGCTCAGAAAAAGTACGTCACTACTCCGGGTTTTATAGAGCTAAATGTAAACGATGAATTGAGACGTTTCAATGCGTCCGGGACCAATAAAGACCGCTTGTATCTGATAGAGAGAACTTTTGCAGCATTATCTAATGCTATACTAACTCAGGAAGATGAATTGCGCACAACTTTGCAGAACCTAGTAGATTGGTCAAATGATAAAAATACAAAACTTTCGCCGAGTTCTCTTTTCGATAAAATTGAACAATCGTTCGGTAAAGATTCTAACTATGCAAAAGTGACTGACGATATTTTGCAAATTGCATGTGACTGACTGCATCAGCACGCGTAGGGAATCTTTAATTAAGAAAATTCCGGAGGAGTATCACTGTGGAGCATTACAAAAAATTCCACCGAGCGCAGAAAATTTATTTGACGGAGAAATGCTTGCAGCCTACCTTCAAAAAATTGGGGGGGGGCCGAAAAACTAATAGCTTGCTTCCAGCCAACTGCATCAACGGCCGCAGCTACTAATCAGAAACGTGCATACGATAATAGGAGGTGGATCGAACCGAAACCATCGACAAGCAAGCAGGCGACTGATAACTTTTTTCGAAGAAATACTTCTGGCTCCAAAGGTCAGACTACTAGACAAGTACAAAGGTCAGGCGAAGTCATCGGACAACAAGTCGTTCAACGCCAAAAACAAACACCAATACTCATCAAGAGGTAAAAAATCCAATTCTCACTCATCAAAATACAGAAACAATCGCTCATGACTCGCAAGCATTTCGAGGCGGCTGTTTAAAGCAATACATGCATGTTTGGGAGAATCTGGCCCCACCATATTTGCAAACTTCTCAGAGGAGTACGTATTCCGTTCGTGATGAAGCCGCCCCTGATATATCCGAATCAAGCTGTTATAAAAAATTACCAGACAAAGAAGAGTCATCGTATGACACAACTTCTAAAAATATGTTGGACACACATGTTCTAGAAAAAGCCGAGGTCAATCCCAGCTATCTATCAACTTTTTTCCTAGTTCCAAAAGCAGACGGATCGTTTCGCCCTATCTTCAACTTGAAACGATTAAACCATTTTGTCAAACTAAAGGGTTTTCAGCTTTTCAGTCATTTCCGAATGCCAAGTTTTTTGCAGAGCGAAGATTGGATGGTGAAGGTAGATCTGAGCCAGGCATATTTTCACCTGCCTGTAGCCAAGGAGCACCGACGATTTCTGAGGCTCAGCTACAAAGGCCACCTTCTCCAAATGACGTGTCTGCCTTTCGGACTTTCATCAGCACCACGAACGTTTTCCTCCCTGACGAACTGGGTAGCCGAGTACCTGAGGAGCCGAGATATAAGGTGCGTAGTATACCTGGACGATTTTATGTTGGTGAACCAGTCCTTTCGAGTTTTACGCGAGCACATTGCATTTATAGTAAACCTAATGAGACAACTCGGTTGGACTATCAACATGGACAAGTCTGTACTGGTTCCGACACAACGCTTAGAATTTCTGGGCGTCACGTGGGACACCAAACTCAACACGAAGTCCCTGTCGGAATCGAAGTGCCTAACGCTACGCAGGGCACTTCTCAGTCAGACGGCCAAAGGCAGTTGGTCCCTCAGACAGGCCCAATCCCTTCTGGGGAGACTCAACTTTGCCTCGTTTGTAGTACGCAGGGGGCGCTTACATTGTCGAACCCTGCAACTTCACACTCGTCACCTTCCCAAGGACCACCCCTACAAACAAGTGAAATTACCAGAACCTGTCTTCGCCGAAATGAATTGGTGGTTAAGCAGCCCAGGGCTCACTGCCTATACATACAGGCCCGATCTCACACTTGCTTACAACGGATGCATCAGACTACGGCTGGGGAGCCCAACTAGACGACACGAAAATGTCAGGTCAGTGGACAAAGCGACAACAGTCGTGGCATGTCAATCTCAAAGAGCTGTTTGCAGTTTATGCAGCGATCCAACAAGAGAACAATCAGTTACTGAATGCTCACATTCTATTACAAACAGACAACCGCACAGTGGTAGCTTATATAAACAAAGAAGGTGTAACGAAGTCTAAGAAACTTCTGGATCTCACGCGCCAGCTATTGAAGGTAATGGATCAACAAGGCTTGTCCAGAATGGCATCTGTTGCCCCCAGCGACGAACAAAATTTTCCAGATGTGGGGCACACCGCTAGTAGACCTATTTGCGTCGGTAACAGCTCGCGTTGTAATGAGGTACGTGTCACTGAACACGCCGGATTCGAAGGCACTATATCACAACGCGTTCCTTCGCCAGTGGGATTACGAACTAGCGTGGGTATTTCCTCCACCGAACTTGATACCCCAGGTATTGTCTCAGCTGAACACAGCGAAAGGTCAGTACATCTTGATCGCTCCAAAGTGGAAGATGGTATTTTGGCGAGCAGACCTACAAGCCCGGGTTATTCGAGGCCCTTACCGCATCCCACATCTTCCGGAGGACAGACAAAATCAAAGATTGGTCAGTAGAAGAAAAATCTCTGCTATTTTCAAGTTGGCGGCCATCTACTATAAGCACTTACGTACCTGCATGGAATAAATGGAAAGCATGGTGTGTCTCTAACAATGCTTCTTACAAAAATCCGTACCCAGAACAAGTAGCTCGTTACTTGGCATATCTACACAAAAGCGAAGGTTTAGCCTATCGGACCATATTGGTGCACAAATCTGTAATTGCGACCTTTACTGATTTGTCAGGAAATACTACATTGTCATCTAACTTTCTTATTAAACATATTCTTAAAGCTATTTCAGTTGCAAAGGGTAAGAAAATGAAACCACCTATTTGGAACGCAAAAAGTGTAATACAATATTTGGAAAATAATGCACCAGATGAGAATAGTTTGTACCAAGTATCACGACGTGCCGCTATATTATTGTTGCTAGCGGCAGGGCGACGGGTGCACGACCTCACACTGCTGAACACCAAACCCGACCAATACATAGATGAAGGTGACGCCATTGTCTTGTGGCCTTGTTTTGGATCGAAGACAGACGACATTAATTACAGACAATCTGGATGGAGAGTCAAAGCACATCCGAACAAAAACCTTGACTGTGTATTTTGGATTCGTCAGTTAATCAGCACTTCACAAGATCGTCGGAAACCAGGTACCTTGTCAGAACTTTTTATAACTGCTAGAGGAGATCCTAAGCCAGCATCTAAAACGGTTATCGGTGGTTGGATTAAGTCCGTGCTTAAGGACGCGGGTATAGAAGCCACACCAGGCTCAGTGCGATCTGCTGTAGCGTCTCTCAATTGGCTAGAAAAGTTTCCCATTGATCAAATTCTTGAGAATGGAAATTGGCGGCAAGAACATACTTTTAGAACATATTACCAAAAAGTGATTTCAGATCATGCAGTTAGCAATGATAATTCAATTTCTTTATCTAATTTCTTTCAACCAATTCGATAATGATTCCTTACATGATCTTTGTTTATGATTATTATGATTTATTGTGATATGAGAAATAAATAAATATTACTTTAGTTATATTTATTTTTATGTTTTCAATACATTACACATTATAGCATCAACATGATTATATAAATTATGGGCATACCAGGAGATAACAAACACATCACTCAAGATGGATTCCGGATATCGGCTCGGAACAAATAATAGAGAGTTTTAACTAACAATAAAACTTACCTATTATTTTTCCAACGATATCCGGAATCTAGGTAATGCCTACCTGGTACATCATGAGTAAGTATAATGAAGCAAAAGAGCGCCCTATGGGTCGTCGCAAACTTGCCACAATCGTAACCGACAAAATGCGTCGACCAATCACGGCGCACCGGAAGTCGAAGAGAGGAAGTTGCTACGATAAAAACGTGAAAAAGACAGGTGCTTGACTCAAGATGGATTCCGGATATCGTTGGAAAAATAATAGGTAAGTTTTATTGTTAGTTAAAACTCTCTATTAAAAGTTTGCTGGAAGAAAACTTTTGTTAGGCGAGCTTGTCCTACATCTCTTTTTTGTAAGTTTTGTTTTCTGTATTCCATTTGTATGCAATTCATACTAGTATAATAAATTCTAAAGTAACTCTCTCTCTGTCTGTCTATTTGTTACGTTTTCACAACTAAACGGCTGAACTGATTTCAATTAAATTTGGTATATAGATAGTTTATGACCAGGATTGAGATATAGGCTACTTTTTAACCAACTATGCAGAAGGAGGATAGTGTATTTATTGACAAACCACGCGTCCGAGGCCGCCGGCAGAAAAATCAAATATCAACATTACAGTGTCTGTAAGTGTGTCTTATCCCACCAACAAGTTTACAAATACTGTAGACAATGCGGAGCAGATCGCACTCACCCTGATGAAGGTTCACGCATTGAACCAAAACATTGTTAAATGTACTTGTCATTTCATTTTGGATAACCTACTGTATTTTACACTAGCTGACTCATCCTGGTAAATTCAATATAGCCTTTAGCACTCAGGGATAATGTTGCTTCCTATTAATAAGAGAACTTTCAGAATCAAAGCAGTAGTTCTGGAGATTAACATCCAAATAAACAAACAATTTGCCTCTTTATAATATTAGTATAGATTTAATTGTTACAAGCATAGATACCTGTAGATCTTGGTTGGGAGTTTGAAGATGGCTGTGAATCAGTAGGCGGATCATCATCATCTGTAACAAATGCAACCAATAAACTGATTATGCATGGAACAGCCCTAAACAAGAAACAAAATGAAGTGAAGTGATAGCAGATTGAAGTGAAATACATTAAATCAACAATTACAAGTGCTTACCTACCTGATTTTAACAAATAAGCACTAAACACATTCGACCCCTCCTCACTTCCTCTATGCTCTATTGCCATACCACCATACATTCTACCATAGATACCACCACCAGGGTCATCGGTATTATACATGTGCCATGGTGAACCCACGTAGCGGTTTTGAGGCATAAGGTATGTGGTTGTGACATAAAATAGCATTTTTCTCAACAATGAGATACTTTCAGGAGCTCCTATATGCCCTATATTTTTTGTGAGTTACAATAGTATAAATAATACAATTTGTGCATTTTACACACGAAAACTGCGTAGTTTAGAAAAATGGGTAGGTCAAGACATTGGTCTGCAACCTTTTTAAAAAATGTTTCTAGTAAGTATGGGATGCATTTGAATTTACTAAATAATTGAATTGGCAGCAAGATTAAATTTTAAAAAATCCACTTTTCGTAATTTGTATCTCACTAGCACCGTGATCCTATAGATCTACTTTTGTTTTTAAACTACCTTGAACTATTTGTTATTTTTAAAATACCTTGACCCACGCTGTAGGTTCGTGGTATAACAGAAGAAACTAACACACAATAAAATTTATAAACTACCTCATCTAAATGTTTGCTACTTCTGAAAGATGACCCACAACATGGGTCCTTGGCATGGAAGAAGTTAAAATTATATTCAAATATAAACATTTTAAAACTAAAAACCAACCCTTGTAATACGACAACGCCTGTTGAAATAATCAACTCATTTATTTTCATATTACACTATGGCATATTGGGAAAGAAAAAACTAGTAAAAAAATTAACTCGCCTCGTGGGCTCCACGCTATGCGAATGTGACAGAGTTGAGCCCACATCGTGGGTCACTGGCGACTAATGTATTAACTATGGGTAGGAGGATAAATCAATCGAACAAAAGTAATTAGTCCCCACAGATGGCCAGAAGAGGACCAGACATTTCAGACCATCCGATGACATGGTGCTGGATGCTGGATCCAGATTCTGGCAGGTCTAAAGATAATGATGACCAAGATGTAATAAGTAATATATGAATAGATAATTACCATTTGTACTACATACTATACTGAACGGGTGGCTATTATATATAGCAGTACATCAGCCTAATTGACAGAATTCGCAAGTCCATATGGGCAAATTTTACATGAGCAACAAAAAACTGATTTTCTCACAAAGTTTGAGATTTTTTTTTGGGTTACTCTTACTTTAAGGTAAAAAATACCCTCATTTTATACCTAAAGTACGAGTAACTCAATACAAATCTGTCAAACTGTGAAGTAATCAGTTTTTAAAGCTCCTGTAAAATTTACCCATATACCTAGACTTACGAATTCTGATAATTAGGCCGACGTTTAGTTTCTTTCTTCTATGATGAGTACCTAAAGTAGGGTAAGATGTATACAGTCATGTTAGTGCAGCATGTATGTATGGTATGTACCACCAAAATTATCAGATCACATTAATAATGGGGTAGAAGAAATTGCCAACTTCAAAGGTCTAGTCGATTTTTTTTATTACAAATTGGATGTACTTAATTGCAATTTGTCATTGCACTTACCCGAGCTCCAAGGGTATTCTGGGATACCCAGATTCCTGAGGAGATCTTTTCGACTACTCATGTTTAAAAAACGTTATTAAACACAAGAATAATTGCGAGCAAGTTTTTGAGTCGCAGTTAGACAAATCACAAAAAGAAAGACCAACTACTCAACTCAAAAAATGCAATCGAAAATATTTTGGTTGGTGAAACAAACTGATGACATTGTCATCTGTTTGTGTCATGTGTCATTTTACTAAAACTAGGACTGTTGATAAAACATCGATATATCGAATTATCGTTTAGGAATATCGATATTGAATACTTTTATGGACGTTATATCGATAGTTCGATATCGAAATATATGTATAGATATTGATGGTCGATATTTTTATATAAGTTTTTATTTTTCATTTTTTCTCGCCACTTAAGTATCTGTAGTTCTGCTTATATTCAAGGTTTTACTTCTGTCGGCACTCCCGGAATGCCCAGAGTGCCACTTTTTTTATTGCGCGAAACGCGACACGTCCCTGGGTAGTACAAACATCCGCAAAAGCTTTTCGTTAGTTAGGCTCAACTCACACCGAAAGAGCGTCGAAGCGGAGCGCAGTTTCAGTGTCATATGAATTTTAACTTTATTTTCATTACTATTACTCGTGCGCGATAACTTGGGACCTGCTAGGAATGCGACTCCCCGGCCGCTTCCCCTGCACAACCCCGATGGCGCCCGTATTGTACTGTTCGCATCACTATTTTTTACTAGGGTTTTTAGTCTCGTACTGGCCTACGTCACGTAACGACGCGCTCTGGAATTCTTTTAGTTTTCGTTTGTGTTATTGTTTTGTTGTCTGGAAAAAAAGAAGTGAACCATGTGGACAGGCTTCGACAAAAGTATTGGGACGATGACCTCTTACAAGAGACGAATGAATCGCAATTAATTGTAAATTTATCGGATACCTCTTCGTCAAGTGATTATAGTGAGACTGAGGCGAAGAACAACCTCTAGAAGGCATAAATCCACTAAGTAGTGACGAAGATGAGATAATGTAAAAAATAGATAAAATAAATATATTAACTTAAACATTGTATTTTTATTTTATTCAAATAGTGTAAAAAGATTAGATAAAAAGCAGCGTCCTCCCTGAGTAACATAAAAATGTGTAATTATGTTAAAAAAACAAAGACGAAGCCGCGGGCGGCTGCTTGTTATGTTCGCTTTTTTGCGGGCGGTACAAACACGTCAATATCACGTCACCGCGCTCAGGTCCCAACTTATCGCGCACGGGTAATAAGTATAACACTGTTACGCCGAGGCTGTTACAGAATAAGTAATAGTCGGCTTTTCTCGAAGTTATACCTACTGTGTCACAGAATAGGTAATACTTAGTATGGAATATACCTACATACCACGTTTTTACCTACCGTTGCACAGAATAATAAATAGTAGACGTGTGGAATGCCTTTCTAGTTGCTATCGGAACGTTCTCGAACGTTCTAAAAATTTTCTATACTAGAAAAAACATAGCTTGATCTTTGGGACAGCTGTCAGTAAAATCGCGCCTATGAAGTTCTGAATTTAACAGTACGGACAAACGTACCAGTCAATGTCAGACTTTATGGGCATGCTGAGCTAATTATAGTGATGAGCGATGAATCATCGTGACCACAGACTATAAACTATCGATATTTTGTATAAAACTTAATTCAAAATTAATTTATCATATATTTATAAAAAATAACATTATTGAATATTTAAAAACAATAACATTATTTACAATAGTGAGTAAATAAAATATAAATTCTAACCTACTCGTAACATTCCTTCCGACAACTTTGGGGTTCGAGAGAAGTTTGGCTGCGGCGTGTCTTCTTCCGCAAGATGGCGCCAACACGCCGCCATCTTGTTTGACATGACCCATTCTCCTCAGTACGAGTGCTAACGCCTTGTATATGCCCCGTGTTTTTCATTCTCATCACTTTGTTTTTGTTACTATTGCTGTTAATTTGTTAAGTTTATTAATTAATGTTAGTTTCTTTGTTGCTATTGTTTGTTTTCATTGTTTGTTGGCATAATGCCAAAGAGAATTAAGAAAACTTTTTTGAACAGTCAAAGTCGTGAGTTTGTGATTCGCTTGCGTGAATATTTTGAGCAAGAAAACCAAAATGGTGGACCGCTATTACCCATGGCAAAAGTTTGTGACAGAGTTGCAGATGCTCTTGGCATTGGACGTGCGACAGTAATTCGCATCAGTAAAGAAAAATATGGCGCATCTTCAACCGCATTATTGACTAAAGACGAGGAAAAAAAGCTTTCAACGCCAAATAAAAAAAGAAGAAAGGCTGCTCCTGTCACAAAAATTGACGACTTTGACGCCGCTGCGATTCGCAACCATGCATATGATTATTATACACGGGGCATATTACCTATATTAAAAAAACTGGCGGCGTCCCTAATAGACGCAGATTTGTTTAAAGGAAGCTTGCCGTCATTATCGAAGATTTTGAAAAATATTGGATTTTCCTTCAAAAAAAGTGACAAAAGAAAAATTATAATGGAACGAACCGAGATTGCTCTTGCACGAGTGAATTTTCTCCGGAAAGTCAAAAAAATTACATATTGGGATAAAGTAGTCTTTCTAGACGAGATATGGCTAAACGAGGCACTATGACGAGACGGCCAATCATACCGTATCCAAAGCTTGGACCGATGATACGGGACAATCGACCACCAAAGTACCCGAAGGCAAAGGTCAAAGATTAATAATAACTCATGCTGGGACGTCATCTGGTTTTGTGCCTAATTGCCTATTGGCGATCAAATCTACGAAGACCAATGAATACCATGAAGAAATGAATTTTGAAAAATTTTACGAGTGGTTTTTAAAATTATTAGATAATTTGAAGGAGCCACATTGTATAATTATGGATAACGCCCCATATCACTCGGTCCAAAATCACAAACCACCAACTTCGGCAAACAGGAAGTTATAAATAATTGCATGGCTTCAAGAAAAATGAATAGAGGCCAATGAAAGAATGCTTAAAAACGAATTATTGAGACTCGTTGGTCTGCACAAACCCAGCACACCAACGTATGTCTTAGATGACATAGCCCAAGAAAAGGGTCATAACGTAATAAGACTGCCTCCATATCACTGCCAGTATAATCAGATCGAGCTTCATCATCATCATCATCATATCAGCCGTAGGACGTCCACTGCTGGACAAAGGCCTCCCTCATTGATCTCCAGGAACTGCGGTTGGAAGCGGCCTGCATCCAACGCCGACCTGCGGTTCTTACCAAGTCGTCTGCCCATCTTGTGGGTGGACGTCCTACGCTGCGCTTGCCGATCCGTGGCCTCCACTCGACAACCTTTCTGCCCCATCGGCCATCTGTTCTGCGCGCTATATGGCCTGCCCATTGCCACTTCAACGTGCTAATCCGTCGGGCTATGTCGGTGACTTGAGTTCTCCTACGTATCTCCTCATTTCTGATTCGATCCCGTAGAGAAACCCCGAGCATAGCCCTCTCCATAGCTCGTTGAGCGACTCTGAGCTTATTCATAAGGCCAATAGTGAAGGACCACGTCTCGGTTCCATATGTCATCACTGGTAACACACACTGATTGTAGACTTTCGTCTTAAGGCACTGAGGTATGTTGGACGACAAGACGTTGCGAAGTTTCCCAAACGCTGCCCATCCGAGTTGGATTCGACGATTGACCTCTTTCTCGAAGTTGGACCTACCTAATTGGACTGTTTGTCCTAGGTATACATACGCGTCGACAACTTCAAGAGCCGAGTTCTCAACCATAACTGGGGCAGGGACGACATGAACATTTGACATGATTTTCGTCTTGTCCATGTTCATTTTAAGTCCTACCCGTTGGGAGACTCGATTGAGGCCTTCGAGCATCGTGCTGAGCTCTTCCATCGACTTTGCCATGACCACAATATCGTCGGCAAACCGAAGGTGAGTGATGTATTCGCCGTTAATATTGATGCCCAGTCCTTTCCATTCCAGAAGCTTGAAGGCATCTTCCAATGCGGTCGTAAACAGTTTCGGAGAAATGACATCTCCCTGTCTTACGCCTCTTTTTAAGGGAATCGCCTTCGAGCTCTGTTCATGTACTCGGACTGACATAGTGGCGTTTTTATACAAACACTTCAACACTTCGATGTACCGATAGTCAATACGGCATCGTTGGAGAGACTCAAGCGCTGCCCATGTTTCGATCGAATCGAAGGCTTTCTCATAGTCCACAAACACGAGACATAGCGGCAAGTTATACTCTTCGGTCTTCTGTATGACTTGCCGCAGCGTATGTATGTGGTCTATGGTACTGTAGCCTTTACGGAACCCGGCTTGTTCGGGAGGCTGGAAGTCATCAAACCTGCGTTCGAGACGGTTCGCGATTACCCTCGAAAACAGCTTATAAACATGGCTCAAAAGCGAGATGGGTCTGTAATTCTTAAGCAAGGTGTTGTCACCTTTCTTGAAGAACAGAACCACCACGCCCCCGTTCCATGCTTTTGGCGTCGTACCTTCAAGCAAGGCGGAATTAAAAAGCTTCTGAAGGACTTTAAGTACCGGTGATCCACCCGCTTTCAGAAGCTCTGAAGTGATTCCGTCCTCACCCGGCGCCTTGTCGTTCTTAAGCTGCTTTAAGGCCATCCTGATCTCATATAGGCTGATGTCCGGAATATCTTCGGTATAATGTCGGGTCAGTTTGGCTCTTGGGTCGTTGGCCGCACTGCAAACAGGTTTAGTGACCGAATCGTAGAGCCGTCCATAGAACCTTTCGACTTCCCTTAACACTTCCGCTTTACTTGACGTTATGCTGCCATCTTCCCTCTTCAGCTTCGTCATGCGGCTCTGCCCAATAGAATTATCTCTCGCGAACACTTTGGAGCCTTTATTCCGCTCTATCGTATCTTTAATACGAGATGTATTAAAGGTACGAATATCGTGCCGCAAGGATTTCCAAATCTTTCTATTGAGCTGCCTATGTGACTGAGCATCATCGGGAGACTGCAGTTGCAAAGAACGTCGTTCAGCCATGAGGTTAAGGGTGTCATCAGAGAGTTTCTGAGGTCTATTGGTACGGGGGGTCTTAAAGAACTGGGACCCCACCGTATGGACGGTTTCTACGAACCTGTTATTGATCTCGTCCACTGATGCATCTACTTCTAGACAGTCAAAGCGATTTGCAAGTTCGAGTTGAAAGCTCTCGAGGTTTTGGATATGTGCGCGAGTGGGTCGGAGCGTAGATTTCATCAAACGGGACCTTTCAAGTTTAACGTTCATATTCAATGTGGCTCTAACAATTCGGTGATCACTGCCGGTTTTCACCCTGTGAATCACAGAGACATCATTGAATATCCGTTTCTTGTTGGTCAAGATGAAATCAATCTCATTTCTCGTGGAACCGTTGGGACTCATCCAGGTCCATTTCCTGTGAGGCGGCTTCTGGAAAAAAGAATTCATCATAAAGATGTCCTCTGGGGTTCCGTTGCCCATATCCAAATTGCCCCACTCTCAACTCATCATCGCTTCTCATGCCTAGCTTTGCATTGAAGTCCCCCATACAACAATAAAGTGAGTTTTGTTCGTATGTATGGCTCTACTGATGTCCTCATACATAGACTCTACTTCTTCATCTGGGTGTGAAGAGGTCGGCGCATATACCTGAACGACCTTCAGCGAATATCGCTTAGATATTCTGAGTGTCAGGTACGCGACCCTGCTCGACACACTGTCGATGGTGATAATGTTGTTGATGAGTGACTTGTGAACGAGAAACCCAACACCATCTTGGGACTGTTGGTCGCCCTCCCGGTAGTATAGTAGATTACCAGACTTAAGGGATATCGTGTCCTCGCCCTCTCTACGGACTTCTGATAACCCCAAAATGCCCCAGTGTAATCTACTAATTTCTTCTTCCAGCTCAACAATCTTTTCGTCTGTCCTCAAAGTGCGGATGTTGTGTGTTACCAGGGCCAGTGGTCGTCGTAGGGTTTGGTAGCCGATCGTCTCCCGGGGATTCTTAGCACCCCTGGCCCCGTCGTTACCGTGACTGCTACCGTAGCCAGGATTAGCGGGGCCGCCGGGGACTCGGGGCCTGGTTTTATGTTGTAAATCCATGAGGGGTTGTTGCCATACTCGCCACGCTTGGCAGGCGGGTTGGCGAGCGCAGTATAGGTGTTGAAACACGAAAAGACGCTGCTGCCCATCTTTCGGAGGTATCCCTTAGCAGACTCCTACTGCATCCACGGGCAAGAGCGGAGGGGCAACATTCTATTGCCGGCGCCCCACGGCATCGAAGATCGAGCTTATCTGGGCCCAAGTAAAAGGTTTGTTTGCTCGAATTTCAGTAAGACAGATTCTTTATGTATTAACTCCTGTATAATTTATGATATTAAAATATGTTTTTCTTTCAAGGTTACGCTGCTAGACATAACACAACACCGCCTTTCACGGCAAATAAAATGTTGCAGTTACTAAACACTGCGGTTGAAAATGTATCTGTAGAAGATTGGAAAAAGGTAGTAACATAATGCAGAAAATTATTGGAAGAAGATTGGGAGCGGGACGTTCGATTTGATAATATTTGCGAACAAGAGTTCATTATAAATTTACAAGATTGCTATAGCGATTCTGAAAGTGATTCGGATATTGATTTGGGGTGTACTCCTTTGGAATAAATAAATGTATGTATTAAAATATTCGTTTCATTTTATTACCCAAATCATAATATAATCCAATATAAGTAGTGAAGCGGTAGTGAACACGACTGCTGCGCAGGAGGTCGCGGGTTCGATCCTCGCTCAGTGCAAATATTTGTATGCATGAATATGGGTTTTTGCACTCGTCTAGTCGTGCCTCGGAAAGCACGCTAAGTCGTCGGTCCCGGCTGCCATACGAATATCTAATGGCAGTCGTTACGGGTTGTTGGAGCCCTCAAAAGTCCAACAATTGGTCTTACTGCAAAGCTTCTATCGATAATTACTATCAATATTTTTTTCTGTATCATAACAACCCTAGGAATGTCAGTTTAACAAATGTCGCAGATATCAAGCTATGTTTTTTCAAGTGCAGTAACTATACTTGAAAAAACATAGCTTGATCTCTGGGTAATAAAATGAAACGAATATTTTAATACATACATTTATTTATTCCAAAGGAGTACACCCTAAATCAATATCCGAATCACTTTCAGAATCGCTAGAGCAATCTTGTAAATTTATAATGAACTCTTGTTCGCAAATATTATCAAATCGAACGTCCCGCTCCCAATCTTCTTCCATTAATTTTCTGCATTTGGTAACTACCTTTTTCCAATCTTCTACAGATACATTTTCAACCGCAGTGTTTAGTAACTTTAACATTTTATTTGCCGTGAAAGGCGGTGTTGTGTTATGTCTAGCAGCGTAACCTTGAAAGAAAAACATATTTTAATATCATTAATTATACAGGAGTTAATACATAAAGAATCGGTCTAACTGAAATTCGAGCAAACAAACCTTTTACTTGGGGCCAGATAAGCTCCATCGGATTATACTGGCAGTGATATGGAGGCAGTCTTATGACGTTATGACCCTTTTCTTGGGCTATGTCATCTAAGACATATGTTGGTGTGTGTGAATCACAAACTCACGACTTTGACTGTTTAAAACAGTTTTCTTCGTTCTCTTTGGCATTATGCCAACAAACAATAACAACAAATAAACTAACAATAATAAATACTCTTAACAAATTAACAGCAATAGTAACAAAAACAAAGTGATGAGAACGGAAAACACGTGGCGTATACAAGGCGTTAGCACTCGTACTGAGGAGAAATCAGGAGAATGGGTCATGTCAAACAAGATGGCGGCGCGTTGGCGCCATCTTGCGGAAGAAGACACGCCGCAGCCAAACTTCTCTCGAACCCCAAAGTTGTCGGAAGGAATGTTACGAGTAGGTTAGAATTTAGATTTTAGTTACTCACTATGGTAAATAATGTTATTTTTTTAAAATATTCAATTATGTTATTTTTTTAAATTAAATGTTAAATTAATTTTGAATTAAGTTTTATACAAAATATCGATAGTTTATAGTCTGTGGTCACGATGATTCATCGTGCATCACTATAATTAGCTCAGAATGGCCATAATGTATGACATTGCCTGCTACGTTTGTCTGTACTGTTAAATTCAGAACTTCATAGGCGCGATTTTACTGACAGCTGTCCCAGAGATCAAGCTATGTTTTTTCTAGTATAATTGTGTGTGGTATAAATAGGGCGTGGAGAGGCCCGAAATAGTCAGTCTTGATTTGGCAATACGTGCGAACATTTCGGTGACTTTTAGTGGTTTATTGTGTAACAGTGGTGTGATTTAGTGTGTTGTGAATTCTTGTGATTAAGATCGTGTATTTATCGTTTTAGTGTTGAATAAAAGTGTTATTTTGGTTAAATTGATTTTCGTTATTTTATCCCAAACCCTCAGCTCATAACAATTTGGTGTCAGGTGTGGGATAAAATAATGCCGGTTCTGCCAAAGGATAACGTGGACGGTGTAAGGACGAGAGGTCAACGACAACAGGAAATAGATGAAAGGCGGTTTGGAGATTCTTCGGTTCAAGAAGCTCGGCAGAGTCATCAGCCGATTCAGATGGAGTCAGCCGCCGCCGAATCATTGGGAGCTTCATCGTCATCATCATCCATGGTTCAAGCTCCTGTGACAGGTGTGTGAAGACCTATTGTGGCAACGCTCCGCCAGTATAAGGAAGAGCAGCGTCGTGAACAGGAAGAGCAGGCTCGGTTGCAGGAAGAACAGCGACGTCAGGATAAGGAAGAGCTGCGTCGTCAATAGGAAGAGCAGCGACGTTGGCAGGAAGAGAAGGCTCGGTTGCAAGAACTGCGATGTCAGGATAAGGAAGAGCAGCGTCGTCAACAAGAAGAGCAGCGACGTTGGCAGGACGAACAGGCTCGGTTGCAGGAGGAACAGCGCCGCCAGGAGAAGGAAGAGCAGGCTGGTTGCAGGAGGAACAGCGCCGCCAGGATAAGGAAGAGCAGCATCGTCAACAAAAAGAGAGCAGGCTCGACTGATGAAAGAATTGTTCGGTTCAGTTGGAAAGGAACTCCAGGTTGTGAAAGAGCAGAAAGAACATCATGAGAGCCGTATTTCTGATATTGAAATTCAGATCGCCAAGGTAAAAAACGCTGGATGTCCTGAAGTCTGGAGACAGCAATGTGGCTCCTATCATTACTACACCTTCAGTACGAGATTTACGTGTATACGCCACCATTTGATGGAAGTTCTTCAAGGTCAGCCTACAAGATTCAGTTTGAGGCTGTTGTCTAGGCCAACGGATGGACGACGGCGCAGGTCATGACGGCTTTAACACTGGTCCTTCGTGATCAAGCACTTACGGTATTGGAGGCTCGTGGAAAGGAGTTCACCTATGAACAGCTGTTGGAGGCGCTGGAGTCACGCTTCGGTGACACACATCTGGAACATGCATTTCGAGCGCAGATAAAGGACCGGAGCCAGCGTAACTCAGAAAGTTTACAGCAGTGGGCCCTCGAGATAGAAAAACTGGTTCGAAAGGCATAACAAACCTCTGCAGCTCCCCCTGACGGTTACTTGATCCAGGCATTCGTTGACGGAATACGTGATTTGGAGGTGAGAGCTGCTGTAAGGCTTGGACATCATGTTGCTTTGAAAAATGCCTTGGCTCATGCGTTGGAGGTAGAGGCTGTGCGTCAGGACTACCGAGCTCACCACATCAGAGAAGTAAGGGACTCTTATACTGCTTACAGTCGTCCAAAATTTCGTGCTAAATGCTACGAGTGTGGAGAGAATGGGCATCTGAGGTCCAATTGCACAAAATGAGAAGAGGTTTTGCAAGGAAGCCCCGTCCACCAAACGCAGCAACGAGTAAACGTCAGAACTACGAGGCGAGTGCTGGCTGGTATTGAGAAAGCCCCAAGAATGACGATCTCACAAGTTCATGATGGAAATAGTCTCTCAATTAAAGACCATCGAAGGGAAGAATCTTCCGGGAGCGCGGGGGCGTTGTCACGAAGACCTTGCCCTGAAAACGTTAAAGATTATGCTAAACGAGAGCCCAAGGAAGCGGTGCCTATCAGACTGTTGAGAAGTTTGAGAACGGATCTAAGTGACGGATGGAAGGCAACTTTGCAGCAGGCACAAAAGGACGACAAAGACCTTAAACCAATCATTGAAAGGATCACAGCGGGTACCACTAAGCCTTTGTGGAGTAACGTTGCTGATATGAGCACAACAACAAAGAGTTATTGGGCACAGTGGGACAGTCTGGTTATCCACAACGGTGTGTTGTGTCGTAAATGGAAAAACGCTCGTGGACTCGGACAAATGGTGGTTCCCAAAGCCAAGGTCCCTGCCGTGCTACAACTCTACCATTAAGGATATTCGGGAGGATGTTCATATTCACAGAGATTCACAGTGATCAAGGAAGGAATTTTGAATCACAAGTATTTCAGGAGACATGCCGAATAATGGGTACTCATAAAACAAGAACAACTTCGTATCATCCTCAGCTGATGGAATGGTGGAAAGATTAAATCAGACGTTGGAAAGATATCTGGCCAAAGTGGTGGAAAATAAGCAAAACGATTGGGACCAGCACATACAACCGTTATTATTGTCATACAGGAGTGGGCAGGCGCCACTCCTGCATTAGCAAATTTTGGAAGAGAACTGCGGTTGCCTGCAGACCTTATAGCTGGCATTCCCCCAGATTCTCCGCGTACCATCACAGATTATGCTAATGATCTGCGCAATAAAATGAACGACATCAATGAACACGCCCGACTAACTGGTCAACAAATGTCCGAGAAAATTAAGACCCGTTTTGCCCGAAATTCGAACAACTTGGGATTTGATGAAGGATCGCAGGTCTGGTTGCACAATCCGATGCGGGTAAAAAGGAAAATCTCCTAAATTACAAGCAAAATGGGATGTGTGTTGTGTGTTGACCAGGATTAATGACGTCACATACCGAATTCAGAAAGGGTACGCGAGGTGCGCCTAAAATTGTTTATGTTTATCGACTGGCGCGATATTACGGGGCTAACAATGCTCGGGACGAGCATGTTTAAGGAGGGGGCAGTGTTACGCCGAGGCTGTTACAGAATAAGTAATAGTCGGCTATTCTCGACGTTATACCTACTGTGTCACAGAATAGGTAATATTTGGTATGGAATATACCTACATACCTCGTTTTTACCTACCGTTTCACAGAATCATAAATAGTAGACGTGTGGAATGCCTTTCTAGTTGCTATCGGAATGTTCTCGAACGTTCTAATAATTTTCTAGTAACTGTGTGTGGTATAAATAGGGCGTGGAGAGGTCCGAAATAGTCAGTCTTGAATTGGCGATACGTGCGAACATTTCGGTGACTTTTAGTGGTTTATTGTGTAACAGTGGTGTGATTTAGTGTGTTGTGATTCCTTGTGATTAAGATCGTGTATTTATCGTTTTATTGTTGAATAAAAGTGTTATTTTGGTTATATTGATTTTCGTTATTTTATCCCGAACCCTCAGCTCGTAACAATACTTATTATCGCATGAGAAACTCGAACGAATCGAGCGGATGTCCGCGGCGCCGCGGGAATTCCGGCGAATTCCATAAACGGAGCCACGCATCTGCGCGAGAAGTCGCGGGAAGTCCCGAGAATGCTCGAGCAGTAGCGAGCGGCCGCTGGCAATATCCCGCCCCTCACACCCGCTCCCCGAGCGCGTCTGTTGCGCGCGAGCATTCGCATTCATTTTTTGCAGGTCAACGAATACAAAAGTGATGGAAATGGATGAAGAAAAGCTTATTTATTTGGTGCAAATAATTAATCACACATAAGTGCAATAATAATTAAATTCTATTTACATTAAAAAGTAACTTGTGTTTAAGCAGTGAAAATGGGTAAAATACCCATTTTCACTGATAAAACACAAGTTTCCTCGAGTTTTGTTGAAAGTGAACTGCGCATAGGAGAGCAACCCGTGAATTCATCGTGGGCGGGTTCGTGAAGGCGCGCGGAGTCCCGCGACTTCTCGAGCAGTCGCGGGAACCCGCGCGCCTTCTCTACCGAGCGGGTCGCTGCCCTTCGCCGCTCTTTCGGTGTGAGTTCACCCTTAGTCTATATGTCACGTCTTGACATTATGGTGGAAGTTAGTATTCGTTTTTTTCCCTGTGTGAGGCTGTGAACATCATCATAGTTCATCTTAATATCTTTGTGGATCTGAAGGTCCTTGCTTATGCTCATTGCCCTGTCATCAACTCTTAGAGTAACTACTTCCAGGTCGTTGGGTTGTCATGCTGTGTCAAATCTTAAAAATAAAACATAATCGGAAGAAAAAATATCCTATCCCAGATTATGATATGGTGGTATAGTCTAGTGCTTTGCACCGGAGACAAAATTTATCTCCGGTTTTTTAGATCTGGAGATATAGAAAAACCGGAGAATCTCCGGACAAATGTCATTTTTGTGTCCATTTATTTTTATGGTTATAAATTTGCGCTGTCATTCATTAACAAGGTGGACCGACGATCTAGTAAGAATCACGGGGAGCCGTTGGGCGCAAACGGCTACCAACCGCTCGTTGTGGCGATCTAAGGGGGAGGCCTATGTTCAGCAGTGGACGTCTCCCGGCTGATGATGATGATGATTCATTAACATTAACTGAGAACACTAATGACATTATAATATTTTTTATCATTAATTATGTAAAATTATAATTAATTTGAACATTATTATTATTTCTTATAACATTATTATAATGAAAAAATAATGCGAGTCACTTGTAGAAAACTTAGTAGAAGTGATCTGCAAGGAAAGACATTTTTTTTCGTTGTCTATGACTGCAAGTTAACGAAATAAAAGAGACAAACATTGAGAAATGTTTGACATGTAATATTTAAAAAATTGAACTAAAATTAAATTAAAACTCTTACCTATTTACTTAAACAGATTTTAATATCAACATAATTAAAACTTAAAAGAAATAGTAACATAGGAACATCAACATAATTAAAACTTAAAAGAACATAGGAACACAAGAACATAGGAACACGAGTATTTGTGAGCTTTAAAAAAAAATTTAGTAAAAAAGAACATACAAAATAAATTATTAAACTGAGTCTTTAAATTTTTTACTCAAGCAACCACTGATTTTGGTTCAAAAAGCACAGCATTTCCACTGCTTCGGGCATTAGCGAGCTGCGCCTATCGTTTATTTATTATGTTACCTGTTGCCGAGAACACTCTCTCAGAACTAGTCGATTTTTATTTTTTTATATATAATCAGTTTTATACATAAAAAAATAAAAATCGACTAGTTACCTCAAATATTTATCTTTGTTTTATTTCTTTTATTGATTAAGTATTAAATTATTTATTTTTGGAAAAGTACCCCTCGAGGCTTCTTACCAGCTTACTCCCAAAGTCAAGCGTGCGTATAGAAGTTTTACTTCAAATCTCTCCATCATCCATCTTACTCAGAGTTGGGTACCCCCAGGATTTGAAATATTATTGAGGTGAACGTAGCGACAGTTGTGAGGCTGCTGTGACGCTTGTAAGGACTGACACTTGACAGTGATAGTCAAAGACAGACAGACGGTTGTTTTGGCGTTGTTTGGTGACATGCTTGCTTTGTTTGATGTTTCGCGCGCGCCGTTTCGGTTCGGAGTCGGCACACGGTTTTCTCAGGTTTTAATTATTAAACTGATTTTTGCAGTGATTGATTTTAGTTATATAACATTCGTACTAACGAACGATGGCAGACTTACCGTATCAAGCGGAATATGCTAAATCTGGACGGGCTTCGTGTAAAGGCTGTAAAGAGAAAATAGATCAAGGGTCTTTGCGTATTGCAGTTATGGTGCAGGTTAGTGGAAAACTACTATTCACGTACCTCCTTACCAGCTCAACTGTATTAACAAATCACATCCTGTGAGCATATTGGCCCATCCACCCTATGTATAACTTTGATAAATCACTAAAAGAGTGAGTGTGGCCTGACGAAAAATTACTTTTCAGTCTGCATTCCACGATGGGAAACAGCCTAACTGGCATCACGAGGAGTGTTTCTTCAAGCGACAGAGACCCACCACTGTAACAGACATCTCCAACTTCAATAGGCTTAAGCACAATGACCAACTTAGGGTCAAGGAAGCTATTGGTAAGCTCTGGTGTTTTGTATTTAGACATAGACATAGACAGACATTTATTTGCTACCATAGCACACACAAATTCACACAATATAATCAAAAGGTATAACATCAAAGAGAAAGCACAAGAGAACACAGAAAATACAACAAACATAGAAACAATAGAATGAAATAATAAATTTACAATGTAGTCAGGGAAAAATTAAAAAGAGGCAAGTAGGTGTGTATGTGCTACTGCAGCAAATGGGTTCCAGCTCAGCATTGTGCCTCGCCACCGATCGACAGCTCGGCGCTGTTATTCTGCAGAAACCTTTTTTAGGCAAGTCATTAGAACTCGTAAGAACGAATGTGTTTGCATACAATTATGATAGGCTTAATTAGATAGTTATGATAAGTAGATAGAAGAAATAAATATATTATGTAAGGAATAATCACAATAATGTTAAGAAATGTTAGAGTGTAAATTATAAATAATAATACGAATAAATATACTAGAAACTTTACCCACGCGTCAGCAAGTGAACGGCGCTATATAACAATTTGTACCAGACAACCCAATTTTTTGTTTTTCTATTAAATGTTTCCTATAATGTTTTTTAAATGTAAATTTTGATTTTAGTAGCCGTAAAGGTGGTGGTATGTTATTCCAACACTTGGTTGTTATTTAGAGCCCTGATTATTTTTTTTAATTACATTTCATGTTTAGTTGTTACTTACGAGTATCTACTCGGATCGAAAATTTTATAATTAACAGTAGGTACCACCTTGGCAGGATGAGTTAGATTCATATGATAAAGATTGACAGAAAATAGTTCAACAAAGGGGAAGGCACTCCATAAGGGATTGAAGTCATGAGCCTAAGTATAATATGATTTCCTCAGAAAACTACACTGGAATTGTTATGCCTGAGGAAGAGAAGAAGGGAAAAGGCAAAAACACTGCTAAAAAGAGAGCAACTGATAAGGCTGATGCTGCCAGTATTGCAGCATTGAAAGACTTTCGTGTAGAATACTCCAAAAGTAGCCGGGCTACTTGCAAGCACTGTGAAATTAAGATTTGCAAGGTAGGTCATGTTTGTGGTAAAATATATTTTATTCGCAAAGAATAGGGTTCGCTTGCAGGTAACATCTTATTACATTGTTGTATTAGGTTGGGGAAAAAGTTTCTTTGCATTTTTTAAGAAAATTCAAATAATTTTTTAATATAGTTTATTTTCATTTAACTAAAGTATGTAGGTACCATTTTGTTCGATAACTTTTTGCCATCTTGTAGGTAGGGACATAATGCCATTGCTATAGAAATCTTGGGGCTTCTGATCAAAATACCGCGACAAGTAGTTTTGGCAGTCCTCTCGTGATGTTAACCTGACACTGCCTAAAGAATTCTGAAGAGACCGAAACAGGTGGAAATCTGAAGGTGCAAGGTCAGGACTACACAGCAGATGCATTAACACCTCCCAGCCAAACTCTTAATTTTTGCTGAGTGGCTAAAGATGTGTGAGGTCTAGTGTTATCATGATGAAAAACCACACCGCTTCTGTTGATTAATTGCGACCGCTTTCTCTCAACTTCTTGCTTTAGTCTCATCAGTTGTTTGCAGTAGAGTTCAGAATCGATGGTCCTGCCTGGTGGTAACAGCTCATAATGAATAATGCCCTTCCAATCCCACCACACACAGCATCACCTTGTTGCGAGTTAACCTGGGTTTCGCCACAGTCTGTGAAGCTTGACTGACCTTTGACCACGACCTTTTTCGCACGTTCTTGTCGTATGTGATCCACTTTTCATCACCAGTTATCAGCTTCTTCAAAAATGGTTCGGTTTCATTACGTCGTAATAAAGGATCACAAATTAGTACACGGTTCATTAGGTTTCTTTCTGTGAGCTCGTGGGGTATCCAAATATCGAGCTTTTTTGTGTACCCAGTTTTTTTCAAATGCGCCAAAACTGTTTTATGGTCAACTCTCAGTTCTTCAGCTACGTCGTAACTACTGATATGCCGATCTCGCTCCACTTTTTAAAAAATTGCATCAATTATATGTAATAGGGCGACGAGAGCGACGTGCATCTTTGACATCAAAATTTACAGATTGAAAACGCTTAAACCAAATTTGTGCTACTCTCACAGACACTGCACTAGGTCCATAAACATCGCAAATTTTTTCGCGGCTTGCGTTGCATTTTTACCTTTTTTGTAGTAAAATTTTAAAATGTATCGAATTTCTTCATTAGATTCACTCATCTTTACAGTACGAAAAACAAATAAAAATCACACATTTTCCTAATTTGAATTTGGAATTATCTTCTTTAAAATTTAAACTTTGAATGATACCAAAACCAGCTAGATACAAATAGTATAGCCAAAGAGATTTTATTACAAGTTCATATATACTATAATGCGAAAAGACTTTTTCCCCAACCTATTATATACACACTTACACATTGTACTGGATTAAATCCAGTGATATAAAGTAACATTGTATGTGTTTATATAGAATAGAATATTACATAGGTTAATATTGTATTATATTATGTACTATAGAATATTAACCTAGTTTCTCAATCTTTTTTAAATAACAAATATACTAGTGGCTTCTTTAACTGTATTAGGCAACTTATAGCTGTGCTCCTTCAAATGTTATGTTTTTCTTTCCGTATTTAGTCTTGTTTCAACTTGTTTAGATGTACAGAGATTTGTATAAAGTAATGTACTATCCATTGGCCCAATACTTTCCATCAAGTGTACAAATTATCCTTTGAATTCAGTGAGATAATACTTTTGTTTACTGTGGTTATCTGCATTCAGACTTTGACTATGAGCAGGTCAGGCTTGTAGAAGCAGTGATCCTATACGTTGGATCATGTTTCACTGAGTTCCATGTTGTGTTGACTGCTCCACCTCTGGGTAGCTGATTGTTGTTAGCTGTGATGCCAGGTGATTTGGATGTGTGTTCAGTAGTGTTTTAGTTGTTTGAAAATTGTTTTATTTTGTCTACTTCGCTAATATGAAAACTTAGATTAATTTTACAACCTTTCTTTCCGCAGTAAACTTGATTATATAAATGCTATGCACATTGTGTATTTCAGTAGTTTTTATACATCTCCTTTCCATTCCAAAGGACAAGCAGGCGCACGGCTCAGTACCATCCGTACCTAGTTGATATACCACCCATTCACACACACCGTTTTGGTTCTACGTTCTTGATGCGTACAGCTGAGGTATGGAACGCTTTGCCGTCGTCTGTTTTTCCTAGAGAACACAATCCGGGCCTCTTTAGGGAAAGAATGAATAGGTTTCTTCTAGATCTTCGTGCTTCATCTTAGATCACATCATCGCTTACCATCAGGTGAGATTGTGGTCAAACGAAGATCTATTTAGTTTAAAAAAAAAACATTGTTTGTTATTTTAGTTTTTGAACAAATAACTAATATAAGAGGTCACCATTGTTCAGTTGTTAATGAATGATGTGGTTTCAGGATGAGGTCCGTGTGTGCAAGGTGGTATTCGACACTGAGGTTGGCAGCAAGTACGGCGGCCAGCCGCTGTGGCATCACGTTAAATGTTTCAATGCAGAAAGGAGTGCTTTACTCTTCTTTGCTGGTGGAGAAAGTATTCCTGGATTTAACCTTTTGAGCAAAGAGGACCAGGATATGGTTAAAAGTGAAATCAAGTATGTTATTTTTATAAGTACTTATTTTCTTCCATAAATTTCTCCGTACAAGACGTGAGCAAGCGAATATTGGGGCTCAAGTTGGGCAGGACACTTGACCAGACGTAGTGACAACAGGTGGACTAAGGCACTAACAGAGTGGAGGTTGAGAACTGGGCATCGAAATGAGCGGTGAGCTGAGGATGATGATGATGAAATTCCTCTCCATTAGGATGGAGATGAATTTATGGTTGTGTGGGTTAAATCGCTTTAGGCGATAAGATATTGCCACAAACCCAAAGTCCTACTCTGCTACTTTAAAGAGTTGGGATGGCTGGGGTCAGGATAGAAGGGAAGTAATGCACAATACACCCCAATGCGGGACGTCAGTGCAGATCTTATTCCCCCCACCCTAGAATGAGAATTAGATAAGACATTGTTATTTCACGTGCTCAGTCACAATCATTACATCACAGAGCACATTTCGTTGTTTTCAGATCATTAAAATCAGATGAGGTTCCTGTGAAGAAATTAAAAGCGGAACCAAAAGATGAGGCTGAGCTGCAAGAGGATAAAGACAAAGATAAGAAAATAGAGAAACAAAACAAGCTGTTCCACAAACACCGAAACGCTCTGAGAGACTTAAAGAAATCTGATTACGAAGAACTCCTGACGCATAACTCACAAGAAGTGCCCATTGGACGTGATGAGGTAAATATATTTATGGAAGGCTAATGGCGTAGTCACATATATGCCAGAAGACACCGAAGGGCCGCAGGCGTCGATTACTAATATTACCTGCGCCGGCCGGTTCGCGACACTTGTTTTTTTTATATAACAAGCAAATGGCCCACCTGATGTTATTAAAATTATTATTATTTGTAATACACGGGCAGCTCTTAGAGCTGATGCGTGTATATCTTATTTATTGTCAGTGCGCTTTAAATATTTGTCCAGTCTGTTTTTGAAAGCTTTCACTGAGGGGGCACTGATCACTGACTCTGGTAACCGATTCCAAGTGTCCACTACGCGATTGGGTAATATGTGCTCCCTTGGTTTGCTGGTACTTGGCCCGCGTTGCAGCTTCAGTGAGTGTCCTCTCAACCTTGCATTATTGTTCATGGTATATAGTGTTTGTGACAATTCAGGTATGCTGTAGTGGTTGTTTAGAATCTTGTAAGTCTCTATAAGATCTCCGCGCTCTCTACGTTGCTGAAGGGTAGTTAGTCCAAGTTCCTGAAGTCGTTCCTCATATGTAAGTGCTTTGAGACTAGGTACCATTTTCGTTGCTCTTCGTTGTACTCGTTCAATAAGGTTTATGTCCTTTTTGAAGTATGGGCTCCAAACCTGAAATGCATACTCCAACAATGGCCTAAGGTATGTCTTATATAGTTTCAGAAACAATTCCCTGTTAATGTAACTAAAGGCCTTTCTTATAATATACATCACAGAATGTGCTCTTTTCACTATCTCTACAATCTGTACATCCCATTTTAGGTTGTTATGTGGTTACCATATAAAAATTCTAAAGTAAGTCTGTCTCTCTGGCTTCTGTTTATTACATGTTCACGACTGCGGCTGAACGGCTGGACCGATTTCGATGAAATTTGTTAAACAGATTAATTATGACCGGGTTTGGGACATTGACGACCCCCGTAGCGCACTGGGCGAACCACCGGCTGAGACGCAGGAGGTAGTGGGTTCGATTTCCACCGCTGAACAAATTTTTGCATGATGTACAGATATTTGTTCCGGGTCTGGTTTTTTTTCTATATATTATAAGTATACATTTACATAAAAAAAGTATATATAAGTATTCTATCAGTTATCTGGTTCCCATAGAAGCTCTGCTTAGTTTGGGGCTAGATAGCGCTATGTGAAATGTCCAGCAATATTTATTTATTTATTTATAGGCTACTTTTTACCCGACTGCGCAGAAGGAACGTAATGTTTTTATTGACAAACCGTAAAGCTATGTCTCGTGGGTCACGCGCCTTAGGAACTTGCCCTACGATGCATTAGTCTTGCGTTCATCAACTCGAGATATAAGTATAACGCCTCATGTGGTATTTCACTGGCACCAACACCCATATGGTGGTTTTGATTCCTATACAAACAATCAGTGCTCATTTACTAGATAATTTAAAAGTAGACGTTTCAAAACATATGCATATCGAATTAGTTACAACGCCGTCTTAGGCTATGCCGGGGCCCTTGGTCACACAAGAATTTGGGACCTTGTTGGAAAGTAAAGTGAATAAAAAAAAACATTTTTGTGTTATGATCTTATATTTGACGTGGTTTGCGTCGGTGACCGCTAATTGGTGTAGTTTATTAGTTTGATTGTCTAGGTACTTTTTACGTATTATTTATAATTATTAAAATGTTCACTATTTATAAAATTATTAAAAAAACTGTTCTGGTGTCCGATTGAAATTCGCTAAGCAACATAATATAAACAGAGTTGACAGAGGCTGGTTGCTCTCAGGGTTGCCAGAAAGTCGCTAACAACGCCCACATATACTCTATGAACTTGTGTCATAGTTTGTCTTTTACTCTCAGGGTTGCCAGAAAGTCGCTAACAACGCCCACATAGACTCTATGAACTTTTGTCATAGTTTGTCTTTTACTCTCAGGGTTGCCAGATAGTCGCTAACAACGCCCACATATACTCTATGAACTTTTGTCATAGTTTGTCTTTTACTCTCAGGGCTGCCAGAAAGTCGCTAACAACGCCCACATATACTCTTATAACTTTTGTCATAGTTTGTCTTTTACTCTCAGGGTTGCCAGAAAGTCGCTAACAACGCCCACATATACTCTATGAACTTTTGTCATAGATTGTCTTTTACTCTCAGGGTTTTTTTTATGTTATTTGTGGGGAAACAGGCTTACGGCCCACCTGATGGTATGTGGTCACCGTCGCCTATTGACACCGGCAACACCCGGGGTATTGTCGATGCGTTCCCTACACTGAAGAAACCTCTTTATATTTCTCTTGAAGCGTGCCATGTCGTAGTCTAATGGGAAAACCTCAGATGGTAGCTCATTCCACATTTTGCAAGTATGGGGTAGAAAAGATCGCGTGAAGCGTGTAGTGCGCGATACCCAATTGTCGATTATAAGGGTTGCCAGAAAGTCGCTAACAACGCCCACATATACTCTATGAACTTTTGTCATAGTTTGTCTTTTACTCTCAGGGTTGCCAGAAAGTCGCTAACAACGCCCACATATACTCCATGAACTTTTGTCATAGTTTGTCTTTTACTCTCAGGGTTGCCAGAAAGTCGCTAACATCGCCCACATATACCCTATGAACTTTTGTCATAGTTTGTCTTTTAAACTACTCGAAACAAAATAGGGCCCACCCAATAAAATGTAATTTAAATTAAAATAAAAAAAATACGTACAATTTATTTCAAGTTTAATTTTAGAAATAGGTTAACACATTCAGAATCATTAAAAAAACATTACAATGCCTTATTTTTGCCAAAAAAAAATCGTCAAGAAATGCACGTTTTACACATTAACTTAAAACAACACGTTGAAGACACGAGCACATTCTTTTTAAACATGTTCTTAGGGTTGCTTCAATGCCTTATGTTTAGTAACGCGTAGGTCCTCCCCTATTGCGCACACACTTTCTGAGTCGGTTCGGAACACTCTATAAGGTGGATAACGTTTTCATCTGGAATTTGTTCCTAACACACTTTTAAAGCAGTTATCAACTCCTCTCGGCTATGAATTTCAGTGTGGTTGTCTTTAAGGCTTCCTTTCAACTGGTCCCAGATATGCTCGATCGGATTCAGGTCCGGACTCATGGCAGGCCAGGGTAGAACTGCGATACCAGCTTCGGAGATTGCACTTTGGGTCACTCTGGCAGTATGAGGGCGAGCGTTGTCTTGCATCAGAATAAAGTTAGATATGATGATGGTAAGAAGAATATGGGATCACATGAGGTCGGATGACATGTTGAACTAGCTGGCGGCCGTTACATTGCCCTCATCCAAAATCACTAGCTCGGTTTTGCCCATTATGCTAATCCCACCCCATACCATAATACTGGGTCCAACAAAGCGGTCAGTTTCACGAATACATGGTTCTGTAAAACGTTCTCCAGGTCGTCGCCAAACTCGTACGCGTCTGTCTTCATTAAAAAACTACTTTAGATTCATCTGTAAAAAGCACTGTCCTCCATATCCATATTCATGGTCCATTCGAGGTGATCACGTGCAAACCTTAATCGCGCTGCACGGTGGGCTCTGGTCAGTTTGAGCCGAACAACTGGCATTCTTGATGGTCTTCATGAAGTCTGTTGCGAACAGTTTGGTCACTCACTCGCGTTCCAGTGGCGTCACGTAAGCGGTTTCTCAATATGCGTGCAGTTACAGTTCGCTCGCGACGTGCAGAGAGTCGGATGTATCGGTCTTCTTGGGAGGTTGTCGCTCGGGTTCTACCTGAACCGCGCCTCCTACTCACACTACCTGTCTCTTGAAAGCGTTCCCACACATTTCGATTAGCTCGACTTGACACAGCTAAGCTTGAAGCTACCGATCTTTGCGAATTTCCCTGCTGAAGCAAAACAATGGCTCTAGTCGCGGATTCCGTGTCCATGTGATGTCGAGAACCAGGCATTGTTTATGCAAACAGTAATGTAATCGATAATGTTAGACACAACAAACCCCACTGAGCAACAATGTAATGGCACTCACAGATTCTGCGGTATATCGTAAGATTTTGTTTCTTGTCTACCCACTTAAGAACTACCCTAAACTTGGCGTTTAAGTGTTAATTTATGATCAATAAATATGCCTACTTAACATTTCCATACATCAGTATCCCAACAACTCGCAAAAAAAATGTGCCTGGCAAAATATCGAAATATTTCAAGTGGGCCCTATTTTGTTTTGAGTAGTTTACATTTGTCGGGTTATATCTACCTAAAATAGAAAAAAATGTGTAGTGTAAGCGAATATATTGGCCTTTAGAAGCCCCCGTGACGATAGGGGCCCTGGGCACGGGCCCCGTGTGCCCTTATGGTAAAGACGGTACTGTGGACAAATCAATAAAATTGCACACTTTCATCCATAATTTATATCTAATCTGTCTCTCACTAAGTAACTAGCTGACACCGCGAACTTCGTACCGTCTTGACATGCATATGACGCGGGCTGCCAATGTACGTCAGCGTTAGAATTGTCAATCGGCCATCAAAGCTTCATCTATGTATGAGAATATTATTTTTTTTCATAATTTTTGTTTAAACATGAATTTTTCCGATAATTTAATAGTTATTCTGCTATTCGGGGCGAATCCCCGAAAACAAATCCAACAAATCAAAGATCATCAAAATCGGTCCAGCCGTTCGAGTTATAAATGGTGTAACTAACCCGACTTTGTTTTATATATAACTAGCTGACCCGCCCGCGACTTCACACGTGTGGATTTTCAATAAAACATTACCCTCATTTTGCGCAAAAGTAGCATATGTCCTTTCCCAGGATATAATCTATCTCTTTGCGAAATTTCATTACGATCCGTTCAGGCGTTTCGTCGTGTAAAGGTAACAAACAAAGTTATGTATGTATTATACACAAGCTTCCGCCCGCGGCTTCGCACGCGTAGTTTGCCAATAAAAAGTAGCCTATGTGTTAATCCAGGTTATCTACGACGTATGTACATACCAAATTTCATCACAATCGGTTCATTCGTTCCGGCGTGAAAGAGTAACACACATCCATACATCCATCCATAGACGACCTCCATGGCACAGTGGGTGAATAACCGGCTGAGACGCAGGAGGTAGTGGGTTCGATTCCCGCCGCGGAACATACGTTTGCATGATCTACTGATATTTGTTCCGGGTCTGGTTGTTTTTCTATATATTATAAGTATGTATTTACAAAAAAAAAGTATATAAGTATTCTATCAGTTATCTGGTCCCCATAGTACAAGCTCTGATTAGTTTGGTGCTGGATAGCGCTGTGTCAAATGTCCAGCAATATTTATTTATTTATACAAACTTTCGCGTTTATAATATTATTATTAGGATATAAACCTTCCTTTTGAATCACTCTTATCTATGAATCACTGAAACTACATTAAAATCCGTTGAGTAGTTAAAAAGATCTAAGATAACAGACAGCGGAAGCGACTTCATTTTATACTATGTAAAGAAAAAAATAAGTATTCATCATTTTCATTTCTTCGAAATGTCATAAAAAGTGATTTTCAATGACTCAAAGTTTATTAATTTGCCGACAATAATAAGTCGTAACTAACTTTTCTTTCTTCTTTCACTACTTCTAGTCGAATCCATAGTTATTTATTAATTCCAAACTCCATATTCTATTGAATATTTTTTAATAAGGCTCCGCTGGCTGTCTGTCCGTCCGTCGCCAGGAATCTAAATGTCAAATAATTTATGTGCGGACGAAATTTCGGGACCGAATAGAAACGGAGTAGGAAAGACGAAATTTCGATCGAAACTTCTTTTTTCGTTGAATTATACTGCCCTCTGTAGGAGAAAAAGCACAACTGCTGTAACCTAAGTTTTGAGATAAATTGAAAAAACTTTGCGCTTTAGTGCAATTGCTTTAGAGATGAGTTACGAAGCTGAATCTTTTTTTATCGTATGAATTATTGATATAGAATTTTTAATATAAAATAATTTTATGGTTATAATTTAAATTAAATTAATTATTTAGAAAAAAAACATTCCTACCTCCTATTTAATATCCCTTTTTAGTAAAGGAAGTAAGAAATAAAGCACAATTACACACATGTGTTTTTTTATTGCACTTTGTAGTAATTTTAGGAAGAAAAAAAGACACAATTACGTAATTGTGCTTTATTCTTTAGTACGAGGAGAGATCAAAAAGTAGTGAGAATGAGATAGAATATAATGACTATTGATAAATTATTTATTTATTTTTCTACATAGTCTCCGAGTCTCTCTCTACACACCGAGTCTAGCGCTTTTCCAAGGCTTCAATACTTTTTAAAAAAAGTTTTGTCTTGGTCCTGCAAAAAGCTCTCCACGACATCCATCACCTCGTTATCGTCTTCGTACCTGTTTCCCCTTAAGTATTATTTCAATTTGGGGAACAGATAAAAATCGCTAGGCGCCAGATCTGGTGAATAAGGGGGATGGTCAACCAATTCGAAGCCAGCTTGCTGAATGGCAGCCATCGCAACTGCCGACCTGTGCGCGGGTGCGTTGTCGTGATGAAACAGCACGCCCCTTCGAAGTTTCCCTCTCCTTTTCTCTTTGATGGCGTTCCTAAACTTGGGAATTAAAGCTGCATAATATTGGCCTGTAATACTGGTTCCACGCTCCAGGTAATCAATCAACAATATCCCTTCTGAATCCCAAAATATTGAGGCCATAACCTTGCCAGCCGATGCCACGGCACGAAACTTCTTCGGGGTCGGTGATGATGGCCGTTTCCATTGCGAAGATTGCTGTTTTGTCTCGGGATCAAAATGATGGACCCATGTTTCGTCCATTGTTACGAAACGAGACAAAAAGTTGTCAAAATATTCTTGAAACTTGTCCTACAATATCTTCGAAATGTCAAGTCGATTTGGTTTCTGACCGTCGGTTAACATTCTCGGCACCCATCTTGCGGAGACTTTTCTCATATGCAAAGATTGTTTCAATATGGATTAAATACTTTCATATGAAATGCCCGTATCTTGAATGAAGTATAGGATAGTAACTCTTCGATCGCTCAATACAATTTTCTCGACTTTCGTAACATTTTCTTGGGTGACTAACGTCGATGGACGGCCTCAACGATGTTCGTCTTCCGTGCTCGTTCTCCCTACTCGAAATAGAAAAGCCCACCTTGCGACAGTGGAATACGGCGGAGCAGACTCTTAATGTTGCCTCCAAATCGCAATGAATCTCTTGCGTCGTTAACTTTTTTAAACAAAGGTATTTAATAACGGCTCGCACTTCGTTTTTCTCCATTTTCGAGAACACGTTCCGACACGAAGCAAATAAATGACTACATTCAGAATAAAACAAAAGAGAATCGAAGATTTTTTTCTTTATTAATATTACAAATATGTATCTGAGCTATGCCTGCCAGTATTTATTTTTTTTCTTACCAAGGAGTATGTCAATCTCACTACTTGTTGATCCCTCCTCGTATGTTCTATGTAGCATAGGGAAATAATAAAACAAAAACACATAAACAACTTTAAAAGTATTTATTAAAATCAAATCACATAAGGAGTATCTCTTTATTTGCATTATTATATTTTAAAGTTTTATGTAGAACAATTTGCCAACAATTTAAAAAGGTGTAATCAACTTCGCATGCAATTTTACTTAACATTAAGGTTTATTGTATTTTTTTACGAAGGTACACTCAAGTGTCATAATCATTTATAAGATCAGCAACCTCGTCATTAACAGGAAGATCTTCCCAAAATTTTACCCTATTTGGTGGCATCAATTTTTTTAGACGTTGAATGATGTCACGCTTTCTTTTAGAATTAATTCATCTGGGTTTCTCTTTAAACTTCAAAAACGGGAAGCCATTCTTCAAAACATTAGTTTTCTCCTCCTTTGTAATCTCCTTTTGTAAATTTTACTTGAACCATATCCCTTAGATAAGGGCGCGGTCCGGCTATGCTGATTTTCCTGGAAGCCGCACAGTCTTCAAAAGTGAAAAAATCACTTTCATATCATGAAACTTTGCCACTGTTTGCTTTTTCTACTGCGGATTTGAAATCTCTGAAACCGTATAACTTTACCATTCTTTTCATCGAAAGTTCCACCTGGTGACGAAAACTGTCCGCAGACATAAATGTGTGCCCAGGTTCGAAATAATATTTTAAAGTAATGGTTTCAGTACATAATCCTCCAGAGTTTATCAAATAATTGAGGTATGGGAAGAGGAACCAATTTTTATTTTGTCCAGCGCAATTATCAAGCCACCATATGACATTTTTTACGTCTCTGACTTCCATGAAAAACATTCTGAGCGAACTCACAATATCTTCTTTTTTCGACTCGACGCTGCCTCGTGCCATAAAACTGCGAATGGAGGATCCTTGCTAGGTCAAACCGGGACATAACTTCGTTAAAGGCAATTATGCGCGGACAAAATATGACCGACTTAAGAAGCCGGCGAACCCCGAGCGCAACTTCAATTCGGCCGCGTCAAAAACTTCGGCCCGAATATCGCTATCCCTGTTTAGTGACGAAGTTTAGCCACGCAGAGCGACAGTGATAGCAATAGAACGATTCTAAATTTGATTCGATTTTGACCGTGTTCCGTAATACCAAAAATGATGACTGAAAACTTGTTGTATTGTTCGCATTGTGTTGTTATTCTGTAACTAGACGATATAATCTATGTTCCCATGACTAGTATACGTTAGATGTTGTTGTTTTTAATACGAAACAATTAGGTTAAAAACAGGTCTTTTATGACGTAAAAACAATCAGAATGCGATACGCTTCTATTTCATTTTAGGTAAGTATTTTGATCTAATATATGGTTGGGAACATAGATAAATACTATTAAAATTAAAATAATACCTTTTTAAGGTAAAAATATGCTCCAATTAGAAATGATCTTGGTAGTACGTGTTGTATGGGCGATTCCCCTTCGGTCTCCCCTTAAAGAAACTAGCTATGAACTATTTACATATTATTAACGTAGTGACCAGAATATACGTTATAACCTGGTTTACACATCTATAAATGGCGCCGAAAATCTCGCATATTATTGCATTCGTTCGTGTACAATTGAGAGGTAATGATTTTCATGCTGCCAATTAGAAATGATCTTGGTAGTACGTGTTGTATGTGTGATTCCCCTCCCCTTAATGAATTCCATTCTTGTTAACATAATTACCTTTCATAAGTCCGCGGAATAACATACTGTCTTATCATCACCCCTGGAAGACTTGTAGGCATTTCGAGCACCCAATAACAATTTTGTCTAAATGTTGATCATGTTCTTTACAAATACTGCATTTGAAGTGTCGTATTTTTTATAATCTGGGTTATGTTGGTATTTTATAGGATTCGCATCGATCACATTCCTCATGTTCAAGTTTGGCAAAAGAAATATTCAAGCTTTTGATAGCCTCCCGGTAAAGATCGTAGGAAAAAAATTGCCATTTGTTTCGCAAAATTCGTCATACATATTTTGAGCAGTCATTTCGGACGATGTTCACGGCGATAGTGTGACATGTCCGGATGGTAACTGTTGATATGTTCCAGTATTAGGTATATTTCGGTTTATTTTATTTTTTGGGTTTGTTCCTCTTTTATCAATAAGAACAGCATCCTCTTTTAGTTTTAAGGCCATGCTTATTGCAGAATTGTTGTCTTTTTTAAACCCCAGTGTTCAAAAAGAATTCCTTGCAAACTGCCTGTAATTTTCCTGCTACATTGAATATACTCGTAAATTCCAAAGTTTTTTTTGTCTCTTATAATTTACTGAGGCCTCCTGTTTCTTTCTACGTGTCGGTTATTTAGATACTAAACGTTCAGAGATAAAAACTTTCTGTTCACGCCATGTGAGACTCCAAAAAATTCTGTTTATGTCTTCGCGAATAGGATCTGAAATACTTTTAGCGCAACGTTTCCGACTACGATGCACTCTGGTATTAATTACTTGGTGTTTAGATTTCTGATGTTCAATTTTCTCCTCCGCCCTTTCTTTTACTGTGGTACTTCGTTTTTTTCTTAGCCTGGGTTTGCCTGCTTTGGTAAGATTTTCTTCACAGAGGCGGGGGAAGCTACGGAGCTAAAATAACATAACTTACAAAGAAATGTATTGAAAAACATATCAAGTTCATATTATTACGTTTGCTACTAAGCAAGAAAAACATAATTATATTAGGTACTTGTACGAATCAGAAGACCCATAACTTTGTTCATAGGCTTATTTAGTTTCTGAAAATTACTGTATTTTGTTTTTAGCACTACAAAGAAAAAGCATTTGTTCACATCTGTGTTTATTTTGCTAAGTATTCAATGTTATGCTTTTTCATAATAGAAGTCGATCATTTCGTTCAAATCGCATACCAAAAATAAAAATCATTTGTGGTTACTTAAGTAGTTTTCTGCGTTTGATTTCAGGGTTATGTTTTTTCTTTGTCTAACAGGAAATACTTTTGAGAAAATGTAATGCACTTGTGCTTGTCTAACTTGACTTCTATGGGAGACATCGCCAACATTCCTACACAGAAAAATCACATTTTTTTTGCTAAGCCTGGGAATGTTTATAACTCAATTTCACAAAATTTGTCACTTATGCTTTTTCTCCTACAGAGGGCAGTATAGTAGACCTACAGTCTGTATCTCATGAACCGTGATAGTTAGTAAGACAGTTGAAATTTTCACATATGATGTATTTCTGTTGCCGCTATAACAGAAAATACTAAAAACAGAATAAAATAGATATTTAAGGGGGGCTCCCATACAACAAACGTGATTTTTTTGCTCGTTTTAGCTCGATATTGATAACGGCAACAGGTAGACGCTTGAAATATTCACAGAATATTTTTAAATTAAAATAAAACATATATTTAAGAGGGGCTCCCATACAAAAAACGTGATTTTGCCGTTTTTATAGATAATGGTACGGAACCCTTCGTGCGCGAGTTCGACTCGCACTTGGCTGGTTTTTAATTGTTACATATAAGTAGAATTTATGTATTTAGTATTACGCCTCCACCAGAACTAATACTAATGTATGGTTTTGAACAAAAAGTTTTTCTCTTTCTATAGTAGAAATTATGTTTGTATTTATGTAGACAGCTCATTTATAAATTGTACCGTGTTCCAGTGTCTCGATCACTTGGCTGATATCATGGCATTTGGAGCCCTGAAACCCTGCCCTGAATGTAAACAAGGCCAACTTGTGCTGGACACCTCTGGCTACAAGTGCACAGGTAAACTGAACAAAGAGATATTGTGTTTTGAATTTGCAGTCAATTGTATAATTTTGATTTTTGTTTTATAAACTGGGTTAAATTACTTTATAGAATTTATATACCATGTGTCTTGTCATGTACGACATTAAATGAAAACACTGGCACGGGCTAACTATAAAAAGTTTTAAATTTTTAAACAATCTCAATATCAAGTCCTAAAATATCAATGAAACAGCCTGTATAAAATAGGTAAACAAATAATATTGATTCATCATGTAACTAGGTACCTACCTGTTAAACTGACTAAGCGGCTCCGTCGCAAAGGCGCCGCCGATTAACGTGAATTGTTTTTTGTAAATGTATCGATTCATCAATCTCAGCCTGTGTCGAGCCACTGCTGGGCATAAGCCTCTCTTTGTTTCTGCCATTCTTCCCGATCCTGTGCCAGTCTGAACCACGTACGCTAGAGAATACAATCCCGAGCATGTTTTTCAATCCCGGGCTTACGGGATTTTTGAAGCCTTTTCCTGGGATCCTGGGCCTATCCCGGGATTAGACTATGTGGTTTCTAATTGGGCTAAAATAAAAAAAACGAGTAATTAAAAAAAATGTCTTTAATGTCTTTGCACAACACAAATCGGAATAATAATAAGAAAAGAAAAAAACACAAACCAAAAAATACTATACTTTTGCAAGAAATTAAAAAACAGCACAAAATAACTAGTTAGAATTTCGAAAATATAATCGCAGAAATATCAAAGCTTCCAATGTTTGACTTCCGAGCCTGATTCGTAGTTTATTGCCAACATAAGCAGCAGCTGAAAACGCTCGTTCAGCTTCTACGCTGGTTGGAGGAATATACAATAGATACTTATATGCTGTTTCTAAGTGATATCCACGAACTCCTCCATTTTCGAACAGGCTCATTTCACGTCTAATACTATTTGCCAACCCCAATTCATTTTGTACTTGTACTTCAGGATCTGGGGATTTCATACTCTTGTTAATTTCCAGCTGTAACTTTTCCTTTAATGTCAATTGGGGTTGGGAGGTTTCTGACCTTAGCTCATCATCTGTTTGTGATCCTGACCTTGCTTCTTCTTCCGTGTTATCTGGACTATTAAGTCTTTTAACAATACTCTTTATTTGCTTCCTCACTAAAGCCTGTGTCGGAACTGGAAATAAGTCGTGCCATTCCAAATCCGATAATAACTGATTTTCATCATCCATTCGTGGATTTTGTAAATAATTTAACACGCCCGTTAAATCATCACTTCGTCGTTGCTTTATACGTTCCACTAAGGATGTTTTAATTTTTTTGGCAAGTGCTGAGTTTTTGCTAGACAGTTGTTTTATAAGAAATTTCAAAGCGGCATCAGCTGTGCATAAATTAGCATCTCGCTGACAGATTGCTTCTACTGTCAATTTAATTGGGTCAGCACATCAACAATTTTATTTACCAATTCAAAATCAACATCTTCTAAACGAATTGGATGATTGAGATCTATAAGAGCTTATTGAATATATGCTTTTAAAAGATAAAATCGTTCCAGCATTGTTAAAAGACTATTCCACCTGGTTTTACAGTCCAAATGAAGTGACAACTCTTTTCCAGTTGGTTCGTTGGGGAATTACCTTAAGAGTATTGTATTAAAGTATTCCGAGTGGGGAAGTCCCTTCTAAGTTCTACGACAAACATATTATTAGGACTGTACCTATGTAGTAAATAGTGGGTACCTACGTATTGTACGAGTTGCTTTTTGTCGTAATGTATTAAAATAATCTAGGCAAGGTTATTTTCAAGGCGCAACGGACTACGGAATACAAACTAGACTTGTTTGTGGCAATCCCGAAAATCCCGAGATTAGCCAAGTACAGTCCCGGGATTTCGAGGCCAGAAAACGGTCGGGATCCCGGATTGTATTCTCTACGTACGACCCACGGTCTTATGGATGTCGTCGACCCATCTCGCTGGTGGACGTCCCCTATTTCGATGCCCAGTTCTCGGCCTCCACTCTGTTAGAGCCTTAGTCTACCTGTCGTCACTACGTCTGGCCAAGTGTCCTGCCCAACTCCACTTGAGCCCCAATATTCGCTTGGTGACGTCTTGTACTTTAGTCAGCTTGCGAATTTCAGTATTGGGAACTCGATCCAAGAGTGTGATGCCGAGCATGGCGCGCTCCATGGCTTTCTGTGCTACACTTATTTTGTACACAGCCTCCTTCGTGAGCCTCCATGTCTCGGCACCATAAGTCATAGTTGGCAGAACACATTGGTTATAGAGACGTGTTTTAAGACATTGTGGAATACGAGTGGATTTTAATATGTCATCTAGTTTGCCGAAAGCTGCCCATCCAAGTTGAACACATCTGATGACTTCCCTCATATACTCCTTGCCAAAAGATAATACATGGCAAGATAAACGTATGAGTTGACCATTTCTAGTTTTTCGCTTCCAACAACGACGTTTGAGACCGAAAATCCAGAAATGCTCGACATAACCTTCGTCTTGCTGGATAAAAATTCAAGCTACCAGTATTAAACCCACCTCTAAAATCAGTTAATACGATTCCAGATGTGTGTTTTAAATTAATGTCGTCCATAACAAAACACGTAGTATATACCTTATTGTTCTGTCAGGTAATATAAGCGAATGGACAAAGTGCTCGCACGTAACGCAAAACCCCGAAAGAAAGCCGATGAGCATTCCAAGTTCCTACAAGAACTCTGACCCTTTCAAGAGGTACAAGCCTAAAGTCGACGTAAGAGTGTTCATAGCCGCCCCGAGACCTGCTATGGTGGTCGTCAAACAAGAAGTTAAAACGTAAGTAATTCTAGATGATGACCTCCGTGGCGCAGTGGACGAATAGTCGGATGAACGCAAGAGGCTTTTTATTTTGCAAAATCTTATGATTTGATTTCGTACCTAAGTTACTTGGGAAAAGAGTTCCTGTGAAAAAGAGTCGATTGAAAAAATCTGAAAATGTTGTTATTTTTCTTCAAAATAAATAAATATTGCTGGACATTTCACACAGCGCTATCTAGCCCTAAACTAAGCAGAGCGTGTATTATGGGAGCCAGATAACTGATAGAATACTTATATACTTGTTTTTTTGTAAATACATACTTATAATATGTATATAGAAAAACATCCAGACCCTGTCAAATATCTGTAGATCATGCAAGCAAACATTTGTTCCGCGGCGGGAATCGAACCCGCTACCTCCTGCGTCTCAGCCAGCTATTCGCCCACTGCGCCACGGAAGTCGTAAAAAAATAAAAGTATATTTTCCTAAGAACAAACCCTTCTAACTACGAAAGAAAATGTAGCTGCCCTTAATGAGTTAAAATTTAGCCCTACCCTGTATTTTATATCAGTTGCTTAATTTGGGGCTAGATAGCGCTGTGTGAAATCTCGAGAATTATTTATTTATGGTCGTCCATACTTCAATCAATTGCAACATGATATAATACATACTAAAATTATAAATTCAAAAGTAACTTTGTCTCTGTCTGTTTGTTACATTTTGACGACTAAACGGCTGGACAGATTTCGATGAAATTTGGTATACAGATTGGGACACAGGCTGTTTTTGACCCGACTGTGCAAAAAAAGGGTTTTGTGCAAAGTAGGTTTTTATTGACAGACCACGCGTGCGAAGCCGCGGGCGTGTCTGCTAGTGACTTTACATATTACAATCCACAGTGAAACCAAAAACCTGCCTATCCCGCCGCTGAAAAACCTGCAATTCTTCTTGTACGGCAAACTGAAAGACAAGGAAGGTACAAAACGGCGTGTTCTCAAAATGGGCGGGCTCGTAGTCTCCGCGCTCACGGACACCACCGTCGCAGTCGTCTCCACGAAGCGCGACGTCGAAAAAATGCCCGATAAAATGCAACAAATACAGAATAAAGATATTGAGGTAAACTAAATCATACGTTCATCATCATTCTCAGCCCGTATCGATCGACCCACTGCTAGGCACATAAAAAAAAAATTAATAAAACAAAAAGAAGCTCTTTGTTTTTTAGGGTTCCGTACCCAAAGGGTAAAACGGCACCCTATTACTGAGGCTCCGCTGTCTGTCTGTCCGTCCGTCACCAAACTGTATCTCATGAACCGTGATAGTTAGTTAAAATTTTCACAGATGATGTATTTCTGTTGCCGCTATAACAACAAATACTAAAAACAATAAAATAAATATTTAAGGGGGCCTCCCATACAACAAACGTGATTTTTTTGCTCGTTTTAGCTCGATATTGATAACGGCAACAGGTAGACGCATGAAATATTCACAGAAAGTAATTAAATTAAAATAAAACAAAAATTTAAGGGGGGCTCCCATAAAACAACAGTGATTTTATTACAATACAACAAACCTGATTTTTTGTCGATTTATAGATAATGGTACGGAACCCTTTGTGCGCGAGTCTGACTCGCACTGGGCTGGTTTTTTTTTGCACTCGACCTACCTGGAGTTGGAACAATCTCGATGTTAAGTGGTATCCATCGCCAATAACAGAGTATTGCCTCGTAGGTCACGCACGTTAAAAATGTGTTCTACAATGCCCTGCGTCCATCAATTTCAGCCATAAAGCCTCATGTGCCTGTAATTTCACCGGCAACCATATCCTTCAAACCAAAACACAACAATGGTGCTTGGCGGCAGGAATAAGTATGGTTCTTCCCCGGGCGAGCCCTTTCACAAGGAACTCTTCTACTCTTAAAACCTTGCGCTTCTCGTTCCGATCCTGTGTCAGTCTAAACCACGTACACACGGCTACACCTCAAGCTATAAATTTCCAGTATAAGCTGACCTCTCATTCTACGAAAAGCCTACACAATGCGAGGTCAGCTTATACTGGAAATTTATAGCTTGAGGTGTAGTCGTGTGTACGACCTCCGGTCTTATTGATGTCGTCGGCCCATCTTGCTGGTGGACGTTATTATTTCTGTGTCCAATTCTCGGGCATTAATAATGCGTTCATTTAAGCTGTATTATAATTATTACCAGGATTGAGACGGGCTACCTGACTGCGCAGAAGGAGGGTAATGTTTTTACTGACCAACCACGTGTTAAAAGCCACAAGCAGCATATCCTAGGCTATATTATATTTGAATAAAAATCCGTGAGAAGCCTGGTCAGCTAGTGAATAACTGAATATGCAGGATATATGATAACAGAATCCAGTGAATTATTGTATGTTGGTAGTAGTAGTAGTATAAGCTGACATCGCATTGTGTAGGCTTTTAGTAGAATGAGAGGTCAGCTTTATACTGGAAATGTATAGCCGTGAGTACAAACTAAAAACACAAAAGAAGTTGACATAGTAGTAATGTTGACTTCTGGCTCTAAGAAGTAGGTGATGGATGTAAATACAAGGATATGAAGACATAGAAGGACAAGAATGCCAAAAGTCGAAGATTACAGGTTAATCAAAAAATACAGGAATATGTCACGCAACTTCCATCTTAATTACAAGGTCGAGTCATGCCAAAATGGCGTCAGCTCAGCATGAGCCAAGTAGGTAGGCTAGAACCTAGCTACTTAACGCTGGTATTCTGCCGACCCCAGATAGTGTCGAATTATGGGATCACTCCACTTAAGGCACTTAATACACACGGAACGTTCTATCAAGCTGATTTTTTAAATCAACTTCACAAAGAATGCATAGAGTATTACTTGTTTCTCTAATATTATCATAGTAAATAATAGATAGATAGATAATTCTTTATTGTTACCAAATTACAACTTAACCTAGAAAAGTTAGACGAATACATGGTGGTACAATGGGCGGCCTTATCGCTCAAAACGATCTCTTCCAGGCAACCTTTGGATGGACTGGATTGAAAAACGTGTGACGAGGCGGTGTTACAATAAATATATATATTTATGTAGATGTGTGTGTAAATAAATTACTTTTAAATTTCTGAGACGCAGGAGGTATCGGGTTCGATTCCCGCCGCGGAACAAATGTTTGCATGATCTACAGATATTTGTTCCGGGTTTGGGTATTTTTATATGTATTTTATGTATGTATTTACAAAAAAAAAGTATACCTAGTCAGGTCATAAATTCTGTCACATGTTTAATATAAAATAATTGAAACAAGTTTATTCATTATGTAACCATTTATATACCAAAATGAACTTAACGAAACATAGATTCTTATGACACTAAAGTTTATTCAAAATGACCTCCGTGATTTTGAATACAGGCCTTCAATCTGCGCGGCCAGTCGTCTATCGCAGCACGAACGAGGTCAATGTCAATATCGGCGGCTGTCTTAATCAAGGATGTCTTGAGTGACTCCAAATTGGGATGAGGCTTTGAGCACGCCTTTTCCTCCAAGTGTTGCCATATCTTGTAATCTAACGGATTCAAATCTGGACTGGAGGAGGGCCAGTCTTCGTGCCGGATGAAGTCGATTTCACGCGCCGCCAGCCAGTCTTGTGTGCTCTTCGCTCTATGAGCTGGCGCCGAATCTTGTTGGAATACCCAGTGCCTGTTATTGAACACGGTATGAGAAACAGGTTCCACAAGGTTCGTCAGGACTGTATTTTGATACACAACTGCGTTCGTTTTTTCACCTTTCTCACAAAAATGTACCTCTGTTAAGCCCCAATAAGAAATTCCCAACCATACCATGAGCGAGGATGAAAAATTACCTCGTTGGACACGCGGAATACGGTTGCTCGCTTCTTCATTACTGTGTGCGTACACCTTATCATTTTGTTTGTTGTAGCTCTCTTCTACGGTAAAAAATTTTTCATCCAAAAAAAGAATACCCCGATATTTTTTCCCGCGTACCGATTCAACAAAGCGCGGCATCTCTTCAGTCTCAGGTCCATTAGACGAGAATTCAATCGATGTCCTGTTTTTCTTCGATATGCCCGAAGCCCTAAGTCTTCATTTAACACCCTTTTCACCGTGGTTCTGCTTAACCCCATCTGAAGGGCCAACAGTTTCTGCTTAGGTTTGGGATTTCTTTGAATTCGCGCCTTCACAGCTTTTATCACTGCTGGAGTCCTAACAGACCGAGGGCGACCACTTCTTAGCCTGTCATCTACACTAGAGTCTATTGTATCGTTTGATGGTGCGATAAACGAATCTTTTGGTTATATTAAAATTTTTCAGTATGCCAAAAATTTGAATTGGCGCGTAACCGCAACGATGCAACGCAATAACTGCAACACGGTCTGCTTTAAGCGTCCACTCCATATTTAAAAATGAGTAAAATTCTAAAAAGTATACAATTTTATTTTCATGAACAATTCGAAATTCGAATTCTATAAACTTTTTTGTGGCCAGCATGCTAAAAGAAAAGTTTTTACTGTGTGACAATATTTATGACCTGACTAGGTATAAGTATTCTATCAGTTATCTGGTTCCCATAGTACATGCTTTGCTTAGTTTGGGGCTAGATGGCGCTGTGTGAATTATTTTATTAATTTATTTATTAAATTAAGAATATATGTGTAGATGTATCCTCCAAAGTACACCGCACACCGTATCTTCGTAATTTTTTTTTATACATTATAGGCTTGCGTTTGACCACGATCTCGCCTGAAATTATACTCCATCCAAAGGTTACCTATAAGAAATTGCTTTCAGCAATAAGATCGCCCATTGTGTTGCCTTATTTATTCTAGCCTAGTACTTATTTTTGTATTATTTCTGTTTGTGTGGTAATTCAATGAAGAGTTATCTATCTGTCTATCTATATGCTTAATCATCATTATTTTCTCGTTTTAATTCTCTTTAAATGTGTTTAAGGTTGTTGAAGAATCCTACCTGGACAAAATCGACCCTAATACGGGAACTATCGCCAATTCTCTGCAACTTATCAAAGAGCATAACATTGCCGAGTGGGGATCTGATGTAAGTATACAAAACATTGGCAGCACATCACACATTCACCGCAACCATGCTCTCAAGCGGTATTGAGCCTATGAGTCTTAGTAGAGACTTTTCTTCTCTATGTATAATTGTGTACCACTATAATGATTTTTAGGGTTCCGTACCTAAAAGGTAAAACGGCACCCTATTACTAAGGCTCCGCTGTCTGACCGTCTGTCACCAGGCTGTATCTCAGGAACCGTGATAGTTAGACAGTTGAAATTTTCACAGATAATGTATTTCTGTTACCGCTGTTACCGTAACAACAAATACTAAAAACAGAATAAAATAAATATTTAAGGGGGGCTCCCATACAACAAACGTGATTTTTTTGCTCGTTTTAGCTGGATATTGATAACGGCAACAGGTAGACGTTGAAATATTCAAAGAATATTTAGATACATATTTATTTTAAAAATAAATAATTAAATTAAAATAAAACAAATATTTAATTATACATAATGGTACGGAGCCCTTCGTGTGCGAGTCCGACTCGCACTTAGCTGGTTTTATTTTGAAATATTTTGTGTCTGTGTCTGCTTCCCTTGTTAACTTACTTTTAAACATTTCAACCCAAAATTTCTAAAATACCTATACTATTTCTGTAAAATACAAGATGGAAGACATTTTCTGGGGGAAAAAGTACTGATTGATAAAAAGTTTCCCTTAACAAAACTGAGGGCGAATATTTTTATTTCGGTGTTTTAATTCGTGATTTATTTATATTTTTTAGCCGGCCACTAGAATACCACAGGATGTGCTCGATGGGAAGTCGATCCCTAAGTCTGGCAGCATGTACGTCTCGGCATCATCAAAACCTGTCAAATTGAAGATCAAAGGTAAACCTAGGCTGTTCATAAATACACTATACATATCACTAGCCCGTCTAGCTGCTAACTAAGCAGAGCTATGGGACCAGAGAACTAATAGAAAGCTTATATACATTTTTTTAATTTGGGTTTACTACACACTACTATCACAGTCTATAGAACCTTACAGTCGGCCAACGGACACGTCTAGACAGCAATTGTGCGGGATGAGAGAGGGGCGGTAGCGAGCCCAAGCTGCAAGGGTTGACGCTTTTTAATTTGATTGTTTTAAGTGTTTTTACTTTTATGGGAACTAATGAAACAAATTGTACTAAAGATTTTGATAGTATTTTAATTAAATACCATTATTTTGTAAAAAAATAGCCCTGTATTCGCAACTTCAACAACTGTCGTGTCCCACGACAAATTTCCGAATATGCGTCCTAATTACGATTTGTCTGAGGAAAACGCATTTTTGTACATAATATGTACAAAAATGCGTTTTTACATTTTATCTTCTCAAAACGTATCCACATATTATGTGGATACGCTTTGAGAAGATGTGTGGAATCGCTCAAATGTATTGAAATGATAAAGTACGCTTCTTTATACGATACTCGATACTCTATATACATATACTACGAATACACAAAATGTAGAACAGATTATATAAATATATATATTGTGACAACCCTACAGCAATGACAAATGCCTACACAAAAGCTGCATTTCGCGCGACATCAAACGCGATGTCCCACTGTTTGGTTTTTACGCTGTGGTACTATTATCACTGTGAAAATTTTGATGAATGTTTGTTACTCAATTGCGTCCTAACGGGTGGACGAATTTCGATGAAATTTGGTATGTAAATTGATTATGACCTGGATTGAAACATAGGCTACTTTTTATTATAAAACAATGCGTGCGAAGCCACGGGCAGAAGCTAGTACTTATAATATATAGAAAAAAACCCAGAATGGAACAAATATCTATAGATGTACACATTTGTTCCGCGGCGGAAATTGAACCAGCAAACTCCTGCGTCTCAGCCGGCTAATCGCCCGCTGCGCCGCTAAGGTCGTTACCGAATCGGGAGGTGTAGGCTGCTAACAATCACGAAAACTGAGTAGAGATGTGTATGACCTTCCTGCCTTTTTCCCATATTAAGTGGGATCGGCACATCATGTAATTTTCTTCTAAATCCCTCTATCAGCCGACCACACTGTGATGACATTAGTCACCGTCTTCTTACCCATATCATCTTTCGACAGGTCTTAAGATCGTCTTGTAAATTTTCCCCCCTAAATGTGTACCTAATTTAACTTATTTAATTCATTGAATGTCCAAGCAAGCCAATTAACCTCAATTTCTTTTGCAAGTTTCTGTTCTAGTGCACTTACTGGTAAATCTGAAAACCAAAGGCAATTTTCACATAATTATGTATAACGGAGTATTTTGACCAACAGGATTTTTTGAAACAGTGACGTCTGTTAAGCTGACGTCACTATTTCCAACATTAAAATCACTCATTGCAAACGATAAAACAGCTTTTATTAATATTTACAATAATTGTCTTAACAGCTAACTCTTAAGGTAAATATTAGGTGGTAGGTACTCACAGGACTTGGCTCGACGGCTCACCTTCAAAAAGAGTCGTCGGAAGCCCGGTTGCTTTTTGAGATCGATTACCAAACATGGCGTCGTGCGGTAGTAAGTCAATTTAAGAAACAATTATTCACATAATCTCAAATAAATTGTTACAATTTCCGATTTAGTCTGTAAATTAATGAATCAATTTTTAAACGTATTTAGAACCTTCAGATTAACTTGTTTTTAGTTTTAAGCAATCAACATCCGTTATTAATAAATCTTTACAAATAAATGCGATGTTCAAGGCTTCAAGCGAGTGTTTGCTTTAAGTTTATCTTAATGTAAACACCCGTGAGATTCATCGCTTGCCTTTTACAAATCAGGATTTTAATTTAGCATTAATTTTCAGGTCTAGAAATAATCTAAAAACAATGTCGAGTAGTTAATTATTTGTCCTTGAAAACAAAGACAAACAATTACGTTCCGTTTAATGGAGAAAGTTGAAACTTACATTGAAAACCGAAACATAATTCGTAATTTGATTTGATATTCAATAATTTAATTAGTAAGTTTATAATTAAGATGGTCTTGCGCCGACATGTACATTAAAAAAACACTTTTTTTTTCTAACCTGTACTGCCCGACTGCTGGGCACCGGTGTCCCTGAATTTTTTCCACTCCTCTCGATCCCTCGCCAACTCTTCCCAGTCCCTGTTGAATACATCTGGGTCATCGAGCCAGCGTAAAAAAGAAACACTAACAAAAATTTACAGTTTTCGAAACTTTGGAATTACATAATTTTATTAAAAACTAATCTCACAATCAGTTATTATGACAACAAGGACTGAGTCACCTCCATCAATATGAAAACAAGGTCAATTATTCCCAAAAACCTACTAATACTATTTGATTGTAACTCTAAAATAGGCTAACAGTTGTAGCTGTTTTTGTTTTGTTCCCGACATGTTTCCTTTCAATGTTCAATCGTAGAAACCTGTTATTAGCCCTACGTTTAGTTCTAAGCTATTTATCCATACAAATTGTATCGTCCAGTTTCGTTTCGGCACTCGAACGAGGTGTTTGTGTCGTACCTAATTACTATTTTAACGTTTACGCGCGCGCCGCATTCCGTTGCACGGTGCACCTGTGTGCGTCGGGTAGGTATCTACCTGACGGCCGGGTTACTGACGACAACGCGATGGATGACATTACAGAAAATGAGCATGTGAATAGTTTTGCAGTACTAAATAGCGACAGCTCTTTGAGTGAACAAGACATGATCGGAAATGAGATGGAACAACAACCAGCAGGAGACAACTTAGTGGATATGGAGGAACGTCAAAATGATCGTCATAAGAGGGGAAGAGAAGAAGATGAGGAAGAAGATGAACTCGAGTGGAATACCATAAAATCAAAGGAAAAAAAGTTAAAATCAAATGTTATAGAAATGTATATTTCATGCAGCGAAAAAATGCCAAAAATGTTTTCTTTAGCAAAAATATTTAAGACCTATGGCTTAGTAAATATCGACAAAGTTAAGTTTGTAAATCAATTTAAAGTGCGAATTGATGTAAGTAGCGAAGATTGTGCTTCTAAGTTAGAAAGTTGCCAGCATCTACTTGATATGGGATGGAGAATTAATCGGGCCATGGAGAAAAACCTGTCATTTGGCGTTATTAAAAATGTTGACATAGATATGGCCGATGAAGACATTTTTACGAGCATAACAAGCCCCGAAAATGCTGAGCTGTTATCTATATACCGCCTCAAGCGACGCTGTAAAGAAGAGGAAGATGGATGGAAGATAAGTGAATCGGTTCGTCTTTGTTTTAAGGGATCATTTCTCCCTAGTTATATCTCCGTAGATGGTTTGCGGATCAGAGTCGACCCATATGTGTTCCCAGTCTCACAATGCGCTAAATGCTGGAAGCTAGGTCATGTTACAAAAAGATGTCCGTCGAACAAAATAGTCTGTCCCAAATGCGGGGATTACCACGCGAATTGCGAGACCAAACAATTCAGATGTGTAAATTGTGAAGGTAGACATATGGCAATGACGAAATCTTGTCCAGCTTTTGTGAAAGAGAAAAAGCTCAGGGAAATTATGGCAGAATTCAACTGTACCTACAGAAGGGCACTGACTATGTATGTTTCACCAAGTCCGCATGAACCAATACGCCCCAAAGAACCGGAACGTTACAAAGAGACAGAATCAAGTTCCGAGTACTTTAGAAATATGTTTCCTGAGTATTGTGAGCAGCCAAATGTGTCGAATCCGACTGAAAAACCGATGTTTGCAGAGGTAGTGAAAACAAAAGCTGTTGTACACGAAGAACATAAAAAGCCATCTGCGTTCCGCCGTTCAGCTAAAAAATCACAAACTTCGTCGTTGAACTGGACAGATGATACTGAATGTGACATAACTCCTGATCCAGTAATACAAGACTCGAAGGGTGCGCCTCGTGACGAAGTTAATAAAGAGAGAACCACGCATATTCAGGAACTGATGAAGAAGTTGAAGGACATTTTGTTTCTTAGAGGTGCAACAATTCAATCTAAAATTAAGATGGTGTTAAAGTGCTGTATAGAGTGGTTTGTGTTGGTGATGGTTGACTTTATTCCAGACTGGCCAATAATTCAGTTCATCTTTGACTATCTCAGTCAAGATGGATAACACACGATCGAAACTTTTAAGATTAAATATTATCCAATGGAACGCACAAAGTTTAAGACCTAAATTAATTGCTTTGGAACAACTTTTGTCCCAAGAAAATATCCACATTGCTGCTCTTAGTGAGACTTGGTTGGTACCTGATAGCACTATTAAGGTAAATGGTTACAATATTTATCGGAAAGATAGAGATGGAGGTTGGGGTGGCGTTGCAATATTAGTTCACAAATCTATAAAATCTGTACAGTTACAATTAGATAGTCTTAACCCTGGTATTGAAATTTTAGGAATTAGGATATACAATTGCGACCAAATTCAAAATTTGATATCATTATATAGTGCTCCCTTGCCGCATCGAACTAGCCAACGTGACTGGGATCATCTTTTTTCATCTATGAGCACCAAAACTTTAATTCTGGGTGACTTTAACGGGCACCACACTAGTTGGTCATACAAAACGGATCAAAGAGGCTCACAAATATTTGACGCGCTTATCGATAACTCATTTATAACATTAAACAATGGACAACACACACGAATCAAATTAGTGCGTAATGTATTGCAGAAATCTTCGCCCGACATATCCCTTTCTTCATCGGATATCGCGTTAAGATTAAATTGGTCCACCTTAAGTGAAACGTTAGGAAGCGATCACGTGTGTATTAAAATTTCTACTCATTTAAAAAATACTTCTGCAGTTATACCTTTACGAAGAAATCTAAAAAAAGCCGATTGGCACGAATATAAATGTAGTTTAGATACGCTATTCACCAATTTTTCTATTTCAAGTGATCTTCAACAGTCTTATGATAGTTTTGTAGATTGCATAAACACAGCTGCCGATTACCATATTCCTTTTATTAAAATCAACTCAAACCCAGATAGTAAATTTGTTCCCAAACCCTATTGGAATGTTTCTATATCTAAAATAGTGGCAGAACGTCGCCTAGCGCTTTCTAAATTCCGTCGTAATCCCACCCCAAACAACTTAACTTTATTGCAGAAAAAAGTATGTGAAGCACAGAAATTAATACGCAAAGAGAAAGATAAGGCTTGGCACGAGTACTGTTCGTCAATAGATGGTTCAACGCCTCAAAGCGAATTATGGCGTAAGATAAAATGGTTCAAGGGATTTAATGCGCCTCGATCTTATATTGACGAAAATAAGGCTAAGCAGTTACTTCAAAGTTTGACACCCGATTATGTCCGGCCCGAAGATCCTAATTTCACGTCTTGTAACAGTACTTTAGAAACCCCGATACAGAGACCAGAGTTCGACCATTGTCTACGACATAAGGACACCTCCCCCGGGTGTGATAACATATCGTACTCGATGTTAGCTAATCTCCCCGAAAACGGTAAAACTATTTTAACGTCGTTATGTAATGAGTTCTATAAAACCGGTTTTGTTCCCCGCCAGTGGCGCGATATCACTATCGTCCCAATACCGAAGCCAGGTCGAGACCCACAATCAATATCAGCCCTGCGTCCGATATCTATGATTTCCTGTCTTTGTAAGATTTTTCACTGCATACTAATCAGTAGATTAGAGTGGTTTGTTGAGAAAAATAACTTGTTATCTCCTAACACAATTGGCTTCAGAAAAGGTCGTTCAACTTTGGACAATCTAACCAGCTTAGTGACGCGTATACAATTGGGTTTCTTAGAAAGAAAATGTACGGTAGCTTGCTTTATAGATATTGACAACGCATACAATAATGTCGATCTCAGGGCTCTGATAGATATTTTGGATGAAATAGGTATAGGTACACAAATGTGTCGATATATTTGGAACTTTTTAAAAGAACGAAATCTCAACATTCACATTGAAAGTTCTTCCTTTTGTCGTAGTACTGATCGTGGTCTAGCCCAAGGGGATCCATTATCCCCCCTTCTTTTTAATATCGTAACGTATCATGTGTGCAAGGATATTTCTAATGTGTATATATCACAATATGCAGATGATTTTGTCTTGTACGTTTGTTGCAATAACATAGGAGAAGGTACGCAAAACTTACAGCTGGCCTTAAATAAGTTATCAATCATTTTATCTAAGATAGGTTTGAGCATTTCCCCATCCAAAAGCAAAGTTTGTATTTTTAGAAACAACTATAAGAGAGTATCCATTAATCTCACAATTAACAATTCCTCTTTGCAATTAGTAGATAATTATAAGTACTTGGGACTTTGGCTAGATAGATCATTACGTTGGGGCAAACACATCAATGAGATCAAAGAAAAAGCGGCAAAATTTTTGAACATCTTTAAAGTACTTGCCGGATCAGGTTAGGGGATGCACCCACGTCATTTGAGACGTTTGTATATAGCTAGCATACGAAGTAGATTAGATTATGCAAGCTTTATCTATGGGAACAGCTGTAACACACATCTAAGTAAGTTAGATCGGACACAGAATCAATGCATGCGTGTTATAGGTGGATTTATACGTAGTACAGCAATACACGTGATGGAGTCTGAGCTTTATCTCCAACCTTTGTGCGTAGGTACTATCTCGCCGGTAAATACTGGTTACGAAGAAAGTCAATCTCCGACGGTGAAACAATTGATTTATTGAGTGAATTAAGTGCTCGTAACCAAAATATTTTATCGCGCAGGACAAAACCTTTATTAGCCATGATTCATGACCGTTACAAAGATTTACCCATTCACTCAAGTTCTAAAAATGCAATGTTTTCTTTAGATACGTGGATGAGCAGTGTGGATGTTTCCTATATAAAACCTAATATTGATATTGTTGCTTTATCTAAGAGAAACTACGATCCGGGATGTCTAAGAAAATTATGTGATGAGTTTTTGGCCGCTAAATATCAAAATTATTATAAAATATACACAGACGGTTCCAAAGAGACTGATATGTCAGGACTGGCCATATTCGATCCTCAAACGAACGGTGCAATAAAAATTAGAATAAAGTCGAACATATCTATAATGTACACGGAACTCATTGCTATCGCAGAAGCGGTATCTTACATCGATTCCTTTGAATCTGGATTTTATGTTATTCTGACGGACTCTAAAAGTGCCCTCCATCATCTCGCTCGATGCACCGCGGGTTTTCGTGGCGCACCGATAGCGTACGGCATATTAGAGTCAATTAATAAGTTGTCGAGTAAAAACAAACATGTCACGCTGCAATGGGTGCCATCACACGTCGGTTTGTCCTGCAATGAGGAAGCCGATCGTCTTGCTAAGGAAGCTATTGTAGACGGCATCGTTATGAACTTTTTACCCTATCACAGCGATCTTTTATATGTAATAAAAACCAGATGTAGATTAGACTGGAAAGAATATTTTGACGAGAGATCGCTGAGTAAGGGTATATGGTACAGGACGGTGCAACCAGGCCTAGCTAGATCGCCGTGGTTTGATGGTTCGGGTATGACCAGAACTGACATCGTAACTTTAATGAGACTTCGATCGGGACACATTCCATTAAATAGTTTTGGATACCTAATGGGAAAGATCAGTTCTCCAAACTGTGCTGAGTGTGATGTGATAGAAGATGCTTATCATATTATTGTGGAATGTGTCCGGAACGAAGTAGAAAGAATAATGTTTTGTTACCTATTCGATGTTGATTTGTTTTCTGTAGGTATATGTAATAACATCTTGGCTTGCCCCTTATCGGAGCAAGCCAAGATGCTAATTAAGGTTGTTAAAATAGGTATAAGAAGAAGATAATTCGGTTTAAGTGTATTTTCGAGGGTGCCATAATCATGATGATTAAACCCTCACTAAATATAATAAAGATTAAAAAAAAAAAAAAAATTGTATCGTCGTTGGTTTCTCTAAATAAATAAATAAGTATTGCGAACGATTGCACTTCAATAATTGCTGGGTTTAAAAATGCTACATAGCGTTCTTCACAATAAAACTGCTTTGACAGGTGGAACTGCGGTGGACCCGGACTCGGGGTTAGAAGACTTAGCGCATGTGTACAAAGACTATGACGGTACTAAGTACACGGTGACGCTCTGTCAGACCGACGTCGTGGCTCAGAAGAACTCCTACTACAAACTGCAGGTTTTGGAGCGAGATGATAAGAAAAAGTAAGTTTAATCTGCCCTGCGGGATTTAAATTGATGCAGCGGAAGAAGTGGGACAACATAGGCTAGATAAAAAAAAACTTTTCATTGAATTAAGAAATTATTAATATTTCAAATTGACTAAAGTTGACTTTGAATCAGTCAGGCTCAGCAGGGCTTGATTAAATATGTTATGTCGCAGATGAATGGAATAATCTAATGTTGGTATGCCTGAGGTTTTGCGAAAGTGATGAATGAAAGGATGCTTGTTTGTTTTGCTTAAATTATTTTGACTTATGTTCAACATCCCTGACGTTTCCGAAAGTGACAGTTGTCACACGAAGGTTGCATTTCGAATCACGCTAACAAGCGTTCCGAGTCACCGTGAGCGCGACAACGATGTCCTGTGATTCGTCAAGGATGACGTCATTACATCCACCATTTTGCGTTAACAACGTCCATGCTCCAAACCGATATCACTGTGAGCCTCCCTGTCTAAAGTGACGTGACAGCTGGTTTGTAGGTTGCTTGTGAGTAATAGTGTTCTGTGGTTGGTTGGTTTTAATGTTGTTATGAAAATATAGGAACACTGAGTGCGAGCGCGTTCATGAGCGTTCCAAATCCTCGACGGCACTCAACTGTCATCAGCGCGATAACTGGATCGGTACGCAAAATAACTACATGAACGCTAGCAGCGATTATGTCGCGATTCGGAATGCAGGGTATAGTAAATGCGAAGGCTCGTGGCAGACGGGATCAACCAAAAAACATGTCCTTTTCAATAAAATTACTATAGTCTAACTTTTTATTAGCTGCAGTAAAATGACGTTTCTAAATGTCATTCCGTAAAATAATGTTGCCAGCCTAATCTCAATAGGGATGTGCTTCAGTTCACAAAAATTAATGAAATAACATTATTATGACGTTTTTGTTTCATTTTGAATGTACCTCCCTATACTTCCACTAGAAAAGATCAATCCTCTAGTATAGTAATAATAATAGGTTAAAAAAATACATTACAACTTAATATTAAATCTCAATAAAAAAAACCAAACTGATTATTCATTTATGATTCACTCATTTAGCTACATCCCTATTTATTTTTCTTCAAAAACCGCGCAGGATCGTGGTGGTGGATGGCACAAACTTGGTGAGGCCTATACCCAACAATGGATGAAGTCAGGGCTGTGGATGATGATGATGAATGTCCACTATGTTCGCGAACTAGTAACACTCAGTGATCCTGTATCCACTCAAATGGTCAAATGACTTGCTACCACAATCGCTCCGCCGGTGTTCCGCACAGTTATCTGAATGTTGAGCGTACATGTCGTCAGAATTAGTGGCTAGCGCTGGTTGAAATAAATTTGGTATGTATGTAGTAATGGCATAATCTTATAATTAGATGAGCTAGGTAGGTAGAGGAGCTAGGTGAGCTACACTGGTGGTTTTGTGAACGGGCTCGAGGATGTGGGCACCACCGCCTTACCTTTATCTGCCGCCAAATAGCAGTACTTGTGCTGCTGTGTTCCGGTTAGATGGTAATGGTTTGTTCCTGGAATTACTGGCACATAGGCATACCAGCTAAGTCCTATAGTATGGCAACGTATCCACATAGAGATCAAGACAACATAATAGCTTGTTTTGAATTCTATATGGATATATATATGCTGCAGTAGCCACTTAACATCTGGTGGACTTCATGCTCGTTTGCCATATAAGTAGTATAAAAAAAACGTGCTCATCCATTATTTGGTAGAAGTTTATAGAAGGCCTTTATTTTTACAAAGAGAGGATATCAAGCTTTACCTACTATTGGAATCACAATTTCAATAATAAAGTTGGTATTACAGAAATTAATTGAATTCTCTCTGCTTTATTGCGTACGATAGAATATCAATGACGCAAGATATAAATGATTGCAGGTATCATCTGTTCCGTTCCTGGGGTCGCATTGGTACAAAAATAGGCGGCAATAAGTTGGAGGATTGCCGATCGGCCGAGGATGCCGTCAGCCGGTTCGAAGATTTGTACATGGAGAAAACGGAAAACCCGTGGGAGTGCCGCGATATGTTTCAAAAGGTATTCATTTGTATATTTTAGGTCGTATAACAATGAATGTAGTTGCGGAAGGTGCGAAGCTCAAGAAGGACTGGGCCGGTCTGCCGTAGCTGGGCGAGCAGAGGGCCGAGCTGACCACCGAGTGGAGCCCATAGTCAGAAGGCATTGCGGCAGACCGAGGACAAGATGGAGGGACGAATTCGCTAAGTTCCGATCAGACAGAACCTGTGTTTGGTACAGGAAAGCAATTAATAAATGAAAATTCTTTACCGTACAAATCCATTAACTTCATTTTTATTAACAACTAGTTGACCCGCTAAACTTCGTACCGCCTTGACATGCATATAACGCGGGCTGTCAATATACGTCACCCTGGTAGAATTGTCAATTGTTGTCCCCGGCCATCATTATGGATGAGAAAATGAATGAATTCCACAAATAATTCAATACTAAAATTAGCCAAATCGCTCCACCCGTTCTCGAGTTTTAGCGAGACTAACGAACAGCAATCAATTTTTATATATATAGACAATATATCTCGGGATAACTCCTACCGAAGCATCTGTTTCAAACGATATTAATTTTTTTTACATCCTCTTTGACGATATTTGCAGCACGCAATCTGTCAATTCTATGTCAAACGTCATAAGGTTACATTATAAAAGCGCTAAGGTTAGATTATAAATAATTTTATATGGTGGTTAAGTATTCTTAAATTGTCTTAATAGAGATGTAATTTTCAAATAATGAAAATGTATAATTATCCCCCCCCCTCCCCCCTCCCCCTCCCCCAATTATAGGGAATAGCTGTTTTTTTATCGCCATTTTGAAGTTGATCCAATTATAAAGGTGATAAAGCCTCAGCTGTGTCTAACTCCTCCCAAACCAAAATGCTGGATCCGCCACTTTGTGGGCCGTATGCTTGTATGCCACCTAAGTGGTATGTAATAGTATATTATGATACAAGTGAGCTAAGTTGCTCATTATACACGCACGAGGCTGTGGTTTGCATCCCGAGCCGTAGGCTAGGGCGTAAATTAGCTGAGTGTCTAGTGAGCTAGTTGCTCACGAGTTTCATACGCACTTTTTCAACACACTTGCGAGGAAAAAACAAAAATGTATTGCATAAATCGTTTAATTATTAAAACAATTGGTGAATGTACAATTTTCAAAACGATATTGGATTTTTTTGATGGCGATTTCACAGTTTGTCTTACATTGGTACTTGCCACTTTTTTAGTATCTTCATTGACTTCTTGTGTAAATGTCGGCGACAAAGGTAAATCATACAAATTACTGGAAGGAGAAGGCACCAAATAACTCATGCTATGGGATGTACATGGTTGTGGGTTACAGTATGTTTTGATATCAACACAATGTTTGAGCTTAACCATGGTTCCTAACATGGAATAGATACACCACAGGAAGCTGAGTTTGTATGTATTGGCGAGTTCAGAGAAATACTCCAAAACACATTTTCAGAAAATGACTGGGTTTTTTTGTTGCTTTTCCATTGTATGAAACTATCGTAAGCAGCTAAGTACTTTGCTCTTGATTTTGCTTTCATTTGCATTTTGTGCTGCATTTAGTATTTCTGGCGGGGCTAAATCTATCAATTGTTAATCTTCTGTACTAAAACGTGACATTTTTACAATTATTTACCACACGGCAACAAATGCGATACAAACAAAAAAAGAGAAATGGCGCGCAAGTTTTTTTTTTTCGCACTCGCCATATGTGAGTGATTGATTACATATAGCCATAACGCCTACTTCAAAATTATAATTTTAGTGATAAAAAACAAATATCTTATAACAAATTATTGTGAATTATAAGTAATTTGATAATAATAAATGTATTTTGTTCTTAATTAGGGATAAATTTATTTATTCCAAAAATGTAATAGGATTTTCAGCGGCATAAAACCTCTTTGTTGTTACAAAAACTGTATTACCCGGTTAAATAGATAATCCTCTGTTTACTCGCATGTAATTTGCAGTTAGGTACTAACTTAACTTTGTAGGGATAATTCTATTATGTACTAGTGTGTTATATTATTGCGCACGCGTGTGTTATAGTTCGGTTTATGGCCCTAATAACGATGTACTATGGCTCTCTTTACGAGCAAGTGTGTTGAAAATAATGTAAATATGTAATTGCAGGTGCCAGGTCGCTACTACCCGCTGGACGTTGATTACGGCGACGAGACCGACACAGCCAAGCTGCAGGTGGACAAGAACTGCAAACTCGACATGCCGGTCCAGAAACTCATCACCACCATATTCGACATCAATACTATGAAGAAAACACTGCTTGAGTTTGAAGTAAGTATAATGCTGGATCGAATCAGAAATGAGGAGATACGTAAGATAACTCAATTCACCGACATAGCCCGACGGATTAGCACGTTGAAGTGGCAATGGGCAGACCATATAGCGCGCAGAACAGATGGCCGATGGGGCCGGAAAGCTCTCGAATGGAGGCCACGGACCGGCAAGCGCAGCGTAGGACGTCCACCTACAAGATGGGCAGACGACTTGGTAAGAACCGCAGGTCGGCGTCGAATGCAGGCCGCTTCCAACCGCAGTTCCTGGAGATCAATGAGGGAGGCCTTTGTCCAGCAGTGGACGTCCTACGGCTGATAAGATGATGATGATGATAATGCTGGACAACTTTTAGGAGTAGTAGAGCTCCTTGTGAAACGGTTCGCCCGGGGGGAAGTACAGGCACATGAGGCTTTACACCTGTATGCCTCAAGTTGATGGACGCAGTGCATCGTAGGGCACGTTCCTAAGTTGCGTGACATACGAGGCAATACTTTGTTATAGGCGATGGTTACCACTTAACATCGGGTGGGTCATGCTTGTTCCATTATCAGGTAGTATAAAAAAGCGGCCAAGTGCGAGTCGGACTCGCCCATGAAGGGTTCCGTAGCAGCAAGTAATATAATATAAAAGTTGTTGTAGTTCGTTGTAACTTTTTTAATATTTGAGTTGATTGAATGAAAGGTAAATTGCGGTTTACTATTTATGACGTATTAAAAAAAAGTTCTCGAATGGAGGCCATGGAACGGCAAGCGCAGCGTAGGACGTCCATCTACAAGATGGGCAGACGACTTGGTAAGAACCGCAGGTCTGCGTTGGATGCAGGCCGCTTCCAACCGCAGTTCTTGGAGATCAATGAGGGAGGCCTTTGTCCAGCATTGGACGTCCTACAGCTAATATGATGATGATGATGAGAAAAAAAACTACTTACTAGATCTCGTTCATACCAATTTTCGGTGGAAGGTTGCATGATAATGTATATCATATATTTTTTTTAGTTTTATCATTCTCTTATTTTAGAAGTTACAGAGGGGAGGGGGGGACACATTTTACCACTTTGGAAGTGTCTCTCGCGCAACCTATTCGGTATAGAACAAAATGATATTAGAAACCTCAATATCATTTTAAAGACCTACCCACAAATACCCCACACGTATGGGTATAATGAAAAATAAAATTTGAGTTTCAGTTTTAAGTATAGGGAACCCGCAAAATTTATTGTTTTTTTTTCTATTTCTGTGTGAAAATCTTAATGCGGTTCACAGAATACAATCTACTTACCAAGTTTCAACAGTATAGTTCTTACAGTTTCGGAAAAAAGTGGCTGTGACATACGGACGGACAGGCAGACAGACATGACGTTTTTTGCCATTTGGCTACGGAACCCTAAAAAGTATATAACCTGTTTTGTTATGTATGACATTAATTTAAAACGCATCCGGAATTGTAATAACTGATTTTAGACGTGGATTTAATATCTGTAGCTTGAATATTTTATCCAGTAATCGATACATTTTCAATAAAAAAAAATTAAAGTGCGCCGCCTTTACGACGATGCCGCTTAGTCAGTGTTTTGTCAACTTAGCAATTTCTGAACGAAACTCCTTACCTCATTATCTATGTATTTTATTTACCCTCTGTACCCTCATTTTCTACCTTTTCCTAAATACCTGGGGGTAGAGGGTTTAACAGGTACCTACTTTCGTGATGAATGAATATAGTCAAAGTCAAAATCTTTTATTCATTAAAATCACAAGGATCACTTTGAAACGTCAATTTTACTGCCTGTTTCTTCGCGACCAAGCCAGGAAAGAAAGGCAAGATAACAAGGCTGGTTGTTTTTTTATGATCCTTTTAGAATACATAACAATACAGGAAATAAATTATGTCTAAATTGTAACATTGTGAACGAGTAATTTCAATCCCAAGCTTCTCTATCATCTAAATAATCCGATATTTTATTGTAGGCTTTTTTATAAAGATATTGTTTAATTGCGTTTTTCAATTTGTAAATTGTCAATTTTTGTACATCACTTGGGAGTTTGTTATAAAAGCGAACACCTTGCCCTTTAAACGATTTTCTAACTTTATTACCGTATGGCCGTATGATTTGTTTACCTATTTTATGCAGGCTGTTTCATTGATATTTTACGACTTGATATTAGGTTGTTTAAAAATTTAAAAACTTCTATGGTTATGAATTTGAAACAAACCTCTTCACAACAATACCGCCATAAGCCCTACCCGCGTTTTCATTTAATATCGCACATAACATAAACGTAGTATTTGTTCACAAATTTATTTATACCCATGATAGACGTCGTCAGATTTTTTTATCAGCCCTCAGATCTGTGATGATATTTTTTTATTTTTTTTGTGTGGAGGCCTGCCATACGATACGAGATATGATCAGGCATTTTTTTTCTACATCAGTTTGCTCGATGAATCTTGTATACTTGTATTAGGGGCATTTAGACTAACAAAAAAATCTTTGCGGGAGACGATTATAAAAAAAGAATATCCTATCAGGACCATGCCAAAAGTTTTCAGGCCCTTCATCATCATCATCATATCAGCCGTAGGACGTCTACTGCTGGACAAAGGCCTCCCTCATTGATCTCCAGGAACTGCGGTTGGAAGCGGCCTGCATCCAACGCCGACCTGCGGTTATTACCAAGTCGTCTGCCCATCTTGTGGGTGGACGTCCTACGCTGCGCTTGCCGGTCCGTGGCCTCCACTCGACCCTTATTACCCTTATTTAAAATAAATAAGTAAAAAATATGCAAAGAAATTAATGTACAACAAAATGCTAAGAATACTTTGTCTTTATCAAATTTTCTCTTTTTTGTAAATTAAAGATGCATTGAATCATTTTACAAAGTTCATTTTAGTTTTACTGCACAATTAATGGATTATTTTCCTTGCAGCTTGATACGGAGAAAATGCCTCTTGGAAAATTATCGAAGAAACAAATCAAAAATGGATACAAGGTCCTTACGGAACTTCTGAAGTACATCAAAAATGGATCAGCGAGCCAGAGTAAAATTATCGATGCTACCAACAGGTACATATGCACTGTAACTTGCTTTCTATCAAACTTTAATAGTTTGTTTTTTAATATAAATCAGTATAATTTCAACAATGAGATTAGAAGCTTTACACATCGAACTTACATTAATAATTATAATAATTTAATTTAATAAAATTAACATTATAAAAGAAATTCATTGAATAACATTTAGATTTTAAAGAACATGTGTTGATATTAGTATCTATGTCATGGAATAAACAGGCTTTTTTTATATATTTAATTTACACACCGGATACAAGGAGGGTACGGGACATGCGGAACATGGCCTCAAAGGGACAACAAATATGATTACTAGTGATCGGCGTAGGTAGTGCCATTCACGGGAATTAGTGACCGTTAACTGGACATGGATATGGCTTCTAAATCCCGGGAAATATATTTTTATTTTATTTAACAGGTTTGTTTAGGAATTCCTATTTTGCATAGTAACTATTCAGCTTTATGCAAGTAGGTACATGTTTTGGTCACTAAAGTCATCCCTTCCCCTCACGCTTTTGTAGTTTATCGCGAGTGAGGTGAGGACTCGGTTTTACTATATCTATCTATATATGGTATCTTAAATAGTTTAACTTCATTTACATCGACATTCAAAAAAATATTCCCGGGAATGGGGGAATAAATCCTAGAGCATATCCATATTAACTTATCATTCCGGTTCATTGGCCCAAAATAGCACTACCTATGCCGATCCCTAATGATTACTAAGTCAAATGGGGCAATCCCTTAATTTGGAGTAAAGTTGAGTGTCACTCGCACTTGACCAGCCTTTGTTTTTGTTTAACAGCATTTGCATGATGTTTTTAAGTAGGTCCAAACTATTTATAAAATGTACCTAATTGTTATTTACCTTTGTAAACAGGTTCTTCACTCTGATACCGCACGCCTTCGGCACTCAGAATGCACCGTTGCTGAACGACGTTGAACTGGTTACAAAGAAGGCTGAAATGTTGGATAACCTTCTAGAAATCGAGATTGCATACAGCTTGATGAAAACAGGTATTATGATAATTGCCGTATTAATATAAATAACTAGTTGTTGCCCGCGACTTCGTACGCGTTACACTATTAAAATGTGTAGGTAGGTAACCTAGAAATAAAGCTAAACTCGCTCTTGCAACTTGACACCCCATTTTTATCCCATAGGATCTGATTTATGGAATAAAAAGTATCCTATGTGGTAATCTAGATTATAATCTACGTACATACTAAATTTCATCGAAGTCGGTTCAGCCGTTATGACGTGATTGAATAACAAACAAATAAATAAACAAATATCCAAACTTTCGCATTTATAATATTAGTGGGATAATAAAAACGTTTATTTCAGAGCTGACAGGGATCCATATTTTTTGTTAGTAAACATAGAAAAACTAACTTAACAAAACCAGGTTTATTAAAGAAACGGATTATTAATAGCCATGAAAATCATTACCTATCAATTGTACACGAACGAATGCAATAATATGCGAGATTTTCGGCGCCATTTATAGATGTGTAAACCAGGTTATAACGTATATTCTGGTCACTACGTTAATAATATGTAAATAGTTCATAGCTAGTTTCTTTAAGGGGAGACCGGAGGGGAATCGCCCATACAACACGTACTACCAAGATCATTTCTAATTGGAGCATATTTCTACCTTAATAAGGTGTTGTTTTAATTTGAATAGTATTTATCTAGGTTCCCAACCATATATTAAATCAAAATACTTACCTAAAATGAAATAGAAGCGTATCGCATTCTGCATGTTTTACGTCATAAAAAACCTGTTTTCAACCTAATTGTTTCGTATTAAAAACAACAACATCTTACGTACATACATAGATTATATCGTCTATACTTGAAAAAACATAGCTTGATCTCTGCGACATTTGTTAAACTGACATTCCTAGGGTTGTTATGATACAGAAAAAAATATCGATAATAATTATATATAGAAGCTTTGCAGTAAGACCAATTGTTGGACTTTTGAGGGCTCCAACAACCCGTAACGACTGCCATTAGATATTCGTATGGCAGCCGGGACCGACGGCTTAACGTGCTTTCCGAGGCACGACCAGACCAGTGCAAAAACCCATATTCATGCATACAAATATTTGCACTGAGCGAGGATCGAACCCGCGATCTCCTGCGCAGCAGTCGTGTTCACTACCGCTTCGCCACGAAGGCTGTCTGCCATAATTACCTAGTCAGGTCATAAATTCTGTCACATGTTTAATATAAAATAATTGAAACAAGTTTATTCATTATGTAACCATTTATATACCAAAATGAACTTAACAAAACATAGATTCTTATGACACTAAAGTTTATTTAAAATGACCTCCGTGATTTTGAATACAGGCCTTCAATCTGCGCGGCCAGTCGTCTATCGCAGCACGAACGAGGTCAATGTCAATATCGGCGGCTGCCTTTTCCTCCAAGTGTTGCCATATCTTGTATTCTAACGGGTTCAAATCTGGACTGGAGGAGGGCCAGTCTTCGTGCCGGATGAAGTCGATTTCACGCGCCGCCAGCCAGTCTTGTGTGCTCTTCGCTCTATGAGCTGGCGCCGAATCTTGTTGGAATACCCAGTGCCTGTTATTGAACATGGTATGAGAAACAGGTTCCACAAGGTTCGTCAGGACTGTATTTTGATACACAACTGCATTCGTTTTTACACCTTCCTCACAAAAATGTACCTCTGTTAAGCCCCAATAAGAAACTCCCAACCATACCATGAGCGAGGATGGAAAATGACCTCGTTGGACACGCTGAATACGGTTGCTTGATTCTTCACTACTGTGTGCGTACATCTTATTATTTTGTTTGTTGTGGCTCTCTTCTACGGTAAAAGTTTTTTCATCCGAAAAAAGAATTTCTCGATATTTTTTTCCCGCGTACCGCTTCAACAAAGCGCGGCATCTCTTCAGTCTCAGGTCCATTAGACGAGCATTCAAACGATGTCCTGTTTTTCTTCGATATGCCCAAAGCCCTAAGTCTTCATTTAACACCCTTTTCACCGTGGTTCTGCTTAACCCTATCTGAAGGGCCAACAGTTTCTGCTTACGTTTGGGATTTTTTTGAATTCGCGCCTTCACAGCTTATATCACTGCCTGGAGTCCTAACAGACCGAGGGCGACCACTTCTTGACCTGTCATCTACACTAGAGTCTTCATTGTATCGTTTGATGGTGCGATTAACGAATCTTTTGGTTATATTCAAATTTGTCAGTATGTCAAAAAGTTTAATTGGCGCGTAACCGCAACGATGCAACGCAATAACTGCAACACGGTCTTCTTTAAGCGTCCACTCCATATTTAAAAATGAGTAAAATTCTGAAAAGTATACATTTTTATTTTCATGAACAATTCGAATTCTATAAACTTTTTTGTAAAAGAAAAGTTTTTACTGTGTGACAATACTTATGACCTGACTTGGTATATGTATATTGGATTATATTATGATTTAGGTAACAAAATGAAACGAATATTTTAATACATACATTTATTTATTCCAAAGGAGTACACCCCAAATCAATATCCGAATCACTTTTAGAATCGCTAGAGCAATCTTGTAAATTTATAATGAACTCTTGTTCGCAAATATTATCAAATCGAACGTCCCGCTCCCAATCTTCTTCCATTAATTTTCTGCATTTGGTAACTACCTTTTTCAAATCTTCTACAGATACATTTTCAACCGCAGTGTTTAGTAACTGCAACATTTTATTTGCCGTGAAAGGCGGTGTTGTGTTATGTCTAGCAGCGTAACCTTGAAAGAAAAACATATTTTAAGTTCATAAATTATACAGGAGTTAATACATAAAGAATCTGTCTAACTGAAATTCGAGCAAACAAACATTTTATTTGGGGCCAGATAAGCTCGATCGGATTATACTGGCAGTGATATGGAGGCAGTCTTATGACGTTATGACCCTTTTCTTGGGCTATGTCATCTAAGACATACGTTGGTGTGCTGGGTTTGTGCAGACCAACGAGTCTCAATAATTCGTTTTTAAGCATTGTTTCATTGGCCTCTATTCCTTTTTCTTGAAGCCATGCAAATATTTCTAACATCCTGTTTGCCGAAGTTAGTGGTTTGTGCTTTTGGACCGAGTGATATGGGGCGTTATTCATAATTATATAATGTGGCTCCTTCAAATTATCTAATAATTTTAAAAACCACTCATTAAATTTTTCAAAATTCATTTCTTCATGGTATTCATTGGTCTTCGTAGATTTGAATGCCAATATGCAATTAGGCACAAAACCAGATGACGTCCCAGCATGAGTTATTATTAATCTTTGACCTTTGCCTTCGGGTACTTTGGTGGTCGATTGTGCCGTATCATCGGCCCAAGCTTTGGATACGGTATGATTGGCGTTTAGCCATGTCTCGTCTAGAAAGAAAACTTTGTCCCAGTTTGTATTTTTTTTGACTTTCCGGAGAAAATTCACTCGAGCAAGAGCAATGTCGGTTCGTTCCATTATAATTTTTCTTTTGTCACTTTTTTTGTAGGAAAATCCAATATTTTACAAAATCTTCGATAGTGACGGAAAGCTTCCTTTAAACAAGTTTGCGTCTGTTAGAGACGCCGCCAGTTTTTTTAATATAGGTAATAGTAAAAAAACTGGCGGCGTCTCTAAAAGACATTTATTACACAAAAGTATATATAAACACACAAGACAGATTGTCTTGAAACACTCAAGACATCGCAGCGGCGTCAAAGTCGTCAATTTTTGTGACAGGAGCAGCCTTTCTTCATTTTTTATTTGGCGTTGAAAGCTTTTTTTCCTCGTCTTCAGTCAATACTGCGGTTGAAGATTCGCCATATTTTTCTTTACTGATGCGAAGTACTGTCGCACGTCCAATTCTTGGCATTGGACGTGGGACAGTAATTCGCATCTGCAACTCTTGTCACAAACTTTTGCCATAGGTAATAGCGGTCCACCATTTTGGTTTTCCCACCCAAAATATTCACGCAAGCGAATCACAAACTCACGACTTTGACTGTTCAAAACAGGTTTCTTCGTTCTCTTTGGCATTATGCCAACAAACAATAACAACAAAGACACTAACAATAATAAATAAACTTAACAAATTAGCAGCAATAGTAACAAAAACAAAGTGATGAGAACGGAAAAAACGTGGCGTATACAAGGCGTTAGCTCTCGTACTGAGGAGAAATCAGGAGAATGGGTCATGTCAAACAAGATGGCGGCGCGTTGGCGCCATCTTGCGGAAGAAGACACGCCGCGGCCAAACATCTCTCGAACCCCAAAGTTGTCGGAAGGAATGTTACGAGTAGGTTAGAATTTAGTTTTTATTTACTCACTATTGTAAATAATGTTATTTTTTTTAAATATTCAATAATGTTATTTTTTTAAATTAATTTTGAATTAAGTTTTATACAAAATATCGATAGTTTATAGTCTGTGGTCACGATGATTCATCGCTCATCACTATAATTAGCTCAGCATGCCTATAAAGTATGACATTGACTGGTACGTTTGTGCGTACTGTTAAATTCAGAACTTCATAGGCGCGATTTTACTGACAGCTGTCCCAGAGATTAAGCTATGTTTTTTCTGGTATAGTTACAGAATAACAACACAATGAGAAAAATACAACAAGTTTTTAGTCATCATTTTTGGTCAGAACACGGTCAAAATCTAATTAAATTTAGAATTGATAATTTCATATCACTGTCGCTCTGCGTGGCTAAACTTCGTCACTAAACAGGGATAGCGATATTCGGGCCGAAGTTTATGACGCGGCCGAATTGAAATTGCGCTCGGGGTTCGCCGGCTTCTTAAATGAAGAAAAATTACTTAAAACCTTCTTGCAGTCCAAAGTTTAAATCCATCTTAATAATTGAAGTATCTATGTAGTTAACTCATGATTTTGAGCATATTAAACAGCTGTTTAAACTAGCCGACTTGTACAAAAACTTTATAAAAATACAAAATAGCTTTTTTAAACATTTTTGAAATGTCAGTGCATAAGCTTCCCACATCGTATACTCGCAAGGTCGCCTTTAAACCAGACACTTGATATTGAATGAACCTGTTGTACTATTTGTTACGTACATACTTGACAAGGCTTATGTACAGACGCAAGACAAATGATGTAAATGACGAAATCTAGTTTTTTTTATACATTATAGGCTTGCGTTTGACCACGATCTCGCCTGATGGTAAGCGATGATGCAGTCTACGATGGTACACGCTTGCCTAGTAGAAACCTATTCCCTCGCGACTTAAAGATACCCAAGTTGTATCTATCAGGAAACACAGACTCTGGCAAGGCGTTCCACTCTCTGGCGGTGCGCATAATAAAGGTCGAAGATTTCTAACATATAGCGGTGGCGCACCGCAGAGCGTCTGGTTGTCCGTTGATAGAAAGGAGATGGTGGAATCAGGTTGAAAAGTTCCGCCGCACACTCCCCGAAATGTACTCGATAAAAAACCGAGAGGCTAGCAACCTTTCGTCGATGCTCCAGGCTGAGGAGCCTTGCATCAACTAGCTCATCGTTGCCTATGAGCTTCTTGGCTCTTCTCTCAATTGATTCCAGAGCTTCAAGTTGGTACTTCGCTGATCCGGCCCAGAGGTGAGAACAGTACTCCAAACACGATCAGACTTGTGCTTGTTCCCTGTGTCCCTGCGGTACATAAATGAATCTGGTAGAAGCGCTACAGTTGCGCGTGACTGTGGCGTGACAGCCATACCACTATTTATTTTCATACAATACTAGCTGACCTGCCGGTGGCTTCGCACGCGTGGTTTGTCAAATAAAAACATTACCCTCCTGCGCAGTCGGGTAAAAACTAGCTTACGTCCCAATCCCGGTCATAATATATATACCTACCAAATTTCATCGAAATCGGTTTAGCCGTTTAGTCGTAATAACGTCACATAAAGACTGAGAGACAAAGTTACTTTCGTAAGTTAATTTTGAATCGGCGTTGTATAAATAATAAATAAATAAATGTATATTGCTGGACATTTCACACAGCGCTATCCAGCCCCAAACTAAGCAGAGCTTGTACTATAGGAACCAGATAACTGATAGAATACTTATGTAGAATTTTTTTTGGTAAACACATACTTATAATATATAGGGAAACAACCAGACCCGGAACAAATATCTCAAATGTATGTACGTAAGTTTGTTTGTCCGAGGATAACTTTTGAAGCGTTGATCCGATCATCGTGAAAGATGGTATATAGGTAGGTAGTGATAGCACAATCCGGGTAAATGACAGCTAAATGAGCTAAAAATGTGGAGGGGTTGTTGGGATATTGGTGTTCAAGAGGGGTAAAAAAATCAAAATGAGACAATAAGGTCAAGTGGGACGTTTAATGAAAGGTCTTCAATAGTACATTTCGACCCCGTTTTAAGTTTTTGTTTGAGTCTTGTAGTTTTTGAGTTATTTATTAGCCATAACAAAAATAGAACTGACGAAATTCACAGGGTCCACCAAGAGACTCAGTCACAGTGCTGAAATTTGTGTAGCTTTAGTAACACAAATATGGGGAAAAGTCTGAAATCTAGAATAACTGCAATTTCTACCCCAAAAAAGTGTAGGTAACCAAATAACATGAACTCCCGTTACTTGTATTTTGAATAAACCTGTAGGTCAAGTTATTTTGTTGTACTTTTTAAATTTTCGGGAACTATACTCATATTTTTAAGACAAAACGGGTCTTTTCGCGCACATATTTATATCAAAATCATAATTTTGACTAACCTCGACGTTTCGGTCAAGTTACATCGGCCGTGGTCACGAGAGACTCAACAGCGACGAGAGACGTCGAAGTTAATCAAAATTATGTTTTGATATAAATTTGTGCGCGAAAAGACCCGTTTTGTCTTAAAAATATAAGTTATTTGGTTGTTCATTTTGTGGCATTATTTTATATATGGGATATTCGCGAGAACTCGGTTCGGTGCGAACCCCTAGTATTATATATTATATAATACTAATATATATTAGTTTAGATCTAAAAGCGCAGACTTAGCATTACTATCGCGGCTCGTGGCGCTTCTAGATATTCTATGAAAATGAATAATGAATGTTTCAGATTGTGATGAGAACACCAGTCCGATCGAGTCGCACTACATGAAGCTGAAGGCGCACATTGCGCCGCTGGACAAGGACTTGGACGAGTTCCGCATGCTCGAAGAATACACCAGGAACACACACGCGGCCACGCACTCCAGTTATACGCTACAAATTGAAGAGGTTCCTATTATACGATACTAGTTGACCCGCCGAACTTCATAGCAGCAATTTTGGCCCTAGATTCGATGTGCGAGCCGAAGTTCAGGTTGGACGTGAGCTCAACGCCCAACAAGCTCAGACTTTCAGAAATTACGAGTGGGATATCACAAAGGGTAGGAATGGGATGAAAACGAGACCGTTTTGCGGGAAACACACACGCCTGAGTTTTGGAGGCGTTAAACTGTTAGTTTCATTTTTTTGGATACATCTTATAGATAGATAGATAGATAACTCTTTATTACTATTATACTTATTTTTGTATTATTTCTGTTTGTGTGGTAATTACACAAACAGAAATAATACAAAAATAAGTACTAGGTTAAAATAAATAAGGCGTTACAATGGGCGGCCTTATCGCTAAAAGCGATCTCTTCCAGGCAACCTTTGGATGGAGCGAAATTTATAAAAAATACATCTTATGTCATTTGGGGACTATTTGACTGGACTACATACTTACACTGATATCGGGTGCAGCCAGAGGGGAGTTTTGGGGTCTCAAATCAAATGAATAATCGTTAGTACGACGTGCGCTGAATGCTAGCTAAGCGCTTTGTTCAAACATGAATGTGGCGCCCCCTGAAATTGCCGCCCGGGCCCTGCTTTTTGCCCTCCCAGATCCCAGACTGACTCGTTATATGAGCCATGGGATTTGCCTTCACTGTACATTTCTAGAGAGATCAATCTTTTTGTCAACATTTTCATCATCATCATCCACAGCCTGACTTCACTCATTGTTGGGTGTAGGCCTCCTCAAGTTTGTGGCATCCGCGATCCTGCGCTAGTCCTGCATATAAACTTTATATAGATAAAGTTTATATGCAGGACTAGCGCAGGATCGCGGCTGTGGCTGAGACTGTGGATGATGATGATGATGATGATGAAAATAATGACAAAAAGATTGGTCTCTCTAGAAATGTACAGAGGCATAGGCTAAATCTCATACTCCTCTCGCAATATTTTATTGAAAAGGCCAACAGCTATGAATATAGAACAGATATAATATGATGTTTTTCCGATTATACTGCCAATTAGAGGTATCTAAAAGTAGTATAATGAATGATAGTTCCTACAATTTATATATATAACAATGATAATTAGTAACGTAATAATGTGTAAATAAGATAAAAACACAAATTTCTTTGTAGGTTCACAACAGGACACAGGTTATGGTAGTCAGGTCAGCTATGTTTCGCCATAGAGCAGGCATACAAATTATTGGCAATAAAATAGCATTTTCCGTTACTTCATAAACAATTCCAAATATCATTTAAATAAATCATAAATGAGAACACAAATCAATAATAAGATAGTCAAATAAAATAAGCTAAATTTTATTTGACAATGCAATATCTTGATATTATATTTGATTTGTTCTCTGGCCCGTAGACAATATAACTATAACGCATCTCGATTATATACAAAGCTTGATTCTAAATTATAACTTAAATATTAACGCACGTTTGATTATGCCGGTATAGAAGACTTACTTATATAAGCTTGAACATACACACACTCATACACATACACACACATTAACACACATATACAAACACATTAACACACACACACAAACAAACCCACCCACCCGCAAACACGCACACACAAGACACCCACATACTCACACACATGACCCACGCTTTCACTCACTTAAACACTGATGCATCAGCATACGTGCAAGCATGTGCGCTTTCCAACATCACATTTCTTTGATTGTTTGTTATTTCGTGTTCATGTACTAGTAGACTGTAATATTCACATCATATCATTCAGGAGAGAACTGTTTCCTAGGCCACAGCTTACGCTTTTCAGGGAAACAGGGACACAACTCGTCTATGTAACATCGTCACAATAAATATATTTCTTATTTCTATAATTTTGACAACTCGTAATAATAAGATACATTTTCCAATTGGTTTATGCAACAGGTGTTCAAAGTGGTTCGCGAGGGTGAAGACAAACGCTACAAACCGTTCAAGAAGCTTCACAACAGGAGGCTGCTGTGGCACGGCTCCCGGGTCACCAACTTCGCTGGAATCCTCTCTCAGGGTATGCCAATAAACACGACCCCGATCTGTTTTGTAAACTTTAGATATCGGTATCTTTGCTCGACAAGACAATCTGAGAAACTAGATAATGTATTATTGCACACCATCTAATTCTAATTCTAGGGTGGGGGGAATAAATGGTCTGCACTGAAGTCCCGCATTGGGGTGTATTGTGCATTACCTCCTTCTAACCTGACCCCAGCTATCCCAACTCCTTGAAGTAACAGAGTATGACTTTGGGTTGGTGGCAGCAGCTTTGCAGGGTCCCTGTGGATGTTGAAGTAGTAGCGGTGTTAGTGGAGGATGAGGATTCGATGACCCCTCGCAGACCCGTCCTCAGTCTGGCGTCGTTTGTTTTTACTTATTGCACACCGTTAAAAATAAACAAATGAAAGAAAATACATTTTAAAATCATATATACAATATGATTTTAAATGCTTAATTTAAAATCTTATTCTTTTGTTACATTTGAGTTTTTGTCCGCCGATGAAACGAGGAAGAAAATCCCAAAGGTTACTTTAAGTGGGCTTGCAGTACAATAAAACGATTTATTCGATCACAGCTAGTAACACTTTATTTTAATTTAAAGATTCCATACAAAAACTGGAAATAGGATTTTTTTTACTTTTTGGGAAAGATTTACACTCACTTTGTTTTCAATGTAGATACTTTAAAAAATCAGGTCTAACTGCATCTAACCCTTATCACTAAATCAAAACACAAACTAAACATCCGACACACCATGGAACATTAGTGTCCCATGGGTTAAAATTGAAGTTTTATTACAATTTTAATAATACCTAACCAGCCAGCTAATATTTCATAGGTAAGAGCTATGGGTCGCGGTTGGTTGGGATAAAGCCGAAGTATTCTTATCTTGTAATTTTAAATAATTGACTATTTCTTCCGGATGTGAATTCCACTATTGAAAAGAAATGCCACTACTATTTGTCCAGAGAACGTGGGGGTTTAAGTTAATTAAATTTCAAGTAGTGGGCGCCAGGATCGAAGATCCGATCCGAATCTCGAGACGACGATGTAATAAATTTATAAATGGTAGGTTAATGGTCGAGCTCGGAGATCCTCAATGATGTGTAGAAATAATAACCAACGTTTACCCTTTGTGACGTTGAAACCCATGACGGGTTTTAAAGAATTTAAGTAAACGGTCACAAATAAACGTGGTAAAAAGATGTATGTTGAATAGGTTACTTATAAAATTTTAAGGGTAGATATTTATAAGAGAAGAAGAAAAAAAACCGTCTCCACCTGCTCTCCAGCTAGGCAATTTCAGCCTGCAGTCTTCGCTCTACGCTCTAGGCTCTGGTGACCCAGGCTTCACTTGGAACTCCTTCTGCGGCAGGCACCTCTCCATTTCTATTGCTTTGGAAGCTGTACGCTCGCCTTTTAGGGTCAAGGAGTTAATTTTTTACTGATGACTGGTGCACGTGGCTTTTCGGTGGGCTACGGCGTGGCGGCTCGGATGGTTGAGTCCAGTGGGAACACACAAAATCCTGCAACGAATCCAATACCTTTCGACCTTCAAGTCGCGCGTGGGTCAGCTCGAATACCACCAAATCTCTCCTTTTTCCTTGCCCGCAAACTCCAATCTGGGTTGCTCAGGTTAACCTGTTTTCCCTTAATTTGTGCAGAATACTTTAATCTCTGGCTTGGAGACCTCACTGGAAATCCAAAACTTCTGTCAACTAAAGACGTCAAACATGACGTTTCACAACTTGCTCGTGGCACTGAAACGACATCATAAAATTCCACAGACCCGAAATGGCAACAGCGAGCATCGTTTATTTGCCAATCAGTATCTTATCATCAATTTCTTGGCGTAATTACCCAGCGTAAATAATCGGGAGATTTAATTCCTCACGGGGTTACCCCAATACCATAGACAACCTATAGGAAGCGATTCTATTTAGCCTTGTTCGAAGTTTCTAGAAAAAGTTTCATGTATAAAAAAGGATTTTATTTCCGGTTTAGTAAGATTTTTTATTTTAAAAAGTATGATTTAATGTTAATGTTTTCTAAGCAAATGAGATTTAAAAATAAGGATTCGATTCTAACTCACAATCGTAAAAATATGCTTTGTAAACGACGCGCGGGGCTATTACGAACTGTCACAAAATGTCAATGCCAGGACGTCAGATTTCACTTTCGTACACACTTCAAGTTTCGGTGTATTGACCTCAATTTAATTGAAAATTCTTGATAAAAGTGTTCATAAAGGTGTATTTATATTTGAATTAGTTCAAGTAAAGTGCCTGGCAAAGTGAGTCGAAGCCACAAGTCCATATTGCTGAGATATATCGAATCCCATTCAACAAACTCAATGCTTATAAATGTAATGAAATTATGGGATTTTTATCTTCAATTTTATCAGGTAATTGTTATTTAATTATGCTAATCTATCGACGAATTATTTAAGGTACTTAAGGACCAAAATTTACAACGTAACACTTTAAAATATTATTAATCTCTTAATTTAAAAATAATAATTTTGATTTACGGTGCGGTACACTTCTACGCACTGGTCCGATTTTCGATTGTTTCAAATACAGAACTACCCACATATTATTTTTATAACAGTAACATCAATTTTTTTTATATAATTTGAATATAGTATTGACTTACACACAGTTATATGCATAAAATAGCTTACTACGCTAAATGGCACATCCTCTTTATTTTTAAGACAAATTGTAAGTTTTTCTGTAAGTGAATTTGTAATTCTTTTGAGAAATAAATGCTAAAACCTAAACAATGGACAGCGTTATTGCTATAAGATTAGAACTCCAAGCAGACTTGATATTGAGCCATAACAATTGAAAATGTATTGTATTACATCTTGGGTTTTGACAGAAAAGAAGCATATAATCAATTTTATAAGTATTATATTATAAAATAACAACAAAGGTGAAAATCTGAATTATTTTTGGACATCACAGCCCAATACCTAACATTATGTATGTTTAATGCTAGTTCAACAAGGTCAAAAAACAGATGAACTAGTATCAATTTGTTTTATTAAGAAATCGAGAAGGAATGGCGGGAATCTGCCACGGATCGCGATAGGTGGAAGGAGTTGGGGGAGGCATTTGCCCAGCAGTGGAAAAATGTAGGGTAGCTAGAAAAAAAAGAAAAAAATATTTGAGTTCAACTTTTTAACTAGCCAGCTCATTTTCTTCCAGCAAGGTTTACTTGGCTTGCAATACAATTGTTTCTATGTTCTAGTTTTATCGCTGAACAGGCTAACGAACTCCAAGCGAGTTTGAGCTCTATTAGTAAAGTATTAATTGTGGTTTTCCTCCACCAGGTCTGCGCATAGCCCCGCCTGAAGCGCCAGTCACCGGCTACATGTTCGGCAAAGGCATATATTTCGCGGACATGGTGTCCAAATCTGCTAACTACTGCTGCACCAACAAATCGAACCCCACCGGTCTTTTGATGCTTTGCGAAGTCGCACTTGGGAATATGTAAGTTAAGCATTAGCTTTTGCCAACATAAAGCATTAGATCAATAAGGTTGAAGTTTAAGTGACGGAGATTTAAAGCTACCTAAAGGCCTCTCAAGTACTAAGCGAACGCGCGGAACGAAGTTTAAATTACTTATTTTGATAAGAATTAATAAGTAAGCTAATCGACTAACGCTATAAAGACAAAAAAAGAAACTGGTGGTATGTTCATATTGTACATCTACAGTCAAACCTGGGTAAGTGAGAACTGGATAAGTGAGAAAACTCTATAAGTGAGAGTAATAGCCAGGACCCGTCATTTTAAGCTCCCAAAACCTCTATTAGCGAGAAACAGAAACCTCTGTAAGTAATAGTCGTTTTTCCCTCATGGACCTCCGTAAGTGAGACTGCTACTTATCTATACCTCTCTAAGCGACAGTCGAGCTTTATTTACAAATTTAACATCTGCTATTTTATAACTCATTCTTAACTTTCGTGGAACTTCCTACCACTGTTTTTGCATTGTTTTCTCGTCAATATTGTACTTATTCTATTTCGTGGAACTAAATAACGTTGTTATTTTATCACATTCTTTTCGAATGGACACATCTGCTATTTTATAACTATTTTTAACTCTCGTGCAACTTCCTACCAATGTTTTTGCATTGTTTTGTGGTCAATATTGTACCTATTCTATTTCGTGGAACTAAATAACGTTGTTATTTTATCACAATCTTTTCGAATGGACACATCTGCTATTTTATAACTCTTTTTAACTTTCGTGCAACTTCCTACCAATGTTTTTGCATTGTTTTGTCGTCAATATTGTACCTATTCTATTTTGTGGAACTAAATAACGTTGTTATTTTATCGCAATCTTTTCGAATGGACACATCTGCTATTTTATAACTCTTTTTAACTTTCGTGCAACTTCCCACCAATGTTTTTGCATTGTTTTGTCGTCAATATTGTACCTATTCTATTTTGTGGAACTAAATAACGTTGTTATTTTATCGCAATCTTTTCGAATGGACACATCTGCTATTTTATAACTCTTTTTAACTTTCGTGCAACTTCCTACCAATGTTTTTGCATTGTTTTGTCGTCAATATTGTACCTTTTCTATTTCGTGGAACTAAATATCGTTGTTATTTTATCACAATCTTTTCGAATGGACACATCTGCTATTTTATAACTCTTTTTAACTTTCGTGCAACTTCCTACCAATGTTTTTGCATTGTTTTGTCGTCAATATTGTACCTATTCTATTTTGTGGAACTAAATAACGTTGTTATTTTATCGCAATCTTTTCGAATGGACACATCTGCTATTTTATAACTCTTTTTAATTTTCGTGCAACTTCCTACCAATGTTTTTGCATTGTTTTGTCGTCAATATTGTACCTATTCTATTTTGTGGAACTAAATAACGTTGTTATTTTATCGCAATCTTTTCGAATGGACACATCTGCTATTTTATAACTCATTCCTAACTTTCGTGGAAATTCCTACCACTGTTTTTGTATTGTTCTCTCGACAATATTGTACCTATTCTATTTCGTGGAACTAAATAACGTTGTTATTTTATCGCATTCTTTTCGGATGGACACGTGTGCCTGTGTACCGTCCTGTTTGTCGGACTTACTCAGTTTATAGTTGATCAATTGCGAAGGAAAGTTCCTACCCTTATAAAGTACTTCTGTGTCGAAATCTAATGAACGTAACATATACACACTATTAAAACACATATTATGCACATAATTTTATCATATTACATATTTACTACATTCGTACTTGCTGTGACTTCTTATTGCTGCGTACCTCTATATGAGAGAAACGTTACCCATGTACCTGCATTAGTGAGAAACTAGGGTTAGTGAGAAACCTCTATAAGCGAGAGTGAGGTTGTGCTCCCTTGAACTCTCGCTTATCCAGGTTTGACTGTATTTGTGTCAGATATGACGTCAATAGGGCGTCCTCCGTCGCGCAGTGGGTGAATAGCCGGCTGAGACGCAGAAGGTAGCGGGTTCGATTCCCGCTGCGGAACAAATGTTTGCATGATCTACAGATATTTGTTCTTGGTCTGGATGTTTTTCTATATTATAAGTATGTATGTACAAAAAAAAATAAGTATTCTATCAGTTATGTGGTTACCATAGTACAAGCTGCTTAGTTTGGGGCTAGATAGAGCTGTGTGAAATGTCCAGAAATATTTATTATTTTATATCTTTATTCTTTATAATATGTTACACGTTACACAGATTTTCCTTCCAGAAAAGCTTTGAGAATAAAATAGCTGATTATTTGTATTTGTTTCGTACAGGAAAGAGTGCTACTCCGCTGAGAACGTAAAACTACCCGCAGACAAGCACTCGGCCTGGGGCGTGGGCCGCACCGAGCCCGACCCGGCCGGGAACAAGGTGCTCGACTGCGGTACCATCGTGCCCATGGGCAAGGCTTACAACAAGCAGGTTCAAACCTCGCTCTTGTACAACGAGTATCCTTTTACAAACTCTCTCTACTTTCATGGCCCTCAATTGAACTGTCATCTGGGGCCCAATTCACGTAATACTGTTGTGTGTGTACGTGAATCACACCATCACATTACAATATTACAAATGCGAAAGTTTGGATGTTTGTTTATTTATTTGTTTGTTTGTTACAAAATCATGTCGTAACAGCTGAACCAATTTTGGTGAAATTTAGTATTTACGTAGATAACCAGAGAGAGATAACCAGGGATTAATACAGGGGCTACTTTTTTTTTTTTTTACTTTTTACCGCCGTGGAACAAATGTTTGCAGGATCTATAGATATTTGTTCCATGTCTGGGAGTTTTCTATTTATTATAAGTATATATTTACGAAAAAAAGTATATAAGTATTATATCAGTTATCTGGTTCCCATAGTACAAGCTCTCCTTGGTTTGGGGCTAGATAGCGCTGTGTGAAATGTCCAGCAATATTTATTATTTCTTTATTTATCCCATAAATCAGGTCCCAGGGGATAAAAATGGGGTGTCAAAGTTTCTATAGAAAAATTCTTTTGGTTTTTGCGCGTGCGAAGCCGCTGGCGGGTCAGCTAGTTGAATATATTTTGGCATTCTGCTTCATTAATATAACAATATTAGCTTGATATAAATAAAATGTATATTCGCATGGCAGTCAAATCATACCATTGTATTGTCAGTTACGTGAATACCGTTTAGGACATTTAACATAACGAGACTAGATCGATATTCGAATTTTTCTTTTTTATGTTACGGGAATTAGCCCTCCGATGGTGATCTATCCAGGTTGATACGCACCAGGGTTTGGATCAGGTCACCAAACGTTGATACTAGTTGGAATTTTTTTTCCCATCGGGTTACACTTGTTCTAACTTATTGGGTAAATAATTGCAAATAAATAATTGAATATGAATAAGCTCAGAGTCGCTCAACGAGCTATGGAGAGGGCTATGCTCGGGGTTTCTCTACGGGATCGAATCAGAAATGAGGAGATACGTAGGAGAACTCAAGTCACCGACATAGCCCGACCGATTAGCACGTTGAAGTGGCAATGGGCAGGCCATATAGCGCGCAGAACAGATGGCCGATGGGGCCGAAAGGTTCTCGAGTGGAGGCCACGGACCGGCAAGCGCAGCGTAGGACGTCCACCTACAAGATGGGCAGACGACTTGGTAAGAACCGCAGGTCGGCGTTGGATGCAGGTTGCTTTTAAACCGCAGTTCCTGGAGATCAATGAGGGAGGCCTTTGTCCTACGGCTGATATGATGATGATGAATTGCAAATAAGACCAGTCAAGTGTAATCAGAATATGATCTGCGCAGACGTCCAACATTGGGGTGTATTGGGCATTACCCTCTTTCTGACAAATATCTCTATCTGCTGATGAAACATAATGATTAACCTAGTGGCCACATAAGATCCCCTGCTCAATAAAATAGTTTGTAAGATGGAGCATACGATGCAATTTTGTTAAAAATATACTTTTCCTTAGCACATTTTCAGATTTATCGTATACGACGTGGCCCAAGTGAATGTGAAGTACCTGCTGCAAATGAAGTTCAATCACAAGTATTAGCATTCGTTTAGTATGTAGTTTGTTAGAGCGTAAAGACGCTTACTAGAAGTTATGCGCTTATAAAAGTGCATTTCAAAATAGGTTAGGATTACTTATGGTGTCATCTTTTTATTATTCAATTACAGAGAAAAGAGATCGATCACCGAGACCTCTTCTACACTTTTTGCTTTCGTATGTGTTCAGTTCGCGAGCGAGACAGAAACAGGAGACGTCGACACGAGACAGAAGACAGCGAGACGGGCTTTCGTATGTGTTCAGTTCGCGAGCGAGACAGAAACAGGAGACGTCGACGCGAGACAGAAGACAGCGAGACGGGCTTTCGTATGTGTTCAGTTCGCGAGCGAGACAGAAACAGGAGACGTCGACACGAGACAGAAGACAGCGAGACGGGCTTTCGTATGTGTTCAGTTCGCGAGCGAGACAGAAACAGGAGACGTCGACACGAGACAGAAGACAGCGAGACGGGCTTTCGTATGTGTTCAGTTCGCGAGCGAGACAGAAACAGGAGACGTCGACACGAGACAGAAGACAGCGAGACGGGCTTTCGTATGTGTTCAGTTCGCGAGCGAGACAGAAACAGGAGACGTCGACACGAGACAGAAGACAGCGAGACGGGCTTTCGTATGTGTTCAGTTCGCGAGCGAGACAGAAACAGGAGACGTCGACACGAGACAGAAGACAGCGAGACGGGCTTTCGTATGTGGTCAGTTCGCGAGCGAGACAGAAACAGGAGACGTCGACGCGAGACAGAAGACAGCGAGACGGGCTTTCGTATGTGGTCAGTTCGCGAGTGAGACAGAGACAGGAGACGTCGACGCGAGACAGAAGACAGCGAGACGGTCGTTGCTTTCGTATGTGGTCAGTTTGCGAGCGAGATAGAGACAGCGAGACGGTCATTGCTTTCGTATGTGTTCAGTTCGCGAGCGAAACAGAGACAGGAGACGTCGACGCTAGACAGAAGACAACGAGGCGGTCGTTGCTTTCGTATGTGTCCAGTTCGCGAGCGAGCCAGAGACATCGACGCGAGACGGTCGTTGCTTTCGTATGTGTTCAGTTCGTGAGCGACACAGAGACAGGAGACATCGACGTGAGACAGAAGTCAGCGAGACGGTTGTTGCTTTCGTATGTGTTCAGTTCGTGAGCGAGACAGAGACAGGAGACATCGACGCGAGACAAAAGACAGCGAGACGGTCGTTGCTTTCGTATGTGTTCAGTTCGTGAGCGAGACAGAGACAGGAGACAGCGAGACGGTCGTTGGCTTCGTATGTGTTCAGTTCGTGAGCGAGACAGACAGGAGACATCGACGCGAGACGGTCGTTGCTTTCCTATGTGTTCATTTCGCGAACGAGACGGTCGTTGCTGCACGTACGTAACGTGTTAAGTTCGCGAGCGAGACAGGAGAGCTCGACGGGAGACGGTCTCTGCTGCGGACAAACGATATCGCGCGCGATCGTTGTCATTGTCACAGTCTTGCGTCTTGGTCTCGGCACATTACACCACCGGATATGGAAACATTTGTCTCGGTATCATGCCCCTGTTTCGACCCCATCCGCCGCCTAGTCTCCAGCCGTGAGGACCTAGCACGAATATTTACTAAATTTTTTGCCAATTACAAAACCATTCTTGTCCTGTGGCTAAAGCGCTAACGTTATTGTCGATTTGAAAAAAAAACGCTGATATATAATTCACAGACGCTAGAGCCTGACGTAAATATTTTTGCACTGTATTATAGCTTACTGCCTTAGTGAGGCTGTAGACAGAGGTTTTGTTTGCACTCACTCTCCTGACGTTTTATGCTTTTGTATAGAAACCGGAAACTCCATGACGTACCCACGGCTACACATCAAGCTATAAATTTCCAGTATAATCTGACCTGTTATTCTACGAAAAGCTTACACAATGCGAGGTCAGCTTATACTGGAAATGTATAGCTTGATGTGTAGCCGTGTGTACAGTGTCAGTAGGTTATTTTCGAAAACTCGTAAAACAAGTGTTAGCATATCAGCGCGTACAATTCAAACTTATTTTTACGATGGCACCCTTAAGTTATTGTTATTGTCTTTATTATTGTTCAATGGTTTCTGATAATAACTTTTCACGAGTCCTCTAGCTGTTTTTGTTAATTATTGCCAGAGGGCCTAGAACGAATTGTTTACTTTCGTCGCCAGTTTAGCCAATGACATCATTCCATAATGGCGCTTTAGACATGAACCCTGCTGTCATTGGTCAATTTATTTTAAGCTAGCATCTAACGTAAATTATTCGTATTAGTCCTTCTGTCTCGACTATGTATAATTTTATTTTGTTTCATACTTTCAGCTATTAAGTATGCTATGTTAATAATATCTTGTAATTTTGATTGTTTTATTAGTTAGTTTTTGTCAGTCGGCCATAATGTCCAAAGAAATAAGTGATCATGGAAGAATTATTATTCTTAAATCATAAAAGTAATCTGATTGTAATGTAACTGTGATTATTGAATTTAATTATGTATTATTAAGTCTAGCTGGATGTTTAAAACCCCTACGCTGGGGTGGATACGTCTTACTAGTGAGAAATAGATCGGTCGTCAGCTATCCGATACCTCTGGGCGGCTCCCGAAGTAATATTAATTCTCTAATTTTAATGGCTGATAACTAATAAAAATTGATATTGATTAAAAGTATTTTGAAATATAACCTCAAGTTTTATTTAACAGTAAACTCCCAGTATTCTGTTCTAGTGATATACCCAGTGTAGTGTTACTCTATGAGTGTTATACAAGCTTCTGTTCCCGTCTTTCTGTCAGTACAAAATACAAGTAAATAGTATTTATTTTACTTTCATTATTATCATAATAGCAGCCATAGGAGACGTCCACTGCTGAATATGCCAGTTAGGGCATAGCATAGACTTCCAGAGCGACCAATCTTGTGCGGGTCAAATGGTGTCGGATTTCGCGACTACCTACCTAATCCATGATAGATAGTACCATGCCCCATTGCTTCTTGGTAGAAAAGAAAAATCAAATTCATAATTTATTGACGACCTCCGTGATGCAGTGGGCGAATAGCCGGCTGAAACGCAGGAGGTAGCGGGTTCGATTCCCGCCGCGGAAATAATATTTGCTAGATTACAGATACTCGTATTTGTTCCATGTCTGGTTGTTTCTCTATATATTATATGAATGTATATACATACATATTCTATCAGTTATCTGGTTCCCATAGTACAAGATCTGCTTAGTTTGGGGCTAAATAGCGCTGTGTGAAATGTCCAGATATAATTATTTATTTATTATGAAATGTTATTTACCTACATTCAAAATAAATTTTAATGTCTTATAAAAGATGCTACTACTCAGCAATAGATTTCATGGAAGACAAACTATCTATATACCAAATAGTACCTAATTAAAAAACCATTTGCCTGGAAAATAATACTTGTGATGAAAATTTCCTTTTTAAGAACACTTTTGTACGTTGTACACATGAAAAAATGATGAATCTATTAGGTTGGGGAAAGTTTCTCCGCATTTTTTAAGAAAATTCAAAACATACATTTTTTAATATAGTTTATTTACATTTAACTAAAGTATGTAGGTACCATTTTGTTCGATAACTTTTTGCCATCTTGTAGGTAGGGACATGATTCCATTGCTATAGAAATTTTGGGGCTTCTGATCAAAATACCGCGACAAGTAGTTTTGGCAGTCCTCTCGTGATGTTAACCTGACACTGCCTAAAGAATTCTGAAGAGATCGAAACAGGTGGAAATCTGAAGGTGCAAGGTCAGGACTATACGGCAGATGCATTAACACCTCCCAGCCAAACTCTCTTAATTTTTGCTGAGTGGCTAAAGATGTGTGAGGTCTAGCGTTATCATGATAAAAAACCACACCCCTTCTGTTGATTAATTGCGGCCGCTTTCTCTCAACTTCTTGCTTTAATCTCATCAGTTATTGGCAGTAGAGTTCAGAATCGATGGTCCTGCCTAATGGTAACAGCTCATAATGAATAATGCCCTTCTAATCCCGCCACACACACAGCATCACCTTGTTGCGAGTTAACCCGGGTTTCGCCACAGTCTGTGAAGCCTGACCGGCCTTTGACCACGACCATTTTCGCACGTTCTTGTCGTACGTGCGTGATCCACTTTTCATCACCAATTATCAGCTTCTTCAAAAATGGTTCGGTTTCATTACGTCGTAATAAAGAATCACAAATGAGTACACGGTTCATTAGGTTTCTTTCAGTGAGCTCGTGGGGTACACAAATATCAAGCTTTTTTGTGTACCTACCCAGTTTTTTTTCAAATGCGCAAAAACTGTTTTGTGGTCAACTCTCAGTTCTTCAGCTACTTCGTAACTACTGATATGCCAATCTTGCTCCACTTTTTCAAAAATGGCATCAATTTTATGTAATAGGGCGACCAGAGCGATGTGCATCTTTGACATCAAAATTTCCGGATTGAAAACGCTTAAACCAAATTTGTGCTACTCTCACAGACACTGCGTTAGGTCCATAAACATCGCAAATTTTTTTCGCGGCTTGCGTTGCATTTTCACCTTTTTTGTAGTAAAATTTTAAAATATATCGAATTTCTTCCTTAGATTCACTCATCTTTACCTACAAGATATTGATAATTAATACTTACTACAGATGCAGTGCAGTGGTGTGGTCTCGAACTACATAGAGCAAGATCGGTTGAATTGCCAGCTAAAATCGGTATATTTGTACCCAAAATCGGTATTTGACAAAAAAAAATACAATATTCAATCAAATTTGTTTATTTAATTTTAATAACTTACAGACTAATTTATAACAATCATACTTAAGTATAATTATTTATTATACCAATATTCTTTGGCCATAGCCGCTGTCATCTTCGAATTAATTTCAAACGTTCAAAATTGTATTAAAGAGTCGTTTTGAATGTAATAAACCAGTGATTGATTTAGTAGACAGGCTTTTTCTCCTTTACGACTATTTTGCAGCCAACATGGAAATTCTTCTTCCCATTCTTTTCTATAATATTGTAGATATTTTTTCTTCTTACACTCGCACTTGTGCTTGGGTCCTCGTCTGACGACATTTTAACTTATTATCTGATTTTGTAGGCACTCATTAGGTTAGGTACTCTCTCTTCAAAGTTCAGAAAATTAATGAAAAAATAAAACTGAATTTTTGTATATATAGACTAGACAGGTAAATTCCCGCACGGGAAGCCCCTTAATAACATCGAATTGTAGGACACAAGGACCCCAAAATTATATGAATTACATTCTGCACTAGGTCCATACTATTGAGGGCTTCCCCGTAACATTTAACATATTTGAAAAGGATTGCCAACTTAAAAGTGTAAAATCGGTAGAAAAATCGGGAGAATTTCCATGTATACTGTGAAATCGTAGAAAAATCGTTATATTTCGGTAGAACAGAGTCCATATCGGTAGAAATACCGAAAAATCGGTAGGTTCGAGACCACTGGCTGTTCTAAGAAAAGCAATAATTTAGACAATATTCATAAGCAGACCGGTGTTATCCAGCTGGATAACAAACAAAGTTGGCTAGCGGCGCGCACCGCTTCGAGTCGTGCGCGAGTGGCTCTTGCTATCTCTTTTTATCACACGAAATATTGGCATTAGAGAGACGAATAAGGTTTGTGGTAAATTGTTCAACTTAAATACAATCCATCTATGGTATTTCTTTATTTTTACAGTACGAAAAACAAATAAAAATCACAGATTTTCCAAATTTGAATTTGGAATTATCTTCTTTAAAATTTTAACTTTGAATGATACCAAAACCAAAACCAGATACAAATAGTATAGCCAAAGAGATTTTATTACATGTTCATACATAGGTACTCTATTGCGAAAAGACTTTTTCCCCAACCTATTATGAAGACGTTGATTATGGTACGATGTGTCGTGTAAGGGTGAGTGCAATAACTTACGTCAATGCTGTCATTCAGCAACTGTTGTCAATTTCAGTGCTGTCATAATAAAGAAGTGTCATAGTTTAAAAGTCACAAGCTTCAGTTTATTTTTTCCCGTAGACTAAGATTAAATTTTTCCACAATTCCACTTGCTTGTAAAATCATTTCAATGTTTTCTCTACTATTATTAACAATTTATTATGAGTTTATTTTTTCTGATAATTTTTAAAATAATCAAGTTTACTAGTGCTAGTTTAAAAATTCTTGTGGATTTTGCTTAAAAAAATATTACTTGTGGTGAAACGAAAGTGCTAGGTACTGGACTGGACACAATGGAAACTGATATCATCAATTGGAGCAACAAAGAAGTGTTGGATTTATTACATAAAGACAAAATTTCCGGCCCTGTCATAGATATATGCAGGATTCACGATATAGACGGACAATGCCTCCTATCGTTCGTCGACAGAGACTTTTATGAAAATCCATTTGACCACCTGCAATTTGGTGAAAGAAAACGATTTATTTTGCTGGTAAAAAAACTACAAAAGAATAATCGCACCGCTATGTTCGAGCTCGGCCTTTGTGACGATATGTTACTTATTAATCCTTCTACAAATATTAATTTTCTTGGTACAAATTTATCCCATTTGAGCTATAATCTTCACAATAAACTGCCGAGTGAAATCTACAGTAGAAAAACAGAATGTGTACCAACATATACGCCGGATGCAAAAGCATCAAGATTAAGGCCTGAGATTTGGAAGACCGCAATTGCTTTAGGTGTGGATAATTATATATTTTTTACACTTGACCTTAAAAGATTTGGGCCTCATTCCAAAAAATAGATAAAACGTGTTGCAAGTTTTCTTTGTTTACATCATTGTATCTACAATGTTACCATACTTTGTTTTCTCTTTAAATTATAATTTGTTTCAGGCTATGTATTTTTAGTAACATGGGTGACTGCAGTTGTAATGGTGATAGTCCATGACAAGGTTCCAGATATGAAGAAGTACCCCCCACTGCCAGACTTGTTTCTAGATAATGTGCCACATATTCCTTGGGCCTTCGATATGTGCGAGATTACGGGCTCCTTCCTCATGGCTATTTGGCTACTTGTTTTAGTCTTCCATAAGCATAGGTAAGACTTATTTATTTATTTATTACTGTAACTATCATTTACAATCCTATTTCTATATCTTCCTATTACAGCCACAGTGTGCACAACCAGATTATCTAAACAAACTTATTTACTAAACAATTGTCTGTTCAATTATGATTTGTTTTTGCCATTGTACCATTACGTCAATGGTACCATGGTATAGGATATTGTTGGTATCTGTGGTAACATTCAGGACTAGAAACAAAATGTCATTCAAAAACTTAATTTATAAAATGTATGTAAAAACAAATGGACAGCTTTATACAATAAAAGTAATTATAACAGCAAAAAAAATATAAATATACTATTATTAGGTTTATTTTTGCCATTGGTATCTTAGGGCGTGTACAGATCTGGTGAATGCACTGCATTCGTGCCGCGCGCGTGCTGCACGCGTGCTACTACGGCAACTGTTTGTGCGCCTCTCGCGTGCAACTTATACAACACTCGCATGTTGCACGCGAGCTGCGTACATGTACGTCAGTTCGCGGCCATTGCGCCGTTCGCGCGCGGTGCATAGCTTGCGCACGAACGGACGGCGCAGGAGCGGCGCGTGAACATGAAATACACGTGCGCAGCTCGCGGGCACGCCCGTCACATCTGGACACGCCCTTAAATGAAACATAGTCAAAAAAAAATCTACAATACAATGACAACAACATCCCCAATAAAACTGACTGATGGTACCACGGCAAAGAAATTGATATGAAAAGTTGTTAAACCAAAATGTACATAAACATACTCCTAATAGACTGCTTAGATAATAAAGCTTGGGATTGAAATTACACCAACTTAACCAAAAAAAATTACGTATAAAATGATTAAAAATTAACTAGATTTCAGTGATTAGGAGATCTTTTGACTACCTACTAAGCAATGGCTACGAGGGCTGCTATTTATGTATCCGGAATAAAATAAAATAACTATCATTGACTGTTAAATATGGTTTTATTGCTTTTCAAAATATTCGCCATGATGATCAATGCACTTTTGCATTCGGTGAAACCAGTTTTCATAGCACTTTTTCCAATCGGAAGACGGTATCTCCAAAACATGATTTTTGAATGCCTCAACGGCTTCTTCTCAGGTTGAAAATCGTGGACCACGTAATTTATTCTTCACGGTTGGGAATAAAAAGAAGTCGTTGGGTGCCAAATCAGGGCTATATGGCGGATGACCCGTTAATTCCACCGTTTCACCCTCCAAATATCGGGTCGTTTCACCCGAAGTGTGACAGCTTGCATTGTCGTGATGGAGAATGATTCTGCGTTGTGGATTATTCTTCCTGATTTCTGCAAAGACTTCTGGCAAACAAATGGTCGTGTACCACTCTGAATTAACAGATTTACAATTTTCTAGGGGTACAGTAGCCACGTGTCCATCTATACCAAAAAAATAGGCGACCATTTGCTTCAAAGTGCTTTTCGCACGAGCAACTTTTGTTGGGTTCGGCTCATGTTGGAAGACCCAAACTGTTGACTGTTGCTTAGTTTCGGGGTCATATGCATAAATCCAGGATTCATCACCTGTGTAGATATTATATACAGCTTTTGATGCACCACGATTGTATTTTTTTATCATTTTTTTGCACCAATCGACACGAGCCTGTTTTTGATCTATTGTCAAGTTGTGCGGTATCCAACGCGAACAAACTTTTTTTGCAGCCAAGTGTTCGTGTAATATCTTATGTATACTCGTCATACTAATGTCCAAGATCGCCTTTATCTCTCGATATGTCACATGACGATCTTGCATTATTAGTTTACGCACTGCGTCGATGTTTCGTGGCACAACAACTGATTTAGGCCGACCATCTTTAATTTCGTCCGTGAGCATACGACGTCCACGATTAAACTCACTAAACCAGTGATACACAGTAGTCTTCGATGGTGCTTTATCCCCAAAAGTCGAACTGAGTTGATCGATACACTGCTGTTGAGTTAGACCACGTCGAAAATCATAAAAAATCATCGCACGAAAATTTTCTCGAGATAAATCCATTGTGATAATAACACGCAATTTTTGAAATCGCGCCACACAATGAAAACAATTGACAGACGGACGAAATAACCTGCATTCTACAGCCAAAGAGTTCCATTTTCAAACGTGATAATTTCTTTTTAAATATTATTTATGCAGTGGCCAGTTCCGGATTCTTAAATAGCAGCCTATGTATTTAGATTTGTCTGGTATCATCAACTTTAATTATTATAATATAACTTATATTGGTGGCGATTATTTTGTTTACGCTAAAGATCAAATTAGATTGACATTTAAAGTGACATTTCTAAAATTAAGTATATTTAGGGTTCCGTACCTCAAAAGGTAAAAAAAAGGAACCCTTATAGGATCACTCTCTTGTCCATCTGTCTGTCCGTGTGTCACCACCGATTTTCTCAGGAACGGGTGGACTTAGCAAGTTAAAATTTATACCAGATACTGAGGTCTATAGTCCCTATTAGGTGTATAAAAATCAAGGTCCTGAGAAAACACGATAAACAGATATGGACAAATTTAAAGTACCAAGTACCAAAATTTACCTTGATTTTCAACTTTTTTCATTTTTGGAATTTTTCCTTTATTTGTACCTTTCTTTTAACCAAAATTGACAATTCTAGGTCAACCGGAAGCACACTGGGTTTTGGGTAGAAAACCTATATGGTAGTTCCCGTTGACCTAGAATCACGAAATTTGTCACAAAGCAAGACCTTAACAGCACAAATAAAGGAAAAATTCCAAAAAATAAAAATAGTTGAATTTAAAATGTGTCACCATACATACATACATATCATTGTTGTTTACTACGCCAATTAAGATAGTCCTCTGAGTTGTATGGGCGCTCATACAATTTAAAGGACTAGCTTAATTGGCACCAACATCAAATAAGGTAAATAAATAAAATTGTGCTATTGAATAAAATAAATATTTAAGTGGGGCTCAGACATGGTTTTTTTTTGCCGTTTTTATAGATAATGGTACGGAACTTTTCGTGCGCGAGTCCGACTCGCACTTGGCCGGTTTTTTTTACTAAGATGACGTGTTTGCGGGCTAGTTTTAATTAGCAAACTGCTGACTAAAACCAGCCCAAAAACACGTCATCTTAGTAAAAAATACAAATGTCACTTTAAATGTCATTCTAATTTGATCTTTAGCGTAAATAAAATAAGACCGTTTGTATTTTACACAATTTTAGTTAGCGTAAACAACAGAATCGCCATTATATCTTGTAAATCAAATTGCATACAAATTATACCAATTATGGGTGAGACTAGCGCAGGATCGTGGCGGATGGCACAAACTTGTGGAGGCCTATACCCAGCAGTGGGTGAAGTCGGGCTGTGGATGATGATTATGATGCAAAGTTTTTGTATGTGTTTTTATTCAGACAGTTTTATTAAATATCTGTAAAAAAGATTATTAACTTAGTTAACTTAACTTACGTAGGAATTAGGAACCCAGTGTTCTAATTCCTTTGCAATGTTTATAGGTAACCAAATGGATCGCCCTGGCTTAGCGCGATTCTTTATTAAAATAAGCACTCAGGATAATTTAAGGATAATGTAGCTTTATAATACTGTTATTCAAGAATTGGATCAGTAGTTCATATTACTCCTACACCCAAACTTTACCTCGTTATAACCGAATAGCGGCCCGTCCGGTAGGCTTATTACCTAAGCCAAATTCCTGTCGTGTCGCTATCTCTGGTCAGGCTATCTCTTTCACACGTCATGTACGTACTGTACATGTGAAAGGGATGGCCTGACTAGCGATAGCGATACGACTGCAATTTGGCTTAGGTAATAATGGGGCCGGCTTCGCACGGGTGGAGATTTATTTATTAAACATTTTTATGGCAATTTTTTTTACACCTTGGGTTACATTATTGAAGTTTTATTCCTTTATTCTTTATTGTACACAAATAGATTGACAGACAAAAACAACTTACAAAATGGATATGTGTACAAAGGCGAGCTTAACCCTAATAAGAGTTTTAGTAGGGATCCCTAATTTATTCTAGTAATAAATGTAGCCTATGGTGTTGCATTCTAATGGTGTAATATTTTTTTTAATCGCAAGATTAGTTTTTGAGTTTATTCGTTACAAACATACAAATCTTTCCTCTTTATAATATCTTTATATATATAATATATATAGTCTTGATATAAGTACTGTAACAATGAAAAAAACAATTTTTCTATTGCAAATAACATTTATTACTTTTACAGTGTGTTAGTTTAATACATAAATATAAAACAATTTAAAATATAAAAAGCTTATTCGAAGTGGTCTCATTGGCTGCAATACAATCCTTTAAACGTTGAGGCCAGTTATCAATAGAAGCACGCATTCTTTCCATGTGAAAATTCTTCGCTGCCAATCGTATGGAGTGTTTTAGGGACTCAATTATCATGGCGTTTAGAGCAAGCCATACTCTCTAAAACTGACCATAAATCATAATCCAGCGGATTAAGATCGGGACTAGACGACGATGAAGCTCTGATGAAGTCCGAAACTTTCGTTTCCAACCAAGACTGCGTAGATCGAGCTTTATGACCCGGCGCCGAGTCTTGCTGGAAGGACCATTCTTGATTATTGAACATGGTGTTGTTAAGGGGCTTCACTACCTTCTCAAAAATGGTATCTTGATACACTTGTGCCGATGGTTTGATACCTTTTTCACAAAACTATGGCTCAGTCACTCCTTTATAGCTAATACCCCACCAAACCATCACTGAAGTCGATTATTGCCCACGTTGCACTCTGTCCACTAATTGGGAAGCTTCCTTATAGCTGTGAGCATAGATACGGTCATTTGTTAAAATGTTGCTCAATTGTAAAAATTTACTCATCCGTAAACAAAATTTTTCTGTGACCTCTCTTTGCGTACCGCTTCAGTAGATTTTTCGATTTTACCACTTTATTCTTTTTTAAATTATCAGTTAAGAAATGACTAGTACGTCTCTTATAGGCTGCAAGTCCTAAGTCATCTTTTAAAATGCGCGACATGGTTCTAGGTGCTTCTATTATTATCTTAATCTCCCGAGATAAAATCTTTTGCTTACGGACAGGATTTCAGCGAATTCGTTCCCTTACTGCTTTGACCACCTTGTTCGTACGAACACTACGTGGACGGCCAGATCTTTTTCTGTCACAAACAGAGGAGGTCTCATTGTACCTATTAATAGCCCGGTACACAAACATTTTACTAATACCAAGCGTATGGAGAGTTTTAAAAATTGCATTTGTCTCCATACCTACCTTTTGTAATGCAATCACAGCGATTCGGTTCCCTTTATCACCCCACATCATTTTAATATCGCAAAATATAGGCGTTTTGGTCCCTGACTAAAGCGGTTCATTCGAACTTCTGTCGCCCCTCAGTACCTCCACTGCTGAAACCTGACGGTACTCTGGCCCATACCGCTAAAGAGAAAGCGAATTTGTTCGCCAATCATTTTGCGGAATCTTCTCGTCTAGATGCTGCAAGCGGGACAACTCCGAGTCTACCGGATGGTGGGGTATTTATGCCGGAAATCCGCATACATCAGACCGAGGTTCGAAAAACGATGCAGAATCTGGACGTGAACAAAGCCAATGGCCCTGACGGTATTCCGGCAGTTGTTCTTAAATTCTGCGCGCCTGAGCTCGCTCCTGTACTGACACGCCTCTTTCGCCTCTCTGTGAAGTCTGGACAAATGCCGAAATCCTAGAAGCTTGCAAACGTGCAGCCCGTGCCTAAAAAAGGTAGTAGTGCCGACCCCTCTAACTACAGGCCCATCTCGGTCACGTCCGTCATCTGTAAGATTATGGAACGTATACTGAACAACAGGCTCCTGGCACACCTAGAAACGCATAACCTCCTCAGTGATCGACAATATGGCTTTTGCCGAAATCGTTCTACTGGGGACCTTCTAGCGTATGCCACGCACATATGGAGCGAGGCCGTTGAGAAACACGGAGAAGCACTGGCTGTTTCTCTTGACATCAAAGGCCTTTGATAGGGTCTGGCATGATAGCCTTATTAGCAAGATTCCATCATACGATATAACTTTTGAAACTGTCATGGTTATGAACACTATTTATACTAAAAACGGGATATTTACCATGATTTGTGAGTATTTGAGTATCCCGATATTTCGGCGCAGTTGCATGCGCCATGGTCACGGGTAAACTTTACCCGGTTTGCCCACTGGTCTGTGTGTCTGGATATCGGACTTCTTGAGGGACCGTTCGATACGAGTTGTCGTTGAAGGCTGCTCGTCCGATCAATTGGCGATTAACGCCGGGGTCCCACAAGGGTCAGTACTTTCCGCAACTCTTTTCTTGCTGCATATCAACGATCTGCTAAAACCCGGTACCATTGGGTATGCAGATGATAGCACAGTTGTGGAAAGCTATACATCTAGTGCACGATCCAGTGGAGCGCAGATTCAGTCACTCAGGGAGGCCATGGTCGAGCGCTTAAACTTGTCCTTGAAGGCAATCTCCGACTGGGGTGATGCCAATCTGGTCAAGTTCAATGCGAATAAGACCCAGGCGTGTCTGTTCTCCGCAAAACGAAGTCAATTTAATCTGACTCCTACTTTCCGAAATGTATTCGTGCCGATATCTGACCACCTCGAGCTTCTTGGTATCACATTAACTCCGACTCTCAATTTCGGCTCCTACATTGAGTCGAAAGCCCAGTTGGGTACTAAAAAGCTTGGTATACTCGCAAAGGTGAGGCACTACTTCACACCGGGACAGTTGCTCAACTTGTACCAAGCACAAGTCCGATCGTGTTTGGAGTACTGTTCTCACCTCTGGGACGGATCAGCGAAGTACCAACTTGAAGCTCTGGAATCAATTGAGAAAAGAGCCAAGAAGCTCATAGGCAATGATGAGCTAGTTGATGCAAGGCTCCTCAGCCTGGAGCATCGACGAAAGGTTGCTAGACTCTCGGTTTTTTATCGAGTACATTTCGGGGAGTGTGCGGCGGAACTTTTCAACTTGATCCCACCATCTCCATTCTATCAACGGACAACCAGACGCTCTGCGGTGCGTCACCGCTATATGGTAGAAATACCTCCCATTCGCACAAAGCGGTTCTCTTCGACCTTTATTATGCGCACCGCCAAAGAGTGGAACGCCTTGCCAAAGTCTGTGTTTCCAGATAGCTACAACCTGGGTATCTTTAAGTCGCGAGTGAATAGGTTTCTTCTAAGCAAGAGTACCATCGTAGACTGCATCATCGCTTACCATCAGGCGAGATCGTAGTCAAACGCAAGCCTACAATGTATAAAAAAATTGTACGATGTATTTGGCGCCAAAATGAGAAAACACAATTAACAATCATATAAAAATGACAGATTCCAAATTCAAATGTAATTTTTTGTTTATTTTTAATTGTAACAGTATTTATGGCCAGACTAAATATAAGTATAGATTAGATGCCTATAATCTATAGGCATCTAATAATATAAAGAGGTTATCGACTATTACAAACAGTCGTGAATGACGTCGAATGTTTTGCGTCGCTAGCATCAAGTATGTTGCAAACCACACAAAATATTACTCTATTAAAAATGTTATAAATAAACTCACTTTCGCATTAAAATATAAGCGATCTCCCAAACTTTTTTTACTTGCTCACCCCGAAAGGCCATAAAATATAACAAGTTATTATAGAAATGTATTCCAAAATGTACCGTTGACGACCTATGTGACGCAGTAGGCGAGTATCCGACCGGAACCATGTCGCGGGTTCGATTCCCGCTGCTGCACGAATGTTTGCATTATCTGCAAATATTTGACGACCTCCGTGGCGCATTGGGGCGAAAAGTCGGCTGAGACGCAGGAGGTAGCGGGTTCGATTCCCGCCGCGATACAAATGTTTGCATGATTTACAGATATTTGTTCCGGGTCTGGTTGTTTTTCTATATATTATAAGTAAGTACATATATATTTACAAAAAAAGTATATATGTATTCTATCAGGTATCTGGTTCCCATAGTACAAGCTCTGCTTCCCATAGTACAAGCTCTGCTTAGTTTGGGGCTAGATAGCGCTGTGTGAAATGTCCAGCATTATTTTTTATTTTATTTGTTCCGGCGTTCGGCGTGTTGTGATACGTAGGTACTCGTAGATCATGATAACAACGACATTAGTAATCTACCTATGTTTTTATATGGTTATATGGTTTTATGTTAAAACAAAGGTCGTTTTGACCGCGGTTAGTCCATTCACTCAAGTTACAATTTCAAAGTAATTTATTTTAATATTTGAAACGGTAAGCAAGTAACTGTGTCTCTGTCTGTTACTTTTGCACGACTAAACGGGTGGATCGATTTCGATGAAAGTTTTATAAGTAGATAGATCAAGATTGGGATTGGGACATAGGCCTGACTGCGTTGAAGGAAGCTTGTATTTATGTATATTTGTTTTGTAAATACATACATACTTATTTTAATTATAGAATGTAGAACAATCCAGACCAGAAATAAATATCTGTAGATCATGCAAACATTTGTTTCGCGGCGGGAATCGAACCATCAACCTGCTGTTCGAGAAGATTTGTATTTTTGTGTGTATGTTTGTAATGAATAAACTAAAAAACTACTGGTCCGATTACAAAAATTCTTTCATCATTGGAAAGCTACATTCACCGTGAGTAACATAGGCTACGTTTTACCCAACTGCGCAAGGGAGGGTAATGTTTTTATTGTTTTAAATTATTAAGCTGCGGATTGGTCAGCTAGTAAATAATAAAATCTTTAAAGTGCCTTAAAATACAGTGTAATAATATAAGCAGTTGAAGTTTGAAAGTCGTTGTTCTGGCAGAACAATGTACACATAATTGGGTTGAGCAACAATGTACCTAAAGTGATTACAATACGTACATACCTATCTCTACCTCAAATATGTAAAAAAACGCTTCACATTCCCTTTCAGTTTTCACTTTCGTGACTTTTCTTGTGCTACGTAATTTATTTTAGTAGGCTAAGTTTAATTTAAACTTGGTTTACTTATGCTTAAGTCCATTTAAATTATCTACTAACCTTCTTATAATGTTGTTGTCGGCTGCTGAATTATTTAAATTATTTAATACAAGTTTGTAAGCTGCGATATGAATGAACGAATGAATGAAAATACTTTATTGTACAGTTCAAAAGAAACAGACGTTAAATAAAAAATCTTATCTGATAGGACTTTTGTGACATTACAGTAATGGAGAGGGGTGTACCTACATTAACAAAACAAAAACTAAATTTTATATCTGCATCTGATAAATTTAAATCTTAATTAATTTATAGAATAATATTCTAAGTTACTTACTTAATAAGCAATTTAGATTTTAGTTGATAGATGCTTCTCGCAATTAAATTTTTAAATTAAATTATTAAATTCATTTTTGTATCTGAAATAAAATTGATTGGCTAAGTCTATAGCATGTTAAAATTCTATGGCCGAATTGCACAACGATCCCTAAACGTATTTAGCGACTAAACATTATAATCTTACAACTTCTTAAATCATGTTTGCCCGCTGTTTACGTTTAGGCATCGTTGCGCAAGCGCAAGTCGTTCTTTGAATTTAATTATAACAGAGCGCATGTTACCGAGGATATTATCTGAAATGAATGATCATATTGTTCGTTCAACTAGTCACTGTATTATTATAAACTAGCTGACCAATCCGCAGCTTCGCACGCGTAGTTTTTCAATAAAACTATTACCTTCCTTCTGCGCAGTTGGGTAAAAAGTAGCTTATGTCACCCGGGGATGGTGTAGCGTCCCAACGGTTAAAGATTTTTTAAATCGGTCCAGTAGTTTCGGATCTTTCCTCATTATAATATTATTTTTGTAGATATTGATATGTTCTTTAATATTGTAGAACATACTTTTGCTCTGTCTATCATCAATAGTTTCCGCAGCGCATTCGACGAAAGACGTTTTAGGGCAGTTATTTTACACCTTGGGTTACTTAAGTTTTAGTAAGGATCCCTAATCTTTTTTAGCAATAAATATAGCCGATGTCACTCAGGGTGAATATAGCTTTCCAATGATGAAAGAGTTTTGGAAATCGGCACAGTAGTTTTTGAGTTTATTCATTACAAACATACACACAAAAATAAAAATCTTTCCTCTTTATAATATTAGTATAGATAGATCATTAACCGGTTAACTTTTTCCTTTTCACTCAATTACCAGCATCATCGCTATCTCAGCGGTATCACAGATCAATTATTGGGCCTTCATTTATGTACAGTTGCTTCGTAAATATATAACATTAAATTCTCTTGTAGGTAGCAAGTATGCTCATTATTGCACGCCAATGGAATACCAAAGTAATACACAAAAATAAAGGTACAATGGACGGTCGTATCACTAAAGCGATCTCTTCCAGACAATCTCTGGTATTACTATGAAAATAAATAAATTTATGTATATATATACATATATATATATACACAAAAATTATGCAACGCAATATTCAAAATTTATTAATTGATTAATGCATGTCCTTTATAAAATATATTATATTTTGTTTATTACTCTTGAGTACCTACTCTTGAGTATACCTACTGTATAAAAACGGACGAAAGAGACTACCTTCCCACAACACAGGGTTATAACTAAGGTGCGAGATAGTGATCATTCAATGTTCACATACTGTCCTGTGAATATCATGAAAGAAAGAAAGAAAAAATATTTATTCAGACCACCACAAATGGATAATTTTATTTCAGATACAAAAATGAATTTAATAATTTAATTTAAAAATTTAATTGCGAGAAGCATCTATCAACTAAAATCTAAATTGCTTATTAAGTAAGTAACTTAGAATATTATTCTATGAATTAATTAAGATTTAAATTTATCAGATGCAGATATAAAATTTAGTTTTTGTTTTGTTAATGTAGGTACACCCCTCTCCATTACTGTAATGTCACAAAAGTCCTATCAGATAAGATTTTTTATTTAACGTCTGTTTCTTTTGAACTGTACAATAAAGTATTTACATTCATTCGTTCATTCATATCGCAGCTTACAAACTTGTATTAAATAATTTAAATAATTCAGCAGCCGACAACAACATTATAAGAAGGTTAGTAGATAATTTAAATGGGCTTAAGCATAAGTAAACCAAGATTAAATTAAACTTAGCCTACTAAAATAAATTACACAAAAAATATAATATACCTAAAAGTTTTAAATGCGGTGGCGAATGGGTCCTCAGCTCAGCATTTGCAACAGCATGTTGCCATACTGCAGCGCTGGTCTTCTGCTGAGGCCAGTGTTGACCTCACGGACAACCAGACATTTATACAACTATAAGATTTAAAACGTTTACATTACAATTTTCCAACATTATATCTAGCACCTTCTACAGATCATTAACTCAAAAAGAACATGAACATGAAATAAAAATATAAAATAAAAATGTCTTCTGTGAAAAATAAAATAAAAATGGCTGAGACGCAGGAGGTAGCGGATTCGATACCTGCTGCGGGACAAATGTTTGCATGCTCTACAGATATTTGTTTTGTTTTGGGTATTATTCTATATATTATACGTATTTTTTTGTATGTAATTACAAAAAAAAAATGTATAGAAAGTATTCTATCAGGTATCTGGTAGTAGAAGCTTTGCTTAGGTTGGGGCTAGATAGCGTTGTGTGAAATGTCCGGCATTATGTATTTATTCAATTTGTTTCAGATTTATAATCCTACGCAGATTCTTCGCGCTGGCGGGCACGGTATTCCTGTTGCGATGTTTTACAATGCTGATCACGTCACTGTCCGTGCCCGGGTCTCACTTGAAGTGCGAGCCCCGCTCGTACCCACCAGCTGACGACCTGACGGTCTGGGGGAGGAGGCTGAAGCAGGCGTATGACATCTGGAGCGGCGCGGGCATGTCTGTGCGGGGCGTCAGGACTTGCGGCGACTATATGTTCTCGGGGCACACTGTTGCCTTGACGCTCCTCAATTTCTTCATCACTGAATGTAAGTTTCTGCTTCAATACTAAATGGGTTGGTTATATATAGGTTCCGAATGTCCTAAATTCAAGGCCTGCACTCTCCAGATCCTGGTGAAGTATAAGGATGTGCTACTTGATCCGGATTTCTGGCCAGTCGGTATCGTTTACAGCCGCTACAGGGAAGCAGGTACGAAGCAAAATTCCCCAAATAAATAAAAGTGATACTTTTTAACTTTATTGTTTTAAGTAAGTATGTTAGTGTATAAGGTATTTATAGAAACCGTATGTGGGCCTTGTAAATGTATTTGCACATTGTTGCCTGAAATATTATATTATTATAGGTGCGGTAGCCCGCTGAGAATCGTGAGATGCGTTCCATTCCCAAAACATGACAATAATAAATTTGTTCTTGATCTGGGTTATAGAATTTATTAGCCTTTGGGACACTTGAGTACTTAGATCGGCTTATTTAGTAGATGCTGTACATTATGCCTCAGCAGCAAGTGGTAGGTATTGCTCCAACACAGAAAGCCCTAGAGAGTAGATATGTGACTCGTGTAACTGATGAGTTTTATTTATTTCAAAAAGTGCTTCGAAGTAACTTTAGTTGACGGATAAAAATCATTCTCTCTATCTATTTTCATGTGAAAAAAAGAAGTGTAGGTATATTTTTTATCCGATCAAGAATATGAGAACATTAACTTTATTTTTACATATTATTATGTTAATTATGTAGTAATTAATATAGTTCATCATCATCATCATCTCAGCCCGTCTGCACCCACGGTTGGGTATAGGCCTCCTCTTTATTACGCCATTCTTTCCGGTCCCTTGCGAGTCTCATCCATTGACACCCAGCTACGCTTTCAATGTCATTCGACCATCGGGCGGGGTTGTCTGCCTCTTGGTCTACGAGCATCCCTTAGCCACCACTCTGTAATCGCCTTCGTCCAACGCCCGTCATCCCTCTTAGCCAAGTGTCCAGCCCATCTCCACTTCAGCCCTGCGATCCTCATACCCACGTCAGCAACCTTTGTGCGACGTCGGATTTCTACATTGGGTATGTGGTCCAAGAGTGATATACCGAGCATGGCACGTTCCATAATTAATATAGTTAACTATTCAAAAATGCCCGCATGCGAAAAACATTGCGTAATAAGAATTATCAGACAATTTTGTTGATAGAAACTAATAAATGCGAATTAACTCCTCGGGCCTACTTTCTTGTTTATGATTTGATTATACTTATCTGAAAAATGGCGTGTTAATTCAAAATAACAATCATTTAAGACGTTAAGCATGTAATATTTGCTAAGTATTATTTGCTACAAACAATGTCGAAAAGTTGTACATCACTTCACTGCATAGTACGAGGGGCGTTCAATGTATTCTCGGTATAGGCATGAAAGAATAAGCAGAAAATTCTGAATAAAATTTATTTTTCAATGTAGTCCCCTAGGATCTGACTGAACACACTAAAGTAAAAGTAGAAAGTTTTGAGATTTGGGAACAGAAAGTAATCACTAGGGGCTATGTCCGGGCTGTAGCGTGGATGATTGATTTCTTCAAATCCGCAATCCCGCACAGCAGCATTGGCAATGCGCGCCTTGTGAACAGGCGCGTTGTCGTGCAGAAGCAATACAACTGCGGTCAATTTTCCCCGTCTTTTTTCTTTTATTGCCTCCTTTAAATTGCGCAGGGTGGTTAGCGTAAGTTGCGCCAGTAATACTCTCCCCTTTTTTTGTGTACTCAATTAATAAGATTCCCTTGGAATCCCAAAATATTGTGGCCATGAGCTTTCCGGCGGATGGGCTGACTTTGAACTTCTTCGGTGGGGCTGTTCCTTTTTTATGCCACTGCATAAACTCCTGCTTGCTCTGAGGATCATAGTGATGAACCCACGATTCATCACCAGTAACAATCCGATCATAAATATTTTGCGGATTTTCACCACAGTGCTCCAAAAACTCCTTGCAACAATCAACTCGCACTTGTTTCGAAGCGCTGTGAGCATTCGCGGCACCCATCTTGCACTGACCTTTGACGAACTCAGATGGTCATGAAAGATAGTGTGAATGGTACCCACGGATAGCTTGATTCTTTCTGCTAATATTGTCACTCTCACACGGGCATCTTCGAGTACAAGTTTCTCAACAAGTTTTACGTTTTCTTCAGTAGCGGCACTAAGGTCCCACCGGCACGAGGGTCGTCTTCAATACTCTCTCTACCCCGTTTAAATTCACTTGACCACTGTTGAATTATAGATAATGGAGGGGCATAATCTTGGTAAACAGCCATCATTTTGAGTGAATAACTTTTTGAGTCTTTCCTTGTTTTGTGAGGAATTTTATCACAGCGCGATGCTCGATTTTTTTCAACATTGTCGTATCAGTCATCGTAGTTGCCTTTCCGAAATGATATTTTTAATACTAATGGCGACATTCAAATAAAATTTTGTATTTATACCCTCAATGAGTATCATAAACTAATGAGATAATTTAATTACCCTAATCATTAGTATATTACCCCGATACCGAGAATACATTGAACGCCCCTCGTATATAACAAAGTCGCTTTCCGCTGTTTGTCCCTATGTATGCTTGGAACTTTAAAACTTCGCAACGGATTTTGATGCGGTTTTTTTTAATAGATAGTGATTCAAGAGGTAGGTTTATATGTATAATACATGCATAATATAGTAGAGAAACACTGATAATTTTAGAGGTTTCTAATGTGATGTCGTAAATACTCTTTCAGTTAAATTCTCTTTTAAGAGTAACCTCTAAAGAAAACATGTTTGTATTGTCTAATGACAAAAAAGCTGTGAACGTTGTAATAAAGACATTCTGTAGTATATTTAGTATCAGCATTGCACCCGTGCGAAGCCGGGGCGGGTCGCTAGTTGACGAATATCCGAAGAATAGCCATTCTCCATTTATAAAAACATCAGTGATTCATTTTTCAACTTCTGATAGTTTTTGACAAATTTATACTAATAGATATAATTATTATATATTCGAAAGTAACTGTTTGTTGCGTGCTCACGACTAAACGGCTGCGCCGATTCCGATGAAATTTCCTATATAGATAAATAGCTGTTGCCCGCGACTTCGCACGCGTTACACTACTAAATGTGCAGGTAACCTATAAATAAAAGCTAAACTCGCTGTTGCAGCTTGACTTGACACCCCATGTTTAACCCATGGGAACTGTTTTATGGGATAAATGGTAGATGAATGAAATACTCTTTATTGCACACCAAACAAAAATACAGTAACAAAGGAAATAAACAATAAATAAAGGTACAATGGGCGGTCTTATCGCTGAAAGCGATCTCTACCAGACAACCTTTGTGGTGATCCAGGTACCACGTATATACCAAATTTCAACGTAATCGGTTCAGCCGTTACGGCGTGATTGAGTAACAAACAAACATGCAAACTTTCGCATTTCTAATATTAGTGTGAAGTGTGAGGATCAGGATTAATACATGGACTACTTTTTACCCGACTGCGCAGAAGGAGGGTTATGATATTTATATGGATTTGAAGGTTCACGAATTGAACCGAAACATTGTCGGTCGAAACACCGATAAGACGGTACGTGATAAATCCCGTATTTATAATAATGATTTTAAGATATTTAATATTTTTTTTTATTTATGTTTTATATTTAACTTAAAATCGGTGTAAAATTGCGTGAAAGTTAATTAAATAAATAAATATGGCTAGACATTTCACACAACGCTTTCGAGCTCCAAACTAAGCAGAACTTGTATTATGGGAACCAGATAACTGATAGAATACTTATATACATTTTTTTTGTAAGTACATACCTACATATAATAGTATTTTTCAAACTTTCGCGATCACTGTACATAATTATTGATAGAACGGGTATTTATCGCGTATGTACCTTTTTTATTTGTTGTCCCGACGTTTCGGCGTCCCGGTGTTGCAACAGTCATGGTCTCGGGTTGACTCACAGACCACTTAGATGTACTACGGGTTGACTGGAGTACTTGTAGCTACCGTCGGGAAGTGTGGGTAGCTGCAGCAACTACCCTCACTTGGTGTTCAGAATTAGAAATGTCCTCGTTCATATTACGACACACTACACTAATCGTATCTACGCATATACTTATATACCGTATATACTTATAATATTTAGAAAAACATTCAGACTCGGAACAAATATCTGTAAATGATGCGAACATTTAGTTCCGCGGTGGGAATCGAAACCGAACACTGCGCCACGTAGGTCGTCAATTGAACGTATCGTTCATTTAGGTTTTGGTTGTATTCCAGACACGCCCCGCCACCTGTACCTGCTGCACATCCTGGCCTGGGTAATGAACATGTTCGGTATATTCTTCATCCTGGCGGCGCACGAGCACTACTCCATAGACGTGTTCATCGCGTTCTACATCACCTCCCGCCTCTTCCTCTACTACCACACGCTGTCCAACAACCAGGCGCTCATGCAGAATGATTCATCCAGGTGCGTTTACTTATACTGTTACAAATCCAATCAATATATTTTAAACTAGCTGACCTGCCTGCTGCCTCGCACGCATGGTTTGTCAATAAAAACATTACCCTCTTTCTGCGCAATCGGATAAAAAGTAGCTTATGTTACTCAGTAATAATAATAATGTAGCATTCTAATGATGAAAGAATTTTTAAATCGGTCCAGTAGTTTTTGAGTTTATTCGTTACTAAAATACAAATCTTTCCTTTTATAATATTATAATTTTGGTCGGCATTTCTATCAACTTTTAAAATGTAAAAAGTGGTTATTGTGATGATAGTTGGACATATGGTATCCCAAAGTTTTTTCTAGATATTGATATGTTCTTTAATATTGTAGAACATACATTTGTTCTATCATCAATAGTTTCCGCAGCGCATGCGACGAAAGACGTTTTAGGGCACTTTTTTACACCCTTGGGTTACGTTACTTAAGTTTTAGTAAGGATCCCTAATCTTTTCAAATAATAAATATAGCCTATGTCACTCAGGGTGAATGTAGCTTTCCAATGGTGAAAGAATTTTTGAAATCGGCACAATAGTTTTTGAGTTTATTCATTACAAACATACACACAAAAATACAAATATTTCCTCTTTATAATATTAGTATAGATAGTTACCCATATTTATTTATATATATCATCATTTACCTTCGTAACCTTAGAATTCGTAAGTAAGTACCTATGTCATATATGTATATAAATATAATATAATATTATTTTAAAGAAAGTATGTTTATAAAATTTATATTTACATTTTTAATAAAACTGTATAAAACCTTTTATTTACTCACTTCTTTATTTAATTTTTATTTTACTACCTACCTTCGCTTCTGGTTTCAGCTGAAAATCAGCGTTGAGTGCTTAACATCCAACATTATGCTGAGCTGAACGCCATTTTGGTACGCAGACACATGAGTCGAACTCGTTTTATTGGATTCAATTGTATCTACTGTTCCTTAAAATTGTTGCATGTGTCATTTTGTGTGTACCAAATAAATGATTATTCTATTCTTAAATGATTATTCTAAATAATCCCCATAAAATCAGATTATAGATATGTCTTATCCATGCCTAATATTATAAACTCGAAAGTTTATCTGTTTGATACGTTTTCACGACTGAAACCGATTTTGATGAGATTTGGTAGACATAGCCCTTTTTTTACAAGACTATATCATAAGACCTGCCGTAATGTATGGTTCTGAGTGTTGCACCACGAAAGGGACGGATGAAAGAAGAGCGCACGCGGCGGAAATGCGAATGTTGAGATGGGTGTGTAAGGTAAGAGAATGGATAAGATAAGAAATGTGTATATTAGAGGAAGTTTGAAAGTAGAGACAGTGATAAGAAAATTGAGGAGTAAGAGGCTAACGTGACATGGGTGTAGGGAAGAAAACCATGTGGCTAAAAGAGTGTTGATGGATATAGAAGAAGAGGAAGAATGATATGGGTAGGAAAGAAGTGACAACGGAGATAACGGCTCATAGAGAGATATGCAAGAAAAATACATGTGCCGACCCCCTTTTATATTTGGGAAAAGGACAAGAAGAGGCTTTTTTCCTGACTATGCAGAAGGAGGGTAATGTTTTATTGACAAACCACGCGTGCGAAGCCGGAAGGGGGTCAGCTAGTCACACTAATATTAAAAATGAGACAGTTTGGATGTTTGATTATTTATTTATTTGTTTGTTACTCAATCACGTCGTAACAGCTGAACTGATATCGATGAAATTTGATATATACCTACGTAGATTGTAACCTGGATACCCACATGGGCTACCTTTTATCCCATAAATCAGTTCCCATGATATAAAAATAGGGTGTCAAGTTGCAACAGCGAGATAGATAGATAGATAGAAAACGCTTTATTGTAAATCACACTTAAATTAAAAAAAAAACAATATCAAAAACAAATAACAATACACGCAGAAATACAAGTGGCGGTCTTATCGCTAAAAGCGAACTCTTCCAGACAACCTTTGGATGGACTGGATTTCACAAGAACGTTATAGGACGGTAGCTATTAATAAAAATAATTGAATAAATAGTGTATTTACATAAGCAAACTAAATAATTACAAACAAATATATAAATAAATAAATAAGGTGCATAATACTTTATCATAAATATTCCATACTAATAATAAAAAAGGTACACACACACACACACACACACACACCACACAAACATTCACCACACACATACTCACACACACGCAGTATTCAACTTAAAATCATAATCATATTTAGAATAAACATTCCTTGTATCGACGTGTTTTAAGCTGGAATGTTGTTCGGTTTGGTTTTGGAAGAGGGCGATATTTGACACTGCTTCTCAGTTTTTTTTTTAACTTTTGCAGTTGTCAACGTTTTCATTTGTCTATTGTACTTTGTTTATGTTCCAAATAAATAATTTTGAATTTTGAATATAAAATACTATAAGTAGGTACATATAGGTGTACAATAGAATGGTGAAATAAAAAACCAGTAGTAGCGTAACGATAGATGAGAAAATAAGAAATCAACATTGTAGTGCAGACAGATGTTTAAATAGAACTGATTTAAAGATGGGAAGGGATTTGGTAGTTCTAATGTGTGGAGGAAGAGAGTTCCATAGACGGATAGCTTGTACAGTGAAGGATTTATCATAAAAGTTAGAAGAGTGTACAGGAGTTTTAAGTTGCAAGGTCTCAGAGGAGCGCAAGGCTCGAGGATTTGACTGATGAAGATAATCAAAGCGCTCTCTGAGATAAGTAGGATTAGAAGGGTTAAACATTATACTGTACAAGAGAAAGAGAATATGCGTATTCCTGCGGCAGCGAATGGGTTACCACTTGAGCTTGTTGCGAAAATCAGAGACGTGGTCATATTTTCGCAGGCCAAAAATAAATCTAATACAGACATTCTGAAGGCGCTCTATAGTCTAACTTTTTATTAGCTGCATTAAAATGACGTTTCTAAATGTCATTCCGTAAAATAATGTTGCCAGCCTAATCTCAATAGGGATGTGATTCAGTTCACAAAAATTAATTAAATAACATTATTATGACGTTTTTGTTTCATTTTGAATGTACCTCCCTATACTTCCACTAAAAAAGATCAATTATCTAGTATAGTAATAATAATAGGTTAAAAAAATACATTACAACTTAATATTAAATCTCAAAAAAAAACCAAACTGATTATTCATTTATGATTCACTCATTCAGCTACATCCCTATTTATTTTTCTTCAAAAACCGGCAACCCACAAAACGTCATTTTACTGCAGCTAATAAAAAGTTAGACTTTAGTTTATCAAGGTGTTAAGAGTTAGTGAGTCAGCGAGTTTAGCTTTATTTCTAGGTTACTTGCAAATTTAGTAGTGTAACGCGTACGAAGTCTCGGGGATGCGATACTTCGTCATCGATCCCAAATGAATTCTGGTCTCAAACGATTGTGATGTTATTAGCAGCTTAAGCGGCGGTTGTTGAAAACTGCTCCTATAAATCCTTCTCCGTTACTTCAAACAGCATGACTGGGGTCGGGCTAGGGAGTTATGCACAATACCTCCCTATGTTGGGATGTCAGTGCAGATCCTACATTAGGAAACTCTTAGACTCCGATCCGTTCAATGAACGACGTTACAGAACATTGACGAGACATGTCATTATGAAATATTATGATACAAGTGAGCTAAGGTGCTCATTATACACGAGGCTGTGGGTTGCAGCTCGAGCCGTAGGCGAGGGCGTAAATCAACCGAGTGTCTAGTGAGCAAGTTGCTCACGAGTCTCATACGCACTTTTTCAACACACTTGCGAGGAAAAAACAAATCTTTTGTACTGTTACGAGCTGAGGGTTCGTGATAATAATTAAAATGAATCTAACCAAAATAACACTTTTATTGAACAAAATAAAACGCAAAATACACGATCTTAATCACAAAGATTCACAACACACTAAATCAAACTACTAAACCACTAAAAGTCACCGAAATGTTGCACGTATCGCCAAATCCAGACTGACTCTGCGGACGTATCTACGCACTATTTATACCGAGCATTATTTCCAGAACCTTCCACTAGTATCTAGAAAATTACAGGTATTTCGATTGTCTACTATTTCTTAATCTGTGCAACGGTAGGTAAAAACGTAGTATGTAAGTCATTCCATACCAAGTATTACCTATTCTATGACACAGTAGGTATAACTTCGAGAAAAACCGACTTTTACTTATTCTGTAACAGCCTCGCCGTAACAGTACCAAAGCTAGACATTTTTACAATTATTTACCACACAGCAACAAATGCGATACAAACAAAAAAATGGAAAATGACGTGCAAGTTTTTTTTTGTACGCGCCAAATGTAAGGTGATTGATTTCATATAGCCATACATACCTACAGCCTATTTCAAAATTATAATTTTAGTGATACTATGCAAATATTTTATAACAAATGATTGTGAATTATAAGTAATTTGATAATAATAAATGTTTTTTTTTCGTCTTAATTAGAGATACATTTATTTATTCCAAAAATGTAACAGGATTTTCAGCGGCATAAAACCTCTTTGTTGTCACAAAAACTGTATTACCCGGTTAAATTGAAAATGCTCTGTTTACTCGCATTTAGGTACTAACTTAACTTTGTAGGGATAATTCTATTATGCACTAGTGTGTATTAATATTACGCACGTGTGTGTTATAGTTCGGTTTATGGCCCTAATAACGATGTACTATGGCTCACTTTATGAGCAAGTGTGTTGAAAAAGCATAAAGCCACTTTTGGCCCACCATTGGCACTCAGAAAATGATGTTGATGGGCACGTCATAAACTTAGTAAACTGTAGTTAACTTTCTAAATGTACTTAATCATATAGTGTTATAATTTACAGGACAAGAATATGGTTTCCATTGCTGTCGTTCTTCGAATCTGAAGTGGATGGCATCGTCCCGAACGACTACGAGGGCCCCGTCGCCATCCTCAACAACTTGAAGCTGTGGGTGCTGCAGCTGGCGGCCGAGGTGAAGGACTCCGCCATGGCGAAGGCCGCAGGCACCAAGCTGCAGGAAGGCGCCGCCATGGGAGAATACTCAGTCGTCAAACTCGTAGACGGCATCAAGAAGAACCTCAGCATAGTCGAAGAGTACAAAAACTCACGCCAAAGATTAGTCACTACAGATAAGAACGTTCAAGCGTGTATGTTAGACGAGTTCCCCGATGCGGAGTTCCGGCGCAGAACCCTACAAGAGCTCCCCGTCGACCCCCTCCTGCAGGACTTCACCGGAGGCCCTTCTTTACACTTCACTAATCCACCCTCACCAAATATAAGACAGAGATTTACCTGAATTGAATATTTTATTCTAGAATAGAGGCTGATAGACACATATTTTCATTGTAGTCATACAATGGGTTAGAGATACCTGAACGTTTTACATTTCCATGTTAGATTTTATATCATGTTATTCCATTACTATTTATTTTATAGTTAAGCTAAATGTACTGGTAAATTGTTACGAACATTAGTTTGCTCAAAATACTTATTTTGAAATAAACAGTTTCGCTTACTTTCTTTATTTTTTGAACAGCTTAGTTTATCATAACTCATTGTGCGCTTCGTCAAACAGCGATCCTTATGATGGAGCCAGCTCGAAACAGCGCCGTATTGTATGGGATGACGTCACGACGGGCGCGGCGACCTCATAAACCACGTGTTGGCCATAGTGTAGGCAGGTCACGCTAGTTAGTTCGCCGGCTTATAATCACTGATGTTGCAACGCTATGCTGTCGTTAGAATGGTTTTTCTACCTCTTTGTTGAATGATTTAAAAGGAGATTTAAAAAACCGACTTTTTAACAACGCACTAACGCGAATTCTGAAGGTGTGGCGGCAAAACTTACCTTTCTATTCATGTATCCATAGTATATACCTATAGTTGTTACCTCCGAATCAACTTGGGCAAATCGGCGTTGTATGTAGGTATGTATGTTTGTCCGAGGATAACTTTCGAAGTGTTGATCCAATCATCGTGAAATTTTGTACATATGTAGGTAGTGATGGCACAATTTTCGAGTGACTAAATGAGCTAAAAATGTTGGGGGTTGTTTAGATATTGGGGTTCAAGAGGGGTAAATAATAATGAAAATGAGACTTAGGTAAAGTGGGACGTCAAATGAAAGGTCTATAATATTACATTTCAACCCTGTTTTTATTTTTAGTTTAATACTTGTAGTTTTTTGAGTTATTAACCATAATAAAAACAAAACTGACAAAATTCACAGGGTACACCCGGTGACCCTACAATGCTAAAATTTGGTATGCGTGTAGCTTTTGTGACACAAATATAGGGAAAAGTCTGTTATCTCGAATAACTGCAATTTCTACTCCAAAAAAAACCATATTACATGAACTCCCGTTACCTGTAATTTGCATGAAAATGTAGGTCAAGTATGTGGTTATGTATTTCCGGGTACTATTTCGATAGTCGTAGGATTACAAATAATATGTTTTTGTTTTTATGGGAGACTCGCGAGTTCTCAGTTTGGGGCAAACCACTTGTTAATTAAAATCAACAAACAATCTTTATGTAAGTACTTTGCAAATAAGTTCTGAAAATAAAACAAGCCAACTTTATCGTATTTTATATAATTCATATGAAAAATGTTAAAAAATGTCTTTAAATATTAATAAATTGATGAGGAAAATTTGTCATGAGATAATTAATTTATTACAACCAAAAGCGTGCATTTACGATGCACTCGCTAAGAGTGGGTAATGTAATGATAATAAATAATACAATTTCATGTGGTAGATGGACTACATGATCATACCAAATATACACAAGTGATTATAATGGCAGCAAATAATAGTAAAATACACTCTAAATAATGAGTTACATACTCACATATCTTAAAATAACATATACTTCATCAAACAAGAATGCCAATGTTAAACGATTAAAAAATAATAAAATGAATACACAAAATTAATACTCTGGATAATACAAGCCTTAATGAAAGGTAAAACATGTTAAATAGAAATCTTACTCTGGAACTTCATAGAAAAATTTGATTAATAACTAGTATAGGCCACTTTAGATAACATAACTATACATTGCCACATAATGAGCCTAACAAAACTTCTTTGCATTATATACAATGACTAAGGCTAAAGTTCACCAACACATAACAGACAGCTAGCTGTAAACATTGCTGTTAAGATGACAGATAGCTGATTAACAATTGAATGTGTTGGTAAAATATGGCTAATTATGTCAAAGAAGCCAATAGTTAGCAGAACTTAGTGATAGTACTTGCTTAGTGCTAATAAGGGCTTTAATTGAGATTGAAGTACTATGTACTAGTATGTGCATCTACCTCAATGTTATTTGAGCTGAAAGGCAAGTTATCTTCAGTCATTATTCAGCAGATTGTTCATTCTCAATCAATAACTCTGAGGGATCCTTTTTCCTTTCGACGGGCTCTGCAGCTTCTTTTTCCACAGATTGGTCGCAAGAACTGACCTTTCCGTTTTCATTGGCAGCTTCAACTTCAGGCGTGTTTTCTTTTGATACATGCTTATCCTCAACTTGTTTAGCAGGAGATGGCTCTTTTGAGGTGGGTGTCCCTTCTTTCTCAATAGATTTCTGCCTTTCTGGTGAAGGTTCTTTCTCTGGGGTTTGTTCTTTAGTTGGTTTTTCCTCCTCATCCTTGGCAGGTGTTGCCTCCCTTGAGGGTGTTCCCTCTTTAACAGGAGACTTCTCTTTTTCAGTTACTTCTCCATTCTCAGCTTTATCAGTCTCTGGGATTTCTTTTTCTTGGGAGTTTTCCTTTGATTCCTTAGCTACATCGCCATTCAAAGTGTTATCCTGCAAATAAGGATAGTACAGTAAGTTTTTTTCAGTTCAAGGTTAAAAATACATACTATACAAATAAATCATCCTTATAAGAACAACTATGTACCTTGTCATTTTCTGACTGCGGAGGTTCTTCTGGAGGTACCTCCAATTTCAAAAATTGCTCCAAAGTGTCCACTTCATTAGCAAGGTCAAACAGCTCATAATCCTGATAATAAATAAACAATAACATAAGTATACCAATTTATTTAATTAATAGGTCACTTGATAATGTTGATTGTAATCAATGAGTAATAATGTAGTGAGTGATACCACACATTGTTTTCAAAGTCATTAGACTTAAAATTCCTTTGTATGCTGATGTTTAAAAAACAATAACATGCAGTCAATTCCAGTGATTTTAAATTGCTGTTGTATTGTGATTATAGATTCCAAGCTTACCCCGCAATATTCCTCGTCGTTGAAGAGCTGCGGCGGCAGCGCGGAGCGTGGGTTCGGGTCGCTGACGGTGCCTCCGTTCGACGTTGCATTGTTTTGCATGAAATCTTTATCAGTTTCTCTTCCTGGCTCCGTTATGTCAATGACATCATATTTTATTGTTTTCGAATCTAATATCATGAGCACTCGCTGTTGTCGCTTTTTCACCTGGAATTATTTATATTCACGTAATCAAAAACAATCAATAGGTCCGTGAATCAACGAAGAAAAAGTCGAGAAAACCACCCGGTCATCAAAGGTATTTCTATTTCTATTATTCACCTCTTTGTTTCCTGAAATACCACTAACATATACTTTGACAACCATAATGTAATCAGGCTTTTTCTAAACGTTATAGCGAAACTAAGAGCAATAAAAGTAAATTATTTGAGAAAAATAGGCTTGGCTATCAACTTCTACTACACTAATCATTCAAGTGACATGCCATGACAGTGACAGTTTCTGTTCCTGCCTGCCCGTCTGTGTTACCTTAATTTATATTTCATTTACTTCCGAGTATTCCATTCGTAAAAAATCACCATTTTATGAATCAGAAACAGATTTTATTGTTAACTGTTTGCTACATACACATACAACAAGGATCACAATATGTTTATATGTGGGTACAGGTTTTCACAGCTTATTCATTGCCGACATATCGCACCTTTAGGACGGTAGTGACCTAATCCAAAAAAAATTAAAAATGAGTTAAAGTCATAAAATGACCCTATACAACATTATCTATCGTTCTGTAATTTTATAAATCACCGTATTTAGGCGGACTGGACAAACTTTAAAGTTGATCTCTTTCTCGCTCAATGAATACAGCCGCCCGCGTCGGAACGGAAACGCTGCTTTTATTAATGTGCTTTGTTTTAGTGAATGAACGAGGCTACGCAGAGAAAAAGACAGTGACCGAAAGCCAAATAAGTCATCATTTTTCCAATATGAAAGGTAAATTGACTTTACTTTGTGTTAGTATTACAATAACCGATTTAACTTAGGGGCGGTTTTATCTCCGAAACTACCAAAAATTTAAGTGACTTAATTATGTTTAAGTCATTTTATTAATAAAAATAAGACGTATATTTTTACTTAATCATAATAATAATAATAATAATTATTACTTATCATAATAAGTCATTATTTTATTTAAAAAGTGTTATCATTAATGCCGTATGAATTTTTAAGTCTGTTTATTTTTTGTCGCAAGATAAAAAGGAAGGACCTATTGGTTGACGAGTCACTTTGTTATCAATTTCCTAAATAAAAATTGAAGTAAGAGGTCACTTCAAGAATAAATAATGAGAAGAAGAATGGATAAACATCAAGGTTAACATTTTGAATTATGTTTTTGAAAAAGGATGTCAAGTAGGTAATATCAATTTCAAATAGTTTCTTTACTCCTTTTTAGCTTATTTTTTGGTATTACCTACCTAAGTATAATAATTTCTAGAATGAAATTAAAGATAGAAATATTATTTCTATCTGCATGAATGCTACACAAAGCCTTTGTGTCTATAATCTATCCTAACTATTGCATTTTGTTCCAGCTAACCTTTGTGACAAAGGTTAGCTAGAACAAAATGCAATAGTTCTTAGCATTTAGCGATGCAATTAAGTAATTAGCATTAAGTTCGCATATGTATTATTTTATTAGTCCAATAAATAATTTTCTAATCAAGTCTAATAGATTAACATGGTTTATTTATCTTTCACTAAGGACCAACGGCCAGCGAAATAAATGAGAATTTTTTGCCAATTTTTTCTGTTTTTTTTTTACTTTTTTATGAAAAACATGTGTTTAGCCAGGTCTCACCGGCCAGCAAGTGTCTATCTGGAGGAGAAAAAAAATAGAGACCGTCTATCGTAGAAAATTCACCAAATAAAGTGAGTTTCTTTATTTGATGTTTAATGTTACAAGCTGATTAATACATGATGAGCACATACAAAGATACGTTTATAGTACAAGTTTTATTTTCACATGATTGACGTCCCTGCCTTACGTAATATGCGATGTTTCCGTTTGTTTATTTATAGCAAAGAACACCATTTCTTGATACTATTGGATAGCATCGCCATTTGAAGATGATAAAAGGTCAGTTTACAATGAATAACATTAATTTGAGTGAAAAAAGTGTACCTTGTACCTACATCTCGCAGTAGTTCAACTAGCAATTCTAGTTTTAGTTCATATGACGATACTCGATCAACATTTTTGTTCACTGGATACAAAGCGGAAAGCAATGCCCATTTGAAGCATAAATTGTCACCATTTTTAACATTAACTACAGCTTTTTTAGTTCTTATATCCTTCGGCAACTCAATATATGAAGTACCGCGTAGAGGGTTAAATTTATTAACATTCATATCCAATGCTTTTATTTCCCTAAGACTCCAAACACTGTCTTTTTTCTCAAACTGATTTTATTTATCAAAGTGTCACACAAAGATGAAAATAGATAATTTAGATCATCCCCCTGAAATACTATGTAATTATATGTTTGGAAATCAAAAGTTTGAAATGAATCCTCTTTAGTTTGTTGAATAAAATCCGCATGCAGAACGAAGTTTACTTTAAAAACTGTTTGCTGTTGAATAGATTCTTCAATTAGAAGCATAATTTCATTTTTGATTGCATTTAAAAACCACTCAGGTGTTTTAAAGTTATTTGAATGTTGATCGTTCTTTCCATGAATCTTATAAGAAATTATTCTATAACCAAATGCTGATTCAATTACAGAAACATTTTTTAACGAGTCGTGTACTTTTTCAAGTTTACTTTTAGGTATGGAGTTTACTCTTTAAATGGTTTGCAAGATATCTTCTACTAACAAGAACTTGGCAAATGCTACAATTTACCTTTTCATTTCCGTCGTTAGATAATGTTTTGTTTGTGTTGCTAGATCCCGTCGATGAGGTGGATGGTCCATCTTCATGTCGCACTCGTTTCGCAGCAATATCAGCATTTTCAGAGTCATTTACTCTCTTGAGAGATCCTCCCGCATGTTGACTGCAATAATATATTAAAAGAGTTAAGACACAAATCCAGTTTAGAATAAACAAAAATGTAAGAGGAAGAGGATATAGATTTCACTTACTTTATTTTTCCTTCAATCAGAGCGCATTCTTCGAATAAGCATTCATCGTATTCGTCTTCAAGCAGCATACAATATTCAAATTCTTGACGAAGTTTATCATCAAAATCGGATTCTGCATTTATTCTTTCTTCGACCAGAGCACATTCGTTTTACAAGTATTCATTGTATTCGTCTTCCAGCATCATACAGTTATCAAGTTTTTGACAAATTTCATCATTGAAATCAGAATTCACCGTATTGAAAAACACACTGACGCAGCTCGTAGTTTCCATATTTTGGTGAAGATAGATTCACAGCAAGTACCTACTCGTAAGTGATAAATATTTCAACTATTGTCACTAGCATGTCTGCAAGAACTATTTATAGTCAGAACAGATAGAAAGATCTCATGTTAGGTACATAATACCTCTTTAGGTAAGTCATCATCATCATCATCATCATATCAGCCGTAGGACGTCCACTGCTGGACAAAGGCCTCCCTCATTGATCTCCAGGAACTGCGGTTGGAAGCGGCCTGCATCCAACGCCGACCTGCGGTTCTTACCAAGTCGTCTGCCCATCTTGTGGGTGGACGTCCTACGCTGCGCTTGCCGGTCCGTGGCCTCCACTCGAGAAACTCGAGAGATTTAGGTAAGTATTACTTACTAAAGCAACCACAATGATGAGATATTGTTACCCGAGATTATATTATCAAGTAATTGTATTCTAATATTTTTTCTTTAAAGTTAATTAATGACTAAAATTTGCAAATGAGGGGTAATTAAATCTACTAAGAATGAAATTATAACGACTTATATAAATTATAACGAATTATAACTCATAAAAAAAAATTGCTAAACTACTACTGCTTATTAAAATGATATTTTTTACATGCTGGGTTTGATGCTATTTCTTTTGTTATGCAATATATAATTTTTTTTAAACTTTCATAATTCTTATTGCATTCATTTGTAAAAATATTTTTACTCTATAGCTTGCGTGTTTCCACTGTTCTGAAGGTGTGATTTTGTTTATTTTGTTCATGTTAAACACTTCTATTTTTATCATGTGATTCGATTGAGGGCCATCGTCTTCATTGGTAGTTATAAAAACATTTCCACCTTCTTGGTGGGCACGAGTAACTGATGATGATAACTTTCTCTTCTTTATTTAATTAACTTCAAATAAATTATCTAAGCTTTCAGTTGATTTGTTCCTTTTCATCTGCTTCTTAGGTGGTTTTTCTTCGAAAATTTTAAAGGGTTCTTGTTATTAATCTTCATCGTCTGAACAAGTGTAATAATATTGTTTAAATGTATTTGCTTCGAAAGAGTTCTGCAACTATACAAATGCCACTATCAAAGTTATGAAACTATATCCACAAAAAATTTAAAGCAAAGTAACTAAGTTTTATTGAAAGTACTTACATCCATTATTCTGTAGATCACTTCAAACACACACTTCACAAAATTTTATTTGGAGACTAAGTCGCACGAACAAGTACTCGACAGTGAATGTTTGAAAATAAATTACGACTCATATTGCCAATGCCATATCTTACGACACTATCAGGATCATTAGGTGATGTACATTTAACAACCGACTAAAGGGCAACATTCAATCAGCATTCCTAATTTGTACAAAATTTGGATAACGTTAGTGAAATTGATAAGAACCGTCATGGTGACTGCTTAGGAGCTATCGTTTGAGAGTAATATTTTTACTTGCACATCAGAAAGTTTTAGCCTCTACTACCGCTAAATATCCTATTACTCGTGCTGAAGTCAAAGTTTTAACCATACCTTCAGGGATTCAGGACAAGACTCTTGACAATATTTTTCTAGGACAAGTTCCTAAAAGATGTACTTATAGTTGGATTTGTAAACAATGCAGCGTTTAATGGGTGTCTGACTAAAATCCATTCAATTTTGAAAACTATGATTTAAATACATTTTGCTTATACATTGACGCAGTGGCGGATTTACAAATTTTCAAGGTATAGGCTGAATAGTTTTTGCCGCCCTTGCATCAACAATTGTCATATCATTCATTATTTTTACAATGCAACAATTTCGTTGAAATTGCACGTAAAATAATTTTTCGGTATATTTTTGAGCTAATCGAAGCTCAATCATGTATGGGCGGGATGCTATGCTATTTACACAGTAATGAACATTTGGTGATCCGATTTTGTTTTCGTTTTTCGCCTCGATTTGTTCGGGTAACCGGGGTAACCCACACGGTTATTGGAATAGAGAATGAAGCTCGCTACGTGCACGTGCAACATTGACGTCATTGATAACATTGTAGCATTAAAAAAATACCGCGTTCGGGGATAAAATATTTTTTTTGACTTAAGACTATCTCGCTATTACTGTTCAAGTTTTTTTTTTAATTCCAATCGAATTTTCTGAAGCTACTAGTGCATGTGAAACACATAATAGTCGATACATAAGATTGAAATCGGTAAAATTATTCACTAAATTATTCATTATATTCGAATAAAAATCGAAAAATTATACAAACCATCCAGTTCGTAGCCTCCAACCAGTAGTAAGTTATATACAAACCATCCAGTTCGTAGCCTCCAACCAGTAGTAAGTTATATACAAACCATCCAGTTCGTAGCCTCCAACCAGTAGTAAGTTATATACAAACCATCCAGTTCGTAGCCTCCAACCAGTAGTAAGTTATATACAAACCATCCAGTTCGTAGCCTCCAACCAGTAGTAAGTTATATACAAACCATCCAGTTCGTAGCCTCCAACCAGTAGTAAGTTATATACAAACCATCCAGTTCGTAGCCTCCAACCAGTAGTAAGACTGGCATGTATGGTTTGTTACTGGGAAGAGGGGCATATTTTTTACAATTTCGCTCTTTTCACTCATAAGAAGTGTGAGCAAAGGGCGCAGAGGCGAGAGGCCGATTACTGGTTGAGGGGCGGCGAACTAGCTGTTTTACCTAGATTAAGGAAGTTTGCTACTCTCGGAATGTGCAATGACAAGTGAGAGAGAAAAGTCATCGACAAAATTTGTTGCAGACTTCTATCTGTAAGACATCAGAAAACCGTCATAGAAAAATCTTTTTGATTTCTATGAGGTAAAAAAAAAACCGTTCCCCAAAATTTGCCGCCCCCAAAATCTGCCGCCCTAGGCTCGAGCCTACTCAGCCTGCTGGTAAATCCGCCACTGCATTGACGGTCAGCAAATACCTTCAAAAGCTTTGCAACCATCGTTTGAGAGTAATATTTTTACTGCTGCTTATCACACACTGTTTTCAGGAACAGGTATACATTTTCTTAATGAAGGTAATGGGATATCTAGGGAAAAATATGCAAAAGGATACTGCTTGTTGGCGTTTGATCTAACAGCCGACCTTAGCTCAAATTCAAACACACATTGGAATCTTATAAACATGGTAGTGTTAGCTTAGAAGTTCGTTTTGAGTCTACTCTTACTCAGACTATAAATTGTATTGTTTATGCAGAATTTGATAATGTTATTTAAATAGATAAGAACCGTAATGTAACCGTAGACTATAGCAGTTAAGTTAACATTGTCTATAAATATAAGTGTTTCTAATAAAAAACATCAACACATATTCCAATCTTTTTATTTATGTCCTTGCACAATGTATATAAAGAAGTTCAGTTTATTTAGTTCCACATTCTTGATTTGAAGATAAAGCATATCACAGCTTTAATACGCGAAAGGTTGAATGAATATGAATACAATTGAGATTCAAAAATATTTAAACACCATCCATCCTACTTTACAAAAAAATGTATATGCAGCAGTCAGGTTACCCCTACACGTTAAAGTTCCAACGTACCTGATAAGCAATTTGGACACCGACAGCATGCCAGGTTCTCATTGGGTGGCCATACACATAGATAGAAATAAGTTTGGTCAGTATTTTGATTCATATGGTCGACCTCCTACAGGATAGGTATCATAGAGGTTTCTTGAACAGGAATTCGAAGCAGTGGGATTTTAATAGCTATAGATTACAAGATGATTTTACATCAGTTTGCGGAGAATATTGTCTAACATATCTTTATAACAAATTTTATGGAAATACAATAATGGATTTTATTAAATTATTCAGTAGCAATAAAATAAATAACGATATATTTTTAAACAAACTATTTTGTACTTATTTTAAAGAAAATAAAGGTTTGTGATCAATCCAAAAATGGTGTTTTACTAGAACATCCTAATAAGCTAATTAGCTTCAGATAGGCATTAGAGGTGATTAACAAACAATGGCACACCGAGTTCACTGGGTGATTAGGGAACAATTAGGTTAATTAGCAATGTAGTGGAGCTCTTTAAATCGCTTACCTATCTCACGATCCGTGCAAGCTATCAAAAAATTAATGCGACAGATCGATTCAGCGACCCCAAAAACCTAGGACCAGACCTAAGACACCAAACTTTTTTTTTTTTAGGTGGCGAGGTCGATGCAACTGACTGTTCTGGATCCGTGAGCCAGAGACGGTTCTGGATTCTGGATCCGTGAGCCAGAACCGGCGAAAACCTAACTACTACTGAGGTCTAGTAAGGTGAGATAAATGATCACGAGTGGAACGATTTATGACGCAGAGAGGCGATTTAGAAAAATGGGAATTAAGTGTTAAGATCAAAAGAGATAGATGAGTCATTTGATCCTTTACCAATTCCAAGTGAATTTAAAAATCCTTCTCTAAAAATCTTCATCCTTCCTCTCGGTACGAAGATACACTATCCACGACACAGCTAGTACAGCTACTGACATAAAAGAATAAGACGTACGAAATACGACCACGAAACGTTTCAAATGAAAATGTTTATTAATAGTGTATTGGGTTGATCGACATGACAAAGGATCAAAATTACTTGATACAAACGCAGAGATCCGCGCCGCGCACACGGCATGCAACGAGTCGCGCGTCCTGCCAACTTTGTAAATACCTAAACTTGACAGCAGCGTCAGATTTAGGAACGGACTCTTAATATTACTACTTATTACTATGAAAAATAAAACAATTACTCACCTGTTTAATCTCTCTGTCTGTTTGTCACGTTTTCAAGAGTGAATGGCTGGACCGATTTCAATAAAACTTAGGTAGGTATTGTGACATAGGCTACTTTTTAGCCAACTGCGCAGGAGGATAAGCCTGTATTGGCATACCACTAGTGCGAAGCTGTTACTCAAGATCGATATCAACATGAAACTGCGATGGAATAGACTGATTAACTTATGAAATTAAAATACATGTTATTATAAATTCAAATGTTTATTATTTTTATAATACATAGGCGCATTGTTTAAATAAAACTAACAAAATTATCAAAAATCGCGATCTATCTATTAATTTATCTACTGCACCACCAACTAGCGGTATGTGGCAATAAATCCTCTCCGTTCGACTCGCGGGTAAAACATATTGTACACTATCTCGTAAAAAATGGAGAACGCATTGAGAGCGTGATTTGAATGTCGCGTCGGTGCACAACTGCACAGACCAACTAAAGACGAGAAAGTGAGATTATTTTCTGTTGATGCCAAACAATTTTACTACTTTTTCATCACTCATGCTCTGAACTCAATAACAGCTGCACCGTAAATGCGATTTACTGTCGTAAATAAATTTAAAAATAGAATAGATAACCATGGCAAATCCTTACTTCTATTTAAAAATGGAACAGGCCACAGTCAGGTTGTGACAAAAAAAAACAAACAAAGGGCACCGGGAACCCAAATTTTCAGTTTGGCAGCAAGCAACCTGCAAGCATACAAACTTTTCGGACTTTTTAATTTCCTCGCATTCGTGATGCAAAGTTATACTCGGGTGTAAGCGATCATTAACACCCTCGACCCATAAACGTCCTCGCTTGCGTTGGCTAGCTCGTTCACCAAAATATCTCGGTGATCGCTCGTTTTACAGTAATATCATTTTTGATGGCTGAACACCTATGGACCTACTAGGTGAATGAATCCACCCCCTATTCTACCTAGGTACTATCTTATTGCAAATATTTTTAAAGTCAGGCAATTTTAATATACTAGAAAAAACATAGTTTGATCTCTGGGACAGCTGTCAGTAAAATCGCGCCTATGAAGTTCTGAATTTAACAGTACGGACAAACGTACCAGTCAATGTCATACTTTATGGGCATGCTGAGCTAATTATAGAGATGAGCGATGAATCATCGTGACCACAGACTATAAACTATCGATATTTTGTATAAAACTTAATTCAAAATTAATTTATCATTTAATTTAAAAAAATATCATTATTGAATATTTAAAAAAAATACATTATTTACAATAGTGAGTAAATAAAATCTAAATTCTAACCTACTCGTAACATTCCTTCCGACAACTTTGGGGTTCGAGAGAAGTTTGGCCGCGGCGTGTCTTCTTCCGCAAGATGGCGCCAACGCGCCGCCATCTTGTTTGACATGACCCATTCTCCTCAGTACAAGTGCTAACGCCTTGTATACGCCACGTGTTTTCCGTTCTCATCACTTTGTTTTTGTTACTATTGCTGTTAATTTGTTAAGTTTATTTATTATTGTTAGTTTCTTTGTTGTTATTGTTTGTTGGCATAATGCCAAAGAGAACGAAGAAAACTGTTTTGAACAGTCAAAGTCGTAAGTTTGTGATTCGCTTGCGTTAATATTTTGAGCGAGAAAACCAAAATGGTGGACCGCTATTACCCATGGCAAAAGTTTGTGACAGAGTTGCAGATGCTCTTGGCATTGGACGTGCGACAGTAATTCGCATCAGTAAAGAAAAATATGGCGAATCTTCAACCGCAGTATTGACTGAAGACGAGGAAAAAAGCTTTCAACGCCAAATAAAAAAAGAATAAAGGCTGCTCCTGTCACAAAAATTGACGACTTTGATGCCGCTGCGATTCGCAACCATGTATATGGTTATTATACACGGGGCGAATTACCTATATTAAAAAAACTGGCGGCGTCCCTAAAAGACGCAGACTTGTTTAAAGGAAGCTTGCCGTCACTATCGAAGATTTTGAAATATATTGGATTTTCCTACAAAAAAAGTGACAAATGAAAAATTATAATGGAACGAACCGACATTGCTCTTGCTCGAGTGAATTTTCTCCGGCAAGTCAAAAAAATTACAAATTGGGACAAAGTTGTCTTTCTAGACGAGACATGGCTAAACGCCAATCATACCGTATCCAAAGATTGGACCGATTATACGACACAATCGACAACCAAAGTACCCGAAGGCAAAGGTTAAAGATTAATAATAACTCATGATGGAGGAAGTTAGAAATAATTGCATGACTTCAAGAAAAAGGAATAGAGGCCAATGAAACAATGCTTAAAAACGAATTATTGAGACTCGTTGGTCTGCACAAACCCAGCACACCAACTTATGTCTTAGAAGACATAGCCCAAGAAAAGGGTCATAACGTCATAAGACTGCCTCCATATCACTGCCAGTATAATCCGATCGAGCTTATCTGGGCCCAAGTAAAAGGTTTGTTTGCTCGAATTTCAGTTAGACAGATTATTTATGTATCCTGTATTATCCTGTATAATTTATGATATTAAAATATGTTTTTCTTTCAAGGTTACGCTGCTAGACATAACACAACACCGCCTTTCACGGCAAATAAAATGTTGCAGTTACTAAACACTGCGGTTGAAAATGTATCTGTAGAAGATTGGAAAAATGTAGTTACCAAATGCAGAAAATTAATGGAAGAAGATTGGGAGCGGGAAGTTCGATTTGATAATATTTGCGAACAAGAGTTCATTATAAATTTACAAGATTGCTCTAGCGATTCTGATATTGATTTGGGGTGTACTCCTTTGGAATAAATAAATGTATGTATTAAAATATTCGTTTCATTTTATTACCCAAATCATAATATAATCCAATATACATATAATTATGGCAGACAGCCTTCGTGGCGAAGTGGTAGTGAACACGACTGCTGCGCAGGAGGTCGCTGGTTCGATCCTCGCTCAGTGCAAATATTTGTATGCATATGGGTTTTTGCACTGGTCTGGTCGTGCCTCGGAAAGCACGTTAAGCCGTCGGTCCCGGCTGCCATACTAATATCTAATGGCAGTCGTACGGGTTGTTGGAGCCCTCAAAAGTCCAACAATTGGTCTTACTGCAAAGCTTCTATCGATATTTACTATAGATATTTTTTTCTGTATCATAACAACCCTAGGAATGTCAGTTTAACAAATGTCGCAGAGATCAAGCTATGTTTTTTCCAGTATAGGTAACATTTGACAATTCATCAAAATTCAACAACGTAACCTTGTAACGGCGGGCATAAAATAATATATTGTTTCGTTTTGTTAGAACTGCACAATTGCTTAATTTTTTTCAATTACGATTACATATTTATTGTATTAATGACCGATACGAGTTCGGTACGAGTTGTACCGAACTGACAGACGTCAACAGACGTCAAATGTGTAAATATTAAAATGGCCTGACTTTAGCTACAAAAACACAGATTGCAGCATTCAGCCTATTGTTCTCAGTTCATGATGTAAAATCAAACATATTTTTTTTATAATTCACACGAATAATAACTCATACATAGTCATAAATCACTTAAGTGTTATTTATTCATACTAAAATGTAGTATCACTAAAACGCATAAAAAAATTAAAACGGCCGAAATACATCAATTTCATCAAACTTAAATCTTCTTTAAACATGTAATTTGCACGCCACTATGGCTGTATATGGTGAAACTATTTAATTTTGTAGTTGGTATAATTCTATCCATGTTCTGGCGAATAAATATATTAAATCTTTAGTACTGGCGCACCACATTTAATTGCAAATCATATTGAAATAATAACAGAAAGACATCCACCTGTCATATGACATAGGTACCTAGTATCTCGATCGAAATAAATGTTGTCTTGTTTTGAAACTCGGTACCATTTAACCAAAATACTTGATTCAAAACAATTAACGTTATAAATTCCAGAGTTGTTTTTCTCACAGCAAGAAAATATTTGATTTAATACAGTGTTTTTTTCAACTGGTACAGTACGGGTTTCTGTAGGTATGGGACTATCATATTCTTGCAGTTAACTTTAATTCATAAACCTACGTATTGTTTTAAGAAATCCTTTTTATCCGTGTAGGACAAGACTTTTAAGAGTGAGGACGTGTAGGACTAGACTTGCCTCCTTGCCTCGAACCTACACCACCCTCCTCACAGCGCTGCAGCGTCAGGAATGTCATGGACAACACTTGCACAGCTAGCAAAGCCGCGATTTTCCTTCGCCGTTATAATCATCGAAATGACGGATGAGACAGGGCAGATACGAAACGACAACAATAATTTATAATCACAAGTACGTATAACTAAGTATTGTTGATTGTTGAATGCGCGAGTGTTTCTGATGGGCGGAAATATTTATTGGCAAAGCTCCATATCGCGAGACGGACAGCTGTTACGACGGCGACCGTCACCAAATACAAGGAGATATCTACAATTATATTATTCTAGCTGTTTTTGTAAGTTTGTAGTCTAAGGTTCTATACTAATATTATAAAGAGGAAAGATTTGTATTTTTGTGTGAGTGTGTATGTTTGTAATGAATAAACTCAAAAACTACTGTGCCGATTTCAAAAATTCTTTCACCATTGGAAAGCTACATTCACCCTGAGTGACATAGGCTATATTTATTGCTAGAAAGATTAGAGATCCTTACTAAAACTTAAGTAACGTAACCCAAGGGTGTAAAAAAAGTGCCCTAAAACGTCTTTCGTCGCATGCGCTGCGGAAACTATTGATGATAGAACAAAAGTATGTTTCTACAATATCAATATGAACATATCAATATCTACAAAAAACTTCGGAATATTATAAAGAGGAAAGATTTGTTTGTTTGTATTGAATAGGCTCCGAAACTACTGGACCGAAATAAAAAATTCTTTCACTGTTGGGAAGCTACACTATCCCCGGGTGACATACTTTTTACCCAACTGCGCAGAAGGAGGGTAATGTTTTTATTGAGAAACTACGCGTGCGAAGCTGCGGATTGGTCGGCTAGTAGGTAAGTACACAATAAAGTTTGTTTCACTAGTTCGGTCGGGTGTTACATTCTATTGAGTATTTACCCAACTGCAGAGGAGGGTAATATTTTAGGGTGTATGAATATACTTACGTATAAATGTATGTATTTATGTGTTCATTCTGATAAGTAACGCGTCGTCTGAGCGTATATAATACGCCGTGTGCATAGGCCCTAATGTTTTACTTTATGTACGTGCCATCTTCGGCATTTTTGTCTGTTGCAGAAGATTTAAACATTGTGTTCAGAACAAACAAACAAGCAAAAATTGACAATTAAAAAATGTAAAAACGCAATTAAACAAAATCTTTATAAAAAAGCTTACTATAAAATATCGGATTATTTAGATGATAGAGAAGCTTGGGATTGAAACTGCCGTGGTCACGAGAGACCACGGCCGATGTAACTTGGCCGATACGTCGAGGTTAGTCTAAATTATGATTTTGATATAAATCTGTGCGCGAAAAGACCCGTTTTGTCTCAAAAACATGAATATTTTGATAAGTTCTCACTTTTGCAGAGTCATACAACAACTGACAATTTTGTTTGATCATAAATATAATAGGTTGGGGAAACAGTCTTTTAGCATTATAGTATGTATGAACTTGTAATAAAATCTCTTTGGCTATACTATTTGTATCTGGCTGGTTTTGGTATCATTCAAAGATTAAATTTTAAAGAAGATAATTCCAAATTCAAATTAGGAAAATGTGTGATTTTTATTTGTTTTTCGTACTGTAAAGATGAGTGAATCTAATGATAAAATTCGATACATTTTAAAATTTTACTACAAAATAGGTAAAAATGCAACGCAAGCTGCGAAAAAAAGTTTGCGATGTTTATGGACCTAGTGCAGTGTCTGTGAGAGTAGCACAAATTTGGTTTAAGCGTTTTCAATCCGGAAATTTTGATGTCAAAGATGCACGTCGCTCTGGTCGGATTACGGAATAAAAGTGATCCCATTTTTGAAAAAGTGGAGCAAGATCGGCATATCAGTAGTTACGACGTAGCTGAAGAACTGGGAATTGACCACAAAACAGTTTTGGCGCATTTGAAAAAAACTAGGTACACAAAAAGGCTCGATATTTGGGTACCCCACGAGCTCACTGAAAGAAACCTAATGAACCGTGTACTCATTTGTGATTCTTTATTACGACGTAATGAAACCAAACCATTTTTGAAGAAGCTGATAACTGGTGATGATAAGTAAATGACGTACGACAAGAACGTGCGAAAAAAGTCGTGGTCAAAGGCCGGTCAGGCTTCACAGACTGTGGCGAAACCCGGGTTAACTCGCAACAAGGTGATGCTGTGTGTATGGTGGGATTGGAAGGGCATTATTCATTATGAGCTGTTACCACCAGACAGGACTATCGATTCTGAACTCTACTGCGAACAACTGATGAGATTAAAGCAAGAAGTTGAGAGAAAGCGGCCGGAATTAATCAACATAAGGGGTGTGGTTTTTCATCATGATAACGCTAGACCTCACACATCTTTAGCCAATCAGCAAAAATTAAGAGAGTTTGGCTGGGAGGTATTAATGCATCCACCGTATAGTCCTGACCTTGCACCTTCAGATTTCCACCTGTTTCGGTCTCTTCAGAATTCTTTAGGCAGTGTCAGGTTAACATCACGAGAGGACTGCCAAAACTACTTGTCGAGTATTTTGATCAGACGCCCTAAAATTTCTATAGCAATGGGATCATGTCCCTATCTACAAGATGGCAAAAAGATATAGAACAAAATGGTACCTACATACTTTAGTTAAATGTAAATAAACTATATTAAAAAATGTTTTGAATTTCCTAAAAACATGCGAAGAAACTTTTTCCCCAACCTAATAGTAAAAGCTGACAGGCACGCAGCTTCGCGCGCGCGGTTTGTCAATAAAAACAAAATAAAAAAATATACCCAAATGTTGCCTGGAAGAAATCGCCTTCAGCGATAAGGCCGTCCATTGTACTAAATTTAGCATTAATTGGTTTTTTTAGTATACCATGTGTACAATAAAGCATTATTCTATTCTACAAACTTCCTTTTGCGCAGTTAACCAGTCATAATCTATCTATATAGCAAATTTCATCGAAATCAGTCCAGCTGTTTATTCATGTAATCTGTTATTTTAGAATTTATATTATTAGTATGGATACACTGCACTTTGAACTACACGTACTGAATTTGTAAACGCTCTTAACACTAATATAACAAAATATTCAGTTGTACCACAGACCAATATGAGCCTGCAATGTGAGGTGAATATGAGTTATACAGTTAGCAATAATATATTGAATGCCTTTCTGTAATTATTAATAAAATAATGATTATATTTCTCGCAAAATTACGTTTTAAAAACTGCACAAAACACTTTGATTACAAAAATCCTTTACAAACTTAGATTAAATAACTACAAAATTTTAAATACCAAGATTTTTGACAAAATTACAAAATTTTTGGTTAATTACATATTTACAAATAATAATCATATCTTAGTTTATAAGTTAGGTATAAAAAGAGGAATGTAAATTATATCTAGGTCTCTATGCCGTTATACACTATAAATTGAGAAAAGACATTAATATACTTTATCTAAAAATTAAATGAAGAAAAGTGTTTCTTTTATTTGAGATGATATTGTTGGTGAAGTTTTTGGTGAACAAAATCTGGGTTATATTAAAGTCATTCGTCAACTTATAGTCAACTTGAGAACACCATTTATAAACAAAACTACTTATGTAAATAAACAATCACAAATCGAATAAACCTATAAAATAAATGTAACTAAAATATAATACAAACAATTTGTCATAATTTATACATGGTTGGAAATATAACTCATTGGAATATAAGGGATTATATAAATAGATAAATAAATATGGCTGGACATTTCACACAGCGCTATCTAGCCCCAAACTAAGCAGAGCTTGTACTATGGGAACCAGATAACTGATAGAATACTTAAATACTTTTGTTTTGTAAATACATACTTAAAATATATAGAAAAACATCCAGACCCAGAACAAATATCTGCAGATCATACAAACATTTGTTCCGTAGCGGGAATTGAACCCGCTACCTCCTGCGTCTCAGCCGGCTATTCGCCCACTGTACCACTGAGGTCGTCGTATATCGGAATAGTAGCTTCTTGCCAAGTTCAATGTTTTTATAAAGATTGGTAACAAGTGACAATCGACGCGTAGCAAAGATGTATAAAATTCTAATGACAGATTTTGAGAGCGTTCGAAGTTGTTAGCCACATTAAAGTTCGCTTTACACAAATCTTAGTAAGACAAAATTGAAAAAGAAAGAGAAGAACAGTCGCTATATGAGTACTAAAAAGACTAGCTAGATCTATTCTTGAGCTGGAGACCTATAGGTACACCTTCTTATGAACTTTCTTCAAGTACCAGTATCTCACAAATATTTAGTATATTTAATTATTGCGAGAGATAAATTAATAAATATTATTTTTAACATTGATTAGGTTACTAAGACTGGCATAATACGACCTTAGTAGATTCAAGCAACGATAGTAGATTCAAGTGAACGGAGCGTTTCGTTTTACGTTCTTGATTGCCATTTGTTTCTAAAACACAGTTGGCGCGAGTTGGCAGCGCGACAAAACTCCACGTACAATCAGCTATCTATCGTTTAGCAAGCTTTCACAAACAAAGTGTCACATTTCACAAACAATCAACACTTGGCAAAAATTGTGGGTTTCGTCACAATACAACAAACCACGTTTATTTTTAACTGCATTGATTAAATTCTCGGGGAGTAATATAATTATAATATTATACACCTCATCGCGGGCATAGCCAGGGGGGGGGGGGGGGTGTGTTGTATAGGAGTATAAATTATAGCATTAATATTTTATGTAAGCTATCACTTCCCTTGCCGATATTTTATGAGACAAATGAAAATCAACATTCTGTTATTTTTCACTTGTTTTTTCATAATGTAGTTTTATTTTCATGAACCCCCCCCCCCCCCCCCCCCCCGTATCAATCAAAACCTGGCTGCGCCCGCGCACCACAACATAATTATTTGTTTATTATTGAATCACAATTGACAGTATACATGCGGCAGTTTGTGTTGTGTTTCCCTGTTTATAAATATCAATTGTCACACAAAAGACATAGATACACAACGAAAAAATACGCCGTAGTCTGTGGCCGTACACGAAACTCTAATTGACAGGTTTCTGTCCAAAACTGACAACATTCATTCATTCATTCATAAAGACGTTTATTTTATGAATGAATGAATGAATGTTGTCATTTAACATTAGCAACAGAATGAATGAAATGCGTCACGGCTAGGATACAAGAGGCTAGCTTTTCAAAGCAAGTTAAATATCCCGCAACTTATCCTCTGGCTTGGCAAATGCTAGCCATTACATGATGCCAGAGAAATTTAATCCCGTATCATTGCAGTCACTACAACCTAGATGACGGAAAACTAAAAAAAAATTTAATTTATTCATTAAAATCACAAGAGTTATTTTGAACCGTCAATTTTACCGCCTTTTGTTGCTCCGGCAAGAAATAAGGCTGGGTTCAATGAATCATTGGTAAGCTTCGCCGTCCAGATAGACATGGATAGTAAAATCAGAGTTGGGTTACGTTAGTATCTCAAAAAATAGAACCTCATCCAATAATTATCCTAGTTAGAGACGCTATCTTTCTCAATTGCTTACTAGCCTAGAAATGAAGTTAGTTCTGTATACACCAAGCCAAAGATAGCTTACTAGCAATACCAAAATGCTATCGTACTATGAAAAACTAGCCTCGTTTATCCTGGGCATCAGTAACAACTTAAGACTAGGAGTCTGTTGGTGAAATGAAGAATTATAATAGTCTTGATTAGATATACAAAGTAATACTTTCGGAATAATAAGCTAAATTAAAAATATTACGCTCATACGAATTTGAGAAAAATAAAGCACCCAAAATAAAATATCACTTTAGCATCCAATTTTTAAATTTTTAGGCCAATGATAGCAAATTTAATGAGATCCAAACCTAATTATACACCTACTGTCACACTACCATCACAATCATCATTCTGAAGGATTTATGTACCTAATTAGTATAGTTCTATAGTTAAGGCTTTAGTTAGCAGAAGAGCCAAGATGACACAAGTTGCTACTCACCAGCATACAAAATACAACCGACTTAACCAAACTACTGAACCGATTTCGATGACATTTCTATGGGACCAATCTGAAAGGATATACTTCATTTTTTTTAAGTGAAAATGTCTTTAGGCGCGTTGGGCATAGTGAAACCTTCTTAAGGCGCGTTAAACATTTTTTGAGAAGGTAAAAGACCATTGTACTCGCGACACTGTTACCGACACCTGTCACTGAAACCTCTGAATTTAAGTATCTGTAGTGTAGTCTGTTTTTATTCAAGTTTTCACTTCTGTCGTATTACAGTGGCTTTCTGAAATGTTATTTACGGAATTTTATACTTCAAATAAATAAAATTATTGTTTAAATTGAAATGGATGAGTGCCGGGAGCAGTGAGCCCGTCCGTGGCAAATCAAATCAAAATTCATTCATTCATTAAAATCACACAAGGATCACTTTGAAATTTCGTCCACGACCAAGCCAGAAAAGATAAAAACTAGACTGGTTATTCTTTTACTATGGGGACAATGGAGAAAACTTTGAAATAGGTATCACATCCCCTTCTAATGAGTTTGTCGCACCAGTGTCAATACTATTTTGATGTATGTAGCACAGGTAGACATTACGACACAAACAGAGTACACTGACTCGTGAAGATATCCCACAAGGCAGTAGTCATAGGCAAGTCCGAACATGCTCACTTTTTGCATAAAAGTTAAGCATTCACGTTAATTTAAACGTAAACGATATTAAATTTAGTTAGAATCTGAAGTAACCTTGCTTTAATATACCCCCACGGAACTATTGGCGAAGTGCTAATCTTCTAGTTCTTATTAGGTACAAAATTTATTACTAAAGGCAGCGGCTTGCTCTGATTGGCTAAAGGCCTGTGCAAATCGAACGCGACGAGTGTGCGTGACATGAGCGCGCGCACAGCAGTTTGCGTATGAAATTTTAAGGAAGATGTTAGACCGCCTGCTTTCAAGTTGCACAGGCCTTTAAACGTGTCATCTGCAGTGTCCATCGATAAAATAAATATTATAGTCCTCGTTTTAGTGCATAAAATCATTTCTGATGAAAAATCTGAACAGTAAAATATTGAAAAGGTTCAATACTGACCTTGGAATACAGGTACTACTAAGCTACCATGGCATTAGGGCATGTGCGGCGCGTCGCGCTGTCAACTCTAAAATATGTTTAAGAGCATTCATATAGAAGCGATTGCTTGATATGATACGTTGCTCGCACTTAGAAATGATTCTCTTTAGGAGAAAGGAGTCAAATGATATTTTAGTGTAGAATTGCAGAATTTTTTTTTTCAAATCAAGATTTAATAACATTTCGTGGTCATTTTAAGGTAAGAGTGAATAGGTTTTTTGCCATGATTTTTGTTTCAAACGAGCAACAGTGACAGTAGCCATTTTCCGCAATGTTTCAATGATTCATTTATTCATTAATTTTGGCCTTGTGGATTTGGCCCACGTGGAAATCACTCAACCGTCGGACACACGTGGGTCGCTGCAGACATAATTTGAGTAAATGACACCCTTGCTAAGCTGCCTATTGTGCCCTTATTCTTGCACCCTGAGGGATACTTGTATCGCCACAGATAACGCTGACGCAGTGCCTAATATTGCCAAAACAACATTTGATATTGAAAATAATATGAACCATATCAACACGAAGAACAAGAAAATGAAAATAAGTAGTATTATTAAATCGCGGGACACTGTAGATAGTAGCGTGTAATATGCAGGCCAGTACTATAAGTAGATATAGTAGGGGGTAAGGGGGTGCGGTTCAGACTGGCGTGCCGAAGTCCGGGTCTCCGTCCCCGGTGCGCAGGCGCGGGAACTTGCCGCGCACCTCGCCGTTCGTGAGCGGCGCCGACGCAGGCGGCTCGACCACGCGCCGCGCGGCGCCTATCCTGTGATACATTATAAATTAATAACGCTTGTTATACTCCCTCTCTCTCTCTCTCTCTCTGAAGGATGATAGGTGGACCATAAGAGCGACGAGATGAGACCCAGCGGCAAAAGAAAACCAGGGCCCGTAGCCAAGTTACATTCGCTTCGAATCGATACGATTTTCGCATAGGTTTGTTGTCGATAGATCACGTGATATTTCTATATCATGTGTCAAATCCCATACATTTTCGGACTTATCGACTAGCGTCATTGCTAATCGACTGTAACTTGGCTAAGCCCTCAGGTCGACCAAGAAAAAGATGGACTGATGACATCACTGTAATCGCTGGGAATCAGCAGATGACAACAGCAAAATATAGAGAGAAATAGAGTAAACAGGGGGCCTATACTACAGGAGGGATTCCTAATCACCTCTAAATATAAATCAAAGTCGGGTTTGTTTCACCATTTATAACTCAAGAACGGCTAGACCGATTTTAATTATCTGCGATTTGTTGGATTTGTCTTCGCCTCGAATAGCAAAAAACTATTAAAATATATGAAAAATTCACACAAAACAAATATGACGAATATTCATTTTCTCATACATAGATGTAGCTAATGATGGCCGATTGACAATTCTACCGTCATATGCATGTCAAGGCGGTACGAAGTTCGACGGGTCAGCTAGTATTTAATATATTACAACATTTGAAACAACAAAAATATAAGAAAAAACAGAAGGCTTTAATATATTAATACATACTCCCAAGTAAGGGTTGCTGGGAGCTGTTGGGAGAAGGCCCAACAAAATCGATCGTTTTGGTTCAGCAGTGAACGTTTTATGGCTGATAAATGATGATCAACTATAATCAACTATCTCTACCTTCAAAGGTTTGTTGGCAGAAAACTCTTATTAGGATTAAGCTCGCCTTTGTACATGGTCCATTTTGTAAGCTGCTTCTGTCTGATATGTACTTGTGTATAATAAAAAATAAAGAATGAACTGTGAATGCACTACGTACAAAATTCTGTTTCGTTATTAAATAAAGGTGAACTGAAAGAGAATACGGACGGTTTAACCTTCACATTTAATAACGATGGAGACTCGTAGACCGGATATACGTTGGACGTGAGCTGAGATAAACAGCTTATGGTGACGTTGAGCTAAAAACATACTATCGGACGTGACTCAAGCTTATTTGACACGGGGGCAGAACAATGGGCAGCACAGTACTGCTACTGTTTGAACGCACAATACAGTACTGTCTTGACAGTAACCAAGACAGAACAGCTAATAGCCCGCCGGTCTATTTTTTTCGGGGCAGTTTGCTTCTCCCACCACTTTTCTCGCTCGTCTGTTTTGTGGTTGGACTCTTGTGGTTGGACGCAAGGGCAGTGCAGTCTAAAAAGCAGGACAGTGTGCGCACGCGCGTTTCGACTTGTTTTGCATTTGGTGTGGTTTGTTTTACTTAAAATTTGTTTGTTTTTATATTACAAAATAGCACCTCCTAAACAATCAATGGACGAAACTATAAAACTAATAAGACTTTACAAGAAAAAGAGTGTTTATGGCAAAGTGACTCTGTTCAATATCGGAATAAAGCTGCGCGAGACTCTGCTCTGATTTGTATAAGAGACTCTATGGGAATACCAAATATGACTATGCAAGATATCAAAACTAAATTGAAATCCATAATCAAAAGCTCATCCAGAGCTATTTGTGCAGCAATTTTTATAAACGGCGCAAATATTGCCGTTGTCGTCGTCGACGCTACATCGCTCACTTGGACTGTCCCGACTGTCCTATAATCCTATATTTAAACGATACTGTCCTTCCCAACTGTTCTGCCTCACTGTTTTGCCTCCGTGTGAAATAAACTTTACAGTCGCGACTGGCGGACGCGACTAATCTGCACACCGTGCGTGTCGGGCGTCGTTTCGCTGTCTCTCGTTAGCGCCGTGCACACATGTCGGATGCGTCCGCGGCTTATTGCTGACAGTTTGTACATGTACGTAATGGTATAGGCCAGATACCTACACCATAAGTCGCGTCCGTAGTAGGTATGGATAGTACGTTTCTAGCTTTAAAGTTATTTATATTTTTAAAGGTCACTGTTAAATACTATCACTGTAATGAAATAGTGATTAATATTTTATTGTTACCTGAAGCCTTTACTCTCTCTCCGTCCGGGTTTCGCGTCTCCGTTGAGCATAGTGGTGGTCATCGCGAACGTCAGCGGCTGTTGGGGTAACGTCACTTGAGGTAACGCCACTTGATGTAACTGGTGTGGCGGCTTGAGAACGGGACTGGCCGTTACGTCTATGAGCGGCTGGATGTCCGGTTCCGCGGGCGGTGGCGAAGGGGGGGAGGCAACGGGCGAATCTGACACTGAAACATTTAATACTTAAGGTGGTTCAATTTATATACAACCAACCATTTGGCATTCACTAGATAACTGAAAAGCAGAAATATCTGAACATATGCGTATCGAATTAGTTAAGACTTATTATTCCCGCAAAATCAGTAAAATTGCACACTTTCATTCTTTAATAATAGCTTTTACGCTTTTACGACATTAATTTAAAGCACTGCTAGGTAAAATAGCTAGTAGGTATTTGTGAAAATTTGTGTTTTTTAAGGCTCCTCGAAACTTGTTGGAACATGTTAACTCACGAAAAGTTATTAAAGCGAGAGCGTCTGTTTCGCGGTAAACAAGTAGGTACAAAAACACACACTAATAAAATGTACTTAGTACAAGCAGCGTCTTTTTCACACAAAAACAAAATAAAGAGCGTCTTATTATAGAAAGTTAATATTATGGTTAACGAGCACTAGGTTTAATAGCACAGAAACTAATTAGGTACCGATCGAGTATCGAGATCGCGGCTGCGCTCTAAACAGACATAGATTCAACCTGGTTATTGGTCATAGACTGGCAGGCAGACTCATTAACTAGAAACGTATCGATTACTGGATAAATATTCAAGCTACCGCACAGTGAATTACCTAGAACTAGCCAGCTGGACAAAAGTCGATTCCTAGAATCGATTAAATCATAATCCTGTCTCATTAACCACACCTCAAAACTCAGAATTCCAGGTATAACACGTGCCTTACCCTTTGTAGCACACCGCCATAGTACTGGAAAGTGAGGTAATAAGGAAAATGCATTTATGCAAATAAATCAGTTGATAGTTTGCAGTGCTTACGACAACATCTTATGACCACTTGTGCTATTTATATTATTGTGAGTGTTATGGATTTTCTACTTGAAGGTATGTAGTTTAAATTTCTTCATAAATTGGGATCATTTAACTTGTTGACGTTGATGTTTATAGGCTTTATAAATGGACATTTATATCGTGTAAATTTTTCTATTTAGTAACTTTCATCGAGTGTAACTTTTTTTATCCAAATATATCCAGGCCGTTATTTACGTATGTAATAGCCACAATATTTAACTTTAAAATGATATATAGTTTTGCCACCCCAACTCACCCCATTTTTTTTAATTATTTTTTTCAGAAGTTGTGATATCGATTTCAAAAATCGATTTCTTTGAAGAATGGCGTAAACACAAGAAAGAGGACCGTAATTCAAAGCTCACAGAGTTTGTATTGAACAAAATCAACTGTTCAGATGTCACTCTTGATTCAAAGAAGAATATTTGTACGAAAATTTCAAGTATTTCTTCAAAATTTGCTGAAAAGTGGTCCGCATCGAAAAATACTCTCAATAGGTTTTTGAATAACAATAAGGATTGGTTAGAGGGTAATGAAATACAATTTGAAGTTCAAGTACATCGCCCGTCTGCGTCTTCGTCATCTGGACCAAGTCGGACTACAGGCAGACCCAGAAAAGAATTTGACGAATCGTCATTCAAAACCAAAAAACGGAGGGTTGAAGATTTAGTGCAATCGCGAAGTGCTAGTGAGTTAACCATAGCCGCTGAAGTAGCCAATCGAGTATCTGGTCGAAGAAATGTAGCTAGTTCAATTCATAAAATATCTGACAACTCTCCAAAAGCTAAAACAACCAATGTTGCGTGTGGTGGTCGTCAATTGAGCAGTGATGAAGCTTTAGCTCATTATGTTGATGCTAAGTGTACCAGCCATAGTTACAAACAGACGCGTAAGGTGTCATTGAAGGCGGGACATCAGATATTTCCATCTTATCATAGTGTAGTTAAGTCTAAAAAAATGTGTTATCCTTTAGATAAGTATATTTCTGTGACGGAAACGCGCGCTGAAATTAATCTACAAGGCATTTTAAACAAAACTGCTGATCGTTTAATTGAAGCGCAAAGTGATGTTATAAGAAATGTTGTGTCTTCTAATTCATCCCTTACATTAATTAGCAAATGGGGCTGTGACGGCAGTTCAGGCCACAGTACCTATAAGCAAAGGTTCGAAGATGCTAATGCTACTGATGAATTCCTGTTCATGTTTTCATTAGTTCCTTTGAAATTATGTGACGGCCAACATATTATATGGCAAAATCCACGGCCTTCGTCAACTCTCTATTGCCGACCAATCAAATTTATTTTTTCAAAGGAAACTAATGAATTCACCAAAGCCGAAACCAACAAAGTCTTGGAAGAAATATCTCAGCTTCTTCCAACTATTTGTAATGTTGAAGAATATGAAATTACTATAAAACATGACCTCTTACTGACTATGACAGACGGAAAAGTATGTAACGCTTTGACTGACACACGCTCCCCTCAAAAATGTTATATATGTGGTGCTACCCCGACAATGATGAATGGTGATTTAAAAGACGTAGTCGTTAATAAAGAACATTACGGTTTTGGTTTGTCTACTTTACATGCATGGATACGTTGTTTTGAGTGTTTACTACATATTAGTTATCGTTTGGATATAAAAAAGTGGCAAGCTAGGGGCGCTGACGATAAAATTAGTGTAAAGTTACGTTCAGAGAAAATTAAGTTAGATTTTAAAACTCAGATGGGGCTTATTGTAGACAAACCAAAACCGGGTTATGGTAACACAAATGATGGTAACACTGCACGTAGGTTTTTTATGAATCCGGAACTAAGCGGTGAGATTACAGGATTGGATGTTAATTTAATTAAAAAAATGTGTATATTACTTCGAACATTATCTTCTGGGTATGATATTAATTGCATAGAATTTGAAAAAGTTTGCTCTGAGACTCGATCTCTTTACCTTAGTCTGTATCCGTGGTATAATATGCCTGTTACTGTGCATAAAATCTTATTACACAGTACAGAAGTCATCCAAAGCTGTATTGTTCCAATCGGACAGCTATCGGAGGAGGCTCAAGAAGCCCGTAACAAAGACTGTCGTAGATTCCGAGAGCATCATAGCAGAAAACAGTCACGTATTGCCACGAATACAGATTTATTATATATGCTGCTGATAACATCTGATCCTGTAATCAACTCGCTTAGGGAAATTCCTAAGAAAAGACCTGAAAAATTGCCCGCAGAAGTGCTAAGCTTGATAGTTCCGCCTTCCATACCTACTACACATCAAGTACCACGTGAAGTTACTTTATGTGAGGAGAACGATTATGTGGTACCTGATTCGTCTAACTGTGACAGCGATGATGAATCATCTGACGATTTCTATTTGTAATTTATTCTAATAGTAGATATTATTATAGTTAAGTAATTTAAAGTGGGTGTAGTAATACACCTCTGCCACCCCTTCGGGGAATAAGGCGTGATGATATGTTATGTTATGTTAAGTAATTTAAGTTAAGTTTTTTAAATTGTGTAGATATATAATTTAAATTATTTCGTTAATATGTATTCTTCTAGACTTCTATTTTCAATAAATTTTTATTTCGTACTAAGTTTTTTTATTTTACCACATAACGCAAAAAAAAAATGATTCAGTATATGTTATTATGGCTGTAGCGATCATGTGAACCCATAAAATAATTTTGTCCAGCTACCATGTTCTAGACGATTCACTGTGTACCGGTATCAAACCGACATCTAAAATCAGTTTATACGATTCTGCATACGTGTTTTAAATTAATGTCGTGAATGCGGTGACAAACTGTCTAGAATGCGATGACAGACTATACTAATTTTCACCGAAATCGGTTCAGCTGTTACGGCGTGATTGAGTAACAAACAAACATACAAACTTTCGCATTTTTATAATTAGTGAAATTCACAAAATCCACAGCTTTTAAAGTTATGAAATGTGTATGATTTGAATAATTCAGTAGTACATTGACTCTAGAACGGACTGAAAATGTAAATGAAAGGATAAAGAAATAGTTAGTTACCAGCATCAGATTCGAGCGTGATGTCGGCGGGCGGGTCGCGCTGCGGCTCGTCCGAGGACGGCGCGTCCAGGTCAACCGGCCGGTACGCGCCTTTAGTTCGCCAGTCCTATTGCAGCATTTATTTGTATGTTCATTATGTGTGCAAGAAAAGTTGCGTATGAAAACAATGTATTACTACAAATTACTCCAGAAATAACATTATTATTATTATTAAGAGCCTGTAGTGTCCCACTGCAGGGCAAAGGCCTCCCTTTCTTCTCTCCAGTCTTCTCTATTTTGGGCTATTGTGGACCAATCCTGTAAATGGGCATCAATTTCGTCCCTCCATCTTCGCCGCGGTCTGCCACGAGGTCGTTTCCCGTTTAGAGGCGTCCACTCTGTGGTGACTTTAGCCCATAAAGCATCCGACAAGCGGCAGACGTGGCTTGCCTAATCCCACTTCAGTTTGCCCGACATCCGCGATTTGCGTTTTAGAGCGCAGTATACTGTTACGTATGCGGTCTGTCAGTCTGATTCCCAGAATACTGCGCTGCATGGCTCGCTGACAAACCCCGAGTCTGGACTTTTGCCGATCAGTCAAAGACCAGGTCTGTGCGCCGTAGGTGAGGATGGGGAGAATACAAAGAAATAACATAGCAGTTAATTTAAAAAAAACCAAAGCGTTGTTACTATTGTTACGCCGAGGCTGTTACATAATAACTTAATAAGTAATAGTAAAGGAATAGTTAGTTTCTCGGAGTTATACCTACTGTGCCACAGAATATGTACTACTTGGTATGGGATATACCTACATACCACGTTTTTACCTACAGTTGCACAGAACCAGAAATAGTAGTCGGTCGAAATACCTACACTTTTCTAGTTACTAGTGGAAACATCGAGAAGGTTCTATAAATAATAAGCGGTATAAATAGTGCGTAGAGACGTCCGCAGGGTCAGTCTGGATTTGGCTTTACGTGCGGACATTTTGGTGACTTTTAGTGGTTTATTGTGCGATAGTGTTGTGAATTAGTCTGTTGTGATTACTTGTGATTAAGTTCGTGTATCTATCATTTCAGTGTTGAATAAAAGTGTTATTTTGGTTAGATTCATTTTAATTATTTTATCCCGAACCTTCAGCTCGTAACACTATTATATGTAGCTCCTAGAAGTGTCGCCCATAGAAAGCAGTGTAAGGGGCAACGTTGCTGTGGCATGTTATAGGGTTTTGAGAGGTGTACTGCAGTTTCACTAAGCGCTACTCTCGGCTTTATGCTTTAAATACTTCAGCCCTCGGAGCATAGGTACCGCTCTTGCGCCTCTACCCTCGACGGGCCAAGGTTCAGGGGTTTCTGTCGACCCCAGGAAGTGTTCGGGAAGGACACAAAACCATACTCAAGATAAAAATGTCAAACGTTATGGCGCAGCTGTTCACCGGACATGGGGGCTTTAGAGAATACTTGCACCGCTTCAAACTGGCACAATCACCACACTGCGCCTGTGACTCAGCTACATCGGAGACTCTGCCTCACCTTCTTGATCTCTGTCCTAGGTATGGCGCATGCCGCCAACAACTCAGCGATAGGTTCCGTAAGGATGTGGCATGTGGGGTTTATAGCAGGTTTGTCGGGGACAGTGATTATCGTGTGGAATTCCTAAAGTACGCGGAACGCGTACTGAGATCCACCAGAAAATCAAACGGTGGCACCGTTTGCTAACTGTCACTTGATGCAATAAATAGAAAATGACCAAAAGTCGAAAATGGTATTTATGTGTAGTAAAATTTAAATAATAAAACAAGAAAATCATGTAAACAATCTGCATAATGTATTAATTAATTATTTTATTAAGTATTGTTAAGTTAGTTAATTACCTTTTAATGTAATGTAAAAATAATAATAATGTAATGTATTTATTAATTTATAATGTAATGTAAATAATAACAATTGTACATTGTAATAGTTAAATGGAATTTAGAAATGTAAATAACCACAATACTTATCACAAATACTGCTGTAAGATATCGTAAACTTAAAAGTACTAGCTAACAAGAAATTACCTACGATAGAGAAAAGCTCACGAAGAAAAATGCAACTAGAATAAGAACGACAGCTAAATAAAGAAAGTGGACTACCTAGAGAAAAAAAACACTAGATTTAATAACAGATTTAAACGTTGCAATAGCAACGATATTAAAAAAAACCCCAGAGAGTAATGAGGCTCCGCGTTGTCGCCACGCACGTTTATTATAAGTACTATACCTGCGGCTTGCGTTTCTTCTTAGCAGCGAGCGGGCGCGCGTGCACGGGCGTGGAGCGCGGCGACTCGCCCGACGAGTAGCGGTGGTTGCTCAGCCCTACCGGCGGCGCCGCCCACTCATCCACGCCGAACTGAACAGACGCCATGTTATTCTATGTAAGTACGTAAGAACTCTTGTTGGTACTGATGAGCATCACTGACCTTTGCTCCATATTTAGTATCAGAAGCGTACTTTATGACCCAACTACAGAGACAGTAAACTGCAGAAAATACGGTAGTAGCTGTCCCGTATATTCCTTAACAGTCATCACATAATAATCTCTCGTAAATGTTAGAGGCAATGATGAGGAGTCGCTATTAGGGTTACCAACTTTTTTTAAAAGAAAAAAAGTATTTCTGGCTATAGGAGCTAGAAAATAAAGAACAGTTGCAGCCCACAGATGTAAAATAACCTAAGATACCTACTTTATTATGACGTACGGTGGGCAAGCCTAGTTGTTATAGGGCGCGAGCTACAACTGCTGTCTCCGCGTCTGTATCGCGTCTACAAACATATAATATTGTGTGATGCGCTACCTCGAGTCTCGCCTCGATCTTGATGGAGTGGTCGTCCATGTCGAGTATGTCGAGGTTGTTGTTGATGTTGTTGTAGTCAGGATAGGGCGCCGCGGCCGGCGCGTGCGAGCTAGAGCTGCCACTCTCCGCGTCCGTGTCGCGTCTACGAACAAATCATACTCTAATTATAAATGGAATTGGAACGGGTCACAGAATGGGGACAACTAAATTTAGTCCAATTTAACCCCACAAAGACTCAATACTGTGCGTTCACCTCTAAAAAGCCCCCTTTTTGACAGCTCTTTTATTCCAGGACATTCGCCTCAGCATGGGCAACAACCTCTCAATCCTGAGCGTCGACATCTCAGCGAAGTGCAGTTTAGTTCACTTGGAAAGCAAAGCTTCTCTTGCCTCTAAGAAACTCGGTGTACTAAACCGATCTAAGCGGTACTTCACGGAGGGGCAGCGTCTTGTGCTCTACAAAGCGCAAATCCGGCTACACATAGAGTACTGTTCTCACATATGGAACGGTGCTCCGAAATATCAACTGCAGCCCCTAGACTCCTTGCAAAGCAGAGCCGTTCGTATCGTCATATCGTCGAGTAGTCTCTAAGGCTCTGGAGCCGCTGAGTCTGCGCCGTGACATCGGAGCGCTCAACGTTTTCTATAAAATATATAACGGCCAATGTTCTGTAGAGCTATTCAATTTAATTCCTGCTTCCCACTTCTACCATCGAACCTCCCGCAACCGGCAACGAGCTCACACACATATTGTAGATACGTGGAAGTCTCACAAGGTGCGTTTCACCCGCTCGTTTCTTCCACGCACCTGCAAGACCTTCCTCCGGAGGTTTTTCCGGTGGGCTTCAAAATGAGCGCCTTCAAGAGAGGTGTAAATATGGTATTAAGTGCTAGGCAACGCGACATCAGTACCACGAGTGCTGCAGGAGTTTATAGGCGGCGTTAACCACTTAACATCAGGACGTGTCTACAAGTTTAATATAAAAAAATCGAATGTAAGTTTGAGTAGCAAAACGTGTTTGCCAGTCACCTGACACTTGACAGTGAGAGATATATCTGACTTAGTTGGACCATCCCGCAACGATGACATTTCGTATCCGCGCGAGTCAGCGGTGCGACGCCGATGACTAACGCACAGAGTTGTTTGTAGTATCGTAATGCCAGTATACTAAGAAAATAATATCATAATTTTATATTCACATCGACTGACTTGTATTATTGTTGTTGTGTAACCTCGTACCACAATTTCTTACATTAACTCATGCACATAAAATTAAAGAAATCGTGATGGAAATAGAATCGTAGAATTACTTTTTTTTAGCTTATGTCAGTTCAAAAACGAATAAAAACGGAACGTAATATAATTTTAGACATGGTAGTATAATTTTAATTTCCATATACAATAATTTTCGGACAGTTTGAATCCTACCCTGCTAACGCTATCTCACGACAGAGACGAGATTCGGCGTCCCGCGCGATACCGCGATTGATAGAACGATATAACTTTTATACGGTTTTATATACGTATGCCTATGCTGTCCCACTTCTGGGCAAAGGCCTCCCCCTCATCTCTCCACTTAGCTCGATCCTGTACCAAATCTCGCCAGTCCGGACAGCATAGGCTAGATAAAAAAATATACGTATGCTTATTATGCAAAGTATACGCAGGCGACGTACAGCGCATTCCGCGTCCAGTATAACAATGGACTCAGGGCGTTGCTGGGGCTGCCCCGCTACTGCAGTGCATCTGGGATGTTCGCGGCGGCGCGGGTCGACTGCTTCCATATCGTCATGCGCAAGCGAGCCGCGTCCCTGGTGCACAGGCTGCGGGCCAGCGCCAACACCGTCTTGGCAATGTTAGCCTGCAGAGTAGACTGCCCGTACACCAGACATTGCTGTCTCAGGCATGCTCTTAAAAACCCTGTATAAACCTTAGCTTACCTATTGTGTTGTGCGCTTTCCTATATGAGCTACATAATTACTTGAAATAAATGTATATTATTTATTTAACCCTCCACCTCTATGTAATGTTAGTTCAGTTAATTTGTTTAGATTAAGACTCAAAGCTGATATTCTGTCAACACAGCTAAACCAACCGTAGTGGCAGTAGCTGAAGCTCTCTATCTGTCTCTCTCTCTCCCCGGTATCCATGTCTTGTCTTAAATATACCAGTGAAATTGTTTTAAGTGTGATAGTTTATTGGTTTAAAATAGTAGGTATTTAATTTTGTTATGCGTGTATTTAATATGGTTTAATTTAAACAATAGTTGTGTTTGTCTTATCATGGTTACCCTTGATCAAGAGGTACGTGAGGTAATGTAAAGTGGACTCAGCGGAAGACCAGCGCTGCGGCATATTAACATACCGTAGCATCATGCTGAGCTGAGTACCTATTCATCTCCACACAGAGCTTTTAAGTTTGTCAGTTTGTTAGTGGTTAGGTTAGATTTTATTGTTGTTGTGTTTTATTTTCCTTTATTACTGTGTGGTTGTTGAATAAAATGATTTCTTTCTTTCTTTATTTATTTATTTTTATATTGCTTTATTTGCCTTATATTGTAATAACCTTGGGTCTACGAATTAGATGGAATTTGGTATACAGATAGATTATGACCTGGATTGAGACATAGGCTACGTTTTATTGACAAACCATGCAGAGGAACTTTCGTATGAGGTCGATGAGATGTGAGACACGCAATTATGTGTTAATTGTGGTACCAACCATGGCTGCTGGCACCCATCAACAATGAATCGGGCTTACCAACCTAACTAAAGTTGTGTTATATTATGAAACGACATTTTACATTGATATACGCGTTATCAAGGATGTCATAAATAACAAATCACCAGTTGTATCACGAAATAAACAAAGGATTAAAAAACCTGTCACGCGCGAGTCGGAATCGCGCACCAAGGATACCGTACCATTATCTATAGTTATTAAGACCGAGAACAAAATTGGAAAAAAATCATGTTTGTTGTATGGAAGCCCCTCTTAAATATTAATTTTATTACTTATTTTTAAAGTTAATAATATAACTTAACATTCTGTGAATATTTCAAGCGTCTACCTGTTGCCGTTATCAATATCTCGTTTGTTGTATGGCAGCCCCCCTTAAATATAATTTTTATTCTGTTTTCAGTATATCTTGTTATACCGGCAACAGAAATACATCATCTGTGAAAATTTTAACTGTCTAACTATCACGGTTCATGAGATACAGCCTGGTGCCAGACGGACGGACAGACAGACAGCGGAGTCTTAGTAATAGGATCTCGTTTTACCCTTTGGGTACGGAACCCTAAAAAAAATACTTTATCTATTTGCATTTTTTGAGGTAGGTCTTATTACAGGAATAATTTGCAAACAACTTGTAAACAAATCAAATTGCAATGTCGTTGAACTCTACCAAGAATCGTCATAATCAAATTCCTACAATCTACTTAGGTATAAAATTTCAATTGTCAGCTCAAGAGTCAAAACCCAGACGTAAACACACATACGTTTATGTCTACAGTGTCTGTAGGCATCTCATTACAAAGTAAATCTAATACTAATATTAAAAATTCAAAAGTCCGTCTGCCTGTTTGTTTATTACGTTTTAACGACTGGACCAACTTCGATGAAATAAATATAAATAAATATTTCTGGACATTTCACACAGCGCTATCTAGCCCCAAACTAAACAGAGCTTGTACTATGGGAAGCAGATAACTGATAGAATACTTATATTTTATTTTTTTTGTAAATACATACTTATCTATATATATAAAAGAAAGTCGTGTTAGTTACACTATTTATAACTCAAGAACGGCTGAACCGATTTGGCTGAAAATTGGTACGGAGGTAGCTTAGAACCAGGAGACGGACATAGGATACTTTTTATCCCGTGCAACCGCGTTCCCGTGTGACGTGACATAAAACGTCAAAGAGAATACAAGTCACTATAAAACGTGGTATAACAAAAACGCATCTGACATGGAATAACAAAAAGCAAATGACAGCTAAACTTAATTTTGTTTATGGTTAAGTATGGTTGTAAAATGATGGCCGGGGACAACAATTGACAATTCTACCAGGGTGACGTATATTGACAGCCCGCGTTATATGCATGTCAAGGCGGTACGAAGTTCGGCGGGTAAACTAGTATTAAATAGAGAAACAACCAGACCCGGAACAAATATATGTAAATCATGCAAACATTTGTTCCGCAGCGGGAATCGAACCCGCTACCTCCTGCGTCTCAGCCGGCTATTCGCCCACTGCACCACGGAGGTCGTCATCCGGTCGTCACGGAGGTCGTCGAAATTTGGAATACAACCTGTTTTGTTATAAACGACATTAATTTAAAAGACACATTCAGAATCGTAATAACTGATTTTTGAAGTGGGTTTAATACCGGTAGCTTAAATAAATATTCAAGCAGTATATACCTATCCAGTAATCGATACATTTCCAATAAACAATTTTTAATGTAAATCGGCGGCGTTTTTGCGACGATGCCGCTTAGTCAGTTTAACAGGTACCTACCTACATATATGCCGCGGGTGGTTCAGCTAGTTATCTACACTAATATTATAAAGAGGAAAGATTTGTATTTTTGTGTGTATGTTTGTAATGAATAAACTCAAAAACTACTGTGCCGATTTCAAAAATTCTTTCACCATTAGAAAGCTACATTCACCCTGAGTGACATAGGCTTAAGTAAAACTTAAGTAACGTAACCCAAGGTGTAAAAAAGTGCCCTAAAACGTCTTTCGTAGCATGCGCTGCGGAAACTATTAATGATAGAACAAAAGTATGTTTCTACAATATTAAAGAACATATCAATATCTACAAAAAACTTCGTAATATTATTAAGAGGAAAGATACGAAACTACTCAACCGATTTAAAAAATTCTTTCACTGTTGGGAAGCTACACTATCTCCGGGTGACACAGGCTACTTCTTACCCAACTGTGGAGAAGGAGAGTAATGTTTTTATTAAAAAATTACGCGTGTGAAGCTGCGGATTGGTCAGCTAGTATAAATAAATAAAAGATTAGGACATTTCACGTAACGCTATCTAGACCCACACTAACCTTGCACTATGGGAAAATAAAGATATTTTGACTTTCAATTCGTTTAAGCACACATTTCTTCATTTTTATAAGTAAAAGTAAGATTTTAATGCTGTTTTGTTACATTATATAATTGTTACATGTCTTCGTGAGACGATTATTAGCTAAGTTGGTTGGTTATTCTTAACGTATTTGTCTACCAAAAGAAATACGGTACTTTTTTTGTAAAGTAACTTGTTAATGATGCAAAAGATATTAGCTGAACGAGATCGTAGATGAAGCGGAAAAGACATGGACTTAACTAGCATAAGATTGATAACAATGGAACCGTATTAATGCCCGACTTTGAGTGCCAAAACAATTTTTTTAAACTAGTTAGCATTTGGAAAAAAAAACTTATTTATTTAACGTTTTATTTGGTACGTATCACAGTGATTTATTTATTTATATACCTTGTTAAAGTACATCCTATACAAACGCTTATTCGTTCCAGTAGATTTGCAGTTCATACATACATTTAAACGCCGATTCGTCAAATTTGATTTGTAGATCTCGCTTCGCTTTATCAACAAGTTAAAGATTGCATTAGCAGTAGTTAACTATCAGTGGCGGATCCAGGATTTTGGTTTGGGAGGGGCTTGACACAGCTGAGGGTAGACTTTTTGGGACCAACTTCTAAATCGCTTTAAAAAAATAAACTATTCCCTATGATTGGGAAAGGGGGGGGGGGGGGGGGGCTGAGCCCCTTAGCCCCTCCCCTGGTTCCGCTACGGTTACCTATTATAGTCAGGTGTGCGAGGCGCGGTGGGCGTGGCTCCCGACCCGTCCGGTTCCCGCTCGAACACTTCGCCATCTTCAGGGTATAAGGGAAACCTGCAAAATACAGAGGACAATTTAAATTTAGGTTTTTTTTCCAGTTCTCTGACGTATCGAATACCGGGGAGGTCAATCGGCTTGCAAGATTTCTATCAAACGATATTGTTCAAATGCTAAGTCACACAAAAGCTTGTTGAAATTTTACAACAGTAAAAAGTCATCGTCAGCATTAAATCAGTCCCTCATTAGTCTACTATACATACGGTCTTTTCTAATATACGACTCTGAGTCGTCTTTTCTGCTTCGCACGGTATTTTCTCAGCTAGCTTTTTTGATTCTGAATTTACTACATAATGTCGAAATGAAAATGAACATACACCCTAAAAACATTACCGATTTATAACGAACCAACAGAGAATGGAATAAAAGATTGCTTCTGATAAATAAAAAAATACCGGCCGAGTGCGAGTCGGACTCGCGCACGAAGGATTCCGAAGGATCTATAAAAACGGCAAAAAAATCATGTCAATGAGACACAAAATTTCGAAACACTTTTAAATTATGACAATTTAATAATATGGTACCTACCATAGATGTGGTCTCATGATGGCGACGAATGCTAGACAACATAACTTCTGAACGGATTATAGTAGGCTACTTGTGTTTGGGTTCCACTTCACCTTTGCTAATCTTCTAGGCTATGTCAGTAACTTTGGTTTATCTACGGATGTAAGGAACGTCTACTGGAAGCAAGGGCGGATCCAGCTTTGGTGTCGGGGGGGGGGGGGGGGGGGTCACATAGTTGTGGTCAAGTCAATCATAGATACAAGTAAAAAGTAGGTATTTTATTAATGTACTTAAGTACTGTACTAAAAAATACCTATAGTTAAATAACAAAATCAATTTTTCAAATCAAAATATTATATTAAATTAATTAAATATTTAATGTACTTACATAAAATCTATATTGTGATAAAAATATATAAAAGCATTATGTTTTACAATTTTAATTAGTTGTCCACCTAGGTCCTGAACCCAGCCCAGGGGGGGGTCATGACCCCCATGACCCTCCCCCTGGATCCGCCCTTGACTAGAAGGCTTTTTAGGCTTAATTAGTTACCTATAATTATCCTCAGAGAGTCTATCGTCGTCGTCGGTGGCTATGAACTGGACGCAGAGCGCACAGTCGCCCTTCACACTCTGAAGAGCTTGCACTGCCTCTTTGTGACACGCCTGGGAAATAAGCAATCTCATTCATATGTGGACCGCTCTAGGTCGAGAATCCTACTTACAAACTGAAAAGTTAAGGTGGATTACACAAAAATAAAGTTGATTAAAACAGTTTAGAAAATATGTGCATGTTTTAAGGCAGTATTGGCCGGCGACGTGTATTGTCGTCTCATTTCACGGTATATCTTTGCATTACATGTGATTACAATAGATGTTGCTGGGCAATATTGCCAGCTAAGGCATATTTAGGAACGCCACTTGCTGCCTTTGAGAATTGAGATGAATAGATATTGACAGTCATTTGTACAGATAATAATATTTCCTTGAGTCATCCGTGATCAAGTTATATCGATATTTTTTACTTGGAACAACAATTTAAAATTAAGAAATATATTTGAAGAAATATGTCGTCAAAGTTTCTCCATGCATCATCGGTTTTTGTTTTCTACTGAAATGTTTCACGTGCAAATCATTTATTATTTATTCAGCATCAAGGTTTGTCTTGTTGCTTTGAGACACTTGAGCCGTTACACATTTTTTTTTAATTATTATACTACTAGTGGTTCGCCCCGAACTGAGATCTAGCGATTCTCCCATTTAAACAATAAAGCCGAGTACACATTAAGCGCTCGGCGTTGCGTTTGGCGCGCGTTAGTAGCGTAGATACAGCGCGGTTAGCACTGCGTTTAACCAAGGTGTCCATAATACTGGCTCAGTTCGGAAATCGACGTCGAAGTGGTTGTTTGTGTGTGGCTACTATACCGTCGCTATAAAAGACGACGGCAGACGCAAAAAGAATTTTGGGTGCATCATTGAAAATATATATTGATCATATATATGTTTCACGTGCAAATCAGTTATTATTTAATCAGCATCAAGGTTTGTCTTGTTGCTTTGAGACACTAGAGCCGGTTACACATTTTTTTTTATTCTTATACTACTAGTGGTTCGCCCCGAACTGAGATCTCGCGAGTCTCCCATTTAAACAATAATAAATATTATTTGACATCTTGGACTATCAAAATAGTGCCACGAAATGCATAACCACATATCTTGGTTCAGGGTTCATCACCGACAGTTTTATTCAAATTACAGGTAACGGGAGTTCATCTTAATTGCTTACACTTTTTTGGGGGTAGAAATTGTAGTTAGACTTTCCAGTCAGACAGTTAGGATATTAGACTTTTCCCTAAATTTGTGTCACTAAAGAAATTTCAGCACTGTGGGGTCACTGGTGTACCCTGTTAATTTCGTTAAGTTCCGTTTTTATTATAGCTTATTTTAGTAATAACTTAAAAACTACAAAGTTTTAACTATAAAAACGGAATCAAAATGTACTAATTCCTTTCATTAAACGTGCCATTTAACCCATTTCTGTTCCTATTTCGTTTTTTTTTAAGATTTAATAATCTATTATTCTCAAAAAGATAATAATTATCACTTACATCAGAATCAGTACACATAGAAAAGAACCCATTTGAACCCCAACATCTCAACAACCCCCGAACATTTTTAGCTCATTTAGTCACACCAGGATTGTACCATCACTACCTACCTATATACCAAATTTCACGATGATCGGATCAACGCTTCGAAAGTTATCCTCGGACAAACAAACATACATACAACGCCGATTTGCCCAAGTTGATGGAGATCTCGCTTCGCTCGATCAAAATTAAAAGAGCATTGAATCGCTTGCGATTATTTCAATACCTGTTACTCATTATTTAGGACACACGCACACACACACATTCAGTAGAGTTAATATTTACCTGAAATCTTGTACAAAATGATTTTGCTATTACCTGCGTGAGATCAACTTCATTGATGGCCAGTATAGCGTCGCCGACGTATAGTTGTCCAGTCAAGGCGGCCGGTCCGCCCGCCTCCAGCTCTGAGATCAGTATGGGCACGCCGTGTTCTCGACCGCCCTAGAACAGTACTTTAAATAAGTATTTGTTTTAAATTTGGCTTTGCACGGATATAGTAGAGTCTGCACCATTTTAGAAAGTGATGGAGGGCTAAATAGCCTGTTTAATCCAGCCAGGAGCCAAGAATCAGGTAGTCTTAAATCACTTTGGATAGTAGTAATAACAACTTTATTTCAGGCAACCGACTTAAAAATAAGTACAGACCCATATAGATATATTATCCTTAGAAGATATACCTTAGAACTATCATACATAAGATAGGGGCTAGATAGCCCTATGTAAAATGTCCAGCAATATTTATTTATTATAAATAATAAAATATTTAAAACTAACACATTTACAACACTATTATTATAGTTGTTTCATATTTTATTATAGTTCCGAAAGAGCATACTTAAATTGTTTTATCCTGGTTTTAAAAGGTCACCTAAATGATATGAAATGTTTCGCTTCCAAATCAATAGACAGATAACTCTTTATTGAATTACCACACAAACAGAAATAATACAAAAATAAGTACTAGGCTAGAATAAATAAGGAAATACAATGGGCGGCCTTATCGCGGAACGCGATCTCTTCCAGGCAACCTTTGGGTGAAGCTAAATTTACGTAGATGCGGAGTGCGGTGCTCTTTACAAATAATACAGGAACACTATATCATCTTTTTAACTTAGAAAATTTTCGTTATTAATTTCAATCATTATTATCAATACGGGATACTGGATTGAACCGAAATACTGTAGATCAAAACACCGATAAAACGGTACGTGATAAATCTCGTATTTGCAATAACGATATGATCTGCTTATAAATGAAGATTTACCTAGAGTGACCACTTTAGAATCCCAGACCGCGGGAGTCGTAGACTACGGTCTCTAAGAATAAAACAGGCTCTCTACATCTAGTAGATAGATACTATGAGGAATCTATAACTATCAGTATTCGGTCAGATTTATGTTGTCGTGAGATTTTCCATCCATTTGTATCATCCATCATTCGTTTTCATTCGTGTTGTGATATCACCTATCGTAATTGAACCCCCCCCCCGCGCGGAAGAGCAGTGGCGCGATACACACGGACTTGCGTCTTATGCCTTTGTAAAAGGATTACGTGGATTTACATCCACCGACCGAATTTTAAATACTCAAAAACGTTTGATAGAAAGTTCGAATTCTAATATTTTTCTAAACATATTTTAACAGGACAGGTACTCGTACTAAGTACAGTTAAGGGGAGACCGGAGGGGGGAGGGGAATCGCCCATACAACACGTAATACCAAGATCATTTCTAATTGGACCATATTTCTACCTTAATAAGGTATTATATTAATTTGAATAGTATTTATCTAGGTTCCCAACCATATATTACATCAAAATACTTACCTAAAACGAAATAGAAGCGTATCGCATTCTGCATGTTTTTACGTCATAAAAGACCTGTTTTTAACCTAATTGTTTCGTATTAAAAACAACAACATCTTACGTATCCTAGTCATGGGAACATAGATTATATCGTCTAGTTACAGAATAACATCACAATGAGAAAAATACAACAAGTTTTCAGTCATCATTTTTGGTATTACGGAACACGGTCAAAATCTAATCAAATTTAGAACCGTTCTATTGCTATCATTGTCACTCTACGTGGATAAACTTCGTCACTAAACAGGGATAGCGATATTCAGGCCGAAGTTTTTGACGCGGCCGAATTGAAGTTGCGCTCGGGGTTCGACGGCTTCTTAACAGAAGTATCATTTGATACAAACACTATTGTTCGATTATCAGTACGACTTTTTTCTTTAGGCAACGATACCTTTCGTTCGAAGTTTTGAAAGACCGAAGTGAGTTTTTAGGTTAGAGTGCTAAGGCGGGCATCCGGGGTTTTTTTTTATAACAACCCTGAAAGACTTGCATGCGCGCATGCATGCATGCTTGCTTGTACGGCTACTTTCAGACAAAAGTAATTAGGCGTTAAGAAAGATAGAGTGTATCATAATATATTTTAATTTTTCTGATACATACGGAAAAGTACTCCGACTCTGTTACTACTGAAAAACGATTTATTGTTATTTAAAAACCATAAAAAAATCTGGCATTTGGAAAGATGGGAAGTCTTAAAAAAATTCCAATAAAAGTGAAACGTTTTCGGGAAATTAAAATTCGAAGTTCGATGTTTCGACAGTAGGTAATCGGATGTAAATGTACTTACCGTAACTGAAATCCCCAGTCCGAGATGTGGCGAGCGCCTCACACGCACGGTCCTTGGTCTAGCGCGCTGTGACTCCCCTCCGTGGGGATGTAGCGAGTGGGCGGCAAGGGGGGGCGGCCGCGCCGGCCAAGGGGACAGGCCACGGCATACACGAACCAAGGTTTTATGCCTTTGGAGAAGGATTTCTGCTTCTACCTGGAATGTAATATAGGTAGACTGTATTCCTCATGACATGAGATGACCTCAACGAAGCCTGCAAAACGCTGTTGAAGTGACAAAATATAACACAAAAATAGGTTAATTTTTGGCACGTTATAAGAAGAAAGGTAGGATATTGTATTATAATTGTATCCTTTCTAAATGCCGATGATTTGTTAGTTAACGGCCGGCGGTTCGTCACATCTGTTTAAGCACTTTGGGATAAGCACTGAGCTATGATGATTGATGACTCAATGTTTGAGAGACACTGCGATATTCTTACCTGAGCCCAAAGTGAGTCTCTCACTTCTGAGCGCATATCCTTGCCTAGAAGTTGCAGCTGCTGTATCCTCCCCGCCAACTCTTTATCCAAGTACTTCGTCGCAAGCCTGCAATCATTAACATTATTTTATGACATTTTATACGCAACTTCAAACTATTTGGTACAATAAAAGTGAAACTAAATTCAGTTATTTTAATAGTGAATGTAATTCCGTGAGCATTTATAGCATTATCCGATAGCTAGCACATTAACGCGAAAGCGGATAGTAGAAATAAAACTGATAATAAAGCTCAAAAACAGTCATATTTGGACATTTTTAAATGAGATATGATCGGTTAAATTAGCTGTAAATCTTAGTTATGGCCTATCAACATTTTTATTGGTTTCTAGGGCCCAACCTACACTATCAAATGACACCGATCTCGAATGCGACAATGCAGAATAGCGGGCTTTAAAAGTAGACGCGTAACAAAGTTAAGAGCAAATGAAAGTAATGCCTTTAAGAGACTTTCGCTTTTAGTACAACTTTTAGTTTTTGTGTAGGTATCATCATCATCATCATATCAGCCGTAGGACGTCCACTGCTGGACAAAGGCCTCCCTCATTGATCTCCAGGAACTGCGGTTGGAAGCGGCCTGCATCCAACGCCGACCTGCGGTTCTTACCAAGTCGTCTGCCCATCTTGTGGGTGGACGTCCTACGCTGCGCTTGCCGGTCCGTGGCCTCCATTAGAGAACTTTCCGGCCCCATCGGCCATCTGTTCTGCGCGCTATATGGTCTGCCCATTGCCACTTCAACGTGCTAATCCGTCGGGCTATGTCGGTGACTTGAGTTCTCCTACGTATCTCCTCATTTCTGATTTGATCCCGTAGAGAAACCCCGAGCATAGCCCTCTCCATAGCTCGTTGAGCGACTCTGAGCTTATGCATAAGACCAATAGTGAAGGACCACGTCTCGGTTCCATAAGTCATCACTGGTAACACACACTGATTGAAGACTTTCGTCTTAAGGCACTGAGGTATGTTGGACGAAAAGACGTTGCGAAGTTTCCCAAACGCTGCCCATCCGTGTAGGTATAGAAGTGACATAAATATAAGGATTAAGCCTCGTATTCACTAGGGTACCAATGTCCCTGAACAGGTGTCGCTTGACATGTGTGACGTGGCCGGACATCGTGCGACATCGCGACACATTTTGACACTCACTTTTATCACTGAAAGAATCGCTGAACAAGATGTTTGGCGATGTCGTACAATTTCCGGAGATTTTTAATAAATAATAATAAATATTGCTGGACATGTCACACAGCGCTATCCAGCCCCAAACTAAACAGAGCTTGTACTATGGGAAACAGATAACTGATAGAATACTTATATACTTTTTTTTAGTAAATACATACTTAACGGAACAAATATCTGTAGATCATGCAAACATTTGTTCCGCGGCGGGAATCGAACCCGCTGCCCCCTGCGTCTCAGCCGGCTATTCGCCCATTGCGCCACGGAGGTAGGTAGTCATGCCGCGCGACATGTCTTACGACATTTGTCCCCTGGTGAATATGGGGCTTAAAGGCAACCGAAAATTATGGGACCTACACACGTCAACGATTTCTTTGCAACAGAGGCTAGCATCTGTGGGAAGAATTTGTTCAAACTTCGAAACGTGTGCAAGGCTTGCGCAAGATTCTGTAGGAAGAATTTGTACACATTGCTAGGCTTTAAAATGGCTTGCACAAAGAAATCGTTGACATATGTATTGACGTGGGTCCATTAGGTTGGTTACCCCCTAACAGTTTTTATTGAATACTTGCCATTTAGAATAAAATGCTTATAGGAATACGGCACTGCTGTGAGCGACACCTGCCCACCAACCTCATTAGTTTTTAAGTTATATTACGTGTTTTATGTTCGTGCTATTTTATGTGTACTTGAAATTAATGTACTTGTGTCGTATAGACAATAATTCTTTTATGCCATCATTTTTTGCCAGTAGCACTGGCACTCTCATGACAACAGCTTTAGTTGAAATACATATAATGTAATGTAAAGAATCTACGTTCCGGCAAGATCAACACTGCCTTCTGTAAGTACAATTATCTAATTAGCACTCAGCATTGCACTCTGAAAGCTACTTTATGTACCTAAAAGCTTCCGCCCGCAGCTCTGCACGCGTCGTATGTCAATTAAAAGTAGCTTATGTCTTAATCTAGGTCATAATCTATCTACGAGTATATACCAAATTCCATCGAAATCGGTCCAGCCGTTAAGTCGTGAAAACGTAATCAGACAGAGAGAGAGAGAGAGAGAGAGAGTTACTTTCGAATTTAAAATTATTGTATGTATCACACTAATATTATAAATGCGAAAGTTTGGATGTTTGTTTATTTATTTGTTTGTTACTCAACCACGTCGTAACGGCTTAACCGATTTCGATGAAATTTGGTATGTACACACGGCTACACATCAAGCTATACATTTCCAGTATAAACTGACCTCGCATTGTGTAGGCTTTTCGTAGATGAGCTTATACTGGAAATGTATAGCTTGATGTGTAGCCGTGTGCACGTAGATCATAACTTGGATTAACGCATAAGCTATTTTTAGTTGACAAACAACGCGTGCGAAGCCGGTGACGGAAGCTAGTAGTACATATTACCTACCTGGCTCCGAAGAGTTCAGAATGCAGTGCCAGCACTGTCTCACGTAGCGCCGCATTCTCTCTAGCGAGCTGGGCTGCGTCAGAACGCGCTCTCGATGCGTCTGTCACATTGCCGGCCGCATCACCACTCTCTTGACAACCACCTGGTGACCATGCAGATATGATGGACTTTTAAGGGTTAAACATTAATCTATTCAATGTCTGATCCGTACGATATGGCAAACTCGAGACATTCCACGAAGAGCAACGATTTTAAGAGCACCTATTGTATTCCACGGAGAGCAACGATTTATATTTTGGATTGGTGCTGTTTGTGGAATACTAAAAATTATTTCAATTGTTTCCACGAAGGGCGCCTACAATGTAGTACAATGTAGTGTAGCTTCTAGTGATGGGTATTTTATATTTTTTGTATCAATAATTATGATGGATTGTATCAATAAAGAGTTAATTTTGTTAAAAAAATAATATGTTATTATTGTTAGTCTTAGTATCACAATCGGTTTGGGTTAGTCAAACTTAAATCAGCCGTATCTCGGGAACTTGACCTTCTAGGCTAGTGGTGACTTGAGACACATAGTATTAACATGGTGGTATATTATTAATATGCATTACTGATGACTCTTGTCAGAAATGCAGATCCCATTGAGACCTACGATGTGTCTCAAGTCACCACTAGCCTAGAAGGTAAGTTCCCGAGATATGGCTGTTTTAAATTTGACAGCTGGCATCAGAAATGCAAATCTCATTGATGGTAGGTACATTTGTCCCAAGACACTGCTAGCCTAGAACGTCTAGTTCCCAAGATACAACTCATTGAAGTTTGACAGCTGTCATCAGAAATGCAGATCTCATTGATAACTTACATTTGTCTTAAGACAGCACTAGCCTAGAATGTCTAGTTCCGGAGATACGGCTGATTTACGTGTGAATAACCCAAACTGATTGTGATACTATGTGATACCAACAATAATAACATATTATTTTTTATCTGAATTAGACATTATAATAACTGGCATTCAAGAACCTAAGACTGAAAATCCCGCTAAAAGATTAGAATTTGACACACAGGAAGTAAGAAAAATTACCACAATGATTAGCACTGATTGTTAGGAACCTAAGCAAATCAACCGTCTTGGAAAATACCAACCCGGCAAAATTCGCCCTATCAAAGCGTGTTTCGCATCTGATGAAACTGCAAAACTCATACTCCGCAACAAAAAAGTGTGCATGTTGACACCGTCAAGATATACTCGGACCAGACACGCTATCAGCAAGAAGTTATGAAAAAACTTAAGCTAGAACTTCAAACCCATATAGCAAATGGAGAAGCCGATCTCTACATAAAATATATAAAAGGAGTACCTAAGATAGTTGAACCGCTGCCAAAAAAGTCCTGACGAATTACCACAAAGAAGTTCCCAGCAGACATTTTTTAAGAGCTGGCAGTACCTACTATAAAACTCCCGTACTTATTCAATAACATTAAATGTAACAGATCGACGATAAACCGAGTAATTGAAATTTAACTTATATTCTATAGATAACTTTGAAATTTTTAACCAAATAAATTAATGCTGGAAGAAAACTCTAATTAGGGTTAAGCTCGCCTTTGTACATGTCCATTTTGTAAGCTATTTTTATCTGTAAATCTATTTGTGTACAATAAGGAATAAAGAAAGAAATATTCTTTGCTAAATGCCGCATCCATTTCTAACATCTTTGTTTCACTATCTTTGTTACGCGTGTTAATTTTTTTTGTTTATTTTCTCTATTTTTATTTTAAGAGGTAATGTTATTAATCTTACTCACTGTACGTTTTGTAAGTGAATATGTTATTCTTATGAGAATAAAGTTTCTTAAACCAGAATTATCTTGTAATTGATACAATCCATCATAATTATTGATACAAAAAATATAAAATACCCCATCACTAGAAGCTACTACATTGTAGGTGCCCTTTGTGGAAACATTTGAACTAATTTTTAGTATTCCACAAAGAGCACCAAGATAGAAATCATTGCTCTCCGTGGAATACAATAGGTACTTTTAAAATCGTTGCTCCTCGTGGAATGCCTCGCAAAGTCAGCACCTTTACAAAAATTTACAGCTTTTTACTGTTGGTATGCGATAATAGAAGGTGTCAAAATTGCCAAAACGTTTTTCAAAGGGAAATTGCCATACGTATAACAAACGTACTCATTTGTTATCATAGTTATCTAGTACTTTTTTTTTACACTACTTATATGGCAAACGAGCATGCAGTCCACCAGATGTTAAGTGGCTACTGCAGCCCATGGGATATCCACATAGAATTCAAAACAAGATATTATGTTGTCTTGATCTCTGATTGATCTCTCTGTCTGTCTCTGTCTTGATCTCTCTGTATTTAGAGTATTCTTTCAATGATTCTTTTTAATGGATAAATGCAATGCAATGCAATTTTTTTTTATTTATTTACATAACTAGTAAGCTACTGTACTACCACATACTACAGTACGCCCCCAACTGGAGCAAAGCCCACGATCGTATGCATGGAGGTATTTCTTCCTGCAGCCACTGTAGTTAGAACATGAAGCGATCTAAATCTAAGGATTGAATACAAAAAAAGAGCTTACCAGCTGACGCTGCTCGAGCCTGCACCAGTTCCGCCCTCATATCCACGAGTTCAGCCTGCAAAAATAGAACAAAAACCTTTTATCTCTAAATTCCACATCTAACGAACGGACGGGTCGGCTTCATATATCAACAATAAGCAGTGTCGAATGTCGCGGGCGTGATTCAATGCAACAATAGAATTTAATCTCGCCCCGAATCAATGGCTGCGTAAATCCGAATTAACGTGTTGTATCTGGAAAGTAGTGGCAACTTATGGACACGCGCACGGGGGCATATAAATCGTTTGACTTCTGTACCCTAAGTAACATAGGAACATGCCGCGCCCTCATCGAATCTCAACAAATCATGGTTATAAGTGATTTATTATATTTGCTTGGCAGTTGAATGTGTCGCAGACACGTACGAATTGGGTCAAAATAATTGGGCCTTATGTGAGCTGATCTCAGTCGCCAGACATGCACGATGAATCGGACCATACCTAGCTAGACCTACTTGTAATACATGTTACAGCTGTAGGAACTATTCTTTACTTAACATATTTGGCAAGTACATTGAATAATCTTATTGTAATTCCAGAAATTCCAGATTTATAAAATAGGCAGCAAGACCTACAACATAAACTCGTGTATGTAAAAACGATGCTTTTCTAACGAAGGTACTCTATAAATGTAAAACAATTGCTAACCTATCAATGCGCCTTCGAAGGAACTTATATAATCTTCATACAGCCACCGCATCAATTCATGCAAATTCAGTTCTGTGAATTGTGGAGTCGATGTGATTCAAGCTAAAACGATTACGATCTAACACAGAGTGGATTCCTAGAAGAATAAAATAGTCAACCACTTTTAAAGAAACAAACCAGCACGTCCATTTAGAGAGAATAATAAGTCCTCATCTAAAGTAATAATAATTTGAAAACAGAATAGTTGTAGAATTCGTACGTGACTAAATATGAACCAAAAATGGTGAGAAGCCTGAAAAAGTTTTAGAGAAATTCAAACATTTCAAGTTCATGTGTACGGTGAACAGTAGAGTCGTGTGTAAAGGCGGAAGTGTTAGTAATGGTACCGCGCGGTAGCAGAAGCAATGCATGCGATCTCAAGTGGACGGAATGGAAGCCACAAGGCGTGCGGGCAGCTGCGCGCATACGGTGGTCCGATGCACTCCGGCCAGATTCAGTTAGACTAGACCTACGCTTAGACAAACCATTATACCTGCATACAAATTACTACTATTTACGTGGGTAGTCGGTTACTCGATAGATGCCCAATATTGCGATCAGATAAAAAATGCATATCGATTTTAAAGCTATTCTCAATACTCGTAAAACCATAAACATCAAGAAGAGCGTTTATAGCTCTGTGGAATAATTTCCACGGGACCAGTCTGTTGGATGTGAGCTACATTTCGACACAGATTGTAACTTTGACTAGCTGTGACATTTGGACCATTCGGCCGTCTTTCACAGACTCAAGTGTGTAATTATTCTACATTGTGATTTGTTTAGCAAAGAGTGAATGTTGTCTGACCTCAGAATCCCAAGAATACGCATCACACTTACAAAGCAACACAACTTAGTACGTGTTTTATCGGTATTCCATCATAAAGTTTATTTACTTGCATTTTACTTTCAGTGTAGGCAACGCACCTACAAGTCACTATACTATCCTTGGCACACATACCTAATTACGTAGTAAGTCAAACTAACTACATTTTGTTTTATGCAAGAAACATAGGAAATTCCCATCTAGGTATCGCATTATTTGGGATGAGGCTCGTCGTAGAGCAAACAACCAATAAACACGACCTACGCCGATTTCAAGATCATTATCGCCTGAATGGCGAGTGGGCGTCTGTTGTGGTAACGAGCGATTGTGAATATTATAACCACGTATAAAAGAGCGCCTCCGCGAACGATACAATAATTTTATATGCAATATAAAAAGCATTACAATAAATGAACATTAAATCGGATCGGGAGACAATGAATGCGGTTCATTAGGGCCGCTATAAAATGAGAGTAACATTTTATACCGAAGGCAATTTGAATGCCGAGACCGATGACAACGTTCTTTTACTACGAGAGTAGTTAAGCCTCTTGTTTAATTACGTTGCGAGTACTGCGATATACCTTTTATTTGCAATTTAGCGATACTAGCAAAGTTTTAGGAGAGCATTGTTGGCGAGTGTGTGCAGTTAAAAAAGCTTTACGCTAAGTTCAATGAAAGCCCTTTCGTCACGCCTGTGTGGGCGCCGATCTGAGATAAAGTCCAGCCCGGCGGAAGATTGATTCACCGCTGTTCGATATCATTGCACGGATCTCAGATACACGAGCGATTTGACCGGCGCACGCGCCGCATCGACTTGATGCGAGCCACACGTTGACTTGACAATTCATGCTTAGCAACAATAATAAATCTTCAAATCTCTTTGTCGACACATTTCCTCCACGCTTGTCTTACAACATGAAATTTGATTCTCATTTGAATAACAGCACATGCTATCACGTTTTACTAGTGAGATCGTATATGAAAGCTCTCGAGTCTTGACATATTTACGTGGACCACACTAGTCGAATGAACTAAAGAAAATAATATTTGTACTTTTTATCAAGGAAAGCGACATTTGGATTTTGGTTTACTGTAACTCGGTTAACTGTCTGTACCATGACAAGCCATTTTAGGCAGTAGCTTAGTACGAGGGTATCATTCAATCTCTCACGGTTTAGCGAGCTTGTATAATTGAGCCTCTAAACAATATTCCTACGCAGTATAAAGTTCATTATTACATAGGAATACACAGATAAGCGGTGCTTACGTGTCCAAGAGGTCGTTGTGTCTACAGCCTACATGCCTCGTTATAGCGTCTGACGCATGTTTGCACCGAATGCAAGTCTTCATTTACATTCGTCTAGACTCCGTCGCAGTCTCATCACGCTCGGGGCGCAACTGTCCTCCTACTTTTCTCTCATTGCCAGTCAATATGCAAATCAACACGTAAAACATTCGAAAAGTGTAATGAATTGCAAGTTTGAATGCTAAGAGCTTTTCTGTAAACCGTGGGTTGGGTACATCTTGTTCAGAGATTTTCGCATTAATTACATCATGTTTCGTAACTTCTTAACTTTTTGTTATGGTTTCAATGTGGCTATGAACTCGTAATGCAGCCATATACCGTGTACAGTACACCCACGCTGCAGATACTTGACACCCATAGATATTATTAAATTTAATGCAACGGTCCGATCTTCAAACTTATAATAGCCTCTACATGCAATGCCGCAATAAATGCATATCCATAAAACCCGATCATCTGGGACAAGTGATATATTAAAGGTTATTATGAACGGGCTAAGTTCAACACATGTATGATCAGACAATGGTGAGAGTTTAATACAAAGGTAGATAGATTGCCGCACAGGAAATGGATTTTATCTGGACAGCAGTATGAGTGGTTACTCTGCGGGAAGCCGCCGGCCGCCGCGCGCCGTCAACATAATCATCCTACGCTATCTTTAGGAGACGCTCCTGAAGATCCCTAACATTATTCTTAGTTTATGAATGAACAATGTTCACAATCGGTATGAGAAAAAATCGGTACAGCAAAATAAATAGCGAACACAAATTTGGTATTGTAGGCAAGCGAGCAAGCTTAAATCGTGTAAAGACGAACATGGGCCGTGTCTGTTGACAGTCGCCAATTGTTACACTTAAGTTAGTTGAGAAAATGGTCAGAACTCAGTTGATATTCATGCAACATTTACGAACTCTGTGTAGAGGAGCATTATGCCTTGTTAGACAAGAGAAACTTTCATAAATGTGGTTTGTCACTTTTGTTAGTACCTACTCTAAGTGCTTAAATAGAAGGTATTCAAAAGTTTCGTGAACGTGAAAGTTATGACCGTAGACATGGAGCGGTGAACAAGGTGCACTGATGACGTCTGAATCCGTCTGATGCAATGTCTGTGACAGTGATGCTAGACGCCCTTATTCGAACTAATCCAATACAATAAATTAGTGACAGTTTATCACTTCTTGCGAATGAACTTCATATAAGCTTCAGAGGTATAGCGCCTAGCCTAGAACTGAGAACTTGAGAAATTGAGACGTGAAAAGATTTTCGGCGTTAGTGCAGGTTCTGGTTACTGTCGGGCACAAGACCTTTTTCAGGGTCGTCTTATCTCAATCAAGAGGATTAGCATATTATAGTTTCAGTGGGCGGGATACATAGCTTGGAGAACTGATGGCCGTTGGGGCAGAATCATTTTTGAATGGAAACTCCGGCTATATGGAGAGACGACCTAATAAATTTTGTTGGGAGCCGTCGCGTGCACGCCATACAAGCTCAGTCGCTCTGGAACATGGCGAGGCCTATTTTTATCAGTGGTCGGTTCTACGGCTGATTTGAAAAAATATGATGATATGTAGGTACCTTGTAGCACAGTCCAGAATACTAACGATATGTGTACAATCATCTCTACGTGGTCCGTCGCATATTAGTACCAAATTCGATTTCCCTAAGCGTCTTCTAAGAGATCCGCATTCGCGAGAATAGCAACTGTGTTCGCATAATGAGAAGCTAGTCGTGTTTGATTAGAGCACCTCCAGTCGTGATCGCACCTGGCAAGTGGCGAGCTCGCCGTCCGTCGGTCGCGTCCGACGACGTGTTGTCTACAACAATTTAGCGACATGCATTCTCGGAACTGAATCAATGCAGCGCATAACATGCCCTGCACACCGAATGAGGATATGCTAATGTCAGATTTCCTACAAATGAATGGCGTTGGTTTGATTAGCACTTTGCAGTTATTGTTATGAATATAAATATTTTTAAATAGAAAGAGTTTGCTGAATGTTTAAATAAAAGCTGTGTGCGAAAGCTCATTATGATTTTGGTTATGCAATTTATAATTACGTTTGTTTATATTTTTGGCGTGATTTATTTAAATTTTTCAAGGTCTCCTTATTCATTAAGTACCTACGTGATATATTTATCGCCTGAAAATGCTAGTCCAGATATTTTAGAACCGTTCTGGGTAATACTGCACTACTGCTCTACTTAGAAATTATTTGCAATAAACTGTAAAATGGTGTCAAATTGCGCGATCTGGTTGAACGGGAATAGATGTTATGAAATTGTTCATGTTTACATATTAGAAAGATTTAAAACATAATGTTTAGTACAAGTGCTCCTTGAATCATGAACATCTAACTACTTGGATGACCTTTTATGGGTCCACAAAACACATGCTACACATCAACGCTTATGAGGAATGCTATAGAGATATAGATTTATGTATTCAAAGGTATTCATCATCCTCCATAAACAGTACTTAGCTACTCAAGAATAATAAAAACCGACAGAGTTAAAATAATTCGAAGTCATAAACACATGAAGTAGTTTTATGGGTGTTCCATCCACTCGGCCAGCAGTAAAATTGGCATCGAGATTAGGGTGCCGGAGTCGAACAATGAGTCATCGGTATTCCCAGACAATGCTTTCAGAGAGTGCATGTGACTACGAATCATTTTAACTTATAGTCTGTTGTCTAAGAAAAAAGAAAGAAAGAAAATACATTTATTTGACACACACACAGGACATACCATTCAGAACAGAACAAATACAAAGAATATACCTTCTTACCTAAAGATTATAATAATAAAAAGAAAAATTATTTAGGTACAGAATTAACAGAAAAATCACAAGATAAAAATTTAGTACTTATACATATAGGTAGGTACAGATAATATGGATGGACCAAACAAAATAGTGCTCTATTTATACTAAAAACGGGATATTTACCATGATTTGTGGTAAAATCATGGTAAATATCCCGTTTTAGTATAAATAGTGTTCATAACCATGATAGTTTCAAAAGTTATAAAATAGTGCTCAATACGTATGAGAATATTTTTTTTACTATAGGCTGCCTACAGTAAGTGGTAATCAAGTCTAGCACGGCCACTGTGCATTTCCAATGGATGTGTTATGATTTTCGATAACGCGATAATGCCAGACGTGGTTCGAGAGGAAATAGTTTGTTCAACGAGCTAGCCGCAAATCGAACCGAGGCATACTAGGGAATAGGAACAGGTTTGCGTGCCCGCACCGGTGTTTGCGGTCACGACGTCCGAGGATGGTGGCACGCTCGACAGAACCACAAAGTGGACCGCAGGAAGGCATCCCGCGACCTGCTTCACCGCGCCACCCACAAAACCTCAGAACATGGATCAAAAACGTTTCATAGAACCTGAATACAATAGCATCAATAAATGCTACTATTTGAAGAAGCGACCAAGGGCAAAACTTATACACTGTTACACCTTTTAATCTATTGAAGAGTCACGTACGTTGCCAAATTCGGGCTGACGAAAGCTTTTTGCGAAATCTAACTTTTGCAGAGATATTGATTTTTTAAGACACGTATCTTTCGTTCTAGCAAAGCTGATGGAAGGCAAGGCATAATTGAAATTCTGCTTTACAAGGTCCTCGGGCGTCATTGGCGAGTTAATAAAACATGCATAAATATTTTACGCAGAGACAAAAATGCAAATTGCAAGCATTAAGTAGGGTGGCCACCATTATACTTTGTGGATAAGAATGTATTCTTTAACCGGCCGGCATCTCACGAATTGTTATCAAAATAAAATATAGCAATGAGGGATAGTGTAGCTTTCTAGTTGGTTAATTCTATCAGTGATAGAATTTTCAAAATTGGTTTAGGTTACTTACCCCCTGACATCCCCATCAACAAAGATTAGAAAAAATCACTGTATCCCGTATCTACTGATCTGTTTAGTACTTAGATTTTAAAATTTATTTAAATTTGTTAAATGCATTTGAAGAATGAAGACGGGCAACGGCGCCGAGGAAAGCCTAGTAGACGCTGGCGTGACGATCTCGATGCCTTCGAGACAGATTGGTGGGATTTGGCACGCGAGCAAAAGTCTTGGAAGACAGATGGGGAGACCTTTGCCCAGCAGTGGGATGACGTAGGTTGAAAAAAATGCATTTATTAAGAAAAAAATCACGCCATCTTCAATCCCCTTTAGCCCTGGAACCCTTCCGTTTTTTGGGATAAAAAATATCCTAAATGTTAATCCATAGGGTATCATTATAGTTATGTATAGATTTCTTTATGGATGGAGCTGTTTTATAATCTTCCTTATTGGTTTGTTTCACAACGTTCCGTACATTGAGAAACAGAAACAATTATTTAATAAAAGATAAAAATATTCTCTTGCAAGTCGGGTTAGAAGTAAAAAAAAACTAGGATCAAACATTTTTATAAGTTGAACACTTATAGTAGTTCGTGAAGTCACCCAGTCTGGTCCTGTCTGAAAACCAGCGCTGCTCAGCATAATGCTCAACACATGCATGGTTGTGTAACCATGCATGTGTTGAGCATTATGCACAATATAAAACACACAACACAATATAAATACAAAGGTATAATAAATACAATGGACACAAAGAAAGGTACATGTAGACAAGAATATATAGAACTATCTGACCAATCCGCAGCTTCACACGCGTAGTTTTTCAATAAAACTATTACCCTTCTGCGCAGTTGGGTAAAAAGTAGCCTGTCACCCGGGGATAGTGTAGCTTCCCAAAGGTGAAATAATTTTTTAAATCGGTCCAGTAGTTTCGGAGCCTATTCAACAAACAAATCTTTCCTCTTTATAATATTATTTTTGTAGATATTGATATGTTCTTTAATATTGTAGAACATACTTTTGTTCTATCATCAATAGTTTCCGCAGCGCATGCGACGAAAGACGTTTTAGGGCACTTTTTTACACCTTGGGTTTCGTTACTTAAGTTTTAGTAAGGATCCCTATTTTTTTCTAGCAATAAATATAGCCTATGTCACTCAGGGTGAATGTAGCTTTCCAATGGTGAAAGAATTTTTGAAATCGGCACAGTAGTTTTTGAGTTTATCCATTACAAACATACATACCATTACACACACAAAAATACAAATCTTTTTTCTTTATAATATTATTATAGAAGATGTTGGAGATGTAGGTTTATCGGTACTCGGTAGTCACCGCGTGCATGAATTAAATGGTCCTGTCTCAGCATAATGCTCAACACATGCATGGTTATGTAACCATGCATGTGTTGAGCATTATGCTTGTATTTTTGTGTGTGTGTGTATGTTTGTAATGGATAAACTCAAAAACTACTGTGCCGATTTCAAAAATTCTCTCACCATTGGAAAGCTACATTCACCCTGAGTGACATAGGCTATATTTATTGCTAGAAAAAAATAGGGATCCTTACTAAAACTTAAGTAACGAAACCCAAGGTGTAAAAAAGTGCCCTAAAACGTCTTTCGTCGCATGCGCTGCGGAAACTATTGATGATAGAACAAAAGTATGTTCTACAATATTAAAGAACATATCAATATCTACAAAAATAATATTATAAAGAGGAAAGATTTGTTTGTTGAATAGGCTCCGAAACTACTGGACCGATTTAAAAAATTATTTCACCTTTGGGAAGCTACACTATCCCCGGGTGACAGGCTACTTTTTACCCAACTGCGCAGAAGGGTAATAGTTTTATTGAAAAACTACGCGTGTGAAGCTGCGGATTGGTCAGATAGTTCTATATATTCTTGTCTACATGTACCTTTCTTTGTGTCCATTGTATTTATTATACCTTTGTATTTATATTGTGTGGTGTGTTTTATATTGTGTTATTTAGTAAGTAAGTAAAAACTGTAACTGTATACTGTCTGTAAAAACCTGCGTATGTCCAATAAATGATTTTACTTTCTTCTTTCTTTCTTTTAGTTATTTTCTCTATAAAAATACGTCCACACAATTTTTATACCCTGCTGGAAAGAAAAATATCCATAAAGTTAGTGTCACATTTGCAACAGCGCGTATCGTCTTATTACGCAGACCGTGCACACCGTAACTCAATAACAATTTATTTGTACTGTCATTCATCGTCACGACTACCATTCAATGGAAGTTAAAACTATTAAACACGATACTTTATTTTTGCATTAGAATTTAAATGTTTACTGGGAATATTTATTTTTAACGATTTCTGCGTAAAGTGTACATCAGAATTTTAAATTAAATGCTTTTAAAGAAAGCATTTAATTTAAATTTTACAGTGAAAATCAAGTTGAAGTGGGATTGGGCGGGTCATGTCTCCCACATGCAACCAAATAGGTCGTAACTGGATGGATCCCTGTGGATGGAAAGCGACACCGTGAAAGGCCTAAGAAGCGGTAGCGCGATGATTCAGACGCTTTTTATGGGCATTGGCGGGATTTAGTACAAGATCGAGAAAAGTGGAGAGATGAGAGGGAGACCTTTGCCCAGCAGTGGGACAGCATAGGCTAGATAAAAAAAAGTGATAATCAACCATTTTAAAGAAATGATTTATTTACACTATGAATAATAGTGGTAAAATTAAAACAATAAAAAGAGCTTTAATATTTGTTAACGAACCATTTGTACAACGTATGGCAACGGAAACTCATGCGAGATTTCCTTTCAGACATGCGGCATCTTAAAAATAAAGTAATCAGCAACTACACATGTCTTCACACTAATCAAACATACATTTCTTTGAGAGGCTGTGAAAGTATTAGCTATAACCAAAGCCACTGTACGTGTACGATAGAACTCGCACTACGCCTATTTAATGCTTCTAAAATTGCATCTCCATTTCGCAGGGCCTAACATTCATTGCCCGGCACTTGAAAGCAATTACTTTACTTCATTAGGCTTTTACATGTGATGAGTAATTATGGTCTGGCTGTCTCAGACCATTCCAATCGTTATTGCGGAGAAAAGGGGAAGGTAATTAGAAAATGTTTATTGCAAAGAAGAAACGCACACACAACAAATAAAATGCTAAGAATTTTTTTATTTGACTCTGAAGTCTTACGCTGAAGATGGGGCCAAAATGGAGACATTTGAAACAACAGAAGGGAGGCCTACGCCCTGCGTTGGCTCAACGGTGGGCTTATAAAGAAATAAATAAGATTTAAAAAATATTCGTACGTAATAATATATATCAGTCATAGAGAACTATTAAAATTATATTTTATCACGAGTAGAGCCATTGAGCAATATTTCAATAAAATTATTTACTTTAGATTCGCCGCCTAAGTCACCGTTCATTATCACCATGTAAAGTTATAATTATACTATCTAATCAACATCACAATACAAGAAGTTTCACTTTCAACACCATGACATATATGTTAAACCATTAGTGAATAAATACGGCATAAAATCAGATTAAAATGGTCACATATGAATAGTCAAGTGTGTCATAAAAAACAGACTAAATCAGAATCTCATTGAAGCCGTAATAAATAAAACTCATTAATCAATATCCAATGGCTTTATACATCACATAATGTATGTATATGTATCTTACAGAAAAGCTTTCAACTTTTCCTTTTTTACAGCCGGATGCAGTAACTCGAACTCGAGATTTCCAAGTAGGAGCTATTAGAGCTGTTCCGTAAAGTGACGATTGGCGAGAATACTACGAGTAATAGTGATTGCTTGTCGTTAAATTCCCCTTTTAACATGTTGGCACATAAATATATATTAGAAGCAAAAGCTCAACTCACCGATCTAGAGTAAATTGGGAGTTCGTAGAGCTAGTTGACTTCCACGGCTACGCAGCTGGGTGGGAAGGCAAATCATTTTAAAATTAAATTCTGTCCTGAGGCGGGCAATTCCCACGATGGCGACGTTCAACCGACAGGCGTGCTCAGACAGACAGACCTGTCGCATTATCATATTATGAGCAAATCGTGTGCAGGCGTGACCGATTGCCGGATTCTGCAGACGCGCGGGTGCTCGTGGGATAGGTACACGTCTCACTCGAATAATGCTTTAAAGGTTACCTTGAGCAATATTACGTTTGTTCACAATTATTTTGTTCGTATATCCTTATCATATTTTCAGACTTCTTAATGAGGAGTTCCATGAACAATTATTTATTTTGCATTTACCAACCGCCAAGATAAGTCTGTGAGTGATAAACTTCATTCATTATAAAACCATTTTCAATCCAAATTAACATTCTTTATTAGATGACTTAGTTTCGATATGAAATGTACATTTTCTAAGGTTCTATTTTATTTCATTACAAGTTTTTAAGAGGCAATGAAACATTGCACTCACAGTGAGTCTATAAAGCCAGTGCAATATCAATCAGGAAATTCTCATCTCACTTTACGAGAACAATAAAAGCAGGACAAACAAATATATGTAAAAGCTTGATGTACATATATGTAGTGTAGGTGTACATATGGCCTAATTGAAAACGCTCAAGTTACGTGCCTATTATATTGAGTACACTGTTCTAAAGTTATTCCTTGACGACCAAAACATGAACGATGTTGTTTGATTAGTTGGACGCAACAGCTACTAGCGTATTCAAACGCATACTGATTATGACCTTATATCATGTATGTAATGAGCAGAGTTCAAAATGAAGCCTGTTTTGACATACGAAGATTTATGGTTAACTTTCGCACATCGGCTACGGTACAGACAGGTCAAGTCGATAAATATTGAATCAATGAAGTTGTCCATATTGTTTTCTAGTATGGACAATCTGCGAGTAGCTGGAGACGGGGCGAGCACTTTGTCCTGTTATCCGTGCGTAGCTATTATCATAAATCGGACGCGTATTAGGGCACGCACGATTTTATAAGTTCTGCTGACAAGAGATACTTATCAGTAATTGAATGACGATTGTAATGAGTGGGCCGGCCATGGAGTGGACATTTCGATTCGCTGCCTATTTTACGTTAATATAATGCATTGTAAATGCCTATTTTGGTGGGCATAACTAGCGGTTTATATCAAAGTGACATGACACAAATTAAATTCTATGGTTGTTAGCAATACTGAGGTTTTCGAAACACCAGTATTTATGTATCTGTCAATCGCCTGTCCAGCTTGTTGATAAAGAGCGATGTATGTGTCTCCTATAACTTAACAAACACTATAATACATAAATCAATTAAACGCACGGTTCCTATTAGTGATAAAATTTGTAGTTAACCTATTTCTGATGCCTAAGTTAAAACAATGGTTAAACTAAAAGAATATTGCTTTACAATTCAAAATTATAGCGACGAACACAATAAATAAGAAACATTTCATAGATATATGTGTTTCAGAGATTAGATCGTGTCATAGCCTAGGTATATCAAGTGTGTTGATATAACGATAATGATTGATATAATCATAATTCATTTGTTTGCTTCAATGTGGTTCAGATAGAGAGATCTAACGCTTTCTAAAGCTAAGCACGAGCTCATTGGGGTGTGAGTTGTAAATCTACGGAACACTCGGGCGTAGCTTCGTACGCCATAGTAAATAGTGGCAGATAGATTTCGCCAATAAGGAAGTGCACCAAACACTGCCAGTAACCACTTAACTATGTACAAGTGCTTAAATGTATACTGATTTATCATCCATTCACCAATAGCATACGCGGTTTGCATATCGAATCACAACGACAGCTTCGTAAATTATGGCATAAATATTAATTACATTAAGGACAGCATCCCTTCCTATAAAGTTAATGGCCTCGTTAAAGTTCGCGTACGATTTCTCTACTTCTGAGTCAACTCATATGCAGATTGAAAACAAGAATAAAAAACTTATTGGTTAGAGCTATTAATATAATTGAAGCAACTATGAAGAGGCTCGTAAGTATCAATGAATCACATTAGTCACAGCCCACAGGCCAGATAAAAACTCCTGGACTGGAGTGCATTTTGCGCGAAAACCCATCGACGTTATTATGGATAGCTGTGGATTACCAGACTTGATATAATATGCAAAAAGCTTATATGAGTAATGGTGAGTGGGGCCACGTCCAGAAAAGGGCAGCTGACCAGTGACCACCCGTGTAGTATGGCTTAAGTGCAAGCGCATGCCGTAAACCCACAGAACCTGTCGGAATACAGGCTGTGCTCGAACGGTCTCTGGATGGACACGCTCGGTGGTAATCGAATATTATAAATGGTTAATTACTGTATGACCACGACCGCGCCACTTCACTACAGCCGGTTAAACTCGTACTCATGTGTATTGACAGTTTTACCACATACTATACATAATACGCGCCTTTAGCTCAACTCATCAATTACATTATACCTACATCTCATTCACGAATAAATTATTTGTTTAATAATGTTTAAAGCCTTGGGTCCCACCCAGGCTTTACATAGAGCTCTGTGTAAATAACACGAGAATAGCTGGCAAAATGACGAGATTTTTTAAATGATGAGAATGGAGATATTACAACTAAGTACCTATAGAATAGAATATAATAATCATTTATTTGGCACATACAAAATGACACATGAAACAATTTTAAGGAACAGCAGATACAATTGAATCCAATAAAACAGGTTCGACTCATGTGTCTGCGTACCAAAATGGCGTTCAGCTCAGCATAATGTTGGATGTTAAGCACTCAACATTGATTTTCAGCTGAAACCAGAAGCGAAGGTAGTGCAGCAGCTACGTAGTAAAATAAAAAATAAATAAAGAAGTGAGAAAAGAAGAAGAACCGCAGGTCGGCGTTGGATGCAGGCCGCTTCCAACCGCAGTTCCTGGAGATCAATGAGGGAGGCCTTTGTCCAGCAGTGGACGTCCTACGGCTGATATGATGATGATGATGATGAAAGAAGTGAGTAAATAAAAGGTGTGTACAGTTTTATTAAAATGTAAATACAAATTTTATAAACATACTTTTCTAAGAAAACATACCTAACATACCTATCTGAGAAAACACCTTTTTTCGGAATAATTTACTCATAAGCTACGTAATTTTATGACTACGGAAAGAAGCTAAATACATTTGATTCATATTTCTGGTAATAGCTTAAGCAAAAACATGATCATAAAACCCCCCCAGTGTTTCCATTTGAACAAGACTCCTATTTATCGTGCATAGTTTTAAACGAGGAAGTTACGTCCGAGTAATTCAGCGGTACCTATGTACCTACCCTGGACTTTCCCTTTAGGAAACTTTATATAACAGTTGTAATGTAACGAGCAAAATACAAATATTGATTAATGATAGATCTTCAACGAGCCGATAAGTGCTTGCCGGTCGAACACATTACGTTACGTACTAGTATCGGTATAAAACGCGACATCTATGCACCGCAATGATCTCGCCACAAAGAATTTCTTCTTCTCTCAATTAGCAGCTAATCAAGGGGTCCATTTAATGGAAATCAAACATCGATTTATGGCTTCGAGAGGCAGCTTTCTCACGCGCTCTACTATTGACTTCACAAGCTAGACAAACTCGGCTAAAAGGCATGTTGTGAGTTAATCGATTTCGCTTGCGAATAATAGGAATCCAAAAAATAAATGTCACAACCTATTCGACATTTTTTTTATCAACAGCATACATTTGTCGACCTCCGTGGCGCAGTGAGCGAACAGCCGGCTGAGACGCAGGAGGTAGCGGGTTCGATTCCCGCCGCGGAACAAATGTTTGCATGATCTACAGATATTTGTTCCCGGTCTGGTTGTTTTCCTATATATTATAAGTATGTATTTACAAAAAAAAGTATTTAAGTATTCTATCAGTTAGCTGGTTCCCATAGTACAAGCTCTGCTTAGTTTGGGGCTAGATAGCGCTGTGTGAAATGTCCAGCAATATTTATTTATTATTTATTTATTCATAGTTAAGTATCAAACTTCGAATACTAGGCCAGTAACAAAACTGTTCATAATTGATTCATGATCGCGTTGAATTGAGATCATCCAATTGAAAACTGAACAAAAAAGTAAAAACGAACGCGGTGAAAAGCGTCTGAAAAACTTGAAGGCTTCAGAATCGTGACAGGCGGGGAGTTGCGCGTACGCACGGGGCGTGTCCGTTGCCCAAGTCGGACCGTAGCTGGCGGGCGCCGACGCCCGCGCACAGTCGCCGCGGATGCTGCGCTAGACGCACCTGTCACAAGCGCCATGCCACACGCAAACACACGTGCCTAAAACATCGCGATTTACTCAAACTTTGTGAAATGAACAGTGAGAGTTTAGTGTCAGTGGCGACACAAGGGCCCTAGAGGAATCCGCGTCTACGCAAGAATTCAACCCTAGGTCGGTAGCGCAATGTTTTATCATCTTATCACACTGTTCCATGTTTTCATAGCGCACGCAATTTCCGCGCTGCAAAAAAGGTTTCTTGTTTTACAGTTTGCAGTTAGTTTCAACATGAATTTTCTGACAACATATGGCAAATAAGCAACCGGATCAGGTGGTGATTTTTTCCACCACCGAAAGAGGGTTGGTTTAAAGTTTCAAGCCTTTGTCTGTTAGGGTGTCTGTGGCATCGTTTCAATGCGGTTTTTAATTTAAAAGTTTGTGTAACAAAATGGTTCTTAATGGTTGTAAATTCGTCTGATCAAATGGTTCGTTTTCGCCTAGTGGGGCCACAGGGTTAATTATTTTTTTCAAAATTAACGTTACATGTCATTTTATGTAATTCAGTAATTCCTAACAAGGCAAATAGCAATTACGTCCATATTAAGAATTCGGAAAATGCTAATGTAGTCTAATATATTCCTGAATAATAAAAAAAACAGTTAAGTCTATATTGACCAAATACCTATTCAACGAGTTTTATACAATGCAATGCAAATTAATGATAAATTGTAAATACATACTTGACTGTTTTGTCCACTACACGTACATACACACACATACACAAGGTGTGCTGGATAAAAAAAGTTTTTTGTGAACAAAAAAACATTTCCATATTTAAGTTACCATTAGGAATTTAGACGCGAATTTCTTCGTTAAAAACAGTTTTTAGGGTTGTGTAGTCAAACTAGGAACCCTTATGGTCCGCCATGTCTGTCCGTCCGATCAGTCATAGCCGTTTTATATGTAGACTATTAGTGCCGTAAAGCTGAAATTTTGCTTAATGATACGTATTAGTGACGCCAGGAAATTACAAATTTTATGTAAAGATCTATTCCTTCGTTTATTCAACTTAATAATTATTAGCAATGTCACTCAAAATTTTTTACACAGGCAGGGTTTATGTGCCTGGCACTTTCGCTAGCAAATCATTCATATTACATAAATAATTTAGTAATAAGTACTTTACTATTCTTATGTCCGTAGCGTCTTGGAATGATGTTGCACTATGTGGAACCCACAATACATAATACATGAGCAAGATATTGAGCGCATTCAATCCAAATTCATTAAAACGTTAAACTATCGCACCCATTGTAAAAGAAGCATGACTTACGAGGAATCGTGTAGGTTTCACAAACTCATGCCGTTAAAGGATGTTGTTTTTACACGACGTTTGCTGTAATAGAATTGATAGCCCCGAATTAGCGTCTCTCGCTCTTCAATTCAATACTCCTTTTAAACGTACGAGACACACAACCCTCTTTCATGTTCCTTTCAATCGCATGTATGCCATCTATGCCCAAAATTCTGTCATCTGTCGCACGCTAGATAGCTACAACAAGGATTTTTCGTCAATCTTCTCTAATAGCAAAGCATCTTTTAAGAAACAAATTATATCTGTTCTTAGTCATATATAGCGCGTTCCATAAAATATTCAGAAATTCACTCAACACACACTACACTCCCTCCCTCACCCCCTCAAGTACACATATTTACACAGCATCCCTACTTCTCTTTTGTTCTTCAAATGCGTACCTACTAAATTACTAAAATCCTTGAAAATTTAATTAATATACTATGTTTTTTAATCTTTTTCTCTAGGTGACTAATTTCTTAAAAGTTAAGTCTATAAATTGAGAATATGTTATTGCCATTAAGCAATAGTTATAAGGATTGTTTACATTGTTAACAAGTGCTGTTGATTCTGTAATGAATAAAAAAAAAACTCTTCGAATTAGGGGCAAAAGACTTAACTTTTTTCGATTGGAGGAACTGGAAGCAACTGATGGGGATGGAAAATATAACATTCCCAATTGCCGCCACCACAGATGGGAACAACCGGTGGAAACTGGTGCAGGCATTTTGTCTATTGACGGTTTATTATGTATCTTCTTGTTTTCTTTTCGCCAGAAAGCTCTAAATCTACATTTAGGTGTAAGGAGAAAATTAGAAACTTCCGTAAGTTCAGTAATGGTAATAGTGGTAATACTGGAATTCCCAATTTTAGTTTAAATTAATAAGGATAATCAGAAAAAAACATTAACGGACGGATTAAGAACAAGAATGGGTATAATTATTTTATTAAAAAAAACACTTTAGAAGCAGTGTGTGAAGATGATAAAAAATTTAATTAATTTCTTAAAGTACACACCGCTACACATCAAGCTATACATTTCCAGTATAAGCTGACCTCGCATTGTGTTAGCTTTTCGTAGAAAGAGAGGTCAGCTTATACTGGAAATGTTTAGCTTGATGTGTAGCCGTGTATACATTATTGTTGTATTTTTAACCGACTTCAAAAAAGGAGGAAGTTCTCAATTCGACTGTATTTATTTATGTTTGTTACCTCATAACTCCGTCATTTATAAACCGATTTGGATTTTTTTTTATTATTTGAAAGGATATACTTTCAGATTGGACCCATAGAAATTTCATCGAAATCGGTTCAGTAGTTTGTTTTTTTTTTGTTATCTGAAGTCGTTTATATTTTTGATAAAAAGTTACTTGTTTATAGTGTTATCCGAACACTTGCGGAATAATTCCCAAATTTTAAAACCATCATAAAGCTAACGGCGCGTAGCTTTAGTCGTAATCTGAATCATCTCACTAATTTCGAGCCTGACGTGACAGAGCCCGGTAGCACAATTGGTATTGAATCCTCGTATCAAGAGGAAGGTTGCGGGTTCAAGTCCCATGCTTCAAAATTTTTGAGATGGTTTTAAAGTCTTAGATTATTGTTACCTATTTATTATTCGTCAACTTAAATAAAGTGATAAAAAGTTGTCCGACACATGCCGAGATAAATCAGTTTTCTCTAAGATAAGATTTCATGCGAACATTTCTTTACCTAATTATAATACACTAGATGACCAATCCGCAGCTTCGCACGCGTAGTTTTTTTAATAAAAAGATTACCCTCCTTCTCCGCAGTTGGGTAAAAAGTAGCCTGTGTCACCCGGAGATAGTGTAGTAGCTTCCCGACAGTTAAGAATTTTTTAAATCGGTCCAGTAGTTTCGGAGCCTCTTCAATACAAACAAACAAATCTTTCCTCTTTATAATATAATTTTTGTAGATATTGATATGTTCTTTAATATTGTAGAACATACTTTTGTTATATCATCAATAGTTTCCGCAGCGCATGCTACGAAAGACGTTTTAGGGCACTTTTTTTACACCTTGGGTTACGTTACTTAAGTTTTAGTAAGGATCCCTATTTTTTTCTAGCAATAAATATAGCCTATGTCACTCAGGGTGAATGTAGCTTTCCAATGGTGAAAGAATTTTTGAAAGCGGCACAGCATTTTTTGAGTTTATTCATTACAAAGATACACACAAAAATACAAATCTTTCCTCTATAATATTAGTATAGACATACATTATATTATAATACACATACATTATGCCACAGAGTTCAGAACTTTCAGCAAAATTATACCGGAAATATATTATGCGGGGTAATTAGACCAACTTCGAGCGAAAGTGACCATTAATACACTAGGGCGAAAATAAACGCATCTTATTCGATCAGAAAGAGGACGGTTGCCAAACCTCGCTGCAGTAACACATGCTAACGGCGATCGAACCGCGTTCTGCGGGTGAACCAGACTAGTAGGTACCTAACAGGACAGCTTTTCGAGCGCGCTATCTGATTTTGAGAATTACGGTACAAATTCAATGAGAAATGTAAGCGAATTATATGCCTGGCGCAGTCGGACACATGATTACAATCACCGCAGTTTCAAATACGACAGCTTATATTTTAAGCGTACATTTCAGTAAAGGATATAAATAAATATTGCCTGGACATTTCACACAGCGCTATCTAGCCCCAAACTAAGCAGAGCTTGTACTATGGAAACCAGATAACTGATAGAATACATAGATACATTTTTTTTTGTAAATTCATCCTTAAAATAGATAGAGAAACAACTATGGATATAGAGAAGAATAGATGGAGAACAAATATATGTAGATCATGCAAACATTTGTTCCGCGGCGGGAATCGAACCAGCTACCTCCTGCGTCTCAGCCGGCTATTCGCGAACTGCACCACGCATGTGCACCATATAATAAGGATATTGTTGAATTTTGCCTCACAGTCACGTAGCCTAGTCAAAAGTGTCTGTGATAGCTAAACTCATAAATCTATCACAAAAAGGTAACAAGTTAACGACACTGCATACGGACGCCTGACAAAAGATCAGACGCCACCAGTGAATGAACGAAGCACCAGTAGCGGCATAAATCAAGGCATTAGTGGGTCGAGCGGCGGAAGAAGCGCTGTAGATATCATAATCAATGATCCGACATAAACTAACGTTAATTACTGGTGTAGCCGCCTCGCCTCTAGCTCCTGAAAGCCGCGGGCTCTTGCGTAACGATTTAGAACGAGTGAAGGGCATCACAAGAGTAGGTAAACACAGCATCGATGATTTCATACCGGTCAAGGAAACGATTGGAGGAAAACCTCAAAAGCCATAAACGTATTTTTCTAATTATATGCATGTAACAGTGACGTAATATAAATCTGATTACGCTGCTATTAATAATATTAATTGATTGTAAAGATATATGTAAAAGTGCAATCATCAGGGCTCGAGTACGTGTTAGGTAAGGCCCTTCGATGAGCGCGGTCAGTAACATCGTCTGTTAAGTATTCCGAGCTGTGCAATCAATGACCACTATTTAGTATCGTTCGGTCAAATAATCGCAATTTCGAGTCGATTAATATAATATTGCTACAAAGGTACAGTCTCGATTTAAGTTTAGGACATGAGATAAACTATAATTAAATACAATCATTATTTTTGAAGTGAAAACTTCTTTAGGCGCGTTGGGCATTTTTTGGGATGGGAAACAACCATTGCACTTGCGACACTGTTACTGTTACCGTTACCGACCCCTCTGTATATAAGTATCTCGTAATCGTTCAAGTTTTCCCTTCTGTCGGCACTTCCGGAGTGCCGATTTTTTTTTACTTTTATTTCCATCAGCTATGCGTTACCTACAAAATACAATACATAATATTATCTAGCAAGCACCGAAATTTCCAACAGAGATAACGAATAAAATCTTTTTGTTTTCTAATCATTGGTATAACACCTTCATGTATCGAGCAGCGCTTAAATAATGCTATCAATATGTGACTTACACTTCGTAATAACGAACTGTCAGAGATAAACTGTATCTTTACCTCTAGGCATAAGAGAGAAAAGTCATGTACGGCCTATAAAATCAATACACCGCATAGGATTATAATTAAGAGTCATAAATAATCTTTGAACACGGAACAATCTTGCTTTTAAGACGGGAACAACGGGAACTCGATGAACTTTCCGATGTAAATTGCGATATGGACAAAATCTCAAGATGGTATAAAACGACAAGACCTTTGAATGGTTATATCAAGAGCAGATGTGATGGAAATAGAAATACTTGTAGAAATTAAAAACTTAATAGAACTTTCTCAACCTGAGATTCTAAAACATCAATCCCAACTCATATACTTTGCCAATATCAATAAGATACTGATATCAAATATAGACAAAAATGGTTTAAAAAATCCTATAGAAAGTATTGTTTTGATACCGATATTATTACAAAAACTATTCTGGATAGCATATCGAATGTCCCTCGGTTTCAAAGTCAAGGTGAAAAGAGTAATAACCGTGTTTAAAAAGAATCCGTCGCATTAAATCAGGTGGTATGCATGTCAACGTGTGCAAACAGAACCAACTGCGGCACTCCAGACACTACCACTACACAAGTGCCTTGTATTTGTCCACAAATAAAACTCCTGACACGTCCCGAACTGCGAGATAGATAATAACATAAAGACAAACTTTACGCTCCTAAAGATAAACGGCTTCTGTAAACTAGTTCACATGTTCGTTGCAATGGAATTAGTATCTTTCAAATTCCTAGCCTCGAGATTTACTAATCTGATATTTAAGTTAATTTTATTATTATAATCTTCGAGCGTTATGTATGGCAGGCGAACCAGTTTCGTGGCCGAGTTCTTTACAATCAAAAACAAGTAGAACTCAATGTATACTGATGAATAATTATGATCTTAAGCTTAAAAGGGATATGCACCGATGATGCGATGTCTGGTGCTGAAGACGATACGTTGTTGTCTTAACCTCCATACTACCGCCTATCAACTGCGAAACGAGAGAGAAAGTATTTCGTAACGCTTTTGAAACAAGAAAACTTAAAAATGTTTTGTTTTCTTTGATTATATTGCTAGAATAAATGAGTACCTAAGGGTTACAAGTAAATGCTATAAAATAAACCTTGAGCACTTAATACGATATCTTTTAAGGTTTCATTAATATTAACTTTGAGCCTTCGTAGTGTAGGTATGTGAATGGCAAATAGATACAAATTATAGCAGTGATCGAGGTGTCTAAGCGTAATCGTTTAAAGCTGTTAACATTTAATTTATCACGGCAGATTTATCAAACTCCTTCGATATTATTCTCTTTATCCAACTCAGGATTAATTCTGCCAGTTGCTCAAGTTAGGTACCTAATACACTTATATACACATTTATATATGATAACACAGTAATTACACACAATTATATACTATAAGAGCTTAGGTTGCCGAACTTGAGTAATTTTATACCTCGTCAAAAGTTTAGTTTGACTATTAAATTAGGATTGCTTAAAGCGATTGCGAGGTAGATAGAGTAAGCTGAAATTCCTCCTCGATCAGTCTGTAATAAATTTCGCGTAATAAACTTCTAAGCATATACAGCGGGAATTGACAACTCCGCCCCGTGTGTTCAAAGCGAATCATCGTCATGGTAATATTGTAATTTAGATAATATCGCAGTAGAGCCGGTTTTCTCGGAGCCAATGTCACTAGACTGGCACAACTAGCGTAACATCTTCGCATTAAATATTATATCATGGCTCAATAGTATACTTCAGATACTATTGAGCCATAAAACCATAATCCTGATTGATGTAACAAAAACGGAACGTTTGGTAAGATATTACTATTATAATGATTGTTTATTTGTTATTTCTTCACGTATTAGCATAGCATATACATTTATTTGAAAATATTAAGGACTCTCAGTTTGCATAACCTTTACATAAATATACAAAGTTAGGCAAGACTCATTTAAAACCAATAAAGATGTATTATATACGAGACCTAAATCTAACTTGTCAATAAGAGTAAGAACTGATTGAAGTGAATTAAATTGTCACACATATTATGTAGGTAGATACTAACTTGGTAGTGTGGGTGTGGGTAAGTATATATGGAAACTGCCCTATGCAAACTTCTAAAAGAAAAGTGTTAGAAAAGTAAAGAGTTGGAAATATTTGGGATTAAAGATAAATACTCTTTTTCACGAAATCCAACCACGGCATTAATTATGCTACTGAAATACAAGTTACAAAAAAAGGAATGCAAGCGCCCTTCCACGATCCAAAATAAGAGTACTTTTTGTCAAGAATATTTCGATGTTTATATTATTTCGCAGAAATTAATCATTATAAAGCGAGTCTTGACTTGAGTGGCAGACTGTTATAAGTGAAATTCTGCGGAGCTCTTTAGGTACTTATAAAACCTCAACCAAATACACTGAATTAAATTTACATTCCCTAAATAGTACTTAGTTGTAATTTTAAAGCGACGAAAGTAAATAATTTGTTAAGGCCAAAGCTAAAACGCAGCTAAATAAGCTCTAGTTAACCAAATTGTACATAATGCTTGAGGCATTTCATTTAAAACACAAGCGTTTACCGCATTCTTGATCCTTAGATTGTACACTTAAATTTAAAAGCTTTATCTGCTTTTAAAAATTTATGGGTATTGTTTAAAAGTCTTCTATCCCCAGAATGCATAATAACTAGTGAGTGACATTGAACCTGGAGTGTTGACCCCCTTGACATGACAATACATAACATACTCGGTTCGGTACACCGCAAGAAATGAATCAGTCTTTTAAACCATTAGTTGTCTCTAAGCACGCACTTAAATATTGTAGGTGATAAAATTATTCTTGGCACAAATCGCTATCTACCTACCAAAGCAATCAATACATTTGAATGTATCTCTGAGCTCGTATCAAGGGCTGTCAGTCGGGAACTTGATAGGAAGACAAGACAATGCAGCAACAGGTTAGCTTAGGCTCAGTATGATGAAGCAATAGGTATTGTTTCGGAGACGTTTGATTAGAATCTATAGCGGGAGCAAGGGAACACGTCAGTGCAACTTGTTTGTGGGTAGTTGCACCCAAATTACAGCTGCTTAGTTATGCAGCTTTGACAAAATTGTAAATAGCTCTCCGGAGATAAAGCACGCCAGCTTTTTCACTGCTTTTTATTAGCGTCTAACCTTGATAAGCGTATTGTAGGATTACATTCTTCAGAAATTAATCTTACATTGTGAAATAATTAATGATTGACGTCAAAGTGCGCGTGAAACACCACCAAAATCCTTTTTACTTTTCTTGTTTAGTTTAAGAAACCAATGAAAAATATTACCTATTAGATGAATTAAGCAATCATTTACTCGTTGCCTACGGCTACGGCACACGTCACGCAATTTATAAACGCTTTGGGGATCTATTAAAATTTTCGACGATACCACCTGCCCCTAAGGAACTAGATTAACTGAATCTCGGTTCATGTGGCAGACACAATGAGGATATTTTACCCCCACATTAAAATAACAACAGTAAACCGGTAGCAGTCACGCAACATCGCCTTCACTAAATCATAACAATATTTTTGGCCTGTCGTAACCAAAGGTTCTGATACATTCTAAGAAAATTTCCTCACAAAATTGGTGTTTACGTAGTGACATCACCTAGTAAATGTATTGCTCACACCATTCTTATTTGCTTTGCGTCTGTGTAGTATTTTGATTATTTCGTTGGTTAATACAGAAAAGCTGGGAGTCTGTTCTAAATACCTATTACGTTACGTTATCTAGACGCTATGTAGGTAGCCAATAGTGCGATCAGATAAACGTGAGTTTCAGTCGGGATTTAATTAGCAGCCGGTTTGTGCGAACCGCGCCGCGCCGGGCCGTCTGCCTCGGCTCTAACCTACTTGCAACCAACACAAACCGATGACAATGGCGTTACAAAACCTCTGCAAATGTCAGCAATATTAACTAATGAAATACCGACTAGAAGTTCAAACTAGCAATCGAGTGTAACAGCTTCAGCGTTCCTACCGTAAACCCGCAACTTGCTGTAGACGTTAACATGAATATTGATTACTGACCGGACCAATACGGAAAAGCACCTCATGCTTCATTCTTTTAAGATGAATAACTATCGGCAGTCTCGAAACGAGAACAGTGATACGACCTAAGGCAAGCGAGCAGATAACGTATTCTAGGAGCATTCTTAGTTATCTTTACCTACGTATATTAACACAGTTTATTGTTGATATTGCAAGAGTAAGCAAACACTACACGGATTCAGGGCTACCACACTTTCATTGAGGACGTCAACCTCTGCTGTTAAATATATCTCTAAATAAATATACGTCATCGAGTGGATTAACAAACTAAGTAATGGGCGTGATAGCAGCAGTCACATGTCATGCATCATCTTTCCGACGAGGGCCCTTTTTGTGATGACAAGCTTCCAAAAGGCCCTCGCGTACTTCGGTTTTGAGCGGTATTCTTATGTTAAAAATTTAAACACGTTAATTTGGAATCAAAAGCAGCCATTATGTTGTTAAACTTGAACGACGAAGGAGCAGCAACTTCAACTTAACTTGAACAATTATTTTTTTAATCAACATTTCTTTAGGCTGCGTATAGCACAAGAGAAAATGTTAAGAATGGTGAGTCATTTAAAATTGCAACATGAAGGCAAATTTATATTCAGCTACCCGACGACATTCCACGAAGCTCGCGTAGTCGCGGACAGGTAAACTTTGCTGAACGCTCCCTGTTACACTATCACGATCGAATCAAAATGACAACAATTATGCTAATTACAATCAAGAGAAACATTAGTAGCGTCGACCCAAATCCGATGACATGGAAAATGTGATTTACTGAATCCACTTTCGTACATCCAATCTGTATGCCCATAAATTATAACTTACACGAAAGTATCATCTTATGACCTTATTTCGTTTTTCGTAAACGTTACGATGCCCTGATGGAAGAGCTGGGTATTATTTTTATGATAATAGTAAACTTAAAGGATTTACCAGACGACAAGCTAGTAAGATCTGCTATTTATCTTTATTAAGATCTACGACATTCATGAGCTAGGATAGGATAGGAGCGGCGAGGGGTTCGGCGTCCAACGCGGATTACGTTGTCTCAGAGCGTGATGTAACGCCTTTGTATAAATAGACCACTTACGAGCCTTATTCGAATTTGTACCAGCTCTATCAAAGCTTCTTTTTCATAAGCCATCATTAATTTAGTAGTATGATTTAACATTTCAAAGTAACAAAGCTCAAACCTAAACACGTTTTTAAAGCACGATGAGGACGAGCGGGAACCTATCAATTAAAATGAAACTCGAGAGTCAGCGAGTAATTTCGGGTGGTCGAGCGCTTTCCTTTTGTGGCAATATTTTACGTATCACGATCGAAAAAACTAATAGGACATCTTCCGTTCTACATTTCAATTTACCAACGGAAGCATCGTGACTTGCGAGAATGGCATCAGATTAATTTCCACCGTTGTTGTGGAGCCGGCCGACGTTCAATCCGTTGAAATAAATAGTTTCTAAGCATCGCGGAGACTTGTAGACAAAAGGGTAGAGATAGCGTAGAAATAAACGTGATCGCACCAGGAAGCCGTCTATACAATATACGAAGAGACGGGGACTAAACGGCCAATGACTTTGGAAAATCAAACATTACTCTGAATCGCTAATGATAATTACCTTTCTTAAATTGTACCAGCTTCTGATTACTGTTTGCTAAAAACGTAACCTGTATTTTAGTTTACGTCTAGTATTTTAGAATAAATTAACTGCTCTCTAGGAAGATGATTTTCTAGTTAAAATCTGAAATTAAATTGTCCTTAGTTTAGAGGAAAGCTGCACCTGGAAGTGAGTGCGATAGCCGCGTTGGCGCAGTTCCAGCTCTACTGAACTTTGACAAGGAGCCGTGGCAGTAAATTGCCCTGGTACATCCGTCTCAAGCACTTATAGCATACGTACAATAAAATTATACAAGGAAATCACTACTTTTTAGGGTTCCGTACCCAAAGAGTAAAACGGCACCCTATTACTGAGGCTCCGCTGTCTATCTGTCCGTCTGTCACTAGGCTGTATACACCGTGATAGACAGTTGATATTTTCAAAGATGATGTATTTCTGTTGCCGCTATAATAACAAATACTAAAAACAGAATAAAATAAATATTAAAGGGGGGCTCACATACATCAAACGTGATTTTTTTGCTGGTTTTAGCTCGATATTGATAACGCAAACAGGTAGACGCTTGAAATATTCACAGAATATTTAGTTATATATTCACCTTAAAATAAATAATTAAATTAAAATAAAACAAACATTTAAGGGAGGCTCCCATACAACAAACGTGATTTTTGCCGTTTTTATAGACGTAGTACAACTCGCACTTGGTCGGTTTTTATAAACTCAATTCGATCGCGTCTCTGGTTTTACCTTGGTAAGCACCATAAGGTCAGTGGTAGTTGATCATAGTCGTACACAAGACCTTGTGTGTGATCAATGAAAATACGACCCAGTGCACTTCGCAAAAGCTCCCGTATGCAGATTATTTCACAAAAGTTGTGAAGAAACAATTCGCGGAAATAATCATTCCCTATTGCATTCTGCACTGGGTTTGCAATATTCAATCATACCGAGGTCAACGCACTCCAATACACATTCCACCTCCTGAATTTCGAATTGCCTCCAGGTATGAAACAGGAACAAAAATGTAATGACCGGGTTCACTCAATTGTGAGCAACAATATTTCTTTATTCGTCATGACAAGTTTAACGAGGCTGTGTATAAGCGATTTTGATTTGGGAGCGTATGTGCTTATCGATTTTGATGTATGCGGGATGGTCTGTTGTGAGGAGCCATTATATGAAATTGCTGTATCGACATCCATTGATCATGATTATTTAGCTGTCAATGGTTGCTGCCGTCAGAAAGAGGCTACCATATTAGTGGAACGCTAGTGACTAGTGACCGTTTGGGCGTCTGGTGATCAGCCGTCAATTAAAAGTGGTACGAAGTAGGGCCGTGACGAATTCAAATGCAACACAATGAGCGCGACTACGTGCTCGCCAGATACACTGACACCGTGAAAATATGTAAATAACTCAAGATGGATGTATAAGTGGATGTTTCATTAATTAATAGATCTCTACTTTGGCTCCACTAGCAGTTAGTTTTAATTGGAAACGTCTACAAATCTACATTTAGTGTTAATTATATTTTTTATGACAAACAAATCAAGATTAGCCATAACAATAATAACTACAAAAGGCAAGGTCGTCTTATAATTTCAAATGAAGCAATTACCTAGATTATATTAAATGGAAGATAAATATATAAAGCCTGTGTTACACGTATATCAGTTTACGAAAATGAAGAGAGAAACAGTAAAAAGTTGATGTTAAAAGTTTGCTTGCTAAACAATGATTATCTAAAAGCACGGGGTCCACGAACTGCAGCGGAATGCAAATAAATACATAGATGCATATACACAGGAGGAGACGGCACACCTGTCGCTGATCGTGATATAAACAATGCGTGTAATCGACGATCACGGGACGTCTTACACCCGCTACGTGAAATCAGTCCAGACAAGCACAAATCTTAAACATAAACATTCGTCGAATATCAATCACTAGCTGACCAATCCGCGGCTTCGCACGCGCAGTTTTTCAATAAAAATATTACCCTCCTTCTGCGCAGTTGGGTAAAAAGTAGCCTATGTCACCCGGGGATAGTGTAGCTTCCCAACGGTGAAAGGATTTTTTAAATCGGCCCCGTAGTTTCGGAGCCTATTCAATGCAAACAAACAAATCTTTCCTCTTTATAATATTATTTTTGTAGATATTGATATGTTCTTTAATATTGTAGAACATACTTTTGTTCTATCATCAATAGTTTCCGCAGCGCATGCGACGAAAGACTTTTAGGGCACTTTTTTACACCTTGGGTTACGTTACTTGAGTTAATAGCCTATGTCATTTAGGGTGAATGTAGCTTTCCTATGGTGAAAGAATTTTTGAAATCGGCACAGTAGTTTTTGATTTTATTGATTACAAACATACACCCAAAAATACAAATCTTTCCTGTTTATGATATTAGTATAGATTAAATAAATAAATATGGCTGGACATTTCACACAGCGCTATCTAGCCCCAAACTAAGCAGAGATTGTACTATGGGAACCAGATAACTGATAGAATACTTAAATACTTTTTTGTAAATATATACTCTTATAATATATAGAAAAACATCCAGACATGGAACAAATATCTGTATCGCTACCTCCTGCGATTAAACAATTCATAGGAAATTTATTCTATAAATTTAAAAAAAAACTGGAATCAGAATGATAAATAAAATTTCAATACCTTTCGGGACTAGATCTCACGACTCTGGGAACCCCAGTTAGTGTCATCTCTATAACAAGAAGCTTATTAAAAACTGTCTTCAATTTTTATTGAAGCTATTGATCGTGTACTAACTAGAATGAACTAGAACTTTTCTAGAACTAGAAATTTCATTTCAATAGAATCCAAAGTTGATACAACAACGAGCTTTAAATTGTACAATGCAAAATTATTATAAAAAGTACTAGTGTAATCTGAACTTACTTGATGGACTGTTCAACAATTTATTCTAATGAGAATAAGTATGTATGAGTTTTTTACGATAAAAAAAAACAAAAAATATAAGTGTAAAGTAGATTCAAGGTAAGCCCGTCACCTCTGAATAATACCACCACCACAAAACAAACTAATTACTTCGGTATTAATGCTAATCCTACAATAAAATATGTATGCCGCATTTAGCCGTCATAAAATACCATTAAAAGGACGCCATTGATGGCAAAATGTAATCAGTTGCGCGCCACTCTTTAATTGATTTCTACATTTAATCAATGGACAGATCGCAATAAACACTCCCATAGTAATTGCCAGTCCACAGAGTCGCGCTATTCACAATTCTCCATCGCTATTGCATTTTCTATCAATCGATTGCTTCATAAAAAAGAGGTTCCTGATTGGATATATGCGATACGTAACTAAACATTTAGATAATTCATACAAAAAATAACCACCAATAAAACATATTAAAGTACCATCAAATTGCAAATCAAATCGTTTAAGATCCCGAGTATCGGCTGTAAACCGAACAGGTGGCTGGTCCGGTGGTACTAAAATGTCTGGGGACTTTATAATGTAAATCACTTTGAACAGCGGTACAATATACCAGGGAAAGTCGTATCTTGGCGCTTTACTCGCTTAGTTTGCCATTGTCCATAAATAACAATGATTTTCTAAAGCGTGACTTTACTATGTCGAACTACCTACAAAACCGAAAGATAGTTCAACTTAAATGCATAATTAAAAACTTTAATTTGGTCACCGGAACCACAAGTGGGCGGGTGCTGACAACTACTCCGTACGTGGATAAGCACCCAAGTAATAAATAAGCTGGTAATAAGGTTTATTGAGTTGATTTGACAGTTTACCGTTGCTTAGGCAAATTTATGATTCTGTTAAACCATTCCCTTGTCGTTGCAATACGTTGAACTTTTTTTAGACGTAGCCAAATTAATTACTCTTGAACATGGCATGCATATGATCTGTACCATACAATGCTACTCTGTACTAACTCAGACTATTACAAATGTACAATCTATTAGATCAATAGCAGTTCCTTTACATTATTTGGTTGAGTCGTTCGTCATTGCTTCGAATTGCACGACGCAGCAAGACTCTAGTTTGTCTGCAACTTTAAGATTGAAAGGATTACATGCCATAAGACGAGATTTATGACGAATTCTTTAAATAACTGTAGAATAATAGTTATTTTCTATGAATCATAAAGGGAAGGGCATATGAAATGAGCGTTGAATGGTTATTGTTGTATTTTCAGACGGGGCGATGTTAAACGTGGCAGTGGCGGCGCTTGCGTGCCTCTGCCTGGCGCGCACCTCGCCTGCCGAGCCCTATAGCCTACGAATGTACCCACAGAAGATACACAACACTAAGGTACAAACTACAATACAAAGCATTATGTAGTAGACCTAACGAAACTCGAAAGGACCGGCATTAATGGTGTAATATAAAGGAGGCTCGTACCCAGCAGTGGGGACGTAATGGCTTCAGGTTTCGTAATTATATTAGCTATAACCATTTAGTTTTAATAAAATTTATTATATGCTGTTATAGTAGTTATCATCTTTTTATTACAGGACATTACAAGCATATTAGCGAGCATCGAAGAGCGTCTCCGGGTATTGGACACAGTGAGTGCCGCGCAAGAGAAGCAGGCTCGCCGTCTTAACGACATCGAGGATAAACTGGGTAATTTTCACGATGAAAAACAAATAAAACACGTCACTTTACCACTAAACCGTTACTTAGTCTCTCAGCTTAGTTAGAAGCCAACTTGACCCAAATATTGTCAATATTGAAAGCCGAAAAGCTGTTGAAGGACACTCAGGACATGAAATACTGCATACATGATGTCGAATAACTTTGAGGAGTATCAATATTAGCATGCAAAGCGCAATGTTTGAACATGTTGTAATAAGTCAAAGCCTTCGTAATTGCTGTGGCAGAAGTTTTAAAAGCCACGGGGGGTATTGAGGATATAACAGTACCTTTCATTTCATCCGAGCGGGATAATGAGTCACGTTATATGTCATATCCTATTTTACGGTGCGTCCGTTAGGCGCACTTTCGCAATATTGCTCCCATAACCAGTACCATAGAGCAATTGACCGAACAGAAGTAAAGTATGTATATGTACCAATCAATTGGTAAAAGGATCCGCTAGGCAGAGGGCTGCAGCGAATAAATTAACCAAGTCCTTTACGTTAGGTACGTGAGATGCTTCGCTAAAGAGGAAGCTTAATCATCGTCTAATTGTTTGCAGATCGCGTGGAGACTACATTGACATTGAAATTAGAGAGGGCTCAGCTAGCGGCGGAAAGACTGGAGCACAGATTGCATATGCTGCAGACAAATGTGCAGGTGAGCTTTGCATTAACACTAAATAAGTACCTGTATTAGTCTTTCAGCTGACAATCTAATATCTGGTTATGTTTATGTCTGTAGGTACTCTTACACCGCCGTCTTTTGATTTTGTTTATCCTGTCAATCCAAAGGTTGTCTGGAAGAGATCGCTTTTAGCGATAAGACCGTCCATTGTACCTTTATTTATTGTTTATTTCCATTATTACTATATTTTTGTTTAGTGTGCAATAAAGAGTATTTCATTCATTCAATCTAACCCGTATGCGGATAACGTGGTGGCTCGCATCCATACTAATATTATAAATTCGAAAGTAACTGTCTGTCTGTTTGTTACGTTTCCACGGCTGGACCGATTTCGATGATATTTGGTATATAGATAGATTATGACCGGGATTGAGACTGAACTTTTTACCCGACAGCGCAGAACAAGGGTACTGTTTTTAGTGACAAAACACGCGTGCGAAGCCGCGGGCGTGTCAGCTAGTTATTAATACTTCTCTCGCATAATTACTGTTTCCTAGCTAATGTTTACAGCGTAACTGTTCGTTGTTCCGAAATAAATAAGATAATATAAAAATTGTATTAAGAAATTCAGTTGTCGATATCTGTATTCCAGCCTCTGCGATAAGCGCGTAACATTTGATTTACCTATAATTATATGTAGAAATAAGATTTAATTTTTTTTTCTCTTTGGATATACATGCTTCTTTGAAAGTAGGCTTGAGGATGAATGTGTCCAAGACGAAGGTGCTGTCGAATGTCTCTCGTATCACAAATCCTGCGGTAACAGTGGGAAATGAGAAGCTGGAGATGGTTGACCAGTATATTTATCTTTGGTAAAGAGCATCAACAAAAGGAGATATCTAAAAGGATCCAATTGTGATGGGCCGCGTCCGGCAAGCTGGACGACATCCTTAAGTCGCCTAAAACTCCACAGAGTCTGAAGACCCGCTTATTTATGCAATGTGTTCTGCCCACCATGACTTACGGTGCCGAGACATGGACGCTCACGCAGAAGGCTGTGTACAGGTTAAGAGTTGCACAGAGAGCCATGGAGCGTACCATGCTCGGCATCAAACTCTTAGATCGAGTTCCAAACGTCGCGTCGAGATCCGTAGAAGAACGTTGTTCATGACGTTGGGAATCGAGTTATGGAGCTCAAATGGTCTTGGGCGGGACACTTGGCAAGACGTGGTGATGACAAGTGGAGCAGGGTAGCAACTGAATGGTGGCCGAGGAATGGCTGTAGAAGGGCAGGACGTCCGGCAGCGAGATGGGTGGACGACATCATTAGAGTCGCGGGCCGTCAATGGGTGAGACTAGCGAAGGATCGTGGCGGATGGCACAAACTTGGGGAGGCCTATACCCAGCAGTGGGTGAAGTCGGGCTGTGGATGATGATGATGGGTATAAATAGTGCATTTTCATCAAAACTTGATCGAAAAATTTCTGTTCAATCGGATGAAGTGAACTGCGTTAAATCTTAGTATTTCGCTAAAACATTAGAACTCACCAACATACTCGTTCGTACATGGCAAGTTGTAAAGATTGTAAAAATGAATAGATTTGGTTAATCAAACTTAACATGATTTTACCTCATTTCAGACATCAATAAAAGAAAGCAGCCATAAGATAGAACAAAGTCAATTCAGAATAGTGGAGCTCACGCAGAATCTCACTAGTAATATCAACACGCACAAAACTTTACTAGAGAAGGTAAGACATTAATCAAAACAGCTCATACGCATTCCGTGTTATTAAACCACTGATTTGGCAGTGGGTTGGCACCAAGTAAAGATTGATTACCACGGGAAAATAAGGCCCAACTTGAATTCTGTTTAATCAATCAACTTTTTATCAGGTTAACGGCGCTTACGCGGACACTTGGCATAGAGGTTTGATGCTAGAGTCTCTGATGAGAGACGGCTTGTCTCTGGTGAACGTGACGCGACGGGAACTGGCTGATGGCCTGAGAGCTCTGGCTAGGAGGCAGCGGGACGCGAGGCTCACTTCAGCAGATTTAGAAAACAACTTCGGCCGTCGTCTTAGTGATAATACTTATAAGATAAATTTAAAGGTAATGTCGGTAATACAGCTTTATAACGATAAAGATCTAATAGATTAGTTAGCAATCACATATCGGTATAATGCTGGTGATAGAGCTTTTGTACTGGTGGTAGAGCTTTTGTGAACGGGCTCGAGGAAGTGGGCACTACCGCCTTACCTTTATCTGCCGCCAAATAGCAGTACTTGTGCTGCTGTGTTCCGGTTAGATGGTAATGGTATGTTCTTGTAATTACTGGCACATACATAGGCATAGCAGCTAAGTCCTATAGTATGGCAACGTATCCACATAGAGATCAAGACAACATAATAGCTTGTTTTGAATTCTATGTGGATATCCATGGGCTGCAGTAGCCACTTAACATCTGGTGGACTGCATGCTCGTTTGCCATATAAGTAGTATAAAAAAAATGCATTTTAGAAGTGCATATCATCATTCAGAAGAAAAGGTATCTTTAGATATGCCTACGATTTCCCTCGCGTGGGCAAAAGTACTGCCCATTTGATATTCCAGGTTATGGCTTATATTTATTCTTTCAAATCGGTTTAACCTTTACCGTGCAATAGAAAAACCAATATCGAAATAATCGTTTTAAATTAGTCGAATTGAAACTATTCTCTTTCAGATGCAAGAAATTGTGGACATTCAGAAGCGGTTCGTAGACTCATGCCAACGAATTCAGCAAGACGACCCAAACCAAGTCGCTAATGTATTGGACAAATTGTTCGAATCACTCATTAATAAGTGAGTTAACATTTAGTTACATGTCATCCACGGTCTAAGAATTCCGAAGATTTTTCTGACCACGAGTTATTTATTTTTCTAATCTAATCTTTAATCTCTTTCAGGATTGCAACAGTATTCAGCGAGCTGCAAACTATAAAAGAAACAGTGCGTAAGCACGATAGAACTGTTACGAAGATCTTGAATACACCGCAGGTAAAAAGATAGGTCGACGACATAGTAAAAATCGCAGGTCGTATGTGGGTTAGAACCGCGCAAGACAGACGCGAATGGCGACAACGAAGACAGGCCTGTGCCCAGCAGTGGGACGAGAAGGGCTGACGATGATGATGATGATAATGAAAAAGATAATCTTAAATATGTAGGATGGCCCACCCATCCGATACATACATAGATCATGAGCTGAACCATTAAGATCGTAGGATCCTTCCAACTTTTTAAAGATGGAGTTGGCTCATGCCACGTTTTTTTATATAGGTAATGTGTTTATCTATGCTTTCTTTATTTACCTTTTGTATTTTCCTATGTTTGTGTCTCGCTTTGTAATCGTAATGTGCCGTTACACGCATCAGCAGCATAAACGTGTTTATAGTTGATCAATATAATAAGCGCCTCATAATAAATAAGCTACTAGCTCCAACAATAGCGTACTGAGGGCTGTCTCTAACCAGATATATAAAAATGCAATTTATAAGTATTTGAAATAAAAAATGACTACACTGGAGCATCTGCTCCGTGGCATATTCTGTATTTTTAACCAACTTCAGAAAAGGAGGAGGTTTATATTTCTATGTGATATGGATCGTATTTTTGTGCCTGAGATAGGTAAACGAATTCAATTTATTTTTTTTATTTTATGATCAATATATAATCCTCAGCCTGACATAATATATAGTTTATTGTCGATCCAGACTGATACAACATGTCGGCGCCTGGAAAGCGCTTTCCGCAACACTACTCATGGAGTTTTCAAAGAGAACGAGTTGAAACAGCTGACTGAAAAGTTCGTGGCTCTAACTGACCGAGCTGATGCATCGCTGCAGCGGCTTGAGGCTAAAATCGGAGATGAAATGGAAATCCCGATTCCTTCTTCAGATGTCACTTTAGCGGCTGATAGACTGTTACGTCAACTTCAAGAAACCAAGTAAGTTATGGATAAATAATAAATATATAAATATTGCTGGACATTTCACACAGCGCTAACTAGCCCCAAACTAAGCAGAGCTTGTACTATGGGAACCAGATAACTGATAAGAATACTTATATACATTTTTTTGTAAATAATAAATATATAAATATTGCTGGACATTTCACACAGCGCTAACTAGCCCCAAACTAAGCAGAGCTTGTACTATGGGAACCAGATAACTGATAAGAATACTTATATACATTTTTTTGTAAATACATACATATAATATATAGAGAAACTACCAGACCCGGAACAATTATCTGTAGATCATGCAAACATTTGTTCCGCGGCGGGAATCGAACCCGCTACCTCCTGCGTCTCAGCCGGCTATTCACCCACTGCACCACGGGATAACGTTAGGTATTTTTGCTAAAGTCATTATATTTTCCTATTGAAAAGGGTTTTCTTTGAACCTGTTTTGTAGGTATGCATTAAATGCATGGGCAGTGTTATAAATAAATGATTTCTGGTTTTTTTAATACATGTTTTTATGGTTCGTCAAACTACTAATGAGCTAGCGTTTAATTTCATTAGACATATAGTAATGAGTCCTCTTTATAAGTGATATAAACTGTGTAACTTTCAGGGGAGAGAAAGCTTCAGATGAGGACTTCGAATACGACGTTGACGATGAAGTCGGTTTCTTTGAAGACAACGGAAGCGACATGATGGACGAGGATAAACAGATCCTTAGCAAGACTTCAGAGCAAGACAAAACATCGAGGGAAAGCACCACCTCGCGGCCCATGCACCGGAGACATCTCCACAAACATCCCTACGACCGCGGCCCCACTTGGAGGAAACCTCTAGAATAACCTTCTATAAAACTATACAATTTATTTATAGTTGTTTTAATTCTTCGATATTTTATCACCCATAAAATTACTTTGCATGTTTGATGTGTTTGTTTACACTTTAAAGGCCAACGTTTTATAGGGTCTTATGGGGTCAGAAAGTCTATGAAACTTTGTCATTTGCCAGTGTCAATAGGATTTGTAGTCATCAAGTTTTATTACAGTGCCTTTTGAATCCATGGAGGTGTTAAGTAGACGTGATAATATAAATACATTATTTAACCGTGAACCAGGTTTTGAAATGATTGCTAAATTTGGATTATACTAATCTTTGGAGGAGTTGAATTGTCCTATATTAAGACTGGCGGGACACCTGGCTAGACGTGGTGAGGGCAGGTAGAGTCTACCAAGAACTGGTCATAGACACTCTGGTCTTCCACCAGCTTGTTGGGTAGACGACATTATAAGTCGCGGGCATCACCTGGATCAGAGAAGCTCAGGGGCAGTGACAAGAGTCAAAAGGAGGCCTATACTCAGCAGTGTATAGTGTACCTATGGGCAGTAGATGACGAGGATTTCATTAAAGAGTTGAAAACTAAATAGCACATTCCAGAGCCTATTTTTACACTATTATTAAGTTGATGAAGGATCTACGTAGATCCTGTACTAGGTACTAGAACAGTAAGGTTCTTTAACCAACTATTGCTGCAACTTCCCACCAGGTGTTGTATAAATCATCTAGAATCTAAAATTCTAAATCAATAAATATTCTAACTTATTAGCATACCTACTCATTATTTTTAGTCAAACGGAACAAAAGCTAAGTGTGACTGACTAGTGTTAATAGCACCATGGCAAAATAAAATAAGAATATGACTCAAGTACAGGAATAATATTTGCAAAAGTTATTTGCATAGTCTAAAATAATGACGCTGGAATAAAATATAATTTTGTCTTATATTTCACATTGTCTGTGAATACAGAAAAGGTTAGATTAGATTTAGAAAACTGGAACTCCTTAGTGCATAACCTTTGTGGATACTATATCAATATAGCATTCACTTGGTCAAACAGTCTTGCCTGGAGGTGCTTAAAGCCTATTATTTCCTAAGATAATCCTTCAGTTTCTTACAGCTGTAGGGGCTTAGTGGTGTACTTTAAACACCCCCATGAACTAAGGGTGACTCAAACACAAGTTGTGATTACAATAGGCCTCATGGCCACAATGATACCAAAGCTGCAAAAAGCTAATAAAAATAAATACAATCAATCAATCTGCAATCCACACATTTTGTACATTCTGCCTATGACTTCACATCACATAGATCAAATGTAGCCTTTGTGTTATTATTATTTGGAGCCTGTACGGTCCCACTGCAGGGCAAAGGTCTCCCTTCCTTCCTTCCACTTCACTCTATCATGTGTATGTAGTCCAGTCTTCCATATACGAGTCAAGTTCGTCTTTCCACCGGCGTCGTGGTCTGCCACATGGTCGTTTTCTGTCTTTTGGGATCCACTCTTTGGTGGATTTTGCCCATAACTCCTCCGACATGCGACAGAGATGGCCCGCCTAGTGTTAGTGTGTTAGTCAAAGTTAAATATTATTCTTTTTTTCTAACCCATCTCATCGCACTGCAGGGCAAAGGTCTCCTCCATAACCCTCCAAGCTTCCCTATTAAAAATTATATTACACTTAAATCTTTCAGTAACTACATAGATTTGCAGCATTATTGCTGATGTGTCTATATCACACAGTATTAAGTTTCTTCATGTTCACTTTTGTAGTAATAAATAATGTCGTATTAGTTATTATTAGCCACACACTTATAATTTATCCTACTCTTTAACTTCAAGTTTAGTGGATGTTTGTTGCCTTGACTAACGAACCTGATCCACCAAACATTTATATAATTAATACTAGTGTCATTCTGTAGAGGGCTAGACCAAACTTGTGTTATTATTTTACATAGGAAAACTCAGTTTTTCTTGTTTATTCAAAGAAACAATACCTCTATCTTGGCGCTGTTTTGGAATATAGTGAGGGCCTTGTGTGTTAGTTGTGAGAAACACGAGCCCAGTGTGGCTATCTTCTGCCGAGCAGTGAACACAACTTCTGGCTCTTCTGCCTCCAAGTCCACTGGAAGAAGTACAATCTGATTTTAAATCATCCTGAAATTAATATACAAGCCAGGCTAACATGCGCACCAAGATTAAATTTTGTCCATTGTTTTGTCACCCTCTTTCTCATACAAATACGAGACAAATGCTTGATATAAGCATCTACAAAGTTTAGTTGCGGCACGCACATTAACCTGGCTGATCGAATTTAAATCTGCAACTTTTCCTTGATATGCAGACACAATGACCAACCAATTATTTATAATACAGAGCAAAATTCATCATATCTGCCATTGATGGTTAGAAACTTTTATAAGGTCACCTTTCCGAATAGTGGGGACCGCCTTAAGCCAGCGCGAGAAAATTGGGTTGTTACTTGCTGAACTAATACTCTTTTTGGTTTTCATTAGAACTGTATGTTAGATAACTTCTTTAAACGTCCTAAGATGTAGAAGACTAGCTGTCTGATTAGTTTTGTAGTCCAGTTTAGTTTTAAATTAGTCCAGTTTTTTGTATGTGATGGATTTTATTGATTTTATGAAGATTTATTCATGTTACATGAGTATTTGGTTCCATGCTGTTCAGAACAATGAAATCGTGATCAATATTTTCCACAGAACCTGGCACTTTTCAGGGTTACAGAGGCGCTGAATAATTAATTGACTAGAGACACACAGCGACTGAAACAACGATTTAGGTCTAATAGTGAGTCGTATTTAGTAAAAAGCAAAAACATGATGAGAGTGGACTTGATCAAACGCTTTGTTAAATAAAATACTGGGCATGACTTGAGTTTCCAAGAACACGCAGAAATCTGCACACTTTTGTCGACACTCACCTAAAGAAGTATCTAATTCGACACATGCTTTATCAAACTCTTTTTCTAAAATATCCAACCACCGAAATCCTACCCCGGTGGTCGCCATTTTTCACAATAAAAGTTGTTGACACTGAAATGTCAATATAAAATGTCATCATGTCAATTCGTTCAAAACTGTCATTGGAATAATCACGAAGTTCGCCCTGTTCTTAGTTGTACTACTCAACCACAGATGGCATTACCAGTCTTAAATTGGACGAAATAATAGTTTTATTACAGCCTATATTTTTATACTTAGTTTTAGCATGACGGCCATGATTGGATTAATTACCGAATTCTGTATTGGATTGGACTCACACTCACCCAACAGATATCGATCAGCAAGGAATTTGATCTCGTCATGGGTAGCTACATATTGTACCCAGAGATATCTTCAGGAAAATGATGTCTGGATCATAATAAAAAAAACATCTAAGTCCAGAAGTAAGGCAGAAATTAAACGAACTTATCTATTTACACTGGCAGTATTTATTCCTTACATATTTACATTTAAGCCCTTTAAATTTAAGCACATTCAACTTTGCGATGCACACAAATCTAGTAGAAAAATTATACGAGGTTTAGGAGTATTTAACCTATGTTTATACAGTGTAGGTATTGCTAAATAGAAAAGTAAACATAATTAAGTAGTGTTCAAGTAAAATTATGTACAAATTGTAAATAACCAAGGATGCCATACAATGAAAAATCTACAAATGCCAGCCAACACAATAAATAGTAAAATAGGTAGGTAAAAAAATATGTCACTGGCAACTACCTCAATGGCCTAAAAAGCATCTATAATATTTCTTATATTCCACCGTTCCACAATGTCTAAAGACCCGCCTCTACAACCAATGTGTCCTGTCAACAGTAACCTACGGGGTGCTGAGACATGGACGCTCACGAAAGAGACTGTGCACAGGATTAGAGTCGCACAGAGAGCCATGGAGCGCGCCATGCTCGGCATCACACTACTAAACAGAGTCCCCAATACCAAAATTCGCAAGCAAACTAAAGTTAAGACGTTAGCAAGCGTATATTGGGACTAAAATGGAGATGGGCAGGACATGTGGCCAGGCGCGGTGATGACAGAGTTGGAGCAGGGTGCTTGGGTGGTGGCCCCGAGATGGAACCAGGAAAGCAGGTCGTCCGCCGGCAAGAGGGGTCGCCGACATTATAAAAATCGCAGGTCGTAGGTGGGTTAGAACAGCGCAGGACATAGGCGAATGGCGACAACGAAGAGAGGGCCTATGCCCAGCAGTGGGATGAGAAGTGCTGACGATGATGATAATGATTATTTCTTATAATAAAGTAGCTTTTCAGGCCATTGAAGCTAAATTACATAGAGATCAAGAACAATGATATGAGAAGACACCGCTTGTACCGCACAGAAATAATATAGGTACCTACCACTGTACTTTAAATCTGCGTGTGAGTGAACGTTATAAGTTCGCGGTTCGGCATTCAACATAGATTTAACGCAGATTTTACCGCGGACTCGTCGCCAGCGGCAAATCCGGCGGAGGACTCGTGTACACATCAATCATTCAATAGGTACACACGGCTACACATATCAAGCTTTACATTTCCAGTATAAGCTGACCTCGCATTGTGTAGGCTTTTCGTAGAATTAGAGGTCAGCTTATACTGGAATTGAATTGATATTGAATGGAGGCGTTAGACCACAAACACAATTTATTTATTTATATTAAAATCCCACGGACCGTTTCGAATTGCAAATATACCTACTTGAACAGAAACAAAAATCAGGTCAAAATAAGTAACTACCTATTGATTTTTGAAGTATAACTTCTTTACGCACGCTTGACTTGGGGAGTAAGCTGGTGAATGCGTTACGAAATGTGCGAAAGGAAGTTGAGAGGGAGATATAAGTTAGTGAAGATAGAAAGAGAGAGAGTCAGGTTTCGTATATTTTTAAACGTTAATGTCCGAGTGCGAGTTGCGTCTGTCCAGAATGAACATAGACTGATTGACCTACAGACGTGTGGACAATTTTGTAATTGAACAATTTTATAAATTAATATTTTGAAAAAGAAGTTTTGCTTCAGTCGTGTGGTCTATAGCACGTACGTTTTTTTTTAATCTAAAATCTGCCTATTTTTAGACCCCTGAAGCAAAGAGGGGGTATTATAAGTTTTATTAATCTGTCCGTTAAGTCTGTAGTATGTCTGTGGCATCGTCTGGCAAACGGTTGGACCGATTTGATTGTTGCAGGGGGGGTCTTTTTTATTTAAAATTCTACTTGTAACTATATTGTTTTATTAATCACTGTTACTTGCAAGTTTAGCAAAAAAAATATAATATACGCATGCATAACAACAACAGTTATTGCTACGTATAGAACTTTTTAAATTTTCGCGAACTATACTCATATTTTTAAGACAAACCTCGCCAGTCTCTCGTGACCACGGCCGATGTAACTTGGCCGACACGTCGAGGTTAGTCAAAATTATGATTTTGATATAAATCTGGGCGCGAAAAGACCCGTTTTGTCTTAAAAATATTGCTACGTATGTTATGTATAATTAATAAATGTTAGTTAATTGGCTAGACGAGCCAATTAATTTAAAGTAATAAAACAACTAGTTGAGGTATGTAAATAATAGGAACTTACTTAAAGAAATCATGTTGATCTTCAAGTTTAAATATGCGATAACACGTTTACATGAAGTTTATTTATGGGCCCCACACACGTCAACGAATTCTTTGCGCAAGCCTTATGCTTGCCTAACTGTTCGGTGCGGGGCTTGCGCAAGCCTTATACTTTATCTGACTGTGCGGTGCGAGACTTGCGCAAGCCTTATGCTCGCCTAACTGTACTGTGCGAGGCTCGCGCAAGCCTTAAACTTTACCTGACTGTGCGGCGCGATACGAATATTTTAAATGAAATTCACTATGGATCAGACGCCACAACCATACAACGTACAGACAACGTACGAAAAAATTGTTTAACATTTTAGAGCTGTCAACCAAACTGTTTTAAGTTAACTAAAAATGTCAAGCAATTTTGACGTCAACTAAAAACAGTTTGGTTGACAGCTCTAAAATGTTACACAATTTTTTCGTACGTTGTCTGTACGTTGTATGGTTGTGGCGCATGATCCATAGTGAATTTCATTTAAAATATTCGATTAGACAAACCAATAAACGGTTGGATAATCTCCTGAATGCCGTTCTCAGACTAAGCTAAACTAAATTACATACAGAATAATATAAAGAAAATAATAATACATAATAATGGACTCCAATATTTTAGCATTGACAAATTTAGTTAAGTTTGAGAACAGCATTCAGGAGATTATCCAAACGTGTATTGGTTTCTTTATTTGTTTGTCTAATCGAATATTTTAAATACAAGTCACAAGAATCAGGCCTTTAAATATGTAAGGCTAACCTTATTTCTTATCTTATACATGAAGAGAAAACTTTATATCAAACTGTTACATTTAAAAATACGGTAAACGATATAAATTTATATCCCATAGTGAAAAGCCAGATTTTGGCCTGAATAAAGGTGCGTTCTGCGGGGCGTGAAGCGTATCTGGCGTGCGACATATTACCTCTTCAGTCTTCACTCAGGACACTATTCTATACACGGTGTCCTTTAAATCGCTGTTTTCCCAGAACAAACATTGTTCAACATTGTCTACAAAGGGTTTATAAACTCACATTAAAAAACAAATAAAAAAACACAAAAACTTACGAACTTAAAACGTCTATTTTAACGTTACGCTCTACAACATGCTACAGTATCGCCACATAAATAATAATAGGTAAGCTACGGCTAGCGTGCCAATGAACATTATGTCACGGCTAGTTTTTAAACAAAGTTAGACTTATTAGAGAAGATCTAGTTTTTTTTTAATTCTCTTATTTGATGCTATAAACTGTTAGTAGACCATGGTCAGAACAACGATTGTTCTGGGAAAACAGTAATTTAAAGGACACGGTGTACATGTGTGCCGACATACATATATACATTCCTTTTTAGAAAAGAAGTCCCGCGGCCGTTTGAAGAACTAACGCTTATCTTATCAGATGATATAATTTCGATCTGTAAAGCGTAGATACTAGCGCCGGCCAAGTGAATTCTACCGTAAAACATACCTTAAACGCGAACGCCGCCGGACGCCCCCCTTACGCTTGACTGGGCGGGCACTCAGACTTTAAAATTTCGCGTGAACGCTTACTTACAACGTGACCCTGACTGGTCCCTTCTCCGAATAACAAATTCAACCAAAAAAGTTATTAAATCAAATAAGTATTGATTCGTAACTCTGCAGACATTCTAAATAACTATACTATTTCCATTTCTTTATTTTCTCGATGACAGCTCCTGTGAAAACTTGAACAAGCGTCTTTTTTACATTATGTATGCATTATTTTATAAAAATGTGACGCTTACACACGTACAAGGTTATACCAGAGTCGGAGAAACTGATAGGGATGGAGCTATCGATAAACGTAACACGATAACAGACCCGATATTTTTTACAAAATGTAAGAAACTAAATTACTGCCGGATTTGACAGCTGGGCAGCAATCAACACGTAGGAACACAAAATACACAACGTAACGTATGGATAATGTGAAAAAACTCAGCGAACAGAAATGTAGTGACTAGCACGATCGTCTTGTTGCGAGTGACAGATTAAAACAAACACAAAATGGCGGTGGGCTATTGAGTGTTCCCACCTTGAAAAAATATATTTGAATGGTTTTGTTGTATTTGTCTTTGTTCAAAATACAATAAATATATGCGATCGATATCATTACTTATTTGGTAACAACATTACAACTATCAAATTAGAACTGTCATCGAGAAAATAAAGAAATGGAAATAGTATAGTTGTTGGTTTTTTTACATGTGTCAGACCCACTCTAACGCCAAATAAGAAGATTGAAAATCCTCCCAAAAATTAAGGAGCAGGCGGTAATCGTACATTACGGGGCGCTTTGCATTTGAGTCTTCAATATCCCGATAATTAACCCTTTACCGCATACCGACCCAAATTCGGAACATAACTTCAATTGCCTAAAGCATACTTCTAACGCCATCTCTGCATTCAGTTTGCTATCATTACCTATTTCCTATGATCCTGTTTCACGTAAAATCAAACAGGTGGCGCTCTACGTGGCTTACGTGCGGTGTGGTCCGTCGATATGTCAGTCGATGCCACCATTTTGAGTTTGTTTGTGTTTGCGGTTTCTTGAGTTGTTTTTTTATGTGGTTATTGCGATAAAAACATACAGAATAGTGATTTTGATTGAAGAATAATGGATCCCCGGCGATTTTATGGAGAGAGACGTAAGTTACATCATTTCCATCGTGATTATTTTGTGATTCAAACTTTGTGCCAAATGTGGAACAACATGCAGTTAGATGATTATGGACCCGTCAAATTTGGAACAGCATGCAGTAGGGTGTCAAACCAAATTTGGAACTTCATGCAGTAGAGTACCAGATCATGATCATCATCATCATCATTATTATATTTTTATTGACCATCCTTACAGTAGTGTAATTTTAATTACAGATGCAATGTCACTTCGACATCGCAGCGCTACCATCATCCCTGATTCCAGTGAAGACGAAAATATGACTGATGATGATGACTATGTGATTCCGAAGCCATTAGAACGGGTATATATACCAGAAAGCGATGAAGATAGCAGTTCAAATGATGAAAATGAGAATGACCCAGAAATACTGAAAGAACAAGAACAACCTACTTCCTCAAATAAAAAAAGCAGAAATTGGTGTGGACTAATGCAGGCATCGCACATAATGATGCGCAAACTACTTTTATGGGTTGCGCAACTCTGTCTGACGAAATCATGCAACTAGAGTCCCCCATGGATTTTTTCAAATTTCTTTTCCCTTCGTCAGCAATCAATTTAATGGAGACAGAAAGTAACATATATGCAGCTCAAGTTGCTCCAAACGGTTTCAAACAAGTGACTCATGAAGAAATACGCAAATTCATCGGCATAATCATTTACATGTCAGTAGTTCACTTACCCAGCACACGCCATTACTGGAAGGAAGGCACTTACATTGAAAAGGTGGCTTCTGTGATGACATGCAACAGATTTGAAGAAATTAAGAGATTTTTATTATGAAATTAAAAGATAGAAATTGCTTTACAAATTTTCACATCTGAAAATTCATTTTGAAAAATAAACGAATAGGCATTATCATTATGTATTGTGTGTTACCGGTGTTTAAATAATAAATAAATGATTAAAATGCTTACTAGTTTTTTTTTTATACCAGACATTGCCACACTGCATATTGTTCCAAATTTGGACACGATACTTTTCCAAGCTGGAATGCATGTTGTTCCAGATATGGAACTTACGGTTTTTTCAGTTTTTCTCCGATTTCCATGTATTTAAATTTTTTATAATATTTTTCTAGGCTATCTTTTGTTAAAAGACATTACATAAATAAATTTGAACGAATTTAAAAAATCCATGCGGTAAAGGGTTAAGATAAGGTGTAAAAGCCGTAAAAGTGGTCGGTAGGTATTGGAATAATTTTCGATAGGATTTTAAATCTGCAGACATTACTTTAAATCCTTTTTCTAAAGTGTTTAATGCGCCGACAGACAGATTAAAAAGATCGAACCTACAAATTGCGTTTAAAACTAGAGACTTTCAATCATACCCGCTAGAGTGGCTTCCTCTATTTATATTTGTTGTATGTATTCTTTGCTGGCGTAACTATGTATCCATAATACAAAAGCTATTGTAGTACATAACTAAATGCAATTTACTGTACATTCGTAAAATCATATACAAAATATAAATACATATATGATATACCTACACTCTTTAAAAGAATATTATTACAGTACATAATTTAATTAAGTAATTTTGTATTTAAAATATGTACCAGTACAGATAACTTTACACCTCTCTGTTCATATTTTAAATAGATTCACAGCGAAAATAACTTGCTGCGTATTAATCAGTGTACTATAAATATTCAGACACTATTTAGTACTTACTACTGCTAAAGATGTTATAAACCATATCCAAGATACAGAATAGAAGAAAAAAATAGCTTTGATCATGTTGAATATTGTCAGCTGCATTATGCTTTAATATTACGACACAATAATCAGCAAACAGCACTTTTAATATTTGATTTGACGCACATGTTTTTTAGGCCAAAGAACTAGTATACGCCTTTAGGTGTGCTAATATTAAATGTAAGTGAAAAACTTTCAAACATCTAAAATATATCTGTATTCTATTATAGAAAAAACCCAAGTATAAGTCGTGGCAAATAAGTCTAGCGCTGACCGTTATTGCGCAGAAGTATAAAATAAGGTACCTGAGGGGGGCGTGCGTAGCGCCGATTGGCTCTCCAGTCGGATTCCGTCCCCCGCATTGATACGACACCCCGCGCACATCCAGTGTACAGTCGCGGTCTTAATTGTATTGTTATTGCTGTTATTTGAATTTGTTTGTTAAATTTAGTTTTTTAAGTTTGTTTGTGACTTTAAAGTGAATATGCCTAAAAGAAATACTGTTTTGAAAAGACAGGCAAGTAAAATGGTTTATGGCGTGAATTGTTTTTTTTTTAAAAGGGAATCTATTAATTAATTGATTCTTTGAAACCAATCAAATGTGAGATTGATGAAGCTACAAGTACTTTACTTTACTCAGTCATTCGGACAGCAGCACTGTAAATTTGATCAAGATAAAACAAACTGCCGAAATTATTAAGGCGGGAAACATTAAAATAAATGGCTATTTAGGGAAAATTCAAAAAAGGACAGCAGTGTCTACAAATACATCAATTGCAACGGTAAGGAACATCTCCAATCAGCCAATAGTGTTTATTGGCTATTGTATTGCTTGCGCGACAGTACCCATGCGCAGCTATCCCCTCCGCGTATCGTTCAGCGCTAAAGTTACTTGCCGCGACTTATAAGATTACAAGCTTGACTTGATTGAAATAATTAAAATCAATTCAGTACTCAGCCATACACACTCATTACAACTTTATATATCACTGAGTGTGTGATGATCAAAGAAAAGCCCTTTCTTTCTAGTATAACAAGGTGCTCAGAAATATGTATGTTAATCCAAAAGGCAGTGGTTTCACCAAAAACATCAACTTTTAATAAATATAAAGTATGAGAATTTTCTTATTATAAAATCTTTGGAAAATTCTCATGAACCTTGTTGTCCGCCTTCATATTTCCTGAATGAATGATAATACTTTATTGTACACCACAAAAGAAACAAAGGTAACAATAGATTTTGTGATTTTTGTAAATGTTATACTTACTGAATAAGATATTTCATTCATTATTTCGAACCTAAAACAGATTTTTTACCATGTGATTCCTCAATTAAAATACACTGAAATTCAAAAAGACGTACAACGAACTTTATTCGGGTGAGTAAGGACAATAACCCTTTTTGGGTTAACATACATATTCTGGCGCACCATGTAGAGATTAAATTGAATATGCACCTTGTAGTACTTGTAAGTAACATGCAATCAATATAAGATTTTTTTAGTTGAAAGACTATTCAATGCAACCGCTTAAAATGCGTGAATTTAAATGTAAGCATACTTTATCATGTTTTTAAATGGCTATTGTGTTTACGATGCAACTAATCCACTTTTCTCTCTTGACTTACATAATGCCGTTAGACCTCATGTCCAACTCATCTTGTCTATCATTACATTTCCTATTCACTTTAAAATCATTGGCACACAGAGGCGTGTCAACGTTTTGTTGACGTGTGTTCGTAAAAAAACCGCAGTACCTATCTACCAAGCCGTCTGTGTGACAAGGGTCTTAAAATACCTAGTACAAAAGCTCACCAAATAACTTTACAGCGAATGACTGACCAGCAGCAGGAGCAAGGTAAGAGATAATGGCCTTAATTCCGTTTTCGGTCTAAACTAAAATATACTAATTTTAACTAACTTGGCCAAGAAACATGTTATATCCATTTCTTCCCAATATTTTGAATAGAAAAGGATAGATTAAAACGCGATACACGCACAAAATGTATCAGTAATTATCTATGTAAAATTTAGTTTAGTTCGACAACTTATTTGGGGTCAGACTCTACCTGCAAAAATATTTGGTGACTTGTACCTCCTGCATCATTTACACAAAATGCAACAATCATATTGCACAAATAGCCTTTTTACAACAATATACAAAGCTACAGATCATAAAGCCGTGCCAACACTGCAGCTAAATCACTTCTAAAAGCACTTGGTCCATGTGTGCCATTAAGAAATGACACAGTTACTCTTGTCCGGTACGTGGCCATCTGATCTCTCTATTTCTGAGAGAATAGCATGGAACATGTCTGTCACAGACTGCAACAAACATAAAGGCTTTTTTATTTATTTATTATTATTTATGTAATACTTTCACACAAAACACAATAGTGCTGGAAGGAATTAGTGTCTATTTTAACCAAATAATGCTGGACATTTCACACAGTGCTATCTAGCTCCAAACTATGCCAATCTTGTACATTTGCTTGTACTATGGAAACTAGATAATAGACAGAATACAATTTTTATAGTTAATTCATACTAATAATATATAGGAAAACATCCAGAACTGAAAGTTCTGTAGATCATACAAATATTTTACCTGCAAAGAGAATCAAACCCGCAACCTTCAGCGTCTCCATCCGGCTACGCCTACACGTACTGCGCCACGGTGCTGGTTGTAAGATTATGTTAGTTGTGCGCCAAAAGAGAGCATGAACCACATGACACACATACATTATACTTTTAAACATTCAATCTTCCATTGTGAGATCAAAGTGCAGCATTTTAAAACATACATTTTTTTTTTAAATAAATTGTAGGCTACCATTTGACCACAATCTCGCCTGATTGATGGTAAGCAATGATGCAGTCTACAATGGTATGAGCTTGCCTAGAGGAAACCTATTCACTCGCGACTTGAAGACATATAGGTTGTAGTTATCAGGAAACAAAGACAAGGCATGGCGTGACATTTATGACTTAAAACTTTGGAATTAAGTCTATTTTAATTAATTATTATTAAGTTATTGCATCTGAGTTCTGGCACTAGAGATGACCATTAACTCATACGAACTTACTAAATAAACTAACAAGTATAATATTATCTTACTGACTTACCTCATTTCTTTTAGCACTTGTTTCCACAAAGGCTGCCTTCCATTTCTCTGCAAGTCTCTTTCCCTCCTCTGTGCTTATTTTCCTTTCTAAATGAAGATCCGTTTTGTTGCCAACTAACACTATAGGTACACTGAAAAACATAATAAAAATACAGTTTTCATTATTGCATTGATGACACAAAAGTCACAAATACTTTAGTATCGTATAGTTCCTATAAAGTTGCTTAACCATTTTGTGTATGTTACAGTCAAAACTGTGAAACTATCTATGGTGGAAACTGATTGAGACTGCAAAATCAGTCAAAACTTATAACAAGGCACTCAAAGGGAATTCCCTCTAAAATAAGTTTTGACCGATGCAATGGCCAGTCAAAATCAGTTTTGACTGTAACATGTATAATATTACCACCAGGACGAGATGCCTCATCACCATCTTTCTGCCCTCATCCCATATGACAGGGGTTGAGCATGTTTCTTCCATATTGCTTTAACAGTCTCATTGCAATACTCACTCCTTTCATTTCCATATCAAAAGCAAGTACAGAGAAATCACACCTCAAAAAAATTATGTGCATAAAAAATGGGTTTGAGCTTTCTGAATTAAGCAGATAATTAAAACTCACTGTATTTTTCCAACCATATCCAACAGCTTATCATAAATTATTTGAACAATTTGGAAACTTTTCCGTGAAGTAATCGAGTATACAAGTACATAGCCATGAAAGTCCATGCTGTACTGCTGTGGGAATATACCATACTCGTCCTGGCCTGCTGTGTCTACAAGCTTCACTTCATATTCCGTTGAATTCAGACGAATGAACTTTGTAAATGCTGAAAACAAATTTAAAACTTAGACAAAATCATTATTTTGAAGAGGTTATGGACATTATCATCACGTTAAAATTATGCTGTATTTTTATGATTGTTTTTGAATGTGATTATCATTAGAGGATGAAACAATGTGACTTTGAAGACAATGGCATGTTAGAATTAGTGTTCACTTACTGTTTTCAATTGTAGGGTCATAGGAATCTACGAATTGTCCTTCTACGAATTGAATAATTAGTGAGGATTTGCCTGAAAACAATCATTTACAAAAATTATAATGTCATACCAAAATATTATGACGCACAAATATCTGTTAACGCAATATTACCAACTGAGCGGGTTCCCATCATAGCAATCTTTCTTTGCTTCGACGGCATTTTTTATTAACTTTCTAACAAATCCACCTAATAAATTATAGTTGTACGTATTCCAGTCAAAATCCAAATATCCTTCTTTTGGTAATTCAATTTCGGGTTTCGAATTTACAATATTTTCGTAGACTTTGACAGCTCGGTTGACAAACCCCCTGACATACAGGCATACACATTCACAGACTATGTCTAACTTTTTATTAGCTGCAGTAAAAAAATAATGTTGCCAGCCTAATCTCAATAGGGATGTGATTCAGTTCACAAAAATTAATTAAATAACATTATTATGACGTTTTTGTTTCATTTTGAATGTACCTCCCTATACTTCCACTAAAAAAGATCAATCCTCTAGTATAGTAATAATAATAGGTTAAAAAAATACATTACAACTTAATATTAAATCTCAAAAAAAAAAACCAAACTGATTATTCATTTATGATTCACTCATTTAGCTACATCCCTATTTATTTTTCTTCAAAAACCGGCAACCCACAAAACGTCATTTTACTGCAGCTAATAAAAAGTTTTAATAAATAACGCATACGCTAACTACAATGTGTAATAGAATGTGCTCAAACGAATATTCAAAATACTTGATACTTGGTCCGAGAGAATGTGTATGTTAATACACATTCTATTACACATATACCACAGATAAAAAAGTAAGTACACAGCTTTAGTTAGTTAGTTAGAGGGTGTGGGCCAAGACACACCCTCTAAAACTCTACAAAGACAGCTAGAAAAAAATAAAAAGCTAGAATACAATGGTGGCAATGTTATTGATTACCTACTTACTAAAATTCAATAAACTATTTTTATAGTCAACACAGCACCAACTTTACTTGCCGACAAAACTACCTACCCTGGAAACACGCCAAATAAACTAAATTAACAGAAATGACAATTTAAATATGTCATGCTAATTTTATCTTTAGTGTGGCGGATCTGACCCCTTCAGTGCTACCTCGCTCCCCGGAGGCAAGAACGTTTTTGTCATCCAGTGCTACTTAGTTTCCTGGGAGCAAGCCAGCAGGATACGCCATTTATGGATGGTATTTTTAGTCTACTGGATCGATTAATTCTAGAAAAAACATAGCTTGATCTCTGGGACAGCTGTCAGTAAAATCGCTCCTATGAAGTTCTGAATTTAACAGTACGGACAAACGTACCAGTCAATGTCATACTTTATGGGCATGCTGAGCTACAGTGCGTTCAGCGTTATTTTGCCTCTGACAGCTGTTTCTGTTAGGTTGGCATTACTTTATTGCCGTTTTTGCTAGGAAGTCAACTATCGTAGTGTGAAGTTCCATGCGTTTTTCTTTAAAAAATAATAATTTTAAACGTGTTAATCATGCCAAAAAGGATTCAAAGTAGTGGCAGAAAAATTGTATCCTCAGTTCGTAATTTTTGTGAACGGGAAAAAGCTAATGGAGGACCAATAATACCATTTGAACATGTTCGTCAACGTGTAGCCGCCATGACTGGTAAGTAAATTAGTGTTACCTGCTATTCATAGTTTCCCGTTATTTAAGGATCGAAAGTTATTTGTTTTGCTAATAGATTATTGTTTGTATGTAGGCACGATGTTTTAATTGTATAATACATTCCGTACATACATATGTATACATATGTATTATTCAGATATTAGATATTTGTTATAAAAACATAGTATTTGATTGTTATTGTATATACTAGCTGCGCCCTGCGGTTTCACCTAAGCAAGTTCCGATCGATTTTTTTTCTTTAATACAAACCTTTGTTACATTATGTATTTTTTAATAAAAATATAAATTTAAAAAATGTACCTACATATGCATGTAAGTAATGTAACGTTGTTGTGTATTTCAGGCGTTTCTGAGAGAACCGTCACCACTATTACCAAAGAGTGTGAGGTTGCTGCATCCACGTCTAAGAAAATATCTACTCCCAGGAAAAAACGCTGCCAATCGAATAAAATTCAGTTAGATGATTTTGACCTATGTGCAATCAGAACTAAAATTCATCAAATGTACGTAGTCAGAAAGGAGGTGCCTACTTTGGGCAAGCTTTTGGCTGAATTAAAAAATGAAATTAACTTCAATGGAGGTCGTACCACACTATGGAAAATAATTCGGCAAATTGGATTTAGATTTAAAAAATGTGGCTCTAAAAGAAAACTTTTAATGGAACGATATGACATTGTAGCCTGGAGGTACAGATACTTAAATATTTTAAGACAAAATCGAAATGAAGGCCGACCTATTGTATATCTTGATGAAACTTATATACACGCTTCATATTCTGTCAACAAATGTTGGCAGATGGAAAATGAACAAGGCGTTTTAAAAAGCGATTCAGTTGGTGCACGCTGGATCATCGTTCATGCAGGTGGCGAAATGGGGTTTATACCAAATGCACAGTTAATATTTAAATCGCAGTCGAAATCAGGAGATTACCATGATGACATGAACAGGACGAATTTCATGAAATGGCTAAAAGACAAACTCATCCCCAATTTACCGCCTAACAGTTTAATTGTTATGGATAATGCGCCCTATCACACTGTAAAGGTGAACAAGGCACCAACAATGAGCTCTACCAAAACTGATATGCAAAATTGGATCACAAATAAGGGGTTATCTTATCTTCCCACTATGGTGAAATCCCAATTATATGAAATAATAAAAGAGCATAAAGAAGCTCCAATATATGAAGCTGATCAACTACTTGAAGAGCATGGACACAAAGTGGCTAGGCTACCACCATACCACTGCGAACTTAATCCCATAGAATTTATGTGGAGCCTGTTGAAAAGGCGAGTAGCTGCTAAAAATGTTGGACAGGAAGCAGACAAGATACTACAATTAACAGAAGAAGCGTTCCAATCAATCAGTGCAGAAGACTGGCAGAAGCAGTGTCAACATGTGTGCCATATTGAACAACAGTTTATTAAAACAGATGGAATTATAGACTCCGAAATCGATAAATTTATTATAGAATTAAATGACGAGTCTGATACAGAATCGGACAGCAGCAGTTCCGACGATTCACGTTCATTAGCAGACAGTGACGAACCACTACCACTAGCGACCCGCTTAGATCACTCTTATTCAAAATAAATAAAACCTATAAAAATGTTGTTTTAATTTAGTCGTTTATTACCTATGTTTATAGATAAATGCAAACTTGAGGTACACAATACTAATTCAAATACCTATCCTAATTATTTTACCTAACTATCGGGGCCGGCGCCCTGCAGTTTTACCCGCTGATCCCGTACTTGTGAATGATGGGATAAAAAGAAACCCACATACCAAATCACATCAAAATTGGTTTAGTAGTTCTAAAGATTACAAACTTACATTCTAACATCCAAACTTACTTTAATTGAGAAATTTAACTACGAAAATATTTCGCAGTTTCATACTGGGTATCTTCAAAGCCTTAAGCGGCAACACAGAGCTCAGATTAGCCAACATGACAGCCAGAGGCAAAATAACGCTGAACGTACTATAATTATAGTGATGAGCGATGAATCACCTTGACCACAGACTATAAACTATCGATATTTTATATAAAACTTAATTCAAAATTAATTTAAAAAAATAACTTTATTGAATATTTCAAAAAATAACATTATTTACAATAGTGAGTATATAAAATCTAAATTCTAACCTACTCGTAACATTCCTTCCGACAACTTTGGGGTTCGAGAGATGTTTGGCCGCGGCGTGTCTTCTTCCGCAAGATGGCGCCAACGCGCCGCCATCTTGTTTGACATGACCCATTCTCCTGATTTCTCCTCAGTACGAGTGCTAACGCCTTGTATACGCCACGTGTTTTCCGTTCTCATCACTTTGTTTTTGTTACTATTGCTGTTAATTTGTTAAGTTTATTTATTATTGTTAGTTTCTTTGTTGTTATTGTTTGTTTTTATTGTTTGTTTTCATTGTTTGTTGGCATAATGCCAAAGAGAACGAAGAAAACTGTTTTGAACAGTCAAAGTCGTGAGTTTGTGATTCGCTTGTGTGAATATTTTGAGCGAGAAAACCAAAATGGTGGACCGCTATTACCCATGGCAAAAGTTTGTAACAGAGTTGCAGATGCTCTTGGCATTGGACGTGCGACAGTAATTCGCATCAGTAAAGAAAAATATGGCGAATCTTCAACCGCAGTATTGACTGAAGACGAGGAAAAAAGCTTTCAACGCCAAATAAAAAAAGAAGAAAGGCTGCTCCTGTCACAAAAATTGACGACTTTGACGCCGCTGCGATTCGCAACCATGTATATGGTTATTATACACGGGGCGAATTACCTATATTAAAAAAACTGGCAGCGTCCCTAAAAGACGCAGACTTGTTAAAAGGAAGCTTGCCGTTACTATCGAAGATTTTGAAAACTATTAGATTTTTCTACAAAAAAAGTGACAAAAGAAAAATTATAATGGAACGAACCGACATTGCTCTTGCTCGAGTGAATTTTGTCCGGAAAGTCAAAAAAATTACAAATTAGGACAAAGTTGTCTTTCTAGACGAGACATGGCTAAACGCCAATCATACCGTATCCAAAGCTTGGACCGATGATACGGCACAATCGACCACCAAAGTACCCGAAGGCAAAGGTCAAAGATTAATAATAAATAACTCATGCTGGGACGTCATCTGGTTTTGTGCCTAATTGTCTATTGGTATTCAAATCTACGAAGACCAATGAACACCATGAAGATATGAATTTTGAAAAATTGAATGAGAGCTTTTCAAAATTATTAGATAATTTGAAGGAGCCACATTATATAATTATGGATAACGCCCCATATCACTCGGTCCAAAAGCACAAACCACCAACTTCGGCAAACAGGAAGTTAGAAATAATTGCATGGCTTCAAGAAAAAGGAATAGAGGCCAATGAAACAATGCTTAAAAATGAATTATTGAGACTCGTTGGTCTGCACAAACCCAGCACACCAACGTATGTCTTAGATGACATAGCCCAAGAAAAGGGTCATATTGTCATAATACTGCCTCCATATCACTGCCAGTATAATCCGATCGAGCTTATCTGGGCCCAAGTAAAAGAATTGTTTGCTCGAATTTCAGTTAGACAGATTCTTTATGTATTAACTCCTGTATAATTTATGATATTAAAAAATGTTTTTCTTTCAAGGTTACGCTGCTAGACATAACACAACACCGCCTTTCACGGTAAATAAAATGTTGCAGTTACTAAACACTGCGGTTGAAAATGTATCTGTAGAAGATTGGAAAAAGGTAGTTACCAAATGCAGAAAATTATTGGAAGAAGATTGGGAGCGGGACGTTCGATTTGATAATATTTGCGAACAAGAGTTCATTATAAATTTACAAGATTGCTCTAGCGTTTCTGAAAGTGATTCGGATATTGATTTGGGGTGTACTCCTTTGGAAAAATAAATGTATGTATTAAAATATTCGTTTCATTTTATTACCCAAATCATAATATAATCCAATATACATATAATTATGACAGACAGCCTTCGTGGCGAAGCGGTAGTGAACACGACTGCTGCGCAGGAGGTTGCGGGTTCGATCCTCGCTCAGTGCAAATATTTGTATGCATGAATATGGGTTTTTGCACTGGTCTGGTCGTGCCTCGGAAAGCACGTTAAGCCGTCGGTCCCGGCTGCCATACGAATATCTAATGGCAGTCGTTACGGGTTGTTGGAGCCCTCAAAAGTCCAACCATTGGTCTTACTGCAAAGCTTCTATCGATAATTACTATCGATATTTTTTTCTGTATCATAACAACCCTAGGAATGTCAGTTTAACAAATGTCGCAGAGATCAAGCTATGTTTTTTCAAGTATAGTTCCTAGTTTTGCTGCGGGACTTTTGGAGCCGTAGACTTTATAGCCTCTGCGTTTTACCCCAGCTATGTTATTGTCAAATTTGTAAATGTCAAGTCTGGTGAATTGATGATTTGATTAGATCATCGCACACAGCAAACAAACAAAGATTCATTTCGTTTCTAGGTAGGTATTATATTCTCTTTGGTTTTTAGGAGAATACAATACCTATCTAAGTGGTCTGTGAATCCATCGCAGATTCGTTTCGTACGTAAATAACCCGTTTCTGCTTTTTCATGTTACAGTGCAGAAACTGCTGTCTTTAGTGTGTCCAATAGTTTCGTTTCGTGTTCATAAAGTACACTAAAAATGGCTAACATCCCTGAGTGTCCTCCGAGTCTCAAGTCTATTCAACATTATTTGAAGACTGCTGCGGAACATGACACCAGGGATCCTGTGGTGGCATATTGGTGCAGACTGCATTCACTGCAAGTCGGTCTTAAAATCACAACGAAGAAAACACCCGAAGAAACCAAAGTTCTGATTGGTGAGTCATTTAAATGTTTGGAACTTTATTGTACTTGAAACATGGTAGAAGTCGTCTTATCAAAAGATTATCATAAGCGCCAGATTCATTGTCCTTCTAAAGCAACATTAATATCTTATCACTTTGGATTCTTATTGCTTTATCACCAGCTCTAATGGATTGGTTGGAGGAAGCGAAGAAGACTCATAAAGATAATGAAGCAGTCTCCAATGAAATAGCAGCCCAGGCACATCTTGAAAACTATGCCCTTAAACTGTTCTTGTATGCTGATAAACAAGACAGAGAACAAAATTATGGAAAGTGAGTATGACTATATTTATATAAACTACTAGCTGACCAATCCGCAGCATTGCACGTGTAAGTTTTCAATAAAAACATTACCTTCCTTTGCGCATTTGGGTAAAAAGTAGCCTATGTTACTCACGGTGAATGTAGCTTTCCAATGGTAAAAGAATTTTTTAAATTGGACCTGTAGTTTTTGAGTTTATTCATTACATACACACAAAAATACAAATCTTTCCTCTTTATAATATTAGTATAGATAAGAGCTATGTCCTATTTTGCTATACATGTCCGCAACAAGTAATATGTCCTGGTTGTTGCAACCAGCACAAGCTGGACCCGTTTGCAACCACTAATACTTTGTGCATAACTTTATTTGTTTTTGTGTTATTTTTTAACTTATGTGTTGGTGTTATTGCAAATAAATATTATTCTATTCTATTCTATGGTCTCTTGCTGCAAGATAAAGGCCAAATAATATTGCAAAATCTTCTCCATCCAAAAGCAGTTTGGAAGAAATAGATTCTAAGTTATAAGAGCAGTAGTTAAACTTTGCTTTGTGTTTGTTTCTTTAGTGTTGTTTTCCTTCATTCTGTTTTTGGGTTATTCTATTTTATACAATCGCTTTATCACTTGGCAGAATAATAGAATATGCATTTGTCTGCCATTCAAGGACATAAGTGATCATTTATGTTAATTATGGGGTTGAGAGTGGCTTGAACCCTACCTTTGCCGCAACACAAGGGTAAATTTTCCTATACAGAGTGTCCATATGGTAACTATACAGGGTCTTGTAATTATAACTAATTATATTGAAGGGATAGTTTATGTACAAAAATAAATATAAGTACCTATAAAATTTTCTTGTTTTATTATAAAAATCTCAAGAAAACTTACAGATTACTAAGTCATTATTTGTAATTTAAATTGCAAGACCTTGTATTGAATGAGATTTATTTTAAGTATATTTTTATGTTTATTTGCTTAATTTTAAGGAACATTGTGAAAGCCTTCTACACTGCTGGCATGATCTATGATGTTCTCACAACATTTGGTGAGCTGACAGATGAAGCAGCTCAGAACAGGAAGTATGCCAAGTGGAAGGCAGCCTACATTCACAACTGTCTCAAAACTGGAGAAACACCTGTACCAGGTAAAAGATTACATATTGTCGGCCTCATTATCAGAATTCATAAGTTCATTTGGGTAAATTTTACAGGAGCAACAAAAAACTGATTTTCTCACATAGTTTTAGAAATTTTTATTAAGTCACTCTTACTCTAAGGTATAAAAAATACCCTCATTTTATACCTAAAGTAAGAGTAACTCAATATAATAGATGGATTAATTGGAATACATCAAAGGTTCCTAGTTGGACTATGTATGGAACCCTAAAAGAAATATTTACAGTTCAGTATTATCAAAAAGTGTAATTTCCAATTTAGTACTAACAAAAAGTAACATTTGCTAAGATCATTGAAAATTTTAAAATAAAAATGTGAATCAAATAACTATAAACATCTAATTACTGACTTAAACGGTTTGATTATTTATTGATCGCATATTTACCTTTATTATTTGTTACCCCGACGAAAAGGGTACATACGCGATAAATACCCAGTTAAATCAGTAATCAGTGGAGGCCGAGAACTGGGCATCGAAATAGGAGACGTCCACCAGCGAGATGGGTCGACGACATCAATAAGACCGTGGGTCTTACGTAGTTCAGACTGGCAAAGGATCAGGAAGAATGGCAGAACCAAAGAGAGGCCTATGCCCAACAGTGGGTCGACACGGGCTGAGAATGATGATGATGAAATCAGTAATTATGTACAGTGATCGCGAAAGTTTGAAAAACACTATTAACACCTAACCCCAATTTAATAGAAATATATTTTTTAGGGACTAGAAAGGTTAGAAAAAAAAAAATTTTTTTTTCGTTAATATTTGCACCTCATTTAGTCAGTTTTTATTGATTCTGAAAAAGTGAAAAGTGGCAGTGACAACTTTTATTCGGCTGCTCCTCAGTTAGCTAGTCTAACCTCAAATGCCTCCTTTCCCCTCTTTCATTTATTCCGGTTGAGGGGTACTGTCGAAATGTCGACCAATTTGCTTTATGTGCGAGTTAGTCTCGCCATCGCCATCCGCGTGAGCTGGCAACTGCGGCCATGTGGCCTATTGTGATCGCCACTTGTGTTTATGTCGCCATCAGTTCATGGGACGATCAAAGTTCACCTCTAGGCCCTGCAGCTGTTAGGAACTGAAGCGTGGCCTTACGACTTGTAGGACCCGCTCGTTGGTTATCCCAGCTCACAATTCGTCACGTTTCCGGAAAATGTGTCCACCCCTGTCACACTTCAATTTGCCGGCATTTTGTGGGTCTTTGACGGTCTTTAAAGTCTAAACTCGGGGTCTGCTAGAAAGTGATGGAGCGTAGTATATTGGGGGTTACACCCAAACACCATGTTAAGCTCCAAGGCACAAAAAAATCCTCAGTTATCATTGTTTAAGTTTGTTATCATCAAATTTTCTTTACAGGTCCAATGCCAGAAGAAGGTGTACAGGATAATGCAGAGACTTCAGATAATAACCCACCTGTCTCTGAGGATTCTACATCTAGCATTCCCCAAGCTCCTGGCTTTGGAGGTGGCTATGCGGGTGGCTTCACACCAGGCCCGGCCACACCACCCACCATTCCAACCAGCTTCAGTAACAGTCTACCTGATCCCAACGCTGCTATGAGAGCTGCCTCTCAAATGCCACCAGTGCCATACACTCCTGACCCGAATCCAGGTGGTTTTGTGCCATATGATCCATCACAGCAGCCTCAGCCGATCCCACCAACAACATACAGTGACAACTCAACCCTTCCACAACTATCCCCGGATCAAGTAAGCAAAGCTCAGAAATATTGCAAGTGGGCGAGCAGCGCTCTTAACTATGATGACATCAAAACAGCTATTTCTAATTTGAGGAATGCATTGGAGCTGCTTCAGACCGGACGTGACCCGGCTTGATTTATGAAGATATGTGGGAGGCACTGTTTGATTTGTAAGGTTAAGCTTGAGCTGTGCACTGTTGCATTATGTGTTGATGGGCTTAAAAATAAGTAACTATTTTAATAATTTCAGTTAGCATTAGGCTTTTTAGTTTATTGTAAGGAAATTCTTAAATAATATTTAACACATACAATACAGAATGCCTGAGTAAACAAGATAATATATTTATGTATTTATCAACAGACTGTTTCAAAGTAATATGTTTAATCATATAGTTAAAATGGAATTCATCAATATAATATTGTTATAATAGAAAAGTATTTAGCTGTATATATAAGTATCTGTATTTTTTATATTATTTATGAATTATACAGATTATTCTGTTAACTTGGCTTTTACTGGTCACATTATTTTACTTCAGCTGTGGGTATATTTGTAAAGACAATATGAAACAAAGTAGTAGTACTCCATCCATTTATTTATAGACTCGCATAATCCAACACCACAAACATACACTTAACAATGGTAATTAAACTATAATTAGGTATTTGTGAGCAAAATATCCAAGCTTTCAAGTTGCAGGTATGTTAATTAGAGAAAAGCACTATGAAATAACACACCTACTGTTAAGTATTTTCCTATTGACTATTTGCACACTACAATAATAAGGTTAGAAGCAGTGGCTGTACTATGATTGAGCAAAAATATTAATTTAATCCTAATAGTGCTTTATATAGTGTCTAGTGCGGTAAATATTACTTATGAAACATTACCACATACAAAAAAACACGCACACAGATCAGCTATGCATACAAATTGAATCTAGCTCGTATCGCCTAAATTAATATCACTTGTAGGTACATACTACAGATACTCTCAAGGCACGCTCGCCTAAATAGTTATCGGTAGTTAAAAACTAAATGGTCTCGTTTGATGTTCCAATTTTAGACAACCAGATGGCCGACTGGCTTGCATCTTAAAAACAATTTGTTTATTAAAAATTTTACTTAAAAATATCAATAAAATGAATGACTAGCTTGTTAATCACATCGTGATTTGTATTATTTGAACGAAGCGTCTCACTCAATGGCCTATCCGAAACCAGTCACACTTTTTTATTGTTAAATTATTTGCGATTCGACTAGACACAGATTACGTTACTAAAGTATTTTATTATTTCATATATTGCAATTATTCTCTCTTGAGCCCGTTGCCGTTTGTAGTGGCTGTAGCCTTCTCCAATTCTTCTCTGCGACTAGTTTGATACCTGAAATGAGAAAAAAATATATTATGAATTTTTCATTGGTAATTATTCTAGGCCCGACTTCACTCACTGCTAGCCCTAACTCAGACCTTCTTAGGGCGTGTCCAGATCTGACGAATGCGCCGCTCGCGAGTCGACCGCGAGCTGCGTGTGTGCTGCGCAAGCTATGCCGAAAGTGACGCTTTTTAGGTCTTTTTGCCAGACTTTTTACACGTGTCAACTCTGGACAGAGTATACTAAAAAGTCCCATGACCGTATAAGGGTAGCCTATAATAACATTTTTAGACAACTGATGGGCTTAAAGCGCTACTGTAGTGCCTCCGAAATGTTTAACGAACCATGTGTTGATACTTTCAACGCTATTCAGCGTAGGAGGATAGCGTCTTTCATGTCCAGAGTTGACACTTGTAATAACGCTTTTTAGTTCTTTAATCATTAGAAGTCTGGCAGAAAGGCTTATACATTCTGAGATGTATAGACGTTGGGTGGGCATTGCCACCTAAACTACTTAAGGTAATTTATTGTGAATTATGTGTATTGTATTGTGTGTAGTAAATGTGTATGGACCTCATGAGTCTGAAATAAAGATTATTATTATGCACCAAGCAGGCCTTCTTAGGGCGTGTCCAGATTTGACGAATGCGCCGCCCGCGAGCTGCATGTATGCTGCGCAAGCTATGCACCGCGCGTGAACGGCGCAATAGAAGCGCTCGTGCGGCTCGCGCGCTGCAGTCGTGTGTATCTGCGCGCAGCTCGCATACCGCTTCCTCCCGCCGCACCCACTCAGTATGTTTCTAACTACGAGACGCTTAAGACATGTTTGCAAGTCAAAAGCAAGTAACAAACTGAGGGTTAAAAATATGCCGCCTCGCAGGAAATGGACCTGGATGAGTCCCAACGGTTCCACGAGAAATGAGATTGATTTCATCTTGACCAACAAGAAACGGATATTCAATGATGTCTCTGTGATTCACAGGGTGAAAACCGGCAGTGATCACCGAATTGTTAGAGCCACATTGAATATGAACGTTAAACTTGAAAGGCCCCATTTGATGAAATCTACGCTCCGACCCACTCGCGCACATATCCAAAACCTCGAGAGCTTTCAACTCGAACTTGCAAATCGCTTTGACTGTCTAGAAGTAGATGCATCAGTGGACGAGATCAATAACAGGTTCGTAGAAACCGTCCATACGGTGGGGTCCCAGTTCTTTAAGACCCCCCGTACCAATAGACCTCAGAAACTCTCTGATGACACCCTTAACCTCATGGCTGAACGACGTTCTTTGCAACTGCAGTATCCCGATGATGCTCAGTCACATAGGCAGCTCAATAGAAAGATTTGGAAATCCTTGCGGGACGATATTCGTACCTTTAATACATCTCGTTTTAAAGATACGATAGAGCGGAATAAAGGCTCCAAAGTGTTCGCGAGAGATAATTCTATTGGGCAGAGCCGCATGACGAAGCTGAAGAGGGAAGATGGCAGCATAACGTCAAGTAAAGCGGAAGTGTTAAGGGAAGTCGAAAGGTTCTATGGACGGCTCTACCATTCGGTCACTAAACCTGTTTGCAGTGCGGCCAACGACCCAAGAGCCAAACTGACCCGACATTATACCGAAGATATTTCGGACATCAGCCTGTATGAGATCAGGATGGCCTTGAAGCAGCTTAAGAACGACAAGGCGCCGGATGAGGACGGAATCACTTCAGAGCTTCTGAAAGCGGGTGGATCACCGGTACTTAAAGTCCTTCAGAAGCTCTTTAATTCCGCCTTGCTTAGAATAGAATAGAATAATCATTTATTTGGTACACACAAAATGACACATGAAATAATTTAAAGTAACAGTAGATACAATTGAATCCAATAAAACAATAAAACACCTTGCTTGCTTGAAACCTTGCTTGAAGGTACGACGTCAAAAGCATGGAACGGGGGCGTGGTGGTTCTGTTCTTCAAGAAAGGTGACAACACCTTGCTTAAGAATTACAGACCCATCTCGCTTTTGAGCCATGTTTATAAGCTGTTTTCGAGGGTCATCGCGAACTGTCTCGAACGCAGGTTTGATGACTTCCAGCCTCCCGAACAAGCCGGGTTCCGTAAAGGCTACAGTACCATAGACCACATACATACGCTGCGGCAAGTCATACAGAAGACCGAAGAGTATAACTTGCCGCTATGTCTCGCGTTTGTGGACTATGAGAAAGCCTTTGATTCGATCGAAACATGGGCAGTGCTTGAGTCTCTCCAACGATGCCGTATTGACTATCGGTACATCGAAGTGTTGAAGTGTTTGTATAAAAACGCCACTATGTCAGTCCGAGTACACGAACAGAGCTCGAAGGCGATTCCCTTAAAAAAAGGCGTAAGACAGGGAGATGTAATCTCCGAAACTGTTTACGACCGCATTGGAAGATGCCTTCAAGCTTCTGGGATGGAAAGGACTGGGCATCAATATTAACGGCGAATACATCACTCACCTTCGGTTTGCCGAGGATATTGTGGTCATGGCAAAGTCGATGGAAGAGCTCAGCACGATGCTCGAAGGCCTCAATCGAGTCGCGTTTTTTTGTAGGTATAGTTTTGGCGTTATGATGAAAAATTACGAAAAAAATACCATCCCCCTTTATCTCCGAAGTTTGCAAAGTGAAAAATCTGAAATTAAGATGATTACATACTAGATATAATACAAAGATTTATAAAAACTAGGTAGGTATATAGAGTTATAAAGTTGTCTTGGCTTACCAGCCACTAGATGGCGCTGCTTTATTAACATAAATAAACCTAATTTAGGTTCGAATCCCTCGGTGCGCGAGTCATAAGTAGGTACTCGTACTTGACTGATCTTATTTTTTTAATTTCAACAAATTATTTTTAACATTGAATCCATACTTCCATACTAATACTAAAGGGGGTGTAGTGGGTTGGCAGCCTCTGATTCAGCCAGTCGACTCGTATGGGTGGCTAAGACCCAGTTAAAATCGTTGAAATCCATAATCTCTCGCTAGTGGCTCCAAGTAGCTGTCCTGCATGCAGCGGCCACACCCTGGAAACCACGTCGACTCTTGGGCGAAACCCGGTAGAGTGGCTTGAGTGCTTCGGCACTTAGGTCTTAGCGATCACTCCTCGCTTAGTGCACAAAAGTCTGCCTTGGCTTATTAGCAATCCATCTCTAGTGGCTAGAGCCGGATTATCCATGAGGCGGATTAGGCAACTGCCTAGGGGCCCCGCTCCGACTAGGGGCCCACGGGGGCCTAGTCGATGCGGGCCACGCACGAAGAAAAAAACCTTTCATTCGTGATATTCCCCATTATTTACATTCGGTAATGTTGCCATAGAAAAAAATATTTTACTTAAAGGTCAATTTCCAAATAATATTTTCTTTCGGTATACAATATGTTTTATTGCATTTAACAAGATTTAATATAAAATAACCGCGTCACGTCTCATTTATCTTCCCTACTCCATCATGTGACCTGGACTATAACTATAATCTATTCATTACGATCATTTCAATGAAAGCAAAAAGCAGGAGTCGATCTGATCTACTCGAATTTTGTAATAGAAAACATATGTTTTAAAAAGTAAGGAAAGGGGCCCCGAGAATTGCATTGCCTAGGGGCCCCGATAGGGTTAATCTGGCCCTGCCAGTGGCGGGGCAGCGAGGCATTGTGGAAGGCCTAAGACGGTCTAGTTTTTGCCGCCTAGACACTGCATCCCGACTCTTCTCCGATCGTAGCGGCTATCCGTGCCATCAGGTAAAGGGGAGAAGGGACGAGAGGGTGCGTCTGTGCGCGTTTGCGCGTGCACTTGTCCTGCGCATCGGACTGTTTCTGTATACTGGCACTCGAGACATAAAAGCCCTGTGGCGACGGATTGAGGTATAGAAATTCGGCTTTGCAAGTCGGGCTTTATCTAAAGCGGGCCTGACCACCAGCGGCCATCTCATATAACTACGTCAGCGGGGTTTTGACATGCCAAAAATGCGGTCTGACCATTACAAACAAAATCGGTTATATAAGCCACGATAGGGCGCATCGAAGGGCGGACCAGATGAGGTCCTCATTGTTCTCGTTCGAGTTAAATATGCCTGTCGAGGATGAATGCAGTCGCCGTGGCCGAAATCGGCAAGGATATCATCACCACTAATATTATAAATTCGAAAGTAACTGTCTGTTTGATACGTTTTCACGTTTAACCGTTTGGACTGATTTCGATAAAAGTGGTGTATACAGTGTTTTTATTTAACTGTAACAGTACGGCAGCACCCAGAACCAGAGGAGATACATGTGCAGTTTCTTTTAAAACATCAGCTCGTTTTCGAAGAAAAACATTTTGGCATTAAAATTTTTTTGGTCAAGTGTGAGTAGAGCCTTAAAATGAATCAAGTTGGTAATTTTTTTTTGATGCCGATCGATGCAGTCCACTATAAGGATTATTTTATTGTATCGGATGAAAAAAATCTGATCAGCGGAAGTTAGTCAAATTTGATAAAAAGTATTCTCATACAACAGGACAAAAAAAAATCCTACTACAAACATTTTATTAGATTCTAAATGCACATTAAAGAAGTATTAATACTGTAGCGATTAAGAAGTTTAGGAACTCCATGCTCTCATGAGCAATTCAAAAACATTTCGTATTTCAGAACAATTTTAAATTTCGAATATGGTTTTTGCACCTGTCCGACTTTTATATCAGTCATTGCATCATCTTATTTGTCCTATCATGGCATTGTCAAATACGCAAAAAGTAGACTTAATTGAAGCATAGATACAGTTAAAAAAACACTGTATATCGATAGAACCTGGATTGAGACAAAGGCTACTTTTACCCGACTGCGCTGGTCCTGGAGGAGGATAATGTTTTAAATGACTAACCACGCGTGCGAAATAGCTAAAAATAAAACTTATTCCCAAAACATAAGATACCTACCTACTGTGTTCGTGCGTGACGTCATCGTGCCATACAGTTATTATATTTAGTTTACATTAGAAATATCGTCGTTTCAAGGAGATACGAGTCGTAGTCTGTTACCGACGGATATAGGAACTCGCCATTCGCTATCAAAATATTTTGATATTGGTTGCTACTGACCGACCGGACCAGAATAAAAGTAATATAAGTACCTACCTACGTACCTACACATAATTAAATATTCGCGACTTTATGGCTTGTCATGATTATATGGCGCGGTGCCAACTTAGGTCGGCTAGCGATAGTACTATTTCTATTTCGTAACCCTTGTTTACATCTTATTAAATTGGTCAAGGTGCACTTTAACTAATAGCAATAGGTAACTGTTTTCAATGTTTAGCAATGCATGAAGAAAACGATGTTCTTAAATCAAAACCTATAAGTAAGGAGTAAATATAAATTTGACGTTTATAGTTTTTCCGCAAGTCTGACGGACAGATTACATGATTTGTTTGGAATTTTAAGCTAATTTCAATAAACACGTGTCAGTTCCGCCCACCTACTAATGGCTGTGATCCAATAAATATCAAATACCTACAATCCCTCAACACGTTAAGTTTAACTCAAAATTTCTACGATCTGTAGTACGACTTAATAGAACTTGTAGTAGGTAGTCTTTCGAACCGGATTTCTATTCTACTTTACGTGTAAAAAAATTTTACCCGTAACTATAGATAATAATCATACTTTATTATGACTGATATTAAAAAGCCGGACTATACTTTAATTCCGGAAGATCCGAAACAAATTGTGTGAATAGCACCTAATTCCAACTGAAACGCGATCGTTTCAGTCGGCTAGATACTTATTGCGTCCTTCGAGCCGGATATATGTTATCAGTAATCTAGTAGGTAGGTATATTATCTGTCTCTTTGGAGGGTGTCTTAGTTATACTTTTTTAGGTGTTGTCATCTTGATAACGTTAATAACGTCAGGGCTGGCGGCAGAGGCGTAATGTAGTAGGGGCGACCCGCCCCGGGCGCCACTTTTAGGGGGTGGCAAAATTTAACAATAAATAATAATTATAACTTAAATTTAACCATTTCATATTTTTTTCGCTTAGGCAATGCCAGCTGTGAGAAGTAGGTATTTCAAAATTGAAATTGATCTAAAATTATTTAAGATTAACAATGAGTATTTTAAAGCTAACCAATCTGGTTATCTTGTCTATTGAGTGAGAGGTGTGTGATACTATAGAAATTGATGCAATGAAAGACTGCTCTTAAAAAAGTACTAGAATTCAAGTTTTAGTATAAGAAAAGTTTTGTTTTCAAACCTAACAAGCAGATTAACTTTCAATAAAAATATAAATATTAACAGTATCGTCGTAGTTCTAATTGAAAGTCAATTTGCGTTTTATATTCAGTTCGCTAATAACCTAATCTTGATGATCGTCAAGGTATCTTATACCTGTTATATCAATGTAAGTGGCACACGTGTAAGAATTTCTTTAATAAATGTGATTATTTATTATAAAACACATTTATGACCATAAAACGGGTGTTTATCGCGTATGTACCTTTTTTATTTCAGTCAGCCCGAGACCATGACTGTTGCAACATAGCCGAAACGTCGGGATAACAAATAAAAAAGATACATACGTGATAAATACCCGTTTTAATCAATAATTATGTACAGTGATCGCGAAAGTTTGAAAAAACCTGTACAATACACAATAATGATGCCTGTTGCTGCCGAAAAATTCTTTAGAATTACTGTATATAGTTTATTAAATTGAAATATCTAAATAAGAGGGCGGCAAAATTTTCATCCGCCCCGGGCGGCAGACACCCACGCTACTTCACTGGCTGGCGGCTTTTAGATCCTCCATCTTGCAGTTAATCGGACAGAAGGGGCACATAGGTTATTTTATGTTTGATCGAAGCGAGATCTCCAATTTAACTTGGACGAATCGGCGTTGTATGATCATATGTATGTTTATTTGTCTGAGGATGACTTTCGAAGCGTTGATCGAACCGAATTTGGCATATAGGTAGGTAGGTACTGATGGTACAATCCTGGTGTGACTTAATGAGATAAAACTGTGGGAAGGGTTTTGAGATATTGGGGTTCAAGAGGGGTAAAAAAACTAAAATGAGGCTATCCGGTCAAGTGTCGCGTCTAATGAAAGGTTTTCATCATTACATTTCGACCCCGTTTTTATACTAGTTGTTAAACCTACATATATACTTAGGTATACCAAATTTCATGATGATCGGGTAAACGCTTCGAAAGTTATCCTTGGACAAATCAACTTGGGCAAATCGGCGTTGTATGTTTACAACGCCGATTTGCCCAAGTTGATTTGGTGAACTCGCTTCGATCGATCAATAAAAACTGAACTTTGACGAAATTCACAGGGTAGGTACACCAGTGACCCCACAGTGCTGAAATTTGATATGCGTGTAGTGACACAAATATATAAAGTCTGAAGTCCAGAATAACTGCAATTTCTATCCCAAAAAGTATAACCACATAACATGAACTGCCGTTATCTGTAATTTGAATGGAACTGTAGGTCAAGTAATATGGTTATTCATTTCGTGGCACTAATTTGATAAATTTTCAAAAACTAAGTATAAATAATATTTTTTTGTTTTTATAGGAGACTCGCGAGATCTCAGTTCGGGGCGAACCACTAGTTGATAAGCCTACGGTGTCCCACTCCAGGGCAAAGGCCGCTCCTTTCCTTCCGTTCGTCATAGGAGTCTAACTGTCCCGCCATCTGCGCCTGATGCCTATCGCCACCTCATAATGGTGTTACAAATCGATAAAAATCTATTAGGCAAGATAATATACTATTACTCACCATACAACGAGTCTTCCACTCAGCATGAAGAAGAAGACCAATGCGGGTGCGCACCGATCGAAGGGATCCCCGACCATCACGTGGGAGTACGCAGCGAGAATCATTAGCAGTACGAGACCGATGTTTGCAGTGTTCTTTAGTTTATCTGTAAGAAGGTTCATTTTACTACCAAAGTAAGTAACATTACCAACCTTTTTTTTGCTTAGTCCATACTTAGGCAATAAAACTGCTTTTGGAGTTCAGCCTAGCTTTTGTAATTAATAATCTATAATTTGTAGAGATGAGCCGAATGTGGTTGGAACCGAATCCGAACTTCGGCCGAACATTCGGTTAAAATGAAAAGTTCTACCGAAGTTCAATTTCGCGCGCTTTCTCGAGAGCGACGCGTCGTGACTTGTTTACGCATTTACTTCAATTATTGCTAGATGTACCCCACCCGCACACCGCGCTCACACTGCATGGCCCGGACGGACCGGAGCCGGCCAGTCATTAGCAAATACGTCATCGCATCGGCGTGTCGCGTGCGATTGTTTACATTCAACAAAAATGTCTAATTAATTAGGCAGAGATTTTCAAGACTTAGAAGTTAAGAAGAACTGATTTAATTTAAGGTTTACATTTACAATGTTCCTAACTAAAATAAATAACCATGAGTGAGTTAACGACTAGGGAATGCAATCCTGATCTCGCGAGATCTCGTGTAATTTTTCGGGATCAATCCCGACGCATCATATGACGAGATCCCGTTCGAGATTGACGGGATTGAGCGGCAGTGGTCAGCGACGCTACACACGTCCACTCGGGGCGCAAGCGGCGCGCTGACTGACGGCCGCGAGCGGCAGGAACGCCAAACAGCGTTAGAAAACTATTCCGACTATTTCCGAATATTAGCGACAGGTGACGATAATTATTTAGTTGGTAAGATTAAAGAATAAAGATTTTTATTTTCTTTCGAGTAATATGTTATTTTAGTTAACCTCACTATCACAAACAAGCAGTTATTAGCTTTTCAGTCATCCGAATTTAACATTTTTTTTTAAACTAGACGGGATCCCGAAAATTCCGGGATCCCGCGGGATTGATATTTCAAATCCTGCGGGATCCCTAATTTGCAACCTCGAGTCTGTTATTAACGACATAATTTTATTTTACAGTAACGTTATTCTAATTCTATTAAATTTCAGTCAAAATTGTACAAGTTGGTATTATTTTTCTTGTGCCGAATGTTCGGCATCTGAACCGAAAGTAAACCGAATTTCGGCCCATCCCTGATAATATGTGCTGACGACGCGACGGCTCTTGGTCCACCTAACCTTAACGGTTATTACTGTCTATAACAATTGCATTACGTACGTCACAGGATACGTCCAACTAAGACTTGGCCTAGATATCTTTGCATTGCGATTTAAAAGTGAAAAGTCAAATAACATAAATAAACGAGTTAGTTTTAAAAACCATCTCTTCAATACGGTTTGAAGCGCAGTCTCCTAAACTATAGCGTCACTATGTATGACTATTTCATTACAGTTTCTTGGCATAGTTAAAACCACCAAATTCCATGGTGAGGCTTCCAACTTTATGGGCATGAGCTTTCGAGCCTTCTCTTCAAATATATGGTAAAAAAATACTTACGGCTAGGTACCAGTGCCAGAATAAGGCCAAATAAAATTTCTAGCCCACCAACCCCTCTCCGGTACCATTTTGATGGTAGTTTGAAGTCGAAAGTTTCCGTCAGCGGAAATACTTTTGCGTACCTGACGTACTCTTTTCTCTGGAAGGAAACAGGATATAATATACATCAAAATAGGAACATATCTACATGGTATACATACTTAAATATATGCCTAATTATAATATATGTACATAAATTATATAAATAATTTCGTAATTCCGTTTTGAGTTATCGAAGGGTAATCCATCCAAATTGGGATTTGGTGCCTTCGAATTCCGATTAGATATTCCGACTGCAGATATATGATCAACCTAAAGATTGCGAAAAAAAAATATTTAGATAGGTACCTACCTACTATTTAAGTCGACGAGAATGTTCAAAGATCCGAGTAGGTACATGCATAAAATTATTTTGTTTTAGTTACATGCAAAGGAGTCAAGAATTAACAAAATTAATACTTGTAATTCATAAATAATTTTAAGCTCCAGGGAATTTACGGAAGTAGGTATCCTATCTAGTTCCTTTCATAAGTACCTACTCAAAGTATTTAGGTACATAGAATAGTTAGGTTAGGTAGGTACCTAATATTTTTAAAATTTTTACTCTCATTGACTCTATTTGATACATTTTCACGACTGGCTGAACCGATTTTGGTATATTGCTAGACCTTACTTAGGCTATTTTTTATTGACCCACAAGCTCAATAATAACCTAATTTATGAATAAGAGAACAAATTAGAAGGTATTTTATCTTACCTAGGCCTTGGTATTTATTTGTTATTTTATATCATCATGATGATGATATAAATCATCTAGTTACTGCTGAATATAGGTTCCCTTAGTAAAATGAGAATGAGTCTCATTCAGTTAGTAACATAAAAAAAAAGTATCAATAATAAATTAATTTTAATTATTCCCACGCACATAAGGTCCTGCTAAAGAAAGTAGACGAATCAGTCAGTCGCGATAATAGGCGGGAAGCCAAGTCAAATACCAAAATAGCAATGCACATCGCGCTGCTACAAAAAAATCGGCGACCTTTCAGTCTTTACAATTTAGTGAATAGAGAAAAATACTCACCAAATCTTTATGTAATTCCTTTGAAATAAATGGTGTTAACTTCGTTATTCCTACGAATATAAAGAACACTCCTAATAAAACAGATAAGCTTTTCAACACGATAGACCCCATCTTTGCGAGCGCTTATTTCAGGCTCACTGACTTAGATCAGTGACATAGTGTTAATTATCGATTATTAAAATTAAGAATACAGATAATATGTCATATACACATGTATTATTAAAAGGAGCTTTCATATATTAGAAATCAATATGGAACAATATTTGAAAATCCATCAAAAAATGGTAAATAAATTGCACAGGAAAAGAAGTTAGCAACACATTTCGCGCGCGCCGGCGCGAAAAAATCCATATTCCTCATCGGTTTGGAGTTGCCAGTTAAGTACCTATCGATCCGAATAAACAAAACTAATAACAGAAATAGCTTTACAGATTTATTACATACATTGTAACTTTAAATGTCTCCATAAATGTACATTTGAAGATATTATTTATTTTTCTATATTTAATATATTTTTTATATTCACGCCATCTAGCGGGGAATAGTGAGTCACGCACATGTTGGTTATTCACCCTGCTGTAAGGTTGGTACACACTTGCAGATTTTTAACACCACAGACAATATAAAAGGCTGTGCGCCCCGGAGCAACAATGTAAAAGCGGAAACATATTATACGTGTCGTGGCGTGTCGTGATGCTTACTGTCGTGACGGTGAGTGTGCACACTAACGTGTCGTGGCGTACTTTTTGAACAGTACTTAACGAACCTTTGCAGCGTTCAAACATACATAATGTTTTCTTCTGATTCGGATAGTGATTTTTATGAAGACCTTCAACTTCTCTTAGCAATTAAACTTCTTGAGAGCAAAAAAAAGAAAAGAAGATACTGAGTTCACCCTATAAACAGAGGGAGACAAGACAAAGGTGAATTTCATCGTCTTGTTAAAGAATTAGAGAGTGACGAAGAGAAATTTCATCAGTAAGTACTTTAGAATGAACAAAGCCCAATATGAGGAAGTCCATTCGCTGATTGAAGGAGACATAAAAAACGTACATACTAAATTTCGTGAACCCATAGGTACCAAAGAAAGACTTGCGTTATGTTTAAGGTAAGTTTTATTGTTTTAAAAAAATATAATTGACTATGCTGTTGTATGAATTAGGTTGAACAATCATTTATCATAAAACTAACATATATGAAATCAACATTTAAGTAATCACATTCTGCTGTCTTATTTATTAGTTTAACAATAATTTTTTTATCATTAAATCATTAGTTTTTGACGGAACCCCTATAGACATCACCCAGTCAGTGAAAAATCTAGGAATACAGATGGATACCTGTTTAACCTGGGTTCCCTTTCGTCGAGAGAGTCCTCTGTAGGTGGTGATTAAGGTGTAGGCATCACATTTGTTTTTGTGTTCCTACATTCCATATAAGGAAGAAGAAAACCCATGCTCTCTTCATGTTTCCAGGGCACTAACGCTGCCGCAGCCTGTCCACTTTTCTTGTACCTTCGTCGCTTCAAAGCGCTGGCGAAAGCATTCCTTAGTTTCGCCCAGTCATCCTTGCATTTATTTACTGTAACAAATAATAATAATTGTTTATTTCTTTACAGATTTTCAGCTACTGGACACACTTTTCGATCGTTGGAGTTCAACTATCGCATGGGATTTTCGACTGTGAGAGTTATAGTACAAGAAGTGTGTGAAGCCATTTGGAAAAATATGCCTACACTTTCAGAACAAATGTGGAAGGATATTGCAAATAACTTTAAACAATTTTGGCATTTTTCAAATTATATTGGAGCATTAGATGGCAAACACGATAACATAATTTGTCCAATAAACGCAGGTTCTACTTTCTATACGTTTTTTCGGTTGGTGGGTAGGTGAGATAAACAACTCCCAAAAGTTATCTCAGTTTTATTTAATTATTTAAAATATTAAAGGACCAATTCTAAACTTTTTTTATGTGTAAAATCATACAATAGTGTAGTTACTTCACCTGCCTTAAATCACCTTCTCCATACATCAATCCAACTCACATTTCTGGCACAACACTGCAATCTGCGATACAACATGGCAGAAGCAACCTTGGCTGAGGTAATTAAGTCACTACATGATAGGATGACACGATTTGAGGGTGACCTGCAGAAGTCATCATCGCCTGCTACTGTGGAATCCATCGCTGCTGATTATGCTGCCTTCAAGACGTTTACACTTGCAGCACTCAAGACTCTTCAGCAGCAGGTGGAGCCCCTTGCACATGACGTCGACCAGCAGGAGATGCACAGTCGGCGCAAAATCCTCCTTCTCCATGGAGTGCCGAAGACAGCAAGGAGGACACGGCTGCAGTTGTGGCAAAGACTGTGCACTAAGTTGAAGTTGTCAACGTTCACAAGTGCTCATATTAGCTGATGTCATAGGATGGGATGAGCTTCGGGCGCTGACAGGCCTAGGCCTATACTGGTCAAGATTCAAGATGTCACTGTGAGGGACCAGGTTTGGTTTGCAAAAACCAACCTCAAGGGCAGTAGTGTCACTCTCTCCGAGTTCTTGACCAGGCCGAGACACGTCGCTTTCATGGCTGCGAGGGAACGTTTCGGCGTCAAGAATTGCTGGACTCGGGATGGCTTAATTCATGTAATTGTCCCGACGGAGCGCGGCACCGCATTAGCAGCCTCGGTGAGCTAAACAAATTGATGCCGCCAGACACCCGAAAGCCTGCCCCGGCGCCTACGATGCCTGCCAAGGAATCGAGAGCGCCGTCGGCTAGGCGGGCCGGCACTGGCGCATCCATCAAAAAGTGAGTGTGTCGTCGCTGCTGTGAGGATCGACCGTCCAGTAAATTTCTAGCTTTACCCACTTTTTTACGACAAAATAATATTTTTTTTAATTCCGTTTTCTTTCTCTTTTGGGTAATGTAATGTAATGTCAGTCAATATGTCAGACCATAATGCAATCAGTCAATGTCAAACTAATTTTTATAAGTAGTGCGGTTTGGATAACGGTCTTTTGAGACAAGTATTGTTTTTTCTTGTTGAGTTTATTGTTTGTGCCCAGGCATACCACTGGCGGGTGGAGGGGTGAGTTTTGGTATTTAATAGGTTTATCTTATATAATATATATATTTTTTTGTATCAATTTTTATCTATACTTATATATATATATTTTATATTGTTCTTATATACTTTATTTTATTATTCATGTTGCAATCGTTGAATGATTCTAGTGATGATGATTTCTTCTCAATCTCCTCTCTGAACTCAAACAGAAGCGAGGACAGTTATTTGAGTTTACCTGCTCTTTCCGATACATTGTCGGGCCATCTTCCTGACGGACCCAACTGTTTTAATGTAGTTCATATTAATGCACAGAGTATTCCGGCTCACTATCCAGATATGCTGGATTCCTTTGATATAAAAAATCTCCATACTATATTAGTCTCCGAATCTTTTCTCAAACCATGTCTCCCTTCTACCTCATACTCTCTTCCTGGATTTATCCTGATTCGTAACGACCGGACTGGTTGTGGTAGTGGCGGTGTAGCCATTTACTTACGTGCCAATATTCCTTTTTCAATTATTAGTATGTCTGCACAACCACCTCCATCTAACGCTGGCGAACACCTTTTTGTCGAAGTCTTACTTTCTCACACCAAAATTCTTCTCTAGTCTACTATAGCCCTAACATGCGTGTTAACTTTTTCTCTTCCTTTGAAACACTCTTAGAAGAGCGCCTGCCTTCATACAGTCATTCCGTGTTGATGAGTGATTTCAATACATGTCTGATTAAACAATATCATCGTTCTTCTAAATTTGAATCCATTATTAAATCTAACAATATGCATATTCTCCCTCTTGGTACCACACACCACTTTCCAAACTGTATCCCATCACTTCTCGATTTAATTTTAGTCTCGTCCCTACAGCATGTTGCCAAGCACGGTCAATGTGCGGCTGATGCCTTCTCATATCAAGACCTTATTTTTCTTTCCTATAAAATTCGCCCTCCAAAATCCAAACCGAAAATTCTTCTGCAACGCAATTTTAGTACCATGGATGTGAAAAAGGTGAGAGCTGATGCTGGGGAAATGGATTGGTCTGCAGTAGTGGGGGCAAAATCTATTGACGACAAGATTACCGCCTTCAATACAATCATCACACAACTCTTTGACGTGCATGCTCCAATCAGAGCAGTTAAAATAAAGCATCTGCCGGCTCCATGGCTCAACGATGCAATACGAGTTTTAATGCGTAAAAAAGCATCTTCTAAATTAAAATATAAGCTGAATGCTAGTGACGCCAACAAAGAAAAATACCATCTAGCCCGGAATCGCTGCAATAGAGTGTGTAGGGATGTTCAACGCCGCCATATTCATGCCTCTGTTTCTAATAACGATCCATCTAAAGTCTGGAAATTTCTAAGAACACTAGGAGTTTGCAAGTCTCGACACGATACCATTCCAAATGATCTAGACATTGACTCTCTTAACAAACACTTTTCGTCATCATCCAATATTGATTTGGATGATAAAATGAACATTCTTAATTATCTTTCTTTGTTGCCAACTCCTAATTATTCTCCTTTTGTCTTTAGTCAATTCACCGCATGTGATGTTAAAAAGAGCATTCTGTCAATTGCTTCAAATGCCATGGGTAGTGACAATATTGGACGGAATATGTTAGTTCCAATTATTAATGAGGTACTTCCAATAATTTGCCATATCCTCAATTTCTCTACTTTGTCTAGTTCTGTTCCACTTTTGTGGAAAGAAGCGCATATAATTCCACTTCCTAAAAAATCCAAACCCACTTCCTTTACCGACTATCGTCCCATCTATATTCTCCCATTCCTATCAAAAGTCCTTGAACGTCTCGTCCACAACCAGCTTAGCTCTTTCCTTATCACAAATGCCCTACTCAATCCTCTTCAATCCGGTTTCCGTCCCGGTCATAGTACTGTAACCGCACTTGTTAAAATCACGGATGATATAAGATCGGGCATGGAAAACGGCTACCTTACTATTCTGACACTGCTCGACTTTAGCTATGCTTTTAATACTGTCGACTTTGACATCCTGCTGGGTTTGCTTCGCTCAATTAACATATCTCCATCGGTGGTTGACTGGTTTCGCAGTTATTAGCACGGACGCCGGCAACGGATACGTTGTGACGATTTCTTTTCGTCTTGGTGTTGTACATCAGCCGGTGTACCGCAGGGTGGCGTCTTATCTCCTCTTTTTGCACTTTTTATAAATTATATTTCTCGTTAACTCACTTCATCCTACCACCTTTATGCAGACGACCTCCAAATTTACACCCAGGCTCCACTTAATGAGTTGCCTGATGCGATCACCGTCACTAATAATAACCTGCTTTATATAGGTGAATGGAGCAAGGCCGGATTAAGAGTTAATCCTAATAAAACACAGACCATTATACTGGGAAGTTCACGCACCTTATTGAAAATCAACTACACAACACTCCCTCAAATTAAGTTTGATAATGTAACTGTTCCCTACTCAAAGGTTGTGAAAAATTTGGGCATCTTCATGCCCAACTGTATGTCGTGGGGTTCTCAGCTCGAATCTGTGAGTCGGAAGCTATTTGCCTCTGCTGGTTCGCTCAGGAGACTGCGAAACTTTCTTCCGATAGCTACTAAAATTGCGCTTGCACAATCTCTTCTCCCAATTTTAGATTACGCTGATTCCTGCTATTCTTGCTACCTCACGGAGGAGCAGCTCAATAAGCTTGAGCGTCTTCAAAATTTTTGCATAAGGTTTATTTTCGGACTCCGGAAATACGACCACATCTCCGAATTTCGTAATAAACTCAAATGGCTCCCCATTCGACTTCGCCGGAATACTCACATCCTATCCCTCCTATTCAACATCCAACACAGACAAACCTGAAGAAAATTTGATGGATTCTACTGACCATAGCAGCAACATCGATTGTCTACTTAATATTGAATCTTTACCAAGAAACCCATCACAAAACGCTGTTTACGTCAGAGAGAAATACAAAGAGTAGGTACCTATTTTATAAGTCAAGAAGGGAGAGTACCATGCCAATTAGAAATGATTCGCCGAGGTAGACAAAATTCTTAAACAGTATTACTTAATCGTTAATTTTGTATAATTATTCATTTATCCCTTTTCAAATAAATAATAAAGGAAAATACTATTTTATTGACTTACCTGGTTCTTTCAAAATTTCAGCAATTTCTTCCCAAGCAGCATTTCTGATCAAATGATCCTTGTACTCTTTACACTTTGAGTCATATATAACTTTTCGTTGACGTACAAGTTCTATTAGATCGTCAGTCATTTTGCTACAAATATAATAAATTAAAAAGTGTCCGCTTGATTTTGGCGCGTTTTTGGAACTACATTGGGCCAAGATGCAGTGATGATTGCTTTGATAAACATATCCGCGCGTGGTTGCTTTTATTATATATATATAATAGGCTATAATAAACAGGCAAGGCAAAAATTCATCCAAAAAGTGAAAACTGCAAAAAAATTGGAAATGTCCGTAAAAGAAGACACGACAAAAGATCCCAAAAATATTTATTTAGGTACACACTACATGTATTATATTAGTTCATTATTCTTTTCAATTATGAATAAATAAGTTGTTGTTCTAAAATATATTCAGAACGTAACAATAAATTCCTCTTTTACATCTTCTTTTTTAAGCGACTGTTTGAAGTGCTCCATAAACGTATTAGAACCACATAAAAGAAATTGATCACATTCAGAAAATGTCTTTAGCTTATTAATATCACAAAAATTTAATCTTTGAGGTATAACTGGCTCTTGGTATTTAGTAGATCCTATTATTAATTCATCACTCAAATAAATCTCATAGTTAAAATTCCAATAAGATTTAAAGAAGTACAATTCATCACGGAGTAAAACTGTTTTAAGGTTTTTACAACAGTAAAAAAGATATATTCTTGACATGTCATCTTCATTTTTTAAAACTTCATTTATGATAGAATACAGAGGAGCAATACCTGTCCCATGAGCAATCATTATTAATCTATGAAATTGATTATGAATTAATTTGTAATGTCCATAAGGCCCTCTCCATGATGTCACTTCTCCTACTTTCAAATCACATAAATAATTAGACACTATTCCATTTAAATACCTCTTTACAATAATAGCAAAATCATATTTTTCTAAATACCTTAATTGAATTTTAATTGGTGTATATGCTCGTGTACAATTATGTTCTGTCGATAAATATTTAAATAACAAATGGTCGCCTGCAGTCCAGACTACTAGTTTCTCATTACTACTATTCATATTTTTAAATACAATAAGCCTGTGTTCATTCAATAAGTCAATGTTGTTAGTTACACGGAATTCTGTATATTCTAACTGTGAAATAGCGTTTTCAACTGAATCAATCATGCAGGTTTCACCACTCTCTATAAATTTTTCATATTGCTGGAGTTGTTTTTCAAATACATCAAATATACATGGATTGCAACCACTGTTGCAGCAATCTTCTTGTTTTGGTTCTGTAGGTCTCTTCATTTTTTCAGAGCAGCAATAAAGTTATTTAAAGTAGCCTGTCTTACCCATCCACCCAATGTTTTTTTACTGCTAGAGTGCCCAGCTAACTTAATTTCGTGAGCACTTTCAGAGGTACTGCTCTTATCTCCCAACAGACTTATCCAGCTTTTCCAAAGTCACAGAACACAAATAGCCTAAAGCTTTAACTTTGAGTGATTTTTATTGCTTGCTGTCGTGAGCATTCCGTCTCCGTAGGTATTATATTCTCTTTGGTCGTGAGTTCTGTCTGACCTGACGCTCTCTCATCATCCACGCACACGCCACGCTTCGTATTACATTCTCTTTGGCCACGCTCTCACTCTACCCACTCAACCACAGTGGCCGTAGGTATTCAATTCTCTTTGCACAGAAGAGCGCAGACAAGACAGAAAAGTTATAGAGACATAAAAATAATATCTCTAAAGACTAAATTTATCTCATACATACAGAAAAAAGATCTCTCTCTTGCTTTGCTTGTCAATCCAATACAAAAATATCAATCAATACAAATAGATACTAGGCTCGTGAGTAATAGTGTGCTATACCTACGTCGCGTCGTCGGAGTGAACTTGACAGATTGACTGACAGTTGCAGTTGACAAACCTGCCGACACCCACTTACCCTCAGAGGAAGTTTACCTTCAGAGATGATGACATGACAGTGCGCAGTAGTCTACAAGACGTACAACTGTTCACGGCTCACTTACGCAACGCGGTGCCAGTCATTGGCGCGTCGCATATACGACTGCGCTGACAACTTTTGCCATGGCTCCACTGCACGTACGGCCCCCTGACAATCGAAGACTCTGGCGATGGTGCCCACTGGCACTGGCTCGAAAAATCCTGGGGCACCCAACTCCAAGTGAGACGATGAGGATGGAGATACCAAGACTGTATCATGAAAGCCCACAAGGCGACTTCCAGCGACCTGGAAGTAGTTACTCACGGAGTTGATAACAGGGCAATGCTTTTAAAGCCCTTACCTGCGATCTATACGGAAATAAATATTTGGTTTTTATATAATGGTGATGACTATCGCAAGGACCACTTATATGGACCATCGACAGTGCGCAGTGCGTGTGCGTCGTAGACTGAGATTAGTTATAATAATGTATACAAATATACTCTATGATTATAATTCAATCTCCGTCTACGGTAGCCATACGGAAATAAATGTCTGGTTTTTATTAATGGTGATGACTATCGCACTGACCACTTAGATGGACCATCGACAGTGCGCAGTACGTTAGTGCTTTGCTCCGGATCTCGAAAAACCGGTACAAAACCGGAGATTATGAAAACCGGAGAAAACCAGTTTTTACGAAGCCGGTTTTTACGAAGCCTCGAGGGTACTTTTCCAAAAATAAATAATTTATTACTTAATCAATAAAAGAAATAAAACACAGATAAATATTTGTGGTAACTAGTCGAGTTTTATTTTTTTATAAATAATACTTTTTGTTATATATCTTTTTGGTCATCTTTTGTCTTTAAACATTCATATACAGTTTTATATTAGTTAAACATTCATATTAGTTGCGGTATGCTGTGATTAAAAAAACTACAGCAACAGTTATCGCTTTAAAATCCATGTTAATAAATCCGTCCGCATATTGAATCGATCAGCCATCACAAACTCTTGGTCAACATTGTGGCCACCTATGTTCTTTTAAGTTTTAATTATGTTGATGTTCCTATGTTACTATTTCTTTTAAGTTTTAATTAAGTTGATATTAAAATCTATTTAAGTAAATAGGTAAGAATTTTAATTTAATTTTAGTTTAATTTTTTTCAATTAATTATTAATTAAAATTAAATTTTATATTTTAATATTAATATTTTATTAATATTCAGTTAATATTTTTTTAATATTTGTCAAACATTTTTCAATGTTTGTCTCTTTTATTTTGTTAACTTGCAGTCATAGACAACCAAAAAATGTCTTTCCTTGCAGATCACTTCTACTAAGTTTTCTACAAGTGACTCACATTTAATATATTATTTGTTTATTAAAATAATGTTAGAATAAATAATAATAATGTTAAAATTAATTATAATTTTACATATATTTAAAAAAAAAATATTAATGTCATCAGTGTTCTCCGTTAATGTTAATGCATGCCAGCACAAATTTATAACCATAAAAATAAAAGGACACAAAAATGACATTTCTCCGGAGATTCTCTGGTTTTTCTATAAAACCTGATCTAAAAAACCGGAGATGAAATTTGTCTCCGGTGCAAAGCACTACAGTGCGTAGGTATGCGTTGGACAGAGATTAGATTAGGATTGCATCTCCAAATTTCGAAATCCAGGATTTGAAGGTAGAAATACCAGGACATTTCAGTTTAAAACCAGGACGCACTATTTTGTTTTAAATCGTCATGTGAGCTTTTTAAAGCTTTTATTGGAAAAGGTACAGAAAGCTTTTCACGTTGCTTCTTTGTTTCTAAAAGTGTCAACGACCACACATACGAGGCACGGGCCTGTGAATAAAGAATTGGAGGAGAGTGAATTTTACACAAATGTTAAAAGCCCAGAACGCTACTTAAAAACTATCCAGGACAGTCCAGAACGCCCCAAAAAGCAGGACATGTCTTGGGAAAACAGGACGGCTGGCAACCCTAGATGTGATTTATTTTATTCTCCGTCTACGGGGTGTGCGTGCATATTGGTCTGACATGACAGTTGCTAGGCTACAAAAAGCTTGAACCATAGACCATAGAACAATAATTGTTCTATGTTCTATGGTTCAAGCTTATTATATAGCTATGTAAATGAATCATTTATTTGTATAGATAATGTTAGTACATAAAATCACAAATTTGTACTTAAATGTTAATTTTGTAAATATCTCATAACTTGTTTATTTTGTATTCCTTTTCTCTCCTGATCCGTTCCTAGTTTAGTGTAGATATATCCCGGGTTTTGTGTCTATTCTGTTTCCCTAATTTTTATTTGCCAATGGCAAATGCACAAAACCGTGCGATGCATAAAAAAAAACAATTATAAAAGCTTGCAAAATTACTTGTTTTAATTCTACTTCATGATAATGTTTAAGTTTATTTTATTGTCTGTGTTAAAAATGTTTAAGTGTACCCTAAGTTAACACAACAAACAATTGTATTTAACTATTAGGGTTGCAACAAATAAATAAATAGGTGTTAAATACATTTGCGTATGTAAATAAGCCTAATAACTATAACTGATACTATAATGTAGGTTTAGGCTTAGTTTGGGGGCTAGGTAGAGCTGTCTGAAATGTCCAGCAATATATATTTAAATGTAATTATTTTTAATATGTAGTAATAAAGCTTTCGACTTTGAAGTTCCATTAACATATGTCCTTATTTTAGATTTTTCTACATTAAATGAAATAATTTAGGTATCATTTTTGAAATATTTATTTTTGCGAATATAATATTTCAGGTGCCCAAGAAAGTAATGGAATGTAACGAGGAAAAGAGCGGTAACTTCAAAACTCTATAGCTCTACAATAATTACGGATATATATCCATAAAACAATGAAACTCATCTTTGAAATTGTTTATAATTTTTATTTTAAATCAAAATTAGTAGTTAGTTTAGCTTCTAAAATATGAAAAAAGGCTTTTACTTTTCCTTTAAGTGTGCACAGTATCGCCATCTATAAAGACGCCAAATAAACGCCAATTTGCTGCCCGCGCCCGCCATAAATTCTTCGTCGAACGTATTGTACGAAGCGTTCGTTTGGTTGGGCTGCTTGCTGTAAACAAGTTTGGTAAGAATTTTATTAATAATCCTATTCTTTTGTAGAAAACTAGATTTTCATTTGTTATTTAACAAAGTCAATTGTTTTTCTGTAGTTTTATTACATTCTGTCTAGTCGTATTGTTCGTAAAATTCAATACGCGTTACAAACAGCAAACTCCATTCTCCATTATTTGAAGCGACTGAATTTTTACGATAAACGTGTTCCATTAGCGAAGCATTTCATTGTAATAAGTTTGCGTTTATAATGTGAGTAAATTCATTTAGGTATTTTGATTATGTAGCCTAAATGTACAACGCCGTTAACCGCCAACATTATCTTTGTGACGCCGCCGCTGCCGCCGCCTATAATATAATTCGCGGTTGTTGACATTGCTTTCCTTGATAAAACTTTGTGCTAAATAAATCTTTCTGAAAAATAATCTTATTCAAACAAAATAGGATAGCAAAATAAATCATAAACCTATAGAAAACGTATTCTGGTGATCGATTTGTTCGTCTTGTGGAGCTAGTTTATACAAACCACTTAGATTGCTGCCATTACGGTACATAGCGTACCTACCTACTTGGCGTCATTCAGATTATTTAGTGTTCATTGTTTCAACTGAATATTTTTAGATTATCTTGGAGTTATTTTTTCAGGACCTGGTAGCTGTATTTTAATTTGTCTAACTAAAATGTCTGATGATGGCGCCGCTGTAGTGGAGAAGAAGGGACGCGGAAGGGCAAAAGCGAATGGGAACCAGGCCGCCGCCGCTGTAAGTAATTTTCATCTTCTGTAAAACATTTATTTACAGAACGATACTCCATTTACTAAAAAGACTGGATAAAAAAATTATAAACTACATTAAGTTTTAATTATTTATCTACTTACCTATTGTAAAATAAATGGTTTCAGGAACCAAAGGTAGATGCTAAAAAACGAGGCAGGGCGCCGGCGGCAGCTAAACCAGCTAAGGAGTCAGCCAAATCTTCTGATGACGAACAGCCCCCAGTTGTAAAACGAGGACGGGGAAGACCCAAGGGCACCAAGAAGAAAGCTCCGGCTAAGGGAAAGGTAATTAATGCTCATAATGTTTTAATTTCGGACATATTCAATAATTATCCTTAGCTGGAACATAACCATGAAAATCTGGCTTCCTGTGAATGGTACGATGTTCCTTTGGTGACTGTTTTACACAGCTTTTTACTTATGTATGAAACTTTTTCTCCCTCGTCCATGTCTGCACATCACACAACTTTTTGATTTATAGAGCATATTGAAACAATTGTGGTAGTGAATGGTTGTTTTGTTAACAGAGTGCCACAGCAGAGTCTAAAGGCCGCGGCCGAGGGCGTAAGGAAGCAGCGCCGCCTAAGAAGGATGCTTCGTCTGAAGAAGAGCAGGATGAGGATGAGGAGGATGAGGGCTCGGACGAGTAAATTTGTGTTCCATTACAAATAGCACACTCATTCTTAGTGTAATTTGTCCGTTTTGATAACTCTGTGTATTTATTCTACAAGATTGTAATAATTTTCTTGTAAGCATTTACACATTTGTAAAATACATAGAGTTATCATGACAGTACAAAGTTCTCATAAATAAGAGATTCAAACTTTATTTATGTGGGAATTTAGCAAAAAGTAAGATAAGAAATTGCTTGATAATAATTTGTTCTTTCTACAATGCATTTATTTGATTTAGAAGTATTGTAAAAATTTTAATAAATCTCACGTAAGTAATTTTTGGATGACTTAGCTCTCCCTAGCAATGTACAACTATAAGATATAATTTGTAAGGTCTCCTTTTTTTGTAGATTCTTATCTATAGGTATTTTGTAATCTCTTGGTTTATAAGAAACTATCCAGTTTTTGTAGATTATTATGAATTTGACTTGACAATCAAGTATTAATTTTTCTTTAATAAATAGTGATTATGTATAACTTGTACAAGCTCATTTCACCCTGGCATATTTTGATTAATCTGTGTAGTCAGTAGAAGAATTAAAAATTGTTCCCTGATTTTGTAGTGACATTGAAGATACGCCTTCAAACATCGGTAGCTGCTGGCATCATCACTTTTGTAATAGTTTCGTCATTTAATTGATATTGTACTGATTTTTTCATTTTATGAATAAATGTGTGTTTTGCGTAAATGTACAATTTTAGACGAATATATTAATAAATCAAAATTCCACCTTACGAAAGTGTTTGTTTTTATATCAAAATTTTTAGATTTAAGTAGGCATTGTAGTGTTTTTCTAGAGTCCTATTCTTAATAGGGTTTCGTAGTCGAATTAAGAACCCTGGTTGATTGGTCATGTCTGGTTTTAATTACTATAATCGGTCCAATGACTTACATTTTGAGCTAAAAATAAATAGTAAAAGTATTCCCAAGAAATTGCGGTCAATGGCATGAAATTAAAATGCTTTTACAGGTGGCGCTCTATGCCATAACCAAAGATCATCAAAGAACCCAGATACCTAGCAGCATAGACATTTTTTACTTTATATTACGTGTCAAAGTTCAGCTCTTGGGTTATACATAACTACAGATGCGTTTGTTTTTTTATATTTTTACTATTCCAAAAGAAATACGGCACTCCAAACGAAATACTAGGAGAGAATCCGCATGTTCGATAAACTTGTACTACATTTTTTTACTGCTGCATAACGTCATCTGTTGGCGAGTAGTAAAATAAAAATAAGTTGAATGCAATAAAGAAGAGAGCAGTGCTGCCAAGTGCCAATATAAATTTCTTGATTCCGCACTATGTAATCTTTTTTTAGGGTTCCGGACTCTAAAATGGTAAAACGGAACCACGGTGTGAGTTTGTCCGTCCGTCTGCCTGTCACAGCTGATAAGCTCAGCAACTACTGAACCTGTCGGTTTGAAATTTGGAATCGTTATGAAAAAATAATACTGAGATTCCCCTAACAAGTAAAAAAAAATATTAATTTTGATATCCAAAATGGTGGGGTTCAAAATTTCAAAATAGGGTAACTAAGTGGTATCATATCAAAGAGATTTATTTACACTTCCCAAAACCATTTTCTTTGTAGGTACAGTTTTTCAGTTAAGGTGAAAAAGGACGAAAAATATTCAATTAATATGATTGATAGATAAAACATAATGATGCAAATATTACAGGAAAATTATAACGAATTCGTTATCAAGAACAGTTATTTAGATAAACATAAATATGAAATGAGAGCCAAGTTCAACTTGGTTGTTGACTACAGCGACAAAAGAAGTGAGATCTAAATGGGTGCCAATTTCAATGGTCAGTTCTGAAATTTATTTATAACAACATTAAATATTTTATAATAACTTAAAATATCATTTCTTCTTATAACTTAGATATTATATTGAAGCCTTAGTCTGACTTGGCTAGTTCTCAAACGAATTATTATTTCTAAACGAATTCGAACGAATCGTATATGAAAACTAGCCAAGTAAGACCATAGGCTTCAATATATTAACCAAGTTATAATAAGATGAAATGATATTTTAAGTTGTTATAAAATATTTTATGTTGTTATAAATAATTTTCAGGACTAACCATTGAACTTGGCACCCATTTAGATCTCACTTCTTTTGTTGTTGAAGTCAACAACCAAGTTGAACTTGGCTCTCATTTCACATTTATGTTTTTGATAGGATATCATTAGTTTTTGTACAAAAACTATTATTAGTACCTACTTATTCATAGTAAAATTAATAGGTATAAAAAGCAAAATCTAATATATTTTCCTACGTTTACGGGGTATAAATGTATTTTTAGGGTTCCGTACCAAAAGGGTAAAACGACACTCTATTACTAAGGCTCCGCTGTCTGTCCGTCTGTCACCAGGCTGTATCTCATGAACCGTGATAGTTAGACAGTTGTAATTTTTCACAGATGATGTATTTCTGTTGCCGTTATAACAACAAATACTAAAAACAGAATAAAATAAATATTTAAGGGGGCCATACAACCAACGTGGTTTTTTTGCCCGTTTTAGCTCGATATTGATAACGGCAACAGGTAGATGATTAAAATATCCACAAAATATTTAGTTATTCATTCACTGTAAAAATAAATCATTAAATTGAAATAAAATAAATATTTAAGGGGGTCTCCCATACAACAAACGTGATTTTTTTGCCTTTTTTATAGATAATGGTACGGAACCATTCCTGCGCTCACACTTGAGTCCGACTCGCACTTGGCCGGTTTTATTTGTGTTATTTTCTATCAGCGATCAATTTTAATGGCCCATTCTTACATTCAGGCACTATAAGTAGGTGTTCCTAATAGAATCAATTAATTGAAAAACTATAATAATTTACTAGTTTCTGATTTATTCCTTTCCACTTATCTAACTACCTATATGTATGCCAAATATTAATTTTCTAGGTCATCTAGAACTGTGTTAGAATTTTGATCTATAGGTCAGTCAGTCAGTAATAAAAATGACGATTTTAGACGTTAATATCTAAATAACCGTTTGAGGTGTGTTTATGAAATTTGGAGCACATATGTATCTCGCAAGTCTCAAGATATGAGCCAAATTTGACAAGTTTATGTGAAATAGTTTTTGAGTTATGAGGTGGTCAAAAGTAATATTATTATTAAGTAATATTTCGTGTAATATTACACACGGTGCTGCTCGCCAGTTCTGTTACCTTGAACTTGTCTTGACACGCTATCGCGTGTCTAGATATTTGTCTTAACAGTAGTGTTGCTTTACCAGTCACATAACTAGATGGCGCTCCTTAATTCACATAAATAAATCTATCCAGGTTGTGAACCCTCGGTGCACTAGTCCAACTCGTAGTTGACCGCTTTTGAAAAGTATTTGTTCATTCTGCCTCACCCCTCCACCGATGAAATGCGATTGAATGAATGTTAAGAACTCATTCATTCGTTCTACCTGTGACTAATATTGCCAGCCTAAGATTTTAATGTTAGATCTAGCAGTATTTGTGGTTAGTTGGGTCGGTCGGGCTTGATTGAGGAAGGTAAAAATAAAAACGAGTGTGCTTTAGACCACATGACTTAAGTAAAACTTCTTTTTCAAAATATTAATTTATAAAAATTTTCAATTACATAATTGTCCACACGTCTGTAGGTCGATCAGTCTATGTTCATTCTGGACAGACGCAAATCGCACTCGCACATTAACGTTTAAAAATATACGAAACGTAACTCTCTCTCTTTCTATCTTCACTAACTTATATCTCCCTGCTTGAGGGAGATACGAAAAGTGCGAACGGAAGCTGAGAGAAAGACTCCCTCTCAATTTCCGTTCGCACTTTTCGTAACGCATTCACCAGCTTACTTCCCAAGTCGAGCGTGCGTAAAAAAGTTTTATATCAAAAAGAGATAAATGGCACGGATAATGATAATTCCAATTGTGGGTGAAGACGAGTTGTGGATGATGATGATAGTTAATTTTAGATCAATGACTAGCTTTAGCCATATATTTTCAAATACATACTTAAAATAATATTTTGTCTTACAAAGGCTAGCCTACGCGTTGAGAGTAGTATTTGACCTTATGACGAATGGTCGTCGGTAAGAACATAAGGATTAGTTGAACTCATTATTACCATACTTCCTCATTAGATATATTTTATTTAGCTCTAGCCAATTACAGTAATTAAATTATTTAAAACACTAATAAGAATAATAATATAAAAAATAATAATATTATACCTATAGGTATCACTTATTAGACAATGACACATTAGATTGCACATAACTAAGAATATTGAATAATATTTTACATTGATGAACGGCCCAGTTTGAATTATATTATGAGTAAATGTAAAAAAATAAATAAATGTCTTTACCTATGTAGTAAGAAAATGACGAAAAAAGAAATAAACACAAAATAAATGTAATTGTATCTAAAACTTAATAATTAAAAATAATAAATATGAACACAACACTCACTGACTTTTCTCGCAGAATCTCAATATAGATATGTATACTCTTTATTCCACATCAAACAAAACTACACTGACAAATAAATACCTACACAAAAATAAAGGTAAGTATGATCGGCGGTCTTATCACTAGAAGCGATCTCTTCCAGATCTTAAGTACATACTATTACTACCTAACAGGATAATACAGCTAATGTAAAAAGTATTATCCTTGAGATCAAAAAAGGTTACCGACTCGGATCGGTAGTCGGGTCGGCCAAAATCGGGTGACAAATAATGAGCCATAAGAAATTATGATCGACCGACAGATGACGCGACAACACGAACGATCGACCTAGTAACGAAGTAGCGAGTGTGACTGGCTTTATACCTACTACATTGATTGGTTAAAGATATATCTATGTAATTTTTTATTTCCTGTAAACATTATATTATTTTTTGATCTCTATAGCTTTGACCACACAATCCAGGTGATATTACATGTTTGTGCAGATGCAGACGTCCACTATCTATCGCTTGCTGTACTGTATTAGGGTTTAAAAAAAAATACAATGGTAAATGGCAACACTAGAGCGGCCGTTCCGTCAGTCAAAATGATTCGGTCGTTCGTTCATTTTTGCGTCATTTGTAATTTTTTACTAACACGTACACTGGCGGTTCTGTCCGTTGTTTGGAAGTTTTCGTGACTAATTGGACTGTTTAATTGTTTATTTCCGTAAAACATCGCCGCTTTAGTATTTATTTGTATCAAGTTGGTTTTTTGGTACATTTAATTAAACTTTTTGAAAAGTTATGTGAACTTTGAAGTGTCTTACATGCTGGTGCCTTTGCTCTCTATTGAGTGTCATTACAAGTTTTTGAACAAGTTAAAAGTTGGTGTAAAGTGATTCATATCTCTGTGGTATTCGCCTGTATGCGAGAATATGTGTCGTTATCCCTGGGAAAATATATGCAAGTTACATAAAGGTTGGTATTAGTAATAAAAAGTTAGAATAAACTTTGTTGGTACATAGATTTCCATGTTTTTCTGAAAAAGAAAAGTGTGCTATAATAATAAAATTGAATAGCACATATTATCACATCACACTATTTTCTTACTGATAATTTTTCTACAACCTGTCCTGAAAACTTCAAAACAAACCTGACAAGGTCTCACCTGGAGATGGAACTTGCACATGATGTTATGTGGTAATCATCGCCTATAACAAGGTGTTACCTTGTAGGTCATGCACCTTAGGAATGTGCCCTATTGTGACTGCTCTATGCTGGTGCTGTGTGAAATGTCCTTCAATGATATTGAAAATGAGATTCTCCACACGGAAAAGTCTTTTCACAAACCGTGAACTGAACACAGCTATTTACTTGTGCAGAGAATTTACAGAGTAACTATTACTGTGGTTACTGAAGGGTTAGTGTGATTATTTTATTTCAGTTTTTGGAATTACTTAAACTACCGAATTTAATGGTGAGGCTGCTAACTAGATGTATTCAGTATTCATTTATTTACCATTACATTACATTTCTTAATATTAGTACATCAAAAATATATTACAAATGCACACAGCATGTAATTATGTACCAGATAACTAATAGAATACCTACTTGTTTATATACATTTTTATAAACACTGAAATTGAAATCTTGCGAGTCTACCATAAAAACTAAATTCAAATTACAAGTAATGGGAGTTTATGTTAAATGGTTGCTTTTTTTTGAGGTAGAAATTGCAGTTATTCTGGATTTTAGACTTTTCCTTATATTTGTGTCACTAAAGCCACGCATGTACCAAATTTCAGCACTATGGGGTTACTGGTATACCCTTTGAATTTCATTAAATTTCAGTTTCCATTTTGACTAATAACTCAAAAACTACAAAGCCTAAACTAAAAATAAGAAATGTACTGACAAAAACCTTTAATGGACATCCCACTTGACCCTCTTTAACCTACATACATACAAACAAACATACATACATACAATGCCGATTTGTCGAAGTTGATTTGGCAATAAAGTTAACATGAACTCCCGTTACTTATGATTTGGATGAAACTATAGGTCAAGTAAGTTGGTTTTTATTTTATAGATCTATACTAATATTATAAAGAGGAAAGATTTGTTTGTTTATTTGTAATGAATAGGCTCCGAAACTACTGGACCGATTTCAAAAATTCTTTCACTGTTGGGAAGCTCCACTATCCCCAGGTGACATAGGCGACTTTTTACCCAACTGCGCAGAAGGAGGGTAATGTTTTTATTGAAAAACTATGCATGCGAAGCAGCGGATTGGTCAGCTAGTACCTTATATTATATCCAGTGATCGGACTAGGTAGAGCAATTTTGTCTACTTGTCATATGTAAGAATAATATGGATATTCCCAAAATCCCAGGATTTGCTTTTTAAGTAGAAAAATAATAAAAAGCTATTTACGCCTTAAGGAGTAATGAAAGAATACACTTCCTCTCCAACGGGCAAGTATAAGGACGGGTTTAAGGATAGTATACTTAATACATAGATAGAAATTTGATTTATTAAACCACATATATTTTTTTATGTAACAATTTCTTATATTCATACAAGACTCAACAATCATTTAACATTATCATTCTGAAGTTGTACAAGAACATATAACCATACAAATTATTTGTTCCTCAAAAAATTAAAATATACAAACAGAACAAGCTATATTTATTTACAATAAAATCCTGATTAAATTGATCAACACCTTAAAGAATAATTTACTTATTCAAACAAAAAATGTCATTCTTGGAGAATTTGAAGAAAAATTGTCAAAAAATTAAGTAAATGATGAAATTTTGTCTACAAATTTGTTCCACTAACATCCACAGATGTCAAACGCTCCTTTTCTTTTTACATCTAACACCCATTTATATGTTGAAAAGGAGCGTTCGACATCTGTGACTGAAGCTCAAGACGAACTAGACCAAGAAATTATCTATCTTGGTCTAGTTCGTCTTCAGCTTCAGTAGAAGACTGAGTACCTAAGTGACCTACGTTAAAATATATTACCATTATTTTTTCTAAATTTTCTTATTTTAGTCTATTTCTTTTTACATCTAACACCCATTTATATGTAGAAAAGGAGCGTTCGACATCTGTGGATGTTAGTGAAACTAATTTATATGACAAAATTTCATCATTTACTTCATTTTTTGTCAATTTTTCTTCAAATCCTCTGAGGATATCAATGTCAGGATTCCTTTACAAAACTTTTTCAATTTTTATTTTTATTCTATCAGAATCACACTCATTTACAGCAGCTCTGACTTGATCAAAAGCCAAAAATGAGTCGCTTAATTTTAAATTTCGTTTCTGCAACTCTCTTAATGAAAGTAAAATAATCGTATAATGATTTTCTATATACACTAATTGATTCCGTAGATTCTCTTTTTCTAGAATATTTTTCGCATTTCGTATTGCCATTGATTCAAAGCTGTTTAATCGAGAAACAACATTCATTATTTCTTTATAATATTTTCTATAATACGATGCAGCTTCAAGCCAAGTGCCCCATCTTGTTATCACTGGTTGTGGTGGAAGAGGTAAATTTGGATACATATCTTTCAATATTTTTTTATTCTGGGGGGGGGGGGGGGGGGGGCTTTCAAAAATATTTTTTTACATTTGATATTAACATATCTACATCATGGTACTCTAACCGTATCTGTTCTGATACGCGATGAAGAGCGTGTGCCAAACAGGTAACATGTTTTAATTGAGGTAAAACAATTTTCAAATTTCGCCCCGCCGACAACATGTATGCCACACTATCAGTACATAATACTAAAACATCATCAACCTTTCTTTCAAAGTTGTCTTGCCAAATGTTTTTTAAACATTCGATTACAAAATTTAAAATGGTTTGGCCATTGACCACCTCGAGCATTTTACATGCGATTAAATAAGATCGATCAGAAAAGTTTTCACTTAATGGCTTTACCAAGAAATGCACAATATAACGACCTAAAAAGTCAGTTGTCTCATCTATCGATATCCAAAGTTTCTCATCTTTAACGTTTTCATAGATGGAGGCAATTTTAATTTTATAAAATTTGTCCAAATATACTTTTCGTAAGTAATTGTGACTCGTCAGGCAGTTTTTTGTTATTGCAATTACAACAGCAAACACCACACATGTATTTTTGGAAAAAATCTTTGAAGGCATTATTTTTTATTTGCGACCAGGGGATGTTACAAAGAATTAAAAACTTAATAAGGTAAAAATATAATTCTTCTTGAGGCCGTTTGTATGTTCCTCGACGTTGGGCACTTTCAATATGTCGATTGACATTAGATTTTTTTACTGATAATGGCTTTCACACTTAGTGCAGTAAATAGTACAGCTAGCAGCGTCAAAAATCAGCTCAGGATAGTCGCGTATCCACTTTTCAACTGTTTCAGGCTTGACAGAACTTGAAGCCATGTCGAAGTACTTCACCTGAATCAAAATGTCGTTAAATTAGAAATGCTGAGTAGTCACATCAACACTAAGTGATAAAAACATACTGATCTGTTCGAAAAACAAAACTAGTAAAAATATTTATTCTTAGTGCAAGTTTAAAAATGCAAAGGCGATTAAAACTTTTTAATTTACGCTAAAAGAGGGTACGGTTAATTGCACGCAAGTAGTACACTCACTTCAAAATTAGATCGTATATGTACGAACTGCAAATATCTTAGTGTATGACTCCTGCGCTTTATCGTATAGTTAATTAATACATCCTATTAATAAGTTTTAAAGTTAATATTAACATGTGTGTGACGTTTAGCTAACAAGAAAAGGCTTTGCATTTTGCACGAATAACACTGTATTTACTCTTTGTATTCAAAAAGTTATTTATTGGTTTGACTTAAGGCAAGCTTTTTTCTAAGCCCAAACTTTAAACTTTTCTTTTATTTTTATACATTAGTCCATTAATACCTAGTCAGGTCATAAATTCTGTCACATGTTTAATATAAAATAATTGAAACAAGTTTATTCATTATGTAACCATTTATATACCAAAATGAACTTAACAAAACATAGATTCTTATGACACTAAAGTTTATTCAAAATGACCTCCGTGATTTTGAATACAGGCCTTCAATCTGCGCGGCCAGTCGTCTATCGCAGCACGAACGAGGTCCATGTCAATATCGTCGGCTGCCTTAATCAAGGATGTCTTGAGTGACTCCAAATTGGGATGAGGCTTTGAGCACGCCTTTTCCTCCAAGTGTTGCCATATCTTGTAATCTAACGGATTCAAATCTGGACTGGAGGAGGGCCAGTCTTTGTGCCGGATGAAGTCGATTTCACGCGCCGCCAGCCAGTCTTGTGTGCTCTTTGCTCTATGAGCTGGCGCCGAATCTTGTTGGAATACCCAGTGTCTGTTATTGAACATGGTATGAGAAACAGGTTCTACAAGGTTCGTCAGGACTGTATTTTGATACATAACTGCATTCGTTTTTACACTTTTCTCTCAAAAATTTACCTCTGTTAAGCCCCAATAAGAAACTCCCAACCATACCATGAGCGAGGATGGAAAATGACCTCGTTGGACACGCGGAATACGGTTGCTCGCTTCTTCACTAATGTGTGCGTACACCTTATCATTTTGTTTGTTGTAGCTCTCTTCTACGGTAAAAAATTTTTCATCCGAAAAAAGAATTTCCCGATATTTTGTTCCCGCGTACCGCTTCAACAAAGCGCGGCATCTCTTCAGTCTCAGGTCCATTAGACGAGCATTCAAACGATGTCCTGTTTTTCATCGATATGCCCGAAGCCCTAAGTCTTCATTTAACACCCTTTTGACCGTGGTTCTGCTTAACCCCATCTGAAGGGCCAACAGTTTCTGCTTACGTTTGGGATTTCTTTGAATTCGCGCCTTCACAGCTTTTATCACTGCCGGAGTCCTCACAGACCGAGGGCGACCACTTCTTGACCTGTCATCTACACTAGTCTTCATTGTATCGTTTGATGGTGCGATTAACGAATATTTTGGTTATATTAAAATTTTTCAGTATGTCAAAAATTTGAATTGGCGCGTAACCGCAACGATAAAACGCAATAACTGCAACACGGTCTTCTTTAAGAGTCCACTCCATATTTAAAAATGAGTAAAATTCTAAAAAGTATACATTTTTATTTTCATGAACAATTCGAAATTCGAATTCTATAAACTTTTTTGTGGCCAGCATTCTAAAAGAAAAGTTTTTACTGTGTGACAATACTTATGACCTGACTAGGTACATTAGTTTTAGTCAATATTTACTTTTATACAAAAAAATCAAACTTACCAAGTTAGTAGGTATCTGATAAAATAACTCCAAACAACCAATCCGAAAAGGTCAAATTATAGTCCGTAAATGCTGGCCGAAGTCGGTAATAGTAAGGAGGTTCCAAAATCCAGTAAACAAGCCAGGGTCAAAAGAAATTCACCTCACAACAAAACACAACAGGAAGCAAACAAGCGCACTCTAAGAAACGAAGTAATCGAGTGAGACATTTGACAACAAGTTACTGTCGGTAAACCATTGAATAGTAGTGGTGCAGAAAGAGACAAAACAGGTGCGTCGCTCCGACATAAACACCCCGCTATTGTTTTCGTTATCGGCGTATGCGGCTATATCACGAGTTTCAACAAAGCGGCAACGTGTTGCTGATGTAAAATTTACAACGTCGCTCGGGCGCTTATTGGCTTACATAAACCATTTTTTATACTTATTGATAAAAATAATTATCCCGGATAAATCCGGAAAATTCCGGAGGATTAGTCGGAATCTAATGGAATATCCATATTAACATCAATGTTTGCGGTCAATGAACCTAAACAGCTCTACCTACTCCGACCAGTGATTATATCTATCAGTGAACAAATTTTCAGAATGGGTTCAGTAGTTTCCGAGATGATCTCCTACAAATAAACTAACAAACTACAATAGCTTTGTACTGAAGAACTAAAGTCGACAAGTAAGTAGGTATTCCTGCAACCAACGCCACCACGCTCAACGTTTTGGCGGGGTTGATCGCGTTCGTTTAGTCGTCTTAGCTGCCACCTGTAAACTATCAAAAGAGTAGAGCTAGTTTGTTTACTAAGGCTATTTACTTCTAATAATTGAAAATGATTTAAGGTATAATGTTATCTGGAAGGGATCGCTTTGTTCAGCGATAAGACCACACATTATGGTTACATTTATTTGTTTTTTCCGTAGTTTGTGTCTAGGGAACTTGCGTCGTTCTTTACGACGATGTCAGTTCCATAATTGTCTACAATACAACCACTACAAAGCATCCTCCCTCAGCAAGTCGTATGTGGACCGGTAGAGCATGTTAGCCGAGTCAGATGTTTGTTCAGCTAACACACTCTGAAACAGGCTCACATTGATCTGGTTCACTTTCAGCGCTCTGTACAACTCCTCTTTCATAGATGGACTCCGAACACACTCCGTTAAAAAGTGGTATACATCCTCCACCACCACCCCACAAGTATAACAATTAGGAGTATATATCTTTTTCATCAAAAATTTAAAATTGTTTAATTAAAGGCATATGCCCGGAGCGCAATCTATGAGCGATTTCAGTCAACTTTCTACATAAACTAGCGTTGGTGAACCATGGTATGTGAGGGGGCTCACTCTGCATAGTTGAAGACCAGATGCCCTTCTCCCGGGATGCAATATCAAAGTATTCCTTCCATTTAGATCTTATACCTCTTCTATATTTATGTAGCAATTCTGAATGGTCAGGTTTCACAAAAACTATAGTACCATTTGATATTGCCTCCCGAGCCAGGGCATCTGCCACTTCATTACCAACTATGTTGACATGTGAAGGAATCCATTAAAATCCCAAAGTCGCTCCCCCAGCTACCAGCTCCAGAACCTTATTAAGGATAGTGTAGGCTAGCCGATACACCTCTACGGCCAGAGGTGCATCGAGCCACATGTTGCAGTGCACTTTTGCCGTGAGACAGAATAACCACTTTTTTGAGTCACAATTAAAACTTTCTTTTACATTTAACCTGGGGTCATAGAATGCTGCACCACTTCCGTCCTTAGTTAGTGATCCATCGGTAAATATTCTATGCCAACCATTATACTCAATATTTAACCTGTAAGGTATATATAACGAATATTCATTTATTAATTCATTGGTTCATGATTTAAACAGGGCTCAGTGGCCAGTCGGCGCTACCAGGCCTCCTAGGGTGAAGGATACTCGCAGCTTTATGATACCCGTACATACTAGGATACATGTCTTTTCTGCAGAGTAAGTTATCACTTCACATAAACATAGTTGTACTATGTTTATATGTAAAGTTATTGCAAGATTTGTAAATGTTCATCAACTAATATTTTACGATGTGCCTACCTATTCTGCATAGTAGAGTCATGCGTTGTGTACACGCTTTAACGCGCCCTCCATTCTAATTAGCTCGGCCTAGGCCCTGTGCTGTGCTCGGTTGGAATATGGTCATGATCGTGCCTACCGCGTTTGGAATACAAATGTAATAGTGTCACCAAACAGTTGGTCAGATACTATTACTATCGCATTAAGCCCTTTTGAAGATATAAATGACGAAGAAAAAACTGACACTTTTAAATCCTTTGCACGAACCCGTCCCAGAGAACCCTGGAGAAACGTTTGGTTGGTATCGCAATGGCGGGTGTATGGCGGACATACCTTCACGATATTCAAAAACCCGGTACCTGGTACCGGCTTTCTAGTACCCTACCTCCGACTTAAACCCTCGCACCTATGTCAAACCGAGAAGAAAGTTAAACTAATGGTAGGTACTAGAAAAACCGATTTTTTGTACAACGCGCTCGCCTCGCGTTCTTTACGCGTGTGGATCGGTAGCCTTATTACTTAGTTATTTATTACGTAAGTTAATTGCTGTCGCTGGTCAGGCGTCCCTTGCATACGTGTGATACGCACTAGATGTGAAAGGGATGGCCTGACCAGCGACAGCGACGTGACAGCAATTGGCTTACGTAATAAAGCTAGCATTCTGCAGGCTGCTGCATACAATTGATCGCTCTTGATGTTCTTCGCTTTAATGTGTCGATAAATATTTGTGATGAAAGACAAAGACACACTCAAACACTCGTTATACCTCGATTATGTGACCCAAGCGTTACAGAAGCACGGCGCTTACAAAACGTGGGTACCTACCTACCTACTGCTGTACTTACCGGTGCTGATCTAACCAGACTTCAAATAGCTGTTGTAGAATCCTATCAGCTAACCTTCTAAATAAACTCTCCTGTCGAATCTTCTAGATCCTACTAATATTAACGACCGCTACCATCATCTGACAGTACCTAGCTCAAAGACGCGATTATGTTAACGCCTTCATCGACCAGTCACCTTGCTAGGAGTCCTTCGTTCGACTTCCTAGCCACATAATAAAGCTTTATTTTCTGCACAACGTTACCTTATCTAGGGCTTATCTGTTGCTCACAAAGATACACTTACCACCACGCTTAGATGCAAAATGGATAACTTACGATACGGCTGCTTAGTGCGACCCGGGTCGTTGCCTCAATGACTCACAGATTCACACCGGACTTGATTGTTGAGTTGACTCAGTCAAGGATAAGAAAAATTACTGCTAGATAGGTAGAGACGACTGCCGATAGTTCATAGATCATGTCGCAACAAACTATATTTTTTTTGAATATAAATCTAAACTAAGAATTAGTACATCATATAAACTAGCAAAAAGAAGATTATAGATAAGAAATAAAGGCCAATCGATACTTACTCCGAAAAATTGAGTGTAGAGTTAGTGAAATGAAAGCTTCGAATACACTATCTTGATTATGAAAGCAATTCGCATACTTCGCACACTTATCGGAAATACAGTAACAATGTTAACCAACACGTTGAAAGTACTAAAAAACCAGTGGGTCAAAGCAGCAGCCGACGTCCTGAATTTTTAAGTACTCTATTAAGTCGCTGCTCCTGAGTTTCACTCGCTTTTCTCTCGCTGATTGCGTCTTTTTACTTTCTCGCGGTAAGGCGCGTAGCACGGCAAGAGGTTTCAATGCAACGCTTTATGGAAATCCTCAGCTCACTTCAAAATATAAAGCCTAAGTAGTTGTTGGTTCAAGAAAGTCCTTCGCTCGGGGCTGAACCTTTGAAGGAACGTGAGCAAAGAGAGGCAAAATATCCTGTCTAGTTTGCGGGTACGTATGAAGCGAAGTTGCATCTGGGACACCATGTTAGTGTTCAAGCCTACATGTGTTATTTCTCGAGCATGTAGGTCAGAAATGCAATAACCAGTTTTCTAAGCTTGATTTAAACTTTCACCACGCCCCTTAGTATGTAATGGCAACCTTAAACCAGTTTTTTTGTAAAAGACGAAGCTTTCGTACTTTCTTTTCACTTGGCTCTCGCTATTTTAAGACTTGTACATAGTCAAGGCAAGTGCGTGTAGCTCTCTCTGCTCTTAAAATTATTCTGCTGATCGTCCATCGAATCAATATTTGAATTCTATTGAATGTATCATTCTAATATGTACACTTTTTTAATAAAAAAGGTTAACTTCGTAGTCATAAACTATCTGATAAATGTAATTGGATATTTCTGATCGTAAATAATTATATGTATGATCCAAGCGATGCATGTTTTCACTAATGACTAGGTATTTCTATGACTTTGGTCTGTCTAATTATGTGTATAACACAATATATTTAAATGTGAAATGATGTGCGGGTGGGAACAATGACCGTAAAGCGCATGAATGGAGGCACTGGCGCAGTTCTCGAGCCGATCGCTTCTAATTCAATTAGACAAGTACGCGCCTGACCTCGGAAATGAAATGAACGAAGACTTTGGCGCACTCGCTGACTGCTTTCTACCCACTCTCTACTTTTATGTAACACTTTTATAATTTTTCCGCATTCTATCGATTGATATTTGCATTGAAGCCTCTAAATTAAGTAGCGTGCCTAAATACCGTAACAATGAAATTTTGGAAAGCTTAATATGAATTGTCTCGGTCTTATTTATTGATCAGGTGATTGAAATAGCGCCTGTTTTCGCCATTCTCGCCTGTCAGCCCACAAAAGTCAATGTTAAGCCTACCCGACTGAAATGATCGAATATTATGAAATAATGGATAATGGAGTTGCCCAAGGGTTTTAGGTCCTTTACTCATTTCATCATAGCTCATTTAGGATTTCATTTTGTGAGTTTTGTTCTTCATCAGTGAAAACCAAAGAACGGCTTTCGTCTTTACAAAATAAGAGCATGATATTGAAAGAAGTTGAACAGTTAAGTCTTGCAAAACTGATGGAGTGAACAATAGCTCGTAATGGCATCACGCTTTGTCTAAAATCAGTGGCGTAATGCTGGTATTGTCAGAGATTATCTTTGTACATGCTACCAGAGTGGCTGAGTGCATGGATGCGCTTAAAATTTCAGCATACTAAATTGAACTTTATTTGAGATAGCGAAAGATAACAGCTATAAAATTAAACAGGATCAGTTGCCGTTATTTTCCGTGTCAGCAGGTTTACTATCAAAGAGTCTGCGTGACGTGGTTCTATTGCAGGGCACACCGTGCCAGTCTCCGACCTTCCCCGTACGTGAGCGTGCTCGTTATATATAGCTACATGTCAATATACCGCGCACCCTGATATAGCCCCGTATTATGCCTCTTTCAAAATTCGACAATAGTCGCAGTACTTTTTGCCTCCGAACGTCAATCACCGTAGCAAAGTGATGAAGTGAAGCGCTTGTTTTGTTTCGAGGTTTCATTTTCATTAAGAGTGAATGCGGTGTCCGGTCACGGTCATCCGATATCCATCTCGCGAATGGCTATAAAGAGACGGGCCACCAGCTCTCTACGAAACCTGCGATGGGTGGGTGAAACTAGTCGGACGGCAAGGTGCCGACTACCGACGAATCGGACGGTCGCCCTACTTCGATAAGTAACATTGCTAACATTTCTACGGTTTGCATGGTTTCCGTTGAGAACTGGAAATGGAGGTTTACTATAGATACTTTCTCATTCATCTATCAAATTAAAATAAATACTGTAGTAGAAAGAAAATACTTTATATTATATTTATACTTTATAAGAAAATAATTTATTTGACACATACACAGAACATACCATTCAAAACAGAAAATATACAGAACAAACATACCTACATACATACATACATAACATATATAAAGATTATAATGATAAAAAGAAAAATTATTTACTGAAATACAGGAAAAAAAAGTAGATTCTTATAATGACCAGATCGATAGCATTTGTAATTTGATTCTAGAATTGAGTCACGTCCAAATTTTCGAAACGTACGTGTATCAAGCAGGTGCACATACCCTCGGTGTCAACTGAATAATTTGACACTGTTAGTTAGTTTTGAATTTTGTTTAACACATCATAGACATAGAATTCTGAAAAAATCGAGGTGCATATCCAGTATCGTGGATATCCTAACTTTATAAGTTTACATCAACTGGTATCCTTGAAGGCGCAACCTTTAAGTATTATTACATGTTATAAATAGTATTTTATTTATTTATTCTATACGATACACCTGACTATAAGCCTGGTATGAGTTAGCGGGTGGCACGACGAGCCTCCCATCGCATGCCTCGCATGTGACTCACTTATACTTTGAGCTTGGGCTTTCGCATTCCTTTTGTTAACTTACGCATTCCGATGAATAGTTATGATTGGAAAACGATTTAACGATTTAAATAATTGCTTAAAATATTAACCCAGTTCAACGGTATAAATCATAGGCACGGTAGTGCGTCAGGGTTCTGGTAATTCGTTTAGTACAACAGACAGGTATTTATGTCTATGTTCTACAAACGAGTTAATCCCTTAACTGGGGCAGCACAACTTGATTTAAAAGCCAGCTTCGGAATGCAATTTCATTCCGACGCGTTATGCAAAGCATGGTTCAGGGTCGAACATAGAACACGTAGGTAAGGTAGTAAAGTAAGGTAAGGTAGTGGTAGTAAAGGTTTCGGAAACGACATGATTTACGAAGAATCGAATTCGCAACAACAACACCGCCGTCCGCGCCGCCGCCGCCGGCGCTCTTGTGAGTAATCACAGAGTTCTTATTGTTGTTATAATCACAACCTCACATAACAGTACTGTTCCATGCATTACATAACAGTCATGGGAGTCTTCACACAAGGGGACAAAGTTCTCAGACCTGAGCCGCGATCATCAACCGAATCGCAAGGCATATCGGGTTGTGCGATTCCGGTAAACGCAACTCAGATTTGAACAATGACGGATCTTCATATTACACTCATGTTTACTTTGTATATTCTACTGGCAACGGAAATATTTTCAATAGGTAATTCAATTGATAAACTTAATGGAACATCTACTTAGTAATCAATTAACCTCTTTATTCGGTATGTCTTATCTTCTCAAATGCAAAGGTCGGCCGTTGACCAACGCGTTTCGCGAATCGGTCAAAAACAGTTCGGGTTGTTTTAGTTCTTTCATTTTTGTCGTAGCCTTTAGACTAGGTATTGGTTTTGTTTTTGGTTAGGCAAATTCGTGCTTATGTTTTTACTAACTAGCTATAAAGTGTTTGTGAAGTGGTGTTGATGTACTTGGGTTTTGTAAAGGGTAAGTTCTCGCCGCGGATAGGGTCACTTGTTCCGCCCCTATGCACTTGCGGCGGGGGTCGCTGCTCAACCCATAGTTTTTGCACCTACTTGTTATTTAACTGTACACTTTCCCACGCTGCACAGTTTATCGGAATTAACCTGCTCAATGGCACTCAATGGAAACCAGTATCAGTTTTAAGTGATTGTACCTAAATCAATCACTTTTTGAACAGTTTTTGATGGGAAGTGATAAATATGTACCAACTTTTAATTATATATTTAAAGCGCCCTGTAAACGATCAAATTTGTTTGACAAATTGGTTTGTCAAATTTTACGTTTTCATCAAACATCAACGCAAACGGTCAAACAACACATCAAACAAATTTGTCAAACTAACTTGCAGATTCGGTTTTCTCCTTGTCGTGACGTGACGTGCTGAGTGCTTAAATATAATGAGTAATACAGATGACGCATTTTTGGCATTGACTCTAGCTTTGTGTATGAAAAGAAAAAAAAGAAGGCGATGGAGTAGAGAATGGTTGAAATTAAGAGAAAAATATACTCACGAAAATTTGCTACGGGAAATATTACGCATAGAACCAGAAGACTACACAAACTTCCTGCGCATGGATCATAAAACTTTTGAAGAATTACTAACATTACTCCGTCCTCGCATTGAAAAGATGGACACCGTTATGCGCAAATCTATACCAGCTTCTCAAAGATTATCAATTACTTTGAGGTACCTAGCCGGTGGCGCTGATTTCGAAGATTTAAAATTTCAAAGCTGCATTGCACCTCGTACATTAAGCGACATTATCATTGAAACGTGTGAAGCAATAAATGAAAAACTAAGGAACAATATTCAGGTAAGGTTTTAATTTGAAGAAAAAAACATATTAATTAAAATGAATAAAAACTTTCTAAGTATTTTGCTGCTGTATCAACTTCAGTTGGACTATTTTCGTTTGTTTGCGTATCTGGAATATGAATCACCACAGGCTGCTCCGTACCCGACAAATTTGTTTGTTCTATTGGAATTAATTGTGATGCTTGGGGAACAGGAGCCTGAGTGTGAGCGATAGGAGATTGAATGTGCGGAACGGGAGATGAAGTTTGTGGAACAGGAGACTGAGTGTGAGAGATAGGAGATTGAATGTATGGAACGGGAGATGGAGTTTGTGGAACAGGAGACTGAGTGTGAGAGATAGGAGATTGAATGTATGGAACGGGAGATGGAGTTGAGGTAATGGAATATTGACTGCTCGGATTAATTATAACTGAATGTCTACGAAGATTTCCTTCTTTCTCTTCAAAGAGTATTTCGTTAATGAACTTTTCTGCCAGTCGTCTTTGTTCAGCAGACATCCGTTCTAGTTTAAAGGCCCAGTTTCTTGCCATTGCTTGATATTCATTTTCTGGTCTTTTAAAATGATCCCTGGCTAATGTCATTAAGTCATGTTGCAAGTCCTCCTTTTTCTTCTTCTTTGGTTGTACTGGATTCGTAGATGCCGAAGAAGGTGTTGCAATTGATGATTGTGATGATGATGATTGCTAGAAATTAAAATAAAAGTGTGATAAATATTTTCTATTTTAGGTACCCAGAACACAGGAAAATTGGAAGATGTTGGCACGACAATTTGGAAATACATGGAACTTTGATCATTGCATTGGAGCTGTAGATGGGAAGCATGTCTTTTTAGAAAAACCTGAGCATTCCGGTTCCTACTATTATAAGTACAAAGGAACATACAGCATAGTACTTATGGGTATAGCTAATGCAAATTATGAATTCATCATGGTTGATGTCGGTACAAATGGCAGAGTGTCAGATGGAGGAGTAATTAAAAATACAAAATTTTGGCATTGCTTTGAGAATAATCAGTTGCAAATTCCAGAGCCAGATGAATTGCCGAATACTAATAAAAAAATGCCCTATGTGTTTGTGGGCGATGAAGCTTTCCCATTACTTCCAAATTTCATGAAACCTTACAACAAACAAGTGTTAAATGATAACAGAAGGATATTCAACTATCGATTATCTCGTGCTCGACGAATAATTGAAAATGTATTTGGCATTCTCACGACTCGTTTTAAGATTTTCCAAAAGCCTATTAAATTATCTCCTACAAAAGCAAAAATTGTAGTTATGGCGTGTTGTCATCTACACAATTTACTTATGGAACAAAAGAAGTACATTCGCCATGGAGAAGTAGACATGGAAGACTGTGTTACGGGGACTGTCATACATGGTACTTGGAGAAATGAGCCAATGTTGTTAGGCATTGAACGTACTCGAGCTGGAAATAGCGCTGCACTAGCAAAACAAGTAAGAGATGATTTTTGTGAATATTTTAACACAACGGGTGCTGTTCCATGGCAAAACAAATGTATAGAGTAATTTTATAAGTTGAACGTGTAAAAAATATCTCACAATAAACTGTATTACTAGTTTACCTGTGTTTCTATTATTGTGCTAATTCCTGATTCTTCCTCCATTTGATCTTGCAGAAATTCTAATTCTTTATAATACCATAATGTCGGTACATACAGATCATCGGTACCAGAACCAGAAAGCATAGTTTTTCACTTTGTTGTTTTCGCGCTTGAAACTTGTACGTAGTATATTAGTTTTCTTTTTCACTTCTTCCTCCGTAATGTTCCGGCGACAGATCTTCAGTAAATTTGTCATTTGTTTTACTGCTGCGCTTCTCTTGTTTTTGTCCATAAAATCTTTCGATTTTATTTTCCACAACATCGGCATGTCACGATAAAGAGATATGAAATGCAACGTAAATTCTTTATCCGAAACATTCTCCACGCTGTTGTCACTGGGCGTAGCGTCCTCCATGATGCCAAACCAACGACTGAGATCATGTTTGACAAACACCGCCGTTCACGTTCAAACTTGTTTGTCAAACACGACATCAATCCAGATTTTCATCAAACGCGACAAACACGTAGATTGTTTGACAAACGCTTCAAACAAAGCTGCAAACGATCAAATAATTTGACAAACACGTAAAATTTGTCAAACAATTTGATCGTTTACAGGGCGCTTTAGAAATAACGCAAGATTGTTGTTAAAATTATTAAAAGTAAGAACGAATGAGTCAATTCAGAAACATGTTTACTATTTCTAGCTTTAGAAGATATCAAAAGAAGCCGTTTACGACTGGCCGGCCACAGCGAGACCGGATTAAATATTTTTAAACCAATAAACTAGCTGCCTAGTTGTGTCGCAAATAGATTTCTAATCAAGAAGTAGGTACGTCTGCGACCTAGTCTGCAGGATTGCCCGGCGCGTTCACCGTCGCCGCAGGAAGAGGCAAGGTCGGGCGACCAAGCGTGAAGCTGCGTCAGTCACCAGCCACCTATTGAGAACGCCTTTCTGCGCTACTGACAAAATAAAATGACATGCGTAGTGATCCTCAGTTTATGTTGTAACTTAAGTATGTTCAGGTATCCGCACCGGAGCGGAGCTTAGGCCTCTCGTTTGAATGAGGCCTTTTGTTTGCAAATGAGGTAGCATATTTAGGCCTGTATGTATAATAAAAGTATATGTCAAAGTATGCATTCACAAATGTACACGAAACCAAACCAAGCACCACACAATTTCACTTTTCGGTTGCGCGCTAAGTATGTCTACGAAAAATACTTTCTTCGGGTTTCATTTTGTGCGTGTTTATTTTATCAAGTCAACGTACCTTGTGTTTTGTACGGCAGTACCTCGTTCCACGCTCATGCAGTAGTTCCGTGCGTACATTGCAGTGGGTACTCGTACTCGCTCTCATAGCGGAAGCGAGCCCAACCATAACAACACGGGCAGGCTCTGTTTCTGACACCTAACACTAATAAACCGGCTTCAAGCGAAAACTGTAATGAAATGAGAACACGTTTCCGAGTAACGGAAACATTTGTAACTGATATACTGGTACAAGATTAGCAAAGCTTGAGGAGTTCCATTTGTATTCGTTTGTAATTTGGCTGTAGATTAACGTTACGTCAACCTATACGTAATCTCATTCAAGCGTGATAATAAGCTAGTATTTATGTGCTTCCGAGTATGTACACACGGCTACACATCAAGCTATACATTTCCAGTATAAGCTGACCTCTCATTCTACGAAAAGCCTACACAATGCGAAGTCAGCTTATACTGGAAATATATAGCTTGATGTGTATCCGTGTGTACAAGATAACGTACACCTTAACGCATATAGCTAGGAGCCCAAACTTACTAAAACTAAATAACTAGACTACCTACGAAGACGACCTTTACTAAAAGAACTTAACCCTAAAAGGGTTTTCATTCGGCAAACCTTTGAGGGTATAGAAAGTATGTTGTTAATCTTTCCGAATTACTGTCCTATCTACATATCTCAGAAATGTCTCTGACCTGTGGTTTGGCTGCTGACAATGTATTATTGGATTGCTTTTAACTGTCAATAGATGGTTGATCAGAATCATCTTAAAATAACTGACGGATATTAGCGGTCATCGGTTGATGACCAGCGGCGGGCCATATGTTTGCATTGTTTATTTATATCTACAGGCGCATTCACGTATGTGTTGGTTATGCGATGCGCTGGCGCATGATGAACGCCAGAAACCGCCCACTAAATTTTCAACTCACTGGAAATTATTAACTTATTTTATCAATCCGTCTATGTGTCTTCCGACGGCGTATATCAATGTTTTTGAATGAAAATCTGCTGAAGCGTTTAAGAGTATTGAACGCTAAATTGGTTGACTCAACATTTATCTTGAAAATCTTTATGACGAGGTTCCTAACACTGGTTAAGTTCTTGCTAAACTCTAACAAAGGCTTTATATTATCAACCTTATCTTTGTTTAGATAAACTGTACACTCCTTATACTGCTATCTTTATTTTCCGATTAGTCACAGGTAATCGTTCTACTCACGTTGTCTATTTCATTCAGATAATGGTCCTAAATAGTTCAAAACAGAAGTAGCGGGCTGTGTGGTCTTTATTTACATAACAAACATAGGTAATTTATGTAACTAGGTCTAGCTACCTAACAATTGACACCTTAAACCTGTTAAGTTATATTAATGCTCAGCCAAATAAAGCAATCAAGCTCGTCGATAAGTGCTGTGCTGTAAAGTATACAATGCAGGCGTGTTTTGACTCGTGCGTGGTACACACGTGGTGACTGGTGAGACTTTGTGTATGTGACTGTGTATGGCAATCCCACCGCCCACTGACTGTGATGATGTGCTGTGATTCATAGCCGGCTTCAAGTGGAATAACAGGTTTATGGGCGATTTCAGCGCTCTATATTTCTCCATTACACTGAAATTCTTGGGCACATCAATGAAAATTACGATGTAATCATAGGGTTTTGCCAAAACTCGTTGTAAGACGAGACTGGTTTTTATTTGTTTTTCATTATGTTATAGCTGGTGTTTTCTTGGTTAATTTACGCTACTTCATGGACTATCCTAAATAAGTAGATAATAACTACAGTCATAGTCTTACCTAACCCCACATTAGGATACCTGTATTGTATTATCGTGGTATTATTATACGGGGTTAAAGGCTAAGTCGACCTAGATCCTTAATGGGGTTGTAGTTTCCATCATTACTGACTGATTTGACTATGAAACACCATACCCCAAACTTAATAGTTATCAAGATATTTAAATTGGTTTTTTATTAAATTTGCCGATATCTTGTTTATTGCACCACTTTTTTTGTAATTTTTGCATCTAGTTTTATGTTTTTTGCTATTTTTGTGTAGTAGATAAGTTGATTTATTATTTTTAACATCAAAATTTCAGGTTAATAAACAAACTGGGTCGTAGTAAATTCTTAGTTGAAAAAAAAATAAATTTGTACAAAGTATTTTTTTTGAGGAATAATTAATAAAAACTATGGTAATTACGTTGTAGATGAAAGGCTCATAGGTAGGTAAAGTTATTCACTTTCATCTAAGTTTTTTCTAGGAATTCTGCTAATACCCTAGACTGTTATTACCTTGTTGGATAGCCGAAGAAACGTAGATATTTTTAAAGACAAAAATCGCAAAATACATAAAACTAGAAGCACAAATTCCAAAAAATTGGTACAATAGACACGAAATCGGCAAATTTCATTAAAAATGTAAGATTCCAATATCTTGAAAATGGTTAAGTTTGGGGTATGGTCTTTCATAGTCAAATCAGTCAGTAATGATGGAAACTACAACCCCCTAGGTCGACTTAGCCTTTAACCCCGTATACTTACAACGATACGCACGTTACACCCAGATCTGAAACAAATACAGATGCATCATCATGCAAATATTTTTCCCTCAGCGGAAATCTAATCCGCTACCTCTTGTGTCTCAGTTGACTTTTCGCCAACTTTGTCAGAGAGGACGTCAGATTGCAGCTTAAATCGTCTCATCATCATCATCATCATATCAGCCATAAAGAGTCCACTGCGGAACATTGAAGTCTCCCATTAATTTTGAGAGCGACCGATATCTTCTGCGGCATGCAGCTATGTACACACGGCGACACATCAAGCTATAGTTTTCCAGTATAAGCTGACCTCTAATTCTACAAAAAGCCTACACAATGCGAGGTGAGCTTATACTGGAAACGTATAGCTTGATGTGTAGCCGTGTGTACACATACCCGTTGAAGTATGTATCCCTAAACCCTTTCTCACATAAAACATTTGATATCTTATGATGACCGTCTTCCACGTTCCAGGCTAACTTGATGCGGTGACGCGATGGATGCGGCTGACAAGCGGATGCTGGAGCGAGAGGCGCTCCGCAACATGATCCAGCAATGGAACGCAAACCGGCTGGATCTGTTTGCGCTTAGCGAACCCAACGAGGTAATATCACAATTACCATCATTGTTGGATTGTGTTGTACAATCCAGGCATAAGCCTCCTTCGTCAACATACCGGCTTATGCATCCAAAATATGTCGTGTACGAGATGAGATATGTAGGACGAATAACGTGAATTAGTATAGGTATGCCTCATTGGAGGATGGACGGGGCGTCGTAGACGAGTCATAGGAGATCTGCTTCTAACTGCTAGGTAGTAAAGTAACCTAGTCTCGAAAGGGAACTGTTTGATTTGTTTCTATTCTATCTAACAAAGGTACAACACAAACAACAACACACATTAAGATAATGTAGTTTCCTGTGTCAATTTTATTGACTTTGTCATCTATCAATTGCTGTGTACTGTGTGTACCACAGCAATTGAATGGTGAAAAACTGTCGCAATTTTAAAATTAGTAGGATTTACGAGTACATGACAAGCCAACATAAACACATTGGCGTATTCAAGGGCGGATCCAGGGGGAGGGTCATGGGGGGGTCATGACCCCCCCCGTGGGCTGGGCCCAGGACCTAGGTGGACCACTAATTAAAATTGTTAAACATAATGTTTTTATATATTTTTTGTCACAATATAGATTTTAAGTAAGTACATTCAATATTTAATTAATTCAATATAAAATTTTGATTAGAAATACTGATTTTGTTATTTAAATATAGGTATTTTTAAGTAAACTACTGAAAACAAAATAGGGCCCACCCAATAAAATATGATTTAATTTAAAACAAAAAAAAAATACGTACAATTTATTTCAAGTTTAATTTTAGAAATAGCACATTTTTTTTAAAACATGTTCTTAGGGTTGCTTCAATGCCTCATGTTTAGTAACGCGTAGGTCCTCCCCTATTGCGCACACACACTCTGAGTCGGTTCGGAACACTATAAGGTGGATGACGTTTTCATCTGGAATTTGCTCCCAACACACTTTTAAAGCAGTTATCAACTCCTGTCGGCTATGAATTTCAGTGTGGTTGTCTTTAAGGCTTCTTTTCAACTGGTCCCAGATATGCTCGATCGGATTCAGGTCCGGACTCATGGCAGGCCAGGGTAGAACTGCGATACCAGCTTCGGAGATTGCACTTTGGGTCACTCTGGCAGTATGAGGACGAGCGTTGTCTTGCATCAGAATAAAATTAGTGCCTACTCGCTGTGAATATGGGATCACATGAGGTCGGATGACATGCTGAACATAGCTGGCGGCCGTTACATTGCCCTCATCTAAAATCACTAGCTCGGTTTTGCCCATTATGCTAATCCCACCCCATACCATAATACTGGGTCCACCAAAGCGGTCAGTTTCACGAATACATGGTTCTGTAAAACGTTCTCCAGGTCGTCGCCAAACTCGTACGCGTCTGTCATCATTAAAAAACTTTACTTTAGATTCATCTGTAAAAAGCACTGTCCTCCAATTATTCATGGTCCATTCGAGGTGATCACGTGCAAACCTTAATCGCTCTGCACGGTGGGCTCTGGTCAATATGAGCCGAACAACTGGCATTCTGGAGCGTTGTTGGTCTTCATGAAGTCTGTTGCGAACAGTTTGGTTACTCACTCGCGTTCCAGTGGCGTCACATAAGCGGTTTCTCAGTATGCGCACAGTTACAGTTCGCTGGCGACGTGCAGAGTCGGATGTATCGGTCTTCTTGGGAGGTTGTCGCTCGGGTTCTACCTGAACCGCGCCTACTACTCACACTACCTGTCTCTTGAAAACGTTCCCACACATTTCGAATAGCTCGTCTTGACACACCTAAGCTTGAAGCTACCGATCTTTGCGAATTTCCCTGCTGAAGCAAAACAATGGCTCTAGTCGCGGATTCCGTGTCCATGTGATGTCGAGAACCAGGCATTGTTTATGCAAACAGTAATGTAATCGATAATTAAAGGTAAGGTTACGATAACTTCTTCGTTAAGACACAACAAACCCCACTGAGCAACAATGTAATGGCACTCACAGATTCTGCGTTATATCGTAAGATTTAGTTTCTTGTCTACGCACTTAAGAACTACCCTAAACTTGGCGTTTAAGTGTTAATTTATGATCAATAAATATGCCTACTTAACATTTCCATACATCAGTATGCCAACAACTGGCAAAAAAAAAAGTGTCGGGCAAAATATCGAAATATTTCAAGTGGGCCCTATTTTGTTTTGAGTAGTTTAGGTACAGTATGTAAGTACATTAATAAAATACCTACTTTTTACATGTATCTATGCTTATAAAAATTAAACATTTAAAAATTTAATAAAAAAATTATAACTTGTGACTTGACTACGACTATGTGCCCCCCCCCCCCCCCCCCCCCCCCCGGACACCAAAGCTGGTCTCGGGCGTACTCCATCTAACACTGATTTTTTACCCTGTTTTACTGTATTTGCTCCTATAATTGTCCATGTAGTGGTATTGTACCGCCGCCGCCTGAAACAATAAAAAAAATCTTTCTTTTAGGTATGTAAATAGCTAGCTTCCGCCCGCAGCTTCACATACGTGGTTTGTCAATAAAAAGTAGCATATGAATACAAAATTTCATCGCAATTGGTTCAGCCGTTACGACGTGATTGAGTAACAAACAAACAATAAAAAATGTAAAGAGATTTCTACAAGGGAACACATCGACAATACCCCGGGTGTTGCCGGTATCAATAGGCGACGGTGACCGCTTACCATCACGTGGACCGTAAGCTTGTTTCCCTACAAATAACATTAAAAAACATTCATTTATAAAGTGTGATTTTATGATAGAATGCCCTGTCTTTCCAGAATCTGGAGTTTCACGGCGTGATGCGATTTTATTTCCAAGACTCCGGCCAGAAAATAGCGACGAAATGTATACGAGTGGCTTCCGACGCTACCGTCAGTGATGTTATAGGTAAGGTTCACCATCTTAGCGGAGGTGGACATAATTATAAAACTGGAGCAAAACGTGCGCGTTCTGCGTCGCGTCCGCTTCTGAAATAGCAATGCTTTTCAAAAAGCATTATTGCTGAGCAGATCTTGTGCCAGCAGTAACTGCACAATAAGCGCGATAGCGATAGCTGGTAGAAAAATCATCCACAAGACTTAGTCACTGCTAGTTATCAAGTAATAATATACTAGTTATTCGAAAGAAATAAAAGCGCAGCGTAGGATAGGCGGACAGACGGATGGATTTCCACTAGATGGAAGATCGGTCGCTCTGGACATCCATGCTGTTCAACAGCGACGTCCTGTGGCTGATATTACGATGATGATAGCTATTAAGATCTTTCTAACACTTATGGGACTGTTTTCTGAATAAAAAAATAAATTAAATAAAAACCCGGCTGTTTAGTAGACACCAACGACCCAAAAACCAGCGCTCCAGCATGGTAACATGCAGCAGCATATGCTGCTGCATGGTAACATGCAGCAGCATATGCTGAGCTGCAGGCCTTTTCGCCGTCACACTCTTGTATAATTATAATTTAATAAAGCACGTGCCTTTGATAATGTTTAATTTTATGTTTTATGTAAATATGTTTAGTTTTTATTGTATGAGATCATATTCATAAGATTCTTTTGTGAGGCGAATAAATATATTTTCTTTCATTATTTCTTTCTAAAGAAGTGAACATTTAGACCATTTGTCTGGTGACTTTAACTGATACTGCTTAGTAGCCTTGACCAAAACTAAAATAACCTTGTCAATGTCAACTATTTTCTCTTGAAGTCGATCGACTAACGCTGGAATTTGGTATACGAAATTTCTTCATAATAATTAATATTTGAATATTGTATGACACATTTGAAATTTATTTGAAGACCTAGTTGATATCATGACTAAACTAGAGCAAGTAGGTAGAGTTTGTGTTTTATTGATATTAATTAGTGTCTAGCTAGATGTGTACTATCTTTTTTGCTTTATTCATATATATGGAGTGTGCTAGTGACATATTTTATTATATTATTATTCTTCTTTCGTGTCGATATCTCAAGACTATAGCCATTTTGTGCCTACTATTTAAAGTGTTATATTTATATATTTACACTGCATAAATATGATTTAGTTAGTTTTTTAATGCTACCATGTTTTTATTCGGAGTATTTTTATCAATTACTCAAAGATTTACGTTATCCAGTTAAGAACATACTAGTTAAAATTATTATACTCTACTAGTTATGTACTGATGATAAATGAAAATATAATAGTAAGCTTACATTCAGATAATATAAATAAAAATAAAAAATACATTTATTTCAAGCAATTATGTAACTCATATAGGAAAGCGCACAACACAATAACTAAACTAATGTTTATACAGGGTTATTGAGAGCATGCATAATGTGATATTAAAATGTAATCAAGAAATATTCTTAGGTAAATACTTAATAATATGTACCTAATTTCAGAAATTTAATCTAACTTTACCTAATAAGGTACGTATGACGTACAGGTATACCTAGGTAGACCCGTTAAGTTTATATAAGTACAAGATTAATATTAGAATATTAGCTATTATATAATACATAATATTATATAGTCTACCTATTGACGACCTCCGTGGCGCAGTGGGCGAATAACCAGCTGAGACGCAGGAGGTAGTGGGTTCGATTCCCGCCGCGGAACAAATGTTTGCATAATCTACAGATATTTGTTCCGGGTCTGGTTGTTATATTATGTCTATTGTTATCTGGTTACCATACTACAAGCTCTGCTTAGTTTGGGGCTAGATAGCGCTGTGTGAAATGTCCAGAAATATTATATTATTATTATTATATAAGTTTAAATTTTAGTGCGCATTTTAAAATGCAATTATAGATTTTGGCACGCCCTAACAGAGTACATGACATTTAGATTACTACACAATACTTAATCTTAAGATGGTTGTATGTAACTGATTTCGTGTCGCAAATAAACATTATAGGAAAGTTTTTAGGTACCAAAGCTTTTAGGTTGACCTTTGTCAAAAAACGTGTTGAACTATTTCTTAACTGTGTCCTTAGTCAAGTAAGTGCAATATCACTTGACCTAGCGTCACATCTGCAATGACGACCTCCCAATTTACTAATTGACTTCGTCAGTCTGCCGCATAAGTGTTCGGAATTGTGACCCTAATCAGCTCCGTTGTGCTGTTGCTCTTTCTTAGAAGATAATCGATTTGACGGATTCACGTAGTACCTAGTCAGGTCATAAGTATTGTCACACAGTAAAAACTTTTCTTTTAGAATGCTGGCCACAAAAAAGTTTATAGAATTCGAATTTCGAATTGTTCATGAAAATAAAAATGTATACTTTTTAGAATTTTACTAATTTTTAAATATGGAGTGGACGCTTAAAGAAGACCGTGTTGCAGTTATTGCGTTGCATCGTTGCGGTTACGCGCCAATTCAAATTTTTGACATACTGAAAAATTTTAATATAACCAAAAGATTCGTTTATCGCACCATCAAACGATACAATGAAGACTCTAGTGTAGATGGCAGGTCAAGAAGTGGTCGCCCTCGGTCTGTTAGGACTCCAGCAGTGATAAAAGCTGTGAAGGCGCGAATTCAAAGAAATCCCAAACGTAAGCAGAAACTGTTGGCCCTTCAGATGGGGTTAAGCAGAACCACGGTAAAAAGGGTGTTAAATGAAGACTTAGGGCTTCGGGCATATCGAAGAAAAACAGGACATCGTTTGAATGCTCGTCTAATTGACCTGAGACTGAAGAGATGCCGCGCTTTGTTGAAGCGGTACGCGGGAAAAAAATATCGAGAAATTCTTTTTTCGGATGAAAAAAAATTTACCGTAGAAGAGAGCTACAACAAACAAAACGATAAGGTGTACGCACACAGTAGTGAAGAAGCGAGCAACCGTATTCCGCGTGTCCATAGAGGTCATTTTCCATCCTCGCTCATGGTATGGTTGGGAGTTTCTTATTGGGGCTTAACAGAGGTACATTTTTGTGAGAAAGGTGTAAAAACGAATGCAGTTGTGTATCAAAATACAGTCCTGACGAACCTTGTGGAACCTGTTTCTCATACCATGTTCAATAACAGGCACTGGGTATTCCAACAAGATTCGGCGCCAGCTCATAGAGCGAAGAGCACACAAGACTGGCTGGCGGCGCGTGAAATCGACTAAATCCGGCACGAAGACTGGCCCTCCTCCAGTCCAGATTTGAATCCGTTAGATTACAAGATATGGCAACACTTGGAGGAAAAGGCGTGCTCAAAGCCTCATCCCAATTTGGAGTCACTCAAGACATCCTTGATTAAGGCAGCCGCCGATATTGACATGGACCTCGTTCGTGCTGCGATAGACGACTGGCCGCGCAGATTGAAGGCCTGTATTCAAAATCACGGAGGTCATTTTGAATAAACTTTAGTGTCATAAGAATCTATGTTTTGTTAAGTTCATTTTGATAAATAAATGGTTACATAATGAATAAACTTGTTTCAATTATTTTATATTAAACATGTGACAGAATTTATGACCTGACTAGGTATATGGCTCCTGGTACAAAAAGTATCCTATGTTGAAGGTATTTGTGACTTTTACAAACATCCAAACATTAACCCTAAATAAAAAAAAAATCAAAATACACACAAACATACATACTACGCCAATTTGCCCAAGTTGATTTAGAGATCTCGCTTCGCTCGATTAAATATATGTTCGGTCACACAACTGTAACTATTCGTCATTGTTGTTTACAGAGACGCTGATAGAAAAGTTCCGTCCAGATATGCGCATGCTGTCCCTCGGGTCGTACTCCCTGTGGGAGACGCACGGGCCGGACGACGAGCGCAAGCTAGAGCCCGATGAGAAGCCTCTGCTGGTGCAGCTGAACTGGCATGCTGAGGACCGCGAGGGACGGTTCCTGTTGAAGTGCCTTACTGGGAATGAGGTATGGAGATATGCTATTGCCCTGTTGCTCAAAAAGATGGTTTCACTCCCTTGGTGTTATTTAATACGGGAGAGTTAAACCAAAGGTTTAGGTTTAGACGCGGGCGGTAGCTTGTTTTGTTATAAATAACAAGCTTCCGCCCTCGGCTTTACACGTTTTGTTTGTCAATAGAAACGTAACCCTTCTGTGCAGTCGAGTAAAAAGTTGTGTCTCAATCCCGCCCATTATCTGCTATTTTTCTATATCCCATGTTTTATTGAAATCGGGCCAGTTGTTAAACCGTAACAAACAGACAGAGTTACTTTCGAATTTATTATATTAGTATGGATTACGTAGACCCATAAATAATTTGAAACATGATCAATTCGATCTGTGTTAATTGAATTTGCATACTAAATTACTGCAAAATTTAGCATTGTTCAACTTTCATAGTGACGCAAAAGTATTCGATCTGTTGTCTTACAAGAAAATTATGTTCAATGTGGAAACCATTTAAGAAGTGAAAACTTATTTAGGCGCGTTGGGCATTTATTGAGATTGGAAAAAACCATTGAACTCGCGATACTGTTACCGTTACCTCTGTATACAAGTATTTCGTAATTGTTCAAGTTTTCACTTCTGTCGGCACTCCCAGACAGAGTGCCATTTTTTTTTAAATTTCCATATTCCACTTCAATACTTTGAAGTGCAAACTCCACGCAACCACCAGTAACATATTATTAAGCTTAGCTATTATTTTGATCATTGCTATAAATATTTCCTTTGGGCATGAAATCAATACACTGATTGATATAATGGTTTACATAAAAAACAATACACATGAGGGGGAGTTTACAGCCTATTGTTGCCTACTTAGCATTCAGAGAAATCCCTCAAAGGCTTCGAACCTACTTATACTGCGTACATCTATTCAAGGTGACTCTGAACAATTCTACATTACGTTAGAGCATGTGCTTTATGATTCTAAAATGTGAGATTTTCAACTATAATAACTGAGTTGTCTATAATATAAAAATGAATCGCAAAATGTGTTGGTAAGCGCATAATTTAACAACGCCTGGACCAATTTGGCCAATTCTTTTTTTGTTGTATTTCTTATTGTCAGGAGAAGATTCTTATGAAAGAAAAAATTAAGAAAATTGCGCGCAAAATTAGAAAATTTAAGAATACTTAACCACCATATAAAATTAATTATAATCTTAACCTTAGCGCTTTTATAATGTAACCTTATGACGTTTGACATAGAATTGACAGAATGCGTGCTGCAAATATCGTCAAAGAGGATGTAAAAAAAATGAATATCGTTTGAAACAGATGCTTCGGTAGGAGTTATCCCGAGATATATTGTCTATATATATAAAAATTAATTGATTGCTGTTCGTTAGTCTTGCTAAAACTCGAGAACGGGTGGAGCGATTTGGCTAATTTTGGTATTGAATTATTTGTGGAAGTCATTCATTTTCTCATACATAATGATGGCCGGGGACAACAATTGACAATTCTACCAGGGTGACTTATATTGACAGCCCGCGTTATACCTACCTATGCATGTCAAGCCGATACGAAGTTCGGCGGGACCACTAGTAAATAATAAAAGTTGACAATCTGTCATTTTGATTTAATATTTGTTATGAATATGGAAACACGGGAAAATTAAAAAGACTCTTTATAACACACACGACCTCCGTGGTGCAGTGGGCGAATAGCCGGCTGAAACGCAGGAGGTAGGGTTTGATTTCTGCTGCGGAACAAATGTTTGCATGATCTACACATATTTGTTGCGGGTCTGGTTGTTTCTCTATTTATTATAAGTATGTATTTAAAAAATAATAAGTATATAAGTATTCTATCAGTTATCTGGTTCCCATAGTACAAGCTCTGCTTAGTTTGGGGCTAGATAGCGAATGTCCAGAAAAATTTATTATATTTATTTATTTATTTATAATTGGATCAGGATCAAACATGACAAACTACCTTAAAAAACTGACTGTAAAATTGAGTATGACATCAAATGGGGCTATATTTGACTAATTTCAAAATCAAAGGCGACAATCTGTCTTGCTCGACCAATTATAAGCGTTTATTCCATCATGACCTACAGCAAATTTCATTTGGACGTTTCAAAGTGAAATTTGGACTAGTTTTTTTCTATTTATCAACATTCTGAGAAATGATAGATTGCCAACTTTGATTTTATACGACTCAACTTACTTCAAAGAAATACCTACTTTTATAATTGTTTTCTATTTCATCTAAATTTGAAAGAATGGAAAGATATCGATTAAATAACAAAAAAAGGTTGATGAAAGACTAGGCGAGTCATTATACAGGTTGATTTTGTCTGATTCTGAACGACTCTGTCCGAAATTCAAAACAATAATGTGTTTATTTCAATCCAATAGAATTGTTAAAAATCCTCCGTTCCATATAAAAAGCAAAATTGTGAGAAGCCGTTCCTCAAAATATACCGACTGTTTATCTAAACCCCTTTGAAGATTAATATGTTTTTTTTGTAATTGTTTTTGTTTAATTACTTTTTTATAGATACCCTCATCAGCGAGTGATAAGGGAGATCAGAATTTCAAGAGGAAATTATCGAAACGCGAGAAGAAAGAACTGAAGAAAAAGGAAAAGGCTTCTCGAATGAAATCCGACGCGACAGACGAGAACCGACCTACGGAAAAACTTTATACTGGTCAGTATCACGAACCAATTCTATTATAGCCTTAAAAATGGCCTACCTAAGTTAATATTTGTGTTACTTACAAGTTAATTTTGACAATATTGTTGCATGGTCTGCCATTCGTTGCACTAATTTCCAGCAAACATTGATTGATTGATGTACTCTTTAATAAATACAAAATAAAAATAGAATAACAAAGTTAATATCGTTACAATGGGCGGTCTTATCGCTAAAAGCGATCTCTTACAGACAACCTTTGCTGAACATTGCTTAGAATAGAACTCGCAAACACTATCGAACACAAAATTGCATTCAAATCGGTCCATCCATTAAGAATTAAATTGTAAACTGTAAACAGCTTAGCTATTTAGATAGGAAACTAAATAGCTACCTAATAAATCTCGGTCTGCTTTCCTCTTGCTATCTACTTATACCTGTGACAACCTTGTAACCATGTTGAAGCAATAAATGTATTCAGTATCTGTTTGTAAGCTACGTTGCCACGGACTGACACACTATCAGACAAACTTATAACATATATCCATCTTTCTTCACTGCCGCGGACCCTTTAAAGGTTTTAACCGCACGTAGCCGCTTTAGATCCAATCCTTTTAAATACTATTCGAGTATGTGAATACGTGAAAATACACATATTTTGGATTGCATTTTAGCCTTTAGTGTGCGTTATGACCTAAAACTGTGTAACCACTGTCTGCGTAAGATAGCGCGCATGGTAGAGCGCACTAGGCAGAGTTCAAAATATGACGAATATTTTCAATAAATAAATAAATATTGCTAGACATTTCACACAGCGCTATCTAGCCCCAAACTAAGCAGAGCTTGTACTATGGGAACCAGATAACTGATAGAATACATATATAATTTTTTTTTTATAAATACATACTTATAATATATAGAGAAACAACCAGGCCCGGAACAAATGTCTGAAGATCATGCAAACATTTGTTCCGCGGCGGGAATCCAACCCGCTACCACCTGCGTCTCAGCCGGCTATTCGCCCACTGCACTACGGAGGTCGTCAATAAATTGTATGGAATGTGTACCGACCAACCAACTTTATTTTTACAGAAATCAACATCTTGACAACATAAAAATACGGCTTAAAATACCGTAAAAGTAGACAAGAGTAGCGATGATACTGATCCATAACAACGTAGATGACAGTTTTAGTAAGGATCCTTACATCCGCATTCCAAAGGTTAAAGTCTTCCGTCTTCTGCATTTTGAAAGTAAATAGAATAAACACAGTCGATACGTCGGGATAACAAATAAATAAGGTGCATACGCGATAAATACCCGTTTAAATCAGTAATTATGTACAGTAATCGTGTAAGTTACACACACAGACAACTTATATTAGCTCCACCTTACACTAACTATTTTATTCTTTCAAGTTTATTTTATTATTTACGTATGTGTATCCGTGTATATCTATGTATCTGTTTACTCATTTATTTTTCTGCGTTCGTGAGGCTACCCATGGGTCCCATCTGAAAACCAGCGCCGATTACCTTCCTCGAATGGTTGGCAGCAATACGCTGAGACGGGGCCTGTTTGGCCCACACAGCACGGAAGACCATATTATCTGTACCTACCTGTATAAGTACTAAATTTTTATCTTGTGATTTTTCTGTTAATTCTGTACCTAAATAATTTTTCTTTTTATTATTATAATCTTTAGGTGAGTAGGTATGTTTTTTGTATTTGTTCTGTTCTGAATGGTCTGTCCTGTGTGTCAAATAAATGTATTTTCTTTCTTTCTTTCTATAAGTTTGAAAAATAATAAATATAATAAAATCAAAAAATCTGTTTGGGGCAGTCAATTAATGTAAATTTTTGTTGTGTGTGTTTAAAATTCATGATCATGAATATTGCTAGGCGTTCGTTTCTATAGCAACGCTATCAAACTATTATTATTCAGTTCACTCTCCTAGAATATTGTGATAGGACGCTATTCTTGTAAACTAAAGGGTAGTTCTAATAATGTTGCTTCTACGCGTAAAGAAACGGACTAAAGTGAACTTAATAAGTCTTGATTTGATTTTTTATCATAAAACAATAGTGTAAAATAATTTGCGTGATTCAAATTCTCCAGCCCCGAATACTTTGCGTGGTGTGACGTGACGAAATAATATAAATGTCTTTCCAACTTCCTCGATGAACGGTTTGACTTAAAACATTTTAAAATAATGGAGAATAAATCATGATGCAGCATTTTTTTATTCCTAGTGTACAATTCTTATTATACCCTAGTAATATTATTACAATCTAGCCATGTATAGGCTAATGAGTAACATCATTTTGCCCTAGTTTTTTGAGTATAACTTAAACTAAGAATGTGCCCGATAGCACTTTTCTTACTGTCTCTAGTTAAGGGGAGTGCACTTTGACCATGTGTTCTTTATAGGTATGAATGAATGTATGAAATACTCTTTATTGCACAATAAATAAAAATACAGTAGTAATGGATATAAACAATAAATAAAGGTACAATGGGCGGTCTTATCGCTAAAAGCGATCTCTTCCAGACAACCTTTGGATGGACAGGATATACAAAATCAAAAGACGGCGGTGTAAGAGTACCTACATACATAAACAGAACCCACAAAATAAAATATACCTATTGGTTATACTAATAAACATAAATACATACAAATAATACATAAAAAACTACACTACTTAAAGAGGATAAATAACATAAACACTAACTAGCAGTTAGGATAGCAGTTAGGTAGCACTAACACTTTCACTACTTTACACTATTATTAATTTACATGACATTGTCATACATCTATATTTTGTATATATAGGATTACTTGCAGTTCGTTTTGGTGATTAAGCAGCCCATTGCAGTTCCGAGCAATTATTTTAAGTTTGTTAATGTATTTTTAGGTTTAGCTATAGCTATTTTAGTGCTATTTTCAATCTTCTTCAAGCGCTCATCAAATGATGTCATTAGCTTTAGAATTTCGTCCAACTTGGTATCATTTATGATGGGCTGATTAGTATGTCGTACAGTTGTTATGTTTCTGGCAGCTGCTTGAGCGTAGGAAATATTGGTATTTGCTGTTGGAATAACCTTTGAACTATTGTGCAGCTGAGTTGATGGTGGTTTATCACCGGTAACTTGTTGATGCCGTGTAACTAGTGGTTTTTTATGGTCTTATTTCTCAGCTTTTGCATCTCTCTAGCTATTATGCAGCCTCTATAATTTGCTGGGTGTGCTTCTCCGCAATGCACACATCTGGGTTACTCTTCAGCTGGTTTCTTGCAGTCTTTTGTTAGGTGTTTACCTGTGCATTTAACACATCTAGGCTCAGTACTTGTGCGTATGTCCATAGACCTGGCATCTCTTACATTGAGGGATCAGTTTAATTGATCTATGGGGTTGTATATCAACTATGCACCCCAATATACTCTTTATTACGTAGAATTTGCTGATGTTTTCGTTGTTATTGAAGGAAACATGAACATGTTGAGTGGCTCCTTGCTTTTCCACTTTAACTTATTGACCGCATCTTCAATCATGTAGCCCTTCTTTTTTAGGTCTTCAATGATTCTCTCGGGCTTGCAGATAAAAGGTATTTTTTTACCATTACTCTGACAGGCTTTTCTTGTTTGTTTTCGTAAGAATGCCAGAAACAGTTACTGTCAGTCAATGATTTGGTTATAGCTTTGTACGCTTCATCTGTACCAGCATTTATTTTGACGCTGTCTCCGTTCAACATCTTTATAGTAAAAGTGCCAGCGTCTAGTTTTATTGACAAGAAGTCATAAAATTTTTGACAATTGTTCACTCCATCCACTGCAATGGGAGGTGGTGCGTGAACTTTCTTTGTTTTTCCTACAGTATTTTTGTTGTTATATTGTGGTGAGAGTGACGGTGAGGTGTTTAGTTTCCTTTTCTTCCTTGATTTTGTTCTGATCCACTCTGTTTCTTTGGCGGGGAACAGAAGTTTCCATTTGTGGCGGTGGTGAGATCGTAGAGTTGGTTTGCACCATGCATTTCAGCTACGGTTGCAGAATTTTAATCTGGCTCTTTAAGTCTTCTGCAAGACACATCTTTCTCTCTTTTTTTCCTCCAGATAGAGGTTTTGTTGCTCTTTAAATCGGTCGTATAGCATATGCTCCGTTTCTGTTTGAAGCAACACACTGCTATCTTTTGATGGAATGTGATCCATAGTTAAGGCAATAGCGTCGCCTTAACAATAATATTTGTCGTCTGCAAACGAGCCTTAGTACGCAATAATGAATTGGGTCATCGCGGTCAGGCCGTCCGTCGGTTGCGTGGGCGTTTTTATGATGATTTAGCTCTTTACGCTGTCGGTACGCGCGCTTGCGGGGAGCACAACTGTTCTCAGCGAAAAATGAATATACACTGATGATGCAGCATGTTTGCAGCAAATACTTCTGGTAATACAAACCTATGCTGCTAAAGTGGAGTGATTCAAGGCAAACAATATGTTGGACATTTCATACAAGCAAAGCTTGTACTATGGGAACCAGACAACTGATAGAAAACTTATATCTTCTTCTTTTTCCTGCCCTTTTTCCACATAACGTGGGGTCGGGACATTTTTTCTTCCATACTTCTCTATCAGCCGTCATCTCCGATTTCACTTGTTTCTTACCCATATCATTCTTCCAAGTCCATCCATCTATTCTTCGGCCTTCCTCTACTTCTATATCCATCCAAATTCATTATCTATATTACTCCTCAACTTTTCTATCACTGATAGAATACTTATATATTATTTTTTTTGTAAATATCTACGTATTAATATATAGAAAATACCCAAATAACAAATATCTGTAGACCATGCAAACATTTGTCCCGCAGCGGGAATAGAACCCGCAACCTCCTGCGTCCCAGAGGTTGTATATATTAAAAGGTTGTTGTTTGGTATTCAGAGCTGCCGGAATCGTCGTTCATGCGCAGCATCAGTAACCCCGAGGCGGTGATGCGGCGCCGCCGGCAGCAGAAGCTCGGTCGGAAGCTGCAGCAGTTCAAGTCGAAGGACGGCGGCCCTGATACAGGTTAACTCATTTTATAATCGAACCTTTCTTAGCCGTTTTTGTGTTAAAACCTGCAATTGAGAAGATCAATCGTAGTGACCGCTGAAATATTTGAGTAATAATCGACTGTCACAAGAAAAGAGTTCGACCCGGGCTCAGACAGCGTGCCGGCGACGTCGCGCGAATTCGGAGCGAACTAGGAGCGATTTTTGTGACAGACATTTTCTGTCAGCCTGCGAGTGACTTCGCAGGCTGCACTGCGTTCCGACGGGCGATAAGCGACTGTCGCACAGACTAGCAATTCAATTCACTATCAGTACTCTATCAGTGCAACACATATTTTGTTGTGGTTAGGATAGATTTACTAGTAGAAGACCTCTTATTAAATTCATTAAAATGTCAATCACGTGCAACCCGCGAGCTATCTCACGACTCGGCGACTAGATGCAAGTCGCGCGATCATTGATCGCCAATCGCGAGTTGGTTACATTACACCAATTAATGCTCATAGGTTGGAAATTATTGGCACATGAGACTTTACACCTGTATGCCTCAAGTTTATGGATGCAGGACAGTGCATCGTAGGACCCTACGAGGCAATACTTTGTTATAGGCGATGGTTACCACTTAACATTACATACTTCCGAAAACATCGTCTGCCCGTTCGGCTAAGCATAGCATAGTTAAACGGTCCGGAGAGCTGGCAACGTCGCCCGCGTACGCGTGTGCGTGTACGTGCTGCTCTAGCACAGAGTGGCAACAGCGCACGCATAGGTGGTTCACCGCGACGCTGCTCTTAACAACTATTTTCTTATCTGTGACGCAGTCCAAGCTTCAGCGTTTGATTGATTTCAGGGCAAAAAATCTTAATTTTCCCAAAAATAAACTTCAATAAACAAAAATAATCCTGTGTCCTTTCACATGATACACAGTACTTCTTTGTTAAGTGTCATCAAGACCAGCCGCTTAGTCACGAAATTATAACAAACAGACAGAGTAACCTTCGAATTTATAATATTAGTATGGATGGACAGTGTATAGTTTAAATATTCAAGTAATTTTTTTTCTACAGGTGGCACACTGCGGATATACGGCGGCATACTCCGGCCCGATGTCTCCTACATCACGCTGCTGCTGTCCATAAACGATAACGCAGCGAGTGTTCTCAGAGAAACCCTCGATAAATACGGCATGGGCCACCACGATCCATTGCAGTACTGTATTGTTCAGGTATTTTGTTTTACTTAAACATTACATAATATTGCGTATCCCGGAGAATACCTAATATCAATGTAGGTAATCAACAACTACAACTGGTTAAGGAGTACGTTTATCTTGGACATTGTTCATCATTTGGCCCGGGATCTCAGATAAAGGAAATATCCAGGCGAGTTCAGTTAGGATGGGCTGCTTTTGGCAATCTTGATTCCGTCTTCAGGTCTCAAATTCCACAATGCCTTTAGACAAAGGGTTTCAACCAATGTGTTCTGCCTATCCTCATATACGGTGCAGAAACATGGCGGCTCACGAACGAACTTGTTCACAGAAGTGACAACCTCCGTGGTGCAGTGGGCGAATAGCCGGCTGAGACGCAGAAGGTAGTGGGTTCGATTCCCGCCGCGGAACAAATGTTTGCATTATCTACATCTACATCAACAATCATTTGTTTCCTATCTGGTTGTTTATCTACATATATGTATATTATAAATATGTATTTCCAAAAAAATGTATATAAGTATTCTATCAGTTATCTGGTCTGGTTCTCATAGTACAAGGTCTGCTTAGTTTGGGGCTAGATAGCGATATGTGTAATGTCCAGCAATATTTAATTAATTAGAATTGCTTAGAGTGCAATGGAGCGTGCCATGTTAGGTATCTCACTGTTGGACCATATACCCAACATCGAAATACGTCGCTGAATCAAAGTCGTTGATGTGGGTAGAAGTATCAACCAGCTGAAGTGGAGATGGGTTGGACACTTGGTAAGGAGGAAAGACGGAATAAAGACGAGGGCAGCAAACGAGAGTGGCCGCGAGAAGGGCGCAGACCACCGGCCAGATGGTCGGACGACCGGAGAGTGGCGTGATAACGAGGAGGCCTATACCCAGCAGTGGGTGGATGTGGGCTGAGATGAGGATAATATTGCATGCCGTGATAACTTTGTACGAACGTCTACACAAGAAATCTAAAAAAAACTACGTAATGCTAAATAATTATTATATTATCCGTACACTATAACAATAAGTATAATTTATAAGCACCAAGTTCAGTTTATATTGAAAAAAATACACTCCGAAACACTAAATAATCTTGTATCAATATTTCGATACGACGATATTCCAATGTTGTATCATTTGTTTATGTTGTTCGTTGGTAATATTTTAATACCTGTCAGATCCGACCTATTAGAAATCCAGATTTTCACGAGTATAAGAGCGTCGTAAGTCATTTTGTATGTGTCCAAAAAGAAATTTTACGGTATTCTCACAATAAATTTTATGTATTTCATGATGCTTATCTATGAGCCTTGACAATTTATTTGAACATACAAGAAACGCGTATAAAATTTGCCTTTCGGTTTAAAAACCTGCCTTTCTTGGTTATGGCAAAACTGGATTCAAAGATAAGCGCAATTGGAAAACGAACCGAAACCATTAAAAAAAACCCTATACTTTTATGGCACCAATTGTAAGGATCAAATCTCTTTAACAGACAATGGTATCTTAAAATAAGGAAACAAAATCTAACTGGGGTCTGTTTGATTTTATAATTAAATGAAGTAAAATTGTGATAATTTGTGGATAATTTATCTCTTAGGTATATAATTGTAAATTCCAAAGCAAACTTACTGAACAATTTGAACATACTTTCGGCGGGAGGCATAGCCATGCCATATCACAGGTCTTCCTAGTTTGGGTGCCTATGTTTCTTTTGCAACTAGGATTTAATATTTAACTAAAATACTGAATCTGATGTACCTACCCTAGTGTTGTGAAGTTCGTTACCGAAAATAAATAAATTATCTAAATTATCTTATCTTATTATCTTACTGAAGTGATTAGTTGTAAATAGTAGATTTGCGGTTTCAGTTATCAGATGATAATAACTTCCAGTTAGCCAGACAAGCCATAGTAAAATCGATGGACCCTTTAGTAAAAGTGAGTCTTATCCCATTGAATTTATAAGTTTAGATTGCGTGGTCTTTCTTTAATTTAAGATACCAAGTCCCTATCGATTGGTACCATCAAAGTACAGGCTGTTATTTTTTTTGAATAAATTGTTTCCATTTCTTTTTGAATGCAGTTTTTATTCTTGTTAATAATAAAGGAATGATTCCTTTGAATAAAATTTGCCATCTTCAGTACTTGAGAGTACTTTTCCTCCAGGTGCGGCTCCAAAACTCCACCCTGTATACTACGGCTATTTTATACTATCAGAAACATAACTTTTAAAACTATCATGGTTATGAACACTATTTTTACTGTAAATACTCAAAAACTCACAAACCATCTTCACTGACCACTATCTTTGTTATAACAAAATCCTCTCCATCCAAAGGTTGTCTGGAAGAGATCGCTTCTAAGCGACAAGATCGGCCATTGTAGTATTTGCTTTGTATTTTCTATTTTGTTTGTATTTTTTGTTTATATTGTGTACAATAAAGTGTTTTCATTCATAAATAAATAACCCGTTCTTAAATTAAAACAGTATCAGAAACATTGTTACCTATTGGTGTAACTTTATCATTTGTTTACTAGGAGGACAAGTCGGACAACACGGAGTACATACTGGAAGACGACGAGTGCCCGCTGGCGTTGATGAATATGACTCGAAGTAAGTGGATTTAGTTAGTTTAGTTTGACGCGAACTAATTAGGTCGAGTTTACGTCGCACGACTTTGAGCCGAAACTTCGAACATACAGTCGACTAAAACTTGCTTTTACCATTGCCCATTGCCTGGGGTCTAAACTAGTATTTTTAATCTACTTCAATAAAAGAAGGAGGGTCGCGACTCGTCTGAATATTTATTTTAATTTATGTGGGATTGGGTCGGGCACAGTCGAATGCTTCCGGAGAAATGGGCCAATATCATAACAGCTTGGGTACCGGAGGATGGACAGCGACGTCGGGGTCGGCCTCGAAAGCGTTGGCGCGACGACATCAGCGGATTCGAGAAGGAATGGTGGGAATCTGCCAGGAATCGCGATAGGTGGAAGGAGTTGGGGGAGGCCTTTGCCCAGCAGTGGGAAAATGTAGGCTAGTAAAAAAAAATATATATATGTTCAGTGATAATAAAGGCTCCTAACAAAAAACGAATAATTGAAATCGGACATTGTACACACGGCTACACATTAAACTATAAATTTCCAGTATAAGCTGACCTCGCATTGTGTAGACTTTTTTTTGAATGAGAGGTCAGCTTATACTGGAAATATATAGCTTGACGTGTAGCCGTGTGTATAAAATTATCACAACACATACATAAAAAAAATATATTCAGATGAATTGAGCGGGTGGTCCCATATAAATTTGTTTAACATCTAATTATGGAATCCATCAGAAGATTATGAATCTCTTCAATTTGCAAAGGCTTCTGCGTATTTTGTCGATTTGCAGTTTAGTTCTTGTAGGTGAACCGATTTGGTTCTACGAGTACGTATGCGAACAGCTATCGTATAGAACGATCTACCATCGTCTGTCTTTTCTGAAGACTACAATCCAGATCTTTTAATTAGATCTTTGTGCTTCATTTTAAGCCACACCATCGCGTCAAATGAATATATCTGATAAAAATTTAAAATGAAATGTTTCATCAAAATCTTATTTTTTTTATTTATTTATTAATAAAAGTCATCAACATACCCATTTACTGACAATATTTAGCAGTTCCATGTAGAAATGGTAAATCTTAGTGCCACTATAATTTAATCTTTTCAATCTTTGCAAACTATTAATTTGGCACCAACCGCCCGGTAGCAGCTTACCTATACTCTCCAAAACGCGTCGGTGCATCCATAAGGATAATTTTAACCGAACAGTTTAGGTATCTTCTAACGAACAGTTTAGCTATCTGTCACCAAACTGTTTATCTAATTGGCTATGAGGATTGCACCATTCTACTCAATAGTTTAGTTACCATGTGCTAAAAAGTTAAGCTATTTCCAACCGAACAGTTTAGCTACCAATAAGCAAACAGTTAAGTAATACACACTAAATCAAATAACTAAAATATTTTAGCTGTGGTAGCTCAATGTTTTGCAGTCACCACAGCAACTAAACTCTTTAGTAACTAGTTACGTGAAATTTGGTAACTGGTAATCAAACAGTTTTTTCAGTGTTCACTCGGTAGTGTCGAGGTATCAACATGAGAAAGTGTACATAGGTAACTTAGCCTTAACGTCTTAGTATAGAGTCGCTATTTGTTTGAATAGCCTTACGCGAAAGCAATAATAATAATTACTAGTAATCTAGCATCATGCCACTTTTTTCGCAGTACGGCGCGGATTGAAAAAACACAGGTTTTGAGTAACGGGCAGAGCTGTTCCGAAAGATTGGTCGACTACAGTCTGTCAAATGAAAGTAGACCCTGAAAAATCGCGGCAAATTCCAAAAATATCAGCGTGGCAACCCAAACATTAGGGAATAATAATGATGCCACACTCTGATTCTCATTTTCCCTAATCTATTAAAAAAAAGTCAAGAGTACCTACCTTAAACGACGACCTATTTGAAGAATATTAAGAGAGTGACTGAAACGAAAGAAGTAAGTCAGATTCATGGGAAATGGTCATCCGTGGTTCCTGCCTACATCTTCGGGAATTTTTTGCCTATTTTTCCGGTTCAGAATGACAAAATCTATAAAATAGTTTAATATTATTAATCTGCAGTTGATAAGAGTGGGTTACAATTCGTTTTTGTTATAGTTATTTATAGTACGTGCAATTATTATTTTATATCCTAAATTTACCCAGCTGTAGAACATAGCGTCCGTAGGTGGAAACACATTAGTATTGCCATGTAAAAAGTTACGAAAAAATGCGAGTGCCTACTTTCGTTTGACAGACTCTGTTACTAATTCATCCTGTATAGCTTTTTTTATATCAACAATGAACAGTTGTTGGTTTGTCTTCTAACTACTTCTAGCTTCTAACGAAAAGATTTTTTTGACATGATCTAGAGCTGGAACTAACATATGGCCTACCTGATGTTAAGTGGCAACCATCGCCTATAACAGTATTGTTATGTATGGCATGCACCTTAAAAACGTGCCCTAAAACACCACTATTACCAAAATGGTCACTTTAATGCTTTATTTTCGTAAACGCGGATACATTTTAACACTTTTTTGATAGTGTTAAAATGTTGACATCTTTTTCAACCCTAGATTCCATCCACAGCCTGACCTCACCCATTGTTGGGTATAGGCCTCCCCAAGTTTGTGCCATCCACCACGATCCTGCGCTAGTCTCACCCACTGACGGCCCACGACCTTTACGATGTCGTCAACCCTAGATTCACCAACAAAAAAACCATTCCATTTCAAAAGAATATACTTAATTGGATTTAACTCTAAAAACACGTGTCTAACATCCTATGTTTTGCAAATTGATATTTCAGCGTCTTTTTAATGTCTATTTTGCGGTAAAACAAAGCAGTTATTTGACCGATTGTACTCTCGAGCTCTACTTGCACAAACAATTTAGCTGTTAAATTGTGTGGAAAATGGAACTTAGTTTTGTCGAAATTTTAATGCTTTTACTTAACAGCTTTAAACTGTGTCACAACTTACATCGTAAGTAGATCATAAGTAGATTTACAACATAAGCAATTAGGAGAACAATTGTAACCAAGAAAGAAAGATAGAAAAAAAACATTTATTCACACCACCACAAGAAACAGACAAAACACATACACGTATTAAACTAGTCTTACTTTAATAACAACTAAATGCTTAGTGTGGTGGCGAAAGGGTCTTCTCAGCATTTTCTAAAGCAAGCCAGAGGCCTGCTGAGGCCAGTGTTGTATTCACGAACAACTTGAAATATTTAGTACCTACTAATACATTACAATAAAGCATTAAAATAATATAACATAAGCATAACATTAAGCATTTCGTCCAACATACCTCAGTGCCTTAAGACGAAAGTCTTCAATCAGTGCGTGTTACCAGTGATGACATATGGAACCGAGACGTCCTTCACTATTGGCCTTATGAATAAGCTCAAAGTCGCTCAACCAGCTGTGGAGAGGGCTATGCTCGGGGTTTCTCTACGGGATCGAATCAGAAATGAGGAGGTACGTAGGAGAACTCAAGTCACCGACATAGCCCGACGGATTAGCACGTTGAAGTGGCAATGGTCAGGCCATATAGCGCGCAGAACAGATGGCCGATAGGGCCGGAAGGTTCTCGAGTGGAGGCTACGGACCGGCAAGCGCAGCGTAGGACGTCCACCTACAAGATGGGCAGACGGCTTCGTAAGAACCGCAGGTCGGCGTTGAATGCAGGCCGTTTCCAACCGCAGTTTCTGGAGATCAATGAGTGAGGCCTTTGTTCAGCAGTGGACGTCCTACGGCTGATATGATGATGATGAAGCATTAAAAACTTGTACAAACCATGACTGACAAAAAATAAATACAGTGACGAACTGACGACGGAGGGAAACTCCGAGAATTTACCTTGTTTATACCTAAAAAATACAAAAACGGAAAAAAATAGGTGCAGGTATATTTTTTTCAAGATTTTGTTTCTTACGCAATAAATAAATATATAATGTTGGACATTTCACACAGCGCTATCTAGCCCCAAACTAAGCAAAGCTTGTGCTTAGTGTTGCCCAAATTCAGTCTTGGTCTTGCAGTCTTGGTCTTGTTCTTGCGTTTTTGCAAGACCAAGACCAAGAACAAGACCGCGTATTTTTAGCAAGACCAAGACCAAGACTGACCGTGCAAGACTTGAGCAAGAACAAGACATAGCCTGCAAGACTCTTGCGTCTTGCAGCTAGGACTTAGCGCTATTTCACTGAGTAGTTAGGTGTAACAGTTCGGTGTATAGGTAGGTACGCTTAGGAATTCTATGAGACGCAAAAAACTGTATCAAAGAATATGAAAAACTGGACCTATGCGCATTACGACTAATACCATAAACATAGCGAATAAAAAAATATCTATTAAAATCAAACTGAGTGCATGCATAGTTATGTTTTAACCATCGGCACTTTGATAATGCGGCGTCAAAGGTTTTGTACTTACTTCTCAAAGAAATTTGCCGCTTTTCGGAAGTACATGGTTATGATACACGCGCCGGCGGCTTCTTTTGAAATCTAAAACAATCGTTGCCGCCACGCCGAAATCATAACATTTGACACTATTTGATTGCCGCCATAGGGCGTAGGTATACTCATGCAAAATAATTTCCTAGTAGAGTACCTACAGGTGTTCCAAAGAATAAATAAGTTTCAGAGTGCTTAGAATGAAAATGAATACATTATACTGATCACGCAAGTAGTATTATGATTAGGATAAAATTGTAAGGATAGGTAGTAGATGTCATATTAATTCATTATAGTAAGTATATATTATAATATTGATTACTTATATGGTTTTAAACTAATTACTTAGGTACTATTGTTGTACATTTAGTCATTATGTTTCTTAAGTTTTTACAAGAAAAAATAGCAAAAAAGTGTTCAAATATCACCCGTTTAATAAATATTGTAGCCACTTTTAAATATCCTTGAAACGTGTAAAAAAATTGTACGAAACTAATAAAATAATATAAAAAGCGTAGGTACTTACCCACTAATAAAATAAAAAGCCTGCGATAAGAGTTTTGTATTACTTACCAGCCCGAATATCTCTGAGAGAGATGATGAGAGTAAGTATTTACTAGCTGTGCCCGCGACTTCGTCCACGAGGAATAGTAACTTTGGAGGTATAGTGACGTTCAGGACTTATTTATTTATTTTAAAACTTCTGTCATCAAACATACAAACGAACTCTTCAGCTTTATAATATTAGTATAGATGTACGCCAAAACATTCACTTATATGTAAAGAATAGTGATTGGCACTAATTCTATTTTATTCACGCGTCGCGTCTGTACAAGTAGGTTATATTTAGTGTGTGTTTGTACGCCGCACGCGGCATTGTTTGATTTGCGGCGGCATCCTTTTCATAGAGCCGGCACGTAGCGAGGCGGCGCGGTAGAAAGCAAGGAAACGTACTATAAATAAAGGAATTATTTTAATTCCAGTCATTTCCAATTGAGCTGTGCTTCGAGTCTAACTTAATAATTGTTTTTACTAATTCTCGTTGTTTTCTAAAAACGTATCACGTGTACAATTTAATATGAGTGACGAAGATTCAAATTATTCTAGTCCGAGTAACGAGAGTTTGAGTCACAGATCTAAAAGACCCAAAAGCAAATTTGAGGAGTTTTTCGAAATAATTCATGCATCCCAAACTGCCTTCTGTAAATTGTGCCAACATAAAAAGATTGAAATAAAAATGAAAAACAGAAACACTTCAGGCTTAAGGAAACATCTAATATCTTTCCACAAAAAGGAATCAGAAATATTTCTTCCTGTTAAACCAAAATTAAGTGGAGATATCACAAGCTTTTTTGTAACAGCTGGAAGAAGTGGACAGGTAAGAATATTTTTTTAACAGTTAAAAGAATTTTAACTCCGCGTAGCTATTCATGCGATACTTTCAAAAACGCCATTAACTTACGTAAGTATTTTTGAGTTAGTGGTGTTTTCACAGTTTTCATCTAGGGGTGCGACATATTAAGTATGTAATTATCGTCTTAAATATTTTTTATAAACACCCATATTTTCATTTAATCGGCCAGTAACAACTAAGTACTTTATTTTGGTAAATTACAGTACAGTGCAACCTTAATATAACAAATATCAATTTAACGATTTTCTCGATTTAACAACAACAAACCTCCTCCTCTTATACGCTCAAACCTAGTATGTTTTAAATAATAACACAAGATTTATTGTTTTGTTTCAGTCGGAAAACAGCAGTGACAACATCACGACAGCTACAGTTGATTGGGTGGTGAAAAAATATCTTCCCTTCTAATTTTTCGATGACGAAGCTACACAAGTATATTTTCGACGTATTTGCCCTAATATGGTGTTTCCTAAAAGGTCTACACTTAGAAGGAAAGTCAAAGAGCGATTTGAAGAGCTCCAATTGAATCTCAAGGAACGACTTCAACAATTATCATCTAAAATGTCTTTTACCATTGATGGGTGGATTTCAATTGCTGGTAGGAGTTACTACGGGGTTACTATTCATTATATAGACAACGAATGGAAGTATCAATCTGTAGTTCTTGATTTTATACCATCACGCGGTCGACATACTGGGGAAGATATTGCAACGATTTTCCATGAATGTTTATTGGTATATGGCATAATTGATAAAATACAAGGTATCACGGTCGACAACGCAACTGCAAATACCAAATTTATGTATGAACTGGGCAAACAGCTGCCGCCACACTTTGATTCAGACAATCAACATTTCCGGTGCTTTGCTCACATTTTAAACCTTGGTGTACAAGATTTATTAAAGACCTTAGCATTACACTGTGAGTCTGACACTAACGCGCAAGATCAGCAGTACGAAGACTATGCAGACGAAACTGAGGATGAGGAAGATGAAGAATCTGCACCAAATATTGCTGACTCGCGTACATCTGTAACAAAGTTACGCAGTATTTCCAGTAAAATAAAAAGAAGTGAGATAGTGAAGAAGAAGTTTCAGTCTGCTTGTTAAGCAGCTGGCGTGCCATCAAATCTAAATGCCATTCTTGACTGTCCAACGAGATGGAATTCCACACATGATATGATTGGATTTGGTTTAAAAGTGAGAGCGGGCATTGACATATTGTGCAGTTCTGTCACCGAATTAAATGATTTTCAAATCACAGCTAATGAATGGCAGGTACTCGAAAAATTACATAAATTTCTAATAAACTTTAAACTTTTAAGTACAAAACTTGGTGGAGACAAATATGTTACATTACCGCTAGTCATTGTATCATTCAATCTCTTGCTAGATAAAATTGAATCCATGGTAAAACAGTTAGATGAGAAACCTAATCGATCTGAAGTGGATGAAAGGCTCATTCTAGCTTTCCAAGCAGCTCGAGACAAAATGCTTAAACATTACAAGAAGAGCAACTGGATTTATTGTACTTCTTTAATTTTAGACCCAAGGCATAAGGCTCAGACTTTTGACCTGACAATGTGGGGGAAGCAACTTAAAACAGAAAGTCTGCGCAAGTTCAATGAACTTTATGAAGAATATAAAAGTCTACACTCACTGAACAAATCTCTGGAATTACCAGAAAAAGAAAATAAAGTATGTGATGAAGATGAAGACGTAATAGACTTTGATAAACTCTATGAATGTCCCTCGACGTCATCTGGATCTTGTCTTCAAGGCTTGGTGATAGACGAGTTGGAGGAGTACCTAAGAAAACCAAGAACTGCCAGCTCGGAAGACATTTTAGATTGGTGGAGGACGCATGAGACAGAGTATCCGATTTTATCGAAAATGGCCCGTGATTTTCTCTGCAACTTCAGTACCTGCTGAGAGGTTATTTTCTAAAGCATCATTAGTAATTAGAAAACATAGAAATAGGTTAAGTGATGAGTCAGCCAGATGGTTACTTTGTATTAATTCTTGGTCAAAAAAAATTATATAAAGTATCATAACCTAATGATAAAGCTGTTGATTTGTGTTGTATTTTATTTTTTATTCAAATAAATGATAAATCGTAAAACTCTTTTATTAAATTTCTTATAAGTTGAGGGTTCAATCTCTTTCTAGACAGATAAGTATTGTTCTTTAAAATACAGTCAAGTTATTGTAATTAATTTGTTTTTTTACATGTTTTAGCAAATGTAAGCTTATAAATCATAAATGTTTATTAAGAAACAGTTACTTCCATGGAAAACGACATATAGGTCAGTTGATTTTTCGAATTTCTTATCAAATCTTCAGTTATTTATTAATCTGCTTGATCTTTACTATGGCTATGTTAATTTAAGCTCACAATGTTCCAATTCTAATACGTTTTTCTAAGATTTAAAGTAAACTTTAATAAATAGTAATAGACTAATAGGTAATTGCAAGACTTGCAAGACTCTTGCTGCAAGACCAAGACCAAGACCAAGACTGGGAGCGCAAGACCAAGACCAAGACCAGGTGTATTGGCGCAAGACCAAGACCAAGACTGGCTAAGTCTCGTCTTGTTCTTGCATTTGGGCAACACTACTTGTGCTAGGGGAACCAGATAACTGATAGAATATTATCATTTTTGTTTTGTAAATTCATACATGTATGAATTAGTAATTTATTGATCGAGCGAAGCGAGATCTCCAAATTTACATGGGCAAATCGGTGTGGTATGTATGTATGTTTGTTTGTCCGAGGTTAACTTTCGAAGCGTTATGGTGAAATTTGATACATGTATTAGTAGTGCTAAGGGCTAAAAATGTTGGAAGGTTGTTGAGATATTGGGGTTCAAGAGGGTCAAAAAAAAATTAAAATAAGGCAATCAGGTCAAATGGGACGTCTAATGAAAGATCTTTTCAGTACATTTCGACCCCGTTTTATTTTTAGTTTAAACCTTGTAGATTTTAAGCTATTAGCCATAATAAAGTCTGAACTTCGACGAAATTCACAGGGTACACCAGTGACTCCACAGTGCTGAAATTTGGTATACGTGTAGCTTTAGTAACACACATATGGAGAAAAGTCTGAAATCCAGAATAAATAACTACAATTTCTACCCCTAAAAATAACAAATTAACATTAACTCCCGTTACCTGTAATATGAATACAACTGTAGGTCACGTTAGCTGGTTGTCTATTTCGTGGGACTATTTAGATAGTCAAAGATTACAAATAATATTTTTTTTATTTTTATATGAGACTCGCGAGATCTCCGTTGATACCCAAACCAGGAATCTGTAGACATCTGTAGACCATATATAGACCAGATATCTGTAGACCATGCAAACATTTGTCCCGCAGCGGGAATCAAAACACGCAACCTTCCGCGTCTAAGTCGACAATTCGCCCACTGCGCCACAGAGGTGACAACTCACAGAGGAGCAATAAGGACAGATGATAACATCTGTTCGAACGTCAATTTTCGTTTTGAAAATTGATGTTTGTTTCAATACGGTATGAAATATCAATGTCCAATTAAGTTGTGCAATAACATCGGCGCCACTTGAGCTCCTAGCCGGATCTCGAGGGGATATCGAGTGCACTTATGTTCCTAAGCTCTAGAAAATAGGAAGACCCAAAATAGATGGAATAAAAGTAGGATCATGGTTGTTGTACCTATTGTTTAGTTATCACTGTTTGGTCGGTTCTGCGTTAGATTAGTGACCAGTTTATTGAATTAAAAACTGAATATAAAAAGCAGTGATTGGTTAAAATAATTATGAAAATACAATCTACGCTCTAAATAGTTTTGAACTGCATCACAACAAAGAAGTGGGTCATAGTATAACATCAGTTTTACGTAGCGTCTTCCCTGGCTTTTATTTGTAGCTTCCAAGGAGTGCCTGTAAGAAACTAGTGTTCAGTGATAACGTCGCCCATTGTACTATGTCTAATATCTAGTGTTTATTTGGTAAACTTAAGTGTAGGGACACATTACATACAGAATAGCTGACTTGCGTAAGTAGTACCTAAGTAGGTAGATGTTCGCTGTTGTATTGTAGTGTGCCCGCGCCAGTCGTCTCTCCCCGCTCAATCAGTTCATACATGTACAGGTGTGACCATATAAATTGGTGATTGGAAGATGCATCTACTCATTCCAACCTCCTCATCAAGAAAGGATTAATCAGTGCATTAGGGGTTGCATCATTACTATGATAATCAGGGACCCCCTAGACTAAGTGTTAATCTATATTTAATCTATTTATCTTTAAATAATAAATAAATAAATATTGCTGTACATTTCACACAGCGCTATCTAGCCCCAAACTAAGCAGAGCTTGTACTATGGGAACCAGATAACTGATAGAATACTTACATACTTTTTTTTTGTAAATACATTCTTATAATACATAGAAAAACCTACAGACCCGAAACAAATATCTGGAGATCATGCAAACATTTGTTCCGCGGTGGGAATCGAACCCGCCCACTGCGCCGCGGAGGTCGTCAATATGGTCATATGGTACAATGATTTTGTCACACAAAACGATATAGCTGAGATATAGATGAGGCAACAGAGCAGGTGCTCAATACTATAGGATTTTGAAATCCTAAATGTAAACTTCGTTTGATTTAATCATCGACTCAGCATACGTAGGAAAATCGAAATTGCCTTTCTCATCGTACCTAAAAATTGCAGACTAATATTGACTTTTCAAAAGGCTCTATTGAACAATTGTTCAATCATAACAAGCTCCACTCTGTATAAATTAATCCCTGCTATTCACGAAACGTTTCGACGCCGACGCCGACGTTAGGGAGACGTCCAAACTGCTATTGAATTCAGCCGCAATATGATAATACTCGTACCTACGATTAAATGAGTTTTACTCTTACAGCTCAGGTTTCGATTAAAAAGGATTACGTTGACGCTGATTTGAATCGGAGCTTTGGTATTTGTCTGCTTACAAGGTTAATTTGAATGGAAACGTCATGTGTGTTTAAATCTTGTATTGTGTGCCATCGGTACAAGCTAAACTTACCTTAAGGGCGCACTATACCTGGGGAGACGGTAAATAGCTTATTGAGAAACAATGTTTTGTTCAACAAATTTTGTGCTTTCAATTTGTAATTCATATATGTTATAGTTAAGGATACGTGCTAGAACGCCTGTGTTGTGAACCCAATTTATACCGTGGGTGTACAATTTATGGAAAGGTATTTTATGTGAAGCTTTTGCAAACTCTCAAGGAAGAATCCTTTCGTTTTTGGGCTGTTATTAAAATTGTTGTAGTTGCCGAACAATGTTAATTTAGAAACTTACGAACTTTACGACCTTTGCAAAGTTTATCAAGAAATTATTATTTTAATCTTTATCAGCCGGAAGTTCAAAATAACTAAAAGTCTATGATATTTACTTAAAGCTTTAAAGGTTAAGTAAAACAGGAACCCTTATAGGATCACTTCGTTGTCCGTCTGTATGTCTGTAGGAACGCGTGGAGATATCATGTAGAAATTAATATAAAATAAGATTTACCTTGGAGCTGTAAAAAATCAAGCTTCTAAGTCAAAGCAATAAAAAAATAACCAGATTAACTAGTAGTAGTGGCTAGGGAAGGGCTTTCCTTTAGGAACGGTTTGATATAGCGATGGGAGGAGGGGGGGGGGCTTGACCCCCCCCCCCCCCTAAGTGTGTGAGGACTTACGAAAACCTATAACTTTTTAATAAAATAAAAATAAAATTGAGGTTAAGTATGAAAAAAAAAATTGAGGTTAAGTATGAAAAAAACAATTTTTTTTATATTAAAAAAAGGCAGAGTCTAGGGGTTTGGAGGAAAAAGTGGTATATGAAAACGTTGCTCCCCACGTTTTCATAGACGACTTTTTCTTCCGACCCCCCGGACTCTGGGTGGGCTCCCGCCAGAAGCTCTTAAGGTCGCCCCTGAATGAAGCAAGTCATACGAGGCCAAGTGAAGCGAAGGGGGGAGGTGGCGAGCGAAGCGAGCCGGTGACTTCTATAGCGGAGCGAGACTCAGGACCTCCGGCGAGCTTCTGGCTCCCGCGCTCTTTATATACACTCTAGGGGTGTCACGCACAAGACCACGTGGGGTCGGGGTGTTCCGTGTCGATTCTGTCACTCTTTTTGAACCTAACCTACTTAAGTTGCGGTGCCCCGTCTCGATTCAGTGCACCATTTTTCATAGTTAAAAAGATAACTTATTAATAAAAAAAATTATTAATAATACCATTATTATAAAATTTATAATAAGGGTATTATTAATATTTTTTTTAGGATATTTAATATCCATGCAACAGTGAACGAATCTAATGTAAACTTTGTAAAAGAATGTCGAAATTCCCGCCAATAAAAATGTAAAACTTATGTCACTGTCATTGCCAAATTCGAAATTTCCGCCAATAAAAATGTAAAACCTATGAAAAAAGCCGTATTATCTGTCACTGTCATGTCAATTTAGTGTCGCAATAATCAATAGAACGCAAACTGAAAGGTCGGACACTGATTTCCAAGCGAATTTCGCAATCGATCACGGATTTTCAAAAATTAATATCACAAAAATTATAAGGTTGCAAGTTGCCACTTCACATGTAGGCTTTTTTTATGTATCACACTTTTACACATGAAAAAAAACTAAAAGTCCTAGTACAACTTTCCTAAAGGAAATTTCAGCCCACGCATGTCTTGCAGTGTTATTTAATAGGTCGTTCAAAAACAATAACGTTTCCTCGAAAATTGCCATTTTCGTAATAGTCGTGTGCCAATTCCAAGCCAATTCTTGTATGCCTAAAAGTATCCACAATAGTAGCACATAAATACTGTAGTTGTAAAGAGAAATTATCAAAGCTGAATAGACTGAGCAGTAGTCGACCAACTTACGTCTGTTGTTGAGTTTGTAAACTGTTCATATGTTTATTAGAAAAGTCCAAAATCAATTGCAAAATTAACTTTATATTTTAAAATGACTAAGATACAGTAAGTACCTACTGGCTACGGAACCCTTTTCTGTGCGTTATTCGACGCGATTTTGATCAATTTATGTTTGTTGTTCTTAAACAACTCTGTGATAAGAAGTTTTTTTTTGATGATATTCAAGCGCTTGACCACTACCTCACCTGATGGTAAGTGAAGGTGTGTTCGAAGATGGAGCAGGCTTGCCTAGAAAGAACCTATTCACTCTGGACTTGAAGACTCCAAGATTATACTGGTTTGGAAAAACATACGCCGGAAGTGAGTTCCACTCCTTGTGCTAACAAGAAAAGTTGAAGCAAATCGTTTGGTACGAGCAAGGTGGTATGCCGACCAGGTGTGGGTGGTACTTCTCGGTAGGTCTGCTTGTCCAGTGGTGGAAGGGGGAAGGAGGGATAAGGTCATGAAGATCTTGCGCACATTCACCAAAATGTATCTTGTAATAAACTGAAAGTCTGGCTACTCGGCGTCTATGGCGACTTTAGTGGACTGCAACTATGAGCAAAGTTTAATTAGAAATTAATTCACACAGTGAAAACCTCGAAACAAAATACTCTGATGATAACTCTGTTTTCAAGCATTCTTGCCATCGATTACAAACTTTTGGACGGACTGTCTTTTCTCCTACATTTTATTTACTCACCCCCAAAGTTTACCGGAATTGACAGCCGCACCCATCCACCCACCAAAATTACTAAACAATTTGAAAGTTAAACAAACTAAGCCGTCTGTTATAATAAACTAGATTCCGCCCGCGCCTTCGCACGCGTGGTTTATGTAGCCTATGTGTTAATCCAGGTTATAATTTAAGTACATACCAAATTTCATCAAGTTCGGTTAAGTCGTTACGACGTGATTGAGTATCAAACAAATAAATAAACATCCAAACTTTCGCATTTATAAATATAGTAATAATATATATATAATAATATAGTAATATAATATTAGTGTGAAATGTGATTTATATTGTTATTTAAAACACACATCCGGAATCGTTCAATTTTTTACGTAAATTGGTGGCGCCTTTGCGACGATGATGCCGCATGGTCAGGTTAACAGGTACATGATGCATGAATATTATTTGTTTACCTATTTTATACAGACTGTTTCATTGATATTTCAAGACTTGGTATTAAGGTTGTTAGAAATTTTTTACGGTAATGAATTTGAAAAAAAAACTTATATTTTAATTTATTCAATTAGAACGGCCTTGGCCAATTATACTAATTACAAAATGGAATAATTTTTACAATTAATTAATATACATATGTCAAAACAATAAGATTACAATAAATAATAATAATATTAAGCAATAACATACACACACACTCTGCTCACAAATCCTCAAGCACTCCAACATTATCATCTTCCATCCGTCCGCAAACACATCACATTCAGGGCTTGCAATATTACGACAATACTAGCCATTAGCCCTACCCGTGTTTTCATTTAATGTCGTACATAACACGTAGTATATCGCTGTTATAGCATCACACATGGCCGCATACGAGAGGTAAATTCACAGCCTACGTATCTCGATCTAGTCACAACTATTATAATACGGTATTTATCACGTACCGTTTTATCGGTGTTACGACAGACAAAGTGATCGCTTCAATCTGTTCAATTGCTCAACTTGTACCAAGCACAAGTCCGATCGTGTTTGGAGTACTGTTCTCACCTCTGGGACGGATCAGCGAAGTACCAACTTGAAGCTCTGGAATCAATTGAGAGAAGAGCCAAGAAGCTCATAGGCAACGATGAGCTAGTTGATGCAAGGCTCCTCAGCCTGGAGCATCGACGAAAGGTTGCTAGCCTCTCAGTTTTTTATCGAGTACATTTCGGGGGTTCTTCCAGGCGCGACAAGAAAAAGAAGTTGCTCGACGCACTGAAAACGCCTGGAGGAGATACTGTTCGATGAAACAACTTATGAAAGGCGAACTACCACTCTGCCTTAAACGCAAACTCATGGACATGTGCGTTCTCCCCATCCTCACCTACGGTGCACAGACTTGGTCTTTGACTGTTCAACAAAGGTCCAAACTCGAGGTATGTCAGCGGGCTATGGAGCGCAGTATTTTAGGTGTCCGGTTATCAGACCGAATACGGAACTCCGTACTGCGCTCGCAAACAAAGATTCTGGATGTCACAAAAAAATCAGCACAGCTCAAGTGGGATTGGGCTGGCTGGTCACGTCTGTCGCATGCCCGAAGATCTATGGGCAAAGATAATAACTGATTGGGTCCCTAACGCAACTCGCCCACGCGGCAGACCACCACGGAGATGGCGTGACGACTTGGATGTGCATTTACCAGACTGGCCCACTAAAGCAGGGGACAGAAAAAACTAGAAAGAAGGGAGGGAGGCCTATGCCCTGCAGTGGGACAACACAGGTTAAAAATAATAATAATAAATAAATAATAACATTTCGGGGAGTGTGCGGCGGAACTTTTCAACCTGATCCCACCATCTCCTTTCTATCAACGGACAACGGACGCTCTGCGGTGTGCCACCGCTATATGGTGGAAATACCTCCCATTCGCACAAAGCGGTTCTCTTCGACCTTTATTATGCGCACCACCAAAGAGTGGAACGACTTGCCAGAGTCTGTGTTTCCTGATAGCTACAACCTGGGTATCTTTAAGTCGCGAGTGAATAGGTTTCTTCTAGGCAAGCGTGTACCATCGTAGACTGCATCAACGCTTACCATCAGGCGAGATCGTGGTCAAACGCAAGCCTATAATAAATAATAAAAAAAAAGTGAGAATCTTCATCAGGAGATGATATTAATCACGGAAGTTTTCTGAGTAAAATCTAGTCACCCTCGAAGTTCTGTTCATATTTATTCAGATTTGGAACCGTCTTTCATACTTCATACTAGATTCTCCGGGTTCGTTTCAAGTTTGCGCGCTAATTACTCTAAAGCCTAGAACACAATTTTCAGAGCGTCGGAAAAGTTTTACGGGTTCGTTAGTACTAACAAAAAACAATGTGTTGGGTAATGAATGAAGTACCTATTTATCTCCACTAAGCGCTCTGAAAGGTTTTTTTACCCCAATACCTCATTTTTCGGTGTGAAAAGAATTCGGATGGTTCAATTTCCATCGGGAAATAAGTAGGTCGTAACAAATTGCGCAGTAACGCTCCTTCATCATTAGACCGGACATGGGATTCGCGGTGATAGCGAGACCGACAAACTGCGATCCTACGGGTACTACCTACGTACCTACTGGTATTTCTTCTGTTACCGACGGCGATGGACGGATGGGTATAATTGAGCAAGTTGTTTATCTACATCAATCACAGTAAATAATACTGTGCGCTACTGAAGTGCATTGGATCATCCTTAACTATGAAGTTTCGAGTACTTCGAGTATGATTAATGAGTCGCAACTTTTTGTCTGGAAGTAGAAATTGTTAACAACCGTTGCAAAACTCTTTTCTCTTGTCTCTCTACGGATTGGAATCCAACCCAAAACCATTAGCTTCAAGTCTTGCAGCTTTGCAAAACCGTGATGCCGATGTACTTGTCGTTGGTATGATGTTTATACAACTGCACATAATCTTAAGAAATAGTTCTTGACTGTGTGAAATAGGCCTTGCAGGTACTCGGTCAAAGACTAGGTTAATTGACTCGTTTAACAGTCGACACTCAGCGGTCTATTCCATTCTCCGCGGAGTTTTATTGTTATGTATCTCCGGGTCCGCAATTTCCGCGAAAACACTTCTCTCTGATCGGACAATGGGAATACGTGAACGGGAGCGGCGGGCGCAGGACGCGGCAGTCGCCTCGGGAACGCCGCGCGCGAGTCGCGAATCCAAGCGCATAGACATGGACTGGGGCATCCGCCGTAAGTTTTCGCGATTTCAACTTTTGTACAATTTCGCGAAGTGCAGGCGAGGTCGAGGCTCGCTGCGTCCGAGTCGAGTCTGGCGAGCTCGCGATTCCGCCGATAGTAAACAAACGCATGTGGCCCGCCTGAGTAGTCCGACCGGTGTGTTCGCAGATGCCGGTCGACTGGCCTGTGCCGGTATTTTTAACTCGTTTTGCGGTTCGATGTCCGTTCCTTCGTGGAATCGATATGCATAAAACCGTCCTTGAAAGTAGCAAGTTTAGCAACAGTTTTATCTTACCGTTTATTTTGTGAGTTTGGCGGGCGACTTGTAACTTTTGTCTCGGGAGTGAGATTGTAAGTTTAGAAACTTGTTTTCGGCTGTGCTTTTATTCATATTGTATTTTGCAAGACCGCTGCGAGACCAGAACTTATAATCTTTTATGAGTGCAGAATAAAATGGATCCTATTTCTTTTTGTGTTGATGTAAACTGGTTTTATTTGCAGGATGTTGTGATAAACAGCCTGTTTTATTGTCTGGTCATAAAGCTATATGTCTATATATATGGGTAATTTAACCTTTAGTATTATCTTGTATCGCGAGTAAGCCCTCGCGACTTGTTGGTAAAGACAAATGGTTGTCCTTTCTGAACGTGTAGACAACGGCCTTATTTACGACCAAGTTTAGTAATAAACTTAAACCGCCTCTCGGTTAAATATTAAAACAAAGCTCACCTTTGGTAGTTACATTAAAGGTTTAACGAGAGCCAGAAATCCGACCCCAGGCAGAGTAATTAGGAAGTTTAATGCAAATTTTACGACTCCATAAAAAGTTAGTCTATCATATTCAATCGCACAATACGCATTTTGCATTAAAAATACAAAAAGTCACTGTTGATTCTAATTGAACTTGTAATAAAACTTTTACCGACTGTGTAGGTCTTTGTTATCACCAACTACTTAGCAAAATAAGCACACTTATGGAAAACTTACAAAACATTTAAAAATCCCTTTTACTTTGGACTGGCTGATACAATTTCTACCAAAAATAAAATAGCCAATTAGCCATGAACCATCTAAACATCAGCTTTCTAACACAAATCTCATTAAAATCAGTTATCCATTTGGGACCGCTTAAGAGCTTCAATCTCCGGACAGACACATAATCATTCCGCGTCATGGGTTAAAATTGTCTTTGTCTTATGATAATCTATCAAAAAATACTAAAATACACCTGCTTAGTTGCATTATGCATGCTATTTATGAGCAGCGTGTGCAAGTTCATCGCTCCGAAGCTCTATTGAACGCTTAATGTCAGAATTAGCGGCAAACTATAATCACATCTCTAAATACAGAACTACTCGAAATGATATTGAAATAGGAGAACGATGTAGCTGAATCGCACTGCTGGGAAATATGTACCAGTAAAGTACGTACGAAGCGCGGGCGTCTTAAATTATTTTCGTATGCATGCAGCCGCGAATATCCTCACTCCATATTATCATACTGCTACACATATACGGAAATCCGCATGTACATAATATAATATCGTTATACGGATGAAACCAGATCATGTTTTCAGCTCAGTGAATTAGAATACAAAGCGCATTATCATACTACCTTTAAAGCTTTTGTTAATGTAGGTCAGTATTTCACCGCTGCAGCGCTTTTCAATTTTCTTTGTATATTTTCAATAGCAGTATTATAAATGTGGCGTTTATTACTTTGTATTGCGAGATCGTAAATGTCATCAAAGTTGGCACTTTCGCTGTTTAACACACCTGGCTCTATAACTTAGATAGTAGGTAGTGACTTCTAAGACGGATGCCTTGTGTATATAGCCGGAGGGCAAACTTTGAGGATAATTAATTCTTCGCCTGTCTGTACCTTACCTACGTCACAGACATGAGTTTCAGGAGTTAGTACCAACAGCCATCGAGTTGATATGTGTATCTGATTACGGAAATGATGCCATAATAATAGTTTAATTTAAAATCTGTGTGCCTTAATTTAATTTAATTATTTATTCAGATGACAATGGATCCATTTTGTTAGTAAAAAGCTTAATCTAGGCGAGTTAGTGTACTTAATTGCTTATTGAGATTTAGTCATCTGCGTCATGCACTGGTTTTGATGGTTTACAATTTTCGGTCTAACTGATAACATAAATACATAAACATAGTACACATACTAACATAGGACACGTTTCCTAGAAATGGTGATCCACTGATCATGCATGAGTCGCACACTTTTTTACCAATTTACATAATGAGTTTTTACGTAATGTATTCAAGTTCGTAGCAGAACTGTTGCTTGCCTACTCGCTCTTATTTTGTTCAATTCAGCTTCAAATTGAGACATTTATAGAGTTTTGTACTCGTGCAATTGTCTACATACATCTTAAAATATACCTTCAAATATAGATATTCCAGCAATACATACTTTATTTCGGTTGCTTGTTTTGCATATCGTGAAATACATATTTTCTTGAGCGAAACTGATTTGAATAACAGCTCAGTGGTACTCTTTTATCTACATATGAATACGCAGGTTATTCTTGGAAAAAGTTGTATAGATAGGCATACCCGCTGTACAAAGGGAGTAGAGCATTACCATTAATGAGCACCATACTAAAGCAATCGACCACCTGCCCTAAATTCACGTGAAAACGATAGACACTTATAAAATACGACGGGGTATTGGAAATAGGTTCGATCTATACATTTTATATTACAAATAAACCGTAGTAGGATTAAAAAAATAACATTTGAAATATTTGATTCGAAACATCTACTAGAAAGGTAATTTCCTATATGAAAATTTCCTATGTTATAGCGAACCAAAATTCTACACACTGAATCTCATAAATGATGTAAGCTATTAATCAGTATGAATCCTGAGGAAATCCGCGGCATGCTACTAGTTAAAATAAATAATTAATTTAAGCAGCTGTGTTTGCGATTGGCCTAATAAAACAAATAGTAGGCTGTACTTAGTCATAATTTTCACAAGACACGGAGTTTACTTAGATTTCTAAGATTATTACATATAATCGTCAATTGGGTATCGCGCACACGCTTCACGCGATCTTTTCTACCACATAGTTGCAAGATGTGGAATGAGCTACCATCTGAGGTTTTCCCATTAGACTACGACATGGCACGCTTCAAGAGAAATGTAAAGAGGTTTCTACAGTGTAGGGAACGCATCGACAATACCCCGGGTGTTGCCGGTGTCAATAGGCGACGGTGACCGCTTACCATCAGGTGGGCCGTAAGCCTGTTTCCCCACAAATAACATAAAAAAAATATTGTTTTCCCCATATTTTGGTACAGTAGCCATTCGCACTGGAGACACTGAGGTCCCTGGTTTGCAACTTACCAAGTACATAACTATTATCCGTATTTAAGTATGAATACGTAATACTATGGTAGATTTTGAAAGCGGTATCTGGTTCTTATGGTATTTAAGAATGATTTTAGTATGATATATTTTAGTATATGGCCCTAGGATACGCACTACTGAGTATATTTTAAGACACTGTCCTTGATCTTAAGCTTCTCTGATCAAGGGTTGTATACGCGAATTTAGTTATGTCATCTATCCAAGGCGCCGAAGACGAGCGACCAGAGATTCTATGGTAAAACCAGTTCTTAGTAACCATTCCGTCAATGCCTTTCTAAATTGGCACTCATTCGATGAAACCAATACCGTCCATCAAATAAGACAGCTTCGCTTATACTTCGCGTTTTTGGTGAAACGATACAGGATATTAGATAATGAACAACGAGTTCAGCTCTACTTTGGCTAATAGCCACTGCTGTTTAAATACTGGCCAATCTTCTGGAAAGTCCATTAGGCATATTAAAGCACTTATGAGATTGGGTTCATCGTAAAGCCTATCAATCTCATGAACGTTTTTAACGCAGATTTTTACCTTTATGTGAATTTCTTTGATGTTTGATGTTAAACGAAGTCATAACGGCACCCACCAGCACCAACCTGCCGCACCAAACTAATCTCTTCAACTTTTATAATTAGTACGAGTAAAACGTGCAACTCGTTACCAGCGTCTGTTTTTCCGGAAAATTATAAATCTAGACTAAACAATTTATTTCTAAGCAAGTGAGCACAGTGGTCAAACGGTTAACTTTTCCCCTTCAAAATCTTAAAAAAATAGATGAATCGCTTAGAAAAGAAATAAATATCGCTAATTAGTATACGAATTATATTAAGTTTTCTTATTCAGTCCGGGCGAGAAAAGCAATGGGAAAAGTTAGTTTTGATAAAAGATGTCCGTTGTTCCTTATCGCAGAGTACGTAAGTCGTATACAGTATGCTTACAAATGTTTTGAATAGCATTGCTGACAATGGACCCACTCGAATGCGAGACTTGTACAACATCATCGCTCTTAGGTGCTTGTTGTATGGAGTTATTATAAAAAATTATCGCTTTTTAAAACATTTTGAGCTGTTTATTTAGAATTGGAGATCAAAATTGTATTGTATGCTTTACACTACGAGTATGCAAATATTAAAAAAAATATATAAAATATACTAAGCCAGCGTTAACAGAGCACGTTTGGAATCAGGACACGTCTGTCGTCTGGAAAAGGTCACAGAGCGACGGCCCGTTCTGCTCTACAAAAAGCGATAACGACGTTCTCTATGTTATTTTTCGGATTTATTTGAGGACATTTCCGTTTGTGTTCAAGTGCGGGTATTATGGGAGCATTGTGAGCTAAACACGATCATGTCCGCTCGCTGGCCGCCCAACCCATGCAGGGCATTGTTTACGCAAGGTCTGTCGTTGAACGTCGAGCGACTTTGCGTGCCATCTATTCCGCGGCATGCCATATATCGCTGCACCCACCTCGCCGTCTGATCTTATCAGCGTTTATTATGTACATACATCTCTAGAGTCGGACAGCGATATGATATCAATCGTTTAATTCACTTTTCATGTTGAATAGCCCTTAGAGCCCGTTATCATGTAAACGAATTGCACGCACGCCACACTCGGATATCAATTACAGATAAATCCATCTGGGTAAGGGTGCCTTACCACCAGAGATGTCGTCGTACGTTGCTAAGCGATCAGCGAGGTTACAGATCAGCTGCGAAACTATATGGCTATTTCTTCGAAAGCTAAGCTAACCAAAGATGTACTACGTTGCTAAGCGGTGAGTGAGGTTACAGCTAAGCTACGAAACTATGTGTCTATTTCCACCAAAGCAAAGCTAAGCTAACCATTCACGCTTTACTTAGGTACTGTGCACAACTCGCGCATCCCTAGTTCGCATCTTTAGCTCGCAACCTTACCAGTATGTATTAAAAACTTAGCTTCGTTGAACCCCTTTCCACCAAAGCTAGAATGGCTCAGCTTGGTGAAAATCAAGCGATCTTATTGGATGGGTTTGACACACATCCATAACTTAGCAACGTAGCACATCTCTGGTGGAAAGGCAGCCTTACACAGGCTTGGACTGGGAAGAACTGCATTGCGTAGAAACCTGAATAGATTACTGCGGATAAAGCGAGAGCACGGTAGTGAGGCAGTTGACGTAGTCTACAGGGTGATATTTTGAACAATGATTGTCTAGGACCACAGGCAGTGTCAAGGTACCGCCCTGCATAAAATATAGGGTGAGAGTGACGTTAAGTTCATCTCACTGCATTTCAGTTATTCTAGCGCTGTGTCGGGCAACTGAAGTGGTGCTTCATTTCAGTATGCGGTCGCGAACTCTGCAGTGAGAAACGTCGAGTCTCTCCAATTCCGTATACATAATCAACGTGGTTTACGTAAATGTTCAACGTTTTAGTTTTTGAACCGTAATGCTAAATTAAATTAAAAATCTCAAAAAAATTATGGCTGTGTAAAAAAAATAACTCAATAATGAATTATTGTGTTATTTTAAACATATTTTCACAGTAAACGTGTTAAGCTGTAAGCAATATGCTGAAATAATCCTGTTACATTCCCGACAAATTGGTTTTACCCTTCTGAAAAGGGGTCTATTTTCAATGCTGTAAATGTCAAAGTGTGCGAGAGATTTGTACAATCGTGAACCTTTCACGTTTGTGAAAGTGACTTTTCTGTGAACCGTACTCCCGAAGGGTCTATATCAGCCGTCGCGTAATCTGAAGTGGCGTTTGAGCAAACCGATTGATATCTAAAAAACTAACGGGTTTCAAATTTATATTGTGAAAGACGTTTATTGTGCTCTAATAGCAGGTATGTAGTATAAAATTAACATACACGTGTCGTGATGATTTTTTAATTGGTGTACAGTCCCTGTATAAAGCACGAGTTGCGTGTGTAAACTGGCCATACGTATAATGCAAATATGTAATTCGTTATAGTATGTAATATATTAATAGCAGGTAATTATTTGCCACAGAGTATCCACCTTCATTAAATATAATAGCTATTGGTTATAGTAGTAGTTTTCTAGGTAACCCTGATGAGTCTGCTTCTACGAACAGTTTAGGTGACACATGGGGTTATTCACACAAGTCTTGAATTATTTATTAAGCAATACCCGAATTGAATAAATGTGAGCGATTAGTTGAGAGGGAGCAACAAGTAAGGCAATTATAGAAATTCGAAGGGTCACGCAATGGATGGTCGGGCGAGCTAGGTGTGGTCAGGGTAGAACCCGAACCACCCTGTCGCCTAACTACTTTCTTCATGTAAGTCAAATATACTTTGTCAACAAGCAAACGATTAAGTATTTTGAAATAATTTCATCAATATCTTTATTTTGATACCCGCCGCGGAACAAATGTTTGCATGATCTACAGATATTTGTTGCGGGTCTGGGTGTTTTTCTATTTATAAGTATGTATTGAAGAACGTGGTAAGAACCGCAGGTCGGCGTTGGATGCAGGCCGCTTCCAACCGCAGTTCCTGGAGATCAATGAGGGAGGCCTTTGTCCAGCAGTGGACGTCCTACGGCTGATATGATGATGATGATGATGAAGTATGTATTTACAAAAAAAGTATATAAGTATTTTATCAGTTATCTGGTTCCCCTAATACAAGCTCTGCTTAGTTTGGGGCTAGATAGCGCTGTGTGAAATGTCCAGCAATATTTATTTATGTCGTACCTAATCACAATTACTACAAGAAACGGAATATTAACTTTTTTCCAAGATTACTGTTATACCATATTTCGTTATTGTTGTCACGGTCACATCATCATCGGATATCATTGGATGAATAAATGAAAATTATTTATTTCACAATATAAAAATAATCTGTACATAGTCGAAACATGCTAGATAACATTCAATTCCAGTTAACCTTTGTGTAATCCAGACAAACATTTATTGTAGTCCATATTTGGTAGAGGGAAAAGTGTAATCATTCAATTTTGCTGAAGAGTTTGTATTACCATGATACATTTTAAAAACCGGCCAAGTGCGAGTTGGACTCGCGTACACAGGTTCCGTACCATTATCTATAAAAACGGCAAAAAAATCATGTCTGTTGTATGGGACTTAAATATTTATTTTATTCAATAGCACAATTTTATTTATTTATCTTATTTGAGGTTGGTGCCGTTTAAGCTGGTCCTCTAAATCAGGGATGCACAGATTTATTAAGACTAGGGGCCACTCGGGCAAATTATGAACTGATGGCGGGCCGCCAGAAGTATAGGTAATTAAAGACAATAAAGAATTGATAATAATGTATTAAAATTGAAAAAGAATTTATTAATTTGAAGCGTGGCACTGCATAGTGCTTACAATCTTTTTTATATTTGGCTCAAATTTACTTGTAGCAACACGTAAAACTGCTTCCAAACTTTCGTTTGCAAGGAGGTTTCGATTTTTTGTTTTATTATTATTTAGTATTGAAAAGGTTTGTTCACATATATAGGTAGAACCAAATAAGCTGGCACATTTCAGAGCGTTTATGCGCAACTCTTTGTACGTATTTTTATCAATGCAGCGGTAAAAGTTCAGCAAGTCTCCTTCGTTGAATTTGTTGCGTAAATCTTGGTCGTTTTGAATGTCGATAATTTCTAACTGCATTGACTCTGGCGCATATTCAACTGAAATCGTGAAAGGATTGCTGAATATGTCCCAACAGAGGTTTCACTTTTTTAAACTCCGAAAATCTGTCTTGAAAAGATTGAATCAAAATATCTAGCTTTTCTACATAACTGAAATTAATCGCAGTTTTGTTGAATTTTTCAGCCATTTTCTTATAATTCGGAAAATGATTGTAATTTCCAGAATTCAATTGCGATCTGAAAAGTGTCAGCTTGCATTGAAAGGATGATACATAAGCGTAGAGCTGGGATATCAGTTGATTTTTGCGTTGAAGCCGTGTGTTCAAGACATTCAAATGATTTGTAATGTCAACTAAAAAAGCCAAATCACACAACAAATCAGGATTTTTAAGTTCCGGGACATCCCTTTGCTTTTCCGCCAGAAATATTCTAATTTCTTCTATTAAATTTAGAAATCGTTCCAGTGTCAATCCACGACTTAGCCACCTTACTTCTGTATAATACAGTAAATCTCCATATTCGCTTTCGATGTCATCAAGGAATTGTTTGAATTGCCTGTGATTGAGTCCTCGTGATTTTATGAAATTTACAGTCGAAACTACCACTTTCATGACATTTTGAAATTCAATTTTTTTAGAACAGAGGGCTTCTTGGTGTATAATGCAGTGAAACTGCATGAGATCTTCAGCGTTTATGTTTTTTTCTTGTAGATGCTTTTTCAGCAAAGTAACTAGCCCAGAATTGACACCAATCATCGAAGGAGCACCGTCAGTCGCAACTCCCGATAATTTTGATAAGTCCAAATCAGTTTTTGAACACTCATCCAAAAGTACATTGAGTATATCAACTCCTCTGGTTTGACCTTTCAATGAACACATTCCTAATAACTCTTCTAAGACTTCAAAATCTTGAGTAACACCTCGTATGAATATGAGAAGTTGAGCTGTGGAACTAATATCAGTGGATTCGTCGAGTGCTAATGAAAAAAATTCAATGATCTTAGTTTTTTCATTTAATTGTTCCGCAATATTACCTGACAAAGACAATTTGTCTTTGGATAGTCATACGATTCAGTTGAATTTTCTCAAACTTTTTTGCTGCTTCTGGACACATTTTCTTAGCGGCAATTTCTATGCATTCTTTTACAAAATCCCCATCATTGAAGGGGCGACTTCGCTTTGCTATCATCCGAGAAATTTCATAACTAACTTCTGTAGCTGTTTCTGAATCTTGAATGGGTTTTGTAAACATAGCTTGCTGACCAGTAAGCTCCCGTTTTAAAGACAACATTTTTTGCTTTCTTAATTCGCCTGTAAACTTGGTAAAAGTAGGATGCTGCGTTTCATAGTGCCATTTTACATTATATTCCTTTGCAATCGCAACAGAATTTTTGCAAATTAAACAAACGACTTTGTTATGCGACCATACAAAAAAGTATTTCTCAGTCCAAATTACTTGAAACTGCCGATTTTCATCTTTAACCTTACGTTTTTTACTAGGCCCTGGCTTGTCCATGTTGCGTTCTAATCCTGGCTATGATTAATACAGCACCTAAAAACAATTACAGTTCCTACTTAAATTACCCATCCTTTTTTAAATTACCAAAAATAATTGATTAAATATGTAGGGAAACACTTATTAATAACAGAGTTTTACTTACGATTTCACAACACAATTAATAATTATACACGGCACTTGACGGGAAATCTACGTTGAATATGGATCAAAATATATGACACCGGCTAGTCGAGTTAATTAAAATCTACACTATAACTATTGACACTTCACTCAAATTAAAACCGAACTGTCGGTCGCTGTGGTTATCGTGGCTTTTATACCGCGCGTATAGAGTCGAAAACTGTCTGGAGAAATCTCGAAACCGACTCTGGAAGCTTCGTGTATCTACCTACGCGAGCAATCGGGAATTCGGGACTATTGCTATCTCGCTTGCTCTAACAATATAACCCGTGGATAAGCCGCCACTGCGCTGCCGTCGTCGCCGCGCCGGCGCCGCCGGCCGCGGCGCTTCCTCAAGAAAACGAATTTAACCGAGATCGGCACGAACATTACCGACCGCTGTTACCGACGCATGCACGGCGCACCGATAAGCGCACTTAAGAGCGCGCGCGCGAGATTCAAACTACTTTTCGAACATATTTTATTTGGTTTTATTCTGGAATAGAATTCAATATTTTTCGAATGTATGAGAGTATTATTTTTGCTGTCGGCGGGCCACCAGTATTCGACCGGCGGGCCGCATGCGGCCCGCGGGCCGTGGTCTGTGCATCCCTGCTCTAAATTGTATGAGCGCCCATACAACTCAGAGGACTATCTCTTTTTTATTCGATTTTTCTTTCATTTGTGCTGAATCTTGTCTTATTTGTGACCTTGCTTTTTGCCAAATTTCGTGATTCTAGGTCAACGAGAACTACCGGTATAACAGGTTTTCGACCCAAAACCTATAGGGTACTTACTTCCGGTTGACCTAGAATTATCAATTTTGGTTAAAAGCAAGGTCTTACAGCACAAATAAAGGGAATAATCCGAAAAACAAAAAAAGTTGAAACTTAAGGTAAACTTTTGTATTTTTTCGAGAAAAAGTTTTCGCGAAAATCTAATTTTTTTTTCTAATTTTAATCTAATCTTTTTATCGTGTTGACTCAGGACCTTGATTATTATACACCTAATAGGGACTATAGACCTCAAGTATCTGGTATGAATTTCAACTTGCTAGGTCCACCCGGTCCTGAGAAAATCGGTGGTGACACACGGACAGACAGTACGGAACCCTAAAAATGGTATCCACTCTGTAGGATTCCGCTATTCTTTTGACATCACAGTTATCTAAATCTAGTCGTTTGGGTTTTCATACTTAAATAATATACGCGCGAAAAACATCATCATCATCGTCAGCCCTTCTCATCCCACTAATGAGCATAGGCCTCTCTTCGTTGTCGCGATTCGCCTCTCGCGAAAAACATAACCGACAAAAAACTTGAACAAACTGAAAATGTTGTATTTTCTTTTAGACAAGGTAACACTAGAGTATAATTCAAAAAGTCTGCGAAATACCGTGATATCGCCTTGTGCCTGTATGTTATCCTTTGAAATCTGACACTACTGTAAGGAAATATCACTCAGGGCGACTTGCGCAACGGTGCTTTAACTTATTTAATGGCCAAATATCATTTAGAGAGTTGTCAAACCATACAAATACGTCAAATTTAAACATGTTTAGTAGCTAAATACGTTTAGAGATCGTTGTGCAAGCCGGGCTTAGTATATAAATACTTGAAAAGAAAATTTTGTACCCCTTGTTAAGCTAATTTTTTCGTCTAAGCCAATTTGTTCTATACATTCAATACGACTTTCCATTTGATTAGTTTATCGTATATTTTCTTTTTCATGGTTCTGCTGCTTAGATTTCAACAATTAAACCAAATGCCTGACGTATACAATGAGTAGGTTCTTTGTTGTAGAGTATAACGTCCGCAACCTGTATATATCGCAAAGTGTGTGTCCGGTTTCCGGTTGTGGCACCTGCGAATGTTCAGTATGACGTGGTGGTGGTGTGGCCGTTAGTCCAGTTACAATTAGACCGCCGGTCGGTTTGTACTTGTTTGGTACGCGTCACGCCAACCCCGAGGGCGATGGCTCACGATCCCTCGATATTCCGATATGATGCTCGGCAGATCCTTTAGCTCGCGCTTACGACACGATAACAAGGAAATCTTACTTGGTATGACTATAAAGATTCATGTGTCTGTGTTTGTGTCTTTAGGGTGTCATAATCGCATGAGCGACAAAGCCCTTTTGTTAATTTATTAAAAAAAAAAAGATTCATCCGTGTCTGTGTTTGTGTCTTTCGCCTTCATGGAGATAAAGTGTCGCACTCGTTTGATGAGCCCAACCCCGCCACGTTCCCATTGTGAGGTATTTATGTAGTGTTTTATTTTGTTTGCTTAAATTATGTCAGTTTTTGTTGGCTTTATTACATGTATTAGAGAGCTTAATATTGATTTTCTTTATGTTATTCTTAAAATTCATACTTCAATTCTAGGAATTTCAGATTGAAACGGGAACCTTCTATCGATCATGCTGAGAAGCATGTAGGTATATAAAGTCACTTTACGACTCACGGGCTATAAAAAAGAACATAAATTTTGTTAGCGTAGCGTATGACACGTTCTGACATCGAAAGCTAATAAATTGGTCATGAGCACCAACAGCTGAAAACTGTATAAATATTTAACGTGAATCCGTGGGGGTGGTATTGATTCTACCGTGCAATCGATACCGTGCAATCGAACACGAGTGCAGTGTTCAAATTTTATATCTACTCTACTGCATGCATACAACAGAAATCGACACTGGAATTTTTGATGCATATTTTGTCAAAGCGGACATGCCTAGCAGTGATTTCGAACTTAGATGCAAACAAAGCTTTGAAAATAGACGGTGATATGGTTAAATTATTTGTAAAAATGTTCTTGTTCGTAACACGCAAATATTTCGCTTCTACGAAAGTCGTAGCTCGTAGCAGCTCTCGTAGCTCCGGTAGAGCGGTACGACAATGTAGGTAGATGCTAATGATGTTGACACTACAGCCGTGCTTAGGCGTTCCCCCCTCGCCCGGCAGCCACCGCACGCCTTCGAGTGCACTCTCTTACACCCAGCGCCGTAAAATGTGCTACTTTGAGATGTTCCTAAATTGTATTAAGCTATTTGGCGCCCTCTTCTGACATACTCCTAAGTACCCTACGAACCACTGTACCCGTTTCAAACTCGCTCCGTCTATGTATATACAGCGATGTTTGATTTTGAGGGTACTTGATAACTTCGGTCTGCCGCAGCTGTTCCAAATTATGTTGATTTTACAAGTGAGGCAATTAATTATTAATTCGGAATGAGGTAAACGTTATTATAATGTTAATGTTTTCGAAGGATTACTATTAATGGAAATGGGCGAACTAATTTACCGCTGTAGTAAGTAAGATTAGTTTTCCCCATACTAATTAGTTTATGCTCAGCATGGTTGATAATGTGGAGAGTTTTTTTTGTATTTCCCTGAAGATATTTTGATTAAATGTGGTTGATTTTTGCCGTGTCGCTGGTGTCTACCTAAGATATGTATGTAACCAGTCTAACTTAGTTTTTCCCGTGTAAAAACCAATTTTCGCTTCTAATAAGAGACGCTAAATTGGTTTTTGGGCGTATGTTGAGACTTATTGTTTAGGGGTAAGTCCATGGCTTGTATAATTATGTGCCTGCTAGTGAAATTGTAGCTTTAATGAAAGCCGGGTAGGCTAGGTTTTGTGCAAAAATTCCGTGTGTCTTTTGAATAAATAAATTTGCGAAAACTTGCACCAGTACTATCTATATAAATAGTAACTATTTCTGTACTGATTTGGTTATCTTGCTCGCGGATATGACGTAGAATGTATAAAACAATTTACGAATCCGTCGACTCGAGTATATTTTTATTTTAGCTTAATATTTCAACAAGATTTAAAATACCGGGTAGCTAGCTTAACTACCTTGAAAATTCAATAATATATATTTGTGCCAAAGCTTGACATTTCTCATTGGCCGACCTAAAAAGATGGCAAATAGATCTTGTTACTTTTTTCGATTCGTTGCACATTGCACGTAAGAGCTGTTGAAATGTAGATGATAAAGGTTTTAACTTTAACTTGGCGTTAATTTGATTCTTCAACTCACCCTTGTCGAAAGATTGTCACAACCCACCAAGCATTTGTGTAGACAAGCGAGTTTCTTTGAAACAACTAGGTATTTCAATAACAGTGAAATTTTCTTTAACAGTTTAGAGTTAAATTCTTGCAGCCACCGTCTAGTCTAAAATAATTCCGTAATAATTGGCAAGCCTAGCCAGTTACCTAGTTCCCATTAGGATTCTATAAAACGTCACAACATTCAACATGCTTTGTTGGTATTTACTACCCAACCCTGAACTCTTGACAGGCATAACAATTGCGAAGCGCTATATTTCTATCTGATCCAGTCTTATTGTTGCTTGGACCGATACAGTCCATGTCAGACGGCGTAGGTAGCTCTGACTCCACTCAAACCTCTGGTGAATGATCCATAATAGCTACTGCAAATGTATTGTACGGTTCGTGACTTCGTTTCAAATCTAGATTGCCGTTGTTGTATCATTTTCGTCACAATACAGTTACCAAGTAGTAAGTATACACTAGGCAAAACACATTCTTAAACTAAACTAAAGCAGAGCTATGTTTGACGGAATAACTTACCCAGATATAAAAAGATAACATCAACTCCTTACCCAGTTTACTGTTTGGCACCTGAGACTTTAGTACGAGTTGTCAATTACGTAAGCATAAATAGTTTTTGTGAGCTCGCCTATGGACGCTGCCACTCAAGGAAACGCTTATGAAAATTATTGACGTTTGCGTATTTGCCAACTCATACATCAACAGTGATTACGGCTCGACGACCTTTGACGTCACGTAAGCAAGTGATGTTTATGTTTAGGCTCCATCATGTTTCACGTGCGGCGGCGGCCGGCGGAGTCGCAGCCGCGGCGGCGTAAGAAGAAAGCGGGAACGACCGGCACCAACGGCAGGCCCGGGAATGAGCCTGTACTGGTCGAGACCACCCCGGACGCAACACCGCTCGAGAATGGACGGAGGCTGCGGGTCACGGAACCTATAGAGGTAATTCTTGTATGAATGAATGAATGAATGAATGAAAATTCTTTATTATACCTTACAAGCTAGACACAACAGATTTATAAAAAAAAACAAATAAAAGTAAGCATAATGGGCGGTCTTATCGCTTAACAAAGCGATCTCTTCCAGACAACCTTTGGATGGAGAGGATCATTGCTTAATGGAAGATTGGCCGAGGTGTAAAAAGAATAAACTTAATAATAGAAAAAGAAATTAGTTATATACATACATATTAGGTACATAAATAACTTTTAAATAAATAAATAAATATCATATATAAAATAAATAAATATGTACTTACATACTTATACTTACAATAATAATATTAGAGATCAGATGAATCATGACTCTTCATGGAGATAAAAGTTTTTGAGTCTAGCTTTAAATACTTACTTGTAGTTTGTAGTGTTCCGCTTTTGAACGCGTATTCGCTTTCAACGATAAGGCCGCCCATTGTATTGCCTTGTTTATTTTAGCCTAGTACTTATTTTTGTATTATTTCTGTTGTGTGTGGTAATTTAATAAAGAGTTATCTATCTATCTAAATGCTACCTTCTATTCAACCTGGTAAAGATGAATTTTGAAGTTCTCATCTCTCCGTAAAGCACGCATGCATCAGGACTGTCACAATAAATTGTTATGCTTTTGTTTTTGGACTCTATAGCTACGACATTATTTGGTGCACGTCCCTCTTTCCCTTAACATTCCCAACAAAACTTAACAATTGGTAGTAGGTACAAACTTTGTTAGCTCTGATACGGTGTCGATCGTAATTACGCCTTCATACTATTAACAACTAGAAACTTCGCAACGTCTTTTCGTCCAACATACCTCAGTGCCTTAAGACGAAAGTCTACAATCAGTGTGTGTTACCAGTGATGACATATGGAACCGAGACGTGGTCCTTCACTATTGGCCTTATGAATAAGCTCAGAGTCGCTCAACGAGCTATGGAGAGGGCTATGCTCGGGGTTTCTCTACGGGATCGAATCAGAAATGAGGAGATACGTAGGAGAACTCAAGTCACCGACATAGCCCGACGGATTAGCACGTTGAAGTGGCAATGGGCAGGCCATATAGCGCGCAGAACAGATGGCCGATGGGGCCGAAAGGTTCTCGAGTGGAGGCCACGGACCGGCAAGCGCAGCGTAGGACGTCCACCCACAAGATGGGCAGACGACTTGGTAAGAACCGCAGGTCGGCGTTGGATGCAGGCCGCTTCCAACCGCAGTTCCTGGAGATCAATGAGGGAGGCCTTTGTCTAGCAGTGGACGTCCTACGGCTGATATGATGATGATGATGACTATTAACAATAGGAACTGAAACTATGATGGATAAAATTCTCTATCTGCACCGAAGTTTCTAGAGTCGCACCTCCAGAAATAAGAGAGGAGCTGAAACACAGAACATAAAAAACAATAGAACTAGCATGATGACTTTTCACTATGAAAACCAGTGTAGCTAAACTCACACATGTAAAAACTAGCACACTCAGAAATAAAAGATATAATTGGTTGAAAGAGAACGTTCAAAAAGTCATAAAACCATAAAACTAATTTTACGGATATAAAACCTTAGCCACTAAGGGAACATGGTTTAAAATTCAATAAAATAAATAATAATAAAAAATTAAAGTCTACTCACCAAAAGATGGCGCTTTAGAAAATATTTTTATTTTAGTCTCTAATTAGAAATAAGACTGATAATGCAATGGCTGTTACTTGATTACCCACAAAACAAAGCCACTCAACAACAGATGGCGCTGTGGCTAACGATTTTTGTTATAGTCTCTAACAGCAAAGAATAAGATTGATAATGCCATGGCTGTTACTCTCTAGTCCAAAATACTTTGCTACTGCTTTAGTGATGTATCTATGAGGATACAAGACGAATGTATCGATATCGATTTTCACCTACCTACTATGGATAACGAAATAGGTACGTCCGGTTATAATATAGGTGGTCGAAATAAACAAACTTTTCTTTCTTTCATATTATAATAAATAAATAAATAGAAGGCATTTATTTACACACACACCTATTAAGCTAACAGAAGTAGGTAGGTACAATAATTACTAAATAAAGCTAGGTAGGTACAACAGTAGGCTTAATTCTAAGTAACATTAGTACATTATTGTAGGTAGCACCAAGGTAGAAGGTAATAATAGGTATAATCACAGGTTTCCAACTCATAAATACTTAAAAAATATTATATTACTGGAATATTAATACTGAATTATTATACGAGGGGCACACTAAAATTTTCCGGAATCAATAATACAAAAATACTATTAATGGTCAAAAATGAATTTATTTTTTATTTCTCTAAATATTCTCCCTTTGCGTCAATGCACTTTTTCATACAATTGAACCAATTTTGAAAACATTTCTGTCACTCCTCCGGTGGTGACGTCAGATACATTTTGTTTCATACTCTTCGACAGCCTCTTCTGGCGATGAAAACCGTTGATCGGGTAATTGGTTCTTGATTTTTGGGAACAGAAAAAAGTCACACGGTGCCAGGTCAGGACTCATAAGTTGTACGTTTTTTTATTTTCGTTTATGTCTAGCGCTTTGGGGAAACTGAAAACAGAAGTTATAATAATATTTCACACCATAGGTCTAAAATGCATTCAAAAAATCATCAATAAAACATCAAAAGGAATTAACGCCCTAAAACGTATACACCTTTTAATAGGGGGTAACTAATTAAAGCTTTCGATAACACATTCATCAGTATATTGGGGTTACATCCCTAATTGAGTAGCGTAAGCTGAGGTTTAAGAGAAAAGCGACCTTAAAGAGTATGATTCACAGTCTATTTTGTTTTACGATTTTGCATTTTAAACAAAACTAACAAAAAACAATAAAATAATACTTACCGGTGATAGGATATGCCCCCTTTTGTTAAATTTTTAGTTTGGCTATAATATTTACACTTCAAAACGGCACAATATGGCATTTTTATATTTTTTTGAAGTACGTTTACCCCACAGTAATTGAAACACGACTGAAGTGAGCGAACCTTGTAGTGCGCGGAACTCCGCGTACTTGGTGTTACGCGGCATCGCCTACTTACGACTTCTATTGTTTTTTGTGTTCTGTGAACTGAAACATTACCTGTTGCCAGATGGAAAAGTTTAGTTATAACTCAATGAATGAATGAAAACACGTTATTGTACACCATATAAACAAAAAATTACAAGCAAAATAGAAAACACCAAGCAAATAGTACAATGGGCGGTTGCCCGAATTTGCTCGATTAGGATATTCGAGACAAAATTTCATGAAAGTAGATTTTCACGAGGTACCAATATAAGTAGTGTGCATTGAATCGTTACAATTTACAATTTATTCAAACAATGGCACAGGGAAAGACCTTTAAAACTCGACGTCTCTTGCCGTGCACTATCTGGCCATGTCTTATCTCTTTCGAGTAGATAAATAGATAAATCTTTATTGTTACACTAAATTAAAATAACTTAACCTAAAAAAAACTTAAAGACTAATACATGGTGGTACAATGGGCGGCCTTATCGCTAAAAGCGATTTCTTCCAGGCAAACTTTGGACTGGATTGAAAAGACGTGTGAGGAGGCGGTGGTACAATAAATACCTATTTATGTAGGATAAAAATAAATAAATACCTAAACCTAAAATATACCTACATATACTTACATAAATAAATATATACATATACTTTAACAATAAATATCGCAAGGAAATACAATGTTTACTCTAAAGAAGCCGCTAAGTATAATTTGCAGACCACATTTTTAAAAATAGGTAAATATTTAGCAAGTCTGAAACGGGCAAGTCATACCATAATCGTACAGCTCGTACCGTAAACGAGTTACTAAAGAAGTTGGAATTATGGACTGGAGTTTTCAACTAGAGAGTAGTGGAAGAACGCAGATTGCGGGTATGGGATAGATTTAGGAATTCAAAGCATTGTTTGAGATACGGCGGAGAAGAAGAAGTAAATAGAATTTTATATAAAAGAGTTAGAATATGAGCATTCCGACGAGAGCGGATTGGCAAACACTTGAGTTTAACGCATGTGTAGTAAATATAGTGGTAGTATGAGTATGATGTAGTATACATATACATTGATTGAAAAAGGAATAGTTTTGCCGAAAAGTGTGTTGTTCCGTCGTTTTAGCTGGCGACTACACGACATAGTATTTTGATTATATTTTAGTCGCTCAGCCGTATTTAAAGCTAGATTCAAAACCTTTTATCGCCATGAAGAATCGTGATTAATTAATTTGATTTGTAATATATATGTATGTAAGTACATATTTTATTTATTTTATACTAGCTGACCAATCCGCAGCTTCGCACGCGTAGTTTTTCAATAAAAACATTACCCTCCTTCTGCGCAGTTGGGTAAAAAGTAGCCTATGTTACTCAGGGATAGTGTAGCATTCTAATGGTGAAAGAATTTTTGAAATCGGTCTAGTAGTTTTTGAGTTTATTCATTTCAAACATACACACACACAAAAATACAAATCTTTCCTCTTTATAATATTAGTATAGATATGATATTTATTTACAATTATTTGTGTACCTAATCTAATGCGTATCGCCTTGTAATTTTTCTTTTTCTACTATTAAGTATATTCTTTTTACACCTCGGCCAATCTCGTTGTTTGCGTTTAAAAATTTTAGTTCAGTTTCTAAACATTTTTGCCAAGGTGTATATATTTCGGGTTCGATTCCCGCTGCGGAACAAATGTTTGCATGATACAGATATTTGTTCTAGGTCTGGTTGTTTCTCTATATATTATAAGTACCTATGTATTTACAAAAAAAATATTTATGTATTCTATCAGTTATCTGGTTCCCATAGTACAAGCTCTGCTTAGTTTGGGGCTAGGTAGCGCTGTGTGAAATGTCCAGCAATATTTATTTATTTATATGGGCCGTAAAATAAAGTTTTGACATTTTGTACTTTTCTATTGTTGCCTGAAATAAAGTTGTATTATTATTGAAGTGTATTTACCCAATATTAAGACAGCCTTTACTTAAATATTATCGTGCTACGTTTTTGTCACAAGCGTTTAATACATGGTATATTGTATTTCAATTCCGAATGTAAGCTAATCAGAAACATTGAATAGTTCTTTTCGCTTTGAATAATTTATTGAGATATAACAGAATCAAACGAACAGTGACTGACTCAGTTGTTTCAAGAGTCATTAGTCCGGAATGAATACTGAATCAGATAAACAAGCTATCAATGTTATCGCGAAATTGTATATTCGTCTCTATCGTGTGATGTTATGGACATAATATTATCGTAATGAACCGCTGTCGTTTTGAAATTTATTCATCTGTTTAAAAATTCGTTTTGTAAACACTCCTAAAGTGGCAACGGAGCGGCAACGATGCCTGTTGTCGAGTTGTAGACACTTTAAAAGGGAGCTTCATGAAAATGTTTGACATTCGTTCGCAGCAGTAAGTTATGATAAAAGCGCTGATGGAAGCATAATTAATTCAATTAATTAACTTTGTTCAACGAATTCACTACATATCTATCTACACTACAACTCTTAAAAGTTTTGTGTTTGGCAACATAAAATCCATAACCTTACTCCGTGGCGACCTCCGTGGCGCAGTGGGCGGCTGAGACGCAGGAGATACAGGGTTCGATTCCGGCCGCGGAACAAATGTTTCCATGATTATCAAATATTTGTTCCGGGTCTGAATGTTTTTCTATATCAATATAATAGGTTGGGGGAAAAGTCTTTTCGCATTATAGTAAGTATGAACTTGTAATAAAATCTCTTATGCTATACTATTTGTATCTGGCTGGTTTTGGTATCATTCAAAGTTTAAATTCAAATTAAGAAAATGTGTGATTTTTATTTGTTTTTCGTACTGTAAAGATGAGTGAACTTAATGAAGAAATTCGATACATTTTAAAATTTAACTACAAAAAAGGTAAAAAGGCAACACAAGCCACGAAAAAAATTTGCGATGTTTATGGACCTAGTGCAGTGTCTGTGAGAGTAGCACAAATTTGGTTTAAGCGTTTTCAAACCGGAAATTTTGATGTCAAAGATGCACGTCGCTTTGGTCGCCCTATTACGGATAAAAGTGATGCCATTTTTGAAAAAGTGGAACAAGATCGCCATATCAGTAGTTATGACGTAGCTGAAGAACTGGGAATTGACCACAAAACAGTTTTAACGCATTTAAAAAAAACTGGGTACACAAAAAAGCTCGATATTTGGGTACCCCACGAGCTCACTGAAAGAAACCTAATGAACCGTGTACTCATTTGTGATTCTTTATTACGACGCAATGAAACCGAACCATTTTTGTAGAAGCTGATAACTGGTGATGAAAATTGAATCACGTACGACAAGAATGTGCGAAACGGTCGTGGCCAAAGACCGGTCAAGCTTCACAAACTGTGGCGAAACCCGGGTTAACTCGCAACAAGTTGAGGCTGTGTGTGTGGTGGGATTGGAAGGGCATTATTCATTATGAGCTGTTACCAGCAGGCAGGACCATCGATTCTGAACTCTACTGCGAACAACTGATGAGATTAAAGCAAGAAGTTGAGAGAAAGCGGCCGGAATTAATCAACAGAAGGGGTGTGGTTTTTCATCATGATAACGCTAGACCTCACACATCTTTAGCCACTCAGCAAAAATTAAGAGAATTTGGCTGGCAGGTATTAATGCATCCGCCGTATAGTCCTGACTTTGCACCTTCAGATTTCCACCTGTTTCGGTCTCTTCAGAATTCTTTAGGCAGGTTCAGGTTAACATCACGAGAGGACTGCCAAAACTACTTGTCGCGGTATTTTGATCAGAAGCCCCAAAATTTCTATAGCAATGGGATCATGTCCCTACCTACAAGATAGCAAAAAGTTATCGAACAAAATGGTACCTATATACTTTAGTTAAATGTAAATAAACTATATTAAAAATGATTTGAATTTTCTTAAAAAAATGCGAAGAAACTTTTTCCCCAACCTAATATATATATAAGAAAGTCGTGTTAGTTACACTATTTATAACTCAAGATCGGCTGAACCGATTTGGATGAAAATTGGTGGGGAGATAGCTTAAAACCAGGAGACGGACATGATATTTTTTATCCCGTTCTTAGAACCAGGAGACAGACATAGGATACATTTTATCCCGTTCGACCGCGTTTCCGTGTGACGTGACATAAAACGTCAAAGAGAATACAAGTCACTATAAAACGTCGTATAACAAAAACGCATCTGACATGGAATAACAAAACGGAAATGACAGCTAAACGTAATTTTGTCTATGGTTAAGTATGGTTGTAAAATGACCGGGGACAACAGTTGACAATTCTATCAGGGTGACGTATATTGACAGCCCGCGTTATATGCATGTCAAGGCGGTACGAAGTTCGGCGAGTCAACAAGTTTATTATAAGTACTTATATATTTACAAAAAAAAGTATATAAGTATTCTATCAGTTATCTGGTTCCCATAGTACAAGCTCTGCTTAGTTTGGGGCTAGATAGCGCTGTGTGAAATGTCCACCAATATTTATTTAGTATTTATTTATTTACTAATATTATAAATTCGAAAGTAACTCTGTCTGTTTCTCTTTTTCTGTCTGTTTGATATGTTTTCACGACTTAACGGCTGGACCGATATCGATGAAATTTGGTATATACATAGATTATACTGAAACCGAGGAGCTTTTTTAAATAATTATTTAAGGTAATACATGAACACTCACAAACACACACACACTGTAATATTTAATTAGATAATTCATGTACCTAATATAATTTGTTTTTAGTTCACATCTCTGTAAGTAGACAACCATAAGTAAGAGCACTAATTGCCAAGATACAAGTTTTTCACAAACTTAGTTTGGCAAGTAGGGCGCTATTTATTGTAAAGCATGACAGAGAAAATAAAGAATTCTTGATTTTTTTTTATTATGACATATGCTACTTTTTAGCCGACTTTGCGAAGCGGGTCAAATAGTAAACGTTTAATAATAATAGTAATAATAATTCTTTATTTCAGACACAGTGATCCATATTTTATAATCTACACTAAACTAAAATTAAAAAAAGCAAATTAAAATAATAACACAATAATAAAAATACAATAATAAAAAATATTCAAAAATTAGGTACTTAGAGTAGGTGGCTATTTCCACCCAACGTCGATACGATGCCGTCAGCATCAGTCTATCCGCCAGACTCTTGATGATTGTGTTTTTACACATGTCGACTCTGAACATGAAGGAGGCGATCCTCTTTCTTTGGATCGCATTGAAAGAGTCAACCCCAGCCTCTGCGTACATTTCCGAAGCGCTACAATAGCGCCTCAGACCCATCATGTGTCTGAAGACGTTATTGTAAGCCACTCGTATACCGCTGTGCGACTTCTTAGTTTAATCTGTCCAGAGTTGACATGTGTAAAACGACTGGCAGAAGGATCTGAACAGTGTATTTTCACGCCAGGCGATGACTTAAAAAACTTTCTGGCTATCATATTGCCTACTATACACAAAGCCCTACGTTGCCGCTCTACATATGTCAGCGTCGTCCTTTAAGTTAGATGTAACGATGTGTCCAAGGTACCTGAACTGCTCAACTGTTCTTACGGGCTGTCCGTTAAGATAGACCTCGGGTACTATTTCAGGTCCCTTTCTTGATCTGAAAATCACCATTTCCGTCTTTTTTGCATTGTAAATGAGATCATGCTCTTTCGCGTACGCCTCGCAAATCGAGAGAAGTTTTCTTAATCCTTTAATCGAGGGACTAAGCAGCACCATGTCATCAGCGTAACTCAGGTTGTTTACATACCAGTCATCCAACCTGAGCCCTACTGCGGTGCTGCTCAGTTCCACGATCAACCCGTTCACGTAGGCGTTGAACAGATCGGGAGAGGTGATCCCCCCCTGCCTCACGCCACAAGAAAGCCGATAGCTCTCCGACAGCTTTGCGCCCCACCTGACGTTATTGGTCTGATTCCGGTACCAATACTCTAGGAGATCAACAACCTCAGCCGGGACACTCGCGTCTGAAACACGCAGCTTCCTCCAAAGCAGGTCGTGGTTTATGGTGTCAAAAGCACGGCTAAGGTCTAAGAAACAAGCGTACACAGTAGTGTCGTTTTGTTTGTAGTAGCTGACAACCTGTTTTAAAGAAAAAATAGCCTTATCTGTTGAGACTTGAGGCCGGAAGCCAAACTGTCCGTCGTCTATACTTAGGCCGCTCAAGTGAGACTGAATAAAGCGTTCAAGCACCTTCGCCACTATCGTTGCTAAGGATATAGGCCTATAGTTGGCCATGCTCGAGGTGGTTGCTGTTTGTTCCTATCACTAAGAATAAAACGGGGGATGTTTTATTCTTAGTGATAGGAACAACCAGCGTGCGGATGAGCTCCTCGGGTAAGTAGCAATACCTCACACAGAGAGTGAAAAACCGCGCTAACAATCCACAGACATGCTGGCCCGCATACAACAGATGTTCTATGCTTAGGCCATCATGTCCCGGCGACTTACCACGGTTCATATGTCTGAGAACAGATTCTACTTCTTTGGTCGTAGTTGTAGCGTGGTGAGTCTCCGAGACATGCCTGATCCGCAATCCTGTATTACTATCCTTACTATTGCTTTGTTTTTTTTTTTACTACATCAAAATGATTTCGAAATGCATTTGCTATAGTTTTAACATTTTTTTCCCCTTCTACACTTAAAGATAAACATTTCTTACTATTTAACTTTTTAATTTCTTTCCAAAACTCAACAAAGTCACCTGCGCTGCGATGTCGAGCCAGCATGTCCATTATATTTTATCTTGATTGAACGTACTTGAGCGCGGCTCTGAACTCTCTCCGCGAGGCAGTCATATTTTCATAATGATATCCTGAGCGTGGCCTACCATATTGCACCCACAAGGAAAATTTCTCCCTAGCCTTAGCATGTGACCGCCTGACGTGGAAATTCGTTTAAGTGTACAGATCGATAGTACCTGAGTTTGCGAGCCTCACCACAAGGGGATTGAGGCAAAATATAAATTAGAATATGATTATTGTCTATTCTAGTAATTTTAATTTTACTTAGTATGTAGAAATGTTTACATATACTTAGCCCGGCTTGACAACGATCCCTAAACGTATTTAGTGTCTAAACATGTTTAAATTGGACGTATTTGTACGATTTGAGAACTCTCTAAATCATATTTAGCCATCTAATCCTAAATCCTAAATCTAAATCCTATTTTTCAGATGTTAAGATTTACCGAATACAGACTTAAAGAAATATATGCAAACTAATTCTGCTTAGGCCAGCACTATGTCATAACGTCTACTGCTAAACACTAGGCCTCCCTCATAGATTCCCAGAGTGACCGATCTTGTGCGGCCTGCTTCCAACAGCTCCCAGCAACCTTTATCTTGTCTTTCCATCTAGGGGGGCCGTTCCACGCTGCGCTTCCCAGTGCGCTATCTCTTTCTCTAGGACCTTTCAGCCCCAACGGCCATCAGTTCTTCAATCTATGTGCTGCTCCCTCTGCCACTTCAGCTTGCTAATCCTCTTGGCTTTTTTTATACACCTTATATGGCAAACGAGCATGCAGTCCACCAAATGTTAAGTGGCTACTGCAGCCCATGGATATCCACATAGAATTCAAAACAAGGTATTATGTTGTCTTGATCTCTATGTGGATACGTTGTCATACTATAGGACTTAGCTGTTATGCCTATGGGCTAGTAATTACAGGAACATACCATTGCCATCTAACCGGAACACAGCAGCACAAGTACTGCTATTTGGCGGCAGATAAAGGTAAGGCGGTGGTGCCCACTTCCTCGAGCTCTCCATCTCCTCATTTCTGATTCGATCTCGTAGAGAAATACCAAGCACAAGCCCTCTCCATCATAGCACGCTCTGCGAACTTGAGCCTTCTTAATTAAAAGGAATAATTACATCTATTTAATTTGAGACCAATTGCCTATTTTAGTAATGACTCTGATTCGGGAGTGCTAGAGCGGGCCTACGATCCAACTACCAATTACTCCACTAATGTAGTTGCTGTCTACTTTAGCCTTTTCCATTATGAATTTAGCGACGTAGCAAGCATTTTGCTTATGGACCCGAACCGACACTTATTACTGTGATCAAAGCGAACGAAATGTACGTGTATTTTAAATTGTTGAATAAATTATCGCCCGACCCAGTTGGTTTGTTAAATTTTTTCAGCTAGCTGGGGTACGTTGAAATTTTCCGCAATAAACGCTCCATTAGTAACGTGATAGGTCAAAGCAGTCCATCATTATAACATTTTTTTAGATGGATTACTGAAAGCTTCACTTATCAAGCTTACCCCGGTTTTCCCTAAATGATGATACATTGCCGGTTAAAATCGTACTTTGGTATGTTATCTTGTAAAATCGTTGAAGGTCGAGCTTATAAACGTAGCTAAAAAGATTCGCAGAACACACTTACTGAGGCTAGGGGTTGTTCAAAAGTAAAGCTGCTGTTACTCTTTGCAAAATTCAGACAGACTAAAAGAAAAATACTCTAGATTCACACAAGTTTAAAGATACTCAGCTAATTAGACCCACTAATTTTACATCAGAGTGAGTCGAAATGCTTAATTAAGTGCAGTAAGAAAGCAAATAAATCTTGGGTGGAACTGGGAGTACATACATAATTAAGGCAAAAGGCTAAACTTTGAACGAACTACACTTTATTACAACCTTGTCTGTGCTTATCTAGCGAATCTCTAAATTAAAAGATAAAATCATCAAGTGGTAGTCACACTTGCTTAGCTCGGGGTGCTCACTTAATCATAATCAGTTTATCCTATTTTCTTTTTATTATTAACATAACCGACAACCACTAGGAAATAAAATTCTCAAGCACACCGGCATTTGATACTCTGAACAGCCGCAGGAAGACTGCATGGAGGTGGCTCAACGCCATTTCTTGTGTGAATTTATGTGGGAGTCTATTGCATTGCCTGCTAGGCTGATGTAAACTGATTGTGTGTGTGGAGATCTAATAAAGTATTTTGTTGAACCAGGTCGGCTCCGGCAACGGCACCGCCCTCCAACTGTACGGGCCCTCCATTCAATCACGACACTGCGTGGTGGCGCCAGCTGAAGGCGGCGGCTACACGGTAACACCGCTTCACCCTGACGCACTCGTCTATGTCAACGGACAGAGAATCTCGCATACACAGAGATTGCAGGTGAGATTTGGTACTTTCCCCTTTTGTCTAACTTTGAAAGACGAACATAAGATGTCAAAAATCAAGCGTCTGTTTTCCCTCAAGATTGACAATACATCATCGATTATGATGAAATCTAGTCTTCCGTCTTCTTAATTAGATATTAGCTGGTGCAGTGAGTGTTATATCATGACTGAGAGGTACATAGATGCCGGTAGGTGGTTTGGCTTTAACTGAGCGTGGTCAATACTACAATATCTGTCGGTGACGCTGTGAAGTCGCTTTGCACCGACGACATTGATTATCTAAATGTGTCAGCGGAAACGGATAGCAGGTATACGTATAGATTTCAGATAATACTAGAATCATTGTGGTGCCAATAACGTAAGCCCCTGACTGAATAGGGCCAAGATTCGTTGGACATTTCTGTAAGGGTTATGGATATAATAATATGTGTCTAAATTAATGTATACTATAAAATAAAGTGTATAATACGATATAAGTAGCGCAAGAAGCCGTGGTACCAGCTCGGTGACGATATAGAGATCGTATAGAGATTGCAGAAGGAAATACCTTCATATAAATCACAGAATCAGTTTTATGGCGTTTATAGTAAACAAAATGGGTATAACCCCAGTAAAAGGCATTATTGCCTCTTGCCTCGCAACGCTATTCTCTAAAGAATGCCGGTGAAATTGGGTTGCATATTTTTCCACCGGAATTTTTGTAGATCACTGTAAGAAGTAAGAGTAAATTCGTATATTTGTACCGAAATACATATTATTATGTGGTGCACAAAACTTTTACATGATTAACATGAATAATAATTTAAAAAAACTAATGGTATGTAAGGTAGGTTACGAATACACATACAACTAGCTCCGACAAAGATGCCCTGTGTATGTTACGTTTAATTATTAATATACATTTTAGATGCTTATCAAAACACAATTTAAGGGGGCGTCCATTAATTAATTACGCATTTTACGCAATATTTTTAGAAGGTGAGGTGAGTAAGGTAGTTCCGGTATAATAAGGTATAGAGTTGATACAAATTTGATAGGTTGTAATATAATAATATCTAACTAGAAATATAATTTCTTAGAATGTATGTTACATACAAAACTGGTATATTAGTAATGGTATACGGGAGACACACTGAATGTATTTAGAATAGGCCAGTAAAAAAAGCTATCGATGAAAAATTTTAGGGGGCCGAGTCACCCACGTCCGTAGGAGAATACCCATACAGAATCCCTACACGTGGTCCCCGGGTGGTGCCAATCAGGTGAAATCGGTGGTAGGCTTCGACCGCGGCTGATCACCACCCACTGGTCAAAGTCGTGTCGCCAAGTAGCTCCGCTGCGTTCCGACACGGAGACTTGTGTAGCCACTAACGGGGGCGGGTCGACGTGATGGTCTCATTGCTGGCAGACCGACATGATGCACACAGATAAGCGCCGCATCGGATGACTAGTCGTGGAGGGTAGCGGGATCCGAGGCACGGTGCACCGCTGGCCGACCGCAGTCAGTAGGGGGCCCAAGTAGCGAAATAGCCACTCGTGAAAGGCTGCCCCGCCAACTAGCGAAAAATCCTTGGATGCGCCATGGTGCCGGCTGGCGACCGGACGAGAGGGCCCTATGGACATCCTAGGGGGGCTCGGGCGTCCCCGCAGTCTCCAAACTAGCCCTCCTACGATGAAACTTTTCGTGTGCGTCTGAAGGTTATCAGTATGAAGCCCCACTTCACTGCCGCCTCCTAACCTTAAATCACTCGTAACCATAATGAAAAGTAGAAACAAGAGAACGTTTAAACAGCGGCTGCACTCCCTCTCACTCAAAGTGCACCTCTGCAACATCCGAGGTCTGCACTCAAATCTCGTCGCAGTCCATCACCACCTTGAGACTGAGAAACCAGCTCTCTTGTTTCTTTCGAAGACGCAGATAGGATGTCCGTCTGACACGGCGTACCTCTCGTATCTAGGGTTTACCTTGTAGCACAATTTTAAACCCCGTGCGGGTGTCTGTGTGTACGCCCGTGATGATATCTGCTGTCGGCGTCTCCGAAACCTTGAAGATCCCAGCTTTTCTGTTGTATGGATTTTGGTGGACTCAGGCCTTGAAATAATTTTATATGGCTGTATTTACCGTTCACATAGTGGAGACCAGGAGACGACCAAGCTCATGACTTACCTCAGTGAGGCGGCGGACGCCGGCCAACAAAAGTACCCATCTGCTCAATTGGTGCTGTTGGGGGACTTCAACGCTCACCACCAAGAGTGGCTCTTCCCATACCAAAGCACTGACCACGCAGGGAGAGAAGCGCGAAAACTAGCTTTATCGCTTAATCTCACCCAGCTGGTCCAAGGAGCAACGCGGGTTCCTTATGTTGACGGCCAAACAGCCAATTGCTTGGACCTTCTACTGACAACTGATCCAGACCGCTACTCCGTGTGGTTTCATCACCTTTGGGTAGTTCCGACCATTGTCTGGTGAAATCTGTATCTGTCTACTCCCCGCCCGATCTAAGCCCTAGAGGCAAGCGAAGAGTATGGCAGTACAAGTCAGCAGATTGGGATGAAATGCGTGCATTCTTCGCATCATATCCTTGGCAGCAAGTCTGCTTCTCCTCGGATGATCCTTCAGATTGCGCGGATGCCGTGACAGATGTGCTGCGTCAAGGGATGGAATATTTTATCCCATTCTCTGACGTAGCAGTGTCAGGCAAAGCTCAACCTTGGTTCGGAGCCGAATGTAGACGCGCTGAAATGCAGAAACATGAGGCATACCTGGCATGGGTTGATGCTCGAAACCGCAAAACCAAGGACCTATCTAAGAAGATGACAGCTTATAACAAAGCTGCCAAGTCCTGCAAGAAGGCTTTACGGAAGGCTCGATTTGACCACATAGGCCGAATAGGTATCAAATTGGCGTCGTACCCATCGGGCAGTAAGGCGTTTTGGTCCCTGGCTAAAGCGGTTCAGTCGAACTTCTGTCGCCCCTCACTACCTCCACTGCTGTAACCTGACGGTACTCTGGCCCATACTGCTGAAGAGAAAGCGAATCTGTTCGCCAATCTTTTTGCGGAATCTGCTCGTCTAGATGCTGTAAGCGGGACACCTCCGAGTCTACCGGATGGTGGGGTATATATGCCGGAAATCCGCATACATCAGACCGAGGTTCGAAAAACGATGCAGAATCTGGACGTGAACAAAGCAAGTGGCCCTGACGGTATTCCGGCAGTTGTTCTTAAATTCTGCGCGCCTGAGCTCGCTCCTGTACTGACACGCCTCTTTCGCCGCTCTGTGAAGTCTGGACAAATGCCGAAATCCTGGAAGCTTGCAATCGTGCAGCCCGTGCCTGAAAAAGGTAGTCGTGCCGACTCCTCTAACTACAGGCCCATCTCGGTCACGTCCGTCATCTGTAAGATTATGGAATGTGTACTGAACAACAGGCTCCTGGCACATCTAGAAACGCATAACCTCCTCAGTGATCGACAATATGGCTTTCGCCGAAATCGGTCTACTGGGGACCTTCTAGCGTATGCCACGCGCATATGGAGCGAGGCCGTAGAGAAACATGGAGAAGCGCTGGCTGTTTCTCTTGACATCTCAAAGGCCTTTGATAGGGTTTGGCATGATAGCCTTATTAGCAAGCTTCCATCATACGGTCTGCCCACTGGTCTGTGTGTCTGGATATCGGACTTCTTGAGGGACCGTTCGATACGAGTTGTCATTGAAGGCTGCTCGTCCGATCAATTGGCGATTAATGCCGGGGTCCCACAAGGGTCAGTACTTTCCGCAACTCTGTTCTTGCTGCATATCAACGATCTGCTAAAACCCGGTACCTTTGGGTATGCAGACGATAGCACAGTTGTGGAAAGCTATACATCTAGTGCACGAGCAAGTAGAGCGCAGATTCAGTCAGTCAGGGAGGCCATGGTCGAGCGCTTAAACTTGTCCTTGAGGGCAATCTCCGACTGGGTGATGCCAAACTGGTCAAGTTCAATGCGAATAAGACCCAGGCGCGTCTGTTCTCCGCAAAACGAAGTCAATTTAATCTGACTCCTACTTTCCGAAATGTATCTCGGTTTTTTATCGAGTACATTTCGGGGAGTGTGCGGCGGAACTTTTCAACCTGATTCCACCATCTCCTTTCTATCAACGGACAACCAGACGCTCTGCGGTGCGCCACCGCTATATGGTAGAAATACCTCCTATTCGCACAAAGCGGTTCTCTTCGACCTTTATTATGCGTACCGCCAAAGAGTGGAACGACTTGCCAGAGTCTGTGTTTCCAGATAGCTACAACCTGGGTATCTTTAAGTCGCGAGTGAATAGGTTTCTTCTAGGCAAGCGTGTACCATCGTAGATTGCATCATCGCTTACCATCAGGCGAGATCGTGGTCAAACGCAAGCCTATAATATACATATATATAAAAAAAAATGATTTAAATTTCGAATTAAGAACTCTTTGAGAATGGGTATATGTGTAATGAATTCATATGTCATTTGTTTTTACAAATTGGCGGCAATTTAAAGTGTCTGTCGTGCGTCTAAATGGATCTTACTATAGAACATTTTTGCTCAATGATTTAGTACGTCTTTCGTTGCGGTCTTACTCAGCAACAATGTTGCGCTAGTCTTCAATTAGAATTTCATGACGAAGCCCCATCCCGTGCCACTGTTTACAACAGGTTTAATAAGTTTAAACGTGATCGAAGCAAACTCACTGATGCTTCGCGAGAAGGACGTCCTTCTATGGCGACTACTGAAGATAACGTGAGTGCCGTCCGGCTAATGATAGAAGACGGTGACACAGATTCGGGCAGCTTTAGGCATTGTTATAATTTAAGTACAGAAAGTCTTATATGAACATTTAGGCGTCAGAAAGCTTTGTACTATGTAGATGGATACCTCATAATTTGACGGACGTTTAAAAAACGCCGTCGTTTGGATTGGTGCCGTTCAATGCTTAAAAAGTGGTGACTCGAATGCTGTATATGACACCGGCACAGGTGATGAAAGCTGGATATATGTATTGTTACGAACCCGAAACCAAAAGACAATCTGCGCAATGGATGTTTCATTCAAAGCTTTGCCGACAAAAGTAAACAAGGGAAGAAGACTATGGAAAAAGATGATCGCCTCATTCTTTGGACGGGCGGGTCATTTCACAACAATTGTCTTAGAAGATAAAATGACTGTTACTGCAGATTGGTATGTCAGACATTGTTTACCAGTTGTCTTGGAAAAGTTAGTCAGCAGCGCCCAAGAAGCAGGATCTTGCTCCACCACGACAACACTCCAGCTCACTCCGCCACACTGACTATCGAATGTTTGTCTATAGAAGGTGTGGAGTTAGTGAGTCATCCTTCTTACAGTCCCGACCTGGCACCTTCTGACTTTAATTTATTTCCAAAAATAAAAGATAAAAGATTGGTTCTGGAAAAACAGTGATTTAAAAGAGACCGTGTAGATAACCAGATTACCTGCATATTCAATCATGTACTTATTCACCTAATTATTTAAATAATAAATAAATATTGCTGCAAACTTCACACAGCGCTATCTAGCCCCAAACTAAGCAGAGCTTGTACTATGGGAACCAAATAACTGATAGAATACTTATATACATTTTTTTTGTAAATACATACTTAATAATAATAATAATAATAATCCTCCTAGCCGATTTCGGCTACAGAGACTTGACTTTGTGATTATTGGCCTAGGTGTTTAGCCTGTATGTGGCTGATGTACCCTATTTTTGCGCTAAAAGTCCGGTTACAATGCACACAAGTTAAGGCGCCATTAATGTAGTTGTAATTGATATTAGCCGGCGGTCGACTTTTAAGCTGATCTCGTTTTAAGTCTAGTTCTTGCCTCCTTTCTTCTTCAAACTCGTACACTTTGTCCTGAACATGACGCCTCCATTCAGGTCGTTTTTCAGCGAGAGCCTCCCAGCGCGACGGATCGATACAACACCTCTTCATGTGCCTCTTCTGTACGTCTTTGAAACGTAGGAACTGACCTCCGCGTTTCCGCTTACCATGTTCTAGTTCACAGAAGAAAATGCGTTTCGCCCTTCGCTCATCAGACATCCGAGACAGGTGCCCGCACCAACGCAGCTGACGCCGCATCAAATATGCCTCTATGCCACAGACATTAGCCCGTCGTAGAACATCGGTATTACGGACCCGATCCGACCACTTGATGTTAAGAATGTCGCGGAGGCATTTCAGATGGAATCTGTCTAACGTGCGTATGTGTCTGCGATACAGGCACCATGTCTCTGACGAGTACAAGATGTTAGGAAGTACAATAGCCATATACACCTTAATCTTGGTACTCAATTTGATGTTATGGGAGCGAAATACCTGGACTCGTAGTTTACCAAAAGCAGCCATAGCGGAGCCAAGTCTGCTGTTGATCTCCGAGTCAAGGTCGCATTTTGTTGTTATGCTGCTTCCCAGATATCTGAATGTATCGACCTGTTTTATGGGCTTTCCATCGATTTGCAGATTCAGTGGAGCTTGGTTAACAGTGTCCATGGCCATCACCTCTGTCTTTGTAATATTAATTTTGAGGCCAAATCTACAGCACGCAGCGTCAAGCCGAGTCATCAAGTCCTGGAGTCCCTCAGAAGATTCCGCAACGAAACATAGGTCATCAGCATACATCAATTCGGTAATGAGGTCATACGATACCTTTGTGTGCGCTTTTAACCTAGCCAGGTTAAAGATACTGCCATCTGTGCGAAAACGTATGCGGATCCCTTCGGTGTTGGCTTGTAAAGTCTCCCTCACGACAACGGAAAAGTACAGAGCAAAAAGAGTGGGTGCTAATACACAGCCTTGTTTTACACCACAAGTGACAGGGAATTGCTCTGTCTGCTCACCATTGACGGTTACGCAACAAGTCATGTTGTCGTGAAGAAGTCTTATCAAGCGTATAAATTTGTCGGTGCAACCAAGTTTCGAAAGCACAATCCACAAAGCTTCGCGAGGTACACTGTCAAAAGCTTTCTCCAGATCAACAAAACAGAGAAACAGAGGTTGACACTGTTCCCTGCTTTTCTCTTGCAGTTGTCTAAGAGAGAATATGGCCTCGCATGTGCCGCGATTGGGTCTAAACCCAAATTGCGTTTCAGGCAATATACTTTCAGAGAGCTCCATAAGACGATTTAAGAGTACTCTGGCAAAAGTTTTTCCTGGAGTAGACAGAAGTGATATACCCCTATAAGAGTTGCAAACAGATCGATCACCTTTATTTTTATACAAAGAGCAAATTAGTGATACGCCAAAACTAGGAGGAACGAACTCCATTTCCCACATGCGCTGGAAAAATTGCCAAATCTTGTAGTGCAACTCATCTCCGCCATATTTTAATAGTTCTCCTGGTATGTTATCGATGCCGACAGCCTTATTGTTTTTCTGCGCTTTGATGGCGATGATAACTTCCTCAAGAGAAGGAGGCTGATCCAGATCTACGGCTTGTGGTAAGGCAGGAAGTGATGCTAAATAGTTTATGTCAGCAGAACGATCCACATTGAGTAAGCTGTTATAGTGTTCTGCCCAGCGAGTAAGAACTTCTCCTTTGCTTACCAGGAGGGTACCTGAAAGTGATTTCAGTGGTACGTTTACTCGATGTGGACTTCCTACTAACTTTTTAATCTCGTTAAAGAAATCGCCGAGTCTATTCGAATCAGCAAGCCACTGAATATAGCGAACCTTGTTCAGCCACCACTCATCTTTTGCGTTTCGAGTTAGTCTCCTTATTTGGCTCGTACTCTCCTTTATTTTTTCAGAAGCAGTTGTCTGATTTCCCTTTCGAAGGAGCTGGCGGTGTTTTTCTAGGGCGACTGTCAATGTATTATCATTTTCGTCAAACCAGTCTTCACAGACACGAGGTTTTTGGCCTAAGATCTCAGTAGCCGCATTGATGGTATTTGTAGTTAACAGTTTCCAGCCCTCGTCTAACTGTTCATCTTCGGGGTGTATGCCTGCTGTAAAGGTATTGACAGCTTCCCTGTAATTTGCCAATATTTCAGCAGACTCTAGCTTTTTCAGATGAAGACAGTTAGGCTTAGCCCTGCGAGGTCTACGGCAAGGGCTAAGACGCAAAAATAGTTTTGTAACAACAAGTCGGTGATCCGACCAACAGTTTGCGCCCCTCATTACTCTCGTTACTTTGACATCCGCTATATCCCGTTGACGGACTATAGCATAATCAATAAGATGCCAATGCTTGGACCTTGGGTGCATCCAGGTAGTTTTGTATTTATTTGGGAGTCTAAACATGGTATTGGTAATACCCAGATGAAATTGGGAACAGAGGCTTAGTAACAGTTGCCCATTACTGTTCATGTTACCAATGCCATGTCGCCCTATCACCCGAGGCCAAGCTTCAAAATCACGTCCGACGCGAGCATTAAAGTCGCCAAGAAGCAAAACTTTCTCACAGCGCCGGATTTTAGTCAGCACTTCTGACACTTCCTCATAAAATTTGTCCTTGACGTCATCACTTTTGTCGAGTGTTGGCGAATATACGCTGATAACATTTAAGTATTTATTGTTTCGAAGATGGAAACGTAAGGACATGACACGATCAGAGATAGCAACTGGATGTTCTTCCAACTTAGAGGCTAAAGTAGTTTTAATAGCAAAGCCTACTCCTGACCGTCTAGGCTCAGAAGCTGGTGTGCCTTTCCAGAAGAAAGTGTACCCACCACCACGTTCAACAAGCTCACCTTCGTCAGCTAGATGTGTTTCGCTGAGAGCGGCTATGTCGACGTCATAGCGTTTGAGCTCGCGAGCCACAATGGCGGTTTTACGTTCTGGGCAGAGGTTGTTGGGTCGGTCTAAAAGAGTACGTACATTCCACGCACCAAAAGTCATATTCATCTGCATGTTTTTAGATTTATTCTTATTGCGAGGAATGAGCGTTTGTTTGGGGCACCTTTTCTAGCCCCCTCCCCGGCTGAGCGAGGAAAGCAGTGCCTCTCTAAATAAAGCTGCTTTGTCTCAAAGAGTGCTGCCGAACCACACTGTCACCCCGATGCAGTGCTAGAGCGACCACTCTCCTCTCCTTAGGCCACCCGTGTCCAGGTATTAGACCAAGCCCAGGACTTTTTTTTAAACTCGGAATGACAAAGCCAAGTCAGATGCGCAGGATATATTAAGTTGCATAAGTGTGCGCGCCGTACACAGATGCACCCTCTCCTCCTTACTCCCCTTGACCCAGTGGAACGGAGAACCGCTACGACTGGAAGGGAACAGGACGCAGTATCTGGCAACGATAAAAACTCCTATCGCTACCTTCAGGCCTTCTACAGTTGCCTGGTTGCCTCGCCACTTGAGGTGGATTGCGTTGACGCCGAAGCAACGAGCACTAGCACGGGGAGTGACCGTGCCGACTCGAGGGCCGAAACACGCCGTTGCTACAACAAAGTGTTTCGGCACTCGAGCCCCCCTCTACCAGCCTAGGTTCCTAAGGTGTGGCCGCTGCATGCTATAGCGGCGACCACTAACGACGATCGAATGCGTGCCGCGCGATCTGAGGAGCCTTTTATAGGCGATGTTGCCTCGACCACTAACGACGATCGAATCTTCGTATATTCAACGGGCAGCATACTTAAAATATATAGAGAAACAACCAGCCCCGGAACAAATATCTTATTATTTAGTTTAACTTGTTAAATTTTTTGTTTAGTTTTAATGTATTTCCATCATAATAGAATCGCAATTCCATTACTCTTTAGTGCAGCTCTGAACGTAAAGTGTGTCGTTTCCGGCGCTACGTAACGCGGTAACGGTCGCTCGCGAAACGTGCCTATTTATTGCTGAGCCCATTTCATCGCTTCAACCGAATTTCTGTAGAAAGCAGGATACCAGCGCTGGTAGATTTTTACTGGTACCAAATATAGGACTTCTTTCTTCATTTGACAACTGTTTATAAATATGTTTAGTTAGCGGCCGCTTCACCTTTACTAATGCGAGCGTGCACAAAGAAAATAATGGAAAGGGTTATTGGAAGGAAATAATGGATTTGTAAGAACTAAAAATGTAAAAATACATAGTGGTTATTTTTATATCGTGTCACAAACTAAATTTTCCAGTTTATAATTTGAAAATTCGATTTTATAATTACAACATATGACAGTACAACCGCTGACGGTATGATCGTGTCAGTTAATGTTCACGCTACGACTGACTTTTTTACTGTTTTTTTATGATAGTCAAGCGCTTCACCACTACCTCACCTGATGGTAAGTGATGGAAAAAACTACACTTGCATTAAAATAGCGAGACAAGTCTTTCCTTGTTATTTTAAGAAGCTGGCACGTCAGTATTGGTATATAAAGGGGAATTATGATGAAAATTGATTTCTCCACATTGTGTTTTGTGTTCGTAAACGTCGCCGCGTCGGTAAGCTGTTTATTTTGCGAAAAGCTGTTTATTTTGTAAATGCGGCCTTATTCCCAGGATAACTGACGGATGAATATTTATAGATGCACCGACAGTTTTAGCACCCGCAGTTCAATACACTACATACTTTCACAGTGTGAAATGTATTGGAATTATTCGCAACTCATTTCGTAATTAGCTTTTTATCGGGCTTACCTCATCATCATCATGCACAACCTGAGTTTGTCCGTGGCAGCTCCTCATTGCCTGTGCCATTCTCCTCGGTCGTGTGCCAGTCTCACCCAGGTTGGACAGCGATCCTTGCTACATCGTCTGCCCATTTCTCAGCTAGACGACAAACGACTCTATACCCTATACGTGGACGCCAATGATGACACCATACTCTACCTGTCCTCACCTCGCCTTGCCAGTGGTCCTGACCGACTTCATTTTATTTCTGTCATACGATTCCGAAGATTATTGACGTTCGTTTGACTTAGAGATCCAAATTAAACTTACATTATATAACTGTTTTTTAAGAATAACCAGTCGTGTTTCTTGCCGTTCTTTCCTGGCTTGGTCGCGGAGGAACATGCAGCAAATTTGACGTCCTTGTGATTTGATAAAATAACTTAATTTTCTTTTGATATATCATCATTATCATCATCTCAGCCCGCCTCCTCTTTATTAGGCCTTCTTTCCGGTCCCTTGCGATTGCGAGTCTCATCCATTGACACTCAGCTACGCTTTCAATGTCATTCGACCATCGGGCGGGTGGTCTGCCTTTTGGTCTACGAGCATCCCTTGGCCACCACTCTGTAATCGCCTTCGTCCAACGACCGTCATCCCTCCTAGCCAAGTGTCCAGCCCATCTCCCTTTGATATATAATAATAAGACTAAGTATTTGATTCTGTAAATATTTAGTCAATATATTATTTTCGATATTCAGAAACAAATAAAAACGTTTATAGAATTTGTACGGCTAAAAGCAAGTAATTGCTGTTTGATTGATTTTTCCTAGAGCCATACATCAATATTTCAATAGTACAAATACTAGTCCGGTGACGAATGCTATGCGGTTTATACTGAAAAGGTCACAACATTTTACGATTTTCTAGCTAAAGTTTACAAAATACTTTACTCGTGTAAAGACGACAAGATGCCGATCCCGGAACTTGTCAAGATATGTGAGACCTCCGGACTACTAGTAGTCTGGTGTTCGAGGCCACTCATACCAATTTACTTTATTAACAGAAAGAATATACAATTATTTGGTCAAGGTACGTACAACCATTTCCTTTCGTTGTCTTGTAACTGCTAGTTAGTGTTTATTTTATTTATCCACTTTATGTAGTGTAACTTATTTATATGTTATTTGTATGTATTTAAGTTTATGTTTATTAGTATAATCAATAGGTATATTTTATTTTGTGGGTTCTGTTTATGTTTGTACTCTAACACCGTCGTTTTTTTGATTTTGTTTATCCTGTCCATCCAATGGTTTCTTGGAAGAGATCGCTTTTAGCGATAAGACCGCCCATTGTACCTTTATTTATTGTTTATTTCCATTAATACTCTATTTTTTGTTTGGTGTGCAATAAAGAGTATTTCATTCATTCATTATTTACAATAATATACAAAAGAAACAGTTGAAACATCTAAAGATCGTTGCAAATCTGATCTATAGATAGCTCATCTGTTATTATACGTTTTAACAAAACGTTACGCGTCTGTTGATCATCGGTTTCCGTATAAAATTGAGTTTATTTACATAAATCTAAATAATATTGTTAGGGTTACCTCAATCTGAAATTCTTAGGCATGCGCCAGAAGTGCTTTGTTTATTATTCTTTAGATCAAGGACCAGTACTTACTCTAAATGCTTGTATTTTCGCTAAATGGGTTATAGACTTACGTTGTAACTTTGCAAAATCTGTTTCACCTCTATCCGCTAATGAGTTTCACTATAATGCCTGAGTAAATCGTTTTAAAAAGCGGCTGTTGAAGTTTATAACGTACATTAAACAGCTACATATATAACTAGACCAATCTGAACCTAGCAGTTTGGCTTCGACGTAGACTTGCTCTTACTCTGCTATTTAGCTTACATTTTAAGCGTAGCATTATTCTGTAAATATTGTGTTCGCCTGTAACTAGTGTGTCGGAATGAAACCAATACATTTACTTTATTACCTTTTAATAACTGATTTTAATAATTGTGATATTACACCATCTTAAATCCTATAAATCATCTTCAAATGATAGATGATCGTGCGTTTGCACAAGATTGCACGGTATATTATAAGCCGGTCTATTTATCAGTGGGTCGTGTGTTTGGTCAAGCTCGCGCCTTCTGTCGTCCATAAATGACCAAATATTCTGCTGGGCTTGTCTCCGCCATTCCGGTCGGGTTTTATACATAGAGTCGTCAAATTGAAATTAAAAATCTTTTAATTCATTAAAATCACAAGGATCACTTTGAAACGTCAATTTTACTGCCTGTTCCTGTTCCGTATAGTATTAAAGCGAATCTTGCTTTCTACAGCATGGATGCCTGCTCAAATTCGGTCGAGTTTCAACTTTTCGATTCATGGACCCAGCACAAGAAAGCATCATCAACAGAAACCTCTCGCAGTCCCAAAACTACGGCTCCGGCTCAATATACGACAGGTCAGTTAATTATTCAATCCCGAGCACTTCTATTTACATGTTGTGTAGTCGTACCCTAGTCAGATTTAGATACACTTTGGTACTCATCCCACCGCAACGTTTTGTTGTTCGTTATTTCTTATTTTTGTTACTATTCAACTAATTATCTGAAGTCCACGGTCGCTTATCTAATCACTTGTATTTTTACGTTCGTTATTCATATTTCTTTTGCATGTTTCTGTCACTGGCTCACGAACATCCGCTTGTGTACGTTACCCTCACGTTAGATCGCCGACGTCGCCGGGCGAGACGAGCGGCGCGATGTCGCCCACGTCGATGGCGTCGCACCAGGCAGAGCTCGACGCGAACGCCAACTCCGGCCCCGACGCAGAGTACCTCCGCACGGTCAGCCCCGTCTCGCAGGACGCTTACTACAGAGACGCGGACAACCTGCCCTACAACAACAACACCCTTAAACTCGACAACGAGTCCATTATGACGTCACACCTTACTGACTCGAAAGACGATAACACGAGGGACGAGCACTCCGCATCCACCTACAATGATCAAGATCAGAGCGCCAGTAGGACGGCCAATTCCCACTACAAAGACAACTATGAGACTACCTTTGATTTGGACGGAAATGTCGAAACTAAAAGTATCTGCAGCGCAAAGAGCGGTGGCTCCGGTCACGATAACAGGTATACTATAAAACTATATGCGAACCAAAGCTATTTTATCTCTATTTGTTTTTGATTTTATGCCCTTTTATTTATCTGTAGAGAACTAAGTATAATGCATGTATCGACCTTATCTTATATCTTGTGCTTGAGACGACGGAGCTCTCTGATATATCCATAATTTTGTATAGACGTATTATGAGATACCGTCAGCTCTTGAATTAGGATCGAAAATATAGATTTAAGTTAGTAATATTTTCTACTGTAACAGAATGAGCATCCGAGGAGGCGGAGGACATGAAGCCATTCTACCAGCGGTCCTGGAGTTCCCGGAAGGTGGACAGACCCAGTTCCTAGCCGCTGTCATCTCGAGACTCGACCCACACGCACCCGCGTTCAAGCTGGCGCCCGTCTACACACTATATTTGTGCGCGAGGTGAGTTTACAACTTAGCCTCATTATCGCCGGACTTCACTTACTGAATAGACCCTAGAAACTCCATACAATGCACGTAAGACAACTTAACTACTACATGCATTCTTTTCTACCGGTGGCTACGAAGTGACCGAATCGAACAGGCAATCGGTCTCCTACATTATTTTTCTTTTCATCATCATTCACAGCCTGACTTCACCCATTGTTGGGTATAGGCCTCCCCAAGTTTGCCATCCACCACAATCCTGCACTAGTATCTCCCACTGACGGCCCACGACCTTTACGATGTCGTCCACCCATATCGCTGCTGGTCGTCCTACCCTTCTATACCCGCTTCTTGGCCACCATTCAGTCATTGTCGTGCTCCATCTGTCATCACCACGTCTAGCCAAGTGTCCTGCCCAAGACCATTTGAGCTCCATAACGCGAATCCCAACGTCATGAACGTCATTTTTCTTTTATCCATTATAAATTATTATACCTGTATTAAAAGTTCATATTTTCGTTATAGGTAGATTTGATTATATCTGATTTGATTTATTAGGTGAATGAATCTTTTACTTACATACTATTTGTTAAAGTTTGCCCTAGTTTGACAGGGCGCGTGTAGCATCGATTTAGTTCAAGTTAAGAACTCGAATGAATCGATCATTCATCGACATCATAACGACTTGTTGCGTCTTCATAAACTTAAGAGTTGAATCAACTGGATTTGCGACACGAGTCAGTATATCTCACGAGTTACTCAAGTAAGAAAAAAACATCGGATCGATTTGTGTCTACCCTTATTAGTAAAAAGAAATATCGCGGGGTTGTCCATAGTGTATTTAGGGTATACGGAATTATCATAATCATAATAATGCAACCCCTAATGCACTGATTATGATGATGATTTGATTGACTACCTCCGTGGCGCAGTGGGCGAATAGCCGACTGAGACGCAGATGGTAGCGGGTTCGATTCCCGCCGCGGAACAAATGTATGCATGATCTACAGATATTTGTTCCGGGTCTGGATGTTTTTATATATATTATAAGTATGTATTTACAAAAAAAAAAGTATATAAGTATTCTATCAGTTATCTGGTTCCCATAGTACAAGCTCTGCTTAATTTGGGGCATAGCGCTGTGTGACATGTCCAGCAATATTTATTATTATTATTTACTGATTAATTCTTTTTTTTGATGAGGAGGTTGGAATGAGTAGATGCATCTTCCAAATACCAATTTATATTTCCACAACTGTACATGTTTTAACTGATTGAGCGGGGAGAGACGACTGGTGCAGACACACTACAATACAATAGCGATCATCTACTTAGGTACGACTTACACGAGTCAGCTATTCTGTATGTAGTGTGTCCCTACAGTGTACATATAACAATACTGCTTTATATGCCTTTTCTTGCTGGTTATGTGCCCGCCTCATTGGTCTCTAGTTCAACTCGTGAGTTTCGCTAAATATTTACCTAGAGTTTTAAGTTCGAGAACTACTTAGAACTTGCAGTACATTAATTTACTTATGATGATAATGATAATGTTTATTTATCTTTTGACATTTATATGTACTTAGATACGTCATAACAATATTATACTATTATAGAATAAGTTATCGTAACGAATCACACTATCACTACACACTTAATACACCTAATACATTTTCTACAAAACTAACATCTAAACTTATAATAGTACCTAATTAATACATAGCACTATTTATTAAATCCACGCAATTCAATGCATGCATGCTCAGTGCATGCATTTGCGCTATGTGTACACTTATTCAATTACAAAACAAGTTAAGTTACACTGTGGTTATGGGTGCACTGTTAAAGCTGGTTTGTATTTTGCTAAATATATATATTCTATTCTGTGGATGTTTCTATACACAACGATACAATTAGAATGGCATATGGAGTGAGTGGTGCTGAGATGATGGCTGATAGAAGGTTGTACAAGAAAAATCTATGTTGTACAGACATAGATTGTGAGCAAGCATCCTCATTTCTTGTCCTTTGCCTATAAATATTCAGATGTTGTTTTCGGCTCAGACTGACCCATTGCCGCGCGAAAGTTTCCCCAAGTATTCTAATCATTCTTGGTTTTAGAATAACGCCAGCTGGTTACAGAAGGAATAATTTCGTCTAATAGTACCACGCTGCGTTTAAGGACCGGCATTGCTGATGCAGGAAATAAAGCTGCCAGGCTAAAATGGGATTGAGCGGGCCATGTAAGACGAATGCACCCGGACAGATGGGCAACGATCTTCACGCAGTGGGTGCCTGAAGACGGGCGACGGCGCCGAGGAAAGCCTAGTAGACGTTGGCGTGACGATCTCGATGCCTTCGAGACAGATTGGTGGGATTTGGCACGCGAGCGAAAGTCCTGGAAGACAGTGGGGGAGACCTTTCCCCAGCAGTGGGTTGACGTAGGTTGAAAAAGAATAGTACTAATTAGTAGTATGAAATTGCAGGTACCGAGCATCTACACACTACCGGCCCGAGCTAACACCGACGGAGAGAGCACACAAGCTGACCGCATTCTTACATCACGTCGCTTACCTCATACATGCTACTGTTCAGGTAACACAATACTTTGTTTCATATGGATGAGATCAGATATCTGACTGTATTAGCCCGGCATGATATTATTATGTTTATTTCAAAAACATATATTACCAAATAATATACAATTATTTGAATGACTATAAAAATATATGACAAACAGTTGAAACATGTAAAGACCGTTGCTAACGATCTATAGATAACTCAACTGCTCCAGAACACTACAAGGTGGAAGTGTCCTCAAGACACTGGCTGCATTGCTCCGCTGAATTGCATTGCTTATGCGTTGACCCAATTAGCGCCAGCTTTCAAATCTAACGTCGCTTCGACCAGACGCCCAGAAAGAATTTTGAAAACACGATGGGCCCCGGTGGCCAGTAAACCCAGGATCTTAAGTTTATTTTAGCTAGTTAGGTTACTAAATGGTGAAACGGGCTAATGAAGGACGCTGGGAGCTTTTGGATGCAGGACGCACATGATCGAGGGAGGCCTATGGTTAGCAGTAAATGTCCGTAATGACGATGATATGATTCCTGGTTAGGTTTCTCGTCACCCATCCCACAATGCCTGAAAACAAAAGTATTTAACCAGTGCGTCCTACCTGTGACCTATGATGACCTACGCGGCCGAAACGTGGACACTTACGGTAGGACTGGTCCATAAACTGAAAGTCGCTCAGCAAGCTATGGAAAGGGCTATGCTCGGAATTTCTCTGAAGGATAAAATCCGAGGTTATCCGACAGAGAACCAACGTCATCGACATAGCTCAGAGGGGTCAGCAAGCTGAAGTGACAGTGGGCCGGTCATATCTGCCGCAAAACTGATAACAGTTAGGGTAAACGTGTTCTGGAGTGGAGACCACGTCTAGGCAAGCGAAGTGTAGGACGCCCTCCGGCTAGATGGAGTGACGATTTGCGTGCTGTGGCTTGCAAGGATTGGATGAGAAGAGCTGAGGATCAGGCTAAATGGCGCACCCTGGGAGAGACGTACGTCCAGCAGTGGACTGTTATAGGTTGATGATGATGATAATTGGTTTATAACCTTAATCCAGACATCATTGCCTACTAGCTGATACGAAAAGCTCCTTTCAATGTATAATCCATTATCCAGTTAGTATAGCAGAGTATGATTGTTAACAGGAGCGGAGTAAGCATTCTGCCGCGCAGGCGTTCTGGATGGCGAACGCGAGCGAGTTGCTACACTTCTTGAAATACGACCGACACATCTCTTCCTTCTCAACTCAGGCGCAAGAACTGCTGTCGCAGACTGTGGAAGCTGCTTTCAGGTCTGTTTGAAATACTATATTAAAACGTGAAGAAAAAAAATTGTACCCATTTTTAAGAGTATTGCGCGAACGGAGGACTAAGATTTGGCATAGTTAAAGTTTATATGAAGAAGCCTTTCCTTCTCCGAATGCTAAATTAATAACTAACGAATTACGGTTGAATTTCACTCACTTCAGTGCAATGGTCGAAATTCGACCGTAGTTAATTCAACTAGTACACGTAATAATGTGTACATATTAGAATACTAACTCGATGGCCTTTGAATTTTCAGTTTCATAGTACATGCCGGTTTCATAACGATGTTTTTCTTCACCCTTTAAATGTCATGTTATACAGGATATTATAAAACTAGATACATCACATCATGTCTCCGCAATGTAACGATAGATTTCCAATACCATTACTGGATTGAAATAAACACAAACTATTGTTTTCGACTACAGGCAGAACCATTGATAAATTTGCATAATTTGGCCTTGTGTGATGCCACAAAAATCACCGCCTTTTATCAGTGAATATTTCTTTGCAGCAACCTAGTGTCCTGCTTCCAAGCAGAGCTAACCCCAGCCTTAGAGATGGCTATGAGTGCCCGCGGCGAGGCCAGCGAAGCAACTGCCGCGACCTTACAAGCGCTAGCAGCGGCCGTTGTATTGCTACGGCTGTGCAGAGTGAATGCCGCACTCACATTGCAGCTGTTCTCTTCGCTCTTCTACTATATCAACTCTTACTGCTTCAATAAGGTAAGTGTACCTTAGCTCGAATTAGGGAAGATTTACGAAAAAGTACCTTTTCGCGGTCGAATACCAATTTTTGTATTGTTAAGACTGTGCAGAGTGAATAACTTATTCACACTGCAGCTGTTCTCATCGCTCGTTACTATATCGACTTTTATTGGTTTAATTAGTGAATCTTAGAGAATACGATATGAGGTTTATTTTTGACTACCTACCCTTTTTCAACCCCAGTATGGTTAAGCAAGTGAGCCTTAGAATTAACAACAGAAGGTCGAGTTTCGACTAACCATCGTGTTGGACCGCGCAAACGTTGTTTGCATACGAACTATGTAAACTGTATAGTTATATAACTATAACTATACATACAGTACCTACAGAGTGAATATGAGTTGCAATTTAAAATAATTGTTTAAAGTATTTTTTAGAGATTTAATGTTAATTAAGTTATTTTTAACCTGTGTCATCCCACTGCTGGAGAAAGGTCATTCCTATGCCTATTATCAGCATGGAAGGCATCGCGATCATCACGCCAGCGTCTACTAAGCCTTCATCGGCGATATAATGCATACTAATATTATTAAATTGAAAATTAATTTTCCTTTTGTCTCTCTGTCTGTTTGTTACATTTTCGCGACTAAACGGCTGGACCGATTTCGATGACATTTTGGTATATAAATAGATTATGACTGGGATGATATAATGCTATAATTTATGATAATGTCGACAGCTAGTGACGGAACCGGGCATGGCCAGCCCGCAGTGGGGCGCAGCGCTGACCGCGCGGCTCGCGCTGCTGTCCGCGTGGGCGCTCAGACAAGGCAGTGAGATCGCTGCTGATTGCCATCTCGCCAAGATTTATCAAGCAGGTACACATACAAATTACAGCAGATACACTCATCATCATATCAACCATCGAAGGTCCACTGCATAACGTAGGTCATACATTTTTAGAAAAATCGATCTTGTGCGGCCTGCATCTAAGGACTTCCAGCGACCTTTATCAGGGTTGCCTTTCCATCAAGTGGGGGCCGTCCTATGCGCTTTCCATTACTATCTAAACATTTTTTTACAGGGAAAAAATAAGAAGGGTTTAGAACAAGTATGTAAAGTAGATATGTGAAATCACATTAACAGACTAGAAAACAAGTTAAAGAGGTTGACTTATTAATTAATTGAATAACTAAAACTAAATTTAAAGTAAACCTATAAATAAAAAACTGCATTTAGGTCTCCATCTGCAGGTAAGGTGCCCAAAAAACTGGCAACATTACCTCTTTGAATGGCTAGGCAATTAATTGAAAATAATTTATTGCACGTATAAAAATAGTATAAAGGCGAACTTAATGCTAAAAAGCATTCTCTTCAAGATACACTTTCTGACAGAGGTCCGGAGGATCAATATTTATTATATGTTTTGTTTGTTCCAGCTCAACTGATACAACGGAGCTACCGAACACCGGGCGAGGTAGTGTCCGCTCTGACGTCGTGCTCCAAATTGAACTCGGTGCAAGTGCGCGCGTTGCTCACTCCACTGGCGCCGCCTGAAGTCGTCGAGGCGGCGGTCGCGCACGCGCGGAGCCTCGCGGACGAACTGTGCCGGGCTGATGGACGAGAGGTAAAAACAAAAAAAAATTATTTATAAAAACAATGAATACAATTTAACTTTGTTATATATGTACTATTTTATCAACCAATAACCTGTCATGTACTCACATGATGCAAATTAGTTGGTACCTAGTTAAGATATTATTTTACAAATATAATAGTTATACAAAACCGTACCCTCCGTGCTAGATTTAACTGTGTTACGGCAGAGTACACGCTTCAACCTCCTAGTTGAGTACATAATATATAAAGCATATGAGTCGGCAGAGTTTGTAGGTACACACTAGATGTATGCCTAACTCTGTTTCAAGGGTGGAACAAATTAGGTCTGTACTGGATATTCCGCATAGAGTTGTTTGTGTAATAACCCCTTTTCACCTCACGTTACTGAGTTTACGGACCCTAAAAATAAATCAGAGTAATCATCTACTGGTGGTAGAGCTTTTGTGAACGGGCTCGAGGAAGTGGGCACCACCGCCTTACTATTATTTGCCGCCAAATAGCAGTACTTGTGCTGCTGTGTTCCGGTTAGATGGTAATGGTATGTTCCTGTAATTACTGGCACATAGGCATAACAGCTAAGTCCTATAGTATGGTAACATATCCACATAGTTATCATGACAACATAATACCTTGTTTTGAATTCTATATGGATATCCATGGGCTGCAGTAGCCACCTAACATCTGGTGGACTGAATGCTCGTTTGCCATATAAGTAGTATAAAAAAAATAAAAAACAACATAACATTTTTTTTTCATTTATAGTTTGTTACGTTTTGCGACTGGACCGATCGGACCGATCTTAATGAAAGTTAACAAGGACATACTGTATATTGTGAGAAAGGACATAGGATAGTTTTTTTTTTGGGAAAATGTATCAAACGCTTCTCGGTCTGCACCAAAGAATAAAAAATATTCTTAAAAACCCGTCAAGAAGAGTACGGAATTGAGTTGGAAAGGAAGCGCTGCTAAAATTAAGACAATATAAATCCACGCGAATGAAGTAGCGGGTAAACAGCTCGTATTATTATTATTGAATCCGATCTTCCATTCGTTAACCAGGTCCGACTAGAAGAGAGCACGTGGCTCTGCGTCGAGCTAATGATCCCGTGCGGGGGGTTCAGCGCGGAAGTGGTCCGGGGGGTTCCCCCGGGGCTGGCGGAGTTCGTGGCGCCGCTGCAGCGCGCTCAGCTGTGTCGCCTGGCGCACCAGCCTCACGCGCGCGGCGACTGGGCCGTGTACCTGTGTCGCGCGCCTCCCGCGCGCCCTGACCCGCGCCCCATCATCGTGCAGCTGCACAAGAACTCCAACGGCATGGGGCTGAGCATCGTCGCCGCTAAGGTATACTTACAGTCTGTGATGCGAGATACGGGTTCTTCTACAAAACTGGATTCTAAAAGTAGTTGAGTTCCTTGTGGACTCGCCCGGGAAAGTACCATCATACCTCAAGTACGAAAACCTCAACCTCTTTGATATCTTTGGTGCATCGGTCAACACAGCCAAAAAACTTCTGCTTTCAAAACCTATGACTGGTTTTGGTATCAAGTAAGTGTATTATAATGATAATGTTGTTTTCTCTTTATTTGTTGAAGTTAAGTACCTTCAATTTCAAACTATTTTTGCATGCTGTGGTTATTTCTAGAAGAACGTACACCGTCTTTGGTAAAATTGTATATTTTTTCCTTGTATTGTTTCGTGTATCGTCCAGTTTAGTGCGCCAAATAATAAAAAAAACCATTTTCTGCCGCCAAGCAGCATTACTGTGTATCGGTTTGAAGGTATGGTTGCCGGTGAAATTACAGGCACGTAATGCTTTACACCTGTATGCCTCAAGTAAATGGACGCAGGACAGTGTTACATAGCGTACGTTTCTACGGTGCGTGACTTACGAAGCAATACTTTGCCATAGGCGATGGTTGCCACTTAACATCAGGTGGACCATATGCTTGTTTCAACGTGCACGTTTCTGATACCCACAAAATCTACAGGGGAATTTGAACTACGTATGTGACCGGTTGGTATTTTGCTTGATAACTGTGGTTACGCGAACACATGTCACGATTCTTTCAAAAACGTGTTTAGAGCACACTCATATACATTAACTGTGCGCATGCTCACAGTTCAGTTATACATCCTGAATATTTCGCTCTGTTTACACCTACCGTACTGAATAGAAACAGAAACATTCTTTAAATGATGGTCGTGTTTGCAGGGTTCCGGTCAAAGCAAGCTCGGTATCTACATAAAGTCCGTGGTGCCGGGCGGCGCGGCGGCAGCGGACGGACGGCTCGCGGCCGGCGACCAACTACTGTCCGTCGACGGACAGTCGCTCGTCGGCATCACGCAGGAGAAGGTAACCTATTCTAAATCTATATCAATCTGAACATGTCGGGGGATGAACTCCTGAAGTATGTGAAAGAGCGTTTCCAGGTCGGAATATTGAGCCACCTTCGAAGCTGCTTTGAGACTAACATCAAATCCTACGTACTTCGTGCACCTGCAAAGATTAAGGATATTTTTACGCTTCTGATTTCCGGCAGGAAGTATGCATTTATAGTTATGAGCCCTTGTATTGATATCGTCAATCGTATTGATATTTTTTGTATCTTTACACGTTGCCTGACTTAAACGTTATATTATTAAATGAATTGAAACCTACAGGATAAATAAAAAAAAACTATAAACCCGGATCTATTTACCTCCATCTAGCTAAAAACCATCGCCGATCAATCACAAACCTTTTACAGAAAACCTTTTCCAAATCGGTAAAACGTTCTGGAGATAAATGCGAACTTTCGTTTTATGCACACACAACCAACCTTTCACCCTAAACGCATACACCTTCTCCGGTCCGTCGCAGGTAAAACTGGCGCCGAAAATCAAATCAACTGAAAACTGTTGCATGCAATAATGTGCGAGTGAGGGCTAATGATTTTCGGCGCAATTTCAGATAAGTTTCTGTATTAAACCAGGTTATAACTGATCGTGCCTACTTCTAAAGTTAAACCACACTTATCGTTCTTGTAACCTTTATTAGTTTGCTTTGCTGGATAGAGAATGCCCATTGGTGACTTAAATGACGTACATTTAAATTCTCTTCTTATGTTTCGCGTGTTAAATGTACTTATTCTCCTCTAGGCGGCAGAATATTTAGTCAGAACGGGCCCAACGGTGACATTAGAAGTGGCTAAACAGGGCGCGATGTTGCACGGACTTGCCACATTGCTGCACCAGCCTGCTTTCAACAACCAACGACCGGGTATGTAAACACACATTATATTGTACTTCACAATATTTTCGTATCAATTTCTTTGGTGTTTAGTGTTTCTCTCTTTCGAAGATATAACAGTCTTAAATCGCCCAAAATAAACTTGATAAATTATTCATCTACTTTTTATTCTGTTTTAGTGTCTTTAATGTCTGAATGTTTTAGGAAATATTGTAAGTCGGTTGTTTTATTGCCAGAAAGTAGCCCGCGGATTCGCGGGTTTTATATTAATTTTATTCAGCTTGATAATATTGTTTTTTGATGATCGATTATGATTTCGGCATAATCTCCAAAGTTTAAACCCTTAAGCCGAAAGATTTTCAATTCTTATGTAACCTACAACTGTGGTTTGTAACTGTAAGATCAATCAATGAAATAACAATTCGATGTCAGAAAATAGTTATTTCAGGCAATTTACAGGTCTAACTAATCTATCCAAAAAGCGAATATTGTATTATGTGGTACCAGTAGTATGTTGTAACCAGACGAGGACAACGAAATCCAGTACGAGCATCGACTGCGGCGAAACTCTGGCACATTCACCAACCCCCACCCGGCGCTTCTACGACCCACCTCGCCGCTCACCGAGCTCGCCACCGCAGGTTATACCGTGGGTTCCCAAAACCCCAAGAACCCCCGTGAAGTCCCCGAACCCCAGGCTCCAGGGCCCCCACGGCCCCCACGCGAGCGTGCCCCGCGCCAAGTGAACATCACCACTTTTAACATTCGCCTCGTGCACTCATAGCTTGAAGCGAGTGACGGCAATACAAAATCTCACTGTAATACATGCCCAAACATTCTACTCATATGTTCTCTAGTTTTGCAAGACACACATCACGGCTGTCAATCATAGTGTAATAGTACTTGAAATAAATCCATGATATTAGGGCGATTTTACCAATCAGTACATCAGTAGTTCTCCCGTTAACTTAAAATGATAATGGCGATTGACGATGTTCATTTTGTTGTGTTTGATATTTGATGACTATACAAACGTTTGCGTCGCGATGCGTATTTTGTAGGGAAATCAGTAATGTATTTTTGTAATAAATAGGAATTTGCCGTCTCTCGTTTCGATATCTTGGTTCATTTCAGATTCTTTGTCACGATTTTGGTGCAACTTTCTTTACCGTTTTAAGTTCTGTTTATATTTGTTATTTAGTTGGTCGTCTGGTGCTTTTATTTTGTTTATTGTAATTATGTGATTGATTTTTTATTGGTATACTCTACGTTTCTTCGCTTTTAGTAGTTTTCGTCATACTTTTACTCATCGCTTGTGTCTCAGCTACTTATTGTTGTCATCTTTAGAGCGACAATGTCGCGTTGACGAAGTCTGGCGTTGCAGGGTACAGGTTGCAGGAACGGCGGAGTTCGTGCCAGAGATACCTGCGCGAAGAGTCTACAGAATCCAGTACTTCGAGCGAAGAGAGTTGCCGTCCGCATTACCACCACGGCTCGATACCTCGCCTTATCATCACACTCGACAGAGAAAACGAGCAGTTGCAGGAAGACTTGTCCCCCGACACGCCCGGCTGCCCTTTAGAGTTACGCGGTCCTCCACCTCCTAGGCCTATTCCTGTGTTCACGTTCACTTGTGAAGACTTTGACGAGCGACACTCGCCTCCCAGTCCTCCGTCGGCGTGTAGTGACATCACTAGGTCTCAAACGCCGAGCTATGAGGAGCCGCCTCCAGTACCAACCGCACCGACATGCTACGAACGTTCGAGTGATAGTGACGCGGTGCCGCTACCGCCTCAGATGCGACCCATCGACATGCGTCTTACTCTCGACCTGTTCAATTCCCGCCGCTGCACCGCCAGTGACGAATGCGTCTCCGCATGCGAATGCTGTCGTACGCCGCAGCCCGAATCCCAACCCATCCCGTACATCGACGCACCCGATTCCGAACCGCTCATATACGAAACACCACCGGAAAACCCATCGACTCCTAAAATCCGACGAATCTTACCCCAGCTGTCCCTCGATCGACCGGAGACAGCCGACGCGGTCTGCCAGACACCTTCCTCTCCGGTGGTACCGGTCGAAACTAAACCGCCAAAACCAACTCCGATCAGCAGAAAACTTGAGTTAACACTCGACGTTCGAAAAGAAGCCGAGAAGATAGAGGATGTTCACAGCCGGTTAAAGAGAACTCTGCACGATATGTCGAGGTCTTTCTCGATCAAATCGGAGGATACCGAGTTACCATCGACAGCGACCTACTCCACGTCTGATTCAAACGGCGAGCAGAAAGATCCCAGTAAGGTTTATATTAATATCGTGCGACATTCTCCCCTCGAATGCGGCGCCACTCAGATACTCGATAGCGTTGATAGAAAATCCTGGAAGTCGCCTGACGAATTCCGACCAGCGTTCGGAAAGGTCAAGGCGCTAGCAAAGCATTTTAACGACATCAACCTAACCTACTGCGTCAGAAATTACAAACGAAATTGCCAGTCGAGTCCTAATCTAAGCGCGCGCGTCGACAAAACTATAGGCCGCCTCGAAATCCTCCCTACCAGTGCAAGTTTAGCGGATATTCAATACGAAAGTACCAAAATCGATACAATCGTAACGGGCGACCCGAAACTATCTGAAGACGAAGTCAAAAGCATACTAATCCAACTGGAAGACTGGTCGAAGTACGGTTCACGAGGGAGCGAAGACACATTGGCGCATGGGAACGAATTCGAATTAGATAACCTACCGTCAGAAGATTCCGAACACGCCAACGGATTTATATTCAACGAGATAGTCGATAAGAAACCGCGACGGATCACAATAGAAAACATCAAGCTGAAGTCTAATCAATGTAGTGGGAACTCGAAGAGTCGGGAGTCTGTTGGAAGAAGCGGTAGCTTAGAAAAGGCAGAGGAAGGAATACCACGGGTCGTCGCTATGTTTCCACACAAATCCTCCTCCCTAGAACTTCCAACAGAGGCAAAGAGATCAGGATTGATGTGCAGTCTGCCTGAACTAAGTAACTGCCCCTCGATGTGCAGACGAAGCGAAGACTCTGCGCGTAAGACATACCGCCATTTATAAATGTTAGTAGGCACATTTTTATTCTTATTCAAGATACGCCGCACTGATTTTTACTTTTGCATGTTATTCTTAAGTTTTTTGTTGTTTCAGGATATATTTTATTTTGCAGCAACTGAAACCTACACGCCTGGTACCCTTTTGTTTTTGTTTAGGTTATAAGCGTTTTATATTATTTTAACTATGTTCGTTGTTATTTTGTTTGTTTGTATGTGAACACGTAACTAGTACTCCTAGATACCTGCATTAAAAACTAGTTTTAAATTGCGCGCTCTCCACTTTTTCATTACGTCAAAGCCAAACAGATCATGGATGCTGGGAGAAGGTTGGGTGCAGGCCGCACAAGATCGGTCGCTCTTTGCGAGAGGTCTATGTTCAGCAGCGAACGTCATATCGCTGGTAAGATGATGATAATGATGCCTAACAATATTTGTTTATTTCAATCTTAATGATAATTTTGAAACGGTGTGTAGACGCCGTGGACGGGCGCGCGCTTTAAAATTGGGATATCTAATCAAAATCCTATACATATGTCTAAAATTCAGTCAACACTAAAAAACTTGTATAAAATCTAGGTCCTGGCGGTAACGCAGTGCGTCGTGCGTCTGAGCGGGATCTCCCATCGCGACTAGCGGCTGAGCCAGTGAAGCCGAGTAAAAGCACACCCGCGCTACACCAGGCCGTGGCTTCCCCGCCTGCACACGCGCCACACCCTGCCCACCTGCAACACGCATCTCACCCACCACCTCCCAGGTAAATAACTAGCAGATAAAGCGCCTGACGGTTATTTTGTTTATTTATTTTGGCACACAAAACAGCCGCGGGTGGGTCACCTAGTGAACTATAATATCCGTGATTCCAAAATGATTGTATTATTGTTTTGTACAGTGCCAGTACAACCAACGTGTCGGAAAGTCAAGGCAATGCAGCGTTGTGGGCGCACAAGTCGCGGAGTAGTCACAACCTGACGGCGCCCAACGATGCCTTCTACCAGAACCTGAGCTCCGTTCACGCTCACCCCATGTATATGCAGCCTGACAGGTAACGTTACGTTAAGTTGTTTATAACCATCTTAAAAATTGTCGAGCCGGACGGGACTTGAACCTGCAACCTTCCCTTGATACGAGGATGTGCCGGCCAATTGCGCACTTGACGTGTCGTTTACTGTATACCGTTTATACATATTCGTCCCTGGAACAGTTGGTCCAAACTCAGATCAAGCTTGGCCGTACATCGCGTGGCTGGCAGTTTCCGTCAGGAATGTGATTTAACCTTAGGGCAAGCTGACACGATATCGAACCATAACAATTAAAAATCTATTAAATTTTAATACTAGATTTTGACAGGTTATGAATAATGGTACTTAGAAATATTGAAAAAACTCTATGAATACCAAAGTCTTCAAATTGTATCGATAATTCACACAACAACGTGTATGATTTCTTAGAACGTTTCTAGCACCGACTTCTTTCCTAGCTATATTTTAATAAGGTAATAATTTTAACGGTAACGTTACCCGTAAAAAGAACTCAATGGAACGTATAGTAGTGCAAAGCATAGTGGAGGGCAAGAGACCGCGTGGTCGCTCTCCAACGATATGGTCACACCTCATCAAGTCCATTACACACTCTACCATGACTGAATGTTCTCGCAATGCCTTCAAGAGAGTAGAACGGAGACGGATCCCTAGAGACCTGAGACCACTCTACCAAGTGTGCTCATCTAATAATAAGAAGAATAATTATATATTGTGATTTTAGATGGTCATCACTGCGTAGTTCTACGGGCAGCAACCGACCGCACTCGGCTCACTTCTCCGCGCGCGCTCAACAACTTGACTCAGCGCCGGACTCGCCGATGCAACTATCGGTTAGTTATTCACATAAATTTCAACCGTACAAGAAAACTCTGTAAAAGATATTGAACATTTTCTATGAAGATTTTAGCGACGTGTTTGTACAATCTGTTTCATGACTACTTTAGCATTACCATGAATATATTAAGCTCTAGAGACCTATCTTTTACAATACTAATTAATTCTGTTTGCACAAAACTCAATTAAATTTAGATTTGACAGCACTACTATTACTGCCATCCCTTTTGTTTCGTACCGAGAGATACAGTTGTCAGTTGCAGTCAAGCCTAAATTTTGTTTAATTAGTGCCGACATAAATCTATGTAATTTATGGCTCTCTTCAGATAATTATTTAAATTTACAATAATATTGCTAGCAGCCCCAAATATATAAATAATGATACTAAAAAATGCCTACAGCTAATTATTTGTAATTTGAAAGGCGTTACAAGCGAATGCACGAGCCGCGAAACTAGCGGAGATGTCGGAAGAGGTTTCTAGAAGAGAACAAGCCGCTTACCACTCCCACCGCGGCGCACCGACACATACCCTTCACAATCATGCACCTGGTAAGATTTTAAATTACATTAGTATTAGAATACGTTTCATAAATGGTATTTACATCATTTATTGTACACTACTATCTTCTCGCTCTGTAGCCTCAAAGGTTTGCTGGAAAACAGTTTTTAAGATTAACCTTGCCTTTATACTATTTCTGTCTTTTGCTATGTAAATGCTTATGAGATATCGAAGGATAGAGATGGTTGGGTTGTGACCAGAAGTGGAACGAGACAACTTAGAAAAAAACAAAAAAGTGGCACTCCGGGAGTGCCGACACTAGTGAAAACTTGAACAGACTACACTACACATACTTATATACAGAGATGTCGGTAACGGTAACAGTGTCGCGAGTTCAATATTTTTTTCCCATCTCAAAAAATGCCTAACGCGCCCTAAAGAAGTTTTTACTTCAAAAATGAATAAATAATAGGATACTAGAATATTCGCCCAATTAACGTAAATAATGAACACAAACTGGCAGAATATACAAAATAATACAAAATAAATCTTATATAATAGGATGTGTTCTGAGGAATTGTTCGACATGGTGCCAGTAGCTCCCTTCTGTCATCACCAGGGATCGGAATAGTAGTAGTAATAGTTTATACGTACCAAGTGACGTCAAATGCACTAAGAAAACTTAATATGGATATACCTTTTAATATCGGCATACCGGGTTCACGGATTGATATAAATGTCATCTAAAACTCTTCTTACCTTCGCTGAAAACAAAACCAAGTAGCACACAACACCCAGTTCTTACTCCAGTAGTTGGCTAACAAACCTTTATTATTTATAAGTATGAACGTTCATAGTAATTTCGATTACAAATTCGAATCTAAATTAGACCAGAGCTAATTTTTTTGATGTTAAAATCAATCCGGGGTCGGGGGTTGGGTGTTTTACTCCAGGACTTAATATAATATTTCATAAAATTTTAGTCTTGGTAACTAAATAAAGTTGAATTTTTATAGAGAGATTATTGAGATGGAAAAATTAAACTAAAACTGACACTACATTTTTTATTAACGTAGGTAAGAAAAGTTTTAGAAGACATTATATCAATCCCGGAAATCGTGATGGGATTAAAAGGCATATCCATATTAAGATTTTGTAGCAGTGGGTTTGACGTTATTTTATTACTTATAAACTCTACCTATTCCGATCCCTGGTCATCACTCATCCATCCTCACTTCTTGGAGATAATGTACATTTTTCCTGCTACATTATGTCATGCACTACCTACAAAAATATTTTTTTTCAACACTAAGCCAAGGTTAACTGGAAGAGAATGCTTGCTAGCATTAAGTTCGCCTATGTGCAGATTTATGTATTTTGTGCAATAAAGAATTTTTCAATCAATCAATGTAGTTGAGCTTCTAGAGGAATTTCCTGAAGAATGGTCTCCCTGCCGAGGGGCCGACACCCCCTCGCGAGTATGCGAGTGATACTTTCGGTATAAGGCTTGAACTTTGGAACTCCGGTGTTTTGGTGTTTTGAAAACGAGAGATATTCACTACTTAAAATTGATTCAGTCGTTTACGCAGAGGAAATTTGTAAATTTGAAGGTAACTCATTTGAGCCAGACTTTTTAATAACAATGAAAGAAGTCTTACTATTTTGGTAGTTTAAAAGTCATTATATTCTAGATTTTTCTTTGACAGGTCAAATACAACAAGCCATACACCCAGGCCCGTCGTCGCAGCAACAACAGTTACAACAACAACAGCAGCAGCAGCACCTACAACAACAACAACAATTACAACAGCAGCAATTACAACAACAGCAGCTACAACAACATTATCAACAACAACAAAATGCCCAACAACAGCACATACAATCCCCTGCTCATTCCGCTCCACAAAGGTTGGTAATTAAATTCGAATTATTCTTGCGTTAACATTTAATTTTACTTGCCTTGGACTGATGTGTGTTTCAAATCGTGCAAGCCGATTGTATAGTTCCCGGTAAACGTTGGATCGAAATTTGTTTGTTATTTCAACATAAATAATATATTATTGTCACATCCAAGTAACTTAACACTTAATTTAATACATAACTTTTCATCACGAATACGAAGAAATAAAAAAAAAGTTGCTTGTTGCTAATAAGAAAATTTGCGTTCCCAGTGTGCATTTTTTTAGAACCGGACCGTGGCCTTTTTCATTTTTAAATGGAAATAAGGAATTGTCATGGAGATTGTATTTAATTTTATCACAATTTTATAAATGAGCCTCATTCTATTTTCAAATGTATGTTTCCGCATTTGCGGAGCTGTTATTGAGTGAACGCTGACCTACTTTCAGAGCATGAGTAGTGAAAATGTAATTATTACAGATACGAATGGCACCAACCGCTATCGCCACAGAGGTCTCAGCCACCTGTTGCGCCAAAACCACAAGTAAGTTATCAATTTTATCACTATACGTACTTATTAATGAAGAAGTAGGTACTAAATTTCACCCTATTAGGGCATGTTTTGCACTAAGGTTTGAAAGAGGTCATCATAATACAAATCAAAGTATATATTCTAAGAAATCAACTCTTCGCAAATCCACATAAACTCTCATTTTAAATAACGATATAGTTTTGATCCAATTCAATAAAATATCTGACTTTCAATTTAGTGTAAACAATAATTTAACTGGTAATCTATTTCAGAACCTTCTTACCTATCCATTGTATAGAACACTTACAACTGTATTTGTATTTTTCAGCAGATGACGAGAAGACCGGACGCTGAATCAGAAGAGTTCTACCAATCGCAGACGCAGCAACCACAGCCGCAGTCCGGCGCGGTAGAACCTGACGAAGGTACGATTAGTTCACTTACACATCACAATCGATCCAATTATATGGCGCTTCCGTGTCGGATTTAAAGCATGTGACGTGAGAAGGGATGTTGTAGAAAGCGTTAAAGAGAAGTAAAAGTGTGTCGGCATGAACAAGCCTTGGGACGCTTTGATGAATGATTGAATTATATTAGACCATGACACATTGATCAGGAAACTACACCATTATGGCATTAGGAACGTTGCTCTAGACTTTCTCACTTCTTATTTATGTGGCTGAGTGCAAAGAGTTGACGTGAATGGGAAGCGTTCTCCGGGGTCTCTGGTTAAAATGGGTGTACCACAGGGATCAATTCTGGGACCATTTTTGTTTTTAGTATATATTAATGATCTTCCCCATCTTGTAAGGGACGATCATGAGGTTGTATTGTTTGCAGATGACACGTCACTTTTATTTAAATTAAAGCGACAACAAACCGATTTTGACGATGCAAACAATGCAATCTCTAAGGTCGTAAAATGGTTCAATGTAAACAATTTACTTCTGAATGAAAAGAAAACAAAGTGTATTAGATTTACACTACCTAATGTTACACAAGTTAAAGCAGATATAAAAATCAAAGACGAGGAGTTGGCTCTTGTGGACACTACCGTATTCTTAGGTATAACCCTAGATAATAAGCTTCAATGGGGCCCTCACATTGATAAGTTGTCGAAGAGACTTAGTTCTGCGGCATACGCAGTCAAAAAGATCCGTCTTTATACAGACGTAGACACAGCTAGACTAGTTTACTTCAGCTACTTCCACAGCATTATGTCATACAGTATACTGCTGTGGGGGAGTGCTGCAGATATAAACACCGTTTTTGTGCTGCAGAAGAGGGCTGTTCGTGCAATTTATAATATGGGCCCCAGAGAATCATTACGCAATAAGTTTAAAGAAATAAATATTTTGACATTCCCTTGTCAATACATCTATGAAAATCTGATGTATGTTCACAAAAATATTAATTTGTTTAAGAAAAATAGTGATAATCATAATTTTAATACTAGAAATAAAGATAAACTTGCTGTTGCTATTGTAGACTCCATAAAGTTAGTAAATCGTTTAAAGTGCAAGGTGTTCGCTTTTATAACAAACTCCCAAGTGATATACAAAAATTGACAATTAACAAATTTAAAAACGCAATTTAATAAAATCTTTATAAAAAAGCCTACTATAAAATATCGGATTATTTAGATGATAGAGAAGCTTGGAATTGAAATTGCTCCAACTCGTTCAAAACGTTACAATGTAGACGTAATTTATTTTCTGTATTGTAATGTATTCTCAAAGGATCATTAAAAAAGTGGATGATGATGAAACATGGTGTTCAAAACCAATTAACAACTTGTATACCTGCAGAGCGGTACGTGGCGAGTGCGTTGGACATGCCGGGTGGAGTGCCGTCGGGCGCGCCCTTCTACAGCGCGGCGGAGGAGCGGCCGCGGACGCACAACCCGTGGCAGCGCGAGGAACACGAGCGGCAAGCAGAGGCACGCAGGGTCACCGCTAGAGCACGCAGGTACATTACAACGTGTCTATACATAGAGCGGTACGTGGCGAATGCGTTGCACATGCCGGGTGGAGTGCCGTCGGGTGCGCCCTTCTACAGCGCGGCGGAGGAGCGGCCGCGGACGCACAACCCGCGGCAACGCGAGGAACACGAGCGGCAAGCAGAGGCACGCAGGGTCACCGCTAGAGCACGCAGGTACATTACAACATGTCTATACATATAGCGGTACGTGGCGAATGCGTTGCACATGCCGGGCGGGGTGCCGTCGGGCGCGCTCTTCTACAGCGCGGCGGAGGAACGGCCGCGGACGCACAAGCCGTGGCAACGCGAGGAACACGAGCGGCAAGCAGAGGCACGCAGGGTCACCGCTAGAGCACGCAGGTACATTACAACATGTTTATACATAGAGCGGTACGTGGCGAATGCGTTGCACATGCTGGGCGGGGTGCCGTCGGGCGCGCTCTTCTACAGCGTGGCGAAGGAGTGGCCGCGGACGCACAACTCGTGGCAACGCGAGGAACACGAGCGGCAAGCAGAGGCACGCAGGGTCACCGCTAGAGCACGCAGGTACATTACAACATGTTTATACATAGAGCGGTACGTGGCGAATGCGTTGCACATGCTGGGCGGGGTGCCGTCGGGCGCGCTCTTCTACAGCGTGGCGAAGGAGTGGCCGCGGACGCACAACTCGTGGCAACGCGAGGAACACGAGCGGCAAGCAGAGGCACGCAGGGTCACCGCTAGAGCACGCAGGTACATTACAACATGTCTATACATAGAGCGCTACGTGGCGAATGCGTTGCACATGCTGGGCGGGGTGCCGTCGGGCGCGCTCTTCTACAGTGCGGCGGAGGAACGGCCGCGGACGCACAAACCGTGGCAACGCGAGGAACACGAGCGGCAAGCAGAGGCACGCAGGGTCACCGCTAGAGCACGCAGGTACATTACAACATGTCTATACATAGAGCGCTACGTGGCGAATGCGTTGCACATGCCGGGCGGGGTGCCGTCGGGCGCGCTCTTCTACAGTGCGGCGGAGGAACGGCCGCGGACGCACAAACCGTGGCAGCGCGAGGAACACGAGCGGCAAGCAGAGGCACGCAGGGTCACCGCTAGAGCACGCAGGTACATTACAACATGTCTATACATAGAGCGCTACGTGGCGAATGCGTTGCACATGCCGGGCGGGGTGCTGTCGGGCGCGTTCTTCTACAGCGCGGCGGAGGAACGGCCGCGGACGCACAACCCGTGGCAACGCGAGGAACTTTTTTTACTAGAGACTGCCATATCTGATATTCAAGCTTTTTTTATTTATTTTTAGAGACGCGATGATAGCACAGTTGGTAGCTCTCGGTGGGGCGCGTACGCCGGCACAGAGCCAACAGCTACGCTCGCTGCAACTGGAGCGGGACTTCGAATTGCGAGCTTCCTTACAAGACCAGGTACGTTGTTATTCAATTCAATCTTTTGCGTTTAGTACATAAGAATAGTCGCGGGCATTACCTGGATCAGAGGAGCTCAAGATCAAAGGCATTGGCAGAAGCGAGAGGAGGTTTTTACCAGCGGAGTGTATACCCACCCACTGCTAAGCAAAAGGCGAGTCTTCTGTGATATACATATTATTAGTACACTATTATAAATAAATAAATAAATCTTTATTCATTTTTCATATTGCTAAGATTAATTTTAGGGATTAATATCTACTTATAGGTAAGATTTTATACATTGCCTGAACTAAGAAAGCCTATATCTCGGGCGAATAAGGCTGGACTGGGGTAACTTATGAATACTCAAATCAGAAACAATAAAACGTAGAATCTATTTATTTAATGAAAAAAATAAAAATAACTAAATAAACTAAGTGCGAACATGGAAGGTATGAGTTACCGTATCTTTAAAATATTACTTTATTACGGTTAGTAACTCCTCAGTTTCCTCGTAAGATAGATTGGATACAGCAGACTGTATGGCTCTTTTACAGTTTGTGAAGTTCATTGAGTGGATGCTCAATTTACGATTTAGCCTGTTGTACAGCAATGGTCCTAGGAACATTATAAATCTGAATGCAAAAGCATGCTTTACTGGCGTGTTGTCAGTGCGGACGATATCTTTTCGTCTTTTGTTTGTACTTTCAGTACTATAGGGAAGTGCTCTGTGTTGTCTTAAAACTATGTTTAGTATAAATAGCTGCCTAACTGTTAGAACTTTACACGACTTATACAATAAGTTGGTTGGATAGAGAAAGGGATGAAAAGTGGATACCTTAAGGATTGCTCTTTGCGCCCTTTCTAATAAAAAGGTTTTACACGCTCCTCCCCAAGACGTTATACAGTAGGTTATAATTGACTGACATAAAGCAAGGTATACTTGCATAACTAGCTTTGAATCTGCAATACAGCGTAACTTTTTAAAAACAAATATTAATTTTCGTATTCTATTATTTAAAGTTTCTGTTTTTTGAACGAGAGATTTTCATCTATTATAACGCCAAGGTACTTAATATTATTAGTAAATGAGATGACAGGGCAGTTACATAAATTATCGTTAATAGGACAATTGCATTATTGTGCAAAAATATGTTTATCTGGGTTAGTGATTGGTGCTGACTGTGATTTCCGCATAGTAAATTTTAAGCATTTTGTTTTATCAGCATTAAGGGTTAGTAGGTGTGCTTGGAGCCATTTGTTTACAGTATTGAAGCCGCGTTGTGTAAGTTCATGCACTTTAGCTTCCGTATCCGCTGAGAAAAGTAGAGCAGTGTCATCAGCATAGGATAAAAATGTTCCGTGGTCTAGTTGGAGGTTGCATAGTTCATTCATGTATATTAAAAATAAAGTACTTGATAAAATACTTCCTTGGGGCAGGCGGAAAGAAGTATTTCCCAGATCTGAGCTGATGACATTGTCTATTTTGACGCATTGACTACGACTGCTCAAAAAGCTGGTAAGCAGCTTTCGCTGATTACCTCGTATGCCTATGTTTTCTAACTTGTTGAGTAAAGTAGGTATAGAAACGGTGTCGAAGGCTTTTACTAGGTCTAAAAATATGCCTATTGTCTTATTACCTTTGTCAAGCTCCTTCCCTATAAAATCAGTGAGCTGGTGTACAGCATCAGAGGTAGACAGTTTAGGCCTAAACCCAAATTGAGTGTTGGATAAGAGTGATTTACTTTCTAAGTAATGAACTAATCTGTTGTTTATTATTTTTTCTAATATTTTAGAAGCTGAAGATAGTATAGATATTGGTCTGTAACTACTATAAGGGACTAGAGGACTTCTATGAAAAAAGTACTGTCATATTTTTATGAACATCAAATTTAATGAAGCTTTTTAATAACATTCGTTTCACAAACAATAAATAATTATGATTGCCTTTTTATATGTGTAATACATCTTCGGACTATACACAGTTTTGATGTGATTAGCTATTCGTTTCTATTCTTTTGTTCATGTTGCACCAAGTTCCTTGATACGATGCACACACGTATAATATCAATAAACAGGACCTAGAATTAAATCACGTCTTTTCCTCTCACTATTTGTGACAAATCAGATAAAAGGAACAGAGTGTAAAGTATTAGAATTCTTTCAAGCACCTCCCAAGCCAAGTCATCCAGAGGACTGAGCATAATGAACCCAGCTTTATTTTTGATCCTTTCTCTTCTTTGTTTCAATTCTTTGCAATTCGTTGTTCATTATTTAGTTATGACAACACTAAGCAACTGTAAAATGAAAACAATCATTTAAGTGTTTCCTCAGTCAGTTGTTTCATACAGAAGGGTTTCTGATTGAAATAAAAAAAATAACAATCATTTTGAGAATTGCCCCAAATACCTGAAGAACTAAGCAACATGTACGCACTTTCAGGAAGAACGCGGCGCCGCGGACGGCGACGTGGAAGACGAGGAGCATATCACCCCCGAGCCGCCTCTGCCCGCCCCCTCACACCCCGCGCCCCAGCCCTCCCCGCTGCCACCCAAGTCCATACTCAAGACAAACAGGACGGAGATCACCAACGGATACGCGCAGGAAGTGGTGAGTTCCTAACCTTTGGAATGTTTGGATTCCAGGCACAATAATAACTCTATTGATACTTAGTCGATCACATAGCATGTCCAGTAATATCAACGCCATTGTCATAACAAGCCAGTTTATTCTCAATCATGTCAATCGAAGACGTCTCCAAAACTGTGATAATAACTGATTCCCAACTAATGTTTAATTGCAGACGAGCACACACACAGTCCAAACGATGTCTCGCGAGGATTCCTACCAGTGGACATCAGCGGAGCCCCCCGCCCCGCACGGATACACGTGGGGCTCCGTCCCCCCCGCGCCCGAGGCACCCCCCTCTTCCGCCCCCGCGCCCGCCCCGCCGGCTAGAGGCTCTTCCTTCACCGTGATGGCGACGCGAGCGCGGGCGCTCTCTTCGCCGCCCAACGAGCTGGCAACGCCGCAGTGAGTACTAAGTGTACACTTATTTCAACGGTTCGTATACAGCGACCACTGTACTATTTCAACCCATCTCTATGATATCGACGAATCCATGTCGGCCATGTCGGCTGGACAGCCTTCGAAAATGACAGTCTTCTCGTCAAATATACGGTGTTTTTTACCAGTGCACCGTTTGTATTGCCTCATAAGAAACATGAGCTCTTAAGAGAGCGTGCGCGGTCTCTTCACCCTCCAACGAGCTGGCAACGCTACACTGCAGTAAGCTAGTACAATATACCTAGGTTATAAACATCCGTTTATTTTTCATCATAAGAAGTCCACTGCTGTACGTAGGCATCCCTCTAAAAATGGTTATTAACGAAATTATGTATTTATTTATGTTATGGAAAACCAACAGCTATATTAACTTAACAATTAACTAATACAAAACAGAAAGCCAATTATAGGTTTTCACATATAGAATTTTTTTAGCTACACACATCTAGGTAAGAACATAATTTGTACCAACACTTGGTGAAACTGTTAACAAAAATAGTAATATGTTATTAATTTACTAAATAGTTAGTTAAACCATACTAGCGTTACTGCCAACAAAAAGTATGTTCCTGTACATCATCATCATCATCATATCAGCCATAGGACGTCCACTGCTGGACAAAGGCCTCCCTCATTGATCTCCAGGAACTGCGGTTGGAAGCGGCCTGCATCCAACGCCGACCTGCGGTTCTTACCAAGTCTGCCCATCTTGTAGGTGGACGTCCTACGCTGCGCTTGCCGGTCCGTGGCCTCCATTCGAGAACTTTCCGGCCCCATCGGCCATCTGTTCTGTGCGCTATATGGCCTGACCATTGCCACTTCAACGTGCTAATCCGTCGGGCTATGTCGGTGACTTGAGATCTCCTACGTATCTCCTCATTTCTGATTCGATCTCGTAGAGAAACCCCGAGCATAGCCCTCTCCATAGGTCGTTGAGCGACTCTAAGCTTATTAATAAGGCCAATAGTGAAGGACCACGTCTCGGTTCCTGTACATATATGGGTAATATTTAGCGTGCTACATTTTGGCATTGGTGCATTTAATTAACAATAGAGTGAACTCGGCAGGTCCCCAGTGAACAGTTCCCGCGACAAGCGCGTGTCGTTCCACGAGCGCGCGGCCTCCGCCGCCCCGCCCCCCGCGCCGCCGTCCACGTCGCCCCCCTCCGCGTCCCCGCCGCCGCCCGCCCGCGAGGACCCCGACCGGTTCATAGAGGAGGCCGAGGCGATGATGGCGTCGCCGACCACCCCCACCACACCGCACGCCTCTGTGACGCACACGCCGGGCGTCATCGGCGCACAGGAGGTCTACAGGTACCATAACTTATACTCATAACACTGTACATACATGCTATGCAAAGATTGTCTGGTAGATGTCGCTATTTAGCGATAGGCCGCCAATTATATGTCGAAGATTTACGTTATTATATTATAATTGTTTTGTTTTATGGGCATCAACGAGTTTACTGATGTGTTCTGGTACATTTGATATTTTATCTAGTCAAGTCTCGATTCTTATTTTCTCATCTGTCTGAACGTTATGCATGATAGTATAGTCTCGCTACATAATAGAGCCCACACGAGTCAACGATATATATGCGCAAGCCACAGAAGTTTGCGCAATCCTGGATATTTGAACAAATTCTGCCCACTGAGGCTTGCATAGAGAAAGCATTGACGTGTGTGGGGCCCACTAGTGGCATCAGCCGCTAGCATTACCGCCCTAGAAGAGATTATCTCAACGGAAGAATAGTTAGATTACATTTTAGCGTAGTGTGTAGGACACATTTGTACGGTCGTGTTTCTACTTAATTATTGATTAAAACAGGTATTTATCGCGTATGTACCTTTTTTATTTGTTATCCTGACGTTTCGGCTGTGTTACAACAGTCATGGCCACGGGTTAACGTCGGGATAACAAATAAAAAAGGTACATACGCGATAAATACCCGTTTTAATCAATACTTATGTAGTGTATCAGTGATCGCGAAAGTTTGAAAAATACTGTGTTTCTACTCTACCCTAATTCCCTTATTTCTGTATTTGAGAGACTTTCCCAAACTTAAGAATGTATCCAGGGACCCACGCACGCGCCGCCTGGCGGAGCAGCAGGCGCGCGCGCCGGCGCAGCCCATCCCGGAGCACCTGTCCTTCAAGGAGAAGATGAAGATGTTCGCGCTGGAGTCGGGCGAGGCCAGCACGCCCAAGGACAAGGTACAATTCACCAAACTGACCGCACTACATGAAACCTGAATGCAACTGTATCGCTACCACCTGTCGACCTATAAACTAGGGACAAATATATCCGTTCAAACATTTGCCAGAGGTTGTTCAACGTGAGATAAACGCATGATTTATTAAATCAGGATTGTATCTGGTCTCCGAATGCGTCATCGTTTTGTTAAATCTATTTTAGCTGTTGAATGAATTGTTTTGTTTTAATAAAGCCAAAATAGTTCTATCAAATGATTTCCTTCGCGTAGCCTGCTAAAATCATTCCGATGAGATCACTTCATTACGCTTCGGTCAATTTCGTGCGAAAGTACTGCTAAATAGCATATCATTCCGGTTTCAAAGATTCCGTTTGAACATGTTGAACAGCAGATCCTTCGTTTTTCATCGGAAATCATCGGTCGTATTCGTTCGAATATGTTATATCCCGTAGCAAGTGTGACATTATGCAATTAAAATTCATTGCCTGTAAATTTCACGTCTGAAATAGCAGTGATAAAAATTAATCACATTATGATTTCATGAAAAAAATTATGAAAAATAGCAATTACTAGCCCCGGCGGACTTCGTACTGCCTCTAGCAACTAATTCTAACTAACTATTCTTTCAATTTGATTTCTGAACGACGGGGGACACATCGAAGGAAAACCCAAATTGTTTTTTTTTATTTAATTCCGAGCATTTTCATATTTATTCACATTTTAAACCTTCTCTGGACTTCCACAAATAATTCAATACCAAAATTACCCAATCGGTCTAGCCGTTCTCGAGTTTTAGCGAAACTAACGAACAGCAATTTATTTTTATATATATAGATAGATTACCATGCATAAAGGTGATGGAGATTACGATCACAATCTTGATAACTTCACGAGGTAAAAAAGTTGCATTTAACATGTGACTCATGCATCTTAAGTTTTGTTTCTCGATGGATCAAGTATTTGAACGGACCACTGTTAAGGATATCAAAATGCACCCAAATTAAGCACCTTAGTTCTTCCAAGCCTGCTCGATTTATTGTCAATGTTATGCAAAACCTTATGGACAATTATCCAATGTACTGCATGTCGCTAAATAAACGGAATGTTATGACTTATGACGATCATAACTTTAGCTTTCCGCCTAAAGTGAATAATAAATACTATCAAATTAAATAAGTGTTTGCAAACTAAAAGCATGTACACTGTGAAGGATGTAAGCACAGTTTTGAGAGTTCACTTATTTTAAGATAAATTAATTTGAGAATGTATAAAGTAGAAGGCGCAGTCACTTTTTTATTCACTTTAGCGATCATTTCAGGTTAAAATATCACGCGCCCAACGGGACATAGACGCAGTGCATTGATCTCGAGAGGCGACGTATGAACGCAAGGAATGTACGATCACTTGCTATTTAATACAAGCTTTTAAAAGTTCCGATGACAATTATAGCGCCAATAAAACTTCTCAATGGATAATTCAGGGTCAATTTGTTAACAGTCGACCTTTTTAATGAAATCTGTATTTTTAAACCCGCTTTCTCATACATTAGAGCATCTTTAAACAAAATAAAACAAAGAAGTTTAAATGGAACGCTGAATTTTTAACTTTAATATTGCAGTACCACAGTTCTTGATAACGGGCAGAGGCGTTCCTCAGAATTAGTTGCCCGTTTACAAATTCACCTTGTGCAGTAACTGTTAACTGGTCATGGCTATATATAATCACTATTTTATAATCATCAGGATTTTATAAAAGCTTGTACAGATAAAAAACAACAAATACGTTGTCTGTTATCCTAGACCTACAAGATGTTACTTGTAGACTCGTGCGCGAGTAATATATTACGAGCTCAGTATTTAAATGTATAAAGCAGCGATGTCACATGTCAATCTTACGTATATAAGGTAATATTTAATAAAATATATTTAATAGTTTTGTGCAGCGTTTTATATAATGTCGCCTTAGCAGCTAGTGCAATGATGGACGGCAACTATACCATCTATTTAATGTTGGACTCTACCAATTATGGCAGTTAGTGTGTATGTAGCTACTACAAAATATATTATACTTACCTATTAGAGTTTTATTACGATCGGATTATTATTATGTCATTAGGTACCTGTTAGGTATCACATATTTTGTAGGCACATTCTAAATCCTGAACTAAATTTTGAAGACGTTCGTGTCATTATTAACATTATACAATTATTATACACGTTACATAATATAGTTATATTATACATATAGACATGTAATTCTCAAGGACCAATAAATAAAAGGAAATCGGCGGGTGCCTTTGCGCGTAACTTAGTACCTAGTTATATATTTTTACCGCTAAATTTTATGTTCATAATCATTGCCAATCATATGTCTACTAACTTCGTTACATTCCAAAGAAATAATGTTTCTTTATCCTTATCTATTTGAAATGCATTCCTTTGTGCGCTTTGCTTACGGTGTGTAACACAATTATTCAATATATCTTTTTCAATAAGGAAGTTCATATTATATCACGGATTCATTATCATTTAAAAACTATTATAGAACTACAAGCAATAATTGACGTGAAGCCTTATTGTAAATAATTTATAAATTCGAATAGGAACTATTTAAGCACATGAACGTGCCAAAATTAAGTTTATTTATCGAAGAAGGATCTTTGAAATCTAATTATGTATTGAAAACTTTTAAAATAGCCCGTCCTCAATGTTTTTTGTCCGCAAAAAACTTCTTATATTGCGGGCATAATTGCGGTTGCTCTCATTCACTATTTCCTATTGGCACCGAAGATAACTCTCAACGCTGGAACCTGGCGTGTGCTCAGATGGTTCGCGTAAGAATTTGTTTACAGACTAACCACGTCTTATTAGATCCCATTAAACATTTTTAGTTAAACCTAAAGTAAACGATTGTAATCTTGGATCAATTTCTGTACTGAAAAGTTTGATACAAATATTGATGTATGGAATGGGGGCCTAATAGAACTTAGTGAAGTGACTCACAAGCTCCACTCTGACAGATGGTCACAATTAGCATCAAGTACATATTTGATATTTATCGGCGCCGACTCATTGTACATAATGTAGGTAGTAAAACCCTTATAGTATTATGTTAAGGTTTTGTACACCTGTTTGTAAATGACAAAGTTTATTTAAGAACTACATATATGGATTGTTTAGGTAAGGAATAGTATGGAGACGGCCTATTCTCAAATATAATTACTAGTAGTTAGTTCCTGAGACTACTCTCAGTATTCACCCAACGATAGTCAATTAGCAATCAATGAGATTTATTATGTAGCGCGATCTTTGATTATATTCTATTATAGATAGACAATATTATATTTCAGTACACAGTCACGATAACGAAGCGTCTCGTATTGCGAGCATCTAGTACGTAATGTCACTGATGATCATGTACATGTATTGATAACGATTTTATTGTATTTTCATCTACATCTTGAGAAATAAATCGTATAAATTGATTATTATTGTTTTATTTTCATAATGTTACCCTCCAAATAAAACTTACAGGAAACACTAATCAATGTATGAAACCCTCCGTCGTCCGAGATACGTTCTCGGAGACCCGGATGACGAAGTCACCTCCGCTAACGCTGAAGAGATTTCTAAATCGTCTATGTACACAGACAGAGCAAACACTTCACAGAAACACCGACCTCGCCGACGAGGTCGACGAGTCCCTTCAGTCGCCGCTTATACGAGGTGCAAGCACGTACCCGGGCGTTTCTCTCCTATCCCCATCCTGGCAACGGCCCAAGCCGGGGTTCGTACCTATGTGGGGTGCCAATGCGCTAGTTGCCTCATCAAAATATACAGGGCTGAGCGCCTTCTGCGCTCGCCAAAAGTTCGGTTAAGCTGCAACGGCCTCAGAGGCCAACAGCGAGATTAGTCCATTCGATTAAAAAATCAATGTATTTGAATGCATAATAGTATTTTGTTTTAGATTTCAACAATATCGAAAAAAAAGAGGTAGAAAGTTTATTCCACTAATAATTAAAGGTAATTCGTATGTTATTGAAAATCCTAGGTGAAAACAAATGGCTACAACTACAACAAATGGCTATGAAAACAAGACTTAGCAGGCGTAGAGGCCTTAGACCTAAGACCCGTAAGATCAATAGCAGTTTAAACTAAAATTCTAAGCTTAAACCACCACTATGGAGATTTTTAGTTTATGCTTAGAATTATGGTTTTAAACTGCTATTGATCTTACGGGCCTAAGTGCAACTAAGAAGGGCTATACCTACTAAGTACCGATCGTTCCACAGATATGAACTGTTGTAATTTCACAAATTGCATTTCATGAGATTGTGTTAGGTCGCTAGAGTATTCAGGACACGTGCATAATGTTTAACTTCCTGCCTGAGTCACTGCATCGCTGAGCTCTGCCAAGGCCTAAGAGCGGCGCCACATGTGATCGACTACAATCTTTTCAACAATAATATAACCGAAAACAGAAAAACTACTAAACCAATTTTGGTTAAATTTTATGGGACCAATCTGGAACTGAAAGTACCTACTTAAAGAATTTTCCAAATCGGTTGACAAATCGTCGCTGCTCTGACTAAGTGACGTAACTGACATTTTAGAAAATATTACTAAAAGTCGTAAGTGTACTTAGGACACTTCAAATGATTTATAATTTTAAGATATGTAGATACGTCAAACTTACATCTAGACATAGGTAGAAGATACAGATACGCCGATTAGACAGATCGGTTCGTCTTCAAAAGTAGACAAATGTCAGTTACGCCAAAATGTCGGTTACGTCACTTAGTCAGAACAGCGACGAAATGACGTAGTCTGACTGAGTTGGCAAACATTTAAAAACACAACGGAATTAAAAACCTCCTATTTTCAAAAAAGAAAAACGTAAGGTAAATTAAGGTCTGTTAAAAATGAGTTTGCATTTGCATACCTCATTTCTAGACACCAAAAACTACGGGAATTTTACTTTCATAACCTAAGATGAATAAAAAGTGGTGTGATAGAAATAAAACACAAAAATCAATTAACAGTGTTTATATTTTTGTTTGTGGTTAATATTCCGTGCGCCAAATGGCTTTAGGTACTTTATGACAAAGCACTAAACAATAATTCTAAAACATTATCAACATTTTCAGATAACATAGATCGTGTGTGATACAACAAAATTGTTACATTTAGTTATTTACATTCACGTTAATTGATTAAGATGCGACGTGATTCCATTGGACCATGTAGTATTAGTAAGTTGTGCACTACAATTCTTGAATATCTTAACCTACATCCAGCAACATTCAGAAGTGCAACCAACACAATTATTATAGGTAAGTAAACTAAGAGGCTAAAGGCGGTTTGTATCGAACTGTGTCATTCATTAGGTATATTGCTAAAAGGACAAAAATTTACTATTAAACATGTCCAAGTGTGCTTTGGTGTTGAAACCTAAATCAATTGAACTCAAAAACTACGTGTTTAAAGAAAAGAGCTTTCCGTAAAATATTGGATACTAATATTTAGATAAATCAGTTGGCATCTGTTATTATGGAAGTTGGAATAATATTATCCCTAACCTAATAACAAATTTACAGTAACAATTTACTACATTTCCGTAATCAACACGCTTATAGTGAAAGCTTGCCACTTGTTCATACATTACATGATTTTACGAAGTCATTAAAGTGTGTATAAAAATATCTAAGTCAGGGAAGCGTGTTACGCCGAACTAAACAAATCAAACAAAGTAATCGTCAAATAAATTATTTAACTACATAGCGTGTTTTATTTCGGCGATGATCTTGCAGTTATGAACCGTAACGATTTGCCTCTTATTTCATTAGGTATGTACTATAAGTCATATAAAAATAGCCATATAGAGACATCTTTATTTGATTACTAAAATATTTCTAAATCACACACTGACCACGCCGCAGTGATGTTAGAGAATCATAGAGATTAAGTAACACCCATACAAAAATAAACAATTTAATTATAACTAGAAATATTTTTATCAAAGAAAACATGAGCTAAGTAGCTCAGTATCAGTGGCCAGTATGTACACGTCAGTAGTAACCATTGTAAATATATTAATTATAACTTGTGATGAATAACGCCTATGATATCACTCACACATCAGCGCATTCATTACTAATATCAACAACACTGGAAGAATTATCAGAAGCCCTTGTTAGTATAAACACTTTGAAAAATAGAATGTGAAAATATATTTATCTAACAAACAATGTCCAATCTCTAAATAATACTCATTAAAACTAATAATTTGGGTATATAATGTGGCACATAGAGTCAGTAAGTACTGATCAAAACTTCACCCATATCAAGGGTCTCTTTAACTCTGACAAATCGTCCCCAACGCAACATGGTTCTATTACGTTCTATCGTTCAAACTAACAGTTAAAGCAAAACCTTACATCGATTGGACACAAGAAATGCACAGCATAATGGAAGATATTCGGGAATGCATTCTAGTACTGAATCCATTATTCTTATAAGATACATATCAAACTTATAAAAAACCTAACAAGTATGCGTATACAGTACATCTACTAATTATCTATACGAACTTACACGCTAATAACATAATACGGCCGGGTACTCCACCTCCAGAACGAAAGTGCACCGCTAATTATTCATTTTCCTATATTTTAGGTGTCATTAGTCAGCGTGCAGAACGACTGTTTTACAAAACGTGCTAGTTAACAAAATAACTACATCAGTTCACAACATCATTCATTCAAGGAACCCCAACCGCACAACTTACTCTAGCGTACAGCACTCACTAAAGTTTCTCGCACGAACGAGTACACGAGACGAGAGCCGACCGTTCTAAATATGTCAGTACAAATGCGTTTTGTACTTGGAACCGTCCGCGTGAATCAGTCCCGTTTGTCGCAGGTTATCTTCAGACATGTCTAGTAGTCTAGTACGGCGGTAACGTCTAGTCTAGAAGCGTGTCTGTGCGCCACTCGGGCGGGGTGTACCGTCATTGCGGCGTGTCCCGTGCGGCGCTCCACCGGTCGAACTCTATGCCCGAGTCGGGCGACACGCCGGCCGGCGCGGCGCACCCGCATCCCTCCGCCCCCGCACCGCCGCCCCCGCCTCCGCCCGCCGATGCACCCGCCCCCGGCTCACGCACGCCCAGCTCCTCCAACACCTGTCAAAAACACGCATAGGTTAGTCAACGTACACCGGCAGGTTTCATGGGAATCCTGGTGCTTCAGCGGGAAAAGCAACTGGTGTCTTGGGGACTTTTTCCCCTGATGGAGATTTTGAACTATATATAAATCGTTTGCAATAATAGGTCAACCGTTTCTGAAAAATAGTTACCTAACCGTTTTATTGTATGACTGACTTTCAAAGCTGACGGAGAGTGGGGAGTTCTAACCGACTGAACGGTTACTATGCCTTTGAAAATCAGGCTTTAAGAGCATTCAATTCATTTTCTAAACCAGTCTTATGAGAAGTAGATTAGCAGCCCTGACAGGCAGCAGCCTTTATTTCGCAAAAAAAACCGGAGGAAACTATTTTATAATAGGTGGGGTTGCAGCGGTGCAGTAAATAATATACAGCCAAACCACGAGTTGTTAAACCAAGCGACTCTAAATCTTTCCCTTTACTTTAACCAAGCACCTGACTACGAGAATGCGAGTCTAACACAAAGCATTGCGTACAGAGTTGGAATTAGGTATGTTGAAAAAGATAGCACAAAAATGAAAAGGATAGTATTTTTAAGAAAATATTTCATTACACTTTCATTATTTTTAATTTAACTTAATAGTCATTAAAATCAACACCAGTTATGGCAAAATTTACTCCTCTTCTAAGTTTATCCGTTCTTGAATATTACTATTAGTTCTATCTTCATCCTTGGCATTTAATCTCATGAACATATCCTCAGTAGGAATAAAATCAGTACAATTCCCACTATTGGTACCGCTTCTGATAGCGTCACAAGACAATAAAATGGCGTCTATGGATTGTGTTGCCAGTTTGTTTCATATCTTAGTCTTGGTAAGGTTCATTTCACTGATGACTGAATATTCGTTCGCAGTCGGCGTTTGCATGTGGAAGTTCTAAACAATCTAGGGCACATTTTGATATTTCTACGGCCTATAATTTGTTAAATCATGCCCCTGGTATAGTTTACTCCAATATACATCAACTTTTTTTTCAGAAGTGATTTCTTTCGGTAGTATTACTGAAGCTAAGGCACGCCACTGGTTATTTATGACGTAAAACTAAGCATTCGGGAGCAAACTTTAAATTATAGTATTTTAGCGTACTATCCATAGATGTGGATAGTTTATAGTACAAAGGGCGAAATTATAGTATAAATACTATAATTATAGTACAAAATCCAACCCTGATTGCGTACCAAACCAGCTCTGTTATTGTTGATTTTCTCCTCAGCTTTCATCTTGGTATTGTGTATGAATTTTACTTGTCTGCATTTCTGCATGAACCATTGAATGATGTTTATCAGTAACCCTCAAATTACATAATCGATCTCGTCTTCAAAGTTAAAGACAATATAGACTAGCAAGCACTGTGTTTAACGGTTTCAAGTTTCAACTATCTCCGGAAGTCTGTTTAGCAAATCCGAGCTGTTGATACTTGAGGCTGCACGCTCAGCATTTTTGCATGTTATATAATTCGCTCTGGTAAAGGGAGCCAAAGTCAAACCTTGGCGCTGTATTCGTGAAGAGTCGGGTGTAAAACGAATGCAGTTGTCTCTTATATAAATAAATAATGCTAGATAAGCAAAGCTTGAAGTATGGGGACCAGATAGCTGATATAATACTTATGTACTCTTTTTTTTGTAAATACATATAATAAGAGATAAACAACTAGGAACAAATATGTGTAGATGATGCAAACATTTGTTCCGCGTTGTGAATCGAACCAGCAACCTCCTGCGTCCCAGCCGTCTATTAGGGCACTGTTAATGCTGTCTCGGTGACAGCATGAGGTGCGGCTGCGCACTATCCGTAGTGTTAGCGTAGCGTGAGTATAATAGAGTCAGACCTTACTCAAGCTGGCGCTGTGGTCGTGGAGGCCCAGGTCCCGCTCGAAGGAGTGCAGTTGCCGCATGAAGTGGAAGTTGGGCGAGATGTCGGTCTTGCGGCTGCGCACCAGCTCGAAGGCGTCGCGCAGGCACAGGCGGTGCCGCTGCATCAGGTACGCGAGCGTGACGGTGACGGAGCGCGACACGCCCGCCACGCAGTGCACCAGCACGCCGCATCGCGCAGACATTGCTTCCTCTGTAAGTACAATACACATTGTTATACATATATAACACAGAGTGAGGTATCGCCTTGCACTGAGACATGCATTGTACTGTACGTGTCAGCAAATAGTTTTAAGTATTATAATATGTATGTTAGTCACTAAGGTATATATATATATATATGGGCCGTAGAATTAGGTAGAAATAAAATATTGTGTCATTGTGTCTGCAATAAAGAATAATTAATAAATTTGTTTAAGTTTAACATTTGTTGTGCTTGTCTATAGTTGCCTGAAATAAACATTTATTACTATACTAGCTTCCGCTAGGGCTTCCCACGCGTTGCTTGTCAACAAAAAGTAGCCTATGTTTGATTCCAGGTCATACATAATCTATCAACACACCAAATTTCATCGAAATCGGTTCAGCCATTACGACGTGATTGAGTAACAAACAAACATCCGAACTTTCACATTTATAACTAGCTTCCGCCAGCGGCTTCGCACGCGTGGTTTGTCAACAAAAAGTATTGACATACCAAATTTGATCGAAATTGGTTGAGCCATTATTACGTCATTGACTAACAAACAAACATCCAAACTTTTGCAATTATAATACTGTGATTATTAACTTCTATGTAAATAGTTGGCCACGTATCAAACGTAATATTTGGACTTGCCTTTGACTACCCTCTTGTGTAATAACTTCACAGATATGCATACTGAGTAAGAGATCTAAGCGCATTTATCACGGGGATTAATGTATTACTATTATGTATAGTTATGCCATAAATAAATATAAATATTGCCGGACATTTCACAAAGCGCTATCTAGCCCCAAACTAAGCAAAGCTTGTACTATGGGAACCAGATAACTGTAAGAATACTTAAATACATTTTTTTTGTAAACACATACTTATAATATAAGAAACAACCAGACCCGGAACAAATATCTGTAGATCATGCAAATGTTTTGTTCCGCGGCGGGGATCGAACCCGCCACCTCCTGCGTCTCAGCCGGCTATTCATCCACTGCGCCACGGAGGCCATGTTTGCGTTGTAGTAGCACTAACCAATAAACCGTATCGCCTGCGGGAAGTGCACGGCGAGGTTTTGACTCCAGTGGTCGGCGATGGGGATCTTCAGGTAGTTGATGCCGCAGCCTTCCGCCTCGAACGTGTTCGGCAGATCCGGCGTCACGTTCAATACGTACTGTACAAACAAACATTCATTACTACTAGTTGCATGTGCACTGCTCCTAATTCAATCGTAATTCATATATATTTTTAAGCTTTATTTTAGCACTAACTGTTGCCCTCGAACGCGACTTAATACGCGTTACACTACTGAATGTGCAGGTAACCTAGATATAAAGCTAAACTCGCTGTTGTAACTTGACTTGACACCCCATTTTTATCCCATGGGAACTGATTTATGGGATAAAAGGTAGCCTATGTGGTAATCCAGGTTATAATCTACGTATAAGTATACCAAATTTCATCGAATTCGGTTCAGTTGTTACGACGTGATTGAGTAACAAATAAATAAACAAACATCCAAACTTTCGCATTTATAATATTAGTGTGATTAGTTCTTTCGCAATATAAAGTTTAACTTTGCCAAATCTCGCACTCCTGCGTGCGCGCATTAACCTTAATAAAACCGACCAAGTACGAGTTGGACTCGCGCACGAAACGTACCATTATCTATAAAAACTGCAAAAAATCACGTTTGTTGTATGGGAGCCCCCCCCCCCCCCTTAAATATTTGTTTTATTTGAATTATTTATTTTTAAAGTGAATATATAACTAAATATTCTGTGAAATTTCAAACGTCTACCTGTTGTCGTTATCAATATGTAGCTAAAAGGAGCAAAAAAACTCACTTTTGTTGTATTGGAGCCCCCTTATATATTAATTTTGTTGTTTTTAGTATTTGTTGTTATAGCGGCGACAGAAATACATCATCTGTGAAAATTTCAACTGTCTAACTATCACGGTTCCTGAGATACAGCCTGGTGACAGACAGACAGACAGCGGAGCCTCAGTAATAGGGTGCCGTTTGGGTACGGAACCCTAAAAAGGGGTACACAGTTTTCTCTTCACGTACTACTTACAGATTTACTTGTCAGATTTATTTTTGAGGCCGCGGTGATGCCTTTGTAGATGGCACTACCGGGGCTGAAGCCAACGAGTAAGAGGCCTGATTAAATATTATAAAATTCACTATTAATATAGTAAGATATTGTTACAATAAATGTATGTTCGGGCTTTTGATAGAGTAATGCTTATAAAATGTATTATGCATAAAATGAGATACAGCAATTGCCAATTCTGTAATTTTTACTATAATTGATATTACGAGCTCATTACATCCCACTGCAGGGTAAAGTCCTCCCTTGTTTTCTGCTTGCCCCCCCATCTACTTTGTGCGTGTCCTCTGTCGGCCTGTTAGTACGTTTTTGACGTACTCATAGACATAAGAATGTATAATTAAACGATTGTATGCTTATTGTCTGAAATAAATTACATATTTATATGCTTGTAATTTTATACATAGCCTAGTACGTACTCAAACCGGCGTGGTTTTCCAACGTCGGTCGTATTAATATCCATGTTTTTAATACAAAACGGATCTTTTCGCGCACAGATTTATATCAAAATCATAATTCAGTCTCTCGTTACCACGGCCGATGTAACTTGGCCGAAACGTCGAGGTTAGTCAAAATTTTTGATATACATCTGTGCGCGAAAAGACCCGTTTTGTCTTAAAACTATGAGTAAAGTTCGCGAAAATTAAAAAGTCGTATTAATATCGTTGATAGGTAAACAACTAAATATACCGTAGCTCAATGTACCTTGATTTCTGGACCTAGGTTGTGGATTCTAAACCTGATAGAGCACGAAAAGATCTACCACAAAAATATTGTGTCCTCACTCAGTCTAAACAACACATCGCACAGTGAATTACCTAGAACTAGCCAGCTGGACAAAAGTCGATTCCTAGAATCGATTAAATCATAATCCTGTCTCATTAACCACACCTCAAAACTCAGAATTCCAGGTATAACACGTGCCTTACCCTTTGTAGCACACCGCCATAGTACTGGAAAGTGAGGTAATAAGGAAAATGCATTTATGCAAATAAATCAGTTGATAGTTTGCAGTGCTTACGACAACATCTTATGACCACTTGTGCTATTTATATTATTGTGAGTGTTATGGATTTTCTACTTGAAGGTATGTACTTTAAATTTCTTCATAAATTGGGATCATTTAACTTGTTGACGTTGATGTTTATAGGCTTTATAGAAATGGACATTTATATCGTGTAAATTTTTCTATTTAGTAACTTTCATCGAGTGTAACTTTTTTTATCCAAATATATCCAGGCCGTTATTTACGTATGTAATAGCTACAATATTTAACTTTAAAATGATATATAGTTTTGCCACCCCAACTCACCCCATTTTTTTTAATTATTTTTTTCAGAAGTTGTGATTTCGATTTCAAAAATCGATTTCTTTGAAGAATGGCGTAAACACAAGAAAGAGGACCGTAATTCAAAGCTCACAGAGTTTGTATTGAACAAAATCAACTGTTCAGATGTCACTCTTGATTCAAAGAAGAATATTTGTACGAAAATTTCAAGTATTTCTTCAAAATTTGCTGAAAAGTGGTCCGCATCGAAAAATACCCTCAATAGGTTTTTGAATAACAATAAGGATTGGTTAGAGGGTAATGAAATACAATTTGAAGTTCAAGTACATCGCCCGTCTGCGTCTTCGTCATCTGGACCAAGTCGGACTACAGGCAGACCCAGAAAAGAATTTGACGAATCGTCATTCAAAACCAAAAAACGGAGGGTTGAAGATTTAGTGCAATCGCGAAGTGCTAGTGAGTTAACCATAGCCGCTGAAGTAGCCAATCGAGTATCTGGTCGAAGAAATGTAGCTAGTTCAATTCATAAAATATCTGACAACTCTCCAAAAGCTAAAACAACCAATGTTGCGTGTGGTGGTCGTCAATTGAGCAGTGATGAAGCTTTAGCTCATTATGTTGATGCTAAGTGTACCAGCCATAGTTACAAACAGACGCGTAAGGTGTCATTGAAGGCGGGACATCAGATATTTCCATCTTATCATAGTGTAGTTAAGTCTAAAAAAATGTGTTATCCTTTAGATGAGTATATTTCTGTGACGGAAACGCGCGCTGAAATTAATCTACAAGGCATTTTAAACAAAACTGCTGATCGTTTAATTGAAGCGCAAAGTGATGTTATAAGAAATGTTGTGTCTTCTAATTCATCCCTTACATTAATTAGCAAATGGGGCTGTGACGGCAGTTCAGGCCACAGTACCTATAAGCAAAGGTTCGAAGATGCTAATGCTACTGATGAATTCCTGTTCATGTTTTCATTAGTTCCTTTGAAATTATGTGACGGCCAACATATTATATGGCAAAATCCACGGCCTTCGTCAACTCTCTATTGCCGACCAATCAAATTTATTTTTTCAAAGGAAACTAATGAATTCACCAAAGCCGAAACCAACAAAGTCTTGGAAGAAATATCTCAGCTTCTTCCAACTATTTGTAATGTTGAAGAATATGAAATTACTATAAAACATGACCTCTTACTGACTATGACAGACGGAAAAGTATGTAACGCTTTGACTGACACACGCTCCCCTCAAAAATGTTATATATGTGGTGCTACCCCGACAATGATGAATGGTGATTTAAAAGACGTAGTCGTTAATAAAGAACATTACGGTTTTGGTTTGTCTACTTTACATGCATGGATACGTTGTTTTGAGTGTTTACTACATATTAGTTATCGTTTGGATATAAAAAAGTGGCAAGCTAGGGGCGCTGACGATAAAATTAGTGTAAAGTTACGTTCAGAGAAAATTAAGTTAGATTTTAAAACTCAGATGGGGCTTATTGTAGACAAACCAAAACCGGGTTATGGTAACACAAATGATGGTAACACTGCACGTAGGTTTTTTATGAATCCGGAACTAAGCGGTGAGATTACAGGATTGGATGTTAATTTAATTAAAAAAATGTGTATATTACTTCGAACATTATCTTCTGGGTATGATATTAATTGCATAGAATTTGAAAAAGTTTGCTCTGAGACTCGATCTCTTTACCTTAGTCTGTATCCGTGGTATAATATGCCTGTTACTGTGCATAAAATCTTATTACACAGTACAGAAGTCATCCAAAGCTGTATTGTTCCAATCGGACAGCTATCGGAGGAGGCTCAAGAAGCCCGTAACAAAGACTGTCGTAGATTCCGAGAGCATCATAGCAGAAAACAGTCACGTATTGCCACGAATACAGATTTATTATATATGCTGCTGATAACATCTGATCCTGTAATCAACTCGCTTAGGGAAATTCCTAAGAAAAGACCTGAAAAATTGCCCGCAGAAGTGCTAAGCTTGATAGTTCCGCCTTCCATACCTACTACACATCAAGTACCACGTGAAGTTACTTTATGTGAGGAGAACGATTATGTGGTACCTGATTCGTCTAACTGTGACAGCGATGATGAATCATCTGACGATTTCTATTTGTAATTTATTATAATAGTAGATATTATTATAGTTAAGTAATTTAAAGTGGGTGTAGTAATACACCTCTGCCACCCCTTCGGGGAATAAGGCGTGATGATATGTTATGTTATGTTAAGTAATTTAAGTTAAGTTTTTTAAATTGTGTAGATATATAATTTAAATTATTTCGTTAATATGTATTCTTCTAGACTTCTATTTTCAATAAATTTTTATTTCGTACTAAGTTTTTTTATTTTACCACATAACGCAAAAAAAATGATTCAGTATATGTTATTATGGCTGTAGCGATCATGTGAACCCATAAAATAATTTTGTCCAGCTACCATGTTCTAGACGATTCACTGTGCATCGTGAGGAAACTAAAAGCCTAAACCTAGATCCAAAAAATCGAATATATGATGTCTCAGCGAGGCACACACCGACTCTATGACTACCAATTACCTTAACTGGGTCACAAATCTTTCCATTGTAGAGGGTTTTCCGCGGGTTTACCGCAGTAATCAATTATCGCATATTTAATACTTTTAATTTCTTACTTTTAAATATTTAACTAGTTTATATATTTAATATGAATTTGTTTATTTTTCTTGTTATTGTAAAACTTTTTCTGTTTGAAACTTCTTTTTGTTTTTGAGTTATTTTTTTTAAGTACTTTAAAATCGCGTCCGCTATGTATTTATTTTTAATTATTTGTCTCTCTTGGTCCTAAAGGTCTCAACGGAAGACCAGCGCAGGTTCTAACGGCCTGCACACGCTGAGTTGAGACCTTTTTTTGCAACCAATTTGTGTACCTAGTTTTAAGTTTTTATGTTGTTTTTATTGATATACTGTTTTATTTTTTGTTGTTATTTTTGTATAATGTGTGTTGCAAAATAAAATATTTGATTTGATTTGATTTAATCCGACAAACGTTTTACAATGCGGGGTCGGATTATCGAATCAGTCTGACTATAGAGTACCTACCTGCCACCCCCTGTAGCTCGGAACCTTAATGAAAAGGAGTACCTTGTAATCTGACAAATTACATTGATACCTATAAAAACGGTAATGAATGTGCTTTTTATGCTACCTTGATGTTGTGCCTAGCGAGCGCGTCACAGTCCTCACTATTAGTAGAGTTCCCCAGGTACAGATTAGGCAGGATCTCTATAGGGAACTCCTGCTGCAAGTGCGTGTGTGTGTCCTCGCATTCCGACGACGAGCCCGAGGACAGCGCGTCGTCGCAGCCCGACCCTGAGATGCGGAGAGACCTGGAATAAGGAAACACTTCATGTTATTTCATCGTGTCTTGGAGCTTCAACTAAATACTTATTTTGAACTTGTATTACTGTAGGACTGTAGGAATCGTACAATTATTGCTAGAGAACCTATCCATACCAATATTATAAATTCTATAGTAACTGCCTCTCTCTCTATTTGTTACGTGTTCATGACTGGACGTTTCAATGAATGGTATATCGATAGATTATGACCTGGATTCAGACACATACTACTTTTTATTGACAAACCACGCGTACGAAGCCGCGGGCGGTAGCTTGTTCATTATAGAAATGAGGAGGCATTTACCCAGCAGTGGATGTAAGCATAGTATTGCAATTATACTTGGTTCTCTCATCTTAGCCATCATACGGTTGTAATGAGATAGCAGCGATAAGATAGCATTGTTTATTTCTGTTATTTATATAAATAAATATTTTTATTCATTTTTCATTATGCTAAGATTAACTTAAGATTAGAGATTAATATCTACTTACAGGTAACATTTTATACATTGCCTGAACTAGGAAAACCTGTATCTCAGGCGAAAAAGGCTGGACTGGGGTAACTTATGAATTATGAATACTCAAATTAACAAAACTTAGAATCTATTTCCATAATGAAAACAAATAACTAAATAAACTAAGTGCAAACATGGGAGGTATGAGTTTAACTATTATATACAACATTTCAAATCTTACTTTATTACGGTTAGTAATTTCTCAGTTTCCTCGTAAGATAGATTGGATAGAGCGGACCGTAAGGCTCTTACAGTTTGAGAAATTCATTGAGTGGATTGCTCAATTTACGATTTAGCCTGTTGTACAGGTACAGTACTAGGAACATTAAAAATCTGAATGCAAAAGCATGCTTTACTGGCGTGTTGTCAGTGCGGACGATATCTTTTCGTCTTTTGTTTGTACTTTCAGTACTATAGGGAAGTGCTCTGTGTTGTCTTAAAACTATGTTTAGTATAAATAGCTGCCTAACTGTTAGAACTTTACACGACTTATACAATAGGTTGGTTGGATAAAGGGACGAAAAGTGGATACCTTAAGGATTGCTGTTTGCGCCCTTTCTGCGGCTAATAAAAAGGTTTTACACGCATATGTAGTTATTTAAATTTGTTTTAATTCTTTAATTGGTGTTAAGAAACATTATAGTTAATCTTTGACAATATTCATTAAAAGTTTACGAAAAATCAATGCAAATTCGTCGATTATTTTATCGTGAACAAGCTATCGAGGTTTTGATGCGTATGCTCTAATTTAGTGCAAACAATTAGTCGAATGACCCATAGACCCTATGACATAGCGTCTGTTTTTAAATGAAGCAGTTCAAGTTATGAGTCGTATAAATCTAAAATTGCATCATAAACATCCGAGTATTATTATTATATGAACTCAATTTTATTATTGGCATAGATAAGGTTCAATTCACACGGAGATGGCAGCGACACGAGCGCTCAGCTCGGCAACAAGAAATGACGCCGCAGCGTTTGCGCGACCCTCTCAAGCGATAAAATAAAATAGCTTTTTATTTCACACAAAAATTATTATTATATGTATTTATAGCTTTGAAGTACCATTTTTCCTGTGTCACGCCTTACCTTCTTTTAGCACGACCAGGATGACTGGTAGATAATGTTATTAGCATTAAGTCCTCCTAGCACTATTCTATTTTGTGTGAAAGCATTAAATAAATAAATAAAAAAAATAAAATTGGTAAGTCCGTGATTTTTACAGTTCTTCATACATAATGTCAAAAAAAAAACATTAAATTTTATCAAGTCTCTACAATGTTACTTTGTGAAGTGAAATTATAAATGACGTAAGTGCTCAGATAACATCATTAAAATACTAAATGATTAATTGTCTTTTGGGTAAGGGTCTCCTCAAGAGCTTGCCATTCTTTCCGGTCAACCTGCCTCTCAAGCGATACTTTGTATTAAAGTAATGAAGATTTAGTTAATTATGCTGTGACAATTTTGATACCTAAACTGCTCGCAGCGTTGCTGTCATCTCTATGTGCATTGAGCCTTAGCTTTCCAGAACTCACTGAGATTGGCTTTCCGAGAAATTCGTCGCATCGTATCCTCAAAGCATAGAAGTCTATCGCAGATACTATTTACTTGGTATCCTGTGGAAAACTGGATGTATTAGACATATTTAAAACGTCATACTATGGTGTCATATTTTTTCAAACATCATTTATAATCTTCTTTGCAAAAAAGTAGTCAGAGACTGGTTACTTGAACTAGATTAAGCTTCTGCAGAAGCTATATTAACCACCCTCTGTATTCTCAATAGTTATTATTTCTTCATAATATACTAAAAATATTATTATATTTTATAAACACAATAAATTTATTAATGGCATATAAATTCTTCTTGAAACGTTAAAGTTTCCCGACGTACAGACAAAAGGCATACAGACCACACGATGGACAGGACTATTCGGCATAAGAAATCTTGGCAGCTGATGTTGTAATCCCCCCTCCATTATTGTAATATTAAAAAATCCTTTCCTTCCAAGGGTTGTCTGGAAGAAATCGCTTCTAAGCGATAAGACCGTCCATTGTAATTGTTGCTTTGGGATTTTTTTTTATTTTTATGTTTGTTTCTTTTGTGAATTTCTTTTATGAAGTGTTTTCATTTAAATTTCTAAATTCTAAATTGCTGGAAAACAATGGATCATCAAAGCAAACGACAAAGAGTCGTGGATGAGGATGGAGGAGACCTTTACCCTAGAATGGATCCACTTCTCACAATTAGATTAAAACTAACAACCAGCGATACGTAGTAATATGTAGAGATTTGGAATAATAAGGTTTAATAAATAAAAAGAACTTCATATATACTTATACTTATAAATTATTATTAGTAATATTCAGATTATGAATACCTATGTAGTTTTCTAATAATGAATTAAATAAGTTATTTACAAATTAGAGCGGCGGAGGGCAATAGTACGCAATAAACACTAGTTCTCCTAGTTTGGGTACTAGTGTTGATTATACCATGAACTGTAAAGTATAATAATTACATCTTGGTAGGATTCTAAAAATGTATGATTTGATGTTTGTTAAATTTAATAAAATTTCAAGTCACTTAATTTCAATATCTTTTCGTAAGGTTATAAGTGTGACGAACCCACAATAAAAAATTGCTGATAAAAAAAAAGCTATACAGGGGTTGAATTACTAATAGTCGACAAATTCTTCGGAACGGCTCTGCCCGTTATCAACAACAATAACCTGTGTTCATTTCAATCCATTGCCTAACTCCACCTTTCCATTCAAACATACAACATTGTTGTGCCCAACAAGGTCCTTATTGATCTACTAATTGCCACCTATTATTACATTATGGAATACAATAGGTAAATGATAGAGTAATGCAGACGCCGCCAGCAATGTATAAGGTGGATTTTTAACTTAATTTTATCAAAGTCAATCATATTTATACTCAAAGTATTGGATAATAACTAAAAGTTGGTCTTTTTATATTATTCTGTAACATAAGCGTGCACTTATGACGACTTATATTATAAAAGACTAGCTGACCAATCCGCAGTTTCGCACGCGTAGTTTTTCAATAAAATCATTACCCTCCTTCTGCGCAGTTGGGTAAAAAGTAGCCTGTGTCACCCGGGGATAGTGTAGCTTCCCAACAGTGACAGATTTTTTAAATTGGTTCAGTAGTTTCAGAGTCTATTCAATACAAACAAATCTTTCCTCTTTATATTAGTACTAGCTGACCAATCCGCAGCTTCACACGCGTAGTTTTTCAATAAAAACATTGCCCTCCTTTGCGCAGTTGGGTAAAAAGTAGCCTATGTTACTCAAGGTGAATGTAGCTTTCCAATGGTGAAAGGATTGTTGAAATCGGACCAGTAGTTTTTGAGTTTATTCATTACAAACATACAGACAAAAATACAAATCTTTCCTCTTTATAATATTAGTATAGATAATACAAATAACATAGCAAAACAATGTAGGTAGTTTAACACAAGTGGTATTAGGTATGAGCTCGGCAGGCTCAGCCCGGGTGTAGGCGTCGATCGATGGCCGGGTTGAATGGGGTGGGGTGGCCGAGGGTGCCCCATTCACCTCCACCTTCCCGCGGCTCAATGGCCACCCACGCAACGTCCTTCCACCCCCCCCCCCCTGTCTCGAGGCACCAACGCCTCCCACGCAACTTTTCTAAATTCGACTGTTTCGCCCTCTGAATCGTCCCGATACCATTCAGTTTGCAGTTTTGTAAGTAATCATATTATCCAACGGAGCTTATATCCCGTCTGAGTGCGACTGATTATATGACGCGCACACGATCGGGCGGACAGCGGCCATCCGCTTCCAATTATTGACTAAATATTCCGTTTATAAAGGCTTGTTATTGCAAACATACAGAGCAGAGATACTTTTAGTATTGCAATTGATTTCATCTCTGGGCACACTGAAAATGAATGTTTTCAAAAATTCGTTACTTTTTATGTTTAAAACTTAAAATAGTAGTAATGTTGGTAACTTTTCCTTTGATTATTCCATTTAAGTTTTCGTAGTCTAAAGTCAGACATCAATAGAAAAGATAAATCAACGAAAACGCCTCGAACTGATATCTTGCGAGTTTGAATGAATATCCTAATTAATTAGCAATTCATTTCGCTAATATTAATTGATATCTCATATATATGTACATTTTTTATATCTTTTTATTCTTTTAGATAAGAAGGAAGATAACCCTGTAAGGGTTCTGGAACTGGAACCCCTACTATATTTGATAATATCTAAATTAATACCTCAGAATACTAGATTTTTTTTGCACTTTTTGAGGCAAAACTTTTTGATCAAATGCTCAAAATGTTGGAATACTTAAACTCAGCCCTTTCAAATGATGCCCCCCACACGATACACGAACATTTTCTATATATAGGTATACTCCAATAAAACAAAAAAATATTCATAATAAGTGAACATTAAAATTGTGCCATTTAAACTAGACTTAACAGTCGACGTATCTACGATATGCGCTAGCAACGCAACAACTTGCTTGACCTACAGTTTCATTCAATTTACAACGGTCTCTGTTACATCATTACATATACATCCTACTAATATTATAAACGCGAAAGTTTGTATGTATGGATGTTTGTTACTCTTTCGGGCCGGAACAGCTGAACCGATTGCGATGAAATTTGGTATGTACGTAGATCATAACTTGGATTAACACATAGGCTACTTTTTATTGGCAAACCACGCATGCGAAGCAGCTGGCAACAGCGAGTATATCATATATTGGATACTCTTTTTGGGGTAGAAATTGCAGTTTCTCTAAATTTCCGATTTTCCCTATATTTGTGTCACTTATTGCCGAATGATAACGACAATCGGCAAATTGACCATCTCTTTGAAAAAGTCTCAAAAGTTGATCAGTTTTTAAAGAAACGTGTAAGTATTATTATATTATTTTCCACATAAATGGTGGTTACCGACGTTTATAGAAACCGGCCAAAAAGCTACAAGCGTACCAAATTTCACGAATATCGGATCAACACTTCGAAAGTTATCCTCGGACAAACAAACAACGATTCGTCCAAGTTGATTTGGAGATATGAAGTTTGAACCGGATGCTATGGTCAACGACATAGGTAGGTAAGTAAGCAAACCTCCGTTGAACTATGTCGAAGTTTTTTATTCGTAAGATAAGATTCTTGTCGTGTTATTCTTGGTTAAGTCTGAAACGTTTGAATTAAATTATATAATTGGGCCTGCACAGATCACCACAAGTAGTAAAAACCTGATTTGTACTACAGCAACATCCGTCCTTTTATGAATGGAGTATGCCTACAACTACCAACAACTATCAGTGACTTGGAACAAATTTAATCAACGTCGAGTGAGTGGATCATCAATAAACCTAATTACGTAGGAAGCGGACAGCCAGCGCCCAACACTCCTTACAAACCACATATAGGCCGCAGCGCATACATAGCATTGCAGGCACCAGTAAGTTCGAGGCAGGCCTAACGCACTCCACTCTTGGGGTTGCCAGATGGTGTCCTTAAGAACATGCCCGTTCGCCTTTTCCACAAATTGTCCTCCCGTCCGAATAATAATAATGTCACATACCGAATGACCTCGTTTTACAAATTTCGCGCAATCTATACTATTTTTTTTTAATTTGAAAGTAACTCCGTCTGTCTATCTGTTTGGTACGTTTTCACCGAATTTAATTGAAATTGGTCCAGCCGTGAAATGGCGATTTCAATTAAATTCGGTATATACCTATGTATATAAATTATGAGCTGGATTGTGATATACTATTTTTTACAGACCAACCACGCGTGCTTAGTCGCTCGTATAATTTTATAGACAAAAGTTGTTAAGATTGATGAAATGGTAATCTCTTAGCTGAAATAGAAGCTTACTCTGAAAAATATGTAAAGGTAATATAAAAAAAAAACTTTATACTCAGGCTTGGCCTCCTTTTTGAAGAAATTGTAATTTTTTTGGTAGTGTCCTTTTCCATTTTTCCATCTGGCAACCCACTTCGCACTTTCGATATAGTTTGGCGGTATGGGGTCATAAAGACGTCAGAGTTCGTGTGTTTTCGTCAATTTGCACTGAACTGCCGACTTTAAGCTTCAATATTGGTAGCTGATTTGCACTAAAACTAATGGTACATTGTATGTAGCCAAGTTACCATTTCTATCTTGTTTGAGTGAGACTTTTGTACATGAATAGTATTATTTGTTCTGTGTGCGAGGTTTGGTCACGCGGCGCGGTGTGAAGCGTGGGCCGCGCGTGGGAGCAGCCGACATGTCCATTCAGGGGAGCCCGCCTACGCCCCATGCGCCATTCCGACTGGCTTGATAATGGCAACGACACTAATTCTATTTGATTTTACCTAGTGTGGGTGACCAGGTGATCACCGATCGCTCCTACTTTGTTACGAAAGCGTCGATATTCATCAGATGGGGAATGTCGCTCGGCTAAAACAATGAACGAGAACCGCTCATTTAAATGCGCGCATAGTACTTGTAGTGCATTGTAAGTGACAAGAGTTGGTGCGAATGACAATTGTTATTAGAATGGGCTCGGGCGGAGGCCGGAAGCCATGTTTAATGAGCAGCCATGGGCGCTGACTCCGCAGGCGACGCCGACGGATGCGGCGGACGGGCCTGAGGGTCCGTCGCATACCGCCGCGCATTGTGAGCGAGTGCGTGTGGGCGTGCGAGTGCGTGCGCTGCGCCCGCGCCGCCGCGCCGGCACACAGGAATGCGGCTCGACCCACCCGCTGCCAATGACCGCCTGCGAGGGACGGTTTTTTAACGCGAGCCTCGCCCGTTCCTGTCCTGGCAGGACTTTTAACGAGCCGAGACGACGACCGGACAAAGAGTCATCGTTATGGCGGTTTAAAATAAGATATAATGCTCGTCGAGGGTTTTATACTTGCCTCGAAGCCTGTTGTGGACAAACTTTGATCTGGCATGGTATGTGTTTTAGCAAGTGTGTCGAGGTCGCAAGCCATTCTCACACCTACACGGCGATGTTAAGACGCGAGGGAAACTATGAACATACTTAAGATCTATTTCTAGAGAAGTGTTAATTTAGCTAATTTTAAGTGTACCTAGTTGTTTATCACGAAGAATGACACTGTTCAATGAGTTACTGGCATGCCGTTATTACATCTGGGTATATGTCTAAACAGTATCTATCTACTACGCACTTACAAATAAATAAGAAGTTGCGAATTATTTGTTCACAACTTCATATTTATTTAGCTTCCTGAAAAGCTAAACATAAACCGCAAATAAATATCCTTATGATTCCACACCGAAATCAATACAATGTTGTGTAAATACCTATCTAAGTAAGTACTTAGTTAGCTACAGACTGCAACGGTGATAGATGGCTGGATCTACGAATCGAGGGATAGATAGAGCCAAGGCTTTTTTTTATGCACTAACTTTTAACATTTCGATCACCAAATAACAACAGCATCATAAAATGAGTAAAAGTGATGAGATAGGTATTAAAGGCTCATCCTACATTTATTATCCGGCATAAATTCTTGTACAATTGCCATAATATAAAATTAAAGTTTATCAGGAAAATACGAACATAAGCCTCACCGATATTGTTGATGGCAGTGAGTAGATAATACCGGTTTTAATAGTTTGCAAATCCTCTCTCACATAAAAAGTGAATAGTAAAATGAAGGTTATATTAAACACTGTATCCCCGTCATCGGCCGTGACCGTGGTTGGATAAATTCGTGAATGAACTTACGCGGAGTGAGCAACGCCTTGACGTCAGGGCTTTGACGTCACATGGCTCCGGCCGTCAGGATCTATGGCTTTCATCAGCACAGTAATGACATCAGAGATTACGGCGACTGACAAAAGTCGCCGGGCGAAAAGCGCTTCCGGTTTTAATCTTACACTAGATGTAGGAAGACGCAAATATGCTTAAAATAATTTATTTTAAGCCAAGGGAACACTGACCTGTCAACGTTTTGATTTATCGCTTTTATTTGTAAAATTGATACGAACTTACTAAACTCAAGATTGCTACATAACTTTTTACACCAAAAACCTTATTAAAAAGTTATAAGACGTACTTTAAGACGACAAATTGAAATTTTAAGATTTTCAACAAGAAATAAATATTTTTTAAGTAATAAAGTTTGTGTACGAGCTCCAGGACTAAAAGGTTACTTTTGGCTTCATCCCCCCTAATAATATAATCATGACGTTGAAAAGGGAACGAGACAGCCTCTGCGAACTTATTTTGAGGATAAATTCTAAATGCGTGGGAAGACGTACTAACTGGTTTTCCGATCCCGACATAAACTCAAGCACTAATTACAAGAAATATTGTAATAGGTTTAACTACCTGTATAGTAATAAATAACTAATAAATAGCGTAAGTAATAATAAGATTAATTATTGACAGATTGACGACCTCCGTGGTACAGTGGGCGAATAGCCGGCTGAGACGCAGGAGGGAGCGGGTTCGATTCCCGCTGCGGAACAAATATTTGTATGATATACAGATATTTGTTCTGTGTCTGGTAGTTTCTCTATATATTATAAGTATGTATTTACAAAAAAAAAGTATAAAGTATTCTATCAGTTATCTGGTACCCATACTACAAGCTCTGCTTAGTTTGGGGCTAGATAGCGCTGTGTGAAATGTCCAGCCATATTTATTTATTAATGTAATGTAGTGCCCCATACGGGCTCATGTTTTGGACCAACACACTATTGTTGTGAAGTGAAATAACTAAGTCGGTGTCTGGTGGTAAACGAGCGGAGATTGTATCAGCTCTGAATGACGTAAAGTCCAGAGTGCTGACGTCAGGGCTCGAAGGATCGTGTCTACATCGCGTGACAGACCCCACTGTGCCAAAAAGGTTACACAACTTGAGCACATGTCGTTACTATAAGTTTCATTAGTCAACTTAAATTGGTTTGTTGAATGTTGAAAATAAGTCTAAGTCTGATCCGGTTATTAATTCTGCGAGGTTGCGAGCGCGGCCAGTTAAAAACGACCAAGATATTATATGAAAATACATTTATCTGTACAGAAGCACCAAGCTGACAAATGAGGAATTTTGACTTTTCTACCTCTGAAATAATTATAATAGGTTTTTTTAATACTAAATGAAGATGGCCCACCTATAACAGAGAATTTCCTCGTAGTTCAAGCATCTTAGAAACGCGCCCTGCGTCCATCAACTAGAGGCGTACAGGTGTAAAGCCTCATGTGCCTTATATTTCACCGGAAACCATACCCTTCAAACCGAAACACAGCAATGTTGGTAAGCGGCAGAAATAGGTATGGCGGTAGTACTTCCCCGGGCCAGTCCTTTTACAAGGAACTCTACTACTCTTAGGTAGAGTATGGAGGACATTACAAAAAGCTACAATTCGTATGGTTGGGTCAGGTTAGTCGAAAATAACAGTAAGGTAACCTTAGGAGTTAGGGTGCAAGTTTTATTACACTTGTTCCTAATTATTTATTTCCTTGTCTTACTGTCTATTTGAGTAGGCAAGGCAGTTTAAGAATCGTTACCAAAATACAAATATTTGCATAACAATAGAGTTCTCGAGATCATACATAACCCCTGAGGAGGGAACAGACAACACACCGAGATAAGTTTACTCCAGGGTACAGTTTCATACTTCTTTGTTTTGAAACTCTTATGAAAGGAACCTTTAGTCTGGCGTCTGAATCTCACCAACTTTACCACACAGTTTTTTTTGAACCAAAAGTAATATTCGGCTCTTTCATATTTATACATAAACTAGTTGTATGCCCGTGACTTCGTCCGCAATTTTCTGGTTCTCGATAACAGCGCCACATACCTGGTCTAATTGTGCGTTCAAACCATCCAGGAACCCATTGAATTAAACACACAAAATTTCATCCAAATCGATTCAGCGGTTTAGGAGGAGTTAGGTGACAAGCACACGTACAGAAGAATTATATATATTAGGATAAGAGAGGGGGGGGGGGGGGGGGGGTGTTATATCGTAATTTATGTTTTATCAGCACCTTGTATTTGTAAGCAGATCATATTGTGTTCCTGTGATGCATTATGATAAACTCGTAAAGTGGACTCATAAATAAAATTAGATAATTTAGAAAGCAAATCATTTCATATCTGAATCATTTTTAACTGAAATAGAATATGAACCACCTAAAGTGGACACTTTAGACCCGCTAAAAAGAATAAGTTGTAATTTTATCCTTTGAATAGGTAGATCTACTAACTTAGTACACGTGCTTCATAGTTGTGTTTCTAAGAATCTTTAGCCACATATGTACATAGTACCAGCTTTTAAGAAAACGCGAATTATAATATATTAAATTTATAAGTAATGCGAGAGCTTTCCCTAAAGTTTCAAACAACAAACTTTTTCAAACTTTCGCGATCACTGTACATAATTATTGATTAAAACGGGTATTTATCGCGTATGTACCTTTTTTATTTGTTATCCCGACGTTTCGGCTGTGTTGCAACAGTCATGGTCTCGGGCTGACTGGAGTACTTGGAGCTTCTGAAGACCAAGTGAGGGTAGATGCTGCAGCTACCCACACTTCTCGACGGTAGCTCCAAGTACTCCAGTCAGCCCGAGACCATGACTGTTGCAACACAGCCGAAACGTCGGGATAACAAATAAAAAAGGTGCATACGCGATAAATACCCGTTTTAATCAATAATTAAACAAAAACTTCGCATTTGTTACGCAAATTCGCATACAAAAATAGATATTTATAATGTTAATACAAGGGCCGTTAGAACGAAACCCGCCAGTCAGCCCACTCGCTGCCCGAGGCTCATCGGTGCCGTGTAGGCGTGATTTTACACCATAAAGAATGCCTTTATTTATAGCATCCATAGACACACTGTATCGTGAAAGGGAGCCGTAACAAAGCCCACGCAAGGGAAGTGGATTACAAATCAAAGCTGATAGTAAACCGTTTGCAATGCGGTGATAGCTACCATTCTAGGAACACAGAAAATCTAGTCCGGCTCTTGACACACCATTATATGGATAGTACTTACTTCAGAAACAACCAACCTGATTTGTTATAGATCCTATATCCCAATGTCTTAACTGTAATGTAACAAATTTGTTCTCTTTATGTGTTTGTTTACCTATGTATTTACTCTTGTTGAACCCAATAAATAATTTTAAATTTCATTCTCTTTTTACTGCTTCTAACAAATTATTACATAATACTGGTATTCATGTGTTGTCTATCTATAATAGGTCCCGGCTTTAGTGCTGCAGATATAAACACCGTTAGTGTGCTGCAGAAGAGGGCTGTACGTGCAATTTATAATATGGGCCCCAAAGAATCATTACGCCAGAAGTTTAAAGAAATAACTATTATGACATTCCCTTGTCAATACATCTATGAAAATCTTATGTATGTTCACAAAAATATTAATTTGTTTAAGATAAATAGCGATAATCATAATTTTAATACTAGAAATAAAGGTCTCGCTGTTGCCCCTTATAGACTCCATAAAGTTAAATCGTTTAAAGGTCAAGGTGTACGCTTTAATAACAAACTCCCAAGTGATATACAAAAATTGACAAATAACAAATTAAAAGTCGTAATTAAATAAAATATTTATAAAATAGAGAAGCTTGGGATTGAAATTGCTCCAACTCAATCAAAAATGTTACTCTCGTATCTTATTTTCTTTGTTGCTATGTATTCTAAAAGGAATAATACAAAAAGAACCAGCCTTGTTTTTTGCCTTTCTTTCCTGGCTTGGTCGCGAAGGAAGAGGCAGTAAAATTGACGTTTTAAAGTGATCCTTGTGATTTTAATGAATGAAAAGATTAAAAATAAAGTTAGGACTCGTTGAGGATCTTTGGGTTGAAGGCGGCATGAAAACTTCATGCCTGACTACCCCGGTGCAGCGGTGTTCCGACTGGGCCAGACGTACCTAATTCGAACTCGTGAATGCCAACTCGAACCGCTCGCTGGCTGAGCAACCGGCCCTTATCAGACCTGAATTAGTGTAATTTTCTGAACTTGTGATCTATGAAGTATCAAAATACGGCATTTACATTATTATTACAGCAGCCATGATTTCTATTGCGATTCAAACGAATACCTAAACTAGATTGTTTTGGAATATAAAATGAAAGATACACGACCACTTTCATCATCATCCACAGCCTGACTTCACCCATTGTTGGGTATAGGCCTCCCCAAGTTTGTGCCATCCACCACGATCATGCGCCAGTCTCACCCACTGACGGCCCGCGACCTTTACGATGTCGTCCACCCATCTCGCTGCTGGTCGTCCTACCCTTCTATACCTCGGCTCCTCGGCCCCCATTCAGTCACTGTCCTGCTCCATCTGTCATCACCACATCTAGCCAAGTCTCCCGCCCAAGACCATTTGAGCTCCATAACTCGAATCCCAACGTCATGAACCTTCGTTCTTTTACGGATCTCGACGTTTGGAACTCGATCTAACAGTCTGATGCCAAGCATGGTACGCTCCATGGCTCTTTGTGCAACTCTTAACCTGTACCACAGCCGTACACGACCACTTCAGGTGGAATTATTCATGGCAGTTACAATGGCTTTTCCAATAGAAAGAAATTTCGAGTCGCGATTGTTCGCACTCATTAGATAGTAGACTTCGAAGACAATGCGACGTAATTCTGTATTCTCAATGTATCTGTTACTGCATGCTTGCCTATTCATTAAAATTCGCACAATGGTTATGCGCTGTAAAAAACTATCAAAGAGAATGATGTGAACGGCGTGTTTGGCGCATGCGCGTACGTTGCATGAATGGATTGCGCTCCATTCAGTGCAATGCCGAGTTTCACCGTCTAACTAATGCAACACCAATTATTGTTACGCTAAGGCACTTGCGTCGTGCTCAAATCTTAGTACACAGTATATAGTACACACACAATACAAAACATTTGGAACATACAATGAAAAAGCGAAAAACATAACATAAAACAAAAACAGCAAATAATTGAGTACGTAAGTACTTATAAATAAAGTACGCACTGTGTGCATCAGCAAATATTACGGATTTTCCAGTTATCTATTTTACAAATTTTCTAAAAAGTTGTATTTATTATACAATTTCTTTACAGGGTGAATTTGTTAACAGTCTCCAAAAAAGAACGGCTCTTCCCGTAATCCAGGACAGAAATGCGTTTATTTTAAACCAATAATAAAGTTAAAAATCCAGCGACAGAGTCGCCTTTGTCGGCTGTTTACAACATATCCCTATATTTAGGATTTTCCTAGGTTCCTAGTAAATACAAGGTGAAATATATTATATATAAACAATGTATTTTATAATCATGAAATAATTTGTAAGTATAATATAAATAATTGTATATTATTTATGTTCAATAAAAGTATTTAGAAGGTGAAACACCTGTACTTAGGAAACTTTTGTGATTTACATCAATCATTATTATATTATATACTAGCGATCCGCCTCGGATTCGCACGGGTGTAATGCTAATTCAGATTCATTTATTCGACTTGGATACAACTGTAGGTACACTTGGAAAAGTCATAAACATTACTATTTCTGAAATACATACGTAACAAGTAAAAATAATAATATAACAGTTTTAAATTAAAAACAAACACACACAATACTAAATATAGTACAGAATGTCTTTATATACAACGTTCACAGCTTTTTGTCATTAGGACAATACAGACATTTTCTTTAGAGGTTACTCTTGAAAGAGTATTATGAGTATTTACGACATCACATTAGAAACCTCTAAAATTATCAGTGTTTCTCTACTATATTATGCATGTATTATACATATCAACTTTCCTCTTGAATCACTCTATCTATTAAAAAAACCGCATCAAAATCCGTTAGGTAGTTTTAAAGATCTAAGCATACATAGGGACAGACAGCGGGAAGCGACTTTGTTTTATACTATGTAGTGATTTTTCTTGGCACTAGTTATTATTAGTCACGGTGCGTTAGGTCAATGCCCAGAAGGTATGGTGGCCCTGGAAAGAGCCTTGCCACCGATAGTGAAAGAGCTTGGTGAAAGGATAGTCAATATTGCTATACCCCCTCTTGGAGTAGCACATTGCCATCAGCAATGTGTGGTCTACAATCCGCAACGCTGTTACACAACATAAGACGTATTGTCCGCAGGGCCGGATTAACCCTATCGGGGCCCCTAGGCAATGCAATTCTCGGGGCCCCTTTCCTTAACAATTTTCTTACTTTTTAAAATATATTTTTTCTATTACAAAAGTCGAGTCGATCAGATCGACTCCTGCTTTTTGCTTTCATTGAAATGATCTTAATGAATAGATTATAGTTTATAGATAAGTGTTACGATCCAGGTCACATGATGGAGTAGGAAAGATAAATGAGACGTGACGCGGTTATTTTAAATTTAATCTTGTTAAATGCAATAATGTATATTGTATACGAAAAGAAAATATTTGAGGAAGTAGGTACAATAAGTGTAAATAGCAACTCTGCTAACTTTTTTAGATACAAAATCGTTTAAAACATCTTGGAATTTGACCTTTAAGTAAAATATTTTTTCTATGCCAACATTACCGAATGTAAATAATGGGGAATGTCACGCATAAAAATTGTTTTTTTTCTTGGTGCGTGGCCCGCATCGACCAGGCCCCCGTGGGCCTTTAGTCGGTCCGGGGCCCCTAGACAGTTGCCTAATCCGCCTTATGGATAATCCGGCCCTGATTGTCCGACCATGGTAAATCTACATAACGAGATAACGGTACGAAGAACCTAATTAATAATTACTGTGTGACGTAAATTAAAGTAGTTTTGAACATTTGAACATTATCCTGCACCAGTCTCACCAATCGACAGAAACCCCGCGACTTTGACTATGTTGTCCAACCATCTCTGCCGGAAGTCCTACTGTACCTATTAATACATACAGATAGACGAAATATTCATTTTTTTCATAATCAATTAGGGTCTTACCACAAAAAAAATTAAACATTGTTTAACGTGTTTTTAAAAAAAATCCTATACAAAAATTGGTAGGGAATTTTTAAGCACGGGTTAAACAGTTGTTTTAAACTTTTTTGCGGTAACAAGGTTAATGTTTATTCAAAAACAACATAAGAATCGTGTCTAAACTCTAAACTGTTTTTACTGGTGGTAGAGCTTTTGTGAACGGGCTCGAGGAAGTGGGCACCACCGCCTTATCTTTATCTGCCGCCAAATAGCAGTACTTGTGCTGCTGTGTTCCGGTTAGATGGTAATGGTATGTTCCTGTAATTACTGGCACATAGGCATAACAGCTAAGTCCTATAGTATGGCAACGTATCCACATAGAGATCAAGACAACATAATACCTTGTTTTGAATTCTATGTGGATATCCATGGGCTGTAGTAGCCACTTAACGTCTGGTGGACTGCATGCTCGTTTGCCATATAAGTAGTATAAAAAAATGTCCTTTTCTGTGTACGTACCCACCACTATAATCAACTATCAAAGGTTTGCTGGAAGAAAACTCTTATACACTATTAATTTATACATTTTTATAATTTATATATGTAAGTATGACAATATGTGTATGTATTATGTAACTTAATATTAATATTTATGGAATTTTATGACTATATTATATACATATACTATAATTATGCATTTTATTTTATATTATCTAAGTAGGTAATTTTTTTTGTTTTTTAATAGTAATTTAAACGTGTTCTATATTATCTGATTTACGCCGCCGTCCTTATTTGTTCACATAGATCCTGTCCACCCAAAGGTTGCCTGGAAGAGATCGCTCTTAGCGATAAGGCCGCCAATTGTACCTATGATTTAGAATTGTGTTTTCTGTTATATGTTTATATTTATTGGTGTGCAATAAAGGTATCTTATTAGGGTTAATCTCGCCTTTGTACATGTCCATTTTGTAAGCTGTTTTTGTCTGTAATATTTGTGTACAATAAAAAATAAAGAAAGAATACTTAATTCTATTTAAAAATGAAAGACTACAGTCCGATTGTGAGAAATAAAATAAAACAAAGGACACCGGCAACAACAGACTGTTTTAGCTGGTCTCTGGTTTTAGCAACAAACAGATTGTTATGAAAATGTGTGGAAAGTTATGTGTATATTATTTTATTATACATTAAATATAAATAGTAGAGTAAGTAACAGCTTGATCATACATAGCTTAAATGTTTATTATATCTATTTAAACTAGACACTTAGGCCTCAGTAAGTCGGACACAGAACATTGTTTCCAACTACAGTTATTTTGAATATACGTCTCCGAACGTTATTCAAAGTTAGGTTAGAGGAATCACGAATGAAATGAAAATGATGAATGGGTTTATACACCAAAAAAGACGTGTGTATTCTGCAATGCGTCAAGGTGACGCGATTTACGTCACTTCAGATCGTATCGAACTACTCAGTGTCTCGTTTTATTTCCAACTGACCTGTCCAGCCTTTGCGCGGATTTTTAATTAAATACAGCCTATACCACTCAAGAATAGTGTAGCTTGCTATCAGTAAAATAATTTTCAGAATCGGTTAAGTAGTTTCTGAGATTGATTACACCAACAAACAAAAAACTTTTTTGTATGTTTAATATTTTTACATGTAAACATTTTTATTTTATTTCCGATTATTATAATATATATAATTATTGATAGAGCGAAGCGAGATCTTTAAATCAACTTGGGCAAATCGACGTTGTATGTATGTATGTTTGTTTGTCCAAGGATAACATTCGAAGCGTTTATCGGATCATCGTGAAATTTGGTATATAGGTAGGTAGTGAGTTCAAGAGGTAGTTGGGGTTCAAGAGGGGTAAAAACAAAACTACATACTATCCGACTACTATACTATGGGACTATCCGCTCAAATGACATGACTAATAAAAGGTATTTGTGAGTACATTTCGACCCCGTTTTTATTTTTAGTTTAAACCATGTAGTTTTTAAGTTATTAGTCATAATAAAAACTGAACTTCGACAAAATTCACAGGGTACGCCAATGATCCCACAGAGCTGAAATTTGGTATGCGTTTAGCTTTAGTGACACAAATATAGGGAAAAGTCTGAAATCCATATGCAATCCAATACAGAATAACTGCAATATCTACCCCAAAAATAGTTACCATTTTACATGAACTCCCGTTACCTGTAATTTGAATGAAACTGTAGGTCAAGTAATTTGGATTTCATTTCGTGTGACTATTTTATTAGTCAAATATTAAGGCCGGCTTACACAACGATCCCTGAACGTATTTAGCGGCTAAACATGTTTAAATTGTACGTATTTGTATGATTTGACAACTCCTTATATCATATTTAGCCACTAAATACGTTTAGGCATCGTTGCGCAAGTCGCCCTAAGAATATTTTTTGTGTTTTGGGAGACTCGCGAGATCTCAGTTCGGGGCGAACCACTAGTTTATTGTAGCACTACGAGTAAATCAACAACTCTGTCTGTGTCTACATATAATAATATATACTTATGTGACTGCCGGATATGTTCTTCCGTCGGGCTAAGATATTTTTCCGGGATCACAAGTAGCTTACGTAATCCAGAATGTAAGTCATCTTTATATCAAAGATAGAACTCGGTTTAGCAGAGAAAACGTAACAAACAGACACACACTTCTTATTTTGGTACATTATTGGATATATCGCTTTCAATCAGATCGTTATGTCCAATAATGTACCAAAATAAGGACGACCTCCGTGGTGCAGTGGGCAAATAGCCGGCTAAGACGCAGGAGGTAGCGGGTTCGATTCCCGCCGCGGAACAAATGTTTGCACGATCTACAGATATTTGTTCCGGGTCTGGTTGTTTCTCTATACATATATTATAAGTATGTATTTACAAAAAATATATATATATAAGTATTCTATCAGTTATCTGGTTCCCATAGTACAAGCTCTGCTTAGTTTGGGGCTAGATAGCGCTGTGTGAAATGTCCAGCAATATTTATATTTATAATCAGATCTGAACCGTGCTTCACGTCTCCGTCTACTGTCTCCACTCGGTTATCTTGTAGCTCTATCCATTGTCAGAACATCGCATAAGGTGTCCCGCTCATTGCCAAAGCTTATACTAACTTAAAAGTCACTTTATGAGTGTACAAATGATGTATTGTTTGCTACTTTTAGCTGCGGCATGCTAAATGCAAGCATTAACGCCATTGTACCGACTCCACCTGTATAAACGGCTCACTCATTATGAGTGGAATATTTGACACTAGTCACTACCCACGGTTCCGATCGCATAGTACTCACTACTTACCCATATAATATTTTTCCCTTAAATTTGACGAACATTTACAAATTCACCCTGTATTTACTCGCAGGTAACTAAACTAAAATTCATTCAAATTTGTTTATCCGCTATGGTTATGTTGTCATGTAAATATAAACACAAACTTTCTCATTTACAATACTATGTAGTAAGTAGTACTGTATAGAACGTAGTATTAATGATTATTCTGTGGTTATCGTTACGAGGCTTATTGTCTGTTCAAGATGTATATTAGTCACGGCTGGCCGTAAGAAATACTTGTTGATACACATACCTATTATACCACTATATATTCTTTGTTACATCATGGATGTAACAAAGAGTAGGCAGGACGGAACCTGTGATATGACTAACATCCTCTGTCATCGGAACAGATGCTGACAACTCGTTTGTTAGTTCGCACATTTCACACTGTTTATAGGTATCGAGTACCCACGCAAAATACACATGTCATCATCATTCACAGCCTCTACTACAGGCCTCCCGTAGTTTGCACCATCTACAGTCCTGAGCCAGTCTCATTCAGGCACAGCCAAGGGCGGATAGAGCTTTGGTGCCAGGGGGGGTCGTAGTCAAGTCACAAGTTATAATTTATTTTTTATAATCATAGATACAAGTAAAACGTAGGTATTTTATTAATGTACTTACATACTGTACATAAAAATACCTATATTTAAATAACAAAATCAATTTTACAAATCAATATATTATATCAAATTAATTAAATATTGAATGTACTTATATCAAATCTATATTGTGACAGAAAATATATAAAAACATTATGTTTAACAATTTTAATTAGTGGTCCACCTAGGTCTGGACCCAGCCCAGAGGGGGGTCATGACCCCCGTGATCCTCCCCCTGGATCCGCCCTTGGGTTACAGCCCGCTAGCGGCAATGCCTTACAAGCTGCACCAAATGATAGCAATTTCATAGATGTAGGTTACTATAGTTTAAACTGTATTCAGTTAATAATATTGCTGACCGGGCACCTATTAAATTCATTAATCATTATTATTGAAGACCTTTGGCTTTAAGATCCTTGACATTGGAGATCAGGGTCATTTGAAGGACAACATGATAAATTGTATCTTCATAATGATTTAAGTGAATCTATAAAAGGTAAGTGTTTGTGTCATTTGTATTTACATGTGCACTGGACTTGATTTTAATGTGAGCTAGGCCATATTTACATTTATTATGCTGTGGCAGTGCAACGTTTGACTTAACTGGAGCTCCAATGGTACTTTTCCATCCGCTGTACATTCTTGGCTAGTCATCATATTACACACATCGCGTCATGAGATACATAAATACAAATTCATTTGTGATGTGCGCAAATTGCTCCGGATTGCCGGATTGCGTCCAAATCAAGTTTCTATTCGATTATTGCCACAGAGATGACACGACAGATAATATGAGAGGTTTCTCACGGCCGAGTCCATTACAAAGTGATAGCCATTAAGAAAGTGTGCAATATCCAGTTGTACCGGAATCGGTTCGACATTGGCTCCTTCCGTTGCCATCGAGGTGATTATGGAAAACCTCTCAGTGCCTCTCACGCACAAATCCAATTCCCACGAACAGTTTCCTTAATCAAGCAATCACGTTACGTGTAGTGGGTTAATTATGGTATTGTGTACCACTAGTCCGGGCTGTAATATTCACTTTTCCGTAGTACCTACCACCTACTTAAAACAAAGTTTCAAAGTTGTGAAGAAAACATGATAATTGCACCGTGTTCATATTATAAAAGCGTGGAACTCTTCCGACAAAATATATTCTTGGAAAATGTTGTTAGAGAGCGATTAGACCTTGCGTAATGGCTGTTGCATAAATAAGCAACTCTATTTTTGAATAGATACTGACCTTAATCCCATGAGCGGCAGATGTGGCACATGCTGAGGGCCGGCTTCACTGCACCATTCGGGGTAGGCGCGATGGAACTCCGCGAAATCACCTGACAATCAAAATTAGGTACATCTTATTAAGGGGTTCCTAAAGAACTTCTTTCCAATATAATTAAAATTAAACAACATATTTATTTGTTAAAAATTACAGAACATGGTGGACGTGATTCCGTGGTAAATTGATATGGTGCCGACGCAAATGATACCTCATAGATATTAATTCGTTTGAAGTTCGTTTACGTTTAGTTCATTCATGCTGTCTACCAGTCTCATTGGATATTCATTCATTCACGGCTAACGTGACGATGATGTAATTTCGCGTAGACTTCACGAGAGCTAAGTAAGTTATTCCAGAAGTTCGAGGCCGATTCGATCTTCGATAATAACTTCCTATATATCTTTTCCATCATGCCTTTTGTTGGTATTTCCCCAGAGACATATCCATTCATCGAACTCTGGCGAGAATCCACAATAACGCAAAACGAACGCGGAAGCGTGGGCATCGCGCAATCAAACCACTTTCATATAGGAATTCCTATCTTGATTTATTTGGTCTTCCGAAAAACACTTATCTTTACAAGGGAAATCTACTTAACATTTAGGAATATTATCCGCGTGCCTAACAAAGCAGGTAGGAACTGGTCTGACATTAGGTACGTCAAAGCATTTCCGTCGGCGTCCGTCGCACGTTTCCTGTCGTCCGTTGCTGGCCGCGGCAATTGTAATGCTAATACTGCTCCCATTATGTCTGTCACATCCAAACCAATAGCCGGGGACAACTTATAAACCTATTCACTCGTTCAATGGCAACACCAGCGTCATAATGAACATTAATCATGAGATAATTCAATGAGAGAAGTTTATAATACGGCAGCACGGCATGCTGAATTCAGTTGAGGCTTGCGTCAGAAATGGCCCAGTGACTTGGCCAGTAACAACTAGCAACGGTTTGTCTCGCTTTCGCCATTTACTGGAAATGATATCATTGCTCTTAAAGTCAGAGATTTAGCAATAAATTCGCAGTCTGAACTGCTTAGGATTTTTACAAAATTTCAATTAGTTCATCATTTACCTAAATCATGAAAAGTAAGATAGAGTAAAATATGACAATATCTATTCAAAACGCCCTCAGCTCGTATCAATAACGAAACTGAAGAAAATAATGGGAGCACGAATTACGCGAGTTGGAGTTATAGGCGTGAAAGTATGTCTGTCGTTAACCACGGCAACGCTACTTAATCAGCCGTCTGTCTATTGGTCATTTCCGAAGGTCGGCATTTCTATTAAAATAGGGCCGTTTCGCAGGTTGTGGGCCGCCGCCGGTGGCATCACGCAGACGCGGCGCGGCCGAGGCGCGCGGGGCGCCTGGCATCGATCGGGTGACTCATCGTGGCCCATTCATCCGCCTCACTCAATGAACCCGCCGTACCGCCCCCCCCCCTTGCAGCCACCGCCGCCGTACCACCCCCTGCGTCCTCGGTAGCAAGGACTCCATAAAATCTGTCCTCGCCGCATGAACCCAATCCTTCAGCCCACGAGTATAACACCCACATGGTAAACGTAACTTTTCACACGCTCGGGCGGCACCCACTCGTTTTCGCCTACCTGATCGGTCCAATAGATGGAATAAATAATATATTTTCAAAAGAAAAGCCTGAATCAAATCCTCGGCAGGGTAGAACTATCTAAAAAATTCATTAGAAATGTCACCACATATATGTGCCGAGAAAGGTTCACATATCTGAGCTGCGGCGGTCGGCTGCGAGCCAGGGGTGGCGTGGGAGGCAGGTGCGGCGGGCGGGAAGCCTTGGCCCGTCCCGTGTCCTTCCACCACCGTTTACCAACAACCTTGCGCGATTTCAGCGAGCAGCCATATCATTATGCTCCTGAATTGTATGTGTACCCATTCATATTATAAATTTATAATACCCGGCAGATCTATCCAGTCGCCAACTCGATATGCCTTGATTGATGTCATTGCATGCCTTCCTATTTAGTATTTACTTCTTTATTCAGAGTTAAAAGAAACCCTTTATGGTGAGATTTTAGTAATATAGTAAATATAGTAATTCGTATGAACTAGCGACTAACTCTGTTTTAGAAGTTTCAGTTAGTGATCCTCAGCAATTGTACTAAAAAAACCAGGATTTTCCACTTTGTAACATTCAGACCACAATATTATTTATAATTTCATACGTCAACGAAAGCCTTGTCACGTGAGGCTGCAGTTCTTTACTAGCATTTGATAGTATTAATACTTGCTATAGAAGAACTTAAACTAATGTCTCCACAAATAACATCAATAAAGCCAGTTGGGATGAATTGAACCAATTTAGAGAGGTTGGTGGCTGAGTTGTAAAATATGAGTGCACGCACATACGCCTCTATTGGCTCTATGTTCTACCCTGCTGGGTCGATTACATCTAGTCACCAATTTACAGATGAACAGCGAGTGTTGCGAATAAGCAGGATATTAAAAATCTTATTGATCAGATTCTACTAACTGCCGTGAATCAAGGTATTCTCAAAAACGATTACTTGCCCACCGCCGCTGACAGACATTCTCGGAAACTTGAATATCTGGGTAACGTCAGAAGCTATTACGTTTTCTGTTTTATTTGCGCCTTATTCTCAAGGATTTAAAGCAGACTTTAATTAATCTTCGTAATTAATACACTTAGCTGTTCACTTAGATTTTTAAACGTTTTCTGTAGCGTTTAGAGAAAGTTTAGACAGACAAGAGGATGTTTTATAATTTGATTACCATTCTAGGTAATCGTCTTTCGTCATCTATAAAATTACATCCACTATAGAATGTAAATTCGTCTCTATTTCGTACGTTTTAACGTTAGCAGGTAAGTCGTAATAAAAACGTTGAATCTGGTTAGGGAATGTATCAGATTGACGTCAATGGTTGTACAGTTTCTCAGAATTAGCTATGGAAGTTTGGAAGGAAGACGGGCGTGATTACATAACTATATATTTTGAAGAAAAGCTTTGTTTTAAGTTTCAAATATTACAAAGGTTCTTTTTAATCAATTTTTAAAATGGTCGCCTTTAATGTAATAACGTTTATAAATAAACAAGCGGTCAGTGCAGCCTAATTGAGGGCCGGCTCGATTTCGAGCCGATAATGAGAGTGGCGCCGGCGGCCACGAGATAATTCCGCTGATAAACCTTATTGCCCTAACAGAGTCACACTCGCAAGTACTCGCAACATCACAACGCCAACGCCTCTACACACCCAACCAAAACAATATCGAGGAAACGAATCCCTGGTTAAAGAAAAAAGTGGCTGACCTTACTTATTACCTTTTTGGCATAACAAGGTAGGTAGTACCTTACCTACCTACATTTTTGTTCGAGTTTACTGTTGCGAAACGAGGCTTTTTAAATAAAAACGGAATATAAAACGTAGCGCAAAACTATTGTTATTCGCGGTTTGGACGTTACATCAGCGCATAAAAACTGTCAATGCCAATGCTACGCCTTCGCATGTACTTTACTCGATCCATTCACTACTCGACGAGTTATCAATCGATTCTAGTCCACAGTTGTTGTTGAGTTAGGCAATGACTCAACCGGTCATAAAGGAAACAGAATACACAACGCGTAATTGTTTCCACTCGGGCGAGATAATTCCAGCGCTATCCAGTTTTATGCGATCCCACTTCCCTTTCCCATTTCGTTTTCTTCTCCCCGTAGGCTTACACTCTCGCTAACTGGCCTCTACCCATATGCACACGATTTTCGCCGGCATAAATAAAATGTGCGATACGAAAGGTTTATACCTATTCGCCGTTCGCAAAATCTTGTTGTTCAGATCAGAAGCACGTGCCTTTTATTATTTTTGGTCGAACAACGTCGAACAAACGTAATGGTTTTCTAACTTTTTCTTTTTTTGTGTGAGATTCTTTTTGATGTATCGTATGTTGTTCTTTGTATCCCATTTTAGTGGATGCTCGCGTGGATTCATGTTTACTCACAATATATGTAGTTAGTTCCTCTTCTTAGTGTTTTTAAAAGATCAAAGCTCGATTCATAATCAAGAAAGGAGACGACCTCCGTGGCGCGGTGGGCGAACAGTCGGCTGAGACGCAGGAGGTAGCGGGTTCGATTCCCGCCGCGGAACAAATGTTTGCATGAAGTACAGATATTTGTTCCAGGTCTGGTTGTTTTTCTATACATTATAAGTAAGTATTTACAAAAAAAAAGTATATAAGTATTCTGTCAGTTATCTGGTTCCCATAGTACAAGCTCTGCTTAGTTTGGGGCTAGATAGCGCTGTGTGAAATGTCCAGCAATATTTATTATTTATTTATTATAAATTTTAGGCTCTAATTTTGTTTCTTAGTCGATTCGTTTTGTACATTATTAACAATATAATATATATAACTATTATATTTTCTGCGATGGATAGTTAGATATGCAGATATCGAATTGCGACACTACTAATGGCACGATACCATTAGTAAGAGAGAACAGAAGAAACCTCGGACGATATAACGCCGTTGAGGGAAAGACCTGAATGCAAAATACTAATACTACGGATCGGTTGAATTTGCTTATATCCAGCAGTGGGCTATTGCTCGAGCCCTTTATGATGAATTTTCATCAAATTCTCCGCAAATCTGCATGCATCCTCGTCAGTTAAATTTCTCAAGTCGATATTTCTGTTACGAACTTCCTGCTGCTAAATGAAATTGTATTCTATCACCAAACGACTGGTATTGGAATAGGAACCGATGATTAATGCGTCCGTCATATTATAGTTTTGTACACGGTTCGAATTGGCAGGACGTGGTGAGTGAAACGGGAACTTATTAATAAAATTGCGGCGCTATTCCGTCGGACGAAGACCGAAGCAGCGCACGACGCATCCGGCACGCCAGATCGTCCAGTTTGTATATCAGTACGATTTATTATGGCCCTCTCGAGTTTCTTTTCTTGTATCCTATTACCGTTTAGAATGCAGCTCTAAGAAACGGGTGCGCTATAAAAACGGCGGAACTCGAGCGATTAGTTAGTGGCGACTGCTAGTGCCGAGATATGGAGGCCGGAGCTCCAATTTCTAATGCAATATGAATTTTCGATTGTACACGAAATATTAACTGCCTTAGCGAATTAGGTACAATCATCCTACTAATATTATAAACGCGAAAGTTTGTATGTGTGGATGTATGGACGTTTGTTACTCTTTCACGTCGGAACGGCTGAACCGAATGCGATGAAATTTGGTACGTACGTAGATCATAACCTGGATTAACACAGGCTACTTTTTATTGGCAAACCACGCGTGCGAAGCCGCTGGCAACAGCTAGTATATAATAATAATAAGCCATTTATTCCAAACTTTGGGTTTACATGTTTTTAGCAATTGTGAGTTCAGATTTGATTATAGGATGTCCCGCAGTTCGGTGTGCCTCTTGGCGTAGGCCTCCTCTAACACTTTCCACTGGGTTCTATCTTGTGTTACCCTTTTTCATTGTTGTCCAGCTGTAAGTTTTAGGTCGTTTCCCCATCTTGTTTGTTGACGCCCTCTATTGCGTTTACCATCTCTGAGGTACCAATCAGTGACCCTTTTACACCATTCGTCCTGAGGATCTCGGATCATGTGGCCTGTCCATCTCCACTTCTGTTGGTCTATTCGGGTAATTATATCAACGACTTTAGTTTTTTCTCTTATTATGCTGCTTCTCACTTTGTCTAGCTTTTTCATTCCTGTTAAGCTTCTCTCCATGGCTCTCTGACATCGTTTCAACTTTTCCCTGTGATGTTTGGTGAGTGACCAAGTTTCACAGCCATAAGTGATGACTGGAAGTAGGTATACATGCGTCGAGTTAGGTATATCGAGAGTTTAATAAATGCCGCGTTTATTAAATCGTGTAACGATTAACCCAAAGGTGTATGCTCGATAAAACTGAATTGCTGCGTGTTTCCAAGCAGAAAATTTCGTTATTTAAAGGACATTCAGATAATTGAAGAAAACAATCCATAAATCAAAAGATGAGAACGCCGCGGCGAAACAACGCCATAAGCAACACACAAAGTGGAAAGAGACGTTCGTGTCTTTAGTGATTTAATCTATCGTCTCGCATTGAGGAGCACAATAAGTAGTCGACTTCCTCTCCCACGTTTTGAGGAGCGGATGCGTGGCGAACGGCGAGACCTCCGGCTCTTAGACCCCTCGTGCATTCAAACTAAACGGTTTGCGTCGCCCTTTTTGTAGCATTATTCATATTTATATTTTAGTGATTTTGAAAGCTGCCATGCTGCCCGCGGCTTCGCACACCAGGGTTACGTCCTAAGCCTGGTCATAATCTATCTGTTGTTTTCTATAATATAGGCATTTTGCGAGAACGCCCTTCACTCCGTAAGATGTCTTGGGATGTTCATCATGGAGATCTTATTACGTGTCAGAGTAATAGATTTGAGTATTAACTGTGCGGATTTTCGTTTCAATCGCATTTGGGACTAATGCCAAAATTTTTGTGAACAGTCAATGTTTCTCAAAATTGCCACATCTTTAATTAATGGCTATGAGTTACCTAGTTATAATTATCAAATGAGATCCCTCTAGGTCTCATTTGAAACTCAGATCCTACTTTATCAAATGTCTACTGGTCAAGTCTATTACTTTTGATAGTCCAAAATAGTTTGGGAACCTAGTTAGTTGTTTTGTCTATGTAACCAGGCTTTTTTCAATAAATATTAATTATCAATAGTAATGCTTAGTAGGAAATAACACTTGTTAAGTGTTCAAAGTAAAGAAATTTTTTTTCAAAATTTTATAATATTGCGTACCTTGTAAACTCGAACAACGAGTAAGCAAGCCTCCACAACTTACCTCTATTACTTACTACGAAAGACTACTTCTAAAATTATAAAAAGGCTAATGGTTTATGTGAATCAATCATTTGGTTACAAACCTAAGATACATGATTGTTTGGACAAATGTTTGCATGATTTATAAATGTTTTTTTCTGGGCTATGGGTGTTTCTATACTCTTATAAGTATTTATTTAAAGAAACTACAAGTTCCCAAAGTACAAGCTTCGCTTAGGTTGGGGGTCTACAAATAGAGCTATGAAAAACATCCAGCATTATTTGTTTATTAAACATTTTTTTTATGCTACTTATATGACAAACGAGCATGCAGTCCACCAGATGTTAAGTGGCTACTGCAGCCCATGGATATCCACATATAGTTAAAAACAAGCTATTATGTTGCTTTGATCTCTATGTGGATACATTGCCATACTATAGGACTTAGCTGTTATGCCTATGTGCCAGTAATTACAGGAACATACCATTACCATCTAACCGGAACACAGGAGCACAAGTACTGCTATTTGGCAGCAGATAAAGGTAAGGCGGTGGTGCCCACTTCCACGAGCTCGTTCACAAAAGCTCTACCACCATTATATTAACCAAATATTCATCGATAATGATTTTTATATAGATCGCTTAACTGTTTTTTTTTCAAACAAGTTATGAACAGAAAGCAGTTTTGATTAGTCACCTTCCTGCATGTTTAAAGATTTAAATAAAAATGTGTAGAGAGATTTTCCAGAGATTTACCAAAATATAGATTTCAACTAAACACACAAAATGTGGAAAAAAAAAAAAACATGGAAAAATCCTATTTCATGTTAGAATTTGAACTCAAAAGGGGTTTACCAATTAGAGCTGTACACACTTTTATTATTTTTTGTAGAAAACCATAAATAATAAAGAAATATCATGAGTACTGAATAAAAAAAGTTTTTTACCAACTAAACAATTTTTTTATCTAATGAGTAGTGGTATCTAACCAATTCACTGTAATTATAATGTCGGATTAGGTACTACCCAGACATTGTATTCTGAATAAAGATAATTGTGGGAACATTCATTGTTTCAGTTATTTATGGCATGTTTCCTATGCCTTTTTTGTTACCATTATTGAGATAAGATGTTATATTACTTCAGCATTAAAACATAATATAAGAGAATCGGAAGATGTGGTCAGAATTTTGAGATATTCGCTAATTAGTAAATAATATAACTTATAAATGCAAAAGTGAGTTTCTTTGTTATGCTTTGATGATGTAATGGCTGAACCAATATTAAGACTTGGATGCAACTTTTTATTGACAATCCATGCATGCGTAGTCGCAGACAGCAGCTAGTATCTTTTAAGTGGCATTTGATTAAATTAAAGTTAATAATAACTTGTACCAAAGGATTTAGAGTCAAAGGTAGTGTTTAAGCAGATGCATGGAATTTTGGCTCACACTATCGTAATAACCAATAATTCTTGTTTTCTATAATTTTCATAACTTTATCCTGTACGCAAATAAGAATATACTTTAATCATGCAGTGAGGTTTTTGATACTGTTTAGAATACCTATAGTATGATCAAAGAGTCTAAAAAGAAAAAGCTTTGCAATCACCTAAGGAAAAAATCTTACCCTCAAGGCAGGCAACCTGCACACCATCCTGTTTGAGTCTCTTCAGCAGGATGCCATGCACTGAGTCAGGGTCTCGTGGGGCTCCGTCTCCATACAGCACGAAGATGCCCCTCGTGCGGCAGTGCGTGATCCGCGCCTTCAGCTCCTTGCACTGCACCGTGGAAGCCAGCTCAATCTTCCCCGCAGCTAACCGTCGCAGCATTATACTCGGTATCGAGAAATTCACCGCGGAACGTATGTGAGACACGGAGTACTCGTTCGATCCTCGGCAGTCTATCAAAATAGTGTCTCTCTCGTCCGAACGCAGCTTCGCCAGCAGCCATTCCTTGGACACCAGGTCGCACTCGCATTCCGAGTCCGTGGGCATCATGAGATCCGTATTCCCTTCTGTTTACACTTCGCGAACCCTTCCAGTTTCTATCGCCTGTTGCAATAACGTATGTAAATCATGCGAAACGATGAGTTCACTAACACTAACATAGCTAACACAAATTTAATTGTAAATTATAGTATGTTTCACGTTAATAAATAGAAAGCCATTTCTTTCTACACAAAAACTAGTTTTTGTAAAATCCACGAGCTAGCCAAGCGCCAGGCAGCCAGGCGGCAGCGGAGCAGCAAAAGCAAGAACAAACAATTTTCAATTTTCATTCAACGATTTCCGAACGAAATGAATGATATTGTGAATGAAAAGAACGAGAAGTGTGTGTGGGTGGGGTGGTAGGTAAGGTAGGTCGAGAGCCATCGGCAAACAAACGCATTTATTTATTTCTAGTCAGTACGAATATAGTTTTTTTTTACCTTCTATTTACTTACTCGACATAAAGTTACATACTACACATAAAGTACTGTAAACCCCTAGGGGGTTGTCTCGGTGCTTAGAGACAATCGAGGCGCAACAAATGTGTTGCGCCTCGCAACAAATGTGTTGTGTTGTGTCGGGTTTTTTATGTACCTATCTAAGTAATGACTTAGATAGGTACATAAAAAACCCGTCACCTTTACCTAAACATAATTTTATAGTTATGCTGACACAATTACAACCAACCTACTCACCTAAATTATCGTCTACAGTTCGATTATCAAACTACGAACGAACTAGTGAGACTTTATTTTCTCACTAGTTTCAATATAGAACTTCTGAGAGATAATATTTCTCATTGGTTCTAATAGCCATAAATCAACTTGCTCGAACATAAGCTCTCGATATCGATCGAGGGAGATACAAGTTAGTGAAGATAGAAAGAGAGAGAGAGAGAGTTACGTTTCGTATATTACTGTAGGAGCGAAAGAGGTGCGCGTGCACATTTTCTTTCTGTCTTCCTCTCATAGCCGGTGCATGAAATATATATCTCAGCCAGTAGATAGTTTGATTATTTTTCATAATTTCATTTCGTTCTTGAACAATTTTATAAATTAATATTTTAAAAAAGAAGTTTTACTTCAGTCTAAAGCACACTCGTTTTATTTTTTTATTAAATTTTATTGTCACTCACTATTGGTTGTATAGCCTCTGTGGCTAGTTGAAATTTTATTGTCATGCGCTGATTATCAAATGAAAGTGAATTGTCAATGTCAAGTACATCTAAGTGGTCTGTGATGTCAATGAATTGCCATGTTATAAAATTGTTTTCCGAGGAACTTAAATTAAAATAACATAATTTGTATTTGTTTATCTGTCGAAGTGTGATTGTAAGATCATTGAGATTTTGGCATATACACCATATTTTTTGCCAGCGTATATCAAGACAGTGCCATCTATTACGCTAGTTGGAACAAGTTTTTTTTATCGGTTAAGAAACACCCTCATTGGCTGTGTCAACATTATTTTCTGAGGAACTTGATATTAATAAACACTTAATGTTATATTATGTATGATGAAGTGAGATTGTTTTATATAAATTTTGATATTGTGTCTTTGATATTTCGGTTTAATAACCATATAAATAAATAAATATTGCTGGACATTTCACACAGCGCTATCTAGCCCCAAACTAAGCATAGCTTGTACTATGGGAACCAGATAACTGATAGAATACTTATATACTTTTTTTTTTGTAAATACATACTTATAATACATAGAGAAACAACCAGACCCGGAACAAATATCTGTAGATCATGCAAACATTTGTTCCGCAGCGGGAATTGAACCCGCTACCTCCTGCGTCTCAGCCGGCTATATTTTTTGGCGGCTTATCTCCAGACAGCACCATCTATTACGCTAGTTGGAATATGTTTGTAACATTGATGTGTAACATGTTTCCTCTCGGTTTGTGGGAGTAATTTTGGCAAAAGGGACAAAAATGTGTAACAGGAAACCGTGGGCGCATGCTATTTGATTTGACCAATGAGCGCGCACGGTGTTCAGATGTTACAAATCATAAATTATGAAAAAAAACTACGAGCCTTACAGTCGCATATATGCGTCTACTTTAGTAGTTTCTTTAAATAAAAAAATGAATAAATAAATAAATATGGCTCGTCATTTCACACAGCGCTATCTAGCCCCAAACTAAGCAGAGCTTGTACTATGGGTACCAGTTAACTGATAGAATACTTATATACTTTTTTTTTGTAAATACATACTTATAATATACAGAGAAACAACCAGACACGGAACAAATATCTGTAGATCATACAAACATTTGTTCCGCGGCGGGAATCGAACCCGCTACCTCCTGCGTCTAAGAGAATAAGGAACTCTCATTCATTCATTTTCCTTTGATAATCAGCTTAAGACAGAACATCTGTTAGCAGTTATAAAAACATGCCCATGAAACAGACAAAAATAAAAAAACAGACATTTAATACGAAATGAGGTTCATTAATTAATTAATTTATTTATTTGTCTCATGTTTATTTTAATTTTTACTTAGCTAACTATGTATATTATAATATTGATTTAATTTAATTTAATTATTTTGACTGTACTTAATTTGTTATAACTTATTGTGATTATGGATAATATTATCTGAAATAAATGATACAATACAATACAAATAACCGTTATCTCTTGGCATTCTTGGCAATTTGGCATGGCATCTTAGCTTTCATTCTTTTATCCACAGAGTAAGAGAAGGACATTATGTATGTAACTTTACTGTTTGGCAGTCACTGTCAATGTCTAGTCATACTAATAAATCAAACTCAAATTTATGAAAAACTGTCAAATTGTGGAGCGAAAAGCGAGCGGACAAATTGTTTTTGATTTATAATTTTCTGAAGAATTTGCAATTGCTTAGTTTTTATTACTTCAAAGTTTAAAAACTGTAAAATATTAAGTACATGTACAATTGATATACATTTCGATTTACGTTATGGATGTGTTATACGATAATTTAGATAACTACAGCGAAGAGAGTACGATAGCCGAGGTAAGCAATGGTTTCAAAATTTAAAGCCCTAGGCTGACTGAGACAATAGCACTAATTTTGCTGACTATGGAGGTGCGAGCGTCAGACTTTTTGCTATAATTCGATGTCTAAGCTCATATGCCCAAGTTTCCAATTTTCTAGCCACATCTAGATACTGGTCTTCTATGCTGGGTATCGTCAGGTCCAGGGATCTAAACTTGCATTTTATATTCTCGGAAACTTGAAATTTGAGCTATCAATGCAGTGGCTATGCCTGAGATACCTCAATAGAGACATGTTAGTCTATTATCTGTAATTACCTATATGAAATAGCATCCATTTCAAAGCTACATGACAACAGAAATATGAATATATGAACACTGTGGCCTTATACTAACTAAAACAACTTCTATGTATGATTATTATTGTCAGGAGCTGATGCAATATGCCACATGCCATGCCATTTAATCCTGATTGTTGATATTCTGGTGCATTGATTGATGCTGCCAAATTCTTGACACCTTTGTAAATTATTATTTTAGCTTCGCGAGGAAAACAAAGAGTTAAAGTTCAAGCTTGAGGATTATGCTACTGCCTTAGATAAACTACAAAAAGTAAGTTACATACATGAGTAATTATTAAAATATTGTTACATAAATTAAAGTCCAATCAATACTAACTCAGTTAATCTAATTATATTTATAACCTAGATATATTTTGAACAGATTCACATTGAAATTATAGAATATATTACAGGAGTTTGATCTTCTGACATCAGAACACAAGAAGTTGGAGTTGAACTACTCATCATTGCTAAGAACTGCAAGGTCTGAGATAGAAAGAAAAACCCAGATTATTTCTAAACTGAACATAGAGTAAGTATACGGCGTGTCACCGCATTTACGACATTAATTTAAATCATGGGTAGGGCTGATGGCCAGTATTGTTGTAAGTTACTTTTTTTAAATTCACTACCATGGAGTTTTTTAATTTTTAAAATAGAGTATCTTAATTTCAAGTTCTAAAATATCAATGAAACAGCCTGTATAAAATAGGTAAACAAACCTTATTCATTCATCATGTAAGTAGGTACAGTCGCTAAGAGCGAAGCCTGGACACCTTAAGGGTGGATTTAGCTTGCAGTGACCAAGAGCTAATAGCAAGGAGAGCCTTTGGTGAACAATTTGTTCACCAATTACCCGTATTTTGAAGAAACTTAAAGAAAGTCAAAGTGCCCTTTGTTACAAACACATTGGAACAACACCTGACATTACGAGTAAGCGGGTGGGCCACAAAAATAATTTTAGTTGGGAATGTAGTACAAATATTATGAGATTATGAAACGCCTTACGAAACATAAAAGTTTTTGCAACATAATCATCCAGGTCAGTCTACAGTTTGTTTCAAAATAGTTTTTTAGTCAAAGTAATCAATGAGCTGAGAAAAAATATTCAAGTATGAACTAGAAAATCAGCCCACTAATTTCTTTAGGGTCCAGTATCCGAAGGACTCTAAGGGGTTACTAAGCCTACATTATCTCTGTGTTACACAGTTCTATCTATCTCAGTAATTAATGGTTAGAAGACAAGAAGCTAGTTGACATTTTCACAGATTTTTTTTGTTCTATTTGTGATCTGCAATCAGTTGGAGGACTAATAGGTGGATGTGTTGATTTATTTGTGGCGTTCGGGATCAAGACACATTAGTCCTTCTTTCCTTCTTTAGAAGCAGCAAGCAGGTTATCCAAGACATGGGACTCTTTTCAGGAACTTTATATCAAAACAATTTTCCACCACCGCTCTTGTCAGCGGATTATCATAGCTTTTTATGCGATCCAGGTATCTTTTCCCTATGAAGCCCGTTTCTTGGTCGGATTCAGATGGATCTGACAAAACATGATCACGATCCATAAACCTGCATGTATTAGCATCAGTCTCTACAAAGCACAAGTCCGCTCATGTATGGAGTACTGCTGCCATCTCTGGGATGGTTTGGTCAATTATCAGCTTGAAGACCTTGATTCGATTGAACGACGTGCTGCTAGACTCATTGGCGACGACTCCCTAGTGACAGCCAATTTACAAAGTCTAGAGCACATACGCCGAGTAGCCAGACTTTCAGTTTTTTACAAGATTCATTCTTGTAAATGTGCGCAAGATCTTCATGACCTTATCTTTCCTTTCCCGTTCCACCGCCGGACAAGCAGACGAACCGAAAAATACCACCCATACCTGGTCGGCATACCACCTTGCCGTACCAAACGATTTGCTTCAACTTTTCTTGTTCGCACAATTAAGGAGTGTACTCGCTTCTGGCGTATGTTTTTCCGAACCAGTATAATCTCGGAATCTTCAAGTCCAGAGTGAATAGGTTCTTTCTAGGCAAGCGTGCTCCATCTTCGAGCACACCTTCACTTACCATCAGGTGAGGTAGCAGTGAAGTGCTTGGCTATCATCAATAAAAAAAAACAATGTCAAACAATTCCTCAGAACATAACCTATTATATATGTCAAGAAGGATTCACCTAGTATTATTTTTTATAGTCTGCTGGTGCTTTATGTTAATTATATATGTTAATTGGCCTTCATTATATTTTTAAACAATGTTTATTTCAGAAAAGATGCAATGGTGCTCAATTCAATTCAAAATAGAAATTTACCCTACAACAGAAGAAAAGACAAAGAAATGAATAACACGGAAGGATCTTACTTTGGAAAACCTAAGCCAAATGTTAATAGTAATGAAGAGAGCTGGAAACCTAGCTTACCCAATCAGATTCCAAATGAGAGGTATCTTATCACTAATTGACACTTATCTATTCACTTTGTAGCGCCATGCTAAGCAGTCAATCACAGTGACTTAGCACACTCATGCAATCTATTAACTTAAATATGTTTGGCCACCAACAAAAAACAATTTTATCTTATTAGATTTATAATTAAAATTGTTGGTTTCTTACAGGAGAGCTGATAGTTTATTGCCTTCAGAAAATAGTTCTTCATCTGTCACAAATATTCAAACAAAACTCCTAGATATGGTTAACAAAAGTGTTGGCATTCCCAATATAAACAGTGCTAAAAACATAGAAGTTAATGAAAATATTCAACACAAAGATGATGCTAAGAAAACTAGAGCGCGTATCTGTAACAGAAGAAAATCCATGCCGGCCTTCAGGTAAACTAAACCTTTGCCTCATCTAATTACGTTTAAGGAAATAAATCCCTACGATAAGCTCTCATAATACCAAAATTGTTAGCGTGTGAATATGATATGTGTGTGAATATGATATGTGTGTGAATATAATGTGAATTTTTGTTTTAGTGTGGACTATCCAAAATTCAGCACTGATGAAGATGAAGATGCTAGTACTGGAAGTTCTAAAGAATTATTATCAAAAGAACACTCTGAACGACGAAATCTCCATAGGTTTCGTCACGACAAACCAAGCATGCCAGACAAAATGATGGGCCATTATGACCCTTCAAGAGAAACTCAAAGAAGATACAGTAGGCAATTTGATAGTGATAAATACAGAAGCCAAGATAAATATGAACCTTCTCAAAGATACAAACTAAACCATAGCCCTTTCAGAGATAGAAAGGGCAGTCAAGATAAAAGGAGAGTCAGTCCAGATAGAAGGAAAGTCAGTCCAGATAGAAGGAAAGTCAGTCCAGATCGAAGGAGAGTTAGTCCAGACAGAAAGAGAGCCAGTCCAGATCGAAGGAGAGTCAGTCCAGACAGAAAGAGAGCCAGTCCAGATAGAAGAAAAGGCAGTTCAGACAAAAGAAGAGGCAGTCCAGATAGATACAGGCTAGGAATTCATGACCACAGGGAAGAAATCTATCAGCGACAAGAATACGATAGGGGTAGAAGATTAGTTAGTCCACCTAAAGAAAAGTATAATGATTACAAACTCAGAAGGCGGGATTTTCAAAGATCTAATGAGAGAAATTCTCAAGACTTTGATAGGTATAAATCCCGTAGCCAAGATAAGTACACAATGAAACATAAAATGTTGCATGATTATGAAGAATCAAGTAAAAGAATGAGACTGGATTCACACCACAAACAGGAAGACAGAAGACAAGTAGTACCGGAACTATTGAACCCTGATTTTTACAACATGTCTTGCCAGTCACCTGAATTCAATCATTTTGAACCACAAGCCTCACATCAAATTAAAGGTAAGTTTCTTGACGAATCAACTAGAAAGTAGCTGTGAAAACGCTGTAATATTAGGAGTAAAAATAAAAACCAACGAAGAATTTTAAGGGCTCACATTATTCCTATAATGGACCTTCTTTGGTCTCTTACACAGCACATAGACCAGGGAAGATATCCCACAAAGGGGTAGTCAGAGGAAAGTTATGTTTGATATATGCACATTTTTTGCATAGTAGTTAATATTTAGGTGACGGATTGCAAGCCCATCGCCGTTTATTAGAATACTAACCAATGGTACATTGTCTTCGAATTTTTGAAGTAAAACTTCTTTACCCATGCTTGACTTGGGGAGTAAGCTGGCGAATGCGTGACGAGAGCGTTACGAAAAGTGTGATCGGGCGAGGCGAACGGCAGTTGAGAGGGAGATATAAGTTAGTGAAGATAGAAATATACATGCATATAGATGGAGCTAAAGAAGTTTTACTTCAGTCGTGTGGTCTAAAGTACACTCCTTTTTTTTTGTTCTGGGCGATCACCATTTCGTTTTAAGCATGTGGAAATGCGCAAATACATTTTTCGAGTGAAAAACTCGCAAAACCTTTTTATTCAAATTTATTTCTTTGTAATTTCTAGAAATCAAGTTCAACGCTAGCGCCACAGCCCAGCTTGAGGACCCTAGATTATCAAGTAAGAAGTATGCCTTGAAGAACTATGATGGTAGACTTGAACTCTGTATTGTCGAAAGCGCTAATATCGATGTGCAAGTTGTAGATACATCGGGTTGGGAATTGCCCATAAAAATGAAAATGCCTGATGCCTTACTTACAAAACCTGTCACTACTGCTACGCTGAGTGATTTACTCCAAAAACCTATGTCAAGTAATAATCCAGTTGAACTACTTCAAAAACCTGTAGTTAGTGTGATGCCACATGAGTTACTTCACCATCCAACTAGCAATGGACCTGAAACTTTGATCCAAAAACAAAAGGCTCCTGATATGCCAAATACTTTAGACGAACCCATGAATGTTGATAAATCAGATAATGTCGTTACAAAAAAACCAGTGACACATGCTTTAGAACAAAAGCCAATTTTCCCTAAAGACAAACTAATAATTACTGAGTTGCCTGATATTTTAACCCAAAAATCAATGTTTATGGATGATCTTGTAAAGGAAATTTACATGGATATTGAAAACCCAATATCTAACATGTCCGTAGAATCAGGTGAAATAGATGATTATGATGATAGTGAAGCTCGAAAAAGGTCTGATGCAAATACAAATGAAAAGTTTAGTAAAGAAAAAAATATAAAACTAGTGGTTGAGACACAAACACCTAAAAACGTTTTGCCAAAGTTAAACAATAATTATAAAATTCCCAAGAACTGCACTAATAATAAACAAATCACTAAGATTAGTAAAGGTCTTTTTTTAAATAAGCATAACGATAACACAAAATATAACAGCCACATTTCCGGCAAAATTAATGATAATGTTAAAGATACTACTGAAATAGCTGTGGAAAGTCCCAGACAGAATAAGATAAAAGTTCCAAAGCGACGGAGGAGTGAATTAAAACACAATATTAAAGATTGTATCACTGCCAAGGATATTATAGAAGGTGATTTAGAATTGAGTGATGAAACCAGTGATACAGATGTACAAATGAAACAAACACCGATTTCGAAAGAAAAAGAAGATAAAGATAAGAAAGCTGTTAGCCATGACTCCACTGTTGTCAAAACTCAAATTCCTAAACCTGATCTATTTGAAGCAGATGAAACAAATGCTAAAAAGACTGAAAACACTAACTTTGATGAGAACAATAAAGAAATTATAGTAAAGGACAGTAAAAAACCCAAAACTAAAAAGAAGTCACTTAAATTAAAGGAAAGTATAGAACCACGCGAAAACCAGGACACTGCGCTATGTATTGATAAGCCAGGTAATAATAAAGAAAATACAATAAAAGAACCATCAGACGATAAAGACGTTTCTCTTTCTATTGATCAGTTGGTTAAAATAAAGAATAAAATAACAAAAGAACTTTCAGAAAACAAGGATACGGTATCACCTATAGATAAGCCAGTTACAAAGAATGAAAAAACATCAAAAGTACCATCTAAAACTAAACACGTTTCAATTTCAACTGAAAAACTGGTTAAAAAGAAAGAAAGCAAACCAAAGGCAACTATTGATAGCAAAGATGCTGCTGTATCTACCAATAAGCCAGTTAAACAGAAGGAAACCAAACCAAAGAAACCACTTGAAAAGAAGGATACATCCGACAAGCCATGTAAGAAGAAACCAAAAGATACTTCTGAAAACACAGAGCAAGCTGCACTGGTTGGAAATACACAAGTTAATAAAACAAAAAATACTAAATTCAATGAACTTTTTGGAGACTCGAGCAGTTTGGTGTCCCCTGAAGATTTGGGTTTAGTACCAGCTGTAGTGCCTCAAGAAAATTACGTGGCTATTTTCGAGGACGCTCTAGACGCCATTGATATGAATGCGCTTCGAGCTCCAGTTGCGACAACTGTAAACACTAATAATACATTTGGAAAAGCCGATGCACACAGCAGTTTTGGTAATAACATCGTAAGTTCAAAAACCCCAACTAACACCGTTGATTCTATACAAACCACTCAAGAGGCTATAAAATCTGTGCGAGCAGAACCAACCCCACTTCAAAAAATATATCAAAATCTACAGCCAAGGATTTCGCCAAAAGAGGAATCTGTAAAAACGATTATTATTTCTACTGGTACTCAATCACAATGCACCACAGAAAGAGCTGACATAGTCAATAATAAATCAGTAGCCGACCTCCATCTCATGCAGTGTGTAAAACCAACAGTAATACAGGATATAGCTATGCAAGCACTAGCTACATCTACACCACACAAGACTTGGCAACAAAATCTTGTTCAAGCTGAAAAAGACCTTAAAATACCAAATTCTAGATGTGAACCAAATGTAAGTCGTGAAACTGCTGCTGTTACTTTAGCAATAGAAAATTCTAACAGTACCATGAATACATCTCAAACTGATCAGGCAGATGAACCTGATATGACTATATTTGTAAAACGACGCAGAAGAGTTATAAAGAAAAAGTGATGAAAGGAAGTTATGGAATGAACTCAATACTATGGCTTAGCCTATGTACTTAATTTATATGTGAATATGTTCTTGTTATAATACAGCTATTAATAAGTTTTATGTAAATAGACCATGTAAATTATAATGAGAAATTTGTTCCGTACCCGTGGGGGAGACTAAACGGGACAAAATATGCAATAATTCTAGACAGAAAAATGCTATGATGATAGATTTATGAGTGTACAAAATCTATTTATTGTAAAATAAAATACCTTTTGATTTTCCCGTAACAGTCTTTAATTTCCTTAAGAATAACCCTAAATTATTTACAAATTAAATTACATAAAATACTTACATTATGTACAGAAATAGGTAACAACTTAATACGGACTTATATACAAATGGAACAATTCAAAGGAATTATAAATTATAGTATGTATATATCTAACATTATTATTTATTTATATTAATTTAGTGCTATATTGGAAGATTTTTTACTAAAAATCCGGTCTAATACCGGCCAAACATGTTAACTGTGCATGTGACATACAAAACAAATACACAACGGTCGGTATTAATTCTTGATCAAAACGAGCTAGTAGGCTGGTATCTGCTTCGGGTACAAAGGTGATACCAGCCTACTATCACAAATGCACACAATGCAGTTTAAATAAATTGGATAAAAATATTGATACCAATGTACTGAACAAGCTAAACTGGCTGTTGCCATGACAAATTATATAATTAACAACCCTCCTTCGGCCGTCGGGGAAAAAAAACAACAGTTGCGCCTCAGATCTCTACTCAGTACACAGATCAGTGAGGACATCCTTCTTGAAGGTAATCGGGCAAGCCCAAACTAAATGTTGGCACCTTTGACAGTTAGGACCAGTATCCACCTAAGCTGAGAGGAGAGGAGATGGCAAAAAATCCAAGTCATCGCCGAAGATCATTTGCGTGAGATACAAATGACAATATTATTTTCGTTTCGAAATCCAAGTTTTTACCCAATATCTTCATCTGTTTTAGTTTTTAGCACAATCGTATACACTTATTAAAACGAGAACTGCTTTTATATATATGTATCTGACAGAATTATTCTACACGACCTCAACGCAGTACTGACATCGATAATATTGACAGTTTATAACCCTGCCATCAATACCGCCATGATTATGATATCACGATCCAGTATTGATAGTGTAACATCCCGAACCGAGAAGTACCATCCATACCTGGTCGGCTTACCACCTTGCCGTACCAAACGATTTGCTTCAACTTTTCTTGTTAGCACAAGTAAGAAGTGGAACTCACTTCCGGCGTATGTTTTTCCAAACCAATATAATCTTGGAGTCGTCAAGTCGAGAGTGAATAGGTTCTTTCTAGGCAAGCGTGCTCCATCTTCGATCACACCTTCATTTACCATCAGGTGAGGTAGTGGTCAAGCGCTTGGCTATCATCAATAAAAAAAAATTCCCCATTAGAATCCCCCATAGTAAAAATCGTATTACGTCATCTACGTATCTCCGCTCCGCTTTGGTGGAAACCGGCTCTCAGCTTGCTTACAAGCTTGTCCTTATTGAAACAATAATGAATGACGTATTTATTTATTATTTGAACCTTGGTGCTGGGACACGCCGCGCGCCCTTTTCCTCGCGGTGTTTCATTACCGCTTTGAACAAACACATACATTTTTTGACGGAAAAATAGTTTAACAGTCTATGATATTGTTAGTGAATTTAATTTGTGATGTCTATTTTGCATGATCTATAGAGGAATATTAGATGGTTGTAAATATTCTTTACAGACAAATTATGGCGGGCTATTAAAGCAGAACGAATCGACTACAATTCGAGCATACACTGCTACGCTTATAACACTAAATCTTTCAAAAATCAATATTTATATGAACTTTCACTAAAAAAGATTGGAACTTCAAAATAACCTCAGAAAGAAAATATAAATGTACCTGCATTTAAAGCTACTGTGATAATAAACTGATCGTTAATCACGGTATTCATCACTATTACATATCACAAAATCAGCTAGTCGTATATCACATACAGTCACTTGGATTTCTAGGGTTGGATAGTGTTCCTATGATATTGTTCGCCATGGGTATGTCGTCGTTGCGGGCCAGCGCGACGGTGGATGTAGACGTTGAGGGACTAGAGGAGTTTGGTGCGACCGGTCTCTTACCGAGTTTCTTGATAACTGCGGGTACTTGTTCCGGGTGTTCCGCGTGAGATGTGACGTGCTGGTAGCAGACGGCGGAGGCGTGGCCCGAGCGCACGGACGTGAGCGCGGCGCCGGCGCTCCACAGGTTCGTGCTGGGGTCGTACACTTCCACTATGTCGAGGAATGATGTGCCGTCGTAACCACCTGCGGAGAACAGATAGCGGTGCTCAATCCTAATCTTTATGGGCACACGCCGTATTTTGAACGCGCAGACGACTCGACTGTATCGGTAAAAATGCTGCAATCTGTTTTTGAGGCCACTACGGCGCCGAAAACGTGAAAAAGTGTGGATAGGCCCTAAGTGCCAATGTCATCAAGCACTCTAAGACATTACCAGATAAGGCCAAACTATGAGATATGGATAAGGCTGGCTGACGAGATCCAATACTGTGTAAGGATCTGAATCAAGCAATCTTGTATTAGATTATTCGTGCAAGTAATTTTCTCCTTTGTTACATTGTATATCTATACTAATATTATAAAGAGGAAAGATTTGTATTTTTGTGTGTATGTTTGTAATGAATAAACTCAAAAACTACTGGTCCGATTTCAAAAATTCTTTCACCATTGGAAAGCTACATTCACCCTGAGTAACATAGGCTACTTTTTACCCAACTGCGCAAAGGAGGGTAATGTTTTTATTGAAAAACTACGCGTGCAAAGCTGCGGATTGGTCAGCTAATAATTTTATATTTTATAAAAACACATGAAAAAAATTCTTTGGACCGATATAAAAACATTAGCTTTCGAACAAAACTGATTTTATATAGTTTATCAGTTTAGGAGGTTGCCATAAACAAACTTATTTGTATGTATGTATGTTTGTTTGTTTGTCCGAGGATAACTTTCGTAGTGTTTATCTGATCATCGTGAAATTTGGTATATAGGAAGGCACAATTTTTGTGTGAGCAAATGTGAGGAGGGGTTGTTGAGATATTGGGGATCAAGAGCGGGACGTCAAATGAAAGGTCTTCAGTAGTACATTTCGACCCCGTTTTTTATTTAAATTTGAGTTATTAGTCATAATAAAAACTGAACTTTGGTATGCGTGTAGCGTTAGTGAGACAAGTATAGGTAAAAGTCTGAAATTCAGAATAACTGCGATTTGTACCAAAAAAAGGATAACCAAATATCATAAACTCCCGTTACCTTTAATTTGAATGAAACTGTAAGTCAAGTTAGATGGTCATTTATTTTGAGGCACTATTTTGACAGTAAAACATTACGAATAATATATTTTTTTTGTTTTTATGGGAGACTCGCGAGATCTATTATATATTTTACAAAACACAGAAATAAACTCTTTGAACTGATATAAAAACATTAGCTTTCGAATAAAAACTGATTTTAAATCGGATATCAGTATAGGAGATATGTGGTTGCCATAAACAAAATTATATTCATTTTCAATAAATAATAATAAAAATAAATATTGCTGGACATTTCACACAGCGCTATCTATCCCCAAACTAAGCAGAGCTTGGACTGTGGAAACCAGGTAACTGATAGAATACTATATACATTTTTTTTGTAAGTAGTTACTTATAATGTATAGACAAACAACCAGACCTGGAACAAATATCTGAAGATCATGCAAACATTTGCTCCGCGGCGGGAATCGAACCCGCTACCTCCTGCGTCTCAGCCGGCTATTCGTCCACTGCGCTACGTTGGTCGTCACATTTTCTATTTGGTAATGATTGAAATAAACGACACGAAAGTTTTCTAAGGAAAACATTACCCTCAGTATAAAGGACTGAGTGAATGCATAATGGTTGCTATTAGATAGTATGGTTAGATTACCTAATGCGTACAGCTTGTTATCCAGCACGGTGAGCGAGAGCGCGGATCTGGCGACCTGCACCGACGCTACCGACTCCCACGCGTCGCGCTCGGTGTCGTATCTCTCCACAGAGGCCAGCTGCTGGGAGCCGTCGTAACCGCCCACTACGTAGATGAACTGGTTCCATGCTGCCACACCTGGCGGTTCAAAATCGCAGTCTTTATGTAGGCTAAGGTTTTTATTTATGGGCCGCAGAAAAATTTATTAATCATCCTGTAACTATTTTATCGCCAGAATTAAATGATTCATTATTATTATTAATTATCATATTAATCAAAATTCGTTAGGTTCGTGTAGTTGGTAAAATAACTATAACTAAGTAAAAGGTTAAATAAATTTAATAAAAAAACCAGTCTAAAAAAGGACTCGGAACACTTTTTTGAAGTGTATAAAATGTCTTTAGAATAAAAGGAATCCAAAAAAAATCGGTAACTAAACTCAATTTCCGAGTGTAAATTATTGTTTTTATCATAAATAATCATAATCCCCCTTTAGCGTAAAACATAAAAATAACACTTGAAGTTGAGTTTACAGCCAACGATATGTGGTAGTGGGGCATGCAGTAATTAATAAAATGAAAAGCAAAATGGTTAATCAAACTTCTACCTAATTTTTAAAAAACTTTCCAACAGTCTAGGGTCAAGTACAATTTTATTTTCACCTCCTATTTACCACAAATGGAAAGTATCTTCTCTACTTGCAGGCGTGAGTACCACATGCTTAACAGTAGGACGAAATATGAAGAAAATGCTGACCACTCCTCGCTATATTCATGGGCGTGACCAATAGTAGGACGAAAAATGAAGAAAGTACTGAGCAGCCCCACTCCTCGCTATATTCATGGGCGCGACCAAACGAAGGACGAAATCGGAAGAAAGTACCAACCAGCCCCACTCCTCGCTATATTCATGGCCACGACAAATAGTAGGAAGGAAGTACTGACCAGCCCCACTTCTCGCTATATTCATAGGCGCGACCAATAGTAGGACGAAATAAGAAGAAAGTACTGACCAGCCCCACTCCTCGCTATATTCATGGGCGCGACCATTAGTAGGACGAAATATAAAGATAGTACTGAGCAGCCCCACTTCTCGCTATATTCATGGGCGCGACCAATAGTAGGAAGAAAGTACTAACCAGCCCCACTTAAGCGCGACTAATAGTAGGACGAAATAAGAAGAACGTACTGACCAGCCCCACTCCTCGCTATATTCATGGGCGCGACCAATAGTCGGATAAAAGTACTGACCAGCCCCACTCCTCGCTATATTCATAGGCGCGACCAATAGTAGGACGAAATATAAAGATAGTACTGAGCAGCCCCACTCCTCGCTATATTCATGGGTGCGACCAATAGTAGGAAGAAAGTACTGAGCAGCCCCACACTTCGCAATATTCATGGGTGCGACCAATAGTAGGAAGAAAGTACTGACCAGCCCTACACCTCGCTATATTCATGGGTGTGACCAATAGTAGGAAGAAAGTACTGACCAGCCCCACTCCTCGCTATATTCATGGGTGCGACCAATAGTAGGATGAAAGTACTGACCAGCCCCACTCCTCGCTATATTCATGAGTGCGAACAATAGTAGGAAGAAAGTACTAACCAGCCCCACTCCTCGCTATATTCATGGGTGTGACCAATAGTAGGAAGAAAGTACTGACCAGCCCCACTCCTCGCTATATTCATGGGTGCGACCAATAGTAGGAAAAAAGTACTGACCAGGCCCACTCCTCGCTATATGCATGGGTGCGACCAATAGTAGGAAGAAAGTACGGAGTAGCCCCACACCACGCTATATTCATGGGTGTGACCAATAGTAGGAAGAAAGTACTGACCAGCCCCACTCCTCGTTATATTCATGGGTGCGACCAATAGTAGGAAGAAAGTACTGACCAGACCCACTTCTCGCGATGTTCATGGGTGCGACCAATAGTAGGAAGAAAGTACTGAGCAGCCCCACACCTCGCTATATTCATGGGTGCGACCAATAGTAGGAAGAAAGTACTGACCAGCTTCACTCCTCGCTATATTCATGAGTGCGAACAATAGTAGGAAGAAAGTACTGACCAGCCCCACTCCTCGCTATATTCATGGGTGCGACCAATAGTAGGAAGAAAGTACTGACCAGCTTCACTCCTCGCTATATTCATGAGTGCGAACAATAGTAGGAAGAAAGTACTGACCAGCCCCACTCCTCGCTATATTCATGGGTGCGACCAATAGTAGGAATAAAGTACTGACCAGGCCCACTCCTCGCTATATTCATGGGTGCGACCAATAGTAGGAAGAAAGTACCAACCAGCCCCACTCCTCGCTATATTCATGGCCACGACAAATAGTAGGAAGGAAGTACTGACCAGCCCCACTTCTCGCTATATTCATAGGCGCGACCAATAGTAGGACGAAATAAGAAGAAAGTACTGACCAGCCCCACTCCTCGCTATATTTATAGGCGCGACCAATAGTAGGAAGAAAGTACTGACCAGCCCCACTCCTCGCTATATTCATGGGCGCGACCATTAGTAGGACGAAATATAAAGATAGTACTGAGCAGCCCCACTTCTCGCTATATTCATGGGCGCGACCAATAGTAGGAAGAAAGTACTAACCAGCCCCACTTAAGCGCGACTAATAGTAGGACGAAATAAGAAGAACGTACTGACCAGCCCCACTCCTCGCTATATTCATGGGCGCGACCAATAGTCGGATAAAAGTACTGACCAGCCCCACTCCTCGCTATATTCATAGGCGCGACCAATAGTAGGACGAAATATAAAGATAGTACTGAGCAGCCCCACTCCTCGCTATATTCATGGGTGCGACCAATAGTAGGAAGAAAGTACTGAGCAGCCCCACACTTCGCAATATTCATGGGTGCGACCAATAGTAGGAAGAAAGTACTGACCAGCCCTACACCTCGCTATATTCATGGGTGTGACCAATAGTAGGAAGAAAGTACTGACCAGCCCCACTCCTCGCTATATTCATGGGTGCGACCAATAGTAGGATGAAAGTACTGACCAGCCCCACTCCTCGCTATATTCATGAGTGCGAACAATAGTAGGAAGAAAGTACTGACCAGCCCCACTCCTCGCTATATTCATGGGTGTGACCAATAGTAGGAAGAAAGTACTGACCAGCCCCACTCCTCGCTATATTCATGGGTGCGACCAATAGTAGGAAAAAAGTACTGACCAGGCCCACTCCTCGCTATATGCATGGGTGCGACCAATAGTAGGAAGAAAGTACGGAGTAGCCCCACACCACGCTATATTCATGGGTGTGACCAATAGTAGGAAGAAAGTACTGACCAGCCCCACTCCTCGTTATATTCATGGGTGCGACCAATAGTAGGAAGAAAGTACTGACCAGACCCACTTCTCGCGATGTTCATGGGTGCGACCAATAGTAGGAAGAAAGTACTGAGCAGCCCCACACCTCGCTATATTCATGGGTGCGACCAATAGTAGGAAGAAAGTACTGACCAGCTTCACTCCTCGCTATATTCATGAGTGCGAACAATAGTAGGAAGAAAGTACTGACCAGCCCCACTCCTCGCTATATTCATGGGTGCGACCAATAGTAGGAATAAAGTACTGACCAGGCCCACTCCTCGCTATATTCATGGGTGCGACCAATAGTAGGAAGACAGTACTGAGCAGCCCCACACCTCGCTATGTTCATGGCCGCGACCAATAGTAGGAAGAAAGTACTGACCAGCCCCACTCCTCGCTATATTCATGGGCGCGACCAATAGTAGGATGAAAGTACTGACCAGCCCCACTCCTCGCTATATTCATGGGCGCGACCTCTGTCCACCGGTTGTTCTCCGGATGGTAGCACTCGACGGAGGCGATGCGGCGCGCGCCGTCGAACCCGCCGACTGCGTACAGCAGCCGGTTCACCACCGCCGCGCCTACGCCGAGCCGAGCGCTGCCCATCGACGCTACTGACGTCCATGAGTCGCGTTCTGGGTCGTAACTAAACAAAAATACAATTCATTGATTAAGCGCGTGTCAGACCATGCATAGTGAAGGGTTCCGTAGTCAATACGCGGTACGGCTGTATCTAACTCATGTAAAAGCAATGTTAAATTTGGTAATTTCGTACATTAATTTATTTTATTTATTTAGCACCAACATTATGCATTATGCATAGCTAGCTGTTGCCCGCGACATCGTACGCGTTACACTACTAAATGTGTAGGTAACCCAGAAAAAAAAGCTAAACTCGCTGTTGCAACTTGACTTGACACTCCATTTTTATCCAGGTTATAATCTACGTAAATATTAAATTTCATCAAAATCGGTTCAGCCGTTACGCCGTGATTGAGTAACAAATAAATAAATAAACAAACATCCAAACTTTCGCATTTATACTATTAGTGTGATAGAGGGTAAAAACCATATCATCAAAACTATATAATTATATAAACTGTTTACAAACCGAACTACAGATAATATAAGTAGCGTACGAACTCAGCTTTCATTATTTTTCTTACAACTAAACCATACTATTGTGGATACTTTTTAGGTATAAAAGAATAGCTATTTGGCTGGTAAGGGGGCGGGGACTTGTACGAAAATGACAACTATTTCGTAAACTGACAAAACGTTTATGTCAAAAAAGTGTTGAAGAAACCTTAAGTGTTATCGGAGGACCTATTAAACGATACCACACAAGATGAGGTGCGTGTGTATTTACTTGGCGTCACTAAAACGTATCATCATGCCAAATTTCAGTTTTATATTTCAGCTAAAACGGTTGTAACTGGCCGGACAGACAGATAGACAGACTGACATGGCGAAACTATAACCTTGTTACCACAAAAAAGTTAAACATCCGTTTAACACGTGTATAAAAAATTACTTACTAAGTTTTTTTTAAACACGCGCTAAACAGTGTTTATTTCTTTTTTGTGATGAGACCCTAAGGGTTCCTAGTTCGACTACGGAATTCTAAAAATAGACGAAACTAATATTAAGTATATTGCGCCGTTATTACAAGTCCGATTTGACGTCTGTCACTTTTCTCACCGTGATAACTTTGAACGAACGTCTACACAAAAAGTCGCAAAATTAACCAAAATTATTGCAATGCCAAAATTATTATGATATCGGACGCTATTCCAATGTTGTATCATTGGGTTATATGTCATGCCGTATAGTTGCGATCGTTTTAACCATTTGGGAGGCAAACAAAATCGATTATCACAAAAAATCCTTTCACTGGTGGTAGAGCTTTTGTGAACGGGCTCGAGGAAGTGGGCACCACCGCCTTACCTTTATCTGCCGCCAAATAGCAGCACTTGTGCTGCTGTGTTCCGGTTAGATGGTAATGGTATGTTCCTGTAATTACTGGCACATAGATATAACAGCTAAGTCCTATAGTATGACAACGTATCCACATAGATATCAAGACAACATAATAGCTTGTTTTGAATGCTATTTGGATATCCATGGGCTGCAGTAGCCACTTAACATCTGGTGGACTGCATGCTCGTTTACCATATAAGTATTATAAAAAAAAATCGAAACATTTACTAAACTTTAGATTCATAAAATCAGAAACGTATTTTTATCGTTTCAATGTTTCATACATAAAAATCGATTATAGATGTTGATACGGCCACGATAAGGATTTTTCATCGTTATTTTATCGGTGCAATAAAGAACTTTCTAATCTAATCTACTTATCACTATCGTCAATATTGTCTTGAATGAAAAACGATATAAATTATGTATATATTAGCCAAGCTAACTCGATATTAATTTACCCTAATTTAAACTAAACGATAACAAACTCTAGCATACAATTAATTAAAATGCCTCAAGAATAGGTTTTTATATCAACCGATTTTTTTATTTCTTCTCTAGTTCACTTCTCTACACTTACACGCATGTTATCTACTCTGATATTACATAAAATTCAAAATAAAATATAATTTAGATAATTAATATTTATCATAGTTACTATTCTTGTTATTATATATTTGTAATCGTATCGATACTCGATTCTTTTAAATTGTCTGTTTAACATTAAATTAACTTTAGTCTTTCTTTAACTTAGCTTCTCTTTTAGTCTAAATATTGAACTCTTTATTTGTTAAAGTTTATGGAGGAGGGCGTTGATGCCTGCGACACAGTATTTTTTACTCCTGCAGGTATCACCGTTTTCATATTGTTTCTGTACGCTGTTTATGTATCAAATAAAGACATTTTGATTTTGATTTGATTTGACTCTCTGTAGTGACAACGTCAAATCGGGCTTCTTTGAACGGCTGGAGTTTAAATACTAATTTTGTTCGAGTACAACGCGGTCACATTAACTCGACGCATCGCTGGAATGCGGGTCCCCACCCGCTTCCCCCCGCATTCCCTTTTCTCGCCTGGCAAGTGTCAGTACGGTCAGCATCTTAAGTTTAGATCAGTTTTAATGACAACTTTCAATCCATTGTTTATAGCGACGATGACTAAAAGATAATCGACTACATTCCAGTCGAAAGATGCCAAATAAATAAATATTCATTGGGTAGCCAAATGTGTTTTTTTCCAATTTTTATGCTCAATATTAATAACGGTAACAGGTAGACACCTTAAATTTTCACAGAATATGTAGTTGTATATTACCTTTCAAAATAAATAAATATTTTTTATTTATTTAACAAACTTAATTTTTAAGCAATTTTTACTCGATCTTAATAAATCGGCAGAAACTTATCTTTTATAGATGATTTTTTTCCACACCGTACTTGAGCGCCAAAATGACGTCACATGGTCAAGCGTCTAGTTAATGTGACCGCGTTATATATGAACTTACCATTCCACAGACTTGTGGTATTCAGATCCAGCCGACCCGCCGACCGCGTATAGCAAGCCGTCCATTACCGCTACACCTACCTGAGGAAAACAAAGTATGTATTTATTTAGCAGTTGCCCGCACAGTGGTCGAAATTAGACCGTAATTTAAAAAACCGGCCGTTCAAGTAGGACTCGCGCACGAAGGGTTCCGTACCATTATCTATAAAAACGGCAAAAAAATCATGTCTGTTGTATGGGAGTCCCACTTAAATATTAATTTTATTCAATAGCACAATTTTATTTATTTACCTTATTTGAGGTTGGTGCCGATTAAGCTAGTCCCCTAAATTGTATGAGCGCCTATACGACTCAGAGGACTATCTTAATTGGCGTCAACTATGTATCTATAGGGACACCCTTTAAATTTCCACTTTTTATTTTTTTGCATTTTTCCTTTATTTATGCTGTTAAGACCTTGCTTTTTGTCAAATTTCGTGATTCTAGGTCAACGGGAACTACCATATAGGTTTTCGACCCAAAACCTATAGGGTAGGTACTTCCGGTTGACCTAGAATTGTCAATTTTGGTTAAAAGCAAGGTCTTACAGCACAAGTAAAGGGGAAATTCTGAAAAATAAACAAGTTAAAAATTAAGGAAAATTTTGGTACTTACAAGTTTTCGCGAAAATCTAAATTTTCCCATATCTTTTTATCTTGTTGACTCAGGACCTTGATTTCTATACACATAAAAGGGACTAAAATCTAAATTTGCCCATATCTTTTTATCTTGTTAACTCAGGACCTTGATTTCTATACACCTAAAAGGGACTAAAATCTAAATTTTCCCATATCTTTTTATCTTGTTAACTCAGGACCTTGATTTCTATACACCTAAAAGGGACTAAAATCTAAATTTGCCCATATCTTTTTATCTTGTTGACTCAGGACCTTGATTTCTATACACCTAACAGGGACTAAAATCTAAATTTGCCCATATCTTTTTATCTTGTTGACTCAGGACCTTGATTTCTATACACCTAACAGGGACTAAAATCTAAATTTGCCCATATCTTTTTATCTTGTTAACTCAGGACCTTGATTTCTATACACCTAAAAGGGACTAAAATCTAAATTTGCCCATATCTTTTTATCTTGTTGACTCAGGACCTTGATTTCTTTACACCTAAAAGGGACTAAAATCTAAATTTGCCCATATCTTTTTATCTTGTTGACTCAGGACCTTGATTTCTATACACCTAAAAGGGACTAAAATCTAAATTTGCCTATATCTTTTTATCTTGTTAACTCAGGACCTTGATTTCTATACACCTAAAAGGGACTAAAATCTAAATTTGCCCATATCTTTTTATCTTGTTGACTCAGGACCTTGATTTCTATACACCTAAAAGGGACTAAAATCTAAATTTGCCCATATCTTTTTATAGTGTTGACTCAGGACCTTGATTTTTATAACCTAATAAGGACTATAGACATCAGTATCTGGTATAAATTTAACTTGCTAGGACCACCCGTTCCTGAGAAAATCAGTGGAGACACACGGACAGACAGACGGACAAGGGAGTGATCAGAATGTGTCTGGATGTTTTTCTATATATTATAAGTATTCTATCAGTTATCTGGTTCCCATAATACAAGCTCTGCTTAGTTTGGGGCTAGATAGCGCTGTGTGAAATGTCCAGCAATATTTATTTATTTTTTAGATTCCTTTTTTACCTTTTGAGATACGGAACACTAAAAAGTATTCTAAAAAGATTCCTATACAACCAATCATTTGGCATTCACTAGCTAAATAACTGAACAGCAGAAATGTCTGAATTATTGAAGTATTGAATTAGTTAAGTCTTATTATTCCCGCAAAATCAGTAAAATTGCACACTAAAATATTAAACGAACAATAAAGTTGTTTGGTGACTTCGGATTATGAAGATGGTTTATTGAATTACTGTTGCCAGCAGCGGCTTCGCTCGCGTTGTTTTTGGGTGTAAAAATACATATATAAACTTTGACATCCCACTTTTCTCGCATGGGAACTGATTTACGGGATAAAAAGTATCCTAGGTGGTAATCCAGGTTATAATCTACGTACATACCAAATTTCATTGGTTTATTAGATTTCATCGTAGTCGGTTCAGCCGTTTCGACGTGATTGAGTAACAAATGAATAAACAAACATCCAAACTTTCGCGTTTATAATATTAGTGTGATATACATTGACAAATCATTTTTACAATTTGACGTACCTAAGCAAGGAGTATAATTTCTGAAGGGTTCATTCTGAAGGAACCTGTACAAACCTCCTCGCTCGTATTATTGTTAGCTTTGTTTTTGAAATAAGACCACTTGTCTTCAGTGTGGCGTTTTAATTATATTTTGATCCCATATCAATAAATAAAAAATAACTGAGTCTTCCATAAAAAATATTATTTGTAATCTTTGACTATCAAAATAGTGCCACTAAGTGAATAACCAATTGACGTACAGTTTCATTCAAATTACAGGTAATTGGTTATTATTTTTTGGGGTAGAAATTGTAGTTACTCTGGATTTCAGACTTTTCCCTATATTTGTGTAACTAAAGCTACACACACCAAATTTCAGCACTGTGGGGTCACTGGTGTACCCTGTGTATTTTGTCAAAGTTCAGTTTTTATTATGGCATTACTTAAAAACTACAAGGGTTAAACTAAAAATGAAATGTATGAATGTAGAAATGTACTCACAAAGACCTGTTATTAAACGTGCCACTTGACCGGATCGTCCTATTTTGTTTTTTTTACCCCTCTTGAGTACCAATATCTCAATAATCCCCCCTTCATCCCCCTCACATTTTTAGCTCATTTAGTCACACCAAAATTGTGCCATCACTATGTACCTATATACCAAATTTCACGATGATCGGATAAACGCTACGAAAGTTATCCACGGACAAACAAACATACATACAACGCCGATTTTCCTAAGTTGATTTAGAGATCTAGCTTCGCTCGATCAAATTAATTATTAGAGACAACATAGAATACACAAAGCAAATAGTACAATGGGCGCTATTTGTATTCTTTATGGATAAGACTATAATAATGCACAATCTATAACAACGGACCAATAATAAAACCCTTAAAATCACTTCGACTTGGCCACTTTTATTATTCGTGGTCACGAGCACTTTAATCAAACAATGTGTGGCATTGAACCAATGTTCAATATATAATATAATATATCAATATCTTATATATTCGCTTTTGCAGATTAAGTTGTTCGTGCGATAGGTAATGTCTATACCTGAATTCTGCAAGTCAAGTCAAAATCTTTAATAAAACTCTTAATTAAAATCACAAGGATCACTTTGAAACGTCAATTTTACGGCCTGTTCCTTCGCGACCAAGCCAGGAAAGAAAGGCAAGAAATAATGCTGGTTGTTTTTTTAATGATCCTTTTAGAATACATTACAATACAGAAAATAAATTACGACCAAATTGTAACATTTTGAACGAGTTGGAGCAATTTCAATCCCAAGCTTCTCCATCATCTAAATAATCCGTTATTTTATAGTAGGCTTTTTTATAAAGATTTTGTTTAATTGCTTTTTTAAATTTGTTAATTGTCAATTTTTGTACATCACTTGGGAGTTTGTTATAAAAGCGAACAGATGCAAATCATCAACACTAGGCTTATATATGAAAGGTACTAACTCAGTACTTTTTCAAGTTCAGTTCAGTTTGAAGAATCTTTATTTCCCATTAAAAAATACTGTCACTTGCAATGAGAGAGAATTAACATTATATGTCGACTCAAATCAACATTACTTAAGTAGGCAGGTACATAAACAATTTAATTTAGTTTCGGGTATGATCTTCTCAATATTTGTTTTAATGTTCAAATAGGTCCACACGGCTACACATCAAGCTATACATTTCCAATATAAGCTGACCTCTCATTCTACGAAACGCCTACACAATGCGAGGTCAGCTTATACTGGAAATGTATAGCTTGATGTGTAGCCGTGTGTACAAATATAATAACTAAATTAACTTCAGTTAGCTACTAGTATTATTCAAGCTAGCTTGGCTGGTTGAGTTTGTTGAGTTGATATTCAATCTGGCCACCTATTATAGTTTTCCTAGAAGAAAGTTATTTGAAAAGTATTTTTTTTTGAAGTGAAAACTTCTTTAGGCGCGTTGGACATTTCTTGAGATGGGAAAAAATCATTGAACTCGCGTCACTGTTACCGTTACCTCTGTATATAAGTATGTGTAGTGTAGTCTGTTCAAGTTTTCACTTCTGTCGGCGCTCCCGGAGTGCCACTATTTTTTATTTTATTTTTTTTCTTTACTATCAATGTTGGACAAGTTAAACGCTTAACAGTAACGGCCAAGTTACTGTTAAGAACTGTCAAATGTTATATTTTTGTTTCTGTGCCCGATTTTTTAAACTTTTCTATAAATTATTTATTTCTATGTTATTTAAAAAATTAAAAACATAACCCTCCTTCTTCTCGGTTAAAAAGTCTCAATTCTGGTCATAATCTGCCTACATACTAAACTTCATCGAAATCAGTCCAAGCCTATATTCGTTAAAATGTTCCAAAAACACAGACACTTATATTAGTATGGATAGTTATTAAATAAATAAATATTACTGGACATTTCATACAGCGCTATCTAGCCCCAAACTAAGCAGAACTTGTACAATGGGAACCAAACATCTGATAGAATACTTATATACTTTCTTTTTGTAAACACATACTTATCATATATAGAACATCCAGACCGGAACAAATATATGTAGATCATGCAAACATTTGTACCGCGTCTCCTGCGTCTCAGCCGGCTATTCGCCCACTGCGCCACGGAGGTCGTCAGGTCGTCAGTTATGAAGTGATTATCCGACTCACCCTATGTCTAGGAGTGGACATTGGACTGCAAGGCCGCCAATGCTCCGTCGCTGGGTTGTACACGTCTACCCAGTCGCTGTCGTACGAGGAGCCGGGTGACGTGTTCCGACCTCCGACCGCGTAGAACAAACCCTGCAACATCAACACATATACATTAAACAGCAGTTGACCAATGCCATACGCGATGTTTGTCAATAAAACATTAGCCTGTTTGCCATTACATTGAATGCGCCCAGGAACTTCTGATTCCGCCATCTCCTTTCCACCAAAGGACAAGCAGGCGCACGGCTCAGTACCATCCGTACCTAGTTTATATACCACCCATTCACACACACCGTTTTGGTTCTGCGTTCTTGATGTCTGACTCTCTGATTCTGACAGCTAAGGTATAGAACACTTTGCCGTCGTCTATTTTCCTAAATAATAAAAAAAAAACCCTCGTACGCAGTCGGGTAAACATTAGCCTATGTCTCAATCCCGGTCATAATTCGTACAGTAATGATTCATTAAATGGTACCGGTAGTAGCTCATAAAACAGCGATATTTGTGATAGCGTCTTTAAGAGTTGACTATACCTCAGCCCAAACTCGAATATTACCCCCGCTTCTCCGCGCGCCGCTGCCCGTCCTATCTCGCCGTGGTTCATATGTTTGCCGGTTTTTTTATCATTCAGTCCCTTCATTTTATTGTTGTGCTTATTTCTCATTACTGCGTCTTTACAAAAACCAAATTAATATAAATTCTACCTAAGAATTACGTGAATTTCGTTTGGAGCGACAAGCGTCACCGGTACCCCGTCTGAAAGCCAAGGCCAGACTGAATCGCCGACCGGGCGTCCGAAGCGAATGGTTTCATTAGTGCAAAAGTTTAGTTATTTTCATTTTATGGTAAAATTAAAATGAATTTTGAAAATTTAAAACACATGTGCACTTATTTATATTGTGTAGAATTACTGTATAAAGTTTCAAGATCTAAATTGAAGTATTCATCGCTTAAGAACGGTTTTAAGATAAATTTGGAATCATCTTTGGATTTTTTTCATATCGAGAAAACTTTACGGAATCGTGTTTTCACAACACGTGCGTTCTAGCACGTATCCTTAACTATAACATATATGAATTACAAATTGAAAACACAAAATTTGTTGAACAAAACATTGTTTCTCAATATGCTATTTATCGTCTCCCCAGGTATAGCGCGCCCTTAAGGGTTCCGTTTTTACCATTTTGGTTCGGAACCCTACTAGACCATAACCAATTTGAGACAGACAATAAACCAATTATGAGACCCTAATAGCTATTTTACTTTAGCCTTTCATTTTCTCCACATAACCGACAAGCAGAAGTACAAAGGCAGTTTGTAATTTCGTCAACCTGATGTTTTTGAAGGGTCGCGGTTGGGTACCAGGGTAGTTCTTAGCCAAGTAGAACGTGCGTCCAGTCTATCTATGTATCTACCAAGTTATATCGGAATCTATCGGAGAGGATCGACAGATTCGTAACGCCTATCTCGGTTGCCGTGGGGCGCCGGCAATAGAATGTTGCCCCTCCGCTCTTGCCCGTGGATGCAGTAGGAGTCTGCTAAGGGATACCTCCGAAAGATGGGCAGCAGCGTCTTTTCGTGTTTCCAATACCTATACTGCGCTCGCCAGCCCGCCTACCAAGCGTGGTGAGTATGGCAACAACCCCCTCATGATAAATTTACAACATAAAACCAGGCCCCGAGTCCCCGGCGGCCCCGCTAATCCTGGCTACGGTAGCAGTCACGGTAACGGCGGGGCCAGGGGTGCTAAGAATCCCCGGGAGACGATCGGCTACCAAACCCTACGACGACCACTGGCCCTGGTAACACACAACATCCGCACTTTGAGGACAGACGAAAAGATTGTTGAGCTGGAAGAAGAAATTAGTAGATTACACTGGGACATTTTGGGATTATCAGAAGTCCGTAGAGAGGGCGAGGACACGATATCCCTTAAGTCTGGTAACCTACTATACTACCGGGAAGGCGACCAACAGTCCCAAGGTGGTGTTGGGTTTCTCGTTCACAAGTCACTCATCAACAACATTATCACCATCGACAGTGTGTCGAGCAGGGTCGCGTACCTGACCTGACACTCAGAATATCTAAGCGATATTCGCTGAAGGTCGTTCAGGTATATGCGCCGACCTCTTCACACCCAGATGAAGAAGTAGAGTCTATGTATGAGGACATCAGTAGAGCCATACATACGAACAAAACTCACTTTATTGTTGTTATGGGGGACTTCAATGCAAAGCTAGGCATGAGAAGCGATGATGAGTTGAGAGTGGGGCAATTTGGATATGGGCAACGGAACCCCAGGAGACAGAGGCTGGCCGATTTTCTGGAGAAAGAAGGACTCTTTATGATGAATTATTTTTTCCAGAAGCCGCCTCACAGGAAATGGACATGGAGTCCCAACGGTTCCACGAGAAATGAGATTGATTTCATCTTGACCAACAAGAAACGGATATTCAATGATGTCTCTGTGAGTCACAGGGTAAAAACCGGCAGTGATCACCGAATTGTTAGAGCCACATTGAATATGAACGTTAAACTTGAAAGCTCCCGTTTGATGAAATCTACGCTCCGACCCACTCGCGCACATATCCGAAACCTCGAGAGCTTTCAACTCGAACTTGCAAATCGCTTTGACTGTCTAGAAGTAGATGCATCAGTGGACGAGATCAATAACAGGTTCGTAGAAACCGTCCATACGGTGGGGTCCCAGTTCTTTAAGACCCCCGTACCAATAGACCTCAGAAACTCTCTGATGACACCCTTAACCTCATGGCTGAACGACGTTCTTTGCGACTGCAGTCTCCCGATGATGCTCAGTCACATAGGCAGTTCAATAGAAAGATTTGGAAATCCTTGCGGCACGATATTAGTACCTTTAATACATCTCGTATTAAAGATACGATAGAGCGGAATAAAGGCTCCAAAGTGTTCGCGAGAGATAATTCTATTGGGCAGAGCCGCATGACGAGGCTGAAGAGGGAAGATGGCACCATAACGTCAAGTAAAGCGGAAGTGTTAAGGGAAGTCGAAAGGTTCTATGGACGGCTCTACGATTCGGTCACTAAACCTGTTTGCAGTGCGGCCAACGACCCAAGAGCCAAACTGACCCGACATTATACCGAAGATATTCCGGACATCAGCCTGTATGAGATCAGGATGGCCTTGAAGCAGCTTAAGAACGACGGGTGAGGACGGAATCACTTCAGAGCTTCTGAAAGCGGGTGGATCACCGGTACTTAAAGTCCTTCAGAAGCTCTTTAATTCCGCCTTGCTTGAAGGTACGACGCCAAAAGCATGGAACGGGGGGGGGGGGGGGGGGGAATCTCGAAGGCGATTCCCTTAAAAAGAGGCGTAAGACAACGAGATGTAATCTCTCCAAAACTGTTTACGACCGCATTGGAAGATGCCTTCAAGCTTCTGGAATGGAAAGGACCGGGCATCAATATTAACGGCGAATACATCACTCACCTTCGGTTTGCCGACGATATTGTGGTCATGGCAAAGTCGATGGAAGAGCTCAGCACGATGCTCGAAGGCCTCAATCGAGTCTCTCAACGGGTAGGACTTAAAATGAACATGGACAAGACGAAAATCATGTCGAATGTCCATGTCGTCCCAGTTACATATGGTTGAGAACTCGGCTCTTGAAGTTGTCGACGCGTATGTATACCTAGGACAAACAGTCCAATTAGGTAGGTCCAACTTCGAGAAAGAGGTCAATCGTCGAATCCAACTCGGATGGGCAGCGTTTGGGAAACTTCGCAACGTCTTTTCGTCCAACATACCTCAGTGCCTTAAGACGAAAGTCTTCAATCAGTGTGTGTTACCAGTGATGACATATGCAACAGAGACGTGATCCTTCACTATTGGCCTTATGAATAAGCTCAGGCGCACGCACACAAACACGCGCGTGTACGAGAATCTCGGAACGATCTCGGTCGCACGTTTGACCGATTTGACGCGCCTGTTATCGCTCTTTGTACTGAACTTCTTTACCTATCTATTTTTTGGCTATACCCAGTGGATCTTATCAGTGTGACGCACGCTCGGATTTAAACAATTATTGGCTGTGTTTTATTAAACCAGCACCGCCACAATATTTTATTAGAAACGGCTCCATGTGTTTTTCTTACAAATATAAGTGTGATAATTTTAAGGTTTCGTATAATAATAATCCTGACCGACAAGACCACTCATTTTAATAGGCCGGATTTAACACTTTTAGATAAAATCAACAAAACAGCACTTCTTATCGACGTAGCCATCCCAAACACTCATAACCTACAGAACCTTTATATCAGAAAAGCTCTCTAAGTACATAGAACTGAAAAATGAAATCACCCGTATGTGGCGCCTGCAGAAGGTATCCATCGTACCAATAGTCATTTCCAGTACAGGTGTAATTCTAAAGCAACTTTTTCAATCACTTGCCGTATTAGATCTCCCAAAACACACATATATTCTCATGCAAAAAGCGGCTATACTGAACACCTGCAGAATTGTGCAAAAGTTCTTGCAAACGGACCTTTCAAGTGAAAGTCCAACCAATCATACGTTAGGTACTGATGTGCACTCGGCTTAGGCCTGTGCAGCTCAGGTATATCCCCGGTTATAGTAGAACCGAGTGAAAAAAACACAACACCAAAATAATAATAATAATCCCCTCAGGGCACGCTTGTGGCGGGCGTTGTGTGCGTGGCGACACCGCGGAGCACCATTACTCCCTGGGGTTGACAAAAACCCCAGACCCTCGGTTTGCCTTAGTTGGCCGGTCAAGGGTGGAGGCGCAGGAGCGGAACCTATGCTCCAAGTGTTGAAGTGTTTAAGCTGGGAGTAGTGCTTAGTGAAACTGCAGCACACCTCTCAAAACCCTTTAACCGCGCACACCAACGTTGCCCCATACGCTGCCTTCTATTGGCGGCATTTATGGGGGCCCGTTTAGTGGACGGCTAGTCACCTCCTGCCTCAATCATTCTTGATATTGCGGAATTGGTAGGTGCCGTATCTCATCTCTCGCATAGCCCAGCATCCATTCCATTAGCATTACTCTGACAATAAATTGTACTTATAATCCATTATTGCAATAGTTTAACCATCTGTCCCACCTCCATCTTGCAATACATAAGACTAATGAAAACAGGCCTCTTTCTCGTTGGCTCCGGTCCCGGTAATGCCTATGTTAAAGGTCCAGGCTTAGTGCCTGTGTTGTTAAATAAATACTTGGAATAATAATAATACAACGTATATTTCAGGCAACACTGTGCGCATACAAAATATAATTACATGGCCCATACATATAAATACCTTAAAGAAACATACATAAATTAACAAACTTAAAACTTGTAATGTTTTATTGGCAAACCACACGTGCGAAGCCGCGAGCGGTAGCTAGTAATATATTAGGTACAAACTGAAACTGAAAATGTAACATAATGACAACACTCCAAAATAAAGCCACAATGTAAACACCAATGTGCTTACTCATTAATTGCATACGATCATGTTTATTTGTTTAGGTGAAAATGCAGTTCGGTTATCGACTTTATCTCGATCAAATAAAGCTCAGTTTTAAGCAAACACATTAAATTTACAAGTCACCATGTACCCCTTAAGTGAGAACACACAGATTTACTTTGTACATTTTACGCGCGGTTTGTCAATAAAAACGTTACCCTCCTTCTACGCTAATCGTTTTAACTACGGTCATAATCTTTTTATATACCAAATTTTATCGAAATCTGTCCAGCAGTTTAGTCGTGAAAAGGTAACAAACAATTATAACTGAATAGAAGACTATGGAAAATATATAAACTATAACTAACTATAAAATATATAACTATATAAAATTAACTTCGTCTAGGGTACCACTGAAGTATGTAAATTAGTTTAATTTAATCGTTGTTTTTTATGTAAATTTCTTTCACACTTTTATTTATTTATTTTATTTTGTTTGTATTTATTTGCTGTCTTATTTTCGTTAAACATGTCCGGAACTAGTAAAATGGCCTTGACGGAAGAGCAGCGCTGGTTGTTGCAACCATCACATGCTGAGTTAAGGACCATTTTGCAACTACACTTTCTGCATAAGTACATTTAGATTTGTTTTGTGTTATGTGCTTTGTTACTTTACTTGCTGTTTTTTAATTGTTTTTCTGTGTTAAATCTGTATGTTGCAAATAAATATTATTCTATTCTAAAAAAAAAAAAACAAACTCAATATATAAAATTGTACAATAGATAACATACCTACCAACTTATCCGTCAAATCAATCAATAAAATCAAAAAAACAATATATAATGAAAAGATTATATCTCTAAGAAACGTCGTAGTATCGCTATAGATATGTATGTATGTTTATATATGAATGAATGAATGAATGAAAATTCTTTATTATACCTTACAAGCTAGACACAACAGATTTATAGAAAAAAAAACAAATAAAAGTAAGCATAATGGGCGGTCTTATCGCTTAACAAAGCGATCTCTTCCAGACAACCTTTGGATGGAGAGGATCATTGCTTAATGGAAGATTGGCCGAGGTGTAAAAAGAATAAACTTAATAATAGAAAAAGAAATTAGTTATATATATACATATTAGGTACATAAGTAACTTTAAATAAATAAATAAATATAATATATAAAATAAATAAATATATATAATATATGTATATACATATTTAATTTATTTGTTGTAGGTATATTTACTTAGGTATATTGTTTTATTTTGTTAATGTAGGTACACCCCCCTCCATTATTGTAATGTTACAAAAGTCCTCTCCATACAAAGGTTGTCTGGAAGAAATCGATTCTAAGCGATAAGACCGCCTATTGTACTTGTCGCTTTTGAATTTTTATTTTTATGTCTGTTTCTTTTGATACACTTCAAAAGAAACGTATTTAAGAAGTATTTTCATTCATTAATTCATTCATAAAACCCTCTGTGCTTAGATATAGATTGATACATAAAGTAACATATTTAATTTAATTGTTATAGAATAAATAAATAAATATTGCTGGACATGTCACACAGCGCTATCTAGCCCCAAACTAAGTAGAGCTTGTACTATGGGACCCAGATAACTGATAGAATACTTATATACTCTTTTTTTTGTAAATATAGAATCTTAACTTATCATAGAATAGATAATTCTTTATTGTTTACACCAAATTACAATAACTTAACCTTGAAAACTTAAAGACGTAGTAAATGGGCGGCCTTATCGCTTAAAGCGATCTCTTCCAGGCAAGCTTTGTATGTAACGTTTAATTGTTATTTAAATAATTTGTAATACCTATTATTTAAAGTTGGCACGCCCTGAGGCCGTTTGTGCACCGCCACCGTCACCGGGACGTCACCGAGAACGAGATCATTTCTGGCCGAGATCATGATGACGTGACGGCGGTCGTTTGTCCACCGCGACGATCTCGTTGAACTCATCCTTAGATTTATCCTACAGTGCGTAGATACGGTTAGTGTAGTGTGTCGTAATATGAACGAGGACATTTCTAATTCTGAAGACCAAGTGAGGGTAGATGCTGCAGCTACCCGCACTTCCCGACGGTAGCTCCAAGTACTCCAGTCAGCTCGAGACCATGACTGTTGCAACACAGCCGAAACGTCGGGATAACAAATAAAAAAGGTACAAACGCGATAAATACCCGTTTTAATCAATAATTATGTACAGTGATCGCGAAAGTTTGAAAAATAAGATTTTTTTAAATCGGTCCAGTAGTTTCGGAGCCTATTCAATACAAATAAACAAATCTTTCCTCTATAATATTATAGTATAGATTAAAATATATTTTTGATATAAATAATCAAATCTATTGCGGTGCGACGTCACTGGCGCTGGCGTAGATGGACAAGTTCAAACGTGTTTTGTATTGCCGGCGCTATCTCGGGCCGAGTTCTAGCGGTAGCGCCGAACTATACGACACTCCGGCGGACGGGATGACGGCGCTCGGGTGACGGGCGTGAGGTGGACACACGGCCTATAGTAAATGTATGTATAAGTCGCGGCACGTAACTCTAGCGCTGACCGTTATTGCGCAGAAGTATAAAATGGGGTACCTGAGGGGGGCTAGCGGGATGAAGGGCGAGCGTGCGTAGCGCCGATTGGCTCTCCAGTCGCATTCCGTTCCCCGCATTGATACGACACCCCGCGCACATCCAGTGTACAGTCGCGTTCTTAATTGTATTGTTATTGCTGTTATTTGAATTTGTTTGTTAAATTTAGTTTTTTAAGTTTGTTTGTGACTTTAAAGTGAATATGCCTAGAAGAAATACTGTTTTGAAAAGACAGGCAAGGAAAATGGTTTATGACATAAATGGTTTTTTAAAGAGGGAATCTATTAATTAATTGATTCTTTGAAACAAATCAAAAGTGAGATTGATGAAGGAAGCTACAAGTACTTTACTCAGTCATTCGGACAGCAGCACTGTAAATTTGAGTCTAATAAAACAAATTGCCGAAATTATTAAGGCGGGAAACATTAAATTAAATGGCGATTTAGGGAAAATCTAAAAAAGGACAGCAGAGTCTACAAATACGTCAATTGCAACGGTAAGGAACATCTCCAATCAAGCCAATAGTGGCTATTGTATTGCTTGTGCGACAGTACCCATTCGCAGCTATCCCCTCCGCGTATCGTTCAGCGCTAAAGTTACGTGCCGCGACTTATATCGCTAAATCAGCGCCGTCGTCACGTGCTCGGTGACGTCCCGGTGACGGTGGCGGTGGACAAACGGCCTAACAGGGTACATGTACAATTTGACTTTTAAAGTGAATAATTAACATCTGTTCAATAACCGATGTAAGTGTTGCAAATAAATGAATATAATATGATTGTTCCATCTCGGTTGAATAAATTACCTTGAGAAACGCCGCGCCGAGTCCAGACCTCGGCACCGTTAACCGCGGCAGCGTGACCCAGCACTTATCATCCAGATTGAACGCCTCGAACACGTCTATAGAATGCCGGAAGTACCCGCCCGCCACGTAGATGATCCGGGGCGTGTTCGGCCTCCTTTCTTTAACCACCGGCTTTTTATGTAATGTGAGATCCTGGAACAAGGTAACATGCTTTTACAAAACGGCCAGGCATTGAAACTGTTGGAAATCGCAATAGTGTAACTAAAATTTGTGAGAGAAAATAAATTTTTCATCTCTCATTCATTTCACACAGCGCTGTCTAGCCCCAAACTAAGTCAAGCTTGTATTATGGGAAGCAGATAACTGATACAATACTAAATTCAAAAAGTTTATATAAGTATTGTATCAGTTATCTGTTTTTTTTTGTAAATACAAACTCATAATACCTAGTCAGGTCATAAATTCTGTCACATGTTTAATATAAAATAATTGAAACAAGTTTATTCATTATGTAACCATTTATATACCAAAATGAACTTAACAAAACATAGATTCTTATGACATTAAAGTTTATTCAAAATGACCTCCGTGATTTTGAATACAGGCCTTCAATCTGCGCGGCCAGTCGTCTATCGCAGCACGAACGAGGTCCATGTCAATATCGGCGGCTGCCTTAATCAAGGATGTCCTGAGTGACTCCAAATTGGGATGAGGCTTTGAGCACGCCTTTTCCTCCAAGTGTTGCCATATCTTGTAATCTAACGGATTCAAATCTGGACTGGAGGAGGGCCAGTCTTCGTGCCGGATGAAGTCGATTTCACGCACCGCCAGCCAGTCTTGTGTGCTCTTCGCTCTATGAGCTGGCGCCGAATCTTGTTGGAATACCCAGTGCCTGTTATTGAACATGGTATGAGAAACAGGTTCCACAAGGTTCGTCGGGACTGTATTTTGATACACAACTGCATTCATTTTTACACCTTTCTCACAAAAATGTACCTCTGTTAAGCCCCAATAAGAAACTCCCAACCATACCATGAGCGAGGATGGAAAATGACCTCGTTGGACACGCGGAATACGGTTGCTCGCTTCTTCACTACTGTGTGCGTACACCTTATCATTTTGTTTTTGTAGCTCTCTTCTACAGTAAAAATGTTTTCATCCGAAAAAAGAATTTCCCGATATTTTTTTCCCGCGTACCTCTTCAACAAAGCGCGGCATCTCTTCAGTCTCAGGTCCATTAGAAGAGCATTCAAACGATGTCCAGTTTTTCTTCCATATGCTCGAAGCCCTAAGTCTTCATTTAACACCCTTTTCACCTTGGTTCTGCTTAACCACATCTGAAGGGCCAACAGTTTCTGCTTACGTTTGGGATTTCTTTGAATTCGCGCCTTCACAGCTTTTATCATTGCTGGAGTCCTAACAGACCGAGGGCGACCACTTCTTGACCTGTCATCTACACTAGAGTCTTCATTGTATTGTTTGATGGTGCGATAAACGAATCTTTTGGTTATATTCAAATTTTTCAGTATGTCAAAAATTTGAATTGGCGCGTAACCGCAACGATGCAACGCAATAACTGCAATACGGTCTTCTTTAAGCGTCCACTCCATATTTAAATATGAGTAAAATTCTAAAAAGTATACATTTTTATATTCATGAACAATTTGAAATTCGAATTCTATAAACTTTTTTGTGGCCAGCATTCTAAAAGAAAAGTTTTTACTGTGTGACAATACTTATGACCTGACTAGGTATATAGAAAAACATCCAGACCAGGACCAAATATCTGTAGATCATACAAACATTTGTTCCGAGACCTGAATCGAACCCGCAACCTCCTGTGTCTCAGTTGTTGAGATATATATATAAATAAAACAAAGTCGGGTTAGTAACACCATTTATAACTCAAGAACGGCTGGACCGATTTTGATGATCTTTGATTTGTTGGATTTGTTTCTGCCCCGAATAGCAGAATAACTATTAAAATATCGGAAAAATTCACGCAAAATGGGATTATAAAGAAAATTCATTTCATACATAGATGCAGCTAATGATGGCCGATTGACAATTCTACCGTAACGTACCTACATTGGCAGCCCGCGTCATATGCATGTCAAGGCGACACGAAGTTCGGCGACATATATGAGACTATCAGGTCAGCTAATTTCTACCCCGTCTTTACTTTCAGTTTAAGCTTTAACATTTTTGAGTAGTTAGCCATGATAAGAACTGAACTTTGACGAAATTTACCGGGTACACCAGTGACCCCAAGTGCTGAAATTTGATATTCGTGTAGCTTTAGTGACATAAATGTAGGGAAAAGTCTGAAATCCAGAATAACTGTAAATTCTACCCCAAAAAAGTATTACCAATAGACAAGAACTCCTGTTACTTGTGATTAGAATGAATCTGTAGGTCAAGTTTGTTTTGCATTTCGTGGCACTATTTTAATAGAAGACTCGTGAGATCTCAGTTAGGGGCGAACCACTAGTAATAATAATTTATTATTATTAAAGACATCCAGGCAATAACACTAGAACGTGGCCGTGAAGCATACTAATAAGTGCATAATAATATTGTAGTGCACCAGCGGGGCTCACTTTTAGGACCAAATTTTTTTTCATTTCATCTGTTCGAAAAGAGGCGAAAGTTTTCTCGATAAGTGCGCACAAAATGGATCATTCCGGCGCACATAATAACAGTGACGAAATGACTTTCGAATTTGTAACACTATTTAATTAAAAAGTTTGAACGCAATCCGCTTCGTTAAGGGGACACCGGAGGGACAATCGCCCATACAACACGTACTACCAAGATCATTTCTAATTGGAGCATATTTCTACCTTAAAGCAGTATTATTTTAATTTGAATAGTATTTATCTAGGTTCCCAACCATATATTAGATCAAAATACTTACCTAAAATGAAATAGAAGCGTATCGCATTCTGCATGTTTTTATGTCATAAAAGACCTGTTTTCAACCTAATTGTTTCGTATTAAAAACAACAACATCTTACGTATCCTAGTCATGGGAACATAGATTATATCGTCTAGTTACAGAATAACAACACAATGAGATAAATACAACAAGTTTTCAGTCATCATTTTTGGTATTACGTAACACGGTCAAAATCTAATCAAATTTAGAATCGTTCTATTGCTATCACTGTCGCTCCGCGTGGCTAAACTTCGTCACTAAACAGTGATAGCGATATTCAGGCCGAAGTTTTTGACGCGGCCGAATTGAAGTTGCGCTCGGGGTTCGCCGGCGCGTTAAGGTGTTGGATGTAATAAAATAATAAGTGATAAATAAGCGCGCGCCTGCTAACGCGGCATTGTTTATCAACTTAAAAAAAACAAATACGCGGGAACTTCTTATTCGTTTTTTTATTACTTTTTATCAAAATATTAAGAATAATTATTATAAATATTATTATTATTAATAAAATAACAGGATGTCTGAAGCCAACCCCTCTAAACCTGGTATACCCTTTGGCAGGCATATCACCCCCTGGAGTGCGACGAGATGTGGCTTGCTCTATTGAAAAGCACAAACATGAGCATGATTGTCGACACCCCTTATATGACCATCACATACGCCGCCTTAAAAGTCGTAAGAGCTTTCAACGCTTCACAAGGGCCACGAGCGATGACCCGACTGCCGCTAGACGCACACTGTGGATAAAAAGTAACTTCCCATCGCCTGATTTTATCACCCCACAGGAACAGTTACCACCCGGGCATGATCTGCCGTGGCCAGTCTGGAAGTCCTTAAACAGGCACCGCACCCAGGTTTGGCCGCTGCAGACTGAATATGTGCAAATGAGGATTCAGGGACTCTAACTTAACCCAGTGCGACTGCGGTGATCCCGCGCAGTCAATGCAGCACTTGCTAATGTGCCCTTTGTGTCCGAACACCTGCACGATGGAGGACCTAATAACCGCCTCGCCCGCCTAATGCTATTGTTGTGGCCGAAAACCTGTCCAACATAGTATAAATGAAAACGTAGAACCCTTGACAGGCTAAGAAGAAGAATAAAATATTACAGACAATTTTAATTTGACTCGCACAAATTGAATAAAATATTAGATCTAGTATCTAGTGAAATATTAACACCAGAAAGTGTAAAATTAAACGCAGAAACGGTCTAAACAATTTACTACAAACAAATCGAGGGAAAAATATCAAAAAGGGCGAAAAATAATGCAAAAATTAGTAAGCGCGTAGTTGAAAGTATTAAATTACGGCCTCCTTTAGTTGATTCACCGATTCAACTTTTGTCGCAGCGCCCATTCGATTCAAAACAACGTGAAATGTCACCATTGAGACTCGCCCATTCGATTCAAAACAACGTGAAATGTCACCATTGAGACTCAACATGATCTTAAACCAGAGTCTAAAGTTATTACGAATAACCAAGTGATAAATAAATCAACGGCATTTTCTGTTCCCAACAAAGCAGTTAGGTACAAATTCCAAAATTGCGAAACCGTACCTAATATTAATACAAATTTGTAATTTGTAGAAGTACATATAAATATTCGTCACTACTAAAAGCATCTCTTATTAATTTTTCTCATAGAGGGGTGATGAAAAGCAGAGTGTGCCATACGGTACCAAAATTGTTTAACCTCGAGCGACGTACTTCGCTCGGGATTCTATTCTAGAGTCCTTCGCTTCGCTCTGGATCCAAACAATCGCTCTCGCCCTCAATACATTATTTTGGTACCTTGTGACACAATCTACTATTGTAAAACAAATATAAAAACAATAAATATCTATGACTACGCAAAAGAATAAAAAATATAAATAAAAATAGACGGCAGCCAAGACGCACAAACAGAGAAAAACCAACGGAAGTCTGTAGAAAGCCAACGTTTTTGCCATACGTAAAAGGGGTGACGGATAAAATTGGAAATGTGTTGAAAAGGTTTTCAATCAAGTCGGTCTTCACTCCTCTCTCAAAGATGGCCAAGCATTTACGGACTCCAAAGGATGTTATACCTCTGCAGATGTCTGGTGTTTATAAGATAGACTGTAGCTGTGGCAGCTCTTACATCGGGCAAACCAAACGTACCATTGCCGAGCGTGTCAAAGAGCATATCGCAGCTGTCAACAATCGCCAGGTAAACAAGTCGGCGATAGCAGAGCATCTGGTAGACTCGGGACCGAATCATTGGATTGAACTTCATGATCCTAAGGTTCTCTCTAGTGAACGCCGTTATTACAAGAGAATAGTTCGTGAAGCGATTGAAATCAAGAAATTTCCAAATTTCAATCGGGAAGATGGCTATAGACTCTCAGCGTCTTGGAACCCGGTGATTGCTAGGTGTGCGCGTCGTAATCGGTCGACTCAGTGCGAAGATACGGTTAGTGTAGTGTGTCGTAATATGAACGAGGACATTTCTAATTCTGAAGACCAAGTGAGGGTAGATGCTGCAGCTACCCGCACTTCCCGGCGGTACCTCCAAGTACTCCAGTCAGCCCGAGACCATGACTGTTGCAACACAGCCGAAACGTCGGGATAACAAATAAAAAAGGTACATACGCGATAAATACCCGTTTTAATCAATAATTATGTACAGTGATTGCGAAAGTTTGAAAAATACTACGCGAAAGAAATCAACGCCCATATAAAGTAATACAGAATCGCAAATCATTGTACAGGGATATCTCAACATTATGTAGGTACACAAGTATGTTCATAAAATAAATAAAAAATGTTACATAAGCATGATATTACGATGTTATCTGTTATAGATATCATATGGTACTAAAACATGTTGGTGATGTACACGGCCAGATATTCTGACGACGATTTCCGGACCAAAATAGTAAAAACAGAACCCTTATGGTGCGACTTTTTCTGTCCGTCCGTCTGTCTGTCACAGCTGATTATCTCAACAACTACTGAACCCATCGACTTAAAAATTGGAATAGTTATAAATAATGCAGACCTTCCTCTATTGCAAGTAAAAGAATTCATTTTGATGGCCAAAAGAGCCATAATGGTGGGGTCAAAATTTTAGAATAGGGTTACTAGGTCAAGTGGCGTACCATATCAAATCTTGTATTTTTTATGGATTGATTTTATCTTGTACAGTTTTGGGAGTTATGATGAAAAATGTCGAAATATATACATGTTACAAAATACAAATACATCTGTATGGAACATGCCTAATGGGCCAAAGGGATCCCGTGATCCTTGGACTTTCAGCCTTCTACAGGATTCAGTCAGAAGGTTGCTCAAGACTCTGGCGCGACGACTGGGGATCTCTTTAGTAGGGAATGCGTAGAATTGGATAAAGCTTAAGAGAAATTGAAGAAATTAGAGGAGAGCTGTGCCTAGAAGTGAAACAGAATATGAATAATTTTTCACTAAGTCCTGTTAATTTGACTGAAATTTCCTAATAGATATGATATCTTTTAATTCTTTATTTCCCAAAAATACTTTATAAAACATTAGGTTTTTTTTATCAAATTCTTGATTATTATCTTCGCCCGAATAAACTGTGGCTGGGCTTCATTGCGGAAAACCTCTTTTTTATTGGACTTGGTCCCGCCCGCGGCTTCTCACGCATGTTTTGTCAATAAAAAGTACCTATATCGCAATCTATCTTTATCTAACTGGTGGTAGAGCTTTTGTGAACGGGCTCGAGGAAGTGGGCACCACCGCCGTACCTTTATCTGCCGCCAAATAGCAGTACTTGTGCTGCTGTGTTCCGGTTAGATGGTAATGGTATGTTCCTGTAATTACTGGCACATAGGCATAACAGCTAAGTCCTATAGTATGGCAACGTATCCACATAGAGATCAAGACAACATAATAGCTTTTTTTGAATTCTATGTGGATATCGATGGGCTGCAGTAGCCACTTAACATCTGGTGGACTGCATGCTCGTTTGCCATACAAGTTGTATATAAATAAAACAAAAAAAAATACAAAATTTTATCGAAATCACCCGTTACGACGTGAATGAAAGCGACGCGCAACAAATAAACAAACTCTCACTTTCGCTCTTATAATGAATGTATCTATACTTATATTAAATATTGGAAAGTAACTCTGTCGTTCTGTCTGTTTGTTACGTTTTCACGACTAACCGGCTGGATCGAATCGATGGCATTTGGTATACAACCTGTTTTGTTATGTACGACATTAATTTAAGACACACATCCGGAATCATATTAACTGATTATAGAGGTGGGATTAATATTTAAGATAATATAATAGAGATTGCTTGAATATTTATCCAGGAATCGATACATTCCCAATAAACAATTTTTAACGTAAATCGGCGGCGCCTTTGCGGCGATACCGCTTAGTCAGTTTAACAGGTACCTACATGATTAATGAATATGATTTGTTTACCTATTTTATACATGCTGTTTTATTGATATTTTAGGACTTAAGAGGTTCTTTGTAAAATTTGAAAACAACCTATTTTACAAAAATACTAACCTACACGTGTTTTAATTTAATGTCATACATAACAATTTTTTTTTGTTTATTTTTATACATAGGCTTGCGTTTGACCACGATCTCGCCTGATGGTAAGCGATGATGCAGTATACGATGGTACACGCTTGCCTAGAAGAAACCTATTCACTCGCGACTTAAAGATACCCAGGTTGTAGCTATCAGGAAACAACAGACTCTGGTAAGGCGTTCCACTCTTTGGCGGTGCGCATAATAAAGGTCGAAAAGAACCGCTTTGTGCGAATGGGAGGTATTTCAACCATATAGCGGTGGCGCATCGCAGAGCGTCTAGTTGTCCGTAGATAGAATGGAGATGGTGGAATCAGGTTGAAAAGTTCTGCCACACACTCCCCGAAATGTACTCGATAAAAAACCGAGAGGCTAGCAACCTTTCGTCGCATATATATAGTATATAGTATGAATGATACGATTTTACCTCGATGACCAAATTCAGCTTACCTTAAATATTTTGGCGAGGTACTCCCTACACGCTGGTACTTTCTTCAGCACAGAACACGTACTCATCTGCTCTTTCAGGAAGTTAGGCGTCAGGTACTGACATCGGACGGCTTGCAGTATGTGTTCCATTCTAGGGTGTCGTCTGTCTTCATCGTATTTTACCTGGAAAAGTTGTAGGATATTTAAAAGGACAACGATATGGTGGCGTTAGAATAATTTAGTGATTTTTATTTTCTTCGATATATATTTTACAGGTATATATACCTAGTCAGGTCATAAATTCTGTCACATGTTTAATATAAAATAATTGAAACAAGTTTATTCATTATGTAACCATTTACATATATACCAAAATGAACTTAACAAAACATAGATTCTTATGACACTAAAGTTTATTCAAAATGACCTCCGTGATTTTGAATACAGGCCTTCAATCTGCGCGGCCAGTCGTCTATCGCAGCACGAACGAGGTCCATGTCAATATCGGCGGCTGCCTTAATCAAGGTTGTCTTGAGTGACTCCAAATTGGGATGAGGCTTTGAGCACGCCTTTTCCTCCAAGTGTTGCCATATCTTGTAATCTAACGTATTCAAATCTGGACTGGAGGAGGGCCAGTCTTCGTGCCGGATGAAGTCGATTTCACGCGCCGCCAGCCAGTCTTGAGTGCTCTTCGCTCTATGAGCTGGCGCTGAATCTTGTTGGAATACCCAGTGCCTGTTATTGAACATGGTATGAGAAACAGGTTCCACAAGGTTCTTCAGGACTGTATTTTGATACACAACTGCATTCGTTTTTACACCTTTCTCACAAAAATGTACCTCTGTTAAGCCCCAATAAGAAACTCCCAACCATACCATGAGCGAGGATGGAAAATGACCTCGTTGGACACGTGGAATACGGTTGCTCGCTTCTTCACTACTGTGTGCGTACACCTTATCATTTTGTTTGTTGTAGCTCTTTTCTACGGTAAAAAATTTTTCATCCGAATAAAGAATTTCCCGATTATTTTTTCCCGCGTACCGCTTCAACAAAGCGCGGCATCTCTTCAGTCTCAGGTCCATTAGACGAGCATTCAAACGATGTCCTGTTTTTTTTCCATATACCCGAAGTCCTAAGTCTTCATTTAACACCCTTTTCACCGTGGTTCTGCTTAACCCCATCTGAAGGGCCAACAGTTTCTGCTTACGTTTGGGATTTCTTTGAATTCACGCCTTCACAGCTTTTATCACTGCTGGAGTCCTAACAGACCGAGGGCGACCACTTCTTGACCTGTCATCTACACTAGTCTTCATAGTATCGTTTGATGGTGCGATAAACGAATCTTTTGGTTATATTCAAATTTTTCAGTATGTCAAAAATTTGAATTGGCGCGTAACCGCAACGATGCAACGCAATAACTGCAACACGGTCTTCTTTAAGCGTTCACTCCATATTTAAAAATGAGTATAATTCTAAAAAGTATACATTTTTATTTTCATGAACAATTCGAAATTCGAATTCTATAAACTTTTTTGTGGCCAGCATTCTAAAAGAAAAGTTTTTACTGTGTGACAATACTTATGACCTGACTAGGTATATGTATGTTTGTATTTTATATTTACTTATGTAAGTATATGTAGGATTTTTTTAAAGATTTGGTATTTATTTGTATCCTACATAAATAGGTATTTATTGTAACACCGTCTCCTCACACGTTTTTCAATCCAGTCCATCCAAATGATGCCTGGAAGAGATCGCTTTGAGCGATAAGGCCGCCCATTGTACCACCATGTATTAGTCTAAGTTTTCTAGGTTAAGGTATTGTAATTTGGTGTAACAATAAAGAATGATCTATCTATCTATTTCAAATTGTTAATAGAACATTATTTTATAAAAGTTGTATGAATGAAGTCTTCCGAAAGATGAAGATGATGTATTTAATTATACTATTTCCAGTTCTTTATTTTCTCGATGACAGCTCCTGTGAAAACTTGAACGAGCGTCTTTTTTACATTATGTATGCATTATTTTATAAAAATATGACGCTTCCGCACGTACAAGGTTATACCAGAGTCGGAGAAACTGATAGGGATGGAGCTATCGATAAACGTAACACGATAACAGACCCGATATTTTTTTACAAAATGTAAGAAACTAAACTACTGCCGGATACTTTAGTACAAATTTATTAACTAATATTATATTTCATTACAAGATGATACACGTTCTTGATTATTCTTGATTGATAATGCCAACTTCTTTAAAATTTTCGAAGCTGTTGTAAAATAAGTAGGTATAGGTAGTTAGTCGACAATGAAACGAAATAAGACAGGTAATCTTTATTTATTTATTTTAATCAAAATCTGATGAATAGTCACTGTCACTCGATGAGCTCTCCCCAACATTTCTGTTGTAAAATAAGTAGGTATAGGTAGTTACTCGACAATGAAACGAAATAATTATAACGACAGGTAATCTTTATTTATTTATTTTAATCAAAATCTGATCAGCTCAGCCACAACACTACAACTAAGAATGAAGAAATGGAAATAATATAATCATCACCAGTCACCTTTACTGGCTCCGATAATTAATTGCATTTTACTTAGAAAACTTTCGTGGTTTATTACAATCATTATTATAAATTTTATTTATTTTATTTTAGATTATAAGGCACACATTACACATTACAAGCAAAAAAATATAACTTAAGGGCGCACTATAAATCGCTTATTGAGAAACAATGTTTTGTTCAACAAACTGTGTGCTTTCAATCTGTAATTCATGTATGTTATAGTTAAGGATACGTGCTAGAACGCATGTGTTGTGAAAACACAATTTCGTAAAATTTTCTTGATAGTAAATAAATACAAAGATGACTCCAAATTTATCTTAAAACCGTTCTTATGCGATGAATACTTCAATTTAGACCTTGAAACTTTATACAGTAATTCTACACAACATAAATATGAGCACTTGTGTTTTAAATTTTGAAAATACCTTTTGATTTTACCATAAAATTAAAATACCTAAGTTTTGCACTAATGAAACCATTCGCTTCGGACGTCCGGTCCGCGATTCAGTCTGGCCTCGGTTTTCAGACGGGGTACCCGTGACGCTTGTCCCTCCAAACGATCATGTAATTAATTAGTAGAATTTAATATTAAGTTGGTTTTTGTAAAGACGCAGTAATGAGAAATAAGCACAACAAGAAAGTGAAGGGACTGAATGATAAAAAAACCGGCAACCATATGAACCACGGCGAGATAGGATGTGCAGCGGCGCGCGGAGAAGCGGGGGTGAATTTCGAGTTTGGGCTGAGGTCAACTCTTAACTAAAATAACACTTTTATCTGGCTTGAAACGTAACATATGTGCGTACAGAAAAATAGAAATATACTCATCGAGGAAACAAAAGGAAAAGCATGATTAAAGACATAACTACTACTAAATAATTAAAATGAATAGACACAAAACAGAGAATCAGAAGAAAAAAAAAACTAATACACAATAATAAAAAAAAAAAAAAAACAACAAACAAACCCGTAATATATACAAAATACCTGAATATACTATCAACCGACGGAAATACGGAATTTATCACCGTACCGTTTTATCGGTGTTACGACCGACAATGTTTCGGTTCAATTCGTGAACCTTTATCAGGGCGAGTGCGATCCGCTTCGAAACGGGTCTCGCCTCGCACACAGATATTATTTTATTTATTATATTGATACTAGAAATAATGTAATAATACAAATTCCCCGACTAATCTACAACCGACCGACTTTCAAATAAACAAAGATAATAATATTGCGAATAATGTGATTAATCTATAATCAAACGTGTTTATTTAGCGATAATTTTATTCGTTGTGAATACTGAACTTCTATCATTCATTGATTGAGCGAAGCGAGATCTCCAAATCAACGTGGGCAAATCGGCGTTGTATGTATTTATGCATGTTTGTTTATATAAGGATAGGTAACTTTCTAAGCGTTGATCCGATCATCGTGAAATTTGATACATACATAAGTAGGTAGTGATGGCACAATTCTGGTGTGACTAAATGAGCTAAAAATGTTGGGCGAGTTGTTCAGATATTGGGGTTCACGAGGGGTAAAAAAATGAATCTACCCCTTTTTTATTTTTAGTAAAGTCCTTGCAGTTTTTGAGTTATTAGCCATAATAAAACCTAAACTTTGACGAAATTCACAGGGTACACCAGTGACCCCACAGTACTATAATTTCGTATGCGTGTAGCTTTAGCGTCACAAATATAGGAAAGTCTGATATGCAGAATAACTGCAATTTGTACTCCAAAAAAGAATTACTAAATAACATGAACTCCCGTAACCTCTAATTTGAATGAAGCTGTAGGTCAAGTAAGTTGGTTAGGTATTTATTTCGTGGCACTATTTTGATAGTCAAACATTACGACTAATACTTTTTTTTTGTTTTTATGGGAGACTCGCGAGATCTCAGTTCGGGGCGAACCAAGATCCTAGTAAGTTATTAATATTGGTCATAAAAGGCACCCCACCCTAGCCTTATACAGTTGTCAATAATGACGCGGTGGCGCGACGGTTGTCGCTTGACACGAGATACATTTTCTGCTCATGCGCTTCCTTCTTCCCCAATGCTACAATAAGAACGTCAAGCCATTGTAGATATATGTAGGTATAAAAAAGACCGCGAAGGTGTAAACAAAACTCCTTTAAGAACTTAAAGTAAATGTATAATTAAATCACAATAAATATAAAAAGTCAGCAACCCTAACGATAATTTTTTCGGTAATTTTTCATCATATAACTTGTTTTCAATTCCGAAACAAAATAAATAAATGGTTTTGGAAAGTGTACATCAATCTCTTTGATGCGTGAAACTAAGATGCGTCTAACTACTTAACCTAGTAACCCTATTTTGGAAATTTGAAATATTTATTTGCTATACATATATGAATGTCAGTAGTATTTATAACTATTCCAAATTTCAAGCCGATAGTTTCAGAAGTTGGTGAGATAATCCTTTAATGTTGCATGCACGGTGCGGTACACTTCTACGCACTGGTCCGATTCTTGTTTGTTCAAATACAGAACTACCCACATATTATTTTTTTAAAACAGTAACATCAATATTTTTTCATGATTTGAATATAGTATTAACTTACACACAGTTATATGTATAAAATAGTTTGCTACGCTAAATGGCACATCCTCTTTATTTTTAAGATAAATTGTAAGTTTCTCTGTAAGTGTGAATTTGTAATTCTTTTGAGAAATAAATGCTTAAACCATACATAATCATCTGTGTGACAGATGGACGGACGGACGGACAAAGTCGCACCATAATGGTTCCGTTTTAACCGTTTTGGTTAGGAACTCTAAAAAGTAATCGTACACAGTAAAATACTTAAACATTACGGTTTTGTTGCTCTCGTAAAAAGCGTCCTTTATCTACATATGGTGTTAAACTTACCCAACTTAAAACTGCATTGTACACCTCTCGTTCTTCCCTGACGTTTAGCTCATCTTTTCGTATTAAAGATATTAGTTCTTGTACGGTTAATTGTAGAAATTCTTCCTCCTGACACACCTGCAAAAGAAACGGAAGTACTTAGTTTAGTTTCATATTTTTATGTTAAAAACCAGAAAATTATCTTTAAAATTTTCGAATTTTTGACGTCAGGTTAGTATTCTAATAAGCGGCAATAGGCAATGCTTAACTTATATGCAAAAAGTAGACATGTATCAAATGAAACGACTGGACTTGTCTCTGACTACCCCCTTGTGGTATATCTTCCTTCACGCCTGTGTACTGAGTAAAAGATCCGAGGATGTCCATTAAGGGGATTATCATAGTCGTGAGCTATTTCATTCTATTGTTCCTATGTTCGTTGAATGTAATTTTCTGTTTTCTCTTACTTGTGCTTTCTCTTTAATGTCTTTGATTGTATTGTGTAAATTTGTGTGTGCTATGGTAGCAAATAAATGTCTGTCGATGCCTATTATTAGATATTTTATTTCAATACAACATACAATAGGTTACTTTATATTAGTATTCTAGATGTATGTACCTATAAGAGTGGCAATTCAACTTAATAGGTAGGTAAACAATGTCTTAAAACTAGAAATCTTAAAAGTATATATTATTTAAACAAGTAATTTCTAGAAGAATTAAAGAAAAAAACGAGTGTGCTTTAGACCACACGACTGAAGTAAAACTTTTCTAGCTCCATCTATATGTATGTATATTTCTATCTTCACTAACTTATATCTCCCTCTCAACTTCCGTTCGCCTCGCCCGATCACACTTTTAATGTAACGCTCTCGTCACGCATTCACCAGCTTACTCCCCAAGTCAAGCCTGCGTAAAGAAGTTTTACTTTAAAATCTTTTTCTACAATTCTTGATCCAATTTCAGAACAGAAAATATCAAACAATATTATATTGAAGCCTGAAATTATTTCTGTAACGCAATACGGTCAATGCAAATTCAACCTTATACCTTATGTACCGTTCGGTCTTGCAAACGCCCTATACAGATTTGCATACAAAGCTCTTGGAGACGTACCGACGTACCTGCGTAAAATGCCTCTCAATGAACTGGTTGGCTTTCTTCTTGAGTTGTACGCAGCCGTGTTGTTCCGCGAAGTTGGCGATGCCTATCGAGTTGGAAGGGTCAAGCTGCCGGTCAAGGAAGGCGCAACAAGCATCGATGACGTTCGATATCTGTTTGTGAACAGCTAAAATATTTATAGTTTGCTTGTGAGAGTTTTTGCTGATAAGTGTACATAATAAGAGCTATTGGCATGAACTAAAGTTGTAAACCAAGGCCGACGTGCACAACGATCCCTAAACGTAATAAGCGACTAAACAATTTTTAAATATGACGTATGATTTAACAACTCTCTAAATCATATTTAGGCACTAAAAACGATTATTACGCATCGTTGCGCAAGTCGCCCTTAGTCCAATAACTGCTGTCAATACTATCTTTTGGGAAATGTTTACTTTTTTACATAAGCTAATTACAGGACTGCACAGAAGGAGGTGTGATGTTTTGCAAAATCTTGTTTACCACGTAAAAAAAATTCATAAATATCGACATCAGTTGTTTGCGTGCGATCCAAATTGTCCTACATCATTATGGCTGAGGATATCGTATCACCTATCTTCACCGAATGTAATATTTGCAAATCATTCAAATGTCCGCAATGTTTAGATTAGGGACGTGGATTATAAATAGAATTCGTAGTGCTGCAGTATTTCCATATCTAACACGGATATTAACAAAAAGCTGCATGTGCTTTGTAAATCGGATTTTTTGTGAAATACAGGTAACTTGTTTTTATTTTATAAGCATAGGCCCTATGTTATGTTAAGGCATTATTAAATAATCCCCCATACCTTATCAAAGGACCCTTTTTATCGTCCGACGCTAGCAGCTGAGGTGTGTTATATATAAGTTAACGTGTGTATATGTCTGCCTGTCTGCGGCATCGTAGCTCCCAAACGTATGAACCAATTTTGATTTAATTTTTTTGTTCGAAAGGCGACTTAATCGAGTTCTTAGCTATGATTTATGAAAATCTATCCAGACGTTTGAATATCGTCAGGTCTTTTTTAATTGATGAAGGGATGTGAGTTACTTCCACAAGTCTAATCGATTCAAAATTTGGTATCCTGTTAATAATATTACAAGAACATGGTAACCTTAACCTGTTGCTGAATCATGACTTGGAATCCGCAGGATATCCAACTCCTCACCAAGTTATAGCAGCGGTATCATGTTTGGGCTCATTGGAATAGTCACAATGAATCGGTTATACGCAGATAGATAGTGATCAGGGTCTGACGAATTGACGATGGAGCAGATAATGGGGAATGTTCTGAGGAGCTATTCGAACTCATCCCGTCGTCGAGATTTTACCACCGCACTTCTCGACAACGTAATAAAGCTCATCCACATATCATCGAAAATTTGGGTATAGCGCAACACACGCTTCACGCGATCTTTTCTACCCCATACTTGCAAGATGTGGAATGAGCTACCATCTGAGGTTTTCCCATTAGGCTACGACATGGCATGCTTCAAGAGAAATGTAACGAGGTTTCTACAGTGTAGGGAACGCATCGACAATACCCCGGGTGTTGCCGGTGTCAATAGGCGACGGTGACCGCTTACCATCAGGTGGGCCGTAATCTGTTTCCCCACAAATAACATAAAAAAAGATAAAAGAAATGCGGATAAATCGGTGAGGGATTCTAAGCCAGTTTTAAACCCCTGGATCAAAAAACCGGGATTGGGGGTTTTTAAATTTCATAAAAATTAACTTGTAATTTCCATTCACAAATTCTTCAATATCCTACTCATCTAGGTACTTAGGTCATCTAGGTAAGACGCACGGGATCAGAATTTGAAGTAATCAGTCACTTCACCATAAAAAATATCTTTCGACTATAAAAACACGGAAAGATGATGTAAACGAATGTTTGTTTGACACGAACCTGGAACATAGTTGCGGCTGGCAGTAATTGGCACACAGTCACCTCCGTTATCCTAATCTTGCCGGTATACATAAAGTAGACCAGCCACGCCATTGCCGATGGGCAGACGCCTTGTAACCGTACTCTCGACATTTCACACTCCTTCAGTCCACTTGTGAACATTGCCTGCGAACAAATTATAAATTGAATGGCTCCAGTTACAACCACTGTCTCAGCCTTTACTGGGATTCTTTTTAGGGTTCCGTACCAAAATGGTAAAAAAGGAACCCTTATGGTGCGATTATGTCCGTCCGTCCGTCTGTCACAGGTGATCATTTCAACCTATCGGGTGAATGTTTGAAATTTGGAATAGTTATACATAATACTGACCTTACTCTATGTAAAGTAAAAAAAATCAAAAATATTTTCATTTTGACAGCCAAAAGAGCTAAAATGGTAGGCATCAAAATGTCAAAATACCAATACCATATACTTGGACCAAATATCGTCGCTGTTCTGCCTAAGTGACGTAACCGACATTTTAGAAAATATTACTAAAAGTCGTAAGTGTACTTAGGACAGTTCGAATGATTTATAATTTTAAGATATGTAGATACGTTAAACATACATCTAGACATAGGTAGAAGATACAGATACGCCAATTAGACAGATCGGTTCGTCTTCAAAAGTAGATACAAATAACATTACAAATGACAGTTACGCCAAAATGTCGTTTACGTCACTTAGTCAGAACAGCGACAATATTTGTAGATCATCCGTACATTTGTCCCGTAACGGGGAAGAACCATTAACTCTCAGAACTTGCTCGCACGTAGAGCTACACAGGTTATCAATATATTATTTGTTGTTAACTTAATTATGACGCTTTAAGTGACAGAAGGTTTGTACTATACACCGTGATAATATTGTCTGCTTGTATGTCTAATGTCTAATTAATTCAAAACCCAAGATAACGAAGTGGCGTGCTGTAACACTGACAGTCTGTAAAATGCCAAGTCACGATACTAAAACGGAATAATTATATCCAGTTACTTTTACGATAACTTGCCATTGAGAATAGTATGAATGGGTGAGTCAAGACATCGATTGATCGACCTACTCATTTGCATGTACTTGGACATGCTTCCTTTTTACGTTTTTCGATATTTTTTTTATGAGAATTTTTCGAAATGTAGGTAATGACAGGATAAACATTTTAGAGTGTCTGTTATGAATGCTTTTAGACTTTATTTGTCAACTAGTTGACCCGGCGAACTTCGTACCGCCTTGACATGCATATGCCGCGGGCTGACAATATACGTCACCCCGGTAGAATTGAAAATTTACCATCATTATGTACGAGGAAATGAATTTTCTTCATAACTTCGTTTTACGTGAATTTTTGCTATTCGGGGCCGAGACAAATCCTACAAATCTCAGTTCATCAAAATCGGTCCAGCCGTTCTCGAGTTATAAGTGTTCGAACAAAACCGACTTTGTTTTGTCATCATCGTTTTCAGCCCGTGTCGACCCACTGCTGGGCATAGGCCTCTCTTTCTTTCTGCCATTCTTCCCGATCCTGTGCCAGTCTGAACCACATACGACCCACTGTTTTATAGATAGATAGATAATTTAACTTTTTAAACTATCATGGTTATGAACACTATTTATACTAAAAACGGGATATTTACCATGATTTGTGAGTATTTGAGTATCCCGATATTTCGGCGCAGTTGCATGCGCCATGATCACGGGTAAACTGAAGTCTTTGCGAGTAGGTAGTTATTGGCAGATATAACGATCTACCCTCTTTCTTAGTCTCTTGCTAGGAATTAATTCGCTAATTCTATTACTACCACCGGCTTCATTCTCGATCATAACTCGATTCCGACACACAGCACTCACGGTATCAGGACGCGTAATTGACACTTCACTTCTTCTGTTCTTACACATTCTCACCACAGGATTCAAGGCTCCAGATAATTGAAAACCATCTTCACGATTGAAATTCTTGTGTTTGGCAATCTCAATTGCCTCTTGAACCAGTCTTGGCATGTAATGTCGCTCAGTTGAGATTACTTGTGGGTTGTGTAGCTCGATCCAGTGGTTTGAGCCTGAGTCCAGCAGAAATATCGGGATACTCAAATACTCACAAATCATGGTAAATATCCCGTTTTTAGTATAAATAGATAGATAATTTCTTTATTGCACACCATTAAAAATAAAACAAACAAAAGAGAATACAAAATTAAATCAAAGGTACAACGGGCGGCCTTATCGCTAAAAGCGATCTCTTCCAGGCAACCTTTATGGATGTCGTCGACCCATCTCGCTGGTGGACGTCCCCTATTTCGATGCCCAGTTCTCGGCCTCCACTCTATTAGGGCCTTAGTCCACCTGTCGTCACTACGTGTGGCCAAGTGTCCTGTCCAACTCCACTTTGATTTACATATTAAGATTATTCCGCTATACATTATTAATGAGGATTTAAAAGAACATGTTGTTTTTCTAGTACAGTCATAAGTTGATTATGAATCTGAATGCCACCTTATGATTATAATTGTATTTTTCTTTGATGTCGATTTAAATTAGTTTTTATCAAATGCCTCTAGTCTTATTTGTTAAAATCCTCAAGCACCCATTTCATTTAAGAAAATTTACACCGATTCGTTAAATTAAAAAAAAAAAATCTTAATTTATGTTAATTATTAAAATTAATGAAGGAAATTCGCAGTTTCATTGTCTGCATGGCGTATTGGCAACATTTGTATTCGCATTTTATTCGAGCAAGAGTTCAATGGATTTTATTGTTGATAGTTTTTCGGAAAATATGGAACTTTTCTATACATTACCTTGAAATAGCACGATCATCCTATACCGAGGTTTTGTCGATCATAGTGAAGACTAAAATAACATTAGGATTTACAGTACTATTTTTAGTAAATACATGGGTAATAAGCTATACATATGTAATGCTGCTAGGCATAGAACTATCATCCTATACAAAGGTTTTGTCGATAATAGTGAAGACTAAAATAACATTAGGATTTACAGTACTATTTTTAGTAAATACATGGGTAATAAGCTATATGTAATGCTAGGCTTAGCACGATCATCCTATACAAAGGTGTTGTCGATCATAGTGAAGACTAACATAACATTAGGATTTACAGTACTATTTTAAGTAAAGTTGTATATAAATATCTTTGTGTATTCTTCAAAGAGAATCGCTACGCTAAATCTGCAAACAATACAATGCGATATTAATAGTCTAGAGAAAAAAAAGTAAGAAAATTAAGTTGCTAAATCTCGACTAGCTATACTGTGCTTTTGATGACGTTGATGTCACTTTGAACTTACCTTAAAATATGGACTTCCCGCAGCCAGGACGACCTTGTGAACGTGGAATAGCTCGTTCCCGACTTCTAAAACGACGTCAGTGAGCATGTGGTGAGATCGCATCGTGAACATCATCTGGTGACAAAATAACACATTTACAGTTACATGATCTCATTACTCACTAGTGGAAGCCAATTTACAAAGTCTAGAGCACAGACGCCGAGTAGCCAGACTTTCAGTTTTTTACAAGATACATTTTGGTGAATGTGCGCAAGATCTTCATGACCTTATCCCTCCTTCCCCCTCCCACCACCGGACAAGCAGACGAACCGAGAAGTACCACCCATACCTGGTCGGCATACCACCTTGCCGTACCAAACGATTTGCTTCAACTTTTCTTGTTAGCACAAGTGAGGAGTGGAACTCACTTCCGGCGTATGTTTTTCCAAACCAGTATAATCTTGGAGTCTTCAAGTCGAGAGTGAATAGGTTCTTTCTAGGCAAGCGTGCTCCATCTTCGATCACACCTTCACTTACCATCAGGTGAGGTAGTGGCCAAGCGCTTGGCTATCATCAATAAAAAAAACTTCTATTCTAATGAAAATATTGTATACCAGTTGACCAATCCGCAGCTTCGCACGCGTAGTTTTTCGGTAAAAACATTACTCTCCTTCTGCGCAGTTGGGTAAAAAGTAGCCTATATCACCCGGGGATAGTGTAGCTTCTCAACAGTGAAAGATTTTTTAAATAGGTCCAGTAGTTTCGGAGCCCATATTCAATACAAAAAAACAAATCTTTCCTCTTTATAATATTAGTAAACACTAGCTGCCCACCCACGGCTTCGCACGCGTGGTTTGTCTTCTCCCTCCCTATTTCTGCGCAGCCGGGTAAAAAGTAGCCTATGTCCCAATCCCGGTTATTACAAAACTTATGGATCCCAGTCTGGCTTGAAATAAACGTTTTTTTATTTATTATCAAAAATTAACTTAAAATTCAAGTACCTGCCTACTTATATCTTTCTACAAAATGTATCACCGTCATCCACAGTCTGACTTCACCCATTGTTGGGTATAGGTCTCCCCCCTCCTATATATATAGTCCTCATCATCAATTTCGATGACGGCGACCTTAACTAAATTTAAATTTAAAGAAAATGCTATTAAATGCATAAAAATTACGATAAATTTAATTATCCTGCGTTAATATTTAAATTCTAGCGTGAGTCCTAATATGCCTTGCTAGACCAAACTTAGTTTTAAAAATCCTATCACAGGGTGTCACAATAGAGTTGGCCTGCTGCGTTATAAGTGTGAGTATAAGAGGGCTTAGGTCTTTCTTCTAAAGTGTTAATTTTATTATAGATGGTAGAGCGCCAGTACGACCTGTCTGAAGCGAGCTCCTCCCAACTTGCAGGGTCAATATCGTAGGCATTTAGATGTCTTTTGAAAACGTCCTTATAACGCAGATGCTGACCACCGTGCTTACGCTTACCCTCTGCCATCTCAGAATAAAATACCGCTTTGGGTAGACGCTGGTCATCCATGCGGAAGACGTGTCCGCACCACCTGAGCTGTCGCTGCATAAGGAGAGCTTCCATGCCGTACATATCGGAGCGACGCAGGACCTCAGTATTCGGGATCGTTCTTAGACATCTTAGATGGTATGTGTCCAGTTTTTTTATGTCTGGCTTATAGAGACACCATGTCTCTGCGCCATATAGGAGGACTAGACTAGGACTACTTCCCCTCCTATAAATCTCTTACAAAATGTATACAACATATTATTTTTAAACTCACTATTAGATATTTGGCCTTCATTTTACCTAATGTTTCAGTGGTGACAGATGTTGGTTGTTTTTGTTGCAAATAAATATATTTTCATTTTAATGTATATACTAAATTCCATAGAAATCGGCCCAGCAGTCTTAGCCGGTTAGTTGTGAAACGTAACAAAGAGACAGTCAGAGATGTTTCTCATCCGATTTAGGATCACGGCGCTTCGTAAAAACACGCGAAGGAGACACGGCTTCGAGTAGATTAGCGTACCTCCTTTAAGTAAGTAGGTAGGTACTTCTTTATTGACGATAATCATGGTAAACGAAAACATGCAATGCAACTAATGCTCTGAATAAACTGATAACCTTACTAGAACTAGTGGGTTCGCCTCGAACGAAAATCTCGCGAGTCTCCCAAAACACAAAAGAAAATATCTTAGAGCGACTCGCGCAACGATGCCTAAACGTGTTTAGTGGCTAAATATGATTTAGGGAAATGTCAAATCAAACAAATATGTAAAATTTAAACATGTTTAGTCGCTAAATACGTTTAGGGATCGTTGTGCAAGCCGGCCTTAATCTTTGACCAATAAAACAGTGCCACGAAATAAATAACCAAATTACTTTTTTTTGACGACCTCCGTGGTGCAGTGGGCGAATAGTCGGCTGAGTCGCAGGAGGTAGCGGGTTCGATTCCCGCCGCGGAACAAATGTTTGCATGATCTACAGATATTTGTTCCGGGTCTGGTTGTTTCTCTATATATTATAAGAACAAAACTCTGCCCGTGCCACTTAACCAAGGGGTACTCAGTATGCGTGGATCTGTATCGCAGATGTACCTATATAAACCCTGTTCCATGGCAATCATTATCTTGAAAGCGTATATTAGTTTTTTGAACGTCATATTATATTTTCTATCTAAATCGTGCTATCCCGTGTTGTTTGTTCTTGATCATTTACCATAGTTTTAATGTGTTTTATGTTAGAGTCAATTTTAAATTAATAGATTATTATTTGTATGTTCGTTCGTTGTTGCATCACGATAGCTGTGTTATGTTGTATGGCTTAAAAGAAGTATTTATAAAATGAATGTATTTATGTATTCTATCAGTTATCTGGTTCCCATAGTACAAGCTCTGCTTAGTTTGGGGCTAGATAACGCTGTGTGAAATGTCCAGCAATATTTATATTTATTACTTTACCTACAGTTTCATTCAAATTACAGGTAACGGTAGTTCATGTACTGTGATCCTCTTTTTTGAAAATTGCAGTTATTCTGGTTTCAGACTTTTGCCTATATTTGTGTCATTTAAGCTACACGCATACCAAATTACAGCACTGTGGTGCCACTGGTGTACCCTGTGAATTTTGTCAAAGTTCAGTATTTATTATGGCTAATAACTCAAAAACTATAAGGAATTTACTAAAAACAAAAACGGAGTCTATGTAAATACTAATGAAGACCTTTCATTTGACGTACCATTCAAACAAATAGTCGCATTTTAATTTTTTTTTACTCCTCTTGAACCCCAGTATCTTAACAAACACACAACATTTTTAGCTCATTTAGTCACCCCGAAATTGTGCCATCACTACCTACCTATATATTAAATTTCACGATGATCGGATCAACGCTTCGAAAGTTATCCTCGGACAAACAAACATACATACATACTTACATACATACAATGCCGATTTGCCCATGTTGTTTTAGAGATCTCGCTTCGCTCGATCAAGGAGAATAGAATTTATGAGAATAAACCAACAATTACTTTAATTATTAGGGTTCCGTAGTCAAACTAGGAACCCTTACAGTTTCGCCATGTCCGACCAGTTGCAGCAGATTTACTCGGACTATTAGTGCATTAATGCAGAAATTTGGTATGATTATACCTGCAACGTTTTAGTGACGCCTAGTAAGTTACTACTGAAAGGTAACTTACGGTTTTTAGGTTACAACAAAAATCCGTTTACGAAATATACTTAAAGTTTCAAAGTGGCCTCCTCCCTCTCACTCCACCTGCCAAACCGCTTTTTGGGATACCTAATAAAACCGGCCACGTGCGAGTCGGACTCGCGCGCGAAGGGTTCCGTACCGTATCTATAAAAAACGGCAAACAAATCACGTTTGTTGTATGGGAGCTCCCCATAAATATTTGTTTTATTTTAATTTTATTATTTATTTTTAAAGTGAATATATAACTAAATTTTCTGTGAATATTTAAAGCGTCTACCTGTTGCCGTTATCAATATCGATCACGTTTGTTGTATGTGAGCCCCTCTTAAATATTTATTTTATTCTGTTTTTAGTATTTGTTGTTATAGCGGCAACAGTAATACATCATCTGTGGAAATTTCAACTGTCTAACTATCACAATTCATGAGATACAGCCTGGTGACAGACGGACAGACAGCGGAGCCTTAGTAATAGAGTGCCGTTTTACCCTTTTGGTACGGAACCCCAAAAACTAAGTAGAACCTACTAGTTCACGAGCAGCAGTCGACCGACTTATGTATGTCTGTAGTTGGGTTTGTAAACAGTTAATTTAATTTTTATACAAAATGATCAAATCAACTGCAAAACTTGCTTAGTATTTTGAAATGGCTAAGATACAGCCGAATTCACTACGGAACCCTTCATTGTGCGTTGTCCCACAGGCACTTGACGAACTATTTATCAATACCTAGTTGAGAATAGCAAAGTTGATTTCTATCAAGGATTATAGGTAATGCTTAAGGGTCGAAGAGAGCACGTTAAAACGGTAATTTTGAAATAACCCGCCTGAACCCACATTGAAGGAGTACAAAAGAGACCTCTCTTGTGACATTGTTTTTGAAAATCAAGGGACAAAGTACACACGGCTACCCATCAAGCTATAGATTCCAGTATAAGCTGACCTCGCATTGTGTAGACTTTTCGTAGGATGAGAGGTAAGCTTATACTGGAAAAATATAGCTTGATGTGTAGCCGTGTGTACCTACGTGAATTTTGTGACCATTGTTTGCCATACTTTGAATAAAAACAAAGATGCAGTCATTCATGAGGCGTGCTTTAGAAACTACGATACACTGCCCTGCGTGATGATTTTTTCAACTCTCATAAAAATCAAGGGTACCATTTGGGACATTTTATGGGAGTCAGAATGCTGCAGGGCGTTACTAAGGGTAGAACATAAACAAACAATTAAAAATCTAAATAAAAAGAGATCGCGTAAATATTTAAAGTTAAATTTTAAGTTTAAATTATAAATTTTTGAGCATTTAAAACTAAACTCGCTCAACATATTACAACTAATGTTTACTAAATAAAGTAGTTATATAACTAACGAACGATCTACCTAAATGCGTTAATTGAGTACCTACCTACATAAATCGAACGATTTACATTAACTTTTCTATGTGTACTGATTCTCATGTAGGTAAGTGTAATCTTTTTGAGAATAAATGATTATTATACCTAAGTAGGTACATATATAGTAGCCCAGATCAAAGGATTAGCAAGATGAAGTCGGCATAAAACTCGGAGGGAGCAGTTATTTAGGTATTAATTACATTTATTTCTTAAATTATGACACCGGCGAAGAAATGTTGTTCGCCAGGGTCGTTTTTATAAGACTCACTCGCATAAAGTCGCTAACATAGTTGCCCATGCAAAAGGTCATGTCTCCGATGTCATTGGTGCCGGTTCCGATGGCACCTTCCAGCGACGACCCGCAGCTTATTGGCGGCATGTCGTTGAGCAAGTCGCTTCGGAAAATATCCTCGTCTGTCTCCATTCTGGTTCCTGGGGGAGGAAATTTATATTGGCATGGCTTATATGCTGCTAACTCTACTCCTGTGTACTGAAGCCACTATCCTATCCTTTTATCCATCATTTTAAACGCAAACTTCAGTTATAAATTCATACGTTTGTGTGATTTTCTATCCTCATTCCTGAGTGCGCTAATTCGGCTAGGGAATGGCATACTACACATCTTAATAATCCTAAATTCCCAATAAACGTATAGATTTAACTTGTGGAATTAATGTGGCCGATAAATCAGCAACGCACCGGTTTTAATAAAAGGATATATTTCGTGAAAGCATCATATCCTACTGTATCCTTTTTTTAATACTACAGTTACCACTAGGATTACACTGGTTAAAATATAGCCTTACATCATACTAATCACACTAATATTATAAATGCGAAAGTTTGGATGTTTGTTTATTTATTTGTTTGTTTGTTACTCAATCACGTCGAAACGGCTTAACCGATTTCGATTAAATTTGATATGTACGTAGATTTTAGGGGTTTTATGATAATCATTATAATGATGCAACCCCTAATGTACTGATTAATCCTTTTCTTGATGAGGAGGTGGGAATGAGTAGATGCATCTTCTAATTACCAATTTATATTCCCACAACTGTACATGTATGAACTGATTGAGTGGAGAGAGACGACTGGCGTGGGCACACTACAACAGAAATCATCTATTTACTTAGGTACGACTTACGCGAGTCAGCTATTCTGTATGTAGTGTGTCCCTACATAGATTATAACCAGCATTAAAACACAGTCTACTTTTTATCCCCTAAATCAGTTCCCATGGGATAAAAATGGGATGTCAAAGTTTTTATATGTCTTTTTGCACCCCAGAACAACGCGGGAGAAGCCGCTGGCAACCGCTAGTTATATATATTAGCAACGCAGGAGATAGTTTTCGATGATTTTCGACCACATCCTCTAAGTTGTTTACTATAGGAACAAATGTTTGCATGACCTACAGATATTTGTTCCGGGTCTGGTTGTTTCTCTATATATTATAAGTATGTATTTACAAAAAAAAAGTGTATATAAGTATTCTATCAGCTATCTGGTTCCCATATTACAAGCTCTGCTTAGTTTGGGACTAGATAGCGCTGTGTGAAATGTCCAGCAATATTTATTTATTTATACTCTCTCTTAAATGTTCCAAAACATCTGCTTCGCAGTGAAAACATTTATGTAGGTTTAGAACTCTGCTCTGGGCATGTAGCTAAGTTACATTCGCTTGGAATCGATTTCTTACATAGGTTTGTTGTCGATATATCACGGGATATTTCCATAGCATGTGTCAAATCCCATACATTTTCAGACTTAACGACTAGCGTCATCGCTAATCGAATGTAACTTGGCTAAGCCCTCTGATTTCAAGAGCCCGAGCTTGCTCTACCAGCCAATAAGCGCCTCGTCCACGATAGATTAAAATTACGGAGAGCGACTCTCATAGGGCTACGACGTGTACACATAAGCGAGACTAACCCTAGCTAGAGTATCACTAGTCTACGTAGACACTACGTGTACTACATCTCTACATGTACGTAGAAATTAGAGTATAGATTAGATTAGTCAACAAGCGGTCTAGCTCTATTCTCTCTCCGTGGACTGGGACTATGACAAGATTTATGGGTAAACAAGGTAAAGACGATGGCTATAAATTAAACCAGTGAAGTAATACGAGTAGATGTAAGATTTAGATAATCTCTTCTTTAACGTAGGTTTTCCGAGTCCGGCGTCATTATCTTAGCGCAGTTTTATGTAGATGCTATATTATCTGTGTATGTTCTTACAAAGACAATGACATTAACAACAATATTCAGTAGGCAACCGTGTTAGAATAAGGTGGGCTGCTTATCAATGTATCTACATGTTAAAAAATTTCGAATGTATGTTTACGATTTACGAATGTAGTCTAACTTTGCATAAATACTTTTCAAAGCAAATATTTGAAAATTTGTAATTATTTGACCACTACGGTTTGAAGATAGAGCCAGAAGCGAAATTACAAAACTCCTTAATGAATAAAAGTAGAAAGATCTTGCTTAGGTTTCTTTAAATTGTTCTTGCTAAGTCAATTGTAGAGACCTATAGAGATGACACAGCCATTGGTCAAGAACTTCGGCTACATCTAGTAAGAAATATAACAACAATTATCTACCTTGGGGTACAGTAGCACCGAGTAATTGCTTCATCATCATCATCATCCACAGCCCGACTTCACCCACTGCTGGGTATAGGCCTCCCCAAGTTTGTGCCATCCGCCACGATCCTGCGCTAGTCTCACCCATTGACGGCCCGCGACTCTAACGATGTCGTCCACCCATTTCGCTGCCGGACGTCTTACCCTTCTACAGCCATTCCTTGGCCACCATTCAGTTGCTACCTAGTACTTAATTGCTTAATATCGTGTTATTTATAGATCTGTGAAATGTAAGCCGACGTTAGCTATCTTTAAGCGCCCACTTCTTCTATCCCTTATGTAAGTAAATGAGTATTTATCTACCAAATATTGTGCAGGTCAGTAACATAAAACTTTCATTCGCGTATTGACAAAGCTGACGCGCTAAAGCAATGTTACGGAGTTATTAATCGAATTCGATATACCTACCTTAGATATATCGAAAGATTTTATTAAAAAAAATCAAAGGCTTACTAGGTACACACGGCTACACATCAAGTTATACATTTCCAGTATAAGCTGACCTCGCATTGTGCAGGTTTTTCGTAGAATGATAGGTCAGCTTATACTGGTAATTTATAGCTTGATGTGTAGCCGTGTGTACCTTGATTTTTTTACTAGCTAGATTAGATTAGATTTTTTTTTATAGCTACTAAGCTGCAAAAATTAATACCTAATAGTATAGTGCCTCATGACCAAGCTCAAGGTCCTTCAACGAGCTATGGAGAGGGCTATGCTCGGGGTTTCTTTGCGTGACAAAATCCACAATGAGGAAATCCGCAGAAGAACTAAAGTTGCCGACATAGCTCTCAAAATTAGCAAGTTGAAGTGGCAATGGGCAGGCCACATCGCTCGTAGAACCGATAACCGTTGGGGAAGAAAGGTTCTCGAGTGGAGACCACGGACTGGAAGACGCAGCGTAGGCCTGCCCCCCACAAGGTGGACCGACGATAAAGTAAGAATCGCGGGGAGCCGTTGGGCGCAAAAGGCTACAAACTGCTCGTTGTGGCGATCTAAGGGGGAGGCCTATGTTCAGCAGTGGACGTCTTCCGGCTGATGATGATGATGATGAGTATAGTACCTAATAGTTTCATTAATGATGATAATGAAAGAAAAATTATATTAAAAAAAATCGTACCACTTTCATTTTGAAAAGCATTAGAAATAACTGAATCTAACTTCATTTTCCACACTTTGCAAAACAATTACTATTTATACAGAACTTTTGCACTTTTAAACGAGAAACATACCACTACCACAATTTAGCAGACATATTTGGTAATTAACACTAGTTTTCCACTTTTCACTGTAATCCTTGTGGTACAAACTATAGACGTTTTTCGCGCGCGTTTTTGCTAGTAAACAAAAGTCAATTGTAAATTGGAACCTATGGTGCGCGCGAGGCGAGTCTCGCTTATCTACTGGCCGGATTGAAGCCGTGATCGCGAACCTTCGTCACCGCAACTGCCGTACGAATGATCACGGTGACTCGGCAAAAATATTATCACATTTCGAATTCTAAATAGGTACGTAATGTATGTGTGCTGACAGAAATATGTATATATAGGTATTAATACGTGGAGAGAAAACTTTGGTCCCCTTTTTAAGCTTATTGCGCGGACGGACGACTGTTATTTGGCATAGTTAAAGTTTATATGGAAAATGGGAGAATGCTAAAACTAAGCTAAATATATATGAAATAAGGTGGAATTTCGACTGTGCATAGGCCTAGTAATAATAAATCGTTTAAGATAATGTACCTACCTTTGTGCAACAAAGTAATCTAAAATGAGTGCAGTTTGCCAAGTCAACTGTATCTGTATTCTCAAATAGAAAACTACTCTTCTTGAATGAAAATAATGCATTTAATTACAAACCTCTTTTACTTTGTCATGTCATTAAAAAAAACTTATTATTTGGACATACTTGTCTATAATATAAAAATGAATCGCAAAATGTGTTGGTAAGCGCATAACTCAACAACGCCTGGACCAATTTGGCCAATTCTTTTTTTGTTGTATTTCTTATTGTCAGGAGAAGGTTCTTATGAAAGAAAATAATAAGAAAATTGCGCGCAAAATTAGAAAATTTAAGAATACTTAACCACCATATAAAATTATTTATAATCTAACCTTAGCGCTTTTATAATGTAACCTTATGACATTTGACATAGAATTGACAGAATGCGTGCTTCAAATATCGTCAAAGAGGATGTCAAAAAAATTAATATCGTTTGAAACAGATGCTTCGGTAGGAGTTATCCCGAGATATATTGTCTATATATATAAAAATTAATTGCTGTTCGTTAGTCGCGCTAAAACTCGAGAACGATTTGGCTAATTTTGGTATTGAATTATTTGTGGAAGTCATTCATTTTCTCATACATAATGATGGCCGGGGACAACAATTGACAATTCTACCAGGGTGACTTATATTGACAGCCCGCGTTATACCTATGCATGTCAAGCCGTTACGAAGTTCGGCGGGACCACTAGTTTATGATAAAAATTTACTATGAATGTTTTATATAACCATATTAGCAAGCCAAATACGTTAAAAGGAATATTGTATTATAGCTAAGACACATAGGTAAAAATCTGATACAATCCGTATAGCAGGAAAAACTTGGATAAGGTCCTCTTAGGGTAGAAAAAAGTTAAATAAGTTGGAGGTCTATCATTGTAGCAGCGGGTGGATAGGTTAGGCTGTCTAAGATGGGCTGGTCGCACAGAATAGTCAAAACACCAACGAGATTTGAAAAGACATTACTTAAATCAAAAGTTATATGAAAAAAAATATTTGAACATGTAGTAGTATATACCTATGCTATTTTTATTTGTGCAAATTTTTTATTAGTTCCCTATCATTCATTCATGAATGAATGAATGAAGTAGTAATAGGTTGGGGAAAAAGTCTTTTCGCATTATAGTATGTATGAACTTGTAATAAAATCTCTTTGGCTATTTGAATCTGACTAGTTTTGGTATCATTCAAAGTTTAAATTTTAAAGAAGTTAAATTCAAATTAGGAAAATGTGTGATTTTTATTTGTTTTTCGTACTGTAAAGATGAGTGAATCTAATGAAGAAATTCGATACATTTTAAAATTTTACTACAAAAAAAGGTAAAAATGCAACGCAAGCCGCGAAAAAAATTTGCGATGTTTATGGACCTAGTGCAGTGTCTGTGAGAGTAGCACAAATTTGGTTAAAGCGTTTTCAATCCGGAAATTTTGATGTCGAAAATGCACGTCGCTCTGGTAGCCCTATTACGGATAAAATTGATGCAATTTTTGAAAAAGTCGTGCAATATCGGCATATCAGTAGTTACGACGTAGCTGAAAAAACTGGGAATTGACCACAAAACAGTTTTGGCGCATTTGAAAAAAACTGGGTACACAAAAAAGCTCGATATTAATATATATATTTATTATATATTTTATACGAGCTCACTGAAAGAAACCCAATGAACCGTGTACTCATTTGTGATTCTTTATTACGACGTAATGAAACCGAACCATTTTTTAAGAAGCTGATAACTGGTGATGAAAAGTGGATTACGATTAAGAACGTGCGAAAAAGGTCGTGGTCAAAGGCCGGTCAGGCTTGACAGACTGTGGCGAAACCTGGGTTAACTCGCAACAAGGTGATGCTGTGTGTGTGGGGGGATTGGAAGGGCATTATTCATTATAAGCTGTTACCACCAGGCAGGACCATCGATTCTGAATTCTACTGCAAACTACTGATGAGATTAAAGCAAGAAGTTGAGAGAAAGCGGCCGGAATTAATCAACAGAAGGGGTGTGGTTTTTCATCATGATAACGCTAGACCTCACACATCTTTAGCCAATCAGCAAAAAATAAGAGAATTTGGCTGGGAGGTGTTAATGCATCTGCCGTATAGTCCTGACTTTGCACCTTCAGATTTCAACCTGTTTCGGTCTCTTCAGAATTCTTTAGGCAGTGTCAGGTTAACATCACAAGAGGACTGCCAAAACTACTTGTCGCGGTATTTTGATCAGAAGCCCCAAAATTTCTATAGCAATGGGATCATGTCCCTACCTACAAGATGGAAAAAAGTTATCGAACAAAATGGTACCTACATACTTTAGTTAAATAAAATAAACTATTTTAAAAAATGTTTTCAATTTTCTTAAAAAATGCGAAGAAACTGTTTTCCCAACCTAATTGTGTTAAAAGTGTTTTTTTTAACTGTAACAGTACGGCAGCACCCATAACCAGAGGAGATACAGGTGCAGTTTCTTTTAAAACATCAGCTCGTTTTCGAACAAAAACATTTTGGCATTAAATTTTTTTAGGTCAAGTGTGAGTAGCGCCTTAAAATGAATCAAGTTGGTAAATTTTTTTTGATGCCGATCGATGCAGTCCTTTGTAAGGATCATTTTATTGTATCAGATGAATAAAATCTGAACAGCGGAAGTTAGTCAAATTTGATAAAAAGTATTCTCATACAACAGGACAAACAAAATTCCTTCTACAAACTTTCCTGTGCACTACTTACACATCTTTATCTACAATACACAAAGGTTATCTGGAAGAGAATGCTCTTTAGCATTAAGGTCGCCTTTGTACTAATTTTATAAGTGCAATAAAGTATTTTAAATCAATCAATCAACATGGTAACAAATTCAGATAACATTTTATTAATTACAATCCTCCTATTAAAATTCTATAAACACAAATAGTTTAGAATTTGAATAGGTTGTGATAAATATGGATATGTTTAATTAGGATTCACACGGAGACATGTGTAGTGTTTTTGTAAAATATGGATACCTACACAATGTGTTTTATGGTATGGCTAGGGCTATATGGCATACCTGTCTCCCGATTCGAGAAAAAACCAAATTCGGTATGCTATCGACTACACAGGGTCCGTTTGAATCAGGAGAAAAATTCCCTAAGTCGACCGCTAGCACTTGCGTTGGACAGATGTCCCGATGTTGCCTAATTTTTTAGAATGGAATGCAAGATTTACAAGGTAGCTGGTAAAAACTCTATTTACTCAAAAACTAAAGGGAGCAGCGAATAATTGACCCGTATATAAAACGTTTATTTATATTAGTACTATGTATTGGAATAATAAAAATGGCACGTTAATAGAACAAAAGACATGATCAAAATATTTCAGTCCCTGCCACAAAGGCATTTACTGGAGATAAAAAAAAATTCTTGAAAAAGTTTTTAAAGAAATATTATTTACCCATAACACAGAAAACATTAAATTAAGGCTTTTGTGTTCTATTAATTTTTTTCATTTGAGTTTTTTTCACAGTATCGATGGAAATGGAGGTCAAAGATACGTCGGCGTCTAAAAAACTCTTGTAAATAAAGGAGCTAAAAATTGACGCGTGTATGAAACTTTTATTTATATTAGTACTACGTATTGGAATAATAAAAATGGCACGTTAATAGAACAACAGACATAATCAAAATATTTCCAAGTCCCTGTCCTGCATTTATTAAGCGTCCAAGGGAGATCAAAAATTTTCTTGAAAATATTTTTACTTAAATGTTATTTAGCCATAATACAGAGAACATCAAATTAAGGCTTTTGTATTCTAATATTTTTTTCTGAAGCGAAACTCGCCCGGAAGCCCCCGGAACGGATAGTTTTTATTGCCAGTGTGGTCAACGTCATACAACTACATACGTTATTGTTGTACTGAAAAATAACGGGGGGCGGAGCCTGCGAATCCGGAGCATGTCCCGTTTGCTTCTAGGTAAAATTCAAATGTTCGATTGTGTGATGGATTGGTCAGGGGCCGTTAAAAAACAGGCCCTGACAAGCCCGGACGCCATATAGTCCTAGCCTAATTCTATTAAAAGCAATAAAATTCTATTAGTGTAACACAAAATATAGATTGAAGATGGTTATTTCAAAATATGGTAATGATGTGACACTGTTGCTTGTTTAACACTGTTGTTGTTGCAAAAGCTTGCACTTAGTACTTGGATATCTTAGCATACATAGATAATTAGATATCCTAAAATTTTATTTACATTTTTCTGTACTGACTGGTGTTCTCCGACACAAAGATAATGTACACATTTAAAATATCAAAATGTGTCAATAATATCAAAAAGTGAATGCTTTATTTTTATTATTTATCACTTAAAATTTTTACATACAATAATGTTTGAAAAATAGCACTAAACCACTAAGGTTTGTAGGGATAAGCTTGTGGTCTGTTCTTTGCGCCAGCAGTCTTACAGATTCTACAAGTACTTCAGTTTGTTAAATTTTTTGTCAGACTAGGTAGTTTGAAAGAACTAAAAGACCAGGGTTCCGTAATTTTTAAATACGGTCTTCTTCTAGCCTACCATCCAGCATGAACGTGAACTTTCGACGACTACTTATTGTACTACGTACCTTGTTTTTTTTGTTTGGAGCTCAGTTAAATAGTAAATGCTCTTGTTTATTTAATTTTTCCGTTCTGGAGGCCATGGAACTTGTTGTAGAGAAAAAACTGAAACAAAAACAAGACATGATAAATTTATTTATTTTTCTAGTATTTCCTATTGTTATGATAGACAGCCTATCTTACGTTGATTTGATTCACAGTTCACAGGACGGATGAATTATTAGTTTTAGAGGGTTTTCTCATAAAAATCGTAATGCGTTAACAAATAAATCTGAATTTACAAATAATTTACAATACTTTTGTTTGACAATTTTGATTTTGACATTGATTGATTTGATAGATAGAAAGCAGAGCTGCCAACCGTAGAACTTTTCTCCTCGTACAAAAGCAGCTATACTTGAAAAGACATAGCTTGATCTCTGCGACATTTGTTAAACTGACATTCCTAGGGTTGTTATGATACAGAAAAAAATATCGATAGTAATTATCGATAGAAGCTTTGCAGTAAGACCAATTGTTGGACTTTTGAGGGCTCCAACAACCCGTAACGACTGCCATTAGATATTCGTATAGCAGCCGGGACCGACGGCTTAACGTGCTTTCCGAGGCACGACCAGCCCAGTGCAAAAACCCATATTCATGCATACAAATATTTGCACTGAGCGAGGATCGAACCCGCGACCTCCTGCGCAGCAGTCGTGTTCACTACCGCTTCGCCACGAAGGCTGTCTACCATAATTATATGTATATTGGATTATATTATGATTTGGGTAATAAAATGAAACGAATATTTTAATACATACATTTATTTATTCCAAAGGAGTACACCCCAAATCAATATCCGAATCACTTTCAGAATCGCTAGAGCAATCTTGTAAATTTATAATGAACTCTTGTTCGCAAATATTATCAAATCGAACGTCCCACTCCCAATCTTCTTCCATTAATTTTCTGCATTTGGTAACTACCTTTTTCCAATCTTCTACAGATACATTTTCAACCGCAGTGTTTAGTATCTGCAACATTTTATTTGCCGTGAAGAGCGGTGTTGTGTTATGTCTAGCAGCGTAACCTTGAAAGAAAAACATATTTTAATATCATAAATTATACAGGAGTAAATACATAAAGAATCTGTCTAACTGAAATTCGAGCAAACAAACCTTTTACTTGGGCCCAGATTAGGGTTTCGTTCCCGGGTCCCGGGAATCGGGAAATCCCGGGAAAAATGTAATTCCCGGAACCGGGGAAAAAGTCTGCTTTCCCGTCGGGAATTTTCAAAAGTATGTGATAGGTCTAAAACTTTGTATTTTATAGTCATATTAAACTCAATGTTGTTCTTAAAAAAACCTTTCAAATTTTTCTACAGCTTGTCAGCCAGCCATCACTTTGCAGATGAGTAGTTTCGTAGTAATTTTTCGAGGGGAAAAAAATGTTTTTCCTTTGTTTTGTCTTTATAGAACTGTCAGAAAAAACTAGATAACACCTATTTGCATTTCTTTGTTTCATTCTCTCTATTATATTCGCTCTTCTTTGTTTTTACGCAGGTGCTGTGCAATTTCGATAACGATCTTTTTGCTTAATTATGCGTACTTATAATATTTAAGTTTCTTTGTCTGCGCCCTTCCCCTCCCCCTTCACCTTGCGCATTTAAGTGTAACTAAACAAACTGGTTCTGTTGTTTTATCAGATCGACCGACCAGTCAGTGACGCGCAGCACAGTGTGGTGTCCGTGCCCATTAAATTAAGTGACATTTGGCATTCGTTTGCCGGTAATATCTCTTTGTTAGTGAAAGTTTGTGTGTGTGTTGAAACTCTGGTAAGTAAACCCTGTCAAATTGATTGTTTTGTCAATTCAAATTTACTACATATACAGTAAGTACATTTAATATTTTCAACTTGTTATAGGTCAACATGGAAGGTCGACTTTTATCCGAAGTATGGAATCATTTCAAGAAAAAAGGGTTAGATAAAGCACAATGTAATCGCTGTCCAAAAATATTGAGTTGTAAAGGCTCATCGACCAGTGGACTTGCAAGGCATTTGTTAATGGTGCATAGCATAAATTTAAAAGATCAACCCAATGAAGCGTCCTCTGAAACAACACGGGCGTTGGCATTTTCACCGGCACCAAGTACCTCCACAAGTTCACCACAACCACCAAAAAAAAGGAAGAGCCACATAACACAGACTTCTATAGTTGAACATATCAAGAAGCCCTATAGTATTGCTGAAATCGTCTCTAAGTTGGCATCTAGTGATGGACTTTCGATTCGGATGATCACGCACAGTGAATTGATTCGAAGCCTTGTTTCACAAGCTGGCCTAAATATTCCAAAATGCGAGTCGCAGGTTATGAAGATAATTGTAGAATTTGCTGAAGAAAAAAAGCAAGATATCAAGAAAATCTTAAATGAACACGTGAAAAATCATGGACGGCTCAGTATCACGCTCGATGAATGGACCAGTATCAGAAATAGACGCTATTTCAACATAAACTTACACAGCGGAGATGGAAAAGTGTATAATTTGGGTTTGATATACATACCGGGGAAATGTGGAGCACAAGAGATGAGAAGAATTGTTGATACAGTCCTGACGGAATTTGGAATAAACTTCGAAAGAGACATTGTAGCCGTGACAAGTGATGGTCCAAATGTGATGAAAAAGTTTGGCCGCGAAAGTCCAGCAGAAATGGTATTATGCATGAATCATGCTATTCATTTGGCGGTGACAGATGTTCTTTATAGAGAAAAGACCACCAAAGAAAGTAAAACGGATTCCGAAGAATCAGACTCCGACGTCTCCGACTTCGACTCATACGACGATTATGATCAAGAATTAGTACAATCAGCGGTGGAAATAGGAAACCATGATATCCGATCAGATCTGAAGAAAGTACTGAAAGATACACGAACCATAGTCAATTTGTTTCGCAGAAGTCCATTAAAAATGCGAAACTTCAAGAATATGTAAGATCAGAACATAACAGGGAAAAATCATTGTGTCGCGACGTTAAAACGAGATGGAACAGCATTGAAACAATGATAAGCCGGTTCGTAGAAGTTAAAAACTGTATCAAAAAAGCTTTGATTGATTTAGATACCGCAAATTTATGGCACGAAGAGAACTTGGCTGTTTTAGAGGATTTACTTAAAATTTTAAATCCCATCAAATTACCAGTTGAAGCACTGAGCTCCCGAAAAGCAGATATCTTGATCTGTGAAGCTATCATTACGACACTTCTAGTAAGACTGAAAAAGTTGGAGTCACCTATTGCTTTAGAGTTTTCAGATTTCTTAACGCAAAGAATAAGTGAGAGGAGGGATTCTACTCTATATACCTTAACGCTTTTTCTTCAAAACCCAACAATTAGACGCAATGAATACTTATCACAAAGTGTTGAAACTAAAGAAATAATAATACGCTATGCTGTGCAGCTATTTCGCCGATTATTTCCAGAAAAGTCAGAATCTGAATCGAGCCCGGAAGAATCGCTTCATGCTGTTGCTGAGACGCAAAAAAGAGGCATTAGTTTTGCTGAAGAACTTCAAGACGCTATTCAAAATGTTTTCAAAGGCACTCCTCCATCACGAACTCGATTTCCTAGACTGAAGAAAGACTTCGATCTATACATCTCTTCTGGTAAACGGACACCTAATTTGGAACTGCTATACAACGCTCTGCGCACGATCATGTCTACATCCACCGAAAGCGAACGTACATTTTCAGTATCGGGAAATTTTGCTACTAAAATTAGAAGCCGATTAAGCGATAAATCACTCAGCTTTTTAGTTTTTCTTAAGTATTACTTTATGAAATAATTTAAGACTTAAACTGAAATAATGGCTTACGTGACTGTTACATAATAAGGGCATAAGTTAAATTTTGCCAACGATGTGTGGCCGCTGTAAGAGAGTAAATAAAATATTATACGTAACTGCTGCATAGAGTTAAGGTATTTAAACACTCGAATCATTTTATGGTTAAATTAAAATCGGTTACGCTACTTTTGATAAACTACTCTCGTGTTTACATACCTTAATGATGTGCAGTTACGTATAATACTTTATTTACTCTTGTAAAGCCGCCTCACATCGATGGCAAAGTTTGTTGGTTATCATAAGAGCGTTTCGCAATACTTAATTACTCCGTTTATATTACGTTTATATCATTGTGTGTGCTAAGAAGTTTTATATTATAAGTTTGATTTTGCATGCCTGAAACAAATAATTAAGTTTCTATTGTACTACCTCTGTTTATGATCGATCAAAAATGTTATTAAGAAGAAATAATCATTTCTGAGTCAAATAAATAGCTTATTTAATGCATTATGTGTTTTCTTGACTTTTTGTAGTTAAAAAAAACTAAATTAAGGACTTTAAAAATTTCCCGGTTTCCCGGGATTGCCGGGAAATTGAAAATATTATTCCCGGTTCCCGGGAACGAAAAAAACCCGGGAAATCCGAAACCCTAGCCCAGATAAGCTCGATCGGATTATACTGACAGTGATATGGAGGCAGTCTTATGACGTTATGACCCTTTTCTTGGGCTATGTCATCTAAGACATACGTTGGTGTGCTGGGTTTGTGCAGACCAATGAGTCTCAATAATTCGTTTTTAAGCATTGTTTCATTGGCCTCTATTCCTTTTTCTTGAAGCCATGCAATAATTTCTAACTTCCTGTTTGCCGAAGTTGGTGGCTTGTGCTTTTGGACCGAGTGATATGGGGCGCAATTCATATTAATAATTGCGTATCCATAATTATATAATGTGGCTCCTTCAAATTATCTAATAATTTTAAAAACCACTCATAAAATTTTTCAAAATTCATTTCTTCATGGTATTCATTGGTCTTCGTAGATTTGAATGCCAATAGGCAATTAGGCACAAAACCAGATGACGTCCCAGCATGAGTTATTATCAGTGATCGGACTAGGTAGAGCTATTTTGTGTACTTGCCATATGTAAAAATAATATGGATATTCCCAAAATCCCGGGATTTGCTTATTAAGTAGAAAAATAATAAAAAGCTTTTTACGCCTTAAGGAGTAATGAAAGAATACACTTCCTCTCCGACCGACGGGCCAGTATAAGGACGGGTTTAAGGATAGTATACTAAATAGATAGAAACTTGATTCATTAAACCACATATATTTTTTTATGTAAAAGCCATATGTATTTACAATAAAATCCTGATTAAATTGATCAACACGTTAAACAATAATTTACTTATTCAAACAAAAAATGTCATTCTTGGAGAATTTGATGAAAAATTGTCAAAAAATTAAGTAAATGATGAAATTTTGTGTCCCATCTGTGACTGAAGCGAATTCAAGACGAACTAGACCAAGAAATTATCTATTTCTTGGTCTAGTTCGTCTTCAGCTACTACCTAGGTACCTAAGTGACCTAAGTTAAAATTATTTACCATTATTTTTTCAAAATTTTCTAATTTTAGTCATTTTTTTTTACATCTAACGCCCATTTATATGTAGAAAAGGAGCGTTCGACATCTGTGGATGTTAGTGGAACAAATTTATATGACAAAATTTTATCATTTACTTCATTTTTTGACAATTTTTCTTCAAATCCTCTGATGATATCAATGTCAGGATTCCTATCCAAAACTTTTTCAATTTTTATTTTTATTCTATCAGAATCACACTCATTTAAAGCAGCTCTGACTTGATCAAAAGCCAAAAAATAGTCGCTTAATGTTAAATTTCGTTTCTGCAACACTTTTAAAGAAAGTTAACTAATCGTATAATGATTTTCTATATACACTAATTGATGCCGTAGATTCTCTTTTTCTAGAATATTTTTCGCATTTCGTATTGCCATTGATTCAAAGCTGTTTAATCGGGAAACAACATTCAATATTTCTTCATAATATTTTCTATAATACGATGCAGCTTCAAGCAATTCCGGAGGATAAGTCGGAATCTAATGGAATATCCATATTAACATCAATGTTTGCGGTCAATGAACCTAAACAGCTCTACCTACTCCGATCACTGGTTATTATTAATCTTTGACCTTTGCCTTCGGGTACTTTGGTGGTCGATTGTGCCTTATCATCGGTCCAAGCTTTGGATACGGTATGATTGGCGTTTAACCATGTCTCGTCTAGAAAGACAACTTTGTCCCAATTTGTAATTTTTTTGACTTTCCGGAGAAAATTCACTCGAGCAAGAGCAATGTCGGTTCGTTTCATTATAATTTTTCTTTTGTCACTGTTTTTGTAGGAAAATCTAATATTTTTCAAAACCTTCGATAGTGACGGCAAGCTTCCTTTAAACAAGTCTGCGTCTTTTAGGGACGCCGCCAGTTTTTTTAATATAGGTAATTCGCCCCGTGTATAATAACCATATACATGGTTGCGAATCGCAGCAGCGTCAAAGTCGTCAATTTTTATGACAGGAGCAGCCTTTCTTCTTTTTTTATTTGGCGTTGAAAGCTTTTTTCCTCGTCTCCAGTCAATACTGCGGTTGAAGATTCGCCATATTTTTCTTTACTAATGCGAATTACTGTCGCACGTCCAATGCCAAGAGCATCTGCAACTCTGTCACAAACTTTTTCCATGGGTAATAGCGGTCCACCATTTTGGTTTTCTCGCTCAAAATATTCACGCAAGCGAATCACAAACTCACGACTTTGACTGTTCAAAACAGTTATCTTCGTTCTCTTTGGCATTATGCCAACAACCAATGAAAACAAACAATAACAACAAAGAAACTAACAATAATAAATAAATTTTACTTAGAAAACTTTCGTGATTGATTTCAATCATTATTATAAATACGGGATTTATCACGTACCGTCTTATCGGTGTTTCGACCGACAATGTTTCGGTTCAATTCGTGAACCTTCATCAGGGTGAGTGCGATCCGCTCCGAATAACGTCTCGCCTCGCACTGCGCGCCGCTGCTCTCTGCGTGCGAGTGGATGGGCGGAGTGGTGGGGATTGGGTCAACGAAAGCACAGTGCGTTGACCCGCTGTGTCATCATCATTATCATCACTGCTGCTCTCTTCTGTAGTTCTTGGTACAGGCAAACACACAACACTAACTATGTCTCTACTAGGTTCACTCACTCTTCTGTCACTTGCATCATGAAGACATGGCCTCCAGGCCGGCGGTAGAACCCATCCTCTATCCCTGTTAAAGTTCGGCACACGACTTATTTCTATCGCCTCTCGGATCTTGCGAGGAACGAAGAACTTCTCTTCGTTCCTTCGTTCTTATGGCGTAACAAGTTTCCGATCTTATCCGTTAATCCTTTCACAAAAAGTAAGTACGCTACTCCTCTATTTACCGTTGTTATGCGTGATCTTGTGGATGGGTCCGCAATTCGACAGCTCTGGCTCCACCCGTAGCCGTTTTGTTCCAGCACTCGTTTTATGTGTGAGAGCTCGCGGTTCACGTACTGAGAGGCACATAGCCTTAGTGCTCTATTAATCAGAGTACGCGATACCGAGGCTAAGTGAGCTGGATGGTGGTGCGAGTCAGCTCTAAGATACCGGTCTGTGTGTGTTGGCTTACGGTATACTGTATGTGTAAGTCGTCCTGTCTGTTCTCGTATAACCAACACGTCCAGGAACGGTAGGCATTCATCTTTTTACAGCTCTACCGTGAAGGATATCTTAGGATGTTTACAATTTAGATAGCTAAGTAAGGTTTCTATGCTATCTCTTCGTACTGTTGCGAACACATCATCTACAAACCGCCACCAGTATCTCGGTCTACAGGGTACGCTATCCAGTACCGTCCTCTCAAACCACTCCATAAATATATTGGCCACTAATGGAGCTATTGGTGATCCCATTGCTACACCCTCCAATTGTATGTAATAATCACCCCGCCATACAAAGTAACCACTTATTAACAGATACTCAATTACCTTCATGCATCCGATAGGTGTTGATGAACCTTGTAACAGCTCTTGTATAATGGTTATTGTATCCGCTATCGGTACATTGGTAAACAGTGACGCTACATCGAAACTCACCATACACTCATCTCTTCATGTACTACTATTCCTTCCAAGAGTTGAGTAAAGTGCGTTGAGTCTTTCACGTAGTTAAATGACTTTCCTGTGAAAGGAAGTAGTGAATCCGCCATGTAACGTGCTGTTTTGTATGTAGGTGAGTCTATCTGACTGACGATAGGGCGAAGTGGCCAATTGGGCTTGTGGATCTTGGGCAGGCCATAGATTTTAGGTGGAGATGGGTTGATGGGTCTTAAACGTCCATAGAGTTCGTCGGGCAACTTAAGTAACAACTCTCTTACTGATACGCGCCCGCGCCCACGCCCACGCACACACCCACGCCCACGCTAACGCCCACGCCCACGCCAAGGCACGCGACCAGGGCCACGCCCACGCCCACGCCCACGCCCGCGCCCGCACCCTTGCCCGCGCCCACGCCCACGCCCACGCTCTGGCCCACGCCCACGCGTACTCCCACGCCCACACTCATGCCCACGCCCACACTCATGCCCACGCTCACACTCATGCCCACGCCTACGCGTACTCCCACGCCCACACCCGCTCTCACGCCCACGCCCGCTCCCACGCTCACGCCCACTCCCACGCCCACGTTCACGCCCATGTTCACGATCACGCCCACTCCCACGCCCACTCCCACTCCCACGCCCATGCCCACTCCCACGCCCACGTTCACGCCCGCGTTCACACCGACGCCCACGCCCACGTCCACGCCCACACCCACGCTCACCCATGCACACGTCCACGCCCACGCCCACGCCCACGCCCACGCCCAGGCACATGCCCACGCCCATGCCCAAGCCCACGCCCGCGCACACGCCCACGCCCACGACCGCGCCCGCACCCACGCCCACGTCCACTCCCACGCCCAAGCCCTGGCCCACGCCCACGCCCACGCCCACGCCCACGCCCAGGCACATGCCCACGCCCACGCCCTCGCTTACGCCCAAGCCCACGCCCGCGCACACGCCCACGCCCACGATCGCGCCCGCACCCATGCCCACGTCCACTCCCACGCCCAAGCCCTGGCCCACGCCCACGCCCACGCGTACTCCCACGCCCACACTCATGCCCACGCCTACGCGTACTCCCACGCCCACACCCGCTCTCACGCCCACGCTCGCTCCCACACTCACGCCCACTCCCACGCCCACGTTCACGCCCATGTTCACGATCATGCCCACTCCCACTCCCACGCCCATGCCCACTCCCACGCCCACGTTCACGCCCGCGTTCACACCGACGCCCACGCCCACGTTCACGCGCACACCCACGCACACGTCCACGTCCACGCCCACGCCCACGCCCACGCACATGTCCACGCCCACACAAACAAACTAGCTAGTTAGTTTTCTGTAAATCTACGGATTTTGTGTATAAATCAGAACGGACTTATCTAAAAAGTCTATAAGATAATAAGTTTTTGAAACGAATAACGATCCATTTCATAAACACTCTCGTATCGAACATTGGCTTGTGATTACACTACCTGTACGCGGATGACGTCTAACTATACCTGAGTTTTGAACCCGATCTGGTGGTACGTGGTAGTGAAAACCTTACCAATGACCTCAGTGCTGTGTATGAGTGGACCCAGAAGTATGGTCTACTTATAAATCTTACTATGACACAAGTGAAGATTGTTGGTAGTAAGTATCACATTTCCAGACTAGCCGTTAGTTCCCTCCTCCCAGTTAGATACAATAGTTCTCCCTTAGTTAATTCCTTATAGTTCTTCCTTACTGCACAGAGGTAAAAAACCTGGGCCTGTATATCACCAACGACCTATCACGGGACCGTCACATTGCTCGTTAGTAAGAGAATGTATGGCAGCATGCATTCCCTGAACTTGATGAAAAACTCCTCAATCTGCAAGGAGGACACTGGTGAACGCACTACTTTTTCGAATTCTTGACTACGCTGATGTCACTTATTCCGATGCTACAGAGGATGGGTTGAACAACTTGGAGCGTTTGCAAAACCACTGCATCCATGGTTTGCGGAAATATGATCACGTATCTGCTTTCCACGCTCAATCACAGTGGATTGAGGTCAGAGAGCGTCGGGATTTACATATACTAGGTCTATCATTATTATAAATACGGGATTTATCACGTACCGTCTTATCGGTGTTTCGACCGACAATGTTTCGGTTCAATTCGTGAACCTTCATCAGGGTGAGTGCGATCCGCACGTGCGAAGCGAGACGTTATTCGGAGCGGATCGCACTCACCCTGATGAAGGTTCACGAATTGAACCGAAACATCGTCGGTCGAAACACCGATAAGACAGTACGTGATAAATCCCGTATTTATAATAATGATTGAAATCAATCACGAAAGTTTTCTAAGTAAAAATACTAGGTCTACTTTATAACATCCTACATGACCCCAAATAACCTAACTACGTCAAAGAGCGGTTTTCTACCCTGTATGCTGCAGACCGTCTTGTACGTTCTACACAACATCTCCAGATAATGACTTCTTAACACAACACAATTCTAACTCATTCACCATTACTGCTATCCGACTATGGAATAGTATTCCGCACGAGATTCGGCAAGTTTCCTCTATTGAAGTTTTCAGATCCAAAGTGTGCAAGCACTACCTCACTCTCATGAACGAGGCCTACAAAATGAGTGGTATCCTGTAGATGCTCTGTTATTTATCCACAATGTTATCTTTATATCATACGAGTTTATTTAGCATCATTGTAACTACCTATTTATTAGTTAATCTATTATTTTCAACTATTGATGTGTATTAATAGAAAGTAGGTACGTTTATTGAAAATACTCTATTTGTTGTTTGGTATGGGTATTATTATCAATATTATCTTAGTCTTATTATTTCTTAACTTTTTCTTGCTACATATGTCTTGCACTAACTACGAAAATATTTTTTCCACACTACGCAAGGGTTAACTGCAAGAGAATGCTTGCTAGCTAGCACTAAGTTAGCCCATGTACAGATTATGTATTTTTGTGCATTATAGAATTTTCAATCTATTATTCAAAGTACGTATTTAATTTCCAAAGGCCATTAAATTCTTGTGCCGCTAAAAGTTTTTTATAATTAGGTTACACCGTTTTAACACCATACACCATTTGAAAATGTAGGCAGCATCCATGCTAAAAATAGTAATATCCCTTCATGATTGGATCGTTTAATGCTTTATGTATCTCTGCACATTCTCTGTCATTTAACCATCTGCCATTAAAAAACAATCTTAATGCTTGCCATTGTTCTAGAATTCGATCTACCACTGCAGTCAATGACAGCCACCGGGTTTGTGCTGGTCGCAACAATTTGTGGGTATCTGTTTCAGTGAATATCTGGAAATCTTTAAATTCACTTTGCCGTTTACTACTTAATTTTAAAAAATCGTATATTGCTCGACCCAACTTTTCACATTCTTGTGGCAATCTTTTACAAGCATCGTTTGCACATAAGTGCAGTAAATGGCAGACGCATTTTATAACAGTGATGCCGGGACAGCGTTGATAAACCGGCAGCTCGTGACAGATTTTATCGATCAATCGTACCATGTATGCCTTTTAAATTGTTGATTATATAGTAGGTTTAACTAAAAAATAGATTTAAGCGAAATCGTGAGAGCGGGACAAGTAGCGTCCAATGCCATGTGAAATCGCAAAAAAAATTATAATGTTTAATCAATCGTATCACGTATGTCATTCATGCCATGATGAAGTTTATGAAGAATAAATATAGTAGACCAGCATTGGCATACTTACGTGTGGGTCGGGTCCCTGTGACTGAACTCAATCCTCGCATTTGCAAAAAAAAACAATTTTTGCCAATCGTATCACGTATGCATTGTATACTAAATGTTTATATTAATTGTGAAAATAATTTGTACCTAGTCGACATACGTTTAAACTTGGGCCGATATTTTTTTTTCAATTATCGCGTTTGCACAATAAAATTTATTTTTAAATCAATTGAACCATGTATGTGTTTGTACCCTTGGTTATTTCAGATTTTTTTTATCTTATACCTATATTTTAACGGCATACTTATTTTCGATACCTTATCCAAAGGCATACGTTGTAAGACTGAAAAAAATGTAGTTTGTTTCATATCCATCGAACCATGTATGTCATATTAAATTTAACTTCGGAAATATATACTTCTTATAAAATTCAAAAGGACATACAAATTGTGCTGGGCAAAAACGCGAATCAACATTTTTTTAGAAAACGAGATGCATTCGATTTTTTTTTAATATTTTTCAATCGTATGAATATAAAGTATGCCGTTTGCAATTTCTCTGCAATATTATGGTATTCAGACAAATTTTATGAAGGCTGACGGGCTTAAGGGTTCATGTAGACAGAATAGCCGTATGCGATTAGAATAACAGCGGGCAAGAATAATTCATAAATAAAACATTTTTTCATCACTCCGTGCGGTAAGTGCATAATATCGCTTTTTCCACTCGCGATGAAAAATTTTGTACGAAACACGTACTTAACTGTATAGTGGCTATTGAATAAAGGATAGATTTAAAGCGAAAGCCATAGATAAATCACGAGCAAGTGAAGGATTCTAACGACTAAATCACGACCGAGCGAGTGATTCAACTGTTAGAACCCTAAGCAACGCGAGTGATTCATGACCCTTGATATAAATCCGTTTTATTGTTGTGTTCGTACAACTTACAGTATTCCAAATAGCGCCAATTTACTAATAATGCTAGCAAAGAACACAAAACAGTTTTGTATTCTAATGCTAAACTCCTTGTCGAAAATGTCTACCAATCAAATCTCGAGGAGTTTTTTTGCACAAGGAGTTTGTATCGGGTAAAAATGCTTGATGGAGGTCAATATATTGGTGTGTTCTAAATTCACCAAAATAAATGTGCTTTTTTTTCACTGTTTTCAGTGAATAAAATAAGCTTTTTAGAGCGGGAATGGTATAAAGATAATCACGACTCGGGTGAATATCAACCTTTACATCTTTACGCACGTATTGTACTATTACTTCTTCAACAATCGAAAAAACGTGCTCTTTATCTGTTCTTATCATTATAAACAATACAAATGCATATTATAGTATGGTAAACTATATAGTATATATTACAAATTAATAATGTAAAAATCTGTAGCTACAATGCATAAATATGTAGGTATAAAACAAATTATTAAAATACCATTTTAAACAGCATAATGATATTATATTTTATGATGTACATACTTAAAAAAATGACATAGTTTGATTGCTTTTGAAATTGATTAACGCATACCACTGCGTTATCAAATTTAAAAATTATTTCGCCTGCGGAATACATCGATGGACACGCGTCGCTGTTTGTAATAGAAATGAGCCCTTAGAATACGTTCTCTTTCATCTACGAAAAACACGGAAAATCACGCGCTTCTGGTACTCGGTTGTCCAATGGATCAGTTACTCTAGGGTCACTTTTTAAGATGGACAGCGAACTCGGAACGTCCAGCGAAAACCAGCAGGAGAGCGAACAAAATAAAGAAGTTTCAGTACAACTAAAATGTTTTCTATGCCAAGAAGATACCGGAAAAGTTAAGCAGTTTAGTGAAGTGATCTATCAGAAGTGTATATTGTCTCAAAACTTAAGAATAGCGCATAAATTAAAGTATGAAACATGTGTGCTGGCCCCCTTTTCGTCGCAACTGGAAGTGGCCTACCACAGCCATTGCTACATTAATTTCAATGAGCTGAAGCCACAGTATCGCTCGTTACCTTCAGATTTAGCAAAGTAAGTTTATAATTATTTTGAATTATTCATTTCATTAGACCATTGTATAAACGCGCGTCAATTGTTTATACCAATGTAAAAAAATTCATATTTTTTTTCAACCATTTTTTTATTAGTAATGAAATAACTAAGCACGATTGTGTAGGCTAAGCCGAGCAGCGCCAGGTTATTATGGACCGTCGGCAAAACTTTTGTAATATTCATTACATAAATAACGAATTAACTGTTTGTCAGTCTTCTTTTGACATTTGTAAAATGACTACGTATTTTTCAGTGTATCCGCAGAACAAGATTGTCACCAAAATTCTACCGCGGAAGACAACTTGACTGAAGACGCGTCTATTGGGGATGCTACTGTTAGTATTATTGATGTCTATTTTTAGTCGTGTATGAAGTGTTCATGCGTCAATTGCGTAACTGTATTTGTTGTAGGAAACTTCTTGTGACGCTGAGAACAATAACACAATAATATGCTGTCTTTTAATTGGTTCGAAGGAGAACAAGTCCCAGTAGCCGTGGGACTTAACCGTATCCCAATTTGCACAATGTAAATACCGATTATTGTCGAATCTATTATTCTCTTGAATGCATGAAAGTATGTATTTTCCATATTATCAATTATATTTGAGTGTTTATGCTCTTTTAAAATTTACAAGTTGGTCAGCTTTTCGCAGCAGTATATAAAAACCATTGTTAATATCAGTGTAATTATTGACAGATTCTCACGAAATATTTAACATTATGTTTTAGTGTTGGACAGTGAAGATGAGAAATTCGCTGAAACTGCAGATAATACTGACAATGAAGACTGTGAAATTGATGCCACTGACAAATCAGATGAAGAGGACAGCGAGGAAGACGATAATGATGAAAATAAAATTAACGAAAATTTTAATCCGAAGAACTCGAATCGTCTAAAAAAATGACCTTTTGAATTTTATACAAACTGTATGATAGTACAGTATAATCCGGAAGGACATACGTGATAAAGTTAAAAAAAATTAAACTCGAAATTTTCAATTTCAACAACGTTTCTCCGACCACCGGACCCTAAAATAATTGTGTGTCAGCTTGTATTTCTTTGTTTTACAATGAAAGCAGTGTTTTGTTAATAATTTTATTAATGATACAATTGATTTAAAAATAAATTGTAATGTACAAACGCGATAATTGAAAAAACGATATCGGCCCAAGTTTAAACGTATGTCGACTGGTTACAAATTATTTTCACCATTAATATAAACATTTAGTATACAAGGCATACGTGATACGATTGGCAAAAATTGATATTTTTTTATGCAAATGCGAGGATTGAGTTTAGCCACAGGGACCTGACCTACACGTATGCCAATGCTGGTCCACTATATTTATTCTTCATTAACTTCATCATGGCATGAATGACATACGTGATACGATTGATTAAAAATTATATTTTTTTGCGATTTCACATGGCATTGGTTGGACGCTACATGCCCCGCTCTCACGATCTCGCTTAAATCCATTGTTTAGTTAAACCTACTATATAATAAACAACTTAAAAGGCATACATGGTACGATTGATCGATAAAATCTGTCGCGAGCTGCCGGTCTATGACGAAACCTGGTAGACACTGAATTGTTGCAACCCATCATTGTGCTGCACCCGTCGGAAGCAAAGCCAATTATGTTATCCAATGGGACTTCATATTTTTCAAATGATTGTATTACGATGTTATGTAAATGTTCTGCGTTAGCTGTGTAATCTTCAGAACTGCTATCAAACAGCTGTATTAAGTCCCAAAAACGAGAAACAATTTTGCCTGTTACCGGATCATAGTACACGCATACAGTTTTTACCATCGCTATATCAGTGCTCTCATCAATTAGTACTGAAAATTTAGATTTTTTTATATCTTCACACAAGATCTCTTTTTCAGTTTTCCCAATAACATTGTTGATAATAGCTTGTAACTTTGTACGTTTAAGTATGTCTGAATCCGTAAAAGTTTTTGCTAAAAGATCGCACATATGATCCGCCACTCGATGGGATAATTTGTGTTCGGCCATGAAGGCAGCTAGCTTTATTACTGGTATTTTTTGTTTATTGTCGATGGGTTCCAATTTTGTAAACACACTGTCTATGGGCTGAACGTTTTACCCTAAAGTTTTAAGTTTTTGTACTTACATGTTTTGTACTTTCAGAATGTCTTTTTATGACAGTTAGTTCTGCATTCATCGTTGTGTCGCAGAATGAGCAGAAAGCTTTATATTGGTCTTTAGGATGTTCTTGAAGCCAAGGGGAAAAAGCTTTATTATTTCGCCACTCAACTTTGAATTTTTGTCTATAGTGCTTACGTTTTTGTCCAGTTTTCGGAGTTTTGGATGATGACGCTCCTTTATCTGTCTCGTAGCTATCAGTGTCACTACCCATTTTTATGTACACGTTGTGTCTGGTTGTGTCGAACGGAAATAAATATTTTTTCATGGATTAAATGCACTGCGCACTTGCCAAACATCAAACACCAACAAAAATAACGGAGAAAAAAGAGTACGAGCAAGCGATTCATTAATTCATTCATTATTATACAACCAATTTTCATATACATTGATTGTTTGATCGGACATGTAAACTAATACACTTTTACATTTAGACGTATTGTGATGAACAACATATATAGGGATTTCTCCGGCAATGGTGAAGCGAATAAACCCTCCGTTTGTAAACCCTCCAGCGTCCGAGTAAACCCTCCGTCGTCCGAGACACGTTCTCGGAGACCCGGATGACGAAATCACTTCCGCTAATGCGGGTGAGTCATCCACATTATACAGAGCAAACACTCCACAAATACACCGACCTCGCCGGCGAGGTCGACGAGTCCCATTAGTCGCCGCCTACACGAGGTACAAGCACGTACCCGGGCGTTTCTCTCCTATCCCCGTCCCGGCAACAGCCCAAGCCGAGGTTCGTACCTAAGTGGTGCCCTTGCGCTAGTTGCCTCATCAAAAATAAAATTATAGGGCTGAGCGCCTTCTGCGCTCGCCAAAAGCTCGGTTAAGCTGCAACGGCCTCAGAGGCCAACAGCGAGATAAGTCCATTCGAAAAAAAAAAATGGTGAAGCGAAGCGGCGCAGCGGCTTAATGTTTCCATGGCGTAGGTATATAAAGATGGAATTTTCGTTTCGCTTTACGAATTTTTTTTTAATAATATTAATCCTTATTTACGTTTTGACAATCAAGGTAATTCATATTTAAAAATACCGTAGAAAATGACACGGTAGTGAAACATTACCGTAGACCGTGTTTCAGCCAAAAGTACCGTGCATCTACGGTAATTACCGTGTACCTGGTAACGCTGCGAGGAACCTCGTATGGTTGGCAGCGCTGATATAAAGATTAGATAGATAGATCCATGCATTGATCATACCACAGAACACAAAAAACAATAGAAGTCGTAAGTAGGCGGGGCCCGCGTAACACCAAGTACGTGGAGTTCCGCGCACTACAAGCTTTGCTCGCTTCAGTCGTGTTTCAATTACTGTGGGGTAAACGTACTTCAAAAAAATATAAAATGCCATATTGTGCCGTTTTGGAGTGTAAATATTATAGCCGAACCAAAAATTTAACAAAAGGGGGCATCATATCCTATCACCGGTAAGTATTTTTTTATTGTTTTTTGTTAGTTTTGTTTAATATGCAAAATCGTCAAACAAAATATACTGTGAATAAATATACTTCTTAAGGTCGCGTTTCTCTTAAACCTCAACTTAAGCTACTCAATTAGGGGTGTGACCCCAATATACTGATGAATGTGTTATCGATAGCTTTAATTAGTTACACCTATTAAAAGGTGTATAAGTTTTAGGGCGTTAATTCCTTGTTGTTTTATTGATAATTTTCTGAATGTATTTTAGACCTATGGTGTGAAATAATATAATAACTTCTGTTTTCAGCTTCGCCAAGGCACAAAACATAAAAAAAATTAAAAAAAACGTACAAATTATGAGTCATCCAGCATACAGAGTCATGACCTGGCACCGTGTGACTTTTTTCTGTTCCCAAAAATTAAGAACCAATTACCCGATCAACGGTTTTCATCACCAGAAGAGGCTGTCGAAGAGTATGAATAACATGTATCTGACGTCACCACCGGAGGAGTGGCACAAATGTTTTCAAAAGTTCAATCTTATGAAAAAGTGCATTGACGCAAAGAGAGAATATTTAGAGAAACAATAAATTAGTTTTTAACCATTATTAGTATTTTTTTATTGAATCCGGAAACTTTTAGTGTGCCCCTCAAATAATAATTCAGTATACAGAGTGTTTTTTTTTTACTGTAACACAAAATGTTTGTAGAAGGAATTTTGTTTGTCCTGTTGTATGAGAATACTTATTATCAAATTTGACTATCTTCCGCTGTTCAGATTTTTTTCATGCGATTCAATAAAATGATCCTTACAAAGGACTGCATCGATCGGCATCAAAAAAATTACCAAATTGATTAATTTTAAGGCGCTACTCACACTTGACCAAAAAAATTTTAATGCGGAAATGTTTTTCTTCGAAAACGAGCTGATGTTTTAAAAGAAACTGCACCTGTATATCCTCTGGTTATGGGTGCTGCCGTACTGTTACAGTTAAAAAAACACTGTATAATATTCCAGTAATATCATATGTTTTTAGTAAGTATTTATGAGTTCGATACCTGTGATTATGTTAAGAAAGAAAGAAAAGAAAAGCTTTTTATTTCGACCTCCACAAATATAACCTGACGTACCTATTTCGTTACCCGTAGTAGGTAGGTGATAATCGATATCGTCAGATTCGTCTTGTATGCTCATTGGTTCATCACTAAGTGAGTAGTGCTGTTATTTGAGCATCCGAATAACAGCCAATGCATTATCGATCTTATATTTTGCTGTTAGAGACTATAACAAAAATCGTTAGTGACAGCGCCATCTGTTGTTCAGTGGCTTTGTTTTGTGGGTAATCAAGTAACAGCCATTGCATTATCAGTCTTATTTCTAATTAATAGAGACTAAAATAAAAATATTTTCTAAAGCGCCATCTTTTGCCGAGTAGAAGAAGTAAACTTTAATTTTTAGTTATTGTTTATTTGATTGAATTTTAAACCATGTTCCATAGTAGCTAAGGTTTTATATCCGTTAAATGGCTTTTATGGTTTTAGGCCTCTTTGAACGTTCTCTTTCAACCAATTATAACTTTTATTTCTAAGTGTGCTAGTTTTTACATGTGTGAGTTTAGCTACACTGTTTTTCTTAGTAAAAAGTCATCATTCTAGTTCTATTGTTTTTTATGTTCTGTGGATCATACGACCAAACTTGTCGTTCATTCAACTCAACGCTCAATCACCTCTAAGGCTCTAGTCTAAAAAAAAATAGATAATCTAGCTAGTCTGTGAGTGATCATCTGTCAGTCAAGGTGCAATCAAGTCAAGTATATTGTCTGTGGTTTAGTTTTGTCTAGCTGTTTTTCGTAAAAAATAAAAATCGACTACAAATTACAATGGCAGACGCGAAGCAAGGTAAGATTTTGTATTTTACTGCATCGTAAGGCGGCAATAATCTGCTATAATAATCAGATTCGCTATCATAATAGTGTAGGCTTTACTGAAATCAAAGGTATCGTAAAAACATGGACACAATGTCCTCATGCATGCTGCATCATCAACATTTTCTTATTTCAGCCGTTCAACGCTGGCTTTTACTTACAATGTATTTATACGAATCTACTAATCTTCGACCCATTTTCTGTTCATAGATTTTAATCGTTAAAAGTGTTTTTACAAAAACGTTCACTTGCTGGTTTGCTGAAATTGACATTTCAAAACAAGGTTGTCCTTTCGTTCGAATTTTAGGTAGGTACGTAGGTACCTGTCTAGTTACTAGACTTTGCTTTCGCATTTAATTAGGCCATAATCTATAAATGAGATGAGTATACCTTCTCTTAAAAAAAAGAATATGTACATAAATAACGTTTTCCACTCTTCAATAGTTATTTATGTTATATACCTAAAAACTAGGATTTCCTTTTAGGTTCCATATTTTTTTATCTATTATGAATTTTTATAAACAGAAAGTACTATTGTAGTTTTTTATTGTCTAACTAAACCTTATAACTGATCCAAGAATCCTCCTTAGGAAAAACTGAAGACTTCTACAATGGGTCTAGTCAGACCCGTGTGGTTTTGGCAAAGCCCCGACTTGGAGGGTTTGGATCCTCCAGCCTGCCATCAAGTTCCAACAAAAGCAGTCCTTTTGGTAAGTTATTGTGTCATTTTGTAACATTTACATCAGTCTTGTAATGAATTTGATAAGTTTAGAATTTCTGTTGTATAAATGTATGCACTTTTTGTGAATAAAGAAACATTAGGATGTTTTTCTTTGTTGTAAATGCTAATTGCCTTTGTCCAAAGTACCAAGTAGGTATTTAGTGCATTTTATTAATTTATTAAATGCATGCAAACAAATTGGTAAAAGTACATTGGAGTTCAGTGAATGTTATTGAATGAATAATTATTTAGTGAATGTTATTAAATTAATAATTATTTAAGTGTTGAAAAACATGATGAAATGTTTACACTTATTCACCATTATCATGACTTGTATAAAATTCATAGTTTAATATAGGAACTTCTAAATTCAAAACGTTGAAGACGTTTTCAAGACACTAACACTCCAAACTGCAGGGAAAAGGGCATTGCTATCGGTGAAAAGAGATTCACTAACCTCCGTTTTGCCGATGATGTTGTGCTTTTCTACTCCTCATGTTCTAACAAACTAAATGTTTTTTTCAGGTTCAGTGTTACGTCCACCACAGTTGAAGCCATCTCTAAATCCATTTGTCAAAGTGACCATCCCTGAAGAAATCAATAACTCCAAAAATGAAATAGGCGAGTCAAAAGAGGACAGACTTAAAGAGGATAAACCAAAAGAAGAGGAAGCACCAATGTTTGTTCCATTAGGTTCAGCAAATGCAGCGTCAAGGACCACAAACCCGGTAACACAGCCCCAGGGTGCCACTAGCACATCAAATGCCTCAGGGTTTGTGTTCGGCCAGAATTTGAGTGAGAGGGTCATGATGCAGGAGAATGTGAATAATGGAGAAGCATCCTCAGATCATAGTTCAACTAATGGCACAACAGAGTTACTGTTTACAAATGCTGCAGCTTCTGTTAAAGAAAATAATCAGGTTTGTTATCTATACTAATATTATAAAGAGGAAAGATTAGAAATTACGAAACGAAGATACAACTACTGGACCGATTTAAAAAATTCTTTCACCATTAGAATGCTACACTATCCCTGAGTAACATAGGCTACTTTTTACCCAACTGCGCAGAAGAAGGGTAGTGTTTTTATTGAAAAACTACGTTATTAAGACCGAGAAAAAAAATTGGAAAAGAGCACGTTTATTGTATCGGAGCTCCCCTTAAATATTAATTTTATTTTAAATTAATTATTTATTTTAAAAGTTAATAATATAACTCAAATGTTCTGTGAATATTTCAAGCATCTACCTGTTGCCGTTAACAATATTGAGCAAAAACAAGCAAATAAAATCAGGTCTGTTGTATGGGAGCCCCCTTAAATATTTGATTTATTTTATTTTAATTATTTATTTTTAAAGTGAAGATATAACTAAATATTCTGTGAATATTTCAAGCGTCTACCTGTTGCCGTTATAAATATCGAGCATAAAAATCACGTTTGCTGTATGGAAGCCCCCTTAAATACTGATTTTATTCTGTTTTTAGTATTTGTTGTTACAGCGGCAACAGAAATACATCATCTGTGATAATTTCAATTGTCTAACTATCACGGTTCATGAGATACAGGCTGGTGACGGACAGACAGACAGCGGAATCTTAGTAATAGGGTCCCGTTTTACCCTTTGGGTACGGAACCCTAAAAAGCGCGCCGGCCGAAGCGGTATTGGTTAAACAAAAAAATACGCGGGAAGTTCTTATTCGTTTTTTTATTACATTTTTATCAAAATATTACAGACTACTTTAATTTGATTCACACAAATTGAATAAAAAATGATTTTTAGCAGTGATAGTGAAATATTAACAACACCAGAAAGTGTAAAATTAAAGGCAGAAACTGTCATAAACAATTTACTTCCATACAAATACAGAGAAAAATATCAAATAAGGCCTAAAATAAGGCAAAAATTAGCAAGCGTTTAGTTGAAAGTATTATATTACGGCCTTCCTCAGTTGACCCACCGAATAAACCTTTGTCGCCGCGCCCATCCACATCAAAACAGCGTGAAATGCCACCATTGACTCAACATGATCATCAATCATCATCTGAAGTTATTACGAATACCTAGGTGATAAATAAGTCTACTTCATTTTCTGTTCCCAACAAAACAGTTACAGTAAACTTCCAAAATTGCGAAACCGTATCTAATATTAATATAAATTTGTAATTTAGGTATATAAATATGAATGAAAACACTTTATTATACACAATATAATTAAACAAAAAAAAAACAAAGGAAATAGTACAATGGGCGGTCTTATCACTTAGAAGCGATAAATATAAATATTGGTCACTAATAAAAGCATTTTTATTTATTTTTCTCATAGAGGGGGATGAAAAGGAAAGTGGTACCAAAATTATTTAAACTCAAGCGACGTACTTTGAACGCTACAATACAATCGCTCTCGCTCTCAATACATTATTTTGGTACCATGTGACACAATCTGTTTGTTTGTTTTCAAAGGTTAACCGAAATTCATAAATAACAAAATATCGCTAAACACAGTCTAGGTATTTTAAACATGTAATAATCCACTGATCCGACAGGCTGGAACACCTCTAAAAGTCGTTTGACATATATGTTATTTATAACTATTTTACGTTGTAAATCTAGAACTTATGTAGTGCTTTTTATGCACTTACCTTGATAAACATAATTTTATGTGCACTTTGTCTGAAATGCTGCACATATTATTAATTTTTATTTTTTTTTCTCCATTTATTTCCTGACTAGCTTTAGGATAGAAGGGGATATGATCAACACTGGATGTCCTGCCTTGGGGTGTTGTGCACAGCAGAGTAATCTCTATGTTGATGTCTGTTTTGCTGTGTTAGGTGAAGCAATAAACATTATATACACAATATACATTTATAACATTCTGTAAACTAGCTCAGGTTTCTTGCCTGCGTTTTTCCCGTGACGATCACGAGGAAAACGCGTAAACAGATTCAACATGATGTAAACTATGGAATAATCGAATTTTGACTGTTGTCTGTGTTCTAAAAGTGTGTTTGTTTTTCCAGGAAGCAGAAGCGAGTACGAGCGAGTCGGGCGGCGAGACTAGCCTCGCGGCGGCCGCGGCGGAGTACGAGCGGACGCACGCGCGCCCGCCGCCGCCCGCCGCTAACTTCTCGCACACCGGGGAGGAGGGCGAGATCAACGTATTACAGGTCTGTTTTTGATATCGTACTGATGCTGATCAAAAATCTTGTTATTTTAGTAGTACAGTATGTATTTTTTATTTAAGGACATTTTTGTGCTCCTTGTGAAAAATATTGTCTGGAGAGCTACTATCATACCTAATTCTGCTCCCAAGCAGTAATGCTTACATTGATTGATTGATATACACCAACACACAAATATTGCACATCAAATAAAAATACAGTAACAAAGAAAATATATAATAAATAACGGTACAGTGGGCGGTCTTATAGCTAAAAGCGATCTCTTCCAGACAACCTTTGGATTTATATTATTAGATGATTAAATTAATTAAAAGCAAAATATGGTATGTCTGAACCATTATTGCTAGGACAAAAAAAAATAGATGTGCTCTACCTGAAATGGGATATAAATCACCCAAACTGACACCTTCAGCTTTCAATAAATCATATCATAGTGAATTTGATATGCCATAAAAAGGCTTCGGCCCCTGTAAAGCCTATGTCTAGGTCTAGGCTAAATACCTGAGTTGTAAGAGAATAATAATTAAATGTTCGACTTTTCACACCGCACTACCTCCAAACTAAGCAAAGCTTGTACTTTGGGAACCTGATAACTAATAGAATACTAAAGGCGGCTTGCGCAATGATGCCTAATCGTATTTGCCTAAATATAATTTAGCGCCTAAATATAATTTAGCGAATATGATATGATTTACCAATATATAAATACGACAAATCCAATATGTTTAATCGCTAAATTATGCATGAGGATCTTTGTGCAAGCCAGTCGGGCTTAAATATATTGTTTTAACAATAATAATATAACGTTTATTTCAGGCAACAATGTGCACATACAAAATTGATAACAAGGCCCATATCTATAAATATCTTAAAGACATACATAAAACAATTAGCTGTTGCCCGCGACTTTATATGCGTTGCTAATGCTAAATGTGTAGGTAACCTAGAAATAAATCTAAACTCGCTGTTGTAACTTTACACCCCATTTTTAGCCCATGGGACCTGATTTATGGGATAAAAAGTAGCCTATGTGTTAATCCAGGTTATAATCTACTTACATACTAAATTTCATCGAAATAGGTTCAGCTGTTACAACGTGATTGAGTAACAAACAAATAGTTAAATAAACATCCAAACTTTCGTATCTATACTACTTGTTTGTTTGTTTGTATTGAATAGGCTCCGAAACTACTGGACCGATTAAAAAAATTCTATCACTGTTGGGAAGCTACACTATCCCCGGGTGACATACTTTTTACTACTTTTTACCCAACTGCGCAGAAGGAGGGTAATGTTTTTATTGAAAAAATACGCGTGCGAAGCTGAAGAAAGCTGAAGAAAGGCTGCGGATTGGTCAGCTAGTTTATAATATTAGTGTGATAAACGTAAAATATAACACATATATTGTTTTGTTGTGTTGTTATGATGTTGTTTGTTGGTTGTGTTGCAGACAACATGCCGGCTGTTCGCGTGGGAGAGCGGCAGCTGGCGCGAGCGCGGGCGCGGCGTGCTGCGGCTGAACGACGCGGCGGGCGGCGGCGGCGCGCGGCTCGTGGTGCGCGTGGTGGGCTCGCTGCGCGTCGTGCTCAATACCAAGCTGTGGCCCGACATGGTGCTCGAGCGAGCCGGCACCAAGTCGCTCAGGATCACCGCCGCTGATGCGCATCAACAACTCAAACTCTTCCTTATTATGGTACGTCAAACCACTAAATAGATGGCCACATCAGTTAAACTTAGTACAATGAACGATAACAGGCGCACGCACTATAGACGCGCGCGTACGAGTATCTCGGGTCAAGTCGGTCGAACGCCAGCCGCGTGTACCGCGCTTTGGTGAGACGTAAATCATGTAACATCAAACATTCTTATCAAAATTATTTATTTGGTTGTAGAATAGAAAACGCCAGCTCTCGATAGACCTACGCTTGAGCGTAGGTAATTAAAACAATAATCGACCCGAACTTTACTTCTGCACCTACCTAGTTTGCTGTGAAATTATGCTATTTGATGAGTATAAATAAATTCATTTAATTATTTGTCGGTTTTGCCAGAAATGAGATGACACATAATTTTTGTTTGTTGTTGTCCTAACCCAACAAGAAAATAGTAGATTGTGTCATAAGGGACCAAAATAATGTATTGAGGGCGAGAGCGATTGTTTGAATCCAGAGTGAAGCGAAGGAATCTAGAGTTGAATCCTCAGGATTCAAAGTACGTCGCTCGAGGTTTAATAACTTTGGTACCGTGCGGCACACTCAGCTTCTCACCACACTATGAGAAAAATAAAAAATTGATGCTTTTAGTAGTGACGAATATTTATATTTACAAAATCAAATTACAAATTTTAATTAATATTAGATACGTTTTCGCAATTTTGAAAGTTTATTATAGCCGTTTTGTTTTTTAGGAACGAAAAATGTCGTTGACATATACTTGGGTATTCATAATAACTTCAGACTCTGGTGGATGATCATGTTGAGTCAATGGTGACTTTTCACACTGTTTTAAATACAGTTTTTGAAAAAGACTGCTTCATTTTAATGTTTCCATGTAATTTCATTTTAATATGTTTTAGATATTTTTCTCTCAATTTGTTTAGACGTAAATTGTTTATGACAGTTTCTGCGATATATTTTACTCTTTCTAGTATTAATCTTTTACTTTCACTGCTAGAACTTATCTTTTATTCAATTTGTGTGAATCAAATTAAAATTGTTTGTAATATTTTGATAAAAGTAATAAAAAACGAATATGAAGTTCGCGCGTTTTTTTCTTATAATTTGATTAAACAATCCTTGGTAGGCGCGCTTATGTTATTACCGGCCAGCACTTTATCGAAGCAAATTGCGTTCAAACTTTTTAATTAAATAGTGTTCCATTCAAAAGTAATTTCGTCACTGTTATTAAGTGCGCCGGAATGACCCATTTTGCGTGCACTTATCGAGGAACCTTTCGCCTCTTCGAATAGATGGGATGAAAAAGTTATTTATGCATGAAATCATTGTTTTGTAAGAATGATATGATATAGCAATTTTTTTCTTTCGCCCAGTTCTCTTCCGATTGGTTTGACTCCTCGTTATGATCCATGATATTGAATCCGATCCATAACTAATCATATACTAAAGTAAATGTAACAAGCAATGATGTTGTTCCAGGGTGCTCCATTAGATATCACACAACTGCACCGAGCTCTCGTGTCTCGCGTGGCAGTCAGCAAGCGCACCTCAGCGGTCAGCCAGTGCGCGCTGAACGCGACCTCGCAGCAAGCCGCCGAGCGCCTCGAGGCGGACTACCCCGATAAAACCGACGAAACAGACAAACACACAGACGGACAGACCAACAGACTAGAACCCCCCAAACAAAAGACTGAAGAATACGAATCTAACGTCGACGGCATGCTGGAAGGAAATGAACACAAACCGCTGAAAAGGAAAGAACCTATAAACGAGGAAACGTCGCCCAAACGGCAATGTCCCGAAATAGTAACAGAGTGATGCGCAGTGTGCGCGTGGACAGTTATGTACAACATCTGAAAGCTCTGGCTTTTGAACATCTTGTAAATGTAACTAGGTAATTTGTAGAGATATTTATGATTAAATTAATATAGCACTATGCGCAATATTGTTGATTATTACTAATGGAGTGTCCATTTATGAATGACGCTGCCATTTTATATTGATATGAGTACAAGAACACCCGCAGTATTATATATTTTTTGATGGCTCAGGGTTTAGACATTCCAAAACATTTGCATTGAAATCAGTTACGGCCAGAGCTCAATACCAAATATTGATGTGGTTTATTTTCTTAATTATGATAATAAATATTTTGGAAAATTCAATTTTGTCATTAGAATGTACCTAGTCCTTTATGTATTAATTATTCAGCTAGCATTTATTGTTGTCACTATTTGTCCAGTTTAATAGACAAACTACTTAATTGGAGGATAATGATTTGATTGCTGTTAGCCACTTAGCGAAATGAACACCTCTGCGACACTTTGTGGCGTCAACATTATACAGGGAGTTCAACATATTTTTAAATAAAATATACGAGTGCTATTTGTATAACGTTATGCTGTGAAGCCAGATGTAGTTAAAATGGCTGTACATACATGACATATTAGGTATAGTCTCATTGCCACACATACAGCTCTAAGTTTAACAATATAATAACTAATAAAGTTTAGAAATATTTAAAAAGAAAATGTACAACATCAATTTCTAAACTGAGAAAAGACACATTTTTTAAATTCTTATGCCATTGCATCTGTTAGACCAAAATGTTTTTGATCGAGCGAAGCGAGATCCCCAAATCTGTATGTATGTACGTATGTTTGTCTGAGGATAACTTTTGAAGCGTTTATCCGATAATCGTGAAATTTGGCATATAGGTAGGTAGTGATGGCACAATTTTGGTGTGACTAAATGAGTTAAAAATGTTTTGGGGGTTCAAGAGGGGTAAAAAAAACAAAGTGGGACTATCCGGTCAAATGGCACGTCTAATAAAAGGTCTTTGTGAGTACATTTCGATCCCGTTTTTATTTTTAGTTTAAACCTCGTAGTTTTAAGTTATTAGCCATTATAAAAACTGAACTTGACAAAATTCACAGGGTACACCAGTGACCCCACAGTGCTTAAATTTGGTGTGTGTAGCTTTAGTGACAAAAATATAGGGAAAAGTCTGAAATCCAGAATAACTGCGATTTGTACCCAAAAAAAACGTAACCAATTAAAATGAACCTGTAATTTGAAGGAAACTGTAGGCCAAGTTAGCTGGTTATGCATTTCGTGGCACTATTTTGATAGTCAAAGATTACAAATACTAATTTGTATTTTTATGGGAGACTCGCGAGATCTCAGTTCGGGGCGAATTACTAGTTATAAACACCATTGAGATGAGAACGTTTGATCCAGTGAACGGCTTTTAGGTCAACATTATAGTTATGATTCTGTCTTATATTGTACCCTATAGGTACTAGCTTCACTACACTATTCCAGAAGGCTACTTTTCCCGCAGAAGTGTTTTAATATGTTTTCATTATATTTAGCGTAAGCTTTTTAAGGGGAGACCGAAGGGGAATCGCCCATATAACACGTACTACCAAGATCATTTCTAATTGGAGCATAATTCTACCTTAATAAGGTATTATTTTAATTTGAATAGTGTTTATCTAGGTTCCCAACCATATATTAGATCAAAATACTTACCTAAAATGAAATAGAAGCGTATCGCATTCTGCATGTTTTTACTTCATAAAAAACCTGTTTTCAACCTAATTGTTTCGTATTAAAAACAACAACATCTTACGTATCTTCGTCATGGGAACATAGATTATATCGTCTAGTTACAGAATAACAACACAATGAGAAAAATACAACAAGTTTTCAGTCATCATTTTTGGTATTACGGAACACGGTCAAAATCTAATCAAATTTAGAATCTTTCATTTGCTATCACTATCGCTCTGCGTGGCTAAACTTAGTCACTAAACAGGGATAGCGATATTCAGGCCGAAGTTTTTGGCGCGGCTGAATTGAAGTTGCGCTCGGGGTTCGCCGGCTTCCTATATAAACCGTTTCTAGTATATCCTTGCATGCTAAAAACTTTCCACCCTGTAGGTACGTATAATTAATTAAAAACGTTTACTCTAATGAGGAACAATACCTTATTTGTTCATTTTGATATCTAGCAGACATCACTCGTGTAACCTGGCGACGGCAGTAATGGAAATCATGGACTATCGGACATTCGATACTTTGCGCCCGCATTTCGATGGTTTAGCGAGAGTTGGGTATTTCAAAACAATTTTATGTACGCAGAGTCCTAAGAAACGGAGACTGCATGATGCGTACCGCATTTTAACATGGAATTTAGTGATAATTTATAATTTGCAACACTTGATAAGAGTTATTCAGGTAACTAGCTAATATTTTTTATATGCCTCATCATCATCATCATCCACAGCCTAACTTCACCCACTGCTGGGTATAGGCCTCCCCAAGTTTGTGCCATCCGCCACGATCCTGCGCTAGTCTCACCCATTGACGGCCCGCGACTCTTAACTATGTCGTCCACCCATCTCGCTGCCGGACGTACAACCCTTCTACAGCCATTCCTCGACCACCATTCAGTTGCTACCCTGCTCCACCTGTCATCACCACGTCTTGCCAAGTGTTCCGCCCAAGACCATTTGAGCTCCATAACTCGATTCCCAACATCATGAACCTTCGTTCTTCTACGGATCTCGACGTTTGGAACTCGATCTAAGAGTTTGATGCCGAGCATGGTACGCTCCATGGCTCTCTGTGCAACTCTTAACCTGTACACAGCCTCCTGCGTGAGCGTCATGTCTCGGCACCGTAAGTCATGGTGGGCAGAACACATTGCATAAATAAGCGGCTCTTCAGATTCTGTGGAGTTTTAGGCGACTTAAGGATGTCGTCCAGCTTGCCGAACGCGGCTCATTATATAGGTACCTATTTATTAATAATAAATAAATAATAAATATTGCTGGATATTTCACACAGCGCTATCCAGCCCCAAACTAAGCAGAGCTTGTACTATGGGAACCAGATAACTGATAGAATAATAATATACTTTTTTTTGTCAATACATACTTATAATATATAGAAAAACACCCAGACACGGAAAAAAATCTGTAGATCTTGCAAACATTTGTTCCGCGGCGGGAATCGAACCCGCTACCTCCTGCGTCTCAGCCTGCTATACGTCCACTGCGCCACCGAGGTTGTCATTTATTATAAGGACCTTTATAAAGATACATGTCGGTCCTATCGTATGTACAAATTAATTAAATCAGTCCGGAACCACAACCATACAAAAATGTATAGGTCGTCGCGGTTCTAAGTGACGTAACCGACATTTTGGCGTAACTGACATTTGTAATGTTACTTTTATCGACTTTTGAAGATGAACCGATCTGTGTAATCGGTGTATCTGTATCTTCTACCTACATATGTCTAGATGTATGTATGACGTATCGACATATCTTAAAATTATAAATCATTCGAAGTGTCCTAAAGTCCTAAGTACACTTACGACTTTTAGTTATATTTTCTAATCAGTTACGTCACTTGGTCAGAACAGCGACGAGGTGTGATCATTGACGGGTTAACTTAAAGAAAATTAAAATACTTAGACACGAGTAAATTAAAATACCTATCTATATGTATGTTACATGTTACTTACAGCACTAAATAATGCCTTAGCTGCATCTGATGTAGGGTCAACTAAGATTTCATTGAAAATACCCACGTCGAATCTGTTCAAGTTGTAAGTCGCCACCAGTGACTGTCTTTCTCGCTGGAAGCGGATACATTCTACCAATAAATGGTGCACATCCTCCACTACTCCACATGAATGCAAGTGACCGTCGAATAGGAATAATGTAGCGGAAGGAAGAGACTAGAAGCGTCTTAGCTTAGTGAATGTGAACGGCTACAGAACCTACCTACCTACCTAGAGGTAGCCCAAAGAATGGATGGAATGTGGATAAGATAAGAGTGTGTTATAATATAAGATATGGCTGAGAGGGATATGAAAAAAAAACATGTAGTGGGTAATTGCATGCAGACGTCAAGATGGCAGGGCCACAATAATAATAAATAAATGTTGCTGAACGTTTCACAAAGCGCTATCTAGCCCAAAACTAAGCAGAGCATGTACTATATATACCAGATAACTGATAGAATACATAAATACTTACTGTTTTTTTGTAAATCATACCTACTTATAAATATATATTATTAGTGGCCGTAGTATTTGCATACCTATCTACTAAATAAAGTGTAGGTAAGTCAGGATTTTGATACGCGTTGTAGTTTTCAAAAACAAGCGGGGTTCTGTCATCTATCTGGCGATGTTTTTAAAATCTCTATGTAACATTTTTTTGTTCATTCTGCTATTCTGACGTTTACAAACGTGTTACTCTCCGAACTCTGGTAAAAAAGAAATACCTACCTACATACTGTTTTTGATGTGTAACATCTTTCCTCTCGGTTTGTGGGAATGATTTTAGCAAAACGGATGGAAATGTGTAACAGGAAACCGGGGAAGCGCTTTGGCCAATGAGCGCGCGCGGTGGTCAGATGTTTTTCACTATGAGACTTTAATATGGCCTCTTTCTTATAATATGAATAAGGATTTGTCATGGAGGTTGTATTTCATCATATCATATTATGAATACAATGAGCACCACTCTATTTTTAAATTTACTTACGGTTAATCGCATTCATGGAGCCGTTATTGAGTTTTCAATGACCAACTTTCAGAATTCGGCAGTTAACATTAAGATTTGCTTTGTGTTTTCAATTTTGTTTATATTGTGTACAATAAAGTGATGTTACACCTCATATGTGACTACTGCAAGGCTCGTATTTTTTAAAATTAAAAATAGTTAAGCGCTCGACTGGGTAGTAGGTAAGTAAAGGTGTGGCCGAAGATGGGGCCTAAAATGAACTTGTTCACACTGGACTCCAAGACTCCTGCGGGGCTATTTTAAAACGTAAGAAAGCTGTAGAATTGGTCCCATTTTTTTAGATTCGATTTCTAATCCAAAAAGCTATTTTGGTTTGACCATAAAGCTCGGATACCGTTCCGACACAGATTCGAAGGTAGATAGTTTACAAAACAGCGTTCTCTGATTCGAAATAAAATCCGAAAAAACTGTCGGACCGATCCGATAACTTTCCGACGTTTTCAAATACTGGTTTACCTAGGTTACCTACTTAATAACAATGAAAGTTAAAGCAAATCTTTAATACGGCCAGATGTCGGCTGATATGAATATGGAAGAAGAAATCATGTGCCTGCCCCACGTAAAGTAAATATTATGTTTGCAGTCCTCCGGTATGGATGAGGTGGTGGACACTCTCTTCATACTGTTGACCACGCTCAACTCCCTCGCAAAACAGATTGCTTTCAACGCAAGGAGCACCCGTATTGACAGAATCATTGAACTTATTAACGGTTAGTATGAAAATAAAGCGGGTATCTCACTGAATATAACCCACTGGATCTTGTTTTAAGGAAAAAAAACCGGCCAAGTGTGAGTCAGACTCGCGCACGAAGGGTTCCGTACCAATATCTATAAAAACGGCAAAAATCATGTCTGTTGTATGGGACTTAAATATTTCTTTGAAGATATTTCTTTATAATTTGAATCTGGACCAAAGCACTGGATAGAACTTCACGACCCCAAAATTCGAAGTCATCGAGATAAAGAAATATCGCAATTTAAATCGTGAGGACGGCTAGATTATCTGCATCGTGGAATTTTCATTTCATTTCATTTATTCATATCCTTCGACAAATTACATGTGCTTGGACAAGTCAATGAAACAATTAAAATATGTTACGTAATTACATAATCCATAGATACATAAAGGTACCTATAGTTAATAATTTTTATATAAAAAAAGAAACAGTTCTAAATAATAACAACTTAAAATAAGGTCTGCAAAAGCATCGTCAAATTGTAAATAATAATTAAATAATAATGAGAAATAATAATAATAATAAATTTATATATGTCAGATAATCACTACAATGCATCAAATTTAAATATTGTTTTATCAACAAAAGCTTCGTCCAACTTATAGTAACTTTTACAAATAAGATGTCTTTTTATCAATGATTTAAATGAATTATCTGACATACATATTACATTGTGCGGTATTTTATTGTACAATTTAATTGCTGTACAGTAGTAGCTCTTTGAAATTTTGGCTAACCTTGTTTTAGGTAAGACAAGACGATTTCGATTTCGAGTGTCATAATTATGTACATCTTTATTTCTAGTCATTTTATCAATGTTTTCTCTTACATATAGAACATTATGTAGTATAAACTCTCCGGTCATTGTCATAATACCTAGATCCCTAAACTTTTCCCGACATGAATCAATGTACCCCATACTCAAAATATAACGGATTGCCCGTTTTTGAAGCAAAAATACTCTATTGGCATCTGCAGCTGTACCCCAAAACAAAATGCCATAAGTCAGTAAGGAGTGAAAATATGCAAAATAAACATCACGCGCTGCCTTTATGCCTCCTAACTCCTTTATTTTTTTTATTGCATATGTTGCAAAGCACAACTTCTTAAGAAGAATTTGAATAATAGTGTCGTTCGTATTTAATAGTTGTAATTATTAGTTTCTGTCCAGTTTCCTTCATTGTATTTGCTAAATTGTCAATTTTGGATAGATAATCAGTAATATTTTCTTTTACGGTTTTGTAGTCTCCAATCACAGTGATTATGATGCCATTATCTGGATATGATTTTAAGTTTTCGTCAATTATGTCCTTGTGGTTCCTCCCAGTTGTGCAGACATTCGTATTCGTAATGCTAAAAGAGTTCGGAAGATGATTATTTATTTTACTAGCCATGTTCCTTCCATAGCTGTCGGAAAGCATGAAGACATTTTGAATTCCTTTTTTTCAGAGTTTTTATTTAGTTTCTGAGTATGATTTGTGGGTTTTAATTGACTCTGTATGTTTTTCACGTCGAATTTTCCTTCCGTGCTATTATTATTATCAATCTTTTGTTCCTACTTCTTTTAATTGCTTTTTTATGATTTGTTGCAATACTTTTAGTCGACTTTCGAGATACGTAACTTTTCCAAGTGTGACTTCTTGGTTTCTTAACTCTTCTTCATGTTTGTGAATAATATGCAGAAATTTTTCACTTTCTTCTTTTAAGCTCATAATTATAGTTTCTCTTTGTTCTAGTTCTTCTTTCATTATTTTATTTGTCTATGTAAGTATGTGTATTATTTGACTATTTTTTTCAAAATTTCTCTTGTTTGTGTTTTTGATTTTCATAATTTTTAATCTTCTTTTGGGAATTGAAGGGTGGAGAGACTTGATCAGCAACTCACTTTATTTTATCTTAAGTTCCCTCAGATCATTGTTTCTTAGATCAAGTTTTTTTAAAGCCTTTTATGCATATCGAAGTTTTCGTAATCATCTCGCTCTTTAATAAGGTTGGAATGTTCAGTCATTAATCTATTAATATTCATTTGGAGTTCACAAATTTTTGTCTCTTCCTCATAAAACTTAATTTTTAAAGAATTTATCTGTTTGCATATATTTTCGAATTCTTTCGCATTGTTTTCTTGTTCACCTAAAAGTACCTATACAGTTGAATTTTTCCCTTACTTCAACTTTTTTTTTTCAAAGTTTCAATAACTTGGATGCAATTTTGAAATGAGGTTTCATCACTTTCATCATCCTTGCAGTTCATAATTTTCCTCCAGTTATAGTTAGGTGTTCACGTCGCGATTTATATCCACGCGTAACTTCAGATACTGTTAGTATTGTGTGTCGAAACAGTGATACGTGCGATTCAGAAAACCAAGTGCGGGTAGTTGGTGACAACATTTGCGCTGCCCGGCAATGACACCCGCCCGCTTCAGTCTCTCGTGACCACGGCCGATGTAACTTGGCCGAAACGTCGAAGTTTGTCAAAATCATAATTTTGATATGAATCTGTGCGCTAAAGGAACCGTTTGGTCTTAAAAACATGACTTAAATATATATTTTATTCAATAGCACAATTTTATTTATTTACCTTATTTGTGGTTGGTGCCGATTAAGCTAGTCCTCTAAATTGTATGAGCGCCCATACAACTCTATCTTGATTGGCGTCAACTATGTAGGTATGTATGGGGACACCCTTTAATTTTTGCCAAATTTCCTGATTCTAGCATAACGGGAACTACCATATAGGTTTTCGACCCAAAACCTATAGGGTACTTCCGGTTGACCTAGAATTGTCAATTTTGGTTAAAAGCAAGGTCTTAACAGCACAAGTAAAGGGAATATTACGAAAAATAAAAAAAGTTGAAATTTAAGGTAAATTTTGGTACTTACAAGTTTTCGCGAAGATCAAAATTTGCTCATATCTTTTTATCGTGTTGACTCAGGACCTTGATTTTTTTTATACACTTAATAGGGACTATATACCTCAGTATCTGGTATAAATTTCAACTTCCTCCTACCACCCGTTCCTGAGAAAATCGGTGGTGACACACGTACTGACAGACGGACAAGAGAGTGATCTTATAAGGGTTCCTTTTTTACCTTTTGAGGTACGGAACTCTAAAAAGAAAAAAATATCTAGGTATTGTGTTTATGACGAAAAAACACGGTGCCGACACACAAACATTAAAATTATTATCCTCATGCGTTAAAAATAAAAATAAATTCAGGATGTTTAAAAATAAATTCAGAAAAGACAGAATAAACAAGGTAGGTTCAAGCAAAACATTATTCTAGTTAGTGATGTAATACAGGATGCTCCAGAATATTTACAATTTTAATTAACAAATTTGTTACCCCGACAGGAAGGAGACCTTGGTCATAGCATAGAAGAACTATGGGTTTTCGACTTTTTGAATTTTTTAGGGATGGAAAAAGGTTTCTGAATTTGGGATGGAAAAAGTTGTGTTCCATTGATTGGTGCAAAACCCAAAGCTAAATTTAAAATTAGTTTTATGCTTGTACACATCCTAAGAAAGCTGATTTAAAGCTGATTCATGATTTTTCCCATTTTTCCCACTTTTTTCTTATTCTTATTATTTATTTTATTTTATTTATTATTATGTATTCCGAAAGGATCATTAAAAAGAACAACCAGTCTTGTTTCTCGCTTTTCTTTCCTGGCTTGGTCGCGAAGGCAGTAAAATTGACGTTTCAAAGTGATTTTAATGAATAAAAAGATTTTGATTTTATTTGGGGTCGTGCCTCCTTGTATTTCTGCTCCAGGATATTCGTTGTCCATTTCGACATAGGTCCACCAGGTAGCGGGAGGTCACAGCTGGCATGTATTTTGAGGAAATGTTACGACATTCAATCAACCAGTAAACATTTAAACAATTTCAGGATCCACTAATTGGTACTAAAGTCAGGCCATTTTAATAGGTAACATTTGACGTCTGTTGACGTCTGTCAGTTCGGTACAACTCGTACCGAACTCGTACTCGTATCGGTCATTAATACAATAAATATGTAATGGTAATTGGAAAAAGTTAAGCAATTGTGCAGTTCTAACAAATAAAATTAATAGAAAAATAAATAAAAAAAATATTATTTTATGCCCGCCGTTACAAGGTTACGTTGTTGAATCTTGATGAATTGTCAAATGTTACCTATTAAAATGGCCTGACTTTACTTACTACTAAAGTTTGTGATCGTTACATTTGTGTATTGCTGTGGGGTGTTTTCAGTGTTACATTGAAATAATTGTCCCTCAGGCCCTGATTTCGCATTAACAAAGCCATACCACGTGACGGTGATGAGATTTAACGGTCTAGTTATGTCTAGACTTCTGAAGGTGTATCAGTTATCTGTTATGTTCTGCGGTACACTTTGGACTATATTCCCGATCATAAACAGAGTTCTAGGCAAACAAGATATGTTTACCGGATATATTCCTTTTGAAACTGGCCCTAATGTTGCGTAAGTAATTTTTATAAGTACCTATTATTGTTTTAATTATACTATCTATATTATTTTATGTACCTAAGTAATAGGTAGGTATTTATTTATTTTGATCCTACATAAAATAGGTATTTATTGTAACACCGCCTCCTCACACGTTTTTTCAATCCAGTCCATCCAAAGGTTGCCTGGAAGAGATCGCTTTGAGCGATAAGGCCGCCTATTGTACATACCACTCCATGTCTTTAAGTGTTATTGTAATTTGGTGTAACAATAAAGAATTATCTATCTATCTATACAGGTTACTCCGAAATAATATATGTCATCCATCACACATGTTCATGAAAATGATCAACTTTTCATAGTGATAAAATTGATATTAACTAACTATACTGAACCGATTTTGAAAATTATTTCACTGATAGTAGCTACACTACCCCTGTTTTCATTTCATTTTCAGCCCGTGTCGACCCACTGCTGGGCATAGACCTCTCTTTGTTTCTGCCATTCTTCCCGATCCTGTGCCAGTGTGAACCACGTACGACCCACGGTCTTATGGATGTCGTCGACCCATCTCGCTGGTGGACGTCCCCTATTTCGATGCCCAGTTCTCGGCCTCCACTCTGTTAAAGCCTTGGTCCACCTGTCGTCACTACGTCTGGCCAAGTGTCCTGCCCAACTCCACTCGAGCCCCAATATTCGCTTGCTGGACGTCTTGTACTTTAGTCTGCTTGCGAATTTCAGTATTGGGAACTCGATCCAAGAGTGTGATGCCGAGCATGGCGCGCTCCATGGCTCTCTGTGCTACACTTATTTTGTACACAGCCTCCTTCGTGAGCCTCCAAGTCTCGGCACCATAAGTCATAGTTGGCAGAACACATTGGTTATAGAGACGTGTTTTAAGACATTGTGGAATACGAGTGGATTTTAATATGTCACCCCTATTTTATTTTGGTAAAAATTCGTGTGAAGCCGGGGCGGTCAGCTAGTCTTTAATAATATTAGTGTGATTTTGTTTTTAGATTTGGTTTAGCCCACGCTTACATGTGCATACTGATAACTTTCCAAGCATACGGCCACGTGACAATGGATTGCACGATCGTAGCATTCTTCTCTCAAGCCAGGACTCAGTTGCAAATACTCAGATACAATCTAGAGCAACTGGCGAATCTGGATGGCGCCGATTCCAAAATAAACTCAAAGAGATACAAACACGGTTACAAAGACGACGAAGGAATTATGCTGCAGAGACGTTTTGTTCGATGTGTGGAACATCATAAACGTATTCTTTGGTAGATTTTATTTGTGTATTTTTACTAGTGTGCCTATACTTTCCCACTAATTCCCACGTGCTGGCCAAAGGTCCAAAGGCCTCCACTTTTCTCGGCCTTAAAATCATTTTATATCACTTTTTCATAAATTTAACTTCAGCACCTACCTATAAATTTAGTAGCCCTACTCTTGTATTTTGCTCACACTTCACAATAGATATACCTAGTCAGGTCATAAGTATTGTCACACAGTAAAAACTTTTCTTTTAGAATGCTGGCCACAAAAAAGTTTATAGAATTCGAATTTCGAATTGTTCATGACAATAAAAATGTATACTTTTTAGAATTTTACTCATTTTTAAATATGGAGTGGACGCTTAAAGAAGACCGTGTTGCAGTTATTGCGATGCATCGTTGCGGTTACGCGCCAATTCAAATTTTTGACATACTGAAAAATTTGAATATAACCAAAAGATTCGTTTATCGCACCATCAAACGATACAATGAAGACTCTAGTGTAGATGACAGGTCAAGAAGTGGTCGCCCTCGGTCTGTTAGGACTCCATCAGTGATAAAAGCTGTGAAGGCGCGAATTCAAAGAAATCCCAAACGTAAGCAGAAACTGTTGGCCCTTCAGATGGGGTTAAGCAGAACCACGGTGAAAAGGGTGTTAAATGAAGACTTAGGGCTTCGGGCATACCGAAGAAAAACAAGACATCGTTTGAATGCTCGTCTAATGGACCTGAGACTAAAGAGATGCCGCGCTTTGTTGAAGCGGTACGCGGGAAAAAAGTATCGGGAAATTCTTTTTTCGGATGAAAAAATTTTTACCGTAGAAGAGAGCTACAACAAACAAAATGATAAAGTGTACGCACACAGTAGTGAAGAAGCGAGCAACCGTATTCCGCGTGTCCAACGAGGTCATTTTCCATCCTCGCTCATGGTATGGTTGGGAGTTTCTTATTGGGGCTTAACAGAGGTACATTTTTGTGAGAAAGGTGTAAAAACGAATGCAGTTGTGTATCAAAATACAGTCCTGACGAACCTTGTGGAACCTGTTTCTCATACCATGTTCAATAACAGGCACTGGGTATTCCAACAGTCGCATTGCGTTTGTCTGGGATCCCTGAACCCCCATTTGCACATATTGACTCTGCAGCGATCAACATGTGTGCGAAGCTTATTATAATATTTAGTTGATTTTGCGGTAATAATAAGACGTAGGGAACTATTTCCTATTGCCTTAGTCATTTATGATGATTCGCTTGTCTCCAAGAGACCACATCACATTACGTCTTATTGATACTGTGCTATTTTATTGGTTTTGCTAAATTTTCATTTTACAATAATGATTTCAACTATTTTTATTTTATATTTCAGGCTTGTTAAAGAAATTCAATCGATATTTGGGGAAGCTCTGGTGGTGCAATTTCTAATCATGGCTTGGGTGATCTGTATGACTGTCTACAAAATTGCTAATGTACGGAATTTGCACATTGCGCACACACACACACACACGCTAACACAAACCCAAACAAACACACACACACACAAAAGCCACCACCATTTGCTGATAAAATAATCTAATTAAAAGAACGACTGTGTTTCAAGCGCCTAATCAATTATCCGATCTGTGTGTGATATTTTATTTAGGTGTATTATTATGAGACCTTTTCCCAGTAGAGGGACACAATACGTTTAATGTTATTTTTATTTATCTGTAGAAAACAAATAGGCTAAAAGGTTTCCTTTTTAAATTCAGAAAAAAGCTTCGAATCTTCCTAGTAAGCTTCCTGGTAGGTATATTCCTCTACACTATTACGAAATTTGATTTAAAAAAAAATGAGCCTGGCTTTTAGAGAACTCTTTTTAAATCGTTTAATATTTAGGGATGGGATGGGACAATGTTTTACGGCGTTAGTCAATAGACCGGTGACGGCTGAAAAGAGTTCGCTACGCATCCTCGCACCTCTCAGCTACCTCGCACATCTCGGGTGGAATCAGTCACACCGTTTCACAGCTTCGCTACGCATCCTCGCACCGCTCAGCTACCTCGCACATCTCTGGTGGAATCAGTCACACCGTTTCACAGTTTCTCTACGCATCCTCGCACCGCTCAACTACCTCGCACACCTCTGGTGGAATCAGTCACACCGTTTCACAATTTCTCTACGCATCCTCGCACCGCTCAGCTACCTCGCACACCTCTGGTGGAAACAGTCACACCGTTTCACAGTTTCGCTACGCATCCTCGCACCGCTCAGCTACCTCGCACACCTCTGGTGGAAACAGGCACACCGTTTCACAGCATCGCTACACATCCTCGCACCGCTCAGCCACCTCGCAAATCGCTGCTTGAAACAGTCACACCGTTTCACAGCTTCGCTACGCATCCTCGCACCGCTCAGCTACCTCGCACACCTGTGGCGGAAACAGTCACACCGTTTCACAGCTTCGCTATGCATCCTCGCACCGCTCAGCTACCTAGCACATCTCTGGTGGAATCAGTCATACCATTTCACAGCTTCGCTACGCATCCTCGCACCGCTGGAATATTCTTATAATAATATTCTAAAATAATATTCTGAGTTCAAAAATTTGCACTCGATTCTCTTTTGTTTGAAGTCGTGTTAGCTGAGAGTCATACGGTTAAGAGGAAGTATTTGTGATTTCAGCTTAGCATCATCTCAGCGGAGTTCGTTTCAATGGCGGTGTATCTAGTCTGTATGATGGCTCAGCTTTTCATTTACTGCTACTTTGGTTCACAGCTCAAACTTGAGGTTGGTGACAATTTTTAGTACGTTTGTTATAAGTATAATTCTGGTGTGTTGTTCTTTATCCATAGCAGAGTAGGTATGGATAAACCCACAGGACATAAAAAACAATAGAACTAGCATGATGACTTTTTACTAAGAAAACCAGTGTAGCTAAACTCACACATGTAAAAACTAGCACACTTAGAAATAAAAGTTATAATTGGTTGAAAGAGAACCAATTTAACGGATGTAAAACCTTAGCTACTATGGAACATGGTTTAAAACTCAATAAAATAAACAGTACCAAAAAATTAAGTTTACTTCTTCTACTCGGCAAAAGATGGCGCTTTAGAAAATATTTTATTTTAGTCTCTATTAATTAGAAATAAGACTGATAATGCAATGGCTGTTACTTGATTACCCACAAAACGAAGCCACTCAACAACAGATGGCGCTGTCGTAAACGATTTTTGTTATAGTCTCTAACTGCAAAGAATAAGATTGATAATGTAATGGCTGTTACTCGCACGCTCAAATAACAGCGCTACTCACTTAGTGATGTACCAATGAGCATACAAGACGAATGTATCGATATCGATTATCACCTACCTACTACGGGTAACGAAATAGGTACGTCAGGTTATATTTGTGGTGGTCGAAATAAAAAGCTTTTCTTTTCTTTCTTTCTTAACATAATCACAGGTATCCAACTCATAAATATTTACTAAAAACATATGATATTACTGGAATATTATACAGTGTTTTCTTAACTGTAACAGTACAGCAGCACCCATAACCAGAGGAGATACAAAGAAAAAATATTATATTACTGGAATATTATATACTGAATTATTATTTGAAAAGCACACTAAAAGTTTCCGGACTCAATAAAAAATACTAATAATGGTCAAAATAAAATTTATTGTTTCACAAAATATTCTCCCTTTGCGCCAATGCACTTTTTCATAAGATTGAACAAATTATGAAAACATTTGTGCCACTCCTCCCTCCGGTGGTGACGTTAGATACATGTTACTACAATATGTTACTCTTCGACAGCCTCTTCTGGTAATGAAAACCGTTGATCGGGTAATTGGTTCTTAATTTTTGGGAACAGAAAAAATACACACGGTGCCAGGTCATGACTCTGTATGCTGGATGACTTATAAGTTGTACGTTTTTTAATTTTTTTTATGTCTTGCGCCTTGGGGAAACTGAAAACAGAAGTTATTATATTATTTCACACCATAGGTCTAAAATACATTCAGAAAATCATCAATTAAACAACAAGGAATTAACAGCTTAAAACTTATACACCTTTTAATAGGGGGTAACTAATTAAAGCTATCGATAACCATTCATCAGTATATTGGGGTCACATCCCTAATTGAGTAGCTTCAGTTGAGGTTTAAGAGAAACGCTACTTACCGGTAATAGGATATGCCCCCTTTTGTTAAATTTTTGGTTCGGCTATGATATTTACACTCCAAAACGGCACAATATGGCATTTTTATATTTTTTTGAAGTACGTTTACCCCACAGTAATTGAAACTCGACTGAAGTGAGCGAAGCTTGTAGTGCGCGGAAATCCGCGTACTTGGTGTTACGCGGGCCCCGCCTACTTACGACTTCTATTGTTTTTTGTGTTCTGTGGATAAACCATAGAAATATTTTGTATATTATCTATTGCACAGTTAAACAGGTAACTTGAGTAGCATTGTTGAATTCGTCTACCTTTAGCTATCTATGACTTTCATAAACCTTGTATGAATATACAAGGTATCCAAATCTTTCAGAAATAGCTTTGTTTTTGTTGAGTTTTGCACTTGCGTCTTTTATTTTACCTATAATTTTATTTTGGAGTTTGATTTTTAAAAACCCTATAACTGACCAGTCACTTGGTCAGTACTGGATGTCTAGACTGATTGGGCAGAAGTGGGTCCTTGATCACGTGACTGTCGGACAATATCACCCGTTTTCACTTATCATTAACAAAGAGGCGCTTATCTAAGTAACGCCTAATGTAAGCTTACACCTAATTGAAACTTTCGTTTCACCGATCGATTTTCAATAGTTGTATCGTGAACTAAGAGTTGCCTAAATGTTTGATGCCTTGTTTATGATATTCATTTTAATACGCAATTTACAAGACGCAAACACATTTGTCAGTTTAGAGAGTTGTCTAGGCCTAGCCTTACGCTCCGTTAAATCGGTGTCGTAACTTTCGGCAACGCCTAACGTCGCTAGTCATCACGCTAAAGGTTGGTGAAACGTTTTTAACGCTGTAGGCAACTCCTTAATATTTAGGCTTCTGATTAAGGTGTCTCCTAAGGTTAGTAAAAAGCGGCCAAGTACGAGTCGGATTCGCCCATGAAGGGTTCCGTAGCAGCAAGTAACATACCTAATATAAAAGTTCTTGTATTTCGTTGTAACTTTTATATTTGAGTTGATTGAATGTAGTTTATTTATGCAAGGATTTTATGTCAAAAATATTTCAGATTTTATCGGTCTAGACATTTTTTAGGACTTAAGATTTATTACCACGTTAGTGAGTTTGTTCAGAGTTGTAACAAATAAAAAAACCGGCCAAGTGCGAGTCGGACACGCGTACGAAGGGTTCCGTACCATTCTCTAGAATTGAATTAGTTGATTGAATGAAAGGTACATTGCGGTTTACGATTTATGACGTATTAAAAAAAACTACTTACTAGATCTCGTTCAAACCAATTTTCGGTGGAAGTTTGCATGGTAATGTATATCATATATTTTATTTAGTTTTATCATTCTCTTATTTTAGAAGTTACAGGGGGGGGGGGGGGGGGGGGACACATTTTACCACTTTGGAAGTGTCTCTCGCTCAAACTATTCGGTTTAAAAAAAAACGATATTAGAAACCTTAATATCATTTTAAAGACCTATCCATAGATACTCCACACGTATGGGTTTGATGAAATAAAAATTTTGAGTTTCAGTTCTAAGTATAAAACCAAAATTATATTTCTAGTAACCCCCCAAATTTATTGTTTTTTTTATTTTTGTGTGAAAATCTTAATGCGGTTCACAGAATACATCTAGGTAAATACCAAGTTTCAACAATATAGTTCTTATAGTTTCGGATAAAAGTGCCTGTGACATACGGACGGACAGACAGACAGACATGACGAAACCATAAGGGTTCCGTTTTTTGCCATTTGGCTACGGAACCCTAAAAACGGGCATATGTCACTGACATGTAAGTTACTGGGTCTCTTATTATCTACTCTCTTACTGAAAAACTTACTGTAGAACAAAGTGTGAAAAGCTTTATCATGTACTATTTGACCAATCCGCAGCTTCGCACGCGTAGTTTTTCAATAAAAACATTACCCTCCTTCTGCGCAGTTGGGTAAAAAGTAGCCTATGTCACCCGGGGATAGTGTAGCTTCCCAGCAGTGAAATCATTTTTTAAATAGGCCCAGTAGTTTCGGAGCCTATTCAATACAAACAAACAAATCTTTCCTCTTTATAATATTAGTATAGATATGAGGACATCGTATGTCTAGGTTTAGCTCTGGCCTTCTTCGGGTTGGTTCATTTATTTATTTATTAACTTAGAAATAACATAACAGTTTACTATACTTGAAAAAACATAGCTTGATCTCTGCGACATTTGTTAAACTGACATTCCTAGGGTTGTTATGATACAGAAAAAAATATCGATAGTAATTATCGATAGAAGCTTTGCAGTAAAACCAATTGTTGGACTTTTGAGGGCTCCAACAACCCGTAACGACTGCCATTAGATATTCGTATGGCAGCCGGGACCGACGGCTTAACGTGCTTTCCGTGGCACGACCAGACCAGTGCAAAAACCCATATTCATGCATACAAATATTTGCACTGAGCGAAGATCGAACCCGCGACCTCCTGCGCAGCAGTTGTGTTCACTACCGCTTCGCCACGAAGGCTGTCTGCCATAATTATATGTATATTGGATTATATTATGATTTGGGTAATAAAATGAAACGAATATTTTAATACATACATTTATTTATTCCAAAGGAGTACACCCCAAATCAATATCCGAATCACTTTCACTGTTCAAAACAGTTTTCTTCGTTCTCTTTGGCATTATGCCAACAAACAATAAAAACAAAAAATAACAACAAAGAAACTAATAATAATAAATAAACTTAACAAATTAACAGCAATAGTAACAAAAACAAAGTGATGAGAACGGAAAACACGTGGCGTATACTAGGCGTTAGCACTCGTACTGAAGAGAATGGGTCATGTCAAACAAGATGGCGGCGCGTTGGCGCCATCTTGCGGAAGAAGACACCCCGCGGCCAAACTTCTCTCGAACCCCAAAGTTGTCGGAAGGAATGTTACGAGTAGGTTAGAATTTATATTTTATTTACTCACTATTGTAAATAATGTTATTTTTTTTAAATACTCAATAATGTTATTTATTTAAATTAAATGATAAATTAATTTTGAATTAAGTTTTATACAAAATATCGATAGTTTATAGTCTGTGATCACGATGATTCATCGCTCATCACTATAATTAACTCAGCATGCCCATAAAGTTTGACATTGACTGGTACGTTTGTCCGTACTGTTAAATTCAGAACTTCATAGGCGCGATTTTACTGACAGCTGTCCCAGAGATCAAGCTATGTTTTTTTCTAGTATAGAAACCAAATCGTTATAACTAATACAAAAGAAAATGAAAATACTGACAAGTTCAAAATTAACTGCATAGGTACAATAGAAATACTAACTATAAAAACAATAATACTAACTAACACAAACCTATTAGGTACTTACACTGTGAAATATACATAATATATACCTTATAATTTACACAAGTACCTACCTAGAATTTACTATTTTGGGATAATATCTCCCTCGCAGTAGGTACCTACTGAAGGCATACCTGCGTCAACGTCACATACGTACAATATCTGCAAACACATCAGTTTCTGGATAAATCTTTTGAAGTTCGTTAAGGTGGCGTTGCGCATGGCAGATAGGAAAGTTTTGGTGATGATGAATTACATTTTCAGAGCGAGTTTATAAATCAATCGGTGTACAACTCTGACTGGTTGTCTCTCTCCCCTCGCTTCAGACGGCAGTTGCTGTTGATGATGCAATACTGCCACAATCCGATATCACCGAGGACAGCATACATAGTGCCTATGTCTTTAGATACTTATATCAAGGTAGTATACGCTTTTATCAAGGTATGTATGGAAAGGAATAGTAAAATAAGTGCCACCTGAAAATAGGAAATTACCTGTACGTCCCACTTGTCATAATAGTCATTTCGATTTTTTTACCCCCTTTGAACCCCAATATCACAACAACCCCTGCACATTTTTATCTCATTTTGTTACACCAAAATTGTGCCATCACTACCTATATATACTAAATTTCACGATGATCGATAAACGCTTCGAAAGTTATCCTCGGACAAACAAACATACATACATACAATGTTTTTCCATGGAATAGCTTTGTCAGTAAAAAAATGTTCCACGGCCTGAAAAATCGATTCTCTTCTGGTATCAGTCTCTAAATTTGTAGCAAAAAGCAGTTCTTGGCACATATTTTCATCTTTGATATATCGAACATATCCTAACAACAGAGCTTCATTGCCGAGTAATGTAGACTCGTCCAACTGGAGAGAGAATCTGTTGGTCTGTAAGAACTCGCATAAAATGTTTTCCACATCCCGTCCCATCTCGTCTATGCGTCTCTGAACGATGTTATTGCTCAAAGGTATTCTCTTTAAAATATCATGTGCGGGTTTGTGCAATACATTGTTAAGGACCTCCGCAATGGCTGGTAAGATAAGCTGCTCTCCAATTGTGGGGTTTCCCCGACTTCGCTATTAGTAAATATATATTATAGGACGCTCGTAAACCATCATCGTCTTTAATAGATGATGACGCAAACATCGATCTTATGGATGGTCTTTTGTCTAGTTTTTCTTTAAGTGCTTGAAAAAATGATAAGGGCTTACTTTTTTTGTCAGCATGTACTCTTGATAAGTGGTCATCCATTTTTTAGGCTTCATGGTATCGTTACTGAATACTTTTTCACATATGAGACACATCGGCAAGTGTTGATTTGATGGAGATGCAATAAATCCGAACTTCAAGTAGTCCAAACTGTATTGTCTGCATTTTTTTTTCGTGTCCGCCATCATAAAACTCTCAGTAATCCTGCAAATAAAAAAATAAGAAACTACCTAAATAAAAAACAATAATAAACTGTTAAATTTACTGGAATTTTTTTACAATTGAAACAACTGAGGCAACTGCAAACTGTTGCAAACAATCTACACACAGCTCAACTGATCACTATCACACAGTGGGGCAATGCAGACAGCGTCCCCAAGACGCTGGCTGCATTGCCTCATTGTATGGCAATGCTGATGCGCTGTGCCGGATAAAAACTGTTTGGTACTTACCCTGTTAATTTTTCATAAACTGCAGATATTGTATGGTTACGCTATTAACTCGCGTAGGGAGCTCAGCATTTTGTAAATTCTTTTTCAATCACTTTACTTCACTTAATTTAGCTATGTTATAACTTTGTAATCTCTTGAAATAAATGAGTACTTAGGTATATGAGTTATTATCGTTCAAGCTCCAACGAATTTCAAAACGTAAATGAACTTTCAACCTAAGTGCAAGCTCGTTAAATAGTAAAATATCGGGAACATATTTGGACTTGCAACTTGACCATGAATTCGTTCGTATTTAATCGCGTAAGCGTCAAATAGAGAGCAAGTCAAAACGCGCCTGAAAGACGTACGCGCGAACTCATTATCTTGCACAAACTTGTCCACACTGACTTGCCGAGTTTTTCATCTTGTACGAACTTGAGACTTTACATTACTACAACAATGCTATTTCCTACAAAAATATTAATTATTCTTAGTACACGTAACACAACATAAACAATACAGTACCTACCTACCTATCTTGAAAGATTTAAATAAATGTGTTGAATACTTGTGTTAATTAAATAGGGGTCGATTTTTAGACCTCGTCGACCCCCAAAATCAGTTTTCGTTTATGTCGACCCCTAGGGGTCAATATCGACCACTTTGGGAATCAATCCGATATTTTATAGTAGGCTTTTTTGTAAAGATTTTGTTTAATTGCATTTTTAAATTTGTTAATTGTCAATTTTTGTACATCACTTGGGAGTTTGTTATAAAAGCGAACACCTTGCCATTTACATAATTTACTTAATATTATTTTCAGGTACTGAAGTCATCGTACACGCTTTTTACTGTTCTCAATCGTTAGTAGTCGATTGATGATTGTGACTAAGTAAATATATAGAAGATCATAATTAGGTTGGAGAAAAAGTTTCTTCGCATTTTTTAAGAAAATTCAAAACATTTTTTAAAATAGTTTATTTACATTTAACTAAAGTATGTAGGTACCATTTTGTTCGATAACTTTTTGCCATCTTGTAGGTAGGGACATGATCCCATTGCTATAGAAATTTTGGGGCTTCTGATCAAAATACCGCGACAAGTAGTTTTGGCAATCCTCTCGTGATGTTAACCTGACACTGCCTAAAGAATTCGGAAGAGACCGAAACAGGTGGAAATCTGAAGGTGCAAGGTCAGGACTATACGGCGGATGCATTAACACCTCCCAGCCAAACTCTCTTAATTTTTGCTGAGTGGCTAAATATGTGTGAGGTCTAGCATTATCATGATGATAAACCACACCCCTTCTGTTGATTAATTCCGGCCGCTTTCTCTCAACTTCTTGCTTTAATCTCATCAGTTGTTCGCAGTAGAGTTCAGAATCGATGGTCCTGCCTGGTGGTAACAGCTCTTAATGAATAATGCCCTTCCCATCCCACCACACACACAGCATCACCTTGTTTCGAGTTAACCCGGGTTTCGCCACAGTCTGTGAAGCCTGACCGGCCTTTGACCACGACCTTTTTCGCACGTTCTTGTCGTACGTGATCCACTTTTCATCACCAGTTATCAGCTTCTTCAAAAATGGTTCGGTTTCATTACGTCGTAATAAAAAAGTACAGATGAGTACACGGTTCATTAGGTTTCTTTCAGTGAGCTCGTGGGGTATCTAGCTTTTTTGTGTACCCAGTTTTTTTCAAATGCGCCAAAACTGTTTTGTGGTCAATTCCCAGTTCTTCAGCTACGTCGTAACTACTGATATGCCGATCTTACTCCACTTTTTCAAAAATGGCATCAATTTTATCCGTAATAGGGCGACCAGAGCGACGTGCATGTTTGACATCAAAATTTCTGGATTGAAAACGCTTAAACCAAATTTGTGCTACTCTCACAGACACTGCACTAGGTCAATAAACATCGCAATTTTTTCGCGGCTGGCGTTGCATTTTTACCTTTTTTGTAGTAAAATTTTAAAATGTATCGAATTTCTTCATTAGATTCACTCATCTTTACAGTACGAAAAACAAATAAAAATCACACATGTTCCTTATTTGAATTTGGAATTAACTTCTTTAAAATTCAAACTTTGAATGATACCAAAACCAGCCAGATACAAATAGTATAGCCAAAGAGATTTTATTACAAATTCATGCATACTATAATGCGAAAAGACTTTTTCCCCAACCTATTATATAATATTTGCATTTCTAAAATATGCATTGTAGATTATCTTGCAAAACCAAAAGGTTCTAAGAAATTGAAATAAATGTTACCATCCGCAATCCTTTTGTTTAAATAAAACTTTGGTTTTAAAACGCTTGATTTGTTTTGTTTGTATAACGCACGGAAAGCTATCAGCGTAGAGGTCGATCGTTAAGCTGACCAATGTTTATCCCGTTACGTATATTTATTGGTGTTTTATGGAGCGACGACGACGGACGCCCGGGAGCGATCTAAGCGATCTTGTAGGTTTAGGTTGAGTCTTTACTATACGCACGTAGTATTGTTATTTGATTGTAATTAAAAATATAAGTCGACTCTTTGCTTCAAGTATCATCTACTAGCTGTTGCACGCGACTTCGTACGCGTTTCACTACTAAATGTGCAGGTAACCTAGAAATAAAGCTAAACTCGCTGTTGCAACTTGACTTGATACCCCATTATTAACACTATGGGAACTGATTTTTGGGATCAAAGGCAACCTATGTGGTAATCCAGGTTATAATCTACGTAAATACCAAATTTCAGTACAACCTTTCACATTTATAATATTAGAGTGATTTTTTTAGGATTCCAACGCGTTCTAGTACTGTTATCATAGTGAGCTTCGGAGATAATTTAAATTACGTAATAGTGCATCCACACCAAAGTATCTTTTTTCATCAAGCTACTACATTCTTTGTAACATTAAGCAATCTGTATTATAAAGTATTGCAAAACGTTGCATCAAAAAAGTAACTGCGGTGTGGATGCACCTTAAGACTTAACTATGTTCAAGGTACTTCGTAAACGTCACATAAATATAGGACGACGACAGAAAAGCCGTAGAGCAGCGCAGAAACGGAAATCAGTTCGAATAAATGTTGAACTTATCTATGTAAACAAAATCATGTAAGATGATTCATTCAATCCTTCTAACAATAGGCGGAATCCGAGTGAGAAACATTCGAACGTCTAAATATAATTTTTCTCTTTATTTTATTCAAAGAATCGTTCGCGCAAAACTTTAAGCGCGAAGGTGCGGGCGTTGCGTGAGTCACTCGGACTCCGCAGACAAACCAGGATCCCGAGGCCCGCCTCTTCAGTGCTCCGGACGACGTAAGTGCCGAAAGTCGTGTAAAAAGTTGTATCCGGCCGCGAGTAGCGCGCTTGGAATTCCATTTATAAATACGCGAGTGAGGGCAGCGGCGGCGCAGGAGTCGACGCGCGTTCTGCGGGAGCTGGGAGGTTAGGGCTTCGGCGGGTGCGGCATGCGCGGCCGCGGAGCCCGATGATATTCACGGGCGGGGGGGCGCGCCGCCGCATCTCGCACGCGCCTCGGCACGCACGCCCGCCCGCCCAGCGGCTCCAACCCGACTCCGTGAGTCCCACATCTTAATCTCCTAACCGATAGATATGACTTGTGTATAAACAAACTAAATGAGACGTAGGTGACGTAACATTAATTGACGCGAAAGCAGTTTTAGTTACTTACGATGTATATTTACTACTTAACAGTTATTCGCTAGATATTCTTTTAGATATACATGATTTTTAAACGATGTGAAAAATTTTCGTGATTGATTTCAATCATTATTATGAAGATCAGAAATTATATTATAAGATTATTATTATTATCAGTGCGAGGCGAAACGTTATTCGGAGCGGATCGCACTCACCCTGATGAAGGTTCACGAATTGAACCGAAACATTGTCGGTCGAAACACCGATAAGACGGTACGTGATAAATCCCGTATTTATAATAATGATGTGAAAAATTACGTATCTGTAGGTATTCTTACTAATCGTATGAAATCCAGTCTGATCCTCTATGTTATACTAACAGGAATTTAGTGATATAAATTAACATGTCTGGCGCCAGACACTAGACAGTTCTGTGATGATAATCTAATACATCTATTTGCGCTTATTATTAACCTTGTTTTATCCAGTTTACGAGTTTTCAAGAGCGTCGGAATGGGCAAGTTTGTTTACAAAAATGTTATTCCTGTGCGATTCTGAAATGATTGTAAATCTTATGGGAAATGGAGTGAGATACTTTTGTAACGTCTTGTAATTCAGATAGAAATACCTATGTGTAGATGTACACGCAATTTAGATTACTTTTCTGAAACCCTCGGCAAATGAGCCGTTAGGTCGGAGAAATTAAATTAATGGGTTTCTTGTTTAACTACTAGAGATTGATTGATATATTCATAGATAACTCATAACTTTCTCAGTTAATTACAATTTTAGGTACACACGGCTACACATCAAGCTATAAATTTCCAGTATAAGCTGACCTCTTATTCAACGAAAAGACTACACAATGCGAGGTCAGCTTATACTGGAAACGTAGCTTGATGCGTAGCCGTGTGTAATATGCGATGGTAGCTACAATGGGCGACCTTATCGTTTAAAGCGAGTGTAGTTTCATAAAGGCAAAGAGAGTTTGGTCTCTAAAAATATATACTAGGTACCTAGTAGGTACTTAGGATTGGAAACGAGTAGACCCAAAAACTGGTGAGGTGGTTGTCAAGCGCTTGATTATCAACAATAAAATCAAAAATATATGTCTATGCTTATTAATTGATTGATTGAAAATACTTTATTGCACTTATAAAACTAGTACAAAGGCGAACTTAATGCTAAAGAGCATTCTCTTCCAGATAACCTTTGTGTATTGTAGATAAAGGTGTAGGTAGTGCACAGGATAGGGAACTAATGAAAATTTGCACAGGACTAATAAAAATAGCATAGGTACATACTACTTAAATACGTTATATCATAGACTAAACTATACCAATATCAAATAAAAATACATACATAACAATAGAAGAAGTGATAAGGAAAGATTAAGTTGCTCATTTTTGTTTGGTCTGACCGAGAAGGTGCCTATAGATTCTCAATCTGAATGCTTCCACTGAAGTAGCCTCGAAATAGTTTGGTGGCAATTTATTCCAGAGACGAGTAGCGGTTATGGTGTAAGAGTCAGAGTAAGTAGCCGTGTTATGCTGTGGAGTCATCAATTGGAAACGACGAGACGATCGCACAGCTCTGTCCTCAGTTGATACGAACGCAAATCGCTCTCTGAGGTAGCTGGGAGATAGAGGGTTGTGGAAGAATACTAAACAGGAGGGATAGCACTTATGTGTTTTTGTGCTGCCATAGATGCTGAAGATGACGTGGTTTTCACATTTATTTATTTGCAACACAATATCACGAAATACATTGATATAGGATAAATAATGTGACAAGGGCGGATCCAGCTTTGGTGCCCGGGGGGGGGGTTCACATAGTCGTGATCAAGTCACAAGAAGTTATAATTTAATTTTTATTATCAAAAACTTTTCAACCAGATCCCACCATCTACTTTCTATTAACGGACAACCAGACGCTCTGCGGTGCGCCACCGCTATATGGTAGAAATACCTCCCATTCGCACAAAACGGTTCTCTTCGACCTTTATTATGCGCACTGCCAAAGAGTGGAACGACTTGCCAGAGTCTGTGTTTCCTGATAGCTACAACCTGGGTATCTTTCAGTCGCGAGTGAATAGGTTTCTTCTAGGCAAGCGTGTACCATCGTAGACTGCATCATCGCTTACCATCACGCGAGATCGTGGTTAAAAGCAAGCCGCAAGACGCAAGCAAAACGCAAGCATATGTAAAAAAAAAATGACCCTCCCTCTGGATCCGGCCTTGTAATGTGAAGACATTATTGTTTTCTCATCGCTTATTGATTTATTCATGAAGTAAACCGTCTGTGTAGTATAGAGGAATCGAGGAGCAAGGCTGAGTGGCATGCTGGGTTCCGCACGGTAAATGCCCGACTATTTATAGATCACAGTAGCGCACAGTTCTTGATAGAACTGTTGTTTCAGAAGTTTAACCAGTTTGGCAATTAATAAACATATATTTTCAGCATGTGACGAAAGTAGCGCGCGCTGATGTAACACACCATGAAGTTAGTTTTCTGAATGGCGGGTTTCTATATGCGTCGGTAACCGACTACGCCTCGTATCTCCTTAAAAACTGTCAAACTAGTTGTCATATTACGATCGCTTGTCAATGTCGAATCCCACCTTTAGAACTGAGTTTTAGAGGTGAGAATGGGGCATCAGAGAGTGTGATTTATGTGTCGGAATAAAAGCAAGTTTTTACAACGATCTACTATTAATGGAGTATTAATTATTTACACCCATAGTAGGCGATATAACACTAGTGTCAAACTTTTGACAGGTTTTCAAGGAGAAACGAGCCGTAGCTGGTTACCGACGGATATAGGAACCCGCTATAAGTGCTGCAAATGACATACCTGTTTATATGTCCTTTTTTCATGCTGTTGCATAATATTCAGGTTTATTTATTGTTTTACGACCCCCGTGTTGCAGTGGGCGAATAGACGGCTGACGCAGGAGGTTGCGGGTTCGATTCCCACCGCGGAACACATGTTTGCATGGTCTACAGATATTTTTTCCGGGTCTGGGTGTTTCTCTATATGTATGTAATTACAAAAAAATATTTAAAAATACTCTATCAGTTATCTAGTACACACGGCTACTATTAGTCCAGTCATTATAGGAAGTTCACCTCGGAATTCGAGATACCCAGCTGTAAGTCTGTAAATACTTGTATATTGACACCCTAAAAGTTGTCTCAAAACCTACATATGGTAAGGTGTACGCAACTATTAAATTTCAAGGTCAAAGGTCACAAAAATCGGTTTCTTGCGCTTTTTTTGTAAATGTCTCATTTCCTATGGGTTTTTTGCTATTTGTATTTATTATCAATATTGTAGAATACAAAATTCTCTACAAATTTTGTTAATAAAAACTTTTTATACGGTGAACCGTTTTCGAGATAGAGGGCGGAGAGCGCGCGGTCACAGGATCACTTCAGGTCAACCGGTGCCTCCGGTCGAAAACGCGCCATATATAGTTGATGAACTATCGATAAATGAATGATTATAAATATTTGTCAATTTTTCTTAACTATTATATTATATTTTATCATTTTTTTCCTAACCTATCCACTTATTATTCAGTATTAATTTATTTAACAACCTGCCCATGTAATTGCAGAATTGTTAATGACAATATAGGAATTATATTTGAATTTTAACCTAATTAATATTAATAGCTTCTTACATGATGAAAAAAAAACAAATAAATTATGAATTAATCTTATTATTAAAAAATATCAATCAATACATAGGATGTATTGATTATTATAATAAATACGTACCGTCTTATCGGTGTTTCGACCGACAATGTTTCGGTTCAATTCGTGAACCTTCATCAGGGTGAGTGCGATCCGCTTCGAATAAAGTCTCGCCACGCATAATAATGATTGAAATCAATCACGAAAGTTTTCTGAGTAAAACTGACAACATTACCTCTTTGAATGGCTAGGCTGATCCGTTGACCGAGGTAAGTTCCAGCTCTTTGGTCACCTGTGGTGTCTATGAGGCGTCTGGACAGCTTTTTATGAAGTTTCGGGCACTCGAGCCCCAAGGACTCATAGTTTCGACCCCAAACGGAAGAAATATGTATTGATCTCCCAGGAAATCATATTTCCTCCGTTTGAGGTTCTCCGCAGCCTCTGCGTAATGTTGTATCCAACATTATACAACATTAGGCTACCTACCTACCTACCTACCAAGCCATCCATGTGCAACGGTCCATCGAATCTGTCGATGATTGAGGGATGATGGCTATGACTCACGCGTCACGCCGCGCTCACACACGTGACGAGCTCACTCAGATCATCTATGATGAACTGTGCTCTCAATCTGGCCATTTGACATCCGCAGTATAATTTTCAAGATGTAATCGCCCGGTTTGATGCCAGGGAATTCGCAAAGAGCTCGACGCTTTCTATACAAATATCTACCGCCTGTAGTTGCGCTTGCGTCCCTTCAGCGGAAAGGGCGCTACTATTATATAAAAATCTATATTTGAGTATGGCTTTACCCGCCTCCGCCTGTGGTTTGGACGTCTGTTGGCGATGAGTCTGTGCGACACAACGGAGTGCCATGTCATCGTGGTTTCGGGTATGTCCAATTTGCTGCTATTCTGATAGTGGCCGTGAGTTTCTTCACACTGTCCTTATGTCAAAATTTACAGTATGTTTATGTAAATATTGTGATGAATTGGGAGCATGTAGGTAGGTAAATATTGGCACGAGTTGAACCTGCCCATTTGCATTGGGTCGAACTTTGCCTCTTGTCTGTTGGCTCTCTTGGTGACTTGTGGTTTCAATCCGTTGTCAGTCGCACATCGAACTTTACAGATTGCAAAGGTGCAATGTGCAATTCGTGACAGTATGACACCAGCTCACGTGAAGGGACTTACTACGACTTCTTGAATCGACAGGCAGATTTAGCGTGGACGTAGAAACTTGGCTTCGTCTGAATTTCTCGATCGTATTGTAATCGAACCGTGGCTTTGTCCACGCTAGTTGTTTACATAGCTGCTGTGTAAATAGCGAGCGCTTAGTTGGTAGCTATAATACCTACAATGCCGACCGAACGGGTCGGACTCAAATATACTCTGTAGGTATATACAGATGAATGCTCAGACGTACCGACAGAAAAGGGAAAAACAATCAATTGAAATCAATCTTATCAATAACTAGCGTCTTGTTTAAGACTTTGTTCGCGTGGTAGGTATACCGGATGTTATGTCCTACAATATGACAATAACACCTGCAATATGTAGTCTCGAATTAGGTACTCATACATCTTATCGATCCCATTTTCTTTCAGCTATTACCTTCTTCAACGTTTTGAAATAACAAATAACAAACATTTAAACAAACAAACTTTAATATTTCAATCTAGATTATGATTTCAAAGTTCTAATAAACGCCCGTCTCTCTGTCTCTTATGTACCAAACTATCTACTGTACATTTATAGGTAAATAGTTGGCAATCCCTCAAGTCTTTAGGACGACCTCCGTGGTGCAGTCGGCGAATGGCCGGCTGAGACGGAGGAGGTAGTGGGTTCGATTCTCGCCGCGGAACAAATGTTTGCATGATTTAGAGATATTTGTTCCGGGTCTGGTTGTTTCTCTATGTATCATAAGTATGTATTTACAAAAAAACAATTATATAAGTATTATATCAGTTATCTGGTTCCCATAGTACAAGCTCAGCTTAGTTTGGGGCTAGATAGCGCTGTGTGAAATGTCCAGCAATATTTATTTATAGTTATAAGCACAGTTGATGGAATCAGTTTCAGAAACTAGAAGTTCAGAAGACTGTAAACTGCATCTAACAAACGCATAACGTACAATGTTGAAGTAAAGCTGATGATGGGCGGAGGCCAGAGATAAAAAAAGGTCGTTAAACTAATGGTTTAATGGAAATTATAGTTGCGGCTCGTAATGCATTTTCATGATTCGCGTTGGCACAGTTCAGACGTTTGGGATAGCGGTATGGAATTATTGGCAGCATCGTTTTACAACATTATGGGGTGTATCAACATGTGAGATCATGAAATGACCGAAATAAATACGTTTTGTTTCCTATGTGTGAAGGCGCGGGCGGAATCTAGTAACTATATACAGTAATGTTGTAACGTTTACAGTGGATCCCGGGCGCAGGTTGCGGCGAGGGCGAAGGCGCCGTGCGGCGCTCCCTCGGGAAGCGCATCACGCAGCGCCGCGGGGCTATCAAGCACCACAAGTGAGTACCTACACCACACCTACCTGCTTCTATACCATAACGTTACAGTGGATCTCGAGCGCAGGTTGCGGCGAGGGCGAAGGCGCCGTGCGGCGCTCCCTCGGGAAGCGCATCACGCAGCGCCGCGGGGCTATCAAGCACCACAAGTGAGTACCTACACCACACCTACCTGCTTCTATACCATAACGTTACAGTGGATCTCGAGCGCAGGTTGCGGCGAGGGCGAAGGCGCCGTGCGGCGCTCCCTCGGGAAGCGCATCACGCAGCGCCGCGGGGCTATCAAGCACCACAAGTGAGTACCTACACCACACCTACCTGCTTCTATACCATAACGTTACAGTGGATCTCGAGCGCGGGTTGCGGCGAGGGCGAAGGCGCCGTGCGGCGCTCCCTCGGGAAGCGCATCACGCAGCGCCGCGGGGCTATCAAGCACCACAAGTGAGTACCTACACCACACCTACCTGCTTCTATACCATAACGTTACAGTGGATCTCGAGCGCAGGTTGCGGCGAGGGCGAAGGCGCCGTGCGGCGCTCCCTCGGGAAGCGCATCACGCAGCGCCGCGGGGCTATCAAGCACCACAAGTGAGTACCTACACCACACCTACCTGCTTCTATACCATAACGTTACAGTGGATCTCGAGCGCGGGTTGCGGCGAGGGCGAAGGCGCCGTGCGGCGCTCCCTCGGGAAGCGCATCACGCAGCGCCGCGGGGCAATCAAGCACCACAAGTGAGTACCTACACCACACCTACCTGCTTCTATACCATAACGTTACACTGGATCTCGAGCGCAGGTTGCGGCGAGGGCGAAGGCGCCGTGCGGCGCTCCCTCGGGAAGCGCATCACGCAGCGCCGCGGGGCTATCAAGCACCACAAGTGAGTACCTACACCACACCTACCTGCTTCTATACCATAACGTTACAGTGGATCTCGAGCGCGGGTTGCGGCGAGGGCGAAGGCGCCGTGCGGCGCTCCCTCGGGAAGCGCATCACGCAGCGCCGCGGGGCTATCAAGCACCACAAGTGAGTACCTACACCACACCTACCTGCTTCTATACCATAACGTTACAGTGGATCTCGAGCGCAGGTTGCGGCGAGGGCGAAGGCGCCGTGCGGCGCTCCCTCGGGAAGCGCATCACGCAGCGCCGCGGGGCTATCAAGCACCACAAGTGAGTACCTACACCACACCTACCTGCTTCTATACCATAACGTTACAGTGGATCTCGAGCGCGGGTTGCGGCGAGGGCGAAGGCGCCGTGCGGCGCTCCCTCGGGAAGCGCATCACGCAGCGCCGCGGGGCTATCAAGCACCACAAGTGAGTACCTACACCACACCTACCTGCTTCTATACCATAACGTTACAGTGGATCTCGAGCGCGGGTTGCGGCGAGGGCGAAGGCGCCGTGCGGCGCTCCCTCGGGAAGCGCATCACGCAGCGCCGCGGGGCTATCAAGCACCACAAGTGAGTACCTACACCACACCTACCTGCTTCTATACCATAACGTTACAGTGGATCTCGAGCGCAGGTTGCGGCGAGGGCGAAGGCGCCGTGCGGCGCTCCCTCGGGAAGCGCATCACGCAGCGCCGCGGGGCTATCAAGCACCACAAGTGAGTACCTACACCACACCTACCTGCTTCTATACCATAACGTTACAGTGGATCTCGAGCGCGGGTTGCGGCGAGGGCGAAGGCGCCGTGCGGCGCTCCCTCGGGAAGCGCATCACGCAGCGCCGCGGGGCTATCAAGCACCACAAGTGAGTACCTACACCACACCTACCTGCTTCTATACCATAACGTTACAGTGGATCTCGAGCGCGGGTTGCGGCGAGGGCGAAGGCGCCGTGCGGCGCTCCCTCGGGAAGCGCATCACGCAGCGCCGCGGGGCTATCAAGCACCACAAGTGAGTACCTACACCACACCTACCTGCTTCTATACCATAACGTTACAGTGGATCTCGAGCGCGGGTTGCGGCGAGGGCGAAGGCGCCGTGCGGCGCTCCCTCGGGAAGCGCATCACGCAGCGCCGCGGGGCTATCAAGCACCACAAGTGAGTACCTACACCACACCTACCTGCTTCTATACCATAACGTTACAGTGGATCTCGAGCGCAGGTTGCGGCGAGGGCGAAGGCGCCGTGCGGCGCTCCCTCGGGAAGCGCATCACGCAGCGCCGCGGGGCTATCAAGCACCACAAGTGAGTACCTACACCACACCTACCTGCTTCTATACCATAACGTTACAGTGGATCTCGAGCGCGGGTTGCGGCGAGGGCGAAGGCGCCGTGCGGCGCTCCCTCGGGAAGCGCATCACGCAGCGCCGCGGGGCTATCAAGCACCACAAGTGAGTACCTACACCACACCTACCTGCTTCTATACCATAACGTTACAGTGGATCTCGAGCGCGGGTTGCGGCGAGGGCGAAGGCGCCGTGCGGCGCTCCCTCGGGAAGCGCATCACGCAGCGCCGCGGGGCTATCAAGCACCACAAGTGAGTACCTACACCACACCTACCTGCTTCTATACCATAACGTTACAGTGGATCTCGAGCGCAGGTTGCGGCGAGGGCGAAGGCGCCGTGCGGCGCTCCCTCGGGAAGCGCATCACGCAGCGCCGCGGGGCTATCAAGCACCACAAGTGAGTACCTACACCACACCTACCTGCTTCTATACCATAACGTTACAGTGGATCTCGAGCGCAGGTTGCGGAGAGGGCGAAGGCGCCGTGCGGCGCTCCCTCGGGAAGCGCATCACGCAGCGCCGCGGGGCTATCAAGCACCACAAGTGAGTACCTACACCACACCTACCTGCTTCTATACCATAACGTTACAGTGGATCTCGAGCGCGGGTTGCGGCGAGGGCAAAGGCGCCGTGCGGCGCTCCCTCGGGAAGCGCATCACGCAGCGCCGCGGGGCTATCAAGCACCACAAGTGAGTACCTACACCACACCTACCTGCTTCTATACCATAACGTTACAGTGGATCTCGAGCGCGGGTTGCGGCGAGGGCGAAGGCGCCGTGCGGCGCTCCCTCGGGAAGCGCATCACGCAGCGCCGCGGGGCTATCAAGCACCACAAGTGAGTACCTACACCACACCTACCTGCTTCTATACCATAACGTTACAGTGGATCTCGAGCGCGGGTTGCGGCGAGGGCGAAGGCGCCGTGCGGCGCTCCCTCGGGAAGCGCATCACGCAGCGCCGCGGGGCTATCAAGCACCACAAGTGAGTACCTACACCACACCTACCTGCTTCTATACCATAACGTTACAGTGGATCTCGAGCGCGGGTTGCGGCGAGGGCAAAGGCGCCGTGCGGCGCTCCCTCGGGAAGCGCATCACGCAGCGCCGCGGGGCTATCAAGCACCACAAGTGAGTACCTACACCACACCTACCTGCTTCTATACCATAACGTTACAGTGGATCTCGAGCGCGGGTTGCGGCGAGGGCGAAGGCGCCGTGCGGCGCTCCCTCGGGAAGCGCATCACGCAGCGCCGCGGGGCTATCAAGCACCACAAGTGAGTACCTACACCACACCTACCTGCTTCTATACCATAACGTTACAGTGGATCTCGAGCGCGGGTTGCGGCGAGGGCGAAGGCGCCGTGCGGCGCTCCCTCGGGAAGCGCATCACGCAGCGCCGCGGGGCTATCAAGCACCACAAGTGAGTACCTACACCACACCTACCTGCTTCTATACCATAACGTTACAGTGGATCTCGAGCGCAGGTTGCGGCGAGGGCGAAGGCGCCGTGCGGCGCTCCCTCGGGAAGCGCATCACGCAGCGCCGCGGGGCTATCAAGCACCACAAGTGAGTACCTACACCACACCTACCTGCTTCTATACCATAACGTTACAGTGGATCTCGAGCGCGGGTTGCGGCGAGGGCGAAGGCGCCGTGCGGCGCTCCCTCGGGAAGCGCATCACGCAGCGCCGCGGGGCTATCAAGCACCACAAGTGAGTACCTACACCACACCTACCTGCTTCTATACCATAACGTTACACTGGATCTCGAGCGCAGGTTGCGGCGAGGGCGAAGGCGCCGTGCGGCGCTCCCTCGGGAAGCGCATCACGCAGCGCCGCGGGGCTATCAAGCACCACAAGTGAGTACCTACACCACACCTACCTGCTTATATACCATAACGTTACAGTGGATCTCGAGCGCGGGTTGCGGCGAGGGCGAAGGCGCCGTGCGGCGCTCCCTCGGGAAGCGCATCACGCAGCGCCGCGGGGCTATCAAGCACCACAAGTGAGTACCTACACCACACCTACCTGCTTCTATACCATAACGTTACAGTGGATCTCGAGCGCGGGTTGCGGCGAGGGCGAAGGCGCCGTGCGGCGCTCCCTCGGGAAGCGCATCACGCAGCGCCGCGGGGCTATCAAGCACCACAAGTGAGTACCTACACCACACCTACCTGCTTCTATACCATAACGTTACAGTGGATCTCGAGCGCAGGTTGCGGCGAGGGCGAAGGCGCCGTGCGGCGCTCCCTCGGGAAGCGCATCACGCAGCGCCGCGGGGCTATCAAGCACCACAAGTGAGTACCTACACCACACCTACCTGCTTCTATACCATAACGTTACAGTGGATCTCGAGCGCGGGTTGCGGCGAGGGCGAAGGCGCCGTGCGGCGCTCCCTCGGGAAGCGCATCACGCAGCGCCGCGGGGCTATCAAGCACCACAAGTGAGTACCTACACCACACCTACCTGCTTCTATACCATAACGTTACAGTGGATCTCGAGCGCGGGTTGCGGCGAGGGCGAAGGCGCCGTGCGGCGCTCCCTCGGGAAGCGCATCACGCAGCGCCGCGGGGCTATCAAGCACCACAAGTGAGTACCTACACCACACCTACCTGCTTCTATACCATAACGTTACAGTGGATCTCGAGCGCGGGTTGCGGCGAGGGCGAAGGCGCCGTGCGGCGCTCCCTCGGGAAGCGCATCACGCAGCGCCGCGGGGCTATCAAGCACCACAAGTGAGTACCTACACCACACCTACCTGCTTCTATACCATAACGTTACAGTGGATCTCGAGCGCAGGTTGCGGAGAGGGCGAAGGCGCCGTGCGGCGCTCCCTCGGGAAGCGCATCACGCAGCGCCGCGGGGCTATCAAGCACCACAAGTGAGTACCTACACCACACCTACCTGCTTATATACCATAACGTTACAGTGGATCTCGAGCGCGGGTTGCGGCGAGGGCGAAGGCGCCGTGCGGCGCTCCCTCGGGAAGCGCATCACGCAGCGCCGCGGGGCTATCAAGCACCACAAGTGAGTACCTACACCACACCTACCTGCTTCTATACCATAACGTTACACTGGATCTCGAGCGCAGGTTGCGGCGAGGGCGAAGGCGCCGTGCGGCGCTCCCTCGGGAAGCGCATCACGCAGCGCCGCGGGGCTATCAAGCACCACAAGTGAGTACCTACACCACACCTACCTGCTTCTATACCATAACGTTACACTGGATCTCGAGCGCGGCTTGCGGCGAGGGCGAAGGCGCCGTGCGGCGCTCCCTCGGGAAGCGCATCACGCAGCGCCGCGGGGCTATCAAGCACCACAAGTGAGTACCTACACCACACCTACCTGCTTCTATACCATAACGTTACAGTGGATCTCGAGCGCAGGTTGCGGCGAGGGCGAAGGCGCCGTGCGGCGCTCCCTCGGGAAGCGCATCACGCAGCGCCGCGGGGCTATCAAGCACCACAAGTGAGTACCTACACCACACCTACCTGCTTCTATACCATAACGTTACAGTGGATCTCGAGCGCGGGTTGCGGCGAGGGCGAAGGCGCCGTGCGGCGCTCCCTCGGGAAGCGCATCACGCAGCGCCGCGGGGCTATCAAGCACCACAAGTGAGTACCTACACCACACCTACCTGCTTCTATACCATAACGTTACACTGGATCTCGAGCGCAGGTTGCGGCGAGGGCGAAGGCGCCGTGCGGCGCTCCCTCGGGAAGCGCATCACGCAGCGCCGCGGGGCTATCAAGCACCACAAGTGAGTACCTACACCACACCTACCTGCTTCTATACCATAACGTTACAGTGGATCTCGAGCGCGGGTTGCGGCGAGGGCGAAGGCGCCGTGCGGCGCTCCCTCGGGAAGCGCATCACGCAGCGCCGCGGGGCTATCAAGCACCACAAGTGAGTACCTACACCACACCTACCTGCTTCTATACCATAACGTTACAGTGGATCTCGAGCGCGGGTTGCGGCGAGGGCGAAGGCGCCGTGCGGCGCTCCCTCGGGAAGCGCATCACGCAGCGCCGCGGGGCTATCAAGCACCACAAGTGAGTACCTACACCACACCTACCTGCTTCTATACCATAACGTTACAGTGGATCTCGAGCGCAGGTTGCGGCGAGGGCGAAGGCGCCGTGCGGCGCTCCCTCGGGAAGCGCATCACGCAGCGCCGCGGGGCTATCAAGCACCACAAGTGAGTACCTACACCACACCTACCTGCTTCTATACCATAACGTTACAGTGGATCTCGAGCGCGGGTTGCGGCGAGGGCGAAGGCGCCGTGCGGCGCTCCCTCGGGAAGCGCATCACGCAGCGCCGCGGGGCTATCAAGCACCACAAGTGAGTACCTACACCACACCTACCTGCTTCTATACCATAACGTTACAGTGGATCTCGAGCGCGGGTTGCGGCGAGGGCGAAGGCGCCGTGCGGCGCTCCCTCGGGAAGCGCATCACGCAGCGCCGCGGGGCTATCAAGCACCACAAGTGAGTACCTACACCACACCTACCTGCTTCTATACCATAACGTTACAGTGGATCTCGAGCGCGGGTTGCGGCGAGGGCGAAGGCGCCGTGCGGCGCTCCCTCGGGAAGCGCATCACGCAGCGCCGCGGGGCTATCAAGCACCACAAGTGAGTACCTACACCACACCTACCTGCTTATATACCATAACGTTACAGTGGATCTCGAGCGCGGGTTGCGGCGAGGGCGAAGGCGCCGTGCGGCGCTCCCTCGGGAAGCGCATCACGCAGCGCCGCGGGGCTATCAAGCACCACAAGTGAGTACCTACACCACACCTACCTGCTTCTATACCATAACGTTACACTGGATCTCGAGCGCGGCTTGCGGCGAGGGCGAAGGCGCCGTGCGGCGCTCCCTCGGGAAGCGCATCACGCAGCGCCGCGGGGCTATCAAGCACCACAAGTGAGTACCTACACCACACCTACCTGCTTCTATACCATAACGTTACAGTGGATCTCGAGCGCGGGTTGCGGCGAGGGCGAAGGCGCCGTGCGGCGCTCCCTCGGGAAGCGCATCACGCAGCGCCGCGGCGCTATCAAGCACCACAAGTGAGTACCTACACCACACCTACCTGCTTCTATACCATAACGTTACAGTGGATCTCGAGCGCAGGTTGCGGCGAGGGCGAAGGCGCCGTGCGGCGCTCCCTCGGGAAGCGCATCACGCAGCGCCGCGGGGCTATCAAGCACCACAAGTGAGTACCTACACCACACCTACCTGCTTCTATACCATAACGTTACAGTGGATCTCGAGCGCGGGTTGCGGCGAGGGCGAAGGCGCCGTGCGGCGCTCCCTCGGGAAGCGCATCACGCAGCGCCGCGGGGCTATCAAGCACCACAAGTGAGTACCTACACCACACCTACCTGCTTCTATACCATAACGTTACAGTGGATCTCGAGCGCGGGTTGCGGCGAGGGCGAAGGCGCCGTGCGGCGCTCCCTCGGGAAGCGCATCACGCAGCGCCGCGGGGCTATCAAGCACCACAAGTGAGTACCTACACCACACCTACCTGCTTCTATACCATAACGTTACAGTGGATCTCGAGCGCGGGTTGCGGCGAGGGCGAAGGCGCCGTGCGGCGCTCCCTCGGGAAGCGCATCACGCAGCGCCGCGGGGCTATCAAGCACCACAAGTGAGTACCTACACCACACCTACCTGCTTCTATACCATAACGTTACAGTGGATCTCGAGCGCAGGTTGCGGCGAGGGCGAAGGCGCCGTGCGGCGCTCCCTCGGGAAGCGCATCACGCAGCGCCGCGGGGCTATCAAGCACCACAAGTGAGTACCTACACCACACCTACCTGCTTCTATACCATAACGTTACACTGGATCTCGAGCGCGGGTTGCGGCGAGGGCGAAGGCGCCGTGCGGCGCTCCCTCGGGAAGCGCATCACGCAGCGCCGCGGGGCTATCAAGCACCACAAGTGAGTACCTACACCACACCTACCTGCTTCTATACCATAACGTTACAGTGGATCTCGAGCGCAGGTTGCGGCGAGGGCGAAGGCGCCGTGCGGCGCTCCCTCGGGAAGCGCATCACGCAGCGCCGCGGGGCTATCAAGCACCACAAGTGAGTACCTACACCACACCTACCTGCTTCTATACCATAACGTTACAGTGGATCTCGAGCGCAGGTTGCGGCGAGGGCGAAGGCGCCGTGCGGCGCTCCCTCGGGAAGCGCATCACGCAGCGCCGCGGGGCTATCAAGCACCACAAGTGAGTACCTACACCACACCTACCTGCTTCTATACCATAACGTTACAGTGGATCTCGAGCGCGGGTTGCGGCGAGGGCGAAGGCGCCGTGCGGCGCTCCCTCGGGAAGCGCATCACGCAGCGCCGCGGGGCTATCAAGCACCACAAGTGAGTACCTACACCACACCTACCTGCTTCTATACCATAACGTTACAGTGGATCTCGAGCGCAGGTTGCGGCGAGGGCGAAGGCGCCGTGCGGCGCTCCCTCGGGAAGCGCATCACGCAGCGCCGCGGGGCTATCAAGCACCACAAGTGAGTACCTACACCACACCTACCTGCTTCTATACCATAACGTTACAGTAGATCTCGAGCGCAGGTTGCGGCGAGGGCGAAGGCGCCGTGCGGCGCTCCCTCGGGAAGCGCATCACGCAGCGCCGCGGGGCTATCAAGCACCACAAGTGAGTACCTACACCACACCTACCTGCTTCTATACCATAACGTTACAGTGGATCTCGAGCGCAGGTTGCGGCGAGGGCGAAGGCGCCGTGCGGCGCTCCCTCGGGAAGCGCATCACGCAGCGCCGCGGGGCTATCAAGCACCACAAGTGAGTACCTACACCACACCTACCTGCTTCTATACCATAACGTTACAGTAGATCTCGAGCGCAGGTTGCGGCGAGGGCGAAGGCGCCGTGCGGCGCTCCCTCGGGAAGCGCATCACGCAGCGCCGCGGGGCTATCAAGCACCACAAGTGAGTACCTACACCACACCTACCTGCTTCTATACCATAACGTTACAGTGGATCTCGAGCGCGGGTTGCGGCGAGGGCGAAGGCGCCGTGCGGCGCTCCCTCGGGAAGCGCATCACGCAGCGCCGCGGGGCTATCAAGCACCACAAGTGAGTACCTACACCACACCTACCTGCTTCTATACCATAACGTTACAGTGGATCTCGAGCGCGGGTTGCGGCGAGGGCGAAGGCGCCGTGCGGCGCTCCCTCGGGAAGCGCATCACGCAGCGCCGCGGGGCTATCAAGCACCACAAGTGAGTACCTACACCACACCTACCTGCTTCTATACCATAACGTTACACTGGATCTCGAGCGCGGCTTGCGGCGAGGGCGAAGGCGCCGTGCGGCGCTCCCTCGGGAAGCGCATCACGCAGCGCCGCGGGGCTATCAAGCACCACAAGTGAGTACCTACACCACACCTACCTGCTTCTATACCATAACGTTACACTGGATCTCGAGCGCGGGTTGCGGCGAGGGCGAAGGCGCCGTGCGGCGCTCCCTCGGGAAGCGCATCACGCAGCGCCGCGGGGCTATCAAGCACCACAAGTGAGTACCTACACCACACCTACCTGCTTCTATACCATAACGTTACACTGGATCTCGAGCGCGGCTTGCGGCGGGGGCGAAGGCGCCGTGCGGCGCTCCCTCGGGAAGCGCATCACGCAGCGCCGCGGGGCTATCAAGCACCACAAGTGAGTACCTACACCACACCTACCTGCTTCTATACCATAACGTTACACTGGATCTCGAGCGCGGGTTGCGGCGAGGGCGAAGGCGCCGTGCGGCGCTCCCTCGGGAAGCGCATCACGCAGCGCCGCGGGGCTATCAAGCACCACAAGTGAGTACCTACACCACACCTACCTGCTTCTATACCATAACGTTACACTGGATCTCGAGCGCGGGTTGCGGCGAGGGCGAAGGCGCCGTGCGGCGCTCCCTCGGGAAGCGCATCACGCAGCGCCGCGGGGCTATCAAGCACCACAAGTGAGTACCTACACCACACCTACCTGCTTCTATACCATAACGTTACAGTGGATCTCGAGCGCAGGTTGCGGCGAGGGCGAAGGCGCCGTGCGGCGCTCCCTCGGGAAGCGCATCACGCAGCGCCGCGGGGCTATCAAGCACCACAAGTGAGTACCTACACCACACCTACCTGCTTCTATACCATAACGTTACAGTGGATCTCGAGCGCAGGTTGCGGCGAGGGCGAAGGCGCCGTGCGGCGCTCCCTCGGGAAGCGCATCACGCAGCGCCGCGGGGCTATCAAGCACCACAAGTGAGTACCTACACCACACCTACCTGCTTCTATACCATAACGTTACAGTGGATCTCGAGCGCGGGTTGCGGCGAGGGCGAAGGCGCCGTGCGGCGCTCCCTCGGGAAGCGCATCACGCAGCGCCGCGGGGCTATCAAGCACCACAAGTGAGTACCTACACCACACCTACCTGCTTCTATACCATAACGTTACACTGGATCTCGAGCGCGGCTTGCGGCGAGGGCGAAGGCGCCGTGCGGCGCTCCCTCGGGAAGCGCATCACGCAGCGCCGCGGGGCTATCAAGCACCACAAGTGAGTACCTACACCACACCTACCTGCTTCTATACCATAACGTTACAGTGGATCTCGAGCGCAGGTTGCGGCGAGGGCGAAGGCGCCGTGCGGCGCTCCCTCGGGAAGCGCATCACGCAGCGCCGCGGGGCTATCAAGCACCACAAGTGAGTACCTACACCACACCTACCTGCTTCTATACCATAACGTTACACTGGATCTCGAGCGCGGGTTGCGGCGAGGGCGAAGGCGCCGTGCGGCGCTCCCTCGGGAAGCGCATCACGCAGCGCCGCGGGGCTATCAAGCACCACAAGTGAGTACCTACACCACACCTACCTGCTTCTATACCATAACGTTACAGTGGATCTCGAGCGCAGGTTGCGGCGAGGGCGAAGGCGCCGTGCGGCGCTCCCTCGGGAAGCGCATCACGCAGCGCCGCGGGGCTATCAAGCACCACAAGTGAGTACCTACACCACACCTACCTGCTTCTATACCATAACGTTACAGTGGATCTCGAGCGCAGGTTGCGGCGAGGGCGAAGGCGCCGTGCGGCGCTCCCTCGGGAAGCGCATCACGCAGCGCCGCGGGGCTATCAAGCACAACAAGTGAGTACCTACACCACACCTACCTGCTTCTATACCATAACGATACAGTGGATCTCGAGCGCGGGTTGCGGCGAGGGCGAAGGCGCCGTGCGGCGCTCCCTCGGGAAGCGCATCACGCAGCGCCGCGGGGCTATCAAGCACCACAAGTGAGTACCTACACCACACCTACCTGCTTCTATACCATAACGTTACACTGGATCTCGAGCGCGGCTTGCGGCGAGGGCGAAGGCGCCGTGCGGCGCTCCCTCGGGAAGCGCATCACGCAGCGCCGCGGGGCTATCAAGCACCACAAGTGAGTACCTACACCACACCTACCTGCTTCTATACCATAACGTTACACTGGATCTCGAGCGCGGGTTGCGGCGAGGGCGAAGGCGCCGTGCGGCGCTCCCTCGGGAAGCGCATCACGCAGCGCCGCGGGGCTATCAAGCACCACAAGTGAGTACCTACACCACACCTACCTGCTTCTATACCATAACGTTACAGTGGATCTCGAGCGCGGGTTGCGGCGAGGGCGAAGGCGCCGTGCGGCGCTCCCTCGGGAAGCGCATCACGCAGCGCCGCGGGGCTATCAAGCACCACAAGTGAGTACCTACACCACACCTACCTGCTTCTATACCATAACGTTACACTGGATCTCGAGCGCGGCTTGCGGCGAGGGCGAAGGCGCCGTGCGGCGCTCCCTCGGGAAGCGCATCACGCAGCGCCGCGGGGCTATCAAGCACCACAAGTGAGTACCTACACCACACCTACCTGCTTCTATACCATAACGTTACACTGGATCTCGAGCGCGGGTTGCGGCGAGGGCGAAGGCGCCGTGCGGCGCTCCCTCGGGAAGCGCATCACGCAGCGCCGCGGGGCTATCAAGCACCACAAGTGAGTACCTACACCACACCTACCTGCTTCTATACCATAACGTTACAGTGGATCTCGAGCGCGGGTTGCGGCGAGGGCGAAGGCGCCGTGCGGCGCTCCCTCGGGAAGCGCATCACGCAGCGCCGCGGGGCTATCAAGCACCACAAGTGAGTACCTACACCACACCTACCTGCTTCTATACCATAACGTTACACTGGATCTCGAGCGCGGGTTGCGGCGAGGGCGAAGGCGCCGTGCGGCGCTCCCTCGGGAAGCGCATCACGCAGCGCCGCGGGGCTATCAAGCACCACAAGTGAGTACCTACACCACACCTACCTGCTTCTATACCATAACGTTACACTGGATCTCGAGCGCGGGTTGCGGCGAGGGCAAAGGCGCCGTGCGGCGCTCCCTCGGGAAGCGCATCACGCAGCGCCGCGGGGCTATCAAGCACCACAAGTGAGTACCTACACCACACCTACCTGCTTCTATACCATAACGTTACAGTGGATCTCGAGCGCGGGTTGCGGCGAGGGCGAAGGCGCCGTGCGGCGCTCCCTCGGGAAGCGCATCACGCAGCGCCGCGGGGCTATCAAGCACCACAAGTGAGTACCTACACCACACCTACCTGCTTCTATACCATAACGTTACACTGGATCTCGAGCGCGGCTTGCGGCGAGGGCGAAGGCGCCGTGCGGCGCTCCCTCGGGAAGCGCATCACGCAGCGCCGCGGGGCTATCAAGCACCACAAGTGAGTACCTACACCACACCTACCTGCTTCTATACCATAACGTTACACTGGATCTCGAGCGCGGGTTGCGGCGAGGGCGAAGGCGCCGTGCGGCGCTCCCTCGGGAAGCGCATCACGCAGCGCCGCGGGGCTATCAAGCACCACAAGTGAGTACCTACACCACACCTACCTGCTTCTATACCATAACGTTACACTGGATCTCGAGCGCGGCTTGCGGCGGGGGCGAAGGCGCCGTGCGGCGCTCCCTCGGGAAGCGCATCACGCAGCGCCGCGGGGCTATCAAGCACCACAAGTGAGTACCTACACCACACCTACCTGCTTCTATACCATAACGTTACACTGGATCTCGAGCGCAGGTTGCGGCGAGGGCGAAGGCGCCGTGCGGCGCTCCCTCGGGAAGCGCATCACGCAGCGCCGCGGGGCTATCAAGCACCACAAGTGAGTACCTACACCACACCTACCTGCTTCTATACCATAACGTTACACTGGATCTCGAGCGCGGGTTGCGGCGGGGGCGAAGGCGCCGTGCGGCGCTCCCTCGGGAAGCGCATCACGCAGCGCCGCGGGGCTATCTAGCACCACAAGTGAGTACCTACACCACACCTACCTGCTTCTATACCATAACGTTACAGTGGATCTCGAGCGCAGGTTGCGGCGAGGGCGAAGGCGCCGTGCGGCGCTCCCTCGGGAAGCGCATCACGCAGCGCCGCGGGGCTATCAAGCACCACAAGTGAGTACCTACACCACACCTACCTGCTTCTATACCATAACGTTACAGTGGATCTCGAGCGCAGGTTGCGGCGAGGGCGAAGGCGCCGTGCGGCGCTCCCTCGGGAAGCGCATCACGCAGCGCCGCGGGGCTATCAAGCACCACAAGTGAGTACCTACACCACACCTACCTGCTTCTATACCATAACGTTACAGTGGATCTCGAGCGCGGGTTGCGGCGAGGGCGAAGGCGCCGTGCGGCGCTCCCTCGGGAAGCGCATCACGCAGCGCCGCGGGGCTATCAAGCACCACAAGTGAGTACCTACACCACACCTACCTGCTTCTATACCATAACGTTACACTGGATCTCGAGCGCGGGTTGCGGCGAGGGCGAAGGCGCCGTGCGGCGCTCCCTCGGGAAGCGCATCACGCAGCGCCGCGGGGCTATCAAGCACCACAAGTGAGTACCTACACCACACCTACCTGCTTCTATACCATAACGTTACAGTGGATCTCGAGCGCAGGTTGCGGCGAGGGCGAAGGCGCCGTGCGGCGCTCCCTCGGGAAGCGCATCACGCAGCGCCGCGGGGCTATCAAGCACCACAAGTGAGTACCTACACCACACCTACCTGCTTCTATACCATAACGTTACAGTGGATCTCGAGCGCAGGTTGCGGCGAGGGCGAAGGCGCCGTGCGGCGCTCCCTCGGGAAGCGCATCACGCAGCGCCGCGGGGCTATCAAGCACCACAAGTGAGTACCTACACCACACCTACCTGCTTCTATACCATAACGTTACAGTGGATCTCGAGCGCGGGTTGCGGCGAGGGCGAAGGCGCCGTGCGGCGCTCCCTCGGGAAGCGCATCACGCAGCGCCGCGGGGCTATCAAGCACCACAAGTGAGTACCTACACCACACCTACCTGCTTCTATACCATAACGTTACACTGGATCTCGAGCGCGGCTTGCGGCGAGGGCGAAGGCGCCGTGCGGCGCTCCCTCGGGAAGCGCATCACGCAGCGCCGCGGGGCTATCAAGCACCACAAGTGAGTACCTACACCACACCTACCTGCTTCTATACCATAACGTTACAGTGGATCTCGAGCGCAGGTTGCGGCGAGGGCGAAGGCGCCGTGCGGCGCTCCCTCGGGAAGCGCATCACGCAGCGCCGCGGGGCTATCAAGCACCACAAGTGAGTACCTACACCACACCTACCTGCTTCTATACCATAACGTTACACTGGATCTCGAGCGCGGGTTGCGGCGAGGGCGAAGGCGCCGTGCGGCGCTCCCTCGGGAAGCGCATCACGCAGCGCCGCGGGGCTATCAAGCACCACAAGTGAGTACCTACACCACACCTACCTGCTTCTATACCATAACGTTACAGTGGATCTCGAGCGCAGGTTGCGGCGAGGGCGAAGGCGCCGTGCGGCGCTCCCTCGGGAAGCGCATCACGCAGCGCCGCGGGGCTATCAAGCACCACAAGTGAGTACCTACACCACACCTACCTGCTTCTATACCATAACGTTACAGTGGATCTCGAGCGCAGGTTGCGGCGAGGGCGAAGGCGCCGTGCGGCGCTCCCTCGGGAAGCGCATCACGCAGCGCCGCGGGGCTATCAAGCACAACAAGTGAGTACCTACACCACACCTACCTGCTTCTATACCATAACGATACAGTGGATCTCGAGCGCGGGTTGCGGCGAGGGCGAAGGCGCCGTGCGGCGCTCCCTCGGGAAGCGCATCACGCAGCGCCGCGGGGCTATCAAGCACCACAAGTGAGTACCTACACCACACCTACCTGCTTCTATACCATAACGTTACACTGGATCTCGAGCGCGGCTTGCGGCGAGGGCGAAGGCGCCGTGCGGCGCTCCCTCGGGAAGCGCATCACGCAGCGCCGCGGGGCTATCAAGCACCACAAGTGAGTACCTACACCACACCTACCTGCTTCTATACCATAACGTTACACTGGATCTCGAGCGCGGGTTGCGGCGAGGGCGAAGGCGCCGTGCGGCGCTCCCTCGGGAAGCGCATCACGCAGCGCCGCGGGGCTATCAAGCACCACAAGTGAGTACCTACACCACACCTACCTGCTTCTATACCATAACGTTACAGTGGATCTCGAGCGCGGGTTGCGGCGAGGGCGAAGGCGCCGTGCGGCGCTCCCTCGGGAAGCGCATCACGCAGCGCCGCGGGGCTATCAAGCACCACAAGTGAGTACCTACACCACACCTACCTGCTTCTATACCATAACGTTACACTGGATCTCGAGCGCGGCTTGCGGCGAGGGCGAAGGCGCCGTGCGGCGCTCCCTCGGGAAGCGCATCACGCAGCGCCGCGGGGCTATCAAGCACCACAAGTGAGTACCTACACCACACCTACCTGCTTCTATACCATAACGTTACACTGGATCTCGAGCGCGGGTTGCGGCGAGGGCGAAGGCGCCGTGCGGCGCTCCCTCGGGAAGCGCATCACGCAGCGCCGCGGGGCTATCAAGCACCACAAGTGAGTACCTACACCACACCTACCTGCTTCTATACCATAACGTTACAGTGGATCTCGAGCGCGGGTTGCGGCGAGGGCGAAGGCGCCGTGCGGCGCTCCCTCGGGAAGCGCATCACGCAGCGCCGCGGGGCTATCAAGCACCACAAGTGAGTACCTACACCACACCTACCTGCTTCTATACCATAACGTTACACTGGATCTCGAGCGCGGGTTGCGGCGAGGGCGAAGGCGCCGTGCGGCGCTCCCTCGGGAAGCGCATCACGCAGCGCCGCGGGGCTATCAAGCACCACAAGTGAGTACCTACACCACACCTACCTGCTTCTATACCATAACGTTACACTGGATCTCGAGCGCGGGTTGCGGCGAGGGCAAAGGCGCCGTGCGGCGCTCCCTCGGGAAGCGCATCACGCAGCGCCGCGGGGCTATCAAGCACCACAAGTGAGTACCTACACCACACCTACCTGCTTCTATACCATAACGTTACAGTGGATCTCGAGCGCGGGTTGCGGCGAGGGCGAAGGCGCCGTGCGGCGCTCCCTCGGGAAGCGCATCACGCAGCGCCGCGGGGCTATCAAGCACCACAAGTGAGTACCTACACCACACCTACCTGCTTCTATACCATAACGTTACACTGGATCTCGAGCGCGGCTTGCGGCGAGGGCGAAGGCGCCGTGCGGCGCTCCCTCGGGAAGCGCATCACGCAGCGCCGCGGGGCTATCAAGCACCACAAGTGAGTACCTACACCACACCTACCTGCTTCTATACCATAACGTTACAGTGGATCTCGAGCGCGGGTTGCGGCGAGGGCGAAGGCGCCGTGCGGCGCTCCCTCGGGAAGCGCATCACGCAGCGCCGCGGGGCTATCAAGCACCACAAGTGAGTACCTACACCACACCTACCTGCTTCTATACCATAACGTTACACTGGATCTCGAGCGCGGCTTGCGGCGAGGGCGAAGGCGCCGTGCGGCGCTCCCTCGGGAAGCGCATCACGCAGCGCCGCGGGGCTATCAAGCACCACAAGTGAGTACCTACACCACACCTACCTGCTTCTATACCATAACGTTACAGTGGATCTCGAGCGCGGGTTGCGGCGAGGGCGAAGGCGCCGTGCGGCGCTCCCTCGGGAAGCGCATCACGCAGCGCCGCGGGGCTATCAAGCACCACAAGTGAGTACCTACACCACACCTACCTGCTTCTATACCATAACGTTACACTGGATCTCGAGCGCGGCTTGCGGCGAGGGCGAAGGCGCCGTGCGGCGCTCCCTCGGGAAGCGCATCACGCAGCGCCGCGGGGCTATCAAGCACCACAAGTGAGTACCTACACCACACCTACCTGCTTCTATACCATAACGTTACAGTGGATCTCGAGCGCGGGTTGCGGCGAGGGCGAAGGCGCCGTGCGGCGCTCCCTCGGGAAGCGCATCACGCAGCGCCGCGGGGCTATCAAGCACCACAAGTGAGTACCTACACCACACCTACCTGCTTCTATACCATAACGTTACAGTGGATCTCGAGCGCGGGTTGCGGCGAGGGCGAAGGCGCCGTGCGGCGCTCCCTCGGGAAGCGCATCACGCAGCGCCGCGGGGCTATCAAGCACCACAAGTGAGTACCTACACCACACCTACCTGCTTCTATACCATAACGTTACAGTGGATCTCGAGCGCGGCTTGCGGCGAGGGCGAAGGCGCCGTGCGGCGCTCCCTCGGGAAGCGCATCACGCAGCGCCGCGGGGCTATCAAGCACCACAAGTGAGTAACTACACCACACCTACCTGCTTCTATACCATAACGTTACAGTGGATCTCGAGCGCGGGTTGCGGCGAGGGCAAAGGCGCCGTGCGGCGCTCCCTCGGGAAGCGCATCACGCAGCGCCGCGGGGCTATCAAGCACCACAAGTGAGTACCTACACCACACCTACCTGCTTCTATACCATAACGTTACAGTGGATCTCGAGCGCGGGTTGCGGCGAGGGCAAAGGCGCCGTGCGGCGCTCCCTCGGGAAGCGCATCACGCAGCGCCGCGGGGCTATCAAGCACCACAAGTGAGTACCTACACCACACCTACCTGCTTCTATACCATAACGTTACAGTGGATCTCGAGCGCAGGTTGCAGCGAGGGCGAAGGCGCCGTGCGGCGCTCCCTCGGGAAGCGCATCACGCAGCGCCGCGGGGCTATCAAGCACCACAAGTGAGTACCTACACCACACCTACCTGCTTCTATACCATAACGTTACAGTGGATCTCGAGCGCAGGTTGCAGCGAGGGCGAAGGCGCCGTGCGGCGCTCCCTCGGGAAGCGCATCACGCAGCGCCGCGGGGCTATCAAGCACCACAAGTGAGTACCTACACCACACCTACCTGCTTCTATACCATAACGTTACAGTGGATCTCGAGCGCGGGTTGCGGCGAGGGCAAAGGCGCCGTGCGGCGCTCCCTCGGGAAGCGCATCACGCAGCGCCGCGGGGCTATCAAGCACCACAAGTGAGTACCTACACCACACCTACCTGCTTCTATACCATAACGTTACAGTGGATCTCGAGCGCAGGTTGCAGCGAGGGCGAAGGCGCCGTGCGGCGCTCCCTCGGGAAGCGCATCACGCAGCGCCGCGGGGCTATCAAGCACCACAAGTGAGTACCTACACCACACCTACCTGCTTCTATACCATAACGTTACAGTGGATCTCGAGCGCAGGTTGCGGCGAGGGCGAAGGCGCCGTGCGGCGCTCCCTCGGGAAGCGCATCACGCAGCGCCGCGGGGCTATCAAGCACCACAAGTGAGTACCTACACCACACCTACCTGCTTCTATACCATAACGTTACAGTGGATCTCGAGCGCAGGTTGCGGCGAGGGCGAAGGCGCCGTGCGGCGCTCCCTCGGGAAGCGCATCACGCAGCGCCGCGGGGCTATCAAGCACCACAAGTGAGTACCTACACCACACCTACCTGCTTCTATACCATAACGTTACAGTGGATCCCGAGCGCGGCTTGCGGCGAGGGCGAAGGCGCCGTGCGGCGCTCCCTCGGGAAGCGCATCACGCAGCGCCGCGGGGCTATCAAGCACCACAAGTGAGTACCTACACCACACCTACCTGCTTCTATACCATAACGTTACAGTGGATCTCGAGCGCAGGTTGCGGCGAGGGCGAAGGCGCCGTGCGGCGCTCCCTCGGGAAGCGCATCACGCAGCGCCGCGGGGCTATCAAGCACCACAAGTGAGTACCTACACCACACCTACCTGCTTCTATACCATAACGTTACAGTGGATCTCGAGCGCAGGTTGCGGCGAGGGCGAAGGCGCCGTGCGGCGCTCCCTCGGGAAGCGCATCACGCAGCGCCGCGGGGCTATCAAGCACCACAAGTGAGTACCTACACCACACCTACCTGCTTCTATACCATAACGTTACAGTGGATCTCGAGCGCGGGTTGCGGCGAGGGCGAAGGCGCCGTGCGGCGCTCCCTCGGGAAGCGCATCACGCAGCGTCGCGGGGCTATCAAGCACCACAAGTGAGTACCTACACCACACCTACCTGCTTCTATACCATAACGTTACAGTGGATCTCGAGCGCAGGTTGCGGCGAGGGCGAAGGCGCCGTGCGGCGCTCCCTCGGGAAGCGCATCACGCAGCGCCGCGGGGCTATCAAGCACCACAAGTGAGTACCTACACCACACCTACCTGCTTCTATACCATAACGTTACACTGGATCTCGAGCGCAGGTTGCGGCGAGGGCGAAGGCGCCGTGCGGCGCTCCCTCGGGAAGCGCATCACGCAGCGCCGCGGGGCTATCAAGCACCACAAGTGAGTACCTACACCACACCTACCTGCTTCTATACCATAACGTTACAGTGGATCTCGAGCGCGGGTTGCGGCGAGGGCGAAGGCGCCGTGCGGCGCTCCCTCGGGAAGCGCATCACGCAGCGCCGCGGGGCTATCAAGCACCACAAGTGAGTACCTACACCACACCTACCTGCTTCTATACCATAACGTTACACTGGATCTCGAGCGCGGGTTGCGGCGAGGGCAAAGGCGCCGTGCGGCGCTCCCTCGGGAAGCGCATCACGCAGCGCCGCGGGGCTATCAAGCACCACAAGTGAGTACCTACACCACACCTACCTGCTTCTATACCATAACGTTACAGTGGATCCCGGGCGCAGGTTGCGGCGAGGGCGAAGGCGCCTTGCGGCGCTCCCTCGGGAAGCGCATCACGCAGCGCCGCGGGGCTATCAAGCACCACAAGTGAGTACCTACACCACACCTACCTGCTTCTATACCATAACGTTACAGTGGATCCCGGGCGCAGGTTGCGGCGAGGGCGAAGGCGCCTTGCGGCGCTCCCTCGGGAAGCGCATCACGCAGCGCCGCGGGGCTATCAAGCACCACAAGTGAGTACCTACACCACACCTACCTGCTTCTATACCATAACGTTACAGTGGATCCCGGGCGCAGGTTGCGGCGAGGGCGAAGGCGCCGTGCGGCGCTCCCTCGGGAAGCGCATCACGCAGCGCCGCGGGGCTATCAAGCACCACAAGTGAGTACCTACACCACACCTACCTGCTTCTATACCATAACGTTACAGTGGATCCCGGGCGCAGGTTGCGGCGAGGGCGAAGGCGCCGTGCGGCGCTCCCTCGGGAAGCGCATCACGCAGCGCCGCGGGGCTATCAAGCACCACAAGTGAGTACCTACACCACACCTACCTGCTTCTATACCATAACGTTACACTGGATCTCGAGCGCGGCTTGCGGCGAGGGCGAAGGCGCCGTGCGGCGCTCCCTCGGGAAGCGCATCACGCAGCGCCGCGGGGCTATCAAGCACCACAAGTGAGTACCTACACCACACCTACCTGCTTCTATACCATAACGTTACAGTGGATCCCGGGCGCAGGTTGCGGCGAGGGCGAAGGCGCCGTGCGGCGCTCCCTCGGGAAGCGCATCACGCAGCGCCGCGGGGCTATCAAGCACCACAAGTGAGTACCTACACCACACCTACCTGCTTCTATACCATAACGTTACACTGGATCTCGAGCGCAGGTTGCGGCGAGGGCGAAGGCGCCGTGCGGCGCTCCCTCGGGAAGCGCATCACGCAGCGCCGCGGGGCTATCAAGCACCACAAGTGAGTACCTACACCACACCTACCTGCTTCTATACCATAACGTTACAGTGGATCTCGAGCGCGGCTTGCGGCGAGGGCGAAGGCGCCGTGCGGCGCTCCCTCGGGAAGCGCATCACGCAGCGCCGCGGGGCTATCAAGCACCACAAGTGAGTACCTACACCACACCTACCTGCTTCTATACCATAACGTTACACTGGATCTCGAGCGCAGGTTGCGGCGAGGGCGAAGGCGCCGTGCGGCGCTCCCTCGGGAAGCGCATCACGCAGCGCCGCGGGGCTATCAAGCACCACAAGTGAGTACCTACACCACACCTACCTGCTTCTGTACCATAACGTTACAGTGGATCTCGAGCGCGGCTTGCGGCGAGGGCGAAGGCGCCGTGCGGCGCTCCCTCGGGAAGCGCATCACGCAGCGCCGCGGGGCTATCAAGCACCACAAGTGAGTACCTACACCACACCTACCTGCTTCTATACCATAACGTTACAGTGGATCTCGAGCGCGGGTTGCGGCGAGGGCGAAGGCGCCGTGCGGCGCTCCCTCGGGAAGCGCATCACGCAGCGCCGCGGGGCTATCAAGCACCACAAGTGAGTACCTACACCACACCTACCTGCTTCTATACCATAACGTTACACTGGATCTCGAGCGCGGCTTGCGGCGAGGGCGAAGGCGCCGTGCGGCGCTCCCTCGGGAAGCGCATCACGCAGCGCCGCGGGGCTATCAAGCACCACAAGTGAGTACCTACACCACACCTACCTGCTTCTATACCATAACGTTACACTGGATCTCGAGCGCAGGTTGCGGCGAGGGCGAAGGCGCCGTGCGGCGCTCCCTCGGGAAGCGCATCACGCAGCGCCGCGGGGCTATCAAGCACCACAAGTGAGTACCTACACCACACCTACCTGCTTCTATACCATAACGTTACAGTGGATCTCGAGCGCGGGTTGCGGCGAGGGCGAAGGCGCCGTGCGGCGCTCCCTCGGGAAGCGCATCACGCAGCGCCGCGGGGCTATCAAGCACCACAAGTGAGTACCTACACCACACCTACCTGCTTCTATACCATAACGTTACACTGGATCTCGAGCGCAGGTTGCGGCGAGGGCGAAGGCGCCGTGCGGCGCTCCCTCGGGAAGCGCATCACGCAGCGCCGCGGGGCTATCAAGCACCACAAGTGAGTACCTACACCACACCTACCTGCTTCTATACCATAACGTTACAGTGGATCTCGAGCGCAGGTTGCGGCGAGGGCGAAGGCGCCGTGCGGCGCTCCCTCGGGAAGCGCATCACGCAGCGCCGCGGGGCTATCAAGCACCACAAGTGAGTACCTACACCACACCTACCTGCTTCTATACCATAACGTTACACTGGATCTCGAGCGCAGGTTGCGGCGAGGGCGAAGGCGCCGTGCGGCGCTCCCTCGGGAAGCGCATCACGCAGCGCCGCGGGGCTATCAAGCACCACAAGTGAGTACCTACACCACACCTACCTGCTTCTATACCATAACGTTACAGTGGATCTCGAGCGCGGGTTGCGGCGAGGGCGAAGGCGCCGTGCGGCGCTCCCTCGGGAAGCGCATCACGCAGCGCCGCGGGGCTATCAAGCACCACAAGTGAGTACCTACACCACACCTACCTGCTTCTATACCATAACGTTACACTGGATCTCGAGCGCGGGTTGCGGCGAGGGCGAAGGCGCCGTGCGGCGCTCCCTCGGGAAGCGCATCACGCAGCGCCGCGGGGCTATCAAGCACCACAAGTGAGTACCTACACCACACCTACCTGCTTCTATACCATAACGTTACACTGGATCTCGAGCGCAGGTTGCGGCGAGGGCGAAGGCGCCGTGCGGCGCTCCCTCGGGAAGCGCATCACGCAGCGCCGCGGGGCTATCAAGCACCACAAGTGAGTACCTACACCACACCTACCTGCTTCTATACCATAACGTTACAGTGGATCTCGAGCGCGGGTTGCGGCGAGGGCGAAGGCGCCGTGCGGCGCTCCCTCGGGAAGCGCATCACGCAGCGCCGCGGGGCTATCAAGCACCACAAGTGAGTACCTACACCACACCTACCTGCTTCTATACCATAACGTTACACTGGATCTCGAGCGCGGGTTGCGGCGAGGGCGAAGGCGCCGTGCGGCGCTCCCTCGGGAAGCGCATCACGCAGCGCCGCGGGGCTATCAAGCACCACAAGTGAGTACCTACACCACACCTACCTGCTTCTATACCATAACGTTACACTGGATCTCGAGCGCAGGTTGCGGCGAGGGCGAAGGTGCCGTGCGGCGCTCCCTCGGGAAGCGCATCACGCAGCGCCGCGGGGCTATCAAGCACCACAAGTGAGTACCTACACCACACCTACCTGCTTCTATACCATAACGTTACACTGGATCTCGAGCGCGGGTTGCGGCGAGGGCGAAGGCGCCGTGCGGCGCTCCCTCGGGAAGCGCATCACGCAGCGCCGCGGGGCTATCAAGCACCACAAGTGAGTACCTACACCACACCTACCTGCTTCTATACCATAACGTTACAGTGGATCTCGAGCGCGGGTTGCGGCGAGGGCGAAGGCGCCGTGCGGCGCTCCCTCGGGAAGCGCATCACGCAGCGCCGCGGGGCTATCAAGCACCACAAGTGAGTACCTACACCACACCTACCTGCTTATATACCATAACGTTACACTGGATCTCGAGCGCGGGATGCGGCGAGGGCGAAGGCGCCGTGCGGCGCTCCCTCGGGAAGCGCATCACGCAGCGCCGCGGGGCTATCAAGCACCACAAGTGAGTACCTACACCACACCTACCTGCTTCTATACCATAACGTTACAGTGGATCTCGAGCGCAGGTTGCGGCGAGGGCGAAGGCGCCGTGCGGCGCTCCCTCGGGAAGCGCATCACGCAGCGCCGCGGGGCTATCAAGCACCACAAGTGAGTACCTACACCACACCTACCTGCTTCTATACCATAACGTTACAGTGGATCTCGAGCGCAGGTTGCGGCGAGGGCGAAGGCGCCGTGCGGCGCTCCCTCGGGAAGCGCATCACGCAGCGCCGCGGGGCTATCAAGCACCACAAGTGAGTACCTACACCACACCTACCTGCTTCTATACCATAACGTTACAGTGGATCTCGAGCGCGGGTTGCGGCGAGGGCGAAGGCGCCGTGCGGCGCTCCCTCGGGAAGCGCATCACGCAGCGCCGCGGGGCTATCAAGCACCACAAGTGAGTACCTACACCACACCTACCTGCTTCTATACCATAACGTTACAGTGGATCTCGAGCGCAGGTTGCGGCGAGGGCGAAGGCGCCGTGCGGCGCTCCCTCGGGAAGCGCATCACGCAGCGCCGCGGGGCTATCAAGCACCACAAGTGAGTACCTACACCACACCTACCTGCTTATATACCATAACGTTACAGTGGATCTCGAGCGCGGGTTGCGGCGAGGGCGAAGGCGCCGTGCGGCGCTCCCTCGGGAAGCGCATCACGCAGCGCCGCGGGGCTATCAAGCACCACAAGTGAGTACCTACACCACACCTACCTGCTTCTATACCATAACGTTACAGTGGATCTCGAGCGCGGGTTGCGGCGAGGGCGAAGGCGCCGTGCGGCGCTCCCTCGGGAAGCGCATCACGCAGCGCCGCGGGGCTATCAAGCACCACAAGTGAGTACCTACACCACACCTACCTGCTTCTATACCATAACGTTACAGTGGATCTCGAGCGCGGGTTGCGGCGAGGGCGAAGGCGCCGTGCGGCGCTCCCTCGGGAAGCGCATCACGCAGCGCCGCGGGGCTATCAAGCACCACAAGTGAGTACCTACACCACACCTACCTGCTTCTATACCATAACGTTACAGTGGATCTCGAGCGCGGGTTGCGGCGAGGGCGAAGGCGCCGTGCGGCGCTCCCTCGGGAAGCGCATCACGCAGCGCCGCGGGGCTATCAAGCACCACAAGTGAGTACCTACACCACACCTACCTGCTTCTATACCATAACGTTACAGTGGATCTCGAGCGCAGGTTGCGGCGAGGGCGAAGGCGCCGTGCGGCGCTCCCTCGGGAAGCGCATCACGCAGCGCCGCGGGGCTATCAAGCACCACAAGTGAGTACCTACACCACACCTACCTGCTTCTATACCATAACGTTACAGTGGATCTCGAGCGCGGGTTGCGGCGAGGGCGAAGGCGCCGTGCGGCGCTCCCTCGGGAAGCGCATCACGCAGCGCCGCGGGGCTATCAAGCACCACAAGTGAGTACCTACACCACACCTACCTGCTTCTATACCATAACGTTACAGTGGATCTCGAGCGCGGCTTGCGGCGAGGGCGAAGGCGCCGTGCGGCGCTCCCTCGGGAAGCGCATCACGCAGCGCCGCGGGGCTATCAAGCACCACAAGTGAGTACCTACACCACACCTACCTGCTTCTATACCATAACGTTACAGTGGATCTCGAGCGCGGGTTGCGGCGAGGGCGAAGGCGCCGTGCGGCGCTCCCTCGGGAAGCGCATCACGCAGCGCCGCGGGGCTATCAAGCACCACAAGTGAGTACCTACACCACACCTACCTGCTTCTATACCATAACGTTACAGTGGATCTCGAGCGCGGGTTGCGGCGAGGGCGAAGGCGCCGTGCGGCGCTCCCTCGGGAAGCGCATCACGCAGCGCCGCGGGGCTATCAAGCACCACAAGTGAGTACCTACACCACACCTACCTGCTTCTATACCATAACGTTTGTTTAAAACCTACAACAAACATGTTCAATGGGTGCGTTCAATGTATTGTCAAATAGTCCGTGGAACGCATACAGGAATAATGTGGAGTAGACATCTTCCTGGCCGTTGAAAGCTCTAGTGCAGCATTCAAGCTGCATTGTTTTCTAATGAAGGAAAATGCAATAGAAACAGACTAATAATTGCTCGCCTAACCGTACCATTGGTTGTAGCAAGGACATCCATAGCCAGCACGTAGCACGGCGTAGCCCAGTCGTAGCAAAGACATCCGTAGCAAGCTAGTAGCAAGCCGTACCTCAGTCGAAGCAAGGATATCCATAGCCATTTCGTAGCAAGCCGTAGCCCATCGTAATAAGGATTTCCGTAGCCAGTTCGTAGTAAGCCGTAGCCCTGTCGTAGCAAGGGTATCCGGAGCCAACTCGTAGCAAGCCGTAGCCCCATTATACCGAACCGTAGCTCCAACGTAGCAAGGGTATCTGAAGACAACTCGTAGCGATCCGTAGCCCCATCGTAGCAACGGTATCTGTAGCCAGCTCGTAGCGAGCCATACCCCGGTTGTAGCAAGGGTATCTGTAGACAGCTCGTAGCGAGCCGTTGACCCGTCGTAGCAAGGGTATCTCGTAACAATAGCTAGATTTTATAGAAAAACTGGTGTTTGCGATATGGTTCTCAGCTATGTTTAGTGATTATTAATAAAACTGATTTAGTCCGTTGAGGGTTATTTGAACGTTTTTGAAAAGGCATCTTTAGGTCCGGTCAGAGTTAGCGATGAAACGCTTTTGTTATCGCTAAAAAAAATATCTCGTCCGCGACTCAAGCAAGTGTTGTAGTTTTCGCCAAGTGCTGTATATATTCTGAAAATAAACCACAGTAGGTACGTTGGCTGCTAGTGCACTTACGCCACTGTGCTCCTACGTCATTGAGCGGGGGTTGGGAAAAAGGCCTTGAAATTACCTCGAATTAGTTATAATTCCGCAACAGAAAGGGCTACACAAGTTACTTGTGAATATTGAGGTGAAAAGGTAAGCTAAGCAGAAACATAAATAAGCTGTCGAGTGCAAAGTGGCGACAAACCAAGCGAAAAGTTGTCACGCAAAAAAATAACGGCTGTGTCGCGAGGTACCTACTTTTTTGTTAAAATTAGCTTGTGGTGAATATTTGTAGTATTAACAAAAACCTTATTGTTTTTTTATCCTAATCTATCTCGTCCCACTGTAGCTGGTGGGGGCAAAGGTCTCCCCTTAGATTCCAAACTTTTCTGTTTTACAATGTATCCCACCATCCTCTTTTAAAAGTGTTGAGACCGTCCCGCCAATTCTCGGCCAACCCCGTTGTCACCTGTCGTCTTCAAGCATTCAAGCTGTTACTATTTGGGCCCAGTTACTGGTACATTCGGCGGACGTGACCTGCCAAATAAAAAATCATATAAATCAAAAATAAACCACTTGATCATTTGCATCGCGGAAGTGCGATGTAGTTTACTTTACTGCACTCTGAATGTACGCATCTTCGAGCTTAGCATTTTTGGCTAGTGCATTTATTAGTGCCATCCATCACTACTGCCTACCAACCTATATTATATTGATTAGCTGAAGATGTTCCTAATTTATACAAGTGCAGATGTCTTGATAAATGCTTCATACGACATCTATTAGGTACTATGTCTTTGATTGCATCTATTGCAGAAACCCTTATTATTTGCCTAAAATGTTAAAAATACGGTAAATTATTTATTTATGTCGTAGGTAAACAGTGACACCTACAGCTTTGTGTAAAAAAAACTCTAATAATAATGTTGAGATTTCGCGCGTACCAAGCAATAAGACCGTCACTTGCATTACCGCGTGTCTGGTTATTTCAATATTGTTTGTAAATAGTGTACAATAAAGACTTCTCTTAGAATATCTGTCATGCGATTTGAGTAATAAGTGATTTTTTACTGAATTGCCCACGACAACCTCTTCCCAAGACTGCAAACGTCGGTACAGATTGTACATTTAACAAAACCGGACCGGTTAATTTTTTTTTATACTACTTATATGGCAAACGAGCATGCAGTCCACCAGATGTTAAGTGGCTACTGCAGCCCATGGATATCCACATATAATTCAAAACAAGCTATTATGTTGTCTTGATCTCTAGATCTAAAACAAGCTATTATGTTGTCATCGAAAATTTGCTCGTTGTTTTAACGTAAAGCTTCACACACCTACGCACAAACATAATTATTCATACTTTGTAAATAAATATATATATATATATATATATATATATACCTATATATTCCCTTTCTATCAAAAGTCCTTGAACGCCTTGTCCATAAACAACTCAGTATCTACCTATCCAATAATATCCTGTTAAATCCTCTCCAATCTGGTTTTCGCCCCGGACATAGCACAGTCACAGCGCTCGTCAAGATAACCGATGACATTCGGTTTGGAATGGAGAGTGGGAAGGTGACAGTGCTGTCATTACTTGATTTCAGCAATGCCTTCAACAACGTCGATTTCGACATACTTCTGGGTGTATTAAGCTCTCTTAACATATCTCCAACGGCTATTGACTGGTTTCGTAGTTATTTGTTTGGACGCCGGCAGCGCATCCGTATTGAAGATAATTACTCTTCATGGTGCAGCCTTCTTGCTGGTATCCCCCAAGGCGGCGTCTTATCTCCTCTCCTCTTCAGTGTTTTTATTCATTCAATATCTCAAAATCATTCTTCTTCCTACCACTTGTATGCAGATGATTTACAAATTTACACACAAGCCCCGATTGACAACATTAACGGAGCTATCAGTTTAATAAACTCAGATTTGGACCGAATTTGTGACTGGAGCAAATCCTTTGGTCTTACCGTAAACCCTAAAAAGACACAAGTGACATAATCGGTAGTCACAAAATGATCCGTAGGCTAGATTTTGCACAACTGTACTTTTTAATGGAACACAAATAGCTATCAGTCAGACGGTGAAAAACTTGGGAATTATCATGGACACCAAGCTATCATGGGTGCCGTGTATTGCTGAGATCAGCCGCAAAGTGTTTGCTTCTTCAGCTTCGTTGCGTAGACTTCGTAACTTTTTACCGACCGCCACCAAAATTACGCTTGCACAATCCCTTCTACTCCCTATCTTAGATTACGCCGACGCCAGCTACCTCGACATTTCCGAAGTACAAATGAGTAAACTTGAGCGCCTTCAAAACCTTTGTATTTGGTTCATATTCGGCTTGCGCAAGTATGACCATGTCTCAGAATTCCGCGCAAAACTCAAGTGGCTCCCTATACGTCTTCGCCGGAATGCACATATTGTATCACTTCTTTATAACATTCTCTATAATCCCACTTCACCTTCTTATCTAAAGGAGCGTTTCGAGTTTCTGTATCAGGGACACTCTCAAACCCTTCGTTCTTCCGAAGCTCTACAGCTTCGAACTCCCATCCATAGTTCACAATTTTATGGTGACTCCTTTACAGTACAAGCTGTGCGACTGTGGAACGCCTTACCTTTGTCTGTAAGGTCGTCCCAATCTCTTCCTATTTTCAAAGTCAAGGTATACAACCATTTCCTTTCGTTGTCTCGTAACTGCTAGTCAGTGTTTATGTTATTTATCCTCTTTATGTAGTGTAGTTTATTTATACTTATATTATTTGTATGTATTTAAGTTTATGTTTATTAGTATAATTAATAGGTATATTTTATTTTGTGGGTTCTGTTTATGTCTGTAGGTACTCTTACACCGCCGTCTTTTGATTTTGTTTATCCTGTCCATCCAAAGGTTGCCTGGAAGAGATCGCTTTTAGCGATAAGACCGCCCATTGTACCTTTATTTATTGTTTATTTCCATTATTGTATGTTTATTTGGTGTGCAATAACGAGTATTTCATTCATTCATTATATTATATTTACTCGTGTATAAATATAAAATATTATAATTATTACTTATTATAAATTATAACTTATTTTATTTTTTTGTACAAGATTGTAAGTGTAACAAGAGTTAATCTTCTTCAGTACAAGTGTAATTCCGGCAGGAGGCATAGGCATGCCATATCACAGGTCTTCCTAGTTTGGGTGCCTATGTTTCTTTTGCAACTAGGATTTAATATTTAACTAAAATACTGAATCTGATGTACCTACCCTAGTGTTGTGAAGTTCGTTACTGAAAATAAATTATCTTTATCTTATATTATGTGGATACGTTGTTGCCATACTATAGGACTAAGCTGTTATGCCTATGTGCAAGTAATTACAGGAACATACCATCATCTAACCGGAACACAGCAGCACAAGTACTGCTATTTGGCGGCAGATAAAGTTAAGGCGGTGGTGCCCACTTCCTCGTGCCCAATTTTAACGACTCATCGATACTTTCATTCGGTCTAAAATAATAATAACATATTCCTAACCCATGAGTTCATAACTCTCGTTGGCTTAGATTAGAAACTTGAAACATTGTTTTTTTATATTTCATAAGATTTTCCCGTAAGTCTCGGTTAATCGTTAAACACAAAAAGTAACAAATCTGTTCTTTCGTTCCAGGGTCCATGAAGTAAGCGGGCACCGCTTCGTGGCAAAGTTCTTCCGTCAGCCGACGTTCTGCGCGTTCTGTAAGGAGTTCCTATGGGGGTTCGGCAAGCAGGGCTACCGGTGTGGAGTCTGCCAGACCGCTGTGCACAAGAGGTGCCACAGTAAGCTGCTGGGGAAATGTACTGGTTCTTCGGCTCAATCGGATGCTACTGTGGTTAGTTAAGGAACTAAATTTATACTACTAAATTGAAACTTCCTATAATGCCAGACAAGCATTTAGGCATTTAGTTAGGGTAATGATTTTAACAATTGTACAGAACATAGAATCTGCTCTCAATGTAAATAGCATTATAGAGGACATTTATAAACAGTCAACACTTTTTCTGTAGTTATTTCAATCCCAATTAAGTTTTAGTTAATTAGTTTAATTTAAGTTGTAGTAATTAAGATGTCCCATTGTAGCGACTTTAGACAGTGTGGTTTATATGGAACGATGGATTTAAAACTTCGGTATTGGATTGAAATAAACACAGATTATCGTTCTTAATTACAGGCATAGCCGTTTCTCAAAATTAGTAGGTATAGGTACTGTTTACAAATTCATCTTTATATAGGTACTTACCTAGCTAGATAGTATACATATAGACCGTATATAGACTACAGAAAGGAATATTCCGAAAGCCATTTTTGACACGCACACAATCTGAATGATGAATTTTGCTGAATGTTTTTCAAGATAGAGTTTGCATCAAATTCATCAGAATCAACTCATTTGACAATTGTTTAAAGCATGTTTTGTCTTGATAGTAACTTTTGGCAGTTGATAAGCTTTTTACTTAAATATCCAATTTAGGATGCAACAAATGTTGCCTTATTTCTAAAAATTACATAATTCAAAATTAAGTTAGTAAATTAATGCAATAAATTGGTAGTTATTCCTAAATTAAATAAAATAAATATCATATAGGTACCATATTTTTATATTTTAGAGTCTATCCATTTCTGCATTAAGGGCACCCCCATCTCTTGCCATTTTCTGTTTCTTGTGATGTAGACTAGCATTGGTTAGGTTCATTAAAATATTATAACTTTTAAATTAGGTATATTATCAAGAAAACAAACGACATATCTTTGTTACAGTATTTGCGAGAGCGGTTCAAAGTGGACGTACCGCACAGGTTCCGGCCGCACCAGTTCGTGTCGCCAACATTCTGTGATCACTGTGGAGGGCTACTGTATGGATTCTTCAAGCCGGAGCTCAAATGTGAAGGTACAGCTTGCCTATGAAGTTTAGAACACGACAATATAATTGAACTAAAAGTTCTTCTATTCAATTCAAAGACGGTGGTGCAATTGTCCATGTTCTTGGTCAAATTTAGCGATCTTGAGTGTGTTCCATATATGGCATATCATGGTATGATTTCAACTGCTATTATTGCATTAACTTTAAAAATTGATAAAGGGGTTTGAATATTTTTGGCAGTCCCCGTACCGCCATTTTTTTTATATTTGCGTCTCTCAATGAAACTTATATATGGGTTTGGGACATTGTAGACGAAAATTAAATGAGATATTTCCTAGTGTTACGTTATAGAGATAGTTTGCTAAAATTCACTGTCAATCAGTTTGCAATCTTTGTCTAACTAATAGCGAAGCGACGTTTAAACAAAAAAAACTGCTTTGCAGCTGCGGAAACATACCACGATAAACGTGAATTTATTTAATTACACAACAAAAAACACACAAAAAAAAGTGATTTATTTAATTATAAAACACACGCTTACAAAATACATTAACATGGTTCTTTGACTACAGCTTCTTTATTTGCAGACGACCACATCTAGATCTTGCAAATGCTATTATTTACAGACAGTTCACTTTTCGCTGGCCTACATATTATTTTTGACTGATTTTATTTACTAATTTATAAAACAGATTACAATCTACTTACCACTAATTAAACTAAACATATAATGATGCACTGGGTTTTTGTGGTCCAACCCGTCTTAGTCGTAGACGCAGAGTGAGCTGTATGATTTTCTGCAGGTAGTAAGATGATAGACCAAAACCATATTACCAGCAATTACACACGTTATGCAATAAACTACTCATGGCCTCATGACCAAGCTCAAGGTCGCTCAACGAGCTATGGAGAGGGCTATGCTCGGGATTTCTTTGCGTAACAAAATCCGCAATGAGGAAATCCGCAGAAGAACTAAAGTTGCCGACATAGCTCTCAAAATTAGCAAGTTGAAGTGGCAATGGGCAGGCCACATCGCTCGTAGAACAGATAACCGGGAAGAAAGGTTCTCGAGTGGAGACCACGGACTGGAAGACGCAGCGTAGGCCTGCCCCCCACAAGGTGGACCGACGATCTAGTAAGAATCGCGGGGAGCCGTTGGGCGCAAACGGCTACCAACCGCTCGTTGTGGCGATCTAAGGGGGAGGCCTATGTTCAGCAGTGGACATCTTCCGGCTGATGATGATGATGATGATGATAATGCAATAAAGCTAACACTATTATTATATTAATACGTGAAGAGAAAACGTTGTACTTACTCTTTTTAAAGATATTGCACGCACGGATGAGTGCGAGATTTGACATAGGTTGATTGAAGTTAATATGAAGAAGTGCAGAAACCTAAACACAAATATAAATATTATTATTAATTATTGACGACCTCCGTGGTGCATTGGGCGAATAGCCGGCTGAGACGCAGGAGGTAGCGGGTTCGATTCCCGCCACGGAACAAATGTTTGCATGATTTACAGATATTTGCTCCGGTTCTGGATGTTTCTCTAGGTATAAGTATCCTATCAGTTATCAAGTTCCCATAGAATAAGCTTTGCTTAGTTTGGGGCTAGATAGCACTGTGTGAATTGTCCTGCAATATTTATTATTAGTTTTATTTTATTTAATTACGATTAAATTTCGACCAACTGGTCCATATCATGGTCATGATTTTGGTCTATCACTTTATTTTACAAAATATGTTTTTGTGAGTTGTTATTAATTAAATAATACGAATGGTATTAAAAGTAGGTATTCTAAGTATTCAATGATGTAGTTGTATTTCGTCAACTGCAATAAAAAATATTTTCTAAGATCCTCATCAATTAAAATCACTGGTAATACTTTTTTTTAATAACTGTGTGCATTTTGGAACCAATGTTGTTTCGAAATACACTCGCATCCAACTTAAAATGTGCTTATTTAATGCTTACTCGCTAACCTCTCATTTAAAATTATTATTCTCCAGTTACGCACTTACCATTTTCCGAATGACACACGCATAAATGATTTGCAAATATGCTGCCAAACACAAATCAAAATAAATAGTAGGTACCTAGAAGAGAATTTAAAATCACACCTGCATTACCTGCCTCCCTGCCAATAAACGAATCAAAATAAATCAATTTTAAATAGTAGATCAGACGATCTGAAATAGAGTACATAGTGGGCGAGCGCATTTTAAGAAAACGTACCATCACGTGTTAAAAATGCATGGTACAGAAGACTAGGATGATTATAAAAATACCAAGGAGTAACCATCGAAGGTAAATTATAGAGAAATTAAAATAATACAGAGTGATTGTATCCAAGGTTGCGGAGAACATTGACGTGTTCCACTGTTCACGGAGCGAGTTCGTAAGGGCTACACGATTTATGCTCTTGTAATTTTTTTTATTGATTTGTATATTTATTGGTAATTTGATTTTATATGTTTTTTGTTATGTTGATTATGATTTGATTTGTTAGAAGAAAATGAAAATATGTACCTATATAATTTATGATAACTATGATTATTATTATTTGACGTATGTTGCTACTTTATTGTATTATGTGACTGTAATAATAGAAGTCAATGTGTTATACATATATATAAATAAACAATAAGAATTACTGTTGAGACATCGAACTTTTGTGCTGGATACATCAGAAATAATTAAATAAAAATGTAAAAAACTAATTAATGCTAAATTTAGTACAATGAGCGGCCTTATCGCGATTTCTTCCAGCCAACCTTTGGATGGAAAGTAATGAGCGAAGCAGTAATGGACAGCGGTGCACAGAGTATAAAATTACAGATGAAACAAAATAAAAATATAATAATAAAAAAACTGTAGGTACTTATAATCCTAATACATAAATAGATATGTACCTAGAAATAGTTGAACCTATTAGGTTCGGGAAAAAGTTTCTTTGCATTTTTTTAAGAAAATTCAAAACATTTTTTAATATAGTTTATTTACATTTAACTAAAGTATGTAGGTACCATTTTGTTCGATAACTTTTTGCCATCTTGTAGGTAGGGACATGATCCCATTGCTATAGAAATTTTGGGGCTTCTGATCAAAATACCGCGACAAGTAGTTTTGGCAGTCCTCTCGTGATGTTAACCTGACACTGCCTAAAGAATTCTGAAGAGACCGAAACAGGTGGAAATCTGAAGGTGCAAAGTCAGGACTATACGGCGGATGCATTATCACCTCCCAGCCAAACTCTCTTAATTTTTGCTGAGTGGCTAATGATGTGTGAGGTCTAGCGTTATTACGATGAAAAACCACACCCCTTCTGTTGATTAATTCCAGTCGCTTTCTCTCAACTTCTTGCTTTAATCTCATCAGTTGTTCGCAGTAGAGTTCAGAATCGATGGTCCTGCCTGGTGGTAACAGCTTATAATGAATAATGCCCTTCCATTCCCACCACATACACAGCATCATCTTGTTGCGAGTTAACCCGGGTTTCGCCACAGTCTGTGAAGCCTGACCGGCCTTTGACCACGACTTTTTTCGCACGTTCTTGTCGTACGTGATCCACTTTTCATCACCAGTTATCAGCTTCTTCAAAAATGGTTCGGTTTCATTACGTCGTAATAAAGAATCACAAATATGTACACGGTTCATTAGGTTTCTTTCAGTGAGCTCGTGGGGTACCCAAATATCGAGCTTTTTTGTGTACCCAGTTTTTTTCAAATGCGTCAAAACTGTTTTGTGGTCAATTCCCAGTTCTTCAGCTACGTCGTAACTACTGATATGCCGATCTTGCTCCACTTTATCAAAAATGGCATCAATTTTATCTGTAATAGGGAGACTAAAGCGACGTGCATCTTTGACATCAAAATTTCCGGATTGAAAACGCTTAAACCAAATTTGTGGTACTCTCACAGACACTGCACTAGGTCCATAAACATCGCATATTTTTTTCGCGGCTTGCGTTGCATTTTATTTTTTTGTAATAAAATTTTAAAATTTATCGAATTTCTTCATTAGATTCACTCATCTTTACAGTACGAAAAACAAATAAAAATCACAAATTTTAATAATTTGAATTTGGAATTATCTTCTTTAAAATTTAAACTTTGAATAATACCAAAACCAGCCAGATACAAATAGTATAGCCAAAGAGATTTTATTACAAGTTTATTACATATTATAATGAGAAAAGACTTTTTCCCCAACCTATTATACCCAACCACTAAACCTTATCATGCTTACAAATCTTCTAAAACGGAGACAATTAAAATTAATAATAAATAAACAGGTAACTCAAATTCAATTAATTTACCTATTTTAAAACATAGAACACTTAGTTACGTCAACTTCACAGGTAGGTACATAAAATAATGTTAATCAAAGCTTTGTAAAGGTACAATATTACTTAAATTGCAGCTATATATTGGCTTTGACAAATGAAAAATAATATGACATAAAAAAATTGAAAATACATTAAAATAAGCGAATTCAAATGACAAGCTGCTTTATTCTCAGCTTATAACAGTGCTGAGAAGAAGCCCGTCTAATTTGTAGTGGCAAATCATTTCACATGCGCACTGCTTCGACAGTGAATGATTACCCGTAGAAGGCACTAAAAAGATGCAGTAATATATTATGAATATATTACTGTTAAGTGACTATAAACACTTGTAACTTACTTGTACGCCGCAAGACAAAATCTAGCGCTTTTATAAAACCCCTACATTGTACTTAGATTTACAAGGACTAAATAATTTGAATTGAAACATCAATTGAATCAACGGATCAATGTCATTAATGGACATAATTTCATTACCGGTTATGACAGTTTTTATGATATGCACCATACTTGAAACATGCGGTTTACCGCACTGATCTTGATATTCTTTTAAGGATGGATTTTAAAAACCTTGGGGGTTTTATGCATCACTCATAGATAATTTATGCCAACGACTATTCACGCTGGAATGCGGGTTACTGATGGCTTTTGTAATAGTAATGAAGGTTCAAAATACGTAGAAGGTAGACAATACTAATCCACCTACTTACGAGTGTCTATAAATAAAATTATCTCGCAGTTAACGCTATATTTATCAGTACATTACCGTTAAGTGCTTGGGATTCAGTAGTGCAATTATTTTTAGACAACAGACGTATTAATAGCAATAGGTAAAGGATAAACAAACATTATACATAAAAATTCTTTCCGAAAACAAGACAAGTGTCACACCGTCTATTATTGTCTGCATTCCATCAATCAATCACCTGGTGGTCTGTACACGGGTGCTGGGCGGGCGGTGGGCGGCCCGGCTGCACGCGCTGAGGCGGCGGGTGGCCACCACCGGTCAGTCTGTGCGCGCGCCCCGCGGTGTATCGTCGCGCGCGTCATATATCGCGATACAATGCCGCTTTTTTCCGAACACATTTCGAACATGTATTACAGTGGTACACCATCGTATACGAGCCCGTCTTACGGATACAAAAGCTCATATACCCCCCTAGGAACCTCGTACAGTGCCTTGTACCTAAGCCCCGGAGGAAGCTACAGCAATCACTCTTCGCTCAGCAGTTACTCCCGTGCACCGTTGTCGTCGCGATGGATATCCGGTACAGGCAGAAGTTACTCTCCTATGCTCACCCCCATTTCCGAGAGGGGAACCGCCAGTCCCATACGAATAAACAGCCCCCGGAGAATTCCGATCTCGAAGAGAAGTTACGGAACCCCAAGTTACATCCAGCGCCCTATAAATATAAACACTGAGAGCATCGACGTTTCGAGAGATCGATATCGCCCTAAAGCTACTGAGCCATCTCCTAGTGCTTCTGTATCACCGCATCAAAGAGATGAACCGATCAAGGACACTGAGAATAGCCCTTTTATGCCAAGAGTTGATGGAAAACCAGAAACTGGAATCGATTCCTCACCTGGATTGCAACGGAGCACAATCAAACGTGGAAGGACTGTGGTGAGACTGCATACAGTAAAAAGAAAAGAAAAAGACTCTCCCCGTAAGTCTGTAGAAAATTCACAAATGCAAGATGGAGAGATAAATAAACAAGGCGCACTTTTACTTCCAGTTGATGACGTGGTACCTGAAGAACAAAAGGAATCTTTAAGGTGGAGAGAAAAACTTTCCGAGGATTTAGTATACATAGATAAAAAAGAAAAAAAGTCTTTAGGTACAAAACTTGTGGAAAAATTCATAGTGAAAGACGTGACTGAAAAGGACACTAAAATAGATAAAAGTGACATCAGGAGTAGTGAAGGCACAAAGACACTATTGCCAAGTTTTGAAGTGCTACCAAGCAGTAAATCACCTGATAGAAGGTGTTCTGTGGAAATGCTAGCAGAACAAGCAAGCCTTTTAGATTCTTTAATCAGAGGTGAAAACTTAAGCACTGCTACAATAGATCTAAGCAAAGTTGGCATCGCTGATGAAACTAAAAATAAATTGTACTCGTCGAATTCTATTAAAAGGCGAAAAATAGATGATAAAGGAAATCCTTTGAAAACTACAAAGTCTGACCATTCGTTACATGATAATCTTAATAAATCATTAAAGGGAAGCAAAGACTATAAAATCCTGACAAAAAAACGAAGTTTGAAAAAATCACAATCTGGAGGCAGTATCTGTAGATTAGACTCTATCACGGAATTTCTTAAAGAGCCTAAACAAAATGATTTACCGGCTATAGAAGAAAATAGGTTTTCACCAAAAGAACAAAAAACAGGAAAACCGAAACTCAGGACGAAGATCACGACGTCAGTTGAAATATCTCCCCCCATTAGCCCATTAAAATTCAGAATCGAAAACGTAACTGTTGAAGAAAAACACCATACGCCAAAGAAGGAAATATCATTTAGCTATGATGTGGATGAAATACCAATTCAAGATGTTACATTGCAAAGTCCTAAAACCACAATAAGGAGAACTAAAGAACGAAATAGTGTAAAGAAAAAATCTAGCAAAATTGCAGGCACTGAACCCATTTCTCCTGAACCAGATGATGGAAACTTTTGGGCAAAAATTGGCAAAAGGGAAACTGTGTATTTGATAAAAAGAAAGCAAAATATCGAAGCAGCAAGAGAGCATGATAAAAAGCAGTTTCTTTGGTTTCCTGAAAATGAAGACACTGATGACGTTTTTAGTGATCCTGTCACAAATAACTCTAATGTTTTGGTTGAAAACAGTATTTCTCTTAATCAAAGTTCAAGTTCCAATTTGATTAACAAGTTTGAACCAAACAACATGCTTCCAAAAGAGACCAACATTGATGTTGATGAAATAAGCGATGGAAAACGATTGAGTAATGTTTCATCAAAACTTGGAAAAAGTAAATCTTCTGATAACATTCAGAAAAAGCATTTGGATTCAAATAACTCATTAAACGAAAATGCAATGAAACCCATTATTCAGCCAAAATATGAAGATATAGAGAACAGAGGCTACAAATCTACTTTAAAAAAACTATTTCGCCAGGACGCTGAAACAAAAGAAAATTTTGAAGAAGAAAAAAATGAGACACTCAAAACTGATGACTCTAAATTAAGTTCAACAATAGCTGATGTCGTACAAACAAAAAACAGCCAATCTAGTACAAACTTAGAAACATCAAATTCTCTAGATATTAGTCAGTCTGTGCTTTTATTACCAGTGCAAAAATCACCATGTTCTGATGAAACATCTAATTTATATTCTGATTTAATAGTTAAATCAAAGGGAATTGAACTTATACAAAGTATTCAGCCTAAAAACGATCCTAATAATACCATTGAAGCTCATAATCATGCTAAAAAGCCGTTTGTAACAACAATTATAAAAACACAAACAAAAAGTGAAGACAAAAGTGCTGAGGAAGATTTAAATATCTTAGAAGGGAATATTAAAATAATAAACACTGATTCTCAGTCTAACGTTGATGTCACCGTTGAGTCTTCTCCTAAAAAGAAAATAAACCCAGCAATAACGGCACCAACCCAAACCGAGGCAAAAAATGAAGTTAAAATCCTTGATAAAGATTCAAAGCCTGTTATAGAGAACAGGCAAATAATAGAAAGTACTAAGACAAACTTATCACCTAAATCTCTTACTGAAGCAGAAACAACATCTGTAAACATGGCATCACCGTTAAAATCCCGGGAAAAGATTGAAGGTAAAAATATTGAGATGAATTCTTCTCTAGCAGACAACATAGGAACGGATAATAATCCTAGCGTTGATGTCGATTTATCAACCAAAATTCCTGACCCCGAAAATAAATTAAAGTCTGTAATTATGGTAACAACACATACTCGAGCAAAAAGTGAAGACACAAATCTTGACAAGGATTTTAAGTCAGTTAAAAGTAGAACAATCGAAAGTTCTAAGTCTAACATTGGTATCAACTTTTCTTCCAAAACTCTTGCTAAAACAAAACCTGTAACATCAGTATCAACTTTACAAAATCAATCAAAAAGTGAAGCCAAAAGTATTGACAATGATTTAAAGACTTTGTCAGAAAATATCGAATTAATCAAAAGTGAAGTAAGAAATGAAATCAGCACTGATATTAGCTTATCTTCTAATGAAAATTCAGCTAAACTGGACAAAAAACAAGTAAATATTGTTTTGACGTTACAAACTCAAGCAAAGAGTAAAGTTGAAGGTAAAAAACCAGAAATTTTAGGAAAAACCAAACAAGTGGAGCCTATCAATGATGCCAAAAGTAGTGTTAAAAAACAAAAAATACCTGAAATCACAAAAAAGACTACGCAAACAGAAACAAATTCCAAGAAAAAGGTAAATAAATCAGATGTCCAAGTAGTAGAACAGAACAAAGATAAAGAAACAAACAGTAGCACTCCAAAAGGCAACGTTTGTGAAACTTGTAAGAAAAGTTTGGAAACCGAGAATAGTAAAACGAAGAAATTAAATATTACGAAATCCAATGACCCATCAAAATCAATGCCATTGCAAATTAAAGATAAGGTTCCTACAAATACTACTACGTCTGATAAACCAACAAATAACGTGCAAGTAGCTAAACCAGTTTTAGAGAGTTCATTTGAAAATTTAAGTGGTTCAAATTTGAACACTGAAAACAGTGCTTCTATTTCTCAAATGCCAATAGTGATAGAAAATAAAAACATTCCAATGAAAACGGTAGAAAGTGATACAGAACTAGTACAAACCTCGGTACCGTCGCAAGAAAAAACAGGAGAGGATAAGGCTGAAAATTATACTAAAGGTGACGAAGACTCTAATAAGCTGAAACAACCATCTATAAAAGAACCTGCAACCGTTAGCCCCAAGATTCCGGTAAAGGAGGAAAAGGCGGCAAAGCCATTGATAGCAACGCCACGACCTCTTCAAAAGAGAGCTCCACAAATTATTCATTCCGATACTTCAGGCTCATCGTCGGAAGAAGACTCGTCTGAAGAAGATTCAGAGACGAGTGAAGACTCTGCTGAATTTTATGAATGTGACAACAATCCCGATGGGCGAACATCGACAGGATCAAACGACTCTGGCTTCGATTCTTCAGCGCCAACATCTCCTGCCAGTTTCTTGCAAATCAAAAAAGGTAAATTCACCATTAAAACACTTATAAAATTTTCCTTTACCTACCACATAACAATCTAACACGTTAGTAACTCCAAATCAAACTATTGCATGGCGCTTCTGCATGGCTTTGAGCGACTGACACCTTGTAGATATGTAAAAAAATAGGCCACTCCGAGCATAGGAGCGACGAAATGCTGTTGTTTGTTTTAGACTGCGATGTAAACTGCCACCGAAAATGCGAAAAGTTGACAGCAAACCTGTGCGGCGTGAACCAGCGTCTTCTGGTGGAAGCTTTGGCAACAAGGACTGCATCTAAAAAGGGTTTGTATGTTCTTTAGTGAATGATATCATGGGTGGTCACGTTATCATTAAATGGATGGAACAAGAAACGGGAGCGTCATAGCCACGTCACATGTCTCGCTAGAAATAAAGCAATGTTTTATTGGCTTGTCAAGTAGGCTACGTCTGTTCTAGCCTATTTTTAGAATAACGGGCAATATATCTCTAAATTCGTACGCCTATGTGTAGAAATAATAAGCAAAATATTTGAACACCCTGATATATACTTCCGTACAGAATCACAGGCAAGCTATATAGAAAATAGATCATGAAATAATCATGATAAGGATTTCATAATATCTTCGATTTTAATGCCACAGGTAAGCTAAAGAAGATGATTTTCACGTTTAGTTGTCACTTTTCTGTTTACCTACTACCAGATATAAGTGGCAATAAACTACGTATTTGTGTGCGTACATATGGCGTGGGAGTAAGAGATCGGCTGGATAGTGGCCAATCTTTCACCACTCACCTGTATAAAATCAATTGCATTTCAGGTGAAATTATAGAAAGCAAGTCATTTGCCAATCCTGTAGCAGTTTATTTTGGGTTCTAAAAGAACTCAACAAATCGTTGGAAAAATTATAAATATTAGGAAGTTTCTTGGACTATGGATGTGTATAACATTATTTTTTGTCTCAAATCAGAGATGAGAGACGGGTATGCGTTGCGAACACATTAAGGTATGTCTCGTGACTAGAAGATCAATAGATCCAGATCTGCGATTGGCTAAATATCAAACGACACTTATACTATTTTTATTCCACCCAGCAGCTGACGAGTTCATTACTCATATATTGATTGTGATATTTAGATGTCTTTGAGTAACATAATTTTTTAATAATGACAAGTATTTACTATATTTCTTTAAAAAATCGAACGGAGGGAAATGGTTGATGACAATCATTTGGAACAATTTTGTGATACAGAACGTAAGTACACATCAATTACTTATACGGCATAAAACTTTCACAATATATTTTATATTTTTAAATTGTTATTATATGCCCCTGAAATTATCATCCGTCAACATCAAAACACTTATACACTTATATAAGCACACTTATACACTTTTATGATAAGAACTCTTTTATAACTTATCATTATCTTATGTTTGTTTTCCTACCTAAAATCCTCAGATTGGTTTTGTACTCGATGACCAACCTCCTGATTTTCTTTACGCTTCTTAAAATAAAAGCAGCACAACAAAGAACTACAATCTATTTCGTTTCTTATAGTTTCAAGCCTCAAGGGCAGATTACTATAATTTCCATGTACAGGTGGTGACAGTCCTGGTCCATCATCGAGCAATGCATCCTCGCAATTGCCTGAAACCGATGTCGGTGACTCGGAACTAGAGCTTGGTGAGAGCTAATTAATATCACGGATTCATGTGTGCCGCAGCCTAGCCATATTCCCATCATCTGCGAGTTGTTTTTGACAAAATAATTCTGTACTTTATTTTTAATGATGGCCAATGCAGCACGCACGGATCATAAATGAAAAATGTTGTGTATCCCTGTTTTCTTGATTAATATTATGAATGTTTATTTGTGTTTGTATGGTCTAGTTTTAGGTGATGCTTCGCGCTTTCTGCTAACGCTTAGCTTAGATTAGATCTTTACTCTTCGTCTAATTTTCATGCTAACGGCCTAACATCTGGATTATCATGAGTGAGCTGTAAAATGTTATAGTGCTATAAAAATTACGTAATTTTGTATATTTAATTTAGAAATTGTGACACTAACTAATAAATCAAATTCATTTCATTAATGCTGGCGTGAAAATGTTTGAGCAATAAAAAAAGTTACCACTGATGCGCAGGCGGAAGACGTTTTCAAAAACAAAATACAAATTAAGCGAAAATCTTTTTCGAGCCCAATATTCGCGATAAAAATACCTACTTACCTACATTGCCTCCTGGCACAATTGACAAAAAGTAAATCGTCCCAAAATATCTTGTTGCAGGACTTTCTCTGAAGCACTAATGCAGTCGTCCCAATTTCCGCGCAGGTTCCGCGTTCCATTGCCAATGATATTTGATGTATCAAATAATTTAAGCAACCTACTTTACAAGCGTCTGCACAGTGTCAGTTATATTCATAAATACACGTACTGAATACCTGGAAGCAGACGCTGCTTTTAGGCTACACAATATTTGAACATATAGGTATACCGGCAAAATTACCATAGAAAATAAAAATAATAACTAGCCGAGATATGGCAACATAAATACGTGTATGTAATAATAGAACTGGTGGAATGTAGACAAGGTAATAAATGGAAAAGGCTACGAAGACAGTCATAATGGCGTTTTAGCTTTAGATAAGCACTTCGGAAAACGGTTTTCCTTTTCACCAAAAATATGGAACGAAATTTCTGTGAAGCCAACAGGAAAATGGAGTTTTTTTTTAAATTGGAATGATCTTCGTTTGACCACAATCTCACCTGATGGTAAGCGATGATGTGGTCTAAGATGAAGCACGAAGATCTAGCAGAAACCTATTCACTCTTACCTTAAAGAGACCCGGATTGTATTCTTTAGGAAAACAGACGACGCCAAAGTGCTCCATACCTTAGCTGTATGCATCAAGAACGTAGAACGGTGTGTGCGAATGGGTGGTATATCAACTAGGTACGGATGGTACTGAGCCGTGCGCCTCCTTGTCCTTTGATGGAAGGGAGAGGGCGGGATCAGATCGTATAGTTCCTGGGCACATTCCCCGAAATGTATTCTGTAAAAGTTCGATAGGCTTGCAACTTTACGGCGGTGTTCGAGACTTTGGGTCTTAGTCTCCGCCATATATTGCTCACCTATAAGCCTAAAAGCCCAACGTTCTATCGAGTCTAAGGTAGCGAGCTGGTATTTGGCCGAACCATCCCGAAGGTGCCAGCAGTACTTCTTCCTACCAGACTGGACTTGTGCTTTGTAAAGACTAAGAAGCCTGGTGTGAAGTATCTCCTAACTTTGTTGAGAAGCTTAGTCAAAGCATCTTTACGAATTATTTCAGGTAGCATGCAGCGAAAGATTTAGCAAAACTTCTATCTATAACTATCTATATATTAATGCGTAAGAAACACACAGGAAACTAACATATAGGTACGCTACTGCTAGACAGTCATTTCCAGCAATCGATTATGTCCTGCGTCAATTCTACGCATATGTAAGATCTTATAGAGATGATAATACTATCACAGCGTAAAAAACAAACAGTGGGACATCGCGTTTGAAGTCACGCGAAATGCCGCTTTTGTGTAGGCATTCGTCATTGCTGTAGGGTTGTCACAATATATATAATCTGTTCTACATTTTGTGTATTCGAAGTATGTGTATGTAGAGTACCAGGAATAAAATGAAAAAATATAGAAGTACATATGATGAGTTTCATCATCATCATCATCATCATATCTGCCGTAGGACGTCCACTGCTGGACAAAGGCCTCCCTCATTGATCTCCAGGAACTGCGGTTGGAAGCGGCCTGCATCCAACGCCGACCTGCGGTTCTTACCAAGTCGTCTGCCCATCTTGTGGGTGGACGTCCTACGCTGCGCTTGCCGGTCCGTGGCCTCCACTCGAGAACCTTTCGGCCCCATCGGCCATCTGTTCTGCGCGCTATATGGCCTGCCCATTGCCACTTCAACGTGCTAATCCGTCGGGCTATGTCGGTGACTTGAGTTCTCCTACGTATCTCCTCATTTCTGATTCGATCCCGTAGAGAAACCCCGAGCATAGCCCTCTCCATAGCTCGTTGAGCGACTCTGAGCTTATTTATAAGGCCAATAGTGAAGGACCACGTCTCGGTTCTATATGTCATCACTGGTAACACACACTGATTGTAGACTTTCGTCTTAAGGCACTGAGGTATGTTGGACGAAAAGACGTTGCGAAGTTTAATTATAGTTTGATGAGTTTAATTATAAACAAATACAAATTAGCTACAAATGCGGACCTGAAAGGTATTTTCGACATTTGGATTTACTAGTTTTCAGATTGCGATTGTTGAATTTGACGATGTAGTAAATTTTACTTAGAAAACTTTCGTGATTAATTTCAATCATTATTATAAATACGAGAATTATCACGTACCGTCTTATCGGTGTTTCGACCGACAATGTTTCGGTTCAATTCGTGAACATTCATCAGGGTGCGTGCGATCCGCTCCGAATAACGTCTTGCCTCGCACTATAGAACGTAGACGTTATTTGGAGCGGATCGCACTCACCCTGATGAAGGTTCACGAATTGAACCGAAACATTGTCGGTCGAAACACCGATAAGACGGTACGTGATAAATCCCGTATTTATAATAATGATGTAGTAAATTGTCATACATAGAAACAATTTTAATAAAAATTCAGACGGGAAGCATACGCATGGTTGTGTATTAAAATTAATGTTCTATAACTGTTGATATAATTGACTTCCAATTTTATTTCCAACAGACGTTGTAAATGTTGCCTGTAAAGTTTCTTCTCATTTTTTTTTTCAAAACTATCGCCATACACTTAGAATGATCAAATTAAAAAGCGTCAACCCGGGCTGACGTGTCCCAAGCGAGTGTACGGTAGCTTGGGCTCGCTACCGCCCCTCTCTCACCCCGCACACCCCGCACAAATGCTCTGTCTAGACGTGTCCGTTGGCCGACTGTAAGGTTCTATAGACTGTGATACTACGATGAACGTTCAGACTATTGGCTGATTAAAGTTCGCGAAAGCTTTCGTCTATCTACGTCACAATTTAAGCTTCTGCAATCCACTCCAATATATTATGTTCTATTCCAATCGTGCGCTCTAAATCGGGTTCAGCAGACACTTAAATGAATTTCAATGCCAAATAAACTAATTGAAGGAATTAGATAATAGGATAGGTAATGGGTTGGTTCCATCAGAGATAAATGGTACTATCACAGGAGCTGACTATAATCGTAGAGTCATAGAATAATGGCATAAAACTATCTACCTGCTGCTGAATTTAGTTATTCTCAAAAGTATTGATATTTTCTTTAATTGATAGAGCGAAACGAGATCTCTAAATCAACTTGGGCAAATCGGCGTTGTATGTATGTATGTTTGTCCGAGGATAACTTTCGAAGCGTTGATCCGATCATCGTGAAATTTAATACATATGTAGGTAGTGATGGCACAATTTAGGTGTCACTAACTGAGCTAAAAATGTTGAGGGGTTGTTAAGATATTGGGGTTCAAGAGGGGTAAAAAAAAATGAGACTAACTGATCAAATAGGACGTCAAATGAAAGGTATTCATTATTACATATAGACACCGTTTTTATTTTTCGTAAACTTTTTATAGTTTTTCAGTTATTAGTCATAATAAAAACTGAACTTTGACAAAATTCAAAGGGTACACCAGTGACCCCACAGTGCTGAAATCTGGTATGAGTGTAACTTTAGTAACAAAAATATAGGCAAGTCTGAAATCCAAAATAACTGCAATTTGTACCCCAAAAAACAGGAACCAGTTGACATGAACTCCCGGTACCTGAAATTTGAATGAAACTATAGGTCAAGTTAATTGTTTATTTATTTCGTGACACTATTTTGATAGTCAAAGATTACAAATAATATTTTTTTGTTTTAATCGGTGACTCGCTCTCTCTCTTCCCAGCTATGTATCCCACATGGTGGTGGGGTCAGCTTTCCTGGTCGTTCTTCTCCACTTCGCTCTATCCTCGACGTCGTCATCAGAAACTTGGCACTCTCTCATGTCTTTTGACACTACATCTCTCCACCTTGTCTTGGGTCTACCTCTAGATCTTCGACCGGGGATGGAAAGTTGTAGTGCCAAATTCCCTACGTAGTCAGATGGCCTCCTCTTTACGTGACCGTACCATCGCAGCCGACTCTCCTGCATCTTGTCAGCGATGTCGCGCACCCTCAGCCTTCCTCGAACCATGTATTGACATAATTTTAACTGTATTTTAAATTATGCACGTTCGATGGATTAAATTACCGTTACATTTGAAAAACGCTTATTATGGAATGTCATTTCTCATTAAATCCCGTGATTATTCCGAAATTATAGGCGACGACCTTGATATTGCTGTCTGAGCTAATATTTTTAGCGACGCTCGCGATCTCATACGAGGTGAAAGAGAATTAATTTAAAGCAGATGCTCAACTCGAATTATGTCATACTTATTACGATAGCAGAATGAAATGTAAACATGAACTTGAATTATGCCGTAGACCTGTTTTTGAACTCGTTAAAAACAAACTTTATAATATACTAGCTAATCAATCCGCAGCTTCGCACGCGTAGTTTTCCAATAAAAACATTACCCTCCTTCTGCGCAGTTGGGTAAAAAGTAGCCTATGTCACCTTTTTTAAATCGGTCCAGTAGTTTCGGAGCATATTCAATACAAACAAACAAATCTTTCCTCCTTATAATATTAGTATAGAATTATAAATTTATATTTATAAATAAGTAAAATTGAGAAATAAGAAAAAAGAAACCAATATACAATTGAAAATCACTTCCAAATTCTCCTATTTCGAAGTCAAATTGCGAATCTCTTCAAAATACTCTGAAAATAAGCCAATACATGAAAATAACAAAATGGGGCTAAATAATATTATAGATATACATTAAAGCGACTATTTGCAACAAACTAAATGCTTTTAGTTAATACAAGAAACTAATGTTAGTGTAATTATAGATCATGTACAAATACAAAAAGAAGCACACACAGCTTCTAAAATGAATTTTAACGGTAAAATATCAATAAAACTGCAGTTTGAGTAAAATAAGAAAATTAATACACGTCATGTTTTAATCTTGTAGGTAAATGCCCTATGGAATCTTAATAGCTAAAGTGACCGGTGCGCTGGAGTCACCACAAACAGTGTCAATGCTTCCGACATCTCTGAGTCAGTACATGTTTACAAAACATAATATTTAAACTATTTACGACACCAGATTGAGTACGATAAAGAGGCAAAGCAAATTATGAAGCGCGGAAAGTATCAAGATAACTATGAAAAATTGGCTCATTATCAAGTTTTTTTTTAACCAGATATAATAATACTCAAGCCACTTTGTGCCATGTCGTTCATTTTGACTACAAATTGGCCTATAACTTACCGTTCCAATGGTACCTACATAATACTAATTACTACTCGTTTTTTTACAGAACAATCCACAGCTTACGGAATTTTCCGAAAGACAGGAAAGTTTACGCCGCCAGCGAAATCGATACCTCGCTTCAGAAAATACAACATAGAAGACTTCCAATTCATAAAGGTGCTGGGCAAAGGCAGCTTCGGAAAAGTAAGCAAACCTACAGTTGAGCATATAATTACAGGAGAAACAAATAAACTTGAGAGCAAAAAAATCGCACATTCATGATTTTTTGACATAACTAAAAAAAAAACAAAAAATATTATGTTTCTGTAATGCAGATTCATAGTCTATTTTAATACCTATCCAGTGGTATCTGATTTGTCTTTCAATCATTACATAAAAATGCTTTTGTGGATCAATAACAAAAATGCATGTTTAGTAAAAAATTCTTTATTCAAGTATTGGTGTCAAAGTTATGAAATTAAAAGATAAAATTAATTAAAAGTTTGTTATTAATACCGAGTGTTCCCTCCCCTAGCCTGAATCACTGACTCCATCCGTGTTTTCATTGATGTTACTAGACTTTTGATAAAGTCTTGAGGAATAGCCTCCCATTCCTCTGCGATCGCCTGTTGCAGCTCCTGTAGAGTCGATGGAGGAGCATCTCGGCCTCGAACTCTTCTTTTCAGCTCGTCCCATAGATGTTCGATGGGATTGAGGTCTGGGCTTCGAGCTGGCCACTCCATAACGGTCACATCCACCTCTTGAAGGTACTCGATCACTATGCCAGCAGTATGCGGTCTTGCATTATCTTGCATAAACAGAAAGTTTTCGCCGATAAACCCAGCATAAGGTACGACGTGGCTCTCGAGTACTTCCTCAATGTATCGTATGGAAGTCAATCCTCTTGATTGGCGACCAGTATTCGGTCCGGTGATGAAGGCAAGCTCGGTTTTTGCTTCCATAGACATGCCTCCCCAAAACATGATTGATCCACCGCCATAGGCGACACGTTCTGTTATGCAGCATTGGGCAAATCGCTCTCCCGATCTTCTATACACCTTCCCCCGTCCGTCGTTGCCATGCAAGCACATCCTGCACTCATCAGAGAACAGGACTGCACTCCACTGCTCTTCGGTCCAATTCAAATGGTCTCGAGCGAACTGAAGGCGGGCTTCTCGGTGGGCTGGGGTCAACTTCGGCCCGTTTGCTGGCCTGTGTGCAGTCAGGCCACCTTCTCTCAATCGTCTTCTGACTGTCCACCGGCTAACTTCTACTTCACGAACTTCTTGAAGTCGTTGGCCCAGTTGAACTGCGTTCAAACGACGATTTCTTAAAGATGTCGTTATAAGAAAGCGGTTATCACGCTCTGTTGTAGCACGGGGACGGCCCGATCCTTGTCGCCGTTGGTAGCCACCAGTCTCTTGATACCTCTGGTATACACGCCGAACGGTAAATCGGCTCAAACTCAATTGTCGAGCCACTTGACTTTGCTTAAGCCCCGATTCAACAAGGGCAACCACTTGAGCGGCTACTTCTGGTGTAGTATCCATTTTCGTGTTCCGTTTGAAGCCAATATCAATAGAGAACCTTTCACACTGTACGTTGGTATGCAAATGATGACCATTCCCTCAATATGCACTCTTTTATACCTGCGATAAATCCCGCCGCCGGCCTTACCTGGATCGAGCGACATAAGGGGGTCTATTGTTTTGTTGCTAATGAGTTGTTTTTAAAGGTAAATGTCAACCCTTTATCAGTTCTGCGAATGCCTAGATTATGCACTTTAATTTAATTTGATTTTAATTTGCTGTAAGCTCCAAATAAAAAAAAATTTAACTTTTAAGTAAAAATGTGCGGATGTGCGATTTTATTGCTCTCAAGTGTAGGAGGATTTTAAAAACATATGGGTGAGACAGATATGTATGTGACGTAGCTACAATACCATTTTTCAGCAACGATATTGCCGTAAATCTAAATAATTTTGGCCTAAAAACAAAACAGACACTAACTCTTTAACAATAGTTATCAGCGATTCGCGTGGGTTTTCTCTCGGTGACCCAAATTGAATGCAGTTGGGTCGATTGCCAGATTGTCGACGACTGTATCTAGGCTTGATATTGCAGAATATTTTTTGTTCAATTATCTTAATATCAAATCTCCTAACTACTAATAACGTAGACAGCCGTCTATTAGATCATAAACGTAAATATACAGGAAACCTTTTAGTTTTTCGGACGCAGCTTTTATTCACATTTACTTATAGTTTACAAAAGAAGTTATTGTAGAGATATTGGGGCTTACAGCGGCGTTTTAACGATTAATGCTTTTGGTGTACCTTAATATAAGGGCATAGAAAATAATATCGTTCGTTAGACACAACAAAACAATGATAAATACCTACTGAAACTGTAGGCTTTGAATAAGCAGCACAATACCTTTTATTTAGCAGGTAAACAACAATTGCCCCTAATAATTACTAAGAAAAACTGCCTCAGACAATTTGTGGAGCATACGTGGAAAAGACTCGTCCCAAAATAAACTTAAACAAGGGATTTTGCCAAGAAAAATCTCGCTTACATTGAGACTCGATGATTTGTAATGCGTAGCGAAGAGTATTTAGGTGCTAAAAGATGGGTCTAAATTAAATGTACAATATAGACGTATGACACGACACACCACATTTTTATAACAAGTAACTTGTCTAAAAAACCGGCCAAGTGCGAGTCGGACTCGCGCACGAAGGGTTCCGTACCATTATCTATAAAAACGGCAAAAAAACCATGTCTGTTGTATGGGAGCCCCACTTAAATATGTATTTTATTCAATAGCACAATTTAATTTATTTGCCTTATTTGAGGTTGGTGCCGATTAAGCTAGTCCTCAAAATTGTATGAGCGCCCATACAACTCAGAGGACTATCTTGATTTGCGTCAACTATGTATGTATGGGGACACCCTTTAATTTTCGACTTATTTTATTTTTTGATATTTTTGCTTTATTTGTACCTTGCTTTTTGCCAAATTTCGCGATTCTAGGTCAACGGGAACTCCCATATAGGTTTTCGACCCAAAACCTAGAGTGTACTTCAGGTTAGCCTAGAATTGTCAATTTTAGTTAAAAGCAAGGTCTTACAGCACAAGTAAAGGGAAAATTCCGAAAAATAAAAAAAAACGAGTGTGCCACACGACTGAAGTAAAAGTTATTTTTCAAAATGTTAATTTATAAAATTGTTCAATTACAAAATTGTCCACACGTCTGTACGTCGTTCAGTCTATGTTCATTCTGGACAGACGCAACTCGCACTCGCACTTTAACATTTAAAAATATACGAAACGTAACTCTCTCTCTTTCTATCTTCTCTAACTTATATTTCCCTCTCAACTTCCGTTCTCACTTTTCGTAACGCATTCACCAGCTTACTCCCCAAGTCAAGCATGCGTAAAAAAGTTTTACTACCAAGAGTTGAAAATTAAGGTAAATTTTGGTACTTAGTTTTCGCGAAAATCTAAATTTGCCCATATCTTTTTACGTGTTGACTCAGGACCTTGATTTTTATACACCTAATAGGGACTATATACCTCAGTATCTGGAATAAATTTCAACATGCTAGGTCCACCCGTTCCTGAAAAATCAGTGGTGACATAGGGACAGACGGACGGGTGATCTTATAAGGGTTACTTTTTTTACCTTTTGAGGTACGGAACCCTAAAAATAGACATCTTAATGGTTACACTTTTCAAAGCTCTGTAAAGCGAAAGCTTGCAGTACTTCATCTACCCTATTAGATGCTTAACCAAAACTGGTACAAAACTGTTATTTGGCAATATTTGAAATTACCGTGGAATCCATTGATTTATGCTACGCAAGTGACAACGTAAACAACACTCCGGCTTCTAGATTATTTAAAATGTGACTTCAACACACAACATAAATAATAATGACTAGGTAGACACCTACCAGGTGGTGTTAAATGCAGCGTTGCATAAGCAAACTGTGTCAGAGTGTGAGGAAATCAAATAAAAATAGACAACTACCTGCGCTCTCTGAATTAGAATCTAGGTCACTGCAAAACCACTTTGTTTTTCAATGATATTATGAAACTTACAGTCATTGTCGGTGAGATGCTGAAAGAAAATGTCGTAAACGTAAACCTTTTAGTAAAATTCGCTACAAGTTTTCAAGAAGGAAAAATTTATAAATATTTCCTTTAAAATGTCATCAAAAGATTCTTAAGAATCCACTTTGTACCTAAGCCAGTAAACGTTAATATATTACCCAGCTCGTTTGTTTTTACAAGTGACTATAAAATCCAATATATTTTCGGTTCAGCCACAAAATAGCAAGAGACGAGCTGCTTAGAATGATTCTGACGTAAAGATTTTCAAAGGCAACGAAATGTCAGATATAATTTTGAAGAGTACGTTGAACTTTAAATTATATCTGTATCTAGTTATAATAGTTGGATACAAAATGATTGATGATGACTACTGCTTAATAAATAATATATCTATCAAAATAAATAATGCCAGTATCTAAAGAGTTTGCAATTTGGTTAGCTAATTTAATGATTAACGTGCGCATTAAATCACATGTACGCAAGGAACATCTTTTGTTGGTCAACAATCGACTAGATATTAATTATTATGTCAAGAAATGTGACGACATCGGTCGTCACATTTCTTGACGTAATAATTAACTATAGTGTGACCATTAGTGCTGTGCACTCCCTGAGGTATGCGCGCGGCGAGACGGGGGGGAGAACCGGCTGCTGCGCTCTGTCAGTTCGCCGTCAACGCTCGTGGCGGCAGGTAGTGTTATATGTGTTACAGGACTGTCTATGTCAGACGCACATGAGATAGACAGTCCGATACAAATAACACTACCTGCCGCCACGAGCGTTGACGGCGAACTGACAGAGCGCAGCAGCCGATTCTCCCCCCCGTCTCGCCGCGCGCATACCTCAGGGAGTGCACAGCACTAATGGTCACACTATAATGCCAGCTGCACACGTCAATTCAGAAAGATTACAAAACAAAAACCATTGTTTTAATGCAATGGACACTTTCCAATAAATAGGTTATGAGCTTTTAACTTGTAAAATCATATGAATGTACTCGTATGTTCTGCTGACTGACCATAACCTCAACGAGAAACAGCATGGCACCTTGCCACCTGCAACGTCGTGTCGCGCAATCCGTAGTTCACCTGTCGAGCGAGTAAGCACTTTAGCATTAGATTATAGGCACCGGCTATTTCTGGTGCCTACATCACTGGCCACAGTGGCCACCTTTAACGTCACCAGCCACGTGTCATCGCCCGGAGACTATCGCCAATTTGAACGCAATTACCGGCCTGTTAAATGCATCTTTCGTTAAACCGCTTCGCTCTCTCTAACCGATGTAATGTCAGCTTCTGTTTTACCGGTCGTTCACCTTAGCGCAGATTAATGTATCGTCAATCAAGAAGACTGAACAGGAAACTCCGATATTACTTAGTAAATTACATGATGATTACTACATATTGTATATTGAAGGTTTTATGAGTCGTTAACAACATTTGGCAAACTGCAGCAATTAAGGTTACCATTTTCAAAGTACTAAAATTGATTTACATTACCCCAAACATGTTTATTGGGAATATAATCCACGCATTACGTGAGCCAGGTTGGAATGAACGTCTTCCTGGTTTTGAGGTGCTTGGCCTAATTGCCTTTGAGGCCAGGCCAAGAATACGAAAAAAGGGTGATATATATTTCGAGATATAAAATGATAACGCCACGTCGCACGCGTGTCACTGTCGTTTCCTGCTACATTTATCTAAAGTTAATTTGGTTGCTTGTTATTTTAGTTATATTAATATAACTGTTAATATAACTAAACGCAACTCTTATTCAATCATTTTACCAACAGATTTCGTGTTTATTCCAGGTGTTATTGGCAGAGCTGAGGGATACAGAGTATTACTACGCCGTGAAATGTCTGAAGAAAGACGTTGTTCTAGAAGACGATGATGTGGAATGCACACTGATAGAGAGAAAAGTTTTAGCACTTGGCACCAACCACCCGTACTTATGTCATCTTTTCGCAACTTTCCAGACAGACGTAAGTACTTACCTAAAGAATAAATTAAAATATTTTAAGCTATTAACATCATTCATATTTTAAATGATCTGAATCAAAACTGTTTGTATGTGAAAACACGAGCAACGCAAAAATAATTTGTATAAAAACTAGGATGTGAGGAAAGTAAAATATATAGGAAACTAGCTTTCGCCCGCGCCTTCGCACAAGGTTTTGGCAATGAAACGTAGCCTATGGGTCAATCCAGGTCATAACCTATCGACATACCAAATTTCATTGATACTGGTTCAGCCGTTATGACATGAATGAGTAACAAACAAACATCCAAACTTTCGCATTTTATAATATTAGTGTGACTAGTTGACCCGCCCGCGGCTTCGCACGCGTGGTTTGTCAATAAAAACCTCCTTCTGCGCAGTCGGGTAAAAAGTAGACTATGTCCCAATCCCGGTCATAATCTATTTATATACCAAATTTTATCGAAATCGGTCCAGCCTTTTAGTTGTAAAAACGTAACAAACAGACGGAGGGACAAGAGTTACTTTTGAATTTTAGTATGGACTGAAGTTGTAACATGTAAATTGGCGCCCAAAGTTTTCCTACGTACGCCAATATACACAATACAAAAATCTAAGCTATGACATATTTCAGTCTCACCTATTCTTCGTGATGGAGTACTTGAACGGCGGTGATCTGATGTTCCACATCCAGCAAAGTGGCAGGTTCCCAGAGGCCCGAGCGCGATTCTACGCAGCGGAAATTGTTTCTGGATTGAAGTTCCTGCACAAGAGGGGAATTGTTTACAGGTACCTACGAATAAAATATAAACCATCAAATAGTATAAGCGAATTGAAAAATTACGATTACCTGATCTCATTTCCGGTTTGTTCCAGGGACTTAAAATTAGACAACATATTGTTGGATTACGAAGGCCATGTTCGCATTGCTGACTTCGGCATGTGCAAGCTACAAATATATTTAGACAAAACTGCTGATACTTTTTGCGGTACTCCAGATTACATGGCACCTGAGGTAAGCACACTCACAGTCAGTCAGATTCGTTGGTTGTCATTGCCATTTGAAAGTTCCTTACCGAATTCTGTCGAATTCTCCTATTTTAGAAAGTGTTTCCCTTACAGATTATCAAAGGACTGAAGTACAATCAGACGGTAGACTGGTGGTCTTTCGGAGTTTTACTGTACGAGATGTTGATAGGCCAAAGTCCGTTCAGTGGTTGTGATGAAGACGAGCTGTTCTGGTCAATTTGCAACGAGATGCCGTCTTATCCGCGTTTCCTCTCGAGGGAATCACTCACCATTCTGACTAGAGTAAGTTTTTATACTGCTTCTACAGTACATATTGCGGGAAATTTTCCTCAAGGCAAAAGCACCAAGAAATACTTAAGAGGTCGTGATAGATTAAACATTGGATACCTACCTATGCCGTTGGTCATAGGTAGGATTCAATGTCCTCGACGCTGCTTTTTGGAAGATGAAATGTCGGTTTACCATTTCACAACAAGTCCGAAGATATCGATAAAGAGTTGTTGGTGTTTAATTCAATTTATGATGGTAATTTACTGTTCGGCTCTTGTTACCTGTACGAAATTGCGCCGTAACTATTGCATTCAAGGCCGTCCTAAGTGTATTTATATATGTTTACGATTTCATACTACTAGAGGCGCCAAACTACTAACTACATAAATCGTTAGAAACGTCCTAAAGCGATGATACCCAAAGTGGTCTATGTCGACCCCCAGGGGTCGACTAAGATTTCCAAGGGGTCTATGACACCGAAAAAAAATATTGAGGTCAATGAGATGTAAATGGGGGTCCACGATAACGGATCTCATTTAAGCAGGGCATGAGTCATGGCCTTGTTTCTTGCTTTTCATAAATAGAAAAATCCACATACCCTACACATACACTACACACAAAGTACCTATACTTTCTTAAGTTTTTCATACTACAGTTAATAAAATAAATATTTCGAAGTGAGAAGGACCATAGTACTATGCCAAATTTCCAATTGTGAAAAACAAATTGAAGTCGATGAATTTGCAAAAATGTAATTAGGTGAGCAGGGGGTCTACTTAAAACCGAAAAACATGGCTAAAGAAGTGGTCTATGAGACATAAAGTTTGGGGACCTCTGTCCTAGAGCATTCTGACAGACCCTAGATTGATTTGATTGAAAAAAGTGTGGAGAGCGTTTTTGTTTTAATACTCACTCTAATATTTCTGAAATAGTGTCACATATTTTCGGAGTAGGGAACATTTTCACCGATCTAATTCTTTGAGTACAATCGTGTTTGTTACAGCTTTTGGACAAAGACGCGAGGACGCGACTCGGCGGCACTGAGTGCATGCATGGTGACGTCAGAGAGCAGGAGTTCTTCCATCCTGTCCATTGGGACAAAATGGAGAGAAGAGAGTTGGAGACGCCCTTTAAGCCTCGTGTGGTAAATATCTAACACATAACTAGGCCCTGAGGAATAGAAAGACAAATGAATGGCCAACAGACTGCGTTTTACGCAAAAATCAAATGTCAACACAGACATTTTGATTGTGTACCTACGTAGATTTAAAGATTCAAATTCGTTTATTACTCCAGAAATAACATAACAGTTTACAAAAACCAAAGCGTTATTGCTAGTAAGTACCTAGTCAGGTCATAAATTCTGTCACATGTTTAATATAAAATAATTGAAACAAGTTTATTCATTATGTAACCATTTATATACCAAATGAACTTAACAAAACATAGATTCTTATGACACTAAATTTTATTCAAAATGACCTCCGTGATTTTGAATACAGGCCTTCAATCTGCGCGGCCAATCGTCTATCGCAGCACGAACGAGGTCCATGTCAATATCGGCGGCTGCCTTAATCAAGGATGTCTTGAGTGACTCCAAATTGGGATGAGGCTTTGAGCACGCCTTTTCCTCCAAGTGTTGCCATATCTTGTAATCTAACGGATTCAAATCTGGACTGGAGGAGGGCCAGTCTTCGTGCCGGATGAAGTCGATTTCACGCGCGCCAGCCAGTCTTGTGTGCTCTTCGCTCTATGAGCTGGCGCCGAATCTTGTCGGAATACCCAGTGCCTGTTATTGAACATGGTATGAGAAACAGGTTCCACAAGGTTCGTCAGGACTGTATTTTGATACACAACTGCATTCGTTTTTACACCTTTCTCACAAAAATGTACTTCTGTTAAGCCCCAATAAGAAACTCCCAACCATACCATGAGCGAGGATGGAAAATGACCTCGTTGGACACGCGGAATACGGTTGCTCGCTTCTTCACTACTGTGTGCGTACACCTTATCATTTTGTTTGTTGTAGCTCTCTTCTACGTTAAATTTTTTTCATCCGAAAAAAGAATTTCCCGATATTTTTTTCCCGCGTACCGCTTCAACAAAGCGCGGCATCTCTTCAGTCTCAGGTCCATTAGACGAGCATTCAAACGATGTCCTGTTTTTCTTCGATATGCCCGAAGCCCTAAGTCTTCATTTAACACCCTTTTCACTGTGTGTCAATACTTATGACCTGACTAGGTATATAAAACAATAAAAACAATATTAAAAGTTAAAAAAACTTAATGTTAGAGCACACAACAGAAATAAAAAGTAATCTCATTACATTTTGACAATGACAACGATAAAAATATACATATAATTTACAAATAGATAAATATTTTATAATTTACACAAGTACCTACCTACAATTTACTATTTTGGGTATAATATCTCCCTCGCAGTTTACTGAAAGCATACCTGCGTTAACGTCACATTTACAATATCTGCAAATACATATATCAGTTTCCGGATAAATCTTTTGAAGTTTGTGTGCGGTGGCGTTGCGCACGGCAGATAGGAGAGTTTTGGCGCGCAACAGTACGCGCAGGGGTTCAATTCGAACAGCGGGATCCGCCTCACTGACTAGTTCCGGACAATCAAGCTCACCCTGTAATAGGTGGCCAACAGTCATCATTTGATTTAATAACCTACGCGTTTCGAGAGAATTAAAATGTATAAATACGTGAAAAGAAAACTTTGTAAAGGGGTTCACACTTATTGTGGAGGAGAGTGAGATTTTGCATAGTTAAAGTATGAGTGGAGAAGAAAGGGCGAATGGTAAAATAGAGCTCGAAAAAACATTATGAATTACGACCACTGTTCACTGGCAAATAGAGAAAATAAAAGCACATCTCTTCTTCAACGGTTTACATTTTTAAAACTGCGAGTCGGGTTATTTTTAACAAAACATAAATGCTTTATTCAAGTGTATTTCTATACTAATATTATAAAGAGGAAAGATTTGATTGATTGATTGAAAATTCTTTATTGCACAAAATACATAAATCTGTACACAGGCGAACTTAATGCTAGCAAGAATTCTCTTCCAGTTAATCTTTGCGTAGTGTTGAAAAAATATTTTAGTAGGTAGTGCATGACATAATGTAGCAGGAAAAAAATTATAATAAAAATAAGACTAAGATATATTGAGAATACGAACGAAACATCAAATATATATATATAGAGTATTTTCAATAAACGTACTTTCAAATATTACATCTCAATAAACACTAGTTGAAAAATAATAGATAAACTAATAAATAGGTAGTTACAATAAACCTTAATAAACTCATATGATATAAAGATAACAGAGTGGATAAATGACAGAGCATCTACAGGACACCACTCATTTTGTAGGCTTCGTTCATGAGAGTGAGGTAGTGCTTGCACACTTTGGATCTGAAAACCTCAATAGATGAAACATGCCGAATCTCGTGCGGAATACTATTCCATAGTCGGATAGCAGTAATGGTGAAAGAGTTAGAATAGCAGGTTGTGTTGTGTTGAGGAGTTATTAACTGGAGAAGTTGTGTGGAACGTACAAGACGGTCTGCAGCATACAGGGTAGAAAACCGCTCTTTGAGGTAGTTAGGTGATTTGGGGTCATGTAGGATGTTATAAAGTAGACATAGTATATGTACATCCCGACGCTCTCTGACCTCGAGCCACTGTAATTGAGCGCGGAAAGCAGACACGTGATCATATTTCCTCAAACCATGGATGAAACGTATGCAGAGGTTTTGCAAACGCTCCAGCTTGTTCAACCCATCCTCTGTAGCATCGGAATAAGCGACATCGGCGTAGTCTAGAATGGGAAAAAGCAGTGCGTTCACCAGTGTCCTCCTTGCAGTTTGTTGGTTTGTATTGAATAGGCTCCGAAACTAGAGGACCGATTTAAAAAAATCTTTCACTGTTGGAAAGCTACACTATCCCCGGGTGACATAGGCTACTTTTTACCCAACTTCGCAGAAGGAGGGTAATGTTTTTATTGAAAAACTACGCGTGCGAAGCTGCGGATCGGTCAGCAAGTTTAATATAATTTTGCAAGAGTGGTAGAGTTTCTTGTGAAAGGGCTCACGCTGGGAAGTACCTACCTACTACCACCATACTTATTTCTGCCGCCAAGCAGCATTGCTGTTTCGGTATAAAGGATACGACTGCAAGTGAAATTACAGGCACATGAGGCTTTACACCGGCATGTCTCAAGTTGATGGATGGCAGTGCATCATAGACAAGGGCGGATCCAGCTTTGGTGCCGGGGGGGGGGGGGGGGGGGGGGGGGGCTCACATATAAAAAAAAGTAGGTATTTTATTAATGTACTTACGTACTGTACTTAAAAATACCTAGTTAAATAACAAAATCAATTTTTCAAATCAAAATATTATATTAAATTAATTCAATATTGAATGTACTTACATAAAATCTATATTGTGACAAAAAATATATATAAAAACATTATGTTTAATAATTTTAATTAGTGGTCCACCTAGGTCCTAGACCCAGCCCAGGGGGGGGGGGGGGGGTCATGACCCCCATGACCCTCCCCCTGGATCCGCCCTTGATCGTAGAGCACGTTTCTAAGATGCGTGATCTACTAGGCAAAACTTTGTTATAGGCGATGGTTACCATTTAACATGAGGTGGGCCATGGGCTTGTTCCATCTCAGGTGGTATAAAAAAACCTAAATATAGACTATAGAGGATGATAAACTGCTTTTCAAATTACAGAGGCATCCGTTAGACACGCAGTACTTCGACCGCGCGTTCACCGGCGAGCGGCCGCGGCTCACCGCAGTCGAGCCCCACGTCCTCCGCTCCATGGACCAGACTCCCTTCAGAGGATTCTCATACACGAATCCCAACGCCACAGACCGATAATCTAAACCTTATACCTATGAGGTGATGTTCGAAACTCTCTTGCGCTCTAAGAGACGGGCGAAAGCGCCCAAATGATACAAGAAGGAAATTATGAAGAACTATCTATTAAGATTTTAGTAAATTGTTTACTGAAAAAGATCATAAAATTATGTCTAGTTGATATCGTGTCTGGTACACAAATAGTGTGGTAGAAGTAAACATAACTTTTAATTATTGATTTATTTGTTAGCTTACAATGTAAACAAGTGTCTTAGCTTAGGTATATTGTAGCCCCAAGGGCTTGAGAAAAGGGAAAGTTAAAAAAAAATACTTACTTTTTGCCCCAGTAAATTTAATTAGAATCATTGATTTGCCTTGCTGCACATTTTAAAAGAATTTACTTTAATTTGACCAGTCTGATTTTATTATGGTGTAAAAAACATTTTTTTTTTATTAAGGAGCATTTTATTAAATTCAATATTATCGTATGTGGTCCCTATTGTCAATACTACGTACACAGAATAATTCGCTAACTTATGTTAAACGTGCCGTTTTATACCTATGAATCTCAGTAGGCAATCCCGCATATCAAATAGTTCAAAATTTTAATACAATTCTGTGCATTGTTTGTTCAATAAATAAGAAAATTATACTATTGTTTTAATAAGGACTACCTACATGCGTAACGATGCCTAATAGTTGTCAAATCATACAAACACGACAAATTTAAACATGTTTAGTCGCTAACTATGTTTAAGAGAGTTGTCACATTATACAAATACGTCAAATTTAAACATATCTAGTCGTTAATTATGTTTAGGGATCGTTATGCAAGCCGGGCTAAATCTAATATCACAATACAACATTTCCCTTGGCAATATTTCATGACTTTTAACCATAAATTAGAAGCGAAACTCGTTCAAAACAAAATATCATTTTGTCGTAGACAGATAGATTCATTTGTACGATTGTGTCTACTCCATTCCAGTGTCCATTTCTATTCTCTACGCTAAAATATCAATGAGAAAGAAAGAAAGAAAGAAAAAACATTTATTTGTGACGGTACTTAACATACACAGCACACAAGTAAGATACACGCAATAGAACAAAATAATACACATAAAAACAGCAATACCTAACAAATGTGTGTCTCACAATTAACTATGTATAAATGAGCGACGTCACAAAAAGGCGTCCAACTCAGCATTTGTTGTGGTTTTGGCACAACGCTGATCTTCCGTTGGAACCATTTAAAAGTAGGATGTCATTTCACTCTATTCTATATAAATATATTTATATTTGTATATATGTATATATAAAAAAAACAATTTCTGTTCGTTAATCTCGATAAAACTCGAAAACAGCTAGACTGATTTCGATGGACCCGGTAGGTGGCGCTGTTGTCGAGATCCAGAAAATTGCATCTGAAGTCGCGGGTATACAACTAGTTCTTTAATAGAAAGGACGTTTCTATGGCGAGCAGAACTGAGGCACAATCTATCTATAATATAAAAATGAATCGCAAAGCGCTTTTATAATGTAACCTTATGACGTTTGACATAGAATTGACAGAATGCGTGCAGCAAATATCGTCAAAGAGGATGTAAAAAAAATTAATATCGTTTGAAACAGATGCTTCGGTAGGAGTGTCTATATATATATAAAAATTAATTGCTGTTCGTTAGTCTCGCTAAAACTCGAGAACGGATGGAGCGATTTGGCTAATTTTGGTATTGAATTATTTGTGGAAGTCATTCATTTTCTCATACATAATGATGGCCGGGGACAACAATTGACAATTCTACCAGGGTGACTTATATTGACAGCCCGCGTTATACCTATGCATGTCAAGCCGATACGAAGTTCGGCGGGACCACTAGTAAAAAAATAAAAGAGAAACTCTCACCCAGCCAGTTTAGAGTACAAATCGTGTACTTATAGGATATTTAAAATACAATGCTCTCTCAGGAATATTTGCCCATATACAATTTCCGTCGGAGTGCGTTATCTCGAGCTGGTATACTCTGGAATACGTAGCTATAAACAAGCGATGCTTCTCAAAGTCTTCGTAAACGTCGACAGAAACCACCACAAGATCTTCTGGCTCGATTTCACCTGATATGAAGTCACTGATGTGTATACGCCGTTTGAACATATCTTCCCTGGACAATGCCCTAGGCATAAATATTTCAATCTGAAAATTAAAATTATTTTTCACTAAAGTCAGGCTATTTTTAATAGGTAACATTTGACGTCTGTTGACGTCTGACAGTTCGGTACAACTCGTACCGAACTCGTACTCGTATCGGTCATTGTTACATTAAATATGTAATCGTAATTGAAAAAAGTTAAACAATTGTGCAGTTCTAACAAAACTAAGAAATATATTATTTTATGCCCGCCGTTACAAGGTTACGTTGTTGAATTTTGATGAATTGTCAAATGTTACCTATTAAAATGGCCTGACTTTATGTGACTCCGGCTTCGCAAGGATTTTTATTAAAATAAAAAAATAGGTGATAACGTTGCTTCCTATTATAAATAATAGTGAAATAATTTTTAGATAAGTAGTTCCTGAGATTACCCCCTACATCCAAACAAAGGGGTTCGCAAACTTTTGGCATAGTCTCCGAGCCGCCATTTATGCTAAAGCCTTACCTTTCCGTCATAATATCCAAAGAATAACATTTCTCCGTGCTGCGTCACGCAGCTCAACTTGGGGCATTCGAATTTGTACAAATTATATCCCTCATTATTTCTAAATCGAGTTATTCGGAACTCGCAGTTATCGGGAACTAAAAAAAAAAAAGGCTCAAGTACATACCTTCGCGCACACAGGGTTCCATTTTCTAACCATTTGGAAGTTAAAAGTTCTTTGATGATAAATAATAAATGTTTTATTTCCATAACTTGTGTTGACAATATCTTAACTAGTAGTTGAAACCTCCTTTTAAGTAAATAATACCTGTATTAGGAGATTTCGCTCTTCCGTAATATAAAAAATAGGCGTAACTTATAAAACCGAAAAAAAAAATTTAAGGTTTACAAAATCAAATATTCTAAATAAGCAATTAATTTCATATTTAATACTAACATTTTATATATAATTTTTTTTATCTTTTATACGTAATAGTGTACACAGAAAAAGTATGTTTGAGTGGATGTGTGTGTGTGTGTGTGTGTGTGTTGAGTGTGATACGTTTGTGTATGTATGTACGTGAGTGTGATGGTGTGTGTATGAGAGCGCGTAAGTACATGCATGAGTATATGTGTGTGAATGTATGTGCACGAGTATAGTGTGTGTATTTGGGCGTTAAAAAAAAAGGTTGGTACAGTACAGGTGCTTCTATGTGACGGTGATGGTAGGAAGGTGTGAGATTAGCCTTTCGACTTGATTAATATTATAGTACTAATTACTTAACAATTTCTAAAAAGAGTCTCTGTCCCGTCGTATTTTAATTTAATTTATGAAAATATATTGGATGTTTATTTTTTGTTGAGATTCAATGCATACCAAAACATTATTTGTACAATAAAACAAAGTTCTAGATAAGTAGTAAAGACGTCTAGAAGATCCGTGTTGGCCAGTTGTATGAACGCCGACTTCCGATCTGGAGGTTGTGTTCGTATCACGGATTTTTCTTTTACTTTAAATGCGCATTTCCACGTGCTTAGAAACGGCGAAAGAATTAAGACTGTCTTAGCTTTACAGATACAGTGTTTGCGTCCTTATAGCTAACTAGCTGACCCGCCCGCGGCTTCGCACGCGTGGTTTGTCAATAAAAATATTTCCCTTCTTCTGGTCGGGTAAAAAGTAGCATATGTCCCCCCATCCCGGTCATAATGTCACACTTCGCTTCAAGGGCGGATCCAGGGGGAGGGTCATGGGGGTCATGACCCCCCCCCCCTGGGCTGGGTCCAGGACCACTAATTAAAATTGTTAAACATAATGTTTTATATATTTTTTTGTCATAATATAGATTTTATGTAAGTACCTTCAATATTTAATTAATTTAATATAATATTTTGTATGATGGCAAACGCATTATTCGGGAACGAACGCATCAAAATTTGAATTTTACCGCGCCACCGCCACCTTTCATCTGATGTCACATTTCGTGTGACACTGACACTTGCACGTGCTTTGTTTCGACTAACGTCTAGCTAGACTAGACCTAACTTCAATCAACTGTTATTCTCGTAGGGCGGGTTCCTATATCCGTCGGTAACCAGCTACGACTCGTTTCTCCTTGAAAACCTGTCAAAAGTTTGACATTAGTTTGGCACTTTTTCAAGGAGATACGAGGCGTAGTAGATAGCGCGATAGAATTTTTTCCTTTTGGAACAATGCAAAGCTAACCTAGAACAATTCAAAACAACTGTCAATAACTGGAAAATCGAAAAGTGCGGGGCTAACTTCACGCTTCGGTATTTCAGTGTTCTGTCATCAATTTTAATGATAGAATTTTTTCCTTTTGGAACAATGCAGAGCAAACCTAGAGCAATACATAACAACTGTCAAAAACTGGAAAATTGCAAAGTGTGGGGCTATCGGTATTTCAGTGTTCTAGCATCAACTTTGATGACAGAATTTTTTCCTTTTTCAACAATGCAGACCTAGAACAACTGTCTAAAATTGGAAAATCGAAAAGTGCGGGGATAGCTTCACGCTTCGGTATTTCAGTGTTCTGGCATCAATTTAGATGAAAGATTTTTTTTTCCTTTTGGAACAATGCAGAGCAAACCTAGAACAGTACAAAACAACTGTCTAAAACTGGAAAATCGAAAAGTGCGGGGCTAACTTCACGATGCGGTATTTCAGTTTTCTTGCTTCAATTTTGATGATAGATTATTTTCCTTTTGGAACAATGCAGAGCTAACCTAGAACAATTCAGAACAACTGTCAAAAACTGAAAAATCGAAAATTGCGGGGCTAACTTCACGCTTCGGTATTTCAGTGTTCTGTCATCAATTTTAATGATAGAATTTTTTCCTTTTGGAACAATGCAGAGCAAACCTAGAGCAATACATAACAACTGTCAAAAACTGGAAAATTGCAAAGTGTGGGGCTATCGGTATTTCAGTGTTCTAGCATCAACTTTGATGACAGAATTTTTTCCTTTTTCAACAATGCAGACCTAGAACAACTGTCTAAAATTGGAAAATCGAAAAGTGCGGGGATAGCTTCACGCTTCGGTATTTCAGTGTTCTGGCATCAATTTAGATGAAAGATTTTTTTTTCCTTTTGGAACAATGCAGAGCAAACCTAGAACAGTACAAAACAACTGTCTAAAACTGGAAAATCGAAAAGTGCGGGGCTAACTTCACGATGCGGTATTTCAGTTTTCTTGCTTCAATTTTGATGATAGATTATTTTCCTTTTGGAACAATGCAGAGCTAACCTAGAACAATTCAGAACAACTGTCAAAAACTGAAAAATCGAAAATTGCGGGGCTAACTTCACGCTTCGGTATTTCAGTGTTCTGTCATCAATTTTAATGATAGAATTTTTTCCTTTTGGAACAATGCAGAGCAAACCTAGAGCAATACATAACAACTGTCAAAAACTGGAAAATTGCAAAGTGTGGGGCTATCGGTATTTCAGTGTTCTAGCATCAACTTTGATGACAGAATTTTTTCCTTTTTCAACAATGCAGACCTAGAACAACTGTCTAAAATTGGAAAATCGAAAAGTGCGGGGATAGCTTCACGCTTCGGTATTTCAGTGTTCTGGCATCAATTTAGATGAAAGATTTTTTTTTCCTTTTGGAACAATGCAGAGCAAACCTAGAACAGTACAAAACAACTGTCTAAAACTGGAAAATCGAAAAGTGCGGGGCTAACTTCACGATGCGGTATTTCAGTTTTCTTGCTTCAATTTTGATGATAGATTATTTTCCTTTTGGAACAATGCAGAGCTAACCTAGAACAATTCAGAACAACTGTCAAAAACTGAAAAATCGAAAATTGCGGGGCTAACTTCACGCTTCGGTATTTCAGTGTTCTGTCATCAATTTTAATGATAGAATTTTTTCCTTTTGGAACAATGCAGAGCAAACCTAGAGCAATACATAACAACTGTCAAAAACTGGAAAATTGCAAAGTGTGGGGCTATCGGTATTTCAGTGTTCTAGCATCAACTTTGATGACAGAATTTTTTCCTTTTTCAACAATGCAGACCTAGAACAACTGTCTAAAATTGGAAAATCGAAAAGTGCGGGGATAGCTTCACGCTTCGGTATTTCAGTGTTCTGGCATCAATTTAGATGAAAGATTTTTTTTTCCTTTTGGAACAATGCAGAGCAAACCTAGAACAGTACAAAACAACTGTCTAAAACTGGAAAATCGAAAAGTGCGGGGCTAACTTCACGATGCGGTATTTCAGTTTTCTTGCTTCAATTTTGATGATAGATTATTTTCCTTTTGGAACAATGCAGAGCTAACCTAGAACAATTCAGAACAACTGTCAAAAACTGAAAAATCGAAAATTGCGGGGCTAACTTCACGCTTCGGTATTTCAGTGTTCTGTCATCAATTTTAATGATAGAATTTTTTCCTTTTGGAACAATGCAGAGCAAACCTAGAACAGTACAAAACAACTGTCTAAAACTGGAAAATCGAAAAGTGCGGGGCTAACTTCACGATGCGGTATTTCAGTTTTCTTGCTTCAATTTTGATGATAGATTATTTTCCTTTTGGAACAATGCAGAGCTAACCTAGAACAATTCAGAACAACTGTCAAAAACTGGAAAATCGAAAATTGCGGGGCTAACTTCACACTTCGGTATTTCAATTTTCTGGCTTCAATTTTGATGACAGAATTTTTTTCCTTTTGGAACAATGTAGAACTAACCTAGAACAATTCAGAACAACTGCCAGAAACTAGAAAATCAAGAAGTGCGGTACTAATCCCACACTTCTTAAACTTCGTTAGAAACAGTTTTTTGCGTTTTTTAAATTAAATTGCAATTTCAGAATGCTGTTATTCTGGAACAATGTAGAACAAACTTAGAACAATCCAGAACAATTTAAAAAAACTAAAAAATCAACAAGTGCAGCAGGGGCTATGGTGCAATCAGGTTTTTGCGATTTCTGACTTCATTTTTCACTTTAGAATGCTGTTATTCTGGAACAATGTAGAACAATCCCGAACAGTTATCAAAATTTCTATAATCCAAAAGTGCGGGGCTGGCTTCGAAAACTGGTATCTTCATTTTCCAGCGGTATTATTGACTTTAGAGATGTAATATTCTAGAACAATGTAGAACAAACCTAGAACAACTCAGCACAATTTCTAGAATTCAGATTATTCAAAAGTGCGGGGCTAACTTCACGCACTCGCTGAAGAGTACTTCCGTAGAGCTATATACCTACATCCCTCTTCTACTTAGATTCAATAACAAGTGACCTACAGGACCGTGTGTCTCCTGAAGTACTTAATTTGTTTCAGCTAAGCGTTTACATGCCAAAAAGCGAATACAGTAATAATCAAGACATTGAAACTGTGAAACAACTAGCAACTGAATTTACATTGTTACTAGTTATTACTCCAGTTTCTGTCGTTGTAAATGAATATCGGCTGTGGATGGTGGCAGCGGAGACAGGACATACCGCAGTCGATTTCTGACCTTATTTTAAATTGCGATATTGAGATAAGAAAAAAGTTATGTATTATGGCCTGCATGTTAGTGTAGCGACAGCGGAAAAATCTTTCTCTACGTTACGAAGAATCAAATCGTGGCTAATAGCTTCAATAGTTGAAGAACGCCTAACCGGACTGGCACTTTTCCACGTCCATAAAAACGTACCCATTGAAGTAGATGAACTCAGATGAAGTGATAACGCGTTTCGGGAGAAGACGTAACATAAAAATTGATTTTATTATTTAAATATAGGTAATTTAAGTACAGTACGTAAGTCCATTATTAAAACACCTACTATTATCATCTATTATCATGTATCTATGATTATAAAAATTAAATTAGAACTTCTTAATTTAATTCTTAATTATAATTTAATTCTTAATGTTTGCAGATGATAGTACGATTGTGTTTACAGGAAATAACAAATCAGTACTTGAAAGTGATATCAACAATACTCTTAGTGACATAATAAAATGGTTGACTTCAATAAATTTGAACATTAATATAAGCAAAACAAATCTAATGATTTTTAGGAATAGAACTGTTAGAATTAAAGACATTGACATAAATTATTTAGGACAAAAAGTTAAACGCGTTGACTCTACAAAATTTTTAGGCTTATTTATTGACTCAAATTTTGACTGGCGCTCACATGTCGAGAGTTTGTGTCATAGACTAAGTCAACAGTCCTATGCCCTGTACATGCTCTCTAAAGTTTCAAACTCATCAACAGTTATCACTGCCTATCATGGTTATGCTGCATCAATACTCAGGTATGGTATTATATTTTGGGGTAATTCAACTGGAAAGGTATCTGTTTTCAAAGCGCAGAAGAAATGTGTGAGGGCAATATATAAATTAAAACAAACTGACAGCTGTAAGCCTTTTTTCGTTGACCTTAATATCTTGACATTACCCTCACTGTATATATATGAAACAGCTTTATTTGTAAAGAAGAACATGTCATTATTTAATAACTTTAAAAGCCAACGTCATGGCTCCAAAATCTGTTGTCCTAAAAGTAGTACAGCATTATATAATAACAGTGTGTTCTGTATGGCACCTAGAATATTCAATCACCTACCCAAACATATATTAGAAATTGACCAAATTCATGACTTTAAATTAAAACTTAAAAAACTACTCTTACAAAAAGCTTACTACACTATAGATGAATATTTAATGGACAAATTGCAATGACTTGACATATTTTTAATTTATTTCTATTAAACTGATAATTAAGGCATAATAATGGTTTAATAATTTTGCATGCTTGTATGCTGGTCATGGCTGTACTTGAGACTATTGACTTCTGATACTTATCTTAAAACTTTGACATTTATGATTAATTGTGTATTTGATTTAATTTTACTGTTTTAATATATGTGACTAATTGTAATGTTTGTACGCCAAAATGGCGAATCCTAGTATAGTTCTTTGTTAAGCTCAACCATCTTATGTACCTAGGTTTACAGACAATAAACGAATTATGAATTATGAACCCCCCCCCCCCCCCCCCTCACTGGCACCAAAGCTGAATCCGCCCTTGCTTCGCTTGTGGAATGGTCTCGCTGCCGAGGTTTTCCTCAGGGACTACAGTAAGGGATTCTTAAATAGGGCGTCTTAAAAATTTTAAAGGGTCGGCAACGCGCGAGTAATACCTTTGGTGTTACAAACGTCCATAGGTTTCGGTAACCGCTTACCATCAGGTGGGCCGTATGCTTGTTGACTGCCATAAAGTAAGTATAAAAAAATGTGTCTAAGGAGAGTTTAAAGTTAACCACTAAGTCCTACAGCTGCTAAAAACTAGATGATAGCTGTTAAATCTTCCGGGCTAAGAATGTGTTCGCCCAGATGAATGCTGCGTTTGCGGATTAGTGCGGTATCACCCCTAAGTTCGTCTTGAAACTTTAACGTACCTCCAATCACAACACAGTATTTAACGTACCTCCAATCACAACACAGTATTTAACGTACCTCCAATCACAACACAGTATTTAACGTACCTCCAATCACAACACAGTATTTAACGTACCTCCAATCACAACACAGTATTTAACGTACCTCCAATCACAACACAGTATTTATGAACCAATCCGACTCCGAAGAACTCATTTTTCACCCGCGGCATCTGAACACGACACGACAATTGAAAATTCCGTTTCTCATAACAAAAGTCTACCAACTGGCCCCATTTGGTGAACAAAATAACATCCGATTTCAGCACATTAATTGCGCACGTATCTGTGTGGTTCGCGTAAAACCGTCCCAACCTATGTATATTCCATGTTTCCTTCTTAATGTAACATGATAATATATTGAGAGAGTTTAGGACGTAACAAGTGTTCTTTTCTAACCTGTAATCAAATGATTAACGAATCAAAATATTTGACGAGTTCCGTGGTGCAGTGGGCGAATAGCCGGCTGAGACGCAGGAGGTAGCGGGCTCGATTCCCGCCGCGGAACAAATGTTTGCATGATCTACAGATATTTGTTCCGGGTCTGGATGTTTTTCTATATATTATAAGTATGTATTTACAAAAACAAAAAGAAGTAGATAAGTATTCTATCAGTTATCTGGTTCCCATAATACAAGCTCTGCTTAGTTTGGGGCTAGATAGCGCTGTATGAAATGTCCAGCAATATTTATTTATTTATTAACATTTATGCTGCTGTAAAAGTAACTTTTTTTATGCTACTTGGAGATGGAACAAAGTTATAGCCCCCTGATGAAATAAGCCTATTTATTTATTATTAGCTGACCAATCCGCAGCTTCGCACGCGTAGTTTTCAATAAAAATATTACCCTCCTTCTGCGCAGTTGGGTAAAAAGTAGCCTATGTCACCCGGGGATAGTGTAGCTTCCCAACAGTGAAAGTATTTTTTAAATCGGACCAGTAGTTTCTGAGCCTATTCGATACAAACAAACAAATCTTTCCTCTTTATAATATTAGTATAGAAAAGCTTCCGTCGTATATCGTTCTCGTCAAAGCCAGTACACCCAAAGGTTGTTTGGAAGAGATCGCTTTTAGCGATAAGACCGCCACTTGTAGTTCCGCGTGTCTTGTTATTTGTTTTTTAATCAAAGTATACATTAAAGCGTTATCTATCTATCTATCTGATGTTAAGTGGCCTATAACAGAGAATTGCCCCGTAGGTCACGCACCTCAGAAATTTGACCTACATACACTGCCCCGTGTCCATCAACTTGAGGCATACAGGTGTAAAGCCTCATGTGCCTGTAATTTCACCGGCGACCATACCCTTCAAACCGGAACACACTCCCTACGGTCTGTGATATTGCGGACGTCAACTTAACAATATACCCAATAGTTACGTCCTGAGCCCACATTAGGAGATCCTGTGCACTGGCCTGGGTATGAGTACCACTATGAGTACCATTATACTAGAACAATACCCGGAACACAATTTCGCAGATCGTGCAAACATTTGTCCTGCTGTAGAAATCAAACCGGCGGCCCTAGCTATATATCGCTAGTCAGGCCATCCCTTTCACACGTACAGTACGCACATCACGTGTGAAAGGGATGGCATGAGTAGCGAAAGCAACGCGACAGCAATTTGGCTTAGGTAATAAATAAGGGGGCCGCACCATTTTGCGACACTAAAGTCAGGCCATTTTAATAGGTAACATTTGATGTCTGTCAGTTCGGTACAACTCGTACCGAACTCGTATCGATCATTATTACAATAAATATGTAATCGTAATTGAAAAAAGTTAAGCAATTGTGCAGTTCTAACAAAACGATAAAATTTATTATTTTATGCCCGCCGTTACAAGGTTACGTTGTTGAATTTTGATGAATTGTCAAATGTTACCTATTAAAATGGCCTGAGTTTAGTCCAGTAAGATAAATAGCACTTACACATATTTGCGTGCGTCATTTATTACAATACAATTTGTAGGGATTCTGGCGATGTCAATATTCTGTATAATTCGACCTGCTGTTTCAATTGTATCATTCGAACTCGTTTTGCCATATAGAAACAATTGGTATTCCTCGTTTTGCACTTTTGTAACTCTTATGATGATGGCATCACGTTCATTAAAGTCATAACCTGAAAATTTGTAAAATTTTATAGGTAGGTACAGATGAATTCATTAAATAAAAATATTATTTTAAAAATTAGTCATTATAATGCAATCTGTTGTAATAATTCCGAGTACCATCTTGACGGTGGATTCTGGCGGTGGCGCCACTAAGATATTGAATATTTTCTAACCGATAGAGGTAGGTACACACGGCTACACATCAAGCTATACATTTCCAGTATAAGCTGACCTCGCATTGTGTAGACTTTTCGTAGAATGAGAGGTCAGCTTATACTGGAAATGCATAGCTTGATGTGTAGCCGTGTGTACCAAATGTTTTACTTCTTAGCGTGTCAAGAGTTCTACGTTTTCATTTATACTATGTTGGACCGGTGTTTGGCCACAACAATAGCATTAGGTAAGACGGTTATTAGGTACTCCATCGTGCAGGTGTTTGGACACAAAGGGCATATTAGCAAGTGCTGCATTGAATTCGCGGGATCACCGCAGTCGCACTGCGTTAAGTTAGGGTCCCTGAATCCCCATTTGCACATATTAAGTCTGCAGCGGCCTAAAGGCAGCTTCGCCATCACCAAACCCCTTTTAACCACCATAATGGTTGTACAAAAGGAACGGAAGAAACCCCGTTCATTATCATTAGCGTTTTTTAACGCTGATGGTCTTTCTAGACAACGTTCTGTTGTACAAGATTTCGTCAATAGGCATCAACTTGACCTCTTGCTAGTCCAAGAGACTAATTTAAAACCTGGTCATCGGGATCCAAAAATCCCCAACTTTCAGATTTTACGCAATGACAGACTGCCAACCCCGAGAGGCGGCACTGCCATTTACTACAAGAAGTCTCTTCACTGCATGCCCTTAGATCCCCTCCTATGACCTACATAGAAGCCTCTGTCTGCCGAATAGCAATGACCGGTCACTCCTCGGTCATTGTTGCATCCTGCTATGTTTCTCCTAGTAAAACTTGCTCACCTCAATTCGAGAGCGATCTGCAAGCTCTTTTCAGCTTAGGAAGCTCCGTCATTCTGGCGGGTGACTTCAACTCCAAAAACGTCATGTGGAATAGCACTAAGACCAACTGCAAAGGTAGACAATTAGAAAGACTAGTTGAACCCCTTAACTTCGATATCATTGCCCCTAGGGGTATGACTCGCTTCCCTACTGCCACTCCCCCCGACCTCTTGGACATAGCGCTTCTCAAAAACGTAGCCCTTCGGCTACGCTCGATCGAAGTTATCCACGAGCTTGACTCCGACCATCTCCCTGTGTTACTACTACTTGGCCCCCCCACTGACCAGACCCCTGCTACCAAGACTGTGGTAGAGTGGCATAAGCTTGAGAAAGCTCTCAAGTCTGCGCACTCGCCTGACCTGGATAGAATCCCTTCTGTTATACTAACAACTGATGACATTACGGTAGCAGTTGACGCACTTACCAAACACGTCACTGACTCTGTTAGAGACTCTTCTAAGCAGGTTCCCGTAGTGGATGACTACCGCGGGCCCTTGCCTGACGATATAAGACGACTTATGACTGAAGCGAACGCTGCAGTTAGACTTCATAGTCGCTGCCCCACTGAAGACAATCGTGTCTTAATGCGCTCTCTGCACAGAGAGGTGAGAGAGCGCGTCAAAGAACACCGCAATCGTGAGTGGGAGAGCCTGCTCTCGGGGATCGAGCCTAGCCATCTGGCCTACTGGAGGCTAGCTCGCTCCATGAAAGCGGACGCTCTCGCTCCGATGCCTCCTCTTATCCGACCCAACCAGACCCTAGCATTCGAAGACGAGGAAAAAGCCGACTACCTGGCTGAAACCCTTGAAGCTCAATGCTCTCCCAGTCTCGAACCCGTTGATCCTGCACACCTTGACATGGTGAACAACGAGGTTGACCGTATAGCCTCCTTACCTCCTACCTCCCCACTTAATCCAATTGAGGCCTCTGAAGTCTTTGATATTATCAAGGCTTTACACCCAAAGAAAGCATCCGGTCCCGACTGCATCTCCAACAGAGTACTCAAGCAGTTCTCTGTTCCCCTTATCTATATTCTAGTCAGCATCTTCAATGCGGCTATGGAACTCTGCACCTTCCCTGATGCTTGGAAGGAAGCCAATGTCATTGGTTTCCGTAAACCCAAGAAACCTGCTAACGACCCAACTAGTTATCGTCCCATTAGCCTGCTTAATGGCTTAGGTAAAATATATGAGCGTCTTCTAATGAAGCGTCTCTGGTCCCATGTTAATGAGTTCAAACTCCTTCCCAATGAGCAGTTCGGCTTCCGTGCCCAACACTCATGTCCACAACAGGTGCTCCGCATAACGGAGCATGTCCTCTCCAATTGGCAAAGTACCTGGCCTTCAGATACTGGTGCCGTCTTCCTCGATGTAGCGAAAGCTTTTGACAAGGTCTGGCACAATGGCTTGGTTTACAAGCTTTCCAAACTCGGAGTGCCAGACAGACTCGTGCTCATCATACGAGACTATCTCCAAGGTCGTAGCTTTCGGTACACCGTGGAAGGCACACTCTCAAACCCCAGGCCAGTTAGAGCCGGAGTCCCTCAAGGCTCCGTTCTCGGCCCCCTCCTGTTCACGCTGTACACCAGCGATATCCCTCGCACTCCTCAAGTGGAAATAGCCTTATATGCAGACGACACGGCCTTATACACATCCAATCGGAATCCCGATCGGGTGGGTATAAGGCTGCAAGCTGCCCTTCACGCTCTTGCCGCTTGGTTTCGCAAGTGGCGGATTGAGGTAAACCCGTCGAAAAGCACAGCAGTGTACTTTACACGGAGAAATCTCACCCCAAAACCGATTTCGCTATTTGGTGTGCCCATCCGCTGGGCCCCCTCTGCCAAATACTTGGGTGTCATCCTTGATAGACGTCTTTCCTTTAGGTTGCACATCACTAAGAGGTGCAACCAAGCTAAGTACACCTTAGGACGACTGTCCTCACTCCTAAGCAGAAAAAGTAAAATGTCTCTTAGAAATAAGGTGACCCTTTACAAAGCCTGCATTCGCCCCATCATGACATACTCCTCAGTAGTATTCGCCCACTCCCGTCAAGTTGCTGCCATTCAATTAGTACAAAATCGGTTCTTGCGAAAAGCCACAGGCTCGCCTTGGTATTTTCGCAATAACGATCTGCATCGTGATTTGAAATTAGAGTCAATAGCTAAATTCATCAAGCTCGCTTCCAAGCGACATTATGAACTCGCCACTCATCATCCGAATCCTTTGGTACATACCATTCCGGACTATTCGATTGAACCGTCCGAGCACAGGAAAACCCTCCGTCGTCCGAGACACGTTCTCGGAGACCCGGATGACGAAATCACTTCCGCTAATGCGGGTGAGTCATCCACATTAGACAGAGCAAACACTCCACAAATACACCGACCTCACCGGCGAGGTCGACGAGTCCCATTAGTCGCCGCCTACACGAGGTATAAGCACGTACCCGGGCGTTTCTCTCCTATCCCCGTCCCGGCAACAGCCCAAGCCGAGGTTCGTACCTAAGTGGTGCCCTTGCGCTAGTTGCCTCATCAAACATAAAATTATAGGGCTGAGCGCCTTCTGCGCTCGCCAAAAGTTCGGTTAAGCTGCAACGGCCTCAGAGGCCAACAGCGAGATAAGTCCATTCGAAAAAAAAAAAAAAAATCTCGCTCTCTTTTTCACGCCTGGACTCAACTGTGAAACTTCTGATCTACGTGCTACAAACTTATTCTTTGGACAGTAATTCCCGTGTCTTTTTATTGTGAATTGGTGTCACTTCCAAGTCGGAAAGTCAATTCACGGTCTTCGCTGCTGATCTTTCTGATTACTGCTGGATATCTACACCTGACGCACGTCAAAATCGAACACCGGAGCCGTCGAGAAGCGTGGTGTTTCTTACGTCACCCTGCTGGCCGAACCACGCTTTCACACCAAGTCTACCGCCACGAGCTCGTTCGCCAAGCGTCCTGCTAGCTGCCTTGACAAACACCAGGGACCACGCCTGCCCACGAGGTCTACCACCCGGCTCAAGCCCACTCCATCTCTCCGAGCAGACGCCAGGGACGTTCGACGAAAATAACACGAGGTGTATCTGTGGCGACAGATGACCACCAGATCTCGTTTGTCAGGCAATGCTCCTACTTTCCGATTTGGGGGCAGGCGTGGTAGACGTAATGAATATTTTATTTCTTCTATTTTAAATCGTATAATGCGATGCGATACTTATTTACAAAAATGGTACAAAAAAATGTGTGTGGTCACAAAACGAAGGCGTAGTCTGAGAGAATGATGCAATATGTCTTCTTTGTTGCTATATCCCGTCAACAAAGAGTCCAATCATTGTAGGTTGAAGTGAAGTTTCCCAAGACGCGGTGCTGTCAGATGTCAGACGTCAGACATCAGATGTCAACGTCGAAATGGTGCGGCAACATGGGCCCGGCCTTGAAATATGTAAGTTTCAATAGGCTCGCATGACGTCACGCGTTGTCATCAAAATCTGTCGATGGTACTGGAAGAGGACAGATCTTGGAGAAACTTCTGCGTGTTATGCCAGTTGAGGTCAGAAGATCAGCTACCCGTGAAATGCCATCTGTTCCGGGGTAAACTCGTACGATTCTTCCCAGTTTCCATTTCAATGGCGGAGTGTTGTCATCTTTGATAAGAGCGAGTGTGTTGAGCTTGACGTCGCCTTGGTTTATTTTCCATTTAGTTCGTGTTTGCAGCTCCGATACGTATTCTTTCGCCCATCTTTTCCATAAGTCCTGCCTCATCTTTTCGAGTAAGCCGTAGCGTAGCAGCCGATGACTAGGTGTAGTAGTAATATCTTCGCATTCTGGGGCGGTCAATGGGCGGCCGATGAGGAAGTGAGCGGGGGTAAGAGGTAGTAGGTCATTAGGATCTGTGGACAGTGCTGATAAAGGGCGGGAGTTCAGGATGGCTTCAGTTTGTGCTAAAACCGTGCTGAATTCCTCATAAGTAAGATTAGTATAACCTACTACACGACGAAGATGGTATTTACACGATTTCACCCCTGCTTCCCATAAACCGCCAAAATGAGGACTATATGGCGGGATAAATGTGAATTTAATATTATTATCTGTGGCGTAATTAATGATACTTTGATCATTATTACTATCAAGGACTGCAAGCATTTCTCTTTCAGCCCCAACGAAGGTTTTACCGTTATCCGATATAATCTCGGCCGGTTTTCCACGGCGAGATATGAATCGCTTTAATGCAAGAATGTAATCATCTGTTGTTAAACTCGTAACCAATTCTAAATGTACAGCGCGTGTGCTAAAACAGATAAATAAACATATGTACCCCTTTTTGAGAGTAGCCCCTCTGCCTCTTCGATTTAAAAGCATAATAGGCCCAGCATAATCGACACCGCAGCGCATAAAAGGAAATCCAGGTTCTAAACGCTCAACAGGTAAGTTGCCCATAATTGGGCTTAGAGTCTTCCCTTTGATGCGCGTGCATTTAACGCAGTCACGTTTTTCGCGCCAGATCTCGACCACCGAGAGGCCACCATGCATCGCGCACACAAGACAACAGGAGCTGAGGTCCGGCATGAAATAACTGCCCATGTTCGTATCTGAATAACAATACTGTAAATCTATGTTTACCGCACAACAACACAGGATGTTTTTTATTATCATCAAAAATAGGTGAATGACCTATTCTTCCACCCACACGAATCAATTGGTTTTTATCTAAGAATACATTTGGACCGACTATTCTTTTGGATTTGACAAGCGAATTCTTAGCTAAATTATGATATTCGTCACAAAATGATTCTAACTGTGCAAAGCGGGCGAGCATTGTAACAGCTGTATTTACTTCATCAATAGATAACGGACCGGTTTTACGATGTTGTTTACTTGTACGGATATTGCCTACAAATCTCAATACATAAGCCGCCGCTCGACGTAAACGATTGTATGACGAAAACCTATTCAAATCAATAATATTAACTAGACTTGAACCTTTAGCTACCGATACCGTGCTTATACCGAGAAGTTTAACTTCGGGTAACAGCTGATTGTCGCCGATTAAGACCCCAGTCGAGTATGATAATTTACGTTTTTGTAAAAACGCTGGCCCGTGCCACCACATATCGTTATCCTTTAATTCATTTAGATATAGACCCCTTGACACGACGTCGGCCGGATTATCTTTGCTATTTACATGAGACCACAATGCGTCACTTGTAATTTCATTTATTTGCGACACACGGTTTTGTACGAATGTTTTTAAACAATGAGGTGACATTCGAAGCCAGCCCATCACTATGGTCGAATCTGTCCAAAAGAATAACTTAGAAAATTTTAATCTAAGAGAGCTATTTACCTTTTGATATAACTTAGCGCCTAACAAGGCCCCGCACAGCTCGAGACGAGGTATGGTGCACACCGTTTTGACGGGAGCAACCTTACTTTTCGCGCATAACAAGTTTACTGTGACGGGTGAGTTATGACCATAAGATCGAATGTACGCACACGCGCCGTATGCCTCTTGTGAAGCATCGGTAAATATGTGTAACTCGCGGTAGTCTGTACACTCGCTCATGACGTAACGAGGCACGCGTAAGTTATTTAAATACGATAAAGTTTCAATAAACCTATTCCAGTTACTTACCACGCCGCTGGGAACGATGTCGTCCCAATTAATTTTACTTAACCACAATTTTTGTAGCATAAGTTTTGCAATAATTATCATCGGAGATAAAAGACCTAATGGATCATAAATTTGCGAAATGACAGACATCATTCTACGCTTAGTAACTAAAGCCTTGTTTACTACGTTGGTTGTAAAATGGAGTTCATCACTAACAACTTGCCACCCTAACCCTAGAGTTTTACATTGGCAATGTTCTCCAATTGACAACTCTTTCGATGTGGTTGTGTTAACGTCATGATTGAATGTCCATTTTCGTAAAGGGAAACAACCAGCTTTTAGAACTTTAGACGTTTTCTCACAAATGTTTGCCAGAATTAAGGGATCATCGTGACCGGTAATCAAGTCATCAACAAAAAAATCATGGTTTATGACGTTTGCAATGACGTCATCAACAGTATCTTGTGCAAGTTGTTTTAAACATCGCATACTCAAGTACGGAGCCGACGCAGTTCCATACGTAACTGTATTAAGTTGATATATACGTAAAGTTTCAGACGAATTTTCGCGCCACAGAATGAGCTGCAGCCTGCGCTGATCCTGCTGAAGGTCTATTTGCCTGAACATCTTCTCCACATCAGCGCAAGCTACGTACCTATATCGCCGAAATCTAAGAAGAATCGAAAAGATATCATTCTGAAGCGGCGGGCCAATCAGCTGGATATCGTTCAGCGATTTATTCGAAGTCGTAATGGCGCTCGCATCAAAAACTACGCGCAATTTTGTAGTCGTACTTTGTTCTCGAAAAACCCCATGATGCGGCAGAAAATAATAGGGCCTAACATAATCGTTTATAAGTGGCATGTGCCCTAAATCAATATACTCACGTATAAAGTCACTATACATCCTTTTATAAGATGGCGACCTATCTAATTTGCGTTCTAACGATAAGAAACGACCTTTTGCTTTCTCATACGAATCACCAAGTACGTCAGCCGGTTCCTTTAACAGAATACGTACCTGGAATCTACCACTATCATCCCGTTTAGTAGTATTGACAAAGGATTCTTCACACATACGTTCGTCATAAGTAAGAATAGAATCCGGTTTTTCAACTTCCTCGATTTCCCAAAATTTTCGCAATTGTGTATCAATAGCAGATGACTGAACAAAATTGCAATAAACCGGACTGTTTAAGCGTCCTTTATTCTTATGAACCGGACCCGAAACTAACCACCCTATCTTAGAGCTCTGTAAGTATGGCCCGTTGGCCAGTCGAATGCGTTCCCCTTCTAATAAATCCCAAAATACGTCTGCTCCTATTAGTAATTCAACTTCGGCAGGTAAATTAAACGCGGGATCTGCAAGACGAATATTGTTTGGAATGCAGAGTGAATCATAGTCAATAAACGTGGATGGTAGATTCGCCGTGATATTCGGTAAAACATAGCATCGTAGCTGTGTATTAAAGTTATTCGTTTTCGATTTCATGTTGATATCGCATAATTTACTCGATTGGGAGACCGATTGTCCCACGCCCGATATATGAATAGTGGACTGTATAATTGATACGTTCAAACGTTTGCATAGCCTTTCCGTTATAAAGCTATTTTGGCTACCGCTATCCAACAGCGCTCGGACTGTATGGTATTTGTTGCTATTATCCATGACTTCGACTAGTGCAGTGGACAATAACACTTGCGGTAACTGTATAGACGACTGATTATCGTTAATCGAATTATTCGCGTGAAAAGAATTCAATGCACAAGATACGACTGCCACTGGTATTTTATCTGTTGGCTGTGAATGATGCGCGCATGCCACAGACGACGTCGGTGTAGATGCATTGTTTTCATTTTCGGTATGTAATAAACTATTATGTTTTTTCCGACACTGTTTGCATGGTCCGTAAACGCATTCTGAAATTGGATGACCTGTACGTAAACAGTTTGGACACCGTTTATTGTCCTCGATTAATTTAATCCTATCTTGAACCGGCAAATTAAGAAAATTAAAACAAGTATACAACGGGTGATTAGCACCACACATCACACAAAGACGTGATAATTTATCAGATTTAGTGTGGGTAGACACAAAACTGTGCGATTGGGCTTGTGTATTATTATTATTAGCCCTTTTATTTACAAACGAATTAGGCTTATTATTAACTTGAGCCGGTTTCGATGGATTATTTTGAATCATTTCAAGCATATCCGCGCGGTTCCGTAGAAAACTTAACAAATCATCCAATTTTATTTTGTCCTTTTGCGACTCAGATAAAAGAGAACCCTTGTGCTTCTCCCATTCGTGTTCGGTAGAAGCATCAAGTTTTGACACTATAATATAAACAATAAGAGTGTCCCAGTCGTCTGTGGGTTCATCTAATGTTTTAAGAGCCCGCAGATTCCGTAAGACCGTATCAATTAATTTCCTAATCAGGAGCGATGACTCCTTATTGACTGATTGTGCAGTAAATAAAGATTTAACGTGATTGTGAATAAGTAACCGCATGTTGTGGTACCGTTTCTCTAGCAACTCCCAGGCATGGGAGTAATTGGCCGCTGTGAACTCTAATGCACTAATAACTTGAAGGGCTGAGCCACTAAGCGAACATTTTAAATAATGAAATTTTTGAATCGAATCTAAATCACTTCGCTTGTGGATCATAGATAGATAAGTGTTCTTATATTCCAGCCAGTGGTCGTAGGAACCATCAAAGGAGGGTAGCTTAATATCAGGTAATTTCATCATTAAAGGCTTACTTTGATGCGCATGTGTACACTGAGAATTAATGTTAATATTATCTTTACTAACATCCACATCTAACAAACATTTAGCCATAGCCATGATATTAAAATATTGATCTTCGAGTGACTCCCTATACTCGAGATGTTGTTTCATCTCACTATCATCAGAGATCCGATCAATTTTGTCTTGAATATTGTTATATGAGTTCAACAAACTAGACCCTGACTGAATGCGCAAAGTCAATTCTGCCCTTTGCCTTTCAGTTAAAGAACAACCCTCAAATTTAGTAACATATTTCTCAAATAACGTTAATCTTCCCTTAAGAGAACCCCTTTGTTTCTTTAATTCTCCTATGTTTGTGGCATCGTCAAATTCATCGTCACTCATTTTGGCCGATTTTAAAGAACAAAGGTTACTCACGGTTATCAGTAGTAAGTAGGCAGCGCGACACCACGTTGCACTTTCGAATTTACGTACTGGAATGTAAAATAACACGGTTTTAGCACAAATCGGATGAGAATGGAGGAAAAGGAGTAGATGACCTGACCGTTTCTGGCTGATCCTTGCGTCGATGCGTTGAATCCGGCTCGTAGGTCCAATCATTGTAGGTTGAAGTGAAGTTTCCCAAGACGCGGTGCTGTCAGATGTCAGACGTCAGACATCAGATGTCAACGTCGAAATGGTGCGGCAACAGTATCTATTCCATTATTTAATCCGGGTCAAACCCAAGTAATCTTCCTCTCTTTTCTGACGCTAACGTCAGATGGCGCCCACTTATTTAAGCTAAGACAAATCTGTTGGACCAGGTGCTCAACGTTCTGTAATTGCTGTACTATAGGCTATAAGCCCTAATACTCTAAGCTGTTCAAGCCAGCGTTAGTCTGTACTACCTTCAATGTAAAATATTTAATCTAAAATCTACAATCTGTAATCTGTAAATCTCTAACCTAAGTATATATTCACCGTTAAACCAAGTCATTTGTGATTAACCTCTGTTTATCTTGCCACATGTATGAGAAATAGAATCAAACGAACCTACTCGCTCTACCGACTTCTCTTGTTTTTATACATGTTTTTATATGTCTTGTTTTTATATATGTACTGAAATCAAATTTAGTTTCATTTATCTCTAATATCTAAACATTACCGTTACAACATAATATCGATAGTGTTGGACGAAATCGATAGTATTGCCTCATATCACGCTATTGATAGTATCGATACTATCGATAGAACAATCGATAGTGTAACTGATTTATGACGTCAACTATCGATAGGGAAACTCGATATTTCGACAACACTACTACAAACACATCATCCTAAATTTATTATTCACTTTCTAGGCAGTTAGATAATATACAAATAAATAACTTAAAACCACTCCCGCAGTAAAGTTAGTTTTGTTTATACTTACTATCAGCTATTTCAAGTTCCATTTTAATTTTGAACGTTTTTACGTCAAAATATTTCACGCCAACATTGTTAATAACAATAATGTTATCTGAAAATACAAATTGATTAACTAATTTACTTATAAAGATAAATATTGTTGGACATTTCATACAGCGCTATACATATTTTTATAAAAACATACATACTGCCTTGGGGCGCCGGCAGTAGAATGTTGCCCCTCCGCTCTTGCCCGTGGATGCAGTAGGAATCTGCTAAGGGATACCTCCGAAAGCAGCCTCTTTTCGTGTTTTCAATACCTATACTGCGCTCGCCAACCCGCCTGCCAAGCGTGGCGAGTATGACAACAACCCCCTTATGGATATAGTGCAACATAAAACCAGGCCCCGAGTCCCCGGCGGCCCCGCTAATCCTGGCTACGGTAGCAGTCACGGTAACGGCGGGGCCAGGGGTGCTAAGAATCCCCGGGAGACGATCGGCTACCAAACCCTACGACGACCACTGGCCCTGGTAACACACAACATCCGCACTTTGAGGACAGACGAAAAGATTGTTGAGAAGAAGAAATTAGTAGATTACACTGGGACATTTTGGGGTTATCAGAAGTCCGTAGAGAGGGCGAGGACACGATATCCCTCAAGTCTGGTAACCTACTATACTACCGGGAGGGCGACCAACACTCCCAAGGTGGTGTTGGGTTTCTCGTTCACAAGTCACTCATCAACAACATTATCACCATCGACAGTGTGTCGAGCAGGGTCGCGTACCTGACACTCAGAATATCTAAGCGATATTCGCTGAAGGTCGTTCAGGTATATGCGCCGACCTCTTCACACCCAGATGAAGAAGTAGTCTATGTATGAGGACATCAGCAGAGCCATACATACGAACAAAAATCACTTTATTGTTGTTATGGAGGACTTCAATGCAAAGCTAGGCATGAGAAGCGATGATGAGTTGAGAGTGGGGCAATTTGGATATGGGCAACGGAACCCCAAGGGACAGAGGCTGGCCGATTTTCTGGAGAAAGAAGGACTATTTATGATGAATTCTTTTTTCCAGAAGCCGCCTTACAGGAAATGGACCTGGATGAGTCCCAGCGGTTCCACGAGAAATGAGATTGATTTCATCTTGACCAACAAGAAACGAATATTCAATGATGTCTCTGTGATTCACAGGGTGAAAACCGGCAGTGATCACCGAATTGTTAGAGCCACATTGAATATGAACGTTAAACTTGAAAGGTCCCGTTTGATGATGTCTAAGCTCCGACCCACTCGCGCACATATCCAAAACCTCGAGAGCTTTCAACTCGAACTTGCAAATCGCTTTGACTGTCTAGAAGTAGATGCATCAGTGGACGAGATCAATAACAGGTTCGTAGAAACCATCCATACGGTGGGGTCCCAGTTCTTTAAGACCCCCCGTACCAATAGACCTCAGAAACTCTGATGACACCCTAAACCTCATGGCTGAACGACGTTCTTTGCAACTGCAGTCTCCCGATGATGCTCAGTCACATAGGCAGCTCAACAGAAAAATTTGGAAATCCTTGCGGCACGATATTCGTACCTTTAATACATCTCGTATTAAAGATACGATAGAGCGGAATAAAGGCTCAAAAGTGTTCGCGAGAGATAATTCTATTAGGCAGAGCAGCATGACGAAGCTGAAGAGGGAAGATGGCAGCATAACGTCAAGTAAAGCGGAAGTGTTAAGGGAAGTCGAAAGGTTCTATGGACGGCTCTACGATTCGGTCACTAAACCTGTTTGCAGTGCGGCCAACGACCCAAGAGCCAAACTGACCCGACATTATACCGAAGATATTCCGGCCTGTATGAGATCAGGATGGCCTTGACGCAGCTTAAGAACGACAAGACGCCGGGTGAGGACGGAATCACTTCAGAGCTTCTGAAAGCGGGTGGATCACCGGTACTTAAAGTCCTTCAGAAGCTCTTTAATTCCGCCTTGTTTGAAGGTACGACGCCAAAAGCATGGAACGAGGGCGTGGTGGTTCTGTTCTTCAAGAAAGGTGACAACACCTTGCTTAAGAATTACAGACCCATCTCGCTTTTGAGCCATGTTTATAAGCTGTTTTCAAGGGTCATCGCGAACCGTCTCGAACGCAGGTTTGATGACTTCCAGCTTCCCGAACAAGCCGGGTTCCGTAAAGGCTACAGTACCATAGACGACATACATACGCTGCGGCAAGTCATACATACATAAGACCGAAGAGTATAACTTGCCGCTGTCTCGCATTTGTGGATCCTTCGATGCCTTCGATTCGATCGAAACATGGTTTGTATAAAAACGCCACTATGTCAGTCCGAGTACAAGAACAGAGCTCGAAGGCGATTCCCTTAAAAAGAGGCGTAAGGGAGATGTCATCTCTCCGAAACTGTTTACGACCGCTTTGGAAGATGCCTTCAAGCTTCTGGAATGGAAAGGACTGCGCATCAATATTAACGGCGAATACATCACTCACCTTCGGTTTGCGGACGATATTGTGGTCATGGCAAAGTCGATGGAAGAGCTCAGCATGTCGAATGTCCATGTCGTGCCTGCCCCAGTTATGGTTGAGAACTCGGCTCTTGAAGTTGTCGACGCGTATGTATACCTAGGACAAACAGTCCAATTAGGTAGGTCCAACTTCGAGAAAGAGGTCAATCGTCGAATCCAACTCGGATGGGCAGCGTTTGGGAAACTTCGCAACGTCTTTTCGTCCAACATACCTCAGTACCTTAAGACGAAAGTCTTCAATCAGTGTGTGTTACCAGTGATGACATATGGAACCAAGACGTGGTCCTTCACTATTGGCCTTATGAATAAGCTCAGAGTCGCTCAACGAGCTATGGAGAGGGCTATGATCGGGGTTTCTCTACGGGATCGAATCAGAAATGAGGAGATACGTAGGAGAACTCAAGTCACCGACATAGCCCGACATATTAGCACGTTGAAGTGGCAATGGGCAGGCCATATAGCGCGCAGAACAGATGGCCGATGGGGCCGGAAAGTTCTCGAATGGAGGCCACGGACCGGCAAGCGCAGCGTAGGACGTCCACCTACAAGATGGGCAGACGACTTGGTAAGAGCCGCAGGTCGGCGTCGGATGCAGGCCGCTTTTCCTGGAGATCAATGAGGGAGGCCTTTGTCCAGCAGTGGACGTCCCACTGCTGATATGATGATGATGATGACATACTTATAATATATAGAGAAACAACCAGACCCGTAACAAATATCTTTAGATCGTGCAAACATTTGTTCCGTGGAGGGATTCGAACCCGCTACCTCCTGCGTCTAAGCCGGCTATTCGCCCACTGCGCCACGGAGGTCGTTTTGAATCAATTGTTATAACAAAAGTGATATATTCCATATATATGTATTCAGTTTTCAGTATGTAAAGTTCAGTTTGGTGGCCCATAAAAAAAATAGTGAACAAATTACTGGCTTTAGGTACACCTCAAGTTGATGGACGCAAGGCAGAACATCGTTTGGCAAGTGACCTATGAGGCATTGCTTTGATATATTTGATGGTTGTTTTACCTTTTCTTAATTTCGGTACAGGTTAATTAATCATACTATTTACCTCAGAATATAGAAAAACTTTTTACTTAGAAAACTTTCGTTATTTATTTCAATCATTATACGTGATAAATATGTAAATCGATTAAATACGGGATTTATCACGTACCGTCTTATCGGTGTTTCGACCGACAATGTTTTGGTTCAATTCGTGAACCTTACCGATAAGACGGTACGTGATAAATCCCATAACTTTATTAATGATTGAAATCAACCACGAAATTTTTCAAAGTAAAAAGTTTTTCTGTATTCTGAGGTAGAAAATATGATTGTGTATGACGTATGATTGTGTATGATGTATGAAGTGATAAATCCCGTATTTATAATAATGTGAAAAAATATTTGACCGTTTTTCATTTCGGTACCGAAATAGGGGCGAGCGCGACGCGTGTGCGAGGCCAAGGTAAAATTTCGGTACCAAAATTGTACCGGTACCTTAACCCTAAGCTTTCTGGCGCTGCAAGGTGCAAAGGTTTCGTAGATATCGTTAAATATCGGTATGACGTCATACGAGATTTACCTCATAACATCGAGTGGGCCGTTCGCTTGCTCTTAAGAAAAAAAATGAAATTCCTAAGGCTTAAAAGAACTGGATTGCTGATCAACACTTCAATAGACCTCCGTGGCGCAGTGGGCATATAGCCGGCTGAGACGCAGGAGGTAGCGGGTTCGATTCCTGCCGCGGAACAAATGTTTGCATGATCTACAGATATTTGTTCCTTGTCTGGGTGTTTGCTATATATTATAAGTATTTACAAAAAAAATATATAAGTATTCTATCAGTTATCTGGTTCCCATAGTACAAGCTCTGCTTAGTTTGGGGCTAGATAGCGCTGTGTGAAATGTCCAGAAATATTTATTTATTATTATTATTTATTTATGGCGTAAAAAAATCCTCAGAAAAATTATACATATTGAAAAATATATGAGTTTGGTATGGCCATTCATAGTTCAAAAAGTATGGAACAGACATATTTACTTATAAAATCCACATAACACTTAGGTACCTCCATATATATTAATTTTCCTAATATGGTTCACTGAGCAAGTGTTCACCAGAGATAATGAAAAATTATGGTTCCAACGAAGTGAATTGGCAAACAATTCTTTATAAGATAATAGATGGTTTGATTTCACTTTGAATGTTTCTTCTTCATGATATAATTCGAAAATTGATTGCCATCGTTGTTTGTTCTGAAAAATAATAACAATTTAATACTAAGTTCTCTGATATCAAAATCATATTAGACATGGACATTCAGTGCTGAATTGATTTTTAGTGGCTTGTTGTTAAATTGATATGAGCTCACTCAGGATTTCATGTATTTGCATGGAAACACATAGATTGTCACAAAATCCATCACACTATCGTGATCAATCGTGATGTTATCCTAACTCCTGCCCCCTCTTTGAACCGCGCATGATTAAAGGATGACCACTTTTGAGTGGATAGTGTACCCCCTCCCTTTTATCCTGACCGCAACGAGCTAAACTCCTTAGCACAGAGGGATTTTTAGTAATATTTAGTTAGGCACGGTCTTGCAAGGGAAGTGAGAACTTCATCTTCAAATCAATTTGGATATAACTGGCAAGTAACATCGATTGTTTTCAATATGGATACCCCCCATACAACTTTGAGCTCATTTAAAAGGAAAAGTGTACAAGCTATTTATTATGTTAATTACTTACCTTTTCTTTATCAGCTATTTTCAGAGCGATGGATTTCCATGTTTTACTCACATGCAAACAGTTAACAAATGTATGAGCATCCAGTCTTTCAATAATAAGGTACAGAATTTCTAGAGGAAGCAGTTCCATTATAAATCTACGTCTTTACTATTGTGTGAATCATTTGCATGAACAGTTTCTACAAGATGTAGCGATATAATTTAGTGTGCATTCAGACTCTGTACTAAAGTATATTATTGTATTTATTACCAAAATCGAATCACTTAATTAGAACAGAGGAAACTATGAATAATTTGTTTGTTTACAAATTGAATTTCATTCAACTGCTCTGCTTTTTAATGGTACAAGTTCCTTGGTTTCAATCAGATAATTTTTGTAAACAAAGAAATGTCATTTTATGTCACTGCCACAGTGTTAAGTGACGCATTGCGACTTGAGGGCTGCCAAACTATAGGTAGGTACTAATAATTATACTAAGATCTCAATCTTCGAATTGGTGTTATAAAAATAAACGTCACGGTTTTTGGTTTTCTTTATTTCTTTTATTTTCCTGGTGTATGTGTGTGGGGTACTTTTCTTGGATGTTAAAATCATGAGGTTGACTGCGTCCTCGTAGCCCGTAGAGAAGACGAGAAATCTCGTATTTATACGAGGAACCTCGTACTGTTGGCAGCCTGGCATCCATGGATGATGAAAATGAAAATCTAAAGCTTGACTGAAAAAAGATTGATAAAAAAAATTACTTTTTTTAAGTTCTCAATCATTCCTTGGTCGTCTACAGGCTCGATCGCGTAGTAGTGTGCGTGGTGGCCGCACAACTATTGCGTTTAAGCTGCAGGTAAGGGCCTCAGGTAGCCCATCCCCCTGGCTTCAACTCGCTGAGACTACTATCTCCGGGTCTCTGGGCTCAGCTCATTGTGGCCTTCCTGGCTTGTGGCAGGTGGCTCTTTGGAGCTTTTCGTTGGTCTATCTCGCGGCCGCGTCTTGGCGTGGCGCTGATCTTAGTTGTTGTTAATTTCCTTTGTGATCTTCGCCGGTGACGTCGCCAATGATCGGTGAAGTCGTTGAAGGCGAAGAAGAAGAAGAAGAAGTCGGGAGGTCCAGGAGCTCTCGGGGTAGTGGACGCCACGGTCCTTGGTGGTCTGGTGGCCGCGCATGCAGTGGGGCAAATTCCTGAAGATGTTCGTGCCGACCGTTGTCATCGCGGTCAAACATCCGACGCGCCAATATGGCAACGAACCCTTGTATGCGTTTACACTGTAAAAAACATAGCTTGATCTCTGCGACATTTGTTAAACTGACATTCCTAGGGTTGTTATGATACAGAAAAATATCGATAGTAATTATCGACAGAAGCTTTGCAGTAAGACCAATTGTTGAACTTTTGAGGGCTCCAACAACCCGTAACGACTGCCATTAGATATTCGTATGGCAGCCGGGACCGACGGCTTAACGTGCTTTCCGAGGCACGACCAGACCAGTGCAAAAACCCATATTCATGCATACAAATATTTGCACTGAGCTAGGATCGAACCCGCGACCTCCTGCGCAGCAGTCGTGTTCACTACCGCTTCGCCAAGAAGGCTGTCTACCATAATTATATGTATATTGGATTATATTATGATTTGGGTAATAAAATGAAACGAATATTTTAATACATACATTTATTTATTCCAAAGGAGTACACCCCAAATCAATATCCGAATCACTTTCAGAATCGCTAGAGCAATCTTGTAAATTTATAATGAACTCTTGTTCGCAAGTATTATCAAATCGAACGTCCCGCTCCCAATCTTCTTCCATTAATTTTCTGCATTTGGTAACTACCTTTTTCCAATCTTCTACAGATACATTTTCAACCGCAGTGTTTAGTAACTGCAACATTTTATTTGCCGTGAAAGGCGGTGTTGTGTTATGTCTAGCAGCGTAACCTTGAAAGAAAAACATATTTTAATATCATAAATTATACAGGAGTTAATACATAAAGAATCTGTCTAACTGAAATTCGAGCAAACAAACCTTTTACTTGGGCCCAGATAAGCTCGATCGGATTATACTGGCAGTGATATGGAGGCAGTCTTATGACGTTATGACCCTTTTCTTGGGCTATGTCATCTAAGACATACGTTGGTGTGCTGGGTTTGTGCAGACCAACGAGTCTCAATAATTCGTTTTTAAGCATTGTTTCATTGGCCTCTATTCCTTTTTCTTGAAGCCATGCAATTATTTCTAACTTCCTGTTTGCCGAAGTTGATGGTTTGTGCTTTTGGACCGAGTGATATGGGGCGTTATCCATAATTATATAATGTGGCTCCTTCTATTAAAGAAGTTAAGACTTATCGGCGTCGGATAGCAGTAATGGTGAATGAGTTAGAATTGTGTTGTGTTGAGAAGTCATTATCTGGAGATTTTGTGTAGAACGTACAAGACGGTCTGCTGCATACAGGGTAGAAAACCGCTCTTTGACGTAGGTTATTTGGGGTCATGTAGGATGTTATAAAGTAGACCTAGTATATGTAAATCCCGACGCTCTCTGAACTCAATCCACTGTAATTGAGCGTGGAAAGCAGATACGTGATCATATTTCCGCAAACCATGGATGCAGTGGTTTTGCAAACGCTCCAACTTGTTCAACCCATCCTCTGTAGCATCGGAATAAGTGACATCAGCGTAGTCAAGAATTCGAAAAAGTAGTGCGTTCACCAGTGTCCTCCTTGCAGATTGAGGCAGAAGTTTTTCATCAAGTTCAGGGAATGCATGCTGCCATACATTCTCTTACTAACGAGCAATGTGACGGTCCCGTGATAGGTCGTTGGTGATATACAGGCCCAGGTTTTTTACCTCTGTGCAGTAAGGAAGAACTATAAGGAATTAACTAAGGGAGAACTATTGTATTTAACTGGGAGGAGGGAACTAACGGCTAGTCTGGAAATGTGATACTTACTACCAACAATCATCACTTGTGTCATAGTAGGATTTAAAAGTAGACCATACTTCTGGGTCCACCACAGAACACAAAAAACAATAGAAGTCGTAAGTAGGCGGGGCCCGCGGAACACCAAGTACGCGGAGTTCCGCGCACTACAAGCTTCGCTCACTTCAGTCGTGTTTCAATTACTGTGGGGTAAACGTACTTCAAAAATATATAAAAAAGCCCTATTGTGCCGTTTTGGAGTGTAAATATTATAGCCGAACCAAAAGTTTAACAAAAGGAGGCATATCCTATCACCGGTAAGTATTATTTTATTGTTTTTTGTTAGTTTTGTTTAAAATGCAAAATCGTCAAACAAAATAGACTGTGAATCATACTCCTTAAGTTCGCGTTTCTCTTAAACCTCAACTTAAGCTACTCAATTAGGGATGTGACCCCAATATACTGATGAATGTGTTATCGATAGCTTTAATTAGTTACCCCCTATTAAAAGGTGTATAAGTTTTAGGGCGTTAATTACTTGTTGTTTTATTGATGATTTTCTGATATCTTGTATTTTAGACCTATGGTGTGAAATAATATAATAACTTCTGTTTTCAGTCCCCCAAGGCGCAAGACATAAAACAAATTAAAAAAACGTACAACTTATGAGTCATCGAGCATACAGAGTCATGACCTGGCACCGTGTGACTTTTTTCTGTTCCCAAAAATTAAGAACCAATTACCCGATCAACGGTTTTCATCACCAGAAGAGGCTGTCGAAGAGTATGAATAACATGTATCTGACGTCACCACCGGAGGAGTGGCACAAATGTTTTCAAAATTTGTTCAATCTTATGAAAAAGTGCATTGACGCAATGGGAGAATATTTTGAGACACAATAAATTCATTTTTGACCATTATTAGTATTTTTTATTGATTCCGGAAACTTTTAGTGTGCCCCTCAAATAATAATTCAGTATACAGTGTTTTTTTTACTGTAACAGTACGGCAGTACCCATAACCAGAGGAGATACAGGTGCAGCTTCTTTTAAAACATCACCTCTTTATCGAAGTAAAACATTTTTGCATTATTTTTTTTTTGGTCTAGTGTGAGTAGCGCCTTAAAATGAATCAAGTTGGTAATTTTTTTTTATGCCGATCGATGCCGTCCTTTGTAAGGATCATTTTATTGTATCGGATAAAAAAAATCTGAACAGCGAAAGATAGTCAAATTTGATAAAAAGTATTCACTTACAACAGGACAAACAAAATTCCTTCTACAAACATTTTATTAGATTCTAATTGCACATTAAAGAAGTATTAATACTGTAGCGATTAAGAAGTTTAGGAATTCCATGCTCTCATGAGCAATTCAAAAACATTCCGTATTTCAGAACAATTTTGAATTTCGAACATGGTTCTTGCACCTTTCGGACTTTTATATCAGTCATTGCATCATCTTATTTGTTCTGTCATAGCATTGTAAAATACGCAAAAAGTAGACTAGCTGATGTTTTAAAAGAAACTGCACCTGTATCTCCTCTGGTTATGGGTGCTGCCGTACTGTTACAGTTAAAAAAAACACTCTGTATAATAGTCCAGTAATATAATATTTTTTAAGTAAGTATTTATGAGTTGGATACCTGTGATTATGTTAAGAAAGAAAGAAAAGAAAAGCTTTTTATTTCGACCACCACAAATATAACCTGACGTACCTATTTCGTTACCCGTAGTAGGTAGGTGATAATCGATATCGATACATTCGTCTTGTATGCTCATTGGTACATCACTAAGTGAGTAGCTTTGTTATTTGAGCCAATGCATTATCGATCTTATACTTTGCTGTTAGAGACTATAACAAAAATCGTTAGCGACAGCGCCATCTGTTGTTGAGTGGCTTGGTTTTGTGGGTAATCAAGTATCAACCATTGCATTATCAGTCTTATTTCTAATTAATAGAGACTAAAATAAAAATATTTTCTAAAGCGCCATCTTTTGCTGAGTAGAAGAAGTAAACTTTAATTTTTTGTTACTGTTTATTTTATTGAATTTTAAACCATGTTCCATAGTAGCTAAGGTTTTATATCCGTTAAATTAGTTTTATGGTTTTAGGCCTCTTTGAACGTTCTCTTTTAACCAATTATAACTTTTATTTCTAAGTGTGCTAGTTTTTACATGTGTGAGTTTAGCTACACTGGTTTTCTTAGTAAAAAGTCATCATGCTAGTTCTATTGATTTTTATGTTCTGTGGGGTCCGCTCATACACAGCACTGAGGTCATTGGTAAAGTTTTCAATACCACGTACCACCAGATCCAGGTTCAAAACTCAGGAATAGCTAACTATTCCTTAACTTGACGTCTAAACGTCATCCGCGTACAGGTAGTGTAATAACAAGGCAATGTTCGATACGAGAGTGTTTATGAAATGGATCGTTATTCGTTTCAAAAACTTATTATCTTATAGAATTTTTAGATAAGTCCGTTCTGATTTATGCACAAAATCCGTAGATTAACAGAAAACTAACTAGCTAGTTTGTTTGTGGGCGTGGGCGTGGGCGTGGGCGTGGGCGTGGGCGTGGGCGTAGGCGTGGGCGTGGGCGTGGGCGTGGGCGTGGGCGTGGGCGTGGGCGTGGGCGTGGGCGTGGGCGTGGGCGTGGGTGTGGGCGTGGGCGTGGGCGTTGGCGTGGGCGTGGGCGTGGGCGTGGGCGTGGGCGTGGGCGTGGGCGTGGGCGTGGGCGCGGGCGCGGGCGCGGGCGCGGGCGCGGGCGCGGGCGCGGGCGCGGGCGTGGGCGTGGGCGTGGGCGCGGGCGTGGGCGCGGGCGCGGGCGTGGGCGCGGGCGCGGGCGTGGGCGCGGGCGTGGGCGTGGGCGTGGGCGCGGGCGCGGGCGTGGGCGTGGGCGTGGGCGCGGGCGCGGGCGTGGGCGTGGGCGTGGGCGTGGGCGTGGGCGTGGGCGTGGGCGTGGGCGTGGGCGTGGGCGTGGGCGTGGGCGTGGGCGTGGGCGTGGGCGTGGGCGTGGGTGTGGGCGTGGGCGAGCGCGTGGGCGTGGGCGTGGGCGTGGGCGTGGGCGTGGGCGTGGGCGTGGGCGTGGGCGTGGGCGTGGGCGTGGGCGTGGGCGTGGGCGTGGGCGTGGGCGTGGGCGTGGGCGTGGGCGTGGGCGTGGGCGTGGGCGTGGGCGTGGGCGTGGGCGTGGGCCTTCACACAAACAAACAAGCACGATTTATAAAGTTGAATCGTACGTACACTGCCGGCCAAAAGTTTGAGACCACTGTAAAAATCTTTGTCACCAACAAAATATTTCAAAGTACACATATGATAATGAGCTAATTTGAACACCTGCGTATTCTATTATTATTAAAGAATTTCTAAGAGTCATTATTTATGTTGTTGTTTAAGTTATCATCCTAAAAAGGTCTATTGTTTCAAAACATCAATGAGCGCCGCGCAAGGACCAGGTGGTAGAGTCATTGTAATATTTTTATGATCTGCTCATTACTTATTGTTTTGGGTTTGTTTCGCGTTAACCGATATCAGGGATTATGTTAGCTTCCTAAAACATATTTAGTACCTAAGTTTTTATGGAGTAAATTATTTTCTACCTTATTAGTCTGAGCTCGTCGTTGTTACAGTGAAGACATCTTAAAATGGGAAAAGTTCGCGAAATTAGCAGTGAAACTCGCTCTGCCATAGTTGTTTTATACGGCGAAGGCAAATCTGAACGTGCGATTGCCTCTCAACAGGTGGTCTCAAACTTTTGGCCGGCAGTGTACATCGTTACATCAATCGTACGTATCTTCCAAATAATAGCCAATTCGTATCATTATCATTATCACCCACAGCCTGATTTCAAAAAAATATGTAGATCCTCTGAGGTAGCAAGAAATCTGAAAAAGCAGTCCTATGAAAGACGTATTTGACCATATTGGTTTTTTGGTCACAAAATGCAACATGCAGAAAGCTGATAACGTATGTTTCTAATCGAACCCAAGTGCTTTGGAGTTAACGATGAAGAACAACTAAAAAGAATGCCAGCTGAATTTTACTAAGTTAAGGTACTAAGTTTGAAAAACCATCGTGGCGATTTCCTAAACGAAAATCTCGAAGCAGTAATTTCATTATTACTAGGAGTGCCATCTTCAAACGTTGAAGTAGAAAGATTATTCAGTGTCCTGAAAAATTTCAAAACGGACAATAGAAACAGGATGACTATACTAGTAAAAACATAGCTTGATCTCTGGGTCAGCTGTCAGTAAAATCGCGCCTATGAAGTTCTGAATTTAACAGCACGGACAAACGTACCAGTCAATGTCATACTTTATGGGCATGCTGAGCTAATTATAGTGATGAGCGATAAATCGTCATGACCACATACTAGAAACTATTGATATTTTGTATAAAACTTAATTCAAAATTAATTTATCATTTAATTTAAAAAAATAACATTATTGAATATTTAAAAAAATAACAATATTCACAATAGTGAGTAAATAAAATCTAAATTCTAACCTACTCGTAACATTCCTTCCGACAACTTTGGGGTTCGAGAGAAGTTTGGCCGCGGCGTGTCTTCTTCCGCAAGATGGCGCCAACGCGCTGCCATCTTGTTTGACATGACCCATTCTCCTCAGTACGAGTGCTAACGCCTTGTATACGCCACGTGTTTTCCGTTCTCATCACTTTGTTTTTGTTACTATTGCTGTTAATTTGTTAAGTTTATTTATTATTGTAAGTTGCTTTGTTGTTATTGTTTGTTTTTATTGTTTGTTTTCATTGTTTGTTGGCATAATGCCAAAGAGAACGAAGAAAACTGTTTTGAACAGTCATCGTGAGTTTGTGATTCGCTTGCGTGAATATTTTGAGCGAGAAAACCAAAATGGTGGACCGCTATTACCCATGGCAAAAGTTTGTGACAGAGTTGCAGATGCTCTTGGCATTGAACGTACGACAGTAATTCGCATCAGTAAAGAAAAATATGGCGAATCTTCAACCGCAGTATTGACTGAAGACGAGGAAAAAAAGCTTTCAACGCCAAATAAAAAAAGAAGAAAGGCTGCTCCTGTCACAAAAATTGACAACTTTGACGCCGCTGCGATTCGCAACCATGTATATGGTTATTATACACGGGGCGAATTACCTATATTAAAAAAACTGGCGGCGTCCCTAAAAGACGCAGACTTGTTTAAAGGAAGCTTGCCGTCACTATCGAAGATTTTGAAATATATTGGATTTTCCTACAAAAAAAGAGCCAAATGAAAAATTATAATGGAACGAACCGACATTGCTCTTGCTCGAGTGAATTTTCTCCGGCAAGTCAAAAAAATTACAAATTTGGACAAAGTTGTCTTTCTAGACGAGACATGGCTAAACGCCAATCATACCGTATCCAAAGCTTGGACCGATTATACGACACAATCGACAACCAAAGTACCCGAAGGCAAAGGTCAAAGATTAATAATAACTCATGATGGAGGAAGTTAGAAATAATTGCATGACTTCAAGAAAAAGGAATAGAGGCCAATGAAACAATGCTTAAAAACGAATTATTGAGACTCGTTGGTCTGCACAAACCCAGCACCCACTTATGTCTTAGATGACATAGCCCAAGAAAAGGGTCATAACGTCATAAGACTGCCTCCATATCACTGCCAGTATAATCCGATCGAGCTTATCTGGGCCCAAGTAAAAGGTTTGTTTGCTCGAATTTCAGTTAGACAGATTCTTTATGTATTAACTCCTGTATAATTTATGATATTAAAATATGTTTTTCTTTCAAGGTTACGCTGCTAGACATAACACAACACCGCCTTTCACGGCAAATAAAATGTTGCAGTTACTAAACACTGCGGTTGAAAATGTATCTGTAGAAGATTGGAAAAAGGTAGTTACCAAATGCAGAAAATTAATGGAAGAAGATTGGGAGCGGGACGTTCGATTTGATAATACTTGCGCACAAGAGTTCATTATAAATTTACAAGATTGCTCTAGCGATTCTGAAAGTGATTCGGATATTGATTTGGGGTGTACTCCTTTGGAATGTATAAATGTATGTATTTAATAATGCCCACGCCCACGCCCACGCCCACGTTCACGCCCACGCCCACGCCCACGCCCACGCCCACGCCCACGCCCACAAACAAACTAGCTAGTTAGTTTTCTGTTAATCTACGGATTTTGTGCATAAATCAGAACGGACTTATCTAAAAAGTCTATAAGATAATAAGTTTTTGAAACGAATAACGATCCATTTCATAAACACTCTCGTATCGAACATTGCCTTGTTATTACACTACCTGTACGCGGATGACGTTTAGACGTCAAGTTAAGGAATAGTTAGCTATTCCTGAGTTTTGAACCTGGATCTGGTGGTACGTGGTATTGAAAACTTTACCAATGACCTCAGTGCTGTGTATGAGCGGACCCCACAGAACATAAAAAACAATAGAACTAGCATGATGACTTTTTACTAAGAAAACCAGTGTAGCTAAACTCACACATGTAAAAACTAGCACACTTAGAAATAAAAGTTATAATTGGTTAAAAGAGAACGTTCAAAGAGGCCTAAAACCATAAAACCAATTTAACGGATATAAAACCTTAGCTACTATGGAACATGGTTTAAAATTCAATAAAATAAACAGTAACAAAAAATTAAAGTTTACTTCTTCTACTCAGCAAAAGACGCTTTAGAAAATATTTTTATTTTAGTCTTTATTAATTAGAAATAAGACTGATAATGCAATGGCTGATACTTGATTACCCACAAAACCAAGCCACTCAACAACAGATGGCGCTGTCGCTAACGATTTTTGTTATAGTCTCTAACAGCAAAGTATAAGATCGATAATGCATTGGCTGTTATTCGGATGCTCAAATAACAGCGCTACTCACTTAGTGATGTACCAATGAGCATACAAGACGAATGTATCGATATCGATTATCACCTACCTATTACGGGTAACGAAATAGGTACCTACGTCAGGTTATATTTGTGGTGGTCGAAATAAAAAGCTTTTCTTTTCTTTCTTTCTTAACATAACCACAGGTATCCAACTCATAAATACTTACTTAAAAAAATATTATATTACTGGACTATTATACAGAGTGTTTTTTTTAACTGTAACAGTACGGCAGCACCCATAACCAGAGGAGATACAGGTGCAGTTTCTTTTAAAACATCAGCTAGTCTACTTTTTGCGTATTTTACAATGCTATGACAGAACAAATAAGGTGATGCAATGACTGATATAAAAGTCCGACAGGTGCAAGAACCATGTTCGAAATTCAAAATTGTTCTGAAATACGGAATGTTTTTGAATTGCTCATGAGAGCATGGAATTCCTAAACTTCTTAATCGCTACAGTATTAATACTTCTTTAATGTGCAATTAGAATCTAATAAAATGTTTGTAGAAGGAATTTTGTTTGTCCTGTTGTAAGTGAATACTTTTTATCAAATTTGACTATATTTCGCTGTTCAGATTTTTTTTATCCGATACAATAAAATGATCCTTACAAAGGACGGCATCGATCGGCATAAAAAAAATTACCAACTTGATTCATTTTAAGGCGCTACTCACACTAGACCAAAAAAAATTAATGCAAAAATGTTTTACTTCGATAAAGAGGCGATGTTTTAAAAGAAGCTGCACCTGTATCTCCTCTGGTTATGGGTACTGCCGTACTGTTACAGTAAAAAAAACACTGTATACTGAATTATTATTTGAGGGGCACACTAAAAGTTTCCGGAATCAATAAAAAAATACTAATAATGGTCAAAAATGAATTTATTGTGTCTCAAAATATTCTCCCATTGCGTCAATGCGCTTTTTCATAAGATTGAACAAATTTTGAAAACATTTGTGCCACTCCTCCGGTGGTGACGTCAGATACATGTTATTCATACTCTTCGACAGCCTCTTCTGGTGATGAAAACAGTTGATCGGGTAATTGGTTCTTAATTTTTGGGAACAGAAAAAAGTCACACGGTGCCAGGTCATGGCTCTGTATGCTCGATGACTCATAAGTTGTACGTTTTTTTAATTTGTTTTATGTCTTGCGCCTTGGGGGACTGAAAACTGAAGTTATTATATTATTTCACACCATAGGTCTAAAATACAAGATATCAGAAAATCATCAATAAAACAACAAGTAATTAACGCCCTAAAACTTATACACCTTTTAATAGGGGGTAACTAATTAAAGCTATCGATAACACATTCATCAGTATATTGGGGTCACATCCCTAATTGAGTAGCTTAAGTTGAGGTTTAAGAGAAACGCGAACTTAAGGAGTATGATTCACAGTCTATTTTGTTTGACGATTTTGCATTTTAAACAAAACTAACAAAAAACAATAAAATAATACTTACCGGTGATAGGATATGCCTCCTTTTGTTAAACTTTTGGTTCGGCTATAATATTTACACTCCAAAACGGCACAATAGGGCTTTTTTATATATTTTTGAAGTACGTTTACCCCACAGTAATTGAAACACGACTGAAGTGAGCGAAGCTTGTAGTGCGCGGAACTCCGCGTACTTGGTGTTCCGCGGGCCCCGCCTACTTACGACTTCTATTGTTTTTTGTGTTCTGTGGTGGACCCAGAAGTATGGTCTACTTTTAAATCCTACTATGACACAAGTGATGATTGTTGGTAGTAAGTATCACATTTCCAGACTAGCCGTTAGTTCCCTCCTCCCAGTTAAATACAATAGTTCTCCCTTAGTTAATTCCTTATAGTTCTTCCTTACTGCACAGAGGTAAAAAACCTGGGCCTGTATATCACCAACGACCTATCACGGGACCGTCACATTGCTCGTTAGTAAGAGAATGTATGGCAGCATGCATTCCCTGAACTTGATGAAAAACTTCTGCCTCAATCTGCAAGGAGGACACTGGTGAACGCACTACTTTTTCGAATTCTTGACTACGCTGATGTCACTTATTCCGATGCTACAGAGGATGGGTTGAACAAGTTGGAGCGTTTGCAAAACCACTGCATCCATGGTTTGCGGAAATATGATCACGTATCTGCTTTCCACGCTCAATTACAGTGGATTGAGTTCAGAGAGCGTCGGGATTTACATATACTAGGTCTACTTTATAACATCCTACATGACCCCAAATAACCTACGTCAAAGAGCGGTTTTCTACCCTGTATGCAGCAGACCGTCTTGTACGTTCTACACAAAATCTCCAGATAATGACTTCTCAACACAACACAATTCTAACTCATTCACCATTACTGCTATCCGACGCCGATAAGTCTTAACTTCTTTAATCTGTGATCTACGAACCAAAAGCAAGGTTTAAACTATTGTGCGCGCCAAGAGCGAGATGACACACGCCGATACACCTACCTTACTAGAAACGATTAATGGTCGACTATGGACGTCCGGAGTAAATGAGTCAAAGGAATAGAGGAATCATTAAGAGGGATCAGATCGGATGGCGGAGTCGGAATAAGTGAATACATTCACTTTGAGGAATAAAGAGTACCATCTCTATATAAATGTTTTCATTTGAATTGTCTTATTGACAGTGAGAGAAACAATGTTATGACATTAATTGACAGGTATAGATAGCAATTCAATCAAATCACCGTCAAGCAAGTTTTAGGTTATGTTTTGTTTACATCGCGAACTCCAGCCAAAAATAAATATTTTAATTTATAAATCATCTTTCTTACATTTGATAATTCTGAAATACTACTGCTAAAATGGTATGTATATATTTTTTCATTAAATTACATATTTGAGTCACACGCACAGAAAACATGGACAGAATAGCCTGAACCATCCCGGCCGATTACTACCCAGTTTGTTTAGTTAAACAAATCAAATGATAGGCTGATAGTACTTGACCAGTTTTGAAATATACGGACAGATTCTGCCAGTTTATGCTGGTCTATTGGCTTGACAACATGTAATGAAGATGTGTCAACTGTTTGAAAATCTACCCATATCTTATGTACAGGTGCCTGTTTTGTGACTCTCACATACATGACACTACTTACCAACTCAGTTGTCTTGATCATACATTGTAATTTATATGTTACTTCACATACCTAATTTCTTCAACTCACCACTATTCTTACCACTTAAATTTTCATAATTAAATAGGGTCGAAGAACTGACGACCTTTGGGGTAGAAAAGTTCTCTAGTTCTCCATGCACTGGAACGCGCAACGTGGGACCACTAGATGGAAAGAAGACCTGATACAAGCACATGATCGGTCACTCTGGAAATCTATGGGGGAAATGTTCAGTAGTGGGTGTCCTTTGGCTAATATGATGATGAATTAAATAAGGACCAAGAAATATGTCTAAGAAGAAAAAGAAACTTAAAAATCATGCCAACAAGCAGGCAAGAGCTAGGAGAGAGCAGAGAAAATCCAAAGGACACAAAGAGGTTGAAAATAGTCCGGTCTTGGACAACCTGCTAGATATTGAGGGAAGAAGTACTATTAGTCTAGATCCCAAATGTCAACCCTTCCCCTTTCCCAAATGTCCTATATGCACCCACCAACTGACTGCAGAACTCGAAAGAGATTAAAGTAAAAATATAGGTACATATTAATCAGAAGTTCTTAATAGTGAGTATGCAGACTCCTGAAAATATCCTACATTTATTCTTAATAAATGTATTAAAATTTTTCAGGCCAGGAATGCTGAGAAAGCTATGTAAGTATGATCTAAATCAAAGTAGCTAATAGTTGTATGAATACTGATGCATGTTAGCAGAGTGAAAGAAAAATTGTATAGAATCAGAGAAGAGAAGCAGAAGCACAAGAAGAGAAGCACAAGATCGAGAGTAGTAGCAGAAGTAAAAGGAGGCCAAAACTCAGCATTGGGGTTTTGGTGCTCATTGTTAGTTCCAAGAAGTCTCCTACAATTTTTTTCTTGTAGCGATTATTTACCCTATGTACCCTATCCAGAGTGATAAAAATTTTTTTGCTTATTGAACTTGATTGATTAGGACAACGCTGGCGCGATGGCGCGCGGCGCAAGTTCAGGAATCGGGAGGACAGAGGGAGCGGCGTCCGTTCATAGCAGCTGAGTGCAATGAGCTACCGAAGGCAGAGAAATGGAGGCTGGAGATCGTCAGAGAGATCGCCAAGAAAGTTGCACAGATACAGAATGGTAAGAAAACGAAATACACCGATAATAGGTTCCAATATCCCTTAGCAAGTGAACTGAGGTAAGAATTGGAGCGTGAGAAGATAACTGAGTGCACAAAGTGTATTAGAATGTTTAATTTTTCGTTTTTTTGTAGTTTTTTCCATTTGCTACTGTTTTTTTTTCACAATAGCAAGTCTTATGAACAACAAATTTTACCTCATTATTATACCATAATTTAATTTTCAACACACTTGCTCGTAACCATAGTACATCGTTATTAGGGTCATAAACCGAACTATAACACACGCGTGCGTAATAATGTTACACTAGTGCATAACAGAATTATCCCTACAAAGTTAAGTTAGTACCTACTGCAAATTATATACGAGTAAACAGAGCATTTTCAATTTAACTGGGTAATACAGCTTTTGTAACAATAAAGAGATTTTATGCCGCTGAAAATCCTATTACATTTTTGGAATAAATAAATGTATCCCTAATTAAGACGAAAAAACATTTATTATTATCAAATTACTTATAATTCACAATAATTTGTTGTAAAATATTTGCATTTTATCACTAAAATTATAATTTTGAAGTAGGCTGTATGGCTATATGTAATCAGTCACCTTACATTCAACGCGTGCAAAAAAAAAAACTTGCACGCCTTTTCCCATTTTTTTGTTTGTATCGCATTTGATGCTGTGAGGAAAATAATTTTAAAAATATCAAGCTTTAGTACAGAAGATTTGTTTTTTCCTCGCAAGTGTGTTGAAAAAGTGCGTATGAAACTCGTGAGCAACTTGCTCACTAGAAACCCGGCTGATTTACGCCCTCGCCTACGGCTCGAGCTGCAACCGACAGCCTCGTGTATAATGATCAACTTAGCTCACTTGTACCATAATATACTAATCTTATCCTTACTAATATTACAAATTCGAAAGTAACTCTGTATCTCTGTCTGTTTGTTACGTTTTCACTTATCTAAGTTTAAGCTAGCTAGCTATTAAGTTTTTATTATACCATACCTTGCTAAACCCTTATAGGGTACATACATACATCTAGAATACTAATTGTAAATTATTGTATGTTGCATTGAAATAAAATATAAATCTAAGTATCTAAACACCATTGCTGTTGATGAGCGAGTAACCGATCAATTGAGTCGGTTCCTGCATATCCGATATTCATGATATTGAAAATTAAAGGTTCTTAGACGAATATTTTTAGTTATGTTAGTAATAGTTAGTTGGTTGATTCAAATAAAGACAAAATATTACATTCAATTCTTTTTTTTTACTACATCAAGTGGGCCATGATATTTGAAATCAGTCTAGATATATTTATAAAATGTTTACAAAATTTTCGTAAAAAAATAGTGTTGATTTAGTTTAGAACATCTTTAATCATGGCGGAGATTGAACCTGAAGCAGTAAATACAAAGGTCAAACCTCAAGAAATTACTATTCCTTTACAAAATGAGATGTTTGCGATATTGAATACTCCATCGCCTAAATCTATGAGTGTCGCAAGTCCTAAACAAAATCACAGTCCTGCACTTTCTGTTAAAGGACAATCGCCACTGATCAGAATCAGTCCTCAAAGAAGCTTAAATGCACCAGAAAAAATATCGAGCAATCAAAATCAGAGTCCTGCTATAGAAAAATCGCTACCAAACCGAATCAGTACTCAAAGAAGTTCAAATGCTGCAGAAAAAATATTAAACAATCAAAATCCAAGTCCCGTACGTTCTGTTAAAGAACTAATGTTACCAAACCGAGTCAGTACTCAAAGAAGTTCAGAAAAAATATTAAACAATCAAAATCCAAGTCCTGTACGTTCTGTTAAAGAACAAATGTTACCAAACCGAGTCAGTACTCAAAGAAGTTCAGAAAAAATATTAAACAATCAAAATCCAAGTCCTGTACGTTCTGTTAAAGAACAAATGTTACCAAACCGAGTCAGTACTCAAAGAAGTTCAGAAAAAATATTAAACAATCAAAATCCAAGTCCTGTACGTTCTGTTAAAGAACAAATGTCACCAAACCGAGTCAGTACTCAAAGAAGTTCAGAAAAAATATTAAACAATCAAAATCCAAGTCCCGTACGTTCTGTTAAAGAACAAATGTTACCAAACCGAGTCAGTACTCAAAGAAGTTCAGAAAAAATATTAAACAATCAAAATCCAAGTCCTGTACGTTCTGTTAAAGAACAAATGTCACCAAACCGAGTCAGTACTCAAAGAAGTTCAGAAAAAATATTAAACAATCAAAATCCAAGTCCCGTACGTTCTGTTAAAGAACAAATGTTACCAAACCGAGTCAGTACTCAAAGAAGTTCAGAAAAAATATTAAACAATCAAAATCCAAGTCCCGTACGTTCTGTTAAAGAACAAATGTTACCAAACCGAGTCAGTACTCAAAGAAGTTCAGAAAAAATATTAAACAATCAAAATCCAAGTCCCGTACGTTCTGTTAAAGAACAAATGTTACCAAACCGAGTCAGTACTCAAAGAAGTTCAGAAAAAATATTAAACAATCAAAATCCAAGTCCTGTACGTTCTGTTAAAGAACAAATGTCACCAAACCGAGTCAGTACTCAAAGAAGTTCAGAAAAAATATTAAACAATCAAAATCCAAGTCCCGTACGTTCTGTTAAAGAACAAATGTTACCAAACCGAGTCAGTACTCAAAGAAGTTCAGAAAAAATATTAAACAATCAAAATCCAAGTCACGTACGTTCTGTTAAAGAACAAATGTTACCAAACCGAGTCAGTACTCAAAGAAGTTCAGAAAAAATATTAAACAATCAAAATCCAAGTCCTGTACGTTCTGTTAAAGAACAAATGTCACCAAACCGAGTCAGTACTCAAAGAAGTTCAGAAAAAATATTAAACAATCAAAATCCAAGTCTCGTACGTTCTGTTAAAGAACAAATGTTACCAAACCGAGACAGTACTCAAAGAAGTTCAGAAAAAATATTAAACAATCAAAATCCAAGTCCTGTACGTTCTGTTAAAAAACAAATGTCACCAAACCGAATCAGTACTCAAAGAAGTTCAGAAAAAATATTAAACAATCAAAATCCAAGTCCCGTACGTTCTGTTAAAGAACAAATGTCACCAAACCGAGCCAGAACTCAAAGAAGTTCAAATGCTGCAGAAAAAATATCTCACCAAAGTGGTACAAGCGCTATCGAAACACCTGTTGTTCAAAACGCCCCTGCTCATCATAAAGCGGCAAATCGAAATCAAAACTTCAATGAAGCAGTTTCGAGTCTTGAGCCGAGAAGCTTGACTCTTAGCGACCACATTAATGAACTCGCTCAGACAGTCAATAAACTTTCTAGGGACATAACGAATCCACTCGATCCTGTACCAGACAGTAATACTGATAAAATTGCGAACATGAGTAAAATTCTCACAGACGAAGCGAGCGCACTTAGAAAATCAATAAGATCCTTATCTGAAGATATAGTCAAAACTAAGCAGCAGCTGTGTGGGGTTTGCGAAATTAAAGAAGATGTCAACTTTCCCTATCATCTTTTCTTGATCGAAATTATAGTAAACAAAATACACATGAAATGTGATTGCTTCGATTTAGATTACAACAATTTAGTCATAACTGCTACGTTCCTAGGTAAACAGCCAGTAGCTTTGTACGACTCATCATACGGGAAACTCGATAACTTGACCAAAATAAATGTCGGTAAATCTATACTGTTCGCAATGACGTACGACAAAATCTGCAGCATAAAGGACTTTGAAGTCGTCGTGGAGCTGACGAAGCAACCGCCATGCTCGAGCTGCGTCCAGAGAATAGGCGAAACGCACATGGACTTCACGAGCGAATTCGTCAGACTGCGGGAAGAACTGTGCCAAAAGTGGATAAAAGAGCAGCCCGACGACAACATCGTATGCACTACTTCTTCTCCGCTCTCTAAAAACATGTACTATGTGACATGCGGTGACGTAGACCACCAAGACTCGATCGGAGTCATTGAAATCTCGGCTCGAATGTCTTTCCTCGGGAAAGAGATCACTACTGCTTTTTCAAGTACATCGAAACCGCAATGCACATCTCAGGGCTTCAAAGATGACCGCGGCATGACCATGTACTCTTGCCAGAATGTGGAAATGGATGATCAGGGCAAAGTCCTGTTAGATGAAGAGGTTTTAAAGAGATCGCCGCCGTGTCAAAGTTTACCCATATCTGATGTGTCTTCTTTAATGTCTCCTAAAAAATATTATGAGTCCAATAACTACAATAGTCGCTATGATGGTTAGTTTCCAAAATTTTAAATATTTTGTAATGTATAAAATTTTGTAACATCTTGAATTTTATTATCATATCTTTTCAGATGATATACCTAAATACGATGAAATATTCACAAAAATGAATGCCAACGAATTAAAAATCAAAGTACCGAAAAGCACCAGGATAGAAAGAATGGGAAAATATGATAAAATCCAAGAATTATGTACGTGTGAGAGTACTCCGTACAACACCGGCGAGCAACTTCAATTCGAACTACCTCGAGACCTTTGCGGCCCTGACAAGTCGCATAGACCGCACACAGCAAACTTCAGCTACAAATACAATGGCTGCGACAAATCCTGTGAACCTAAAAACAGAAAAGTCATCAACGTAACCCCGACAAACTGTCCTGTCCCGGTAGCAATGGAGAAAATGGTTCACCAGCAAAAGGACGTCTTCATACTCAAGATAGGAAAGAAATTAGAGACAAAAGATAAAAAGACTGAATTAGAAATAGAATTGACGACTCCTAAGGCGCCTGATAAGCCGGCCGATAAGGTCAATGATCTCGGGCTACAGTGCAGCACAGAAAAACTACTACTACTAAAGAAGATAGACTCCAAAACGGGAAAAAAGAAGGAAAAAGGCAAAGATAAGAAAGGTGGAAAAGTCAAAAAGGGTGCGAAACCAAGTAAAAAGAAAGGGAAAAAGAAGTAAAAATTGTAACAATAAAAGCAATTATGAAACAGTTTCTTTGACTTTATTACCTCACCTAGTCAAGTTCGATGTGAAAAATAAACACTTCGAGTAGGTACCTAATTATGACTAGGCTCAGATGAACGGTTCACTTGATGCAACGATCATCAGGCTGTTGCACGTATTCGCAGCTACGCGCGATGTTGCGCGATCATGAGTATTTTTAAACAGAAACACGCGCCGCCAGCGTCACGCAATCATCTGAACCTAACTTAGTTGTAGAACTTTCTAAAAGCGCCACAATCGTAGAGAATCTTCACTGACGGCCGACACTATGGTCGCACGTCTCTTGCGACCATGGTGCTATGAAATTGGATAAAGTTTTGTAATAGCACAGCCGAACCACAACCGCACTCCTGCAATGCTTTCTCAAGCGTTGTATTTGAAGTCTATATTATCCAAGCTAGACAAATCTGCAAGTTGCTGGCCACAAACAATGAACTTTTTTATTCCAGTTTCAATAACGAAACCTTGGTCTGCTGAACATCATTAGATTAACTGTTTGCACCTAGTTTATTTAGTTATTTTTATTTTTATTCATTATGTAAATAAATTCTAAGTTTTGTTAATTTGAGTATTCATAAGTTACGCCAGTCCAGCCTTTTTCGCCTGAGATACAGGTTTTCCTAGTTCAGGCAATGTATAAAATCTAACCTATAAGTAGATATTAATCCCTAATGTTAATCTTAGCAATATGAAAAATTAATAAAGATTTATTTATTTATTTATTTCTTAAGAGTAAAATGTAATTTAAGTTTTTTTAATTCAAATATGTCGGAGAGTATCATCCCCTTTATCTAATTTTCAGCTGGTCTGGGCGAGTTCCGCATCAGAGATCTAAACGATGAAATCAACAAGCTGATGCGAGAGAAGCGTCATTGGGAGATGCAGATCAAGGCGCTGGGCGGACCCGATCATGCCCGAGTGGGGCCGAGGATGCTCGACCAGGACGGCAAGGAAGTCCCCGGGAACCGAGGGTACAAGTACTTCGGTGCTGCTAAGGATTTACCAGGTAATCTATTTATGTCTATCAAAAAAATTAGAAAGATGACGATTGGGCACGAATTCGGTACAAATATTCGTATCTACAAAGTCGAAATTTATTTATTCATTATAATCACTAGGATCGCTTTGAATCGTCGATTTTACTGCCTGTTCCTGCGCGACCAAGCTATGAAGGAAAGGCAAAAATCAAGGCTGGTTATTATTATTAATAATCCTTTTACCCATACATAACAATAATGACGTCTAAATTATAACATACTCGCCTGGTTCCGGCGGAAGATCCGTCTTGTGTTTGTTTATCCAAACAGAACATCATGCTGAGTCGGTTTTGTGACGTCATTACGTCAATGGCGCTGAGAGACACTAGAATGTAACGATAGTTTTTTTTATATCATGAGCTTTTACTTGTATTTTCTGTTTTCCTGTGTTAGTACTTGCTTTGTAGTCCTAATGTGCCGTTACAAATAAAAACTTTTTCTTTTATTCTTTTTTAATATGATGATATTCGACAGGTGTACGAGAACTGTTTGAACAGGAGCCGCCGCCGCCGCCGCGGCGCACGCGCGCCGACTTGATGCGAGACGTCGACGCAGACTACTACGGATACAGAGATGATGATGATGGCATGCTGTTGCCCTTGGAGAAGGATGCCGAGAAAGATGGTACGAAACGTACAGCGTACTCAAATATTTTATAGTAAGAAGATTCAAAATCTAAACTAATCAAAAGAATATATATTTACAAAAAGCGTGGTTACAGCATTTTATAAGACTATCAAGCAACTGTTATTACGGGCCATACACGTAAGGATGATTTTGACGATTTTTGACCCCCCCCCCCTCCCCCCCTCCCCCCATGTAAGTATACATAAGATTTCTCGACCCCCCCCATCAGTTACACTAAAAACTAAAACTCACAGTTTGACGTAAATCAAAGATTTTATTTTTTAGCAGATAATTTAAGTTACACTTTATCATTGCTATCATTTATAGATTATCTTTATGATAATAGATAACTATCTAGTCTTTGGTATATTATTATTATAATTAAAAGTAAGTTTTTAAATAATCTTAAAGTGAACAACTTAAAGTAAATCAGTTAAGCAATCTTTAAACGAATAACATTTTGAAAATAATGGTCGACTAGTTTTAAAATACTCTTATAGAAATTAAATTTCATAGTAAAAGCTGGATCAATTCAGATAATCAATCGTCGTCTGGACTGAATGGATTAGTGAGCCATCATCGGATGCAGCATTAGATGGAACTTCGTCTGGCACGTCTATTGGCACCTCATCTTCTTCTAGCCACTCTGCATCTTCGCCACCGGTAGGAGGATGAATTGTACGGACTTGTAATATATTACGTAAGAATGGGTTTTACCGCCATCCCCTCCAATATAAGGGCATGTATAGGCTTTCTTAACCCCCCTGTGGATCCTTACGTAATTAATGAATGGCACCTTAGGTAGCGTCAACGATCACGCACGAAACCAGTAAGCCTAATTTTTTTTATACGACATTTTACCTGATAGTATCATGGATTCGCTGCCTTCGAAATTACTATTTACGGAGCCGTTATCTAGTTTATAATGATGAACTTTCAGAGCATGAGTGATGAAAAACATCCCAATATTTTTCAAGCCTTGACGGGACCTGAACCCGCTACCTTCCTCTTGATACGAGATGCACTGCCAGTTGTGCTACCGGGCTCTATCACGTCAGGGTCGAAATTACATGAAAAACATGTTTTGTTTGTCAGCGATCGCGAGAGCTGTTGAAGAATGGAAGTCGAACAAGGAGCAGGATAAGGATCAAGAAGTGCCCGAGGAGGAGAATATTTATCCAGAAGATGTGAGTAACGAGTTTCTATAGGATAGAGATCCTCTCTAACAATCTCTTGACTTCTCGCTCGCACATAAAAAAAGTATATATATTTTTTTTTTAAAAACATACTTATTAAATTATTACACTCAAAAAACCTTAGTAGGTTTGTACTAAGTGGAAATTCGACATTCCTCTTTAGTATATTTATTACTATGTTTACATGTCCCAAATTTAAGGATATTAGTAATGTATCAGTTATCTGGTTCCACTAATACAAGCTTGACTTCGTTTGGAGCTAGATAGCCCTGTGTGAAATGTTCAGCATTATTTATTTATGTTTATATTTACACAGTCAACTGCCTTCTTCATACATCGCAAAACCAGTCAGCTTTATCGACTCCGATAACTGATCACCTACATTTTACTTAGAAATATTTCATTAATAATTTCAAATATTATTATTAATACGGGATATATCACGTACCGTTTTATCGGGGCGTTGCGACCGATAAGGTTTTGGTTCGATTAGTGAACCTTCATCAGGGTGAGTGCGATCCGCTCCGAGCCGGGTCTCGCCTCGCACTAACGGTCGTAACACCGATAAAAAGGTACGTGATAAATCCCGTATTTATAATAATGATTGAAATAAATCACGAATGTTGTCTCAGTAAAATTCCTAGATTTGTCCTAGAATAGAATCTGGAATCCTAGATATTTAATTGCATAACACTGGAATAATATAAAGCATGTAAAAAGTTGTCAAGCCTTTTTAGGGGCTTTCTCTAAAGGTAAAAAACGGAACCTTTATAATAGCACTCTCTTGTCCGTCTGTCTGTCCGTGTGTCACCACCGATTTTCTCAGGAACGGGTGGACCTAGCAAATTGAAATTTATACCAGATATACTGAGGTCTATAGTCCCTATTAGGTGTATAGGAATCAAGGTCCTAATATATTATCCTATCGTTTTTTTATACAACTTATATGGCAAACGAGCATGATGTCAAGTGATGTCAAATCCACCAGATGTTAAGTGGCTACTGCAGCCCATGTATATCCGCGTAGAATTCAAAACAAGGTATTATGTTGTCTTGATCTCTATGTGGATACGTTGCCATACTATAGGACTTAGCTGTTATGCCTATGTGCCAGTAATTACAGGAACATACCATTACCATCTAACCGGAACACAGTAGCACAAGTACTGCTATTTGGCGGCAGATAAAGGTAAAGCGGTGGTGCCCACTTCCTCGAACCCCTTCACAAAAGCTCTACCACCAGTTAAAGTACCTTAATTTTAAACTTATTTTATTTTTCGGAATTTTCCCTTTACTTTTGTGACCTTGATTTTAACCAAAATTGACAATTCTAGGTCAACCGGAAGTACCCTATAGGTTTTGGGTCGAAAACCTATATGGTAGTTCCCGTTGGCCTAGAATCACGAAATTCGGCAGAGCAGCAATTTTATAGGAAAAATTCCAAAAAACAAAAAAAAGTTGAAAATTAAAGGGTGTCCACATACATACATAGTTGACGCCAATTAAGATAGTCCTCTGAGTTGTATGGGCGCTCATACAATTTAGAGTACTATCGGCACCAACCTCAAATAAGGAAAATAAATAAAATTGTGCTATTGATAAAATAAATATTTGAGCGGGGCTTCCAAACAACAAACATGATTTTTTTGCCGTTTTTATAGATAATGGTACGAAACCCTTCGTGCGCGAAACCGACTCGCACTTGGCCGGTTTTTTATACGATCTGGAGATGGAACAAGCATAGGCCCACTTGATGTTAAGTGGCAACCATCGCCTCTAACATAACATAGTATTGCCTAATGTACTTTACCCAAATAATCATCTGAGCCTGTGTTTCCTAATAACTACAACCTGGGTGTCTTTAAGTCGCGAGTGAACAAGTTTCTTCTAGGCAAGCGAGTTCCATCGTAGACTGCAACATCGCTTACCTCCAGGCGAGATCGTGGTTAAACGCGACCATATAATGTATAAAAAAAATCAGCAAGCATTTCGATTTGCAGCCTGAGGACCAACGAATGGCGGACGAGGATGACCCGATCATCTCCACGTCGACCTCGCTAGTGGCGGTTCCGTCGCAGAAGGACATCGAAGAGGCGCTATTGAAGAGGAAGAAACAGGAGTTGTTGGAGAAATACGGTTGTTTGGATGTTAAGATGGAAAGCTGACGGGTAGTTATAAGAATAAATTAATATTTTCTTAATTTTGTAGATTTATTGCCAATTATGAAGTCCCAACGAATTCGATTCTCTAAACACTTTTAGGTTTAGACACATAACACATTATAATGGTTAAATAATGATTTGTTCATCACTCATGCTCTGGTCACTGTAAACTCGATAGTGCGCGCAATATCAATGGGGTACAATTTTTTCTCTTCCCGTATATAATAGTGATATAAATATAAGATGTTACAATTTAAACTACCAATAATGAACGGGTATATTTTCGAGACCATAAATAATGTATTTTTTTAATCCACCGTATGTATACTATCCGCCGCCCAGCCGTACGCGCTCTGTTTATTGGTTGGGCGCATTGACCGGGCCAGGGTATTGATTGGGCAGGGTCAGTGAACGAGCGAGGTGGTTGACGGCTCGTAGTAACTTTTTAGTGATCTGTGGCATCGTATATTACTCTAGTTCTACGTTTCATCGATTTTCTCGAGTTTTTGATAATAAAACAAGAATATTTTATAGATACATATATTTTTTGTGCAGAAACCTTCAATATTAGTTTAAATTGTAACACATTAGTGGATTATGTTCCAAAAAGGCATTCGTCAAAAATGTCACCCTCCCTTTGCATTGGGCAACACTTATTTTTACCCAACTGGATTATGTTTAACTATGGGATTCTATTGTTAAGTTACACCTGAAGAAAAAAGAAAGTTATAATAATGAATACACAGAAATGCATTTGAAATTATTTATTTTCGAACAATATGTAAGTATTTTGGGTCATACACTATTTTCTAAGCAAAATATACACAATATTCAGAAGAGTAAATACATCTAAGGATCACTGGTTTTAATTATCATCATCATTTTAAAATTTTCGAACATGTAATTATTTTGGGTCATACACTATTTTCTAAGCAAAATAGACATTATTCAGAAGAGTAAATACATCTAAGGATGACTGGTTCTAATCTATACAATACTTAGTCGGAATTATAATGATACACAGAAATATAACAAGTAACTTACAAAAATAAAAAAAAAATACTTCTTGTGCTATTTTTCAACTAAGTACAATGAGGGTGCGCGAACGCAATTGCACGCGCTTTTTATCATTACAAATATAAAGCTGGCTATAATATTATCTAAAATGCAAGTGACACCCAAAATAAGAATGTTATATCGTATATATTTTACAAATACTCTAAATCTATTCTCACAGCTTTAAATAAATTATAACTTGTAAGAACTTAGTTCTTTTGAATATAATTTGTACACGCAAGTATGGATCCAAATGAGACACCATAAAAATTTACACCAAGTTTTCAATAACACTGCGTATTGCATTTAAAAAAAAACCAATTCATAGGTAAACGAAACTTAATGCGATTTAAACTATTATCTAGATTTTTCAGCAAATAATTTCCGTGTTAAACTGTAGATATCAAATAAATGTTAAAATACCATAAGACATACTAATATCTAACTAAATTAGGAATGTACAAAACTTAACATTACCATAAGCTCTTAAACATAAGTAAATAAACTTTCGCACTATACAATTCATAAGCATAATATGCTTCAATAACTTTTTAAGTTTAATAATTTCGTATCTATAATGAAAGCAAATTTAACCGCAGGATATACAATGACATGTGCATTTGGACTGAGAGGTTTTCAAAGGGGTTTCGTTTAGAGTTGCATTGTCTTTGTTACTCTTACTTATCATCAGCGCAGGTGATTATATTAGAATGATTACTCTATGTTCATATTGACATGTGAATTGCCGCGACCTTTAGCCCGTTTGGCTTCGCTGTTTCTAGACTAATAATAAGTTTCCACATACGAACATGCTTGACGTTTTTGCGTCCGGTCGAGCAAGATCGAACGTATACACCGATATAACTTAAAACTTAACGTTCGAAGTCGAACAGAAATCTATATATATATATATATATATATATATATATATATATATATATATATATATATATATATATATATATAGATTTCTGTTATCTATTGCCACTTGTATATAAATCTATTGCCACTTGGCATGGAAATGAATGCTACTTTTAAATCATTTTATGACTATTTTTTATCACTGCTATTTCAGATGTGAAAAATAACATGCAATGATTTTTCATTATGATGCCGTACTTTCACACTTGCTATTCTTGCTAGTGCTATTTCACATGTGAAAAATCACGGGCAACGAAAACGCTAGATAAATTCCACAGAAATGAGAACGACTGTGATTTGTTGCAGACCCGAATGACTGCGACCGATATACGATGAAAACCGAAAGTGATTTCATTTGAAATATTTTTAGCATTCGAAGGAAAATAGCGGGTGTGACATATGATTTTTCACATGCTACTTGTGAAAGGTTCCATTCCTAATCGTCACGCGTTAGTCACGAAAAAACTCGAAAATGACTCAACCGATTTGGCTGTTTTTTTGTTGTTTTTCAGGACAAGCTTTGTATATACTTTCGTATGAACTCAACCATTAGGGTATATATTATTTTAAAATAGTTGCGAATCCGGGGCGGGCCAACTAGTGCTTGATGAGTGCATCGAGCACACGTCGCGTCGTACTATCGATTATTCCACTCCCTGCCTGTTCATTGATTTGGTACGCTTCAAACTTAACCCCCCCCCCCCCCCCCTCAAACGCCGGAGGCGAGGGGGTGCTACATCAAGTTTCTGGCCCGGTTAGGTAAAATTCTAGAGATCCTGGGCTGAGATCGTCGTGCTGACGCTTTCTTGGTTGACCCCAACCGCTTGTATATATTTTATATACAATTTTTCAATTGGAAACTCTTAAAAAAATTGAGTCACGATTCAAACTTGGGCACCGTTCTAGAATAGCATTAGGGGTTCAACTCAATTTCCAAATGGAACGGTGTTCTTACACGGGCAATTTTATAAGTAATCAAAGCTTGCTGGAACCACAGAATAGAAACAAAGACGAAATTGACAATTCTGTATTTGAAGTGGACACGTGCCGCCAACGGCATACGTTTTATTATTGTCACAAAATCAATAAAATTGCACACTAAAAGACATAACAATAAAAAAATTCTTTAATGACATTTTAAATAAGTGAAAATTATAGATATTTTCATAAAATTAAAGTGTGCAATATTATTAATTTTGTTACAATACATAAATAATTTGATACGTATACTATCTTTAGACATTTCTGCTGTTCAGTTATCTAGTGAATCGCCACTGAACGTAATCTTAATTTTTCACAGGTAAATTGCCTATTTATATAATTGTTGAATTTGAGTATCATCATCATCCTCACCCATTGTTGGGTATAGGCCTCCCCAAAAGTGTGCCATCCACCACCACGACTACGAGACTAGTGCACGACGCTAGTCTCACCCACTGACGGCCCACGACCTTCACGATCTCGCTCAAATGGTCTTGGGCGGGACACTTGGCTAGACGTGGTGATGACAGATGGAGCAGGACAATGACTGAATGGTGGCAGAGGAGCGGGTATAGAAGGGTAGGACGACCAGCAGCGAGATGGGTGGACGACATCGAATTTGAGTATATTTTATGCGAATAACTAATAATGGCACCATAATTACTGGAATAGATTCTGCTGTTTCACGTCGCCTTCGAAGTCGGTCCATGCGTTGTTCAGTTCCATAAATATCATTTTCGCTATGTTCTCGTTGGGTGTGCCCATTTGCTGTAAAACAAAAATATATGTTAAATACATGGCTTAGGCATCATCATCATCATACCAGCCATAGGGCGTCCACAGCTGGACATCTGAGCAACCGATCTTGTGCGGTCTGCACCCAACGACTCCTAGCAACCTTTATAAGGTCTTCTTTCCATCTAGTGCGGGGGGGGGGGGGGGGGGGGGGGGGGAGAGGCAGAACCAACATCACGTGGAACGTTGCTTAACCTAGCTTGAAGTTAAGCTAAGATAATGGGGCAATTATGTTAGCGCAAACAAAATGAAATTTAGGTTTGACAGGACTAAAATTATTGTCATCCTTTTTGTTTTATACGGACAGAGTACAGAGAATCACAGTTACTCGTATCGTGTAGTTCCACTTCACTGCCAGTTTCTGGACCTCCTGGTCGCACCGATCGGCGACGCCGAGTAGGAAGAAGAAGACGCAATAAAAGTGATCTCCTGCGTAACCCCTCAACGCGGCAGTTACGCCGCAAAAAGATAGGCTGGCAACGAAGTGCTGATACTAGTGACCCGGGGATCGTTGTTTCCGCGAGTAGGAGCCAACGCGATAGATCTCATACCAGTAGGCCTAGCACAGTAACTATGGAGAAGGGTTTTGTCTTGAGTAATTTTTCGAAAGAAAGAAGACACTTGTCGACCGTCTCGAGCACGGCGATTGCGAGAGTGAACGGGAAGAAACGTCGACACTTCCTCGTCAGTAGTCTACAACGCCGAGCACGATAGGCATCATTTTATGTATCTTTGACATTTAAGGTAAACCAACTGTCTTCTGAAATTGTCTAGGTCTTGCAATGCCTAGACAACGCTGTCTTCTCAAGTTGTCTCTTTCGTACTCTTCTCAATCGCGCGCTTGGGATTTTTCACAATTTCTCGTTAGATATTTAATCACACTAATATTATAAATGCGAAAGTTTGGATGTTTGTTTGTTTGTTACTCAATCACGCCGTAACAGCTGAACCGATTTCGATGAAATTTGATATATACGTAGATTATAACCTGGATCACCATATATGCTACCATTTATCCCATAAATCAGTTCCCATGGGATAAAAACGGGGTGTCAAGTTGCAACAGCGAGTTTAGCTTTATTTCTTGGTTACCTACATATTTAGTGTAACGCGAAGTCGCGGGCAACAGCTAGTTAATTATAGTATATGCAACGCTATAAACAGTATCCTTCTCTTGTCTAGGAGGAAACCTTATTGAGCCTGCTCGGGGCAAAGATAATTTCGGAAGAATCTACCGAGAATAAAATAGAATAACGCACGCTTAAATTTAAAAACAATATAAAAAAAAAACAAATAAGAATACCCGCAGAAATACAAGTTGAGGTCAGGGTCTTGTCGTCTCTTCGAAGAGCAGACAAGGAAATCGCGGTGCTAGCCCTGCTGAGGCTCACGCAAAGCAGTGTGTCCACGCGCACACACACTGCAATACGAGCCAGACGACAAGTGTGTGCCGTCAGGATTGCACAAACATTCAAAATAAAAATAAAAAAATATGTCGTCGGTACAACGGGCGGCCTTATCGCTAAAAGCTACATTACGATGTACAAAAAACGTACCTTATCGGGGTGTACAGCAAGACACGCCTTACGATAGTTGCGCTTGACGTCCGCCGGCGTCACCAGCTGGGACATGTCGCATCGGTGCCAACGGCAATCCTCCCATACCACGGTATGGAGGGAGCAAAGCAACGCGCGGATGTTATCCTTCTTCCCTTCCACCTGAAACGTTTGCAGTTCAAATAAATTATATAGAACCAATCTGAAAATATATCCTTTCAAATTAAAAAAGAATTTTCCAAATCGGTTGACAAATGACGGAGTTCTGAGTTAACACAACAAAAAAAAAAATACAACCAAATTGAGCATCTCGTCAAGTCGGTTAATAACTAAGCGTGCTTATTTAAAACTAGACCCGCGTCGGCTTCGCACGGATTTTTAACAAAATAAAATTGTTCCTGCGGCACTCAGGGATAAAAAAAAGAAAACACTTTATAAATTAAAGAATTTTCAGAATCGGTTTAGAGTTTTGAGAGAGACAAACTACATATAGTAAAATGGGCGGTCTTAATATTAGCAGAGACTAGTAATATCAATAGACTGTCAATGTCCATATAAGAAATCGTAACCCGCAAAAAGCTCAAAATCCCGTATTATTTGTAGATGGCGCTGTCTCATAGCCTGGAAACTTTCATAGCGGCCATTGTACCCAACAAATAAAAATAAACTTCCACTAAAACACACCAAATATTTCAATATTTTTTAGAATAAGTAATAATGTCCATAAAATAAGATTTAACGATTTTATTTCATATTGATGATTTACCACTTTCATATGCTTAATCACAGATGGCGTGGGAAGGTCGTTTTTACCTAGATGGCGTTTAACACAAAATTAACACAAAGTCCGAAACAAAGGGAACGAAAGAGAACCGTGAACTAACTGACATTGACAGCCGGGAAGCAAGCAAAGTCACGCTTTTTGTACCTAATTTTGTTACATGCTGTGATGCCAAACCTCACTTCTCAAAAGTCGCGACTAGTAAGTCGGTATTTTGTTGTACATAATGTATGTACATATTGTGTACGTATTGAGTTCATTATTTTAGTAGTTATGTTTCCTATTCAAATTAATAGAACGTATTATCTTGTAGTAGGTATGCATTTGCCGGGTACTTACAAATTAATTTTATTTTCTTTCAAAAAGTGTACTACTATCTGTAAATCACTATAAATATGTATTCTTATTTTACAAATATGTAGCTATTTCCGCATTTAAGTGATAATGGTACGATCATAGACGTATGTAATGAATAAAAGAGATCTATCCTTTCCTTTCCTAAAAAAATCCCTATTTTGACGGAAACTTTCATGTTCTGGCAATTCTGAGAAAATGTGCGCAAATCTCTAATAATAGAGAATAAAGTTTTAACGAAACTGAAGAGCGGCAACCTCGCACAACGTAAAGGTCACAACGTCGCAATAATATTATCGCGCACGTGTAATTGGAAATAGCGCCTTCCATTTTTCTTCATACCATTATGAGCGGTAGTAAGCTAAAGCTTGGCACATATTTATCGATTTGTAACTCTTAGCGACATCTCGCGTCCTAGCAGGTAATCAAATATCGAGTTACATTATCTTGTTTGAGACTGTCAGTCTATTTAAATTATATTGGTCTGTGATATTAGTATAGGTGTCCAATACTTAATTTCAAATGATTTATTTCAGTCAAGATTTACAGAGCTGACAATGCTGTTTATGATACAGTGCAAATTTGGTTTTTAACAAACATTGCATAGCCTCAAGCTAATACTAATATTACAATTGATTTATATTAGGTACATTTTGTATTATTCCTATTGTTATATTGTGTAATAGATTACTAAAAAAATAACCAGCCTTGTTTCTTGCCTGATTCTTTCCTGGCTTGGTCGCGGAGGAACAGGCGGTAAAAATTGACGCTTCAAAGTGATCATTGTGATTTAAATGAATATAGACTACTGACAGTAAGATCGATAATTTTATTTTTGATGAGGCAACTAGCGCAAGGGCACCACTTAGGTACGAACCTCGGCTTGGGCTGTTGCCGGGACGGGGATAGGAGAGAAACGCCCGGGTACGTGCTTGTACCTCGTGTAGGCGGCGACTAAAGGGACTCGTCGACCTCGCCGGCGAGGTCGGTGTATTTGTGGAGTGTTTGCTCTGTCCAATGTGGATGACTCACCCGCATTAGCGGAAGTGATTTCGTCATCCGGGTCTCCGAGAACGTGTCTCGGACGACGGAGGGTGTTTTTTTGTATGAAATATGCGCTAGATTGAACAAATTAGTTCCTCGCCCTAGCGCTATCGCGCAAAGCGTGTTTTATAATTCTTGACATTTTCACAAATATAAGCGTCCAAATGACCATTAAATGCTTAACACGTCACGTATAACTATACGACCAGCTATCTCGTTGACCGTCCGTCACAATAATAGTACTGTAGTAAAATTGAATCCACATACCCAGTCTTGTATCTTAAGTTTCTCTGGGTCCATTTCCTTGACTAGCTCCTCCTTGCGCATCGCGTTCATAGTCTTTGGGCCAGCGTCGCGCTTGCTCGCGAACTGGTACCCCTGACTGCCGAGTAGATCGCCGAACACATCGCCGGGGTTCTTTGGCTTGTCGTCCAAGGGGGTCTTGGCGGGCTCGAAGTGGGATCGACTGACAAGCACATATTATTAACAATGATAACACTATAATATTTTTCAAACTTTCGCGATCACTGTACATAACTATCGATTTAAACAGTGGTCGTGTGCAGACTGCGGAGAGTCTTCCGCGACCACGGCTATTGCAATACAGTCGAAACGTCGGGATAACATATAAAAAAGGTACATACGCGTTAAATACCCGTTTAAATCAGTAATGATAATACTATATTCTGGCAATTAAGACTTAAAAATAGTGAAGGTTTCAAATAGATAAATTAACATACTTAAACAGTTTATTTTTTACAAAATTAATAAAAAAACGCCCTTTTTGGGGGTCTTTTTTTGTGGCATGGGTTTATAAACTACTCTCAAAGCCACAGGTTATAAACTAGCTTTATATTCAAAAAACCCCGTCCAAATCGGTCCATCCGTTTAGGAACTACGATGCCACAGACAGACACACAGTAGACGCAGGCTATGTATTGTAATGCTCGCCCCAAAATTACAATATTAATGTTACTATGTTACCACTAGCACAAAACGTAGGGTGGTGGTAGACGGGCAAGGATTACACTATGTCGATGAGTACATTTTTTTTATGCAACTTACATGGCAAACGAGCATGCAGTCCACCAGATGTTAAGTGGCTACTGCAGCCCATGGATATCCACATAGAATTCAAAACAAGGTATTATGTTGTTTTGATCTATATGTGGATACGTTGTCATACTATGGGACTTAGCTGGTATGCCTATGTGCCAGTAATTACAGGAACATACCATTACCATCTAACCGGAACACAGCAGCACAAGTACTGTTATTTGGCGGCAGATAAAGGTAAGGCGGTGGTGCCAACTTTCTCGAGCCCGTTCACAAAAGCTCTACCACCAGTAAACGTACATCTACTTGGGCCAGTTAGCTTCCTTCGAAAACAGGCAGGACAAAGAAATCGATCGGCGTATCGACAATGCCTGGAAGAGCTACTGGTTCATGAAGACATTCATGAAAGGCGACCTTCCATTATCATTAAAACGTCAACTCATCGACATGACGTATTCTGCCTGTCCTAACCTACGGTGCTCAGTCTTGGTCACTGACTGAATCTCAAAAGTCCAGGCTCGGGGTTTGCCAAAGAGCTCCAATTTTGGATGTCAAGAGAATAGCCAGGATTCGGAACACCTCGCTGCGCTCAAGGACCGGCATCGCTGGCGTCGGTATCAAGGCTGCCAAGTTGAAGTGGGATTGGGCGAGTCATGTCTCCCGCATGCAACCAAATAGGTGGGCTAAGATCGTAGCTGGATAGATCCCCGTGGATGGAAAGCGACACCGTGGAATGCCTAAGAAGCGATGACGCTATGATTTGGACGCTTTTTATAGGGACTGGCGGGATTTGGTACAAGATCGAGAAAAGTGGAGAGATGAGGGGGAGGCCGTTGCTCAGCAGTGGGACAGCATAGGCTAGATAAAAACAAAAAATGTTACTATTGGACGCTCTCTGTCGCAGTAGAGTAACGTACGAAGATGACGTAATTCTATTAACTGATTATAAACATCTCCGCTCAGCTTCGCTTGTAGTCGGCCCTAAAAAGACTAGAGGCCGCTTGCGGTGCTGTACACAAACGACTTATACTAGTTAAACTATTGAAAAAAACATGTGCAACCGAATTTTGATTGCTTATGAAGTTGTCTCCCATGTAAGTAAACTTACCTATAATCAGGCTGATGTGCCGGCGAGCGGGCGGGAGTATGCGGCTGATGAGCCGGCGTGTGCGCAGGCGACGCCCTTGGGGTCACTATCGGCGTACTGCCAGGGGGTCCCATCGACCCCACAGACCCGGACCCCGTAGAAGCCTGTCCCGGCTGTGGCGTGGTCGCAGAAGGCACGTTGGCGCCGAGAAGGCCGATATCAGCGAATGGATCTTTCTTGGTGTGTTGCATTTGTTCTAACGGAACGCTTTGTGATCGACCTAGAAATGCAAAAAGAAGTGGTTCGAATACGATCGTATTTTTTTTTTTAGCTTAATGTAAGCATTCGCCCCTCCTTTTCCATATCAACTTTAACTATGCCAAATCTCACACTCCTCCATGCTTGCAATAACCTTAAAAAGGGCACCATGTTTTCTCTTTTCATATTTTATCCACAGGCCGACCTCACCCACTTCTAGGTGGCTTCTCCAAGTTTGTGTTATCCGCCAGCGCCACTATATCCTGCACTGGTCTCACCCCTGCGAGTATGCGCTCGCCGCCGCCGGCCCCGACAGCAATTCCGAGGCCTAGTATTCGTACGATTACTCATGAACTATGAAAAAAATGGAGTTACTCTCGGGGATCGATTATCGCGCTTAGCTCACATATTAAAATTAATTTCCTAATACATCATAATTAGTTTTGTATGCGTTAGTGGCACGTGGCACTCTGAAGTCGGAGGTTAAAAGTCTCTGACATGCTTTCACGACTGTTATAGCTAAAACCTAAGTGTACTTCAAAACACGAAAGCACTCAGTAGTTTTTTTTATACTACTTATATGGCAAAGGAGCATGCAGTCCACCAGATGTTAAGTGACTACTGCAGTCCATGGATACCCACATAGAATTCAAAACAAGCTATTATGTTGTCTTGATCTCTATGTGGATATGTCGTCATACTATAGGACTTAGCTGTTATGCCTATGTGCCAGTAATTACAGGAACATACCATTACCATCTAACCAGAACACAGCAGCACAAGTACCTACTGCTATTTGGCGGCAGATAAAGGTAAGGCGCTGGTGCCCACTTCCTCAAGCCCGTTCACAAAAGCTCTACCACCAGTTCAGCAGTGGACGTCCTTGGACTGATATGATGCTGAACTCTTACTAACCATCGTCAATAATCTGTTGCGGTGTCAACAGCGGCTCTTGCTTGGGCAGCGGATCGTTGAGTCCAAACGGATCAAAGTTGAGTGGATCGCTGGAGTTCACGTTGCGCTTGTCAGCGTCGGCGGGCGGCGGGGGCGCGGGCAGGTCGCCGAAAATAGGCTCTGATGTGAATGCCTGTGGAACAATCAACTATCAATTTGGAGTACACACGACTATATGACCCTATCGAAATCATGTCCAATGTCCATGTGGCGCCTACCCCGGTATCAGTTTGGATTAAGAAGCTGTTGATGCGTACAAAGGACAAACAGTCTAGCTAGGTAGGTTCAACTTCGAGAAGTTGTCAGGAGAAGTTGGTAGGTCAGTTGTCGAATCCAACTCGGCTGGGCAGCATCCGGGAAACTACGTGACGTCTTCTCGTCCAAAATAACAACGTCGTCGTGTCTCAAGACAATTGGTCTTTGAACGGTGATGAGTTGATGGCATATGACACAGAAACGTGATCTTACTATGGGACTCATAAGACACGCGCAAGGTCACTCAGAGTGGTATGGAGAGAGCTATGCTTGATGTTTCTCTTTGAGATGGAATCAGAAATAAGGAGATTCTTAGACAAACCATAGTCACTGACATAGCAAAAAGGATAAGAAAGCTAAGTGGCAGTGGGCAGGGCACATAGAAAACCCCAAAAAAAATATAAATTCAAGGTATTTTTTTAAAGAACTCGACTAACCAGTGGCTGATTTTTTTATTATTGTTTAAGATTTATCGCGGTGGGAATCCAGTAGTTTCACGTACTTAACATTTTATGATTACCTTAGGGTTATCCGTGGCCCTCCCTCCAAGGAAATCTCCAAACGTATCCACAGGCTTCTCCATCATCCCGAAGAAATCAAACGAATCATTGCTCTTCAACTTCTTCTCTACCTTCGGTTCTTGGGGATACTCAGGAGCAGCTTGACTCCCTGATTGAGGGGTGAGGTTGAGGAAGTCAACGGTCGTGGGGGCGGATGGGGGTTGGGGACGTGGTGGTGGGGGGCGCGAAGGCTGGGGAGACGATCTTGGAGGCCGTTCGGGCGCTTTTTGCGGGTAGTCTGCTGTCACTGTTGAGAAAGAGATAAATGTAGTGATGTCTCACCTCTTTAATCGGATCATCTAATATTTTGCAAACATGAAGTAAATAAAATGTATTCCAATGCTGAAATTAGATTGATTAAATATAATGAAGTGATAATTGCAAAAACAGCGAGAAAAACATTCTTGGTTAAACTAATAGGAATGTTTTCGGTTATAAAAAGATCTTAAGGTAGCCCCATTGACGATACGTCTGTTTGGAATGCTTCTAAATGGAAGACTTCCTTATGGAGGTACTTTTAGATTGGATACATAGATTTCAATTCGTTTAGAAATCCAAAGCTGGAAGGTGTCCATTTGATTCGCATACGTTTATCACATTCACGAAACCATTTTGGAAGACGACCACTCCATTTGGATTGATGGAGGTATCGTCAATGGCTACCTTTACATATTCATGCTATGAAAACATAATATAACGGTAAAAATATCTACAAAACGTAAAACACTGTTAGTAAGTGACGTCATCACTCATTACAATGTTATTTAATACCGCGTTTACACATAAGCGCGAGCGACGAGACGAATAGCGATCGCGCAAGTGCTGACTCGCGCACGTGTAAGTTTTTTTATACATCATGGAGATGGAACAAGCAAATGGCCCATCTGATGTAAGGGTGCCTGTAACTTCACCGGCTCTCACCAGCTCCCATATCCTTCAAGCCGAAACACAGCAATCATGCTTGGTGGCAAAAATTACTTTCCCGGGCGAGTAATTATCAAAGAGTTTTAGTACTTCAACTAGGGTCGAGCACATTTTGACGATCGACTGCACCAGTCACGAGTGCAATGTGTAGACGCCATACTATTGACAAATTATGAAAAGCTTTGATATTATAGATTCCTTCAAGGTTATGATATAATGTTTAGACTGTCGATGTCGATGTAAAAGTGTATGGTAGTGCCAATAAAAAAACCAAAATAAAAAACGAAATCCTTTCTATTGTGAACAGTCATGTCACTACAACATACTTGGTTTTTGTGCTGATTGTGGATTCTTTCGCAGGTTGGCTGTGTAATAAAATAATTTGTTACAGAAATACTTATATAAAATCACACTCTCTGTTTTAGAACGAAAACTACTGAAAAACGTTTTGTTTGCACGTTTTGTTAACAACGTTTTGTTATGCAAGGGAAGAGAGAAGATACAATGATTTTTTTATTCTAAGTCTGGTAGAATTATAATTTTTACTAGATTTTTCCATGGTCTTAATTTGGCTTTGTGTCTAAAATGGCCACTTTGGCTATTTATTTTACTTATTGTCCTAATAATAAGTTCTTATTTTTTTACCTACGAAATGTTTTGATTCCAGTTCATTTCAATATAATAGAAAACACAATACTATCTCCTTACAAAGCTTCTAATATTTCACCTAGAGTGGCCACTTTAGAATCCCTGGCTTTGAATTGGAGAAAATGCCAACATTCCTATAAGAAAGAGATAGCACTCACCGAAGTTATCAATAGTCTCATCTCTTTCCAGCGTAGTCGTGAACAATACATCTGGTGTGCGAATGGGGAAGGAATGGTCCTCCTCCCAGGGATCGCTCCCGGGTTTGCGACGCTCGCCGTTCTGAACTACGAGACTGATCACTGCTGATGTGTTAGCTGAGAAATGATCGTTTACTGGACTGTTCTCATCTATGCCGTCGATTTCTGACCTGTTCACAGAAATAGATAAAAAAACGTTTATTTTGCATAACAATAGGGTACAGAGTATAATGATAATGTAGAGAAAGCATAAACGGTCACCACTCAGCGTTATGCTGTAGTTGCATAAAATGGTCACCACTACAGCGCTGCTCTTCCGTGGTGCCATTTTTGTACGTGCAGGGCAGCAACTGTGTCAAACATCAGTTGTGTGTAGACAACTGTACATAAGTAAATAAGACACTAGTAAATAATAACAAACATAAATTAAAAACGAATATAAAGTTGAAGAGAGAAGAAGAATATAAGAGGATAAGGAGAGAATTTTAGCGATAAGACCGCCACTTGTATTTCTTGCGTGTATTGTTTTTTTTTTATATTGTTTTATAATTTAAGTGTGATTTACAATAAAGCGTTTTCTGTCTATCTATAAAACAACAGTTAACATGCACATCATATAGACCTTTGAAAATGAAGTAGGTAACTTATATGTACATGATTAGATTGACGCAGGAAGACTATGTCACCTCCACCATACTATTTAGGCATTCGCATACATATTTCAGTGAGTGTTCAGTATCCTAAGTACGACTTATGTTTAAATAGCCAGTTGTAGTAACCAATGTTTGTTATCGAAAAATATCGATAAATAGTTTAATTGGCCTAATTAGCAATCAAAGTTCGCTGTGGTTCAGATTTATAGCGCCATCTAGATTGCACTGAGATCTATTATTTTAAGTCTCTCTTTCGATGATAGTTCGCTTGCCGACGGTCACAATCTTAAATGAGGGCATTTAATGGCAGTACTCTCGTCTGTGGTTCTATTTTATTTTTATTTATAAACTATTGGCTAGCGTTTGACATCGTTTTCGCCTGGTGGTAAGCGATGATGCAGATGGAATACGCTTGCATAGAAGAAACCTATTCACTCGCGACTTGAACACCCCTAGGTAGTTATCAGGAAACACAGACTCAGGCAAGCCGTTCCACTCTTTGGCGGTGCATAACTATTAAAATACTTTATTTTTCTTGTAGTACATGGAGATAAAACAAGCTTACAGTCCTGATGTTAAGTGGTAACCATCGCCTATAACAGAAATGTGGCCTAAGATGCACTGCATTGTGTCTAGAGTCTGTCAAACGAAACTCGCATTTTTTCGTAACTTTTTACATGGCAATACTAATGTGTTTCCACCTACGGACGCTATGTTCAACAGCTGGGTAAATTTAGGGTGGTATAAAATAATAATTGCACGTACTATAAATAACTATAATAATAACGAATTGTAACTCACTCTTATCTACTGCAGATTAATAATATTGAACTATTTTATAGGTTTTGTCATTCTGAACCGGAAAAATAGGCAAAAAATTCCTTTTCCCGAAGATGTAGGCAGAAACCACGGATGACCATTTCCCATGAGTCTGACTTACTTCTTTCGTTTCAGTCACTCTCTTAATATTCTTCAAATAGGTCGTCGTTTAAGATAGGTACTCTTGACTTTTTTTCAACAGATTAGGGAAATTGAGAATCGGAGTGTGGCATCATTATTATTCCCTAATGTTTGGGTTACCACGCTGTATTTTTTTTAATTTGCCGCGATTTTCAGGGTCTACTTTCATTTGACAGACTCTATCAACTTGAGGCATACAGGTGTAAAGCCTCATGTGCCAATAATTTCACCAGCAACCATACCCTTCAAGCCGAAACACAGCAATGCTGCTTGGTGGCAGAAATAGATATGGTGGTAGTACTTCCCCGAGCAAGCCTTTTCACAAGTAACTCGGACTATGATCCTTAGTTTACCTGGTGAACTTGACTGCGTGTTGCGTAGTTGCCAATGTGCCAGTGTGCAAGTGCAGTGTCATCACTGGCACAGCGTGCACTCGCCCCAGCTGCTGTCTCGCGTGGAATATGCAGATAGCCACGTCGCCTGCCACCGTTGTGTCTAACGGCAGAGTCACCTAATAACAAGTTAATAGGTTAAAATTTAATAGTTATCAAATTCAGTTGCACGATCAGAAGATATTGATAAGCAATAATACGGGATCTAGCAGCCTCTAATGCTATGCTGAATAAAGGTTAAAAAATGTAATTCAGCACACGCAGAGTTTAAGTACTTTTGTGACACTCGTAGTGGGTAAGAAAGATGTTACCTACAGTGCAACGTTATTTCCTGTGTTTTTGTTCTGTAAATGTTATTTTTTATTTCAGTTGTGTTTTTTATCTATACTCGGTGTCCTTTAAATCGCTGTTTTCCCAGAACAAACGTTGTTTAGACCATGGTCTACAAAGGGTGTATAACTACAAATTAAAAAAAATGAAATTAGTCTTTGTAATACATAAAAAGTGGCAAACTTAAAACGTCTGTTTTAACGTTACGCCCTACAACATGCCACCGTATCGTCACAAAAAAGAATAATAGACGGTTAAATGCTAGCCGTAGCGTGCCAATGAGTTTTATGTCACGGCTAGTTTTGAACAGTTAGACTTATTTGAGGTCTAGATTTTTTTTAATTCTCTCGTTTGATGCTATAAACTGTTAGTAGACCATGGTCTGAAAATCACTGTTTATATATATATATAACAAAGTGGGGTTAGTTACACCATTTATAACTCAAGAACGGCTGGACCGATTATGATGATCTTTGATTTGTCTCCGCTTCTAATCTCAAATCTAATCCGATACTTTAATAATAACTATTAAAGTATCGGAAAAATTCACACAAAACAAAATTATGAAGAAAATTCATTTTCTCATACTCTACTCATACATAGATGCATAATGATGGCCGATTGACAATTCTACCGGCGACGTACATTGGCAGCCCGCGTCATATGCATGAATACACATAATAATATACATGTTAATCGAGTTATGGAGCTCAAATGGTCTTGGGCGGGACACTTGGCAAGACGTGGTGATGACAGGTGGAGCAGTGTAGTGACTGAATGGTGGCCGAGGAATGGCTGTAGAAGGGTTGGACGTCCGGCAGCGAGATGGGTGGACGACATCGTTAGAGTCGCGGGCCGTCAATGGGTGAGACTAGCACAAGATCGTGGCGGATGGCACAAACTTGGGGAGGCCTATACCCAGCAGTGGGTGAAGTCGGGCTGTGGATGATGATGATGAAGGCGGTACAAAGTTCGTCGGGTCAGCTAGTTAATAATAGAAGAGCAAACGTTTTCAGAAAAATATAAACACCTTTAATATACTAATAATTATCAATGCGAAATTTTGGATATACAGTGTAAACTCTATATAACGACACTCAAGGGACTGAGCATATTTTGACGTTATAGAGAGTTGTCGTTAAATGTAGAGAAGTAAAATCTGTATTAGAAAAAGAAAACGTTTATTTCTGATTTGTCTTGTTAAATAGTACCTACAATAAAAATCTGTTTTAATTTTCTCTCCCGCCTCTATCGCGCGTATCATCAAAACTTTTTCGTCAATACACAGTGATTTTCTCTTACTAGACATGTTTACAATTTGAAAGTTTGTGAGCTACTAATAATATGACAACGTATAGATAAAATCCATCACTTCTACTAACAACAGTCTGCAGCTACACGTGCAAGCAATGCCATTTTATAAACAAAAGAACGGATTTCTTAGAAAGTTTGGTGTGTATGATGCCGACAGTAGAGTTTATTATGGTCTAGGATAACAAAACGACAAAAGGATATACACAGCTGCGCAGTTTTTACTAATTTGGCAACTTAAAAAGAACTTTTTATTACAAATTGTTGTCGTTATTGAGAGTGGGTGTAATGCTATACAGAGTGAACCATTGTATGCAAGACAAGCTAAACCAACCAAAGCCGAATGATTTCGACGCTTTAGAGAGTTTGTCGTTAAAACGAGTGACGTTATATGGAGTTTACACTGTATGTTTATGTTTGTTACTCAATCACGTCGTAACGACTGAAGCGATTACGATGAAATTTGGTATGTACGTAGATTATAATCTGGATTAACACAGGCCACTTTTTATTGAAAAACCAAAGCCGCGGGCGGAAGCTAGTCATATATATTATTAGCGTAGGCCATTGTATAATCTTATACTTGGAAATAGTTACATGATTTTGAATGGAAATAAATCTAAACAGTACCTTTAAACCACTCCCAATCACACTAATGCGTTCCAATTAAAAATAATATATATAAAGTTTGTTTGGATAAAGGGCATCACATACCTTTCCCTCTGCAATGCTGTACACATGCAATCTCTCGTAGTCTTGAAGTGTGGAGAGCAGTAACCTATCTTCGTTGTATATTTCTATGTACGGACGGCAGCCATCTCTGTTATATACATAAAGCTATAACTCATTTGCACAAAATAATGGATCAATGAGTCATGAAAACATTTTGCAAGGCATCGATCATTATCGTAAATCGTTTTAGATAAGACCAACTAGGATTATACAAATTTTATTTTTTAATTATAATTATTTTATTTTTTATATTATTCCTAGTTTTATTTTATATAATTATTCTAATTGATTTTGTGCAGGTGTTATTATTACTTAGGACTTTGTAATTTTAATATTGCATGTCGGAAAGGCTGAAATGTATTGATACCAATTTACTTCTGACATCTTTGTAACATGACATATATTTCAAGCAATCAATACATTTGATTTGATTGATTTGTTTTAATATTAAGGAGTTTTATGAAGTCGGTAAATAAATAAATATTGCTGGACATTTCACACCGCGCTATCTAGCCCCAAACGAAGCAGAGCTATAGTTTGACCGAAACCGCTGTACCGCTCCTGAGGTATGCGCGCGGCGAGACGGGGGGGAAGTGTCGGCCGCTCCGATCTATCTGCCGTAAACGCTCACGGCGATAGGTAGCTTTTGTGGCGGACGGTCTATGTCAGACGCACACGAGATAAATATCTAAAGATGGGTCGAGCGCTTGCGACAAATTGTAATATAAAAAATAAATAATATAATAATGTTAATAAGGTGGGTGAATTTAATTAACAGTTTCTCGGCTAAGTGCCAAGTGAATCTAACTAATAAAGGTACAGGTAGGCAAACTAAAATACAAAAACAAATAACAAACTAATCTCGGGCGCCATGCTTACTTGAATGTTGAAAAACAAATTACCTGGATAAATCTGCCGAAAAGATTGAACTTTTAATCACAAAGCCGGGGGGAGGCTAATGAAAGATTGTACATCATTTTAAGAGTTAATTGTAAGTCTTTGCCCGTGTAAATCTGAACTCTGTATGCGGCAATGTGAAGTTAAATTTACTTATTAATTCAACCAGTAGATCCTAGAAACTACAGTGCCGGAGGTGAAAAACTAAACAAAGTTGTAAACCAAGGCATTACAAACTAATTTCTAACACAAAACATGATAAATCCTCTCAAAACTTGGAGATTAAATCTGATAAAACAAATCTTGAAAAATAAACCGTCCTGCCGACATTGTCTCGGAGAGAAATGTTTTTTTTTCTTCCAAAAACAGTGATGCGGTAAAGATTTCTCGAAAACAGTCGAAACGGAAATCGATCTTTTTTTAAAAAAAACCAGTAAATGATTGCATGACAACAAATGAACTGTCAGTGTCAAAGACCTAACCAAAACGTCAGAACCGAAACAATGTCTACCTCTACAGCACCACTGTTCAAAAATCCAGTCAAATACAACTCCGAAACAGAATTCGTGTAATGAGACTAAAAGCATCGTTACACGCTATCTCGTGATGTCAAGACCGTCATTTTTAATGAAAACAATTACTGGGATCGCGATAGTAGATTTGATATTATTATCGATCCATTAATAATACATTTGCAGAACGACTTTGATTCAAGTTCCGATGGTGAAACGGAAGATGAAGCAGAAGTTGACGCAGAATCTATGTCAGAATATCTGTAGATAATTTAGTTCTAAAAAATATAAACATATCGTTATATAAAATAACCATATCGTTTATGATATCCTAAGATATATCCGACAATATCGATCTCATGTGTACTCTTGCTGTTTTTTCCTCGGCCCCCACCTCGCCGCACTTTCCTAAGGAGCGGTATAGCTTTTGGTCAAACTATAACACAGAACATTTTCTGTCGCTTGTCGCTATGACCGTTCGTTTCGTTTCGTCAGACGGAGCGAATAATGCGCATGATTAAATAAGATCAAAATGGCGTCTTTTTGCATTCAAATCTGATGAATCGATTATTTGCTAGAATACACAGAATTTTGATTATAAGGTCTTGAATGTATGCAAGTCAATCATTGCGACTAAAAACAATTATTCTGTTTTCTGCTATTACTGTTGTATTTTACTTATCTATATCTGTTTCATAATTTAATTGCATTGTGTGCTAAATATAGTAAATAAATTAATAAGTATCTATGTCCAAAACCTAATATTATAAAATAGATAAGTACAGAAGGAGCCAAGTTGTAAGAACGAGCGACTTTATCCGATATCCTTATACGTGTCTATGTTTACCTGCGCCTGTTTTCGCTCGTAGGTACTTCTGTAGCTACCTATTTTGTGCTAATATTGTTTATAATAATATGTATATTGTACCTCGCTTTAGTGAACAGTGGCACGGGTTGGATCGTCAGAGAAACCAACGATACGGGTCTAAAATGCGGGAGTATTGGTTCAGGCCTGAAACAAAATAGTTATTGAATGCCGTATTTCAGTGAAACGATTCCACACACTAATCTATACTCCGACAAATAATTCCATCTCTATATATAAAAAAAATAATCCCTATTTCCCTTGGTTACGCCATCACGCGTGAACGGCTGGACCGATTTCGCTAATTCTTTTTTTGTTGTATTTATTACTGCCAGGAGAAGGTTCGTATGAAAGAAAAAATTAATAAAAATGAGCGGAAGATTAGAAAATTTAAGAATACTTAACCACCATATAAAATTATTTATAATCTAACCTTAGCGCTTTTATAATGTAACCTGATGATATAATGACGTTTGACATAGAATTGACAGAATGCGTGCTGCAAATATCGTTAAAGATGTAAAAAAATGAATATCGTTTGAAACAGATGCTTCGGTCGGAGTTATCCCGAGATATTGTCTATATATATAAAAATGAATTGCTGTTCGTCAGTGTCGCTAAAACTCGAGAACGGGTGGAGCGATTTGGCTAATTTTGGTATTGAATTATTTGTGGAAGTCATTCATTTTCTCATACATAATGATGGCCGGGGACAACAATTGACAATTCTACCAGGGTGACGTATATTGACAGCCCGCGTTATATGCAAGTCAAGGCGGTACGAAGTTCGGCGGGTCCACTAGTTCAATTTATAAAAATGAATCTATATTTCCCTTGGTCATCGCATTCACGCGTGAACGGATGGAACAATTTCGCTAATTCTTTTTTTGGTTGTATTTATTATTGCCAGGAGAAGGTTCTTATGAAAGAAAAAATTAATAAAGTTGAGCGGAAGATTAGAAAATGTAAGAAAACCTTATCACACTGGCGAATCGCGAGCGTGTTTCAGGAGGCGAGATTCGGATTCCTTTGATTCCAAACGACATGCCAGTACGGTTACAATTTACAGAGCGACTAGCATTTGCAATGTTTTGTGGCTAAGTGTCGCTAAGTGTTTGTGGTATCAATCTTGAAAATTCAAGTTTTTCACACGGCCAGTTGTATGTCGCCTGTTCCCGTGTTAGCATACCAACAAACCTATACGCACCAGAAAATAAAACGAAGAACGTTGTGTATTATAGACAATAATGAAACCGGAAAAAAGGATGAAGATTGACTCAGTTTTCACATCACGAGAAGAAGAGGGTTGCTTTATAAGATGTGAGCCTTACATCATTTTCTTTAACCTATATTTTCCCACTGCTGGGCATATGTCTCCCCCCTGTTCCTCATATAAAGAAGGGTTTTTATCTACTAATTCTATCAACTTCTCATCCTCGTTCGGTGAAAACGCCGGCATTTTGATGAGTTTCTCGCCTGCGTCGCGTGACTGCACTGCCTCCGATGCGACCGGGTCGCGGTCGCCACGCCGCTCTCTAGCCACGTCCACCGGTCGCGCGACGCGGTCGCCGGGTTTGTTTAGTGTTCCATATAAATCGCGTCGCGGGTCGCGGTCGCGCGTGGCGGTCGCTGAGAACCGAATGCTACATTTAGCGTAACGAATTCTTTGATCCTTAGCTATCCAGTAGCGTAATTAAATTTTGGATGTAGATGATAGATATGTAGCTGCAACACCAAACTGTATCTTCCGATTTTGTTTTTTCTTCTTCATCATTCGTTTTTTGAATTGCCTCCCACTATGGAAGCAATTTAACAACGTATTCACGTCAAAATATGAAATGCATTATTTGTCAGACTATAGTTAGCAGCATTGCAAACCACGCGTGCGAAGCCGCGGGCGGATCAGCTAGCTAATCATGAAATACGTGAAAATAATACCTAATAATATTGTTAAGATAGTAAAGGTATCTGAGTTGACTAGGCGGTATGTTGATGGGCGATCGCTTCACGGCGAATATCTGCAAAGCATCTTCCGGCACCGTCACCAGCTTAGCGTAGAGTAGCAGTGCGCAGACCAGCAGGCAGGAGTGCTGCTTGCCATCCTGATAAATAAACATACGTTTTAATGTGGGCTCGTTAAAATAATGCTGGACATTTCACACGGCGTTATCTATCCCCAAACTAAACAAAGCTTGTACCATGCGATCAGATGTGCCTTGCCATTTATAAAGGTATGCTTAGAGAACACTATTTGAGTATTGGTCGCTAAATATCTATGTTTTTATTACCTATTAATTAATATGTTTCTTATATAAGTAGTTATTATTTAGGTTCATTAATTTATGTTATTTTTTATATTGTAAGCATAAGTATATGTAGGGGGCATACTACATACAGAAAAGCTGACTCGCGTAAGACGTACCTAAGTACACACATCAAAAAAGTCTAAGTAACACATATATTTTTTAGTATTATTTTTTTTACTTCGTTTTAAACTTTCATGGAATATCAAACCTACTTTGAATAGTCAACCTCCTTGACAAACAAATAAATACTGGCGGTTTTTTTCAGTAAATTATGTTTTTTTATACTAATATTATAAAGAGGAAAGATTTGTATTTTTGTGTGTATGTTTGTAATGAATAAACTCAAAAACTACTGTGCCGATTTCAAAAATTCTTTCACCATTGGAAAGCTACATTCACCCTGAGTGACATACGCTATATTTATTGCTAGAAAAGATTAAGGATCCTTACTAAAACTTAAGTAACGTAACCCAAGGTGTAAAAAAGTGCCCTAAAACGTCTTTCGTCGCATGCGCTGCGGAAACTATTGATGATAGAACAAAAGTATGTTCTACAATATTAAAGAACATATTAATATCTACAAAATACTTCGTAATATTATAAAGAGGAAAGATTTGTTTGTTTGATTTATGTGCATTGAATTGGCTCCGAAACTACTGGACCGATTTAAAAAATTCTTTCACCGTTGGGAAGGTACACTATCCCCGGGTGGCATTGGCTACTTTTTACCCAACTGCGCAGAAGGAGGGTAATAATTTTATTGAAAAACTACGCGTGCGAAGCTGCGGATTGGTCAGCTAGTCATCAATAAAAAAAAACAACGTAAGGTTTGAATGAAACCGTTTGACCGTATCGGGGTCCATTTACCTGACAAGCGATAACCACAGCGCTGCGTTCATCCTTGCCGAGGCAGTGGTACATCTGTTTGGCGAGGTTGTAGAGCGGCGCGAGCATCGGAGTGGGGTGCAGCGCGTGGCTCGCGTCGGACACCGACACGTGCCGAGGGAAGCTGTTGCGCACGCCCTTGCACGCGTTCAACACCGTGTACTTGCCGCCGGGGTGACGGCTTTCAAGGAACGCCTGCAGAAACAACTTACTTAACACACTTAGTACACCCTTACCCACCAGACAAACATAACCATCACAAAAACCCACCCACACACATACACACACTACCACAAACTCACACACCATCGAACCCTCGACACACGCAGACCCCCGCATACACACATCTACACCCTCACCCACAGACACCCACTCCCCTAAAACACATTCGGACACACACAGTCATACTTACAAAAAGCCGAGTTACCATGACATAGCATGCAAGTTTATTTAAGTTTTCCTATTTAAATCAAAATTTTGTAAATTAGCAAATTGTAACCTACCTATAATCAGGCACGTCTTACTCATTTAAATTGTATGTACGGGCACTGGAAACTGCGACACAGTATTTTACTAATGCAGTTTCCAATGTTCACATTGTTTTTAATCACATGTAAAAAAGTTCACTAAAATAAATAAAATACAATTACACTTCACACTTTTTTTATATACTACTTATGGCAAACGAGCATGCAGTCCACCAGATGTTAAATGGCTACTGCAGCCGATGGATATCCACATAGAATTCAAAACAAGCTATTATGTTGTCTTTATCTCTATGTGGATACGTTGCCATACTATAGGACTTAGCTGTTATGCCTATGTGCCAGTAATTACAGGAACATACCATTACCATCTAACCGGAACACAGCAGCACAAGTACTGCTATTTGGCGGCAGATAAAGGTAAGGCGGTGGTGCCCACTTCCTCGATATTATAAACGCGAAAGTTTGGATGTTTGTCTATTACTCAATCACATCGTAACGGCTGAACCGATTTCGATGAAATTTGGTATGTACCTAGATTGTATGGATTAACACATAGGCTACTTTGAATTGGCAAAACACGCGTGCGAAGCCGCGGGCAAAAGCTAGTAATAAAAATGAAAACCGACCTCAAAATTTATTGCTTAATATATGTCTTGTTACAAAGATGTCGGAAGTAAATAATAGAAACAATATATTCTTATTTATACTAAAAACGGGATATTTACCATGATTTGTAAGTATTTGAGCGGAACATCTGCTGGACTCAGGCTCAAACCACTGGATCGAGCTACACAACCCACAAGTAATCTCAACTGAGCGACATTACATGCCAAGACTGGTTCAAGAGGCAATTGAGATTGCCAAACACAAGAATTTCAATCGTGAAGATGGTTTTCAATTACCTGGAGCCTGGAATCCTGTGGTGAGAATGCGTAAGAACCGAAGAAGTGAAGTGTTAATTACGCGTCCTGATACCGTGAGTGTTGTGTGTCAGAATCGAGTTATGATCGAGAATGAAACCGGTGGTAGTAATAGAACTAGCGAATTCATTCCTAGCAAGAGACTAAGAAAGAGGGTAGATCGTTATATCTGCCAATAACTACCTACTCGCAAAGACTTCAGTTTACTCGTGATCATGGCGCATGCAACTGCGCCGAAATATCGGGATACTCAAATACTCACAAATCATGGTAAATATTCCGTTTTTAGTATAAATAGTGTTCATAACCATGATAGTTTCAAAAGCAATATATTCCTGCCTTTCAAGGCATGTACTTGACCTAGTAAGCCAAATTGATAATATTTTTGTGTTTTTTTACTTGCTATAGAGAAAGATCAGTATTTATTTATGATAACACTTGGCTAGGAGGGATGACGAGCGTTGGACGAAGGCGATTACAGAGTAGTGGCCAAGAGATGCTCGTAGACCAAGAGGCAGACCACCAGCCCGATGGTCGTATGACATTGAAAGCGTAGCTGGGTGTCAATGGATGAGACTCGCAAGGGGCCGGAAAAAATGGCGTAATAAAGAGGAGGCCTATACCCAACAGTGGGTGCAGACGGGCTGAGATGATGATGATGATGATTCCAAAATTCAAGCCGGTAGGTTCAGAAGTTGCTAAGAGCTATGTGACAGACGGACGGACGCACAGTCGCACCGTGTGAGTTCCGTTTTTACCATTTTTGGTCCAGAACCCTAAAAATATTCCGACGAATTGAGAACCTCCTCTTTTATTGAAATCAAAACACGTAAAAATGACAGCATGGTTCTACCACGCCAGTTTAACTAGGTTTTTGTTTAAAAAATAAAACGTGTCAGATACGGTCCACCGGTTTGGGAATTACGACGTTGCAGACAGACAGACCTCAGCGTCAATCTTATTTTATTTTTTATACTACTTATATGGCAAACGAGCAAGCAGTCCACCAGATGTTAAGTGGCTACTGCAGCCCATGGATATCCACATAGAATTCAAAACAAGCTATTATGTTGTCTTGATCTCTATGTGGATACGTTGTCATACTATAGGACTTAGCTGTTGTGCCTGTGTGCCAGTAATTACAGGAACATACCATTACCATCTAACCGGAACACAGCAGCACAAGTACCTACTGCTATTTGGCGGCAGATAAAGGTAAGGCGGTGGTGCCCATTTCCTCGAGCCCGTTCACAAAACCTCTACCACCAGTAAAGACGTCTTATAACGTAAGACAAACGTACGAATATCAAGAAAATCTTATCTGTCTCATCTTTTAAAAGAACAAATTCGGTTACCGTAGAATCTTCAAGGAACTTTGTCTTACAGATGCTTATTCTTACCTTCACATCATCAATATGATTAGTCTTATAAGCGCTCTCTAAGCCCTCTGAAGGGTACGGCATCACAAGTATACGACTCGTTATGAAGCTTATATCCAAATCCGTTCTTGCGATCGACCTGAAAACATTCGTTGTAAGTTAGTGTAGTATAAAGCATTCAATGGATCACTTCAATAAATAATAACAAGATACAAATGCGTTAAAAGGAAAATAACACGCGTACAAGAAATATCAATTAATCTTGTTAGATGAATGAAAAGAAAAAAAGTTTAATATTTTTTTTCATACAAAATTTTATATTATTTTTGACAAAATTGCAATTACTTCGAATTGGAACACAATTACAACAAAATACTATGATAAATAGGGGGTTAATATTAGTCATGTTTCTGCATGACATGACGTTCAGCATGTTGGATGTTTCTTGATTTGAATCACGTCCCACTAATATAATAAACGCGATAGTTTGTATTTATGTATGTGTGGATGTTTGTTACTCTATCACGCAAAAACTACTGAATGGATTTTAATGAAATTTGGTATATCGATAGATTTATGACCTGGATTGACACATATGCTACTTTTCATTGACAAAACACGCGTGCGAAGCCGCGGGCGGAAGCTAGTTAATATTATAAATGTGAAAGTTTGGATGTTTGTTTATTTGTTTGTTACTCACTCACGTCGATCTGGCTGAACCGATTTCAATGAAATTTGGTATATTGACAGATGACCTAGATTCAAACATAGGCTACTTTTTGTTGACAAACAACTCGTGCGAAGCCGCTGGCGGAAGCTAGTATAATATATGGTATAATACCACGCTTTGGTCGACAAAATTTAGCAATCTGGAAGCACCTAAAGCGTACACCTGGAAACCACCATTATCATCATTGTGAGCTGATATCCAGTCACTGCTGGGTCCTCCTCTGTTTTATGCCATGTATCCTGTCTTGTGCTGATCTGCACAGCTTAATGTTGGATGTTTTTGCCAACAACGCAACCCACCATTGACTAACACAAAATCTATAAGTTATACGAGGAGGGATCAAAAAGTAGTGAGAATGAGATAGAATATAATGACTATTGATAACTTAATAATTTATTTTTCTACATAGTCTCCGAGTCTCTCTACACACCGAGTCCAGCGCTTTTCTAAGGCTTCAAATCCCTTTCAAAAAAAAGTTTTGTCTTGGTCCTGCAAAAAGCTCTCCACGGCATACATCACCTCGTTATCGTCTTCGTACCTATTTCCCCTTAAGTATTCTTTCAATTTGGGGAACAGATAAAAATTGCTAGGTGCCATCTGGTGAATAATGGGGGTGGTCAACCAATTCGAAGCCGGCTTGCTGAATGGCAGCCATCGCAACTGCCGACCTGTGCGCGGGTGCGTTGTCGTGATGAAACAGTACGCCCCTTCGAAGTTTCCATCTCCTTTTCTGTTTGATGGCATTCCTCAACTTGGGAATTAAAGCTGCATAATATTGGCCTGTAATAGTGGTTCCACGCTCCAGGTAATCAATCAACAATGTCCCTTCTGAGTCCTAAAATATTGAGGCAATAACCTTGCCAGCCGATGCCACGGCACGAAACTTCTTCGGGGTCGGTGATGATGACCGTTTCCATTGCGAAGATTGCTGTTTTGTCTCGGGATCAAAATGATAGACCCATTTTTCGTCCATTGTTACGCTAAACGAGTAAAAGTTTTCAGAATCTTCTTGAAACTTGTCCAACAATATCTTCGAAATGTCAAGTCGATTTTGTTTCTGACTGTCGGTTAACATTCTCGGCACCCATCTTGCGGAGACTTTTCTCATATTCAAAGATTGTTTCAATATGGATTGAAAACTTCCATATGAAATGCCCGTTTCTTGAACTAAGTGTCGGATGGTAACTCTTCGATCGCTCAATACAATTTTCTCGACTTTCGCAACATTTTCTTGGGTGACTGATGTCGATGGACGGCCGCAACGATGTTGGTCTTCCGTGCTCGTTTTCCCTACTCGAAATTGAGAAGCCCCCCTTGCGACAGTGGAATACGGCGGAGCAGACTCTCCTAATGTTGCCTCCAAATCACAATGAATCTCTTGCGTCGTAACTTTTTTAAACAGAGGTATTTATTAACGGCTCGCACTTCGTTTTTCTCCATTTTCGAGAACACTTTTCGACACAAAGCAAACAAATGACTACATTCAGAAAAAACAAAAGAGAATCGAAGATATTTTTCTTTATTAATATTACAAATATGTATCTGAGCTATGCCTGCCAGTATTTTTTTTTTACCAAGGAGTATGTCGTTCTCACTACTTTTTGATCTCTCCTCGTAGTACTCAGTATCAAAATTTACTCACTGTTGAACAGTCTGCATCACCTTCGAAGACGTATCCTTCAAGTTCTTCAAAAAGCTGCCAGCACCGCCTCTGATAGACGAGAACAGGCCTCCAGAGTTCACAGGAGGTTGTGGTAAAGGAGGTTGGTAATGTGGAGCCGCCGGCGGCCTGGCTGGTGGCGGCGGCCGACTCGGCTCGGGCGGTCTCGCGTTCAAGACCTCCTGGCTGTTTGGCATCGGTTCTTTGCTCGCTGAAATTAAAAATAAACTTTAGTTGGTCTATCGGGTTCACTATACCTATTAGTGTTGTCTTTATGGTCTAATTTAGAGAAAATCTGCAATAAATACGGCACATACTGCTAAGAACAATTATCATATTAAGTGAGATTGTGAACCTGTTGTATTAAAAATTTAAGTCATTTAGATTATATCTTTTTCAACACACTTGCTCAAGTAAGCCATACTACATCGTTCTTAGGGCCATAAGCCGAACTATAACACACGCATGCGTAATAATATTACACACTAGTGCATAATAGAATTATCTCTACAAAGTTAAGTAAGTACCTAACTGCAAATTATATGCGAGAAAACAAAGCATTTTCAATTTAACCGGGTAATACAGTTTTTGTTATAACAAAGAGGTTTTATGCCGCTGAAAATACTATTACATTTTTGGAATAAATAAATGTATCCCTAATTAAGACGAAAAAACATTTATTATTATCAAATTACTTATAATTCACAATAATTTTTAATAAAATATTTGCATTTTAACACTAAAATTATAATTTTGAAGTAGGCTGTATGGCTATATGTAATCAATCACCTTACATTTGGCGCGTGCAAAAAAAAAAACTTGCGCGCCATTTCCCATTTTTTTGTTTGTATCGCATTTGTTGCTGTGTGGAAAATAATTGTAAAAATGTCAAGCTTTAGTACAGAAGATTTGTTTTTTCCTCGCAAGTGTGTTGAAAAGGTGCGTATGAAACTCGTGAGCAACATGCTCACTAGACACTCGGCTGATTTACGCCCTCGCCTACGGTTCGGCCTGCAACCGACAGGCTCGTGTATGAGCAACTTAGCTCACTTGTATCATAATATACTATTGTATCAGTGCCATATGAATTGCCTTTTACTGTACGTGTATAAACGATAAATTCCTAATGTCATGGTATATATATATCCTATTAATGTTTTATATATAAGGTGAATTCTGGTTCCTTACAAACAAAAACGCAGATGTATTATAACTAGATATTTATTGCTAATTAATTAAATATCTTACATATTTGTCTTAGAATTAACAATAGTAACAAAAATATTGCTCGTCTATAACTATGTAACTTGGAATTAAAGTTTATGTGATGGATCAACATTATTACAATTTAACTAAATGTATATTTGTGTAAAAGTTATAAGATTATAATAATTTTAATCCTAATTAACTCTATATATTTTAGCTATGTATTCAAAAATATTCGTACATATCTTCGTATTGAGCCGAGGAATTAAATATCTCAAAATAATAGTTTAATTTCAATGCTTATTTCAAATTGAGATGTAGTTATACATTAAAATTAAAAAAAAATACCTGATCTGAGACTGGATTAACATTTAACGAGAAATAAACAAATGTTAGCAGTAATTTTAATACTTGAAGTAATAATTTAAAACTGATAATAACTGGTACACACTCACATCAAGCTATACACTTCCAGTATAAGCTGAGCTCCTCATTCTACGAAAAGCCTACACAATGCAAAGTCAGCTTATACTGGAAATGTATCGCTTGTTGTGTAGCCGTGTGTACATTATAAAAGTGTCATTGCTTTCATCTTCAAAAGGGAAATGCTATTAAAAAAAATTTTGGTATTCCACAAGCAACAATGAAGGAAAACCAACAATTGTACAGCAATAGATATACCTTATCCTGTTTTGAGACATGAAGTACATCTTGTAAGCTATTCCTGATCATAATTTCTAGATACAGTATACATTTTATAACGATGAACATTGGATGCGAATTAAAGAATCAGTAAGTAACGGAATGTTCCTGAGTTTTTACAAGTATGATATAAATATATTTAGTTATATTTGAAGTAATACACGGCCTTCGATTTCGGGGTCATGTTGATTTAGCACGTAATGTATATTAAATTAGGAAATAAAACGTGATCCTAACATCCTAATGAGACACATAATACTGTAACATACATAATGCTTCACAAAATGTGTAGGATTTTTGATATAGTCCTCACTCCAAAATCATCACAACTATCTCTGAAATGGCATGCCAATGGAAACCAGCTCAGCAGCACATGCTGAGTCCAGTCCAGGTCGTATTCAGAGCTACGCTGCGAATTGCAGAAAGTCATACCACCGACGGTTTTTCACAGAAAGATTAATATTTACTATGACCTTCTGTTGTTGCAGTCGGCAGTTTTTTTAATTTTTATTATTGGTTGGACGTGGGCATCAAGGTTGCAAAGCTGAAATGAGACTAGGCGGGTCATGTCTCCCGCATGCAACCTGATAGGTGAGCCAAGAAGACAAGCATATGAACTCCTAAAGACGGAAAGCGAGGTAGGCCTAAAAAGCGCTGGAGCGATGACTTGGATGTCTTCCAGAGACTGGCGGGTTTCTTGCTCTAGACCGTGATAAGTGGAAGGAAGAGGGGGAGGTCTTTGCCCAGCAGTGGGACAGTACAAATTAGTAAAAAAAATATTAGTACTAGTCAAGCGCTTGACCACTACCTCACCTGATGTAGTGTAGTAAGTGATGGTGTAATCGAAGATGGAGCACGCTTGCCTAAAAGAACCTGTTCACTCTGGTTAACACTTCGAGATTATAGTGGTCTGAAAAAACGTACATAGTCGGCAGTTGCAGTCGGCAACGTAACTCCTAATAGTACCCTTATTATGAGCCCATTTATGGTCACAATAAATAACCAATTGTCTGATTCATAAAATTGGTTTTTATGACCAGGGACTTAAAGTGACTCTGTCTATCTGTCTGTTACGTTTTCACAACTATTTCGATGAATTTTGGTATTTATAGACAGATTATGACCCGGACATAGGCTACTTTTTATGTGCATACCACGCGTGCGAAGCCACGGACGGAAGCTTGTATTTACGCGTATATAAATCAAAATATTTGTATAGTATTTTATAGGAAACCATTTGTTTTCCTTACGTAACGTTTTCTTTATATTAAGCCATGCTATACTTTAAGAATAATGGAAGTTTAATATCTAAATACATTTGAATATGTGCTGACAACTTTAGTAAGCATATTAAAACGATGAGTTCATTCAGCAAAATACCTCAAGGTCACACCTAATTGAAACTGATTTATCGTGCCAAATCAACTCGACTGAAAAAAAAAACATATCTACTTACATAATCAATACATGATTTGTCTCAAAATGTTGGGGCAAAGTCTTAAATTTACAAGACAAACTTTTAATAGAGAAATAGCACCATTTAACATAGTGAACAACCATAGTGGAATGCTGAAGTTAATTTAAGTGCCATTATGCAGGTTGCTACGGAATAAATGAAAAAAGCTCTCCCGAACGGTCATTGTCAACATTGATATGATTACAACCAAAGATTTAAAAAAATGTGTTTTTTTAAGAATTACATGGTAAAAATTTACTGCTGTTGGCAATAATATTTTTAATGGTTTCAACGGAAGATCAGCGTTGTGCCACAAGCACAACAAACGCTGAGTTGGACGCCTTTTTGTGACGTCGGTCATTTATATATAGGTGAGACACACATTTGTTGGGTATTGCTGTTTTTGTGTGTATGAATTTGTTCTATTGTGTGTATCTTACTTGTGTGCTGTGTATGTTTTGTACCGTCACTAATAAATGTTTTTTTCTTTCTTTCTTTCAAACATTCTGCTTTTTTAGACTGTTTTAGACGCACAGCCCGAAATCTAACATCTTGTAAGGATAAAGGCCAATTTAAAAATAAATTCGTCATTTTTCGTAAGAACTGTTGAATTCAAACTGTCAAATTTTCACTAAAAACGGTATATTATTAGTTTTTGGGTATAACGGTAAATATCTATAGACTAAAAACTTGAAATTCGACATTTTTTAGGAAAAGTTATTCATTTTTCCGTGTAGAATCAGCTCCTTTCGCGTTAACTACATATTCCGAGGCAACCTGTTTATGTACAAAAACTTTTATAATAAAAAAAATTCAAAACCGTTTTTAAAAATAAAATTATCTGTTAAATATTATTGAAAAAATTTAATACTTAAAAATAGCAGGCATTGTAAACAGGGTCGTTAAATCGAACTAACACAAAACAATGTAGAGTTAACAAAATGGTAACATATTATTAATACTTTTGCTAATTTGTACCTGGTTGTAACCAACGTCAAAATTTAAACTTGCCACTTTTATACAGTCTTATTTTTCAAACTTTCGCGATCACTGTACATAGTTATTGATTAAAACGGGTATTTATCGGTATATTATAGGTATTATTCGGCTGTGTTGCAACAGTCGTGGTCACAGATTGTTTTATGTCGACCACGACCGTTGCAACACAGTCGAAACGTCAGGATAACAAATAAAAATGGTACATACGCGATAAATACCCGACGTTTCGGCTGTGTTGCAACAGTCGTGGTCGACATAAAATAACCCGTGACCACGACCGTTGCAACACAGCCGAAACGTCAGGATAACAAATAAAAATGGTACATACGCGATAAATAACCGACGTTTCGGCTGTGTTGCAACAGAAGTGGTCACGGGCTGTTTTATGTCAACCCGTGACCACGACCGTTGCAACACAGCCGAAACGTCGGGATAACAAATAAAAAAGGTACATACGCGATAAATACCCGTTTTAATCAATAATTTTATACAGTCTGTCACCGCATTCACGACATTAATAAAACATTATGCAGGATCGTATTAACTGATTTTAGAAATTGATTTATTATCGGTGGCTTGAATATTTATCCAGTAATCGATTCATTTTCAATAAACAAATTTTTAACGTAAATCAGCGGCGCCTTTGCGCCGATGCCGCTTAGTAAGTTAAGCAGGTACCTACTTACATGATAAATGAATATGATTTGTTTACGTATCTTATACAGGCTGTTTCATTGATATTTAGGGCTTGAAATTAAGGTAGATTGCATATTAAAATAATTTCATGGTAATGAATTTGAAGAAAAAAAAACTATTTTACAACAATTCTAGCCATCAGCCCTACCCGTGATTTAAATTAATGTCGTAAATGCGGTGACACGCCGTATAGAAAATTATGTAAAATTAAGTTTGCAAAGTTATTAAAAAATTACTTGTAGATAAATAAAATGAAAAGATAAGATTGCGTTATTGTCATAAAAGTCCCATTTCATTTACAACTAGTTAAAAAACTAAAAAAAAAAACAATTTATATATGATTTTCGTGCAACAATTACGATTTAACAAGCTTTTCTTGTAGATAAATTCTTTTAATATTTGGTGCAATATTATTTTTTAAATTCTGGTTTAAACATTTTTTGGTTAACACAGCAGGCACAATAACAAAGTGCAATAACAATATTAAGACTAAACTTTAATAAATAAAACAATGAATACTCATCATTGCGAGCAAGTCCGGGGATTAGCGCAAGCGTTGTAAATCCGATGCAAATCAATTTTCATGCGACTTCATTTAAACGAGAAAACAATTGGGCACCCGAAAAACTTGAAAACACCTAAAATGAAAAAGAAAATGTGATTTGTATGGCGGCCTCAGAAGAGTGTACTATCGTGCCCTTTATTCATGCAATTCAAATATCATATTAACATTTCTTCATAATTAAAATGTAAAAAACTGGATTACTTATTCGATTTGGATGCGCCATCATAAAATACATTGAAACAGAATAATTCAGGCGCAGTATAAGATCGATTACACTTGGATACTGAATAAATCATTTTTAAAGAATTAAAATAGTTGAAAAGTCATACAAAAGGCACGAGAGTTCAGGGCAAGACTACAGACACGTACATGCAATGAAAATGGTAATTCAACATACGAACAAGCACTTCAAATAAACTTAGGGCAGGAGTACATGCATACAACAACTGTCAAGGCGAAGGAAGTACTATTCCCGATGTTAATAATCTACGAGAACCTATTACAAGCGACCGTTTATAATGCATTTACGCCTTCGCTACTCGCAAGCGACGAGCGTACCGTTCACATAAGCAAACTTGCTATTCGTCTTGACACTCGTCGCTCGCGCGAATGTGTAAACATTTTATACTGTCACGCAGTAGGGTACCTGTTGAGAGACTATACAGACTGACAAAATACATATTATTGTTTATCTAATCTCATAATTACCTACTCTGATTAAAAATAAATAAGTCAGTGTGTCGATATCAAACGATTGAATTCAATATCTAATGCTGGGAATGAAGAGAAGTCCTTCTCTAAGATATAAAAATAGTTTTCAGCAGTTTGTCAATTACTAATGCGAGTGGATGTGAAAAACGTGGTCCTTTACTCATGGCCTCGTGACCAAGCTCAAGGTCGCTCAACGAGCTATGGAGAGGGCTATGCTCGGGGTTTCTTTGCGTGACAAAATCCGCAATGAGGAAATCCGCAGAACTAAAGTTGCCGACATAGCTCTCAAAATTAGCAAGTTGAAGTGGCAATGGGCAGGCCACATCGCTCGTAGAACCGATAACCGTTGAGGAAGAACGGTTCTCGAGTGGAGACCACGGACTGGAAGACGCAGCGTAGTCCGGCCCCCCACAACGTGGACCGACGATCTAGTAAGAATCGCGGGGAGCCGTTGGGCGCAAACGTCTGCCAACCGCTCGTTGTGGCGATCTAAGGGGGAGGCCTATGTTCAGCAGTGGACGTCTGCCGGCTGATGATGATGATGATGTGGATGTAATTAGAATGAATCACTAAATCACTGCAGACCATATTGATTGCAAACTATGACTATTAAATGTAGTCAAACCTACAGTAGCGCTGGCCTGATTTAAATGTGAATTATATGTCTAGGATATATAGAACCGAGTTTTACCCTAATTCATATATTTACCTACTCTACTTTAAAGAAATAAATCTTCTGACATTCCCTTGTCAATACATCTATGAAAATCTGATGTATGTTCACAAAAATATTAATTTGTTTAAGAAAAATAGCGATAATGGTAATTTTTATACTAGAAATAAAGATAAACTCGCTGTTGCCCCTTGTAGACTCCATAGAGTTAGTAAATCGTTTAAAGGGCAAGGTGTTCGCTTTTATAACAAACTCCCAAGTGATGTACAAAAATTGACAATTAACAAATTTAAAACCGCAATTAAACAAAATCTTTATAAAAAAGCCTACTATAAAATATCGGATTATTTAGATGATAGAGAAGCTTGGGATTGAAATTGCTCCAACTCGTTCAAAATGTTACAATTTAGACGTAATTTATTTTCTGTATTGTTATGTATTCTAAAAGGATCATTAAAAAAAAACAACCAGCCTTGTCTCTCGCCTTTCTTTCCTGGCTTGGTCGCGAAGGAACATGCAGTAAAATTGACGTTTCAAAGTGATCCTTGTGATTTTAATGAATGAAAGATTTTGACTTTGACTTTACTTCTAGGGTGTTATGCCTAATCCATGCCTGACTTTAAATAAAAATAAATTTATATGATTGGTGTAATTGATAATTATAAGCTGAAATATATCTTAAAAAATCAGTGATGAATCATATATAGTATATATGCGTGTAAAAAGTAGTGGATCTAGTTCGTAAGCAAATTAGTAGTAGACTTTACCATACCTGTGTACCATTGTTTTGGGTTTGGTAAGAAGCATCAAACATAACACAAGATTGAAGCGCGAGTGGATATTTTAGCAGGAAATGAATTATTGTGCACCCAAAACCCAAGTATTAGTAAAATATCTTAACATGATAAATTATTACCGATGACTTTCCAATGGCTGCTAACCGTGGTGAACCTAAAATCTCCTCATCTTTTTTAGAAATAAAAACAACAAAACAAATCTGTAAAGAATATAGATATTTATTTCTCTATTTTAAGCTTTCATAATAACTAACTAACGAATGATCCAAACAAAAATGACACTCTACAACTCTAAGCGTCAAAAGTGTTTGTTACAAAACACTTTTAAACGGCCATATTATAAAAAAAATGAAAACATTTATATGACTTTTCAATATAAATATACTCTAATTAAATAGTTGTACCTCATTAATCATTTCCATATAATATTGTCAAGGGATCCATGATTACCATTGATCAAATCAACACAAAATGTATCTAATGACTATAGTATTAAAATATAATTTACTTTATATTGGTTAAGCCATAGACTAGTTATATACACAGCTACATCATAAGACCCAATAATGTTGTATATTTTATATAAACAATAAGTGCTGAGTTAACGAAGCCACCGTGTTAATACCAGTAAATACAAATATTTGGTATTTTTTTACCTGTTAGTAGCAACTTTTACACTGGTATGTGTTAGTAAAAAAAAATGATTATTCGGTATAACCAGTTAGTACCGTGGTATATTTCATCTACTTAATTATTAATAAGTAGATTTATTCCATATAAACGTTAGAAAAATAAATATGTGGTGCTAAAACTAAGTTAATACAGGCCCCATATTACAGGAATGTATATAGATAGATATTATAATAAAAACCTATAAATATCTAGCGACAGATTCTTAAACTATGAAGGTATGCACTTCATAAATGCACACTGACTTTTTGGTTATTATGTTAGTGACAATTTACCAAATACATTGTGACTATTGATTTCACGGAATTCAATCTCTTTATTGAAGATATAAAGACTTGGCTTTATAGCTACAGTCTCTGAATGAGTAGTGGAGTTAAAGCTAAGTGAATGATCCTGTTCAAATTATTGCACCTAGATACGCACGTACAGCCTGAGCCTCTACAAACGAGTACAAATCTTCACAAATACAAATCCTTATCACGTATCTAATGGTAGTTTCAGCTTCAGCAACAAAAAATACTATCGCTAATAATTTAAAATTATTTTTAAGTCAAATAAATGCTATACTACCTTATTCCATTTCAGTGAACACTTTGTTCGGACTTGCCTTACCTTTGGCGATGATAATTTTTTTTTGGTGAATAATCGACATTGGAATGTAAATAATCTCACATTACGTTTAACGATAACCATTCTAGGGAACTCAACTCAAAATAATAGTATTAAGTAAAAAAAAAATTTGAGTGTAAAAAGTCAAAAAATGCTTGACCATTTTTAGCTCGAGTTTTGAACGCAACTTAACATAACGATGGACCGTAACGTGTTTTAATATTTTAGGCGTTTGAAATTTTACATAAATGTTTATCACAAATCAATGAGAGAGCCGCGCGAAATTCCTTAGGATATGGTAGTGTAATATTTACTTGACTTCTTATTACCTGGCGAGCTAGTGGCCACAGATTGTTCAACTTTTTTACGCTCAAATTTGAGTGGTTGCTTGAGATTGATATTGTTGGACTCTGCTATCGCCGCCAGCCGTTCCAGCACGCTACTGATCGCCAAGCGTTCCTCCGGGTTCACAGTCAGGCAACCACCTGAGGACAACACAACATCGCATTACATCTAACAGTTTAAGAAGCCGGCGAACCCCGAGCGCAACTTCAATTCGGCCGCGTCAAAAACTTCGGCCTGAATATCGCTATCCTTGTTTAGTGACAAAGTTTAGTCACGCAGAGCGATAGTGATAGCAATAGAACGATTCTAAATTTGATTAGATTTTGACCGTGTTCCGTAATACCAAAAATGATGACTGAAAACTTGTTGTATTTTTCTCATTGTGTTGTTATTCTGTAACTAGACGATATAATAGATGTTCCCATGACTAGGATACGTAAGATGTTGTTATTTTTAATACAAAACAGTAAGGTTGAAAACAGGTCTTTTATGACGTAAAAACATGCAGAATGCGATACGCTTCTATTTCATTTTAAGTAAGTATTTTGATCTAATATATGATTGGGAACCTAGATAAATACTATTAAAATTAAAATAATACCTTGTTAAGGGAGAAATATGCTCCAATTAGAAATGATCTTGGTAGTACGTGTTGTATGGGCGATTATCCACCGGTGTCCCCTTAACACACAAATACGAAAACTCACAGGAAAACTAAAACTCACTTATAATATCCTGGAAACATTTATAGCGTTGGTCATTGGGGTTCATGTTGTAGTTTCCGTTCAATATAGCCAGCTTAGCGGAGTCTTCGAACGGGTGCTGCATATAACACAGAGTGTATAAAATGCAGCCGAGCGCCCACACATCTACAGTGTGGTCAATTTTGCGGTTATCCCACGTGTCTAGCATTTCTGGGGCTCTGTACATTGGTGTTGTGAACTGGGCCAACTGAAAATACACAAAAGGAAAGTAAAAACACATACCAAATAAAACATATACCAGTTTGTAAAGTTACTTTTAGTTTTTATGTGACTTACAGTTTCTTCCAACATATTTCTTTGATTAGCACTCCAGGATGGATTAGGAGAGTATACATCCGTGGTGGCTGATCCAAAGTCACACAATTTTATTGTACCTAAAACAAAACAACATCATTAACAGTTCCATCTTACTGCTTATCACACTAATATTATAGATGTGAAAGTTTGGATGTTTGTTTATTCATTTGTTTGTTTGTATGTTACTCAATCACGTCGTAACGGCCGAACCGATTTCGATGACATTTGGTATATATGTAGATTATAACCTGAATATAACTACATAGGCTACCTTTTATTACATAAATCATTTCCTATGGGATACAAATGGGGTGTTGCAGTTGCAACAGCGAGTTCAGCTTTATTTCTAGGCTACCTACACTAGTGTAACGCGTACGAAGTCGCGGGCAATAGCTAGTAACTCATAAGCAGCAAGATGGACAATTCTCGTTAAAGAATTCTGAAGTTCTAAGAAGAATTGTTAAGACGAGGATAATTTTTTTTGTGAATTTTTCTAATAGCTGGCATTTCTTAGGCATGTGACGACTGGTGAAACTTTTCTCGATACATTTATTGTCAAAGTTGGCTCTTCCAAAACTCTTTTCACGTTTATAATCAAAAGTACAAATACAAGAACAGGCAAATTTATACATCAAACTAGCTATTTTAAGAAATGTTTTAAATTTTTATCAAATAGTTTTTAACATTTTAATTTATTTCTTATTTGTCGTTTACGTCGGTCGCGTCGTTTACTTTCAACTACGTTCCAACGCTTGATCGCTGTATATATTTGTCTGTTGTTGTAATTAGGTTTAACTTTCAGCCGGGAGCTTGCTCTCTCGAGGCAATATTTGAGTATCATCTATAGTTTACACATTCGCACTCGTCAATCGAACCGTTTCTCATCGAAATGCTACTCGCGACTAAAATTGCGAGCTCGATTCGCTTAATTCGTCTCGTCGCTCGCGCGCAATGTAAACGCGGTATTGTAGGTAGAGTAGATGGACAGCCTCTATGATAACTAGGGATCGGCGTAGGTAGTGCTATTTTGGGTCAATGAACCTGAATGATAAGTTAATATGGATACGCCCCGGGATTTATTCCCCGATTCCCGGGAATATTTTTTTGAATGTCGATGTAAATTAAGTTAAAATGTCGATAAAATGATAATGTCGATGTAAATGTGTGCGTATAGTGAAACCGAGTCCTCACCTCACCCGCGATAAGCTACAAAAGCGTGAGGGAAAGGGATGACTTTAGTGACCAATACAACATCTATTTGCATAAAGCTGAATAGTTTATTTAACAGGTTTTTTCCCTGTTACATAAAATAAAAATATATTTCCCGGGATTTAGAAGGCGTATCCATGTTAAGTTAACGGTCACTAATTCCCGTGAATAGCACTACCTACCTACGCCGATCAGTAAAGATAACATTAGAATCCATACAAATAAATTCGAAGATCATCTATTTTTTATGTTTTCACGACGAAACGGCAGGACAGATTTCGTTTAAATTTGGTCCATATTCTTAGGCTATTTTTTAAGTAAAACTTCTTAAGGGAGTAAGCTGGTGAATGCGTTACGAAAAGTTCGAAGAGTTGAGAGGGAGATATAAGTTAATAAAGAGAGTTACGTTACGTATATTACTGTAGGGGCAAGAGAGAGGTGCGAGCACATATTTTCTTTATCTCTTTCTCTCATAGTCCGTTGTTTTGTCGCATATCTCCTATCCCAAATTAGCCTAAATTATACAAACTGCAAAAACAAAACACTCTTTCATGCTGTACAATAGAGTTCATTTTGCTACAGAAAATAAAAAAGTATTTACGACGTTTCGTATTTTGAATCTACCAGCTTCGACTTAGGAAAAAGTTCAGCTATTCCACGACAGATGGCAGGCAGCAACAGAAGTTTTTCTTCAGTCGTGTGGTCTAAAGCACGCTCGTTTTTTTTTATTGAAAAACCACGCGTGCTAGCTTCGTGCGGCAGCTTTTCTATATAAAATCTCCTAATTTGCGACGGGTAGCGCTAACAAATCGATAATATGGCCATGTATGAGTGTTCATGTAGAAGCGTTTGCTTGTTACGAAGCGTGCAAAACACGCCCGTCTCCATAAACGTGTCGTAACACAGACAATTAACACAGACAATTAGAGACGGTTCTAATTAATTAAATTTGAAAGTAAAAATACATAGAAATAAAAATGAAGCCAGGTAAAAATAAATTTTTACCTTCACTAGATATTAGAAAATTTTCTAGTTTGAGATCACGATGAGCTATTGGAGGAACTTGTGCATGCATGTGTTGCACGGCTCGGCAAGTTTGGTAAAACACCCTCAAGATCGTTGGCAGTGGAAAGGCCGTCCCCCTATTCTGCAGCGCCTCCATCAAACTACCACCACTGCACAAGTCTGTTAGCAACAAATACTCTCCCATCCCATGTAAAGTCTTAGACTTATCGATAAATGAGGCAGCTATGTATTTTATTATATTGGGGTGTCCAGATAACTTCTTCAGTATACTTATTTCTTGAATTATATTCTTATTGGCTTGTTCATCAGCTGCCATTAGCCTTTTCAGTGCGTATTCTGTACCCGTGGACACATCTTGAGCGACAAATACAAAGGCAAAGCCACCTGTAATAAATATTTAATTTAAGAAACTGTACTGGGTTTCTAAATGACTCACCTTTTCAATGACATCCCTGTAACACAATTGCAATATGATATAGAATATGACCTTGATTGTGATATGCCTTCATAAAAATGGTAATTCTATGTCCTTGTCCAATAAAATATTTTTATATAACATACCAACAAATAATTTACGATATATTTAAATAGTTACGTTCCTAAAGGCTAGAGAGATCCAAATGACACACAGATGTGGAAGAACACAAAGAAAACAAAAATAGAAGAAAGATCCCAGTAGAAGGAAGACTACGAATCCTTTGGTTTTGGAATAATGTGAAAATTTTGGAATAAGATATTTCAACGCACCATAAAAAAATATACACAGAAATCAACTTTGTATTGAGCATGTTAAAAGGATTAATATCAGATCCTATAACAATTTAACTAGAAATATGTACAAATCACCATTCATAATAATGTTTAGCTTGTCTGCCTACTGCTGGGTATTATAGGCCTTCTTTTTATTATGCCATTCCTTGTATATTTTTATACTTGTCCATAAAAATACAAATACAAAAAAATTCAAAACACTTTATAATAAAAATTATTTACTATTAGATAAAAATATAGGACTATTGTCTGATTTAAAGATGTTAGACGAGATGTAGATTATGGATTTTTCCCTGTGTCCAACCTTGAGGCTTACAGACATACACCTTACAAAAAGCACACGTACAAACAAAGATAAGTGTAATTATTTTATACATATTAAACTAGCCTAAACCTACATCACAATTTAATTTGGAATTTGACCTATATACATATAACCTGGATTAAAACAGGGACTACTTTTTAGTGACAAACCATATGAAGCTGCAGCCTGCAGCTAGTTATATACATAGTAATGCTGGACATTTTACATAAAACTATCTAGCCCCAAACAAATTGTTTACTTAGGTATTACGTTTTTATGATGGTAAATTCAGACACGAAATAAAATATATTTGAATTTGTGTAAGTAAAACTATCTGGAGCATATGGTATAGTGGAGTACCCTCAATGGAAAAAAAATACAGTTATTTATAGGATTTAATAAGCACAGAGTTATAGAGAATATTTCAGCACCCAAAGCAAATCTCTTGTTTTTAGTAACAATGAACAGCAGGTACAGAGATCTTATTGGTACAGGTGTTTCATTCATCGATAGTTTGTGACAATGCGAAAGTTTTGATGTTTCTTTGTTTACAGCGTTGTGGCTGAACCATTTTCGATGAAATTTGATAGAGATGTTCTCGATTTACACTTAATACTTTTTAAACCGGTACTTTGTGAGCGGAACTGTGGATGTATACAACTCTCAAATATGCTTCAATGTGCTTCATGTTGGTGCCGAATTCACTCTTTTTTTATCATACCCTGTGCCGTTCCGCCCCCAAACCGCTATGACGTACGCAGAGTGCAGCGACCTCCACATTTTAAAGTTCTAGATCGGACTAGACGAAGCAAATCCTACGATCTTATGCGGAACACTACTATAGATTTAAAAAAAACATACGAAAATATCAATAACTCACCCTCTGCAATAACTTTTTTCACTCTTAATTTCATGTTACCAATTTCCACAAATTGACCAACGAAATCGTTTTCACTACTACCGTTTGCGCCTCCTGAGCTAAAATAGCCAATAGCTGATTTAAAAACACTCATTTTGCAGTGTAATTTTGGTGATTTGTTCAAACTAAAAAGGAAAAAATTACTAAAATTAACTCAGCACCCTCTGCCAGGGTCCATTTTACATTTACAATGGCAGATGGCAGACAGAAAATAAAGAAAACGATTCGATTTCATCGATTTGACATTTGGTTTGACAGTTAGTTGGCAAAACACAGACAGAAAATAAAATTAAAATGTTGCCAGCCTCTGTTATAGGCAAATAACACCCTTAGGCTTAAAGCCTACGGTACTTACGTTCAAAGAGTTGTTAGATGAGTATTTGAGATTATTTGTATTCTGTGAAATATGTATATTATGTACCCCAATCTACTAAACCGTAATCTCATCATGTCAATATCCATAATCTCAAATTAACATGACATTGACATTAGCAGAACAAGAACTTACACTATACTACACTTACTACACTACTTATCTTACAACGACCTCGCCGGCGAAGTCGACGAGTCCCTTCAGTCGCCGCCTATACGAGATACAAGCACGTACTCGGGGGTTTCTCTCCTATCCCCTTCCTGGCAACAGCCCAAGCCGAGGTGCGTACCTATGTGGTGCCCTTGCGCTAGTTGCCTCATCAAAAACTGGCGCCTTCTGCACTCGTCAAAAGTTCGTTTAAGCTCGGTAACAGCGAGATTAGTCCATTCGAAAAAAAATAAAAACACACGAACTTAGAAATTTCGACTCTATCGAAATACAAAAGCGTTTAATAAATTTAAAAAAACAACGTAGGTAAGTTCACGTGACTAATTTAATCATTATTGTGTATGTTTACGATTTTTTAACACAGTTTGTATCCTGATAGTCAATTTTGTATAATTTCAGAAACTTGGCCGAATAATTGTAAAATATCTACTGACTGGCAGCCCTGCTCATTCATTGACTCATTGTCATTTGTGATGATTTGTGCTGTGTGCGTGCTACAATTCTAAAGTTTTTGATGTTTGATTCTTATTTAATTATTAATTAATTGTTTCACCCGCCGTAAAAATCAACATTATTAACATAATATTTGTGAACAAATAGCAACGATGATAACACAGCCTTTTGGATATTGGTAAAATATGTCAGAGGTGAAGCAGCAAGATTCAAAACATACAACTATTGAGTTCGATCCTATTTTGCCCGATACGGGTGTGTTGTTTTATGAGGAATGTCCAGCTGAGTTTGAAATCGAGCGGCCTAGATTGTTGCCTTTGAAGTCTACGACGCAAATTCGCTTTGAACAGCTGCAGTTTGAAGCTGCGAGGACTTGGCGAGAAAAGCAGAAAACTGCCAAGAAGCAGTAACGTATAGTACTTTAACCTGTTCCAGACAATATGGTTTACACATTATTTGTGGTGGAGATCTTGGCGGCATTCATATTAGCCGCCACGCTCCTGTATCGATATGGAGACTGTTACAGGAATCACATATTGGTGACAGTTTCAGTGCTAACAGCATGGTACTTTTCGTTTGTTATTATGTTCATCTTGCCGTTGGATGTGTCATCGGTGAGTTTAGATGTGTTAGTATTTAACTTCCCTTGGTTTTGATTGTCTTGTAACACCTCTACTCGTGATAAATCCTGTATTTATAATAATGAATATGACAGCCGCCAAGAATCATGCTATTACATTTTTGTATGGTTGTGGGTCCTAAGCAATAACTGGTTTTTCAGGGTTTAGTTACAAAAAGGTCTTAAATCTTCTTATACCTGTCTTTATAAATGTTTGAATGTTGTAAGAAGTGATTCAAGCACATTAATATTAGTACGATAATATAAAATCAGTCAACATCTCGTGAAAATCTAATAAATCTCGCTCGTACGCCAAAATATCACAGGATGTAGATTGCTTACAGCCCTTGTATAATAATGTACTAAAACTATAAAAAGCTAATATGTTGTTATCTAATTGATGTTCCATTACACTGTTGTGAAGACAATACAATAGTGTTGATTGCACGCTGATCTGATAAAAGTGGCCACTCTTAGACTAGGGACTGTAAAATCCAACAGATTTCTCTGTAGTTAACAATTACACATTCAAAGTATTGATGTTTAAATCCCACAGACTGTTTACCGCCAATGCCTCCTAGAAAACACTACCACTGAAGTCCCTGTAGTTCTAACAGCTGGCAATGAGACCAGCACTCCAGTACCTCCGAGCAATCACTGTCAGAAACCATGGAGCTATGTACCAGATGCATTGTTTCCCAATTTGTGGAGGGTAGTATATTGGACTTCACAGTGTTTAACATGGTAAGTTAAAAAATATACCATACTAAAATATACAATACTAAATTATACCATACTAAAATATAAAACAATATTATATATATATATATAACAATAAATATCCTGGCCATAGTCTATTTTTGTACCAAATTTCATCCCCTTTTACAATGTGAAAGTTTAACAAACAAACTTTCGCATTTATGATATTGGTATATGATCAATTACATCTATAGCATTATCCTTACTAAACTATTCACAACTAAACGGCTGGACCGTTTTTGATAAAATTTGGTATAGAGATAGATTATATCTGGGATTGGGACGTATACTACTTTTTACCCGTCTGCGCAGGAGGGTAGTGTTATTTTTAACAAACCACGCGTGCAAAGCCTTGGGTGGCAGGTATGCATATTTTTCAACTTCAAAATAATCATTTTAGTATGGTTGTTGTATATTGATGAGGACAATTGATTCTACCTAATGTTGAAATTAGTGATAGGAATGTAGAATTACAATGTAGAAATTGACATAGAGAGGAACCTACTTATTATAATCAATTTTTTTTAAAATGCTCCATTGATTCAATTTAATGGTAGAAACAGACTGTCTACAGTAGATATCCATTGTCCATCTGCCCATTGTACCTTTTTTATTGTTTATTTCCATTATTACTGTATTTTTGTTTGGTGTGCAATAAAGAGTATTTCATTCATTCATATCTTATTTATCTAATCGACTATCTTCAGTAGATGGCTGATTATTTAAATAAATATAATAATTTTACGACTATTTCTTACTATCAATAATTTTATGACATTACATAGTTCTCATTAGATAAATCTTTACCGTTAACTTGATCTGGGTGTATACCTTTAGGGCATTTTTGCATAACATTTTCCCTGAGAATTATTTACTCTGTCATATTTTAAGCTCTAGCATTTGCGATTTGGTTTCAGGCTTATAATGCCCATGATGCAGTCCTACAGCAAAGCAGGAGACTTCACAGTCAAAGGCAAACTCAAGTCGGCCCTTGTAGACAATGCCATCTATTACGGCTCGTACCTATTCATATGTGGTATACTTCTTATATACATTGCCTTAAAACCTGGTGTTTCTCTTGATGGACCCAAGATCAAAGCTATAGCCTCCTCAGCGAGTAACACTTGGGGTCTTTTCCTACTCATATTGCTGCTCGGATATGCTTTAGTGGAAGTTCCAAGGAATCTGTGGTTCAATTCGATAAAAAATAACACATTGACATACAGTTACTTCAAGATTGCTAAACTGAGCACCGATAAATGTGAGGCTGAAGAAACTGTGGATGATATTTTAGATGTAAGTATTTTGCAAAATATATTTCTTTCATTGCCACAATTTAAAATGGGGTTTCCCAACATTTTTTGCAGCGAGTCTCCCCTAATTATATCAAATCAAATCAAAAACATTTATTTGTGAACAACACCAATAGTACAACAGAACAAACACACACAGGAAACATAACAAAAAGAACAAAGAAACAATAACTAAAAGATTAAAATTAAATAAAAATGCAAAATATTGCAGTGTGTGTCTCATCGTACTCACTGCATGTGTCACAAAAAGGCTTTATTACACGCCTATTTATATATTATATTATATACAACTGAATTACCACTCACTGATTGACTGACTCATTGACATCCTTGTTCTCCCAGATGCCCCCTCGTAGGGTAGAAATGTTTAGTGGGGTCGTAAAGAGGGAGTACCGATGAGTTGGGAATAAATCCTAAAGTACCCCTTTTGTCCCCCATTCGCTCCCATCTACATCTCGGAAAGTAAAAGTCTTAGAACATTAGCGCCAAAACTAACGTTGCTCAGGACAATTTTTTATATCCGGATCCATTAAAAAAAAATCATATTCATACAAAAAAAAATTTGTCCCATACAAAATATTTTTGTGCAAATACCGTACACCGTATATTTCGTTTGCCGTAGCTTTCTTACTGTTTTTGTAGGGAGCCAAACGGCTTGTGGGTAGTATAAAATTTATTTTACTGTAATTTTATTTATTGGTGGAGGGGCATGAGATAACAAAATTTTCAAGTTTATGCAACATCCATCATCGTAATCATTTTGGATATCCAATTTTTTTTTTTAGTTTTTGGAGGGGCATAAGGCAACTTGCTAAGTAAATTTTCATGTTTATGATTGCTTCTACCACCTCGATATTGTCTTTGATTGCTTCTTTCACTTCGTTTTCGTCTTTGAATGCTTCTTTTACTTCTTCCACTTGATATCCTCTTTGATTGCTACTTCCACTTCGATATCCTCTTTTATGGCTTTTTTAAATATAATATCTTATTTGATTGATTCGTTAAATTCGATATCTTATTTGATAGATTCTTCCACTTCGATATCTTCGTTGATTGCTTTTTCCACTACGATATCCTCTCAACAAAATTATGTTTTTCCTAAAACAAACTTTAATCGCTTGTATCTTCTAAACGGAAGCAGTAAGGCATAGTAAAGATTACAAAATGGTAGTACAAATTTTTAGTGGAATCGTTTTTTTTATTGTCATCATCGATCTTGATAGGTATCCTTTTTGATTTCTTCTTTCACTTCGGTATCTTCTTTGATCGCGTTTTCTATATCTGTATCCTCTTTGAATGCTTATTCTAATTCGATATCGTCTTTGATTGCGTCTTCCACTTGGATATTCTCTTTTATTGCTACTTTCACTTCGATATCGTCTTTGACTGCTTCTTCCACTTCGATATCCTCTTTTATTGCTTTATTAAATTTAGTATCCCATTCGATTGCTTCGTTAACTTCGATATCTTATTTGATAGATTCTTCCACTTCGATATCTTCGTTGATTGTTTCTTCCACTACGATATCCTCTCAACAAATTTATGATTTTTCGTAAAAAAAATGTTTAATTGCTTGTATCTCCTAAACGGAAGCAGTTATACATGGTAAAGTTTACAAAATGGTAGTACAAGTTTTTGGTAGAATTGTTTTTTATTGTCATCATCGATCTTGATAGGTATCCTTTTTGATTTCTTCTTTCACTTCGGTATCTTCTTTGATCGTGTTTTCTACTTCGGTATCCTCTTTGAATGCTTAGTCCAATTCGATATCGTCTTTGATTGCGTCTTCCACTTGGATATTCTCTTTTATTGCTACTTTCACTTCGATATCGTCTTTGACTGCTTCTTCCACTTCGATATCTTATTTGATAGATTCTTCCACTTCGATATCTTCGTTGATTGCTTCTTCCACTACGATATCCTCTCAACAAAATTATGATTTTTCTTAAAAAAACTTTAATTGCTTGTATCTCCTAAACGGAAGCAGTTAGTCATAGTAAAGTTTACAAAGTGGTAGTACACATTTTTGGTGGAATCGTTTTTTATTGTCATCATTGATCTTGATAGGTATCCTTTTTGATTTCTTCTTTCACTTCGGTATCTTTTTTGATCGTGTTTTCTACTTCGGTATCCTCTTTGAATGCTTATTCCAATTCGATATCGTCTTTAATTGCGTCTTCCAATTAGATATTCTCTTTTATTGCTACTTCCACTTCGATATCGTCTTTGACTGCTTCTTCCACTTCGATATCCTCTTTTATTGCTTTTTTAAATATAATATCTTATTCGATTGCTTCTTCCACTTCGATATCTTATTTGATAGATTCTTCCACTTCGATATCTTCGTTGATTGCTTCTTCCACTACGATATCCTCTTAACAAAATTATGATTTTTCTTAAAAAAACTTTATTTGCTTGTATCTCCTAAACGGAAGCAGTTAGGCATAGTAAAGTTTACAAAATGGTAGTATGTACAAATTTTTCGTGGAATCGTTTTTTTATTGTCATCATCGATCTTTATAGGTATCATCTTTGATTTCATGTTTTACTTCGGTATCTTCTTTGACTGCTTCTTCGACTTCGATATCCTCTTTTATTGCTTTTTTAAATTTAATATCCTATTCGATTGCTCCGTTAACTTCGATATCTTATTTGATAGAATCTTCCACTTCGATATCTTCGTTGATTGCTTCTTCCACTACGATATCCTCTTAACAATATTATGATTTTTCTTAAAAAAAACTTTTATTGCTTGTATCTCCTACACGGAAGCAGTTAGGCATAGTAAAGTTTACAAAATGGTAGAACCAATTTTTGGTGGAATCGTTTTTTATTATCATCATCGACCTTGATAGGTATCCGTTTTGATTTCTTCTTTCACTTCGGTATCCTCTTAGATTGATGCTTCCACTTCGATATCGTTTTTGATAGCGTCTTCCACTTCGATGGCCTCATTGATTGCTTCTTTCATTTTGATACCCTCTTTAATTTCTGCTTCAACTTATCTTCTTTGATCGTGTTTTCTACGTCGGTATCCTCTTTGACATAGTAAAGTTTACAAAGTGGTAGTACAAATTTTTGGTGGAATCGTTTTTTTATTGTGATCTTCGATCTTTATATGTATCCTTATTGATTCCCTTTTTTACTTCGGTATCTTCTTTGATTGCTTCTTCCACTTCGATATCGTCTTTGATTGCTTCTTCCATTTAGATAACCTCTTTGATTGCTTCATCGACTTGGGTATCTTATTTGATCGCGTTTTCTATTTGAATATCCTTTTTTATTGCATCTTTCCCTTTGATATCCGTTTTACCTGCTATTTCCACTTGGATATCCTCTTTGAATGCTTTTTCCATTTTGATATCCTCTTGGATGATTGCTTCTTCCACTTCGATATCCTCCTTGATTGCTTCTTCTAATTCGTTATCCTCTCTGTTTGCTTTTTCCATTTTGATATCTTTTTTGATAGATTCTTCTACTTTGTTAACCTCTTTTATTGCTTTCTCATTTTCGATATCCTCTTTGATTGCATTTTTCTTCGATATCCTCTTTGATTGCATTTTCTTCGATATACTGTTTGGTTGCTTCTTTCACTTTGATATCCTCTTTGATTGCTTCTTTTATAAACAGAAAAACACCACGCGACCTCTAGTATTACCTATTATACGCCTTATTCATATTTTATTCAAGATAAATAAATATTGCTGGACATTTCACACAGCGCTATCTAGCCCCAAACTAGGCAGAGTTTGTACTATGGGCACCAGATAACGGATAGAATACTTATATACTTTTTTTTTGTAAATACATACTTATAATATATAGAAAAACAACCGGACCCAGAACAAATATCTGTAGATCATGCAAATATATATGTTCCGCGGCGGGAATCGAATCCACTACCTCCTGCGTCCTGCGATAAAAACCATTTGCGTTTCTATTCAAATGTATACAACTAAATAATAATTTTGATATTTTATAATTACATGCCTGGAACTAACTATTAAATACAATTAATTGTCACCTGTTCAAATGCATGTTTAAATTGCAAATTAAAAGAAGATTTGAAACTATAATAACTCGATCCTTATCCAACAGAGTCTAAACTCAATAACCGCGGCAGTCGGTTCTGGCCACCCGCTTCACCGACACGTGGAGATCATAATCCAGAAGCTCCCGATACAACTCCGAGACAGACTCAGCTCTAGGGCGCCCCCGGAGCGGCCAAATTCACCCTCGCTCAAGTCACTTGTGAATTTACATAAGAAGGTTTGTATTTACTACTTATTTTTCTACCAATCGCTGAACGGGATGGGGCTAAAATCTATCCCCATCCCGAAATTTGCACAATGCTGGGGACAACGCCGCTGTCAGTCACCATTGAATTACCATACGCAATCTGTATTGAGGTCTTACGATTTTTCTACGCTTATATTGTAACGAACGTTGTCACTGTACATCATACAATATGGATAATCAAAAAAAGTGAATTGGTCAAAAATGCGAGTGCCGAGTACATCTTTATCCGGATTGCAGTGAGAAGAGTTACATGGTCAAAGCAGTGCAAACAACATGCAAGGAATTTCAATTCCTTCCATGTTGTTTGCACTGCATTGACCATGTATTTTTGTTTTTTAATTGGAATTGTAGCCCTGATGGAAGACGCGGTCGGGGTCGGCCAAGAAAACGTTGGCGAGACGATCTTGTTGCCTTCGAGCAGGAGTGGTGGAGTGTCGCACAGGACAGAGATAGATGGAGATACTTGGGGGAGACCTTTGCCCGCCAGTGGGACAATATATGTTGACAAAAAAAAGATGAAATTAAAATTTTAATTGCCCAAAATAGAGAAGACTGGAGAGAAGGAAAGGAGCTCTTTGCCCTGCAGTGGGACACTACAGGCTCTTAATAATTGAAATTAAAAAAACGACTATAGCTAGAAGGTTCTGTGACCACGTGAAAGTTCTAGCGAGTCGGTACCGCCACTCATTCTGGACCTAACCTACTCAAATCGGGGTGCCCAAGTCGGGTCCGCCACTCATTCTGGACCTAACCTACTCAAGTCGGGGTGCTCGAGTCGGTTCCGCCACTAATTCTGGACCTAACCTACTCAAGTCGGGGTGCCCGAGTCGGTTCCGTCACTCATTCTGGACCTAACCTACCTACTCAAGTCGGGGTGCCCAAGTCGGTTCCGCCACTTATTATGGACCAAACCTACTCAAGTCGGGGTGCCCGAGTCGGTTCCGCCACTTATTCTGGACCTAACCTACCCAAGTCGGGGTGCCCGAATTGGTTCCGCCACTCATTCTGGACCTAACCTACTCAAGTCGGGGTGCCTCGTCTCTATTCTGTCTATTATTTGGCTTTGACATAGGTTAAGAAAACCGGATTGGTTCTCAACAGATGATCACATACATTATCTCACACATTTAAAACAATTTCAGACGATAAAAGCACTGCACGTCCTGCAAAGAACAGAAACCCAATGGGGTCTGATGATCGAGCGTATTTTCCACCTTGAAGACGTGGCTTCGAACGTGCGCTCGCCTGACAAACGCTTTCAGCACACATTCCCTACGCCACGTCCGAGGGTGCAGAGAATAGTGTATCCTCCTGTAGTTGGTAAGTTAACATTCTGTATAGACCTGACCTCCTCATATTTTGAATTTTAATTTTTTAATTCTTATATTAATTTTATTTTTATTGACAGATAAATATTAATCACACTAATATTATAAATGCGAAAGTTTGGATGTTTGTTTGTTCGTTTGTTACTCAATCACGCCGTAACGGCTGAACTGATTTCGATGAAATTTGGTATATACGTAGAATACATAGAATATAACCAGGATCACCACATACGCTACCATTTATCCCATAAATCAGTTCCCGTGGGATAAAAATGGGGTGTCAAGTCAAGTTGCAACAGCGAGTGTAGCTTTATTTCTAAGTTATCTACACATTTAGTACTGTAACGCGTACGAAGTCGCGGGCAACAGCTAATAATATTATGAATTCGAAAGTAACTATGTTTCTTTGTCTGTTTGTTACATTTTCACGACTAATCGGCTGGAGCGATTTCGATGAAATTTGGTATATAGATAGGTTATGACCGGGATTGGGACATAGGCTACTTTTTACCCAACACAGAAGGAGGGTAATGTTTTTAATATTTACGTTACAATAGAAATACATAAGAAATAGTTGAATGATGCAAGTGATCTATAGATAGCTCTACTGGTCCAAAGCACTTTATAGATCATGTAGATGGAACAAACATATGATCCACCTGTTGTTAAGTGGTAATCATCGCCTATAGCAAAGCATTGCCTCATTAGTCATCTTGCTTTAAAAGTTAGACATTGTAATCTCGATAACGGCTCCATAAAAGTAATTTACGGCCCTAGGACCATAACTAAATTTGAAAATAGAATGAAAATAGTCATGGCATTCATAATAAGCTAAAATGAAATACAATCTTCATGACTAATCCTTATTTCTAGTGACAAAAAAAGAATACCGGGAACGCATATTTTCTTTTAGCAACAAACTGTTATAAAAATACTTAATTTCCTCAAAGTTGTGTAATACTCGGATGCAAGCGATCAATACAAGTAAGTACATAATTAAGTGATAATTTCCAGAATGGTACTGGGAATGCTTCCTCCGCCAGTACTTCCTGAAGAGTCTGGCGGTGGTCACGGGCATCATGTCCGTCGCCGTCGTGTGGTCGGAGATGACGTTCTTCTGCAAGAAGCCTGTGCTCTCTATATTCGCGAACATCGTCATCGCTGCGAAGGATACTTATAACTACGCTACTATTGTTGTGAGTACTTTATATTACAACCTGGTTTATAATTGGCGTATGACTCTCACACTTGCATGCATAATGTGCTAGTGAGGAGTAATGATTCGGTGCCATGCAATTTCAGATTTTTTTTATATGTACTTTATTTTAATAAAAAGTTGATCAGTTTCACCCAATAGTTCCCTTTTTGATTAACGTAATCACACTCATATTATGAATGTAAAAGTTTGGATGAATGAATGAGTGAATGAAAACGCTATTGTACACAATATAAAAATAAAAATAATACAAACAAAATAGAAAACACAAAGCAAATAGTACAATGGGCGGTCTTATCGCTTAGAAGCGATCTGTTCCAGACACCCTTTAGATGGAGAGGAGTTTGTTTATTTATTTGTTTGTTTGTTTGTTACTCAATCACGTCGTAACGGCTAAACCGATTTCGATGAAATTTGGTATACAGAGTGTTTTTTTAACTGTAACAGTTTGGCAGCACCCATAACCAGAGGAGATACAGGTGTAGTTTCTTTTAAAACATCCGCTCGTTTTCGAAGAATGCTTCAATTAAGTCTACTTATGACGTATTTGACAATGCCATGATAGGACAGATAAGATGATGCAAAGACTGATTTAAAAGTCCGACAGGTGCAAGAACCATGTTCGAAATTCAAAACTGTTCTGAAATACGAAATGTTTTTGAATTGCTCATGAGAGCATGGAGTTTCTAAACTTCTTAATCGATACAGTATAAATACTTCTTTATTGTGCAATTAGAATCTAATAATATGTTTGTAGAAGGAATTTTGTTTGTCCTGTTGTATGGAATACTTTTTATCAAATTTGACTAACTTCCGCGGTTCAGATTTTTTTCATCCAGTACAATAAAATGATCCTTACAAAGGACTTCATCGATCGGCATCAAAAAAAAAGTTTACCAACTTGATTCATTTTAAGGCGCTACTCACACTTGACCCATAAAAAATTTAATGCCAAAATGTTTTTCTTCGAAAACGAGCTGATGTTTTAAAAGAAACTGCACCTGTATCTTCTTGTGGTGCTGCCGTAATGTTACAGTTAAAAAAAAATACTCTGTATATGTCGATTGTAACCTAGTTTACCCCATAAATTAATTCCCATGGGATAAAAATGGGGTGTCAAGTTGCAAGAGCGAGTTTAGCTTTATTTTTAGGTTACCTACACATTTAGGAGTGTTACGCGTACGAAGTCGCGGGCAACAGATAGTGTTTCATAATTTGATGTTGATTTTTTTTCTGTTTGCAAAGCTAGTAATATTTTGTCTTACCCATTATCGGAGCAAGCCAAGATGTTAATTAAGTTGTAAAATCTAATATATAGAAATATCGCGTTACGGTGTTAGTGGTCGCACTCCTTCGAAACGGGTCTACCGATTTTAATGATTTTTTTGTATATTTGGTAGGTATGAGAAAAGGTGGTAAGGTATTTTTCACCCTCCTACCACCCCCCCATTTTTTTTATCGCGATTTTAGTATTTAAGTATGCACAATATTCATATAATTTAACCGTTGTTTATTGACGTGAAGTCTTTTACATGAAGTGTCGCGTCACTTTGACAAGAAAGAAAGAAAGAAAATACATTTATTTGCAGACAAAACAAAGACATACAGAGTAACAAAAATAACACGACAGTAGGAGTAGCAATATAACAAACACAAATAGAAAACATAAAATATACAGAGGCAGTTAGTACAAGAGTTTTTATTTAGTTTTAATCCCGAAGCTCCCTCGGGAACGGGAAATTTCAAGCGTGAGCAAGAAAATTTCAGCCTCGGGCTGGTCAGCTAGTTAGGTATAAGAAGATGATTCAGTTTTAATAGTCTTTTCGGGAGTGTCATAATCATGTTGATAAAACGCTCACTAAATATTACAAAATAACATATATACAAATTAATATGTACAAAATAAGTGTAGCACAGAGAGCCATGGAGCGCATCATGCTCGGCATCACACTCTTAGATCGAGTTCCCAATACTAAAATTCGTAAGCAGACTTAAAGTCCAAGACGTCAGCAAGCGACTATTTGGGCTCAAGTGGAGTTGGGCAGGACACTTGGCCAGACGTAGTGACGACAGGTGGACTAAGCCACTAACAGAGTGGAGGCCGAGAACTGGGCATCGAAATAGGTGACGTCCACCAGCGAGATGGGTCGACGACATCCATAAGATCGTGGATCGTACGTGGTACAGACTGGCACAGGATCGGGAAGAATGGCAGAAACAAAGAGAGGCCTATGCCCAGCAGTGGGTCGACACGGGCTGAAAATTATGATGATGATAAAATATTATAAATATTAAAAACGCACACTAGATCACACTAGGATTTCCCCGCGGGTACAAATATTTGCAGACATTTGTCCCCGCAACGGGACTCGAATTCGCAACATTATTAGTCGGATATTCGCCCACCTCGCCACAGAGAGCGTCAGATTGATAAAATAGATAAGGTCTTTGTAGCTACAGTCATGGTCGGTAAATTTCTACAGTAAAATCCAACTGACCATTTGAAACGCTTGACGCGTGAAATGTATTGTTATCTAATGGCAAAAAGTACTTTGTCGCACGTTTACTGTGTTATGAGGCGTTTGCGATGATTAGAGTAATATTAAAAATAGTCTTTCATTCATAAAATGACTGGGAAACGCATCTTATTATTAGCAATTAACTGTTAAAAGATTTTACTTAGAAAACTTTCGTGATTAATTTCAATAATTATTATAAATACTCTTTGACTGATCTGCAAAAGTCCAGACTCGGGGTATGTCAGCGAGCCATGGAGCGCAGTATTCTGAGAGTCAGACTGACAGACCGCATACGTAACAGTATACTGCGCTCTAAAACGCAAATCGCGGATGTCGGGCAACAAGCGGGTAAACTGAAGTGGGATTGGGCAGGTCACGTCTGCCGCATGTCGGATGCGTTATGGGCTAAAGTCACCACAGAGTGGACGCCTCTAAACGGGAAACGACCTCGTGGCAGACCGCGGCGAAGATGGAGGGACGAAATTGATGCCCATTTACAGGATTGGTCCACAATAGCCCAAAATAGAGAAGACTGGAGAGAAGGAAGGGAGGCCTTTGCCCTGCAGTGGGACACTACAGGCTCATAATAATTATAAATACGGGATTTATCACGTACCGTCTTATCGGTGTTTCGACCGACAATGTTTCGGTTCAATTCGTGAACCTTCATCAGGGTGAGTGCGATCCGCTCCGAATAACGTTTCGCCTCGCACTTAAGATCTCGCATACAAAACACCGATAAGACGGTACGTGATAAATCCCGTATTTATAGTAATGTTAAAAGATTTTTTAATTTCCTCGCATACGTGATGAAAAGTTATGTGTTAAACTCCGGTGTAAGCGATCAATAGCAGCCTCGACTCCTCAGGCTCCTCGCTAGCAACTGCTCGCTTGTACGTCAAAATATCACGCGTGCAATTGATCGCTTACGCTCCTTGTATTTGTTTTAGTCTTCATATTCTCTTACAATCTACCCTCTCTGCCCATCAGGGCATTGAGCTAGAGTTGTAAATAGTTCGCGTTGTGCATGTATGGAATAAGCCCAGTGACACTTCCATCTTCCATTTGAATCGGTCATTTGAGAAACCCCATGTTTCTAGTCTCCCAAGTCAGTCTAAACTTTTCAGAAATCACTAAAAACTGTTTTTTCATAAAATTAAATTTTGAATGAAATGTTTATATGTAACTTATAACAAAAAGTAGTTAATAGTTTATTTTTTAATAAAAAATCTCTATTTTTCAATAAAACATTTTATTTGTATATTAATTCCTTAATTAAAAATCTTTGACTTATGTTGTTTCTCAAATGAATACTATTTTAGTTAATCAAAATTATAAATTAAATTTAAAATGTATGTGCTATATTGAGGTCTTGAGGAGATGCCCTCTTTAATCTACTAAAGGTTGTGGTTTTTTTCATTAGCCCATTGGCCAGCTCATTTGGGTGATGCACCATTCGTTTAGCGTAAGATTTCTGTTTTGTAGCTACTTCTTGTTGCACCGTTGGCACTTCTAGGTCGCGATTCAGTTGGATGTTAGTGATGTACCATGGTGCGTTCGTTATCATTGCGTAGCATTTTGGATTGGAAACGTTGAAAGATCTCCAAGTTTGAGTTTTGCCCCTTGTATAACAATGTACTGTTGTCATTCAGTAATCTTTTCTTTTTCAGACTATATCAACAATAATAATCGCGTATATGTTTTACTGCGCCTACTCCACCGTCCTCAAGATCCGTCTCCTAAACCTGTACTACTTGGCGCCGCACCACCAGACCAACGAATACAGTCTTATATTCTCCGGCATGATGGTCTGTCGACTGACGCCGGCTATGTGCCTAAACTTTCTGAGCTTGGTGCATATGGATTCGCACGTCATCAAAGAGCGGGTTATGGAGACTTACTATACACAGGTGAGAATTATATCGACGACCTCCGTGGCGCAGTGGGCGAATACCCGGCTAAGATGCAGGAGGTAGCGGGCTCGATTCCCACCGCGGAACAAATGTTTACATGAGGTATGTTTATCTATATATTATAAGTATGTATTTACAAAAAAAAGTACACAAGTTATTTAGTTATCGAGATAAGTGGATATATGAGGGGGAGGCCTTTGCCCAGCAGTGGGATAGCATAGACTAGATAAAAAAAAAGTTATTTATCAGTTATCTGGTTTCCATAGTACAAGCTCTTTTAGCTCAAGCTAGTTTGGGGCTAGATTGCGCTGTGTGAAATGTCCAGCAATATTTATTTATTTATGGCTCATCTGATGTTAAGTGGTAACCATCGCCTATAACAGAGAATTGTCTCGTAGGTCACGCGCCTTTGAAATTTGCTCTACGATGCACTGTCATGCGTCCATGAATATGAGGCATTTTTTTTTAATTTTTATTTATTTGAGACAACAAACAATTATGCCCAAATAATACTAGACTTAATAATTACTACATGATGTCTTACAGACATAACCAGCACCGTTGTCCACAGATTACGTTACACAGATGGCGGGCATGAGTGTATACAAATACACACAAAACATATAAATATATAGATGAACCTATATTATGCAGGCAAGCAAGTGCATAGGTGCCTACGTACCTACACAATACAGGTTCACATTTAGTAGTAGTAAATTGAAATTAGACAATCAGACAGGATTGTCTGATTGATTGCTTTCTTAAACAAGGCGGGTGAGCTTGCAAAAAAATCAATTTCCATGAAATGATCGTTATATAACTTAGGAATTGTATTGAGTGGTGCTCGCTCACCTGCGTTCGTGTTACAAGTAGTTAGTGCGAACAGATAACGCTTGCGGGACTCTCGGTTGGAATACGAACGATATGGAATACAAATGTATATTTGGTTAACAAGTTTCTTACAGTCAAATTTATTATGGCAGATATATAATAGCAGTTGATCAAGGAGCAGTCTTCTTGTTTTAAGTGTTGGTAAAGAAAATTTATTTAGAAGTATATCGTAGGAGGACTTCGAACGATAACAGCGATAGTTTGATTGATTGATTGATTGAAAATTCTTTATTGCACAAAATACATAAATCTGTACACAAGCGAACTTAATGCTAGCAAGCATTCTCTTCCAGTTAATCTTTGCGTAGTGTTGAAAAAATATTTTAGTAGGTAGTGCATGACATAATGTAGCAGGAAAAAAATTATAATAAAAATAAGACTAAGATATAATACGAACGAAACATCAAATATACATATATATATAGAGTATTTTCAATAAACGTACTTTCAAATATTACATCTCAATAAACACTAGTTGAAAAATAATAGATAAACTAATAAATAGGTAGTTACAATAAACCTAAATAAACTCATATGATATAAAGATAACAGAGTGGATAAATGACAGAGCATCTACAGGACACCACTCATTTTGTAGGCTTCGTTCATGAGAGTGAGGTAGTGCTTGCACACTTTGGATCTGAAAACCTCAATAGATGAAACATGCCGAATCTCGTGCGGAATACTATTCCATAGTCGGATAGCAGTAATGGTGAAAGAGTTAGAATAACAGGTTGTGTTGTGTTGAGGAGTTATTAACTGGAGAAGTTCATTGAACGCACGAATTTGCGTTGGACAGATTCTATCTGGTTATGGTATTTAGCATAGAACGGGTTCCACACAGGCGTAGCGTACTCTAATTGAGATCGAATCAATGAGTTATATAGTAAGGGGTATGAACAGGTATAAAGCCTCATGTGCTTGTAATTTCACCGGCAACCATACCCTTCAAATCGAAACACGGCAATGCTGCTTGGCGGCATAAATAGGTATGGCGGTTACTTTCACGGGTGAGCCATTTCACAAGAAACTCTAATACTTGTTTTGTATTAGTTAATTATATAACTTTTCCAGATCATGGGCCATATGGACGTCCTAGGCATCATAGCGGAAGGGTTCAATATCTACTTTCCGATGTTGGTGGTACTGCTCTGTGCTGCCACCTACCTCTCGCTAGGCAGTCGCCTGCTGTCCATGTGCGGCTTCCAGCAGTTCGTGGGGGACGATGAGCTGACGACGGACCTTGTTGATGAAGGCAGGGAGATTGTTAAACGGGGTGAGTCAATCGTCAGTTTCTAATTATAGAGTTTGGGGAGTGGGAGGGGGGGGGGGGGGATTGGATTGGTATTGTCGTCTCGCATATGGTCTTCTAACTTGACCCCCAACCATCCCAACTCCTTGAAGCGGAGAAATACTTTGGGTTGATAGCAGGAGTTTTCTAATATCCCCGAGGGTGTCCTCGCTTTATTGTATACCACACTTAAATTAACAAATCATAATTAAAACACTTAAAACTAGACACCCGATAGTACAATTGGCGGTCTTATCGCTAAAAGCGATCTCTTCCAGATAACCTTTGGTTGGACTGGATTTTTCTAGAACGTTAAAGGACGGTAGCTTTATAACTTAAGCTTTTTATTTAACTGTAGGTATACTAACATAAGCAAAACAAAATAAATAGATACCAGGGTAGGTAATATTAATATAAATATTATACATAAACATTCTATTATATTAAATATACTAATAGCAAATAAAATACAATTATGAAACAGCTGTAATACAAACAGTAACAACGACATATATGATAACAAAATAAGATTACTCAGCTCTCTGATGCAGACAAATAGTGCTTAAACAATAGCGTTTTAAAGATAGTAAGGGATTTGGCAGATGTAATAAAAGAAGGAACAGAGTCCCAAAACGAATAGCTTGTACAGTAAAGGAGTTGTCATAAATATTCCGTTTTTAGTACAAAAATAGTGTTCATAACGTTGATAATTTCAAAAGTTATAATGATGACTGTAAACTGCAAGTCGACACTGTGAAAGGGGAAGGGACTTTCACCATCCTCTATGATCATATTTAGATTTTGTTTGATAGAGAAACGCAAGCGGCAACGTGCGGAGGAGTCGATGAGTCGGCGCCGCGACTACAGCGAGCGGTTCTCGAGCTATCGCACGCGCGACGCGCAAGATGGAGGTAATACCAGTTTGCAATCTATTTTATCTATACTAGTGGTTCGCTCCGAACTGAGATCTCGCGAGTCTTTCACTCTGAAAATAGTTTTACGAAGTACAAAATCGAGTAGCTGACGATACGGATAAAATTTATTAGGACACAGTGTCCCAACCTGACACTTGATTTTAATATATTTTTACTGTCGATTCGGACACCATCAAATTATTGAAGCTGTTGAGTACAGTCAGGTAAAAAATGTTTAAGCAAAATATAATATAATGTGATAAAGTTAATCAAATTGCTTTGCGAGCGTGTGGTGACTTACATTAACGTTAAAAAAACCACAAGTTTCATTCATAGCGTATAATTGGTATAAATCAACATCTTGTATACTTATGCACCTATTTAATGATTACTTAAAAATATCTCAAATAAAGAGAGGGGTGACCTTGCTATGCATCTATTTCGTCATCTTGCTGTGCCGCCGCCGCGCCTCGGTAAAAACCTGTTTTTTTAACTGACTGGTACAATGCAGCTATTTTTAATTGTGTCCAAATCGACAGTAACAAAAATATTGAAATCGAAAGTATCAATTGGGACATTGCGTCCCAATATATTTTGTCCGAATCGACAGTAAGTCACAGTATCAAACAACTTGACCTACAGTTGCATTCAAATTACTAGCAACGGGAGTTCAAGATAATTGGTCACTACACATTTTTAGTTCAGTCGCACCAGAATTGTGCCATCACTATCTACAGGGTGAATTTTTGAGACGGGCCAGTAAGGGCAGGTACCTTAACCGTTATAGTTACAGGAAAATGTTTTTAGGAGACTATCCTTAAATTTTTAAGATATTCTGAACTGCATTCACAGATTTTGGAAAAAATGTACAGTCAGCAAGAAAATGGTAATTTTACACAAAAACTTTTTTGATGCCAATCGATCCTGTTTCTTGTAAGGATCAAAAGTCTCTACTAGACCGACTGAGAATTGAGTACTAGAAATGTCAGAAATCGCGGACTTGGACGTCTTTCAGAGAGATTGGCAGGATTTTAGCACAGGACCGAGACGAAGGTTAAGAGGAAGGGGAGACCTTTTTCCAGCAGTGGGACAGTATAGACTATGGAAACTGGTTTCAAAAGTTATAATAGCCATGGTTATAATATAGTGTTCATAAATTTTCACTAAAACGGGATATTTTTATGGTTTTTTTATGGTACGTTATATATATATAGGCTAGTAAAAAAACATGTATTAATTATTAATTTTGGGTATATGGTAATTTTGGGTACATTTATGTGTTTGCACACCATTCCACCATTTCTGCACTACCCTCTGTCTTGTAACCTTAGTTTTTGTATGGGATAGCTGTAGAAACAAATTGTCGGTTGTGAATGAAATCCTTGATTACAACACAGAATTAATCACTTAACTTAGAATCTCATAAAAAATGCTCATATATATATTATAGTTTGACCAAAAGCGCTATACCGCTCCTTAGGAAGGTGCGGCGAGGTGGGGGCCGAGGAAAAAAGAGCAAGAGTACACATTAGATCGATATTGTCGGATATATCTTAGGATATCGTAAACGATATGGTTATTTTATATAACGATATGTTTATATTTTTTTATAACTAAATTATTTACAGATATTCTGACAAAGATTCTGCTTCATCTTCCGTTTCACCATCGGAACTTGAATCAGAGTCGTTCTGCAAATGTATTATTAATTGATCGATAATAATATCAAATCTACTATCGCGATCCCAGTAATTGTTTTCATTAAAAATGACGGTCTTGACATCACGAGACGCTCGACCCATCTTTGGATATTTATCTCGTGAGCGTCTGACATAGACCGTCCGGTACAAAAGCTACCTACCGCCGTGAGCGTTGACGGCAAACTGATAGATCGGAGCGGCCGATACTTCCCCCTCGTCTCGCCGCGCGCATACCTCAGGAGCGGTACAGGGGTTTCGGTCAAACTATAGTACCAAAGTGCCAGTGACTTAGCTGTGATTGCCTTCACTGAGTAACCACAGGGAGCGCTTTTATACTATTTTATTTAAATTTAAATCTGTATATTACTCATTGGAAATCCTTACTAAATAAATTAAATGAAAATGTGTATTAAATTACATAATAATTATTGTTGAAACAGCTGTCCCAGCAGCTTACCCTTCCTTCACTTTCACACTAATATCAACGGTTATTGTGCATTTTATCACATTCCAGCCCACACCGGGCTGCTCAACGACGTGGACACAGACTACTACGTGACACCTAGCCCGGACCGCACCCTCCACACCACCACCGGCTACCAGCAGACCCTGGAGGACGAGCTGGACCAGCGCTTCGGAGAGAGCACGCTGCCGTCCATCAGGACAGACTTGGATGAGAGGAGACGGGACAAGATGACTATGCCGCCGAGAGGCTTGTTCGATGATGTGTAAGCTTTTGGTGTAGGTTACTACTTGGTGCAATAGTGTGGGTTTTGTGAAGGGTCTGTCAAAATATGGGTTGTTTAAGGGAAAGCAGTATAACGTGACGAATGTAACAAGCTTTGACTCTAAGGGCATATGAACACGGCGTTTTTTAAAGTCGCGTGTATGGCGCCATAGATTTCCAAATAAATCATAGGTAATTAGTTAAGAATCGCGGTACCTTTGATGGTAGTTGCTATACTAAGTAGTCGAAAAATATAAAATCACAAAAAGTAGACCTTATATCAGGAACATAATTCGTAGACGTCATCCCGAATTACGTATGTGCCTCTCTCTTTGGGAAACAGGCGTGACACGAACATATTATTTAGTAATATTAAAAATCCTTCACGAGTGCACCGCACTTCGCTAATTTAGCACCATTCAAAAGTTGCCCGGAAGAGCCGTCTATTGCATTTTAGTCTAGCATGCGATTTCTGTCTAGTAATTTAGTAGACTTGCCTATCTATCTTGTAATATTTCTTAGCAATACAAGGTGAATTTTGTAAACATTTGACAGATTTAGAGAACCGCTCTTGCCGTGATCCAAAACAATACTATCTTTATTTATTTAAATCCATTATTGAAGTTAAAAATCCACAATACAAACGAAACTGTCTGAGATGTTGCAGTGTATGAGAAAATGGATTATCTGAATTAAAAAAATATTATAGGTCATTTCTAGTGGAGTTGTTACTTTAAATTTGTCGACTGTTGTCTAATAGACCTGCATCTTGAGGCAGCTTTAAAACATTAAATATCCTTCACAAAACCACATATTCTAGAAATGTATTTAGGTAATCGTAACGATAGTGTTTCTTAGTCATAATTTTGTAAAAAAGTGGAGTTTGTACTCTTGTGTGATTATTTGTACTAATCTCTTGCTTTGTCCATTAAAATGAAAGTTAAATATAGATGTGCACCGACGATATAATCTAGAGAGGTTGCTAGTGGCCTCTCCAGCTTATATTAGCAAATATTTATATAGTAACTAGGATTATAAATAACACACATGGGAATTTAATAACATCGCCAGATAAGCAGTCTCCCAGTCGCCCAGTTACCAAAGTTGGACAATTAGCTCAAAGTTACTTACAAGAACTGTTAGGCTGGAATTATACGCCAGGTTTTGTTCATTGTCTGATCAGACTATCTGATTGTTTTACTATCTGACGTGTATTGTATATTCAAACAAATATATGGCACGAACGCAGTAGTCGGTTCAGACAATCGGATCCGACTATCGTATGGAGAAATCTGACGTATATTCCCAGCCTTAAATGCTACCAAGCATTAGTATTTTTCAAACTTTCGCGACTGATCTGACTGATTACATTTTTTATTTGTTATACCGACGTTTCGGCTGTGTTGCGACAGCCGTGGTCACGGGTGGACTGGAATACTTGGAGCTACCAAAAATTGACAAATCGCTCAGTGAATCTGTGTCTGCTGGCCTAGCATAGTAGCTATAGGTGATCGAAATGAAACAGCTGCTTGGTCAACGTCAGAAGAGCAAACATACCATCTCATAAACTATGCAACATTCATAAAGTTGAATTAATAAGGAGTTGTTTATCGGTTGAATTTTTACTTTCATCATCATCATCATCATATCTGCAGTAGGACGTCCACTGCTGGACAAAGGCCTCCCCCATTGATCTCCAGGAACTGCGGTTGGAAGCGGCCTGCATCCAACGCCGACCTGCGGTTCTTACCAAGTCGTCTGCCCATCTTGTAGGTGGACGCCCTACGCTGCGCTTGCCGGTCAGTGGCCCCCACTCGAGAACCTTCCGGCCCCAACGGCCATCCGTTCTGCACGCTATATGGCCTGCCCATTGCCACTTCAACGTGCTAATCCGTCGGGCTATGTCGGTGACTTGAGTTCTCCTGCGTATCTCCTCATTTCTGATTCGATCCCGTAGAGAAACCCCGAGCATAGCCCTCTCCATAGCTCCATTATTTATGCTCTCCATATTTTTACTTTATGCTGTTATTATTGTGAATAAATCCCTTCTATAGCAACTAAGGCATTTTTAAGCGTTCCTATGTACAATACTATCTTCTCTATTCTACAAAAAATCATGCCAGAGCGTGCTCGGGGTCAAGACAATTTCGGAATTGTCGACAGTCGTGTCGAAAAATAGACAAGAGGGCTTAGCCAAGTCACATTCGATTAGCGATGACGCTAGTCGATAAGTCCGAAAATGTATGGAATTTGAGACATGCTATGCAAATATCACGCGATACAATGACCACAAACCTATGTAGAAATCGAATCGATTCGATGCGAATGTAATTTGACCATGGGCCAAGGAAATCGCTATTCTATTCAAACAAAACAATAAGGGGCTGATACATCTACTTCTCCAGTTTCATTAAATAACTTCTTTAGCGATCGTAATTGGTAATCTAATGAACTTAGAATCCATCAAATTTGCCTTTCTGTTTTATTTAAGACATCACACTAATATTATAAACGCGAAAGTTTGGATGTTTGTTTGTAACTCAATCACGCAGTAACGGCTGAACCGATTTCGATGAAATTTTCTACATACGTAGATTATAATCCGAATCACCACATAGGCAACCATTTATCCCATAAATCAGTTCCCAAGGGGATAAAAATGGGATGTCAAAGTTTATATAATATATGTATTTTGCATCCCAGAACAAAGAGGGCGAAGCCGCAGGCAACAACTAGTATTATAAACGCGAAGATTTGGTTGTTTGTTTGTTACTCAATCACGTCGTAACGGCTGAACCGGTTCCGATGAAATTTGGTGTGTATGTAGATTATAACCTGGATTAACACATAGGCTACTTTTTGTTGACAACCAACGCTTGCGAAACCATTTTATCATAAACTTCAATCAATATAAAGGTCTTTAAATGGCCTAATTGTTAAGTTTGTATTTTAAAATATGACTAGCTTTCTTCCGCGGCTTCTCATGCGTGGTTTGTCGATATATACCATGTAGCTTATGTCTCAATCCAGGTCATAATCTATCCATATACGAAATTTCATCAAAATTAGTTCAGCCGCTTACTCGTGAAACCGCAAGAAACAGACAAAGTTACATTCGTATTTATAATATTAGTGTGGGTAGAGTTAGGAAGCCGTGTGTCTATAGTATCAGTGCTTGTATATATTTTTTATTGATGATAGCCAAGCGCTTGACCACTACCTTACTTGATGGTAAGTGAAGGTGTGATCGAAGATGGAGCACGCTTGCCTAGAAAGAACCTATTCACTCTGGACTTGAAGACTCCAAGATTATACTGGTTTGGAAAAACATACGCCGGAAGTGAGTTCCACTCCTCACTTGTGCTAACAAGAAAAGTTGAAGCAAATCGTTTGGTACATCATCTAGTTTATTTAATTATTGGATTACAATAAAATTTAAAATATAAGTTACATATTATTATTATGTCGAAGTTATTTTTAATAATATATGCGATCATTGTAAAATATTTATTTAATATTTAACAGAATCTTACTTTATTTACACCTATATTTGCTATTGTGTGAAATCTATATTTGATAATTATAAATACGTTGTAAAAAAGCTTTGTAAAGTTAAGGCCCGTTTCTACCAAAGCGGCTCCGCTTTGGCTTAGCCAATAGAAACACATCAAAATCGTATTACGTCATCTACGTGCGTTACTATTGGTTGATTTTACACATCTCTCCGCTTTGGTGGAACCGGCCCTAGGACCCCAGATGCATTATTCATTTTAAACTTGCGTATGTAGGTGTGAACACTCGGGCACCAATTCCGAAACCAAACTAAAAATAAATGGAAATTCAAGCGTAGATTATTGTCAGTTATTTCATAGGAAACGATGATGATTTTATTGATTATAACTAAAATAATACTGGTAGAAATATGTACACACGGCTACACATCAAGCTATACATTTCCAGTATAAGCTGACCTCTCATTCTACGAAAAGCCTACACAACGCGAGGTCAGTTTGTACTGTAAAAGTATAGCTTGATGTGTAGCCGTGTGTACGCTGAGTGTCGATTGAGCATAGTTCTATAATATCAGTGATCTAAATTAGAATACATTTTGCGTATTAAGTTTGCTAGATGCAATGCAATGTACAGAAATGCAACCAACTTGTTGAAATACTATAGTTTATAGTGCCACAAGCTTATGCTTGGTTATTGGATACAATTAACTAAATGACAGTCGAGTATACAACCTATTTTGTTATGCACACCGCTACACATCAAGCTATAAATTTCCAGTATAAGCTGACCTCGCATTGTGTAGGCTTTTCGTAGAATGAGAGGTCATCTTATACTGGAAGAGTATAGCTTGATGTGTAGCCGTGTGTACGTACGACATTAATTTAAAACACACATCCGGAATCGTATTAACTGATTTCAGAGGTGGGTTTAATACCGGTAGCATGAATATTTATCCAGTAATGGATACATTTGCTATAAACAACTTTTAACTTAAATCGGCGGCGCCTTTGCGACGATGACGCTTAGTCAGTTTAACAGGTATCTACTTGCATGATAAATGAACATGATTTGTTTACCTATTTTATACAGGCTGTTTCATTGATATTTTAGGAAGGTTGTGAAAGCTTAGAATTTTCTTTGTTAATGAATTTGAAAAAAAAAATATTTTACAACAATAGCCATTAGCGCGACCCGTGTTTATATATAATGTCGTACACAAAACACGTAGTTTAACTTTTAAAACTACAATGGTTATGAACCCTATTTTTGATCCCGACCCAAGAAGAGGGTTATAAGTATGTCTAGTTTAACTGCGATGGTTCTAACGAGGGGAGTTCAATGTATTCTCGGTATAGGCATGAAAGAATAAGCAGCAAATTCTGAATAAAATTTATTTTTCAATGTAGTCCCCTAGGATCTGAACACACTTATTTGTCCTGGAAAATAACTTTTCAATTCCCTCCAAATAATATTTTTCTTCCTGGTTTGTAAAATGATCGTTAATTGCTGCCTTTAACTCTTCATCGTCGGAAAAATGCTTGCATCGACGTTCTTTTTTGAGATTTGGGAACAGAAAGTAATCACTAGGGGCTAGGTCCGGGCTGTAGGGTGGATGCCCAAGAGCCAATCTCAACAGAGATACACTTTTACCGCCTCTAGGCGGGAGTGAGGCATGGGGAACGGGAGGGGTCGCGTTTCGAGCCGGGTACAGAGTTAAGTTGACGGAGTTATACCATCTGTCTCACCTCCATCTTGTCATAGTGATTTTTATAAGAACTAAACAGGACTGTTGCTAGTTGGCTTCGGCCCCGGTATTGCTTTTGTAAAGGTCCAGGAGTTATGAAATAAATAATAGCGTCATATTATTATTAAAATAAAATGCATTAATATTGCTGGACATTTCACACAGCGTTATCTAGACCCAAACTAAGATCTTGGAGGTACTATGGGAACCAACACTTCTTTAAACACAATATACTTAAAATATTACAATATTAGTTTTTGGAGTCCAGTACTTTCGCTCTGAAGGGTTCAAAATTAGTACGAATGGTCTGAGCAACGTTTTTTTCTGGGAAAACAGTGATTTAAAGGACACCGTGTATATAGGTATTTTGAATATCTCGAGGGGGGCGGAGGGGGTGTGTTTGCAGACGACGCGCGTTTTTGGCGCACCTAGAGGCCCAAAAACGCGTGCACAAGTGCGTGCGGGGTGCAGTCTGTTTAGTTCAGTAAAAACCGGCTAGACAGAAAAATTAAAAACAAAACAGATGAAGCGATGCCACTGATCCATATAACTATTTAGATCTGTAGGATACGATGTTGTGATAAAAAAATCCCCTCCACCCCAATGTAATTAAAATTAAGTTTTATTTGACTAATTTATTGTAATTTGAGATTATTTTTAGTCTATGGTTGAGATAAAACGTCACCAAGCACGTGCTTACGATTAGCATTATCGCTCATAAATTACAAACCTGTTTCGAGATAATCGAACGGGAGCGGATGGCGCTGTCCGTGCGTGCGAATATGATTGCTCGCAGGTTTGCGCGTAGTTCAGAGGGGGTTAAGCTGACTTTATTTCGGGCGTACTGTAGCTCTCTGTACTCGTGCAGCCTGTGGGCGAAGTATACGCAGGCGGCGTACAGCGCACTCCGCGTCCAGTATAACAATGCACTCAGGGCGATGCTGGGGCTGCCCAGCTACTGCAGTGCACCAGGGATATTCGCGGCGGCGCGGGTCGACTCGGTCATGCGCAAGCGAGCCGCGTCCCTGGTGCGCAGGCTGTGGGCCAACGCCAACACCGTCTTGGCAATGATAGCCGGCAGAGTAGACTGTCCGTACACCAGACATTGCTGTCACAGGCATGCTCTCAAAAACCCTGTATAAACCTTAGTTTAGTTATTGTGTTGTGCGCTTTCCTATATGAGCTACATAATTGCTTGAAATAAATGTATTTTATTTTATAATTAGATGTGACTATAATATGCCACTTGTGGCAGTGTTGGGACCTTGGCCCGATAGGGAAAGGGATAAGGCTAATGGTCGACTTGCGGAACGATGCCTAATCGTATTTAGTGCTTTATTATTTAATGCTTTATTTATTAAGAGAAGAATGAGCATGAGAATACGTAAAATTTAAACATGTTTAGTCGCTAATTACGTTTAGGGATCGTTGTACAAGCCGAGCTAAGTATAGTCGTGCTACGTAACGTCTTTATCCTAGCATCCAGTGTTTTATAATAGCTTCTAAAATGTACAGAAGGTTATTTACGTAGCCATTATTTATGCAATCTTGTTAATTTGTTATTTTCTCATTCCATAGTTATTTTATTGGATGCAATAGCATTACACGGATGTGATATTGTTAATTATTTGTTTTATTTCATCGTCATCATTCACTTTACATTACCCCATCCTCCAGTCTCACCGTGGTACTCAAGGGCGGATCCAGGGGGAGGGTCATGGGGGTCATGACCCCCCCCCCCCCCTGCGCTGGGTCCAGGACCTAGGTGGACAACTAATTAAAATTGTTAAACATAATGTTTTTATGTAAGTACATTCAATATTTAATTAATTTAATATAATATTTCGATTTAAAAAAAAAAAGATTGTTATTTAAATATAGGTATTTTTAAGTACAGTAAGTATGTAAGTACATTAATAAAATACCTACTTTTTACTTGTATCTATGATTATAAAAATTAAATTATAACTTCTTGTGACTTGACCACGACTATGTGACCCCCCCCCCCCCCCCCCCCCCCCCCTTGGCACCAAAGCTGGATCCGCCTTTGGGTACTTTATAGAGTAGCCACAGTACTTACCAATAATCGACTAGAAATCGCCTTCACACTAAATTAATATTATAAATGCGAAATTTTGGATGTTTGTTTATTTATTTGTTTGTTACTCAATCACGTCGCAACGGCTTAACCGATTTCGATGAAATTTGGTATGTACTTAGATTATGACCTGTATTATCACATACTTTTTATTCCATAATTCAGATCCTATGGGATAAAAATGGGGTGTCAAGTTTCTATAGAAAAAATATTTTTTTCCACTTTACACGAGTTACAATCTATATTCGTTGCTATCATAGTTTTTTGTTATTTTATGGCAAAAATATGTACGAAAAACTAAATAAAGATATGATTGCAAGTTCATTTATTACATTTACAATACATAAAAGTTAATAAATACTTATGTACACTACTTGAAATGAACTTTGATGTCGTCGACTTTGGTTCTAATTTCGTGTGATGACTCCTTCGATAAGTCTTGCGCGTACGTCTCATAAATACTTCTCAGTTTACTCAGCTCTTCGGGTTTATTGAGATCTGAAAATAAATACATCTTTTTATCTTTCATTTAATTAACAGAAAGTATGCCACTCCTTAACATAAAACGTCGCGAACGATCTATAGATAGCTTAACTGCTCTAGACCACACAGCCCGGCGGGTGGAAGTGTCCCCTGAGACACTGATTGCACTGCCCCGCGGTTTTGCAATGCTCACAGTGTGGCCAACTTGGACGGATTTCCCCCTAAATTTAGGGAATAAGTTAGATGAAAAGGGGTATTTTTAGGGGCATACACTAGGGGTACCATTTTATGACGCATTTTCAGGAGTTACTTTTTTTAGGAGAATTTTCTAGGGCGAAATTCTTTTGTAGCGGTTTTTGTAACGTAATTTAGAAAATCATTGATTGGATTGATGAATTAACTTTTATGAAGGCGTGTAATCTCGTAGACATCAGCAGAAAAATGTTCTTTGTAAATTAAAGTAAAAATTAAACGATGTTAGTGAATACTCAAGCGTGTATAATAATAGTCTAGGGTGATCTTGAGTAAGTGTTAGGGGGGAAGAGGTGGAGTTCGAGATGACGCTAGGGGGGGGGGGGGGGGGGGGGAAGAGACGCTTAGTCGAGGTTGGCAACACTAAATGCTCATGTGTTGACTCGGATTAGCTTAAATAATATAAAAAACGAGTGTGTTTTAGACCACACGACTGAAGTAAAACTTCTTTTTCAAAATATTATTTTATAAAATTGTTCAATTACAAAATTGTCCACAAGTCTGTATGCCGATCAGTCTATGTTCATTCTGGACAGACGCAACTCGCACATTAAAGTTTAAACGAAACGTAACTCTCTCTCTTTCTATCTTCACTAACTTATATCTCCCTCTCAACTTATGTTCGCACTTTTCGTAACGCATTCACCAGCTTACTCCCCAAGTCAAGCGTGCGTAAAGAAGTTTTACTTCAATAATAAATTCATTTATTTCAGACAACTTAGTACATAATTATTCTACAATCATACAGTTAGTTAGGATCTTAATCTTCTTCCTGCCCTTTTCCCACATGACGCGTGGCCGTCATGCAATCTTCTTCCACATCTATTATCAGCCGTCATCTCCGGAGTCACTTCCTTCCTATCCATATTATTCTTCACACAGTCCATCCATCTCTTCTTCGGCCTTTTTCTACTTATAGAAGTATTCATCCACACTCGTATCTAACACTCTTTTAGTCACATGATTTTCTTCCCTACGCATGAAATGCCCATACCACGTCAAAGTCAAAATCTTTTATTAATTAAAATCACAAGGATCACTTTGAAACGTCAATTTTACTGCCTGTTCCTTCGCGACCAAGTCAGGAAACAAGGATGGTTGTTTTTTTTAATGATCCTTTTAGAATACATAACAATACAGGAAATAAATTACGTCTAAATTGTAACATTTTGAACGAGTTGGAGCAATTTCAATCCCAAGCTTCTCTATCATCTAAATAATCCGATATTTTAGAGTAGGCTTTTTTATAAAGATTTTGTTTAATTGCGTTTTTAAATTTGTTAATTGTCAATTTTTGTACATCACTTGGGAGTTTGTTATAAAAGCGAACACCTTGCCCTTTAAACGATTTACTAACTTTATGGAGTCTATAAGGGGCAACAGGGAGTTTATCTTTATTTCTAGTATAAAAATTATGATTATCGTTATTTTTCTTAAACAAATTAATATTTTTGTGAACATACATCAGATTTTCATAGATGTATTCACAAGGGAATGTCAAAATAGTTATTTCTTTAAACTTATTGCGTAATGATTCTCTGGGGACCATATTATAAATTGCACGAACAGCCTTCTTCTGCAGCACAAAAACGGTGTTTATATCTGCAGCACTCCCCCACAGCAGTATACTTACCGTATGACATAATGCTGTGGACGCTAGCCTCTTACTCCTCAATTTTTCTATCACTGGCGCTACTTTTAAACTTCTTCTAGTATATTAATTCCTTATCTTATCCATTCTCTTTACCCCACACATCCATCTCAACATTAAAATTTCCGCCTGCTTGCACTTTTTTTCATCCGCCCCTTTCGTAGCCCAACACTCAGAACCATACATTACGACAACACCAGTTAGGATCTTATATAATTAAAAAAAACTTATAGCTAAATTGATTAAAAGTGGGTCTGAACATATTTACTCAGTAAAATAAATAGAACCTAAAACTATTTACCTTTCAGTTTTTTGATAAGTATTTCCATTATGTTGAGCGCATCCCTTCTATGCCGGACTTGATTGCTGTTTTCTGGAAGAAACGTACACATAATTAAAAAAAAATGCATGATTATTTGATTATACATTGAAAATTAATTTATGTTCACAAATACTAAAATTACATCCACATTAGTCGATGGACAAGCACAGCATAGGACAGCCGCATACATTTCCACGCCGAACGGAAGACTGCCGTCTACATTCATTGACCTTTACAATGTTATTGGTTCTTTAATAACTACAAGTTCACAAGGCAGCACAACGAGTGTTCTGTTTAACAATAACAGCGCATCTTCTTTTCTGAACTGCAAAAAAAGCAAGCGCAAACACAGAGGCCCGTTTCTCAGGTACAAAGATGTTCAGATAAGACATATAAAAAAAGATGGTAACATTGAGCCCTCTTGTTGGGAAAAACTAGCGGAAAACCGCACGGAATGCCAGTCGGAGACAAGTCCAGCAAAATGTTTGGTAATTTGAAGACGACAGAAGGCGCGATCTTGACCAAAAACGCGACGCACTGAAAAATAAACCGCCAAATGACAATTTACCATTACGAGAATAATGCCCTTACGTGCAGTATCTGCAAACGCACGTTCACAACAAAGATAGGGTATATAAGCCATATGAGAGCGCATGAATGTAATTCATAATGTGGAAGAACGGTCGCCGTGCTCGGAAACGGCCTGGATGAGATTGTTATTACTAACAGTGTTCAATAGCACACTGACTTCTGTGATGATGAAACGGCGAAATAAGGCAGCATTCAAATGTGACATCTCAATTCACATTGAACCTGAGCGGCATATCATAGCTCCGTTTTCACTAGCTAGTTCCAACCAACCTCGTGCCCTGACGCCGATAATATAAATAATAGTTTGCATAGAAGACCCCTAACTCGCAAGGGGCCCGGTCCGGCCACGTCAGAGTTATCTATACTAATATTGTAAAGAGGAAAGATTTGTTTGTTTGTATAGAATGGGCTCCGAAACGACTGGACCGATTTAAAAAAAATTCTTTCACTGTTTGGAAGCTACACTATCCCCGGGTGACATAGGCTACTTTTTACCCAACTGCGCAGAAGGAGGGTAATGTTTTTATTGAAAAACTACGCTTGCGAAGCTGCGAATTGCTCAGTTAGTATTTTATATAATATATTGCATATATTCAAAATATAAATATATATATATATTGTATACTAACATGAAATATAACAATAAATCTGACGACCTCCGTGGTGCAATGGGCGAACAACCGGCTGAGACGCAGGAGGTTCGATTCCCGCCGCGGATCAAATGTTTGCATGATCTAAAAATATTTGTCCCGGGTCTGGTTCTTTTCTATATATTATAAGTATGTATTTACAAAAAAACATTTTGCCATAGTACAAGCTCTGCTTAGCTTGGATAGCGGGGCTAGATAGCGCTGTGTGAAATGTCCAGTAATATTTTTATTTATTTTAATATATATATTGTCTATATTTGTTTGTTATAATTTATGTCAGTCTTATCGGTGTGTGAAAAGTACAGAAAACTTATTAGGTACAAGTCCAAGGGGTTAATCATTCACGTGACAGGTTGCAAGCCCATCGTCGCTTATTAGAATACTAACTGTCCTTTGAGCTTTTGATTCCAGAACATGCCGGTTTCCTCACGGTGTTTTCCTTCACCGTAAATGCGTGAAAAGGTTACGAGCAGAAAAATACATTGGCCGGAACTACAACCTCTGATTTAGAAGTCGATGAGTCGATATGGTTCGCCTTTATTCCGCGAATACCAGGAGGCCTATTCGCGTAATAACATTTTAAAAACATATCGACAGTTGACCCAAATGAGATTGGATTATGAATTGAATATATTTTGGCATTCTGCTCCACTAATAATACAATGCTAGCTAGATATAAATAAAGTCTATAATTGCATGTCAGCCATACCATTGTACCGATATTTTTCAAACAATCTTCAAGATTTTGACAACTGTCTATGTTACCAGCTTGAAAAAAAGTTTTGGGATACCAGTTATTCATTAGAAAGCTACTAAAATAGTAATACAAATTCTACCCTATTACCATTTTGTCTAATTTGAGTTTTTATCATGCAAGGAAGACTAAGGTAAAGTTAACCCTTTTGGGTAAAGATTACCCATTTGACCGGTAATTTAACTAAGAGCCCATATTGGCAACACATCAACGAATACTATCTTTACCTAATTTGCTTAGTTCTAGCTGGATCCAAGGAGAAAATAGTAGTAGGTAAAGTTGCTAAAACTGTGTCATCTTTACCTGATTGTTATTTATCGTGGTAGTGCCGTAACTATGAGGCTTAGGAACACAAATTATGAATAGAACTAAAGGGAAAGACTGTTTAATTACATAAAAACTGAATATTAAACCCCCCTAGTAAAACAAATACGCAATATAGGTATTTTCTCATGTAAATATGGTAAAGATGGCCTACTTTACGGTACTAGAATTTTACTATTTTATGTTAGGAAAATTGTCCCCTGTCGAATAACTATGAACGGTACTCACTGAGCGTAAACTCGATGACAGAAGCCGTGTGGCCAACCACACTAGTGATCGCCTTCTCTCTGTTCGTGAGCAGCGCGTTGTCCGTTTCCATCGGCTCTCCAGTGCTGTCGAGTACCGCCAGGCGCTCCAGCACGCGCGCAATGGACGTCAGGATCGCGAGCTGCGTCGACCGCGAGCTCGACGCGTACGACTTGGCGCAGTGCTCGAAGAATACTACTTGGTATTTATCTGCAGATTATATATTGGTTTTGTTTATAGACGAGCAGCATTATAGCTGATATGTCTACATCACCCGGTCTGATGTCTCTTAATGCAATTTTTTTAGCAATGTCTTATTAATTCGCAGTTTATCGAGTAATTAAGGATGATTCAGAAATAGGATCGACATATTTAGAAAAACAACGTACATGTTCTGTACCTGAGGATTTCCCATTAGGCTACGACATGGCACGCTTCAAGAGAAATGCAAAGAGCTTTCTACAGTTTAAGGAACGCAACGACAATACCCCGGGTGTTGCCGGTGTCAATAGGCGTAGTGACCGCTTACCATCAGGTGGGCCGTAAGCCTGTTTCCCCAATAACAAATCATGCACGCCACTGACTTTGGCTAAAATTACCAACGTCTCGTCGTAATCTGCGTTTTAACTCTCTCTCAACAAATTATAATTGGTGGGTCGGTGTAACACTCAGTGTGTCCTATCTAACTTTGCATCATGTAGATTACGTTTGATTACAGGGTAGGAGCACACACCTTGTGTATCCGGGTCTTTGGGCCACGCCTTCCCCAGTAGCTCGTAAGCTGCCTCCTTGAGCGCAGTTAGTTGTTCCCTCCTCTGCCGGGCGCCCTCGTTGTCTTCCTCATCTGAGTCTTTGTCCATTGAGAATTCATCCTGAGTGAAATAAACGATTAACACTCACATTTTACTCATATCTTAATTTTATTTTATTTATTATTACTTAAGATTCACAGTTACATTACCATATATTATAAGAATAAGAATAATTTTATTTGACAGAATTAAAAAAAAAAGTGGTTTGTAAAAACAGAGTCGGACTCGCGCACGAAGGGTTCCATACTATTATTATCTATAAAACGACAAAAAAATCATGTCTGTTGTATGGGAGCCCCACGTAAGTATTTATTTTATTCAATAGTACAATTTTATTGGAGAGTGGAAAGAGCCCAGAGAGCTGTATTGAAGGTCATGACTTCTAAATCTAGACTCTTTCCCACTGCTACCCTATATTTAATCTGTGAAGTTCTTACAGTGCGACAACTATTTGTCCTAGCGACAGTTTTGCGGAAACACGGTGAACTTTCTTTCGATCCAGTTTTGAGCTCTCTTAAGCGTCGCTCTGATAGGGTTTGCAGCATACAGCCCCGCAGAACTGCCCTAGCTGGAAGACACTACTTTTATATAAGCTGTCCTTTGTACAACAGAGTAAACAAAGCTTTTAAGACATTTATCCGCTGTCCTTCCACAGATGTAAGATTAAATGCAAAACCTGGCTTCAGTCACTAACGTATATACCGAGAATATTTTGATCTCTCCTACCTAGCAAACTTAACAACAAGCGAACACGTATGCACTCACATACACACCACACACATACTCACACACGCAGTATTCAACTTAAAATCATAATCATATTTAGAATAAACATCGGTTTGGTTTTGGAAGAGAGCGCTGACACTGCTTCTCAGTTTTTTAACTTTTGCAGTTGTCAACGTTTTCATTTGTCTATTGTACTTTGTTTATGTTCCAAATAAATAATTTTGTTTTTTTTTATTTTTTATTTATTTACTGTTTTTAGAGGTTCGTGCCGATTAAGCTAGTCCTCTGAATTGTATAAGCGCCCATACAACTCAGAGGACTATATTAATTGACGTCAACTATGTATGTATGGGAACTCCCTTTAATTTTCAACTTTTTATTTTATTTTTTGGAATGTTTCCTTTATTTGTGCTGTAAGACCTTACTTTTTGCCAATTTTCGTGATTCTAGGTCAACGGGAACTACCATATAGGTTTTTGACCCAAAACCTATAGGATACTTCCGGTTGACCTAGAATTGTCAATTTTGGTTAAAAGCAGGGTCTTACAGTACAAGTAAAAAGACAATTCGACAACCGGTCGTATAGCCGGCTGAGACGCAGGAGGTAGCGGGTTCGATTCCCGTCGCGGTACAAATGTTTGCATGATCTACAAATATTTGTTCCGTGTCTGGGTGTTTCTCTATGTATTATAAGTATGTATTTACAAAAAAAACTATATAAGTATTCTATCAGTTATTTGGTTCCCATGGTACAAGCTCTACTTAGTTTGGGGCTAGATAGCGATGTGTGAAATGTCCAGCAATATTTATTTATTATTTATTAATTCTGAAAAATAAAATAAGTTAAAAATTAAGGTATATTTTGGTACTCACAAGTTTTCGCGAAACCCTAAATTTACCCATATCTTTTTATCGTGTTAACTCAGGACCTTGATTTTTATACACCTAATAGGGACTTATATACCTCAGTATCTGGTATAAATTTTAACTTGCTAGATCCACCCGTTCCTGAGAAAATCGGTGGTGACACACGGACAGACAGACGGACAAGGGAGTGATCTTATAAGGGTTCCTTTTTCTACCTTTTGAGGTAAGGAACCCTAAAAAGAGTATAAAAATATTCTATCAGTTATCCAGTTCCCATAGTCCAAGCTTTGCTTAGTTTGGGGTTAGATGGCGCTGTGTGAAATGTCCAGCATTATTTATTATTTATCATATAAAAACAAACGCAATAACAATACAGAAACAAATTTCAATCGCGAAGTACAATCGGCAATCTTATCGCTATGACGCATTAAGATGGACTGGATTTACACTATGCTATAGAACGATGGCATTTCTCATTTGACTGTGAATGGCCGGTATGTTATTACCCACCTTTGAGAGTATGATCTTGACAATTTCATAGACTTGATTAAACCGATCGCAGTTGGTGGCGGCGAGCGCTTGCCCCAGCGCTGTGATGGCGTGTTTCTTGTACACCATCTCCTGTTTCCTCGCTTCAACAAGCAAGGCGTTGATGCATTCTGTCGCTATTGGCGGTGATAGCGGGGTTTCGCCTTCTTTTGTACTGAAAAAGGTAATTTTTGGACTTCTGATACGTTTGGCAGACGACAAGTTGATAGGTGTTCAGAAAAAGGGGAGATCTCCCACCGCGCGACGGGCTCGGGGTCCTAAGACCAAGAGGTCTTGTTGAGAAGTATTATACAACCTGGAGTATACTATACAGAGGGTTTTTTTTAACTGGGACAGTACGGCATCACCCATAACCAGAGGAGATACAGGTGCAGTTTCTTTTAAAACATCAGTTCGTTTTTGAAGAAAAACATTTTGGCATTAAATTTTTTTTGGTCAAGCGTTTGTTGAAGCATACTTCCTCAACCGACGAAGCCCAACTAATTCAATGAAGTCTACTTTTTGCGTATTTGACAATGCCATGATAGGACAAATAAGATGATGCAATGACTGATATAAAAGTCCGACTGATGCAAAAACCATGTTCGAAATTCAAAATTGTTCTGAAATACGAAATGTTTTTGATTTGCTCATGAGAGCATGGAGTTTCTAAACTTCTTAATCGCTACAGTATTAATACTTTTTTAATGTGCAATTAGAATCTAATAAAATGTTTGTTGGAGGAATTTTGCTTTGTCCTGTTGTATGAGAATACATTTTATCAAATTTGACTAACTTTCGCTACTCAGATTTTTTTCATTTGATACAATAAAATGATCCTTATAAAAGACTGCATTGATCGGCACCAATAAAAATTTTTACCAACTTTATTCATTTTAAGGCATTACTCACACTTGACCAAAAAAAATTTAACGCTAAAATGTTTTCCTTCGAAAACGAGCTGATGTTTTAAAAGAAACTGCACCTGTATCTCCTCTAGTTATGGGTGCTGCCGTACTGTCACAGTTAAAAAAAACACTGTATAACAACCTATTTGGTTACGTACGACATTAATTTAAAACACACTTCTGGATTCGTATAAGCCGATTTTAGAGGTGGGTTTAGTACCGGTAGCTTGAATATTTAACCAGTAATCGATACATTTCCAATCAACAATTTTTATCGTAAAACGGCGGCGCCTTTGCGACGATGCCGCTTAGTTAGTGTAACAGGTATTTAATTTATTTAATAATACTTAGATTCACAGTTACATTACCGTATATCATACATTTATTAAGATAATGGTGGCGATTCTGTTGTTCACGCTTACTAACTAAAATTGTGTAAAATTCGAAAGGTCGTATTTTGTTTAAGCTAAAGATCAAATTAGAATTACATTTAGAGTGACATTTCTAAAATTAAGTAATTTTTACTAAGACGGCGTGTTTGCGAGCTAGTTTTAATCATGACCAATTAGACTGCTGACTAAAACTAGCCCATAAACACACCATCTTAGTAAAAAATACTTAATTTTAGAAATGTCACTTTAAATGTCATTCTAATTTGATCTTTAACATAAACAAAATAAGACCGTTCGTATTTTACACAATTATAGTTAGTCAGTGTAAACAACAGAATCGCCACCAGTACTGAACTTAAACCAAATTGAATCTACATTATGTAATACTAAACTTTTATAAATTTGACGCGACAAAGTACCCCGTAAACTATAATATACCTATTATTCCTAAATTTTTACAAAAATTAAGAATAAAAAATTACAAGAAATGGTTTACAACAAAAAAAAAATGCGTATTAAAAATTTTTGAAATATTTAAATTAATGAAGTGCCCCTTGAGCTGCAATGTTTGCTTGATCGCATTTGGTGTGTGTGTGTGTGTGTGTGTTTATGTGTGTATAGTGTCCCTAGTGTGTGTGGTGTGGGATGTATTTTATAGTGTTATGTTATGTTTTAAAGTGTTATTATTAGATCATTTGGGAATGGCAACAAAAAAAGAAGGTAGTTAACTAAAGTGCAGATGAACCCGCTCCAACAATTAATATTATCTACAAACTGTTTATAATGTGAGTTTACACGCAAGGGTTACATGGCGGCAGTTTTTTAAGAAGATTTTTAAAAAGACTGGTGTTGAAATGTCAAAGTTAATGTTCATAAAAAGTTAAGTTTTCTAGGTTTAGTAATTTTAATCTAATATCTATAACAATAAAGTGTTATCTATTCATCCATCCTATATCCTAGCTGTCCCTCGGTTTGTCCAGCGGTGTCTGTTGAGACAGTTGACGGGATACCCTTGCTTTGAATGCGTTTTTAGTGGTGTTAAATGGATCTATGTCGTCGAACATTTTATTATAAGTCCGAGGAAGTCTGCTAGTGATGATATTGGCCGAGTAGTTGGTGCGATGAAAAGGCACATTAAAAAGTTGTGTGTGTCTTGTGCGCTTATTTGGAGCTCGCAGGGCCAACGTTTTAGATATAAGACACGAACTGTCCAATGTACCAGAACAGATATCATGAAACAAGAGCCATTTCATGTAGAATTCTTCTGTTTCTGAGTGACATTAGTTTGTGTTCCTGGCAAGATTCAGCATAATTATCAATAACCAATTTTTTACGTTAATTTAAGTGTTTGACAAACTTTATTTGTATGGACTCGATAGCGTTGTCGTAAGTCACATATTGAGGGTTGATTGATTGATTGATATTGAGGGTTGAGGTATCTATTTACAACGATGAATTAATATGATTTGTTTACCTATATAGGATGTTCCATTGATATTTTACGACTTGATATTATGTTGTTTGAAAATTTAACACGTTTTTTTGTAATGCATTTGTAAAAAACCTATTATACAACAATACTAGCCATTAGCCGTACCCGTGTTTTCTCTTAATGTCGTACATGACAAAACACGTAGTATAATAATAATATAGCTCACAACTATCATCATCATCATCAGCCGGAAGACGTCCACTGCTGAACATAGGCCTCCCTTGAGCGGTTGGTAGCCATTTGCGCTTAACGGCTCCCCGCGATTCTTACTAGAAAAAAAAACAAACGGCCCCCAGTCCCCGGCGGCTCCATCATCCCTGGAAGTGGTAGCAACCAGGACAGTGGCGGAGCAGGGGGTGCTAAGAATCCCCGGCAGCGATCCAGCTACCACCACCGACCAAGCTCAAGGTCAAAACTATATTAATAGCCTATTATTACGCAGACCCGAGGACATGTCCCACAAGGAGGCTGTCAGAGGGATTCCCGACACTTACGAGAACAACGAATGTTCTACGACTTGGATTTTGACGATTTTCATTGAAGAATCACTTGCTAAAAATCTGCTGATTTCGGTTAAAGTTCTGTTTTTCAGTATTTTTAAAACTCTCGTGATTACTGTACGTAATTAATAATCAGTAATTATGTTTATCAGATGTCAAACATTAAAAGTAAAGTGAAGTAAAAAGTTTTTATTTTTTCACTGTAAATATACACTTGCAATCAACTAAAGCTAGTATAGATTTAAGAATAATTTATTAAACAGAACATACTTAAACAGTTGTATTTAAGTTTTAGAATTTATCTTTTAAATTTCTGTATTTATCAGATTAGTTACATGTATGAAGTGACAAGCTCGATAAGACCCTGCCCTCCGAACTAGTTTGAGGCAGTATCTCGTCGGGTATTACTTTTGTTTATGGTAAATTCTTCGCACTCTAAAAACCAGCAGATTTAAATTTACACTAAAAAGTTTAAGAATAATATCCTGAAAAATAAAATATTTAATTTAATTTTTTTCTATGAATAGTTGTTAATTTTATGGTCGAAATCACCCCGTTCAGGCTTAAAATACTGGGACAACCTGTATTATGGTATGAAACTAATATCTGCTCACTTGCACAACTCGGCGAGTGCGTCGATGACGTGTTGTTTGCCGTCGAACGTCTTGCCGTGCACCGCCGCCAACAGCGAGCGGACCAGCTGCTCCCGTTGATCTCCCAAACCGGACGATACTTCTTTGCATATTGTTTTTATTGCGTTGGCGCCCTGAAAGTAAATATACAGCCTGTTTTATTATGTACGACATTAATTTAAAACACACATCCCGGAATCGTATTATCTGATTTTGAAGGTATGTTAAATACCGGTAGCTTGGATATTTATTCAGTAATCGACACATTTCCAATAATTTTTTTACCGTAAATCGGCTGCGCCTTTGCGACGATGCCGCTTAGTCAGTTTAACAGATACCTACTTACATGACGAATAAATATTATTTGTTTATCTATTTTATACAGGCTGCTTTATTGATATTTTAGAACTTAACGGAAATGTAGTTTGGAAATCTACTGTTCCTTATAATTGTTTCATAAGTCATTTTGTGTGTACCAAATAAATGAATATTCTATTCAGTATCAACTCATAACCATGGTATTATTAACTCATTACCATTGTATTATCAACTCATTACGGCAGTATTATCAACTCATTACTATTATATTATCGACTCATTACCGCAGTATTCTTAACTCATTACCACAGTATTATCAACTCATTACTGCAGTATTATCAACTAATTACCGAAGTATTATCAACTAATTACCGAAGTATTATCAACTCATTACCTGGCGGTAGAGCTTTTGTGAAGGGGCTCGAGGAAGTGGGCACCACCGCCTTACCTTTATCTGTCGCTAAATAGCAGTACTTGTGCTGCTGTGTTCCGGTTAGATGGTAATGGTATGTTCCTGTAATTACTGGCATAACAGCTAAGTCCTATAGTATGGCAACGTATCCACATAGAGATCAAGAAACATAATAGCTTGTTTTCACTTAACATCTGGTGGACTGCATGCTCGTTTGCCATATAAGTTGTATAAAAAAAATACCGCAGTATTAACAACTCATTACCATAGTATTGTCAACTCATTGCCGCAGTATTATCAACTCATTAAAATGGTATTATCTACTCATTACCCCAGTATTATCAACTCATTATTGCAGTATTATCAATTCATAACCATGGTATTATCAACTCATCACCGCAGTATTGTCAACTCATTACCGCAGTATTATCAACTCATTACCATAGTATTATCAACTCATTACCGCAGTATTATCAACGCATTACCATGATATAATTAACTAATTACCGCAGTTATATCAACACATTAATGCAGTATTATCAACTCATTACCATAGTATTATCAACTCATTACCGCAGTATTACAACTCTTTACCACAGTATTATCAGCTCATAACCAAAAATTGGCGATTGGGTGCTATTATAGATGTTGTCACTAACAAACAAAATTTTATCGAAATCAGTTCAGCTATTACGACATTATTGAGTAACAAACAAATAAAAAAACACCCAAGCTTTCACATTTATAATATTAGTGTGATTTATTCGAAATCGGTCCAGCCATTTTGTAAACTATCTACCTACTACCTGTAAAAAGTTTTTCACTATGTGAAAGCAATAAATGTATAAATATTGAAAAAAAGTTACCAAGAAGATTATCATAAACATTTTTGTCATACCTGTACTTTCTTGGTCCAGCTGCTGGAGTTGAGAGCTTCCTCAATGGCGGCGCGAATCGCCGGCAGGTGACGCTTGATGCCGCTCGCCTTGGCCGGGCTGATGTCCTGCCATATCTCTTCGAACATCTCCACTGTTGTTGAATCTGATTATAAATACAAGTTAAAAGCTGATTTAATACAATACATAAAAGAGCATTTTATATTTTTTTTACAGCACATTAAAGCAAGTTTAGATTATAATCGGCGCACCGAGCTGTCGATCGGGAGCAAGGCATATAAAATATTATGTATATAAAAAAAATGTATTCTATCAATTATTTGTTTCCCATAGCACAAGCTCTACTTATTTTGAGGCTAGATAGCGCTGTGTGAAATGTCCAGCAATATGTATTATTGTATTATACTATTTTTGCGTCGAGGCGAGGGTTAGAAATAGCGGATTGCCGTGCACAGCGGATTGTTCTGTTCTGAATGAATGGTGGGATCGAAGACCCATTCATACATCACTTATATAGGCTGTTTGATAATATACGCACTAAAATTAAAGGGGTTATTTGGATGAGCATAATAAATACATTTGTGAAATGTTTACCATAGAAATGTGAAATTTATTTTGGCATGTAAAAACAAACACTTTATTAAACTTATGTCGTGTATTGCGTAATGCTTGCCATCTTGACGACCTCCGTGGTGCAGTGGGCGAACAGCCGGCTGAGACGCAGGAGGTAGGGGGTTCTTTTTACTTAGAAAACTTTCGTGATTGATTTCAATCATTATTATAAATACGGGGTAGGGGGTTCGATTGCCGCCGCGGAACAAATGTTTGCGTGATCTGCAGATATTTGTTCCGGGTCTGGTTGTTTCTCTATATATTATAAGTAAGTATTTACAAAAAAAAAGGAAATTTGCATTCTATCAGTTATCTGGTTCCCATAGTACAAGCTCTGCTTAGTTTGGGGCTAGATAGCGCTGTGTGAAATATCCAGCAATATTTATTTTATTTATTATTATCTAACTATATAACTATTTTTATTATCTAACTACAGATACTGTGTTGGTGACGCCTCGAGATATCTCTTGTAGTCTCTTTCTAGCCCAAAACCCGCAGCCATTTCCAAAAGAGATATTAAATCGTATTAAATCGTTCTCATGTAAGTGAATATGTTATTCTTATGAGAATAAAGTTTCTTAAACCAGAAATCGGCCTTTATTTTTGATGTCGATTGCAAGAGTAGGCAGTAAGTTTTATAACGAATGAATAACCTAGCTAAGTCGATTTTCTTTAAAATTAAGTCTTTTTAATGTTTTGAGAAACCGTCGCTTGAATAACGTCCGTATATTACCAAACAGCCTGTATATTACATTCTAGTTAAACTGCCTCGTTAAGAGTAAATAGTGTACACACCGTCATCTTTAGGAGCATGCATAGCCAAGAAGACAGTTGGTGCTAGGATCTTCTCATTGTCCTTTATGTGCTCGATCTTCGCTTTAGCAACGGATTTGAGAACCAGCCCGATGGCAGATCGGGACATATCGTCTTCTTTCGTCTCGTAGAGGGAAACCAGTTTTTTCATCAGCTTTTCTATTGAGTTAGGCTGTAAAAAAATAGTGAAAAAGATTAAGGTACGGAACACTTCACCGTCGTCTGTTTTTCCTGAAGAGTACAATCCCGGCGTCTTTAATGTAAGAGTGAATAGGTACCATCAGGCGAGATTGTGGCCAAACGAATTACAAAAAACACCAAGAGTTATCTCATCAACGTGTCTCATCAATCTTAAATCGTTAGTTACACTACTTATTATTTTGAAGCGTCTCTAGTTTTTATTAATTTGAAGCGTACTTTATGCCAACTTCAAGTAAACGCAGTACATTTTATATTAGAACATCTTTTTAAGCGATCATTGAAATTGAGAGATAATAAGAGAACTGAAGGTTTACAATACAAATTAGGTTTTAAGGCAATTTATACAACAATATTTCAATAGTGTTTTCTTAATCGCAATTTGGATCAAATAAGCTTAACAGGAGAATTTGAGCTTTTTTTGAGAAGAACATTGAGGGCCATTCTATCTATAAAATTGTCTGGTTAGTCTATATAATATTTAATACTTAAAATAACCAGCGCATGCAATAAACATGACAGCTTAAGATTTTAAAAACCATCTCCAAAGTTTTTGAGATGGTTGCGGGTTCAAGTCCCGTCCGGCTTGTAAACATACAACGGGACTTGAACCCACAACCTTCCTTTTGATACGAGGATGCACTGCCAATTGTGCTACAGGCTCTTGTTACATCAGGGTGGAAATTAGTGAGATGATTCAGATTACGACTCAAAGCGCCGGAATTTTTTACCAGTGTTTTTTTAAGTGTTCAGTTTTGTTATGTTTTTGGATAACACAATAAAAATAAAATACTATTAGGATGGCCTAGTTATACCGTACCTTAGCAAAAGCAGATATCTGTCCAAGCGCCTCAGCATAATTCTTCCTCACAGTAGAATTCCGATCAAAAGTTCCGTTCAGCAGATTTGTCATGAGCTTCCCCGCGACGGGCTCCAGCTCGGCCCTCAGGTAGTGAGCTGCGAGGACGATGAAATGGCAGCAAGCGATCTTAGTACCCAGCTGTGGAGACTTGGTCAGTTCCAGGATCTTTGGCAGCATCTCTTTGACGACTTCGATGTCGATGTATGGCATGCACTGTGGAAAATAAATTACTACTGTAACTTTTTTCTAACCTATCTCATATTGATATTTTCCAAAATAATATTATGGCTGTCTGAAAATTAAAAATTTTCTGTGGTAATGGATTTGAAAAAAGTATGCACTAGAAAAATAGTACAAAGTTTGCTTTGTATGAGGCTTAGATAGCGTTATGTGAAATGTCTAGCATTATTTTAATTTTATAATACCTTCGAAGCTTGAAGCTTCGAAAACAGGCAGGACAGGGAGATCGATCGTCACATCGAAAACGCCTGGAAAAACTACTGGTGCATGAAGGAGCACATGAAGGGTGAGCTTCCTCATACACTTAAGCGCCAGCTCATCGACATGTGTATCCTGCCCGTCCTAACCTACGGTGCGCAGACATGGTCGCTGACCGAGTCACAGAAGTCCAAACTCAAGATTTGCCAGAGGGCTATGGAACGCAGCGTTCTCGGATTCAAACGGATTGATGGAGTGAGAAACACCACGCTGCGTTCGTTGACAGGCATTGTCGATGTTGGAGAAAAGACAGCTAGGCTCAAATGGGATTGGGCGGGACACATTAGTAGAATGCACCCCGATAGGTGGGCTAATTTAGCCACAACCTGGAGCCCTGATGGAAGACGCGGTCGAGGTCGACCAAGAAAGCGTTGGCGAGACGATCTTTTTGCCTTCGAGCAGGAGTGGTGGAGTGTCGCACAGGACAGAGATAGACGGAGAGACTTGGGGGAGACCATTGCCCAGTAGTGGGACAATATAGGTTGACAAAAAAAATACCTTAGATTTGAATACCTTAACAACAGTGTCTGTAGTATAATGTTGCTTGGCCGCACTGGCCCTCATGTCATCCAGCATCTCCCTCGTCCCGGTATCGGCTAACGCTGTGCTCAGATACGACAGCTTGGCGGATTCGAGATCCCCCGCCGCGCTTACCAACGCAGGGATCAATTTAGGCAGGAATGGTTTGAGGCTGTCACCCGCTGCGCTAATTAGTTTTGAGACTGTTTGTAAGCTGTAAAAATTGTATTGTATTACAGTACAAAAATACGCACAAAAACAAACAATTTTTTTAAAATCGCAAGCATCACTTAGAAACGTCTATTTTAGTGTCTGTTCCTCCGCGACCAATCCAGGAAAGAAAGGCAAGAAACAAGACGGGTTGTTCTTTTTATTGATACTTTTAGAATACATAACAGTAAAGAAAATAAATTACGTCGAAATTGTAACATTTTTAAACGAGTTGGAGTAATTTCAAATCCAAGCTCTATCATCTAAATATTCCGATACTAGTGGTCCCGCCTAACTTCGTATCAGCTTGACATGCATAGGTATAACGCGGCCTGTCAATATAAGTCACCCTGCAGAATTGTCAATTGTTGTCCCCGGCCATCATTATGTATGAGAAAATGAATGACTTCCACAAATAATTCAATACCAAAATTAGCCAAATCGCTCCACCCGTTCTCGAGTTTTAGCGAGACTAACGAACATAAATTAATTTTTATATATATAGACAATATATCTCGGGATAACTCCTACCGAAGCATCTGTTTCAAACGATATTAATTTTTTTTACATCATCTTTGACGATATTTGCAGCACGAATTCTGTCAATTCTATGTCAAAACGTCATAAGGTTACATTATAAAAGCGCTAAGGTTAGATTATAAATAATTTTGTATGGTGGTTAAGTATTCTTAAATTTTCTAATTTTGCGCGCAATTTTCTTAATTTTTTCTTTCATAAGAACCTTCTCCTGACAATAAGAAAAACAACAAAAAAGAATTGGCCAAATTGGTCCAGGCGTTGTTGAGTTATGCGCTTACCAACACATTTTGCGATTCATTTTTATATTATAGATGTTACTATAGGTTTTTTATAAAGATTTTGGTTAATTTTGTTTTACCGTGTATTTCAGTTCAATTGGTGATTTATCGATTATGTCAGAGTGTTTGGCAACCGTGTTAAAGATGTGAGTTTTAATATTCTGACCAAAACTAGTCGCAGTTGAAGGGACAGGGAGTCATAAAACCTTTTGAATATATAATGCGCAATACTAATAAGGTCTGTCTCAGAGAGAAACAAGTAAGACTTACCTAACGCTTCTGACTTCTTTCACTAAATTAGTAATACCAGTGTCGAGTATCACCGGCAATATTACTGACACAATCTCCTTGCCATTCTTGCCTTGGCTCACGTCTGACGCCCGAATACACAGCTAAAAGAAAAAAGTGATTTTTAGATTCCAAATACAAACATGGCATAACGTTGTAACGCACACAATGTTAAAGACACTTCAGTCTTAAATTGCGCGTCCCACTACTTAATTGCGTCAAAGTAAAATAATCTTTATTCATTGCAATACAAGAATAATTTTGGAGTTTGGGAACGTCATTGTCCGTAAACTTGAAGTAGACGCGGTGGTGGGGCGTGCTATTTAGAAGTGGAAGTATAATGTTAGTTACATTTTGCAGCGACAGGCAGAAAGAGACAAGACATTCTTCGATATTACTCTAAACTTTTCGTGTTAGGCCCGAACTCAAGAAAAGTGTTTCCAGAAAGTTAAAAATATTGCTAAGAATTTCAAATTAACAGTTTTGACAGAATTTTGTATTGGAAAATCATTTTTTTTACGAACAAATGATTTTTTTTATAATGGGTCGTCATATCGCTAAATAAATCGATCTGACCCAGACAACCTTGTGTTTGGAACTGCCTGTACTACCCCTTGGGGAATATTTTCACGGATTTCGGTATTGAATAAGAGATCCGAGGACGTCCAACATGGGTATATAGCCAGGACTCTTTTAACAGACTTAAAAAACAAGGAGGTTCTCAATTAGTTTTTTTTATGTTTTTACATCGAAACTCCGTCATTTATCAACCAATTTGGGTAAATACTTTTCTTATTGGTGCTTTTTAGATTGGTCTCATAGAAATTTCACCAAAATGGGTTCAGTAGTTTGGTTTTTTCTGTTATCTTAAGTCAGTTACATTTTTGCTAAAAAGTGACATGTTTCTTTTTCAACCACAGATATATTTACCTTAGATAGCACATTAGCGGTGGTTGAGGCAGCCTGCCTGGTGCCTTCGTGCACGTCATCCATAACACGGAACAACTGGGACCAGATGGTCGGTAGCTGATGCAGCGATTGATGTAGATTGTTTGCTCCTCTGTAAAGAGGAACATTGCAGTCAGCCAATACACGATCGAAGATACGTCACCTCCGTGGAGCGGTTCTGGGACACAGGCGGTAGCGGGTTCGATTCCCGCCGCGGAACAAATGTTTGCTTGATCTACAGATGTTTATTCCAGTTATGGATGTTTTTCTATATACATATTATAATTATGTATGTACAAAAAAAAGAACATAAGTATTATATCAATTATCTAGCTCCCACAGTACAAGCTCTGCTTAGTTTGGGGCTAGATATCGCTGTGTGAAATAAATTTCTGTTCTATTCTAGATGTAACAGGCTTGCCTGGCACATGCACCATTAACTTAACATATTCAGCCTGAATTCGCAGGAAAAACATATTCAATACGTGCAGAGCTAAGGGCGACCTGCGCAACGATGCCTAAACGTATTTAGTGGCTAAATATGATTTAGAGAGTTGTCAAATTTAAACAAAATTTTTTAAATATTTCGCGATTACTGTACATAATTACCGATTTAAATGGAAATTTGTTATTGCAACAGTCGAAACGTTGGGATAACAAATAAAAAAGGTACACACGCGATAAATACCCGTTTAAATCTGAAATTTAAACATGTTTAGTCGCCAATTGCGTTAAGGGATCGTTGTGCATTCCGGGTTAAGACTAACTATCCTATTTCCATTTCTTTATTTTCTCGATGACAGCTCCTGTGAAAACTTGAACGAGCGTCTTTTTTACATTATGTATGCAGTATTTTATAAAAATATGACGCTTACGCACGCACAAGGTTATACCAGAGTCGGAGAAACTGATAGGGATAGAGCTATCGATAAAAGTAACACGATAACAGACCCGATATTTTTTTACAAAATGTAAGAAACTAAACTACTGCCGGATACTTTTGTACAAATTAATTAACTAATATTATATTTCATTACAAGATGTTACACGTATTAATTCTTGATTGACAATGCCAACTGCTTTAAAATTTTCGAAGCTGTTGTAACATAAGTAGGTATAGGTAGGTCGGCATTTTGATATTTGACAGCTGGGCAGCAATCAACACGGAGGAACACAAAAAACACAACGTAACGTATGGATAATGTGAAAAAACTCAGCGAACAGAAATGTAGTGACTAGCACGACCGTCTTGTTGCGAGTGACAGATTAAAACAAACACAAAATGGCGGTGGGCCATTGAGTGTTCCCACCTTGAAAAAATATATTTGAATGTTTTTGTTGTATTTGTTTTTGTTCAAAATATAATAAATATATGCGATCGATATCATTACTTGTTTGGTCACAACACTACAACTATCAAATTAGAACTGTCATCGAGAAAATAAAGAAATGGAAATAGTATATTGATGTCTAAGAACATGCTACTCGTAATACCGAGCGAAACCAAAAACTAATCTAACACAGTTAGTACTTTCGCACTGGATGTTTAGTTTGTTGGTGCACAGTTTAGCAATGTACTAAAAATTCACATTTCATACAAAATGTTCGTCGTGGATAGATATTTCACTCACCGTAACAGATCCGCCAATGCGTTGCAGCAAGACATCCTGACTCGCCAATGATTTGAGGTCAAGTTAGCCACTAGATCATCTAAAATCTCCTTGTGATATTTGTGTACCTGCGAAAATAATCTAACTTGAACACGGTGCAAGTACTTTTAAAAGATCTTTGGTTGAACCGGCATCGGTATAATCCATACTTCAGCCAAATTAGATGTGAAATTATCATTATAACAGCCAGAGGACGTCCACTGCTGAATATAGGCCTTCCCCATAGATTTCTAGAGCTACCGATCTTGTGCGGCCTGCACCCAACGGCTCCCAGGAACCATCATCAGTAACAAATAAAGTCTAGCACAGTTTTTTTTATTGATGATAGCCAAGCGCTTGACCACTACCTCACCTGATGGTAAGTGAAGGTGTGATCGAAGATGGAGTACGCTTGCCTAGAAAGAACCTATTCACTGTGGACTTGAAGACTCCAAGATTATACTGGTTTGGAAAAACATACGCCGGAAGTGAGTTCCACTCCCTACTTGTGCTAACAAGAAAAGTTGAAGCAAAACGTTTGGTACGACAAGGTGGTATGCCGACCAGGTATGGGTGGTACTTCTCGATACATCTGCTTGTCCGGTGGTGGAAGGGGGAAGGAGGGATAAGGTCATGAAGATCTTGCGCACATTCACCAAAATGTATTTTGTAATAAACTGTAAGTCTGGCTACTCGGCGTCTGTGCTCTAGACTTTGTAAATTGGCTTCCACTAGTGAGTCATCCATCACCAATGAGTCTAGCAGCACGTCTCTCTATCGAATCAAGGGCTTCAAGCTGATACTTGGCCGAGCCATCCCAGAGATGGCAGCAGTACTCCATACATGAGCGGACTTGTGCTTTGTAGATACAGTAATGGTAGAGAAGGATTTAGTCATGAGTCATTTTTCGGAACAAAGACGACACTTGTCGACCGTCTCGAGCACGGCAATCGCGAGAGTGAACGGGAGGAAACGTTGTCGACACTTCCTCGTCAGTAGTCTACAACGCCGAGCACGATAGCTATCATTTTATCTATCTTTGACATTTAAGGATAAACAACTTTCTTCTGAAGTTGTCTAGGTCTTGCAATGCTTAGACAACGCTGTCTTCTCAAGCTGTCTCTTTCGCACTCTTCTCAATCGCGCGCTTGCCAACACTTTTTGGTTAGATATTTAATTAATTATATATACACCGTACGTTGCTATAGGAGTATCTTGTCTTACCGCTTATAGCGATAAGAGCGCCCATTGTACATTTATTTAATGTTTATTTCCATTATTACTGTATTTTTGTTTGGTGTGCAATAAAGAGTATTTCTTTCTTCTTTCTTGTCAAGGAATAAAACCTTATTGCGCCTGCTCGTGGCAAAGAAACTTTCGGAAGAATCGACAGAGAATGAAACAGAATTATCGCTTTATTGTACATCACACTCAAATTTAAAAAAAATACGAAAAAACAAATAACAATACGCGCAGAAATACAAGTTGCGGTCAGAGCCTTGTCGTCTCTTCGAAGAGTAGACAAGGAAATCGCTGTGCTAGCCCTGCTGGTCGCCTTTCCATCTAGTGGAGGGCCGTCTAATGCTGCACGTTCCTCCACTCTAGAACCTTTCTGCCCCAACGGCCGATATTCCTTCGAGCTATGTGCCCCGCCCACTGCCACTTCAGATCGCTCCTAAGTAACCTAAAAGTGGCTTGTTTGATATTGGGGTTTAGACAGAATTTGTCATCATCATCATCATCATCAGCCCACATTAGTCCCCTGCTGGACATATGCCTCTCCCAATACGCGCCACTGAGCCCGGTCTTCGGCTCTTCTCATCCAATTTCTGTCCGCCACCTTTTTATGTCATCGCTCCACCTAGCCGGGGGACGCCCCACACTACGTTTTCCAAGACGCGGTCTCCACTCAAGAACTCGTTTACACCATCGGTTGCCGGTTCTCCGGCATATATGGCCAGTCCACTGCCACTTCAGTTTGCTAATCCGTTGAGCTATGTCGGTAACTTTGGTTCTCTGTCGGATAACCTCGTTACGGATTTTATCCTTCAGAGAAACTCCAAGCATAGCCCGTTCCATAGCTCGCTGCGCAACCAACTAAAGTCTTCAATCGGTGCGTCCTACCCGTAATGACCTACGGTGCTAAGACGTGGACGCTCACGGTAGGACTAATCCACCAATTTAAGGTTGCGCAGCGACAGAATTTGTATTTTTCGACAATTTCTGATCATATTTCTGTATCATCCTGGTAAATATCACGTTTTTAGTACAAATAGTATTTCTGATCGCTCCATCGTTAGAAATTGATGATAATTGTGTCAAAAAATGAACGTCAAGTAAGATTTAAATAAGAGCGTTTTATCTAACACTAGCTAACCCGTCCGCGGCTTCGCATGCGTGGTATTTTATTAAAAACACTACCCTCCTGCGCACTCGGGTAAAAAGTAGCCTATGTTCTTGCCCAAGATATAATCTATTTCCTTGCCAAACTTTATTACGATCCGTTCAGCCGTTTAATTACGAAACGGTAACAAACAAACAGTTTCTTTCGCAGTTACTATGTATTATAATATATATAAACCTTCCTCTTGAACCACTCTATCTATTTTTGAAAACTGCATGAAAATCCGTTGAGTAGTTTAAAGATTTAAGCGAACAGACAGCGGTAGCGACTTCATTCTATACTATGTAAAGTTTACACATTGAATTTGACTGACGTATAGACTCAGTATTTTCCAATGCTCAAATGGTATGCCCGCTTATATGCGGTCATGGTTTATAGACCATGTTTAAGAGCAAAATAGACCGTACGCCCTTGTGATAATACTTACAGTAGACTGCGTGTTGGGTACAATAGCGTGCCAGATGCTTGCCATAGAGTTCTGAATACGCGGCGTAGGGTCGAACCGGTATCGGTACAGTCTCGGCACAATCTTAGGCAAGTGCTCAGATAGCTGTGCGCCCGCTTGTAGAGCTATGGAGTGGAAACCAAATGCCGCACCTTCGAAATAAAAGAAAATAAGTGACACTGGTGGCCAGTCTAAATTCAACCGGCATTCCTTAATTTGTTTAATTTTTGTATTTGCTCCTCCCTTTCCATAAAAAAATAAAATTAGTGGAACTCCGGGTGTGCCGAAGGTAAAACTTGAACAGACTACACTACAGATACTTATATACAGAGGTGTCGGTAAAGGTAACAGTGACGCGAGTTCAATGGTTTCTTCCCATCTCAAACAGATACTTATATACAGAGGTGTCGGTAACGGTAACAGTATCGCGTTTTCACAGCAGTATCACAACAGTAGCAGTTCAATGGTTTTTCCCATCTCAAAAAATGCCCAACGCGCCTAAAGAAGTTTTCACTTTAAGTGTTTTGTATAGAATACTTACGGGGAACGCTATCAAAGGTCTTTTCTAAATCAACAAAGCATAAAAAGAGCGGCTGGTGTTGTTCTTTACTTTTCTCCTGTAATTGTCGTAAGCAGAAAATTGCCTCGCTAGTTCCTCTATTTGGACGAAAACCAAATTGTGTTTCCGGCAAGATGGTTTTCTAAACCGAAGAGACGGCTAAGGAGTACTCTGGCAAAAAACCTTCCCAGGAGAAGATAGGAGTGAGATCCCGCGATAAGAATTGCAATTTGCACGATCACCTTCATTTTTATAAAGGGCACATATTCTTAACCAAAAACGCGACGCACTGAAAAATAAACCGCCTAATGACATAATTTACCATTACGAGAATAATGCCCTTACGTGCAGTATCTGCAAATGCACGTTCACAACAAAGATAGGGTATATAAGCCATATGAGAGCGCATGAACGTAATTCATAAAGTGGAAGAAAAGTCGCCGTGCTCGAAAACGGCCTGGATGAGATTATTACTATAGAATACTTATTTGGGTGCATTAACAAAGGCCAAATATCAAAACAGCTTGTCCATACTAGTACAAATTGGTATCGCAACATGGCTTTGCCACAATTTCAGGGGGATGGATTTGTCTGAATTTGAGGGAGCATTTTTGCAACTTGTGCCAAGACCATGTTGCGATATAAATGGACCCTAGTGCGGACGAGTATTTATATTTTGAAGATAAGTGTTATGAAAAGCACAAAGTCATAGAAACCACAATGACAAACTTTTGTTAAATATTATTAAATTTGTCATTTCAACGACAAAACCTTTATTTTGGGTGGTCATGCTAGTTGAAGCAAGCTGACAACCTAACCGCATCATCATCAGCCACAAGACGTCCGATGCTGAACATTGGCCAGCTCCATAGACTTTCAAAGCGATTCTTTATTGTACACAAGAAAATACATTAAAAAAGTACAGAAATAGAGGACATGTACAGAGGCGAACTTAACCCTAAGCAGAGTTTTCTTCCAGCCAACCTTTGAGGCTAGAAAAAGAGATGATTTTAAAGGTAGGTGCGTGTACAAGAATCATAAATATGTAAATATATCATAAACAAATAAAACGAAATACATATACCAAATGTAAGTAATAACATGAATGATTATAATAAGTAAAATAAATAGACAAAAATAATATATACAAAAATAAATATATACCTACAATAAAATAAAATTACAGAGAAAGATAGCGATCTATCTTGTGCGCATCTTTAATTTAACGTAACTCTCAAATATCCAATGATATCCTTCCTACCTTTTTTGGAATTCCACACGGAGTTGTGATGCGCAAGATGCATGAACTTGTATACTAGATCCGGTTGGTTCAAGTCAGAAGCCAATGAGCACAGCTCTTTGTATGTCGACAGGTTTCCCCTGAAATTATGGGGATGAGTTGTAGTTTTATTAAAAAAAAGATGAATGAAAATACTCTTTATTGCACACCAAATAAAAATACAATAATGGAAATAAACAATAAATAAAGGTACAATGGGCGGTCTTATCGCTAAAAGCGATCTCTTCCAGACAAAAAAAGATGTGATTCTCTTCTAAAAAGATGTGTTTTGTTTGGATCGATTGAGATTGTTTAGTATGATTTATTATGATACTAGCTGACCAATCCGCAGCTTCGCACGCGTAGTTTTTCAATAAAAACATTACCTTCTTCTCCGCAGTTGGGTAAACAGTAGCCTATGCCCACCCGGGGATAGTGTAGCTTCCCAACAGTGAAAGATTTTTTTAAATCGGTCCAGTAGTTTCGGAGACTATTCAATACAAACAAACAAACCTTTCCTCCTTATAATATTAGTATAAACTAGCTTCCGCCCGCGGCTTCGCACGCTGTTTGTCAATAAAAAGTAGCCTGAGTTAATTCAGGTTATAATCTACGCACATACCAAATTTCATTGAAATCGGTTCAGCCGTTACGACGTGATTGAGTAACAAACAAACCAATAAATAAACAATCATCCAAACTTAGTGTGATTTTTTCTAATTTGTCGATAATATAGCTCGCGTCGTTTTTCGATATTTTTAAAAAAAGGAACCATAGAACCAAAGAACCATTTTTTTTGTAAATTTATACGTCCTGGAGATTGAACAAACTTATGGGCTACCTAATGTTAAGTTGTAACCATCGACTATGACAAATTAGTGCCTCGTAGGTCACCTTAGAGACGTACCCTAAGAGACACTGCTCTGCGTCCATCAAATTGAGGCATAGGGGTGTAAAGTCTCATGCGCCTGTATTTCACCGGCAACCGTACCCTTAAAACCGAAACCCAGTCATACTACTTGGCGGCAGAAATATGTATGGTGGTAGTACTTCCGCGGACAAGCCAAGTCATTATGACAGACGTTACATCATCATCATCATCATCAGCCAGAAGACGTCCACTGCTGAACATAGGCCTCCCCCTTAGATCGCCACAACAAGCGGTTGGTAGCCGTTTGCGCCCAACGGCTCCCCGCGATTCTTACAAGATCGTCGATCCACCTTGTGGGGGGCCGGCCTACGCTGCGTCTTCCAGTCCGTGGTCTCCACTCGAGAACCTTTCTTCCCCAACGGTTATCGGTTCTACGAGCGATGTGGCCTGCCCATTACCACTTCAACTTGCTAATTTTGAGAGCTATGTCGGCAACTTTAGTTCTTCTGCGGATTTCCTCATTGCGGATTTTGTCACGCAAAGAAACCCCAAGCATAGCCCTCTCCATAGCTAGTTGAGCGACCTTGAGCTTGGTCATGAGGCCATGAGTAAAGGACCACGTTTCAGTGCCATAGGTCATCACTGGCAACACACACTAGTTGAAGACTTTAGTCTTCAGGCTCTGGGGAATTTTGGACGAGAAGATATCGCGAAGTTTCCCGAACGCTGCCCAGCCGAGTTGGATTCTTCGTGCGACCTCTTTGTCGAAGTTGGACTTACCTAATTGGACAGTTTGTCCTAGGTATATATATTCGTCGACAACTTCGAGAGTATCGCCCCCAACAACTACCGGTACGGGCGCAACATGGATATTTGACATGATTTTCGTCTTATCCATGTTCATTTTAAGACCCACCTGTTGGGAGACCCTACTGAGGTCGATGAGCATGGTACCGAGTTCCTCGAGCGATTCGGCCATAATGACTATATCATCGGCAAAACGAAGGTGAGTGATGTATTCGCCATTGATATTGATGCCAAGTCTGTCCCAGACCAAGAGTTTGAAAACGTCCTCCAATGCGTTCGTGAACAGTTTCGGAGAAATTACGTCTCCCTGTCTCACGCCTCTCTGCAATTGGATTGGTTCCGTACTCTGGTCCTGTAGACGGACTGACATGGTGGGGTTACTATACAAACACTTCAACACTTCGATATACCTATAGTCGATTTGGCATCGCTGAAGAGACTGCAGTACCGCCCAGGTCTCGATTGAATCGAAGGCTTTTTGATAGTCCACAAACGCTAGACATAACGGCCGATTATACTCCTCGGTCTTCTGTATAATCTGGGGTAGCGTTTGGATGTGGTCTATGGTACTAAAGCCTTTTCGGAAACCGGCTTGTTCGGGAGGCTGGAAGTCATCGAACTTGCGTGCGAGACGGTTCGTAATCACTCTCGAAAATAGCTTGTAAACGTGGCTCAAGAGCAAGATGAGCCTGTAGTTCTTTAATAAGGTTTTATCACCTTTTTTAAAGAAAAACACTACCACGCTCTTATCCCACGCTTTTGGCATGGTTTCTTCAAGGACGACGGAGTTAAATAACTTCTGAAGGACTTGAAGTACCGGTTTTCCACCCGCTCTCAGAAGTTCTGTCGTAACTCCATCCTCACGTGGTGCCTTGTTGTTTTTAAGCTGTTTCAGAGCGATTCTAATCTCGTACATGCTGATGTCCGTGATGTCTTCGGTATAGTGTCGGGTTGGTTTGGCTCTGGTGTCCTGAGCCAACTTACCAACGGGGTTTTGTGTTGAGGTGTACATCTGTCCTTAGAACTTTTCAAACTCTCTCAGAATCTCCGGTTTCGACGAAATGATAGTGCCGCTGTCGGTCTTCAGCTTAGTCATTTGACTTTGCCCTATAGACGAATGCTTTGCAAACACTTTTAAACCTTTGTTCCTTTCTATTGCGACCTTAATATGAGATGTATTAAAGGTACGCAGATCGTGTCGCATAGATTTCGAGATTCGTCTATTAAGCACAATATTTATTAATATTTATGTCCATCAATATTTATTATTATAATGCTGCTTGACAGTAGAAATGGGTATGATAGTAGTACATCCTCGGGAGAGTCCATCACAAGGAACTCTACTACTCTTACTAGAGTTGAAATGAAATACGCAGATCGTGTCGCATAGATTTCGAGATTCGTCTATTAAGCACGCCGTATGCCGACATATCAGCTGAAGACTGCAATCTCATTTCATCCCGGTCCTCCATTAGCTTAATGGTTTCATCTGAGAGTTTCTGGTACTTAGTTCGGCGGGGGGCCTTAAAGAACTTAGATCCCACCGCTTGGACAGTTTCCACCAACCCGTTGTTTATCTCGTCAATATCATTGCAGCTAGCTAGGCACTGGAAGCGATTGTGCAGTTCTAGCTGAAAGCTCTCGGGGTTTTGGATTTGGGCAGGATTTGGACGGAGCGCAGACTTCATCAGACGTGCCCTTTCAAGCTTAACATCGATATTCAATGTGCCTCTAACAATGCGGTGATCGCTCCCGGTTTTCCCCCTGCTGATCACAGAGACATCATTAAATATTTGCTTCTTGGTCGTCATAATGAAGTCTATCTCATTTCTAGTGAAACCGTCGGGGCTTATCCACGTCCACTTTCTGGCTTCTCATAGAAGGAGTTCATCATGAAGAGGCCCTCCTTCTCCATGAAGTCGGCCAGTCTCTGGCCCCTTCGGTTCCGCCGCCCGAATCCAAATGGCCCCACTCTCAGCTTATCGTCTTTCCTTGTGCCTAGCTTTGCGTTGAAGTCCCCCATTACAACCGTGAAATGAGTCTTGGAAGTATGTATGGCCTCGGAGATCTCCTCATACATGGCTTCCACTTCATCGTCTGGGTGTGTCGAGGTCGGCGCATATACCTGTATGACCTTCAACGAATACCTTTCGGTAATTCTGAGTATAAGGTATGCTACCCTGTTCGACACACTGTCGACTTTTGTCACGTTGTTAACGAGGGACTTGCGGACGAGAAACCCGACACCACCCTGGGATGGTTGATCTCCCTCCCGGTAGAAGAGCAAGTTACCGGAGTTAAGGATCATCGTGTCCTGACCCTGTCTTCGGACTTCCGACAATCCTAGGATGTCCCAACGTAGCTTGCTCAGTTCTTCTTCCAGCTCGACAATCTTCTCGTCAGCCCTGAGCGTTCGTGTGTTGTACGTTGCCAGGTCCAGTCGTCGGTGGTGGTAGCTGGATCGCTGCCGGGGATTCTTAGCACCCCCTGCTCCGCCACTGCCCTGGTTGCTACCACTTCCAGGGATGACGGAGCCGCCGGGGACTGGGGGCCGTTTGTGTGTTGTGTCTGTCATAGGGGGGGTTTTGCCATAATCACCACGCTTGGCAGGCGGCTTGGTGATCGCAGTGGTTGGTGTTTAGTACACAGAAGAATGCTGCTGCCCATTCCCTGGAACAACTCCCTTTGCCGGCTCACACGGCTCCCGCGGGATGAGAAGGGGTGGCCCTATTATTACGCCGGGACCACACGGCAAGTTACATGAACGTATGTAATTTTGACATATTAGTAATTATTTTATTCTTACCCCGTAGGTGCTTTCCCCAGTTGCCCCTCTTCAAATATCTTGGTGTCCTCAGTCACTTTGGTCACGGAGCGCTTGCCGCTCGTCAGCTGGTCTATAATCTGGCCAACTAGCGCCTGCCTTTGGCTTTCGTCGGAGTTTTGGTACACTAGACTGAGACCTTTACTGGCAACATCTTGAACAATGTCTGTTTGGAAAGAAAATAATTAAAGGGGCATCTCAGATTTTATATACAACCTGTTTTGTTATGTACGACATTAATTTTAAACACGCATCCGGAATAGTATTACATGATTTTAGAGGTGGAAGGTGGGTTTAATACCGGTAGCTTGAATATTTATCCAGTAATCGATACATTTCCAATAGACAAATTTTAACGTAAATCGGCGGCGCCTTTGCGACGATGCCGCTTAGTTTAACAGGCACCTACTTAACATGATGAATGCATATGGTTTGTTTAACTATTTTATACAAGCTGTTTCATTGATATTTTAGGACTTGATAATAAGGATTGTTTTTTATTGTAATGAAAAAAAAAACCTATTTAAAACAATACTAGCTATTAGCTGTGTTTTCATTTAATGTCGTACATAACAAAACACGTTGCATATAGACATTCTAGAATCCTTCGTTACGCTCGAGATTAATTTTTTTCTGTATTTTAGTTTTGTAATTAATTGTACATTCTTTCTGTTAGTTAATGTATTTCTATAGTTTACAAAATTATGGTTTTTCATACAAAACTTAAATCGCTCGTATCTCCTAAACGGGAAGAGATAGCCATAGTAAACTTTTACAAAATATTGGCACAAATCCCTTTTCTTACTTCGTCTTCTTCTTGAATCTTCTTTCACTTCGTCATCCTCTTTAAATGTTAGTAATACTTAATTTTCGTTTTTTATTCGTGAACTATTTTTGCACATTTTGTGGTTTTCATAACAAAGGGTTCACCATAAAGCCTTTTTGGAGTATTCCAAAACGGGTTTGTAGTGATTTTCTATAGTAATAACTAGTTATGTCGTACACTGCTGTACGTTTTTGTTTTAGTTAACAAATGATCAGTGCAGGCTCACCGCTGTTTTCAGACAAGAAGTCCATAAACACCTCCTGCAGATGTTCTAGTTGGTTCTTCAAAGGCTCACGTTCGGGGCAGTTCTTTAACAACGCCAAAAGCCAAATGCTGGTAGCCTGTATAACAATAATTACATTAAAAGCGAGTTTTGAATTATGGTCCTCCCATCACACTGCCCCGCCTGATTACATTCCACCCGCGGAGCATCTTCCTTCCAGCTACATGCTACAGTGGCCAATTTGGAAGTCCCTAAACCGGTTGCGCACTCATGTTGGCCGCTGCCGAGACAATTTAGGCAAGTGGGGATACATCGACCCATACCGGAGCCACCACACAAACAATGGCCCACCTGCTCTCATGTCCTCTATGCCCAAACACCTGCGCACGGAATGACTTGTACCAGGCAACAGAGAGGGGTGTGGAAGTTGCTTTCTATTGGGCTAATCAAATTTAAAAGTCAAATAGCTATTGACACGAAAGAAGAAGAAGAATTAATTACAGTATTGTAAAACCATAAGTATTAAAACTCTGTTAAAAAAACGGGGTATTGTACAAGAATAATTAGAAATTTATTTGTTAGAACCTATGTGATAAATTGTCACATTATAACTGATAATATTATTAGGTAGCAGGTAAATTATAGATCCATAATGTCCTACCACAAAAATATTGTTGTCATGCAAATATTAATGAACCATATGTTATATTAAAGCTGGGTACATGAGTATGATCGAAACTTAGTTTAAAAAACTGGATGTAAGCAACTGATTCTCTAAAATATTATTTATTGTACACAAGAAAATACATTAAAAAGCACAGAAATAGAGGACATGTACAAAGGCGAGCTTAACCCTAAGAAGAGTTTTCTTCCAGCAAACCTTTGAGGCTAGAGAGAGATAATTTTAAAGGTAGGTGAGTGTACAAGAATAATATATATATATGTATCTATAACTTTTACAAATAAAACGAAATATACCTAAAGTAACTAATAAATTCTGATTATAATCATCATCATCTCAGCCCGTCTGCACCCACTGTTGGGTATAGGCCTCCTCTTTATTACGCCATTCTTTCCGGTCCCTTGCGAGTCTCATCCATTGACACCCAGCTACGCTTTCAATGTCATTCGACCATCGGGCCGGAGGTCTGCCTCTTGGTCTACGAGCATCCCTTGGCCACTATCGCCTTCGTCCAAAGCCCATCATCCCTCCTAGTCAAGTGTTCAGCCCATCTCCACTTCAGCCCTGCGATCCTCATGCCCACGTCCACAACCTTTGTGCGACGTCGGATTTCTACATTGGGTATGTGGTCCAAGAGTGATATACCGAGCATGGCACGCTCCATTGCCCGTTGAGCTACTCTAAGATGTATTCCTTATTGAGCGGCCATGTCTCGGAACCGTAAGTAAGAATGGGCAGGACACAGTGGTTAAACACCCTGGTCTTGAGGCAATATACTAAAATAAATAAACTAATACATACAAAAATAAAATTAAAAATAACAGAGAAAGATAGTGCTCGTTTATTTTTCGTTTGAAAATGTTAAACGATGGACTATAGTCTAACTTTTTATTAGCTGCAGTAAAATGACGTTTCTAAATGTCATTCCGTAAAATAATGTTGCCAGCCTAATCTCAATAGGGATGTGATTCAGTTCACAAAAATTAATTAAATAACATTATTATGACGTTTTTGTTTCATTTTGAATGTACCTCCCTATACTTCCACTAAAAAAGATCAATCCTCTAGTATAGTAATAATAATAGGTTAAAAAATTACATTACAACTTAATATTAATCTCAAAAAAAAAACCAAACTGATTATTCATTTATGATTCACTCATTTAGCTACATCCCTATTTATTTTTCTTCAAAAACCGGCAACCCACAAAACGTCATTTTACTGCAGCTAATAAAAAGTTAGACTATAGCGCGATCTCCATGGGTATAATACATCGTACATATATCCGAAAGTAAACAAGATTCTAAACTGGTTAAGATCTCAGAGCTATTTTTTATATATAGTATAGCTATTATTTTTTAGTATGGATAAGTGTTGTTTTTATTTTAGTATATATAATATATTAGTATTTTACTCCAATGTCCTTCTCTGTGCACGTACCCCACCACTATAATCAAATATCTCTATCCTCAAAGGTTTGCTGGAAGAAAACTCTTATTAGGGTTAAGCTCGCCTTTGTACATGTCCATTTTGTAAGCTATTTTTCTCTGTAAATCTATTTGTGTACAATAAAGAATAAAGAATTGTAGGATTCATTCATTTTTTTCTTAAAAACGGCCATATGTATACTAGATTAGTTAGTTTGCATTTTATTTCTTAGAATGGATCTTTATTTTGTTGTGTAAGTATTTATTTGTTATTGTATTATCCGTAGAAACTTTAACTATCGCAAAATCTCGCACTCCTCCGTCCGCGCCATAAGCTCAAAAACGGGTACAAAGGTTTCTCTTCGCGTATTAATATAATATATCAATATGAGTGTCTAGGGCCACGAGCGAGGACCCGGCTGCCGCTAGACGCACACTGTAGATAAAAAGTAACTCCCCACCGCCTGATTTTATCACCCCACAGGAACAATTAACACCCGGGCACGATCTGCCGTGGCCAGTGTGGAAGTCCTTAAACAGGCTCCGCACCCAGGTTGGCCGCTGCAGACTTAATATGTGCAAATGGGGATTCAGGGACTCTAACTTAACGCAGTGCGACTGCGGTGATCCCGCGCAGTCAATGCAGCACTTGCTAATGGGCCCTTTGTGTCCAAACACCTGCACGATGGAGGACCTAATAACCGCCTCGCCTAATGCTATTGTTGTGGCCAAACACCTCTCCAACATAGTATAAATGAAAACGTAGAACTCTTGACACACTGATAAGAAGAAGAAGAATATGAGTGTCTACCTGTCTGGAATGTGGATGCGGGTGTTTTGCAATCTTGAACAGCTCTTCCAGCAGCCAACTCAGCAATTCGTCATTTTCCTTCAAAGCTTCGGCATTCTTTACTTTATCTGAACCCTGGAACGGAAACGTAATAAAAGTTGAAACTCAATTATAGTAATAGCCTTAACGGAATACCAGCGCTGGTTGCTGCAACCAGCAAATGCCGAGTTAAGGACCTCTGCAACAATCTTTACATAGTATATAATGAAGTCGCTTCTGCTGTTAGACCTTAGATCTTTTAAACTACTCAACGGATTTTAATTTATTTTTCAGCAATAGATAGAGTGATTTAAGAGGAAGGTTTATATGTATAATAATACATAAATAGTAACTGTTTGTTTGTTACGTTATCATAACTAAACGGCTGAACGGATCGTAATGAAATTTGGCAAGGAGATAGATTATATCATATATCCTGGGGAAGGACATAGGCTACTTTTTACCCGAGTGCGCAATAGGAGTGTAATGTTATTATTGAAATACCACGCATGCGAAGCCGCGGGCGGGTCAGCAAGTTAATAAATAAACAAAAAAAATATTGACTCAATAATACTTAACAGTCCTATAAAGTCTCTGACATCTGAGCTAGGTACAAAGACCTGTGTTACAAAAGTCAGTGACCTCTCCGAACTATGGTCACTTAGTTTAGTATTATCATATTTTAACTGTATGGTGATATGATTATACTAATACTTTTTTAATGTTATTTGTGGGGAAACAGGCTTACAGCCCACCTGATTGACACCGGCAACACCCGGGGTATTGACGACGCATTCCCTACCATGTAGTAACCTCTTTACATTTCTCTTGAAGCGTGCCATGTCGTACCCTAACGGGAAAACCTCAGATGGTAGCTCATTCCACAACTTGCAAGTATTGACGACCTCCGCGGCGCAGTAGGCGAATAGCGGGCTGAGACGCAGGAGGTAGAATCGTGTTTGCATGATATACAGATATTTGTTCCGAGTCTGGATGTTTTTCTATATATTATAAATATGTATTTACAAAAAAAAAGTATATAAGTATTCTATCAGCTATCTGGTTCCCATAATACAAGCTCTGCTTAGTTTGGGGCTAGATAGCGCTGTGTGAAATGTCCAGCAATATTATTATTATTATTCCAAGTATTTATTTAACAACACAGACACTAACCCTGGACCTTTAACATAGGCATTACCGGGGCCGGAGCCAACGAGAAAGAGGCCTGTTTTCATTAGTCTTATGTATTGCAAGATGGAGGTGGGACAGATGGTTAAACTATTGCAATAATGGATTATGAGTACAGGTTGTAGTCAGAGTAATGCTAATGGAATAGATGCTGGGCTACGGGAGAGATGAGATACGGCACCTGCCAATTCCGCAATATCAAGAATGATTGAGGCAGGAGGTGACTAGCCGTCCACTAAACGGGCCCCCATAAATGCCGCCAATAAAAGGCAGCGTATGGGGCAACGTTGGTGTGCGCGCTTAAAGGGTTTTGAGAGGTGTGCTGCAGTTTCACTAAGCACTACTCCCGGCTTTATGCCTTAAACACTTCAACCCTTGGAGCATAGGTTCCGCTCTTGCGCCTTCACCCTTGACCGGCAAACTAAGGCAAACCAAGGGTCAGGGGTTTCTGTCAACCCCAGGGAGTAATGGGGCTCCGCGGTGTCGCCGGATAATTATTATTATAATTATTGGGTTGAAAAGATCGCGTGAGACGTGTGGTGTGCGATACCTAATTGTCGACGATATGTGGATGAGATTTATCAATTAAATTTACTTAGATTTTATTTTAATTTTAAATACACATTTTTATGTGTTATTTGTTGTACTTAATTATGTATTGTTGTTATTGCAAATCAATTTTTTTCTATTCTATTGAAACATTTCATTTTTTGTGAGAGTAGTGTTCATAACCATGATAGTTTCAAAAGTTATCAAAGCATTTAATTGCATGAAATAGGGTTAGGTATAACAAAGTTCTTAAAATTACTATTCAACTAATTTCTGCCAGAGGCATGCCAATTATTAAAATAAAAAAAAAAAATGATTACAAATTACAAGTTATTCTCACTGTTTCATCACAAGAAACATACCTCCCTTGGAAGCTCGGTCCATAAATCGCGATTTTCGTTTGAATTCACTCCTTCAACACAAAGTACCAATGATTCACCGATTTGTAGATGGATTTCAAATTCTTTGCTCTGAAACAAAAACATGACTATAGTAATGACATTTATAATGAGCTATGCGATCGAACTCTGACCAGTCAAAGAACGGCCGACTTTTATAAACATTTCAAAATCGTAGCTGCAGTTATTTGGCGTTTTTTTTTATGTTATTTGTGAGGAAACAGGCTTACGGCCCACCTGATGGTAAGCGGTCACCGTCGCCTATTGACACCGGCAACACCCGGGGTATTGTCGATGCGTTCCCTACACTGTAGAAACCTCTTTACATTTCTCTTGAAGCGTGTCATGTCGTAGCCTAATGGGAAAACCTCAGATGGTAGCTCATTCCACATCTTGCAAGTATAGGGTAGAGAAGACTAGCGCAGGATCGTGGTGGATGGCACAAACTTGGGGAGGCCTATACCCAGCAGTGGGTGAAGTCAGGCTGTGGATGATGATGATGAGAGTTTTTTCAAATTCATTACCATACACAATTTTATAATAATAATATCAAGTCTTAAAATATCAATAAAACAGCCTATATAAAATAGGTAAACAAATCATATTCATTCATGTAAGTACCTGTTAAACTGACTAAGCGGCATCATCGCAAAGGCACCGCAGATTTACGTTATAAATTGTTTATTGGAAATGTATCGATTACTAGATAAATATTCAAGCTACCGGTATTAAACCCACCTCTAAAATCAGTTAATACGATTTCGGATGTGTGTTTTAAATTAATGCTAACTATTAGTACTAAATATAAATTAGTACTAACTGTGCGCCGACTCATACTCCACTTATCATTTATCTACTTACATCCTTAGCCATCTGCAAGAACCCCATTACAATCTGCTTTGCAAACGGCAGCCGTTCCCCGCAGCACATCAGCCCCAACGTATACAACGCCCTCTCCTTCACTTTACTAGGCAACTTCGCATTCCCAACTATCTTGAACAGTCTCTCTGCGACCGTGTATCTAGTGATGACGCCATCCTCATCTATCCGGGTGATGTTGAACGGTGTGTCGGATTGTAGAAGGGGGTCCTGTTTGGGTGATGTGATGGGGAGGGGTAGGCCGCTGCTTCGAGCTAGGAGGGAGACACCCGAACATGATGTACTGACGAGGAGTGTTTGCGGGCTTGAGAGGTGGTTCGCTGAAATGTACATATAAGGTCATATAAGTCCACCCAAAGGTTGCCTGGAAGAGATCGCTTTCAACGATAAAGCCGCCCATTGTACCATCATGTATTAGTCTTTAAGTTTTCTAAGTTAAGTTATTTTAATTTGGTGTAACAATAAAGAATTATCTATCTATCTATAATGTTATAAGCTGCCGTCCGCGACTTTGCATTCGTGGTTCGTCGATGTCCCAATCTCGGTCATAATCTAGGTAGATATACCAAATTTTATCAAAATCGGTCTAGCCGTTTAGTCATGGAAACGTAACAAACAGACAGATACAAAGGCAGAGTTCCTTTCGAATTTATAATATTAGTATAGATATTTTATCATCAGCAATTATCGAAAACTGCATACATCCGAAAACGTCGTCTGACAGTTCAGGTACGCATAGATTTAAGTGCTAGTCTAGTGCTAAAGTCATAGTTAAACGGGTTAAACACAAATATTTTTATTTAATGAACACCAAAGTGTTCATTAAATAAAAATGTTCATTAAACTTTAGCGCCTCACACAATCTGACCGCTTCATTCACTGGTGGTAGAGCTTTTGTGAAGGGGTTCGAGGAAGTGGGCACCACCGCCTTACCTTTATCTGCCGCCAAATAGCAGTACTTGTGCTGCTGTGTTCCGGTTAGATGGTAATGGTATGTTCCTGTAATTACTGGCACATAGGCATAACAGCTAACTCCTATAGTATGGCAACGTATCCACATAGAGATCAAGACAACATAATACCTTGTTTTGAATTCTATGTGGATATCCATGGGCTGCAGTAGCCACTTAACATCTGGTGGACTGCATGCTCGTTTGCCATAAGTAGTATAAAAAAAAAATTTAAACCTTTCTTCTATTTTCAAATCTATGGCGTAGTTCAAGCGTAATAGATTAATTTTCAACGATTACCCGACTGTGCAGAAGGAAGATAATGCTTTTATTGATAAACCACGCGTGCAAAGCCACGGGCGGGCCAGCTAGTAAGACAATAATTTACGTCAACAGTTAACAGCTCGTAAAAGAGAAATGAAAAGTGATACCTAAGCAAACAGCGCCTTCCTGGTACGGCTCCCAGCCGGCCGCAGTGAACCCCTTCCCCCCGAACTTGCCGCGTTTTGAGAGCGCCACGCATCTCTCGCACATGTGAGCGAACGCAGACATATACCCACATTGAGACTCCAGATTTTTGTTACCCACACCTTGTGCAACAAATTCTTTTATCTGTAAAAAAAGTTTACATAGCTTTAATTATCATTTATTCTCAAAAATATCTTCTTAGCGTGTCAATAGTTCTACTTATATTGTGTTAGATAAATACTTGGCCACATTGATGGCGTCAGGAGAAGCCGTTCTCAAAGCTTTAGGAACTCCTGGTTTTACTTTGTACATTATAACACAAGGTAACATTTATAACCTTGTATTATAGCTCACTCATAAACCACATTTATGTAGTAATTTTTGGGAGCTGTTTGTCATATGTAATTAAAACTTATTGTATTTTGGACTTTCTTTGTAATGACTGTTTGTGCCAAAATAAAAATGGGCACAAGGGGCACAACACCAGGTTCGTTCCTTACAAACAATGGCCCACCTGCTCTCATAACCTCTCTGCCAACCTGCACTCGTTAAGATTAGACTTGTACCAGGCAACGGAGAGGGGTGTGGAAGTTGCTCTATTGGACTTATAAAATTTAGAAGTCAAACAGCCATTGACACGAAAGAAGAAGCAGGTTCATCGACTGTGCAGGATCACTACAGTCGCATTGCGTTAGGCTAGGATCCCTGAACCCACTTCTGCGAAAATGTAGTGCAGCAGAAGGAAACAGCGGAGAGGGACAGGGAATCTTGGAGCACACTCCCAACCCGCCGCACGAGACCGGGGCGAAGGAGGAGGGCGTATGCGAGAGCGTATGCCAACCTCCATCCCCCATAGCAGTGGCCTAACTAAATACTGTTGTATATAGTTAGTAGAGCTGACCCTAAATCCTAAAAGATGGGGCCCGCAAGAGCAGACCAACGCCACCGGGGTCGAAGAAGAATGTTCTCTGTTCCCGTGTCCCCGGTATAAAGCGAGCGGAGGAACGCCGTGGAGGTTTAGCCGGTAGGAGTCCGACATACCGCTCCCTGGGTTCAGAGCGGTACCCATGAGGATTGCTCCACGTAAAAAAAAGGATCCCTGAACCTCCATTTGCACATATTGACTCTCTGCAGCGACCAATCTATGTGCGAAGTTTATTTAAGGACTGCCACACTGCCTACGGCAGGACGTGCCCTGGTGGAAGCCGCTTTTGAGGGGGGATTAAGTCAAGTGGGGGGTTACTATCTATCCATAATTATCACTTACATGAGAATCAATACATAGAAAAAACTACGTAAAAAACGTGATAAATCCCGTATTTATAATAATGATTGAAATCAATCACGTAAGTTTTCGAAGCAAAATAGAAAACTATTGTAGGTCGTTCAAGTTAAGGTATGTATTCAATTAACACATTCAGGTAGATCATTAGTTACATAATTACTATAATTAGTAAACATTTTTTATATGTTGAGCAAGTTTCGTTGTAAATCCGTTAAAATGAGTTGACATTTTTGATTTTACATTTTTTCCCTAACCTATCTTGTCCCACTGCTGGGCAAAAGTCTTCCCCAAGTCCCTCCAAGCATCCAAGAATCAAATTATAAAGTTTTGGAAATTGCTAGAATATACAAAATCATCATATCAGCCAAAGAATGTTCACTGCTGAACATAGGACTCACCCGTAGATTTCCAGAGCGACCGATCCTGTGCGCCCTGCATCCAACGGTTTCCAGCAACCTTTGACAGGTCGTTTTTCCATCAAGTGAGGGGGGGGGGGGGGGGGGAAGGCTTCCTATGCTGCGCTTTCCAGTGCGTGGTCTCCACTCGAGAACCTTTCTGAAAGGTATACTTTAAAGTACTAGTACCTGTTTGTCGATCGTCGACTTTTCGCTAGTATTCACAGTGATAATTGCAAATATGACCGCCGCGGTGTCTCTTATTTCCTCCTTCGTACTGGTTGTGAAGAGATTGCGTAAAAACGGCAAAAGGGATGTGTATTTGGATGCAACTTTTTCTGGTACACATCCAACTATGTCTAAGAAGCACGTTAGAGACATTACATCTGCAAAAACCAAAATTTAAAATATTACATACCAGTTTTTGTCGTTGAACAAGAGTTCCTAAAAGTTATTATTATATATCTAAAAAGATATAAAAACAATATATACTAGTTGCCAGTGCATAGTGGTCGAATTTAGAACGTCATTCATTACTATTTTTATTATTTTTTCTTAGCTTAATTTTAGCATTCGCCCATAACATAGTCTATATTTAAACGATCACCAAATATTAAACTCCTCCGAGCGCGCAATAAGCTAAAAACGGGTAGAAAGTTTTCTCTTCACGTATTAATTTATAGATATAGTCTGTTCAATAAGAGAAGAATCGTGGCGTTACGGTGAACTAACATTGAGATTTTTATATGGCAACCCAATCCAGCTGCCATCTATCTCGTCACGCAACTGTCAAATGCCAACTTCGACTCGATACATTATTGTTGATCTTGTTTTTGTGTTAAATATTTGCTTATTTATGTCGAACAGAGGAAAAACGTTACGCAGCTCTGAGGCAAATAATATTTAATGTGATACAGTTTTGTCAACGCGAAAAAGCGTCAAAAAGCCCAATCATCGACCTGAACAAAGCTACGGAACGAGTAGCCGCAATGACTGGTATGTAATAGCTTTCTTGTGGTATTTTTGGACTGTACATTGATTTCTTAGACGAAATAAACAGCGTCTTTAGTGTTTTATGTGTGATTAGCGTAAACGGAAATACTATATTAGGTAAAAATCACCCAAGCCAAGCTGACCTATTTTTGTAGTACGACTAACACATATTGATACTTTGCGTTTATAAACTGATATTATAGTCTTAACTTTTTATTAGCTGCAGTAAAATGACGTTTTGTGGGTTGCCGGTTTTTGAAGAAAAATAAATAGGGATGTAGCTAAATGAGTGAATCATAAATGAATAATCAGTTTTTTTTTTTTTTTGAGATTTAATATTAAGTTGTAATGTATTTTTTTAACCTATTATTATTACTATACTAGAGGATTGATCTTTTTTAGTGGAAGTATAGGGAGGTACATTCAAAATGAAACAAAAACGTCATAATAATGTTATTTAATTAATTTTTGTGAACTGAATCACATCCCTATTGAGATTAGGCTGGCAACATTATTTTACGGAATGACATTTAGAAACGTCATTTTACTGCAGCTAATAAAAAGTTAGACTATAAACTGATTATGTACATTTTATGTTGCAGGTCTTAGTAGTCACTGTGTCTGTGTCAAAAGGTGCTGTAAATAGAGGCGTGTGGTGCACTCCAGGGAAATAACGTAAAGGCCGGCCCAAGACAATAATTCTGGACGATTTTGACAAATGTGCCATACGGCGCAAAATTCGTCAATTTTATACTGTTCGAAAAGAGGTACAGACTCTAAGGAAGCTGCATAGAATACTAAAAAAAGGTATAAACTTTAGTGGTGGAATTTCTGCAGTGTTTTCAAAGAAATGGGATATTAATATAAAACCTGTCAGTCAAACCGAAAAATACTTATAGAGCGGCATGATATGAGCGGCTTGGCGTGCCAAATATTTGCAGACCATGAACCGTTTGAGAGAAACAGAAAAACCAATTGTTTATGTAGATGAGACATACATCCATACTGCGCATGAAGTCAACAGGTACTGGCAAGGCCCAGATGAACCTGGGATATCTAAAGCCATTTCCCTTGGTGAAAGATATATTATCCAACATGCTGGTACCTGGAATGGATTTGTTGCAGCAAAGAATGTTAATGTATCAGCCAAAGAATTGCTGCCCATGATAAATGAATCATCATCATCATATCAGCCGTAGGACGTCCACTGCTGGACAAAGGCCTCCCTCATTGATCTCCAGGAACTGCGGTTGGAAGCGGCCTGCATCCAACGCCGACCTGCGGTTCTTACCAAGTCGTCTGCCCATCTTGTAGGTGGACGTCCTACGTTGCGCTTGCCGGTCCGTGGCCTCCATTCGATAACTTTCCGGCCCCATCGGCCATCTGTTCTGCGCGCTATATGGCCTGCCCATTGCCACTTCAACGTGCTAATCCGTCGGGTCGGTGACTTGAGTTCTCCTACGTATCTCCTCATTTCTGATTCTCAATAATATTACTACTGCTCAGTGGCAAAAAGAATGTGAACATGTGAAACATGTTGAAGAAAAATATTGGAAACTAGACCATTTGATGGACCATTTACAAAAATTTATCATAACTATAACAGAATCAGAATCCGAAGATGAAACAGATGAGTCCGAGAGTAAATGCTCTAAAGCTAGCTTAGACATAAGCGGCATTGAACACTTAGATTCAGACTTTGATTATGGTACTGATTAAATTATTATCTATAATTGTAAATTTTTACTGTATGTTAAGATAACGTTAATAAAATTATAAAATGTCTCCATGTTTTATTTTTTTAAGTCTGGGTGTGCAGTCCAGTGCACCTCATCAGTAGGTACTAGAAGAGTAGAAAGGCCATGCTCCATGAAAGCACGTTATACTTAGAACATAGTTAGCCACTATCTTATATAAATAATGTTGATTAAAGTCAGCACTTAAACCTCATTAGAATCATGCATGTCCATTATTTTTGGCTCATCACATAGCACCTGTGCTGTGCTATGGTAGCCAATTTTAATCAGCATTAAGCGAAGATACATACCGACCTACCTACTTAATAGCAAATACCTACTGATGACAATAGTTGGTGTCTATGTATGATGTCTGTTTACCAAGTATCAAAAACTTTTAGTCGTACTAGCAATGACAGAGCAGTGTTGTCCACGCAACAAAAGTAGTAAATTGGCACACGCGCGACCTCAATTCCTACGACTCTTCTCTTTTTGTACAGAGTCTAAGATATAAATAAGATAATTATATAATAATGTGTAATCTTTTGTACATTACCCAATATAATTTGTCACCGTCGGTTAATGTCATGGACTTACCAGGACTAGCATTCAGCAACGCGGTGATCATAGCCAAATAATTCTGCAACACTTCAGTATCAAGCAGATTGTCGTAGAAGTACTTTGCAAGCAGCGGAGAGGTTGCGTTCGGGTGGTTAGAGCAATCCTTCAGATTCGCGTCCCGGTTCAAACACATGCGGAGATATCGAAGCATCTAAAATAATAAATAAAGTACAACTAGATGAGTCATTAACAGCGATCGGAATAGGAAGAGCTTCTAACCAGAATTCTATAAGAACTTATATTCTTATACCTCCAGGTAATAAGTATTGCACTGACGTCCTGCTTAGGGGATGTATTGTGGATTACCCCCCTTCTGAGATGACCCTAGCCATCCAAACTCCCTAAAGTAGTGGAGCAAGTCTTTGGATTGATGGCAGCCGTTTATCATAGTATCCAAGGTCGAAGATCACTCGATGAGCAGTCTTTAGTTTTGCTTCTAGGTAGGGCTTATTTAGAATGAACCCGGTGTTAATAATATTAGTGAGTTCATTCCTAGCAAGAGACAGAGAAAGAGGGTAGAACGATATATTCCTCTACAATGTACTCCGACGGGTTGTGGTACCCGTCGGAGTACATTGTAGAGGGGACTTCTCCAGTTCCATAATCAAATCCGAAGTCATATAAAATGCATTTTTTTACCTGTGGACGTTCGTATTGCTATAAAATCCAACAGTAGTAAAATATTTCCAGGATACAAGGAATTTAATAAGTTGATTAATAAAATGATGGTGTTTTAAAGTTGAAGCCACTCGTATCTTTTCGCCAATTTTGGTGAATTTGGTTAATTAACATGACTGGTCATTAAGTAAGAAAATAACCCTATTCAAGAACTATGCACGGGCAGAACTTTTTAAATTTTCGCGAATTATACTTATATTTTTAAGACAAAACGGGTCTCCTCGCGCACAGATTTATATCTTAATCATATTTTGACTAACCTCGACGTTTCGGCTAAGTTACATCGGCCGTGGTCACGAGAGACTGGTCACAGAGTCTCTGTCGTGGCCGAAGCCGAAACCACGGCCACGACGACGTGACCACGGCCGAAACGTCGAGGTTAGTCAAAATTATGATTATGATATAAATCTGTGCGCGAGGGGACCCGTTTTCTCTTAAAAATATATGCTCGAGCAATACCAAAACCCAAACACAGCATTGCTATTTCATAATGATGTATTTTATTTCTCCATACAAAACTTAATATGTTAAGAATGTTTTGTCTAACTTTCTAGACTATTCTATAACATGCAACGTTGCCAATCTGCTATGCGGCATTGCCGTTTTGCATAGTCAGCAATGTTTGTTTAGATAGTTAGAAAATTCTTTAGAATAAACTTCAATTCGTTGAAGTTTATTTTGGTCAAAATATCTAGTTTTCGTGCCTAAACCAGTTTAAGCTTTCAAATAATCACTATAATGGTAATGTATACAAAATATTTTCAAAAATAAAAAATAAATTACCTCTTGATAAGTCATAGGATGAAACTGCAACACTTGATTACTGATCACAAACCGATGCTTAGCGTTCGATCCTTTCTTCCTCCTTTGCATTTGATCCCAAATGTAGTTCACCATATCCTTTAAATAAATATTATGTAAAACGATGATCTTTGATAGAAGCAGAATTAATTATTTTTTTACATAAAATCACTGAGAGAACGAAGAGCATATTTTATTCTATTTATGGGTATTATTTTCTATTTATGATGGTAAGTGATGGTGTGATCGAAGATGGAGCACGCTTGCCTAAAAAGAACTTGTTCACTCTGGACTAGAAGATTATACTGGCCCCGAAAATAATACGCCGGTATTATGAATTATTCCTTACTAGACTACTTTCACCTCTTCATATTCCTCTTGAGTCAGGAGGAATATATTGTTGTTGCAATGTTGTCTGTCAGGAGTCCTGACAGACAACAGAAATCAGGAATTTATATTATTAAATAATATCCACAATTAGTGCTGCTTCTTCTTGTAATTTTTTTGTATAATTATTTATCTTTAAACCTCGGTATCTATTTTAATTATGATTAATTATGAGAAACTTCGGTTGGGTCCTATGGCAGATACTTACATGCCAAAAAAATCAATTAGCTTTGTAATTTACTAATTAGGTATGTAGGAAATCAGCAAACCTAAAAAGATAATAACCCGCTTCTCCAAGTAATTAGTTGGTATTGAGGGTAGTTGGTTCTATTTACCAAATGGTTGATCAATTTAACCGAAATTTTTCTGCAGTCTTTATTCCACCATAAGTTTAATTGCCGCCCCAATGAGATTTTACCTTGAATTTTGGTACTATGTACTGCACTTCGTCTGTTTTGTCTCTGTCATTCTTGGAAGAGTCCTCGTCTATGTTGACTGTTGTCGTCTCTTTTCTTGACACATTGTTGACCACATCCTCGATTTCAAGAGGCCGAGATGTGCCGTAGAGACATCTAAGCGCTTCTGTTGAGATTTCATCTTGGCTGTTTTGGGGCAAATTAAATATTCACTATCAAGTCGAATTCAAAATTAATATATTCATTAAAATCACAAGGCACACTTTGACACGTCTATTTTAGTACCTGTTCCTATTTATCTATACTAATATTATAAAGAGTAAAGATTTGATTGCTTGTTTGTTTGCATTGAATAGGCTCAGAAACAACTGGACCGATTTGAAAAATTCTTTCACCGTTGGGAAGCTACACTATCCCCAGGTGGGTGACATAGGCTACTTTTTACCCAACTGCGCAGAAGGAGGTAAATGTTTATATTGAAAAATTGAAAAACGCGTGCGAAGCTGCGGATTGGTCAGCTAGTATATGGATAAAGTTGTATGTATAAACGCTGATAACACAGCCATGTAAGTTATAATTAGGATTGCGAGCTGATCAAAGTGAACGCAAACAAGACTATAATAATTATATGAATTACATACAGAACCCAATTTAAGAAAGATAGGTTTGACATTACCCCTATACCGGATAAGCTATATGAAAGCCGTCTATGGTGGTCACTGTGACTCCCAGAACGCAAAAGAGGCAGGGTCATCCATCGACAAGGTGGAGCGGTTCTTCCTTTTTCAGGACCAGACTCCTGAAAAAGGAAGAATTATCTGACCCGATCACCCAAGACAGACTAACTTGGCGCCGAAAAATTGGGAGAGCACAGATCTCACCAAGTGGGAACATGCAAGGAACAGATGCTAAATTACAACTCAAGGACAGCGAATCAAAACCGACCCCAAATAAAAAGGCTTATTTTATTTATAAGCCTGATGTTTCTTATGGAAGCCAAGAGCTCCCGCTCCTCCCTCCTTGCACAGGTCCCTATTTTGCTGTATTCCTCTAATACAAATACGATTATCGTATCTTGATACAATAAAAAATGTTTGATTATAACTTTAGAATATTTAAAAGAAATAGGGACTTACCTGTCACCACTAGCAATCAACAGTAGGTATCTGGAAGGTATGTAGTCTTGCGGGAAGACCGCAGATGAGTAACGCATAGCAATATACCGGATCATCGACTCTTCACTCTGCATATAACTGTTAAAGGAAATAAAATTTATTAAGGACCTAGGCTTTGTTAAAAACAGATGCTTCAAATGGAGCCCTGTTTGGTTCTATTTGATCAAAAGCATCTTGAATACCGCTACTCTGTTTCTCTTGTCTGTAAGTATTAAAACTCGTCTATAATACAATAAAATTATACTAGGCGTGATTGCGGAGTATCCCATAAATGCTATTTATTCTCAAGCGAGTGAGAAACTGGCAGGATGCATCGCATGGCAGAAGTAGCCAAGACGTCCAAAGAGAATGAAGACGTCGACCGCGGTGTACTGGTTGACTGAGGAGTAGCTTACGCGAGTAAAAATTAACTAATATGCCAATTCTCGTTGCAATATCTATTAAAATCTCACTGCGCAAATGAGTAAGTAATTCAATGTAGTTTTCCCACTGAACATTTGCAACTTTTTATTTGAACTGTAGACCGCAAAGAGGTCTTGAATCATAGTGTAGATCGCATACCTCAAAAGTTTGGCCCCTCCTGGTGTAGGGCGACTGTATATGACCAGCCTTAATAGCGATAAGAAATGAAGCAAGATTTAGGTTCTCAGGATGTAAAACATGAAAAATGATGTACTCACTGGTCCAGCAAAGCAAAGAGCGCTAGCGCCTGCGGTTCGTCAAACGGGCTAGTTTTCTCCTTATCTTTCTCAGAGCTTTCATCCACTTCCATTTTATCAGAAGTGCTGGGGCCTGCTGCCGTGGTCGAACCGGATTTACCTAGAAAAGTATACATGTTCAGACTTGCCTTGCTAACATTGTGACGAAACAAGACAAGCATCTTAATTTAGCAGCGCCATCTGTTATGTGGGCGGTAAACTTAGAAACCAAGTATAAATTAACCTGTTTCCTCGGAAGATTCAAAAAAGATCCGCCAGAGGCAGCACTAATGGGGGGTACGTATGATTTGATTTCCCTGTTGAGTATTTTTTTGTAAATACACACTTATAACATAGAAAAACATCCAGACCCGTAACAAATATCGGTAGATTACGCAAACATTTGTTCAATGGCGGGAATCGAACCCGCTACCTCCTGCGTCTCAGCCGGCTATTCGTCCACTGCGCTACGGAGGTTATCGAAATTATAAGCAATGATTTTTTGAGAATCTACTGCACCGTAAACGCACATTCATGAGAAGCGTTTATAATACGCCGTGTGCAATTTTGTGCATAGGCCGTAAGTATACAACAGAATCACCACCAGCATTGACGTTACCTTCAAAAGTAATCTTGTAAGCTACTGCCATCTCAAGCAAAGCGTCACGGAGACCAGTCTTCATTTCTGGCGGCGCCTCTGGGATCTTCTTGACGAGCTCTTCGAGTAACGCGAACTGACTGCTGATGCTCTCCGGGCATTTTACCGCGAGACGTCCTGGGGAACAAACGATCAGCTAACTTAAACTGTGGCGAATAATTGTCTTTGAGGTGTCTATGCGCTCTGCGAAGTGCAAGGTGTATCTAGCTCGGGTTTTGTAAATTGGCGGTCCCTGCAGCTAACCAAGCATGTCGTCTTTCCTCTGCGATTAGAAAACTAAAATACTACTATTGAAGAAAACACTGGCTTTCATTGCAAGATTAGGAACCCGTACCCACAACTCCTAAATACGTTCTGCGCATTCCCTACTTAGATGGGTGACCGCTAGTTACATTTTGAACTAACTTCTGTTCACTGTTCTTTAAGACTACAAGATTACCGGACACCGGAAGCGAATTATCATATAACGTTTTTGATGAATATTTCAGATAGTGCTATCCAGCCCTAATATAAGCAAAGCTTGTTTTATGGAAAGATAACTGAGAGAATAGTATTTTATTTATAGTGTTATCCGAACACATACGGAAAATTCCAAGATATTTAAAAATCAACTCAAAATGGCCTGGTAGCACAGTTGGATAGTGCATCCTCGTATCAAGAGGAAGGTTGCGGGTTCAAGTCCCGTCTAGGCTTGAAATTTTTGAGATGATTTTATAAAAATCTTGGAACTGAGAGAATACTCATATCTTTTTTTTTGGCAAAACATCCTAATAATATAGAGAAACAGCCATATCCGGAACAAATATTTGTATATTATGCAAACATTTGTTCCAGGGCGAGAATCGAATCCGCAACCTCCTGCGTCTCAATCTACGACACTATTTACGGAGGTTAATATTTACCATTCATAACGAGACAAAGGCACAAATTATAGATTTTTTTTAATATATTAAATAAGTTTTTTTTTGCAAAAATTACTTTTTCAAAACAAGCTTTTATCAAATTCATAATCAGAACCGTAATCCCAAACAAACCGTGGAAGCAAACCCATCAAAAATTTAAATAGTAAGCTCAAAGTATAGGTGTTTTGGCCGCTTCCATGTTGGGCTTTATAGCAATTTCCTTCTCCTAGATATATTGCAAACCAATGCTGTTGACGCCTATCTCGCCAAATTACACAATTCAAAGTATGAAGGCATACTTTTGTTAAAATTCAGCTGTTAATGACTTCAGAAAACCAGAAAACATCCTCCGCCATCTTGAAGGTCCCGCTATATTGTATTTATACATCTTGGATGGTCTCCCATATTTTGGATTAGTTTTCGTGTTCTCCTCAGCAAGCCATTTCATTTGATACCCATACTGTGGTAGTGCAGAAAAAATAACTAGTCCGCCATCTTGGATGATATATTGGAATTAGAATGACGTCACATAGCTAAGCATGCATTGTCATTCAAAATAAGCGTATATACCAAATTTCAGCTCAATCGGTTAAAGATAACTGATTTAAAATCCAGTTGCAAGATTCCACCCGGAAAAACATACATACATACATTGCAAGTTAAATAAAAGCCTGTAAAAAACCTTGATCCTAATAGGTTGGCCACAAACAGCTCAGGTCTACGAAGTCTGGAAGGATTAGGGGAGGCCTTTGCTCAGCAGTGGGACACGATGGGCTTATAATTATTATTATAAAATCATGAATAATATAATAACGTTTTGTAATATTTACCTAAGCACATGTAAGCTTTTGGCTGTTGCTCGGCATACTCGTCAGATCTTATAAGCTTCAGTAGCCCTTGCAGAAACACTGACGAGACCTTCCTCAGTTGTGTTTCGTCACCGCTAGAAACAAGATAAGTTAATACTTTATTGCACACCATAAACAACAAAACAATTAAAAGTAAAAGTATCCAAATGAATATATACAATTGTCGGTCTTTACGCTAAGCAGCGATCTCTACCAGACAACCTTTACTTACAACAACAAGTTTGTATGCACAAAATTCACACAAAATCACTTTTAATGTTGAGGTTTTCAATCATGGTGCAAAAATCTTGTTTTCATACAATATCACAGTATATAAAATATAGCATTCATGTATAGCGCAGTTTTCTATTAGTAAAAATAACTCCAGAATTTGTTTAGTAGTTTCTGAGACCCTACAAACAACAATCATTAGCTCTTTTCAATATCACGAGTAGTATAGGTTGTACAGCAGTAATTTTTTTAAATCCACAACTCCTTTAATTATGGAAGATTTTGAAAACAGACAATTTTGTGTCGGCTCAACGCGAGAACACCAAATTTACTGTCACCATCATCATATCAGCCGTAGGACGTCCACTGCTGGACAAAGGCCTCCCTCATTGATTTCCATGAACTGCGGTTGCAAGCGGCCGGCATCCAACGCCGACCTGCGGTTCTTACCAAGTCGTCTGCCCATCTTGTAGGTGGACGTCCTACGCTGCGCTTGCCGGTCCGTGGCCTCCATTCGAGAATTTGCCGGCCCCATCGGCCATCTGTTATGCGCACTATATGGCCTGCCCATTGCCACTTCAACGTGCTAATCCGTTGGACTTACATTTACTTGAATTGACTGTATTAGTAGTTAAATAGAAAGATTCTTACCTGTTTATAACATTTAGCAAAAACATTAGCGCCATATTCCGCAGCCTCGAGTTTGTGTTAGGATCAAATAACGAAGAAAATATCACCTGTACAAGAAAAGCCGTATTAAAACTTGTCATATAACAAGTAACTTTTTATCAAAAATATAACCGACTTCAGATATTCATCAAAATTGGTTGACGTGGTATAAAATTATTCGCTCATATGTCGTCCAGATGCCTTTGCCAATTTTTTTTTATACTACTTATGGCAAACGAGCATGCAGTCCACCAGATGTTAAGTGGCTACTGCAGCCCATGGATATCCACATAGAATTCAAAACAAGCTATTATGTTGTCTTGATCTCTATGTGGATACGTTGCCATACTAAAGGACTATGCTGTTATGCCTATGTGCCAGTAATTACAGGAACATACCATTACCATCTAACCGGAACACAGCAGTACAAGTACTGCTATTTGGCGGCAGATAATGGTAAGGCGGTGGTGCCCACTTCCTCGAGCCCGTTCACAAAAGCTCTACCACCAGTAAAATTGAAGATCTACCAATTGAAGAGTTTGATGATTTACTCATGGATCCCATCAACAGATCTTGACTACATTTTTAAGGGACCCCTGAGGTACCTCCCCCCCCCCTTTCTAACAAAAAAAGAATCATTGAAATCGGACAACATGGTACAGAGTAATGAGAGAATAACATGAAAAAAAGGATAAGAACCTTTTTTTTAGTTTGAATTCCTTTTTTGAAGTTGGTTTGGTTAAAAATCAACTTTATTTCTAATACCATAAAGTGTTACATTACCTGCACACAGTGCGGGAACATAATTGCCGGCCCAGTCGCTTTGTTTAAATACTGTATGAGCTTTAAACGTAGCCTTGTGCAAGCGGGGACCTAAAAAACATGAAAATTATCATACAGCGCACATTACTCTTTCATCTTAATTACGTTTACAACACAAAACAATTAAATTAAATAAAACCGGCCAAGTGCGAGTCACCGACTCCGCTGGCTCGGCCATCTACTGCGAATGGGTGAAGATCGAAGCGTAAAGAGAGCATACTTGGGCCGACCGACTGGCCGCCGACCGGTTGGTCGTCCCAAGTATCGCTGGAACGACAGGATGGAGGCTGACCTGCGCGACCTGGGAGCCGACAACTGGCAAGAGATGGCAATGGACAGAGGAAAGTTTTCATATCGGAGACCAGGACTCACTTTGGGTCCCTGCGCCAATGGAGTAAGTAAGTAAGTGCGAGTCGGACTCGCGCACGAAGGGTACCGTGCCATTATCTATAAAAACGGCAAAAAATTACGTTTGTTGTATGGGAGCCCCCCTTAAATATTTGTTTTATTTTAATTTAATTATTTATTTTTAAAGTGAATATAGAACTAAATATTCTATGAATATTTAAAGCATCTAATTGTTGCCGTTATCAATATCGAGCTAAAGCGAACCAAAAAAATCACGTTTGTTGTATGGGAGCCCCCCTTATATATTTATTTTATTCTGTTTTTAGTATGTTTTGTTATAGCGGCTATAAAAATACATCATCTGTGAAAATTTCAACTGTCTAACTATCACGGTTCATGAGATACAGCCTGGTGACAGACAGACAAACAGACAGCGGAGCCTCAGTAATAGGGTGCCGTTTTACCCTTTGGGTACGGAACCCTAAAAACTATAAAAAATGTTCTCTTCTTTTTGAATTATTAATATAACGAGAAAATCGAAATATTGCTGATCGACTAGTTACTAGAGCACTTTCGCATTGAGCCATAAAACCGCCATTTAAACGTGGGTAAGCTTACCTTGCGGTCATCTGGAGGTACTTTTAATCCACCCCAGGTACCCAAATACAGGGAATATAGGGGAGCTACGACTGAGGGAAGAGACCAGTCCACTGAACTGAAAGAAAAAAAAAAACATTCATTAGTTGTTTCACATAGATACTCCATAATCCTTCACATTTAAAAGTTATCTACTCGTATATATATATAAAAATGAATTGCCGTTCGTTAGTCACGCTAAAACTCGAGAACGGCTGGACCGATTTGGCTAATTTTGGTATTGAATTATTTGTGGAAGTCCAGAGAAGGTTTAAAAGGTGAATAAATGTGAAAATGCTCGGCATTAAATAAAAAAATAAAACAATTTGGGTTTCCCCCGTCGTTCAAAAATCAAATTGAAAGAATAGTTTAAAATGAACGACGGCGACGTTTAAAATGAAATAGTACCGGTGACGTACATTGGCAGCCCGCGTCATATGCATGTCCAGGGGCGGTACGAAGTTCGGCGGGTCAGCTAGTAATAATATAATTTTATATTTATTTACAGTTAGATTATACAATAAAAATACATATCTACAATATAGAATACCTACCTAATATGAAACAGATAATGAACTATTCAAATATAGCTGCAGACGATCTATACTTGTCCTAATTAATATAAATATTTATTACGTTTATTTTTAAACGTGAGCTAGAGCTACTAGAAATTTTTAACTCTTTAATAACTATTTTAACTAAATTATTATATAGGTCTGTTCTGCGCGCTATATGGCCTGCCCATTGCCACTTCAACGTGCTAATCCGTCGGGCTATGTCAGTGACTTGAGTTCTCCTACATATCTCCTCATTTCTGATTCGATCCCGTAGAGAAAACCCGAGCATAGCCCTTTCCATAGCTCGTTGAGCGACTCTGAGCTTATTCATAAGGCCAATAGTGAAGGACCACGTCTCGGTTCCATATGCCATCACTGGTAACACACACTGATTGAAGACTTTCGTCTTAAGGTATGTTGGACGAAAAGATTGGTCGATGGGGCCGGAAGGTTCTCGAGTGGAGGCCACGGACCGGCAAGCGCAGCGTAGGACGTCCACCTGCAAGATGGGCAGGCGACTTGGTAAGAACCGCAGGTCAGCGTTGGATGCAGGCCGCTTCCAACCGCAGTTCCTGGAGATCAATGAGGGAGGCCTTTGTTCAGCAGTGGACGTCCTACGGCTGATATGATGATGATGATGATTATATAGGTTGCTTATTATAATTGATTATTACTATTAAGTTTATTTCATGTTTCTTTTTTGGGCAGAGCCTAGCTACCCACGACAGGGAATCCTAGTGTGGGAGCTAGTGTTCATTATTATACCTACCTAAATGTATACCTACTAATTTAATATTATATCGTGTCTACTAACTTTTTGTGTGAACAATTCTGGATCAATATTTTTTTTATTTATTTATTATTTTATTTATTTATGCCTTATAGTTATGGTCTTAAAATTACAAGCCATTCGTATACCTATATCTTTTAAATTATTTTCAATCAAAACTTGTTATGCAAATTAATTTATGTAAAACGATAACTACACTTATATGTATATAGAACGTACAAAATAATCTTTATATACTATTTACACTCAATTAGTACAGTGTGTCTTCACTCAATATTATCTATTTATTTATTTTATTAGTTTTCACTTAGTGTTAAGCAAGATGTGATCCTAAGCGACCACAGTCAAGAGGGGACTATTCTAACACAGGTTAATGCAACTTAAAAGAAGAGTTCCCAACCTTAGTTTTAAATGTACTCTTGTAATATACAAAATTAAAAGATTTTTGATCTTGATTTGATTTTGACTCGTATCGTACTCTTATGTTAAGGCATTTTGTAAGAGGGTGCATTTTTACTTAGAATGCTTTCGTGATTTATTTCACATTTATTTGTACTGTTTTATCGGTGATTCGACCTATATTTTATTTATAGTAGTATTTTTAAAATTAATTATAGGCTAGCGTTATTACCACGATCTCACTTGATATAAAGCGATGATGCAGTCTACGATGGAACACGCTTGTCTAAAAACTCTATACACTCGCGACTTGATTACCGCTAAGGTTGTAGTTATTGGGAAACACGGACTCGGGCTTTGGCGGTGCGCGTAATTTGTTTATTTGTATAGCTAGAGTGGCCAATTATACTAATTACATCATAATATTCGGAAGTTAGAGACGAAATGTTAGAGAACTAGCGTAATGTACGATGCCACAGAAGACTAAAAAGTTACTACGAGCCGTTTAATGACCCCGCCTAGTCAATAAACCGGCTCGGTCAATAAACCAACCAGTCAGCAGAGCGTGTATAGTAATAAATACTTACATGTTAGGCACCAAAACTCGAAAATAAATAAGTGTTGTGTAGTTTAAATTGCAACACCTTATACACTTTTCATCAAAAAAAATCGAAACACCTCTGAAGTTTGGTTTTGAATGAGTTTTTGTGTTATTCTTTTATATTAAACAAAAAAATAATAATGCCAGTCAATTGTGGATATTATATGGTGTAGTTTAATAAAAATTAATGTTCCAAATTAAAATTAAATTTCTTTAACTGTCGTGTTTTGTTCAACAGGTATGTTTTTACACTTAAAGAAGAACTTCTAAAATGTTAGAAACAAAGACGTAAAACCAAAAATCTATAAAAAAAAATATTCAGTATTTTGTATTTCCTCCCCGGGCTATAATGACTGCTTCCATGCGGTTCCTCATGGAATGGATGAGAGACACAATCTTGTGGTGTGGGATATTATCCCACTCTTCTTGTATAGATGTTTTAAGCTGGCCAAGCGTCTCCGGAGCAGGATGTCTCGCTCTGACTTGTCTCTTCAACTCATCCCATAGGTGTTCTATGGGATTCATATCCGGGCTTCTTGCTGGCCAGCCCATAACCGTAATACCGACTTCACTCGGTATTCATTTACAATGCCTGCGGTATGAGCCCTGGCATTGTCCTGCATAAAAATGAACTCTTCGACAATAAAATGTGCGTAGGGTACCACATGAGGCTCCAAACACTCTTCGATGTAACGTGACCCATTTAATGACGGTAAGCGAGGTCCAGATACAAAACAAAGTTCGGTTTTTCCATCGGCGCTTATGCCTCCCCAAACCGTCCATGAACCGCCACCGTAACTGACTCTTTCTTCAATGCAGCACTGTGCAAAACGCTCTCCCTCTCTTCGATACACCTTTCTTCCGTTGTTACCATACAGCATGATCTTACTCTCGTCAGAAAAGAGAACTTTGCTCTATTGAAGGTGTGACCAATTTAAATGCTCACGTGCAAAGTTAAGGCGCGCTCTTCGGTGGTCTACCGTCAATGTTGGGCCATTAGCTGGTTTATGAGGTTTCAGGCCACGCTCCGCCTATCTTCTTCTAATTGTAGAATCGCTCACAGTCAATCCTCGAACCTCACGGAGCCGCTGCTGCAGTTGAATAGAGTTAAAGTGACGATTTCTTAGAGAAACTGATACAATATACCGGTAAACTTGCTCAGACGTGACTCGATATCTACCAGATCCTAGACGGCGAGTAAACATACCAGTCTCCTGATAACGCTGATACACTCTATTGACAGCAGAGAGGCTAAGATGTAATCGTGCAGCCACAACACTATGCCTGACTATGCCCTGAATCCAGCAACGCCACGACTTGGGCGGCTTTCGTGGGCGAGGTATCCATATTTGTTAGGAAAAAATCTCTTTGGTAGGATGTCACAGAACTTAGTTTACAATCACGCTCAGCTCAGCTCAGAGCTCAGTTAAAAAAAACTATATTTTATGCAAAAAAAATGTGATTAAATGCAGAAATTCCGACGGAATACACATTGAAAACAATCTCTACATTCATTTATTGTATCAAAATACGAAAATTTAAATTCAAATTTGGAATTGCGCTTCACCATTGTGTAGACTAACCTGCCAGCTATTTATTGGCGTATTTTTTTATTGATATCAATCCTCTTTTTTATAAAAATGCCACCTGAATGGTACTTGCAGTACTGTTTCGATTTTTTTGATGAAAAGTGTATTTAATGCAATTTACGGGAGATTTTTATATTACCTGTTTACTCTAATGAGAGGGCTATTTGCGTGGTTGGCAACACTGAAGCGTGAATCAGCCGCGGCCACGATCAACGTGACCAGACACTCGTTCATGTTGAAAATATCCTTGCTTATGAAATTTACTATAGAAAGTTTCATCTGCAACAAAAATACCATAAAATAACACACCCAACAGCAACATACACATTTTTAACTATTATATTTATATATTACTAGTTGACCCGGTGAACTTCGTATCGCCTTGACATGCATATGAGGCGGGCACACAATATACGTCACCCCGGTAGAATTGAAAATCTGCCATCATTATGTATGAGGGAGTTAATTTTCTTCATAATTTCTTTTTGCGTGAATATTTCCAATATTTTAATAGTTATTCTGCTATTCGGGGCGGAGAATAATCCAACAAATCAAAGATCATCAAAATCCTTCCAGCCGTTCTCGAGTTATAATTGTTGGAACAAACCCGACTTTGTTTTATTTAATAAGATTTAGAATTTTTAAAATCATCGCTATAAATACGTGCCGGAGAGGATTTCAAAGAGGAGAAATAAATAAATCATTTATTTATGATGGAACAAAACACCAACAACAATAAGGTACACACAAAAAACATATTTATACATACAGAAAATAACACCTAACAAATGTATCTCATAATTTGAACCCGCTACCTTCCTTACCTACAGCTACCTACACAAGAGATGGCGCTGCCGTCAAGTAAATATTAAATTACCTAAAGATCTTAAGGAAATTAATATTAATTTATACATGAGAATATTAAAAAAATATTGTTACACAAGTGCTATTATAATATTGAGGAATTTTTAATTTGTATTGTTTGATTTAATTTTATATATTTTTTTTATAATTGTTGTAGGTATTTGACATTAATTAATTTGTACCAAATAATATATTTAATTTTTTTTTATTTGTAATTAGATATGTAATGAATGATATGTTTCTTTGGTTATTTAATTCTGTTAAAAAAAATAATGTTCTGGCACGCCATTTGACTATTTGCATACCACTCTTGGTAAAACATGTTGTTACAACCACTACAATAAGATCCAGCATGTTAATTTATGGCGGGTTCCTATATCAATCCGTAACCGAGTACGACTCGTATCTCTTTGAAAAAGTGTCAAACTTTTGACACGTTTTCAAGGAGAAACGAGTCATACCTGGTTACCGACGGATATAGGAACCCGCCATAGATAATGTTAAATGTATGTTAACCTACACATGTTAAGCAAATAAATATCTTTTATCATTATCCTTTTGAGACGATGATGCGATACCAATTTCGCCGCAAGCCCACTACAAGTCATGAGCGAAATTTGAAGAGGAAGGTTGCAGGTTCAAACCCGTCTACCTCAAAACCTTTAAAATTGTTTAAAAATTTTAGTTACGTGGCAAATATACAGGCAGAGATTCTTTTTTTAGCTAGTGTGGGAGGATTCTGAACGGTCATAGGGTAAAACGCTGATCATGGGCTAAAATTTATAGATGTGTTATTTATGATATGCCTCTTTTCAGCGTTTTTCTCTTTGACCCTATAGTTCAGAATCTCCCCATACTGGTAAAAAAACCCACCTGTATACCATACCATGGTTATAGAATGATTATTTTCTCAAAAGAAATTAATATTTCACTATGAGAAACTAATTTAAACTTATGTAATTTTAGTGCTTACCTTCGCTTTCAGCGATAAGGCCGCCCATTGTACTATATTTTGCATAAACTAGTTCTACAAGTATTCCTGGTGTATGTACAATTAAGCGTTAATCTATTCATACCTCTTCAAGCTGGTTAGGATTCAGCTGGTTCTTGTCAATTATTCTCTTGTACGTCTTCATGCTCATACCAGGAGGTACTTGAAACTCACTTTCACCTGGGTTAGGCAGTGCCCTGGAAAAATGCTTATATTAGACCCTTAATCAACAAAATGGGTCACAATAAATATAGCATTCTAATTCTATGGTGGGGGAATTAAGATTTGCACTGACGCCCCGCATAGGGGTGTATAGTGCATTATCCCCTGCTAACTGCCATATATCATACTAATATTATAAATGCTAAAGTTTAGATGTTTGTTACTCGATCACGGCGTAACGGCTGAACCGATTTCTATTAATTTATAGGTTACCTTCACATTCAGTAGTGTAACGCGTACGAAGTCGCAAGCAACAGCTTGTCTACTAAAAATGATGTTTTGGGTTTTTTTTTAGGTACGAGTGAATATGGTCTTCTGGATCTTCGTGCTCTATCTAAAACGACACCATCGCTTACCATCAGGTGCGATTGGAACCAAACAAAGATAAATAAAACAAAAAAAAAGTAACTTAAAAGTTTGTAAAATATCCTGTGACCGCTGTCAGAATAACATGCCTACAATAGATCTGGGACTATGTCGATAATTATTGATAATTATGAACATGTTTCAATTAAATCAAACACAAGGAACGATGACATCTGTCACAGGACTAATGCTATATTTTAGAAACTGTACTTTAACCTGACAAGCATCGCGCCAATACATTTTTCTATAGTTGTGGTGTCTGAACGACTACATTAAAAAAAAGTACCTGTATGGGAGAAGCAGGACATCGGTGGCGAACTTGAGGATCAAAGCAGCTACTTTAGGTTTTTCTTTCAGATTGAAGTTTGTTGCCTTTATCTCACCAAGAAGTGGCATCACCAGCATTAGAATCCTACAAGTTCAAAAGAACGTTTATTAATTCCAAGTCATTGCGCACTCTGCACTTTAGGTACGAAGCTACATGTATATCAGTGGGCTCATTCAGCGAGTTAGTGTGCGTTTGGAAGAGGGGTGCCTTATATATGAATATAATTTTAGGCACACAGCGCTGTGCGAGCTGAATTACAATTTATTGCGTCATAGCAAGACTGGCTATTCATTTAAATGTGTTTGCAAAGTGATCCTTCTGTATATTTACTATTATCACTTTGACTGCGCATTTTTTTCTCATCTAGCCTGTGCTAAGTCGCACGCAAGTGCTTGCTTGAACAAATCGGCTCGGCGCGGCGCGATAAAAAATATGGGCTTTTCTTGAAGCCACGGCGGTTGGGGCAATGTCTGTAGATTGCGTTGCATGTTTCCTCTGCATGTCGTCACCCTCTAGTGGCTTCAAGTCATAAATAATATTTATGATATACTTATGGTAACTTACTGGTCTTGATGACCCAGAGGCTTATTCTCAATAGCACTGATGAGAGTGGGGGTCAACGTCAGCTGCTGATCACGAGGGAGCCTCGGAAAACCCATGGTTATATAAATAATCGTAAAATTCTGAAACAACATAACCAGTGTTGTATTGTGAGGCAAATTTCAAAAGTATACTTGAATAGAATAAGAAAAATTTATTGACAAAAATTTAAAATTTGAGCTTTAAACACTGCTAAGTTACTGGCTTGGAACTCATGCAAATTATTTATTGTTGGCCTCAAATGTCATAAGCTTATAATGTGCTTAAATTACTTATAAATTATTATTTCTTTATTTATTTATAGCTGGTATTCTTCCTAAACACAGCAAATAAATGAGAATAAAATTTAACAACTTACAATAATAAAACTGTTGGATGTGGCATCTGCATAGAGCTGCAGCAGAGTCTGCACAGGCAGCTGAACTTCAGCACGACATTTCATTCGCTTATTCACATGTATTAGCAACTCCATCACTTTCTTACGCACCTGTACACAAAAATGTTGGAATATATTATTACATTTTATTGTTCATGTAACTATGTGGACTTATATAGCACCTTCTCTGTGAGATTATTTAAACCAAGTCTAAGGTAAAAGAAGCCATAGACAAAGTGAGAAGTTCATAAATCAGAGCCAGAACTAAAGTGACAGATTTAAGAAACAAAATTGATCAACAAAAGTGAAGATGCACAGGTCATATGATTCATACTAGACAAGACAAATGGACCTAAATTGTCACCAATTTGTATCCACGAGATGGCAGGAAGAGCCGAGGTGGTCAATATCAAAAATAGGAGTATGAGATCAAACTCACAGCGAGTCCCAACTGTGGAAGGGTTGCCCGAGACAGATCCCAATGGAAAATGAGGCACACTGAACCGATACTTAGACATATACAAAAAGAAAAAAATTCAGTGAGAATACAGAGGCAACTAAGGTAAATAGAAGTTTATTCGTGTTACTTTGAGTTTTTTTGCTGGACATTTCTTTTTTGTACTGACATAATTTTTAAGGAGCTTGATACCTAGGTTAACATACCTGTTCATGTGGTGACGACAGCTTGAGAATAACAGGTGGTAAAAACCTATTGAGACAATTCTCAAGTTGTTCATCTGAGTCCGCATTCCCAAGACGTAGGAACACCCGATCTAATAGCACTGAAAAAGATACTCAGCGGTGAATAAATAATATAAAAACAGCCGGCATGAAATTATATGGTCAGTTTTACATTTTCAATCGATATACGTGAAAGTTGTCAGTTATTGGTTAGGAACTTACTTAGATCATTTGAGCAATCGTTTCCACCCTCTGTTACTTCCATTTCCGACATTTTTGAAGCCTTCTAACACAAATGAAATCTTTTAGAAATCACCATATCATTAGCAACTTAGCAAGAAAGAATGACAAACAAAAATATTTGTTTGACGATGTACCTTGACAATTGACTGACTGACGTCTTTCCTTCCAGGGTTGCCAAAATGCCAACCGTAAATTTTTTCCTCGTAGGGGCAATAAAATTCTCGTATTCTTTGTAAAACGTAGACTTCTCAGTCTGTCTACATTTTACGTTTTACCGTATCAAGTCTTAGCAAGGCCATGGGCCATACGACCATACCAAGTGGCAGCACTAAATCGTAGCAGCTGATATAATTTGTCGGACCGTTTCGTTTGCTAAAATATTTTCCTGGTTATATCTGTGGTACATTTATTTAATCTATGGCTTAAATTTATGTCTATGTACAATATGATTTTGATGTTTCGCAAAACGAAACTTGACTTGATCTCATTTTGTACCTATTTGTTTATCAATTTCCTTGTTAGTCACTGCATTTCACTCTAAATTCCATAAACGTAAACTCCATACAGATGTTTATCAATTTTATGAATAATTAACAAACATGGGCTTTGATATAAAGAGGTTTCAAGGTGACGTTGATGAAGAGCTCATTTGCCCTATATGTTCGGGGGTTCTCGAGGATCCACTGCAGGTTTGTCGTGTCATAATTAGTTAAAACTTCTATAAAAACTTCTTAATTTTTTATTGATCACCTAAAATGTTATGTGTTTAGGCGCCCGCATGTGAGCACGCCTTCTGTCGCGCATGTATTACGGAATGGATTAGTCGTCAGCCCACCTGTCCTGTGGATCGCCAGGCGGTCACCGCTAGCCAACTCAGACCAGTTCCGCGAATACTACGCAATCTGTTGTCCAGGTTGGTGTATTATTTCGTAACCACATTGCACGAGTTTTTACTGGATTTGTAGGTCAAACACCTTTGTTTATGTAATGATACTTAGCTTCTAATGGTTAGTTAACAGATCTCAACAGCTACAATGATTCCATATACTTCAATGTTTATGCTATTTACCCGTTATTGAAGTTACAAAAGGTGTTAACTTCTTTTGCATTGAGACATCAACACAACATTAGCAATCCATTGAATATTCATGAACCTATGTTTGATTTGTTAACAAGATGATTATCATAACTTTAAATGTCAATATCAGCTGTGTTATAATAATTTCTATACCTAATGCCAATGACCTAGATCTATAGCTTTGTTTCATTCATTCCAAAACAAAGACACAGGAAAAACAACTCTAATTTCCCTAAATTTGGACTTTTTCCCTCTTTGTTCAGTTTACAAAGCAGTTTCTAAAAGCGGAGTGCTTTTAGAAACTGCTTTGTAAACTGAATAGAGTTCTTAAAACTGTGGGAGAATTATTATGTCTAGTGTGTAGCAGTGTGTTGTGTCATTGCATTTTCAGTGTTAATTGATCCTAACTGACTAGTCCCATTAATCTCTTGTCAGTGTGGCTATTTCATAGCCTAGCAGTTGATCACTGACAAGAAGTTAGTAATACTAATATTTATCAGTAATAAAATAATTCATTATAACTTTAATTGATAAAAATTACAAAATTGGTTACTTCTGTTCCTAACACACATAATTTGCAAATTACCTTATAAGATGATCTTATAAATATACTCAACATAAAGAAGAAACAATACACTTTATTACCTTAAAGTAATTGATATTCCAGAGAACACTTACGTAACACCACTAAATAAAACAATAAAAATTTCAAAAAGAAAGAAGTAGTCAATGTTATTACAAATAAGTTTTTTTTTAAGCCTATAAAAAATTTAATTTGTAAGCACAAAGTATACGCGTTTTGGCTGCTTCCATATTGGGCTTTATAGCAATATCCTTCTCCTAGATAGATTGCAAACCAATGCTGTTGATGCCTATCTCGCCAAATTACACAATTCAAAGTATGAAGGCATACTTTTGTTAAAATTCAGCTGTTAATGACTTCAGAAAACATCCTCCGCCATCTTGGAGGTCCCGCCATTTATAGTATACATCTTGGATTAAATATTTTGGATTTAATGTGACGTTGTATTAGTTTTCGTGTTCTCATCAGCAAGCCTCAGCATTTGATACCCATAGTAGCCATAGATACACATAGAGGTGCAGATAAATAATTAGTCCGCTATTTTGGATGATCCGCCATATTGGAATTAGAATGACGTCACATAGCTAAGCATGCATTGTCATCCAAAATAAGCGTGTATACCAAATTTCAGCTCAATCGGTTAAAGATAGCTGATTCAAAATTCAGTTGCAATATACCACCCGGACATACCTTGCAAGTTAAATAAAATTTGTAAAAATGACTTTTCAAACTTTTCAATAAAGTTTTGTGCGAAGCCCGAACACCTGATCAGTGGAAAAACGCTATAGTAACCATCATGCACAAAAAGGGTGACATATCCAAACTTAATAACTATCGCCCTATAAGTTTACTGTCCCAAATTTAAAACTTTTTGCCAAAATCGTCACAATCCGGCTTACACGGCAACTTGACGAATCCCAGACGATCGAACAGGCTGGCTTCCGCAGCAGATACTTGACCGTTGACCATATCCACACGTTGAAACAGTTGATGGAGAAGTGTCACGAATACAACCGGCCCCTTGTTATGGCCTTCGTCGACTACGAGAAGGCCTTCGACAGTGTTGAACATTGGGCCGTGTTTCACGCTCTTTATCGCTGCTACATCGACTCGCACTACGTGGAAGGCCACACTGCAAGTACGAGCTCACACACTTACAAATCCCGTACCCATCCAGCGGGGGGTGAGACAAGGAGACACCATTTCTCCTAAGGTACGGTTACGGCTGCCCTTGAAGATGTTATATAAACGCTTGACTGGGAATATTACAGAATAAACATTAATGGTGTCAACTTGTCCCATCTAAGATTCGCCGACGATCTCGTACTATTTGCCGAAAATTGTGATGATCTCCAAGTAATGCTAAAACACCTTTATGATGCTTCTTTGAAAGTAGGCTTGAGGATGAATATGTCCAAGACGAAGGTGCTGTCGAATGTCTCTGGCATCACAAATCCTGTGGTAACAGTGGGAAATGAGAAGCTGGAGATGGTTGACCAGTATATTTATCTTGGACATATTCTATCCTTTGGTAAAGACCATCAACAAAAGGAGATATCTAAAAGGATCCAATTGGTATGGGCCGCGTTCGGCAAGCTGGACGACATCCTTAAGTCGCTTAAAACTCCACAGAGTCTGAAAACCCGCTTATTTATGCAATGTGTTCTGCCCACCATGACTTACGGTGCCGTGACATGGACGCTCACGCAAGAGGCTGTGTACAGGTTAAGAGTTGCACAGAGAGCCATGGAGCGTACCATGCTCGGCATCAAACTCTTAGATCGAGATCCAAACGTTGAGATCCGTAGAAGAACGAAGGTTCATGATGTTGGGAATCGAGTTATGGAGCTCAAATGGTCTTGGGCGGGACACTTGGCAAGACGTGGTGATGAAAGGTGGAGCAGGGTAGCAACTGGATGGTGGCCGAGAAATGGCTGTAGAAGGGTTGGACGTCCGGCAGCGAGATGGTGGACGACATAGTTAGAGTCGCGGGCCGTCAATGGGTGAGACTAGCGCAGGATCGTGGCTGATGGCACAAACTTGGGGAGGTCTATATCTAGCAGTGGGTGAAGTCGGGCTGTGGAAGGTGATGATGATGAAAAATGATATTATTTATGTCTATGCAACAATGACTGGACATGTCTTTTTATTGACTTATGTGTAGAGACTTCCACAGAAGCGCAGGTTTAATGGAGGTAGGTGGAAAAATATTGATAAAAAAATATGAATATACCTATCAATTGAAGAAAAAATCACTGTACATCAAACTGTAGATCATAATTATCCTGTCGATTTATCATTCCCATTTTTTTTCATTTTTACATTCCAGCTGCCGTATTTGCTCTCCACGTCCACGCTCATGTACGTGTCCACGTCGACACATGAAAGCAAATGCGAAGTTCGGTTCTACCTACTCCATAGGTTTTAAACGCAGACACGCATGTGGCTCGTGATGACCAATGCGAGTGTGAACATGTGCGGCGGTCATTACAAGTTGCTGATTTGATTCTCGTGTGGGATAAATGTTTGTTTGTTCCGAGTCTAGATGTTGTGGTACCATGGTCTTTCTAGTACCCACAACCCAAGGAATCCTTGTATGTGACTGTTGGAGAATCATTAAATAAATAAATAAATATTGCTGGACATGTCACACAGCGCTATCTAGCCCCAAACTAAGCAGAGCTTGTACTTTGGAAACCAGCATACTTATAATATAATATAGAGAAACAACCAGACCGGAAACAAATATCTGTAGATCATGCAAACCTTTGTTCCGCGGCGGGAATCGAACTCGCTACCTCCTGCGTCTCAGCCGGCTATTCGCCCACTGCACCAGGGGGGGTCATTATATCAGCCATAGATTTTCAGAGTGACCAATCTTGTGCGGCCTGCACCAAACAGCTCCCAGCAACCTATAGTGAGTTGAATATTGGATTTATTATGTATGTTTGTTTGTGTTTCAGACTCTGCACAACCTGTGATAATCAACCACATGGATGCAACTCCATCCTAAAACTGGACTCATTGCCATCACACTTAGTCGAATGTAAGTAAAAAGTTGCGAAACAACTTTTAATTACGAATACGAGGTAATTAAAAAGACTTCCCCGTTGGCTCCCCTCTCTCCCGCTGGCTCCCAATCCCGCGTGGATCTCTCCTCCGTTGGCTCCCCTTCCCCGGGTGTTTCCTCTCTCCCAGGTTAGCTCTACTCTACTCCTTTAGCTCCTGTTCCCCTTTGGCTCCCCAGTTTTTTCACAACTGGACTATGGCCAGTTCCTTTTTAAATAGAAATAAGGATTTATAATGAAAATTGTATTTAATTATGACACGACGGTTCTACAGTTTTATTTAGGTGCAGATTATTATTGTTTTATACTAGCTGACCCACTCGCGGCTTCGCACGCGTTGTTTGTCAATAAAAACATTACCCTTCTTCTGCGCAGCCGGGTGAAAATTTGTCTATAGATAGATATATAGAAAACGCTTTATTGTAAATCACACTTAAATTAAAAAAAAACAATATAAAAAACAAATAACAATACACGCAGACATACAAGTGGCGGTCTTATCGCTAAAAGCGATCTCTTCCAGACAACCTTTCTATGTCTATGCCCCAATCGTAGTTATAATCTATCTATGTAAGAATTTTAATTGAAAATGGTCCAGCCGTTTAGTCGTGAAAACGTAACAAACAGACAGAGGGACAGAGTTACCTTCGAATATATTGATCGAGCGAAGCGAGATCCCTAAATCAACTTGTGCAAATCGGCGTTGTATGTATGTATGTATGTTTGTGTATCCGAGGATAACTTTCGAAGCCTTGATCCGATCATCGTGTACTTTGATACATAATTAGGAAGTGATGGCACAATTTTGGTGTGACTTATAGCCAGTTGTTGGTACGCCAATCAAATCACAAATTAGTTGACATAGTGTTTAACTTAGCACTCTTGTTAAATCAAATTGTGTTTCTCGAAGATTGATTAGTGAATAATTAGCTATCTAAAGGATCATATTTTGAATGTCAAACTATACTTGAAAAAACATAGCTTGATCTCTGCGACATTTGTTAAACTGACATTCCTAGGGTTGTTATGATACAGAAAAAAATATCGATAGAAGCTTTGCAGTAAGACCAATTGTTGGACTTTTGAGGGCTCCAACAACCCGTAACGACTGCCATTAGATATTCGTATGGCAGCCGGGACCGACGGCTTGGCGTGCTTTCCGAGGCAGGACCAGACGAGTGCAAAAACCCATATTCATGCATACAAATATTTGTACTGAGCGAAGATCGAACCCGCGACCTCCTGCGCAGCAATCGTGTTCACTACCGCTTCGCCACGAAGGCTGCCTGCCATAATTATATGTATATTGGATTATATTATGATTTGGGTAATAAAATGAAACGAATATTTTAATACATACATTTATTTATTCCAAAGGAGTGCACCCCAAATCAATATCCGAATCACTTTCAGAATCGCTAGAGCAATCTTGTAAATTTATAATGAACTCTTGTTCGCAAATATTATCAAATCGAACGTCCCGCTCCCAATCTTCTTCCATTAATTTTCTGCATTTGGTAACTACCTTTTTCCAATCTTTTACAGATACATTTTCAACCGCAGTGTTTAGTAACTGCAACATTTTATTTGCCGTGAAAGGCGGTGTTGTGTTATGTCTAGCAGCGTAACCTTGAAAGAAAAACATATTTTAATATCATAAATTATACAGGAGTTAATACATAAAGACTCTGTCTAACTGAAATTCGAGCAAACAAACCTTTTACTTGGGCCCAGATAAGCTCGATCGGATTATACTGGCAGTGATATGGAGGCAGTCTTATGACGTTATGACCCTTTTCTTGGGCTATGTCATCTAAGACATTCGTTGGTGTGCTGGGTTTGTGCAGACCAACGAGTCTCAATAATTCGTTTTTAAGCATTGTTTCATTGGCCTCTATTCCTTTTTCTTGAAGCCATGCAATTATTTCTAACTTCCTGTTTGCCGAAGTTGGTGGTTTGTGCTTTTGGACCGAGTGATATGGGGCGTTATCCATAATTATATAATGTGGCTCCTTCTAATTATCTAATAATTTTAAAAACCACTCATTAAATTTTTCAAAATTCATTTCTTTATGGTATTCATTGGTCTTCGTAGATTTGAATGCCAATAGGCAATTAGGCACAAAACCAGATGACGTCCCAGCATGAGTTATTATTAATCTTTGACCTTTGCCTTCGGGTACTTTGGTGGTCGATTGTGCCGTATCATCGGTCCAAGCTTTAGATACGGTATGATTGGCGTTTAGCCATGTCTCGTCTAGAAAGACAACTTTGTCCCAATTTGTAATTATTTTGACTTTCCGGAGAAAATTCACTCGAGCAAGAGCAATGTCGGTTCGTTCCATTATCATTTTTCTTTTGTCACTTTTTTTGTAGGAAAATCCAATATTTTTCAAAATCTTCGATAATGACGGCAAGCTTCCTTTAAACAAGTCTGCGTCTTTTAGGGACGCCGCCAGTTTTTTTAATATAGGTAATTCGCCCCGTGTATAATAACCATATACATGGTTGCGAATCGCAGCGGCGTCAAAGTTGTCAATTTTTGTGACAGGAGCAGCCTTTCTTCTTTTTTTATTTGGCGTTGAAAGCTTTTTTTCCTCGTCTTCAGTCAATACCTGCGGTTGAAGATTCGCCATATTTTTCTTTACTGATGCGAATTACTGTCGCACGTCCAATGCCAAGAGCATCTGCAACTCTGTCACAAACTTTTGCCATGGGTAATAGCGGTCCACCATTTTGGTTTTCTCGCTCAAAATATTCACGCAAGCGAATCACAAACTCACGATGACTGTTCAAAACAGTTTTCTTCGTTCTCTTTGGCATTATGCCAACAAACAATGAAAACAAACAATAAAAACAAACAATAACAACAAAGAAACTAACAATAATAAATAAACTTAACAAATTAACAGCAATAGTAACAAAAACAAAGTGATGAGAACGGAAAACACGTGGCGTATACAAGGCGTTAGCACTCGTACTGAGGAGAATGGGTCATGTCAAACAAGATGGCAGCGCGTTGGCGCCATCTTGCGGAAGAAGACACGCCGCGGCCAAACTTCTCTCGAACCCCAAAGTTGTCGGAAGGAATGTTACGAGTAGGTTAGAATTTAGATTTTATTTACTCACTATTGTAAATAATGTTATTTTTTTAAATATTCAATAATGTTATTTTTTTAAATTAAATGATAAATTAATTTTGAATTAAGTTTTATACGAAATATCAATAGTTTCTAGTATGTGGTCATGACGATTTATCGCTCATCACTATAATTAGCTCAGCATGCCCATAAAGTATGACATTGACTGGTACGTTTGTCCGTACTGTTAAATTCAGAACTTCATAGGCGCGATTTTACTGACAGCTGTCCCAGAGATCAAGCTATGTTTTTTCTAGTATAGTGTTATTTTTATAGGGCCACACCACCTAAAACCTTATTTTAGTTCAATCATTCATTCCTACACGTCTTACATTTGCTTATGTCAATGTCTACAGGTTAGAGATTTTTGTTGAGAATCAAATGCGCAATTTGAATGTGTGGAAAAAAACGTTTATTTTGGTCGTTTTTCTCTCTACAAACAAAAATTACCTAAAAGTATACAAAAAGATACTATTATACTCATTGAAATTCCATAGAGGCATGGAAAACGTCGTTTAAGTACACCAAAACATCTTTCAATTGTGCCTATTTTTTGTACTTATTTATGATTTAAAATGTTCCCTTACCTTGGAATCTCTTGTAAGCATACGATGTCGTACTCATCGCCAAAACACTTCAACAATTACAAATATCAATGACCTCATGGATCAAGACCTTAGAAACAGCTGGTCTTAGAATGAGCAGAATGAAGACTGAACACATGGAGTGCTGTTTTAGTAAGAATAACTGCACAGAAGGGACTTCAACAGTTTACTATCACGATAAAACATCTGTACCCAAAGACAATCACTTTGAATACCTAGGATCAGTGGTAACATACTATAGAAGTGGAGGGAGACGTAAACCGCAGAAGCATTGCCTGGCAGAAGTGGCGATCCTTGAGCGGTGTACTTTGTGACCCACGTATACCTATACCGGGGATGACATATGAAGCAGAATGTTGAATAGTAAAAGATACACATGTCCTGAAGATGCATACGGTGGAAATGAAGATGCAAAGATGGTCAGGAGGGGTAACGACAGAATCCAGAATGAATATGTCTGAAGAAGCTTTGAGATTGCTCCTATACCATCTGTAAGCTGGTGACATATCAGAAAGTCGATTGAGGTGGTATGGCCACGTCATGAGAATACCTGAAGAATATGTGGTGTCTTTAAGAGCACAAAAGAGGCAGAGGACGTCCTCCATCGGCATGGTGGACCAGCATGACCAGACTCATGAAAAAAAAAGAACTACCTGTTCCGACAACTCAAGACAGAGTAACTTGGCGCCGAAAAATTAGGAGAGTAGACCCCACTTAAAATAGGTACATGCAAAAAAGAAGAAGATTTGTGATGTAAAAAGTCAATAAAAACACCTGTAAATTATGTCCATGATTTTAATTTTGCATCACAGATTGCCTGCACGTGCAGATGAAAACAATCCTATTCTATTCTGGTATATTAATAATTCTGCTTGTGGTAACTACCATCTGGAGCATTTTAATACATTAAGCAAGTTGTAGATTTATGTATACCTTAGCGGTAAGCTACAGTTATTTGGAATGCCCCAGTTGCGTAAAAACTTATTGTCAATAGTATTTGTTGTAGGGCGCTGATAGAGCTACTTCGTAATGTAGGTAAATGGGCTTTATCCCCAATTAAGGCATTTTATGTAATCACAGGCTTTGAAACTCTATAGCGCATCTTGAATTCTTCCTCAGTGAATTCCTCTGATGGTTCCACTCTTATCCTCATCACTCTTGTCTGTCGTGGTCATCCTCCATTGTTACTGGTTAAATTCGATAGAGATATCCTAAAAATAAATAATTTAAAGGTTAGGTTATGTAGGCAGTTTACGATAGTTTTTTTAAGAGATAACACTTCCACAAATATACCTAGTCAGGTCATAAATTCTGTCACATGTTTAATATAAAATAATTGAAACAAGTTTATTCATTATGTAACCATTTATATACCAAAATGAACTTAACAAAACATAGATTCTTATGACACTAAAGTTTATTCAAAATGACCTCCGTGATTTTGAATACAGGCCTTCAATCTGCGCGGCCAGTCGTCTATCGCAGCACGAACGAGGTCCATGTCAATATCGGCGGCTGCCTTAATCAAGGATGTCTTGAGTGACTCCAAATTGGGATGAGGCTTTGAGCACGCCTTTTCCTCCAAGTGTTGTCATATCTTGTAATCTAACGGATTCAAATCTGGACTGGAGGAGGGCCAGTCTTCGTGCCAGATGAAGTCGATTTCACGCGCCGCCAGCCAGTTTTGTGTTCTCTTCGCTCTATGAGCTGGCGCCGAATCTTGTTGGAATACCCAGTGCCTGTTATTGAACATGGTATGAGAAGCAGGTTCCACAAGGTTCGTCAGGACTGTATTTTGATACACAACTGCATTCGTTTTTACACCTTTCTCACAAAAATGTACCTCTGTTAAGCCCCAATAAGAAACTCCCAACCATACCATGAGCGAGGATGGAAAATGACCTCGTTGGACACGCGGAATACGGTTGCTCGCTTCTTCACTACTGTGTGCGTACACCTTATCATTTTGTTTGTTGTAGCTCTTTTCTACGGTAAAAAATTTTTCAACCGAAAAAAGAATTTCCCGATATTTTTTTCCCGCGTACCGCTTCAACAAAGCGCGGCATCTCTTCAGTCTCAGGTCCATTAGACGAGCATTCAAACGATGTCCTGTTTTTCTTCGATATGCCCGAAGCCCTAAGTCTTCATTTAACACCCTTTTCACCGTGGTTCTGCTTTACCCCATCTGAAGGGCCAACAGTTTCTGCTTACGTTTGGGATTTCTTTGAATTCGCGCCTTCACAGCTTTTATCACTGCTGGAGTCCTAACAGACCGAGGGCGACCACTTCTTGACCTGTCATCTACACTAGAGTCTTCATTGTATCGTTTGATGGTGCGATAAACGAATCTTTTGGTTATATTCAAATTTTTCAGTATGTCAAAAATTTGAATTGGCGCGTAACCGCAACGATGCAACACAATAACTGCAACACGGTCTTCTTTAAGCGTCCACTCCATATTTAAAAATGAGTAAAATTCTAAAAAGTATACATTTTTATTTTCATGAACAATTCGAAATTCGAATTCTATAAACTTTTTTGTGGCCAGCATTCTAAAAGAAAAGTTTTTACTGTGTGACAATACTTACGACCTGACTAGGTATATAATCATTATATTGTCACTTTTGGAGTACACACCTGATGTATTTGTAGAATACAACCACTAAATTCACTCGAATTAGCCAAATTATTTCTGCGAATTAGAGCTCAAGCACAGATTAAATAAATATCGATTTGACAACCGATTAATGAACGAAAAACGGCTAATCAGCGTTCCTGCAACCCATTTTCACGTTTGACAAGAGATTTTGTATGACTGAATTGACAACCTAATTAACTAATCTCTGATTAAAATCAAATGAGGTAACATACGTCCCAGCAACCCAATTTTCACTTGACAAGAGGTTTGACCAATGATCAACTAATTTTTGAGCTAATCATCCTTCCAACAACCGGGTCTAAATGAGCTAAAAATGTTGGGGGGTTGTTGAGATATTGGGGTTCAAGAGGGGTAACAAAAAATGAAAATGAGACTATAAGGTCAAGTGGGACGTCAAATGAATGGTCTTCCTTAGTACATTTAGACCCCGTTTTTAGTTTTAGTAAAGTCTTCATAGTTTTTGAGTTATTAGCCATAATAAAAACTGAACTTTAACAAAATTCACAGGGTACACCAGTGACCCCCACAGTGCTGTAATTTGGTATTCGTGTAGCTTAAGTAACACAAATATAGGCAAAAGTCTGAAATCCAGAATAACTGCAATTCATACCCCAAGGAAAGGTATCCACATAACATGAACTCCTGTTACCTATAGGTAATTTGAATGAAATTGTAGGTCAAGTTTATTTTGATATTGAAAAATAATATTATATAATTCATATTATTTATAAAATAATATTGTTTATTATATAACATTATTTATTTAATAATATTTTTTGTTTTAATCAGAGACTCGATCTTTTTATTTCAATCGTGAGATCTCCATCCGGGGCGAACCACTAGTAATATTAATATGGATATCTCATTACAAGATAAATTGTCTACCTTTCAGGTGAATACAATCCTAAAAGGCCAATGCCCTGCGAAGCGGGATGCGGCCTAGTAATCCCCAAGGACGAGCTCGCGGAGCACAACTGCGTGCGAGAGCTGCGAGCCCTGATTGCCACGCAGCAAGGCAAGCTCACTGACTATCAGCAGGAGTTATCGGAGCAGCGGCTCGTCATCAACGAACATAAGAGAGAGCTCGCTTTGTTAAAGGTAAAAAAGTTTTTACTATTTTGCTTTTATACTACCTGGAGATGGAACAAGCTTATGGCTCACCTGATGTTAAGTGCTAACCATCGCCTATAACAAAGTATTGCCTCGAAGGTCACACACCTTAGAAACGTGCCTTATCATGCACTGCCTTACGTCTATCAACTTGAGGCATGCAGGTGTAAAGCCTCATGTGCCTGTAATTTCACCGGCAACCATACCCTTTAAAGCGAAAGACAGCAATGCTGCTTGGCGTCAGAAATAAAATTGTTAAGTATCTATCTATATTTACGACCTCCGTGGCGCAGTGGGCGAATAGCTGGCTGAGACGCAGGAGGTTAGCGGGTTCGATTCCCGCCACGGAACAAATATTTGCACGTTCTACAGATATATGTTCCGGGTCTGGATGTTTTTGTATTTACAAAAAAAAAGTATATAAGTATTCTATTAGTTATCTGGTTCCCATAATACAAGCTCAGCTTTGTTTGGGGCTAGATAGCGCTGTGTGAAATGTCCAGCAATATTTATTTATATATTTATATTATTATGACGTTCGTAAGTGCGCATATACCTAGTAAAAGAAAGTACCTGTATGATTATATGGAGTTACCCGAACTGAAAGATTTAAAAGCTTTCTTACAAATTATAAAGCTAGCTTGCAAAGGAAGAGAGGACAAAAAACGTAATGAGAAATCAAATAAATCTGTACTAAATACGGTGTTTGAGGCAGTACGCTGTATAGACAAGTGTAAAATAAAAAATAAAAACGTCTGACCCTCTCTTTGCGTCGCGGGGGGTTAAATACTAAAGAATCATCCCGGTTAAACTACTTTTATACTAGTGGTTCACCCCGAACTGAAATCTCGCGTGTCTCCCAAATTACAAAAAAAAATATTCTTAGGGCAACTCGCGCAACGATGCCATAATGTATTTAGTAGCTAAATATGATTTAAGGAGTTGTCAAATCATAGAAAAACGTGAAGTTTAAACATGTTTAGTCGCTAAATACGTTTAGGGATTGTTGCGCAAGCCGGCCTTAACCTAACCTAACTTGACCTACAGTTTCATTCAAATTACAAGTAACGGGAATTCATGTTAATTGGTTCCTGTTTTTGGTGTAGAAATTGCAGTTACTCTGAATTTCAGACTATTTGTGTCACTAAAGCTACACGCATACCACAGCACTGTGGGGTCACTGGTGTACCCTGGGAATTTTGTCAAAGTTCCGTTTTTATTATGGCTAATAACTTAAAAACTACAAGGTTTGAACTAAAAATAAAAACGGGATCGAAATGTACTCACAAAGACCTTTTATTAGACGTGCCACTTGCCCGAATAGTCTCATTTTGTTTTTTTTTGGTTTAAAAAAAAACAGGTAACAGAGATATATTTTAACAACCCCCCACATTTTTAGCTCATTTAGTCACACCAAAATTGTGCCATCAGTACCTACCTATATACCAAATTTCACGGTGATCGGAAAAACGCTTTGAAAGGTATTCTCGGACAAACAAACATACATACAACACCGATTTTCCCAAGTTGCTTTAGAGATTTGGATTAGCTCGATCAATTAAAAACTGCGTCCGATTCGGCCCATCAGTTTGGGAACTACCGTAGACAGACTTAAAACACCCCTCTTTTTGCTTCGTGGTATAATTGTGGCACATCGACGGGTTTCGTCGCCTTACGAAGCAACTACAACTATCCAGCCAGTGCTGGATGATGATGATTATTATTTTATCAGGAATTCATGAGAGCGATGCGAGTATCGAACCCCACCATGAGAGCGCTCGCCGACCAAATGGAGCGCGAAGAAGTGGTCCGCTGGGCCAACTCCCTGTCGCGGGCGAGAGTCACAAGATGGGGCGGCATGATCTCTACTCCCGATGAAGTTCTACAGGTGAATATGGACTCTATTGTATTCAAAGTAAGATTTATTGGTGTACGCGTTACACTACTAAATGTGTAGGTAACCTAGAAATAAGGATAAACTCATGGTAAAGTGTAAACTATGTCGCACGCTTAGTGGAATACTGACCGATTAAGATTTTGGTCTAAATCGAGTTACATACAGCTACGGGCATCTTATAACGCCATCTATCATTTTGCTTTAAAACTACTTCGATTTTGCGCTAACTTCACTACTAATACTATATCGGTCTCTTTCATACTCACCCATTTTGTTCACTGTCTTTGTCGAAATATCGACTCATGATGACAGTATGCGTCAGAGGCTACTACAGTGAACATGTTATTGTTTTATTGAAGCAAGACCGAATCAGTGATAAGTGTGTTTACTTTCAAAACAAATGGTAAGTTATATCAAATTTTACAATCGAAGTGTGACCCAATAGGTATTGGGTTAGTTTTTGACAAATTGTGTTTCGAAAATAAAGAACCGATTAGTGTTTAAGTCTGTTTAATACAATGAAACGGCACATATTTTTTAACTGATTAAGAGTTAGGACAATTTTCTACTAAAAACTATACGCTATGAACTTGATACATCGTTTGATTCCAAGTTAAGTTTGTTTACTACTAAAAGTTGTTGTTGTTTATTGTTAACATAAAAAAATCAGTCTTTTTATTATTGAAGATTTCAATAAAATAAAGTAAGATTTTTACTAGCTTATATTATATATGTCTTATATTATTATTTATTTATGGTCAGTGTTTGTGTAAATATTTACATGTTTTTGAGTTTTCATTGTTAAAATATGAACAACTTTCATATTGTTTTTAGGATGAAGAGTCGTCTTTGAGGTTTAAAAAAATACTGGAGCTTGTCCAAGCTCAAGATCAGCCCGCCAACCAGGCTGACATTGAACATTCATCTAAACCTGACTGCTCGGCAAATAATGTAACTATGGTATCGGATGTTACGAACAAGCCGGAGAACCAGCGTTATTTGGATGTTAGAGAATGTTTCTCTCAGTTGGAATCTAATTCATCAAGGGAAAATCTATCCGTTCTTCCTACTGACTTAGGAAACCAACAACATTACACTAGAGAAGTTGATTGCTCTGTCGAAAATAAGTCTCCCATTGACTTTGAAAACAGCGATGTAGACTGCAGTGATGATCAAGATCTAACTTATAACCTTCCAAAGGAAAAAAAAGAAAGTAGTCCCAGTTTATCCACATCGGTCAAGATCATCCAGTTGCAGCAGGTCCTCAAGATCTTCTTCATCAAACTTTTCATCGTCATCAGGATCTTCGACTGATAGTTCCAAAACGTTCTGTAGTGAACAAAACATGGAACAAGCAATAATAGATAATATGAATGAGATAACCTTGCTGCAGACTTTTGGTGCGCATCAACCAGCCCACACAGATGGATCTACATCTACTGAAGAATCAAGAGTTCAGGTACTCATAGAAAGTTCTACAGCTGAAGAAAGTACTATAGGAGAAGAAGTAGAAAAGAAAAAAGGAAGAAAACGTAAAAAGAACGAGGAAAATTGGAAACAGAATCAGGCAAAAAGATTCAGGGAAGGAATACAAAACCAAGAATGATAAGACAGTTAGATGTCGCTCTGTCAACCCACCGTGTACAGACAAATGTAGGATCAAATGTTCTGAGAAGATGACTAAAGAGCAACGACAAGCAATTTTTAATAGCTATTGGAAAATCGGCTATCGCTATCGAATCTAATGCTCAAAGATCATTTATAATGTCTTGAATGACTGACATCACTCCAAAGTATAAATATACAAACGCAGAACATCCGAGGAAATGCAACAAAGCATACCAATTCATAGTCCAGGGTAAATCTATTAGAGTATGTAAAACGTTTTTCATGAGAACGTTGGATATTTCTGATCGTGCTATACGCACAGTTAAAGAAAAAGTTGACGAGAATGGCATAATAGAAAATGATTTAAGGGGAAAGCATTCCAATCACATAAGGGTCGATGAAACAGTCATAGCCGATATTAGAAAATTAATTGAAGCTATACCTCGAATTGAATCGCACTACACGAGACAAACATCGAGCCGTGAATTCATAGATGGCGGTAAAACTATTACAGACCTCTTCAGAGATTTTCAGGAAGCTCAACAGAAGAATAACAAACCCACTAGAAAATACTGTACATTTTACAGAGTGTTTATAGAAGGGTACAATATTTCATTTTTTCAACCGAGAAAGGATCAATGCGACTTCTGTTTACAGTACTTGAATTCAACGGCGGAACAGAAAATAGCAATGCAGGAATCTTATGATGCACATCTGGAGGAAAAACTGTTGAGTCGTCAAGAGAAACATGAAGACCGTTGCAAAATAGATGGTAAGAACATAGTCCTTGTCTTTGACCTGCAAGCTGTTCTGCAATCTCCTAGAGGAGACACATCGGCTTTTTACTACAAATCGAAGCTGAACAGCTACAACTTCACAGTCACCTCTAAACAAGAAAGTCGAAGGCCATGCTAAAGACGTGTACGACGATGTAAACGGCTTTTTTTTGGAACGAGACAGATGCTAAACGAGGGGCGAACGAGATATGCACTTGTTTGTAGCAGCTGTTTGAGAAGTTTTCTCTTGAAACAACAGACGAAGGCGGCCTACATATAGTACTATATTCAGACAATTGCTGTGGCCAAAATAATAATAAATTTATGGTGGCACTTTACCTGTATGCGGTGACTCACTTAAATATCCAATCGATCACCCATAAATTCCTAATAAAAGGCCACACGCAAAATGAAGGGGATAACATTCATAGCCTTATTGAAAAAGAAATAAAAAAGAATCTGAAGTCAGGGCCAATATATTCCCCTCATCAATATGTAGCCATAATCAAAAACGCAAAAAAGGGAAAGAAATTCTACGTGCATGGACAGACATTTGATTAGTTTTTAGATTTATAAAAGCTTCAAGAAGATTGGGGTCCCAACTTTAATAAGACTACAAGTGGGAATGCTGTGACATGGAATGATCTGAAAATAATACGGGTAGACAAAAGTGCACCCTTTTCATTCTATGTAAAGACCTCCTATAAAGACAAAGAATACCAAGAGGTGTCTATCAGAAATAGGAGAAAGAAACTGTTACCCTTGTCCGAACTAACACCGACAAAAGCTTACACAGGAAAGCAAGAACTTGGCGAAAACAATAAAAAAGATCTCAGAGAGCTGATTGCAAAAAAATTGATTCCCAGATTCTATGCAGATTTTTATAATACCATTTTGTAATCATAAAAACTGAATGGTCAACTTAAGGTGACTATGGAAATTGAACTCATGTTTATTGAGCCATGTCAATTTATGTTTATTGAGACCGATTCCCAAAGTGTAACTGTTTCCTAAATAGTTTGATAAGTACCTAACTTTAAAAAAAATGTTGATCTCAGGTAAATTGCTAATCATATTGAATAAAAAGACTTAACTTGAAAAAGTTTTTTTAATGATTTACTAATAAACAGGCAATATCGTAATTAAGAACATAAAATAAATAAGATCAATCAAAGAAGACAGACTAAAAACGAATTAAGAAATTTGTAGTAGAACTAATTTGCATTAATTTTGAAAGTAAACAGACTTAATTAAAAAACAAATATTAAAAAAAATAATATAATAATACATCAAATAAAATTAAATAAACGACTTAAAACTAGAAACAGGTTCATAGACTATCAGAAATAAATAAATTAAATGTATTTACCTAGTTAATTTGTATGCTATCCTAAAATAAGTGGACTAGGTCATCATTTCAGGAACGTTATTCGTAATTTACCAAAAACTTACTTTTTTGAGTTAAGCCAGTGTTATATTAAGCATGTGATGTGTAAAGTGGTAACGAAGGCCAAAATAATTTTTCTATAGAAGTTTGACACCCCTTTTTATCCCATGGGACCTGATTTATGCGATATAAAGCAGCCTATATGTTAATCCAGGTTATAATCTGCGTACATACCAAATTTCATCTAAATTGGTTAAGGCGTTACGACGTGATTGAGTAACAAATAAATAAACAAACATCCAAACTTTCGCATTTATAATATTAGTCTGATTGAATGGATAACTAAGTGTCTGCTGAGCCTGCTTAATTGTCGTTAGCGAAAGTTACAAGATGGGGCGGCAGGATCTCTTAGAGCCTGAACGACATCCGTGGCGCAGAGGGCCAATAGCCGAGCTGAGACGCAGGTTGCGGGTTCGATTCCCTTCCTCGGAACAAATGTTTGCATGATCTACTGATGTTTGTTTCGGGTCTGGTTGTTTCTCTATGTATTATAAGAATGTATTTTCACAAAAAAAAGTTTGGGGCTAGATGGCGCTGTGTGAAATGCCCAGCATTATTATTATATTATTTTTTTAACCTATATTTTCCCACTGCTGGGCAAAGGTCTCCCCCCTGTTCCTCCACATCTCACGATCACTCGCCACGTCCCACCAGCCATCTTGGAATGCATCGAGGTCGTCACGCCAACGCTTCCTCGGCCTGCCCGGCTTCGACGCCCATCTGCAGGCACCCATTGTGTGACGACTGTTGCCCATTTGTCTGTGACCATACGACTGACGTGACCCGCCCAGTCCCACTTCAGCCTGGCAGTCTTGTCGCCAACATCTGCGATGCCGGTCTTCGCGGGCAGTGTGGTATAGCGGATCCTGTCGATTCTCTTTACCGCGCATTATTAAACAATAAAAAAAACCATAAACTAAAAACCTATAAGGGAACATACATACAAAAAATAGACAAATAGAGAACGTAAACCTTTTTTTGTTGAAGTCAGTTGTAAAATAATTAAAATGATTGCCACTGGAAAATTCACAGAACCGTGCGACGCCAAAAACAAATTGAAATAAGTAAAATGATGTAGCTGCTATTACTTGAACTCCTGTCCCTTTGTATTATTGCAGTTGATGATCAAGCGCAGTCTGTCGGAGTCGGGTTGCCCGCCGCACATCATAGACGACCTCATGGAGAACTGCCACGAGCGGCGCTGGCCGCCCGGACTCTCCTCTCTAGAGACTAGACAGAATAATAGAAGGTACACTTATTCAATTAGCTTACCAGGAGCACAGGAATGTTCATAGAAAATGTACAAAGAAAAAGCATTTTCTAGCATCTGTGACGGGACGGGTTGAAAAAATAAAGGTTAATATTATTTTTTATACCCCATGGATGTTAAGGTTAATGCAAACAGTAATGTAATGTTATGTTTGTTAGGTCAGAACTCTGTTATATATCAACCGATTTAGAAAATTAGTTTTTTATTTGAAAGGAATAGTTTTACAAAAATATAACCGACTTCAGATAACAGTAAAAACCAAACTACTCTACCAATTATGATGTAATTTCCATGGGATCAGTCTAAAATTATATCCTTTCAAATTAAAAACTAATTTTTCAAATCGGGACGATTTCAAATATATAACCGGAGTTCTGAGTTAACAAATATAATAACATAAAAATTAAACAAATTTAAGACTTACAATGGTTTTCTCATGGATGCCATTGTCAGAACTAGTCCGAATGGAAATGGGACCACACGGGAAGCACCAGTTTTCAAATAAAAAAATAATCATCAAAATCGGTTCACCCAGTCGAAAGTTCTGAGGTTAAAAACAATAAAAAAAAATACAGTCGAATTGAGAACCTCCTCCTTTTTTGAAGTAGTTTAAAAAGGGATTTTGTCGAATTATTTTGTCTTAAAAGAATGAAAGTCTGCATTATGACGTAACTGATTAGATACGTATATGCTTAGACATTTCTGCTGTTCAGTTCACGTTCAGTTATTTAGCGAATTGCCACTGAACGCTTGTATAGGATTCGTGCCACCTTAAGTGGTAACCATTGCATTTAACAAAGCATTGCCATTACATGGTAGGGAGAGCCACCGTAATTTTATCAGCAGCCTTTTAGTAAATGCGTCATGGCTGTTCACAACATACATTGCTCGAGTTAAGGGGACACCGGAGGGGAATCGCCCATACAACACGTACTACCAAGATCATTTCTAATAGAAGCGTATCGCATTCTGCATGTTTTTACGTCATAAAAGACCTGTTTTCAACCTAATTGTTTCGTATTAAAAACAACAACATCTTACGTATCTTAGTCATGGGAACATAGATTATATCGTCTAGTTACAGAATAACAACACAATGAGAAAAATACAACAAGTTTTAAGTCATCATTTTTGGTATTACGGAACACGGTCAAAACTAATCAAATTTAGAATCGTTCTATTGCTATCACTGTCGCTCTGCGTGGCTAAACTTCGTCACTAAACAGGGATAGCGATATTCAGGCCGAAGTTTATGACGCGGCCAAATTGAAGTTGCGCTCGGGGTTCGCCGGCTTTTTAACTCATAACATGACATACATTGATGATCTCTGTGGCGCATTGTCTGAGATGCAGGTGGTCGCGGGTTCGATTCCCGCCGCGGAACAAATGTTTACTTGATCTACAGATGTTTGTTCCGGGTCTGGATGTTTTTCTATATATTATAAGTATGTATTTACGAAAAAAAAGTATATAAGTATTCTATCAGTTATCTGGTTCCCATAATACAAGCCCTGCTTAGTTTGGTGCTAGATAGCGCTGTCTGAAATGTCCAGCAATATTGATTTATTTAACTTTTTGACAGTGTAATCAAACAATACTGCATTTGGCTACATTTTCTTAATATCATTTTTAAATCTAAAGTAACCATTTAGAATTCTACAACCTGTTTTATTATGTACGACATTAATTTAAAACACACATCCGGAATCGTATTTACAGATTTTAGTGGTGATTTTAGTACCGGTAGCGTGAATATTTATCCAGTAATCGATAAATTTCTGATAAATAATTTTAACATTTTATACATTAATGTCGCTTACGACGGGTTTCTATATCCGTCGGTAACCGACTACGACTTATGACACGTTTTCAAGGAGAAACGAGGGGTAGCTGGTTACCGTCGGATGTAGGAACCCGCGTTTAGTCAATTTAAATGTTACCTATTTACATGATGAAAGAATATAATTTGTTAACCTATTTTACATAGGCTGTTTCATTGATATTTTTAGGACTTGATTTAAGTTAGTTAGAAAATGTAAAATTTTCTATTGCAACGAATTTGATAAAATCCAATTTTACAACAATACTAGCCATTAGCCCTACGCGTGTTGTCATTTAATGTCGTACTTAACATTACACGTTGTATATTGTTAAAATCCTCTAAGTACGCTCTGTGTTTGAAAACTATACTAAGATTAGTATTTTTCAAACTTTCGCGATCACTGTACGTAGTTACTGATTAAAACGGGTATTTATTGCATATGTACCTTTTTATTTGTTATCCCGCCGTTTCGGCTGCGTTAGAACAGCCGTATCCACCCGTGACCACGGCTGTTGTAACACAGCCGAAACGTCGGGATAAACACCCGTTTTAATCAGTGATTATATACGAAAATGATGTAAATATTAGTTCGTTCAACAGGCAATACGAGAAGTACGTGTGTAAGCGAGTGCCTGGGAAACAGGCGGTGCTGGTCCTGCAGTGCGACAACAGCCACGTCGAGGAGCACATGATGGTGGAGCCGGGACTTGTTATGATATTCGCGCACGGCATAGAATAACTAATGCTTGTAGACCGGTTAGTGCACAAATATATTCACGAGTTTGATTGCAGCGAGCGAGGTGAAGTGTTCACTATTCTAGCCTGGTTAGGGCAAGGCCTAGTCTGAACGAATGTGACCAGATTTTTTTTTCTTAAGGTGCGTCGATTTAGGTACAAACAATCAGTGCACATTCACTATATTGAGCAGTAAATCTTATTAATGCCGGCAAATCAATAAAATTGCATAGTTTTATTCATTTTTTTTCAACCCACTGTCTTCCAGGACTCGCTCGCCTCCCAAATCCCACCAATCTGTCTCGAATGTATCGAGATCGTTACGCCAGCGTCTACTAGGCCTTTCTCGGCGCCGTCGCCCGTCTTCAGGCACCCACTGCGTGACGATCGACACACTTTCATTCGTAAAAGACAAAATAACTGAAAAAAAAAAACAATGTTTCAGTGACATTTTACATAAGTGATTTTACCGCTATATGGTAGAAATATCTCCCATTCGCACAAAGCGGTTCTCTTCGACCTTTATTATGTGCACCGCCAAAGAGTGGAACGCCTTGCCAGAGTCTGTGTTTCCTGATAGCTACAACCTGGGTATCTTTAAGTCGCAAGTGAATAGGTTTCTTCTAGGCAAGCGTGTGCCATCGTAGACTGCATCATCGCTTAACATCAGGCGAGATCGTGGTCAAACGCAAGCCTATATAAAAAAAAGAATATAAGCTTCACAGTTATCATTTCTGCTTCTTTAAGTGATTCTTGATGTATCAGTGCGTTCTCCAATGTTGTTGTCACTATATTTCTCCAAATTATCGGAAATATCGGCATGAGATCGCGACGAGTTTTACATAAGCTTAGGAACCAAGATGCAATTATCGCCTCCATATATGGAGTGATGGCCTTCATCATGATGGTTCCTTCCTCCATCATTGTGCATTTGAATAGAAAGACGCAGGGAGCCAACGGTACAATTCTAGATTGAGTCGGTGCAAGGACGGTGGGAGAGTCCAGGGTCTTCTTTCTCCTTCTGATTATATCCATTAGGGTGCTCATGATAACGGATGTATGAGCGGGTGTTGGCTTGTTGTTAGTCTTATAAGTATTATTTTCATTGGTTTTTTTTTAATACAAAAATAGAAAAATTAGAGAATGTATAGACTAAATACCAAAAGAGGTTGATTGTTGAAGGTTTTGGAATGATTATGATAGTGTTGTTTAATGTCTATAAAATAAGATGGTTTTGTAACTATAATGATAGATATTGGAAATTGATGTGTGATAAGATGGAGATCTATCCGGAGAGTTAAATGAGATGGGGTGGGTCCCTTGACTATTTCCTGGAATGTTGATCTTCAAAATTCATCGATCTCTACCCATTGGCTTGAGGAAACTGGAAGAGCTTCCTGGAGTCTGTTTGCACATTCTATTTTCTCATGGACAGAAAGATCATTGAAAGTGTAGAGACAGCAAGATTTGTCTTCAAGTATCGAGTCGAGTTCCTTAATGTCGGAGTTTAGAATAATTCTCCAGATTTTCTGTCCCATGTCCAGTCCTTTCAGTGACTTCAAGTTTTTGTATTGAGCAGATTGAATAATGAACTTCACTGTTCTGTTTGTTTTGAAGTGGACGATATAGAAAAAAGTGAAAGTTATGATATTTATGAATGAAAGTGCAATTTTAGTGACGTAACTAATTCGATATGCATACGTTTAGACATTTGTACTGTTCAGTATCCGCCCGCACTCTGTATGCTCTCAGTGCTGGCGAGTCTAAAGGCCACCATTCGCACGCGCGCCGATCCGACGAATTTGTCGCCCACAAATCCGCGGACAAATCTGCGTTTGAATGTTGAATGGCGAAACTGCGAGCCATAACATTCACATGCAGTTTTGTTCGCAAAAGATGGGCGTGCGTGTGAATGGTGGCCTTAAGACTCGCCAGCACCTAGAATAAGGCGGGCGATCGCAGCATCGTTTCTTATAAAAAGACGTATCTCAGTGATAGAAAGAGATAGTGCTAGGAAAAGTTCGGTCGCGTTCGTACCCTTTATTTATGATTTAACCAGCCTAGAATAAAGCAGGATTTGTAACTGAATCTATGTACTAGCCAGCACAAAATGATGAAGCTGGATTGTACTTTGCGAGTGGGAGACTTGTGGAGTGACCAGACTAGAATTTTGTATATAGGTTGTTTGATAATATACCCACGAAAATGAAAGGGTTTATTTTGATGAGCATAATAAATAAATTTGTGAAATGTTTACCATAGAAATGTGAAATTTATTTTGGCATGTAAAAACGAACATTTTATTAAACTTATGTTGTGCTTTTTCATAATGCTTGCCATCTAACCACAGATACTGTATTGGTGACGTCTCGAGATATCTCTTGTTGTCCCTTTCTAACCCAAAAACCGCAACCATTTCCGAAAGAGATATCAAATCGGCCATTGTTTGGATGTCAATTGCAAGAGTAGGCAGTAAGTTTTATATCGAATTAATCACAATAAACTAGTAGTTTATTTTATCGAGAAGTTTTTATGTTTTGAGAAACCGTCACTTGAATATCGTCAGTATATTACCAAACATCAAGTTAGTACATGGATTTAAGGATGAATTAGAACGATAGAAGCTAGTTGTGCACGAATCTGGACGAGCCAGTTTATAACGATGTAGGCTGATTAGTACTCGAATTGTGTTTTGATTTAATGGAATTAGTACTTAAATGTCAAAATTGTGCAAAAATTTGTACACGCACCGATAGATTTAGTGCATATTTCACGACCTCCTAGTAACTTGAACTGTTGTTCAACTGAAAAAAACATTCTTTCATTATATGTTTTCATGTCGAAACAAAAGACGTATATATTATCCGTTGGACGTATTTTTATCCAGTTGGATAGCGTTACTCAGTGGTGGTGAAATAGGCACTAAGCGGAATAAAATTTAGAAGCTGTTTAGTACGAGAAGCTAGCCAGGCATATAGTCCAAAACAGCCCCTGAAAAAGTGCTTTAGTCATTTTAGAATGCGATTTGTACCATATCCTTGTAAGTACGACAGATAAAATACTAAAATGATTGTGGGTTTGTAATCTTTATTCGTGTAGTAAGTTTTAAGGCGCAGGCTAAAGAGAGCCTAAGGCGAGGACGAGCCGAAGACGTCTCTATAAAGTACCTTCACACTTTATACATTTATTTTATCTATTATTTACATTATTTCATCTTCGTCACTATCTTCGTCATGTTCGTTTTACTGCCTGGTCAACAGGTAAACAAAACTGTTTGTTCCGTTTTTCGTTTTTAAAAAACTCTTAATACTTCTAGCACGAGGTTTCTTTCTCCGCTATGCAAAGGTTTACCCTTCATAATGATAACAAAAACACTTAACAAGAACTATAACAACAAAAACTACAACAACAAAACAAAGACACAAACTATAACAACAAAAACTACAACAACAAAACAATAACACAAACTATAACAACAAAAACTACAACAACAAAACAATAACACAAACGAAAACTAAAAGAATTCCAGAGCGCGTCGTTACGTGACGTAGGCCAGTACGAGACTAAAAACCCTAGTAAAAAATAGTGATGAGAACGGTACGGGTGCCATCGGGGAAGTGCAGGGGAAGCGGTCGGGGAGTCGCATTCCTAGCAGGTCCCAAGTTATCGCGCACAAGTAATAAATCATGAAAATGCTTCATAATTTGTAACCATTGTGTATGCCCCTAAAAATACCCCTTTTCATGCAAATTTAGGGGGGAAAACCCCCCGAGTTGGCAACACTGTATCTGACCAGAAAATCAAAGGTATATAAACTTGATTATGGTCCAGAATGTCTTGTTCGGTAACTTGTAGCTCGTTGTAGAGCACTTTCGGGACATATAAACGGATGTTTTGATCAACGAATTTACATATAAGAAGTGGATATTGTAATAACGTTTAGATACTCTCAACTGGTATAATAGTTGATTGATTTTAGAGTAATAAATTGCCATTGTTAGTGACAATCATAACTTTACTTTCTTTGCTTTTGAGAGTATATGAGTACTTTGAGCATTTATGTATGTAGATATCGTCTAACCTGAAATTGCGCGCCCTTCAACATATTTAATTACGTCAAAATCTTGATTAATATACATAATATATAAAAGCCTAGTTGAAACGTCTTTACGTAGATGCAGTGAAGTGATGCCCAATTTTAGCTTAGACTATTTCTACATATTCAACGTTTAAACTAGTTTGAATCGATAGTATAACCATCTTTATAGATGGTTATAAGGTTTTACGCGACCTCTGCGTGTAAATACTCGTAAAGACGATCGTCTCTCAACAATATTACAAATAGTAAAAAAAAAATTATCTAGTTTTTTCTGTGAAAATACTTCTTAATCTTCTTTTTATTAATTTCTTGACAAATCAAGTCAATCGTTCATAGGTTCGTCTTCACCGCGAGCATTGAACCGAGCATTTGAAATCGAGCATTCACGTGGTTGTTATTATTTTTCTCGAACCAAGCATTCGTTTGCGAGCAAAACTTCAAGCAACCATTCTGTACGAGCCTCCAAATTTAAATTTTCATTAAAATCTTATGGATCACTTTGTCCATTTTACGGCCAGTTCCTCCGCGACCAAGCCAGCAAATAATCAGACAAGAAACAACTGTTTAATGATTACGATACTAATACAGTAGGGTCACTAATCCGGCACTATTAAAACCTAGGGGATTATTGGAATATTTTGAATTTATTGCCGGATTATTGGAATGTTCGGATTATTGGATTGTATACTGACGACCTCCGTGGCGCAGTGAGCGAATAGCGGGTAGCGGGTTCGATTCCCGCCGCGGATCAAATGTTTGCATGATCTACAGATATTTGTTCCGGGTCAGGTTGTTTCACTATATATTATAAGCATGTATTTACAAAAAAAAATGTATATAAGTATTCTATCAGTTATCTGGTTCCCATAGTTTAAGCTCTGCTTAGTTTGGTGCTAGATAGCGCTGTGTGAAATGTCCAGCAATATGTACTATTATTATTTGTAGAAAAAATCATAATATGTAAATAAAAAATGTGCGCAAGCGCGGAACGAGAGTAGGGAGGGGTGAGGGAGGCGTGAGCGGAGGGTGCCGGATTATTGGACGCACCTAACTACTGAAGTGCCGGATTAGTGAGACTCTACTGTAATACGTACGATAAATAAAATAAAAGTATTAATAATCAATTACATGAAAATATATATATACATGCAAAATTGACGTTACATTAGCTGTCGAGAGGCTAAGCGACATCGGGTCAAAGGACATCATCAATATAGTCAGCTGTAGTGTAAGATTCTGTATTTATTAGATTGATGAACTGGAGGATATAAAATCCTCCAGTTCGTTGCTTCATTTCTTGTGATATTGTCACAATTTTTTGCTCGCTTGACATCGGGTTACGGGGTTTTATCATCAATATAGTCAACTATAGTGTTGTAAGCGGTATTTATTAGATTGCCTTTATATCCTCCAGTTCATGCCTTTATATCCTCCAGTTCACTGCTTCGTTTCTTGTGATATTGTCGCAATTTTTTGCTCGCTTGACATCGGGTTACGGGGTTTTATTATCAATATAGTCAGCTGTAATAAGCGGTATTTATTAGATTGCCTTTATATCCTCCAGTTCATTGCTTCATTTCTTGTGATATTGTCGCAATTTTTTTGCTTGCTTGACATCGGGTTACGGCGTTTTATCATCAATATAGTCAGCTATAGTGTTGTAAGCGGTATTTATTAGATTGCCTTTATATCCTCCAGTTCATTGCTTCATTTCTTGTAATATTGTCGCAATTTTTTGCTCGCTTGACATCGGGTTACGGGGTTTTATCATCAATATAGTCAGATATAGTGTAATAAGCGGTATTTATTAGATTGCCTTTATATCCTCCAGTTCATTGCATCATTTCTTGTGATATTGTCGCAATTTTTTGATCGTTTGACATCGGGTTACGGGGTTTTATCATCAATATAGTCAGATATAGTGTAATAAGCGGTATTTATTAGATTGCCTTTATATCCTCCAGTTCATTGCATCATTTCTTGTGATATTGTCGCAATTTTTTGATCGTTTGACATCGGGTTACGGGGTTTTATCATCAATATAGTCAGATATAGTGTAATAAGCGGTATTTATTAGATTGTCTTTATATACTCCAGTTCATTGCTTAATTTCTTGTGATTTTGCTCGCTTGCTAACGAATGTTGGCGGTGAGGACGCACCTCATAGGAATATAAAACATAGTTTTGGTTGGTTTAATTCCGCAGATAAATTATTTGTCTGCATGAATGTACAATTATATTTTTATAATATAAACAAGTGGCTTAGAATATGCAATAACTATTGTTAAAGTATTACTAAAATTGTAAGTAAAATTATTAATTGGATGAACATTCCGAATAAACGAAATTTTTATGTTAGTTTAGTTTGTAGTTTTGTAAAGTATGTTCTTGATTTTGCCAGTAATAACGTTTTTGTATGTATAATAGTGATTGAGTGCTGTGTTACGCTATACAAGGTTGGCAATTTATGTTGTACGTCATGCGTACGTCCTAATTTTTTTGTTATTAATTATTATGTTAGAAATTGTATATACAGAACAAATTATTATTTTTTGAAATTTCAATGTGGTTAGCTCAATCTTCCAATAATAAATAATATGAACTGAATCATTTACTTACTGTTTTATTTATTTAACGTCCACTGCCGAACATAGGCCTTTCTATAGACTTCCAGAGCGCCTGCACCTAACAGATCCCATCAGTAACCTTTATCAGGTATTCTTTCCATCTAGTGGCGGGGGGAGGGGGTCCTACGCTGCGCTCTCCAGTGCGTGGTCTTCACTCGAGTATCTATCTGCCCCAACGGCCGTCAGTCCTTCGAGATATGTTCCCCGCCCACTACCACTTCAGTTTGCTAATCCTCTGGTCTTTGATGTCAGTGACTTTGAGCCTTCATCAGGGTGAGTGCGATCCGCTCCGAACTGCTTCGGTGTAAACACCGATAAAACTGTAGATAATACCTCCGATGTAAGTTGTGGTATCCCACAAAAATGCCATTTAGCGTTTTTACAAAAAAATTACCTAATTTGTAGTAATATATGCATTCAAAGTGAAAAAACAACAAAAACACAATTTTATTAGATTTTTCCAGACGTAAGTTGTTGTAACTTTCGAACGACAACGGACTAAAACGTTGTATAGTCCTTCGCAAAGGTTTACGCGGGTTGCGGGGCGGGGGGCATCGCGTGTTCAGTAATACACACTCAAATGTTTAATCTATATAATATTGTGATTGTCACATACGGTGGAGTTAGGCTTAAAATTTTCAGTGTATATTGTTGTAACTATCATATACAACAACGAACGTAATCTAAATTCCATAGTATAATATTGTAAGTATACAACAGCTGAAGAAATCTAGTTTCCGCAGATTAACCCTTAATTACTCGCATGGGGTATATTTAACCCCAATGAGGTTTTGAAGTGTTATAACTCCGCCATTTTTAAATTTAACGGAACGGCGTTTCGAGTACCTGCCTAAATATCTCCCCCTGCCCCGGATCAGTCGCGTTCGCCGCTCTGCATCGTGTGGTTGTGTCCAGAGATCGGGTCTGGGGTATATATTGCCCCACGCGAGTGCAACTTTTTTTGACTGGTAAGTATTTACATATTTTAGTTTTTTTTATGAGTTATGAAGGTTCCGTTGCGTGTATTTGTATCCTTAATTTTAAATATTTTTTTAGGTTAGTAAGCTCGAACTGGCACATCAGCGGCTTTCTGACCACCTAATTAGTCAATGTTTATTAGATGAGGAGGAAGAAAACATATAGGTATATGACACGGAATGCCCAAAAGCTGAGGGCCGTGCCGAGGCGCCTTACCAAAACGTCGAAGCTAGTACATGTGTTGGGGCCAGCCGTCTACAATTGCTTACCAATGTACATTGTTAATGCACAATCAGCGCAGTCCTTTACGCGTAAATTAAAAAAATGGCTTATTGTACAGTCGTATTATAGAATTGATGACTTTTTTGAGTCTTCAACCCTATAATACGATACTATTTAATATACTGGTTTTAATATCTTTATTTAATTCTGTATTCCATTGTTAACAATGCAAATGACGTGTAACTTTTGTGTTATCAATAAATGAACTATGAACTAACTAACTATGAACTATGAACATAATAGACAGTTCCGATGAAGATGAAGTTGAGGCAGAAAGTCAAAGTGATATAGTGTGTATGATCGAACCAATCTCAGGTACTGGGCGAAATGTTACGATGGACAATTGGTTCACCAGCGTTCCACTTGCAAACCAACTTTTGAAGGATCACCAGCTTACTATGGTCGGAACTAATTGTAAAAACAAGCCTGAAATTCCACCTTGCTTCCAGCCGAAACGAACCCGAGATGAGCATTCCTCTTTATTTGGTTTTCAACTCTTTAACGTAACTCTTTGCTCTTATGTTTCGAAAAAATCCAAGGCTGTGCTGTTGCTTTCATCCATGCACCATGATGATACAGCAGTGGAAAGTGATAACAAACCGGAAATTATTCTGTACTATAACCGTATAAAAGGTGGCGTAGATACTAACGACCAAATGTATTCAAATTACAACATCGTTAGACGCACAAAAATATGGCCAATGGTTGTTTTTTATCACCTTCTCAATGTTGCTGGTATCAATACTTGTCATTTATGGGTACAAAATTGACCACAAACTGACCAGAAGAGAGTTTCTCAAACACCTAGCAGTTGATTTGACGAAGGCTCACTAACAAAATCAATTTGCAATACCACAACCACCCCGGGTCATACAAAAACGTCTGAAGAGAAATTAAGAGAATTATAAAAGATGCTATCTTTGCCGAAGGTCGAAAGACAAAAATGTAAGATTTGTATGTGCGAAATGCCAAGAGCACGTTTGTCATGACCACTCCACCATGACATGTGATGAATGTATCAACTAAATAGTTCCTACATTATATTGATTGATCTCTTAATAACTTAATTAAAATGTTGATTATTATTACTGCTATCCTTAAGTAAAAAGTTGATTATTTCTAAATTTAATAATAAATATAATACAAATTAGTCAAAAGTGTTTTATTTCAGTTTTAAGATTGCAACGTTAAATATACCCCACGCGAGCGTTAATGTAACTTTTTTGACGCGAGTAATTAAGGGTTAATGTTGTAAGTATGAGATACAACAGGTGAAGGAATCTAGATTCCGCAGATTAATGTTGTAAGTATGAGATACAACAGGTGAAGGAATCTAGATTCCGCAAAATAATGTTGTAAGTATGAGATACAACTACTGGGGTAGCCTTTATTCCGCAGTAAACTGTTGTAAGAACCATATCTCAGAAAATATATATATTTTCCTTATTATCTTTCAACATAGTTAAGAATACTATAAATTATACACATAAACCAAATTTGATAAATATATGAAAATCAATGCAGTTTTTCTGCTAATTTGAAACTTTAAAACGCTCCTGTAAAATTCTAGTTTTGGAGATACATCAACTTACGTGGGAGGTATCGTAGGTACCGCGATAAATCCCGTATTTGTAATAATAACTTTGGTTTGTTTATAAATCTCTTCTAATTCGATCTCGTAGAGAAAATACCGAGCATAGCCCTCTCCATGGCACGTTTATGGCGGGTTCCTATGTCCGTCGGTAACCAGCTACGACTCGTTTCTCCTTGAAAACTTGACACTTTTCAAGGAGATAGGATATAGGAAGCCGCTATTAGTCACTCGAGTGACCTTGAGCTTTCCCTTCTTATGAGGCCCATTTTAAGAGACCACGTTTCTGTGCCATATGTCGAAACAACACACATACCTACTGATCATAGACTTTCGTCATACATAACTCACACCACAATGAGGTATTTAAGAAAGAATACGCCACGCAGTTGCCCGTTGGATTCGTCGACCGGCGAATCGGAATGGAATAAAAAGAGGTAAAGTTTATTGTTTGTCTCTCTCTCTCAGAAACGATTGTCCATAAAGATTTTGAAAAAGCTACGCTATTTTATTTGCCATTTTATTTTGATAAAAATCCGTCCGAAGTCAGGGTGGGTGAACTAGTACCTAGGTAATAAAATAACCTTAACAACGTCCATGATATAATGTCTTTAGGCAGGTATCAATTTATATAAATTCTCGATTAATCGATAGATCCAATGGGGCAGTCCGATACCTATATCCGATGAAAGACGGAGCACTATTGAAAACAAATGGAACGGAAGCGGGACAAAAGGAAGGTACGATCAGACACATCAGTCCCTTGGGATAGGTAGGTAGGGCATTTATCTTCTGCCATTTACTTAAGACGATATACAAATTCCAAGATTTTTAAAATCATATCAAAAATTTCAATCCTAGACGATTTTCGAATTTTCCGTATGTGTTCGGATAACACTATAATAAAATACTATTTGAAAATAAGCAACGCGACATCTCTTGTCAATGTACTGAACTGCAACGTTTGGCATTGAGCAGGTACAAAAAACTGTATAAGTTTTCCTGTAGATGGAGCTAACGGTGCTTTAGTCGTAATACTGAATCATCTCACTAATTTCGACCTAGACGTGAAATGGCCTGGTAGCACAGTTGGAGAGTGCATCCTCGTATCAAGAGGAAGGTTGCGGGTTCAAGTCCCGTCTAGGCTTGAAATTTTTGAGATGACTTTAAAAATCTTGGAATTTTCCGTATGTGTTCGGATAACACCATAAATAAAATACTATTTGATATACAAATTTAATTTCAGTGTCGATTGGGCGGAACATATAGCCGACTATCCGGAAATTCCAAATAGTGACACTTGACAGTGCTATTTACTTAGGTGAAGAACGAGACAAACATGTATCATAGCCGCGCCGCATTGTCGCAGGAGTAGGTAAATGACGTAAGCGACGAAAGATAAAATAACCAATTGCATGAGAACCAACAAATTTAGGTACCATAATTACCTACATAGCTATGTAAAAATATACTTAAAATCTTTTCTAGGATCGGATAATGAACGATATTAGTGTTTTAAAAGAGCCGATTTTGACAAATAATTGTATCGAGAAAAGTTTCACTAATTGCGTTTCTGACTTTCATTTATGTAGTTTAAATCCTCAAGTACCTAAATATTGCTTAAATATGAAATCAGTACCTACCATTTTTCGTTACGACAGTTTACTTAGCGGCTCTATTTTTTTACATATCGTCGTTTGCTGCTCAGAATTAAAATTTAATAGTAATACCCACGGAGTAAATATATTATTTCTCTGTCTGATAATAGGTAGGTTGGGTAGGTCTCATGTGTGCGTAGATTGGTAGGTATGTAAGCAGGTTGACTACTGGGTTACGTATTAAGTTATATTTATGTTTTAACTAGCCTTAGCCAATTCCTCTAATATATTAAACTAGTGGTTCGCCCCGAACTGAGATCTCGTGAGTCTCACATAAAAACAAAAATATATTATTTGCAATCTTTGACTATCAAAAAAATGCCACGAAATACATAGCCATCTAACTTGACCTACAGTTTCATTCAAATTACAGGTAGGTCTCATGTATGATGTCAAGTCTCATGGAGTTCATGTAACTGGATACTCTTTTTTGGGATAGAAATTGAAGTTATTCTGGATTTCAGACTTCCCTATATTTGTGTCAATAAAGCTACACGCATACCTACCAAATTTCAGCATTGTGGGGTCACTGGTGTACGCTGTGAATTTTGTCAAAGTTCAGTTTTTATTATGGCTAATTACTTAAAAACTACAAGGTTTAAACTAGAAATAAAAACGGGATCGAAATGTACTCACAAATACATTTTATTAGACGTGCCACTTGACCGGATAGTCCCATTTTGTTTGTTTTTACCCCTTTTGAACCCCAATGTCTCAACAACCCCCCCCCCCCCCCACACATTTTTAGCTCCCAATAACTTACAGAATACTTAGGTACTTACATATTACAGAGAAACAACTAGACCCAGAACAAATATCTGAAGATCATGCAAACATTTGTTCCGCGGCGGGAATCGAACCCGTATATAACCTCCTACGTCTTAGCCGGCTATTCGCCCACTGCGCCACGGAGGTCGACATAATAAAATAACACATAAAAAATATATATAAATATATAAAAATATATCTGTGAGGCATATAAGAAGTGGTAACGTGCGCCGTTATCTTATCATAAACAAAAACCGGCCAAGTGCGAGTCGGACTCGCGCACGAACGGTTCCGTATCTATAAAATGAGCAAAAAAATCTTGTTTGTTGTGTGGGAGCTCCCTTTAAATACATATTTGTTTTACTTTAATTTAATTATTTATTTGCAAAGTGAATATATAACTAAATATTCTGCTAATATTTCAAGCGTTTACCTGTTGCCGTTATAAATATCGAGCAATAAGATCACGTTTGTTGTATGGGAGCCCCCCATAAATATTTATTTAATTCTGTTTTTAGAATTTGTTGTTATAGCGGCAACAGAAATACATCATCTGTGAGAACTGTCTAACTATCACGGTTCATGAGATACAGCCTGGTGACAGACGGACAGACAGACAGCGGAACCTTAGTAATAGGATGCCGTTTTATCCTTTGGGTATGGAACCCTAACAATTCTCCCATGAGATCAACCGAGTTCAAACTATTCTTCTTCTTAGCGTGATGATGCTTCATAAAACTTAGAATAAGTTTTTGATAAAATTTTGATTGAATTGCACTGTCTGTGGCATCAGATAAAAATGTCGCTTTGGAAATCGCTTCTAAATACAAATCATACTTTTCAGATTCCGGCAACATTTTACACAAGATTATCAAAAATCCGTTATTTTGGTTCCCCTCCGGCGATGATTTCTTGGAGTGGTTGAATTCACCAGACGATATATTGGATAAAAAAGACCACTTGACGGTCACCAGTTGTGACAGACGGACAGACAGACGATGGAGTCTTAGTAATAGGGTCCCGTTATACCTTTTGGGTACGGAACCCTGAAAATTATACCTACTCAGAGGCGGTTCATAGGTACATATATTGGTTGGCACGTGCGAGATCCCAGTAAAGCCTTCGGGACCTATAAACTGACTTCTCACTGTAGTAACAGCCTAACGTAGCTGTTATCTAAGAGCGTATGTGAAAAAATGTGTCTAAAGAAATAAGATAGTAGACGCAAGTAGCAAGTTTGTAGGTACTAAGCAGGAAGTAGTGCAATGAAAGTATATAGACGAAGGCGGTGATTGTACCTAGCTACCCATTAAAACAGTGAAGCTAATTTTTACCAGTCTACGAAATTCAGTAGGTACCTACCTACCTAAGTTTGATCCCCTTTCGGGTGTCCCCTAATCCAAAGCACACTGTAGAAACAATAATTTATTGTGTACTAGCTGTTGCCCACGACTTCGTACGCGTTACACCACTAAATGTGTAGGTAACCTAGAAATAAAGCTAAACTTGCTGTTGCGACTTGACACCCCATTTTTATCCCATGGGAACTGATTTATGGGCTAAAAAGTAGCTTATGTTAAACCAGGTTATAATCTACGTACATACTTAATTTTATCAAAATCAGTTCAGCCGTTATGACGAGATTGAGTAACAAACAAACAAAAAAACTTTCACATTTATAATATTAGTGTGATTGTGTACAGGTGTTCAAATTTCAATTAAATGGGTAGGTACCTAACTCTTATGTACTGTTACATTAAAAAAAATTGAAAGTACATGTGGCAGTCTTATCACATAAGCGTTCTCTTCCAACCTTTGGATGGAGTTGAATATTTCTCCAAATCAACTTGGGCAAATCGGCGATGGTACTCGGTGTTTGTTTGTCCGAGGATAACTTTCGAAGTGTTGGTCTGAACATCATGAAATTTGATATACCTATAGGTAGGTAGTAATGGCACAATCCCTGGTGTGACTAAATGAGCTAAAAATGTTTGGGGGGTTGTTGAGATATTGGGGTTCAAGAGAGGTAAAAAAAAATCTATATGAGACTATTTGTTAAGTGGGACGTAATGAAAGGTCTTCATTAGTACATTTCAATCACGTTTTTATTTTTAGTTTACTACTTAGTTTAAATTGGATAATTTTATGATTAGTTACTTCAGCAATATTTACTATTTATTATTCATTTTTAAACTTATGTCGCTTTTATTGACCAACCGCCGGCATTGTTTTATTTGTTGGCTTACGCCGAGTCACACCACCATTGCGCGACTATTCAAAGTTATTATATTTATAGTTATTATAAAAACAATTTTGGACTCTTGCCCTAAGGGGAAGATTATGTCCTTGCCGCCGCCGCACGCCGTCGCCCTGTCGCCCCGTCCGTCCTAAGGTTAGAGGTCCTGGTGAGTCTTCTGTTCACAAAGAATACGTATTAAATATAACGCAGGTCGCAGCGCAGGTCCTAGCTGTATGAAAAATACATCCTGCCATTTCCCGAGCTCTACCGATTGAAGAAAGAAACAATCCGATTGGTTACCTCGTTAGTTTTTCATAGTTATAGATAACTCTGGTACCGCAGTGGAACTGCGAAAAATAAGTTCTAGTAATCTCAGTGGGAAAAAACAGTTAATTCTAACAGCTCTGTTCCGAGCTGGGATTTCGTGAGTCACCCACTAAACAAAAAGAAATATTATTCACTAGCATCCGCCAGCAGCTTCGCACGCGTCGTTTGTCATCAAAAACTAGCTATGCGTTAATCCAGGTATCTACGTATCTAATTTCATCAAAACCTGTTCAGCCGTTACGACGTGATTGAGTACACACAAACGAACATCCAAACTTTCGCATTTATAATATTAGTGTAAAGATAACTTTTGAATAAAAAAATGTGCCACGAAATGCATAACCAGATACTTGACCGACAGTTTCATTCAAATTACGTGATTAAGTAATGGGAGTTCATGTAATTTTTAACTCTTTTTGTAGGGTTGAAAATACATTTATTCTGGATTTCAGACTTTTCCCTATATTTGTAAAATGTAGTTATATTTATAATATGTAAATCCTTTATTGGCTGTAAGGTGGTACACCTGTATTATACTAAGAGCTTCTTATTCTGTTTAAAATAAAATAAAATTTGTGTCACTAAAACTACACAAATACCAAATTTCAGCACTGGTTTTTAATATGGCTCATAACTCAAAAACTACAAAGATTTGATAGATTTGAGAGAAGTCTCATTTAGATTTTTTTACCTATATTGAACCCTAATACCTCAACAACCCCCATTTTTAGTGCCATCACTACCTACCTATACAAATTTTACGATGATCGGATCAACGCTTCGAAAGTTATCCTCGGACAAACAAACATACATACTTACAACGCCGATTTTCCCAAGTTGATTAGGAGATCTCGCTTCACTCGATCAATAAAAATAGTAATACGGTAATACTACAGACCAGTATTGATATTACTGGTCTCTGGTAATACTAAAACAGTCGGACAAAAATGTTCTGCTCCAAATTGCAGCAGTCCGATGCATGAAACTGACTAAGAACATTTAAAGCACACCGCACACCGCAGCGTTAAATCACGTCTAAACTGGGAACAATTCTTTTTAACCGCGCCTGGAAATGCCTCTGCCGCTCTGCACCGCTATTTCTCACCATCCGACATTTTCGTACGAAACGATTTAAGATTTATAATACTCCATTAAAACCTTAGAATATGAAAACCTACTCTATACTTAAGTATTAAAATATAAAAAAAAAAACTAGTTGTATGCCCACGACTTCGTCCACAACTTTCTAGATATCGACAACAGCGCCACCTACCAGGTCCAATTGTGAATCTAAACTATCCAGGGACCCAATTAAATACACTCAAAAATTCATCAAAATCGGTTCAGCCGTTTTTTATTTTAGCGAGACTAACGAACAGCAATTGATTTTTATATATATATGGAATGATTGTAATGCATAAAATTAAAATAAAGGGTGTCACCAGAATTTATTGGGTCATAACGACTTAACGCGGGTTCCTATATCCATCGGTAACTAGCTACGACTCGTTTCTCCTTGAAAACCTGTCAAAAGTTTGACACTATACTATTTCCATTTCTTTATTTTCTCGATGACAGCTCCTGTGAAAACTTGAACGAGCGTCTTTTTTACATTATGTATGCATTATTTTATAAAAATATAACGCTTACGCACGCACAAGGTTATACCAGAGTCGGAGAAACTGATAGGGATAGAGCTATCGATAAACGTAACAAGATAACAGACCCGATATTTTTTTACAAAATGTAAGAAACTAAACTACTGCCGGATACTTTAGTACAAATTTATTAACTAATATTATATGTATTTCATAACAAGATGTTACACGTATTAATTCTTGATTGATAATGCCAACTTCTTTAAAAATTTCAAAGCTGTTGTGAAATAAGTAGGTATAGGTAGGTACTCGACAATGAACTGAAATAATTATAACGATAGGGAATCTTTATTTATTTATTTCAATCAAAATCTGATGAATCGTCACTGTCACGATCGATATCATTACTTATTTGGTCACAACACTACAACTATTAAATGAGAACTGTCATCGAGAAAATAAAGAAATGGAAATACTATAGTTTGACACTTTCTCAAGGAGATACGAGGCGTAGTCCGAGGCGTACCGACGGATATAGGAACCCGCCATCAGTCTCTAACATACCTACATAAACACTATTTGTACCTACTCAAAAACTCACAAATCATGGTTAATATTCCGTTTTTAGTACAAATACCGACATAAGCCTAATGGAATATAAATGAAATAAGTTTTTTTCAAATTCATTAGATACTATAGAAAATTTAAAAATTTTTGAAAACCTTAATATCAATTAAATATTAGGTCTTTACCTATGAAATTGCCGTTTTGTATGGAATAAGTGAAAGTACTTATTTTTTTAAACTTTTTTATTTCTGTTATTCAAAGTAATCACCCATGCAATCGACGCATCTTTGCCAACGCATTGGCAGTTTATTGATGCCCTTCTTGTAAAAATCAGCTGGACGGGAGGCAACAAACTATTCAAAGGCATTTTGTACTGCCTCTCGGGAATTGAATTTTTAACCCACTAAAAAGTTGTCTATATTTTGGAAAAAGTAATAGTCGTCTGGTTCTCTAAAAGGTAAAAGGTCTGGTGAGTATGGTGGATGAGGGAGAGCTTCCAATCCCAGCTCTTGCAGCTTTGAGACTGTCTATTGTGCAGTATGGAGTCGCGCGTTGTCGTGAAGGAGCAGTGGGGACGACCGATTGACCAAAGCTGGTTGCCGATGTGCAAGCTTCTCCACCATTGTCTCCAGTTCTTCACAATACACATCTGCAGTAATGCTCATGCCGGTTTGTAAAAAGCTGTGGTGAATCACACCCGCACTAGACCACCAAACAGTGACCATCACCTTTTTCAGGGTCATGTTTGGTTTAGGGCATTGCTTTGGTGCTGAACCAGGATCTAACCAACTTGCTGAGCGCTTTCGATTGTCAAACAGAATCCATTTTTCATCGCACATAACAATTCGGTTCAAAATTCCTCCATTTCTTTGCCTATTGAGCAGCGCGAGGCAGGTCTCGACGCGTACGTTGCGCTGGCGATCGTTAAGTTCGTGGGGCACCCACCAAAGTCTCCGGACGACCACGAGCTTCATTTTTCAATTCAAAATTTCTAGAACGGAACTGGGAAAACTAATAACGGGTTGTGCGTTCGTTTGTACAGTTCTCTCCGTAAACGTTTTTGATGTTACGTGCCGTTTGTGTCGCGTTGGTGCCACGACGGAACTCATATTCCAAAATTACACGAATGTTTAAAGTATCTATTATGACGAAAAATGTTCAAATGTAATGAAAATACAACGCTAATCAATAAACAAAAGACTGAGTTTGTAAAAAAATGTCATGTTTTTAAAACAAAATTGATTTGAATTTAGAATAGGACAAAGCCATTCAAAGCTTTTTTTCTATTTGAAATGACCAGTACTGAAGAACGGCAATTTCATAGGTAAAGACCTATTATCAATGAAACAGCCTGTATAAAATAGGTAAATAAATCATATTCATTCATCATGTAAGAAATATTCATTCATCATCATCATGCAAGTAGGTTAAACTGACTAAGACGTAAATCTGACGTAAATCTGTGACCGTCGTCACAGATTTACGTCAGATTTACGTCTTGTTGTGTAAAAATTGTTTATTTGAAATGTTTCGGTTTTTTTTCAACCTATGTCATCCCACTGCTGGGCAAAGGTCTTCCAATCTGTCTCGAAGGCATCTAGATCGTCACGCCAGCGTCTACTAGGCCTATCTCGGCGTCGTCGCCCGTCTACCGGCACCTACTGCGTGACGATCGTTGCCCATCTGTCCGGGTGCATTCGTCTTACGTGGCCCGCCCAATCTCATTGTAGCCTGGCAGCTTTATTTCCTCTTTTTCACCCTTTTACTCTTTTTCAGTATCGGTTACTGGATAAATATTCAAGCTACCGGTATTAAACCAACCTCTAAAATGAGTTAGTACGAATCCTGATGTGTATTTTAAATTAATGTTGTACATAACAAAACAGGTTGTATTTCTGGGAATAAAGAAAGATAATCGTAGTAACTTTATTTACTAATGGAACGGAACTATCTATGAACTGGCAGAGTTCTGAACAAAACAAATCTTGTAAATGTACCTCGGTATAATAAAATCCAAATTACATTCTAGACGACTAATAGCTTAGGTACTAGACCCTTCTAAGCTATAGCGCTCTAACAAGATGTAAAAAAGTTGAAAAACCAACAACATTCATTTACGGCACAAAGTAAGCCTCAACTTTGAGCAGTTTGAGTCCTCTGGCCAAACTTGGAAAGCCAGTACTACCTAGTTAGAAAGTTCTCTAATAAAGTTTCTTTTTGTGCTATGTACATATTTGTGTTGCCTATTTGCTTCTAGTGAAATTAAAACAAATAATTGGCCCTTTAGCTGCTAGGCTAATAACGTGGGGAGGAACTAGGGTTTGTGTTTTGCTGGCACTACGCATAGACAAGTGGCGTCAACTAAAGCAAATAGGACTATACTGGGAAACAATTTGTAACAATCGAAATCATTGCCACTATTAATAGGCGACTGTAATATAACATGTTTTCCATCCATTGCTGCAATTGCATGCGGAAAATTCCATTTAGTCTAAATTCTCTTGCTGTAGTAAGCCACTCTTCTTCGGATGATGGTATCTGTAATTAAAATTATGATTTTTCACCTTACAGAATGCAGGTCAAAGTGAAATTCAAAATGATGGAAGTCAAAGCGAAACTCAAAATGATGGAAGTCAAAGTGAAACTCAAAATGATGGAAGTCAAAGTGAAACTCAAAATGATGGAAGTCAAAGCGAAACTCAAAACGATGGAAGTCAAAGCGAAACTCAAAATGATGGAAGTCAAAGTGAAACTCAATATGATGGAAATCAAAGCGAAACTCAAAATGATGGAAGTCAAAGTGAAACTCAAAATGATGGAAGTCAAAGTGAAACTCAAAATGATGGAAGTCAAAGCGAAACTCAAAATGATGGAAGTCAAAGTGAAACTCAAAATGATGGAAGTCAAAGTGAAACACAAAATGGTGGCTATCAAAGTCAAGTCGGCAATGAAAATACAGTTAAAGAAACCAGAAATGAAAATACGAGAGCAAAGAAGAGAACTAAAAGAACTGAGCCAGATGATTTAACTGATAATGCTATATCAGCAGCCTTAACACTTTTACAACAGTGTGCAAGTGATAGTGCTGCTTCGGAAAAACATGACTCCTATGATGTTTATGGACAATATGTCGCAAATGAGTTGCGAAAATATGATGCTTTTACTTTAGCACATGTAAAGCATGCTATAAATAAAATTATTTTCGAAGCGGATATGGGAGCATACCAATCATACACTGGTTATTATACTGGTCCTTCTTCTTCACCGATGCCTCCTACCTCACCGATGCATCCTACCTCACCAATGCCTCCTATCTCACCGATGCCTCCTACCTCACCGATGCCTCCTACCTCACCGATGCCTCCCCCTCCTCCGCCTCCACGTCCTCATTGTTAAATACTTGTTTAATTAAGCGTTTTATGTTAACTGTCTTTTTGTCTATTTCTGTAATGTTGTAATAATTAATAAAAAACGTACGAAAAATTAAATAAAATAATTTTATTTTACCTTAACACAATCCTTTAGCACCTCGATTAACGCATCACAAACTTCAGGAACGCTTACTGATATTCTTTGTTTTGATATACGAAACAGATACTGCAAACTGGTATAAGAATCTCCCGTGGCCAAAAATCTTAACGTAACTAACAATCTTTCCCTCGCGGTTATTGCTTCTCGAAAATTTGTGTCCTTCTTGCTTATTTTGGCGTTTATAAGAGAGTACAAATTTTCAAATTAAATTTTATTCATTCTAGTGAAATTGCTTTCTACATCATCAAAGCACAACTCTTCAAATAATCTGTTCCCAGCTTGTAATCTGTTTTTGTATATCGTTTTTATCCAAAAACGTTTTTATCTTTTCTGTTTTTGTACAAGTTGATGAATCAGTGTAAAGGCAGTGGTGGCGATAGCCTTCCGAACGCACGGCCTCTCTGATCTGAACTGAATATGCGCTACGCTCGCGTGGCTTCTGTTCGACTTGTGAGTCACCACTAAGCGTTCGATTCGAGGCTTTGGCTCAGCCTCGCTTCGGCTCGGCTTGGCCGCGCGCGGCAGTCTCATTCATATTAAATTACAGAACGAGGCTGCCTCGCACGGCAAACGTTGCGAGGCAAACATCCGAGGCTGCCTCGCAAGGCTGCTCGCTCAGTCAGTACGCGGCTATTGGCGCGCGCGTTGATCAGATGTTACACATCATATTATGCAATGTAAGGCGTTTTCATGTAAATCTATACTAATATTATAAAGAGGAAAGATTTGTATTTTTGTGTGTATGTTTGTAATGAATAAACTCAAAAACTACTGTGCCGATTTCAAAAATTCTTTCACCATTGGAAAGCTACATTCACCCTAAGAGACATAGGTTACATTTATTGCTAAAAAAGATTAGGGATCCTTACTAAAACTTAAGTAACGTAACCCAAGGTGTAAAAAGGTCCCCTAAAACGTCTTTCGTCGCATGTGCTGCGGAAACTATTCGCACCCTTAGAATTATAGAGACTCAACAAGGAAACGCAAATTTTTGGTAAGCGTGGCATAAAGATTCACAAGTCTATCAATCTTGTAGAAAACAAAAGATATTCGACTGAATTTTGAAAATATTATGAAATTGTTATTTTTATATCAAACTTTAGTTATTTACCTAGATCATTTAAAATAAATAAATGAAATTAAATAAATAAAACTATAATATTTAAAACATTTTTAAATCATGGTGCATTTTAGGTTTTTATTTTAATGAAATTGGATTTTTTAAAAATACCTTTTATGTTTTAGGTCTCTTTATTTCTGAGTTTTGATTGTAAGATGCGTTACATTCACAAATATGACACTATAATAGTTAAATTATTTAGGGTAATTTTATATTCGATACATAAAAAACAACATAAGAAATAAGAATGCTTTATTAAAAATTAAACTTACAAAGAGTTTTAGCTTAAAAATCTACTTTTATTATTATTATCAATCATCACAACCATGGTAAATAATTTACCAATAAACTTTGCATAACAAAACTTAAATCTTTGATATAAATTGCCTAATAATTAGGTATAGCTTATCACAATCATTAAGGAACTTGTTTGGAACTTAATACTTAAAACTTTCATAATGACAAAAAATTACAGTATAGAGTTATAAAAATCTGCGTAATAACTAGGAATTAGGTTTTTATTAATGAGATCGCGCAAGTCTTTTTTCTTACGTTCACTTAACTCTAGTCTTTGTGAAAATGCTTTGGTCAGAGTTATTTCTTCTGGACTCATCATTTTCTTACGTTTGTTCCTTATGTTAATCTTTTTAACTCACTTTGACTGTACGAAGTTTTATAAGAGAAGATCAATGGTTCGGCTTTATTAAACTGCAAAACTTTTACGTCGTTCATAATAACATTGTTTTTACCATCTTCTTCATTGAAATTATATCCCCATAGTTCTTGAAGTGCCTTTAAATTAGTAAAAAACTCGTATGTTAACTCTTTAACGGTAAAAGGTTTCCCATTCTTACGTGCATCTTTAATCAGAGTTACATATTGATATGGTGCATAAATTGGTCCAGCTTTTTTGTTTTATTAACTTCTTTCTCAATCAAGCTATGAACATTATCTCCTTCGTTTTGTTTATGTCATTTGATGAGGTATTTGTGAGTGATGGTTTCTATGTTTTCAAAATGAGTAACTGCATAAGAATATAACGTTATTATAAACTTATTTTTATTCTGTCCACAACAATTATCCGAATAAAAAGTGACATGAAGATTTTTACTCGGATTTTGTTCATTTAAGTTGTTCAGATAGTCTAGAATACACGATCCTATTTCATTATTCTAGCTCCCCTGTTTCCTTGGACTTCATCCCAAAAGTAGCTGTACACGTCACTGTAAGCACCTATGTCATTGTCTTGTTCATTTCTTTTACGTTATTTAGGTATTTCTGATTTCTTAGCCATTAATTCTACTATAGTGAAATTTAGACAATTGAGTTTTGATTTGTAAAAAAACGAAGAAATGTCTCCGGTAGGGCACTGCATGACGGCTTGTAAATCGTAAACAGAGCAAATGAATGTATCATTGATGTATTGGCGGTCTAGGCGTTTTTTTTTGGCGATACAAATCTTTTTCTTTAAGGTGCTCATCGTATTTATCTTTTATTTTTGTTTTCCGATCCACCGTTGCAACTTCATAGTCTAGACATAAATCGCATCTGTCTTTTTTCGGTTGAAAAAAGCTAATATTAAAATGTTTTGTAAAAATTTCACAGTAGACCAATAGTTCTAGACCAAAATTTCAATAGTCACAAGAAGGTTTACCTTCTTGTTTTTGAATTTTATCAAAATCTTTCCAGATGTCAGTTATTGTTCTATCCCCACTGATGTATTCTCTGGAAGTTGCTGCTCTCAAATAATGAGACTCTATTCTTGGAATTGAGTTTATGTGTTGTTTAATATTCTCAATGAGTGCTGGATCTATAGGCTGCCTTGACACGTGCTTACCTCTTATATCGGTATTTAAGAATCCTTGTGGGTCAGTCTTCTTTTTTACTGTTCTGATCTGACGATCGCATATTCCCAGAGTATTAATGAAGAAAGTCTTACATACCCGAATTCGGGTATTATTTATTGTGAAATAAAATGCATTATTCGGTAGTCTAGGTTTAGCAGAATTACTATATTTGTACTTTGGCTTAATTTCCATCATGCAATTTCGTATGAAAGATCTTTGTAGTTCTATGTTGCCTAATGACCAATATTTATCAAACAATGTTTTTCTGTCTGCATCAACGACCGACGTTTTCTGGACATTTAAGTCTACATTTACAAGCATCTTTAATGACACGGGCCGATACTTCCTTTTTAGTGGTACATGAAACATAAGCCTTTCCAGTGTTTCTTAAGATTTTTGCAACATTTTGCTTCCAGTTTAATGGATTTCGTATGCGTTTTCTTGATTTTCTAGTTGTCTCGGAAGTTTTAGTCAATTCGAGGGCAGTGTTGGCTGAAGACGAAGAACTGCTGCTGGATAAACGAGTAGTTCCTCTAGACCGAGAGCTATCAAGAGTATAAGTTGGATCTGTGTCACTTAAGTCTACATCACTTTCATTTGAATGAATGGGTGACTGATGGTAATTTTTTGTATTTTTGCGTGTAACTTGACCCGTCAAGTTGGATGTGGAAGGCCCATCTATGGATAAATGGGTATTTGATGTATTTTTGTCAAAATTAGTGTGGGCATCAGAACACGACGACGATGATGATGAAGATCTACTTGAAGAAGAAGTAGTACTGTCAGATGATGTTGACGAATTACGATATGACTTTTTTGTCGGTGGGTATTCTTTTTCATTAGTAGGTACATGTGACTGTTCAGAATTGTTCAACTCTGGTTCTAAAACTATAGTAAATTCCTGGATTTGCGTTTTCTTTTGTAGCTGGAAATAATATTATTTCATTTAAATAGAAGAAGAAATAAACATCATAATATTTAAATTGTCAATTGAAAACCCACCTTGTTGGTGTCAGCTACACAAAGCACCTTTGGGTCAAAGTATGGAAAGGATCGGTTTTGGAGAGTTTTCTATTACGGAAGGGCTATCCGTTAACTGAGCGCAGCGTCTAAGTGTGTGCATTCAAAATATCTCGTAAACTATATAGCACTAAGGAACGGCAACCCCCCTCTCCAGTACCTCGCGGGACATCCTGTGAAGCGCTGGTATCACAGCAGTTGCTCGCGTGCCATTTTGATCTGACAGGTAAATGAAGATTTTTGCTAAAATATTTACGATATTTTGCCACATTTGACGCGTAATCTTTTGTAATCATGTAAACTTTTTGAAAATATCCTATTTGCTATCGAGTGCAACATAATATTTAGTTTGTTATTTGCCAGTGTTTAAATTGTTATGATGACGCAATAATCAACGACATTCATACAATTCTGTTTCGATGGTTTGGGTTAAGTGTGCGCAGAAGACTGTCGCAAGTGTGCGCATGCGCACACTTACCCCGCTTGCATATCTTTGTACATGCGTTGCTATGTTTTGTTTCAGAGTACAAGTAAACTTGAGGAAGGAGAGAAATTAGTCAAAAAGAAAATACGATTAGATTTAAAAGAAAGATTAAAAACTAAGAAAAAAGAGTAAGAAGAGAAATTAGCCGAAAAGAAAATACGACTAGATTTAAAAGAAATACTAACAACTAAGAAAAAAGAGGAAGAAGAGATATTAGTCAAAAAGAAAATAAGAAAAGATTTTTAAAGAAATACTAAAAACGAAAAAAAAGTGGAAGAAGAGAAATAAGCCAAAAAGAAAATACGACTAGATTTAAAAAAAATACTAAATACTAAGAAAAAAGAGGAATTAGAAGAGAAATTAGACAAAAAGAAAATACGACTAGATTTAAACAAATACTAAATACTAAGAAAAAAGAAGAAGACAAATTAGCCAAAAATTAAATACGACTAGATTTAAAAGAATACTAAAAACTAAGAAAAAAGAGGAAGAAGAGTAATTAGCCAAAAAGAAAATACGACTACAAAATCACCTGAAACTGCCAAAAAAATTAATGTTAAAAATAAGACTCATAAGAAACCAAAAAATGACGAAAATGAGTATTACTGCCCCTTATGTGGCGAAAAGTATGTTGATCCACCGCCTGAAGACTGGATTGAATGTAGCCTTTGTGGAACCTGGTGGCACGAACAGTGCACCAGCTTCGAACTTTTATTTGTGATACATGTATGACGAAGAAACTAAGGATTTCTAAGTTCAAGTTGATCTCATATTTTGATTTAAGATGATTATTAAGTTGATTACTTTAAGTATACCTATGATGAAATTTTTTATAGTTATATAATATTGTTTATGTTCTAAAAATATATAGCTCAATATTTCTTTTTTTGTTGTTGCGTACACTTACCTACAGTGCTGCGTACACATATCCCTATACTGGTGTAAGTGTGCGCGTATGGAACGGTGTTTGTTTTCTATAGTTTCTTAAAATATAAGCTACTGACAATACTATTATTATGTCTAAGTTGATTACAAATAAACAGTCTTACTAATTAACACAGTTTTGTTTCATTCTACAAATAATTTTCGAGTTTTTAAAGCGTCAAAGTTTAAATGCGTACACTTGACCCACATGACTCTACACTACGTTCCTTCTGACTTTTGCAGTTGCACAGATAAATAATACACACGTACATACCGTAGCTACGGTACTTAAGGGAACTACGCGTAGATGCCTTTATGCTGGGTACTCACATACGGTCTTACTCTAACGAGCAAACATTTCGAGTTATAACTACGATTCGGGCTCTACGTACACACATTCAGCATTAATATTATCGAGCGGCACGACGTTCAGTATTCAACGAACCGTTCGAGCCAAAAGATGTCTGTTCAACAAAGGAGACAGTGGCTGCATTTACCAACGTCTCGTAATTCTTAATTAATTATCTTTTGATGTGACGTTCTATAAACAATCGCAATGTCTATATAAGTTTATAAATTCCAGAATAAAACACTTTAGAATACACTCTTAAATCCATTTTATTCACGTTTATCACGTATTTTAACTACGCTCAACAATGGCGGACTCGACAAGTTCGGACATGAACGCACGCCCGAGTCAAGCTCGACGGCTCGCTTCGAGTAGGTACGAAGGAAATTACATTTATTTAATTCCATCGAGCCGGCTAGATGCGAGCCTTGTAGTTGTGGGTTTTGCGGACCTCACGTTGATTTTTATTCGTTTCAGAGTAAAACTATCGAGTAATATCGAATGTGGGTACGGAGCTTTAGTAATCTGTGCTTGCGCTGTGACACCCTGTACCTAAGTAAATATGCCTATCTACGTATGTTTTCCACTCAAATAATTGCACCTTGATTCAATTCATATTATTGTTTTACCTGAATAGTCGAAAATATTGTACGTAACAATTCAATAATCAACACTTGCAAGAATAATATCGAGAACAATACAATGCTAACGAGTTAAATAGAAATATCATGTTGCACAAAGCATGCACTGTTTACCTCACCCATACCTACTTACAAGTGCTTTATCTAGTATTGAGACAATAGATACAGTAGGTAGTCTCGATATTATAGTTTACCTGGAGTGAACGTTGAATTTTACAGTCGTCTTTATTTGCTATTCTATTTTTTTTAATTAATATGTTTCATCATCGAGGTGTAAATTAACAGTTGAATGCATTCAGCTTCAAAAGCAGTCATGCTTTGTTTGAAAAATTCTTAAAAAAATACCTGATTTTGATAACATAGGTACCTAGTTATACAATTTTTACATACAATAAATATAAAAGGTATTTTGCTTCGCTATGAGTTAATTGATCGAGCGAAGCGAGATCTCCAAATTAACTTGGGCAAATCAGCGTTGTATGTATGTATGTTTGTTTGTCCGAGGATAACTTTTGAAGCGTTAATCCGATAATCGTGAAATTTGATACGTAGGTAAATAGAGCTGGCACAATTTTGGTGTGACTAAATGAGCTAAACATTCGGGGGGTTGTTGAGACTATTAGGTCACTATCAGGAAATAAAAATGAGACTATTAGGTCAAGTGGGACGTCAAATAAAAGGTATTCATTAGTATATTTAGTCTTCGTTTTTATTTTTCGTAAATTCTTAATCGTTTTTGAGTTATTAGCCATCATCATCATCAGCCCACATTAGTCCACTGCTGGACATAGGCCTCTCCCAATACGCGCCACTGAGCCCGGTCTTCGGATCTTCTCATCCAATTTCTGTCGGTCACTTTTCTTATGTTATCGCTCCACCAAGCCGGGGGACGCCCCACACTACGTTATTAGTCATAATAAAACTAAACTTTGACAAAATTCCCAGGGTACACCAGTGACCCCAAAGTGCTGTAATTTGGTATGTGTGTAGCTTAAGTGACACAAATATAGGCAAAAGTCTGCGAAATCCAGAATAACTGCAATTTGTACCCCAAAAAAGTCCAACCACAATACATGAACTCCCGTTACCATTAATTTGAATGAAACTATAGGTCAAGTTATTTGATTATTTATGTCGTGGCACTATTTTGATAGTCAAATATTACAAATATTTTTTTTTTGTTTTAATCGAAGACTCGCGAGATCTCCAGTTCGGGGCGAACAACTAGTTAGTTTAGTTTTTGCAGTTTTTGAGTTATTAGCCATAATAAAAACTGAACTTTGACGAAATTCATAGGGTACACCAGTGACCCCACAGTGCTGTAATTTAGTATGGGTGTAGCTTTAGTGACCCAAATATAGGAAAAAGTCTGAAATCCAGAATAACTACAATTTCTATCCCAAAAAAGAATAACCAATACCATGAACTCCTGTTACCTGTAAGTTGATTGAAACTGTGGGTCAGGTTATGTGGAAATGCATTTTTTATATTTTGATAGACAAAATTAAAAATATTTTTTTTTTTTGTTTTTATGGGAGACTCGCGAGATCTCAGTTCGGAGCGAACCACTAGTACATTAGAGTTTTAGTAGGCTGTTTACACAGCAAGTAACACAGATGGTGGGTAGTGGTACGTACAGAGTAATTTAGTATGAAATATACGTAGCACACGATTCCAAATACCACCGTTTTATCGTGTAAACTCATTAGTCATTACTTATTTATCTAACCATACCAGAACAAAAACAGTAACTTCATAATAGGGCTTGCAATTTGGATATCCGAATATCCGTATTATTCGGATATCCGTGTGATTTTACTACTTGGTTAGTGACGATCAATATATGCGGACAATTCAAATAAAACGAATTGTGAAATTCATAAAAAAATCACGATTTGAACGTGAAATTAACTGTAGTACATGTATCTAAAAAGTAATCTGAATTTAAAACACTGTTTATCCTTTATTTTTAACATTTGTCGCATTATAAAACATTCAAAAAATCGCGACTGTCAAGTTGTTTACTTATTGCTTAAGTTTTGTAACAGAAAACGTGATCTGAAGTATAACTATCGAGTTTCCTTATTGTCAAAAGTGATTTATATTTTAATGATGATTGTTGAAATAACTTAAACATTGTATAAAGCTACTTTAATAACGATTATTTTCGTTTTAAATGCTTGTCCCAAAATTATTCGAATTATTCGTAATATCCGGATATCCGAATAGTAAAGTTCACTACTATTCGAATTATTCGAATACCAAAATCTTACGGATAATGCAAGCCCTACTTCTAAAGTATGTGCAAACATAGCACTAAGATTTTTAACAATACCCGTCCGTGTCGTTCGATTTTCAAATGCCTACGCAAATTGTACAATGGAATACTTACAACTAAGAAAAACAACATATTGTTTGAACAGGTTTTTACTATTTATATAATTATCCAAGTAGACTCAATAAGCAGGCTCCAAGATTTGACAGTGCTGATTGGGATACCAGAACTTCATGTAGTCGAAATGAAGCACGAAATATTTATATTTTTCGTATGGATTTTCTCCTCCAATATAGTCGGTATGTTCATAATTTTTATCATAACCTGTATTTTCTTGTTATCTACATTTAAAAGAAATAAGCAATGTAAATTTAATTAAATATTTAATTTTTATTTTAAGCGTCTTATCACCGTTATGGAGGTTACCGACATGGAGCAGCATACCCACAACACCACAACAACCAGAATTATCTTCAAAATCAGAATCCAGCTTACGTGCAATACCTAAGCCCGCCTGAAACCGTCTATATGCAGGGACAAGATGCAAGGTTTGCAGATCAGAAGCAAGAAGTCTTATTACAACACCAACATCAGAAAAATATAGAAGGAACCTCCACAGGTCCATCGGAAGTCATCTTTGAACAAAAACCACAGGCAACCGGGCCACGGCTTTACCAAGAATCACCTAGACCTTACTTAACTACGCAAGAAAGGGATTACGAGAATTATGCAGTCGGTCCTCAACGATCTCAGCGGCGACAAGCACCGCCTTCGAACCCTAGATATGGACCTGAAAGGTTTCCGCCTCAAGTGCCAAGTCAATGGCCACCTCAATCATACCAACCTGTTTCTAACATGCCTCAGGAACCATACCCTCAACGATATTATCAGTGGCAAACCGGTGGATTCCAAAACGGGCCACCACCACAAATCCAATACTTAGGCAGATCCAGCGCTTATGATAGACCAACAATCTACAATACACCAGTTCAATATCCAGTTCAAACACAGCCACAGGCACAGCCACAGGGACAGCCACAGGAACAGCCACAGGTACAGCCACAGGCGCAGCCACAGGCGCAGCCACAGGCGCAGCCACAGGCGCAGCCACAGGCGCAGCCACAGGCGCAGCCACAGGCGCAGCCACAGGCGCAGCTACAGGCGCAGCCACAGGCGCAGCCACAGGCGCAGCCACAGGCGCAGCCACAAGCGCAGCCACAGTCACAGGCGCAGGCACAGGGACAGCCACAGAGACAGTCACAGGGACAGCCACAGGACCAGCCACAGTCACCGGTACAAACAGTGTCGTCTACGTCGGGCATTTCAGGTAAATTTTTCGTTATATTATTAAAATTTCACTTACTAATAAAACTAAGATGACTTTCAACATTATTGTATTTTTTTAGGAAATTATATCCGGCAAATACTAGAAACTCAACCAGAATTTAAGGATCAGTTGGCTTCGTCAACTGATAATAAGTTTCTATTTGTTCATCCAAATGGGACAATAGAGCTTGTGGACTTCATAGATGATAGTTTAAAGGGTAATTTACGACATTATATATACGGTGATATATTTATTGAAGAAAAAGACGATCAATTATCAAACAAACCTAACAAAAAACCTGTTCCTAATAACATCGGTGCTACAAACTCTGTTTCTAGTAACCTTAATCAAAATATAAATCATATTAAACCCCATAATAATAATGATAAAGAATTTATACAAAACGAACCCGGTATTTTCTCACCAGTAAATAACAATCATGCTCATAAATATCATAATCCAAGAGTTGGGACGACTCATGGAGACAAAGAAAATATTAATGAAGGGAATCCAATGCCACCGGCTGCTAATCCCGTAGCTAATAATAATTATCATCATAAACCAAATTTCAAACCAACTCCAATTCTACCATACCAAAAGCACAGCATAAATAAAGCTCCGGCACAAGATACTTCTGTTTGGAATAATGATAATAATTATAGAAACCCTAGTCAGCAAGAAAAATCTGAAACTGACTTAGAAAGAAAACATAAAAAACCTGATACACCACCGAATGAAGAATATTATGAAATAAATCATAAAGAATTCTATCCGATTCAATCTAACTCCAAAAGCACAGCCATATCACCTGCTGCTTCTAATAAGTATAATCAAAACCAAACTATTAATTCACCTCCAACAAATGCGCAAAATAATAATGATTACAACCCCTTGGAAAACAGATATTTAGATAGTCCTGCTCGGGTTCAAAATAACAATGAAAATTATGATAGAGCTCCTGGTGAGTATACTCCTCAAGCTACTAAACATTACAATCAAAATCCAACTTTCGAATCCATTTCAACCAAAGAGCAAAACAATATTAATAACCCTGCAGTATACAAATATTCAGACAATCCTTCTGAATATCAAAATAACCATGATTATAGAACTCTTAGTGATTACTCAGCTACTAAACATTACAATCAAAATCCAACTTTTGAATCCGCTTCAACCAAAGAGCAAAACAATATTAATAACCCTGCAGTAGACAAATATTCAGACAATCCTTCTGAATATCAAAATAACGATGATTATAGAACTCCTAGTGATTACTCAGCTACTAAACATTACAATCAAAATCCAACCTTCGAATCCGCTTCAACCAAAGAGCAAAACAATATTAATAACCCTGCAGGAGACAAATATTCAGACAATCCTTCTGAATATCAAAATAACCATGATTATAGAACTCCTAGTGATTACTCAGCTACTAAATATTACAATCAAAATCCAACTTTCGAATCCGCTTCAACCAAAGAGCAAAACAATATTAATAACCCTGCAGGAGACAAATATTCAGACAATCCTTCTGAATATCAAAATAGCCATGATTATAGAACTCCTAGTGATTACTCAGCTACACAAGCTACTAAACATTACAATCAAAATATAACTTTTGAATCCGCTTCAACCAAAGAGCAAAACAATATTAATAACCCCGCAGGAGACAAATATTCATACAATCCTTCTGAATCTCAAAATACCGATAATTATAGAACTCCTAGTGATTACTCAGCTACACAAGCTACTAAACATTACAATCAAAATCTAACTTTCGAATCCGCTTCAACCAAAGAGCAAAACAATATTAATAACCCAGCAGTAGACAAATATTTAGACAATCCTTCTGAATATCAAAATAACGATGATTATAGAACTCCTAGTGATTACTCAGCTACTAAAAATTACAATCAAAATCCAACTTTCGAATCCGCTTCAACCAAAGAGCAAAACAATATTAATAACCCTGCAGTAGACAAATATTCAGACAATCCTTCTGAATATCAAAATAACGATGATTATAGAACTCCTAGTGATTACTCAGCTTCTAAACATTACAATCAAAATCAAACTTTCGAATCCGGTTTAAGCAAAGAGCAAAACAATATTAATAACCCTGCAGTAGACAAATATTCAGACAATCCTTCTGAATATCAAAATAACGATGATTATAGAACTCCTAGTGATTACTCAGCTACACAAGCTACTAAACATTACAATCAAAATCCAACTTTCGAATCCGCTTCAAGCAAAGAGCAAAACAATATTAATAACCCTGCAGTAAACAAATATTCGGACAATCCTTCTGAATATCAAAATAACGATGATTATAGAACTCCTAGTGATTACTCAGCTACACAAGCTACTAAACATTACAATCAAAACCCAACTTTCGAATCCGCTTCAAGCAAAGAGCAAAACAATATTAATAACCCTGCAGTAGACAAATATTCAGACAATCTTTCTGAATATCAAAATAACGATGATTATAGAACTCCTAGTGATTACTCAGCTACACAAGCTACTAAACATTACAATCAAAATCCAACTTTCGAATCCGCTTCAAGCAAAGAGCAAAACAATATTAATAACCCTGCAGTAGACAAATATTCAGACAATCCTTCTGAATATCAAAATAACAAAGATTATAGAACTCCTAGTGATTACTCAGCTTCTAAACATTACAATCAAAATCCAACTTTCGAATCCGCTTCAACCAAACAGCAAAACAATATTAATAACCCTGCAGTAGACAAATATTCAGACAATCTTTCTGGATATCAAAATAACAATGATTATGAACCTCCTGCTGGTTACTCAGCTACACAAGCTATTAAAGATTACAATCAGAACCCAAGTTTTGAATCGGCTCAAACTAAAGAGCAAAAAAATAATAACAACCCTCCTGCTGGATATAAATATTTAGACAATCTTTCTGGATATAAAAATAACAATTACTATAAAACTCCTACTGATTACTTAGCTACACAAGCTACTAAGGATTACAATCAGAACCCAAGTTTTGAATCGGCTTCAACCAAAGAGCAAAACAATAATAATAACCCTCCTGCTGGATATAAATATTCAGACAATCCTTCTGGATATCAAAATAAGAATGATTATGAAACTCCTGCTGATTACTCAGCTACACAAGCTACTACATATTACAATCAAAACCTAACTTTCGAATCGGCTCCAACCAAAGAGCAAAACAATAATAACAAACCTGCAGTTGACAGACACTCGGATAATCCTTCTGGATATCAAAATAACATTGACGAATATAAAACTCCTGCTGAGTACTCAGCTACACAACTTTCTTACGAAAAAGATACTACTTCCGATGCATTCGATGATACTACAAAACCTTACCATTATCATGGCCCAAAAACAAAGTCTGATGAAAAAAATAATGAAGACCAAACATTTGGACCTACGCCTGGCGACGATGAAGGTCTAACTTTTATTATATATGAAAACGAAGTAACAACACAAAAATCTACTGACACAAGCTCAACCGTACAATTATATCCAGGGAACAACAACAACAATAGTGACGTGGCCATCACTGATTCTTCTATAGTGGCACAACAAGATGACTCCAGTTTCGAAACAACTGATTCTAATGACGAAACGTATATTATCATTCAAACGGTATTAAATACAAGCGATACGCCGGAAACGCATGACAAAAGTGTATCGGATAATGATGAGCAAAAACTAAGTGAATCAGATAGCTATTATACCGTTTCAACAACTGCAAATGATATAACATTGCGTCCTGTACCTAAAACGCGTCCAGATAATGAAGACTTTGCAACAGATGATGATACAAAGAATACTGCTGACACAGAGGACAAAGAACAAGTGGACGAAACCTATATTATCAGGAAAAGAAAGCCCATTCATAAAATTGGTGAAGTTGAAGTTGGTGAGTAACAAACTCGAAGTCTAAATTTCTTTAATGAATGAAATCTTCAAGATGATTTTAAATCTTCATTTAATATCATTTTTTAAATTAATTGATTAAGCAAAGCGAGATGATTTCAACTTCGACGTATCGGCGTTGTATAAATGAATGCATGTATGTATGTTTGTTTGTTCTAAAAATAATTTTCGAAGCGATTTAATGATCATCGTGAAATTTCCTATATAGGTAGGTAGTGATGGTACAATCCTGGTGTGACTAAATGAACTAAAAATGTGTGAGGGTTGTTGAGATATTGGGGTTCAAGAGGGGTAAAAATAACAAAATGAGAAAATAAGGACAAGTGAGGAGTCTAATGAAAGGTGATTATTAGTACATTTTGACCCGTTTTTTGCAGTTTTTGAGTTATTAGCCACAATAAAAACAGAAGCAAAATTTCCAAATCAACTTGGGAAAATCGGCGTTGTTTGTATGTATGTATGTTTGTCTGAGGATAACTTTCGAAGCGTTGATCCGATCATTGTGGAATTTGATACATAGGTAGTTAGTGATGGTACAATTTTGGTGTGACTAAATGAGCTAAAAATGTTGGGGGATTGCTGAGATAAGGGGTTCAAGAAGGGTAAAAAAAAAAGAAGAGACTATTAGGTCAAATGGGACATCAAATGAAAGGTCTTCATTAGTACGTTTCAACACCGTTTTTATTTTAATGTAATTTTAATGTGACGAATTGAGACAGGTAGGGCATTCCAGAGTCTGGTAGCCTGCAGAGTAAAAGAGGTACTATAAAATACTGAGGTATGGTGGGGAGTTTTTAATTGAAGGGTTTCAGAGGAACGTAAGGATCGAGAGTTGGAAAGGTGAAGAAAGTCAAAGCGTCATCACGCTAAGAAGAAGAATAGTTTGAACTCAGTTGATCTCATGGGAGACTTTTTAGGGTTCCATACCTATATTATATATATATATATTATGTATCTTAATGTTAATATTTATGTAATTTTATGATTATATTATTTAATATAATTAAGCATTTTATTTTATATTAACTATATTTTTTTATAAATTGTAATATATGCTTTTTTTTTTTTTAAAAAAACTGATTCTAAAAAAAACATCTTATGCCGCCGTCCTTATTTGTTCATATAGATCCTGTCCATCCAAAGGTTGCCTGGAAGAGATCGCTTTTAGCGATAAGGCCGCCCATTGTACCTATGATTTAAAATTGTATTTTCTTTTATATGTTTGTATTTAATGGTGTGCAATAAAGAAATTATCTAATCTAATCTAATGCTTCATAAAACTTAGAATAAGTTTTTGATAACATTTTGATTGAATTGCACTGTCTGTGGCATCAGATAAAAATGCCGCCTTGGAAATCGCTTCTATTAGAAGCGATTTCCAAGGCGGCAAATCTAATATACTTTTCAGATTCCGGCAACAAGAAGTTTATCAAAAATCCGTTATTTTGGTTCCCCCCCGGCGATGATTTCTTGGAGTGGTTGAATTCACCAGACGATACATTGGATATAAAAGACCACTTGACGGTTTACAATGTAATGACGACAGAACCTGTAATCGAGCAAACCAGCCAGACATATATTTATGAAAATCGTACTACAGTGGAGAAAATTACAAAAACTATTTGGGAGCATAAAGACGGTAATTTAGAAAATACCATTTCATTATAATTGCTACATGAGTCCGTTTACAAAATACGAATTTTATTAATAGTCGTATTCCCTCTCCAAACAGCCCTTTCCCACGGCCGTCTAGTTCTGCGGGAACGGTTTTTTACTAAATGGTTCACACAGTTTGCATCCTGTTTTGTTTGTAGTAGAGCAACGAGCGGTATGTATAGATTGCATGCGATATTGTATTGTGGTAATACCACCGGCGCCACCAGCGTCGGCACTGAAAAAAAAAGATTTTTTTTCTAATGGACTAATCTCGCTGTTGGCCTCTGAGGCCATTGCAGCTTAACCGAACTCTTAGCAAGCGCAGATGGCGCTCAGCGCTGTAAGTTTTTGATGAGGCAACTAGCGCAAGGGCACCACTTAGGTACGAACCTCGGCTTGGGCTGTTGCCAAGATGGGGATAGGAGAGAAACGCCCGGGTACGTGCTTGTACCTTGTCTAGGCGGCGACTGAAGGGACTCGTCGACCTCGCCGGCGAGGTCGGTGTATCTGTGAAGTGTTTTCTCTGTGTAATGTAGATGACTCAGAAATCTCTTCCACATTAGCGGAGGTGATTTCGTCATCCGAGTCTCCGAGAACGTATCTCGGACGACGGAGGGCTTATGTAAAAGAAGATTTTGGGTTCACCCGATTCTTATACAACGACCGAAATGTGGTGAGTGGTGAGCCGGCGCGCGCGCGGTCGACAGGCAGCGGTTGCGGGGCGGGCACCTCTCCCCTCGCTCCCCGCACCCCATCCAAAACACGGTTTGCAGGAAGCTGGTGGGAATACTTCCGATATACGTGTCAACTGGACCATGTTTTTTGCTGGAGATGTTGTAGTGGCAAAACCAAATGCCAAATTCGAACGAATCGGTTTTTTGTTGGATAGTGTAAACAGGATACTCGTGTGACTGCTAGTATTGAAGCACGTACACTATTAAACGGGATCCTGCAAACTGTACCTGCAAAAAACGGGATGTTGCCGTGTGTAAGGGCTGGAAGTTGTGCTAGAAATTACCTACCTGCAATCTATTTTTTTCTTCTATTTTTTTGTTTTTATTATTAGCGTGTCATTAGTTCTACTTATACTTTATTAGATAAGTACTTAGCTATATTCATATATTGATAACGTAAATATGAATCGGCCGGTGTGTGGGTAAATTGCAAGTTATGTCTTTTCTGCAATTTTTGGCGTCAAAACAAAAGAAGCGCGACAATGTTCTAGCTAAGAAATTCTTGGTTCGAGAAAGAGCCCTTTATTCAATTTATTCAGACACTGTTTTTGAACTGTATTCGAGTGATGATGACATAGGAAACTATTCCATCATCATTCGAAGACAGTTTTATCCTACACAGCAATTTTAATTTCAAACTAACATAGCAAATGGCTCCCCCGATTCCTTCCACTTATTGCGTTCCTTGGCAGATACACACCATTCAATCTTGAAATAAATGAATATTCATCAACATCATATCAGCCATAGCACGTCCACTGCTGAACATAGGCCTCCCCCATAGATTTCCAGACATCGATCTTGTGCGGCCTGCGCCCAACGGCTCCCAGCAACCTTTATCTGGGGGCCAACCTCATGACATTTAGTACCATGCCCCTCAATTAGAAAGCTAACTTTATTATTGTAAAGGCGACGCAGTTTTGGTGACGTCACCATAAATCGTTCTCTCAAAACGTTTCACATTAGAGCTCAAATAAAGCGTAAAATTATCCTAAAAAGTATGTAAAACGTGTTTATTTTCGCGATGTTTTAAACTGAACGTGGTGTAATCTCTAAAAGCACGAAATATACAATATTATTAATAATAATCTCATCCAGGCCGTTTCCGAGCACGGCGACCGTTCTTCCACTTTATGAATTACGTTCATGCGCTCTCATATGGCTTACATACCCTATCTTTGTTGTGAACGTGCGTTTGCAGATACTGCACGTAAGAGCATTATTCTCGTTATGGTAAATTATGTCATTTGGCGGTTTATTTTTCAGTGCGTCATGTTTTTGGTCAAGATCGCGCCTTCTGTCGTCTTCAAATGACCAAACTTTTTGCTGGACTTGTCTTTGTCTCCTCCATTCCGTGAGGTTTTCCGCTAGTTTTTCCCAACCAAGAGGGCTCAATGTTACATCTTTTCCTAAGTCTTACAATATTATTAGGGTTATAACAGTAATGTTTAAAAGTTTTGTGGTTCAAATCAAAGTAATGTTGCTACAAGCTTGAAACAAAACGCTCCTGAAACATGATGGTTTACTGAAAGATTATGGTTGGCGCCCAGTCCTTGCAACTAGTGGGGGTTCCTAAACTGCGCTTTCAATTGCGTGGCCTCCACTCGAGAAACTTTTGCCCCAACGGCCGTCAGTTCTTTGAGCTATGTGCCCCGCCCACTGCCATTTCAGTTAATGAATGTTCAGTGGATTCTTATTGACGACCAGCTGACCAATCCGCAGCTTCGCACGCGTAGTTTTTCAATAAAAACATTACCCTTCTTCTGCGCAGTTGGGTAAAAAGTAGCCTATGCCACCCGGGGATAGTGTAGCTTCCCAACAGTGAAATATTTTTTTATATCGGTAGAGTAATTTCGGAGCCTATTCAATACAAACAAATCTTTCCTCTTTATAATATTAGTATAGATTGATAAATGAGATTTATTTGTTTCACAGTCTATTTCAAGTAGCCCAGATGTCTAGATGAAGATTTTTTTATGATTGCAGATCCTCTGCCAAGGGAGATTATGATGACTACAATCATCAGAAATCCAAGCTCCGAGCAAATTCGTCTACTAAAACAGAAATCGGAAGCTGAAGACTCTGTTACAGATTGCGATCAATAAGCGTTTTTCTCTAAAGTTCAATAGCAAATGACTATAATACCATAGTGTAGGTATATCATTATTTTATGATATACGTGGTTACCATTTGTCATTATAACAGATGGCAATATGTAACACCTCTGCTCATGAGTTGGTGAACATGTTAAATTAAAATTATTAATAACTTATATTGAAATACTGGTAGTGTTGTGTGTTTAATGTATTATTATACTTGTAAAGTATTTGTTTTATTTTAGCAGACTTCTTTTATTGTAAATTACATTTTGTATTATATATAAAGTTAATTTCTCCATAAATCACCATTGTTTGCATTATATTAAATTGTTTTATTTAAATTCAACCAATTTATATCACCACCTGTTAAAAATAGTATGCACCTGTGTCACAAACTAGGGTAATTAGTGAATACGTTTAATGATAAATGTTTTTAATATTCACATACATACATAATGGAGTGCATTAAGCAATGGAATACTTACTTTCCAAAAAATAATAACTTGGGGTTCCGTAATTAAAACGGCTGTAAGTACACACGGCTACACATCAAGCTATTCATTTCCAGTATAAGCTGACCTCTCATTCTACGAAAAGTCTACATAATGCGAGGTCAGCGTATACTGGAAATTTATAGCTTGATGTGTAACCGTGTGTACAAAGTTAGTTTTGCAGTTGATTTTGGTCAGTTTTACCCAATCACGGTAAAGCCAAAAGAAAGGGCAAAGGTCATTGGGCATTTTGTTCGGACATATGACCCACGGCGCACAAAAACGAAACAGGGCTAGGTATGTAGTTAAATGTATATGTTACTTAATGGTATGGGTCGCATTATTGCAGGATATGGGAGAACCGCAAAAAAATTTTTTTTATTTAATATTATAGCATTTTTAAAATAATTATTATAGCATTTTTAAATTATTATTATAGCATTTTTATAATGAACTAAGTAAAAACTATTGGCCTGACTGTAAAAATACTTTGTAAAACAGTTGTTTTGAACAATTTCCAGGAATACGAAAATAAAATCCATTTTGCGGTAATAATATTTTTATTCTGCATTATCAAAATCTATAGTTAATTCATCTAAAAAGGCTGCAGGCGCGTCTATCACGTCTTGATGCCTGGCCCATGACAGAAAGTATACGACGCTTACAACATGTGCACAGCTTCCGACAGTGCGACGGCCGTGTATACACGAGCAGTAATACTGTTGGATGCTATTTCTTCCAATATGGGTAGGATCTACTAAAATATAGGTGTAGTACTGCTTTGCACGGACGTGTCGTGACTGTATTCTGCCTCTTATCAATATCTTATTTTCAATCATTTCTTGGTGCCGGTATAGTTCGATAGTGTATACACCATCCTCACGCATGTGAGGCAATACGATCTTGCGATTCTCAAGTGGTATGATCCCAACGTAAACAATATTAATTCGTCAAATGTAAGCCGAGGAAAGTCATCAAAATCCGGATCATTGCCATCGAGTCGCACAAACGCTACTCTCTGCCTGTTTAAATTATGGTTAATCACATATTCTGCCATCTCATTGGGTTCATTCATTCGTTCATTTATAATTCTTATGAATTGTTCCGCATACATATGGTCCTCATATGGATGGCGAGTAGCATTAATTATGGCCGCAGTTATTTTGAAGTCGACCATCATGTTTCTCATGGCAACGTTAAAATATACATGGCGGAAGATTTTAAAATCTTTCTTGAATCTGCCGTTAATGGTTTCCACTACCCACCGGATCATTGTTATTAATCTAGATTTATTAGCATCTAGTGTCGTCAGTTGTTCTCCTCTTACTCTTGTAGGCGGCATGTGAGGATTATACCCGCATTCCTCAATTTTATCAATCGAATCCCGAAATCCACGATCCAATATAAAAACATCATTAACTCTCAAGAACCCATGAATCGGAGAATCTTCTTGCATCAGGTCACGCATAATGCTTGCGTCCGAAGTAGTCGCAGTGTAAGGCCCCGTAACATCTACTATGTAGCCGTCGGTACATACTATAAGGAAGGGTTTTACTAAGTTCCGAAACTTATGAAGACTGTAAGTTTTGCGCTGGAAAAGGAAATTCGAACTCTTTTGTAGATAAATATATGTTCCATCACATACGAGAATGGCCGCCGGTTCATTATAGTTACCACCAAAAAAATGGCTTGGAATTGCAAGATTCTTGGCCACCACATCTTCCCTAGTAATATGATTTAAGCCCAAATGCTGTGGAACAAAATCATTACTTAAGCATTCTCTTGCTATCGCCAACTTCCTTTCTAGGGTTCTCCTCGACATATTGAATTTAGTGGCTAATCGCTCATCTGGTTCACCGGTTCTTATTTTTGTTAAAAAAATTCCAAGAACTGTGGCAGGATGAACTGATCGATCACCCAGTGAAGGCGTTTGGTTCAAAATAACATTAAATTGATATTTTGTTAGTCCCGTCCAAAAGTGAAATTCATTGTCCTCTATTTCTTCAATATTTTCGAAATCAAGGTTGCTTCTTTGTTCGATACCCCATTTATATAAATTCATCATACCAACAACATGAGTACTGTCAAAGTTTTCGTGGGATGTAGTGTTGAGCAAGTCTACCCAATCATTCCTCATAAAATGAGCATTGCAAACCCGAGCTAATTCTGGTATATAAAAATTGTGATTGTGTAAGAGTTGGAACTTAGCATATAGTGGAACATTATGGGCCACTACATTTCTACAGTTTGTAAAAATACAATGTCTCGCTGTATTCGATGCTCGCTTATATCCTCTAGGCGTAACAAAACTAGGCTGCAATTGTACTTGATCTTGCACTGGTTGCTCTTCAACTGGCTGATCTTGTACTGGTATATTTTGTACTTGTTCATTTTGTACGGGTTGATTCCGTAAACGACGATCTAACCTTGACCAACAAGCATGGCACATGGCCCGTGAGCCATTAAAAGTAATCTGAAACAATTGAAAAAAAAAATATATATTCCTCCATTTATCAAGAAGTAAAATGAGCCATTACATTGAGCAAAGCAACATTTGTACAATCAAGAGCACGCGACGAGTCATACACATACGATGACAGTGTAGTGTACTTACCTCACGTGGTATTATTTCTTGCAATAATAAATCTACAAGATCCCTTTGTCTTTCCAAAAAGAGAACTGTCAATATGTGTTTTCGTCGACGTAAAACAGATCGATTACACGACACGCAACTATTTTGTCTTTCCATGTTAATGTAAACCAATCGTCAAGCAAAATCAGGGGTCCATAAAACACGCTCAAGTAATCAATAAAATGCAAAAATCGGAAACACGAGTTTAAACGCACAGATCGAAACGAAGGATGACGTACGACTGCGGGGCGGTCAGAGCGGGTGGGGCGCAGGCGGCGCGTCGCACGCGCACTTCGATACCTTACTGTTATTTTCTACCTGTCGAAAGTGCGAGCGAGAGAGACATACAATCTGTTATGCGATACAAACATTTTTCTTATGCTTGTACATACATTTTCACAATGCTGACAGTAAAATCTTTAGTTTTTAGTCTAATAGAATTATAGTTAGACTCACATACATACTGTTACATAACATTTTTCCTCCAGCAGATACATAAAAAAAATTTACATATTTAGAAAAGTGGAATTGAATACTTTACTTTAAAAGTGATTTGAACACTGTGCGCGAAAAAAAAAAGTGGGTCAAAACCGCCCAATGATCTTTAAGCTTTGCAGCCGTAATACTCTATGAGTAAAAGGGCTCTACACAAGCACAAAATAGATAGGGACAGAAGTTAAGTTTAGTACTCGTACAATGAGCGAAAACATCCGCACACAAACACATAGACGCACGCGTACGAGGATCTCGGATCAGTTTGGTCGAAGGTTCGACCGACTGTTCCTATTCTGTGACGGACGGACAGACACACGGACATGGGGTAAATATATCATCATCATCATCATATCAGCTATAGGACGTCCACTGCTGGACAAAGGCCTCCCTCATTGATCTCCAGGAACTGCGGTTGGAAGCGGCCTGCATCCAACGCCGACCTGCGGTAAATATATGGTGTGAAGAAATTCCTAGTGGATACGGAACCCTACCAGTTCTTGTTGGAGTTAGTAGTAATGTACAATTCGCTAGTCAACCGCCTGTGTTGCAGTATACACGGCTAACACATCAAGCTATAAATTTCCAGTATAAGCTGACCTCGCATTGTGCAGGCTTTTCGTAGAATGAGAGGTCAGCTTATACTGGAAGGATTAGCTTGATGTGTAGCCGTGTGTACCTATGGTTAGAACACGCTTTGCAGACGAATGGCTTACAAATTATGTAATCGAAAACACTTGATATCTATAAAAATCGATAGAAAATAGGTTTATAAATTACATTATTTTAAGATATAGGTATTATTGCAACCCCATACCAGTACATAGTAAATATAGGTATGTAGGTATGTATTTTATTTTATTTATTTTTAACCTGTGTTGTCCCACTGCAGGGCAAAGGCCTCCCTCCCTTCTTTCCAGTTTTTTCTGTCCCCTTCTTTAGTGGGCCAGTCTGGTAAATGCACATCCAAGTCGTCACGCCATCTCCGTGGTGGTCTGCCGCGTGGGCGAGTTGCGTTAGGGGCCCAATCAGTTATTATCTTTGCCCATAGATCTTCGGGCATGCGACAGACGTGGCCAGCCCAATCCCAATTGAGCTGTGCTGATTTTTTTGTGACATCCATAATCTTTGTTTGCGAGCGCAGTACGGAGTTCCGTATTCGGTTTGATAACCGGACACCTAAAATAGGTATGTAATGAGTTATTAATTTAGCCTTTAAAATTACCTTTATCGCCAATTCTTTTGTAATGTTATTGTGACAAAATCATCTGCGACATCTGGCATGCCGGCTGGAGACGACCGGCAGGCGCGGATCTGACACTCATACGTGGCTGCGATGCGACTTGTAGGTACGGTTATGCTTTGTCGGGTTTGAGTTTGTCTATGCGGCTCAACCTCAACTCACTGTACCTATATATTTGTCTTATTCAGTTATTTACTGGCATTCGACCAGCTGATAGTGGGTATAATGTAGGTACCCACTACACATTTATTCTGTTTTTTCACTGTTTAATCATATACCTATTACCCGTATCCCTATACGCGCTATAAGTTGGAACCTGAGCGCGGTGACGTCATATTGGCGTGTTTGTACCGCCCGCAAAAAAGCGAACATAACAAGCAGCCGCCCGCGGCTTCGTCTTTGTTTTTTTTAACCTAATTTATTATGTTACTCAGGGAGGACGCTGCTTTTTATCTAATCTTTTTTACACTATTTGAATAAAATAAAAATACAATGTTTAAGTTTATACATTTATTTTATCTATTATTTACATTATCTCATTTTCGTCACTACTTAGTGGATTTATGCCTTCTAGAGGTTGTTCTTCAATAACAACAAAAACTACAACAACAAAACAATAACACAAACGAAAAGTAAAAGAATTCCAGAGCGCGTCGTTACGTGACGTAGGCCAGTACGAGACTAAAAACCGTAGTAAAAAATAGTGATGCGAACGGTATAATACGGGCGGCATCGGGGAAGTGCAGGGGAAGCGGTCGGGGAGTCGCATTCCTAGCAGGTCCCAAGTTATCGCGCACGAGTAATACTGTTTGTAAAATTATTAATATTGTTCAGTTATTGATGTCGTGGGTCGTGCATTTATTCATGTAACTATTAGCACTATGTTGTACTTCATTTATCTTCCCAAATAAATAAAATAAAAATAAAATAGATAAAAAATACTGGTCTCAAACATCAAAGACAAAAATACGAAGACTAGACTAATCGTTATAAAATGCTAAGAAAATAAATCATCTTTTTGATAAACAAAAAAATAATAATAATAAAAAAAAAAAAAAAAATATTGCTGGACATTTCACACAGCGCTATCTAGCCCCAAACTAAGCAGAGCTTGTACTATGGGAACCAGATAACTGATAGAATACTTATATTTTTTTTTTTTGTAAATACATACTTATAATATATAGAAAAACATCCAGACCCGGAACAAATATTTGTAGATCATGCAAACACTTGTTCCGCGGCGGGAGTCGAACCCGCTACCTCCAGCGTCTCAGCCGGATATTCGCGGAGGTCGTAGTAGTACAATAGTACAAGGGTAATATTACTCTATAAATATAGCCAGTGTTTTAAAAATTCATCATCATCATCATCCACAGCCTGACTTCACCCATTGTTGGGTATAGGCCTCCCCAAGTTTGTGCCATCCACTACGATCCTGCGCTAGAAGAAAAGAAGAAAAAAAAAGATAAAGGCGTTTTAAAGATTCATCATCATCATCATCATAGCAGCCATAGGATGTCCACTGCTGGACAAAGGCCTCCCTCATTGATCTCCAGGAACTGCGGTTGGAAGCGGCATCCAACGCCGACCTGCGGTTCTTACCAAGTCGTCTGCCCATCTTGTAGGTGGACGTCCTACGCTGCGCTTGCCGGTCCGTGGCCTCCATTCGATAACTTTCCGGCCCCATCGGCCACCTGTTCTGCGCGCTATATGGCCTGCCCATTGCCACTTCAACGTGCTAATCCGTCGGGCTATGTCAGTGACTTGAGTTCTCCTACGTATCTCCTCATTTCTGATTCGATCCCGTAGAGAAACCCCGAGCATAGCCCTTTCCATAGCTCGTGGAGCGACTCTGAGCTTGTTCATAAGGCCAATAGTGAAGGACCACGTCTCGGTTCCATATGTCATCACTGGTAACACACACTGATTGAATACTTTCGTCTTAAGGCACTGAGGTTTGTTGGACGAAAAGACGTTGCGAAGTTTCCCAAACGCTGCCCATCCGAGTTGGATTCGACGATTGACCTCTTTCTCGAAGTTGGACCTACCTAATTGGACTGTTTGTCCTAGGTATACATACGCGTCGACAACTTTAGGAGCCGAGTTCTCAACCATAACTGGGGCAGGGACGACATGGACAAATCTTTAAAGATTTTAAAGATTAGAAGAATAAAAATCACGTACCCAATCATATAAAAAGTAAATGGATGAGATCATCTTAAGCTGCCTTAATTAATTGGATAGGTATTTCTGTATAGTAAGGTATAAATTGGAGCAAAATCGCTTAGCTCCCTGAACCCCAACAAAAGAATCTCGTTAACTCGCGAAACGCATTAGCGGAGCATTGACAAAGAACATGGCATCCATCTATTGAAATAAAAACGTAACAACATAAAGTGTTTGTTTCTGGGCGTAAAATATTAAAGCATGGGTTTCAACTGCATTGACTATGACTCATTCCACACTGTTGAATTTATCAATGTGGTTGAATGGTATATTAACAGCTTGCATGTCACCTACCACATCACTAGCATCACTACATAGTTTAAAACAAAGTCGCTTCCCACTGTCTGTCTTTCCCTATGTAGGCTTAGATCTTTAAAACTACGCAACGGATTTTGATGCGGTTTTTTTAATAGATAAAGCGATTCAAGAGGTAGGTTTATATGTATAATACATATATAGTAACTACAAAAGTAACTGTTTGTTTGTTAGTTTGTTTGTTACCTTTTCAAAACTAAACGGCTGAACGGATCGTAATGAAATTTGGCAAGGAGATAGATTATATATTGAGAAAGGGCATAGGCTACTTTTTATCCGAGTGCGCAAAAGGAGGGTAATGTTCTATTGAAATACCGTGCTGTAAACTGGACTGACTGTGTTTAATACATATACTGTTGTTGTATTGACACTAACTTTTGGAGCACGATTATCACAGTACGGGGTTATAGTCCCTGAAATCGTAAAAACACTACGACGTAGGGGTTATAGTGTTATTAAAACCGGCCAAGCGCGCGTCGGACTCGCGCACGAAGGGTTCCGTACCATTATCTATAAAAACGGCTTAAAAATAATGTCTGTGGTATGGGAACCCCACTTAAATATTTATTTTATTCAATAGCATAATGTTATTTAATATCGTGATTCTAGATCAACGGGAACTACCCTTTATAGGTTTTCGACCCAAAACTAATAGGGTACTTCCGGTTGACCTAAAATTATCAATTTTAAAATTAAGGTCTTTAACAAGGTTAAAAGCAAGGTCTTGCAGCACAAGTAAAGAAACATTCCGAAAATTAAAAAAATTAAAAGTTAAGTTTTTTTGTAATTGCAAGTTTTCGTGAAAATATAAATTTGCCCATATCTTTTTATCGTGTTGACTCAGGATCTTGATTTTTATACAACTAATAGGGACCTAATAAGCTCAAAGTCGCTCAACGAGCTATGGAGAGGGCTATGCTCGGGGTTTCTCTACGGGATCGAATCAGAAATGAGGAGATACGTAGGAGAACTCAAGTCACCGACATAGCCCGACGGATTAGCACGTTGAAGTGCCAATGGGCAGGCCATATAGCGCGCAGAACAGATGGCCGATGGGGCCGAAAGGTTCTCGAGTGGAGGCCACGGACCGGCAAGCGCAGCGTAGGACGTCCACCCACAAGATGGGCAGACGACTTGGTAAGAACCGCAGGTCGGCGTTGGATGCAGGCCGCTTCCAACCGCAGTTCCTGGAGATCAATGAGGGAGGCCTTTGTCCAGCAGTGGACGTCCTACGGCTGTTATGATGATGATGATAAATAGGGACTATAGACTACAGTATCTGGTATACATTTCTATTTGCTAGGTCCATTCCTAAGAAAATCGGTACCTTTTGAGGTACGGAACCCTAAAAATAGTCGAATCGACAAATTAACAGTTTTGTAAAACAAGTGTTTGTAATCTTAAATCAGATATACAGTGTGTTTTTTAACTGGGACAGTACGGCAGCACCCATAACCTCCTATCATGGCATTGTCAAATACGCAAAAAGTAGACTTAATAAAAGCCTTAATAAAGACTAAAAGCATACTTCCTCAATCGCGGTCTGGGTAGCGTTCCTGATACCCTTCAACGCATTAGTTGGGCTTCGTCGGTTGTCGGTCGAGGAAGTATGCTTCAATTAAGTCTACTTTTTGCGTATTTGACAATGCCATGATAGGACAAATAAGATGATGCAATGACTGATATAAAAGTCTGACAGATGCAAGTACCATGTTTGAAATTTAAAATTGTTCTGATATACGAAATGTTTTTGAATTGCTCATGAGAGCATGGAGTTCCTAAACTTCTTAATCGCTTCAGTATTAATACTTCTATAATGTGCAATTAGAATCTAATAAAATGTTTGTTGGAGGAATTTTGTTTTGTCCTGTTGTATGAGAATACATTTTATCAAATTGGACTAACTTTCGCTGCTCAGATTTTTTTCATCCTATACAATAAAATGATCCTTACATAGGACTGCATCGATCGGCGATAAAAAAAATTACCAACTTGATACATTTTAAGGCGCTACTCACGCTTGACCAAAAAAAAAATTTTATGCCAAAATGTTTTTCTTTGAAAACGAGCTGATGTTTTAAAAGAAACTGCACCAGTATCTCCTCTGGTTATGGGTGCTGCAGTACTGTCCCAGTTAAAAAAAACACTGTATAAAGAAATAATAAAAGAACTACCTAATGAATGGAAACACTTTAACGTATTACCAGCGGATACTGTGAACTTTGAACCTATAGTCTAAAATCCAAGAGAGATAAACGCGGCTCACCAAAACGATGATGTAAACGAACAATATGTGTAACTTTCTCTGCCAACCCCGACCTTCTGAAGATAGAATAGTCAGTGTCGGAACTGATCAATAAACCCAAAGTCTGCCCAAAACATTCTTACATAAACAGACCGTAACAGACGACCCGTATCGACGGCAAATCTTTTGATATCTTAGAAATATTATCGTCTTAGTTTATCACATTTTGTGGAGACACATTTTGTATATTAATATAATGAATATGCAAGTATTTAACAGATGGTGGGATACCTTGACTTCTAGCTTATTACGTTATTTATTACATAAAATAAGAAAAAATGCCAAAAGTCGAAAAATTCAAATAACATAAGCAACAGGAACGTCCTACGCAACTTTCAAAGTTTCAACTAACTATAGCACAGATTATAAGTCACACTAAAATGCTGAAAATAATGCAAAATAACAGAATACTTAAAACTGGTTGTATAACAAGCATCGAAACTAAAAAGTCCACACGCAAATAGGTAAAGAAAGAAATAAGAAAACATTTTATTCAAAAACCACACAATAAAACAGACATAAAATACAACAACAATAAAATCTAACCTAAGCATTAACAAACTTAAAAGCTCTGTGTGGGGATGAATTGGTACTCAGCTGAGCACTCATATCAGATTAGACCTTTTTGATATCGAGATTATTATCAGGATCTTAATTTAAAAATAAAAAATTTGATGACTTTCTTTTTAGAACAAAATATTACATGCATTCATATATATTACAGATTCAAAATTAAAAATATGCATAGGGTCCAAGTTATATCTGAAGGCTGCCATTGAATTTTTTTTAGTATCATTCGTTGATGTTATGTCACTATTGAAGGCTCATGAACAATTTTGACATTCCATTATTTAAATACAATAATGAGATTGGGTGCTAGGAGGTGATATCGAATAACCGTTGCATTCTATAATATGTTTCTTTTATAATCTTTAATATGTCGTCTTTCCATACAATAGGGGCCCGTCCTACTCTACACTTTCCAGTGCGTGGTCTTCACTCTAGAGTCTTTCTGCCCCAACGGCCGTCAGTTCTTCGAGATATATGAAAAACATGGAATTTAAAAAAGTCGTAAAACTAACTTTAATCTTTTATGTCAGGATTTTGATCAAATTAACATATTACAGGATAGCGTATTACAAAAAAAAACGTCGCTAACGCCAGTCTTTCTATCTCGAAAGCGTATTTATTTTTATATCCACTAACAAAAACATTGTTATGAAAGTTTCTACTGCAACTTTAAACGGCGGATATTATTTGAGTCGAGATACAAAGAGAAGGCAGGATCTGCAGATTGTACTAAAAGGGAAAAGGTAGTAAATAAGAGGGTTGGATATACATATGTTTTATGCGCTTGTCTGAAAAAACATCATATTAAACCTATCCCTACATAACGAGTGTACACACGGCTACACATCAAGCTATAAAAGTCCAGTATAAGCTGGCCTCGCATTGTGTAGGCTTTTCGTAGAATGAGAGGTCAACTTATACTGGAAATATATAACTTGATGTGTAGCCGTGTGTACCATAATACTGGTATCATAATAGTTCATGGGAAGCTGCTGAATATAGGCTATTTCCTCCATGGATTTACAGTTACACGAGTATATGGCTTCTTGAACACTTTTTTGATACAGGAATCCATTCACGAAATATATAGTTTCAAAGTGGGCATTTTTGCAATAGTCGCAATAGTCCCCTGTCTTTTGTGGGTCGATTAAGTTAATCAGTCAATTTAGAAAGAAAGAAAGAAAACATTTTATTCAACAACTACACAGTAATAAAGGAAAATAAAACACAACAACAATAAAATCTAACCTAAGCATTAACAAACTGACAAACTTAAAAGCTCTGTGTGGAGATGAATTGGTACTCAGCTCAGCATGATGCTACGGCATGTTAATATGCCGCAGCGCTGGTCTTCAGCTGAGTCCACTTTACATTACCTCACGTACCTCTTGATCAAGGGTAGCCATAATAAGACAAGCACAGCTATAACAAAATTAAATACCCAATATTTTAAACCAATAAAACTATCACTACTATCACACTTAAGAACATTTCACTGGTATATTTAAAACAAGACATGAAGACCGGCAAGAGTGAGAGAGAGATAGAGAGAGAGAGAGAGAGAGAGAGAGAGAGAGAGCTTCAGCTACTGCCACTACGGTTGGTTTAGCTGTGTTAACCAACCGTAGTCTGTTACTGTCAATGCTGGTGCATTTAACGATAGTCTAGTGGTAAATTGGTTCCCACACGTGCGTCTTTTTTCATCTTTATATTGCATATATCTTACAAATTGCATAAAACTGTTTGTAACGCTACCTTATTCTCAGAAAACTGTCCGGTTGAAAAAGTAATTTACTAAAGTATCAAACCAGTTTCGAGGAAACTTGCCAAGGTTTAGATATCGCCTGAAAAATCTCTATTTTAGTTCTAAGCGACTTTGATGCGCCAGCTATGCACTACAAATAGTATAGCGGTTGTTTACGATGCATGGCATCGATAGGTGCTCGAGGCTGCGCTTATATGAATCAAAGCCAAACCCACAAGACTTCGGAATACTTCAACCGACATCCACTCTAATAAAATATTCACTTCAAATCTACAGTCTGGTGGTAGAGCTTTTGTGAACGAGCTCGAGGAAGTGGGCACCACCGCCTTACCTTTATCGGCCGCCAAATAGTAGTACTTGTGCTGCTGTGTTCCGGTTAGATGGTAATGGTATATTCCTGTAACTACTGGCACATAGGCATAACAGCTTAGTCCTATAGTATGGCAACGTATCCACATAGAGATCAAGACAACATAATACCTTGTTTTGAATTCTATGTGGATATCCATGGGCTGCAGTAGCCACTTAACATCTGGTGGACTGCATGCTCGTTTGCCATATAAGTTGTATAAAAAAAACAGTCGAAGTTGTGAAAAGTAGGCTCCTAAACATAGCGGAACTATCGCCACGTAGAAGCAAACTAAAAAGCTTGTAGTCTTTAACATGGAGTAACCTTGGCATAGTTATCACGTGTTTTTACCTTTTATCAAGATTAGCATGTTTAATAGTAACAGGATTAAAGTATTATGTTACATCTATTAGTCATCAATAACATAACATCTACTTTTCCATTGTTTTAGAAGACATTAAAAGAAATGGAGTGATTCCTAATTTACACTTTACAGTATAAAGTCTCTGAATTAATGACGTAGGGATTAGGCAATCTACTGAAACAGCAAACTGGAAACTCTAGTGTTCATAAGAAATGAGAATTTCCAGTATGTTTACACAAAGCTACAGCAAATTTAAGTACCTACAGTGTTATTTATACTGAAAACGGGATATTTACCATGATTTGTGAGTATTTGAGTATCCCGATATTTCGGCGCAGTTGCATGCGCCATGATTACGGGTAAACAGTTTACCCAGTTTATCAGTTTACCCGTGATCATGGCGCATGCAACTGCGGCGAAATATCGGGATACTCAAATACTCACAAATCATGGTAAATATCCCGTTTTCAGTATAAATAGTGTTCATAACCATGATAGTTTCAAAAGTTATACCTACACTTCAAAGTTGCATTGATTACCGAGCTTTCTGGGTTTGTAATAAAGGGATTTCAAACCGCCATGGATCAAAGTCATCTATTGAATTAATAGAAATGAAGATTTTATTTCTTTTGGAACGATGAGTTTCGTACGGTATGGAACATCAGACCGTCTGTCTGTCAAGATCCTTCTTCTCAGGAACTCGTGGTATCAAGTTGAAATTAATATCAAGTACTTTAATGTAGGGTATCTACATAAACTGGGCAAAGTGATCTTAATAACAGATATAATAAATAAAAAATATTGCTGGATATTTCACACAGCGTTATCTAGCCCCAAACAAAGCAGAGCTTGTACTATAGGAACCAGATAACTGATAGAATTCTTATATACTTTTTTTTGTAAATACATACTTATAATACATAGAAATAATCCAGATCCGAAACAAATATCTGTAGATCATGCAAACATTTGTTCCGCGGTGGGTATCGAACCCGCTACCTCCTACGTCTCAGCCGGCTATTCGCCCACTGCGCCACGGAGGTCGTCATGTAAATAATTACATGACTAAAATACAGAAGAAACAGTTGAATCATCTAAATACCGTTGCAAACTATCTATAAATAGCTCAACTGCTCCAGATCACTACCTCCAAGACACCGACTGCATTGTCCCGCTGAATCGCAATGCTTATGTGCTGATCCAGATAAGCGCCAGCTCTCGGATCACACGTCGCTTGGACCAGACGCCCAAAAATAATTTTGGAAACGCGATAGGCCCCCGTACCCCATGGACCCAGGGTCTCGACCCCAAATGGCTTAAATAGGTAAGCTCTGTCGAGACTTCCATAATTGCGCCGCTTGAGCTCTTTGGCTGAATTTGCCGCCGTACCCGCCCCAACTGTTGTACCAGACAAATGAGATGGCGCAAGGGTATCGACGCACGTGGCGTCTCACACCAAAGGCCTACCCTTCTCCAAAGGTGCAAGAGTCATACCGTCAGGCCGCTTACCATCGTCACGTATCAGACCGTTCGGTTCGAGAACGGCTAGAACGTTGACGCTGCAAAAAGCCCGGCGTATGATATCATTAAGGCAATCATAATCCATGGTGACCAAGCTGTTCGACTGCCGTACTGCACTGGCACTGAGGGGCGCAGCACCGCTCACCCAACTGTAAATAAGTTGCAATCTGGAAGGTTATAGGATCTATTAAAGTACCAGTATTGTGAGAAGGAAGAGCTTGCAGCCAAAGTCCTGACTCCCATTTGGAAACAGCAAGAAGACGCGCACGATCTGTGGAGCCCCAATACGTGAAGTACTTAGGTATACGATCCCTTGGAGGTGTAAAAATTAAGCTTCTGTCATGGCAATCAAAAAATACATGATATATTTTGCAACTTGCAAATGAATCAACACCTATATAGGGTATTTCCCGTTGATCTAGAATCGTGAAATTTGGTAATAAGGTCTCACAACATAAGTAAAGGAAAAATACAGATTTTTTAAAATTTGCAGTTAGACCACATAAAAAAAATATTTTACGTAGCCCGGTGCGCGAGTATGACTCGTATTTGTCCGGTTTTCATCACACTCATTATAAATGTGAAAATTTGGATGTTTGTTTATTTATTTGTTTGTTTGTTACTCAATCACGTCGTAACAGCTAAACCAATTTCGATAAAATTTGGTACATACGTAGATTGTAACCTGGATTACCACATAGGCTACCTTTTATCCCATAAATCAGTTCTCATAGGATAAAAATGGGGTGTCAGGTCAAGTTGCAACAGCGAGTTTAGCTTTATTTCTAGGTTATCTACACATTTAGTAGTGCGTACGAAGTCGCGGGCAACAGCTAGTTTAATATATTTTCAACTGTATACATCTTGTTTCATTTAAGACAACTGTAGTCGGTAGGTAGGTTTTTTAAAGCAATAAAACACAGTAAGACCGCGTTGTTTCTTCAGAAACTCGAAGTTTGGTCAAAGTACTTCCATTTGTAGAACGAGCTGTAATGTGTGACATCAATCTCGGCTCTCTTGATGCGAGTTGTATTTTTCTTGGTGATAACCATCTGAGACTTTAATAGGATAGTAGCAAAATAGAAAGTCCATTTCGTCATTTAACAATTCTTGTGATAACTTTTTTATATATTGGCTTGCGTTTGACCACGATCTCGCCTGATGGTAAGCGATGATGCAGTCTACGATGGTACACGCTTGCTTAGAAGAAACCTATTCACTCGCGACTTAAAGATACCCAGGTTGTAGCTCTCAGGAAACACAGACTCTGGCAAGGCGTTCCACTCTTTGGCGGTGCGCATAATAAAGGTCGAAGAGAACCGCTTTGTGCGAATGGGAGGTATTTCTACCATATAGCGGTGGCGCACCGCAGAGGCTCTGGTTGTGCGTTGATAGAAAGGAGATGGTGGGATCAGGTTGAAAAGTTCCGCCGCACACTCCCCGAAATGTACTCGATAAAAAACCGAGAGGCTAGCAACCTTTCGTCGATGCTCCACTTTAGTTTAAACTTAGAGAGCTCGAACTTTAGTTTAAACTTAGAGTAGGTATACCTAGGGCAATTTCTGGCCGAAGCGACGGTCGATCCGAGAGTAGGCGCTTACCTGGGTCAACGCATACATTACAATTCAGCGAAAGCAATCAGTAGGTAGTAGTTTAGAACAGTAAAGCTAAAGATCGTCAGCAGCAGTAAGTATTTGATCAATGTATTCGTGGTTCTTCTTACCTACTTATTGATTGATTAAAAATACTTTATTGCACTTAACAAATACTTAACATAGCGTATTATTCTGTAGTTAGTTAAATGAAGAAAGTTTATTACGTGCTTACATTTTGCTAAATGCAAGGCCTACAAAACAGTCCACAAAAACCTCTCAGTAGATGGGAAACTAAGACTATTCAATATCTTATCGTAGAGCGGCACCGATCTTTCTCGTATGAAGGAAGCAACAAGATTGAAATCAACTTGGCAAGTAAATGCTTTTGATAAAATTGTTTCTAACTATTGTAAAGATTATTTTCAAGGACGTTTGAAGTTACCTTACAGGATTTGTTAGTTCCCTCACGATAATAAACTTAAAAAAAGAGTCGGAAAATTACTTTTTCAAAACAATCTTTTATAAAAATTTTAATCAGAACCGCAAGCAGATTCAAATGAGTCCAAACACTAGTTGCGTGGTTTTATTACAGAGTTCCAATGACCACCTTCCGGTTTCATCATTAGACCTTGAATATCATCTAGGATCAGAGTACTTATCAGGAAGAATCAAACGAGCCCAAACTCGATTGGGTTGCGTCGTTTTATTCCAGAGTTCCCATGGCCACCTTCAGGCTCCATCATCAGATCAGCTCCATGTCATAATAATATTGCACTGTCATCCGATTTACATTAATCTGACGTTGTATTAATTTTCATGTTTTCCTCAGCAAGCCTTTTCATTTGATACCCATACTGTGGTAGTGCAGAGAAAATAACTAGTCCGCCATCTTGGATGATCCGCCATAATGAAATTATAATGACGTCACATAGCTAAGCATGCATTGTCATCCAAAATAAGCGTGTATACCAAATTTCAGCCTAATCGGTAAAAGATAACTGATTTAAAATTCAGTTGAAAGATTCCACCCGGACAAACATACATACCTTGCAAGTTAAATAAAAGCTTGTCAAAAAGCAAGACAACGATAAGAGATATGAATGAATGTTATTGTGATAACATTCATTCATATCGCTCCTTTGGCAGTTATCTTTGTGGACCAGTATGGTAAATTACTAATATTAAATAATTATTTAAATTTAAAATACAAATAGGTCACTCAAAATTAGCATTCTAGATGTATGTAGGTACCCTGTAAGAATGTGGCTAATATTTCACGGTTATTTATCACGTATGAATGTATGCATGTATCTATCTATGTATTTATCGGTATGTTAGTCACAGGAAATGAGTGAATGTTAATTAGTAGCTTCTAGAATGCTGCTATTAGAATTACTTCGCTTCTGGATATCCCTCATTGGTGCGGGCGATCAATTCATTAACAGTTGGCTCTCTGTCTCGCAGACATACGCCATTTCTATTTTCTTACATTATTAGAAAAGGGGGAGAGTTGATTAAGCCGAGTGACGGACAGTAGTGGTCAAACTTCCACACTGAAGTTCGGTAAGTACAGGGGATCTAAGCGATTATAGCTTCAGTCTCCTCGCCTCAGATAATAGCTCAGTTGCAGTTAGGGTTGCCAACTTTTTTAAAAGAAATAACGTATTTCTGGGTCAACGAATATAAAGTAGAGTCGCTGAAACAAAAGTACCTATTGTATTTACAAAAGTACACTCTTAAACTGAACGGCGCAGTTAATTCATCTGAACTTCAACATCGTTTCAAACGTGTTTCAGTTTGTGGCTCTGTATGTTGTAGGGATCATTGTGTTTTATAAAAAAAAATATAAAATAACAAAAATATTCTTTGTCCGAGGATAAATTTCGAAGCGTTGATCCGATCGTCGTGAAGTTTAATACATAAGTAGGTAGTGATGGCACAATTTTGGTGTGACTAAACGAGCTAAAAATGTTGCGGAGTTGTTGAGATATTAGGGTGCAAGAGGGGTAAAAAAATTAAAATGAGATAATTATTTCAACTGGAACGTCAAATGAAAGGTATTCATTAGTACACTTTGACTCCGTTTTTTTAGTAAAGTTCTTGTATTTTGTAAGTTATTTGTGTAGTAAGTATTTTGTAAGTACAGCTCAGTACCATTCGTACCTAGTACGCCACCCATTCGCACACACCTTTTTGGTTCTACGTTCTTGATGCGCACAGCTAAGGTATGGAACGCTTTGCCGTCGTCTGTTTTTCCTAATAAATACAATCCGGGCCTCTTTAAGGTAAGAGTGAATAGGTTTCTGCTAGATCTTCGTGCTTCATCTTAGACCACATCATCGCTTACCATCAGGTGTGATTGTGGTCAAACGAAGATCCATAAAGTTTAAAAAAAAAAGTTAGCCATAATAAAAACAGAACCTTGAAAAAAATTTACAGGTTTACACCATTTTGACAGACCCCACATTGATGAAATTTGGTATGCGCGTAGATTTAGTAACACAAATATAGGAAAATGTCTGAAATCCAGAACAACTGCAATTTTTACCCCAAAAACGGGTAACCATTGAACATGAACTCCCGTTACCTGAAATTTGAATGAAACTGTAGGTCAAGTTTTGTATATCGTGGCACTATTTTGATAGTCAAAGATTGCAAATAATATTATTTTGTTTTTATGGGAGACTCGCGAGATCTCAGTTCGAGGCGAACCACTAGTTTAAAAGTACGGTTGGCAACCCTAGTTGCAGTAATGGCTACTGAACTTGTGAAATATTCTAGAAACAGCAGTTGCTCAGTTCTGACACATTAATCTGTAAAAGTTAGGAGAGTATCTAGTTTAGGTAGGTACACCTAAAGTGTTGAGGTTCACTAAGAAAACGATATGTTCTATACGGGAAGAACATATTCGTGAGATTACCGATAAAAATATTAGGTATACCAGGTTTGAAGAGTATGGTTGCCGGAGAAATTAAAGGCACTAGAGGCTTTACACTTGTGTGCCTCAAGTTGATTGAAGAAGAGCAGTGCATTGTAGGTCATAGGTCACATAGTGACACAGTGGGCGAATAGCCGGCTGAGACTCAGGAGGTAGCGGGTTCGATTCCCGCCGCGGAACAAATGTTTGTATGATCTACAGATATTTGTTCCGGGTCTGTTTGTTTCTCTAAATATTATAAGTATATATTAACAAAAAAATGTATACAAGTATAATATCAGTTATATCTGGTTCCCATAATACAAGCTCTGCTTAATTTGGGGCCAGATAGCGCTGTGTGAAATGTCCAGCAATAATTATTTATTTATTAGGTTGGAGAAAAGTTTCTTCTCATTTTTTAAGAAAATCAAAACATTTTTTAATATAGTTTATTTACATATAACTAAAGTACATATGTAGGTACCATTTTGTTCGATAACTTTTTGCCATCTTGTACGTAGGGAAATGATCCCATTGCTATAGAAATTTTCGGGCTTCTGATCAAAATACCGCAACAAGTAGTTTTGGCAGTCCTCTCGTGATGTTAACCTGACACTGCCTAAATAATTCTGAAGAGACCGAAACAGGTGGAAATCTGAAGGTGCAAGATCAGGACTATACGGCGGATGCATACCTGCCAGCCAAACTCTCTTAATTTTTACTGAGTGGCTAAAGATTTGTGAGGTCTAGCGTTATCATGATGAAAAACCACACCCCTTCTGTTGATTAATTCCGGCCGCTTTCTCTCAACTTCTTGCTTTATTCTCATCAGTTGTTCGCAGTAGAGTTCAGAATCGATGGACCTGCCTGGTGGTAACAGCTCATAACGAATAATGCTCTTCCAATCCCACCACACACACAGCATCACCTTGTTGCGAGTTAACCCGGGTTTCGCCACAGTCTATGAAGCCTGACCGGCCTTTGACCACGACCTTTTTCGCACGTTCTTGTCGCACGTGATCCACTTTTCATCACCAGTTATCAGCTTCTTCAAAAATGGTTCGGTTTCATTACGTCGTAATAAAGAATCACAAATGAGTACACGGTTCATTAGGTTTCTTTCAGTGAGCTCGTGGGGTACCCAAATATCGAGCTTTTTTGTGTACCCAGTTTTATTCAAATGCGCCAAAACTGTTTTGTGGTCAATTCCCAGTTCTTCAGCTACGTCGTAACTACTGATATGCCGATCTTGCTCCACTTTTTCAAAAATGGCATCTATTTTATCCGTAATAAGGCGACCAGAGCGACGTGCATCTTTGACATCAAAATTTCCGGATTGAAAACACTTAAACTAAATTTGTGCTACTCTCACAGACACTGCACTAGGTCCATAAACATTGCAAATTTTTTCGCGGCTTGCCTTGCATTTTTACCTTTTTTGTAGTAAAATTTTAAAATGTATCGAATTTCTTCATTAGATTCATTCATATTTACAGTACGAAAAACAAATATAAATCACACATTTTCCTAATTTGAATTTGAAATTTAAACTTTGAATGATACCAAAACCAGCCAGATACAAATACTATAGCCAAAGAGATTTTATTACAAGTTCATACATAATATATTGCGAAAAGACTTTTCCCCCAACCTAATATCTAAGATGCGTGACTTGTGAGGCAATGATTTTGTGTAGTTGATATAACATATAAAAATACATACAAATGGCCCACCAGATTTCAAATGGCTACCATTTTAAATCCAGGGTCATTTGTATGTATTTCTATATTTTCCATGTTGGACAATAATATCAAATAACACTTATATTATAGTTTATGTGTGTTTATATATTTGTTTGTTTGTTACTCAATCACGTCGTTACGGCGGAACCGATTTCAATGAAATTTGGTATGTATGTAGATTATAGCCTGAATTAACACTTCGGCTATTTTTTGTTGATAAACAACGCGTGCGAAGCCGCTAGCGGAAGCTAGTATCAAACAAAAACCATTGCGATTATTTCGTGGTATCCACCAGAATGTTGCCAAAGGAATTCTTCTGCAAAAGTCTGTCATTGGTAATATTCTTGTTGAATTTGATTCTTAGAAGCTCGAACGAATTGTTTGCAACATAGAATTAAATAATCTAATTATTTCTTAGTCAGTTGCATTACAGAAAGTTAGGAAAACATGTTTGTTCGAAACTATAGCTAGCTAACTGTTTAGGTACAACATAGTTGGCTAGAAGCTGGTATGTTGGCAAAATGGTGGACATACGATATATCTAATGTTTCTTTGTTTCTGAAATTTAACAAATTTTTTTGATTGGACTTTACAGTCTCGCGTTTGGCTACGATCTCGCCTGATCGTAAGCGTGCTTTCAGACGGGCGTCGAGCACACCACAGCGGCAAAAATTTGGCCAGCCACAAAATCGTATGAAAACGTACCTACCTACCACATTTTGCAGTCGCGTTCAACTTGGACATTGGGCTAGTAACGTTCTCGAGTTAGTACCACACTCTAGAAAACGCAGCGTATTGCAGCCCCTTCCTAGATCCCTAGAGAGACGACCTGATAGAGCTTGCTGGCAGCAACAAAAATATTGATTTGTTTAAGAAAAATAGCGATAATCATAATTTTAATACTAAAAATAAAGATAAACTCGCTGTTGCCACTTGTAGACTCCATAAAGTTAGTAAATCGTTTAAAGGGCAAGATGTTCGCTTTTATAACAATCTCCCAAGTGATATACAAAAATTGACAATTAACAAATTTAAAAACGTAATTAAACAAAATCTTTATAAAAAAAGCCTACTATAAAATATTAGATTTTTTAGATGATAGAGAAGCTTGGAATTTAAATTGCTCCAACTCGTTCAAAATGTTACAATTTAGACGTAATTTATTTCCTGTATTGTTATGTATCGTAAAAGGATAATTAATAAAACAACCAGCCTTGTTTCTTTTCTTGCCTTTCTTTCCTGGCTTGGTCGCGAAGGAACAGGCAGAAAATTTTGCGATTCAAAGTGACCCTTGTGATTTTAATGAATATAATATTTTGACTTTGACTTTGTTGGGTGCAGACCCCAAAAGATCGATCGCTCTGGTAATCGCTGGGGAGGCCTATGTTCAGAAGTGGTCATGCTGTGGCTGATCATTGCTGGGCAAAGGCCTCCCCTTCATATCTGGGTGCGTTCAAGTATTACGTAACGCAATTTTTAAAGAACTTCCTTCCCCCCATGTATCGCACCGTAACGTTTTTCTGTACCCCCCTCCCACCTCCTAAACGTTACGTAACACCCAAGCGACCATTTTTACCGAAAAGGGTTGCCAACTTGGGAGAACAAAATAAAATGACGTAAAATACAATCGAGAGTTTCCCCGTAAAACATAAACGATAAGTGTTGCCAACTTGGGAGATTTTTATTCCCTACTTTTTTATTAAATAAGAAACAATGTTACGTAACGCGTTGTTCGAACCCCCCTTCCGCCCTTGTAACGCATCTTAACGTTTTACAAGGCCCCCCTCCCCCCAAATTGCGTTACGTAATACTTGAACGCCCCACTCCCCTTATCTCGATCCTGTACCAAATCCCGCCAGTCCCTAAAAAAAGCGTCCAAACCATCGCACCAACGCTTCTTAGGCCTTCCATTGTGTCGCTTTCCATCCACAGGGATCCATCCAGTTACAACCTTGGCCCACCTATCTGCTTGCATACGGGAGACATGACCCGCCTAATCCCATTTTAACCTACTTATTAAGACCTTTATAGCTGACCAATGCGCTGCTTTGCACGCGTAGTTTTTCAATAAAAACATTACCCTCCTTCTGCGAAGTTTGGTAAAAAGTAGCCTATGTCACCCGGGGATAGTGTAGCTTCCCAACAGTGAATTCAATACAAATAAACAATTCTTTTCTATTTATAATATTAATATAGATTATGTTCAAACAAATACATCATTATCATTATCTTTATCTCTTATTTTGTCGCTATGGTGTGGCGATGGCATGTCCGAACAGACGCTAAGCGATGATGCTAACTGCGATGAAATACGCGTGCCTAAAAGAAACCCGTTCAGTCGCTACTTGAAGACCCCTAAGGTTGTAAGGAACTTTACGTTTTAAGAACTTCTTAAAAGCTTGGTACATGTTGCAGACTGACCTCTCTAAAAAAGATCTAATGTCGTATGAAAGCTAATTTTCAAATTCCAAAAAGAATTCCTTCTCTCTCAATGAACGTTTTAAAGTTTCTTTAATATATAAAATTAATATTTATAAAGTTTGAAGTTTTAAACCAGTACAAAGGTTTGGATGGTTCTTTTTTATTTGAGAGGTGTAACTTCGGGTGGCTTCGGGCGGGACAAAAGGTTTTTTTAGCAGCGCATATCCATGATTGATAACATTTAGACAATTTATATAGGCGATGTCGTTATCACATCAATCACGAGATAATGTGAAAGAATGCATCGAATAGATCTTTGTCATATTTCTAGATCGGAGGAAAATATTGTTATATAAATAGTTACTGCCCGTTCTATATACCAATTCATCGAGATTCCTGCCGGTTAGTAGTGATAACTTAAGAAACAGACAGACAGAGAGACAGTTACTTTCGAATTCAATATATAGGTATTATTATGGATAACAGGCACCTAAGACTTTCACCTGAGCGTCGGAAAAAATATTTTTTTATGATATCAGTGGTGTAGAAATAACTCAAACTAAAAAATAAGTATAAAAACCGACCAAGTGCGAGTCGGACTCGCGCACGAAGGGTTCCGTACCATTATCTATAAAAACGGCAAAAAAATCACGTTTGTTGTATGTAAGTATTAATTTTATTTTAATTTAAATATTTATTTTTAAACTGAACATATAACTCAATATTCTGTGAATATTTTAAGCGTTTACATATTGCCGTTATCAATATCGACAAAACACGAGCAAAAAAATCCCGTTTGTTGTATGGGAGCCCCCTTTTAATATTTATTTTATTTTGTTTTTAGTATTTGTTGCTATAGCAGCAACAGAAATACATCATCTGTGAAAGTTTGAACTGTCTAACTGTCACGGTTTATTAGAGTCAGCGGAGTCTTAGTAATAGGGTCCCGTTTTACCCTTTGGGTATGGAATCTTAAAAAAGTATTTATTTGTAGAAAGATATGATACAGAGAGGTTTTATAAAGTATGCATCAGGTATCAGGTGCTTACATACCTTGGCAAATTTTTAATGAAAGATATAATATGTTTTTATTAAATTAGCATGAAAACAATCCAATAAGAAAACTACCTAGCCCTACTACAATAGTGCCTCTACAAATCTTATAAAGCTTATCTTTCCTGTAAGCCATTTAAAAGGTACTAACATCACAAAATTTGCTACAAAATTCGGCAGTGGACCGTCCCACATTGCATCAATTAAAACTTAGCTTTGCTCATTAGCTGGCGTTCAAAATAGAAAGACTAATTACATGGAATGTACAAATGAGAAACATTGTTTTTTTGTCAAAGTTTGTTTGAGGCAAATGTTTTGTAAATAAACCTGAAAAGTACCTACGTTATGTTTTAGTAGTAATAAAGCTCATTGTTAATGAATTCGTCCGAAGAAGTGCTACAACCGCATGAACCGCACCTCCTTATGCCGCCAAGTAATAGTCCAGTAAAATTACGGCTAAAAATGGGTTAAATAAACATGAACGAACACAGTTTGGGGATTTTAAGGATCGATAGGGGGGTGTATTCTGAGCATAAATTCCAATTTGAGGGGTTCTACTGAGGTCAGCTCAAGGTCATTTCGATGGAAACGCGTTTAATTTGATATCTCGAGAATGATCAGTGTTAGGCAAAAAGTTGTGGAGACCTTTTCTCTTCTAAATTAAATTTACTAACTTTTTTATATGAAACTTTTTTTTTAACATTAATATTTTTCAACTTATTACTCCCGCAAGGCAAAACTTTTACTTATTTTCTTATTTTCGTCATTTTCTCCCCAACCATTCAATTTTATAAAAATTTTCTGATCATCAAAGTGTAGATCTTTTAATTATGAACATTTTTTTCTTAAACTTTTTTCTGTAATGGCAATACCTTCGGAGTTATATATTACTTTACCGAGCGAAATCCGCGCCATTGTCGCAACGTGTATTCACAGACACACTCTTGCGTGCCTTTGATATTAACGAATCGCTTCCATCGACCTCGGGTGCTTAACTTTACGAATTTTATAACCTATTTTTTTATCAATAAATGTGTGAAACAGTTTTAATTATTCATTTACTTCTTTTTGTAATCCTCATTCACATTATTATCCCATTGAATAGAATAAAAAATACCCAAATTAAAGAAGTACAATATTTGAATGATTACAATATTTAATATTTGAATGAAGTACAATTTTTAAATAGTTTAATCGATTGACCTTTTTTATATTGCGACAATGGCGCAGATTTCGCTCGGTAAAGTAATGTATAACTACGAAGGTATTGGCATTACAGAAAAAAGTTTAGGCAAAATATTATTCATAATTAAAAGATCTACACTTTGATGATGAGTAAAATTTAATAAGATTGAATGGTTGGGGAGAAAACGACGAAAAATAGAAAAAAAAGTAAAATTTTTGCCTTGCGGGAGTAATAAGTTGAAAAATATTAATGTTAAAAAAAATTCAGCTAAAAATTTAGTAAATTTAATTTGGAAGAGAAAAGGTTTCGATAATTTTTTGCCTAACACTAACTATTCTCGAGATATCGAATTAAACGCGTTTCCATCGAAATGACCTTGAGCAGTCCTCAGTAGAACCCCTCAAATTGGAATTTATGCTCAGAATACACCCCCCTATCGATCCTTAAAATCCCCAAACTGTGTTCGTTCATGTTTATTTATTTCGTAATTTGACTGGACTATAATGCTCGCATGGCTATGTTCCAGTTTGATGGTTATTCGCGCATTTTTAGGGTTCCGTACCCAAAGGGTAAAACGGGACCCTATTACTAGGACTCCTACCTGTCTGTCCGTCTGTCACCAGGCCAGACCGTGTATCTTTTCACAGATGATGTAATTTCTGTTGCTGCTATAATAACAAATATTAAAAACAGAACAAAATCAATATTTAAGTGGGGCTCCATACAACAGACATGATTTTTTCGGCGTTCCGTATCGTTTTTATAGATAATGAGTACGGAACTCATCGTGGCGAGTCCGACTCGCACTTGGCCGGTTTTATTTTTATAATTACAAGCCAATGTGACGTTTCACCTGTATCTCTGTCTCAGGGTGACAATGCAATGTCTTACCAGAATAGTGGCTTGGCTGAGGGAATTGGCGCACGATGGACGTGAATAACCCATCGAACAGGGTATCGTTGAATCGTGTGGACACACAGACAGATATGTTGAAACTATAAGAGCACGTTTATGGAGACAAGGAGAGTGCAACGCTTCATATCAAGCAAATGCTTCTACAGTAACGCTCTTATACATGACCGCCCATTATATCAAAGTATAAAGGCCATATACTCCAACATGCTATGGAGAGGGCTATGCTTGATGTTTCTCGAGGAGATCGAATCAGAAATGATGAGATTCGTACCACAAAGGATTAGCAAGCTGAAGTGGCAGTGGACAGGGTACATAGTTTGAAGAACTGACGGCCTTTGGGACAGAAAAGTTCTCGAGTGGAGACCATTCACTGGAAAGCGCGTCTTAGGACGGCCCACCACTAGAGGAAAGAAGACCTAATAAAGGTAAAGGAGCCGTTGGGTATATATGGGGGATGCTTAAGCAGTGGCAGATATGATGATGATGAAAGGCCATTTGTTCGAAATGACAGCGCGACGCCACGCTCAACGTGCCGCATCTCCAAAAACGAGACCTTTCCTAGTGGGAACCACTGGTTCCTAGTGGACTACTGGGCCCTAAAAACCTTCACTTCTAGAAGCATTCACTGAACCCAGTCTTTGAACCTACACAATAAGCACATATTATTATAGCTGAGCTCAGACTTATCTCTATCAAATAATTTGGAGTCTTTCGGAGGTTATATGCAATTTTCCGACTGATCAATCTAGAAGATTGAACGGAGCGCAATCCCCTTTTAGCGTTTTAAAAATTGGGATGACTGATATCTCTGCTACGAAAATGTTCTAATGGCTTTCTCATGTTGAAAATAATATATTTTTCATTATCTGTTGTTATGGGTTGGATGAACTTATTTGTTTTTGTATTGATTTTCTGTGTTTTTAAAAACATTTGTAGCTTATATATGCATGTCGCACCCAACTAGTCGCTAACTAAACCCAACTTAATTAGCCGTTTGCTCTTAGTTTCATACATAATATTATGGTACACACGGCTGCACATCAAGCTATTCTTTTCCAGTATAAGCTGACCTCTCATTCTACGAAAAGTCTACACAATCCGAGGTCAGCTTATACTGGAAATGTATAGCTTGATGTGTAGCCGTGTGTACATAATTCTTTTTTATTGCCAAGTAAAAAACACTTAGTGATGTAAGCCCACGATAGCACCAGCAACCTATAGTGTGACCATTAGAGCTGTGCACTCCCTGAGGTATGCGCGCGGCGAGACGGGGGGGATGTGTCGGCCGCTCCGATCTATCTGTCTGCCGTCAACGCTCACGGCGGTAGGTAGCTTTTGTACCGGACGGTCTATGTCAGACGCACACGGGATAAATATTCAAAGATGGGTCGTGCGTTATCTCGTGACATGAAATGGAAGATGAAGTTGAAACAGAATCTATGTCAGAATAACTTTCGTTAGAATATATAATTGTTTGTAAATATAAAAAATGTTCAATAAAACAAGTCCTTTGAATTATAAGTTTAGTTCTTATTTATCACCTGCATATTTTTAATAAAATATGAGTATATTTAAGTTACATTTTAATCAACTAAGTAAGTATAATATATTACAGATAGATAGCCTCCGACCATCGTCCCGCCACAAGTATTGCCTTAGAAATGCAAACTGATATCGTAAGATATGTCCGACATGTTTTGATCTCATGTGAACTCATGCAGTTTTTTCTTTGCCTCCCACCTCGCCGCGCATACCTCAGGGAGTGCACAGCACTAATGGTCACACTATAGCAACAAACCTCAGTGAGTTTTAGATGCTGTGTTTGTGAACATAATATAACTGTAATCTTTGTTAAAATAGTAAATAAATAACAAAACAATCTACAGCCTAGCCTCTTTACCGCGCCGTTTAACTAGCGGCCTGAATAGGTAATATTCAGCCGTAGCGCTTGTTACAACATTTAAATTCTAGTTGGAGGGCTTGTTCTCTGAGTCTGCACTCTTAGTTTTTATACTTAACGCGCCGGCGAACCCTGAGCGCAACTTCAATTTGGCCGCGTCAAAAACTTCGGCCTGAATATCGCTATCCCTGTTTAGTGACGAAGTTTGGCCACGCAGAGCGACAGTGATAGCAATAGTACGATTCTAAATTTGATTAGATTTTGACCGTGTTCCGTAATACCAAAAATGATGACAGAAAACTTGTTGTAATTTTCTCAATGTGTTGTTATTCTGTAACTAGACGATATAATCTATGTTCCCATGACTAGGATACGTAAGATGTTGTTGTTTTTAATACGAAACAATTAGGTTAAAAACAGGTCTTTTATGACGTAAAACGTGCAAAATGCGATACGCTTCTATTTCATTTTTGGTAAGTATTTTGATCTAATATATGGCTGGGAACCTAGATAAATACTATTCAAATTAAAATAATACCTTATTAAGGTAGAAATATGCTCCAATTAGAAATGATCGTGGTAGTACGTGTTGTATGGGGGATTGTCCCTCCGGTCTCCCCTTAATAAGGTACTTAATTCTTGTTTTTTATTAAAAAAAACCTAACGACTTACTGCCATACGTTGCTCAAACCTGGTTTGAGGAATCTAGTTGAACGGCGCTGTTTAGTAAAGAGGCTAGGCTGTTGATTGAACGCCTAATTACGCTAGTTGGCTGCGACATGTACATCACGATTTTATTTTTTTAAAACCACAACCTTTCAGTGATATGCATCGATATGTGCTCCACGTGCTCGTTCGAAAATTCTAATTGGCAGGAATTACCGCCGCTAATAGATTGATCCAAAACACACGATTCTACGACCGAATTTAGTAAAAGAACTAGCATAAAATAAACATCGTACATTAGGTGGCCTCATTTCAGCGGTTTCTTCCAGGCAACCTTTAGATGGACAGTAATGAGTAAAGCAGTAATGGACGGCGGTGCAGAGTGATAGATAGATAGATAGAAAATGCTTTATTGTATATCACACTTAAATTAACAAATCATAATTAAAACACTTAAAACTAGACACGCGATAGTACAATTGGCGGTCTTATCGCTAAAAGCAATCTCTTCCAGACAACCTTTGGATGGACTGGATTTTACGAGAACGTTAAAGGACGGTACCTTTATAAGTTATAACATAAGCTTTTTATTTAACTGTAGGTATACTTACATAAGCAAAACAGAATAAATAGATACCAGGGTAGGTAATATTAATATAAATATTATACATAAACATTCTATGATATTAAATATACTAACAATAAATAAAATATGAAACAGCTGTAATACAAACAGTAACAACGACATATATGATAACAAAATAAGATTACTCAGCTCTCTGATGCAGACAAATAGTGCTTAAACAATAGCGTTATAAAGATAGAAAGGGATTTGGCAGATCTAATAAAAGAAGGAAGAGAGTTCCATAAACGGATAGCTTGTACAGTAAAGGAGTTGTCATAAAAGTTAGAAGAGTTGATAGGAATTTTAAGTGATATGTTGCATGGTAGTTTTGTTATTCAAATATATAAATGGATAATTAACTGTTAGATAGATTAATCAGTAATTAGGTAAATACATATATAAGTAGTTGCAGTACGAAACACCGAAAATGACAAATTTATACCCCCTCAAAAGTTTTTTTAATCGTAATATCTTTCGTATTCAAAATTCAAGTTCAAAGCAGTTCTCTCAATGCGAATTATAAAACAATCAAAGGTGGCTTCGGCGTGAAAAACTATTTAATAAAGCCACATCTGGTGGACATCTCTCGCGATATTGCGGAGAACTAATATAATTTATAAACACAACTGTATTTCTTTTATTCCTCTTATTGGTTTTCGTAAGTTAGTTGAAGAAAACACTTCTGATGTGTGCTGAGAAATCCAAAAATGTTCGTCTCAACTCATTACATTCGTACACACGGCTACACATCAAGCTTTAATGTCCAGTATAAGCTGACCTCTCATTCTACGGAAAGCCTACACAATGCGAGGTCAGCTTATACTGGAAAAATATAGCTTGATGTGTAGCCGTGTGCACATTTGTTTTTCTTCGAATACGTTTCTAGGTTGTAAGATTCCATGTAGTTTTAAAATAAGTTAATAAGGTGGCAGAGATAACAACAACACAAAAATATGTACGTTTTCTCTTGCTTTTTTAAAGTCCAGTTATAAAAAAAAACGTAAAACCACAGAATAGTACAGAAGGTCTGTTTACAAGAGAATAGAACATACTTTATTGTACACCACATGAAAACAAACATATTAAAAATATCAGCAGCAGCAATTTGGCGAGACGTAAATAATGTTTTGTGTGACATAATTTGTTAGCTGGTTGTGAATTCACTTGTGATAATTGACGTTAAAATGTTTCCTAGTCCATGAATAACTGTTTTTATTTAAATAGTGGTGTATTAATTAAATAATCTAGCCTAAAATTTTCTGTGATACGCGCTAGGTAACTAACTTCAAGATCAGACCGAGCTGGCCTTCTGTACCTGTTTATTTGGTGGTAAAACTAAGCACTCACTGGCGCGAGTAAGTGTTTATCGTTACAATTTTCAGGTGGCTTGATACATGGATTTTGAACAGCGTGCGAGGTAGGGTAGAACGCGAATGGCACCCTGCTCACGGAACTAGATCTTTAGAAATGCCCTGCAGCAGTGCAGCGACACCGATATATTAACCTTTATTGTTCCTACATATACATAACAACATCAATTACTAAACATAGCAGTACAAAGATATATTTAAATAAGAGAGTTGAAATCAACACAAAGTGAGATTTAAAATAAAGCCCATATTTTCGGGAGATGGATAACATTATAACGAGTGATATTGACATCAATTCGAGTTTAATCATTATACAATTTTTCAGCTCGTGTCGAACCACGACTAAGCAAATTACTTTCTTTGTTTAAACAAATGTTAAAAGCTTTAGTTTGCACAAACTAGTAAAGTGAAGTAAAGCAAAAAAACGTTATTTTGCATCACAAGGGTACATTTCACTGAAAAGGTACAGAATATAGTATTCTGAAAGGAAAAAGGGTCGCCACTCAGCATTATGCTCTAGCAACGTAAAATTTACACCACCACAGCGCTGGTCTTCCGTGGTGCCATTGCCGTGGGTGCAGGCAGCAACTGTTGCAACACATCAGTTGTGCGAATTAGTAGGTACATAAGAACTAGTAAATAACAACAAACAAACGTAACTTTTAACAAAATAAAATACTTATATAAAACAACAGTTAACTTTGAAAATGAAGTAGGTAACTTCAATGTACCACGGCTACTCATCAATATATACCGTTCCAGTATAAGATGATCTCGCATTGTGTAGGTTTTTCGTAGAATGGGAGGTCAGCTTATACTGGAAATGAATAGCTTGATGTGTAGCCGTGTGTACATGAGAACTTATAATTCCTATTAACTATTCCTAAACTAAAGATTACACAAACTTTTGTTTGTATAAACACGTTGCGTATGCCTTATTTTGTGGACCAGCTTTGAGTCAGTTGGACACTTATAAAATTAGCATATAAATATATGATAAATTCGATATGATCGCTTTTTTAAACATACTTGTACACCACAGTTAAAGCTGTTTAAAGGTAAGCGTCCACAGTTCCGCATCGCACGCAGCGGACGGATCGCATCAAATGGATTCATTTTTTATAGTGCGTCCACTGTATCGGCAGCGATCGGATTTGCCGACGCAAGTACCAGCAGACGAATTGCCGATGCCGCTTCATTCGGATTTTCGTAGTGATCGTACGTGCGGAATGTGTTTGTGAGAATGGAGGAAATCGATGAAGAACAATTTGTCGTTATTGCTTGTTTGTTAGCAGAAGAGGAAGAATATGCAAAAAAATCTAAAAAAAAGAATCATAATAACTGGATACACAACATATGCAAGAAGAGATCGAAACATGGAGAATATGGACAATGCGGATCGAGCGCGCGGGGCGCGTCTACTGGTCGGCAATGTCGTATGACGTCATCGGCACGCATAGCAAAAGTTGCCTCTCGGAGCAACGGTGTCGGCATTGCCGATGAGCGATCCGTACAGTGCGGATCAGTGGACACACTTATGTGACTTTCTATACCAAGCATAATTAAATCCGTTGCGTCCGATGCGGGCCTGTGAACGCTTACGTTAAGTGGAAAAGTATTGGCAAGACAAAATTGAATATTTAGTTTTATGAACCATAGCGACACGATGAAGATAAAAAAGTATTCTCGCGTTTCTAACTAGCTACTTCTTTGATGGAATTTGAACAATGAGGCTGGGTAGAGGCACGTCGACTAATTCCTCAGTAATTCATTATGTCTGAATTGACACTCAGCCATTATTTACGCGACACTGAATGCTGTTAATCCGGCGACGGGAAAATTTAATTATTATGTGCTTCCACGATACCCCGTGCGAGACATACCGCTAGTTAAAACAGCAAATCTTTTAGGTAAGCGAAAAGTTCATCTGATCTTGGTAAAGTTTATAATTTTCCTAAAGTGGAAAAGAAGACCTTCTAACTACATAGTTATTGAAGTAAAACTTCTTAACGCACGCGTGACTTGGGGAGTAAGCTGGTGAATGCGTGACGAGAGCGTTACGAAAAGTGTGATCGAGCGAGGCGAACGGAGGTTGAGAGGGAGATATAAGGTAGTGAAGATAGAAATATACATACATATAAATAAATAAATATTGCTGGACATTTCACACAGCGCTATCTAGCCCCCAAACTAAGCCGAGCTTGTACTATGGGAACCGATAACTGATAGAATAATTATATAATTTTTTTTTGTAAATACATTCTTAGAAACAACCAGACTCGGAACAAATCTGTAGATCATGCAAACATTTGTTCCGCGGCGGAAATCGAACCCGCTACCTCCTGCGTCTCAGCCAGCTATTCGCCCACTGCACCACGGAGGTCGTCATATAGATGGAGCTAAAGAAGTTTCACTTCAGTCATGTGGTCTAAAGCACACTCGTTTTTTCATAAGGTTTTTGTAATTTAATAGAATCTTTCTAATTTATTTCGTATGAGCCCATACTAACGTGTGTTACTCACTCCATTCAAATATACGCGCAGTGCGAGAAGGTCTTCTACTAAGATCTCACACTGCCTCTAAACACGCGAGAGGGAACACCAAATAAAATGGTCTATACTAATAATAATCTATATACGAGTATATAAAAGAAAGTCGTGTTAGTTACAATATTTCTAACTCAAGAACAGATGAATTGATTTGGCTGAAAGTTGGTGGGGAGGTAGCTTAGAATCAGGAGACGGACATAGGATACTTTTTATCCCATTCGACCGCGTTCCCGTGTGACGTGACATAAAACGTCAAAGAGAAATACAAGTCACTATAAAACGTGGTATAACAAAAACGCATCTGACATGGAATAACAAAACGCAAATGATAGCTAAACGTAATTTTGTCTATGGTTAGTATGGTTGTAAAATGATGGCCCGGGACAACAATTGACTATTCTACCAGGGTGACGAATGACAGCCCGCGTTATATGCATAATATGTCACGGTATAACACGGTACGAAGTTCGGCGGGTCAACTAGTAATATTATAAAAAGGAAATATTTGTATAAAGATATGTTTGTAGTGAATAAACTCAAAAACTACTGGATCTATTTAAAAAAAAAAATTTCACCATTACAATGCTACATATTGAGTAAAGAGGCTATATTTATTACAAGAAAAAAAAACATTTTATATTAGCGGCCCGTTCTGGCTTCGCACGGGTGCATTCATTTTTTAAACATTTTTTAAGTAAAACTTCATTACGCACGCTTGACTTGGGGAGTAAGCTGGTGAATGCGTTACGAAAAGTGCGAACGGAATTTGAGAGTGAGATATAAGTTAGTGAATATAGAAAGAGAGAGAGAGAGAGAGTTACATTTCATATATTACTGTAGGAGCAAGGGAGAGGTGCGAGCACACATTTTATTTCTCTCTTTCTCTCAAAGCCAGTTGATTTGTCGCATATCTCCTACCCCAAATTAGCCTAAATTATACAAACTGCAAAAACAAAACACTCCTTCATGCTGTATAATAGAGTTCATTCTGCAATGGATAAAAAAATATTTACGACGTTTCGTATTTTGAAACTACCAGCTTCGATTTACGAAAAAGTTCAGCTATTCCACAACAAATGTCAGGCAGCAGCAGAAGTTTTACTTCAGTCTAAAGCACACTCGTTTTTTATCGCTATTTTTTACACCTTGGGTTATATTATTGAAGTTTTAATAGGGATCTAGTACTATCTTTACGGCTCTTTTAGTAGATCCCTACTAAAACTTCAATAATGTAACCCAAGGTGTAAAATATATAATAAATGTCCACCCGTGCGAAGCCGGAACTGGCCGCTAGTATAAAATAAAATAATAATAATCATCATCATCAGCCGTTAGACGTCCACTGCTGAACATAGGCCTCCCCCTTAGATCGCCACAACGAGCGGTTGCTAGCTGTTTGCGCCCAACGGCTCCCCGCGATTCTTACTAGATCGTCGGTCCACCTTGTGGGGGGCCGGCCTACGCTGCGTCTTCCAGTCCGTGGTCTCCACTCGAGAACCTTTCTTCCCCAACGGCTATCGGTTCTACGAGTGATGTGGCCCGCCCATTGCCACTTCAACTTGCTAATTTTGAGAGCTATGTCGGCAACTTTAGTTCTTCTTCGGATTTCCTCATTGCGGATTTTGTCACGCATAAAAACCCCGAGCATAGTCCTCTCCATAGCTTGTTGAGCGACCTTGAGCTTGGTTATGAGGCCATGAGTAAAGGACCACGTTTCAGTGCCATAGGTGGCACTGGCAACACACTGGTTGAAGACTTTAGTCTTCAGGCTCTGGGGAATTTTGAACGAGAAGATATCGTGCGACCTCTTTATCCCAGTTGGACGTACCTGATTGGACAGTTTGTCCTAAATAAAATAATGATTTACAATTCTGTTGTTTACTTTGAAAACTCGAATCTTATAGAACCTGCTTCCAATTCTAATTCTAGGGCGGGGAGAATAAGATCTACACCGCATAGGGGTGTATTGTGCATTACCCCCCTTTTAACCTGACCCCAGCCATCCCAACTCCTTAAAGTAGCGGAGTAATCATAATCATTTATTTGGTAAGAATATTACATGTCATAATTAATTCGGTACACACTGTACACATAGTTCGTACAATATTGATTATAACCAAAATATATTTAATAAAACTTATATAAAATAATAATAAAAAACAAACAAATTTGGATATTAATAAAGAATTACACAAGTGAAATAACATATTAATAACACAATATAAATAGTTATACAACATAATCAATAAGATAGTCAATATAAAAACAGTCAATATCCAATAGTCCAATAAAATTATAGTATCTATTAATTCGTCATGTCAATAAACTCCTCATAACTGTAGGTGTTACCACAGAACATAAAAAACAATAGAACTAGCATGATGACTTTTTACTATGAAAACCAGTGTAGCTAAACTCACACATGTAAAAAGTAGCACACTTGGAAATAAAAGTTATAATTGGCTGAAAGAGAACGGCCAAAAAGACATAAAACCATAAAACTAATTTTACGGATATAAAACCTTAGCCACTAAGGGAACATGGTTTAAAATTCAATAAAATAAATAGTAATAAAAAATTAAATTCTACTCAGCAAAAGATGGCGCTTTAGAAAATATTTTTATTTTAGTCTCAATTAAATAGATATTAAGACTGATAATGCAATGGCTGTTACTTGATAACCCACAAAACAAAGCCACTCAACAACAGATGGCGCTGTCGCTAACGATTTTTGTTATAGTCTCTAACAGCAAAGAATAAGATTGATAATGCAATGGCTGTTACTCGCTTATCCAAAATACATCGCTACTCCCTTAGTGATGAACCTATGAGGATACAAGACGAATGTATCGATATCGATTATCACCTACCTACTACGGATAACGAAATAGGTACGTTAGGTTACAATATAGGTCGTAATAAACAGCTTTCTTTTCTTTCTTTCTTAACATAATCACAGGTTTCCAATTCGTAAATACTTCTCCTCCGGTGGTGACGTCAGATACTTGTTTTTCATACTCTTCGACAGCCTCTTCTGGTGATGAAAACCGTTGATCGGGTAATTGGTTCTTAATTTTTGGGAATAGAAAAAAGTGACTCATAAGTTGTACGTTTTTTTATTTTTTTTATGTCTTGCGCCTTGGGGAAACTGAAAACAGAAGTTATTATATTATTTCACACCATAGGTCTAAATTACATTCAGAAAATCATCAATAAAACAACAAAATAAATTAAGGCCCTAAAACTTATACACCTTTTCATAGGGGGTAACTAATTAAAGCTATCGATAACACATTCATCAGTATATTGGGTTCACACCCCTAATTGAGTAGTTTAAGTTGAGGTTTAAGCGAAACGCGACCTTAAACAGTATGAATCACAGTCTATTTTGTTTGACGATATTGCATTTTAAACAAAACTAACAAAGAACAATAAAATAATACTTACCGGTGATAGGATATGACCCCTTTTGTTAAATATTTGGTTCGGCTATAATATTTACACTGCAAAACGGCACAATATGGCAAATTTATATTTTTTTGAAGTACGTTTACCCCACAGTAATTGAAACACGACTGAAGTAAGCGAAGCTTGTAGTGCGCGGAACTCCGCGTACTTGGTGTCACGTAGGCTCCGCCTACTTACGACTTCTATTGTTTTTTGTGTTCTGTGGGTGTTACTCAGAGCCAGCGCTTCAGTTTGAGTTTATATGTATAGCAACTGGTTGCCTCAGTACAGGGTAGTCTGTTATATACTGACATATATATGAGTAGGACGTTGGGTTGATGGCGGCAGTTTTTCAGAGTCTCCAAGGTCTATACTGACGTCAAAGCTGACTCGATTAGCTCGTTCAAAGTAGAACCTGCGTCATTATTAAATACCAATAAATTGGCTTATTGTAAGTTTTGGACGTGACATTAAAATTTATTTTCTACTAGCTGTTACCCGCGTTTTCGAACGCTACACTACTAAATGTGCAGGTAGGTAATCTAGAAATATAGTTAAAATCGCTGTTACAACTTCACTTGACACCCCATTTTATCTCATGGGAGCTGGGATAAAATTTATGGGATAAAAAGGAGCCTATGTGTTAATCCCTGTTCTAATCTACGTACATACTAAATTTCATCGAAATAAGTAGTTTACCCGTGATCATGGCGCATGCAACTGCGCCGAAATATCGGGATACTCAAATACTCACAAATCATGGTAAATATCCCGAGTTTACCCGTGATCATGGCGCATGCAACTGCGCCGAAATATCGGGATACTCAAATACTCACAAATCATGGTAAATATCCCGAGTTTACCCGTGATCATGGCGCATGCAACTGCGCCGAAATATCGGGATACTCAAATACTCACAAATCATGGTAAATATCCCGTTTTTAGTATAAATAGTGTTCATAACCATGATAGTTTCAAAAGTTATATCGTGTTATCGTTTTACTAAGTACCTATATCCTCAACTTTTACATATATTTATTGCTTACAAAGTAAATAAATATTGCTGGACATTTCAGACAGCGCTGTCTAGCCCCAAACTAAGCAGATAATTGATATAATACTGATATACTTTTTTTTTAAATACATACAATATATAGAAAAACATCCAGACCCGAAACAATATTTGTAGATCATGCTAACACTTGTTCCGCGACGGGAATTGAACCCGCTACCTCCTGCATCTCAGCCGGCTATTCGCCCATTGCGCCAAGGAGATCGTCAATAATGAAGTATGTTAATACATAATACTTATATTAGACTTTGCGAAACACAAGCAATCAATCTAGTTGAAAAGCGACTGAATGTTTTGCTTTCTAGCTGTCTAGAGCACGACAAACTGATCTGGGCTGTGACGTTATCACTACGCTAGTGTATATAGAACGACCGCGTAATTTCCAACTAAGTTCGTTCTGTAAGTTGACCTATCATCCTAACACATAACTACTATTGATAGATTCATTAAAAACACTTTATTGCACTCATAAAACTAGTACAAAGGCGAACTTCATGCTAAAGAGCATTCTCTTCCAGATAACCTTTGTGTATTGTAGATAAAGATGTATAGGTAGTGCAAAGAAAGGGAAACTAACGAAAATTTATTGATTAAAACGGGTATTTATCGCGTATGTACCTTTTTTATTTGTTACCCTGACGTTTCGGTACGCTCCAAGTACTCCAGTCAACCCGTGACCACGACTGTTGCAACACAGCCGAAACGTCGGGATAACAAATAAAAAAGGTACATACGCAATAAATACCCGGTTTAATCAATCATTATGTACAGTGATCGCGCAAGTTTTGTTTAGAGGAAGGGCGAGTTAGACGGACGGAGCGGGCAAGATGGATACTCGAAATATCCCGAAGACGCAGCGAAATTTTACGATTTCTGCATAACAACAGCGTGCCTAGGCACCGATCGTGTCCGCGTTGTTGTTATACAGAGATCGTAAAATTTCGCTGCGTCTTCGGGATATTTCGAGTATCTATCTTGACCGCTCTATCCGTCTCACTCGCCCTTCCCCTAATTTTGTTTATCGGATTAGATCAAGTCTGATCATCTGTGCTGTTATCCTCTCCAGCTGTTGGTATAGAAAGTAGATTTGATTGATCTAGCTAACTAGATATCTGAAAATAGCACTATTACCATCATCATATGAGCGATAGAACGAGAGATGGAACGTCCACTGCTGAAAATAGGCCTCCTACATAGATATGTAGAGCGACCGATCTTGTGCGGCCTGCACCCAACGGCTCCCAGCAACCTTTAAAAAATCTAAAAAAAAAATCGCGATGTTTATGTAGTAAATAAATATAAGTTTTTATAATAAATCTGATTTTAACTTAGCTAATAGGTAAACTCAAAATTTATTAATTCTAAGGCGGTACACACGGCTACACATCAAGCTATATTTTCCAGTATAAGCTGACCTCTAATTCTACGAAAAGCCTACACAATGCGAGGTCAGCTTATACTGGAAATTGTATATTGTTGTGGACCCGTGTGTACTACGTTCACGGTGTATTAATATAAAATTAAATTTGAGGTGATGGTTAGAATAACCACGTGTTTGTTTTCATCAATGCTTGTTCATGCTCCTCGTCGACCCCCGTGGCGCAATGGACGAACAGCCGGCTGAGACGCAGGAGGTAGTGTCTTCGATTCCCGCCGCGGAACAAATGTATCTGTTATCCGGTTCCCATAGTACAAGCTCTGCTTAGTTTGGGGTTAGATAGCACTGTGTGAAATGTCCAGCAATATTTATTCATTTATTATTATAATTAAATCCCCACACATCCCGAAGACGTCGTGGCAGACCAAAGAAGAGATGGAGGGATGAGCTCACTAATTTCCGAGCGGACTGGACCATCTAAGCGCTTGAAAGAAGTGTCTGGAAAGAATGAGGGGAGGCCTTTGCCCAGCAGTGGGATACAGTGGGCTGATAATAATAATAATTATTAATATAAAATAATACTATGTAATTTGGGCTTTTAATATATTTTTATGAGCCGTAGAATAAGTCATTTACTATATCCTGTAACTGTTTTATTGTCGCCTGAATTAAATGTTTTAATATTATTATTATTTATTAGGTCATCTTTTCATCCTATCAAATATAGCCATTATTAATTTTTGTAAATTTAGCCAAGCCCATATTTTATAAAACAATGCCGATTAACTACATCTTTTCCTACATTTTAACTACACATAGAAAAATGTAAAGCTATTCCGTTTGTGGTAAACTTGGAATACTAAGGTTGGTGACACTGTATATGCCGTGTGTCACCGTCATTGTGAATTTTAATATAGATAGGACCAAACGCAAAAGCACTTAACTTTTCATCGATCCGGCCTCAACAGAACAGATAATAATATCATTTCTCAAACTGAATTTATTGTCATAATTAATACCATAATGAATTCGAAAAGTTTTACGCGTTACTGACTTTCGACGTCTGTGCTTAAGATTTTATGAACAATACGATTTCGATATAATTTCCCAGATATAAATTTTAAAACTTTTGGATTTATGTTAGCATTGGTGACTCCTACCAAAATAGGACTCATTCTTTTGCTATATTCACAGTAATTTTGAAAATACAAAAAGACGTACCTGTAAAGATTGTAGCAAACGATCCATAGACAGCTTAACTGCTTAGATCACTACCATGCGGACGTGCCCCTAAGAAACAGGCTGCATTGCCCCCCCGAATGGCATTGACCCAAATTCATTGATGCACCTCAATGCAAGCATTCTGGTTGATAATATTTCGAAGCTTTCTCAACTGACCAAACATGACCAAATTTACTTTTATTTATCACTTCTTTGGATACCAACGTTCAAGGTCAATTTATCAGTTCAACGTCAGTTCATCAGTTCAACGTATGTTTCTGCGTTCAGTAACCTATTGCTGCTTTCGTTCGAAGTCCTCATACGACGTTCTCTATATGAATACTCATTGCCAACTCTTATGATGAGAAGACTGCTCTTCTATCAAATGTTACTGTATAAGATATGTCATCATGGGTTCGACTGTAGTAATCTTGTAAACCAAAATTATTTACACATACCCATCGTTCTTACCCTCGAGAGACTCGCAAACGTATTTGTTTGCGTCTATTCCCTGCAAAAATAACGCTGGTGAGCGCGCACCCTGAAACAACACAATGATCTCTTTACTGGTATCGAACTGTTTGCAACCTAACCCGGCTCTTTCAGAAAGAGTGTAAGTATCCGATGTCATAATGTCGGATACACTCTTTCTGTCTGACCTCAAGTAAAAGTTATAATCTTTTTCTTATAGGTATGCATGCGTTATCACTTTTTTGCCCTTGTAATTTATTAATCCAATGTGTGGAGACAGGTGCTGATCATACTAATATTATAAATGCGAAAGTTTGGATGTTTTTTACTTAATCACGTCAAAATGGCTGAACCAATTTCTATGAAAATTGGTACCTATGTCGATAGATTATGACCTGTATTGAAATTAGGCTACTTTCTTCTAAGAACCTTATTTAGTATTAATTTAAGTAACTTAATTGTTTATTTGTTTGTTGTCCCTAATAAAGAAAAAGAAAAATACATACAAAAAACACTTTTACGTATAATTGTTGATATAGATATTTTTCTGTGCATTCTTTGAACTATTCCTATGTGCAATAATGTTTTTAATCAACTAATATACTAACTAAAATAATTAATAAATACTTTACCTACCAAATAAACTTCGGAACGTTAAGTTTCCTACGTATGTTTTGTACCCAGGTCATGTCCAAATGTGTTTCTAGGGACGTATAAACCAAAAACATACAAAGCGCCTGAAAACATTTAAAACAGCCATTTACACTTTAATATTTATTTAATATTTAATCAATTTATTTCAGATGTCAAAAATCCATATTTGTTAGTAAACTTAATTATACATGTCAAATGGTTAGTACAATTGTGACATAACAACAATTAAATAACAATATATGTAGTATGTGAGCATCTAGTGTAGGTACTGCGCATGTACCATACAACAATGGTTTAGATGCTCACAGTCGAACCTGTTTGCGAACGTATTCAGTATACCGTTGGAGCTGGCCCGAATTCTGCGCCCCAGGGATGTGCACCGCTTGCGCATGGTGCTGTAGAAACAGTCTACTCGCGCCTCGGCGAACATCCCCGACGCGCTGCAGAACCGGGGCAGCCCAACCAGCACCCTGAACGCGTTGTTGTATTGTACGCGTAGGGCGCTGTACTGTTTTTGCGTATAATTAACCCACAGGCTGCTCGTGTAGAAACTAGTACAGTAGGCTCGGAATAGGCAGATTTTGACATCAGTGGAGCAACGAGCAAACCTGCGTGCAATCATGTTTGCTCTTACAGACAACGCCCTCCGCTCCCTCTCAATGTCTACATCGTCTTTCAGGTCAGAGGTTATCCAATGTCCAAGGTATTTAAATTGATCAACTCGCTTCAGCGGCGTACCATACAATTTGATGGTAGGTATTAGCGACGGACATTGGCGACCCCTGGCCTGAAAGACCATGCATTCACTCTTTCTTACATTGTATTGTAGACCATGAAGTTGCGCATATTTTTCACAAATGCCTTAATAAATAGCAGTCATATTTTCATGGACCCATTCAAAGAAAACCTTTACACCTCGTCAACATGTTCTCTATGGTGGTGTAAATAGTAGAACTATACTATGCATTATTCGTTTTAATTCCACTAAAGGATTACCTGGACTAATTATTTATTTATGCCAATGTGTTCTCTCAGCTCTGTGTTTTAGTAAGGTTTGTTCGTCTACGACTTTTTAGCAGTTTCTCTAAATTTGTCGACTTGGTAAGAGATAATGCAAACTGTACAGTGTGTCGTTTTTGAAGTAAAAGTTCTTTACGCACGCTTGACTTGGGGAGTAAGCTGGTGATTGTGTTACGAAAAGTGCGAAAGGAAGTTGAGAGGGAGATATAAGTTAGTGAAGATAGAAAGAGAGAGAGAGATAGATAGATAGATAGATAGATAACTCTTTATTGAATTACCACACAAACAGAAATAATAAAAAAAAAATAAGTACTGGGTTAAAATAAATAAGGCAATACAATGAGAGTTACGTTTCGTAACTGTGGAAGCAAGAGAGAGAGGTGCGCGCGTACATTTTCTTTATCTCTTCCTCTCATAGCCAGTGCATAAAATATATATATCTCAGTCAGTAGTTCGTTTAATTATTTTACGTAATTTCATTTCGTTCTTGAACAATTTTATAAATTATTATTTTTAAAAAGAAGTTTTACTTCAGTCGTGTGGTCTAAAGCACACTCGTTTGTTTTTGAAAGGGTTACAATAGGAAATTTCTTTGTCCAATTTATATGCGAGAAGGCCCGCAGCACTTCTATAAGTTAGGAACTTTTCCATTTCGGGCGGCCAATGGCCAATTCGCATGAATTTTCGTAAGGCTTTTACGGACTTTGTTATAAATTAAGCTCTACCAATATTGCGAGAAATCAAATAAATTGCAAATTTTTTACGAGAAATATTGCAATACTTCTTCTTCCTGTCCGTATCCCACATTGCGTGGGGTCGGCACAACATATATTTTTCTTCTATACCTCTCATCTGCCGTCATCTCCGTCGTCACTTATTTCTTACCCATATCATTGTTCACACAGTTCATCCATCTCTTCTATTATACATATATTGCAATACTATCTATAAAATTATCAGGTAAAGTATGATTGTATGCGTTCTGTGTCAAGGTGACAAGGTCGTTTAAACCGCGCAGGCGTCAAAGAAAAGCGCGCTAGAGTAGCGGCACACCGCTGTTGTTATGAATGTGGTCATGGATAACATGAATTAGGTAAGTACTTAGGTACGTATAACTGTTGTGATATAATTTAGGACATATTAAAAATAAATATTAAATAAAAAAATAAATATTGCTGGACATTTCACACAGCGCTATCTAGCCCCAAATTAAGCAGAGCTTGTACTATGGGATATATTTTTTTTTGTAAATACATACTTACATAGAGAAACAACCATACCGGGAACAAATATCTGTAGACCATGCAAACATTTGTTCCGCGGCGAGAATCGAACCCCCTACCTCCTGCGTCTCAGCCGGCTAATCGCCCACTGCATCATGGAGGTCGTCAATATTGTTATTGTTAAATTTGGAATATTGTTGTATTTGTATTTGCAATTTTTGCAAATTTCACAGGCACTTTAATGCGTTTTTAAGCATTTGTCGTTACTATCTACTACTTGCTCCGTACACTCAAATCACACCTCTTACATGTTGGACCGTACACATTCCTTACTTTCATTGTTATTATTACCTTAGTACTTTAATTCTAGCTTCTAATTTAGATTATTATTTATGTACATAGCCAATCAAAGTGAGTCAGTTACTATTATTGTTTGACGTGAGCCCGAGGTGAATCACTTTAATCCTCACAACACAGGCTCGCTAGAGACCTAGTGTGAGAAACAGAGATACGTCAGGTACTGTACTCAAATAAAATAGCCTTACATGCCATATTAAATTGTCATCTGGATATTGTAATTGTTTTTAATGTAGACTAACATTTTATGTAACCTATATACCTACTAGTACCAAACAATTTTAAATAGTAAATAAATTATTCTTATTCTTAACATAAGCGGCTAGCGATAAAATACAGAAATGAAGTTATCCGATGTGTTATGCATCACACCTTATATATTCTACTAGCTGTTGCCCGCGACTTCGTAAATCCTCCGTCGTCCGAGACCCGGATGACGAAATCACCTCTGCTAATGCGGAAGGTGAGTCATCTATATCAGACAGAGCAAACACTTCACAGAAACACCGACCTCGCCGGCGAGGTCGACGAGTCCCTTCAGTCGCCGCTTATACGAGGTACAGACATGTACCCGGGCGTTTCTCTCCTATCCCCATCCCGGCAACAGCCCAAGCCGAGGTTCGTACCTAAGTGGTGCCCTTGCGCTAGTTGCCTAAAAAACTTACAGGGCTGAGCGCCATCTGCGCTCGCCAAAAGTTCGGTTAAGCTGTCACGGCCTCAGAGGCCAACAGCGAGATTAGTCCATTCGGAAAAAAAAAAAAAAAAAACCCGCGACTTCGTACGCGTTACACTACTAAATGTGTACTAATTCATCACAACATAACACATTAATTTATGTGATTTTCATTGAGGGTGTGTGTTTATTTATTTGTTTGTTACTCAACACGTCAAAATGGCTGAACCGATTTCAATGAAATTTCGTATATATGTAGAATTTAATCTGGATTAACACATATGCTACTTTTTATTCCATAAATCAGCTAAAAAAATTGCAGCTACATAAGCGTCTTGCAGTCCACTCCCTTTAAGTTTAATATTGTCGCAATGGTGAGCCATACAAAACGCTAGCCGTAGTGACCTCAGCAAACTCTCTGCATGTTAGATATAGGCGCAATGATGAGTCATAAAAAAAATCTTAGCTGTTACCAGCGGCTTCGCGCACGTTGTTCTATGGTGTACAAATACATACCTACAGCTAATTTAAAGAGACTCTACCTAAAAAAAGCAGGGTGAAAAACTCAGCGGTAGCTAAAAATTTGCTATCACTCATCCTTGCGACCCTATTTATCTTAATGAGGGTGGGCTGGGAGATGCTGTGCTTTCTCTAATTTTTTTGACTTATCATTTCAACCCTATGTTATTGTTATTGATATGTTATTGTTATTGATGTGACTTAGTCAGGGGACGCTGCAGTTTTTACAATCTTCTATGGTCCTAGGGAGTGGGGACGCTGTCTTGACTGCAAACTTTTATCACTTATCATTGCGATGCCATCGAACTTAAAGGCTGGGCTGCGGGATGCTGTGGTATATCCAAATTTTGTAGCCCTACCTAACTTGTAGTGAGTTTAGTGGGGCACGATGCGTTTTTTATGACTATTTATCTTAATGAGGGTGGCCTAGGGAATGCTGCACCAGCCAATTAATTTTTATGACTAATAATTTTTACGACCCAATTTTTCTTATAAAAATTGGGCTGGTGGATGCTGCGGTAGCTGAACTTTTATGACTCATCGTTGCTGTCCCTTGTGAATTGTAGTTAGATAGATGTAGGTGACGCTGCGTAGCTGCAAATTTTTACTACTCATCATTGTGACCCTACTTATCTTAAAGAGGGTGGGCTCGGGGATGCTGCGGTAGAAGCAATTTTTTTGACTGATCATAACCCTATTCATCTTAAAAAGACCCTAATTAAAAATACCTTATTTATAGTTGAAGATAGTGAGACACCGCGGTAGCTGTTTTTTTTGACTTAACATTGCGACTCTTTCTAACTTAAGGAAGTTTATTGATATCATTGTATCTATATAACTCGTTTGAATCGTTTGAGTAACTAACAAACAAACAAACGATACGCGATAAGACCGCCTGTTATAAGTAGTTTTTAAACATCATCGAGCGCACACGTGTATCAGTGGTGTTCTTAAATAAAGTCCCGCAAGCTAAACTGAACCTATGGCACAAATATCACCATAGACCTAATTCTATGGGGTGTGCCCATAGAAAGCACACAGCCAAATAGTAATTATTTGTCTATGTATTTTCTATGTTGTTTGTATTTTTTTGTTTATATGGTGTACACTAAAGTGTTTATTTTATTCTTTCATTCATTCAAATATATAAACGAACATACAAACTTTCTAATTTATACTATTAGTGTGATTCACTCCTGGCTTCATGATCAGACCCTGGTAGTCATTATAGTCTCGCAAAAACAATTTAATAGAATCCAAACACGATAAATCTACTGTTAGACATTAAATAGTTCTGTTGAATCCCTGCTGGCTCCATCATCAGACCCTGGTTGACGATATCGTCAAACATCTCACAAAAACAATTTAAAAGAACACATACACGACCGATCTAGTAACTGTTATCTATTAAGGACTTCTGTTGATTTCCTCTAGGCTCCATCATCAGCCCCGGCAGACATTATTGTACTATCGTTATAACTCTCACACAAACAACTGAAAGGACCCAAAAACGACCGTTGTACTGTTATCCATTAAAGACTTTTGTTGATTTTCTCCTGGCTCCATCATCACACCCTGGTATAAATTTACCATCATACATCTCACCAAAATAATTTAAAAGAACCCAAACTTATCCGTTCTACTCTTATCCATTAAGGAATTCTGTTGATCACCTGTTGGCTCCATTTTATTTTTGACGTCATTTAAAACGACACCACTCTCAAATTTTTCATATAAGATGTCTTATTCTGACCTTAGGATTCCTGAAAATAATTAAATTTAAAACTAACTATAACTATTAAAAATACTCTTATATCTGGCTTAAACGAAAAATGAGATTAGGTTGTCAAACAAAGTGGTCCTGTGCCTTTTTTCAGGAAAATTTCTGAAAGCGCTAAAATATCTATTAGTTCATTTTATTAGGGGAATACATTTAACATTTGATCGGTCTACTACTAACGATACCTGAAAAACAGATTTTTGTTTTATTTTATACTCTTATTTTGGACCCCTTGGGGTGCGAATGTCAAAAAAATCCTTTCTTAGTCCATCCGTACACCGTAAAAAGAACACACCATCTATATTTCAAGTCTCTAGGACCAGCGGTTTAGGCTGTACGTTGATTTTCATTCAGTCTGTCAGTCTCGTAACGATTACTTAATGTACTGATGATGTTATTGATGGTTAAGAGCTATCTATTTTCTGGTCTTCAGACGCTGGTAGTCAATTGTATCGTGAAACGTCTCGCAGAAACAATTTTATAGAACTAAAACACGATACATATACTGTTATCCAATAAAGAGTTCTGTAGATTCCCTCCTAGCTCCATCATCAGACCCTGGTGGTCTTACCATGATAAAATGTTTAATTATTTGCCTATAAAAAGTATTTATGCAAAGTTATACGTTCGTAAATGCAAAAAACATTGTTTTACAACAAACTACAACATCCCTTTTCAACCCTATAAGGTGATTTTCAGATAGAATTACTATTCCATGTATTATTATGCACCTTACTTAGTATTTAAGTAAAGTTTTAAGTCTATTAACCCTAGAAATAATATTTTGCCATACAAAGTTCAACACCCTTTTTCACCCACCCAGGGGATGAATTATGAAAAATAAAAAAATACCATTTCTCTTATTTTTGTTGAAAAATATGTTCGTTAAGTTTCAAGTTTATAAACCCAAGAACCACGGTTTTTCATACAACCGTAAAAACCTTTTTTGACCCTTTTAGGGGCTGAATTTCCAAAAATCCGTTTTAAGTGTTCACTTTCACACCACAAAGAATATACCACCCAAATTTCAAGTCTATAGGACCACCGGTTTTGGCTGTGCGTTGTCTATATGTCAGTCAGTCAGGACAACGATTCTTGTATATTAGAAGATCTGCAGGTACCCTAATTTTTTACTTTACTCATAAAGTATAAGATCAAATCTCGAGTGATTATTTTCACGTACATTTTATCCCATCCAATTCTACAATATATGCGAAAGTATGTATAGGTATTTTGTTGCAAATGTTTGCATGATCTACAGATATTTGTTCCGGCTCCCTTATTACCTAAGCTAAATTGCTGTTGTGTGGCTATCGCTAGCCAGGCCATCCCTTTCACACGTACAGTATTTATATCACGTGTGAAAGGGATGGCCTGACTAGCGATAGCGAATCGACAGCAATTTGGCTTAAGTAATAGGGGGGCGGGTCTGGTTGTTTTTCTATATATTACAAGTATATATTTACAAAAAAAAAGTATATAAGTATTCTATCAGTTATCTGGTTCCCATAGTACAAGCTCTGCTTAGTTTGGGGCTAGATAGCGCTGTGTGAAATGTCCAGCAGTATTTATTTATTTTTTTATTTGTAAAAACATACTGTTATGAGCTGTGGATTCGGGATAAAATAATTAAAATGAATCTTACCAAAATAACACTTTAATTAAAAAAAATGCAAAATACACTATCTAAATCAAAACACACTAATTCACAACACTGTCGCACAATAAATCACTAAAAGTCACCGAAATGTTCGCACGTATCGCTAAATCAAGACTGACTCCTCGAGAGTCTCTACGCACTATTTATACCGCGCATTATTTCCAGAACCTTCTCAATGTTTCTACTAGTTACTAGAAAAGTATAGGTATTTCGACTGCCTACTATTTCTTAATCTTTGCAACTGTAGGTAAAAACGTGGTGTGTAGGTATACCAAGTATGGTTCCATACCAAGTATTACCTATTCTGTGACACAGTAGGTATAACTTCGAGAAAAGCCGACTATTACTTATTCTGTAATAGCCTCGGCGTAACAATACCATAGATAGTTCTAGAAAGTAAACTGAATTCGAGGAACGCGATATTTTAGGTATCGCAACGCCCAAGTATTGCGCCCATTTTCCCATTCATCAGATTTTGACAGAACAATCAAAAACTTTTTACAACTCACACAAAACACAATTTCAGTGAAAACATTCTCTCAATATAAAGCTGATGGAAAGAGTTACGAAAGTTCAATAGAAATGCCTCATGTTCCATAAAATGTTACGAAGATAAGGCTATCAAACTCTCCTTTATAGATTCCTGCCATATGTGGCGTAAAAAATTCTGAAAATACACGAACCGCTTTCTGAACTGCAAAAATATTCATTGGTGCTATTGTGGGGTACTCTCATCCCTTTTCATTAGGCCCTTCGCATCAAGGATCCGTTGGGAATAGCCGTCACGTGTAACTATATATGTCGTAATAGGTATATATTACATTTCGTATATCGGACGGAGCTCTAATAAAATCAATGTTGCATTATTGTAGGTATACCAAAAATAGACTTCATTTACTACATCAGAACGGAATACGATAATTACATTTGAAACAGATAAATAAATATTTCTGAAAATTTCACACCGCGCTATCTAGCCCCAAATTAAGTAGAGCTTGTACACACGGCTACACATCAAGCTATCATTTCCAGTATAAGCTGACCTAACAATCTACGAAAAGCCTACACAATACAAGGTCAGCTTATACTGCATATGTATAGTTTGATGTGTAGCCGTGTGTACTATGGGAACCAGATAACCGATAGAATACTTATATAATTTTTTTTAGATATATACTTTTAATATATGTATAGAAAAACATCCACTTGTTCCGCGGCGGGAATCGAACGGCTATTCGCCCAATGCGCCACAGAGGTCGTAAAAAAATAGAGGAACAATGAGAGCCACAGTGATAAGAAACGCAATAGGGTAAATTCAAGATTTGACGGTATGACTCTTATACCTTGGCAGACGGGTAGGCCTTTGGTGTGGGACGCCACGTGCGTCAATACCCTTGCGCCATCTCATCTGTCTGGTACCAACAGTTGGGGCGGATGCGGCGGCAAATTCAGCCGAAAATCTCAAGCGGCGCAAATATGGAAGTCTCGACAGAGCTTACGTATTTAAGCCATTTCGGGTCGAGACCCTGGGTCCATATGGTACCGGGGCCCATCGCATTTTCGCGTCAGGACGACGTGACGTGTGATCCGAGTAATGGCGCTTTTCCGGGTTAAAGCATAAGCATTGCAATTCAGCGGGGCAATGCAGCCAGTGTCTTGGGAACACTTCCGCCTGGTTCAATCTGGAGCAGTTGTGCTATCTATAGATCGTTTGCAACGGTCTTTAGATGATTCAACTGTTTCTTTTGTATATTAGTCATGTAAATATTTATTGTTATTAAAGGCATTTTGCCCCCGTTACAAAGATTTGAAATAATGTCGTTGCATGCCAAATGATAGATGGAAGTATATAATTCGACACAAGTAACATATATAAAAACTACATAAAATGGACAATTACATATGACTTAAAAATCAAAACAATATAGTCTTTATGAGCGATTTATTCCTAACAGTCTTTTGTGGGAAAGAATATTTGTTCCATTTATTTTCAGGGGTACATATTAAAAAGATACACCAAAAAAGAGAGCGCGAATGCTCGAAGTATAATTAATTATAGATAAATTTTGTTCAATAATATAATGCTCATGGCAAATCATGTTTAGTCTGTAATTATTGATTAAAACGTTACGCACGACGTTTCAGCTGCGTTGCAACAGTCGTGTTTACGGGTTGACTGGAGTATTTGGAGCTACCGTCGGGAAGTGTGGGTAGCTGCAGCATCTACCCTCACTTGGTCTTCAGAATTAGAAATGTCCTCGTTCATATTACGACACACTACACTAACCGTATCTACGCACTGAGACAACCGATCACGACGCGCACACCTAGCAATCACCGCGTTCCAGGAGGCTGAAAGTCTATGGCCGTCTTCCCTATTGAAATTTGGAAATTTCTTGATTTCAATCGCTTCGCGAACCATTCTCTTGTAATAATGGCGTTCACTAGAGAGCACCTTAGAATCATGAAGTTCAATCCAATGATTCGGTCCCGAGTCTACCAGATGCTCTGCTATCGCTGACTTGTTTACCTGGCGATTTTGGACAGCTGCGATATGCACTTTGAGTCTTTGACACGCTCGGCAATGGTACGTTTGGTTTGCCCGATGTAAGAGCGGTGACAGCTACAGTCTATTTTAGTCTGTATAAAACATTTGATCCATTTACGAGAACATCCACTAATAGAGAATTCTCCGTGAAATTGGTTTGGACACGGCACACAAACTCGGAAACACCAGTAATTGAAATTGTCAGTGATATCACAGTTTATGTTCTGTACATTCCATCCACGCTAAGTATTTATAACGCTAACATTTTAAAACTGGTTGTTTAAATATAGAGGCGTCACAAAAAACCAGCACTTCAACAGTGTTAACTGAACACACATTGCTGCAAAGCGAGCGACGCAGGCTGATCAGCTATCTTTTGTTGCAATGGGTTGCAATCAAAAACTAATATCAACTGTCAATTTTGACAGTTTTGCGATCACATAGTAGCTTCGATTGCAATAAAAAACGGATTGCATAAAAACCCATCTTTGACAATGAACGATTGCAACAAGATGTAATGTTGGTGTAATTTAGCATGAAACAGCGATCACGTAAGGCTGTTTCAATCGAAATGACAGCGTACGATTACCTACTATTAGATCCATTGCGATTTGAAACAAGTGAGGTGTTGTTCTTAATTATAGAAATTGAATAAAGTAAGTTAAATAAAGTGTATTGCTAGTGTTTTGACAATGTCATACAAGTTATTATTGCATTTAATCAAGTAAAATCTACTGTTTACCTACCTACAAATCAATTTCAACTGTTTAAATTCATTTTAGTTTATCATGTCAAAAGGATTTTTACTTGTACGTCCGTACAGCGCCAAAAACGAAAGCTTGTTCTCGACAGAAGATTGATGCGATCCGCTTTCATTCCCTCACAGGGAGTTTATGTCAAACTTTCGCCTGACGAAGGAAGCATTTGATATGCTGTGCAGGAATATCATCCCCATGCTGCCTGAAAGTTCCCGGTTAACGGCTATTCGAGCTGACATCAAAGTAAGTTTATCCTCAAGTTGCCTATGCCTAGATAGATAGATAGATAACTCTTTATTGAATTACCACACAAACAGAAATAATAAAAAAAATAAGTACTGGGTTAAAATAAATAAGGCAATACAATGAGCGGCCTTATCGCTAAAAGCGATCTCTTCCAGGCAACCTTTGGATGGAGCGAAATTTTTAAAAATTACGGAGTGCGGTGTACTTTAGCGGATACATTATATTTACACATAATATATTCTAAGATATAATAATAATATGAAGTTTTAATCCTAGTACTTAATATACTTATAAAATAGACTAATATATAAGTATATACATATAGCAAACTATACTAACAGATAAAATAAGTACATAAATAGTAAATAAATAACGCTAGGAAGATGACATCCTCAGGTAATGATGTTTCACCTTCAATTTGAAGACGTGTAAGGACGATGACCGTCTTACTTCTTCGGGCAGAGCATTCCACAGCTGAACAGCCTGGACAGTAAAAGAAGCCTAGATACCTACTTACCTAATAATTTCAACTAGAATCATCAGTCAATATAGACATTGTTTTTTTACCAACCTATTTTTGATTTACCAATTACCTATAGTTATATTTGTATGCTGCAGGTTCTTGCAGCTTTCTACGGCCAGGGGTCGTACCAACGCACAATCATACCTTGTGGTGTAATGTGCCAAGCATCGTTCTCCGCCTGCCTAAATGAGGTAACAAATGTATTGAACTCGGAGGCCATCGTTCTACAATATATAAAATTTCCCTCAAGGAGACAAGACAGAGAACACATTATGTCAGAGTAAGTATACAAAGTTGTTCTACTGCTGTTACTATAGGTAGGTACCTATCTAATGAGGTACATAGGTAATTCATCTAATTGCATTCAATTTTAATAATTTCATGTTATACTTTTGTATGTAGATTAATATAGGTAGACTTGGTTGGTAGGTCTTAGAAAAGACGGATGGTTTGTGTGAAAGATGACACAAGTAAGAATGGAGTGATATGCAATGACAATTGATAAATAAATCAAATATCAATTATTATTTTGTTTAAAAGAGATTCAGGCTGTTCCCTAAAGCCATATATGATTACGTGCTGCTGAGGGATCCCCTGAAGACTACTACACAAAAAAACATTGCGGTGCCCGAAATGTAGTGGAGCGTTGTTTCGGGAAACTGAAGGCGCGTTGGCGGTGTTTGTTGGCACATCGCGTGCTTCACTATGACCCAGTGAAAGCTGGGAAAAAAGTGAATGCATGCGCTGTGCTCCATAACATCGCGAACGCACACAATATCCCCGTGCCAACGCTGACGCAGAAAGACGAGCAGGCTCTGATGCGTAGCCAGCTAAATCAGGCATTTGGTGACAACGCTGGCAATGGGGATGGTAGAGCTATCCAAGTGCAAAAGTTGTGGGCTGCAAGACACAATTAAATGTACTTACAACATTTTCAAATTTATTTTATTAAATTAGTTTATTTGGACTATTTATTTTAGTTTATCAAACTTGGTGAGGTGTAAGGAAGGCAGAAATAAGTAAAGGCAATCAATACATACTTTTAACTTTTTGTATTTACATAATATAGTTACAGTTAGGGCATGCTCATGATTATGACATTTTACAATTTATTGGTTTTCCTCTACAGTATATTAGAACCTCTGGACGAAACTGAATACAAGTTTTTACATTTTTAACTATTTCCATTTTTCGCCACTTTTTATGTAGCCGTCCCCCACGGCGTTTAACATCCTAGAAAGGTCTTCCCATGCTTTCGAGGATTGTTGGTGTCCGAGAGGACCGTTACTTCTTTTATTTAGGGCTGTGCCCGGGTTTACTTCGGCAAACTCAAGTAGCAACTCCAACTGCCGGGGTGTTATTTGGCGGATTGAAGTCATTATACTGTAACCAATAGAAAATAACATATTCATCACTTCAGAAAGCTAGGAATAAAGAATTCATTGTATGTTGGTACTTTACTTACTTGGAAATTGGAAGAACACTCCAAATTACTTACAAATTATCGTTATTATGTTTACGTTTTGTTTTGCGCCTAGGTACTTCCTAGAAATCTATTAATTAATTGATTCTTTGAAACAAATCAAAAGTGAGATTGATGAAGCTGCAAGTACTTTACTCAGTCATTCGGACAGCAGCACTGTAAATTTAAGCAAGATAAAACAAACCGCCGACATTATTAAGGCGGGAAACATTAAATTAAATTGCGATTTAGAGAAAATCCAAAAAAGGACAGCAGAGTCTACAAATACGTCAATTGCAACGGTAAGGAACATCTCCAATCAAGCCAATAGTGGCTATTGGCTATTGTATTGCTTGCGCGACAGTACCCATGCGCAGCTATCCCCTCCGCGTATAAGCTCAGCGCTAAAGTTACGTGCTGCGACTTATATGGCACAGAAACGTGGTCTTTCACTATATGCCTCATAAGAACCCATAAGATGGCTGAAGGTCACTCAGCGTGCTATAAAGATGGCTTTGCTTGGGAGAAACCAAGCAAAACCATCTTTAAAGCAAGCTGAAATCGAATCAGATATGTGGAGATCCGCAGACAGACCAAGGTCACAGACATAGCCAAGGGGATTAGCAAGCTGAAATAGCAGTGGGCAGTTGATGCAGAAAGGTTCTAGAATGGAGAGTACGCACTGGAAAGCGAATGTAGTCAGCTCCCAACTAGATGGAAAGATCACCTGATAAAGATTGCCGGGAGCTCTTGGGTGCAGGCTGCTCAAGATTGATCGCTCTGGAAATCTATGGCGAGTCCCATGCTCAGCAGTTGATGTACTAGGTTAAAATTATGATGAAATCAGGCATCAGGTGTTTGTTTAATACGGTTCTCTTCCAAATCTGTTTAATTTACTTTTTTTATAAATATTGCTAGACATTTCACACAGCGCTATCTAGCCCTAAACTAAACAGAGCTTGTAATATGGGAACCAGATAACTGATACAATACTTATATACTTGTTTTTTCGTAAATACATACTTATAATATATAGAAAACACCCAGGCACGTAACAAATACCTGTAGATTACAACATTTGTTCCGCGGCGGGAATCGAACTTGCTACTGCGCCACGGAGGTTGTCAAAACTTGACCTGATTTACCTGTTTTTATACCGAATACTACTGGTCCCACCGAACTTCGTATCGGCTTGACGTGCATAGGTATAACGCGGGCTGTCAATATAAGTCACCCTGCTAGAATTGTCAATTATTATCCCCGGCCATCATTATGTATGAGAAAATGAAGACTTCCATAAATAATTCAATACCAAAATTAGCCAAATCGCTCTACCCGTTCTCGAGTTTTAGCGAGACTAACGAACAGCAATTAATTTTTATATATATAGACAATATATCTCGGGATAACTCCTACCGAAGCATCTGTTCCAAATGATATTCATTTTTTTTACATCCTCTTTGACGATATTTGCAACACGCATTCTGTCAATTCTATGTCAAACGTCATAAGGTTACATTATAAAAGCGCTAAGGTTAGATTATAAATATTATTATATGGTGGTTAAGTATTCTTAAATTTTCTAATTTTCCGCGCAATTTTCTTAATTTTTTTTTTCATAAGAACCTTCTCCTGACAATAAGAAATACAACAAAAAAGAATTGGCCAAATTGGTCCAGGCGTTGTTGAGTTGTGCGTTTACCAACACATTTTGCGATTCATTTTTATATTATAGATTATGATGTAATTAGTATAATTGGCCATGGTCATTCTAGTTACACAAATAAACAAATAATGCGCACCGCCAAGGAGTAGAGCCTTGCCCGAGTCCATGTTTCCTGATAACTACAACCTTAGCGGTAATCAAGTCGCGAGTGTATAGAGTTTTTAGGCAAGCGTGTTCCATCGTAGACTCATCATCGCTTACTATCAAGTGAGATTGTGGTAAAAACGCTAGACTATAATTAAATTAAAAGAGCCGTTGGGTACAGCCAGCACAGGATCAGTCGCTTTGGAAATTTATGGCGAGGCCCATGTTCAGCGGTGGACGTCCTGTGGCTGATAGATAATGACGATCATTAAACTCTGAAAATCTCGCTTAAAAACAACCTTAAGGCATCAAACTGTTTACCCAGAGCACCCGAGAGCATTTAAACTGGTCTGTGGTCCTAATGAAAAAGTACAAAAAGAATGCAAGTGGTTTTTCCACTGGTGGTAGAGCTTTTGTGAACGGGCTCGAGGAAGTGGGCACCACCGCCTTACCTTTATCTGCCGCCAAATAGCAGTACTTGTGCTGCTGTGTTCCGGTTAGATGGTAATGGTATATTCTTGTAATTACTGGCACATAGGCATAACAGCTAAGTCCTATAGTATGGCAACGTATCCACATAGAGATCAAGACAACATAATAGCTTGTTTTGAATTCTATGTGGATATCCATGGGCTGCAGTAGCCACTTAACATATGGTGGACTGCATGCTCGTTTGCCATATAAGTAGTATAAAAAAAACTTACGTATGATTACTAAAACCAGTATTTTTTTTTCAAACAGCACCTATATTAAGATGAATTCATGTGCTTATTTTCTATTGAATTCAGAAACGTAGCGGTCAGCCGTTGTAAAAGCGCTTACTAGCTGAATTACTTATGACACTATCAAGCGTCGTTTCATTAGCACTCCGCAGATCCGCCCAATGAATTGAGATTTGGCGCCGCGTGTTCCTGTCACGGCAGTTATTAATTAGGGTTCCGCAAAAAGGTGTCGAGGTCCAGTTGCAGTGACGCAGGCTCCTCAGCCTCCTGCGGCAATGCCAGTATCCATCCAGAGGCCGTGACGGGTGCCCGCGCCGACCCTCCGCCCGACCTCAGGACAGGCGCGCTCTCGGCCTGTCAAAAGAAATATTAATTAAGGAATGATATTAATACATTTTTTGTGACGTTTGAATAACTGCCATGTGCGTAACTATTTGAATTTGGGCGTGATGTAGTGGAATTTGGAATATGGCGGGTATGTAAGATTATATTAAAATGAATCGTTTGCTTTAGGTAGTTTTGGCGGTATGTTTTTAGCGATTGTTTTTTTTTCTTAGGTAATAAGTAGATGTTACTTCATTTCATAGTATACGCTGATTAATTTAAGGTGTAATTCCATAATTTTTGCAGCATGCTTACTTTAGTAATGTGTATATTCCATATACTTGCGTGCTATAGCTTTAAATAATCAAAAAAGTGTAATTCCTCCAAAAAAATATAGCCCGTGCGGTTTTATTGCAATGCATTTGGATGAGATAATGAAAATATTCGATTAAATCACAGCACTCGCGGTTTAGTGCGCAATAAATTATTTGCTAATGATACAAAATATTTGGATAGCTAAATTGGATTCTATATTTAAACCAATTAGCAGAGTTTAGTATTTCAAATAAATAAACACGAATTGAGGTTTTACGTTAATATTTTAAGGTGAATTAAGATATAATTAAATGCTCTTTAACTAAAAAAAATTAGAAAAAGATATCACATAATTTTTGGATCGTAATTTTCGTCACCCTTCATGCCATGTTCAGTTGAATGAAAAATACTTATTCAATGCTAATAGGTAGAACCTGGCGTGGTAGAATCAGTCCCTCTGAAATAAACCTGTCTTCAATCTTCAGGAGATGCTGACGCGAACATCCTCTTTTGCCGGTACTATAAAAAGAGCAAACGATGGGGGAATAACATTGAAAATGGATTTACAGAACGTTTCTCTACTGCAGAATTACTAGGAGAATTACAATATAAAGTATACTCTTATAGTAAATAAATAAATAACGCTGGACATTTCACACAGCGCTATGTAGCCCTAAACTAAGCAGATCTTGTATTATGGGAACCAGATAACTGATATAATACTTATATACATATATTTGTAAATACATACTTATAATACTCGTGTATACACAGAAAACATCCAGACCCGGAACAAATATCAGTACATCATGCAAACATTTGTTCCGCGCGGGAATCGAACCCGCTACCTCCTGTGCCTCAGCCGGCTATTCGCCCACTGCGCCACGGAGGTCGTCGGTCGTAGTATCTTATATAGTCTTGATAAAGTTATTAAGGGGTTGTAAAAACAACCCCGACAGTCACCGGCCGTCATTATTCTGATCCCACTCTAGGATTTCCTGCATAGGAGGATTCCTCTAGGATTTACTGTATAGTGAGCTTAACTCGTCAAGAATCACACCATACATTTTTTGTATGGTGATGGAGCCTCACCTATTTATAGGAATAGTGTAGAAAAGTAAAACTTTTATATCAGCAAACGACGCAAATATTTATCCCTTAGCGGGAATCGAAAATATTGTTCACGTGAGTTTTAAATAAAATTTTACTGAAAATTAATCATAAAAATCTTTACTAATGAATTATGTGCAGAAATACATAAAGTTAAGTTATTCCGCAATAACTGACCATAACTTCTGTATAAGATAAATATTCTAGAGCGTCTTCAGAGACGCTCTAGAATATTTATCTTATAAGTATTCTATCCTTTTTACTAAACGTTATAAGGCCCAATATATCTGTATTTCTTATAATTGATGATGTTTTAACTAATTAAAGTTTTTCTTTTGTATGGACTGAGAGACCGCAATTAAATATGAATTTTACGAAAATAGTCCGTTCTTATGCCCCTTTTTAACTTTTGCAAACACCATTGCAACTGTTACTAAATATTAGCAGAGAAACACTACAGTTTTTATGATATAATTAATAAGTTATACGTGATTTATATGTGGTCTCTGAGTGACCATATAAATTAATTTATAATTCCATATCTCATAGCAGCATTATGTTTTGTTATCTTGTAAATACGTTTATACATGTTTTACTAAATATTTGGGTACAAAACATGCCTGTAAACGATATACTTATCCAGATTTGGTAGGACAAGTGTGTGAACTGAGAGTCCACACATTAGGTAGCATATCTTAGCCAAAAATATGATGAAAGTCATTCCTATTTGACTTTTATCATATTTTTGTTGCTCCAATACTGCCTCTTTACGTATGGAATCCGTAAGTCACAAAATACTACCCTTAACGATAGGAATAAAACTATGCAATCATTCGAGCCAAGAAACAGCAGATGGGAAAAGCACCATAAAATGAAGTACATTTCACAAAATAAGTCACGCGGCCGTATCAAGGACGAACGGTAATCAGATGATAACCGTTTTCTGTACAAGCGTGTGTTTGGGTATTATCCATACATGTACCCAACCAAGTTCCTCTCAGGGTGTCTTGAGTACAACTCTGAACAAACCAGAAGAGCGTATGGTCAGACAGCAACAATGTGCAAGGTGCTTCGTGGTGAGATCGGCGTTCCTGATTTGCATAATCTTCTCTTTCGTTTCTACCTTTCTAATATTTAAATTCGTAACAGAAGCCATAGACTGTTTTCGGTTTCATTAAGCAGAACCGATTCTCGTGCTAAGTCTTCACTGGCCCGCACCCTCGCCGCCCTCAAGAGAATTCTTGATAAGAACCCAGACTGCGATATCTTCGCAGATGAATGGAAGAGTTTAATGTTGCTTGTTTGTTTGCTTAATTTTGTTTTAAAATTGTGTAAATGCCTATAATCATATTAATTATTATTATTTTGATTATTTTTTTACCAATATAAGTAAATGTGCACAATAATTCTCATTTTATTTTATATAACTTTTACTCATAAATAAGTAACTGATGTAATTGGTTTATTTAAATGGTGTTAGTTACTAAATAAATAAATAAAAATAAATGAAAGTGGGGATGAAAATTTATATTATCGATCCATAAGCTGAGTGACGGAGAATGACGGAGCTCGGGAGTAATAAACAAATAAATAATATGAGCCTTACAGTAGTCGCATAATAATGATGTATTATATCATTATTATTGTAAACAAAAAAATATAAACAAAATAGAAAACGCTAAGCAAATCTTAATCATATCTACCGAATCTTTGAATGAAAACTCGATAACGGCTCCGTAAATGCGATTAAATAAGTAAATTTAAAGATAGAATGAGGCTCATTGTATTCATGATATGCTATGATGATATACAACCTCCATAACAAATCCTTATTTATATTCAATGAAAGAGGCTATAATATAGTTTCGTAGTGAAAAACATGTGACTACAGCGCGCGCTCATTGGTCAAAGCGCTTCCCCGGTTTCCTGTTACACATTTCCGTCCCTTTTGACAAAATTATTCCCACAAACTGAGCGAAAAAATTGTTATACATCAAAAATACAACCGAATTAAAAACCTCCCCTTTTTTTGAAGTTAGTTAAAAAGAACTCAGAAAGCCGATTCACGTATATAATAATTTTAAAACATACTCATTGTTAACGTACTAGTTTTAAAAACGTAAAAATTTGCATACATACTTTTTTCCAGGTATGTAAGAAATATGAAATACTCTGTATGTCTGAAAATCACCTCCTAGGGTTGAAAAGGGATTGTATAGTTCGTATAATAGTAGAATATTAAACGAGGGATAAAGCGGTGTGTTACGTCACGGGCGCTAAATTGAATCCCAAACATAACGAAGGATTCTAGAGTTAACTCACGAGCGGAGCGAGGGAGTTACTAGAATCCTGTGCAGAGAGGGATATATAAGGAGAGGGCACGCCCAAGATGAAGTCAGCTTTATCCACGAGGACAATACTCTACTTTTCACACTTTCTGCGAGACAATAAAAACCAAATCTACGTTGGTGCATTTTGTGCAGAGGTTAGTTCGATTTAACAATAAGTTCATAATGTGTGAGTCTCTTTGGTTCAAGTTTTAATACAGATGAGGTTCTGAATTTAAATCACAATTTTCCCGCGAGGGCATAATGATATTCAGTACAACTTTACTCCCGGCTCAGCCGTAGGGATTTAATCACCTGCTTTCGGTGAGGTTTACATGACATAATTTGGTGGTGTGAAAAAACATTAACTATGTATCTATGATGATCTTTTGGGGTTACAATAAATATATTTCTATTTCTATTATATATATAACAGAACGTATAACTTTGCCTGAACACTTTTCAATGTAAGTAATGAGACTTTTAATATGGTATGACCAACTGGTTCTGATGATGGAGCCAGGAAGGAATCCAGAATAACAGAATGGTTAACAGTAGAAGGATCATGTTTGGGTTCTTTTAATAAATAAATAAATAAATATTTAAGAAAGAAAATTTGCGCGCGCACTGCTCTCTCTCTCTCCTACTCCTAAAGTGTGATACAGAAAATAGGCCTGCACTGTGTCTCAGATATACGAAACGTAACTGGCTATGAGAGAAAGATCTCTCTCTCTTTCTATCTTCATTAACTTATATCTCGCTCTCAACTTCCGTTCGCCTCGCTCGATCACACTTTTCGTAACGCTCGCATTGTGCATTCACCAGCTTAGTTCCCAAGGTAAGCATGCGTAAAAAAGTTTTACTTCAAAAATGTATTGTAGAAAAAGCGTATTAAACTTGTCTTCTAAGTAATATTTAGATGACAAGAATCTGGTTTATAATTGATTTATATTTGTAATACAAAGTCGCGACGGATATATTTGTTATATTTTTTTATACGACCTTGAGTTGGAACCAGCTTCTGGCCCACCTGATGGTTGGTAACTAATCATCGTCTATAACAAAGCACTGCTTCGTATATCACGCATCTTAGGAACGTGTCCTACGATGCACTGCCCTGTGTCCATCAACTTAGGGCATACGGTGTAAAGCCTCTTGTGCCTGTAATTTCACATCTAGTGTTTAGGTACTATAAAACTCGAAATAAGGATTTTGCCTTAAATATAAATAGGATTATGAAAAGGAAGCGATGGCTACGCACACATATCGTCGCTGTTCTAACTAAGTGACGTAACCGACATTTTAGAAAATATTAATAAAAGTCGTAAGTGTACTTAGGACAATTCGAATGATTTTTAATTCTAAGATATGTAGATAATACATCGAAGGTTGCGCGCTTGCATCTGTTTTGCGCACTGTGTCAACTAAGTTATGTTTATTTCAGCTAGGGCGTTGTTTTATTTTCTAAGTTTGTTAAATTTATGGTTTTGTCATTATAGAGCTGACATAAACATAGTTTAAAAGTCCTTAAACAAAAAGAAAAAAAAAACATATGTAGATACGTTAAAGATACATCTAGACGTAGATAGAAGATACAGATACGCCGATTAGACAGATCGGTTCGTCTTCAAAAGTAGATAAAAGTACAAAATATCAGTTACGCCAAAATGTCGGTTACGTCAGTTTGTTAGAACAGCGACGATATTTGTAACGAATTATATTTCATAAAAATTGGATTATGTTCAGAGAATTCATAAGCCCATGTGAAAAGATTTGCATTTTCGCATAAATTTAAAAATATATCAAATGAATATTCATTCAAATACTAAATTGCTTTGGGCGTGAAATAGCAAACCCGCTAATGCTTTTGGTACGTGTAGAGATTTCTGATATAGTACGGCCACGCTAAGTTTGCATAACGGTATGTTTTAAGTTATTTTAATTAATCCTGCCCTTAAAATAATATACTCTTTAATATGAACACAATAAACTCATTAAAGAAAATTGGAAGTCATAAAATAAAGGTGAGCTTATTTCTTAAAAGAGTTTTCTTCCAAAAAATCTAATATAAAACCTAGAGGGAGATCTATCTAACCAGCTCACACTCACTCACCACATACAGGGTATATAATATAACTTCTCATTTGTACGGTATTCTTTCCGATCCTGCGCGAATTAATCACAAATTGATACACATAAATATTAATGTTTTATCTAAAGAACATAAATTCTTATAGCTAATTAATTAAACAATGATTCACAACAAACTGAGATCTCGCGAGTCTCCCAAAAATCCAACAAAAACTATAACTCATAATCTTTGACTAATAAAGTACTACCAGAAAATGAACAACCATCTAACTTGACCTACACTTTCATTTAAATTACAAGTAAGGGGGGTTCTTGTAATTTAGATAGTGTTTTAAGGGGTAGAAATTACAGTTATTCTTGATTTTAAACTTTTACCTACATTTGTGTTACTAAAGCTATAAAAAAAACAAATTTCAGTACTGCGAACTTACTTGTGTACCCTGTGAATTTTGACAAATTCAGTTTTTAATAAGGCTAATAATTCAAAAACTAAAAGTAAAAATGAAGCTGAAATTTACTAATGAAGACCTTTCATTGGACGTTTCATTTGACTAATTGTCTCATTTTGGGTTTTTTTACCCCTCTTGAACTCCAATATCTCAATATCCCTGCAAAATTTTTAACTCATTTAGTCACACCAAGATTGTGTTATCACTATCTACTTACATATCAAATTTCACGATGATCGGATAAACGCTTCGAAAGTTATCCTCGAACAAACAAATATATATCGCCGATTTGCCCAAGTTGATTTGGAGATCTCGCTTCGCTCGATCAATAAAAACAATAATCAAGTAAATAATATAGCAAAGCAGGTCGTTATTTAGATGTGTGTTTCAGTAACGTAACGCGTTTAATAATTAGTTTTTCTTGAAAACACTGAAATTGTTTTCGGCAATGTTGTTCTGAATATACCGTTCTTACTGAAAGAAGAGTAAAGAATGCTGGTAAAAATAGCATTTAATGGGCTGAGATAACTATGATGTCTTCAAGTCCAGAGCGAACAAGTACTTTCTAGGCAAGCATGTTCCATCATCGACCACACCATACTTCATCAGGTAAGTCTATTACCAAAAACATGATGATGATGGTTATTGCTAGAGACATGCAGACTTAACGTGAACTATAGTGGCATGTGTCCTTAAAATTTGCGTTTGAAGGGCATCCTAATGCGAAAAATAACATTTGAAGGCGTTATTAACATAATCTGTGCTTCGTAGAGGCTCTACGAAGGTCTACGACGCTACGAGTGTCGTAGCTCAAGCAGAATATATTAACAGGATTACTAGCTTACATTTTGGAAATGGAGCTTCATCTTAATCTTGTGTTTCTAAATATTTATATTATACACCATCTTTGTCGATAAAAGCAAAGTAGTTGTTATTTTTTAGTGCGAGGATAAAAACTGCGGGTGTTGTTTATCCCACTAATAATATAAATGCAAGGTTTGGATGTTTATTTGTTTGTTTCTTACTTAATCACGTTGTAACGGCTGCACCGATTTGGATTGGAGTCGTTAGAACGAGTTGTCAAATACGAAACCTTCAATAGTTTTCGAGAGCTCGCCTACGGAGGCTACTGAGAAAAACTCGCACGAAAAAGCTATTGAAGTTTGCCAACGTGACAACTCGTACTAAAGGCCGTACTTTTTAATATTGTTAAAAGTTTTGTATATGGCAGCTTATTTTTTTATCTATATACTAGTGGTCCCGCCGAACTTCGTACCGCCTTGACATGCATATAATGCGGGCTGTCAATATACTTCACCCTGGTAGAATTGTCAATTGTTGTCCCCTGCCATCATTACTAATCCGATTTTTATATATATATATATGTATATATATATATATATATATACAACCATACTTAACCATAGACAAAATTACGTTTAGCTGTCATTTGCGTTTTGTTATTCCATGTCAGATGCGTCTTTGTTATACCACGTTTTATAGTGACTTGTATTCTCTTTGACGTGTTATGTCACGTTACACGGGAACGCGGTCAAACGGGATAAAAAGTATTCTATGTCCGTTTCCTTGTTCTAAGTTCTAAGCGGCTAAACCGATTTGACTGAAAATTGGTGGGGATACCTCCCCACCAATTTTCAGCCAAATCGGTTTAGCCGTTCTTAAGTTATAAAAAGTGTAACTAACACAACTTTCTTTTATATATATATAGATTTTACTATGTAAGCATAACATATTAAGCTCTGTCATCTCTTAAATAGTGACTTAGATTTACTATATGTACCACTAAATATAGCAGTGTATATAATGTTCACGACTAAATTAATTAATTATTTGAACCTGCAAAAACACAAAACTAAACTCAAAATAACAGATTTCAGTACATTTAATTAAAACACCCCGAACAAACACTTGTAATGATTAGAAGTTTGTCCCAAACGCGTAACGAATGGATTAAGTTGAAGGTTGCCCTCGGCAGCGATTAACTGGGCCCTGATAAGTGAGAAACTTCCTTACGGTAGATAAGAAAGTAAGTTGCAAATAGGTATGTACTTCTAATAAGATTAGGTTTACTCATAGACAAATAAGATCGTTAGACTCGTCTCTACTTAATTTTTGAAATAATCATGATTAGAAAACTATTTTCACTATATAGGATGTTTGATAATATACGCACAATAATGAAAGGGGTTATTTTGATGAGCATAATTAATAAATTAGTGAAATATTTACCATAGACATGTGAAATTTATTTTGGTATGTAAAAGCGAACACTTTATTAAACTTTTGTTGTGCTATTGCATAATGCTTGCCATCTAACCACAGATACTATATTGGTGACGTCTCGAGATATTTCTTGTTGTTCCTTTCTAACCCAAAACCCGCAGCCATTTCCGAAAGAGATATCAAATGAGCCTTTATTTTTGAATGTCAATTGCATGAGTAGGCAGTAAGTTTTATATCGAATTGATCACCTGAACATAGTGGAGTTTTAAAATAAAAATGATAGTATAACTAGTAGTATTTTCGTAGAAGTATTTTATTATGTTTTGAGAAACATAATATCCCTTGAATATCGTCAGTATATTACCAAACACCCTGTATATCATGTGATCATCGCGCAATTAGTATCTCAATAATATTGCGCCATAATATCGCGCAATAATCATGTGCACCGTGATCATGGCGCATTCATCTTCTCAGCCCACATCCACCCACTGCTGGGTATAGGCCTCCTTGCTATCACGCCATTCTCTCCGGTCCTGTACCAAGTGCATCCATTGCCTTCCCATAACTCTCGCGAAGTCATCCGACCATCTGGCTGGTGGTCTGCCAACTGGTCTGCGCCCTTCTTGCGGCTACCACTCGGTTGCTGCCCTCGTCCATCTTCTGTCATTCCTCCTTGCCAAGTGTCCAGCCCATCTCCACTTCAGCTGGTTTATCCTTCTAACCACATCCACGACTTTGGTTCTGCGTCGTATTTCGATGTTGGGTATGTGGTAAAATAGCGAGATGCCCAACATGGCACGCTCCATTGCTCTTTGAGCAACTCTAATCCTGTGAACAAGTTCGTTTGTGAGCGGCCATGTTTCAGCACCGTATGTGAGGATAGGCAAGACGCATTGGTTGAAAACCTTTGTCTTAAAGCATTGCGGAATCTTAGACCTGAAAACGGAATCGAGATTGCGAAAGGCAGCCCATCCTAACTTCACTCGCCTGGATATTTCCTTCACCTGAGATCCCGGGCCAAATGCATTGAAATATTGGGACACTCAAAAACTCACAAACCATGGTAAATATCTCGTTTTTAGTGAAAATACCGCAATATTATGGGAAAATGTCTCAGATACCGTGATAGTTAAAAGAAAGCTCTATCCAATGGGGTTGTCGTGCACGACAAATCTGTTGCCCCAAAAGCGTAACCAACGCCATCAACGCGCCGCACTGCCAGTTATGCGACCGTTGCTATCTCTCTCGTATCGGCCTTACAAGTCATATGCGTAAGTGCCGAACCTCGCAAACGGACGCTGCTTAAACCATGCTAAAGGTCTATGATCATGATGATGTGTAAAAATGGATGACTTTATTTATTTATTTAGAACTAGCTGTTCCCCGCGACTTCGTACGCATTACACTCCTAAATGTGTAGGTAACCTAGAAATAAAGCTAAACTCGCTGTTGCAACTTGACTCGACACCCCATTTTTATTCAATGGGAACTGATTTATGGGCTAAAAAGTAGCCTATGTGGTAATCCAGGTTATAATCTACGTATTTACTCACACTCACACTCCTCACACACGCTCACACACACTCGCACTCACACACACACTCCACACTAAACCAAATCACACATCACTTACACTCATTAACTTACCTCTTGTTGCTCATATTCTTGTGAGTCTGTACAGTTCAAGAGTGTCAAGCTATAAATTTCCAGTAAGCTGATCTCGTATTGTGTAGGCTTTTAGTAGAACGAGAGTTCAGCTAATACTGGAACGTATAGCTTGATGTGTAGCCGTGTGTACAATACTTGAGAAAAAAAAAGTTTAACTGTTTTTTTGCTGCCCGCGGAGTGAGAGCACTGGTGACCTACATATATCATAGGTTTATTAACAAGCCTACCTCAGGCACCAGTCTCTCACAAAACAGGTTACGAACTAGGTATGTTTGGCCTAAGCCCTATAATTTATTTTATTAGTATTTTATTTCTACTTTTAATTCTATATTGTATTATCTTTAAGAATACTTAGTTCATAAGTACATTTTTGTGAGAGAAATAATAAACGTCTTTATGAAAATAAAAATTGCCAAATTTCACCGACATCGGTTCAGCCATTACGACGTGATTGTTGCTGTTGTAACAAACAAATAAATAAACAAACATCAAAACTTTCACATTTATAATATTAGTGTGATAAACGTTGTTTAGGGCTCGTACACAAAACTGCGATGCGACGTCGCATCGTAAAAATCTGCGAGCTCCCTCGACGCATCGCAAGAACTTGCGAATTGATTCGCATCGCGCATCGCATACGTTCAGTACGGTTGACGGTCGTCTAAAGAATGGTCACCTTGGGAGTAGAGATGGGTAACCACCCGGGTTAAAATACATGAGTGGGTTAAAACCCAATTATCACCCAAGTCATTCCACCCACTGGGTTGTTTGAGCGGGTGAAAATGAAATAAGTAGTAATTATTAACATGGACGACTAATAAAGTACCTAGGTACCTTTAAACTTCTTTAGCTCCATCTATATGTATGTATATTTATATACAGTGTTTTTTTTTAACTGGGACAGTACGGTAGCACCCATAACCAGAGGAGATACAGGTGCAGTTTCTTTTAAAACATGAGCTCGTTTTCAAAGAAAAACATTTTGTTTTGTTCAAGCGCGAGTAGCGCCTTAAAATGAATCAAGTTGGTATTTTTTTTGGATGCCGATCGATGCAGTTTTATGTAAGGATCATTTTATTGTATTGGATGAAAAAATCTGAGCAGCAAAAGTTAGTCAAATTTGATAAAAATGTATTCTCATACAACAGGACAAAGCAAAATTCCTCCAACAAACATTTTATTAGATTCTTATTACACAATAAAGAAGTATTAATACTGGAGCGATTAAGACTAAAAAAACCTGTATATATATATATATATATATATAACATTATTTTATACATATATTATATATATACCTAGTCAGGTCATAAGTATTGTCACACAGTAAAAACTTTTCTTTTAGAATGCTGGCCACAAAAAAGTTTATAGAATTAAAATTTCGAATTGTTCATGAAAATAAAACTGTATACTTTTTAGAATTTTACTCATTTTTAAATATGGAGTGGACGCTTAAAGAAGACCGTGTTGCAGTTATTGCGTTGCATCGTTGCGGTTACGCGCTAATTCAAATTTTTGACATACTGAAAAATTTTAATATAACCAAAAGATTCGTTTATCTCACCATCAAACGATACAATGAAGACTCTAGTGTAGATGACAAAGTGGTCGCCCTCGGTCTGTTAGGACTCCAGCAGTGATAAAAGCTGTGAAGGCGCGAATTCAAAGAAATCCTAAACGTAAGCAGAAACTGTTGGCCCTTCAGATGGGGTTAAGCAGAACCACGGTGAAAAGGGTGTTAAATGAAGACTTAGGGCTTCGAGCATATCGAAGAAAAACAGGACATCGTTTGAATGCTCGTCTAATGGACCTGAGACTGAAGAGATGCCGCGCTTTGTTGAAGCGGTACGCGGGAAAAAAATATCGGGAAATTCTTTTTTCGGATGAAAAAATTTTTACCGTAGAAGAGAGCTACAACAAACAAAATGATAAGGTGTACGCACACAGTAGTGAAGAAGCGAGCAACCGTATTCCGCGTGTTCAACGAGGTCATTTTCCATCCTCGCTCATGGTATGGTTGGGAGTTTCTTATTGGGGCTTAACAGAGGTACATTTTTGTGAGAAAGGTGTAAAAACGAATGCAGTTGTGTATCAAAATACAGTCTTGACGAACCTTGTGGAACCTGTTTCTCATACCATGTTCAATAACAGGCACTGGGTATTCCAACAAGATTCGGCGCCAGCTTATAGAGCGAAGAGCACACAAGACTGGCTGGCGGCGCGTGAAATCGACTTCATCCGGCACGAAGACTGGCCCTCCTCCAGTCCAGATTTGAATCCGTTAGATTACAAGATATGGCAACACTTGGAGGAAAAGGCGTGCTCAAAACCTCATCTCAATTTGGAGTCACTCAAGACATCCTTGATTAAGGCAGCCGCCGATATTGACATGGACCTCGTTCGTGCTGCGATAGACGACTGGCCGCGCAGATTGAAGGCCTGTATTCAAAATCACGGAGGTCATTTTGAATAAACTTTAGTGTCATAAGAATCTATGTTTTGTGAAGTTCATTTTGGTATATAAATGGTTACATAATGTATAAACTTGTTTCAATTATTTTATATTAAACATGTGACAGAATTTATGACCTGACTAGGTATATATAATATATGTATAAAATAATGTTTTATACATATTTACACATTATTTTATATATGTATAAAATAATGTTTTAAGGAAATGTCAACCTTATTTCGAGGTACATACAGTATGTACATAAGTTATCTTCTGCTGCTGCCTGCCATCTGTTGTGGAATAGCTGAACTTTTTCGTAAATCGAAGCTGGTATGTTTAAAATAGAAACGTCGTAAATACATTTTTTATCTATAGCAAAATTAACTCCATTATACAAGCATGAAGGAATGTTTTTTTTGCAGTTTGTATAACTTAGGCTAATTTGGGATAGAAGATATGCATTCTGGAATATTCTCCGCTACTCAGTTAGTGATGTAGTCTAATGCGATAGCAATTTTATAGATCTCTGCCATTTATATTAAAATTCTCACAAAAATTAATAAATTAATAAACGTAAAGAAGTTTTACTTAGTAATAAATCGATCTAAATTTAATTCCGACTTTTATTAATTTTCCAGCTTTAAGTGTCTATTAGAACGCTACTATTAATTTAATATTTTAATTACGTACCTAGTAGGTACCTATCAAAGTGGGCACCTACCTTATTTTAACTTTAGCATTAAAATAGCCAAACACCCATTTTCACCCAGCAAAATGGGTGAAAATGGGTTAAAATCGGGTTAAAACCCATATCACCCGGTTATAACCCAAATGGGTAGAATGGGTTTTTACCCATTACCCATCTCTGCTTGGAAGACGCCTTGCTGCACGAAATCGTATCGCAGCAATTCGTGTCGCAATTTTCTGCGTTGCGAATTTGCATCGCGTCGCATCGCAGTTTTGTGTACGAGCTATAGAGTCCAAACAAATTTTGTTCTAAACTTTAGACCATGGTTTACTACCGATATAAAACATTAAATACGTTATTAAAAATAACTAAACGAGGCGTTCACTCACCGGGGTAGCGATACCACAGCACTATCATTTCTTCTGTGGCGAGTATCATTTCGTATGTGTTGTAGCAAGTAACATTATATAAAATGATTTAAAATCCTAACTTTATATGTTTTTGAAAGATTAACGACGTATTTTGGTTATTAGTTGACCATTGTCTGAACAACGTTTGTTCTGGAAAAATAGTGATTTAAATTTCACCGTATATTTAAATCACTATGTTTGGTTTTCCAATCATCATCATTATCCACAGCCTGACTTCACCCATTGTTGGGTATAGGCCTCCCTAAGTTTGCGCTATCCACCACGATCCTGCGCTAGTCTCACCCACTGACGGCCCGCGACCTTTACGATGTCGTCCACACATCTCTATCCTTCTATACCCGCTCCTCGGCCACCACTCAGTCACTCTCCTGCTCCATCTGTCATCACCACGTCAAGCCAAGTGTCCCGCCCAATACCATTTGAGCTCCATAACTCGAATCCCAACGTCATGAACCTTCATTCGTCTACGGATCTGGAGGTTTGGAATTCGATCTAACAGTCTGATCCCGAGCATGGTACGCTCCATGGCTCTCTGTGCAACTCTTAACCTGTACACAGCCTCCTGCGTGAGCGTCCATGTCTCGGCACCGTAGGTCATGGTTTTCCAATAGCATGAATATTTTATAGATTAAAAAGTATATACATTATCTCCATTCGAATGCATATTTTGTAGAATAACAAGTAGGATACATTACCTGTAGGACTTATAAATATCCCAGTCAAAGGCAAGCACAGCACAAAATTTGAAATACGAGTACATCTATACTCTATACTAATATTATAAAAAGGAAAGATTTGTTTGTTTGTATTGAATAGGCTCCGAAACTACTGGACCGATTTAAAAACTCCTTCACTGTTGGGAAGCTACACTATCTCCGGGTGACATAGGCTACTTTTTACCTAACTGCGCGAAAGGAAGGTAATGTTTTTACATCTACGAGTGTGAAGCTGCGGATCGGTCAGCTAGCTTAACTATATAAAGACATTGTAAATGTAATATAATGATTACATCATAATCATAATCATTTATTTGCAAGTATGTTGCAAAAGTATCAATCATTAACAACTATAGGATGGCCTAAGTGTCTTCAAGCCGCAAATGAATATGTTTCTTCTAGGCAAGCGTGTTCCATCGTGAACGGCACCATCGCTTACCATCAGGCGAGATCTTCGTCAAACGTGAGCCTACAATGTGTTAAAAAAAATGCTGCTAGATTTTGTGAATGACCGATCTGTAGCCTGCACCTAACTGTAACCTTTATTAGGGCGTTAGATCAAAGATATAAATGTCATAATAAAAAAAAACAAAAAACTATATTTTGTAATTTCAAAGAAAAATCTCTAAGATAAATCATGCGAAATACGAGCAGAATGAAACTTATGGATAAGGGAAACGTAAGTATAAAATTTAATCATGGATACGAAATGAGGTACGTAATACTCGTAGGTACACATTATTACAAATTCTCAAAGTTAAACTTACGATGTTACCTGTCAGTTTCCTCACTAAGCTAAGCCTGTATCGAACCAACTTAGATGTAGATGTCGCAGCCAGCTAGCTTAATTAGCCGTTCAATCAACAGCCTAGCCGCTTTACTATATAAACAGCGCCGTTCAACATTTTTTTTTTTCGAATCGACTTATCTCGCTGTTGGCCTCTGAGGCCGTTGCAGCTTAACCGAGCTTTTGGCGAGCGCAGAAGGCGCTCAGCCCTATAATTTTATTTTTGATGAGGCAACTAGCGCAAGGGCACCACTTAAGTACGAACCTCGGCTTGGGCTGTTGCCGGGACGGGGATAGGAGAGAAACGCCCGGGTACGTGCTTGTACCTCGTGTAGGCGGCGACTAATGGGACTCGTCGACCTCGTCGGCGAGGTCGGTGTATTTGTGGAGTGTTTGTTCTGTCTAATGTGGATGACTCACCCGCATTAGCGGAAGTGATTTCGTCATCCGGGTCTCCGAGAACGTGTCTCGGACGACGGAGGGTTTAAACCGTTCAACATTAGCGTTTGTTACAACATTTAAATTCTAGTTGGGGGTGGGGTGGGTTCATTTATTCACCTTTAAAATCATCTCTCTCTCTAGCATCAAAGGTTTGCTGAAAGAAAACTCTTCTTAGGGTTAAGCTCGGCTTTGTACATGTCCTCTATTTCTGTACTTCTTTAATGTATTTTCTTGTGTACAATAATGAATAAAGAATAGATCACTTTGAAACGTCAATTTTACGGCCTGTTTCTACGCGACCAAGCCAGGAAAGAAAGGCAATAAAACAAGGCTGGATGTTTTTTTTAATGATCCTTTTAGAATACATAACAATAAAGAAAACAAATTACGTCTAAACTGTGATATGGTACATAATACATAATCCTTTTTTATTTCTTACAAAAAAACCTGACGACCTATTGGCATCCTTTGTGTCTGTGTATTATGTGTCTGTATATTATGTACCTCAAACCTTATTTGAGGTACATAATTGAAGGGCGCTGTTTAGTAAAAAGGCTAGGCTGTTGATTGAACCGCTAATTAAGCTAGCTGGCTACGGCATATACACTGTTAAACAAATTCTGTAGGTCTAGATCTTCTTCATAAACTTCTATTTATCTTAAAAAATTACCAATAGAATCATTGTCTATAATCATATGACTAATAGAGTCGCTATCGCGGGCGACTACATGACACAGCGCAAGTGCGTCACACGTTACACACTTTACGTGTCAGCAAATAGTTTTAAGTATTATAATGAGTATGTTATTCACTAAGGTGTATTTATAGGGCCAGTAGAATTAAATTTAAACATCTTGTACTTTTCTATTGTTGCCTGAAGTAAAAATGTATTATTATTATTCTCGCTATTATCGTTATTATCAGGCTCAGCTAAACAATGTCTAAGTACAACCTATTTATCTTGACCCAGTTACAATTTGACTCTTGAATATTCCCTCGGGCTCTGTTACGACGGAGCTCATCAATGTTCCATCATTCCATCGCGTTCGAACCGACAATCACGTAATCGATGTCATGTCACTACGATTCCAAAAGCTATTTATTTCCTAATATATATTTTGTTGTCTGGTTTTGGGCTATTTCAGATAAACTAGTGATTCGCCCTGAACTGAGATCTCGCGAGTCTCCAATAAAATCAAAAAATATATTATTCGTTATCTTAGACTATCAAAACAGTGCCACGAAATAAATTACATTATATTTGACCTACAGTTTCTTTCAAATTACAGGTTTTTTTATACAACTTATATGGCAAACGAGCATGCAGTCCACCAGATGTTAAGTAGCTACTGCAGCCCATTGGATATCCACATAGAATTCAACACAAGGTATGTTGTCTTGATCTCTATGTGGATACGTTGCCATACTATAGGACTTAGCTGTTATGCCTATGTGCCAGTTATTACAGGAACATACCATTACCATCTAACCGGAACACAACAGCACAAGAACTGCTATTTGGCGGCCGATAAAGGTAAGGCGGTGGTGCCCACTTCCTCGAGCCCGTTCACAAAAGCTCTACCACCAGTAACCAGTAGGTAACGGGAGTGCATGTTAATTGGTTATTTTTATGGGGTACAAATTACAGTTATTCTAGATTTCAGACTTTTGCCTGTATTTGTGTCACTTAAGCTACACGCATACCAAATTACAGTACTGTGCACTGCTGTACCCTGTGAATTACGTTAAAGTTTAGTTTTTATTTTGGCTAATAACTCAAATACTCAAAAAACTTTACTAAAAATAAAAACAGAATCGAAGTGTACTAATGAAGACCTTACATTTGACGCCCTATTTGACCTAACAGTCTCATTTTTTTACCCCTCTTGAACTCCTGCAACCCAACAACCCCCCAACATTTTTAGCTCATTGAGTCACACCAAAATTGTGTCATCACTACTTACCTATGTATGAAATTTCACGTTGATTGGATCAACGTTTCGAAAGTTATCCTCGGACAAACAAACATACATAAATACATACTTACAAGTTGATTTATGGCAGGTTCCTATATCCGTCAGTAACCAGCTACTATTCGTTTCTCCTTGAAAACCTATCAAAAGTTTGACATTTAGTTTTTAGTTTGACACTTTATCAAGGAGATACGAGGCGTAGTCGGTTACCGACGTATATAGGAACCCGCCATTAGGGATCTCGCTTCGCTCAATCAATAATTATAAATAAATGATACTGGACATTTCACACAGTAATATCTAGCCTCTAGGAAACTAGCAAACGAATTAAATCATGTACCACTACTAGTAATACGAGGATCTAGAAAACTGATAAAATACATTTTTTTGTAAAACATACTTATGATATAAGGAGAAACACCCAGACTCTGAACAAATATCAGTAGATCATGCTAACATTTGTTCCGCGATGGGAATCGAACCCGCAACCTCTTGCGTCTCAACCACTGCGCCACGGAGGTCGTCATACGCCTCGTCGGAGGTCGTATAGGATAATACGATAGTTAGATTAGAATTGGTGTGAAATCATTTGATTCTGTTGTCGTAAAACCGGAAATAACGGCTTGGCTGTGTACTCCGTTATACAACACCAGAGGGGCAATGACGTAACTTTTTTGGAATCAGTTTGGATTTAAAATCGGTTATCTATACTATCTATACTAAATATTATAAAGAGGAAAGATTTGTATTTTTGTGTGTGTGTATGTTTGTAATGAATAAACTCAAAAACTACTGTGCCGATTTCAAAAATTCTTTCACCATGGGAAAGCTACATTCACCCTGAGTGACATAGGTTATATTTATTGCTAGAAAAGATTAGGGATCCTTACTAAAACTTAAATAACCTAACCCAAGGAGTCAAATACTGCCCTAAAACGTCTTTCGTCGCATGCGCTGAGGAAACTATTGATGATAGAACAAAAGTATGTTCTACAATATTAAAGAACACATCGATATCTACAAAAAATTTCGTAATATTATAAAGTGGAAAGATTTTTTTGTTTGTTGGTTTGTATTGAATAGGCTCCGAAACTACTGGACCGATTTAAAAAAATCTTTCACTGTTGGGAAGCTACACTATCCCCGGTTGACATAGGCTACTTTTTACCTAACTGCGAAGAAGGAGGGTAATGTTTTTATTAAAAAACTACGCGTGCGAAGCTGCGGATTGGTCAGCTAGTTAAGGATAATACGGATGATTTAAAGAAAATGAAAAGACGGGCGTCTTTTCGCGCGTATTAATAACCAAGACACAATTTTCTTACTCTTCTTTGCCTCATCATCATCATTGTATCAGCCGTAGGTCATCCACTGTGAACATAGGCCTCCCCCATTAATTTGTGCGACTGATGGCTTGCATCTAACGGCTCCCAGTATCTTATCCATCCCCATAAGGGGGCCGTATTACGTCAACCTTTCCAGACGTGGTCTCTACACGAGAATCTTTATGCCCCAACGGCCATCAGTTCTACGAACTATGTGCCCTGCCCACTGCCACTTCAGCTTGGTAATCATCTGGAATATCCTCATTTCGTTTTCCTCAGACCTTGAGCCTTCTTATGAGGCCCATAGATCACGTTTCTGCGCCTACATTACTGGTAACACACACTGATCAAAGACGTTCGTCGTCAGCTCAGCCTCTATGCTTACTTCCCTCTAAATTCTAAAATAAAAGCTGTCAACTAAACTTTACACCTACCTTAGTGCTTTCGTCAGTAACGCCCACACGTTACGAGTGCGAGACCGGCGCTTACCCAAGATTTACGAGGTGATTATGAGGCAACATCTTCGTACAATTCCTATTTAATAACTAGCGGTGACTGTCATATAGCGGTCATGATATAGAACCAACCTCACAGAAAGTAAACTAAATAATAAATATAAATAATACTTCTATTTTTGGCATGAGTTTCACTTCTTAAATCTAAAACTGTTATATCTAAAAAAAATAACTCCTATAAAATTATATATCGCTTGTATTAGTAGTCGCCTATGGCGTAGCCCCCCCCCCCATTTCTTTCAACACTTCTCTATTTCTGGTTTTCGACATCCGGTTTGACCCAGCTTTCTCTTTATAGATAGATAGATAGATAATTCTTTATTGTTAGACCAAATTAAAATAACTTAACCTAGGAAACTTAAAAAATAATACGTGGTGGTACAATGGACGCCTTATCGCTAAAAGCGATCTCTTCCAGGCAACCTTTGGATGGACTGGATTGAAAAGACGTTTGAGGAGGCGGTGTTACAATAAATACCTATTTATGTAGGATAAAAATAAATAAATACCTAAACCTAAAATATACCTACATATACTTACATAAATAAATATAAAATATATACATATATACTTTTACAATAAATATCAAAAGGAAATACAATGTTTACTTTAAAGAAGCCGCTGAGTATAGTTTGCAGACCTCATTTTTAAAAATAGGTAAATATTTAGCAAGTCTGATGGAAACGGGCAAGTCATTCCATAATCCGACAGCTCGTACCGTAAACGAGTTACTAAAGAAGTTGGAATTATGGGATGGATTTTTCAACTGGAGAGTAGTGGAAGAACGCAGATTGCGGGTATGGGATAGATTTAGGAATTCAAAGCATTGTTTGAGATACGGCGGAGAAGAAGAAGTAAATAGAATTTTATATAAAAGAGTTAGAATATGAGCATTCCGACGAAAGTTAATTATGTTTTTTCTGATCGCTCTCTACCTTTTGTTTCATTTCTTGGTATCCACTATTTTATTCTTATAGCCCATCGACTACTATTTATCTAGTAAATTTTCTTGCGATCACTGGACATAATTACTGATTAAAACGGGTATTTATCGAGTATGTACCGTGGTACATACGCTGTTGCAACACAGCCGAAACGTCGGGATAACAGATAAAAAAGGTACATACGCGATAAATAATCAATCATTATAGATTTTCATTTCTCGGATGTTACCGTTTTTACTTCATTGGTTAACTTTGCTCTGAACTTGATAGTTTTCTCTTCGTTATCCTTATTATTTATTGGACACAGATAGATTACAGACATAACGAAATGGACATGTACAAAGGCGAGCTTAACCCTAGTAAGAGATTTCTTCCAGCGAAGATAGAACCTTTGTTCAAGTTTTAGTTCTGATCTTAAATTAATCTTTTTCTCTTATACGCTCCTCTTCACTTTTCTTAGACCGCGCTAGAGTCGGTGTTTTTTTTTATTTATTTCCGTAATCCAACAGTGTAATACAAAATACAGTACACATTTTTTTTATGTCTTATAGTAAGGCCAAAAATAGGATTACTTCATTTAACACATTTTAAATAACAATAAACAACAGTGCCAAGTTGAAAGATCCCTAAAAAACAACAATAACCTATGATGAATTATATTCTTAACTATGAAATGGGCCTATGGTCCACACCTGATCATTCACTATGCAGGCACATATACCTACGTAATAAATAACATATTGATGTGGTTGTGTGTGTATTTGTGTGTGTGTGCGTGTGTGTGAGAGACTGTGCGTTTGTTTGTGTAAGAAGTAGGTGTTTATCGTGTTACTGTGAAATGATGGTCACCGGTTTGTAGAAATTCCGTGGCTTGGACGCGTCATCAACTAAAGGATTTAGGATTGTGATTTGCAGCGGAATAAGCGTTGCAATTAGTTATGTTCAATCAAGGCTTCCAAATGTAGCTAGTTATGTTTTGGGAAACGAGTCTGTAGAATAATAATCTGTGTTTAATTTCATACAAACCGCATTATCCAAAGACACCGCAATGTGTGTTTAACGTATGATTTATTTTCTTACTTTCACAAATGGATTGTTAATAATACAGATTCATCGTCGTATCATCTTAGATGTATTTTAATATGGCTGGACATTTCACAGAGCGCTATCTAGCCCCAAACTAAGCAGAGCTTGTACTATCGGCACCAGATAACTGATATAATACTTAAATACTTGTTTTTTGTAAATACATTATTTATATTAAGTATATAGAGAAACAACCAGACATTGAACAAATATCTGTAGATCATACGAACATTTGTTCCGCGGCGGGAATCAAATCCGCTACCTCCTGCGTCTCAGCCAGCTATTCGCCCACTGTACCACGGAGGTCGTTTAATCTTCTATTATTCGTTGTATTATACCTCAGTCAATCTTCCATTTACTAATATTTCTCTTCATCCAAAGTTTGTCTGAAAGAGATCGCTTCCTTTAGTAATAGACTCATTATATATGTACTTGTTTCTCATTTTGTTGTCTTGCTTTCTGGCATGCAGGAATTGTGTTTCGACGCTATAGGGAGGCACCAATGCAGAGAAAACACTAACTATTAGTGTTGTGTACCTTAATATTTTATTATGTATGTTAGTATAAAAAAATATTTATAGTTAGGAACCCTTGTGTTGAGGTTTTTTGTGCTGTTACACGTTGCCTGAAATAAACGTTATATTATAACGTTTATACAGTCTGTCACCGCATTCAAGACATTAATTTAAAACACACATTATGCAAATCGCATAAACTGGTTTTAAATGTGGGTTTAATATCGGTAGCTTGAATATTTATCCAGTAATCGATACATTTCCAATAATCAATTATTAACGTAAATCGGTGGCGCCTTTGCGCCGATGCCGCTTAGTCAGTTTAACAGGTACCTACTTACATGATAAATGAATGTGATTTGTTTAACCTATTTTATATAGGCTGTGTCATTGATAATTTAGAACTTCAATTAAGGTTCAGTAAAAAACCCATGGTAATGAATTTGAAAAAAAAACTGTTTTACAACAATACTAGCCATCATCCCTACCCGTGATTCTAATGTCTAAATGCGGTGACACGCAGTATGTATAATATAATATAATATACTATGATATGATATGATGTGATATGATATGATATGATATGATATGATATGATGTGATATGATATGATATGATATGATATGATATGATATGATATGATATGATATGATATGATATGATATGATATGATATGATATGATATGATATGATATGATATGATATGATATGATATGATATGATATGATATGATATGATATGATATGATATGATATGATATGATATGATATGATATGATATGATATGATATGATATGATATGATATGATATGATATGATATGATATGATATGATATGATATGATATGATATGATATGATATGATATGATATGATATGATATGATATGATATGATATGATATGATATGATATGATATGATATGATATGATATGATATGATATGATATGATATGATATGATATGATATGATATGATATGATATGATATGATATGATATGATATGATATGATATGATATGATATGATATGATATGATATGATATGATATGATATGATATGATAAGATATGATATGTATGATATGATATAAAATAATATAATATACTACTATATTGTGAAAAATTAGACTCATCTATAAACATATGTACATATAATGCAAAAACAAGTAGCTACACACAGTCTCAATAGTTAGTAAAGTTCTTGGGGATACAATTTTTGGTAATCGGGTGGGAAATAGAATAGGGGATCGGGGAGGGAATGCTAATAATGGGGGGGGGGGGACAGAGAGGAAATACGGAGGGTGAAGCCGAGCAGTCTTTTCCCTGAAGGTTTCAGGGCGGATTGTTCAATATAATTGTACCGAGGAAACTCGAGAGCCAAGAAGAGTGGAAAATAATATACTAGCTGACCAATCCGCAGCTTTGCACGCGTAGTTTTTGACTAAAAACATTACCCTCCTTTTCCGTAGTTGTGTAAAAAGTAGCCTGTGTCACCCGGAGATAGTGTAGCTTCCCAACAGTGAAATAATTTTTTATATCGGTTCAGTAGTTTCCGAGCCTGTTCAATACAAACAAACAAAAAAACAAATCTTTCCTCTTTATAATATTACAAAGTTTTTTGTAGATATTGATATGTTCTTTAATATTGTAGAACACACTTTTCTTCTATCATCAATAGTTTTCGCAGCGCATGCGACGAAGACGTTTTAGGGCATTTTTTTACACCTTGGGTTAGGTTTTCTAGCAATAAATATAGCCTATGTCACTCAAGTAGAATGTAGCTTTCCAATGGTAAAAGAATTTTTTAAATCGGCACAGTAGTTTTTAGTTTATTCATTACAAACATACACACAAAAATACAAATCTATCCTCTGTATAGTATTAGTATATATATATAGATAATATAAACGTTATATTATATCGTTTATTTTTATTACAGACAGGGCTGTTTTGTCAGGGCCTAAGACATGTTTTCTTAACATTTTAATAAGCTCAAGAACTGCTTAAACTTTTGGCCTAATACAACATCTACGAATAAGCAGACGGAGTATCTGAAAACAGTAAAGCTGTAAAGCCAAAAGGCTTACTGCCGAACTTTTCTCAGAGAGCGGATGGATAATGAAACGGAAATTATGTTGGAATTCCGCCGCGTTCTACTCAAGGCCACTATTACATTGTTAACAGGTATCACACGAGCACGAACTTGCCAATTAGTCAGGGTCCTTCGAAATATGTACTTTATATAGATAGATAGATAGATAATTCTTTATTGTTACACCAAATTAAAATAACATAACCTTGAAAACTTAAAGACTAATACATGGTGGTACAATGGGCGGCCTTATCGCTCAAAGCGATCTCTTCCAGGCAACCTTTGGATGGACTGGATTGAAAAGACGTGTGAGGAGGAGGTGTTACAATAAATACCTATTTATGTAGGATAAAATAAATAAATACCTAAACCTAAAATATAACTACATATACTTACATAAATAAATATAAAATATATACATATATACTTTTACAATAAATATCGCAAGGAAATACAATGGTTACTCTAAAGAAGCCGCTAAGTATAGTTTGCAGACCTCATTTTTAAAAATAGGTAAATATTTAGCAAGTCTGATGGAAACGGGCAAGTCATTCCATAATCGGACAGCTCGTACCGTAAACGAGTTACTAAAGAAGTTGGAATTATGGGATGGATTTTTCAACTGGAGAGTAGTGGAAGAACGCAAATTGCGGGTATGGGATAGATTTAGGAATTCAAAGCATTGTTTGAGATACGGCGGAGAAGAAGAAGTAAACCGAAAGCCGAAAATTAGCCAAATCCAAGAAACAACTGACTTGAACAGTGACATTAGGTTACAAACTAGCTTACGGCTTTAAACGCGTGACAAAAAAAGTAGCATATTTCTCAATCCAGGTCGTTTTCCTGTTTTTTCAATTCATGGAAATCCGTTTACTCGTGAAAACAAAATAAACAGAGTATTGCTTTCAAATTTACAGTAATAAAATAATATAAATATTTGTTCCGGGTCTGGTTGTTTCTCTATATATTATAAGTATTTGTTTACAAAAAAAAATGTATATAAGTATTCTATCTGTTATCTGGTTCCCATAATACAAGCTCTGCTTAGTTTGGGGCTAGATAGCGCTGTGTGAAATGTCCAGGAATATTAAAAACTAGCTTACGGCTTTACACGCGTGACAATAAAAGTAGCCTATTTCTCAATCCAGGTCGTAATCTGTTATAGCTATATCAAATTCATACAAATCCGTTTACTCGCGAAAACAAAAAGAAGAGAGTTGCTCTCAAATTTACAATAATAAAATAATAAGTGTGTATTATTTTTTATCACGGGTAGAATAGGGAGCATTTCTAGGCGGTATAAATTTTATGAGTCGCCATGGGCAAGCTTTCAAATCAGCTGTAACTTATGTTTTATTTATTTCATTGGTATTTGTGCCTTAAGATTTATCTTAAGATGTTTGGGATTTTGGGTTAGATAAACACCCAAAACGGCTGTTGAGTTATTACCAAGTGTGTCTTCTATGAAAAACATAGCATTACAACGCGGAGCCAGTGTCACTGCGGGGCCACTTTACAAACAATAGCCCATCTGATTCATGCTCTCTCTGCCTAACCCGAGAAAATATGAACTGGACAATAGAGAGCGGTGTGGAAGTAGTTGTCTATTGGTCTAATTTAAATCTGGTTATTAAATAGCCATTGACACGTAAGAAGAAGGTAGCATTTTTTAGTAAATCGTTTAAAGGGCAAGGTGTTCGCTTTTATAACAAACTCCCAAGTGATGTAAAAAAATTTTCAATTAACAAATTTAAAAACGCAATAAAACAAAATCTTTAAAAAAAATCCTACTATAAAATATCGGATTATTTAGATGATAGAGAAGCTTGGGATTGAAATTGCTCCAACTCGTTCAAAATGTTACAATTTAGACGTAATTTATTTTCTGTATTGTAATGTATTCCAAAAGGATCATTAAAAAATAACCAGCCTTGTTTCTTGCCTTTCTTTCCTGGCTTGGTCGCGAAGGAACAGGCAGTAAAATTGACGTTTCAAAGTGATCCTTGTGATTTTAATTAATAAAAGATTTTGACTTTGACTTTAATAAGTCGTAGTAACAACACGACTCAGGTAAATAAGGAAAATGATCCTTTCCTTATTTCATGAATTCTACCAGTTGCGACTGACAGAGTACTGTCTGTCAGTCTTAACTGGTAGCAAGCTTTTCATATAAATGCGACCTAATGGTGGACTCCAGCCGTGCCCAAACTTTACGAGCCAATTAACCGATCAGACGACCTATTTGATCTTTAATGTCTTCGAATTGTCTTCCAAATCAACTTTGTCTGTAAAAACAATTTGATTTGAGAAGATATAAATAGATTCAGTTAAACAGATTAAGTTAGAATAGACTCAGTTAGTCTTCAGACCCTTTAAATTCAGCTATATTTCTATGTTAGGGGATTGTTGATCGGTAGATAAATGTGGACAATAGTCCGCTATATACTACTTTATATGGGCTGCAATAAGCATTTAAATAAATAAAAATAAATAAATATTGCTGGACATTTAACACAGCGCTATCTAGTCCCAAACTAAGCAGAGCTTGTACTATGGGAACCAGATAACAGATATAATACTTATATACATTTTTTTGTAAATAAATACTTATAATATACAATTTGACTTTGAGTAGTTTTATAAATATTTACTAAGCGATCACCAATATTTTTTTCATAAAATGGACAAAGTACACCCCATTTTACATTACACAAAGGTTTTTCGGTAGAAAAGGATAATTTGCATATAAAACATGGCAAAAAACAGATTGGTCTTCTCCGGTTTACTTAGGTTCTTACGAATTTCAATATTACAGCACCTGTCAAAACTAAGGGTATGTAAGCATTTAAATTGTTCAACTCTTTTGATAAACCTCGATAGTTTCAAGCTATTAAAACATACATCAACTTCAAGAAAATCGGATTAATAATAACTTATTATAATCAAGATTTTGCGTACCAGCAGCCAACCAACAAACCAAGTTTATTGGCACTGAACACTATGCCTCGGGCGACGGCGGCGGCGAGAAAATTGTCTTCGTGCTCCGTTTGTTGCTCATATATTTTACTGGGCTTTAAAAGATAATAGCTTCAGAAGGGCGCTTTTGAATATACAATCTTTTATTGTGTAAGTAGGAAAAGTCAAAAATACACAAGTTGTATAAATTCCGATGTTTGGAACCACTGGGGCGTAACAGAAAACCAGCGCTACAGCAGCGTAATCTTACTGAGTGATGAACTGTTTTATGGTCTAGATTTCCGTTAATCCCCCGAGTTTAGGGCTTGTATTATCCGTAACATTTTGGTATCCGAATAATTAGGATAGTAGTGAACTTTACTATTCGGATATCTGGATATTACGGATAATTCGAATAACTTTGGGAAAAGGGTTTACAACGAAAATAATTGTAATTAAAGTAGCTATAAACAATGTTTAAGTTATTTCAACATTCACCATTCAAATATAAATCACTTTTGACAATAAGGAAACTCGATAGGTATATTTTAGATCACGTTTTCTATCACACAACTTAAGCAATAAGTAAGCAACTTGTCTGTTGCAATTTTCTGAATGTTTTATAATGCGACAAATATTGAAAATAAAGGATAAACAGTATTTTATATTCAGATTACTTTTTAGATACATGTACTTACTGCACACGATTATGAAATTATGGTTTTGATGTAGTTAATTTCATGTTCAAATCATGATTTTTTGTTGAATTTTTGTATTCGTTTTATTCGAATTATCCGAATATATTGATCGTCACTAACCGGATACCAAAATCACACGGATATCCGAATAATACGGATATTCGGATATCCGAATTGCAAGCCCTACCCGTGATACAACTGCTTGGCTCAACCAGTAGTGCTATAGGAAATTTTACTAGGCTTAGGACCGCGCATCATTTCTTAAAACCAAAATAATACTTATTGACGACCTTCGTGGTGCAGTGGGCGAATAGCCGGCTGAGACGCAGGAGGCAGCGGGTTCGATTCCCGCCGTTGAACAAATGTTTGCATGATCTACAGATATTTGTTAGTAATAAGTAATAAGTATGTATTTAGAAAAAAAATGTATATATGTATTCAATCAGTTATCTGGTTCTCGTAATACAAGCTCTATTTAGTTTGGGGCTAGATAGCGCTGTGTGAAATATCCAGAATATTTATTTATTTATTTTAATCTTTGAAACTCTATAAAACTGTTTTATTTCTTGACTATACCTCATCCTCATTTCTAATTAAAATATCTTATCGGCCACAGCGCCTTAAGGTTTTGCAAAACGGCCACATTGTAACAACGACAATTCGGGCTAAATTGTACCTGGCCACAATGTAAACAAGCATGATTCGCACGACTGCTTCTGCTTCGCTGGGGTATCTGATTGAAAATACCAGAATAGGGCAAATTTACATTGTGTTAGTTACTGTTGTGTTTGTACTGACTACAAATTCAAGAGTCAGTGCTTCCTAAAGGCAACACCTTGCTGAATGTATTGTGAATTGATAGGACACTATAGAGCTGTCACGTCAATTCTGTCGTTAATATTTCCACTGTATTTTGAAGTCAGTCCGTCTGTATGTATATAGTGTTTTCTTCTTCTTGCCCTTTTCTCACATTTTTTCCCACAGACGAAGAAATAAGGGCTTAGTGCCGATCCCTAGTGCAAGCCTACAGCCACATTGAAATTGTTAGTTACCCCAGCCACGGACTGAATGTTTGTGCTGGCTCTTCCATACATAGATGCAATCATCTCTAAATACTTTCCAGACACTCCTTTCTATTTTATACCCCACCACAAAATCTTTCGGGGTACCCTATCGTACGCCTTCTCCAGATCAACGAACACCACGTGCAAGGTCTTGTGTGCACGCCTGTATTTCTCGCACAATTGGCGAAGTCCAAATATAGCGTCCGTTGTTCCTCTTCCGGGCATGAAACCGAACTGGTTCAAGCTACTAGCCAGTTCTCGGCACTAGCACGGACGCCTGTAACTGACCCAATGTAAATCTGCTCCTACGCGTGACATCAATCATTTTACGCAAGCATCTTAGTAAAATTAACCATGCATTTGCCTTATGTTACCTTAAAAGTAACATCAAATTTAACATAAACTGTGTCAGTGTAAATATTTGCAAATATAAAATTGCGTCTCAGCAAATTCGCAAAAATCCAATTTGGCACGTACAACCAGTTACTTTAACATTTTGCATAACATTGGGATCTCATATCTACAGGCTAACTGCCTCAGGGACAGATTGTGTGACCGATATGGAGGGTAATAGTCCTTTTGCGTAACGATATATCGCGAGCCTACTTAATTTGGAGTGGGTTCATTTTAGATTAGGATTTTTCTCTTTTCGAGTAAAAAATAAAGGAATGCATTAGAAAGATGAAAAAGCAATAATTGTAATACATAAATAAATATCTGTTTCTCAAATATGCTTGGAAATTTGAGCATTATTTTGACACCCTTCTTCGAGATAAATCGAAATTGCTGTACTGGCCAAAAACAAGCGAGCAGCGGCCTGCAAAAATTGTATGAAAATTCTTAACTGTCGTGGTTTAGCGGCCAAATAAATTACATAGTAAACTCATATCTGTCAAGTAATTTAAAAATGGAATGATTTACTCCGAAACATGGCAACCAAGGAGGTACTCGTAGCTTAGCAAAGATTTTATTTCGAACTGGCTTGCAAATAGAAAGCTGTTTATTGAAAAAAAAAACAAATGAACACTTTAACGCGGGAAAAATTATTGTTGTTCGTTGTTCAATGTTCGTCATTGATTTTGGAAAGTAATTATATTTTTTATTTTATTTTATAATTTCAGTGCATTATTTGAGACAAGTACTATACAAGTCATCGCCACAACTAGGCATTGATGGACTTACGTATGTGTGCCTTGGCCCACATTCACACGTTCGTCCATCAATGCCTCTTTTGCTGGCCGCTGCAGTAATCTATACTTCTTTATATACTAATATTATAAAGAGGAATTATTCGTATTTTTGTATGTATGTTTGAATTGAATAAACACAAAAACTACTTTGCCGATTTCAAACATTCTTTCACCATTGGAAAGCTACATTCACCCTGAGTGACATAGGCTATATTTATTGCTAGAAGAAATTAGGGATCCTTACTAAAACTTAAGTAACCTAACCCAAGATGTAAAAAAGTGCCCTAAAACGTCTTTCGTCGCATGCGCTATGGAAACTATTGATGATAGAACAAAAGTATGTTCTACAATATTAAAGAACATATCAATATCTACAAAAAACTTCGTAATATTATAAAGAGGAAAGATTTGTTTGTTTGTATTGAATAGGCTCCGAAACTACTGGGCTGATTTAAAAAATTCTTTCACTGTTGGGAAGCTACACTCCGGGTGACACAGGTTACTTTTTACCCAACTGCGGAGAAGGAGTGTAATGTTTTTATTAAAAAACTACGCGTGCGAAGCTGCGGATTGGTCAGCTAGTGTGCTATATATTCAGACAACTTCTACTTGTAGTTAGACATTATTTAATAGTCAAAGATTATGTTTAAATATTGTAAAGTTTATTTTTACTAATAAGTACCACCCAAATTATCATTCCCTTTATGTTTTCTAGGTTTCTGAAGTAAGAATTTACATATTATCACAGATAGTAGGGGTTTAAACTACGAGTATAAGTTGGAAAATGTACAGGTAGTATGTAATTAAATATCAATCAGTTTTTTAAACACACGCGAGATCTTAGTTCGGGGCGAACTACTAGTAAGTAATTAATTAAATCAGTTCGTATCTATGGAATGTCTTGCCAATAGTTAGTAACTAACTGAAGTCAGTTGAAAATGTAGAGAGATAGTTCAGGTAACTTTAGAAGGACAATGTATGCGTATTATCTGTGGTATTATTATGAGAGCATTGTTGTTATAAACGAATATGCCTTATAATATGGGGCAAAATGCCTTTTAATAACAGAAAAAATATAAAATTATTTATTGGACACAGTTATAAACGGAATATTTATTGAATTATTTGAAGTGGCATCACAGAATTGATAAAACTCCAGAACCGGCATTCAGCTGTGAATGCAAGCCGTGAGCTGTGTCCATAAAACGAAACCCGCGTCCCGCGCCCACCTCAGCCCCCCCCCCCCCCCCCCTCGCGTAATGTTGCTAGCTTAGTCATTTTATACCCATTTTGGGGTAAATTTTACTATGGCACTATTTTATTAATCAAATATCAAAGCTGGCTTGCACAACGATCCCTAAACGTATTTAGCGACTAAACATGTTTAAATTTGACATATTTGTATGATTTGAACTATGGTACTATTTTATTAATCAAATATCAAGGTCGGTGTGCAAAACGCTCCCTAAACGTATTTAGCCACTAAACATGTTTAAATTTGACATATTTGTAAGATTTGAGAACTCCTTATATCATATGTATTTAGCCACTAAATACGTTTGTGTGGTGGCTGTGAACGAGCCACATAGCTCGAAAAACTGACAGCGTTTGGAGTAGAAATATTCTCAAGTAGACCACGCACTAATAAGCGCAGAGTAGGACGGCATCTAGATAGAAAGACGGCGAATTAACTTTTATTGACCCACAAGTACTTCTCTCTAAAAACACAAAAGAAAAGTTGGTTACTTCGCAGCCCTCGCAACGGATCGCAACGTCTAAGAACCGCGAATGAATGAACGCTGGAGTCAACCGTTCGCTCGCTCGCTGCTAGCTCCGGCTAAAACGCACTAGAACATAGAAAAACGTTTCGTTTCGTTAATTGAAAAAGCCTCAATGACACGTCGCCACCGCGAACACACGCTACGCTAGACTTGTCCTCGTATAAGCATGGAAATGTGACATTATGCAACTACTCCGTACATACAAACGGTATAACCACCTTATTACAATTTCATCCAGCGACGTTAAAAGCTACAGGCACGTCTCATCTTCCTTGGAATTATTCAAGCACGGACTTCTTTTATGGTTTTGGAAGGTTCTCGTAAATTTCCGTGTATATTCTGAGTCGTAAAGCCATAAAATGTTTATGGAATGGTCACATGAGTATGGTTTGGGGGCGTCTTTTAGAAGGTGTCATGTACGTGTTTCTTTGAATTCATAAATATAAATACTTTTTCGTATGCCACAAAAGAAACAAACTTCTGTCCGTCTGTGTTTCTTGATAACTAGGGCTCTTTAATCGCGAGTGAACTGGTTTCTTCTAGACAAGCGTGTTTCATCGTAGACCGCATCATCGCTCTCCATCAGGCGAGACCAATACCAAACGCGAGCCTATGTAAATAATAAAAAAATGTAGCTAGCGTACTTAGTGTGTGTAAGTGGGCGATCTTATCGTTCAAAAGAGAAATTTTGATTAACTTAGTTAGCTCTGACGTAAATAAATTGAGTCGCATAGATGCAACCTTTTTTTTATGTAGGCAAATAATACAAACGTAGGAAAAGCATCAATATCTTAAACAAAACAGACGTTCAATCGTGAGGTTAGTAGCAAACACAGTAATATCTCAACTGACAGGTACAAAGACAGCTTTCGACCAATCAGAGCACAGTATTTCGACGCCATTATAATGGCGACTTTGTTGTTTTTGTACTAGTGCGTCGTGATTAATTAGTGATTTAAAAAGGATCCACGTCTAAGATGCAAAAACAGCAATATGCAAATTTTATTTATTTTATATTAGTTATTTATCAACAAAATCCACAACTCTTAAAAATAAAAGTTTACAATGCTTATGAGTCTTTCATACAGCCAAAAACGGATTTAAAATACGGATCTAAAATTAAATAAACACGACAATCACCAAAAAGAAACATACATCCATCTATTTATATTAGAATATATCAATCCAGCCATACCTTTATCCATCTTTAAATGTATTTATCTATCCACATCTAAATACACAAACATACACATTTGTAACATTAATATCTGTCCATTTATCTAAAAGTCCACCCCATTTACTCGTATTACAATTTACCAAAACAGCATTTTTATATTTATCTACTATTAAGTCTATATCATATAGTCATATATCTATCTACACATATATGTATCTATCCATCTTACCATCTAAACAGATTCAGCGAGCAATTGATAACAGCTACGCCTAAAAGCTTCCTTGCTACAGAAGAAAATATCAATAGAATGACATTTTCTATTGTAATTTATATGAAGCTGGCTGACAAGTGAGTGTTGAGCATAATTAGCGCCTGTGTGTAAGTAAGTAAGTATAATAAGTATAATTATTATCTATTTTGCAGATTATTAAATTTACTTTAAAAGTTTCGTACAGTTAATACCATAAATATATTTTTCAACAATATGATGTACTTATTATTTATTAAACACTATTGTATCAGATAATAATGAAAAAAAATCTACTGCGCTCTTTTCCGTTAAAATGGATGTTGCTAGTTTTGCATATACAGTGTAAACTCCATATAACGTCACTCGTTTTAACGACAAACTCTCTAATGCGTCGAAATCACTCGGCTTTGGTTGGTTTAGCTTGTCTTGCATACAATAGTACACTCTGTATAGCATTACACCCACTCTCAATAACGACAACAATTTGTAATAAAAAGTTCTTTTTAAGTTGCCAAACTAGTAAAAACTGCGCAGCTGTGCATATCCTTTTCTCGTTTTATTATCCTAGACCATAATAAACTCGACTGTCGGCGTCATACACACCAAACTTTCTAAGAAATCTGTTCTTTTGTTTACAAAATGGGATTGCTTGCACATGTAGCTGCAGACTGTTGTTAGTAGAAGTGATGGATTTTATCTATACGTTGTCATATTTTTAGTAGCTCACAAATTTTCAAATTGTAAACATAAACTGTAAAACGCAATAGCGTTCAAATTAAAACAGATTTTTGTTGTAGGTACTATTTAACAAAACAAATCAGAAATAAACGTTTTCTTTTTCTAATACAGATTTTACTTCTCTCCATTTAACGACAACTCTCTATAACGTCAAAATATGCTCAGTCCCTTGAGTGTCGTTATATAGAGTTTACACTGTATATGACTCGATTAGATCTGTGGTTTTGCACTTATCGACCATGACAATATAGGCTGACTTGGCATTCCTACACAGTATATATTGGTACTGGTCAATCCCCCTTCATCTAAAAACTTGTCCAAGGCACTACAGTGGTTGCGTTCTTAACTTAGCTGGACTGAAACTTGCTACTAGGTATTGTATAAATTATGAACTATGATTATTATTATGAACTATCTGATCCGCGCTGGCTTCGCACGGATTTTTAAATAAAATATAGCCTACGTTTTTGTATGATATGGTCTTGAATTAATACAAAAACCCCATGGAAAAAAGCACTTTCAGTTTTTACTATTTTCCGGGCAGGTTGCCCGGAAAATATCCTTCTTATTTTTCTTTTCCTGAAAACATTATTCTGACTATTAAGAACATTAGGCATTTGTTTTTATACAAATTGCCAAATCTGTTCAGCCTTTCTCAAGTAATGCGGTTACTAACGAACACCATTTCATTTTTATAAACATAGATGTAAGTTGTATTGATAATAAGTAAGATAATAAGGTAAGTCCCTCAGTTTTTATTAGGCCTCACCATGGAGACCGTTGTTGAAAAACAAAGAAATAAATAAATGATGCTGGATATTCTACACAGCGATATCTCGCCCCGAACTAAGCAAACGTTTTTAAATTCGTAACCACGGCTGATGTAACTTGGCCGAAGCGTCGAGATTAGTCAAAATTATAGTTTTGATATAAATCTGTGCGCGAAAAGACCCGTTTTGTCTTAAAAACATAAGCAAAACTTGTAAGTACTATGTGAACTAGATAACTGATACACTACTTTTTTTATTTTTAGTAACAAATATCTGTAGAACATACAACATTTGTTCCAAAACGGGAATCAAACACACCAACTCCTTCATGTCTACCGGTTATTTGACCACTGCGCCACGGTATGTTCAGAAAACTCTAAATAGAATAGAATAATCATTTATTTGGTACACACAAAATGACACATGAAACAATTTTAAGGAACAGTAGATACAATTGAACCCAATAAAATAAGTTCGACTCATGTGTCTGCGTACCAAAATGGCGTTCAGCTCAGCATAATGTTGGATGTTAAGCACCCAACGCTGATTTTCAGCTGAAACCAGAAGCAAAGGTAGTGCAGCAGCTACGTAGTAATAAAAAATATAAAGAAGCGAGTAAATAAACCCTGTAATTACTGGCACATAGGCATAACAGCTAAGTCCTATAGTATGACAACGTATCCACATAGAGATCAAGACAACATAATACCTTGTGTTGAATTCTATATGGATCCGTGGGCTGCAGTAGCCACTTAACATCTGGTGGACTGCATGCTCGTTTGCCATATAAGTAGTATAACAAAAAAAAAATGGTGTGTACAGTTTTATTAAAAAAGTAAACATATATTTTATAAATAAAGTTATTGCCGTTATTTCTCCTCTTTCCGTAAACTCTTTTAATTTCGGGTTATTTATAGAGTTTGAGAGGCAATTGTAGTTAAGCCCGCTGGTTCGTATTATTGTTCACGCTTCGAAAGCGTGCGAGTCAAACTTGGTACGGTACATCAAACTGTATAATGGTCAATGGAGGCCTTGACCTCAAATTAGTAGTAGTCCCAACAGTATTCTGAAGATGATTGCTGCTCGTTTTGATTGCCCTATTTAGAGGCACTGGGTGGGGATAATTACTGGCAATTTAAAACACGTAGGCAATTAATTTATTTATTTATTTACTTATATTTAAATATATTAATTTTAATTTTAACCTACCTGCTATATTATAATATTGATTTAATTTATTTTGATTGTACTTAATTGTGATATACAATTTGATTAAAGTGATTATGAATTATAATTTTCTGAAGTAAATTAATACAATACAAATGGGACATCGATTTCTAATAATGTGGCTAACGCTATTTTCTACCAAAATAGAATGAAATTGTGGGCCAAATTACAGTAATTACCCCGCCACGTACTTTATTGGAGAATTTTGGACGCAACGCTGCGGTTTGGCCTTAGCCAGGCCCGTAGAGGCAATATGCCACTTGCAAACTGCGTTTTCGAACCACATCAGTCTTTTATTAGGCTTTATAGGAATTGCTGCCCCGAAACCACCAGTTCTATCGTCACGTTACAAACACAATACAATTGTTTTTATTTAATTTGTGTTTAGGATTACTAGTAGTTGAAACCCATGTTGTAATCAGAGAATTATTTAGACGGATGTTTTATTAGCCTAAGGCCTATTTAGCTTTTATTGGACAAAACAATATACCCGCCAAATATGGTATTTTTTTCCGCCTATTTCGAAAAGGGGCGTTTTGGATTTATGTCAATTATGATTGTGAGTAAATGTGCAAATTGTAATTATAAAATCTAATCTGGGGGCAAAATGCCTTTAATAACAATAAATATTTACAGGGCTAAAATACAGAAGAACCAGTTGAATCATCTAAAGACCGTTGCAAACGATCTATAGATAGCTCAATTGCTCCAGATAACTACCAAGCGGAAGTGTCCCAAAGCTGCATTGTCCTGCTGAATTGAAGTAATCCTACTACTAATATTATAAACGCGAAAGTTTGTATGTATGGATGTTTGTTACTCTTTCACGACGGAACGGTTAAACCGAATGCGAGGAAATTTGGTATGTACGTAGATCATAATCTGGATTAACACATAGGCTACTTTTTATTGGCAAACCGCGCGTGCGAAGCCACAGATTGGTCAGCTAGTATAATTATAAATGAAGTACCTATGAAGTGAAAAATGAAGTATCTGACAAAGACTTCACTGACTAATCAGTGCAGTGAATTAAGTCTTCTTTTCCTGATTCATAGTCTGCTTTATTTTCAACGAGTTGTCAAATCATATAAATACGTCAAATTTAAACATGTTTAGTCGCTAAATATGATTAGGGATCATTATGCAAGCTGGGCTAGGACTATGGTATGTCCCTTCTGCGTAATATTTTCCTTTCTTTGAATTAACAAATAGAACGAGACGATGTTCTAGACTAGAGGATATTTTATTTTTCTGAATAAAATTCTTTTCATATAAAAGCCTTTTTATCACTCTCATACTCAACTAAATATTATTATTATGCTCAGATTGCAGCATGACATATGTACACCATGGCCTTTCAGATTTATTGACGTAAAACTTCTTAACGCACACTTGTCTTGGGGAGTAAGCGGGTGAATGCGTGACGAGAGCGTTACGAAAAGTGTGTTCGGGTGAAGCGAACGGAAGTTGAGAGGGAGATATATCTTAGTGAAGATAGAAAGAGAGAGAGATTTACGTTTCATATATTACTGTAGGGACAAGAGAGAGGTGCGAGCACACATTTTCTCTCTCTTTCTCTCATAGCCAGTTACGTTTCGTATATCTAAGACACAGTGCAGGCCTATTGTCTGTATCACACTGTAGGAGCAAGAGAGAGCAGAGCGCGCGCACATTTTGTTTCTCTCTTGCTCTCATAGCCAGTGCATGAAATATATAATAGGTTGGGGAAAAAGTCTTTTCGCATGATAGTATGTATGAACTTGTAATAAAATCTCTTTGGCTATACTATTTGTACCTGGCTGGTTTTGGTGTCATTCAAAGTTTAAATTTTAAAGAAGATCATTCCAAATTCAAATTAGGAAATTGTGTGATTTTTATTTGTTTTTCGTACATAAAGATGAGTGAATCTAATGAAGAAATTCGATACATTTTAAAATTTTACTACAAAAAAGGTAAAAATGCAACGCAAGCCGCGAAAAAAACTTGCGATGTTTATGGACCTAGTGCAGTGTCTGAGAGTAGCACAAATTTGGTTTAAGCGTTTTCAATCCGGAAATTTTGATGTCAAAGATGCACGTCGCTCTGGTCGCCCTATTACGGATAAAATTAATGCCATTTTGAAAAAATGGAGCAAGATCGGCATATCAGTAGTTACGACGTAGCTGAAGAACTGGGAATCGATCACAAAACAGTTTTGGCGCATTTGAAAAAAAACTGCGTAGGTAAACAAAAAAGCTCGATATTTGGGTACCCCACGAGCTCACTGAAAGAAACCTAATGAACCGTGTACTCATTTGTGATTCTTTATTACGATGTAATGAAACCGAACCATTTTTGAAGAAGCTGATAACTGGTGATGAAAAGTGGATCACGTACGACAAGAACGTGCGAAAAAGGTCGTGGTCAAAGGCCGGTCAGGCTTCACAGACTGTGGCGAAACCCGTGTTAACTCGCAACAAGGTGATGCTGTGTGTGTGGTGGGATTGGAAGGGCATTATTCATTTTGAGCTGTTACCACCAGGTAGGACCATCGATTCTGAACTCTACTGCGAACAACTGATGAGATTAAAGCAAGAAGTTGAGATAAAGCGGCAGGAATTATTCAACAGAAGGGGTGTGGATTTTCATCATGATAACGCTAGACCTCACACATCTTTAGCCACTCAGCAAAAATTAAGAGTTTGGCTGGGAGGTGTTAATGCATCTGCCGTATAGTCCTGACCGTGGACCTTCATATTTCCACCTGTTTCGGTCTCGTCAGAATTCTTTAGGCAGTGTCAGGTTAACATCACGAGAGGACTGCCAAAACTACTTGTCGCGGTATTTTGATCAGAAGCCCCAAAATGTCTATAGCAATGGGATCATGTCCCTACCTACAAGATGGCAAAAAGTTATCGAACAAAATGGTACCTACATACTTTAGTTAAATATAAATAAACTGTATTAAAAAATGTTTTGAATTTTCTTAAAAAAGGTGAAGAAACTTTTTCCCCAAGCTAATACGAGTGTATCTATCTGAGTATTATCTGGTTCCCATAATACAAGCTCTGCTTAGTTTGGGGCTAGATAGCGCTGTGTGAAATGTCCAGAAATATTTATTATTTATTTATCTCAGTCAGTAGTTCGTTTGCGAGTTTGCTAGCGTTACGCGAACGGTTTATTCGTGATTATTTTTCGTAATTTTATTTCGTTCTTGAACAATTTTAAAAATTAATATTGTGAAAAAAAAGTTTTACTTCAGTCTTGTGGTCTAAAGCACACTCGTTTTTATAGAATGTTACAGTACGCTCACGCTAACTCTGCAGAACGATAGGAACGATAGTTTTGAGATATTCTTTAAATCTAAAACCATTAAACACAATAAGGGGGCTTACACCCCCTAGGGGCACAATAAGAGAGAGTTACATAAAAAACTATATTTACCGTCTAGTTGGTCATAAATCAAATTTCAAACGAAATATCAAAGTTAATCGAGAGTGGCGGCGTAGAGAGGCCATGACGGCATAAGAGAGCGTCCAGGTCGTTTACCGTCACGGCAAACAAGTCAGATTAACTGCCAATCACACTGATATTATAAATGTGAAAGTTTGGATGTTTGTTTAATTGCTACTCAATCACGTTGTAACGGCTGAACCGATTTGGATGAAATTTGGTATATACTTAGATTACTACATAAGATACATATATCCCATAAGTCAAGTCAAGTTGTAACAGCGAGTTTAGCTTTATTTCAAAGTTGCCTTCACATTTACAAGTGACCGCGCATGAAGTCACGGACAACAGCTAGTATATCATATATTTCACATCAATAATATAATAAAACCGCTATCTAATTAAGAACTCCCGCTTATTGATGTTCTTGTTCTGTTCGTCTTCCGATATGTTTGTGATTTTCATTTACGATAAAAAAATATTCCATCCCATTTAGTAAATAGCGCTGACTAACATTGAACAACGAAATTTGTACATGTCCATTTTGTAAGATGTTTTTGTCTGTAATCTATTTGTGTACAATAAAGAATAACGAACAAAAAATATTAAGCGACCGTGCCAATCCCTCATCATTACGTACAAAAAAAAATGTGTCCAAAAATATGAAATTCTAACAATAAATCTTTTAAATTAAAATACAAAACAGAAAATCGCGTCGTCATGATGAGGTCATTACTCATAAGATACTGTTGTTACAATAATGCTGTGGTTTTTTGGCAACTCGGAATATGTCAACACAGGAATTATAGAAGTCGATAAAATCAACAAAAGCAACGAAGCTTATAAGTAATTCAGATAACAATTAGTACTATTATCACAAAACATTAGCAAATTAAGCCGTATACCGTTCTCAAGCTACCGAATCTTATCCTAAGACGCTTACAACACATAACAGAGTCAGAAGTTAAGTTTTTACGTGGATACGTTTAATAGTTTTTTTTTATCTATTTACTATTTCGTGACATTTTTTACAGCGTAGAACGGCCCCTAGATGGAAAAACGACCTGATAAAGGTGGCTGGGAGCCGTTGGGTGCAGGCCACAAGATCGGTCGTATTGTAAAGCTATGGGGAGGTTCTATGTTCAGCTGTGGCTGATAATAATATGATGATGATGAAATGGATGACTATTTCTTAAATGTGAGTATTTACATGTATTTTCATTTGTCTGTTTCATTTTAATGGTGTGCAATAAAGATACTAGTGGTTCGCCCGAACTGAGATCTCACGAGTACCCGATAAAAATAAAAAAAATATTATTTGCAATCTTTGATAGTCAAAGTATCAAAATAGTGCCACGAAATCCAAACCGAATAGCTTGACCTACAGTTTCATTCTAATTACACGAAACGGGAGGTAATGTCAATTGGTTACACTTTTTTGAGGTAGAAATTGCAGTTATTCTGGATTTATGACGTTTCCTTACATTTGTGTCACTAAAGCTACACGCATACCAAATTTCAGCACTGTGAGGTCACTGGTGTATCCGGTGAATTTTGTCGAAGTTCAGTTTTTTTATGGCTAATAACTTAAAAACTAGAAATAAAAACGGGGTAGAAATGTACTCACAAATACTTTTTATTAGACGTGCCATTTGACCAGATACTCCCATTTTGTTTTTTTTTACTCCTCTTGAACCTCAATATCTTAACAACCCCCCACATTTTTGGCTCATTTAGTCACACCAATATTGTGCCATCACTACCTACCTATATACCAAACTTCACGATGATCGGATAAACGCTTCGAAAGTTATCCTCAGACAAACAAACATACATACATACAACGCAGATATTGCCCAAGTCATTTGGAGATCTTGCTTCGCTCGATCAATTATCGTATATTACTTTAGCTGTAGACTTAGCGTGGTCGGACTATACAGGTTGTCCCAAGCGAAGACAATTCTTGACACTTGCGAGAACAGATAATGTTCTATGAATTTTGTGGATTCGATGGTTTTCTTTAAAGAATTACCTGATTTCGATTAAAATTCTATTTCTAACTGTTTTAGGTCATATACCATAAGTCAAACATTACGTTTGTGTAAGATAAGTTCTAGGGAAGGGGAAGGTTCTGATTTAAAGTCAAACTAAAAAGTTCAAGAAATGTATCCTAAAAAATAAAATGTTTAGGCGGCGGCCTCGTGGTAGACCCAGGCGGAGATGGAGGGATGAACTGGATGCATTTCAGAAAGAGTGGCCCCAATTAGGCAATAACCGGGATTCGTGGAAAGAGGGAAGGGAGGCCTTTGTCCTGCAGTGGGACTCTACGGGCTGATAATAAAAATAATAACATATAATATTACTATTATTTTCTATAAAAAGTTTTCAAAGTCGGAGTCACCCCGCTCAGGCTTAAAATAGATACGGGATAACTAGATCCGAGACACCCTGTATTTCACACCATTTGCATCAGCTAAATGGAGTGAATACGTACTTCAGATCAAAAGCTTCTCATCTAGGGTTTCTCTCTATTTTATACTTTTCGAGCCGTTCGTCGCGCGACAGTAATCTCGCGTTATGAACGATCTGAAACAGAATTGTGCCATAATACGAACCCGTGATCAATGGTCGACCCACTTTTTTGAAAATAATCCATGAAAACGATTATCGCTTTTCAATACACATACAGTAAAAATAGACTAGAGACGAAACAAACATTTATTGACGACCTCCGTGGTGCAGTGCGCGAATAGCCGGCTAATACTCAGGAGATAGCGGGACAAACGATTGCATGATCTACATATATTTGTTCCGGGTCTGGTTGTTTCTCTATATATTATAAATATATTTACAAAAAAAAATGTATGTAAGTACTCTATCAGTTATCCGGTTCCCATAGTACAAGCTCTGCTTAGTTTGGGGCTAGATAGCGTTGTGTGAAATGTCCAGCTATATATATATATATATATATATATATATATATATGTATATTTATTTCATTTGTTTCACTTCGTAAATACCTAAAACCTGATTAACTAAGTTCTCATCAATGAAAGAAACGGAACTACAAAAAGTCATAAAACTAAATCCCTTTTTCTAAATTACCTTTTTCGGGTTAACACATATTCCAAAGAAACTCGTAGAATTTTCATGGGAATTTCTGGGAAAATTGCGTTAATATCTCACATACGCTTTGTTATACAAAAATAAAAAAAAGATGTCATCGGTAATACAAAAGCCATTGATGTTAACGTGTCATTTCGAACGAATGACACGTGCCAATACGCCACGCCATGCGGTGCGACACGACGCTCGCGACTTACCGCGTCGCCCGGTCGCGCTGTCTGATACAGTAAAGCCTTATAAACCGGGCGACCGAAAGTTAAACCAACTCTTATGTACGAATGATAAAATAATGGGGTAAAAGCAGACAAAAAATATCGCATGTTTAGCAGATTTTTATTTTTAATAAGAAGCATTTTACTAACTTTTTTACGTGCTTTTGTTTCCTCTTTTACCTCATGTCCCCATATCAAAATGGCGTTGCTAGGATTAATAAAAGTGCTTTTATATGGAGTGCAGAACATTTTCTGTAATTTTTCGACGTATAATATATTTTAAATCATCCCTGTGCTCTATGGGGCATGTTATCTCACAGCCGCCTCCCAGTCTACTGATTGACGTGGTATAAGTCTTTCATCACCTGCGAATCGATTTATCGTTCATTCCTGGATACCGTGATTTTATTTCGACGTTGGAGGGATATTGGTTTGTTTGTTCCGTGTCCGTTTGTTTTTCGTTGATATGGGTATTGGGTATGATTGGTTCAAGAGCTGAGTTTCCTGTTTTCAATAAACACAGTAAAATTATCTATACCGAGAGGAAGTATGCGCCAAAACCTTTTATCTAAATTAGTTGTTACTGTTTTAAAAGCATTAGTATTTAAAAGCTTTTTATTAACTTGCAATGTATGTATGACGACTTCCGTGGTGCAGTGGGCGAATAGCCGGCTGAGACGCAGGAGGTAGCGGGTTCGATTCCCGCCGCGGAACAAATGTTTGCATGATCTACAGATATTTGTTCCGGGTCTGGTTTTTTCTCTATATATTATAAGTATGTATTTACAAAAAAATGTCTATAAGTATTCCATCAGTTAACTGGTTCCCATAATACAAGCTTCTGCTTAGTTTGGGGCTAGATAGAGCTGTGTGAAATGTCCAGCAATATTTATTTATGTATATTTATCCAGGTGGAATCTTGCAACTGAATTTGAAATCAGTTATCTTTTAAGAGCTGGAATTTGGTATATACGTTTATATACACGTTTAAGCATGCCCTGATTCTACTCCCTGGATGAAGACGAAGGATTTTTTCAACGATCAACAGCACATATACGAAATTTAGTATACGCATTTAATTATGATAGCCCGTTCTAAGTTCCACTATGTCATGGCTGCTGCACTCAGAGTTGGCTTCCGAAGAAGGAACTCCTCAACGGTCAACAGCACAGACACGAGCCATTGTATATGCATTTAAATTTGGAATACATAAATATGTACATATAATAAGTATTTTGGTGACATTGCAATAATATAGTAGATACCATGGAGGTGATCTGATGATGGAGGCGGATGCTAGACAATGGAACTTCTGAATAGATTGTCGTGAGCACTAGTGTTTGGGCTCATTTGAATCGGTTTGCGGTTTTAATTAAAACTTTTATAAAAGCTTTTTTCAAAAGTAACTTATTCAACATTGCGATTCATCTCAATTTACGTGATGAACTTTTGCGAGCGCCCGTACTGTACAAAGATCTCGGACCAAGTCGGTCGAAGCTTCGAACATATTGATCCGAGATCTTTGTACGCGCGCGTCTATGTGTGCCTGGGACTGTTTTCAATCGTTGTTACCGTTGCTCTGTCACTAAACGCGGTCCGCGTCCGAGACGTCATCGTACTGGATAAGTTTATGGCATTTTTAGAATCTATTTAGTAGACTGTTTAGAGAACCTTAGATATAGGTATGATAAATTTCGCAGTAAAAAAGATCCGTCGTTTTACAGACGTCGACACAGCAAGACTAGTTTACTTCAGCTAGACTAGTTTCCACAGCATTATGTCATACAGTATACTGCTATGGGGGAGTGCTGCAGATATAAACACCGTTTTTGTGCTGCAGAAGAAGGCTGTTCGTGGAATTTATAATATGGGCCCCAGAGAATCATTACGCAATAAGTTTAATGAAATAAATATTTTGACATTCCCTTGTCAATACATCTATGAAAATCTGATGTATGTTTAAAAAAATATTAATTATATGTCTGTGTCTATGTCTAAATCGTTTAAAGAGCAAGGTATTCGCTTTTATCACAAACTCCCAAGTGATGTACAAAAAGTGACAATTAACATATTTAAAAACGCAATTAAACTAAATCTTTATAAAAAAGTCTACTTTAGAATATCGGATTATTTAGATGATAGAGAATTCTATTTAATATATAGGAATATAACTATACTTAAGGAATTGCTCCAACTCGTTCAAAATGTTACAATTTAGACGTAATTTATTTCCTGTATTGTAAAAGGATCATTAAAAAACTACCAGCCTAGTTTCTTGCCTTTCTTTCCTGGCTTGGTCGCGAAGGAACAGGCAGTAAAATTGACGTTTCAAAGTGATACTTGTGATTTTAATGAATAAAAGATTTTGACTTTGATTTATTTGATACTTTAGGTATTCTCAATTCTTAGTGGAAAATTGGGATCCTCGATTTTGCAATTTGGACCATAGTTGGGAATGTGGTATAGCCATTTGCTTGTTTTTCTCATGTGGAACAAGAAGCCCGTTTAAATACCGAGCAGACAATAGTTTGTACATTCAGGTGTAAACTAGTTCGTTCGTTGTTCGTTGTCTGTAGGTATGCATGCAATGTATATGCAAATACATAAATTTGAAATGTTTGGCATGTGACTTGAATTTATTAGCCAATTTTGAAATTGTAAAGCGGTATTTAATTTATTAATCCCAAAACTGGTAATGTTCCTTTTATTCTGAAATTTATTTATACGTAAATCCGTTAATTTGGAAAGCATAACTTTGACGTTCTTTGTGACGTTGCGGCGAGTAGCCGATTGAGATGCGAGTTCGATTCACGCTACGGGACAAATATTTACACGGCCTGCAAATATTTATCAGGTAGTGAGATTGGTAGTTTCTGATATTCATGATACAGGGTATTCTAGTGTGTGTGGGTGATATTTTTGCTAATGATCAATTGAAGTTCTGTGTGCGTAGGACGACAACGGCAACCTTTGATGGAGAAACGTCCCTAGAAAGATTGCTGGGAGCCATTCGGTGCAGGCAGCACAAGATCGGTTGCTCTGGAAATCTGTTCAGCAATATTTATTTGGCTATTAAAAATATAACTGATATGATAACCGTACTAATTTTCATCTTTTACAAAGAAACTGTGTTCAATCTTAAAACAATCTTACTAAGTCTCGTTACTATAACAAGTGCGTGTAAGTTATAGACACGAATTCCCTTAGTTTATTAGAGTTATCGCTAACACGCAACAATAGTAAATTCACGCCTCGCAAGAACCGCGTCCGAAATAAACAGCTGATTCAGTTCATATGCGGTAGAGCAAACTGTAGCTGCCCAAGTCATCGTTGTTTTTGTATTATTAACAGGCATAACAGCTAAGTCCTATAGTATGGCAACGTATCCACATAGAACAAGACAACATAATAGCCGCTGCGCTCAGAGAAAAATAACCCTTATTAGCGACGCGTACGGCGGCAAACCGCGCGCCAACCGCGCGCGTTGTTCCATGTTCAAATGTGTGTCAAAGCTGTCTATGCTTGTTTGACACTGACATGACGGTAAATACAGTGGCAACACAATGATCCCAACTTCATAGGACCGGTGGATCGCACAAAATCACCAAAGACACAAACATGCCGCGCGGCGCGAAAATTTAATTCAAAATGGCGGAAAGTGCATTCGCTTGCAACGAAAATGCGCCGTGGTGTATATATACACCATGGTGCTTTGACCGGATAGCTTGTTTTGAATCCTATGTGGGTATCCATGGGCTGCAGTAGCCACTTAACATCTGGTGGACTGCATGGTCGTTTGCCATATGAGTTGTAAAAAAAAAATTAAGTCCTTGGCTCTTGTCGGTGCAACTAATGCAATTCCCTTTGTTGTCTCTTTCTAAAACGGTCTCTTTTACTCCTCACACCAATCTTCTTTATATGGCCCATGTAGCTTATTCGCGGTCTTCTCTACCTTGTTTTTCTTCGATGATTCTTTTTATGAAGCTGTCATATCGTTTAAGATGATTAGGCATTTTACCCCTTCTATTTTCAATGTTTGGAATATGATCATTAGAGTTGTTTCTCGTTCACTCATTTCAGTATGTATTCTTTTGTCACTTTTTCTGACCAGTATCCTGTCCTTTAATATGTAAGATAGTAAGTTGAAGAACTAAAATGCCCAACTGCTATATCGTATAAGTTAAAATTAGGCACTAAATTGAACGTGGCTTCCACCATTTATGTGACACTTATAGTACCCTACATCACACTGGAGGACTTCGCAAGTTGTTTGAGCACCATTTATCTAAATTCACCTGGTCGTTTGGAAGCAAGGTAGTCAGGCGTAAAAATTAAAATACATATTTTAGTCTTACATAATCTTTAATATAAAAATGAATCGCAAAATGTGTTGGTAAGCGCATAACTCAACAACGCCTGGACCAATTTGGCCAATTCTTTTTTTGTTGTATTTTTTATTGTCAGGAGAAGGTTCTTATGAAAGAAAAAATTAAGAAAATTGCGCGCAAAATTAGAAAATTTAAGAATACTTAACCACCATATAAAATTATTTATAATCTAACCTTAGCGCTTTTATAATGTAACCTTATGACGTTTGACATAGAATTGACAGAATGCGTGCTGCAAATATCGTCAAAGAGGATGTAAAAAAAATGAATATCGTTTGAAACAGATGCTTCGGTAGGAGTTATCTTGAGATATATTGTCTATATATATATAAAAATTAATTGCTGTTCGTTAGTCTCGCTAAAACTCGAGAACGGATGGAGCGATTTGGCTAATTTTGGTTTTGAATTATCTGTGGAAGTCATTCATTTTCTCATACATAATGGTGGCCGGGGACAACATTTGACAATTCTACCAGGGTGACTTATATTGACAGCCCGCGTTATACCTATGCATGTCAAGCCGATACGAAGTTCGGCGGGACCACTAGTGCTTGATAAACATACCCTTTCTTCGGCGGATAGGACCTAACTTTAATGCTCACGTACCTAAAGGATGATGACCGAATTCCGGTCTTTGAAAAAACTTAGCTAAGTACTAATGTAATCTGCAGTAACAGTGGGAAATGAGAAGCTGGAGATGGTTGTACATTATATTTATCTTCGACATATTCTATCCTTTGGTAAAGAGCATCAACAAAAGGAGATATCTATAAGGATCCAATTGGGATGGGCCGCGTTCGGCAAGCTGGACGACATCCTTAATCGCCTAAAACTCCACAGAGTCTAAAGACCCGCCTTTTTAGCCAATGTGTTCTGCCCACCATGACTTACGGTGCCGGGACACGGACGCTCACGCAGGAGGCTGTGTGCAGGTTAAGAGTTGCACAGAGCGCCATGAGCGTAATATGCTCGGCATCGAGTTCTAAACGTCGAGATCCGTAGAAGAACGAAGGTTCTTGCCGTTGAGAATCAAGTTAAGGAGCTCAAATGGTCATGGGCGGGACACTTGGCAAGACTTGGTGATGTCAAGTGGAGCAGGGTAGCAACTGAATGATGGCCGAGGAATGGCTGTAGAAGGATAGGACGTCCGGCAGCGAGATGGGTGGACGACATTGTTAGATTCGCGGGCCGTCAATGGGTGAGACTAGCGCAGGAACTTGGGGAGGCCTATACCCATCAGTGGGTGAAGTCGGGCTGTGGATGATGATGATGTACCAGATGATGATGATGATGAAGTCCAGGCTAAAACTGTTTTACAACCGACAATCATATTAATAGTACTTTAGGAAATGCTTTACAATACTTACGTGAAACTGACCTAGCTGTCTCGTGCACAGAATGATATCTTTACCCAAGTTATCTTAGAAACATGTGACGGCGATAGAAACAGGTATGAGTTGAGTTGCAGTACGTAAATCATAGCAAGTTTCCCTGTTAGGGCTTTTTCAAGAAAATACTTTGAACTTTATCCTTACGAGATAAGGTGTGAAAGTACAGCAGTATTTCGTGACTAAATGTACTTGTGAAGTACGTTGTAAAACTTAGTAACTGCAGTTTGTCGCTCATTAGGTATCTTTATGAGTAGACCCTGGCGAGATTAATATTTAGGTTTTGTTTGGGAAGACTCTGGCAAACGGTAAAGTCGTTTTCTGTACCGGTTTTGCAAAACACTGTGTAAAAGGTCCTATATATTGAACTGTGTACACTAACCTATTTCTTCTATCATCTTTACCTAGCCACAAAGATTTCTTGGAAGAAAGGAGGAGCTTCTTGAGGACCAAGCTTTCCTTTGTAAATATCTTCTGTTTCTTTCTTTATGTGTAATCTTGTGTACGGTATGGAATAAAAATACCAATGCCATAGTGAGAAAGTGTTAGGAATAATCTAAAATTACCACCCCGAAAAAAAGAAAAAGGCATTGTTCACAACCAAAATCAAATGGTTTGCATTAGCACTATGTAATAAAATTAGTGTAACAGGAAGCATTTGTAGAATTATTTAATTCTTTACTAATATTTTATAGAGGAAATATTTGTATTTTTGTGTGTATGTTTGTAATGAATAAACTCAAAAACTACTGTGCCGATTTCAAAAATTCTTTCATTATTGGAAAGCTACATTCACCCTGAGTAACATCTGCCATATTTATTGCTAGAAAAGATTAGGGATCCTTATTAAAACTTAAGTATCGTAACCCAAGGTGTAAAAAAGTGCCCTAAAACGTATTTCGTCGCACGCGCTGCGGAAACTATTGATGATAGAACAAAAGTATGTTCTACAATATTAAAGAACATATCAATATCTACAAAAATAATGATATAAGGAGGAAAGATTTGTTTGTTTGTTTGTTTGCATTGAATAGGCTCCGAAACTACAGGACCGATTTAAAAAAATTCTTTCACCTTTGGGAAGCTACACTATCCCCGGGTGGCATAGGCTACTTTTTACCTAACTGCGCAGAAGGAGGGTAATATTTTAATAAAAATTTACGCGTGCGAAGCTGCGGATTGGTCAGCTAGTATAAAATAATTCAAAACATTACATACATCAACCATACATTGTCAAATTAAAATCTAAATTACATTAAAAATCTATACAGTATACCTACAAATTATTAACAATAAAATTAATTTAAAATAATACACATTAATATAATTAAATTCATTAACTCACACACGTAAATAATAAATTGAATTGTTAAATTAAAGACCTTTCATACATCTCAAAAAAAACGATTGCGTCATTGCGTTTGGGAATTCAAGATACATATGCGCAGGGCCGGTTTAACCCTATTGGGGCCCCTACGCAATGAAACTCTCGGGGCTCCTTTCCTTTACCCTTTTCATACTTTTTAAAATATATTTTTTCTATTACAAAAGTCGAATCGATCAGATCGACTCCTGCTTTTTGCTTTCATTGAAATGATCTTATTGAATAGAATATAGTCATAGATAAGTGTTATGATCCAGGTCACATGATGGAGTAGGAAGGATAAATGAGACGTGACGCGGTTATTTTAAATTTAATCTTGTTAAATGCAATAAAATATATTGTATACCGAATTAAAATATTTTTGTGAAGTAGGTCAAGTGTAAATAGCAACTCTTCTAACTTTTTAGATACAAAATCGTTTAGAACATCTTAGAAGTTGACCTATAAGTAAAATATTTTTTTCTATGGCAACATTACCGAACGTAAATAATGTGGAATGTCACGAATGAAACGTTTTTCTTTCTTGGTGCGTGGCCCACATCGAGTAGTCCCTCGTGGGCCCCTAGACGGTGCGGGGCCCCTAGGCAGTTACCTAATCCGCCTTATGGATAATCCGGCCCTGCATATGCGGTATCATTGTGTACCTAAATTAAAATTAAGTTTCCAAATATAAACTAATCTTCGGACCGGCTGTCCTGCCATTTTATTTTAAATCACAAACAACAGATTTTTTTTTCGGATAAAATTTTTAATCCAAACCTTTGTTTTAAAATTATTTCAGATTGACGCTCGGATACATTCCCGACACCGATTCAAAGGTTGATAGTTTTCAAACTAGTGTCTCTTATTCAAAATCGAATCCGAAAAAAACTGTTGGACCGATCTGATTGCTATCCGACGTTTTGAAATAGCTCCGCTGATCTTCATCATACAAAAGCACCAGCGCAGTTAAACTAGCTTTCTAATAAAACAACTTGGGAACTACGATGCCATAGACACACAGGAAAACAAACAAACATAGACATAGATATAGACAATCATTTATTAATTACATTAGTTTTTATTTATTTATTTATTAAGGATTTCCAATGAGTAATACACAGACTTACATTTAAATAAATTAAAATACAGCCCCCGCTTTGCTCACTCTGTGAAGGCAACCACAACTAACCCAGGTAAACATAATTAATTTAATTAAAATAGTGTATAAAAAAAATAACAATAATAATAGATATTTATAAGTTCAAGACAGTCACATAAAAAGAGATAGAACATAATTTTAAACTTTTTTAAATAATAATATCAACAGCATAAGTACATAATTTTGCAATCTAAGAGCGCTTACTATATTTTAAACAGTTTAGTTTTTATTAGCACAACATTCACAATACAGATACATTCCAAATCATCATCATCATATCAGCCGTAGGACGTCCACTGCTGGACAAAGGCCTCCCTCATTGATCTCCAGGAACTGCGGTTGGAAGCGGCCTGCATCCAACGCCGACCTGCGGTTCTTACCAAGTCGTCTGCCCATCTTGTGGGTGGACGTCCTACGCTGCGCTTGCCGGTCCGTGGCCTCCACTCGAGAACCTTTCGGCCCCATCGGCCATCTGTTCTGCGCGATATATGGCCTGCCCATTGCCACTTCAACGTGCTAATCCGTACACGTGCTAATAACGTACATTCCAAATAAACTTGGGCAAATCGGCGTTGTATGTATGTAAGTATTACCCATGCGCGATAAGTTGGGACCTGAGCGCGGTGACGTGTTGTACTGGTGTGTTTGTACCGCCCGCAAAAAAGCGAACATAACAAGCAGCCGCCCGCGGCTTCGTCGCTGTTTTTTTAACCTAATTTATTATGTTACTCAGGGAGGACGCTGCTTTTTATCTAATCTTTTTTACACTATTTGAATAAAATAAAAAAACAATGTTTAAGTTTATACATTTATTTTATCTATTATTTACATTATCTCATCTTCGTCACTACTTAGTGGATTTATGCCTTCTAGAGGTTGTTCTTCGTCCTCAGTCTCACTATAATCACTTGACGAAGAGGTATCCGATAAATTTACAATTAATTGCGATTCATTCGTCTCTTGTAAGAGGTCATCGTCCCAATACTTTTGTCGAAGCCTGTCCACATGGTTGACTTCTTTTTTCCAGACAACAAAACAATAACACAAACGAAAACTAAAAGCATTCCAGAGCGCGTCGGTACGTGACGTAGGCCAGTACGAGACTAAAAACCCTAGTAAAAAATAGTGATGCGAACGGTACAATACGGGCGCCATCGGGAAAGTGCAGAGGAAGCGGTCGGGGAGTCGCATTTCTAGCAGGTCCCAAGTTATCGCGCACGAGTAATATGTATGTATCCATATAAGTCCATAGTACAAGCTGATTAGTTTGGGGCTAGATAGCGCTGTGTGACATGTCCAGCAATATTTTTTATTTTATTTATTTATTAAAGACAAATTAAGAAAGAATGAAATAGTATACAAAAACAGCCAAACATATACGTCTCACTTATAACATACCTGTTTTTGCGACGGGGTTTAAAACAAATTTTCAAGATTAAATTTAAAAGTAATTTCTTTTTTATTTGTATTCGTAGAAAATATTACCCAGTTGAATGGGCGATGTTTTAATACATTGTTCTGTTGTTATTTGATGAGTAACAATAGTTTTATTGATCGAGCGAAGCGAGATCTCCAAACCAACTTGGGCAAATCGGCGTTGTATGTATGTATGTTTGTTTGTTTGTCCGAAGATAACTTTCGAAGCCTTTATCCAATTATCGTGAAATTTAGTATATATGTAGGCAGTGACGGTACAATTTTGGTGTGACTAAATGAGCTAAAAATGTTTGAGGGTTGTTGAGATATTGGGGTTCAAGAAGGGCAGAAAAAAAACAAAATGGGACTATCCAGTCAAATGGTAGATCTTATAAAAGTTCTTTGTAAGTACATTTTTACACCGTTTTTATTTTTAGTTTAAATTCTGTTGTTTTTAAGTTATTAGACATAATAAATACTGAACTGGTACACCAGTGACCCCACAGAGCTGTAATTTAGTACGCGTGTAGCTTAAGTGACACACATATAGGCAGAAGTCTAAAATCCAGAATAACTGCAATTTTTACGCCAAAAGAAGTTTACCACTTACACGAACTCCCGTTACCTGTAATTTGAATGAAACTGTAGGTCAAGTAGTTAGTTATGCATTTCGTGGCACTACGTTGATAGTCAAAGATTACAAATAATATTATTTTGTTTTTATGGGAGACTCGCGTGAACTCAGTTCGGGGCGTGAGACGCAGGAGGTGGTTGCGACCGCGTTTCGATTCCCACCGCGAAACAACTGTTTGCATGATCTTCAGATTCTGATTTATAACATTCGATTTTCGGTTCGTGGTCTGGTTGTTTCGATATATATAACAAAACAAGTATGTATTTAATTACTGATTGAAACGGGTGTTACACGTAGTCTGCCCGCGACTACGGCTGTTGCAACGTAGTCGAAACGTCGGGATAACTAATTAAAAAAGGTACATACACGATAAATACCAGTAAATCTATTGTACTATTTACAAATATTATAAAATATAATATAATATCATATTGAAGTATTACTCGTGCGCGATAACTTGGGACCTGCTAGGAATGCGACTTCCCGACCGCTTTCCCTGCACTTCCCCGATGGCGCCCGTATTGTACCGTTCGCATCACTATTTTTTACTAGGGTTTTTAGTCTCGTACTGGCCTACGTCACGTAACGACGCGCTCTGGAATTCTTTTAGTTTTCGTTTGTGTTATTGTTTTGTTGTTGTAGTTTTTGTTGTTATAGTTTGTGTCATTGTTTTGTTGTTATAGTTCTTGTTAAGTGTTTGTTATCATTATGAAGGGTAAACCTTTGCATAGCGGAGAAAAAAACCTCGTGCTAAAAGTATTGAGAGTTTTTTGAAAACGAAAAACGGAACAAACAGTTTTGTTTACCTGTTGTTAATTGTAAATTTATCGGATACCTCTTCGTCAAGTGATTATAGTGTTACTGAGGACGAAGAACAACCTCTAGAAGGCATAAATCCACTAAGTAGTGACGAAAATGAGATAATGTAAATAATAGATAAAATAAATGTATAAACTTAAAAATTGTATTTTTATTTTATTCAAATAGTGTAAAAAAGATTACATAAAAAGCAGCGTCCTCCCTGAGTAACATAATAAATTAGGTTAAAAAACAAAGACGAAGCCGCGGGCGACTGCTAATTATGTTCATTTTTTTGCGGGCGGTACAAACACGCCAATATGACGTCACCGCGCTCAGGTCCCAACTTATCGCGCACGGGTAATAAGTATTTAATATTTTATTTATTTATAACCACTGAACTGCTATTTGAATAATTGTTCCATAAAGTTTGCCATTTTAGAGCAATCTGTATGTTTGTGCAAATAACGATGGAATGTGAGCTGGCGCACGGTTGGCCATGTACGACGTACAGAACAAAACATATTTATAAAAATTTCGTACATGGATACAAATAGTTATATATATACTGAAGAGGAATGTATAATTTGCACTTAGGACAAACCTGCTAAGGTTTTTTAAGGGTAATAATTTTATAAGTATATGTTTTTTAAAAATATATAAATTAAAAAAAAATCAGTAATTATGCATTGTGATCGTGAAAAGTTTGGGAAGTAAGTATTAACAAAAAAATATAATAAAGTTTTCAATCTAGTAATAAACTAGAAGTTTGTCAAAGAGTGATGGAGCGCAGCATTTTGGGTGTAAAGCAGATCGACCGGATCCCAAACTCCTGGCTGCGCTCGAAGACCGGCATCGCTGACGTGGGCATCAAAGCTCCAAAGCTGAAATGGGACTGGGCGGGTCATATCTCCCGCATGCAACCCGATAGGCGAGCCAAGGTCACAAGTACATGGATTCCTGAAGACGGAAAGCGACACCGAGGAAGGCTTAAAAAGCGCTGGAGCGACGACTTGGACGTCTTCCAAAGAGACTGGCGGGATCTGGCTCTAGTGGAAGTGGAGGGAAAGGCCTTTGCTCAGCATTGGGGCAGTACGGGCTAGTAAAAAAAAAAAAAAAAAAATATTCCATCAGTTAACTGGTTCCCATAGTATGATAGTAAACGCTTTACTAAGCTGAACCAGTACAGTAGTAGTTTGAGGCTAGGCGCTTTGTGAAACGTCCAAAATTTCAAGGCGCAGTGGGCGAATAACCGGCTGAGACGCAGGAGGTAGTGGGTTCGATTCCCACCGCGGAACAAATGTTTGACCAACATTTGTTCCGCATTTGTTCATATTGACCAATGAAACAACCAGACCCGGAACAAATATCTGTAGATCACTACAGATATTTGTTCCGGGTCTGGTTGTTTCACTATGTATTATAAGTATGTATTTACAAAAACAAAAGTATATAAGTATTCTATCAGTTATCTGGTTCCCATAGTACAAGCTCTGCTTAGTTTGGGGCTAGATAGCGCTGTGTTAAATGTCCAGCAATATGTTTTTTTTTTTTTAATTATTAATTTTTGTTTATAAACTCCCTGGAGTTTGGTCATACATTACATAACAATTCGCCCGCCGGTTTTTCTTACATTGTTGATAGTCAATTGCTCAGTCAGTGCCATGTTTTTCTTATTGTTTCCATGTAATTTGTCTTCCTTGTCACACCAGTAAAGGATTTTGTCGAGCTTATGGCGTATGTGTACAAAACTTAAGGGCGCGGGAGTTAGATAAAGAAAAACCTAAACAAGTAAGAACATCCGAACACATTATTGGTAAACTTTGTAACTTTAGTATTGTGGATATTAGATATATTAGACCGATAAATAGATAGATAGATAGATAATTCTTTATTGTTACACCAAATTAAAATAAATTAACCTAGAAAACTTAAAGACTAATACATGGCGGTACAAAGGGCGGCCTTATCGCTCAAAGCGATCTCTTACAGGCAACCTTTGGATGGACTGGATTGAAATAAAAACCGGCCGAGTGCGAGTTGGACTCGCCCACGAAGGGTTCTGTACCATTATCTATATAAACGAACAAAAAAAATCATGTTTGTTGTATGGGAGCCCCCCTGTAACATTTGTTTTATTTTAATTTAACTACTTATTTTTAAAGTAAATATATAAATATATATTCTGTGAATATTTAAAGCGTCTACTTGTTTCCGTTATCAATATCTAGTAAAAACTAGTAATAAAATCGCGTTTGTTGTATCGGAGCCCCCTTTTAATATTTATTTTATTTTGTTATAAGTATTTGTTGTTATAGCAGCAACCAAAATACAACATCTGTGTAAATTTCAACCGTCTAACTATCACGGTTCATGAGTTACAGCCTGGTGAGAGACAGACAGCGGAGCCTCTGTAATAGGGTGCCGTTTTACCCTTTGGGTACGGAACCCTTAAAAAGGACTGAGTACAAACAACAATAAAACGATACAAACGTACGGAACCCTAAAAAAGGACTGAGTACAAACAACAATAAAACGATACACACGAGCCTATTTGGTCGTTACATAACCTTACGCACACATTGCAAAACCCGTCGTTTATCAAATTACGCACACATCGATCGACGATGCTTCAGTGAACATTATGGGTTGATGGTATAATATGTTTATATATTATTTTAATATGGTAGTGATATTATTCAAAGCGTATTTTTTCAATAACTCTAACATTTTACATATCCTTGTAAGAGGGATCATACTCAATAAATTATCATATCCTTTAAATAAATAAATAAATACATAAATATCGCTGTACATTTCACTAGCTCCAAACTAAGCAGAGCTTGCACTATGGGAACCAGATAACTGATACTTATATACATTTTTTTTGTTAATACATACTTATAATATATAGAGAAACAACCAGACCCGGAACAAATATCTGTAGATCATGCAAACATTTGTTCCGCAGCGGGAATCGAACCCGCTACCTCCTGCGTCTCAGCCGGCTATTCGCCCACTGCACCACTGCATATATTTAAATTCATATTATCGATTTAAAATAAAATCATTAAGATTAATCAAATAAAGTTTTTTCAAACAATATCTCGACATAACTTTTGAAAATATCATAGTTATCTTCTTCTGGCTCCTTTTCCCACATTACGCGGAGTCAGCGCAACATGAATTCCTGAACACGGCACCTCTGTATTATAATTTTAGTTTATGGAGAGGCATAAGACAAATTTCTTAGTAAATTCTCATGTTTATGCGATATCCATCATGATCAATTAGCAACATACGATTTTTTTTATTATTTTAGTTTGTGGACAGGCATAAGACAAATTTATTAGTAAATTTTCATGTTTATGCGACATCCATCATGAGCATTTAGTAACATACAATTTTTATTACTTTTTTAGTTTGAGGAGAGGCATAAGACAAATTTCTTAGTACATTTTCATGTTTATGCGACATCCAACATGATCATTTTGCAACATCCAATTTTTTTATTTTTTTAGTTTGTGGAGAGGCATAAGACAAATTTCTTAGTACATTTTCATGTTTATGCGACATCCATCATGATCATTTTGCAACATCCAATTTTTTATTACTTTTTTAGTTTGTGGAGAGGCATAAGACAAATTTCTTAGTACATTTTCATGTTTATGCGACATCCATCATGATCATTTTGCAACATCAATTTTTTTTATTTTTTTAGTTTGTGGAGAGGCATAAGACAAATTTCTTAGTAAATTTTCATGTTTATGCGACATCCATCATGATCATTTCGCAACATCCAAATTTTTTGAAGTGAAAACCGCTTTAGGCACCTTGGGCATTTTTTGAAAAAAACCATTGAACTCGCGACACTGTTACCGTTACCGCAACGGACACCGCTCCTGACGATTAAAAGAATACACACGTAATTGTTCAAGTTTTCACTTCTGTCGGCACTCCCGGAGAGCCACTTTTTCTGTCACTGTCACAAATAAATGTTATTGATTTGAAATGAAATGATGCTGCAGTGATGTTTTAGGTAACATAAATCCGCGGGTGGCCTTGGCCTCGACAGATTGCACGCCGCTTTATCGTGTGATTTGTAGGAAGGTCGCACGATTTGAATCCCCTTTCCGCTTTCTCTCGGCGAATCGCCATTTCTATAAATAAAACCAATAAAAAAGGGAACTTGGTAAAAAGATTTGGCAAAACCTTTAGAACTATGAGTACTGCAATTAATTTATCTTAAGGCGTAGTATTTTTTCTACTGTGCGCAATTAATTGAGGTATTCCATACTAATAATAAAAAGAGGAAAGATTTGTATTTTTGTGTGTGTGTATGTTTGTAATGAATAAACTCAAAAACTACTGGTCCAATTTCTAAAATTATTTCACCATTAGAATGCTACATTATCCCTGAGTAATATAAGGTACTTTTTACCCGACTGCTCAGAAGGAGGGTAATGTGTTTATTGACAAACCATGAGTGCGAAGCCGGAGGCAGGTCAGCTAGTAAATGATAAAACCGGTAAATAATATAAGTGCAAGTCGGACTCGAGCACGAAGTGTTCGATACCATTATCTATAAAAACGGCAAAAAATCACGTTTGTTGTATGAGAGCCCCCCTTAATTATTTGTTTTATTTTATTTTAATTATTTATTTTTAAGTTAAAGTAAATATACAACTAAATATTCTGTGAACATTTCAAGCGTCTACCTGATGCCGTTATCAATATCGAGCTAAAACGAACAAAAAAATCATGTTTTTTTTATGGGAGCCCTCCTTAAATATTTATTTTATCCTGTTTTTAAATATTTATTTGTTCTTATAGCGGCAACAGAAATAAATCATCTGTGAAATTTTCAACTGTCTAACTGTCACGGTTCATGAGATACAGCCTGGTGACAGACGAACAGACAGACAGACAGACAGCTAAGTCTTAGTAATAGGGTCCCGTTTTACCCTTTTGGTATGGAACCCTAAAAAGTATTTTAATTATTTGGTTAGTTTTCGAAATTTTTTAATAATCAAGTTCAAGTAGAATGTGAACAATATTTAATATAATTATAATGGTGAAACATTATTTTTTCGAAGCAGATCAAATGAGCCCAAACACTAGTGGAATACTATAATCCATTCAAAAGTTCCGTTGTCTAGCATCCGCCTCCAAGACCACCTCTATGGTACCATATTATTGCATTGTCACCGAAGTTACATATGTATTCCAAATTTTAGCTCAATCGGTTGAGGGGAACTGGTTTAAAATTCAGTTGCAAGATTCTACCTGGACAAAAATCCGTTGTCTAGCATCTGTCTTCATCATGAGACCACCTCCATGGTACCATATTATTGCATTGTCACCGAAGTTACATATGTATTCCAAATTTCAGCTCAAACGGCTGAGGGGAACTGGTTTAAAATTCAGTTGCAAGATTCCACCCGGACAAACATCCGTTGTCTAGCATCCGTCTCCATCATGAGACCACCTCCATGGTACCATATTATTGCATTGTCACCGAAGTTATGTACATATGTATTCCAAATTTCAGCTCAAACGGCTGAGGGGAACTGGTTTAAAATTCAGTTGCAAGATTCCACCCGGACAAACATCCGTTGTCTAGCATCCGTCTCCATTATGAGACCACCTTCATGGTATTATATTATTGCATTGCCACCAAAGTTACATATGTATTCCAAATTTCAGCTGAATCGTTGAGAGGAACGGGTTTAAAATTGAGTTGCAAGGTTCCACCCGGACAAACATACATAGGTACATTGCCAGTTAATAAAAATCAACCCAATACGCCAGCAGAGGTGTAATAAAAGCTTAGAGCTTTTATCAATCGGTCTGTATGTTTGTCCGTGTAAGTCAGAAAAAGATGCAATGGCTGAAAACAATGGCTAATGTAATGGCCGGTGAGATAGTTTTAGCTGTGTTTGGTAAAAATCGGTGTAGCATATCCAAAAAAAATAAGTTTCTGTCAAAATATTGAGGTAAAACAGGCAAAAAAATATTCAAGCTATAATCGTTTATATTTTCTCTCAAATACTATTTTCATTCTAGTTCTATTAAATCCATCGGAGTTTCTCCGCACCTAGGAAAGTAAGCAAGCCGCAAAGCGATCCCCTCAAGAGACGCCTTGAATATTTCATTCAATCGGGGTCGGTATACGCTACTCATTCAGGAAACAGGCTTAATAAAGCAGTGCTCCTGTAAACAACCCAGAACATACTTAAATAGATCGCAGGGTACATATGTATAATATGTACCTGTGATCTATATAACTAGGTTAGACTGTAAAAAGTGACGACTGAATGTAGTGGTTAAAGATACGAAAATAGGCGCTTGCTATTTATAAATTAAGGACGCTATCTTAAGGTACCTTTAAGGGCCATGGGATATTTATCATTATATATTGTTAGCAACTTCTCCACCCCACTGACTTTTGCTCAAGCAACCAATCTATAAATACCGTGCGAAACGTTGTTCGCAGGCAGTGATAAAATCACTTCCGCTAATTCGGAAGAGTCATCCACATTAGACAAAGCAAACACTTTACAAATACACCAAACTCGCCGGCGAGGTCGACGAGTCCCTTCAGTCGCCGCCTATACGGGGTACAAGCACGTACCCGGGCGTTTCTCTCCTATCCCCGTCCCGGCAACAGCCCAAGCCGAGGTTCGTACCTAAGTGGTGCCCTTGCGCTAGTTGCCTCATCTAAAAAATTACAGGGTTGAGTGCCTTCTGCGCTCGCCAAAAGCTCGGTTAAGCTGCAACGGCCTCAGAGGCCAAAGGCGAGATTAGTTAGTCATTCAAAAAAAAAATCGCAGGCAGTTTGTTCGTGTCGCTCGACAGTGTAACAACTAAGGACAGTCAAATTAGTTTGTGTTTGTATAAAGGTCACGTGAGTTATTTTGTGCTTAATAAAGACATTATCTAATCTAATATAATCTAATTAGATGTTATTTTTCTTATTTTTTCATTGTAGTTCAGTGCTTAAATCTATCTTCAATGTCACGCACGTCTCAGCATATTTATCGTTTAGTCTTCCTAGCACTTTATTTTCTGTGAAATCATTTACCAATATATAAATTTATTTCACGGACAACAAAATAAGCTTTTTGAGAGACGTTTTGAATATTTAATGCAGTTTGGCAACAATTATTCATTCATAGAAGCAGGCGTTACTAAAACAGTGCCTATGTAAACACCCAGAGACTGCCACTGTCGGCCTTATTAGGTACTCATTCTAGTCTTTGTAATAACTACGTATTGTAAAACTATAGATAGAGCCTACCTGACTTTAATGAGGTTCGTAATGGGCCTTCTTTTATAAACCTTTTTTACTATTTAACCATCAATGAATTTGTTTGTTAGACAAATTAATAACCTCCATTTTGGGTGGACTAAAAACACAAGCAGTTTTTTAAAATATAACCAATTTATGATATGATAACAGAAAAAGCCAAACTACTGAAACGATTTAGATGAAATTTCTATGGAACCAATCTTAAAGTATTATTATAAATACGGGATTTATCACGTAGCGTCTTATCGGTGTTGCGACCGACAATCTTTCGGTTCAATTTGTGAACCTTCATCAGGAGTGCGATCTGCTCCAAACTGCAGCGAGACGTTATACGAACCGAAACATTGTCGGTTGAAACACCGATAAGACGGTACGTGATAAATCCCGTATTTATAATAATGATTGAAATCAATCACGAAAGTTTTCTAAGTAAAATCTGAAAGTATATTCTTTATTTCATATAAAAACAATTTTCCAAATCGGTGGATAAACGACGGAGTTCAGAGGTAACAAAAATTAAAAACAAATGCGACCGGTTTGACAGCTTCCTCCTTTTTTTAAGTCGGTTAAAAAAGCTGGTTCTCGTACAGAATTAATGTGTAGATATTTTAAAGTTTTTAATTTACCAGCAACCTTGATCATGATCTGAAATCTATTATACCTTTGGTTGCCTGGAAGAGATCTCTTTTAGCGATAAGACCGCCACTTGTATTTCCACGTGTCTTGTTATTTTTTTTTTATTTAAGTATGATGTACATTAAAGCGTAATCCATTTATCTGCCGCCAAATAGCTGTACTTGTGCTGCTGTGTTCCGGTTAGATAGTAATGGTATGATCCTGTAATTACTGGCACATAGGCATAACAGCCAAGTCCTATAGTATAGTAACATATCCGCATAGAGATCAAGACAACATAATAGCTTGTTTTGAATTCTATGTGGATATCCATGGGCTGCAATAGCCACTTACCATCTGGTGGACTGCATGCTAGTTTGCCATATAAGTAGTATAAAAAAAAATCTATCTTCTAGCATTGGAATAGTTACACCGCATCTCACATTTCTATAGGAATTGAAACTACTCGTGCATGTCAATTCTAATACCAAAATACGGTGTAGGTATTTCGAGGTCTATTCCAATTTATTAGTGACTTCGGACTAGTTTCGGTTTATACCTATACTAGCTGACCAATCCGCAGCTTCGCACGCGTAGTTTTCAATAAAAACATTACCCTCCTTCTGCGCAAAAAGACAAAAAGTAACTTATGTTACTCAGGGATAATGTAGCATTCTAATAGAGAAAGAATTATTGAAATCGGTCCAGTAGTTTTTGAGTTTATTCAATACAAACATACACACAAAAATACAAATCTTTCGTCTTTATAATATTAGTATAGATTGGAAACGGCCGAAAATGCTCGTTTTACGAATTTGCGGTATTTTCTCTTAATGTTAAAAGGTGTGAGTCATGAGCAAAATCGGACCGGGTCAACCGGTAGTCTCATAAGTCCAAACATATTCCATAAATTCACACACCTGTGGTAGGTCAAGTAGTCCCATTCATTCGAGGTTACTAGGTCGAACTGAGTGCCCCTACAAAACTACCCAGAGAATTTAAACTTCACAAGTAGTTTGCTCAAAAATTCTCTAAATTTCCTGCCTTTTGCCGAGAAAATTTTCAACCAAAGTGAAGGCAGTTGTGAAAATAATGCAAATAAAAGCTCTGCATAAATTTTGTTGAGTCTTTTCACAGTTCATTAAAAAAAAAAGATTTGGAAGATTTTCCGTCGACATTAAGGGATTCTCAGAAGAATTAATAACATCGTATGAAAATTATAAACGGATATGTACGTTGGTTAAAGTATAGAAAGGTAATAAATAATACTCGTTTACATGTTTCATTACTAATTACAAAATAAACAGTTGAGCCATCTAAAGACCTGCAAACGATCTGTAGATAGCTTTATGTTTCAGATCATTACCTGGCAGAAGTATACCCAAGACGCGGGTTACGTTGTCCGGCTGAATTGCAATGCATACCACACTGGGGTGTTAGGCACAAGCTCTCCGATCACATGTCGCTTCGACCAGACTTCTAAATAAACAACATCTTAGACCACATCATCGCTTACCATCAGGTGCGATTGTGGTCAAACAAAGATCTATGTAGTTAAAAAAATAAACAAACAAATGAGTGTACTTTCTTTAAAAAGGTTTATTCTCTTATTAAATTATTTTAAAACATATTGCCCGTGTTACGAGCGCTTATTCCTAAATCGGCATATTTCCATGTTTTCGCCGCTTATTTACTCAGTGGCAATAAGGTTTTTGTATTGAAACTTTAGTTTAGGTAATGAACATTTTAATGCCAATGCACGTATTAGAACATTATATTCAAATTGTATTTTATTATTTCGTCCAGAGCTGTTTTCTTCCCACATCTTGCACATTAGTGCTCTTTTTGCCGACGGATAGACAAAAAAAATATATTAAATGACAAATCAGCAACAATATTATTTCAAAACATACATTATCGTTAAAACGTATACTAAATAAAATAGTATAATTATATACATTTTCATTACAAATCTAACACAACAAAAAAAAAATGACGCATATTAACTAAGTCCAAAGAAATTTTTTATAGCAAGTAGCCAAAGTAAACAATATTATTTTTATAATACGTATTAACATATCATAAACAAATAAAATAAACAAGAGTTCAAATAATTTTATTATAAATATTTTAAAAGAACCATATAAAAGACGCGAGAACCGCGTATGTTGAACGGCCGCGCCAAGCGTTAGCGCTCTTAGAGCAAAAGAAAAAAGTGTTTGTAGAAATTCCAGTTTCGAGGCCTCTACACCGGTGGAGATTTCGAGAATGAACCTTCATAAATCGATCAAATAATGAAAGTAAAAAATATTTGCGTACCCAGTCACTGTGTGTATTCTAATTTATAATTAACTAGCTGGCCTGCCCGCGGCTTCGCACGCGTGGTTTGTTTACCAAAAGTCTAAATAAGAATTTTCAGATCCCTAACTTAAGGAATTATGGATTGCCCGTACAAACTTTCAATTCCTATTTCACCTCCTACAAGATTGTGTTTTGAGACCAAATATAGCTTATGTCCTTTGCCTGGATATAATATATCTCCTTGCCAAATTGAAATAAGATCCGTTGAGCCGTTTAGTCGTGAAAATGTAGCAAACAAACTAAGAAACAAACAGAGTTACTTTTGCATTTATGATAATAACATGAAGTGTAATTTAATTTGTTTTTATTTTAATTTAATTTCTATTTCTAACGTATATGAGTCAATGGCTTGAAAAAAAAAACAATTTTTATTTTATTTAATTTATTAATGTAGCTCGGCTCTTTTATCATAGACAAAGGCAATTATTGCCACATAACATACATGATACATTTACAGTTTACAGCATATGAAATATTTAACATACAAAAATTACAAATAGACCGAAAAAAAACAAACTTGATCATAAGCAAAGTTTAAACAGTACAAGACAGAAATTGCGCAACGATGCCTCATCGTATTTAGTGCCTAAATATATTTAAGAGAGATATCACATCATACAAATACTTAAATTTTAAACATGATTAGTGGCTAATTAGTATAACGTTTAGGGATCGTTATGCAAGCCGTGCTAAGGTTAATTATTTTAACAAGCTTTTATTTAATTTGCAATGTATGTATGTTTGTCCGGGTGGAATCTTGCAACTGAATTTCAAATCAGTTATCTTTAACCGATGGAGATTTCTCTTTTAATTTGGTATACATGCTTATTTTGGATGACAATGCATGCTTAGCTATGTAACGTCATTCTAATTCCAATATGGCGGATCATCTAAGACAGCGGACTAGTTATTTTTTCTGTAATACCACAGTATAGGTATCAAATGGAAGGGCTTACTGGGGAGAACACGAAAACTAATACGACGTCACATTAAATCCAAAATATGGGGGACCATCCAAGATGTATACTATAAATCCAATATGGTGGGACCTCCAAGATGGCGGGATCAACAAGATGGCAGAGGATGTTTTTTGGTTTTCGGAAGTGATTAACAGCTGCATTTTAACAAAAGTGTGCCTTGGTCGACTTCATACTTTGACTTGTGTAATTTGGTGAGTTAGGCTTCAACAGCTTTGGTGTGCAATCTATCTAGAAGAAGGATATTGCTATATAGCCTAATAAGGATCTGAGGTTTTCCCATTAGACTACGACATGGCACGCTTCAAGAGAAATATAAAGAGGTTTCTACAGTGTGGGGAAAGCATCGACAATACCCCGGGTGTTGCCGGTGTCAATAGGCGACGGTGACCACTTACCATCAGGTGGGTCGTAAGCCTGTTGCCCCACAAATTACATAAAAAAAATAAGGACGCGGCCAAAACGCCTATACTTTGTGCTTAGAAATTAAATTTTTGATAGGTTTGCTGCCACGGCGTGCCGTGCGTGCGTTTGGGCTTATTTGAACCTGCTTGTGGTTCTGATTATGAATTTTATAAAAGATTGTTTTGGTAAGTAATTCTTCAACAAAAAAATACATAAAAAAATAATATCTAGTCGTGTGCTATAGCAGCAAAAGGGCCTCGACTCAGCATTACCTCAATTGGGTTAGCAGGAGACGCTGTTATTCTCTAGACTAGACCCTATATCTTCTCTATTATATTTGTGAAGCTTTGAATTTGTTCGACAATGGATATAAGATCATTGGCCGAATGAAAAGAGATAACGCAGGATTTAAAATAAAACCGGCCAAGAGCGAGTCAGACTCGCGCACGTACGGTTCCGTACCATCTATACTAATATTATAAAGAGGAAAGATTTGTTTGTTTGTGTAAGTTGAATAGGCTCCGAAACTACTGGACCGATTTAAAAAAAAAAAATCCTGTTGTGAAGTTACACTATCCCCGCGTGGCATAAGCTACTTTTTACGTAACTGAGCAGAAGGAGTGTAATGTTTTTATTGAAAAAGCACGCGTGCGAAGCTGCGGATCGGTCAGCTAGTAAACTAATAAAATCATGTTTGTTGCACGGGAGCCCCCCCCCCCCCCCACCCCGTAAATAGTAATTTTATTTTATTTAATCATTTATTTTTAAAGTGAATAATATAACTCAATATTCTGTGAATATTTCAAACGTTTATCTATTGCCGTTATCAATATCGAGCAAAAACGAGCAAAAAGTTCACGTCTGTTGTATAGGAGCCCTCCTTAAATATTTATTTTATTCTGTTTTTAGTATTTGTTGATATAGAGGCAACAGAAATACATCATCTGTGAAAATTTTAACTGTCTAACTATCATGGTTCATGAGATACAGCCTGGTGACAGACGGACAGAGGAGTCTTAGTAATAGGGTCCAAACTGACTCTTTGAGTACGGAACTCTAAAATGAAAATCGTTTGACGGATATTCGAATAAAATACCTACAATACGATATTTTACCGAAGTCATTAAGTCGAGCGAAAAATTGCAATTTATTTTCCAAGGCCCCTAAAACGAACGAATTAGATTATCAGCAGATCTAATTTGTTGGTTAAATAGGCCATCGACGAGTCAGATTCGGGCAGGATCGTTTTGGTGTGAAAGGTATGGTTTCCAGTGAAATTACAGGCAAATGAGGCTTTACACCTGTACGCCTCAACTTGATGGACGCAGAGCAGTGCATCGTAGGGTGCGTTTCTAAGGTGTGTGACCTACGCGGCAATACTTTGCCTCTTAATATCAGGTGGGTCTAAGCTTGTTCCACCCCTAGGTAGTATAAAAATGCCTGTGCCCAGCAGTGGGTGAAAACGGGCTGTGGATGATGATAATGAAGGGTAATTATTGTGCATTAATATAAATACAGGATTTATCACGTAACCTTTTTAGACTTGCTGTCGATTCGGACAAAATAAATTGGAACGCAATGTCCCAATTGACACTTTTGATTTTAATATTTTTATTACTGTCGATTCGGACACCATTAAAAATAGCTGCATTGTGCAGTCAGTTAAAAAAACAGGTTTTTACCGAGGCGCGGCGGCGGCACAGCAAGATGGCGAAATAGATGCATAGCAAGGTAACACTCATCTCTTTATTTGAGATATTTTTAAGTGATCATTATATAGATGCCTAAGTATACAAGATGTCGATTTAAACCAAATATACGTTATGAATGAAACTTGTAGTTTTTTAACATTAATGTAAGTCGTCACCACATACTCGCAAAGCAATTTTATTAGCTTTATCAGATTATATTATATTTTGCTTAAACAATTTTTACCTGACTGTACTCAACAGCTTGAATAATTTGATGGTGTCCGAATCTGCAGTAAAAAAATATTAAAATCAAAAGTGTCAGTTGGGACACTGTGTCCCAATAAATTTTGTCCTTATCGTCAGCAACTCACTTTTTATTTATCGGTGTTTCGACCGACAATGTTGAGTGCGAGGCGAGACGTGGTTCGGAGCGGATCGCACTCACTCTGATGAAGGTTCACGAATTGAATCGAAACAAATAACAACATGCGCCTGCGCTGTGCATCCCTGGTGCGGCGGGTGCGGTCGAGTACGAACGTCCTCGGCGTGATTGCAGACCGCCTCGACTGTCCCTATCTGAACCACTGCTGTAAGCTCCATGTGCCACACAAGCCCTTCCAAAGAGCATTATGAGTAGTTGAATATTGTGACTTAAGATTATTTTGTGTTATTTGTATGTTTTTTTATGTTATTTGTGGGGAAACAGGCTAACGGCCCACCTGATGGTATTGTCGATGCGTTCCCTACACTGTAGAAACCTCATTACATTTCTCTTGAAGCCTGCCAGTCTAATGGGAAAACCTCAGATGGTAGCTCATTCCACATCTTGCAAGTATGGGGTAGAAAAGATCGCGTGAAGCGTGTGGTGCGCGATACCCAATTGTCGATTATATGTGGATGAGCGTTATTCCGTATTTTTATTATTTGTGTTTGAATTTAATTTGTACTAACCCATTCGACATTTTTAATTAAGTTTTTGCTCAAATATGGATCTTTGACATCTGAAATAAATGAATTGAATTTAAACTTCGATAAGACGGTACGTGATATATCTCGTATTTATGATAATGATTGAATTAAATCACGAAAGTTTTCTAAATAATTATAGTTATGAATCGGGTATATATCGCGTATATTTACCTTTTTACTTGTAATCCCGGCGCCAATGTTACGGCTATGTTGCAACAGTCGTGTTCACAGGCAAGCTGAAATAATACCTACTAGTTTAATAATAATAAAATGTGCAGTAAGCGCTAAACTAATAAAAATAATAATCCTACTAATATTATAAACGCGAAAGTTTCTATGCATGAATGTTTGTAACTCTCTCACGCCGGAACGGCTGAACCGATTGCAATGAAATTTAGTATGTAGGTAGATCATAACCTGGAATAACACATAGGCTACTTTTTATTGGCAAACCACGCGTGCGAAGCCGCGGATTGGTCAGCTAGTTTATTATAAACGCGAATGTTTGTATGTATGGATGTTTGTAACTCTCTCACGCTGAAACGGCTAAACCGATTATGATGAAATTTAGTATGTACGTAGATCATAACCTGGAATAACACATAGGCTACTTTTTATTGGCAAACCACGCGTGCGAAGCCGCGGATTGTTCAGCTAGTTTTTTATAAACGCGAATGTTTGTATGTATGGATGTTTGTAACTCTCTCACGCCGGAACGGCTGAACCGATTGCAATGAAATTTAGTATGTACGTAGATCATAACCTGGAATAACACATAGGCTACTTTTTATTGGCAAACCACGCGTGCGAAGCCGCGGATTGGTCAGCTAGTTTATTATAAACGAGAATGGTTTGTATGTATGGATGTTTGTAACTCTCTCACGCCGGAACAACTGAGCCGATTGCGATGAAATTTGGTATGTACGTAGATCATAACCTGGAATAACACATAGGCTACTTTTTATTGGCAAACCACGCGAGTGAAGCCGCGGATTGGTCAGCTAGTTTATTATAAACGCGAAAGTTTGTATGTATGGATGTTTGTAACTCTCTCATGCCGGAACGGCTGAGCCGATTGCGATGAAATTTGGTATGTACGTAGATCATAACCTGGAATAACACATAGGCTACTTTTATTGGCAAATCACGCGTGCGGATTAGTCAGCTAGTAAATATATAAAAACAAATGAAAAACTTGTTTATTTCAAGCCAAGCAACTCGTACATACGGCTACACATCAAGCTATACATTTCCAGTATAAGGTGACCTCGCATTGTGTAGGCTTTTCGTAGAATGAGAGGTCAGCTTATACTGGAAATGTATAGCTTGATGTGTAGCCGTGTGTACATGTTACAAATAGAAATTAAATTACCTAAATCAAACCAAACCAAACCAAATTAAATTAAATTAAATTGGGGAATGTTAAAGGGTCCATAGATTTTTCATTAAAAAGGTTTGAACAGGAATCCAGTATCCTTTTAACTATTTTAATTTCCTGTACGACTAAGAATTTCATTCATAATCATCATATCAGCCGTAGGACGTCCACTGCTGGACAAAGGCCTCCCTCATCTCCAGGAACTGCGGTAGGAAGCGGACTGCATCCAACGCTGACCTGCGGTTCTTACCAAGTCGTCTGCCCATCTTGTAGGTGGACGTCCTACGCTGCGCTTGCCGGTCCGTGGCCTCCATTCGAGAACTTTCCGGCCCCATCGGCCATCTGTTCTGCGCGCTATATGGCCTGCCCATTGCCACTTCAACGTGCTAATCCGTCATAATCCGTTATAAAAAGAATTTCATTGAAATTAGTATATAGTCGAGTTCTATCTACCCCATACTCGTACAAAGTAGAATATAATAAAAAACACTATATTTCACACCACGTAAAAACAAACACCTATTTAGTATTTTTCAAACTTTCGCGATCACTGTACACACGGCTACACTTCAAGCTACTTTTCCAGTATAAGCTGCCCTCGCATTGTAGTCTTTTCGTAGAATGAGATTAAATGTAGATTAATTTAAATAATTACTTAATAAATATGTATTAAATATTTCTAGACATTTCACAAAGCGCTATCTAGCCCCAAACTAAGCAGAGCTTGTAATATGGGAACCAGATAACTGATAGAATACTTATATACTTTTTTTTGTGAATACATACTTATAATATATAGAGAAACAACCAGACCTGGAACAAATATGTGTAGTGTACAAACATTTGTTCCGCGGCGGGAATCGAACCCACTACCTCCTGCGTCTCAGCCGGCTATTCGCCCTCTGCGCCACGGAGGTCGTCTTATTTAAATCACTTATTTAAATCGTGAAGTACAATCGGCAGTGTCATTGCTATACGCACTCTACATACATAGGTACCATACCTCTTTATTATAGGTACCAATTAGCCCGACCTTTTTTATCGTTCGTGACATGTTATTATGCAATTATACAAAACCACTCAGAATCCTTATCAAGTTTTTATCAATGCTTTTCCGAAGTATACGCACATTACTCTATACCTAGATCACCACTAAATAACTAGTTAGAGAGTGAGCAGGATACGACCTCCGTGGTGCAGTGGGCGAATAGCCGGCTCGATTCCCGCTGCGGAACAAATGTTTGCATTATTTACAGATATTTGTTCCGGGTCTGGTTGTTTCTCTATATATTATAAGTATGTATTCACAAAAAAAAAGTATATAAGTATTCTATCAGTTATCTGGTTTCCATAGTACAAGCTCTGCTTTGTTTGGGGCTAGATAGCGCTGTGAAATGTCCAGCAATATTTTTTTTATTATGGGCCAATATAAAATATATATGAAATATATAGATTATTTGCAACGCAACATATAATATATCGCGATACGTATGTATTTTATACGAGCAGTTGTTTTAGTCAAAGTCAAATTTTTTTTTTCACTAAAATCACAAGGATCACTTTGAAACGTCAATATTACTGCCTGTTCCTTCGCGACCAAGCCAGGAAAGAAATGCAAGAAAAGGCTGGTTGTTTTTTAATGATTCTTTTAGAATACATAACAATACAGGTAATATAATTACGTCTAAATTGTAACATTTTGAGCGAGTGCGTTCGCAAATACATACATTTAAATTTATATGAAATGTTGCATTACGCGTCGCAAACATTTCAGACATTAGATGACAATGTCTAAGGCACAAGTTTACGCAAAAGTTTGCTTGCATGATCTGCAAGTATTTGATCCTGGGCTTTGTTGTGGTACAAATTACAATGGTACCTACTCTTAGTTTGTGATAATCACGATTTATGGTGGGTTCCTATATCCGTCGGTAACCAGCTACAACTCGTTTCTCCTTGAAACCCTGTCAAAAGTTTGACACTAATTTGACATTTTATATATTTTATACGAGGCGTAGTTGGTTACCGACGGATGTAGGAACCCGCCATAAGGGTAGTGCTGTCACACGGTATACTGCTGTGGGTGAGTGCTGTACATAAACACCGTTTTTGTGCTTCAGAAGACGGATGTTCGTGCAATATATAATATGGGCCCCAGAGAATCATTACGCAATAAGTTTAAAGAAATAAATATGACATTCCCTTGTCAATACATCTATGAAAACCTGATTATGTTCACAAAAAATATTAATTTGTTTAAGAAAAATAGCAATAATCATAATTTTAATACTAGAAATAAAGATAAACTCGCTGTTGCCACTTGTAGACTCCATAAAGTTAGTAAATCGTTAAAAGGGCAAGGTGTTCGCTTTTATATTAACTCCCAAATGATATACAAAAATTGACCATTAACAAATTTAAAAACGTAATTAAATAAAATCTTTATAAAAAGCCTACAATGAAATATCGGATTATTTAGATGATAGAGAAGCTTTGGATTGAAGTTGCTCACCTCGTTCAAAAATGTTACAATTTAGACGTAATTTATTTTCTTTTTTGTTATGTTCTAATGTCATCGTTAAAAAAACAAGCAGCCTTGTTTCTTGCCTTTCTTTTCTGGCTTCGTCGCAAAGGAACAGGCTGTAAAATTGACGTTTCAATATGATCCTTGTGATTTTAATAAAAAAATTATTTTGATTTGATTTGATTTGAAGGGAATCCTGTGGTTTAGGGTTACAACTATGTAAAGTGTATATTTTGATTTCAGTGTCTGTGCAAAAACAAAACCCCTTGCACCCTTGCACTGACTATGCTTTATCTATGACAAGCGCTGCCAAAACCAAAAAAGGCCCCAACATTACCCTAAATGCGGTTTTCTTATATTGGTAATCGTATCCTCCATTCTATTATATGTAAATGTCCATAGAATTTGATAGATGGGACAGACGTAAATAAGACGAAATGTGTTGTGTTCGTTTTCCTCAATAGGCTGTCGTCTGAGCGGAATTCCTGTCTGCGATTTCGTATTGGTTGTTATTTTCTGGGTCTCTTTATAAACCAAATATAGAATGTTTATTTGAAAGAGGCTTGAATGATGCCAAGATTCGAAGATATTGGCCAAACATATTTTTCTAGTTTGTATGTGACGTGGGTTTTTGTTTCATCATCATCATCCACAGCCTGACTTCACCCATTGTTGGGTATAGGCCTCCTCAAGTTTGTGACATCCACCACCACGAGTACACGACTCACCAAATGACAACACACGACCTTCACGATGTCGTCCACCGATCTCGCTGCTGGTCGTCCTACCCATCTATACCCGCTCCTCGGCCACCATTCAGTCACTGTCCTGCTTTATTTGTCATCACCACGTCTAGCCAAGTGTCCCGCCCAAGACCATTTGACCAGTTATGGGTTTTTGTTTACCAAAGATTATTTGTAACAATTAATATGAGGTTGTGGTGTGTACCTTTTTTGATAATACAAATGCAAGGTTCACAATAGTTATTCGGAGCAGATTGTACAAAATTCTTCCCATTCTTAGGTGAACTGCTATATTATTTTTTCTCGATATATTCGTCGTATCGTTACGTCAACAATCGTGGATCGTACTATCGTCAAAAAATTTCTCGGTCGGAAGCTCATTCTACATTTGCAGAACAATCTCCCCATCATGATAGGAGTTTATTGCAACGGTATGGAATAAGGTTGTCAGTCATGAAAAGTGACAATGTGTCACGGAATTGCTCAACCCTTGTCATTTAAGAAATTTCCGTGGGACGGCTATAGGTATGCTTATGGTAGGAGTTTCATGGTTAACACGACATGGTATGAATGTACCATTATATGATTATATTCATTATAATATTAACGGCTTATATTGAGCCTTATACCACAGCTTGTACTATAGAGTTTATTGCCTTTGTCATAATGTTTAATTGCGCAAGATTATTGGCATCGTAAAACGTGGATGGGTTAGTTATATATCCTCTAAACCCAATACCTCAATAACTTCAATGACCTCTGAGCGCTTATTATAAAGATATTGTATTTCTATAAAAAAAAAACATCTTACGTATGATTGAAATAACAAAATTTACTGGTGGTAGAGATTTTGTGAACGGGCTCAAGGAAGTGGGCACAACCACTGGTATGTTCCTGTAATTACTGGCACATAGGCATAACAGCTAAGTCCTATAGTATGGCAACGTATCCACATAGAGATCAAGACAACATAATAGCTTGTTTTGAATTCTATGTGGATATCCATGGGCTGCAGTAGCCACTTAACATCTGGTGGACTGCATGCTCGTTTGCCATATAAGTATGTAGTATAAAAAAAAAATACTTTTAGATGAAACACAAAACAATCAAAGTTAATTGAAAAAGACATCCCAAAAATACGAACAAAGTGACAAGGGCTAAGCGTGAGTGATACATCCAAAATACCCTAGTCCGAAAATACTCGTAAAATGTTGTGAGCTTTGTTATGTCAGTTAAAAACAGCGTCATACATTCGACGATGCAATGGGCTGGTGGGGTTGGGGGAGGGGGGGGGGGTGAGTTCTGATTGGCTGTCACAGTGATTCATTGTGCATTCGATAGCACTCGAGACCAGACGTCTGGACATCAAAATGTCGGCAGGTAAATTTATGATCCATTATTTTTATGCAAATGCATGAGTGTTTATGACCTGAATGGGGCTAATGAAAAATAGTTTTTATTTTTATTTCAAAAGGAATATAAAAGAAACGGCCCTTGATAATTAACCAATGAAATGACTTTCCAAAATACAGGACTGATTCTGATTGACCTATATAGAAACTTCTGATGCAATATATCCCACTTTCATTTGTAGCAGTTTCTCGCTTATCATGCTTACGTCATTACATCATCCAAACTTAGTTACTTGTGGTCCAGCTGAGTAAGATCTTCAGTCTCAGGTGCTTTCTAGTTTAAGTTAAATTTAGTTTAAGTTCTAAGTTTGCTTCTAGTTTAAATGATACTTGCTTACGCAGCTGCAGTAATAATTTAATAACAACCAAGCCACATACAGCCACATCTTTAGCCAAGGTAAGTCGCTAGGTTGGGTGGTTTTAAGATAAGCATTTTTTATAATCTCTGCAAGTAAGTGAACGGTTCATAAATTCGTTGACTATCATATTAACGTGGAAATCAAGTGGATATATTTAATACTAGCAGACCAATCCGCAGATTTGCACATGAAGTTTTTCAATAAAAACATTACCCTCCTTCTGCGCAATTGAGTAAAAAGTAGCCTTTGTCACCCGGGGATAGTGAAGCTTCCAAGTGAAAGAGTTTTTAAATCGGTCCAGTAATTTCGGAGCATATTCAATACAAACAAACAAATCTTTTCTCTTTATAATATTAGTATAGACTAGCTGACCCGCTATGGATTGCCACGGATAGGTAGATATACCTAGATACTTTCTGGTTAAAAATTATATCTCCGTCTCCGGAATGTAAGTTCTCTCAATGTCAAATTTAGTTGGCATCGGTTTAAACGTTTAATCATTAATAACATTAGAAACAGACAGCCATTTTGTATCTGTGATATTTTGTTTGGAGATTGGATTATTTCGTTAGATGAAAAACTAAAAACTTAGTTTATAGAGTTAGCTGTAAGGTATAAGAACTTACTATAGTAATAGTTGAACTTCTTCATTCAAATAAGCTATTCTAGATTATCGTACTAAAAAAAGGAATAGTACCTACCTAACGTACTCTCATATAACTTTGTAAAGGTTGGTTGTTCTGAGATATAGTTTGAAAAAGAAATATCTTACCGTAGTTCAATATTTCCAAAGTTCTTTAACATCAGCGGATCCCAAAAACTTGGGGCGCAAAAATAATACTGTATAAAATTGTATTTTTTTTCGCGGTCACAGTCTTTGTATGTTCTCCAGTAAAAGTTGTTTATATTGATAACTACTGCTAACCCGGATTCGCACGGATTGTTATCAAACCAAATTTAGCCTATACTACTCGCGGATAGTGTAGCTTCATATCAGTGAAAACAATTTAAAAATCGGTTTTGTAGTTATATGCGGAATGAAAATAGAAAAATGTTATACAATATAATACTTGCTGTACCAAACGATTAGCTTCAACTTTTCTTGTTAGCACAAGTAAGGAGTGGAACTCACTTCCGGCGTATGTTTTTCCTAACCAGTATAATCCCGGAGTTTTCAAGTCCAGAGTGAATAGGTTCTTTCTAGGCAAGCATGCTCCATCTTCGATCACACCATCACTTACCACTAGGTGAGGTAGTGGTCAAGCGCTTGGCTATGATCATACATTTTAGAGATAGATAGGACTCACATAGAATTAAAAAGAATGTCGGTGTCAGAAACCTTCAGGCAGTCTAAAAATTCACGAAAGTTAGCCACTACCATAGAATAATGATTATTACTATGTCATTCGAGCGTACTTTTACCTAAAATAAATAATGTTCACGTAATTTTTTACTCTTCAGCAGGCTCAGCAGTGGCAATGATCGGTGCAAACCTCCGCTTCGGATCAGCAGGTGCATCCAACTCTTCGATCCTCAACAACACCCGGTACTGCCCACCAGGGGGCGCAGCGAGCGCGGCCGCCCTACTCGCTCTTTCAGGGCTGGGGATGTCTGCGAACCTGGCGCTAATGACGGTTATACTGAGCAAGAAACAGTTGAGGAGGTCAGTTTTTATTCTCGTTGACCATATTCTTAAACTAGCTTTCACCCGCGTTTTCTCGCTTGTGGTTTGTCGGTAGAACATAGCATATGACTCAATCCAGGACATAATCTATCTTAATACAAAAAAATGATAGAATTCAGTTTTGCCGTTTAGTCGTGAAAACATAACACACTCTTCTTCTTTCATCTTCTTCTTCTTAGCGTGTCAACAATTCTACGTTTTCATCACACTCTTAAAAACCTACTGCCAATCATTCTATACGAGCAGCCTGTGGGTCAGCTGTTCCAAAAAGTCACTCAGTGCACTGCGTGTACAATATAATAATGGATTCAGGATGTTGGTGGGGCTGCCTCGCTTCTGCAGCGCTTCGAAAATGTATGCAGAGGCGCGGGTTGATGGGTTCCACGCCATCATCCTCAAAAAGACTGCCTCACTGCTCAGTAGAGTGCGAAGCAGCACCAACACCATTCTGCAGATCATTGCAGACAAGTACGACTCACCGATTATGAAGTCCTTCAATCGGGTTCTGATTGAATAGTCTTTGTGAGAGACTATTGGCTCAGGACTTGAGTGAGGGACTTATACTTAAACTTTTATTGTTTTTATTTTAATTTTGTTTGTTTTATTGTGCCAATACTTTGTACTAACCCATGTGACATGTTTGATTAAAGTTTGCTGTTCTTTTTTTTACTAACAACTATATGGATCTTTGACATCTGAAAATTGAATAAATGAATCAATAAATTTATACTATGGTGGACAGATGTTTGGCCACAACAATAACATTCGGCGAGGCGGTTATTAGGTCCTCCATCGTGCAGGTGTTCGGATACAAAGGGCACACCGCTAAAAGCACCAGGGTTACTATAGTAACCACGGTGCTTCAACGGATGCATGTGAATGCACTTTCCGCCATTTTAAATTTAAATTTTTGCGCCGTGCGGCAATGTTTTGTCTTTGGTGATTTTGTGCGATCCATAGGTCCCCACAAGTCCAATGAACTTGAGATCTTTGTGTTGCCACTGAATTTACCTTTATGCCAGTGTCAAACAAGCATAGCCAGCTTTAACATTCATGAAACATGCCACGGAACAAAATAAATTCGGCCGTCATGTCGACTTGTGAGAAATATTTTGTGAGAGTTATTTTTGATATGCTTGTAACTTTGTTCAATTAGAACTAAAGTTACTGTATGTGGAATGATTATAAAGGTATTTATACGTAGAATAATGGATACTAAATAGAAATTAAGTCAAAGTGCTGCATTGACTGCGCGGGATCACCGCAGTCGCACTGCGTTGAGTCCCTGAATCCCCATTTGCACACAAGTCTGCAGCGGCCAACCTGGGTGCGGAGCCTGTTTAAGGACTTCCAGACTGGCCACGGCAGTATTCGTAGTCATTATCATCAACATTATCATTAACATAACAGTCCTCTGCTGAACGTAGGTTCTCCCACAGTGCACCACTGAGGCTTTCGGCTCTTCTCATCCAGTCTATGCCAGCTACAGAGTGTAGCACACTGTTTTCTACGAACAAACCTTTGTAAAGTTAGCCGAATTTTATCATAATTCTATTTTTAGTGGCGCGTGGTGGCATAGTCTATTAAAAAGTACTCTGTGGTGCCATGACATGACGTCATACGTTTGTTCGACCATATAATAACAATCAGCGCTGATAAGGATGTGCAAGCGATGGAACCATCAATCGAAAATCTCGTCTAAAAGTAATATTTTCAGATAAAAAATCATCATCATGTTTTTGTCCGCAAAACTTGAAGTTGTAGATTGACTTGAAATTTTTACACAACGTTACATTTATATACAAGAGTGTTTTTATATACTTTTCATCAAGTTCCTACGGGAACATTATATTCCAAGTGCAAAACCGCAGGCGGGGAAACTTTATTTAATAGATTTATTTAATAGATTCATTGTGATAGAATTAGGAAAATAGGATTTTTACGCTACTGTCCAAAACCTGGGGGTTTTTAGGTTTATGTATAATAAGGTCCTTACATATGAAATTGCCGTTTTGTATGGAATAAGTGAAAGTACTTATTTTTTTAAACTTTTTTATTTCTGGTATTCAAAGTAATCCTCCATGCAATCGACGCATTTTTGCCAACGCATTGGCAGTTTATGGATGCCCTTCTTGTAAAAATCAGCTGGACGGGAGGCAACAAACTCTTCAAAGGCATTTTGTACTGCCTCTCGGGAATTGAATTTTTTACCCACTAAAAAGTTGTCTAAATTTTGGAAAAAGTAATAGTCGGTAGGTGCAAGGTCTGGTGAGTATGGCAGATGAGGGAGATCTTCCAACCCCAGCTATTGCAGCTTGGAGACTGTCTGTTGTGCAGTATGGGGTCGCGCGTTGTCGCGAAGGAGGAGTGGGGACGACCGATTGACCAAAGCTGGTTGCCGATGTGCAAGCTTCTCCATCATTGTCTCCAGTTCTTCACAGTACACATCTGCAGTAATGCTCATGCCATTTTGTAAAAAGCTGTGGTGAAGCACACCCGCACTAGACCACCACACAGTGACCATCACCTTTTTAGGGGTCATTTTTGGTTTAGGGCATTGTTTTGGTGCTGAACCAAAATCGAACCAACTTGCTGAGCGCTTTCGATTGTTGAACAGAATCCATTTTTCATTGCACGTAACAATTCGGTTCAAAATTCCTTCATTTCTTTGCCTATTGAGTAGCGCGAGGCAGGTCTCGACGCGTACGTTGCGCTGGCGACCGTTAAGTTCGTGGGGCACCCATCTATCAAGTTTTTTTACCTTGCCTATTTGTTGCAAATTGATCAAAATTGTTTTGATGCTAACATCAAAAGCTGCTGCTAGCTCAGTTGTAGATTGAGTTTCGTCAGCTTCCACAATTGCCTTTAATTCATCATTGTTGACCAAAGTTTCCAGACGACCACGAGCTTCATTTTTCAAGTCAAAATTTCCAGAACGGAACCGGGAAAAGCAATAACGGGTTGTGCGTTCGTTTGTACAGTTCTCTCCGTAAACGTTTTTGATGTTACGTGCCGTTTCTGTCGCGTTCGTGCCACGACGGAACTCATATTCCATTATTACACGAATTTTAAAGGTAATCCATTATGACGAAAAATGTTCAAATGTAATGAAAATACAACGCTAATCAATAAACAAAACACTGAGTTTGTAAAAAGAATGTCATCTTTTTATAACAAAATTAATTTGAATTTAGAATACAAAGCCATTCCAAACTTTTTTCTATTTGAAATGACCAGTACTGAAGAACGGCAATTTAATAGGTGAAGACCTATTATATTTATGTGTGAGTTTTTTTTTCGATCAATTCAATTCAAATTAAGTTTATTCATTTAGGTACATTTACATTGTATGCGTTTTTGTGTATTGTGCAATTTTGCCAATTATTATTAATAACGTACTTAACAATTTAATAACTAGTTAAAATAAAATTAAGTACAATGTCAAAATAAATGCATAGCATAAAAAATAATATCAATAATAATTATGAATGTCATAACATACTAATAAATAGGAACACGTAGTGAAAAACAATGTCCAAACAATCCTTATTCACTATAACTTACAAACTAATATTCCTTCATGACTTTTTATCGTCAATGAAATCGTCAATTTTATAGTAGGCTTTTTTTAACAAGAATTTGTTTCACTTTAGTTCCAAATGTTTTTTCATTGAGACTGGTTACACACTCAGGCAAAATGTTGTAAAAACTTACACAGTTAAAATATAATGATTTCCTTATTTTGGTTAGGTAGTCTCGTGTTTGGCAGTACTAATTTAGCTTTGTTTCTTGTGTTGTAGTTATGAACATCACTGTTTAGTGTGTGTTTTTTTAGTGATTTCCTAGCATGCATAATCACGGATTCTAAACTATTAAACGGAGTAGAGAGCATCTATGCTCGATCACCTGTTCTAACGTCAGCGAATTGAGTCGGTATTCTGAGTTTCCATTGGTAACGACGCGCAGAATGATTTTAACACACATTTAGGTAACAATGTGGTAACAAATTGCTGGTGTTAGCGTATTTGATTCGCAAAATGGGGGTCGTATAATCTAATAAAAATTCTGACTCGCCACATTTGAAAGTTCTAATTTGTTTTTTTACACATTTGTCACTTTTTTATAAACAGTTAAAACCACTAAGGTTTGTAGGGATATTGCCAGCATAAAAAGCGTCTATATCATAAAAAAACTGAAGCTCGGAAGCGCTCAGTTCAAAACAAATAATGTCACTACTAGGTACTTATTTAGGTAGGTACTAGGTAGACAAATAATTTGAAATAGACTTGATTAGAACCATTAGAAGATTTCAGAGAAGAGCCATTAGAATCATCGGCGATCCCAAACTCGCCGACATGCTGGATCCGCTGACTCAACGCCGTAATATCAGATCGCTCAGTGCATTCCACCGCCTGTATAATGGGGAATGTTCTGAGGAGCTATTTGATCTCATCCCGTCGCGTCGTTGAGATTTTACCACCGCACTTCTCGGCAACGTAATAAAGCTCATCCACATATTGTCGACAATTTGGTAACGGGTAGGTACTATACGCTTCACGCGATCTTTTCTACTCCATACTTGCAAGATGTGGAATGAGATGCCATTTGAGGTTTTCCCATTAGGCTACGACATGGCACGCTTCAAGAGAAATGTAAAGAGATTTCTAAAGGGTAGGGAACGCATCGACAATACCCCGGGTGTTGTAACTTTTGAAACTATCATGGTTATGAACACTATTTATACTAAAAACGGGATATTTACCATGATTTGTGACTGTTTGAGTATCCCGATATTTTTTTTTGTCTTATATTGGTCAAACCAAACGCACAATAGCTTGTCGAGTGAAGGAACATATCAGGGCGGTAAAGAATGTTGACAGACAAAAGTCTGCCATAGCGTAACATCTGCTGGACTCAGGCACAAACCACTGGATCGAGCTACACAACCCACAAGTAATCTCAACTGAGCGACATTACATGCCAAGACTGGTTCAAGAGGCAATTGAGATTGCCAAACACAAGAATTTCAGTCGTGAAGATGGTTCTCAATTATCTGGAGCCTGGAATCCTGTGGTGAGAATGTGTAAGAACCGAAGAAGTGAAGTGTCAATTACGCGTCCTGATACCGTGAGTGTTGTGTGTCGGAATCGAGTTATGATCGAGAATGAAACCGGTGGTAGTAATAGAATTAGCGAATTCATTCCTAGCAAGAGACTAAGAAAGAGGGTAGATCGTTATATCTGCCAATAACTACCTACCCACAAAGACTTCAGTTTACCCGTGATCATCGCGCATGCAACTGCGCCGAAATATCGGGATACTCAAACACTCACAAATCATGGTAAATATCCCGTTTTTATTTTAAATACCCCGAGTGTTGCCGGTGTCAATAGGCGACGGTGACCGCTTAACATCAGGTGGGCCGTAAGCTTGTTTACTAGAAAAGGTAAGTACAAGGAGTTTATAACTGGTACAATTCTAAATTAGACAGAAAATACGATTTAAGTTTAAATTTTATTAATACCTCTTAATTCAAATACAAATACAAAAAATCTTTATTGAAACAAATAATGACCAAAAAAACTTAACTTATATAAAAACATCATAAAAAAATATTAGTAGGTAGCACGTTGGGTAGGCTCACAGGCACACAGTCCTGAACCCACACACAATTAAATAAGGCAACCAAACCATCTATCTACACGTAGGAGGTGTAGTTTTAGTCGCTTACTATAAATAAGTGGTGATCGCAGTACTAACGTGTATGGCATCGTTAGGATTCATACGTTACCAAGAGTAAGAAAGGCGAGATGAAGCCAAAAAAATTGTAGCAGTCGCATTTTCCACTTAATGCTAGTTAAACCTTCCTTTTGATTAATAAAAACCAAGCGAGTGCGAGTCGGACTCGCGCGCGAAGGGTTCCGTACCATTTTCTATAAAAACGGCAAAAAAATCATGTCTGTTGTATGAGAGCCCCACTTTAATATTTATTTTATTCAATAACACCATTTTATTTATTTACCTTATTTGAGGTTGGTGCCGATTAAGCTAGCTTTCTAAATTGTATGAGCGGCCTCAGCTAACTCAGAGGAATATCATAATTGCCGTCAACTATGTATGTATGTATTTTTTTGTAAGTTTTCCTTTATTAGTGCTGTAAGACCTTGTTTTTTTGCCAAATTTCGTGATTCTAGGTCAACGTGAAATACCATATAGATTTTCGACCCATAACCTTCCGCTTGACCTTGAATTGTCAATTTTGGTTAAGCACAAGTAAAGGGAAAATTCCGAAAAATAAAGTTGAAAATTAAGGTAAGTTTCGGTACCTACAAATTTTCGCGAAAATCTAAATTTGCCCATATTTTTTATCGTGTTGACTCAGGACATTGATTTTTATACACCTAATAAGGACTATAGACATCAGCATCTGGTATAAATTACAACTTGCTAGATCCACCCGTTCCTGAGAAAATCGGTGGTGACACACGGACAGACAGACGGACAGACGGACAAGAGAGTGATCTTGTAAGGGTTCCTTTTTTACCTTTTAAGGTACGGAACCCTAAAAATGAAAGGTACTTCTTTACAAGACATTAAACCTAGGCGATTCTTAGCGTTAAGACCGCCCATTTTACTTTGAGTTTTTATATATACGTATGCTTTTATTTGTGGTGTATATTAAAGTGTTTTTATTCATTTAACACCCAAAGGTCACACAAAGAGGTAGTCCAAACCTCGTACTATAATTCCCAGTATAGCTGGTATCAATTTGTCCCGTTTTTAAACAACTGCGTTTACAACTTGTACCGCATTTCATTCTTTATTGTACACAAGAAAATACATTAAAAAGTACAGAAATAGAAGATATGTTCAAAGGCAAGCTTAACCATAAGAAGAGTTTTCTTACAGCAAACCTTTGAGGCTAGAGAGAGAGAAGATTTTAAAAGTAGGTGAGTGTACAAGAATCATAAATATTCATTCAATTATACGACTCTAAATTAAGACACAACTGAACATAAAATAATCCAATTCCTCGATGTGACAACGAGATTGGGCACGTTTGTATTCACGAAGTCACGAAGTCTCGCTTAGGAATCAGTGTGTTTTTGCGATGAGTTGCAGACTACTCTTAGGGTGACTGTCGCAACAATGCCTAAACGTGTGGCTAAACATGATTGAAGGAGTTGTCAAATCATACAAATACGTCAAAAGTTTATGAGCTAAATTCGTTTAGAGATCGTTGTGCACTGTTAGTTACTTACTGTTTCGTGAAAATGAAAATGAAAAATGAAATGAAAAATATTTTATTTAGCAACAAAAAGCACACCTTATGACTAATATGTTTAAAACAGGTAATTTTTAAATGAACTTATTGTTGAGAGAGCTTAATAACTAAAAGGTTTAGTCGGTGGCCTTCACACTAGGCCAAGCCTGTATCGTGAAGACCTTGAAATTCTTATATAGATTATTCAGTTGTTTACACCTCGGACTAATAAATTAAATTAATAATGTTTGAAATATATATATGAAACAGTTTAAAATATCAATTGAAAACCTATATACTAATATAACCTAAATTTATAATGCATAAATAAATATATATACAACTTCTAATAAAGTATTACATATAAATATGTATATAATATATTTAAATATATATAAGTAATATATTATATGTTTGTATAAAAACGCCACTATGTCAGTCCAAATACATGATTCACTCTTTTTAAGGCGATTCCCTTAAAAAGAGGCGTAAGACAGGGAGATGTAATCTCTCCGAAACTGTTTACGACCGCATTGGAAGATGCCTTCAAGCTTCTGGAATGGAAAGGACTGGGCATCAATATTAACGGCGAATACATCACTTACCTTCGGTTTGCCGACGATATTGTGGTCATGGCAAAGTCGATGGAAGAGTTCAGCACAATGCTCGAAGGCCTCAATCGAGTCTCCCAACGGGTAGGACTTAAAATGAACATGGACAAGACGAAAATCATGTCGAATGTCCATGTCGTCCCTGCCCCAGTTATAGTTGAGAACTCGGCTCTTGAAGTTGTCGACGCGTATGTATACCTAGGACAAACAGTCCAATTAGGTAGGTCCAACTTCGAGAAAGAGGTCAATTGTCGAATCCAACTCGGATAGGCAGCGTTTGGGAAACTTCGCAACGTCTTTTCGTCCAACATACCTCAGTGTCTTAAGACGAAAGTCTTCAATCAGTGTGTGTTACCAGTGATGACATATGGAACCGAGACGTGGTCCTTCACTATTGGCCTTATGAATAAGCTCAGAGTCGCTCAACGAGCTATGGAGAGGGCTATGCTCGGGGTTTCTCTACGGGATCGAATCAGAAATGAGAAGATACGTAGGAGAACTCAAGTCACCGACATAGCCCGACGGATTAGCACGTTGAAGTGGCAATGGGCAGGCCATATAGCGCGCAGAACAGATGGCCGATGGGGCCGAAAGGTTCTCGAGTGGAGGCCACGGACCGGCAAGCGCAGCGTAGGACGTCCACCCACAAGATGGGCAGACAACTTGGTAAGAACCGCAGGTCGGCGTTGGATGCAGGCCGCTTCCAATCGCAGTTCCTGGAGATTAATGAGGGAGGCCTTTGTCCAGCAGTGGACGTCCTACGGCTGATATGATGATGGTGATGATGAAGTAATATAATGTAAATGCATAAGATAAATATTTGGGACTTTTATGTTGTAACATATAGTCATATAGTGTAAGAGTCTCAGTATCAGCGTACGTCAGAGTAGTTAGCCACTTTTGTATTATTTGTTTTGCTTGTCTTACAGATTTATTTTTTAGATCGCAAAATTTTAAAACATTAGTATAAACACATGCTCTTACATTCTGACCAAAACGTTGCGCAAAGGATGTATTGATTGGCGTGGTAGGAATTTTAAAGACTCGTTTGCTTATCAGCTCCAAGTAATTTTCTGATGAAAGTAAATGCTTATGCGCTGATACCGATGTTTTTAAGATAAAAAGTTGCCGGACCCTTAGAACACCACTTTCTTTGTACAATTCTGTAGTTGGATATCTATAGTACGGAGCGTTGCGCTCGTTCGACCAAGTTTTAGCGGCACTTCCCCAACACGTGATGCAATATGATATAAGGGACTGGCACATCGCAAGGTATACGGTTTGGAGCAGTTTCCTGCATGCGACGTTTCGCAAATTGTGAATTATATTTATTACTTTTCTAACACGTGCCGATAGACCCTCAATATGTTTTTAAAGTTTAGTTTTTCGTCTATAAAAATGCCCAAGTATTTAATAAAATTTGTTCTATTTATACAATCACAACTACAACAGGAGTTGTCAAAACAGGCAAAATTATGTATTTTAATATTCAGATTATTCATTGGAGGAGCAGAAGCAGAGGTCTTATGGAAGCACAGATACTTAGTTTTTTCCGTGTTTAGGGTTAGAAGATTCTCACGAAGCCATCTACTAATATGTGACAAACCAGTTTCAGCAAATGATGACACTTTTGGCTCGTTAGGTCCGTGAAAAATCACCGCGGTGTCATCAGCATAGCATATAACTTGGGCATTATCAATGGTGAGATCATGGATATCATTTATGTACATATTAAAAAGCGTAGGTCCCAGTATACTCCCTTGTGGTACTCCAAAAGAGACCGATTGGGGCTTACTGATTACCTGCGAGATCTTTAGACACTGTCTCCTTTCTGACAAGTAACTTTTGAACCATTCTCCAGCAACACCTCGGATTCCAATGCTGTCCAGTTTCTTCAAAAGTATAGGAATGGAAACAGTGTCAAAAGCCTTAGCTAGATCTAAAAAGATTCCCATGCAGCATTGCCCATTGTCAAGTTGTGACGACACCTCAGACGTTAGCAGTGTCACGGCATCTTCTGTGCTCTTACCTCTACGGAAGCCAAATTGCCTTTCGGAAGTCAGATTTCGTGACTCTAAATAATCGACCAGCCTCTTATTGACGATTTTTTCCAGTAATCTTGAGAACACTCCCAATAAAGAGATGGGCCTATAGTTATTAAGCAAATCTTTGGGGCCACCCTTGTGTATCGGACAAACAGCGGCAAGTTTCCACTTTGAAGGGAAAACCCCGGTCGCTAGGCTCAAATTTAAAATATGTGTCAGCGGTGCTACTACACCAAATCTTATGTGCTTCAGTAAAGAGTTATCTAGACCATCAATGCCTGGGGATTTAACATTTTGCAGCTTAACAATAAGTGTCTCAACTTGCCTAACGTCAGTTGGAGTTAAATAGAAAGAGTCAACAGGGGTGCGTGTGATTCTAACTGAATTTGCTAGATCAGCTTCACTAATATTAGTATCAGTTAAAATTTTGTTTGCATGTCTCTGGCCGACTGTAGAAAAGTGAGTGTTACACTGGTCAATTGAGTTTTGTGAGCTTACTGTACCAGGAAAACATAGAAGTTCAGATGATTCCTGGTTTGGTGAGGATAAATTACAAACGTTTTCCATAGATTTTTGGGGTTTTTCACATTTTCTTTCAATTCATTGGCTTGATACTCATTTCTTAGATCGCGAAGTAGCCCTATAAAGAAGTTTCGGTACCGTGTGTAGGTAAGATGGAGTACTTCATTTTTGGGGTCCTTTTTACCTCGCAAATGTAGTTAATCGCGATGTCGCATACATCGCATAAGGCCAGGTTTATCCATGGCTTTAGGTTAAACTTAGATCGAGTCATTCTTATTTCTTTTGTGTGATTATTGATAATATCTGTTATTTTTGTAGTAAAAACATCTGTTGCGTCATTTAAATCTTCACTTTTATATAGGTCAGTCCAATCAATAGCCTTTAAATTATTCACAATACCATCATAATCTCTCTTAAGTTTTAGGCGCGTGAGTCTTTCATGTTTTGGTTTGTCAAGATTTACACCTAGCGTAACCAAGTAATGGTCCGTGATGTCAGTCTGACAAACAATACCAATTGCAGACAATGCACAACGATTACTGACATATATGTGATCGAGACACGCTAAGCCTCTGGTTGCTTAACTAATAGCTGGTAAAAGCCCATACTCTGCCATGAAGCACTGGTATTCCAGACTTTGAGTATTGTCAGTGCTGTTCATTATGTTAACATTAATGTCTCCAGCAATGACAAGTGGCAAATTTTTTGAACTATTGTTTATATAAGTCTCTAGTGATGATAAAAATTCGTTTGTTTCTTCGTGTTATATTAATTCGTATTGAGTTTTTTCGATGATAGTGAGCAGTAAATACCTAGAATGGTAACTAATTTCGGGATACAAAAAGCTAGACAATCTGCATTTTCAAGAGAAGGCTCCCATACAGAAGCGTTCCAGAGGTTGTTCACATAAACTACCACCCCGCTATTTTGATTCCTGTGATCAGCAGTTACATATGAGTTAAATCCTGAGATCAATGGTACAGTTACAACATCATGTAGCCAGCACTCAGATAATATTATAATATCTATTTCCATTTCGTTTCGTTTTTTGCTAAGTTTTTATAAGGTTTTTAAATTCATCTTAAAAATTTCAAGCCTAGACGGGACTTGAACCCCCAACCTTCCTCTTGATACGAGGATGCACAATCCAACTGTGCTACCAGGCCATTTAAATGGCCTGGTAGCACGAGGAGATGCTTTTAAAAATCTTGGAATTTTCCGTATGTGTTATGATAATACTATAAAATAAAATACTATTTAAGTTTTTATATTCTTCAATGTGAATGATTTTCCACTTCAAAATGAAGACATAAAACGAATGTTTTTTTTTTAATTAATGCGCCATCATTTCACAGCGCCATCTTGCCTCAAAACAAAGCTTGTACTAAGGGAACCAGATAACTGATAGAGCACTTATGTACTTAATTTTTGTAAATACATACTTAATTATAGATAAACAACCAGACCCGGAACATGTATCTGTAGATCTTGCAAATATTTGTGGCGCGGCGGGAATTGAACCCACTACCTCCTGCGTCTCAGCGGGCTATTCACCAACTGCACCACGGAGGTCGATTTAAAGACGTTTTTTTAACTTAACTTAATTTTAATTTCTAAGGACCAGACTAGCAAATTGCAAATTAGATGATTGCCTTAATTTAACTTCGTTTATACCTAAACTTAAAAGGCAGTCTACTAAATAAGATAAAATATGAAAATGGGGCTGTCTCGTCCTGTAACTTATTGATAATAACGTAAAAAGTACCTACAAGATAAGAAATGGGTGAATCTAAGGGCCGGTTTTGAAATATTAGGGTTTAAGATGGGTACAAACAAAAACCAGGTGAGACAAGCAGGTGAAATGGAATGTTTTATGAAAGGTGCATTTCGTCCCCGTTTTTATTTTTAGTTTAAGCCTTGTAGTTTTTTAATTATTAGCCAAACAGTACAGTGCTGAAATTTGGTACGTTTGTAGCTTTTGTGACACAAAGGGGTGACATTTGTGGAAAAGTCTGAAATCCAGAATAAATAAATCATAAATATGGCTGGACATTTCACACAGCGATATCTAGCCCCAAACTAAGCAGAGCTTTTACTATGGGTACCAGATAACTGATAGAATACTTATATACTTTTTTTTGTAAACACATACTTATATATATATAATATATAGAGAAACAACCAGACACGGAACAAATATCTGTAGATCATACAAACATTTGTTCCGCGGCGGGAATCGAACCCGCTACCTCTTGCGTCTCAGCCGGCTATTCGCCTACTGTACCACGGAGGTCGTCAATATAGAATATAGAGAATAACTGCAATTTCTACCCCAAAAATATAGCCATTATAACATGAACCCCCGTTACTTGTAATTTGAATGAAACTGTAGATCAAGTCACATATTTTGTGGATGTTTTACACTGTAATTAGTTTTTATAGGAGGCTCGCGAGATCTCAGTTTGGGGCGAAGCAATAGTTAATTTGCACGTCCGGGATTTGAACACACAACCTCCAAATCGGAAGTCCCACAAGGCCACCACGGCTCTTAATTGAGATGTAGGACAGACTTCCAAACATGATCGGTATGGGTAAGAGGTCCTTAGCAATCTAGTTACAGGTTTAAGAATACTAGTGGCCCCGAACTGAAATCTCACAATAAAGCAATATTATTTGTAATCTTTGACTATCAAAATAGTGCCACGAAATACACAACCAAGTTTCATTCAAATTACAAGTAACGCGAGTTCATGTTAGTTGGTTACTTTCTAGGGGTAGAAATTGTAGTTCGTCTTGATTTAAGACTTTTCCCTATATTTGTGTCATTAAAGCTACACGAATACCAAATTTAAACACTGTGGGGTCAAAAACAACAAAGATTTAACTAAAAATAAAAATGGGGTCGAAATGTACAAATAAAGATTCTTTCATTAAACGTCCCATGTGACCTAATAGTATCATTTAGATTTTTTTTACCCCTTGAACCCCAATATTGGGTGACACAAATTTCACGATTATCGGACCAACGCTTCGAAAGTTATCCTCGGACAAACAAACATACATACATACGACGACCTCCGTGGTGCAGTGGGCGAATAGCCGACTGAGACGCAGGAGGTAGTGGGTTCGATACCCGCCGCGGAACAAATGTTTGCATGATCTACAGATATTAGTTCCAGGTCTGGTTGTTTCTCTATAGGTATATTATAAGTATGAAATTACAAAAAAAATTATTGTATTCTATCAGTTAACTGGTACAAGCTCTGTTTAGTTTGGGGCTAGAAAGCGCTGTGTGAAATATCCAGCAATATTTATTATTTATACATACATGCCAATTTGCCCAAATTGATTTACAGATCTCGCTTTGCTGGAGATTTCTCGTCTCAATGAAAATTATTTTACAAACAATATACTTACTCGAAGGGCTGAAAAAAGCCAGCAATTTGTATAAATCGTCGCGGGAACTGTAAATATAATCATAAACCAGGGAAAATAATATAAACAACTCTTTTTATAACAAGAAAACCTTCTGTGATATGCGAGTAAAAATTTATGTGTATTCATGCCTCTAGGTTGTGTTATATTTTAGATTTAGTGCCTTCTAGACCGAAGAATATCACGAATATGTCGTTACTACTCAAGTACCACGAAAATATCATAACTTCGTCCTGACACTAGAGTGTGTGAGTGAGGGTGTTTTGTTGTTTATGACAATTACTAGCTTCTGCCAGCGTGGTTTGTCAACAAAAAGTAGCCTACTTAATCCAGGTTATAATCTACGTACACACGGCTACACATCAAGCTATACATTTCCAGTATAAGCTGACGCGAGGTCAGCTTATACTGGAAATGTATAGCTTGATGTGTAGCCGTTTGTACATACCAAATTTAATCGCCGGTTAAGCTGTTACGACGTGATTGAGTAATAAACAAACATCCAAACTTTCGCATTTATAATATTAGTGTGACGATAGAGTTGCCTTTTGCCAATCTCCTCGTTACATAGACGCGCCTGTATCTGACCCAGTTTCAAGATGTTTCAATCTCTTTCGAGACAGAAAAGTCGTAGATTGACCCGATAAACGAGTGAAAAATTATTTCAGGCAGACTGTTCTTGGTTGTAAATGGTAGACTTTTTTAGTTTGATTGCTGAGATAAACTGGTACAAATTGTAGATATTTTGTGTGTAGAAACTGGTTTTGTTCTAAAAACAACAATAGTGTTCGGTACCATATTAGGAAGAATAAAATAAGCTCGATACTAAGTTCCCAATTAACTGCCTCGGTCCCAGTCTCCTAAACAGTACAAGCCACTTAGTAAAGCTTAGATAACTTAATTCACGAAAGCTACTCCACCTTTTTAGGGTTTCGTACCCGAAGGGTCAAACGGGACCCTATTACTAATACTCCGCTGTCTGTCTGTCCGTCTGTCACCAGGCTGTATCACATGAACCGTGATAGACAGTTGAAATTTTCACAGATGAAGTATTACGGTTGCCGCTATAAAAACAAATACTAAAAACAAAAGTAAATAAATATGTGAGGCGGGCTTGCATACAAAACACGTGGATTTTTTTTGCTCGTTTTTACTCAATATTGATAACGACAACAGGTAAACGCTTGAAATATTCACAGAGTATTTAGTTATATTATTCACTCTAAATAATTAAATTAAAATTAAATAAATATTTACGGGACGGGGAGGGGAATGTTTTGCCGTTTTTATAGATAATGGTACGGAGCCCTTCGTGCGCGAGCCCGACTCGCACTTGGCCGGTTTTATTTTCTTTTCTTTTGCTTTTCTTTTAGGTATAGGATGGCATCAGAGGCAAAATATTGGATCAGTTTCAAAGAGACCCAATGAAACTCAACTGTATAATTAGTCAAAGCAAAATCCAGTGTCAATATTGGCACCAGACCTTTCCTCGAAAGCGGGTATTATAAATGGCTGAGTCACCTTTCTTTACGTGATTTGCAGAAATTGTTACCTTGGGTACTTTGAGGGTCGTCACTCACGTAGCCTCGACGTGACATTTCTGGATGATTGATAAATTATCCTTGCCAATACAGTTTTTTTGCGTTAGGATAAGAATGAATAAGTATCTACCTGTTTTTTCTTGCTATTAAGCGCTGTAGGAAAAGTTCATTGCTACTTTTGGAAATTTGTGACGTGGATACGAACATTACGTACTAAGTAGGTGATCGAATAACACGCCAGCATCCTGATCGAAAAGGATACAGAGCCACTGGCTTTTTGTTTAGAGTAATATCTAGGTACATAGTTCCATAATGGCACCGTGTTTAAAACCGAAAAGGTTTAGCTAAGTATGTATGCTCACCTTAGATAAAAACAAAAGAGGAAGATACGGTATGCGCTTACATGAATAATAGTCAAACTAGGCTCTGCTGCGCTAGATAGATAATCACACGCACACTTTTTTTTATAGTAAGTTACATCACATTATTACGTGGAGTGTCAACCCGGTGAGCGAGACAGAGCGAAAAGCATATGTTTAATGCAAGCGAGAGAGAATCAAGTGTCAGTTGCGGCGCCGGCGGGGTCGCCGTAGTACGCAAGGAACTTTGTACTAAAGCAGCCAAGAACTCACCACCCACACATAGAAAACCTTGGCCAATGACAGTTCGGGCAGTAGCTCATAAATTATTTGTTGATCCATTCACATATCAGCAGAACTGCATAAGGAAGAAAAGAGACGGGTATACACCCGAGACTTTCTGCTATTAGCACTCCTTCCATGTTCCATCTTCCTTGGTACGAGCACACGATTGTGACTCAAGCGAAATTGTGTTTATGAACCTAATTTGAGCTGCCTATTTGCGAGACGCTTGTGCCGTATCTTCCTTTTTTATCTTTAACTAAGATGGTCACATGATTTATTTTATTGACAGGTGGTCCCATGGCCTGGTATTTCATCAAGCGGTGGTAGACATGGCTCGCGCCGCCATTCTACTTCCTCTGGGCATTGCAGTGTTCCGGTGTCAGCCGGTCTATAAGTGCTCCCTGGTTGAAACAGCTTTTCTATTATTGGTAAGTTGCCTTTAACATTTTACCGAACAATAAGTCAAACAAAAACATTTTAAAGGTCATCTAGTCATCATCATCATCATCATCATCAGCCAGAAGACGTCCACTGCTGAACATAGTCCTCCCCCTTAGATCGCCACAACGAGCGGTTGGTAGCCGTTTGCGCCCAACGGCTCCCCGCGATTCTAACCAGATCGTCGGTCCACCTTGTGGGGGGCCGGCCTACGCTGCGTCTTCCAGTCCGTGGTCTCCACTCGAGAACCTTTCTTCCCCAACGGTTATCGGTTCTACGAGCGATGTAGCCTGCCCATTGCCACTTCAACTTGCTAATTTTGAGAGCTATGTCGGCAACTTTAGTTCTTCTGCGGATTTCCTCATTGAGGATTTTGTCACGCAAAGAAACCCCGAGCATAGCCCTCTCCATAGCTCGTTGAGCGACCTTGAGCTTGGTCATGAGGCCATGAGTAAAGGACCACGTTTTAGTGCCATAGGTCATCACTGGCAACACACACTGGTTGAAGACTTTAGTCTTCAGGTCATCTAGTAAATGAAAACAATTTCACATCTCAACGTGAGCTTGCAGCTTGGGATAATTATGTCGTATCACAGCCCAATAATTCACTACAGCAATGTGAAAAATTATATCAATTTATCACTCGTAATCAGGCAGGGACGTCTATTAAAAGGCATATTTCTCCAAAATATTACATAAAAATAATAAAAGTTGTACCTATCAGTGACTTTGATGTATACAAAAATAGAATTTCATCAATAATTGAAATTCCGCTGAACTTCCAAGAGCTATTGAACAGCTATAAATCTCTCAAAACGACAAACTCAAAAGTCAAAATTAAAGGAATTCTGAAATATGGCGACAACGTCAAATCTGCTTTCGCAGAAGTAACAGATTGTGGAAATTCCTGCCGACGATTGTTAGAGGCAATATCGGCCACAGTGCCTGTTGTGATTAATAGCCACTTAACTTCAGTTCGCACAGACGAGTGTAGCTGAGAATAATCTTTAGCTCTTATTTTCGATGGCGCCTTGTAGCCAAACTTGTTTCTGTAAATAATGAGGGCGACGGCAAGGTTGAGTTAATGGGGTTGTTTGCGTACAAATATGCTTACAAACAAATCTGAACAACTTTCATATTTTGTGCAGAAGGTTTCATAATTTGATAATTTCATCCAAACGCAATATTTCAGTAGATTAATTTCAGTAGAGTAATGTTTCATCCCAATTTAAATGAAAAATGTTTTAGGTGACAGTCTCGACGGTAAACATGCTCACAACAGTCCTAAATGACAGCCCCATTTTTCCGGAAAACGAAGAAGAGCAGGCTGATTTATCTGCGCCATTACTGATGGACAGCCCCCAGGTAAAAAAAGTATAAAATAATTTCCATTATGATAACGACCTAATTTATAATTTGAGTTGGGAACTCGAGGAAACTCCGCGGAAATTATCATGAGTCTTTATCTTTAACTTCTCAAGTATATTTGAAAGTTATTAAATTAGTCTTCGAGTTGAAATAACTTAGATTTTTGTTTCAGTGCGTCCTTTTCGGCACTTTCATGATATGGTTCGCATCGATCACCATAAATCTCGGTCCAACGTTCTTATCTGGAGCTTTGGCTGCCAGTGCCGGATCCTACTCATCCTACGGGCCGGGGCCCTCGTGTCCCTTGGTCCGAGGACCCTTCAGGCATTACGTACTTAACGCGCTCTGGATAGGCGTGAACGCTGTCTGTGTCGGGTTGACACTTTTCCACTTGAAGAAGCTTCACCGTGATCTCACTAAGGTCGGTGTCTGGTATAATCGATGTCTTATAACTGTGGGAGCGGAACAGATGGCATGGAGAGGTTTCATTATACAGTAAAGCTTTGTTCGTCATCGCATTAATTTGCATTATCATCAATTCCATTTTCATGCTGAGATATAAACTTCTCCATGTTCATTTGTGTAATATTTATCGTCACACTGCTTCGTGACCAGGAATTAGCTATCGTTGGAATGACTGAAGTTACGTAGTGCTAATGTTCGGTTCACAGTCGAAACTCGAGTTCTTGTGCGCTCCTAAGTCGTTGAAATTCACGAAGTCACCCACATAAATTCCAGCTACACAATATTTTGCATACTAGTCTCACGTTGGCCGGACTATAGGTATTTTTGTTGGTACCTTGCCAATGCTCTTTGCGGTGGAGCAAATAAGATTTAAATTTACGGAAGTTGACTTGAATGGGCGATAGTGAAGAAAACGCCATTCACTTTAGAATTTTTATAAAGAGCTCGAATGTGTATTTATTGAATTGGAATTAGATATGGAGTGTTCGATAAATTTAAATCTTATCGCATGCAGGCTAACGTAGAGGCAGTGCGAGTAGCCGGTTTAGTGACCACGCTTGTCAGCATGGCAGGGGACAACAGACGCATGGATGGCCTTCCAAACAGCGTTGGACCCAGGGTATGTACATTATTTGCATGTGCGTAGTCAATCTGACGTTCTAGTTCTTTGAATGAAGTAGAGTTGAAAACAAACTTTAAAAATATAGGCATGCATACAATTTTATAACCAAAATCTTCTTGACCTAAGCTGAGCATGTCTTAAAACACATATCTTCCTAATGGCGCACAAATTGACCTACAATTTATCCAAATTTAAATACTTTTAGGTACTTAGTTTGTCTCTATCGCACTCTGTCTACAAACTTTTCACTTATTCGTGGTGTTATCTATCTTTTATCTTCTTGTCTGTCAGATCTTTCTGCAAAATGTTTACTCCACAGACAATAGACGGCACGTATGATGGTCATTGCCGTCAATCTAACAACATGCCTTTGGGTGGAGGTCGAAGGCTTCGAGGCTACCTGGCTAGGGTAGAGCGGGAGGGCGTACGAAGAGTTCGCATGTTCCTCGTCATCACGGCTGCATATGTGCTGTTCTGGGGACCACTCTTCATGATCACTTTGTTTCACCATCCCGCCTTGACATCGCATATAGCGTATGAGGTAAGATTAAACAGATATAAATACTGTATTTTGTTTTCGGATTCTTCTTTGACCTGCAATTTATGTGTTCCTTAGATGTACTTCCAAATCACGCTGCATATCTCATACGTGCATGCCGCGGTGAACCCCCTGCTCTTCATGGCCCTGCACCGGGCGCTGCGGCGGGCCGCCTTACAACTCTGCTGCGGCTGCTGCGTGCACTGGAGCCAGTTCGTCTTAGCCCTGACCGCTGCTGGTGCGTACATTAAAAGGATTATAGTTGCTATGTAGAAGAAACCATGCTAAAACCAAACGTTGTTCGCAGCACAATCTCCGCTGGCGCCAGCGTCGTTTTCCCCGGCGGCTATGTCTCCCGAGCCGCCACCCGCGCCACCGCCCCCGGCCAATCAGGCCCCTCACGAATCTGGGCCTCCAGCACCGCACACGATGATGGTAATTACCTCTTATATGTAAGTGTTGACACCGTAATATGTGGTTTAATTTGCACAACCCTGCACCTCTACCCTTAGAACGTAGATGTCTGTCACTGTTACCTCACGTCGATCCGCTCCCTCCGTCGTAGTGGCTAGATCCCGCTCTTAGTTATATTAATAAAATCTCGATCTCAGAGTTGGGAAGTTGAGGAGTGTGACGCTGAGAGTATGTCGAGTGCGCGTGTGCAGGGAGACGAGGATATGATGGAGCCGTGGAGCGGCAGCGTGCGGCGTCTGCCGCGCTCTCCGAGCCCGCTCCTGCCTACGATCTGAGCGCGCCCGCGCCCCCCACGCCGCCACCGCTTCCACGCCCCGCGGCGCCTCGCTGTCACCGCGCCCGCGCTCTGTCAGCCGGACCTCGACAGACATATCCACAATTTGGCTGCTATTATCATCCGTACCAAGATATTTATGTCATATATAAAGAACTATCTCACTTGTGCATAATGAATTATTATGTTGGTATTGTATAAATAAAGGGTACTAAAATTAATAGATATTTAAGTACGTTTTAGTAGTTTGGGCGACGTGGAACATCGTAAATTAATGTATTATTTTATTAAATGTGTATATATTATACAAAATAGAAAGCTCAAATTCTAAATACATTGATATACTGTCTAGAAAAATGGATGTTGATATGCACCTAATTCAGTAGATATTGGCACTCATTAAGTGTATAGGTAGATGTTTTATCAAATGTAAAGATAAGAAAGATATATTTTTGTGACATGAATAAACAATATTGAACAATTCAATTGAAACACCAAGTAGTGTTTAAAATATAAATGGTGCAAAGTGAACGTGAATCCTGCTCGTCGAATCAGATTATATTAGTGAAGGTGCACCAAAAACATTAAGAATAATGTGACTGTTTTAAAAATTATTACCTATCACCACTGTGGTAGATTTCGAAATAATACAGCCTCCAGTAAGTTTTGTTAAATCGTGTTTATCATTTTTGTAACGGATTTCGCTATTAATAATTGTCTCATTTTGAAGAAAACTTTCTATTAGATTGTGACTGTAACATTTTTAAATATAAATATTAAATGTACCTATATTTTAAAGACTGCTATACCTTACATACTTTCGCGATCGCTATACATCTTTACGGGTTCAACGGGTATTTATCGCGTATGTACCTTTTCATTTTTCATCTCGAAGTTTCGACTGTGTTACAATATTCATACTCATTTATTGAAACCGTAGACACAATAGAACACTTGGTTACGTCAATAATAGTACATAACTAATTACATGGATTTATCTAAGTAGCTCGTCGCACCATAATATTGGAGGTGCCAGAAACAGACAAGCATTTCGTATTCATTACATTTATGCATCTAAATACTGATTAATTAATATGTAGGTACTTAAGATTATAGCTGCTGTAAAGGGGCGATTCTGTTGTTAACACTGAATAACTATAATTGTGTAAAATACGAACGGTCTTATTTTGTTTATGTTAAATATCAAATTAGAATGACATTTAAAGTGACATTTCTAAAATTAAGTATTTTTTATTAAGATGGCGTGTTTTTGGGCTAGTTTTAGTCAGCAGTCTAATTGGTCATGATTAAACCTAGCTCGCAAACACGCCATCTTAGTAAAAACTACTTAATTTTAGAAATGTCACTCTAAATGTCATTGTAATTTGATCTTTAGCGTAAACAAAATACGACCTTTCGTATTTTACACAATTTTAGTTAGTAAGCGTAAACAACAGAATCGCCACCATTGTCAAGGATTTGTTTATAATAGCTAATTTGAATTCTAAAATCGTCTAATTTTAAATAATCGTGGGCACAGGCTGACTGGTATACTTAGAGGCCTTAGAGGTACCGTTGAGAAGAAATGGCAGCTGGAAAAAAAATCAGACAAGTGCCAGTCAGACTCGCCCAGCGAGGGTTCCGTACAAATTTGTACCGAGAGTTTCAATGATTGATTACGTACTTTAAATAAAGACTATATTTATATGATTTAAATACAAATGTATAGTTTTCAGATTTTTCTCGGTACTTGTAGTATAAGGCGATATTGCTTGCCATATTTCATATATAGGTCAACGGAAGGTACCTTATAAATTTTAATCCCTTCTTCCCCCTTCCACCACCGGACAAGCAGATGTACCGAGAAGTACCAACCATAACTGGTCGGCATACCACCTTGCCGTACCAAACGATTTGCTTCAATTTTTCTTGTTAGCACAAGTAAGGAGTGGAACTCACTTCCGGCGTATGTTTTTCCAAACCAGTATAATCTTGGAGTCTTCAAGTACAGAATGAATAAGTTCTTTCTAGGCAAGCGTGCTCCATCTTCGATCACACCTTCACTTACCATCAGGTGAGGTAGTGGCCAAGCGCTTGGCTATCATCAATAAAAAAAATCCATAAGAGTGTCGAAATATACGTTTTTGGCGGCATAAACCGCCGTATTTTTTTTACGTAAACTTAGAAGTTTGACTTATTCACAGCTTCAAGGGACTGTAGACTTGAGTATATAGTTTTAATTTCAAGTCTATACCTCCACGCGTTCCCGAGATAAAGGGTCTTGACAGACAGATAGGCGGACAGACAAACAAAGTGATTCTATAGGGATTCAGTTTTTTCCTTTCGAGGTACGGAACCCTAAAAAAGGTACATACGTGATAAATACCTGTTTAGTATTACTGCTTTACCTTATTTCGTTTGGCTAATAAATTATCTAATAGGTTGGGGAAAAAGTCTTTTCGCATATACGTAATAAAATATGAACTTGTAATAAAATCTCTTTGGCTATACTATTTGTATCTGGCTGGTTTGGTATAATTCAAAGTTTAAATTTTAAAGAAGATAATTCCAAATTCAAATTAGGAAAATGTGTGAGTTTTATTTGTTTTTTGTACTGTAAAGATGAGTGATTCTAATGAAGAAATTCGATACATTTTAAAATTTTACTACAAAAAAGGTAAAAAATGCAACGCAAGCCGCGAAAAAATTTGCGATGTTTATGGACCTAGTGCAGTATCTGTGAGAGTAGCACAAATTTTGTTTAAGCGTTTTCAACCCGGAAATTTTGATGTGAAAGATGCACGTCGCTCTGGTCGCCCTATTACGGATATAATTGATGGCATTTTTGAAAAAGTGGAGCAAGATCGGCATATCAGTAGTTACGACGTAACTGAAGAACTGGGAATTGACCACAAAACAGTTTTGGCGCATTTAAAAAAAACTGGGTACATAAAAAAGCTTGATATTTGGGTAGCCCACGAGCTCACTGAAAGAAACCAAATGAACCGTGTACTCATTGGTGCTTCTTTATTATGACGTAATGAAACCGAACCATTTTTGAAGAAGCTGATAACTGGTGATGAAAAGTGGATCACGTATGACAAGAACGTGCGAAAAAGGTCGTGGTCAAAGGCCGGTCAGGCTTCACAGACTGTGGCGAAACCCGGGTTAACTCGCAACAAGGTGGTGCTGTGTGTGTGGTGGGATTGGAAGGGCATTATTCATTATGAGCTGGTACCACCAGGCAGGACCATCGGTTCTGAATTCTACTGCGAACAACTGATGAGATTAAAGCAAGAAGTTGAGAGAAAGCGGCCGGAATTAATCAACAGAAGGTGTGTGATTTTTCATCATGATAACGCTAGACCTCACACATCTTTAGCCACTCAGCCAAAACTAAGAGAGGTTGGCTGGAAGGTGTTAATGCATCCGCCGTATAGTCCTGACCTTGCACCTTCAGATTTGCGCCTGTTTCGGTCTCTTCAGAATTATTTAGGCAGTGTCAGGTTAACAGCACGAGAGGACTGCTAAAACCACTTGTCGCGGTATTTTGATCAGAAGCCCCAAAATTTCTATAGAAATGGGATCATGTCTACAAGATCTACAAGACATCTACAAGATGGCAAAAAGTTATCGAACAAAATGGTACCTACATACTTTAGTTAAATGTAAATAAACTATATTAAAAATGTTTTGAATTTTTTTTAAAAATGCGAAGAAACTTTTCCCCAACCTAATATGTTATTTAATGCAAGTATCTACAGATATCTAGTTCAAAGTATTCGTGTTTAATTAAGTATTTGCACTAACTTCGTTTCAAAATATAAGATTTAGATAATTTGTATTAATAAAATATTTGTCCGGAAGTTTTAATATACATTTTATTATATAACTTAATTATTACATTTGCATTTTGTATATAATATTATGTAAAAAGTCGTCCTGTATACATTTTCGTAATAATATACATGTTTTTGCATTATTTGTTCTAAATGTAAGTTGATGTACTTATGATTATAGTAGGTAATTATCATAAATGATAAATGGTGAACTAATACAATAGAAGATAAAGAGGTAGCTATTCTTCAAATTATTATAAAAAGAGGAAACGATAAATAAATGGATATAAAATTATTTATTAAATGTTATCAAGTTGTTTTATTTTAGTGTATTTTACATATACTAGCTGTTACACTAAATGTGTCGGTAAAATATAAATAAAGGTAACCTCGCTGTTTCAAGTTGACTTGAAACCACATTTTTATCTCATGGCAACTGATTTATTGGATAAATGGTAGCTTATATGATGATCCAGATTATAATCTACGTATATACCAGATTTCATCGAAATCGGTTCAGCCGTTTTGGCGTGATTGAGTAACAAACAAACATCCAAACCTTTTTAGCATTTATAATATTAGTGTAATATTCGAGGCTGGCTAAAAATACAAGAATAAAAGTAATCCTGTTTCGAAATAAAGTTATCAGCAAAATTTTGAAAGTGGCCTATGAGAAAAATAAGTTTGGGAAACTCTGTACTATAACAATGAGTGAAACAATAATTTGATCACCTTCGTGGCGCAGCGAGCGCAAATAGTCGGCTGAGACGCAGGACGTAGCGGGTTCTATTCTCGGCATGGAACAAATGTTTGCACGATGTACAGGTATTTGTTTCGGGTCTGGTTTTTCGTTATATATTATAAGTATGTATTTACAAAAAGAAGTATTTAAGTATTCTATCAGTTATCTGGTTCGCATAGTACAAGCTTTGCTTAGTTTGGGGCTAGATAGCGCTGTGTAAAATGTCCAGCATTATTTATTTATTTATTTATGAGTGTTATATAGACCAATTTTCGCTTTATAATAAAAAAAAACCACTAATTAATCCTCGATCTATATTTCGACAGGAAGATATTCCAATGTTGTATCATTTGGTTTTGCTGTTCGTTGGTAGTATTCGGACCCGATCTATTGAATTTACGATCAGTACAGTCATCATTGTAACAATAATTAATTCGGAACGTTATTGTACTGTGTCCAATATGATAATTCATTTTACAAGAATATAATATGTGATGCTCGAAGGCCTCAATCGAGTCTCCCAACGGATAGGGCTTAAAATGAACATGGACAAGACGAAAATTATGTCGAATGTCCATGTCGTGCCTGCCCCAGTTATGGTTGAGAACTCGGCTCTCGAAGTTGTCGACGCGTATGTATACCTAAGACAAACAATTCAATTTGGTAGGTCCAACTTCGAGAAAGATGTCAATCGTCGAATCCAACTCGGATGGGCGTTTGGGAAATTTCGCAACGTCTTTTCGTCCAACATACCTCAGTGCCTTACGACGAAAGTCTTCAATCAGTGTGTGTTACCAGTGATGACATATGGAACCGAGACGTGGTCCTTCACTATTGGCCTTATGAATAAGCTCAGAGTCGCTCAACGAGCTATGGAGAGGGCTATGCTCGGGGTTTCTCTACCTACGGGATCGAATCAGAAATGAGGAGATACGTAGGAGAACTCAAGTCACCGACATAGCCCGACGGATTAGCACGTTGAAGTGGCAATGGGCAGGCCATATAGCACGCAGAACAGATGGCCGATGGGGCCGGAAAGTTCTTTAATGGAGGCCACGGACCGGCAAGCGCAGCGTAGGACGTCCACCTACAAGATGGGCAGACGAATTGGTAAGAACCGCAGGTCGGCGTTAGATGCCGCTTCCAACCGCAGTTCCTGGAGATCAATGAGGGTGGCCTTTGTCCAGCAGTGGACGTCCTACGGCTGATATGATAATGATGATGAATATGTGATGCGGAGAAGACTAAAACTTGTTACTTGAAGGATTTGTCAAGTTCTTTAATACCCACAAAGCAAAATGTATGGAGCATCTGATCTTTGAATCCATAAAACGAGAAGACTGTAACTGTATTAGGTTCATTACTTCTTCCAAGAAATTGTGGCAATTCTATGTCTCAACTCCATACGTAAAAATAAATGTCAATTGTTATTCCGCTAGCGAAGGGAATTCCATTTGTAACGTTCAGGGGTACCAATGGCACGATCCCCGGCTCAAATCGAATTATGAGTCTTCAAGCCTACGCTTACTGAAATGCTTTTAGGTGTATTCTGTATACAGCTGTATTTAATGATAGATTTAGAGCTGTGTTTTGAATGGAGCACAAAAACGTGTTGCGTCGTAAACGCGCGTTCTACTAAAACTATTTTTTTTTTAAATTTATTTATCACTTAAAATTTTTACATACAATAATGTTTAAAAAATAGTACTTATTCAAATTCAAATTCATTTTATTTCAGATAGTTACAATCCATATTACAATATATAAAAAACAAATAATCACATAAACACATCAATAAAATAAAATATTTAAAAACTAAACTTAGAACTAATTAAAAACATACGGCGCCGGCGGTTTAAATCGCCCTCCGCACAAAACATTTCCAGATCGGAGAGGTGAACCTGTCCGATATAGTTTTCAGGATGCTGTTTTGACTGTCCCGCACTCTGCGAATCAGGGATGCAGTTTTCTTACGTAGTATGACTTCGAAAGCATCCGTCTGGTATTCTGCTAACATCCCTGACGCACTGCAGAAGCGAGGCAGCCCTAACATCATCCTGAAAATATTATTATATTGGACACGGAGCCGGTCCAAAGGCTTTTTGGAGTAGTTGACCCATAGGTTACCCGTGTAGAAGCTCTGGCAATAAGCTTTAAAAAGTGTCAGCTTGACTTCTTCAGTACATCGGGCAAACCTACGGATCAACATGTTTCCTCGGACGGCTAGAGCCCTGCGTTCCCTCTCTATGTCAACGTCGTCTTTAAGGCCGTCGGTAATGCTATGACCCAGATATTTAAAGTTAGTCACTTTTTTAATGCTCATTCCGTTAAGGGTTAAATCTAGAGAACTTGTCATGCTACCGGTGGCCCCAAAGACCATGTATTCACATTTCTTAACATTATAGCTGAGCCCATGAGAAGCAGCGTAGCCGGCGCAGACCTCTAGCATTTTTCCGACCGACCCCGCAGTCGGGCCCAGTAGCACCATGTCGTCAGCATAGCTAATGTTGTTTACACTGACACCATCCACGCTACAACCGACACGCATGCTACTGAGCTCGACTATCAAATCATTAACATATAGGCTGAAGAGTGAGGGAGAACTTACTCCACCCTGTCTTACCCCACACTCCAGACTGAATGGGTCAGAAAAAGCATTAGACCACTTCAAAACATTACTTTGGTTCGAATACCAGTACTGCAGTACTCGAAGCACGTCCGCCGGTACACCCCTGTCTCTCAGCTTTCCCCAGAGCACATCATAGGACACAAGGTCGCAAGCTCTGGAGAGATCAAGGAAACATGCGTACACCGGCGTCCTACGACTTGTATAATACTGGACAGTGTGCTTGAGACCCAGTATTGCACTCTCCGTTGATAATCCGGGCCTAAACCCAAACTGAGAGTCATGCAATCCAAGGTGTTTTTGTAAGATCGAATCAAGCACACTGTCCAGCACCTTGGCTATGGTCGTGGCCAGAGAGATTAGATTAGATTAGAAAATTCTTTATTGCACTAATAAAAAGATACATAGGCGAACTTAATGCTAATTAGCATTTTCCTCCAGCTAACCTTTGTGTAGTGTGGAGAAAGTGGTAGTGCCAGAAAAAGGAAACTCAATCAGAGATCGGGCGATAGTTTCCCTTATCCGAGATATCTCCCGTCCTGTTCTTCACAATAGGTACCACCTTTGTCTTCATAAGGTCAGCAGGTAGATACGAGTGACTAAGACACATTGTAAAAAACATGAACAGGACACGGGGTAAGTGGATACCCGCATATTTGAGATGTTCGACGCTAAGTCCATCGTGTCCGGGTGACTTGCCTCTGGTCATGCTCTTAATTGTTGTGTTAATCTGCTTAGCAGTCAAACGTATAAGAGGCTCCTCACCCCGATCCACAGACTCAGCGCCGGACATCCCAACCGATGGCCCAAGCGGGGAGCGCACTCTAAAGTGTTCCATAAAAAGCTGTGCTATCTCCCTCTGGTCACTTCTACCTTCCACACTCACGGGGGGGCCAGGTCTAGTATTCAGCTTACTAGTAGACCTCCAGAAAGTTTTAAAATCCTTTGCTGCTCGCTCTTTTGCTATTTTGTCCATAGTAATCTGATCCTGGTTATTCTGACACCACTTTAGACGGCTTTTGAAGATTTTGCGCGCTAAGCACATTTCTTCATATATTTTGCCCGCCGCAGGTCTATTATACAACACCCAGGTTTTGAACTTAAGCCTGGCCTCCCCATGCGCAGCCTGTACATGTCTGTTCCAGCCACAAAGATTTTTACCTCTCCTAGGTCTGCCACGCCCACACCGCTTCGTCTGTACAGCTGCATTGGCCATTGTACTTACTATGTCATTATATAGCCTATCCAGAACTGTCCTATGTTGAGGTGAGGTACATGGCCCGTTTGCACACTCTACAAACTCCTCGGGGAAGTGAATTTCCCGAAATACCCCATTGCATAAAATGTGGTATTTATTAATCTGGTCATCATTCCTCTCCCCCCATAGGACAGCACTAGGTGGCAGATCATGTGTCGCCAACCTCTGTCTCACAGCATATAAATCGCACTCTATGAAGATAGGTAGATAGTCTGATGTGAAAACATCTTCCCATACACCCACTTCAGTAACAGTATGCCACGCTCCAAGTGAGACGACACAGTGGTCTAGCCATCTCCTACTACCTGACCTTTGACATGTAAAAGTATATACATACGATGAAAGTCCCAGCTTTTCAACGTCGGCGCAACACCAAGACTGCTCCACACAGAACTCTGATAATTCTCTAAAGAATGGTTAAACTTATAAACCACTAAGGTTTGTAGGGATAATGCTATCTTAATAAGAGTCTACATCATAAAGAACTGATGCTCGGAAGCGCTCAGTCTATAATGCACTTAATAATATATACCTAGCTTAACATAATACATGATTGGAACCAGGTAAATACATCATCATCATCATCATATATGATCAGCCGTAGGACGTCCACTGCTGGACAAAGGCCTCCCTCATTGATCTCTAGGAACTGCGGTTGGAAGCGGCCTGCATCTAACGCCGACCAGCGGTTCTTACCAAGTCGTCTGCCCATCTTGTAGGTGGACGTCCTACGCTGCGCTTGCCGGTCCGTGGCCTCCACTCGATAACCTTCCGGCCCCATCGGCCATTTGTTCTGCGCGCTATATGGCCTGCCCATTGCCACTTCAACGTGCTAATCCGTCGGGCTATGTTGGTGACTTGAGTTCTCCTACGTATCTCCTCATTTCTGATTCGATCCCGTAGAGAAACCCCGAGCATAGCCTTCTCCATAGCTCGTTGAGCGACTCTGAGCTTATTCATAAGGCCAATAGTGAAGGACCACGTCTCGGATCCATATGTCATCACTGGTAACACACACTGATTGAAGACTTACGTCTTAAGGTAAATACATAAATACATTATAATTGGTACAGCTCTAAATTAGATAAAAAATATGATTTAAGTTTAAATTTTATGTTTTTTAACGTAATTGAATCAGTTAAGTCATTTGGTAGTTCATTAATTAACCGGGGAACTAAGTAGTTAGCTGTCCTCTGCCGTATGCATTGTTTGCGCGCGGCGTATATAACCGGTTTCGAGCAACTGCTCGCGTGTATCCTCCGTCGTCCGAGACACGTTCTCGGAGACCCGGATGACGAAATCACCTCTGCTAATGCGGAAGGTGAGTCATCTATATCAGACAGAGCAAACACCTCACAGAAACACCGACCTCGCCGGCGAGGTCGACGAGTCCCTTCAGTCGCCGCTTATACGAGGTACAGACATGTACCCGGGCGTTTCTCTCCTATCCCCATCCCGGCAACAGCCCAAGCCGAGGTTCGTACCTAAGTGGTGCCCTTGCGCTAGTTGCCTAAAAAAAAAAAAAAAAAACTTACAGGGCTGAGCGCCATCTGCGCTCGCCAAAAGTTCGGTTAAGCTGTCACGGCCTCAGAGGCCAACAGCGAGATTAGTCCATTCGAAAAAAAAAAAAAAAAAAAATGCTCGCGTGTATACCGGTCCCCTTATTACCTAAGCCAAATTGCAGTCGCGTCGTTATCTCTAGTCAGGCCATCCCTTTCACACGTGAGGTACGTACTGTACGTGTGAAAGGGATGACCTGACTAGCAATAGCGACGCGAGAGCAATTTGGCTTAGGTATAAAGGGGGCGGGTGTCTAATGACGTTCCTAAGAGTTTCATTAAAAAAGTGTTCTTTAAGTAACATATATTTAAATTGAGTGTGAACGGGTAAAACTTTACAATGCCTAAAAAGACCAATTTCATCATTTTGAAACTGTAGTTTAATTTTAGGAGGTACTATACGTTAAGTACTTTTAATTGGAGCTTGTAAATTCGATTAAGGTATGTCGGATATGTACGACCATAGCTGCTGAGACCATATTGGATATAGGATTCAGCCAGCGAGTTATACAGCAATAACTTGACCTTGAAAGGGATACGATCAAAGAATTGCCTTAATTTATTACAAACACGCTCAAATGATTTGGATTATATTTGATAAATCATTACCATGACCATTACATAGCCCATTACCTACGATATAAGGTGTTACATACACCGAATGCGTGGCACGGCGGCGGACTTGTGAAAATCTGCTGCGGTTAACGACCGCCACACGCGCATTTGGTAATCGCGCCATATCGTACCGCGTCTGTTATTTTGTCTCACATAATATAAGCAATACAAACATTGGCAGCCGCTGTTAACAAAAAGGTGACAACTATGTATTGCTAGTGTTTAGAGTGTGAGTGATATTATTTTGGCGACCTCCGTGGTGCATTGGACGAATTGGCTGAGGCGCAGGAAGTAGCGGGTTCGATTCGATTGTTCCGCCACGGAACAAATGTTTGCATGATTTACAGATATTTGTTCCGGGTCTGGTTGTTTCTCTATATATTATAAGTATGTATTTACAAAAAAAAACGTATATAAGTATTCTATCAGTTAACTGGTTCCCATAGTACATGCTCTGCTTAGTTTGGGGCTAGATAGCGCTGTGTGAAATGTCCAGCAATATTTATTTATTTATCTAGTTTGCTTTAACTCAATTTATATGAAACACGTCGATGTCTCATGTAGTTACCTAACGCTTCTAACCGCTTTGGGTGTTGCCATGTTTTCACATAAATCCAAAGGTCACTCGGTAGATCTCCACTTTACCTTGCTGTTTAGTATTCTATATCAGTAAAAAACTGCCTGTCTGTGAAAATCTAACATTCAAACCAAACATTTGGGTGAAGTTTTCATTTGTCTTATTGACCATCATCATGCCAACATATCTTTAATAACGTATTGAGCTCATTAGCAAAATAGGAGAGGATCAAGGTCATAGCACACATATGAACTCGGAAAATGATCGTCACCGTATCAACTCGAGCCGTTTATTATTCTTTGTATGAAACTCCCTACTGCAACGCACACTAATCGGAATCGTAACGTAATCGCCTCGGGATAAGCTCACGAACCGCGGTGCGGTGCACTTACGGCTCGTCGTCCCCGCACTTAACGTCGTCAACCAGCGGGCGGCGAGTCGTAAGCGCGGCGTCGCCTAGCGGTAGCCAAGGATCTGCTGATCCGCTTTGATTACGTACTTACAATTGGTTGACGCCTGGTTGATGACGAGGCGAAAGGCGATTCGGTGACGATCCCTTTCCGAGTTGATTATGTCTGCTATGACCTTCATCATCATCCAGAGCCCGACTTCACTCACTGCTGGATATAGGCATCCCCAAGTTTATGCCATCCGCCACGATCCTACGCTAGTCTCACCCATTGACGGCCCGCGGCTCTAACGATGTCGTCCACCCATCTCGCTGCCGGACGTCCTACCCTTCTACAGCCATTCCTCGGCCACCATTCAGTTGCTACCCTGCTCCACCTGTCATCACCACGTCTTGCCAAGTGTCCCGCCCAAGATCATTTGAGCTCCATAACTCGATTCCCAGCGTCATGACCAGCTACCTCAGAGAGCGATTTGCGTTCGTATCAACTGAGGACAGAGCGATCGTCTCGTCGTTTCCAATTGATGACTCCACAGCATAACACGGCTACTTACTCTGACTCTTACACCATAACTGCTACTCGTCTCTGGAATAATATGCCACCAAACTATTTCGAGGCTACTTCATTGGAAGCATTCAGATTGAGAATCTATAGGCACCTTCTCGGTCAAACCGATCAAAAATGAGCAACTTAATCTTTCCTTCTCACTTGTTCTATTGTTCATCATATCAGCCGTAGGACGTCCACTGCTGGACAAAGGCCTCCCTCATTGATCTCCAGAAACTGCGGTTGGAAGCGGCCTGCATCCAACGCCGACCTGCGGTTCTTACCAAGTCGTCTGCCCATCTTGTGGGTGGACGTCCTACGCTGCGCTTGCCGGTCCGTGGCCTCCACTCGAGAACCTTTCGGCCCCATCGGCCATCTGTTCTGCGCGCTATATGGCCTGCCCATTGCCACTTCAACGTGCTAATCCGTCGGGCTATGTCGGTGACTTGAATTCTCCTACGTATCTCCTCATTTCTGATTCGATCCCGTAGAGAAACCCCGAGCATAGCCCTCTCCATAGCCCATCCTCGTTGAGCGACTCTGAGCTTATTCATAAGGCCAATAGTGAAGGACCACGTCTCGGTTCCATATGTCATCACTGGTAACACACACTGATTGTAGACTTTCGTCTTAAGGCACTGAGGTATGTTGGACGAAAAGACGTTGCGAAGTTTCCCAAACGCTGCCCATCCGAGTTGGATTCGACGATTGACCTCTTTCTCGAAGTTGGACCTACCTAATTGGACTGTTTGTCCTAGGTATACATACGCGTCGACAACTTCAAGAGCCGAGTTCTCAACCATAACTGGGACAGGGACGACATGGACATTTGACATGATTTTCGTCTTGTCCATGTTCATTTTAAGTCCTACCCGTTGGGAGACTCGATTGAGGCCTTCGAGCATCGTGCTAAGCTCTTCCATCGACTTTGCCATGACCTCAATATCGTCGGCAAACCGAAGGTGAGTGATGTATTCGCCGTTAATATTGATGCCCAGCCCTTTCCATTCCAGAAGCTTGAAGGCATCTTCCAATGCGGTCGTAAACAGTTTCGGAGAAATGACATCTCCCTGTCTTACGCCTCTTTTTAAGGGAATCGCCTTCGAGCTCTGTTCATGTACTCGGACTGACATAGTGGCGTTTTTATACAAACACTTCAACACTTCGATGTACCGATAGTCAATACGGCATCGTTGGAGAGACTCAAGCACTGCCCATGTTTCGATCGAATCGAAGGCTTTCTCATAGTCCACAAACGCGAGACATAGCGGCAAGTTATACTCTTCGGTCTTTGTATGACTTGCCGCAGCATATGTATGTGGTCTATGGTACTGTAGCCTTTACGGAACCCGGCTTGTTCGGGCGGCTGGAAGTCATCAAACCTGCGTTCGAGACGGTTCGCGATGACCCTCGAAAACAGCTTATAAACATGGCTCAAAAGCGAGATGGGTCTGTAATTCTTAAGCAAGGTGTTGTCACCTTTCTTGAAGAACAGAACCACCACGCCCCCGTTCCATGCTTTTGGCGTCGTACCTTCAAGCAAGGCGGAATTAAAAAGCTTCTGAAGGACTTTAAGTACCGGTGATCCACCCGCTTTCAGAAGCTCTGAAGTGATTCCGTCCTCACCCGGCGCCTTGTCGTTCTTAAGCTGCTTCAAGGCCATCCTGATCTCATACAGGCTGATGTCCGGAATGTCTTCGGTATAATGTCGGGTCAGTTTGGCTCTTGGGTCGTTGGCCGCACTGCAAACAGGTTTAGTGGCCGAATCGTAGAGCCGTCCATAGAACCTTTCGACTTCCCTTAACATTTCCGCTTTACTTGACGTTATGCTGCCATCTTCCCTCTTCAGCTTCGTCATGCGGCTCTGCCTAATAGAATTATCTCTCGCGAACACTTTGGAGCCTTTATTCCGCTTTATCGTATCTTTAATACGAGATGTATTAAAGGTACGAATATCGTGCCGCAAGGATTTCCAAATCTTTCTATTGAGCTGCCTATGTGACTGAGCATCATCGGGAGACTGCAGTTGCAAAAAACGTCGTTCAGCCATGAGGTTAAGGGTGTCATCAGAGAGTTTCTGAGGTCTATTGGTACGGGGGGTCTTAAAGAACTGGGACCCCACCGTATGGACGGTTTCTACGAACCTGTTATTGATCTCGTCCACTGATGCATCTACTTCTAGACAGTCAAAGCGATTTGCAAGTTCGAGTTGAAAGCTCTCGAGGTTTTGGTTATGTGCGCGAGTGGGTCGGAGCGTAGATTTCATCAAACGGGACCTTTCAAGTTTAACGTTCATATTCAATGTGGCTCTAACAATTCGGTGATCACTGCCGGTTTTCACCCTGTGAATCACAGAGACATCATTGAATATCCGTTTCTTGTTGGTCAAGATGAAATCAATCTCATTTCTCGTGGAACCGTTGGGACTCATCCAGGTACATTTCCTGTGAGGCGGCTTCTGGAAAAAAGAATTCATCATAAAGAGTCCTTCTTTCTCCAGAAAATCGGCCAGCCTCTGTCCTCTGGGGTTCCGTTGCCCATATCCAAATTGCCCCACTCTCAACTCATCATCGCTTCTCATGCCTAGCTTTGCATTGAAGTCCCCCATAACAACAATAAAGTGAGTTTTGTTCGTATGTATGGCTCTACTGATGTCCTCATACATAGACTCTACTTCTTCATCTGGGTGTGAAGTGGTCGGCGCATATACCTGAACGACCTTCAGCGAATATCGCTTAGATATTCTGAGTGTCAGGTACGCGACCCTGCTCGACACACTGTCGATGGTGATAATGTTGTTGATGAGTGACTTGTGAACGAGAAACCCAACACCACCTTGGGACTGTTGGTCGCCCTCCCGGTAGTATAGTAGATTACCAGACTTAAGGGATATTGTGTCCTCGCCCTCTCTACGAACTTCTGATAACCCCAAAATGTCCCAGTGTAATCTACTAATTTGTTCTTCCAGCTCAACAATCTTTTCGTCTGTCCTCAAAGTGCGGATGTTGTGTGTTACCAGGGCCAGTGGTCGTCGTAGGGTTTGGTAGCCGATCGTCTCCCGGGGATTCTTAGCACCCCTGGCCCCGCCGTTACCGTGACTGCTACCGTAGCCAGGGTTAGCGGGGCCGCCGGGGACTCGGGGCCTGGCTTTATGTTGTAAATCCATGAGGGGGTTGTTGCCATACTCGCCACGCTTGGCAGGCGGGTTGGCGAGCGCAGTATAGGTGTTGAAACACGAAAAGACACTGCTGCCCATCTTTCGGAGGTATCCCTTAGCAGACTCCTACTGCATCCACGGGCAAGAGCGGAGGGGCAACATTCTATTGCCGGCGCCCCACGGCAATTTTGTTATGTTTACTTACTATTATGTTTATTTACTTCTATTGTTATGTATGTATTTTTATTTAATATTGGTATAATTTAGTCTATGATAAAAAGTATTTAAGTAGTATGTACCTATGCTATTTTATTAGTCCTGTGCAAATTTTACATTAGTTCCCTTTCCTGTGCACTACCTACACATCTTTATCTACAATACACAAAGGTTATCTGGAAGAGAATGCTCTTTAGCATTAAGTTCGCCTTTGTACTAGTTTTATAAGTGCAATAAAGTATTTTCAATCAATTAATCAATCAATGACCTTAATGATAAAAAAATATCTCAAGTTGACAAAGATTGTAACGAAAAGTCACTACAATATTCCATTTCAGTATTAATTAATTATCTAATCCAATTGTATATTTATTTCCTTCCCCATTAAGTAACGAAAAAATGTTGTTCTTATTATTTCTTTAGTAATTACAAGAGTGTTGAAATCAAATCGATTTCATACCAAAAAATTAAAGGAATATATAAAGTTTTAAAATATAACGGGACTCGTAAAAGCTTTTGATGCTTGATAGATTGAAAAGTTAACAAAAAAACAAAATTGTTTAGATGAAATAAAGTCCATTACTGATTTTGCCTACACAATCCCGCCCTCTGAGAGTTTCCAACTGAGAGTTAGAACTCTATAGAGCGCGTTGAAAGACAAATTGTAAAGCCACAAACTTATCTGGGCCCGGGAACATCTATAAACACATCGACATCAGTCAGATAATTTTGTGGGACTGTATCGGTTCAGAAATGTTACCAAGTACGTACAGTGTAACACGGCTTTCATTCTGGCTCTGCTTAGTTTGGGGCTAGATAACGCCGTGTGAAATGTCCAGAAATATTTATTTTATTTATTTATTCTACAGTATTGAACTACTTCTGTTTAATGTTAAATATATTACTCGTAGTTAGGTCAAAATAAGTCCACAATGAAGTGTAGCTAAATTACCTTGTTGACGCAAAGCAACCACTATTGGAAGACAAGAACAAATAAAAACTAATCAATAGCCCCGGACCCCCTGTTTTTCCCACTGGGGCTAAAAATTACTATGAACCACTCCAGTTAAACTAGATATCGATTTAAAAAAACACGTTCGAATCAATCCGTCTGTTTGGGATGTATAATAACGGACAGACAAGCGTCAAAATCCCTCGTCATTTTTTTGTATTTAATAATGTATATTTACTTATAGTTCCTAATACCGAAAGCCGACGCCAGACGAAAGTCCGAGACGTCGGGACAAGGATGGTGGAATTCAAGTGGAACTGGACATGATACTTGGCTAAAGAATGTCGCGGGCAACTCCTGGATGCGGGCAGCACAGGACCGGGAAGGGTGGCGTTTGCAAAGGGAGGCCTACACCCAGCAGTGGGTACTTATGGGCTGTGGATGATGATGATGATGATTTACTTATCCACCGTATGTAGTTTCTGTGTTTGTTACTTGTCTATATATCTATCTATCTGTTTAGCATTGGGGGTTAAAAATTATTTGAAGTAAGGGTCTATACAGACGGACTGCATCATAACTGCACACTGCCAACATTCTGCGCAGTCCGTTTGGAGTTGGAATGCAGTTGGCGTGCAGTTGGCGAACAGTTCTTACATACGGTTGGTAGTTTCGATTCAGTGCAGTTATAAATAAATAATAATAATAATAAATATTGCTGGATATTTCACACAACGCTATCTAGCCCCAAACTAAGCAGAGCTATGGGAACCAGATAACTGATAGAATACTTATATGTATATATATATTGTAAATACATACTTATACATATTATAGAAAAACATCCAGACCCGGAACAAATATCTTTAGATCATACAAACATTTGTTCTGCGGCAGGAATTGAACCCGCCACCTCCTGCGTCTCAGCCGGCTATTCGCCCACTGCACCACGGAGGTCGTCAAAATGTCGTTATGATACAGTCAATCTGTCTACACCCTAACTGTACGGCTAGGCACCAAACTACAAAGGTATACCTTACGCTTACGTTATGGGTGAAAATAGTCTACAGTGGTTTGAATATTGCATACCTTAGTTAGGCGATTAGCTGAACAGCTGCCGACCATTTCGACTGCCAACTATGACTTCACTTTATCTAAATACCCGTTATAAGAAGCTTTTAATGTCTGTGTCGAAGCTTGAGACAGTGGTTTTGCTCGAAAGCGCTCTGCATTACCAATTGCCACTCTAAGCCCACTAATTGAATTGCCTTGCTCTCATAGTAGTTTAAATGGAGCGTCAAAGTTGTATTTAGAATATCATCTAAATAGAGCACTCACTTTTATTTTGATTGGTCAATTACATTGATATTCGGACGCGGGGAAAGCGCAAGCAATCAGACCATCCGTAGACTAATTAGTGTTTTTTAGGGCTCCACAGTCTGTCCGTCTGTCACCAGACTGTATCTCATGAACCGTGACAGTAAGGCAGTTGAAATTTTCACAGATGATGTATTTATATTGCCGCTATAACAACAATTACTAAAAACAGTATAAAATCAATATTTAAAGAAGGCTCCCTTACAACAAACGTGATTTTTTGTTCGTTTTAGCTCGATATTGATAACGACAACAGGCAGACGCTTGTAATATTCATAGATTATTTATTTATATATTAATTTTATAAATAAATAATTAAATTAAAAAAAATCAAATATGTGAGGGCAAAATAAGTGTTTAAGGGGGGCTACCATACAACAAAAGTGATTTACTTACGGAACTCTTCGTGCGCGAGTTCGAATCGCACTTGGCCGGTTTTTTTTATTTCGGCTTAGCTCCGCATATACGTTCCTGTTGTGTAATGGCATCAGTTTTACTTTGATGACATAAATACGTAATAAATTTAAAAAAAACACGTTTGTTGTATGGGAGCCCCTCTTAAATATTTATATTATGTTTTTAGTATTTGTTGTTATAGCGGCAACAGAAATACATCATCTGTGAAAATTTCAACTGTCCAACTATCACAGTTCATGAGTTACAGCCTGGTGACAGACGGACAGATAGACAGACAGCGGAGTCTTGGTAATAGGGTTCCGTTTTACCCTTTGGGTACGTAACCCTAAAAAGAGCTATATATTTTAGAGGAATACTGAACTCTTTTACTTTATAGATAGCTAAGCGATCCATTGGAGGAACTATTCAAACAAATAACGCTAAAAAGAGACATGGCAGCCCGTTTCAATGTGTATAAAGTGCTTTTAGCGAACTCAACAGTCCTTGTCTATTCCAGGCGTGACGTCAGGGGATGGCGCGTCATTTCTCTCTGTCAGCTCTGTCTGAAGAGAGGTTATAATACAGTCTTTATAGAATGGAGATGTTTTTACTTTATTAGAATGTGTTTTCGTTATATCCCTACCTCGGAAAAATCAAAAAAATGTAGTTTTAATTAGGAAAAACATAGTCATCAACACCAACCGGTTTTAAACGGATCGGTTTCATTGCTTTTAAACCGCCCTTACGTCTATACGTTAAACGCTGAATATGACTGTACCTACATCTTGCTATTTACCCATCATCATCAGCCGATAGACGTCCACTGCTGAACATAGGCCTCCCCCTTAGATCGCCACAACGAGCGGTTGGTAGCCGTTTGCGCCCAACGCCTCCCCGCGATTCTTACTAGATCGTCGGTCCACCTTGTGGAGAGGCCGGCCTACGCTGCGTCTTCCAGTCCGTGGTCTCCACTCGAGAACCTTTCTTCCCCAACGGTTATCGGTTCTACGAGCGATGTGGCCTGCCCATTGCTACTTCAACTTCCTAATAAAATAATAATAGGTCAATCAAAATTGTCCTCGGCTAGGTAATCATTAACACTACAGCTTTTTCTATTAATAGCTTTTTCAATTTCAACTTAAATAAATTTAAACTAGGAGCATCTCTTTGGGAGATGATTGTACAAAGGCTATGCAGATTACACTAATAGCCGTCTTGTTTCGGGGGAAACAAATTTTATTGTTGTGCCAATTTTACGTTCATTGAACGCCTACCCTATAGATTCCTACAGCCACCGATATTGTGCGACCTGCACCCAAAAGCTCCCAGCCACAATGACTAGGTCGTTTTACTATCTAGTGGGGGATTCATACGCTAAGCTATCCGATGCGTGGTCCACACAAAATTAAAACAGATAGAGAATGATTATCCGTCAATTAAAATGACTCGGAGATCGTGAAATAGGCAGTTAGCCTGGCTTGCACTACGATCCCTAAACGTATTTACCGACTAATTATGATTTAATTATTTATCAACAACCTGGGTGTCTTCAAGTCGCGAGTGAACAGGTTTCTTCTAGGCAAGCGTGATCCATCGTAGACTGCATCATCGCTTACCATCAGGCGAGATCGTGGTCAAACGCTAGCCTATAATTTATAAAAAAAGGAATAATATGTAATGGTAAATTAGCTGAGGTGAAGTATAATGATTTGATTACTACTACTTAGATACTACTACGTAGGCTTAAAAGGTACTACACATATCTTTTAAGCTTGAACTAAATAATTATTCCGAGATTTGAACTAAATAGCTGGAAGGTGCTGGTTTTCAACACAGCATTTACCAGATCAATGAGGTGGAATTTACGAGTATACAGTCTGTCACCGCATTCACGACGTTATTTTAAAATACAGGCAGAATTGTATTAACTGATTACCGGTAGCTTGAATATTTATCCAGTAACCGATACATTTAAAACGTTAACAGACTTCTTGATATCTACCCCCTAACACATATCACTGCAAAATTATATGTAAGAAATGGCTCCTATCCCTCTCCTACGAAGCAACAGAAGACTTTTTGTTATCTCCCTGAAACTCCCTAAACAATCGGAAATTCATAATAGCTCACGCATGCTACACACTCACACGCGCACGCATACACACATACACACTTTTAACACACTCGCCCACACACACAAACACACACTCACAAACACACACACCCCCTCACACTACACTCACACTCACCCATTCATCAAAATTATAAGTACCTTTACGAGTATATCTGTATCTGTATCTATATATAATTGTTTCTATAACTTTCATTTTTTCTTTACGTTTATTTATCTATCTTAGTTTTAAACCTTAATTATTCTTATTGTTCTTATTGTTGAATGAACGATATATCTTGCTTTTCTGTCTGAGGAGGTGGGCGTTGAAACTGCTCTACAATTTTTATAATTTTTGCAGCTTCATCGTGCTACCAGTTATATGTTTGTACACACGGCTACACATCAAGCTATACATTTCCAGTATAAACTGACTTCGCATTGTGTAGGCTTTTCGTAGAATGAGAGGTCAGCTTATACTGGAAGTGTATAGAAGTGTGCAACTTTATGTGTAGCCGTGCGTAGCATTAGTTCTACATAAATGAAATGAATTTTAATTTTAAAAATAACGTACATCGGCGGTGCTTTTGCGCCTATGCAGCCAGTTGTTTGTACGCCAATCAAATCGCAAATCAATTTACATAGTGTTTAACTTAACACTATTGTTAAATTAAATCGAGTTTCTGGAAGGTTGATTAATAAATATTTAGCAAACCAAAGGATCATCTTTTGAATGTCAAACTAATGTTATTTTTATAGGGTCACACCACCTAAAGCATTATTTTATATCAATCATTCGTTTCTACACGTCATAAATTTGCTTATGTCAATGTCTAAAGGTTTCAGATTTTTGTCAAAAATCAAACGTACAATTGAATGTGTCGAAAATAAATTTATTTTGGTCGTTTTCCTCTCTAAAAACAATTATTACCTAAAAGTATGCAAAAAGATACTATTATACTCATTGCAATCCTATAGATATGCATGGAAAACGTCGTTTAAGTACACCAAAATATCTTTCAATTGTGCCTATTTCTTGTACTTATTTGTAATGTAAAAAGTTCCTTTACTTTGTTATCTCTTGTAAGCAGACGATGGCGTACTCATCGCCAAAACACCTCAACAATTGCCAAATATCACTGACCTCATGGATCGACTCCTTAGAAACAACTGGTCTTAGAGTGAGCAGAATGAAGACTGAACACATGGAGTGCTGTTTTAGTAGGGATAACTTCACAGAGGGGACTTCAACAGTTTACTATCACAATGAAACAACTGTACCAAAAGTCAATCACTTTAAATACCTTTAGATCAGTGGTAATATACTACAGAAGTGGAGGTAAACGTAAGACGCAGAAGCATTGCCTGGCAGAAGTGGCGATCCTTGGGCGGTGTACTTTGTGCCCAACGTATGCCTATACCGGGAATGATGTAAAAGAATGTTGGAATGTTGGATGGTAAAAGAGACACATGTCCTGAAGATGCATACGATGGAAATGAAGATGCCAAGATGGTCAGGAGGGGTAACCAGGCATGACAGAATCCAGAATGAATATGTCTGAGGGCGCTTTGAGATTGCTTCTATACCATCTGTAAGCTGGTGACATATCTGAAAGCCGACGGAGGTGGTATGGCCACGTCATGAGAAGACCTGAAGAATATGTGGTCAAAACAGCACTGTGTCTTCAACAACACAAAATAGGTTGAGGACGTCCCCCATCGGCATGGTGGATCAGCATGACCAGATTCATAAAAAAGGAAGAACTACCTGACCCCGACAACCCAAGACAGAATAACTTGGCGCCAAAAATTAGGAGAGTAGACCCCACTTAATACGGGAACATACAAAGAAGAAGATTTGTGATGTAAAAAGTCAATAAAACACCTGTAAATTATGTCCATGATTTTTAATTTAGCGTCACAGATTGCCTGCACATGCAGGTGAAAACAATCCTATTCTGTTCTGGTATAATAACAATTCTGCTTGTGGTAACCACCGTCTGGAGCATTTTAATACATTGGGGTCTTAATTGACCAATATTTGCAGATACTACTTATTATTCGGCAAGCTGTAGATTTATGTATACACAAGCGATAAGCTACAGTAATTTGGAATGTGCCAGTGAAGTAAAAACTTACAGTCAATAGTAGTTGTTGTAGGGGGCTGATAGAGAGACTCCGCAATGTAGGTAAATGGGCTGTATAGAGTACCACGTCAAGGCATTTCAATCAAGGCATTTTATGTAATCACAGGCTTTGGAACTCTATAGCGCATCTTGAATTCTTCCTCAGTGAATTCTTCTGATGGTTCCACTCTTGTCCTCATCACTCTTGTCTGTCGTGGTCATCCTCATCATTATTACTGGTTAAATAGATAGAGACATCCTAAAAATATATAATTTAAAGGTTAGGTTATGTAGGCAGTTTACAATAGTTTTTTTAAGAGATAACATTTCCCCAGATATATATATATATATATATATATTCATAATATTGTTACTTTTGGAGTACACACCTGATGTATTTGTAGAGTAAAACCACTAAATTCACTCGAAATGACCAAATTATATTTGCTAATTAGAGCTCACGCACTGATTAGATTGACTATCGATTTGACAACCGATAAATGAACGAAAAACGGCTAATCAGCGTTCCTGCAACCCATTTTCACGTTTGACAAAAGATTTTGTTGACTAATTTGACAACCTGTTTGTTTTCTGATTAAAATCAAATGAGGTAAAATACGTTCTAGCAACCCAATTTGCACTTGAGGTTTGACTAATGTTCAACAAATTTTTGGTTTAATCATCCTTCCAACAACCGGCCGACTCGGCCGATATAATTCGAGTCAAGTATAACAGGTACCTATTTACATTATGAATGAATATGATTTGTATACCTGTTTTATACAGGCTGTTGTTTCATTGATAGTTTAGGACTTGAAATTAAGGTAGATTGAAAACACTATTGTACAACAATACTAGCCACCAGCTCTACCCGCGCTTTAAATTTATGTCGTCAATGCGGTAACAGACAGTATAGTAGGTATATGTCTAAAATTAAACTGTAGTGTCGTAGGCTTCTACGCGGAGCCTTGAGCCCAGGAAGGGTTGGGTCGTGAGAGTCAATTAAATTATAAATAGAACGTGGAAATTATCAAGTAAATTGTATAAAACGAGATGAGATTCATGTGTGATTTTATCGAGGGATAAGGTATTTATTTATCGTGTTAAAGTAGTCGGCAGAATCGTAAGTTGTTTCATTTTTAGGGTTCCGTAGCCAAATGGTAAAAACGGAACCCTTATGGATTCGTCTGTCTGTCTGTCCGTCCGTATGTCACAGCTACTTTTTTCCGAAACTATAAGAACTATACTGTTAAAACTTAAAGTAAGTAGATGTATTCTGTGAACCGCATTAGGATTTTCTCACAAAAATGATAAAAAAACAATAAAATTTGAGGGTTCTCAATGCTTAGAACTGAAACTCAAATTTTTTTTTTTCATTTTTTTTTTTTTTCATACGGGTGGTACATTTATGGATAGGTCTTCAAAACTGATATTGAGGTTTCTAATATAATTTTTTTCTAAACTGAATAGTTTAAGCGAGAGACACAGAGACACTTCCAAAGTGGTAAAATGTGTCTCCCCCCCTATTCTCTTACTTTAGACAAGTAGCCCCCCCCCCCCTGTACCGTCTAAAGTAAGAGAATGATAAAACTAAAAAAAAATATATGATGTACATTTACCATGCAAACTTTCACCAAAAATTGGTTTGAACGAGATCTAGTAAGTAGTTTTTTATTAATACGTCACTATTTGTAAACCGCAATTAACCTTTATTCAATCAACTCAAATATAAAAAGTTACAACGAACTACTAGAACTTTTATATTATGTTACTTGCTGCTACGGTACCCTTCATGAGCGAGTCCGACTCGCACTTGGCCGCTTTTTTTATTGGTGATATTCAAGCATCACTACCTTACCTGATGGTGTGGTCGAAGACGGGGCACGCATATATAAAACAAAGTCGGGTTACTTACACCATTTATACTCGTAACTCAAGAACGGCTGAACCGATTTTGATGATCTTCGATTTGTTAGATTTGTTTCCGCCACGAATAGCAGAATAACTATTAAAATACCGGAAAATTTCACGCAAAAATATTTATGCAGAAAATTCATTTTCTCATACATAGATGCAGCTAATGATGGCTGATTGATAATTCTACCGGGGTGACGAATTGGTAGCCCGCGTCATATACATGTCAAGGCGGTACGAAGTTCGGCGGGTCAGCTAGTATTTTAATATATCTAATTTTCTAACTTGACGTAGGGTGCACTCCGCACAAGATAGGTCGCTCTGGAATTCTATGGAAGAGGCCTAAGTTCAACTGTGAATATCCAGTAACTGTTGTTGTTGACCTACGATGCACTGCCCTGCGTCCATCAACATGAATCATACAGGTGTAAAGCCTCATGTGCCTGTACTTTCACCGGCAACCATACCTTTCAAACAGAAACACAGCAATGCTATTTCGCGGCAGAAATAGGTATGATATGACAATGATGATGATGATGAAATCTTATTTTCCTACCGTCAAGCAGACGTAAGCGTGAGTAGTGTTTAGTATTTAGCCTAAAATTACTGTGGTATTCTAACTTCCACTGAGAGCTGATCAGTATTCAACTACGAGCCGTGAACTGTACGTAACGACATCAATATTCATAGCTTCTATTCAATCATATTGTGCTCTATAATTAGTTTACAGACAAACAGACGATACTACAATTATATCAGTTAGTGAAATATTGAATGTAAAGATTAAACTGATTAAACTCAGATTAACTTACAAAACACGTTAAACGGACCTCTTATTTAAGAAAAAACGCCTCTAAGCCTTCTTCAAATCAAGCTGCTAAAATTTGGTACTTATAAGAAAAGGTTAGGCTTCGTACAAAAAAAATGCTTCATGTATGAAGGACCTGTATGGCCACGCGTGGCACAGAGCAGGACTGGTTAATACCTACCTACCTACCGGTTGAGTGGTTAGTACCTATGTAGTATTCGAACTCCTTAGAAACGATATTTCCATATTGTAGTTTTCCCATTGTATCCACTCCTTTATAATATCCTTCTTCTCTTCTGACAGCCTGATTACTTAGCAGATCGGCCTTTGCTTAGCAGTGGGTCTGATTAATGCACATTCTCGCCTAGTTCTCTCCAATCGTCCAAATTTTTGTTCGTTTACTTTTTATAACATAATATCTGGTTGGGAAAAAGAGAGAAAAAGGAATACCTGGATCTCGGGGTTTATGTGAGTGATGGATGATGCACGTGCCGAAATGTTTCCTTTGATACCCAGCCAGTTGATGTGATGATTTCGGCGGAGGGCGCTGATTTATAGTTGATGATGATGATGATCTGATCACTTTAAAACTGAGTGATGCTGATTTTGCTAAAGTTGCCGGATGATTATAAGTCTTGAGGAGCGACGCGACCGCTCGACTCAAAGGCAAACGTCAGAAGAGAAGTCCTCGCTACCCCCAGGTATTAAGGAAAAGTGAAAGGTAAAAAAATGAGGGTACTCCGGATAATAAAATACCTATATAGTTTGTTTCTTTGTATGTCAAATATACATATTCTATTTGTTCTATTCTATCTAAAAACATGTCAACTAAAGTTCATATGTTATCTTCTTCTTAATAGAACTTATTCGTTAAAATCACAAAGACCCTTTTAAAAGTTAAATTTTACAACCCGAACCTGCTGAATCATGCACAAATAAATATCGAATTTGTAATTTCAATTTAATTTTGCGTCAACAACACGATGGTATCGTTAAAACTAGTTTACATTATTTTTTTTTTTTTTTTTTTTTATGTTATTTGTGGGGAAACAGGCTTACGGCCCACCTGATGGTAAGTGGTCACCGTCGCCTATTGACACCGGCAACACCCGGGGTATTGTCGATGCGTTCCCTACACTGAAGAAACCTCTTTACATTTCTCTTGAAGCGTGCCATGTCGTAGTCTAATGGGAAAACCTCAGATGGTAGCTCATTCCACATCTTGCAAGTATGGGGTAGAAAAGATCGCGTGAAGCGTGTGGTGCGCGATACCCAATTGTCGATTATATGTGGATGAGCTTTATTACGTTGTCGAGAAGTGCGGTGGTAAAATCTCGACGACGGGATGAGATCAAATAGCTCCTCAGAACATTCCCCATTATACAGGCGGTAGAATACATTGAGCGATCCGATGTCACGGCGTTGACTCAGCGGTTCCAGCCTGTCGGTGAGTTTGGGATCACCGATTATTCTAATGGCTCTTCTCTGAAGGGAGTCAAAACGAAGCAATTGGTACTTTGGAGCTCCGTGCCAAAGATGGGAACAGTATTCCACGTGCGGCCGAACTTGCGCTTTGTACAGCAATAGCCGTTGTTGTGCCGTAAAATACTGTTTGGCACGGTTAAGGACTCCAAGTTTTTTGGAGGTGAGCACAGCTTTTGCTTCTAAGTGACTCCCATACTGGACCTCATTAGAAATTTCGACTCCCAGAATCCCTATACTCGCCGAGACGGGGAGAGGAATGCCCTGGAACCGTGGAGCTATTGTGAAAGGGGCCTTCTTTGTGGTGAACGCACAGACTTGCGTCTTGGTTGGGTTAAAGGTGACCAGATTAAGGTTACCCCAATCTGACACACGCTCCAAAGAGCCTTCAACCTCAGACACAAGTCTTTGTCTGTTGTCTTCCACTTCCGACCGAGAGACATTAGGGCGACCAGTGTAGAAAGTATCACCCGTACTGTCATCCGCATAACAATGAAGGCCGCTTATGTGCAGCATATCATTGATGTGAAGAATAAACAGTGTGGGCGATAGCACTGACCCTTGGGGTACACCAGAGTTAATGGGCATTGAGTCCAAGCAAGAACCATCTACAACGGCTCTTATGCTCCGCCCGGATAAGAAACTGGCGACCCAACTGCAAAGTCCCCCGGGGAGGCCGTATGAGGGAAGCTTCGAGAGAAGCGCCTTGTGCCACACCCGATCGAACGCCTTCGCGATGTCTAGACTAACAGCTAGAGCTTCCCCCCTACTCTCGAAGGCTTCCGCCCAGCGGTGAGTGAGGTAAACTAGAAGATCACCAGCTGATCGCCCATGACGAAAGCCGTATTGGCGGTCACTGATCAGCTGGTGTTCCTCAAGATACCTAAGAAGCTGAGTATTAATTACTCGCTCCATCACTTTACAGAGTAGGGAAGTAATTGCTATAGGCCGATAGTTAGACGGATTGGTTCGATCCCCTTTTTTAGGGATTGGGTGGACATGGGTCACTTTCCAAGAAGACGGCACGATACCAGTGGTATAAGACAATTCAAAGAGGGACGTAAAGACAGAACACAACTCAGGAGCACACTTTTTGAGCACAATGGCTGGAATGCCATCCGGCCCACTCGACTTTCTCACATCAAGGGAAAGGAGTTCCTTCCGTACCGCTTTCTGATGAAAACGTACCTCTGGCATGGAACTCGGACACCGAGGTATAACCGGTGCTGCAGCATTTCCGTCGAGGAGGGTCGAATTGGAGGCAAAAAGAGATCCAAGGAGATCGGCTTTCTCTTTTGCACTATGGGCCAGAGATCCGTCCGACTTGAGTAAAGATGGTAAGCGGGACTGGCAGAAGTTACCCTCAGCAGCTTTGGCAAGAGACCAGAAGGCTCTACTTCCAGAAGGATACCCCATTAACTGGTCGCCAATTCTGCTGATGTGCTGCTTCCTCGCTATAGCCATGACCTTTTTGCTCTGTCTGGAGGCAGCATTGAATTTTTTCCTCAAACGGGAAACTTCGGGATCCTGGCACTCACGCGCTACAGTCCAGTTCTTCTGCTTTGGCTCTTAAAGGCAGCCAATTTGCTGCTGACTGTAACGGCACAAGCCCGGTTGAACCAGGGTTGACTCCGGCCACCAACACGCACTACAGAGTTGGGGATGAAACATTCCATACCCTGAAGTATGACATCAGCGACGGAGTCAGCGCAAGTGTTTGGATCGTCCGTTGAGAAACATAGCTTCCTCCACTGGTAGGATGCGTAGAATTCGCGTAATCCATCCCAGTCGGCTGTTCCGAAATGCCAAACCCTTCGCTTCCCGGGTTTACTAGATAAACTAGGACGAACGGTCGGCACTGACGTGGTTACCAGGCAATGATCAGAGGATCCCAGAGGAGCCTCCACAGAGACCTGGTATTTATCCGGATGTGAAGTCAGCACAAGATCAAGCAAGGATGGTACATGGTTATCAACATCTGGAATCCTAGTTGGACAGGAGACCATTTGGGTAAGGCCATGAGAGATTGCAAAATCATGGGCAGTTCTCCCAGTATGATCAGTGTATCGGGAACCCAGCCACTCAACGTGGTGAGTGTTAAAGTCCCCGAGAACGATCAATTCTGCATTGGAGTACTGCCCGAGTGCACACTCTATCCCTTCAGCGATGTGCTCAAATAGTCGAGTTGTGTCTGAATCACCACTATGTGATCTATAAAGGCAAGCGTAAATACGGGTTCGACCCCCGTAATCGACGCGGGCCCAAAGACACGACAGATCTGTAGCTTCAAGGCCGTTGAGACGGCGACAACAAACATCCTCCCGAACGTACATACATACCCCAGCTTTCCGGAGAAAATGCTCTTCTAGTATATAGCCAGGGTAGAGGAAATAAGATGTATCAGCCGGGCAGGAGATTTGAGTCTCCGTCAAAAAGAGCAGGGCAGGCTTGGCTGTCTCAAGATGATGATGAACAGCATTTAAGTTCGAGTGTAATCCGCGGATGTTGCAGAGGTCAACTCTGAGAGTGGATTTTGAAGCCGCTGGTAAACTTTTACTTTTATTTTGACTGGCCATGAGAAACAAAATAAAAAGGGAAAGTAGTAAAGAGTACTTCAGCCAGAAATAAGGGCAAACATGGCTTATACAAGGGCACAGTTGTTCCAGATGTGGATGGCTGGCGTGATGTACGGAAGGGCCCCCGATCCAACCTGAGAGCAGCTGCCGGGTTCCACTCCGGTCTCCTACTCCGGCACGACAGTCACTCGCAAGCTTTTTTCGCGGATTGGCGAGACAGCCTCCCAGGGCGGAGTTTGAAAAGTTATCCCTGGGTTCGGGTCCCCTACTGACCCACGGGCGGCCAGCGGGCAGCCGTTTCATCGGGTCTCCCTGGACATCACGCCAACCCACCATCCCGGCCCAAAAAAGGCCCTTGCTAAGACAAGCCAACGGTCCCCAGTAATGACAGGAGTACTCTCTACCTGTGGGGGACACTGGCTCTCCTACACTGATACCGGAACACGCGTACGCTAGAAGTTTCGGCGTTTGACGGTAGATTCTAGTAGGAGGGTGGTAGCTAGCCAGACGGACTCCTTTCAGAGCCCTACCACCAGCAGGTGACCGGGTTAGTCGGCTCTTACGACACGCTACCCGGCGGCGGAGGGGAGAATTGTATTCTTTCTCCGTCCCACTCACGGATGAAAATAGATTTAAGATATGATTAAAGCCGGCTCGCACAACGATCCCTAAACGTATTTAGCGACTAAACATATTTAAATTTGATGTATTGTATGATTTGACAACTTCTTAAATAATATTTAGCCACTGAATACGTTTACACAGTAGTTGCACAGAGAGCCATGGAGGTACGCTCCATGGCTCTCTGTGCAACATGCTCGGCATCAGATTGTTAGATCGAGTTCCAAATGTCGAGATCCGTAGACAAACGAAGGTTCATGACGTTGGGATTCGAGTTATGGAGCTCAAATGGTCTTGGGCGGGACACTTGGCTAGACGTGGTGATGACAGATGGAGCAGGACAGTAACTGAATGGTGGTCGAGGAGCGGGTATAGAAGGGCAGGACGACCAGCAGCGAGATGGGTGTATGACATCGTAAAGGTCGTGGGCCGTAAGTGGGTGAGACTAGCGCAGGATCGTGGTGGATGGCACAAGCTTGGGGAGGCCTGTACCCAACAATGGGTGAAGTCAGGCTGTGGATGACGATGATGATGATGAATACGTTTAGGCATAGTTGCGCATGTTTTAGCCAATGTATCACTTATTGGCAGATATCAGTGAAATATCTGGGTGGCAATGGGTTCATTACCTATGCATAGAAATAACATACGCCATGGCCGAACGAGGAAATGCTTCTGAACTTCTGAAAGTTTGTTTGCACTGAAAATGGTCTGTATAATTATTATAGAAAATATTTGTAAAACCTACTTTTATCCAAAATTTATCAGAAATCGTCAATTAAAATTACACTCACAACTGAAGATATAAAACACTATTGACTTCTAACTTCTTTTTTGAAAACTACAATCTGTGTCTTTTTAGGTAAGAGTAAGTACCCTTTGTGAAAGAGCTCGCCCGGGGAAATGCTAGGTATCATCGTACTTATTTTTGCCTCCTTTTTATACTACTTGCGTCCCCATACTTGCAAGATGTGCAATGAGCTACCATCTGTGGTTTTCCCATTAGGCTACGACATGGCACGCTTCAACATAAATGTAAAGAGGTTTCTACAGTGTAGGGAACGCATCGACAATACCCCGGGTATTGCCGGTGTCAATAGGCGACGGTGACCGCTTACCATCAGGTGGGCCGTAAGCCTGTTTCCCCATAAATAACATAAACAAAAAAAATACTTGGAAATGGAACAAGCTTATGGCCCACTTAATGTTAAGTGGTAACCATCGCCTATAACAGAAAACTGCCTCGTTGGTCACGTACCTTAGAAACGTGCCCTACGATGCACACTCATGCGTCCATCAACTTGAGGCATACAGGTGTAAAGCCTCATGTGCCTGTAATTTTACCGGCAACCATACCCTTCAAAGCGAAAGACATTAATGCTGCTTGGCGGCAGAAATAGGTATGGCGGTAGTATTTCCTCGGGCGAGCCCTTTCACAAGGAACTACTACTCTTAAAAGGGACCTATGAGGCAACGCGTTGTTGTATTAAAAGTGATGGTTACCACTTAACATCAGGAGGACCATTTGCTTATTCCATCTCCAGGTAGTATAAAAAAGTAGGAATCTTCTAGATCTTCGTGTTCCGCTGACATCATCGCTTACCATCAGGTGAGGTTCACGATCAAATAAAGATCTACTATTTGTGATAAAAATAGGAGCTATGTTGCCAGTGATAGACTCAGACAGATAATGATTTCAAATGGAAGAAATCCGTATTAGCTTTGTTTAAGTGTTATCCAATACTATGACGACCTCCGTGGTGCAGTGGGCGAATAGCCAGCTGAGACGCAGGAGGTAGCCGATGGGTGAATAGCCGGCTGAGACGCAGGAAGTAGCCGATGTGCGAATAGTCGGCTGAGATGCAGGAGGTAGCCGATGGGCGAAAAGCCGGCTGAGACGCAGGAGGTAGCTGATGGGCGAATAGCCGGCTGATATGCAGGAGGTAGCCAATGGGCGAATAGCCGGCTGAGACGCAGGAGGTAGCCGATGGGCGAATAGCCGGCTGAGACGCAGGAGGTATCCGATCCCCGTCGCGGAACAAATGTTATCATCATCTACAGATATTTGTTCTGGGTCTGGTTGTTTCTCTATTTAATATAAGTATGTATTTACAAAAAAATATGTACATATATATGTATTCTGTCAGTTATCTGGTTCCCATAGTACAAGCTTTTCTTAGTTTGGGGCTAGATAGCGCTGCGCTGTGTGAAATGTCCAGGAATATTTATTAATATTATTCCAAGTATTTATTTTACAATACAGGCACTAAGCCTGGACCTTTAACATAGGAATTACTGGTTTCATTACCTGTTTTCATTAGTCTTATGTATCTATAAAATTCATATTTAAAATTAAAATTCAGCGTTGAGCAATAAGTGTATTGTTCAGCATAATGCTGAGCCATTCTCCTTTTTCGGAACAGAGCTCATAGTGACTCGGTACGTATCTTTTGTTATACTTATATTGTATTGTTTATGTTAACGTGTTTTTAACTATCTGTCTTTAATTTTCCACTGTATGTAGTTTCTGTGTGTTTGTTACTTGTGTCGAAATAAATGTCTATATCTGTCTATATATCCTCTATATATTGCAAGATGGAGGTTAAACTACTGCAGTAATGGATTATGAGTGCAGGTTATTGTCAGAGCAATGCTAATGGAATGTATGCTGGGCTATGGGAGAGATGAGATACGGCACCTTCCAATTCCGTAATATCAAGAATGATTGAGGCAGGAGGTGACTAGCCGTCCACTAAACGGGCCCCCATAAATGCCGCCAATAAAAGGTAGCGTAAGGGGCAACGTTGGTGTGCGCGGTTAAAGGGTGTTGAGAGGTTTGCTGCAGTTTCAGTAAGCGCTATTCCCGGCTTTATGCCTTTAACACTTCAACCTTTGGAGCATAGCTTTTTATTATTATTATTAATACTTATTGGAAAATCTTAAAAATTACGACGAACGGGACTTGAACCCGCAACCGTTCTCTTGATACGAGAATGTGATACCAATTTCATGTCCCGTCCGGCTCATAATTATTGCGATAATTCTAAAAATTCTTTGTAATCCCTACTTTAGCTCTAAGGTAAAAATAAAGCTTATAGAGGTCCGAATCCGAGCTTAGTTGGGTTATTCAACTCTTCCAGTACCTACCTATTTTGTGTTCTGAAAACCTTTTACAGAATAAATATTTTGTGAGCTTCTAATTTCATCATACAAATCCCTTCTTCAAGTCTCGAGATAATTTCCTTCAAAAGTAGCGAGTGAAGCCGCACATTTCAAGTTTAGTAATATTTGTGTATCTTGAACTACAGATTAAATAATTTGTGTTAGTATCAAAAGTTTCACTTCGAATACATCATACCGCTTGACTGAAAAGTGTAAAACAGGACAAAACCAAAAAAGTAAAATGTGTAAGTTGTGGTATAAGCGACATGTTGTCAGATTTTGACGTGATAAAGTATTATAAATCGATGAACGCCGGCTGCACGCACGAAAACTTGTCACGTTCCGCCTGAGCCGAGCGTGCAAGCGATAGAAAGATGCGATTGGCCTAAGCGTTCGGCTTGTGACGCATCTATCTCTCTTCCACTCGTTATCACGTAAAATTATCATCCGTAAACCGACTTTACCGACAACCAATTTTTTTTCATGCAAAATACTGTCAAAGTCATAGTTATGTTATGATTGCGCGTGGGCTCTGAATTATATAGTCGGATACCTAGTTGCTAATATTTTAATACGGACACAGTTACTGGCTGGATTGAGATAAAGATGGGATTAAATCAGCACCAACCTTAGTTTCCAGAAACTTGGTCAAATATCGCCAATCATTTGTTCTTCCAGTAGTTCACTTTCTTCACCTCGCAAGTGTCAACACTTTTCTGGTCTTATTTCACAGCAGTTTTGTTTAATCACTTATTTTGGCACAGAGCACTTTGCGACACAGGTATCGTTTTTAACCATCTTTTTACGATTCATCTTTGGTAATGAGGGAAAGGGAGATAGGAGACATCAGACAAGGACAGAAAGTCACTGTGCTCCTACCCATCATCATATCAGCCGTAGGACTTCCACTGCTGGACAAAGGCCTCCCTCATTGATCTCCAGGAACTGCAGTTGGAAACGGCCTGCATCCAACGCTGACCTGCGTTTCTTACCAAGTCGTCTGCCCATCTTGTAGGTGGACGTCCTACGCTGCGCTTGCCGGTCCGTGGCCTCCATTCGATAACTTTCCGGCCCCATCGGCCATCTGTTCTGCGCGCTATATGGCCTGCCCATTGCCACTTCAACGTGCTAATCCGTCAGGCTATGTCGGTGACTTGAGTCTCCTACGTATCTCCTCATTTCTGATTCGATCCCGTAGAGAAACCCCGAGCATAGCCCTTTCCATAGCTCGTTGAGCGACTCTGAGCTTATTCATAAGGCCAATAGTGAAGGACCACGTCTCGGTTCCATATGTCATCACTGGTAACACACACTGATTGAAGACTTTCGTCTTAAGGCACTGAGGTATGTTGGACGAAAATACGTTGCGAAGTTTCCCAAACGCTGCCCATCCGAGTTGGATTCGACGATTGACCTCTTTCTCGAAGTTGGACCTACCTAATTGGACTGTTTGACCTAGGTATACATACGCGATACTACTACATTCCTACCAACATATTATTATTTAATTATGGCCTAAACATGTTCATATTAAAGGCAGGGGCGGGCTTGCCGGTAAAAATATTATTAGATAGATTTTTGACCGAGCGAAGCGAGGTCTCTAAATCTACTTGGGCAAATCGGCGTTGTATTTATGTATGTATGTTTGTCCGAGGATAACTTTCGGAACGTTCATCCGATCATCGTGAAATTTAATACATAGTAAGTAGTGATGGCACAATTTTGGTGTACTAAAAGAGCTGAAAATGTTGAGGGGTTGTTGAGATATTAGGGTTCGAGAGGGGTAAAAAAAACAAAAATGAGGCTATCAGGCCAAATGTGACGTCAAACGAAAGGTATTCATTAGTACCTACATATAGAATACGTTTTTAATTTTCGTAAATCTTTATAGTTTTTGAGTTATTGGCCATGATAAAAACTAAACTTTGACAAAATTCTCAGGGTACACCTGTGACTCCACAGTGCCGTAATTTGGTATGCGTGTAGCTTGAGTGTGACAGTGAAGTGACAGAAATACAGGGTGTGGTGTAATGAGTGGATAATAGGGTACCTGCGGGTAGGGGCCATTGTGGCGGTTCAGAAAAATATATATAATTGTTATGCTCAGTAAAAGTGCCTCGGTTTTCGAGATATTCGACATTTTCGAAATTTAAGAAATATTTCACCCTTCGTCACTATTTTTGGCGCCAAGACTGCAAATGATTTTTCTTTTCTATCTGTTTTTTGGATAGTATTCTTGGATAGATGTGCTATCGAATGGAAACTATTATTTTTATAACACAAGCACAGTTATGTTTTTAAAATAAGATTTCACTAAAATTTTACTTGCTTTCGTTTGTTTTTCTGACCTTTACCCTTCTGTGGTGTAAAAAAAATGTATGGTCACTTGAATGCCGAATTTTAAAAAAATTAGCCTATTTCATCGAGATTCCGAAATGGTATATTACATATCATTGTCACAACTTGATTCAAAATTAATTCCTACCAAACTTATCAAAGCGTAATTTAAAGAAATATTTTTAACTATTATTAGCAATAATTGTCTACTGTTCGCAGAACTACTAGTAATTCTTGGAACAGATTGGTTCCCGGCCCAGCGGCAATCGACACTATGTCTATCTTGCTCTTTCATGCTATGAGTGAAAGAGAACTATCGTTTCGCGTAACGCATTTTTATGATTTTCGAGTCAGTGTGCTATCATACTACTCCCGTACAACAACGTGTTATCCTGTTTTGGATTGATACTCGTCGATTTTGTGCAGTGATTTCGGACTTTGTTTTGCCTAGCGATTTGGACGTCTTAATTTTGTGAACCTAATGATTTTGTACTGTGATCTCGGACTTGATTTGCTTTGTAACTTGGATTTTTTGGTATTGCATATTGATTGCAATGCCTCAGCTATACACTGCGTCTGAATATGCGCAAATGCATTTAATCTACGCCACAGCCTGTATAAGCAACAGTCTGAAACCTAGAATATTTGAAATTTGTAACCCAAAAAAATGTACATGAACTCCCGTTGTAAAATTTGAATGAAACTGTAGGTCAAATAATGTGGTAACTTTTTCATGGCACTAGTTTGATAGTCAAAGTTTATAAATAATAGGTATTTTTTTGTTTTGTGGGAGACTCGCGAGATCTCAGTTCGAAGCGAACCACTAGTTATAACAATAGACGGAACTTGTTTCGGCGCCTTGTCGTGTTGCTGACATTTAAGTCAACTTTTAAACCATGAAACAACTACCTTTATCTCCAATGGAGGCTCTACTTATATATCTCTCCCGTTTAGTTCGTAGTTGTCAGGGTGTGGTATTATAACTTGGTGGCACTGTAATCCCGGTAAGAACCTAAGTTTTTCAACTTACCAAGCCATAATGAAGTTAAAACTATCCTCAAAGGGCCTTTTTTACATTGGCAGACAGTTTGAAGCGACGCAGGTCCACGAGAACGTTAATTTGGATCTCAGCGGGATTCTGCTCAATCATCGTTGCCATAAAATGTTCCCACATTTTTTTCTATCATAAAATTTAGGATCCACATTTCAGCACTCAACAACCACAAACCACAACAACCTTGTTCCTCGCGTGATAAGGTTCTGATTCGAACAATTCATATCGGAAGTTGCGGTTGTAGCGCACAGGCCTCGGGAATTGAATGCGCGCGTAAATTCGACAAGATTCTTGAGATAAAGTCAGCATTTCTGTTGTGAGCTTATAAGAATATTCATTATGTGCTATTTTTTCTTACAAAAAATAATCATGACTATTTTTCTTAAATTTAATAGAGAAAGGCTTCAGTAACTCCCATAGGAGTGACTGAATACAGGTTATCCATCATTGCTCTATTGAATTCGTGCTGTTTTGGAAGAATGTTATTTGTATTTACCAAGATCGAATGTCACAAGAACTTGCGGTTTGATTTCTGGTTATTGGAAGGAAAATTTGAAAAAAATATTAAATACGTTATCATTTTAAATGGGACAATGCGAATAAGAAGATACATTTCAGTACTTGCGCCCTATTTAATCTAACTCTTCGTTATAAAATTGAGGTCTGTTTTTCTCGCCTCATGAGCCCTTATGAATGTCCGGCATCAATTTTCATTGTACGCGACTCTTTGGCCTTTAGCTTGGATTACGAGCAAACCTCATAAATTGTGTACGTATCTTCACGTTGCGAAGTTATCTGAAGAACTAAATCGAGTGGGAAAGCGATAGTTAATATGATACTCTTGCTGCTAGAGTGAGCAGAACGATATCGTTTAAGCTTCAGAATAGCGAAAAAAAACGTTTTTTCTTGTACTCTGAGGTTTAAGATATCAATGGTTAATAGTCAGGGAAGTAGACAGTAGGGAATCATTTGTTCTTGTTTTAGAACATGCCCACTTTTATTAGGTCGTAAATCGTTAGGTGACCTGCATTTTACGAGGGATTAGGTAATAAAGTAACCAGTTGATGACTTCTCATTAAGCTGGGGTATGCTGTAGCTGAGAAGAAAATAAGTCTATATCAATACCTAGCTTCTGCCCATGGGTTCGCTTGCATTGTTTATCATTATAAATTAGCCTATGTCTCAATCCAGGTCACAATCTATCTTTATACATACAAATTTTATCAAAATATGTTCTGCCATTACGACGTGACAGCGCAGCGTAACAAACAAAAACAATTTCGCATTTTTAATATTATAGTATATTTATAAAAATATGGTTAATCATTATGTTTTTTGTAAAGACAGGTTTTGTTTACGAGCAGACAATAAATTAATATTTGATATTAAAAACAATCCTGATTTTGGCTACAAAAAATACTCGCTCAAACAATTTTAAAATAAAAAAGCGGTATTAAAATCGGTCCATCTATTTAGGAGCTACATTCTAGAAGACATATTGACAGGCATACATGCGAAGGCATACACTTGCATAACTAAATATATTTGATTATATAAATACATATGGTTGAAATACCTCCCATTCGCGGTTCTCTTCGATCTTTATTATGCGTATCGCCAAAGAGTGGAACGCCTTGCCGGAGTCTGTGTTTCCTGATAGCTACAACCTGGGTGTCTTCAAGTTGCGATTGAATAGGTTCCTTCTAGGCAAGCGTGATCCATCGTACACTGCATCATCAGGCGAGATCATGGTCAAACGCAATATACCTAATTTAACATTAAAAAAACAGATATATTGTAAAAAAAATGTAGAGAGACTATCAAAAAGGATCGCGCTCACCCTGATGAAGGCTTACGAATTGAACCAACACATTGCCGGTCGTATCACTGATAAAACGGTATGTTATAAATCCCTTAGGTACTTCTAGTAATGATGATTATCGAAGGTCATGAATTTCACCACGGATTTGAGCTCTTTCTCAGATATAAATACGGAGACCGAGCGCCAAAACAATATGGCATGGGTAGAGCCCATTTTAGATCGATCACTGGAAACGCCCTTGAACACGACCTTCAAATATTCCGTGTAGATAAATGACATTTTACATGTAAAATATGCCGTAACTTTACGTTCTCTTTGACATCTCTTTTAATCTCTATATATAATTATGAATCCCTATTTCCCTTGGTCACGCCATCACGCGTGAACGGCTGGACCGATTTCGCTAATTCTTTTTTTGTTGTATTTCTTATTGTCAGGAAAAGATTTTCATGAAAGAAAAAAATTAGAAACTTTCTCGCAAAATTAGAAAATTTAAGAATACCATAAAACTATCATATAAAATTATTTATAATCTAATCTTATCGCTTTTATAATGTGACCTTAAGACGTTTGACATAGAATTGACAGAATGCGTGCTGCAAATATCGTCAAAGAGGATGTAAAAAAAATTAATATCGTTTGAAACAGATGCTTCGGTCGGAGTTATCCCGAGATATTGTCTATCTATATATATAAAAATGAATTGCTGTTCGTTAGTCTCGCTAAAACTCGAGAACGGGTGGAGCGAATTGGCTAATTTTGGTATTTAATTATTTGTGGAACTCATTCATTTTCTTATACATAGATGGCCGGGAGCAACCATTGCCAATTCTACCAGGGTGACGTATATTGACAGCCCGCGTTATATGCATGTCAAGGCGGTACGAAGTTCGGCGGGTCAACTAGTGCAATATAATTTCATGATATTGCTATTTAGATCATAGACACTTTACCAATATTACTTCGTTGACAATGCCGTGCTATTGCACAGAAGCTACGATCTGACATTTAATTTATTCATCCTTTTCCACCCATTTCTCACGTTAACATCCCGTTTTTTGCGGGTAAAGTTTTTTGCAGGACCCCGTTTAGTAGTGTACGTGCTTCAATACTATTATTCAAGTATCCTGTTTGCAGGATTGATAGGATAGGCAAACAGGATACTCGTGTGAATACTAAAAACAACAAACTGTACTTGAAAAAACGGGATGTTGCCGTGAGAAAGGGCTGTAAAGTTCATATTTCTTGACGTTCCTCAATACCTAGTCAGGTCATAAATTCTGTCACATGTTTAATATAAAATAATTGAAACAACTTTATTCATTATGTAACCATTTATATACCAAAATGAACTTAACAAAACATAGATTCTTATGACACTAAAGTTTATTCAAAATGACCTCCGTGATTTTGAATACAGGCCTTCAATCTGCGCGGCCAGTCATCTATCGCAGCACGAACGAGGTCCATGTCAATATCGGCGGCTGCCTTAATCAAGGATGTCTTGAGTGACTCCAAATTGGGATGAGGCTTTGAGCACGCTTTTTCCTCCAAGTGTTGCCATATCTTGTAATCTAACGGATTCAAATCAGGACTGGAGGAGGGCCAGTCTTCGTGCCGGATGAAGTCGATTTCACGCGCCGCCAGCCAGTCTTGTGTGCTCTTCGCTCTATGAGCTGGCGCCGAATTTTGTTGGAATACCCAGTGCCTGTTATTGAGCATGGTATGAGAAACAGGTTCCACAAGGTTCGTCAGGACTGTATTTTGATACACAACTGCATTCGTTTTTACACCTTTCTCACAAAAATGTACCTCTGTTAAACCCCAATAAGAAACTCCCAACCATACCATGAGCGAGGATGGAAAATGACCTCGTTGGACACGCGGAATACGGTTGCTCGCTTCTTCACTACTGTGTGCGTACACCTTATCATTTTGTTTGTTGTAGCTCTCTTCTACGGTAAAAATTTTTTCATCCGAAAAAAGAATTTCCCGATATTTTTTTCCCGCGTACCGCTTCAACAAAGCGCGGCATCTCTTCAGTCTCAGGTCCATTAGACGAGCATTCAAACGATGTCCTGTTTTTCTTCGATATGCCCGAAGCCCTAAGTCTTCATTTAACACCCTTTTCACCGTGGTTCTGCTTAACCCCATCTGAAGGGCCAACAGTTTCTGCTTACGTTTGGGATTTCTTTGAATTCGCGCCTTCACAGCTTTTATCACTGCTGGAGTCCTAACAAACCGAGGGCGACCACTTATTGACCTGTCATCTACACTAGAGTCTTCATTGTATCGTTTGACGGTGCGATAAATGAATCTTTTGGTTATATTCAAATTTTTCAGTATGTCAAAAATTTGAATTGGCGCGTAACCTCAACGATGCAACGCAATAACTGCTACACGGTCTTCTTTAAGCGTCCACTCCATATTTAAAAATGAGTAAAATTCTATAAAGTACTTATACAGTTTTATTTTCATGAACAATCGAAATTCGAATTCTATAAACTTTTTTGTGGCCAGCATTCTAAAAGAAAAGTTTTTACTGTGTGACAATACTTATGACCTGACTAGGTATGTATTGTATTGACTAATTCAATTCACTGTTTATAATTTTGTTACATATTGACTTACATACCTACATAGCAAGTATCTAAATTAAAGTAAGTTATTTGACAATTCTACAGCAGCTATGAACCTACTTAAGTACTTATTAATCAGTATTGTTTAGATGCATATTAAGATGCTTGTCTATTTCTAGCGCCTCCAAAATTATGGTGCGATGAGCTACTAGGTAGTTATAGCCCATGTAATGCGAAATCAAGTATTATTGACGTAACTAAGTGTGATATTGTGTCTCTACGGTTTAAATAAATGAGTTGAGTATGTGAGTTTTATATGTTATTTTATTTGTATTCACAAGTAATGTTTTTACGCAAATTCATCATCAGCGGGAAGACGTCCACTGCTGAACATAGGCCTCCCCCTTAGATCGCCACAACGAGCGGTTGGTAGCCGTTTGCGCCCAACGGCTCCCCGCGATTCTTACTAGATCGTCGGTCCACCTTGTGGGGGGCCGGCCTACGCTGCGTCTTCCAGTCCGTGGTCTCCACTCGAGAACCTTTCTTCCCCAACGGTTATCGGTTCTACGATCGATGTGGCCTGCCCATTGCCACATCAACTTGCTAATTTTACGCAAATTATGAAGAATTTATTAGTTTATTACATTATCTAGATAGATAGATAGAAAACGCTTTATATCACACTTAAAATAAAAAGCATTAACAATACACGCAGGAATAAAAGTGGCGGTTTTATCGCTAAAAGCGATCTCTTCGAGACAACCTCTGTATGGACTGGATTTCACGAGAACGTTATAGGGTGGTAACTATTAATAAAAATAATTGAATAAACAGTGTACTTACATAAGCAAAATAAATAAATATGTATATACATTATAATAAATAAGTACATTGTAATAAATACACGTCGCTCATTTATATATAGGTAATTGTGAGACACACATTTGTTGGGTATTGCTGTTTTTATGTGTATTTGTTTGTTCTATGGTGTGTACTGTGTATCTTACTTGTGTGCTGTGTATGTTAAGTACCGTCACAAATAAAGGTTTTTTCTTTCTTTCTTTCTTTAATTAGACACGCGGAAATACAAATGGCGGTCTAATCGCTAAAAGCGATCTCATCCAGACCACCTCTGGGTGGACTTGATTTCACTAAAACGTTATAGGACGTTCATAATATAACTATTACTGTATAATAAATAAATTAATATTGGTAGACATTTCACATAGCGCTATCTAGCCCCAAACTAAGCAGAGCTTGTAGTATGGGAACCAGATAACTAATAGAATACTTATATACGTTTTTTTTTGTAAATACATACTTATCATATATAGAAAAACATCCAGACCCAGAACAAATATTTGTAGATCAGGCAAACATGTTCCGCGGCGGGAATCGAATCCGCTACCTCCTGCGTCTCAGCCGGCTATACGCCCACTGCGCCACGGAGGTCGTCATAATAACAGTAATAATATCTCTGAGTTAGCTGAGTCCAGCATTTCCTAAAGGCTCAGTAGTTTCGAATGAATCTTTAGTATGACCGATCTTCCGGCGGGCTATCCCTCACAATGAGACATGTTTATGGGTGCTACGCCTAGCTTCCTTACTCTCTAAGAACATTCCCTAAACATCATAATGAACTTGCCTTAATCTTCACCTTAGAAAAACATAATTTTGATTATTTTATTCACAACTATTGAAGTAATTTAAAGATAAGTATAAATGAATGAATTCTTTATTGTACATTAAACAGCACAACAGCAAACAATACAAAAAACAAGATACTTATAAAACTAAAAACAACCGAAATGGGCAATGGCCGATCGTATCGCTTCAAAGTAATAAGGCCGTTGTACTATTTGCTATGTTTCTTCTATTTTGTTTGTAATTTATATTTGTTTGATGTAGAATTAAATGTTTTTGTTACAATTAATGCTAGAATTTAGTTCATTCATTCATTCAGCGTTATACCAACTTGGTACAGTAACTATTTGCTTTGCTTCTTCTATTTTGTTTGTAATTTATATTTGTTTGATGTAGAATTAAATGTTTTTGTTACAATTAATGCTAGAATTTAGTTCATTCATTCATTCAGCGTTATACCAACTTGGTACAGTAACTATTTGCTTTGCTTCTTCTATTTTGTTTGTAATTTATATTTGTTTGATGTAGAATTAAATGTTTTTGTTACAATTAATGCTAGAATTTAGTTCATTCATTCATTCAGCGTTATACCAACTTGGTACAGTAACTATTTGCTTTGCTTCTTCTATTTTGTTTGTAATTTATATTTGTTTGATGTAGAATTAAATGTTTTTGTTACAATTAATGCTACAATTTAGTTCATTCATTCATTCAGCGTTATACCAACTTGGTACAGTAACTATTTGCTTTGCTTCTTCTATTTTGTTTGTAATTTATATTTGTTTGATGTAGAATTAAATGTTTTTGTTACAATTAATGCTAGAATTTAGTTCATTCATTCATTCAGCGTTATACCAACTTGGTACAGTAACTATTTGCTTTGCTTCTTCTATTTTGTTTGTAATTTATATTTGTTTGATGTAGAATTAAATGTTTTTGTTACAATTAATGCTAGAATTTAGTTCATTCATTCATTCAGCGTTATACCAACCTGGTACAGTAACTATTTGCTATGCTTCTTCTATTTTGTTTGTAATTTATATTTGTTTGATGTAGAATTAAATGTTTTTGTTACAATTAATGCTAGAATTTAGTTCATTCATTCATTCAGCGTTATACCAACTTGGTACAGTAACTATTTGCTATGCTTCTTCTATTTTGTTTGTAATTTATATTTGTTTGATGTAGAATTAAATGTTTTTGTTACAATTAATGCTAGAATTTAGTTCATTCATTCATTCAGCGTTATACCAACTTGGTACAGTAACTATTTGCTATGCTTCTTCTATTTTGTTTGTAATTTATATTTGGTTGATGTAGAATTAAATGTTTTTGTTACAATTAATGCTAGAATTTAGTTCATTCATTCATTCAGCGTTATACCAACTTGGTACAGTAACTATTTGCTATGCTTCTTCTATTTTGTTTGTAATTTATATTTGTTTGATGTAGAATTAAATGTTTTTGTTACAATTAATGCTAGAATTTAGTTCATTCATTCATTCAGCGTTATACCAACTTGGTACAGTAACTATTTGCTATGCTTCTTCTATTTTGTTTGTAATTTATATTTGTTTGATGTAGAATTAAATGTTTTGTTGCAATTAATGCTACAATTTAATTCAATCATTCATTCAGCGTTATACCAACTTGGTACAGTAACTATTTGCTATAAATATAAATTACAAACAAAATAGAAGAAGCACAGCAAATAGTTACTATTTTGTTTGAAGTAGAATTAGATGTTTTTGTTACAATTAATGGTACAATTTAATTCATTTATTCATTCAGCGTTATACCAACTTGGTACAGTAACTATTTGCTATGCTTCTTCTATTTTGTTTGTAATTTATATTTGTTTGATGTAGAATTAAATGGTTTTGTTACAATTAATGCTCGAAATTAATTCATTAATTCATTCAGCGTTATACCAACTTGGTACAGCAACTGTTTGCTATGCTTCTTCTATTTTGTTTGTAATTTATATTTGTTTGATGTAGAATTAAATGGTTTTGTTACAATTAATGCTAGAATTTAATTCAATCATTCATTCAGCGTTATACCAACTTGGTACAGTAACTATTTTCTATGCTTCTTCTATTTTGCTTGTAATTTATATTTGTTTGATGTAGAATTAAATGTTTTTGTTACAATTAATGCTACAATTTAATTCAATCATTCATTCAGCGTTATATCAACTTGGTACAGTAACATCTCGACGCAATTTCGGCGCGACATCTGCTTCAGTTAAACCACACAGAAAAATTATACAAGTACATAAAGATACAAAAGATATATAGATAGATTTACTGCTTGAGATATATATGTTAATTATTATATATTCATCATCATCAAATCAATGCCCAATTTGTTAATTATTTTGAAGGTTTTAGCGCGACTTCTTAAGGGCGCACTATACCTGGGAAGACGTTAAATCGCTTATTGAGAAACAATGTTTTGTTCAACAAATTGTGTACTTTCAATCTGTAATTCATATATGTTACAGTTAAGGATATGTGCTAGAACGCCTGTGTTGTGAAAATACGATTCCGTAAAATTTTCTCTATAGAAATAAAATCAAAAGATGGTTTTAAATTTATCTTAAAACCGTTCGCGATGAATACTACAATTCAGATCTTGAAACTTTATACAGTTATTCTACACAAAATAAATAAGGGCACCTGTGTTTTAAATTTTCAAAATACCTTTGATTTTATCATAAAATTAAAATATCTAAGTTTTGCACTAATGAAACCATTCGCTACGGACGCCCGTTCCGCGATGCAGTCTGGCCTCGGCTTTCAGACGGGGTACTCGTGACGTTTGTCGCTCCAAACGAACACGTAATTCTTAGGTAGAATTTATATTTAGTGGGTTTTTGTAAAGACGCAACAATGAGAAATAAACACAACAAGATAATGAAGGGACTGAATGATATAAACCGGCAAACATATATGAACCACGGCGAGATAGGACGTGCAGCGGCGCGCGGAGAAGCGGGGGTGAAATTCGAGTTTGGGCTGAGGTATAGTCAACTCTTAACGAAGAGGCATGTACGACGCGTTTTATAAGCACGAGCCGATAATTTATTGATCGAGTGAAGCGAGATCTCCAATTTAACTTGGACAACTCGGTGTTGTATGTATGTATGAATATAGATATGTATATATATGTTTGTTTGTCCGAGGATAACTTTCGAAGAGCTTATCCGATCATCGTGAAATTTGATATATTAATTGGTAGCGATAGCACGATCCTAGTGTGACTAAATGAGATATAAATGGGGGGTGACATAAAATTAAAATGAGAATTTTTTTTTTTAAATAATAATTTTAAAGTCATAAAATTAAAATGAGACTATTAGGTCAAGACTCTCATTAGAACATTTTGACTCTGTTTTTATTTTTAGTTTAATCCTTGTCGTTTTTGAGTTATTAGCAATCATAAAAACCTACCAACATCAGTGCTGAAATTTGGTATTCGTGTAGCTTTGGTGACACAAATATACTCGTAGCAAAAAGTCTGAAATCTAAAATAACTACATTTGCTAACCCTAATGAAACAATAGGTCATATTATTTGAGCATTTCGTGGCTCTATTTTATTAGTCAAAGATTATGAGTAATATTGTTTTTGGTATTTTTGAAACTGGTTTATATGTAACTATGGACACCAATGAGGGCTGGCTGCTGCCGGAAAGTGGGTTAAAATATCTGTATTGGTCCTGCGGATGTGTATGCATCAGTATTTTGCAAAATACTTTCTTGACTGTCCTATAGCTACCGTCCTATAGCGTTCTCGTGAAGTCCAGTCCATCCAAAGGTTGTCTGGAAGAGATCGATTTTAGCGATAAGACCGCCAATTGTACTACGCGCGTGTATTGTTATTTGTTTTTTTATATTGGTTTTTTTATTTTAAGTGTGATTTACAATAAAGCGTTTTCTATCTATTGAAGTTTACAAGAACGTTAGAAGAGTTTTTAAAAACTAAACTTTTATATTTGGATAAAAGAATTTAATTAAAATAATATTACAGTGAAACGTCTAAGACTAATTTCATTCTCGAGACGAATGATGAATTTAGTGGTACAATAATACAGCAGAGAGGCACATAACGCGTAGGTGGTCGCTGATAAGCGGCCAGCCAGACATCTGAGAATGCAGAGTTTGCGTCTTTATGCGTTCAATGTAGTTATGTGTATCTCAGCTGGTTGCATAACTATCTATCTATTTATCTATCTTCAAGCGGCCATACGCAACACTTTAAAGTCTCAAGTATATAAAAACAATCGATGGACGGTACCCTGTTATAATTATGTATATCACTTTATCTCACCTGTTTATATAAACAAAGAATGACAAATAATGCTGGACATTTCACACGGCGCCATCTAGCCCCGAACTAAGAAAAGTTTGTACTACATATAACTGATAAAATACTTAAATATATCAACATATTGATACACTGGCGCGGTGATGACAGGTGGAGTAGGGTGCTGACTGATTGGTGGCCCCGAGATAAAACCAGGAACGCAGGTCGTCAGCCGGCAAGATGGGTCGACGACATTGTAAAGATCGCAGGTCGTATGTGGGTTAGAACAGCGCAGGACAGAGACGAATGGCGACAACGAAAAGAGGCCTATGCTCAGCAGTGGTATGAGAAAGGCTGACGATGATGATGATGATATTAAAATAAGTTAATTTTGTTTTGTTAATATATACTTATTAGATAGAGAAACAACCAAACCCGGAACAAATATCTGTAGATCATGCAAACATTTGTTCCGCGGCGGGAATGGAACCTGCAACCTCCTGCGTCTCAGCCGGCTGAGGTCTGAGGTCTGAAGGTCTGAGATTGTGAAAAGGAAAGAGAATGTGTATTGTCATTATAATATCACGTATATAATTATGTCGCAGGCATTTTGTGTGAATCCTCCATTTACATAGGGCGTTGACAGTTTAGAAACGCTCGCTGTTATGTAATATGCCGATGGCAAAATGTATAATGCCGTGTCATTACATATTATGCTAAAACATTTGATTAACGATTTAAACACCATTTATTGTTACTTCTGATTATAAGCCCAAAACTTGGCAAAAATCTATTGTCTTCTTACCGAAACGTATTTTTGCAATAAAAATATCGATTTTCAAATTTGACTTACAAAACTTTCGTGATTGATTTCAATCATTATTATAAATACAGGATTTATCACGTACCGTCTTATCGGTGTTTCGACCGACAATCTTTCGGTTCAATTCGTGAACCTTCATCAAGGCGAGACGTTATTCGGAGTTAATCGCACTCACCCTGATGAAGATTCATGAATTGAACCGATACATTGTCGGTCGAAACACCGATAAGACGGTACGTGATAAATCCCGGATTTATAATAATAATTTTCAAATTATTGTAAACCAAAGATTGTACTCGTAAATTAGGACAATTCCCATTTGGATTAACATTCCGAAGCAGCCTGTAGAAAATAGAGTAGCAAATATTCATCTAGTATTCGTCTTACGCCTTGTATTCAAAGATATAACTTAGACGAATATAATGGGAGATTAAGTTGTATGTTCGAGGGTAACTCAACTGGAATAAACGATCAGACTCAAAGCCTGTAAAGCCTGCCAAGTAGCTTTTTCAAATTAAACGTACTAAAAAAGCTTTCACCGTACAGTTTCGAGCTAATGCTAATTTTACGAGTGTTAATAATTCTCCAATTTGGCTTCTAAGGGACGTGTGAAATTCATATTAAAAACGTATATTGACCTCTTTATACTAAGGCCCCTTTAGTGTCTAGTTGAATTCTAATTTTAACTAAAAAAGACTGTTTAGGATGGCTTTTTGTCTTTTGGGAACGAAGTGGTACTATAGATATGAATAGGTATGAGAGAGGCGAATTTTCGGCAGTGGACGTCGTAATTATGGCTGATGATGATGAGGATTGACATTTAGGAAGCCTATGGGAATTGCTAAAACACTATCAGCACAAAAAATTACACCCTCTATTTTATGATGTCGATCTCTGACGTGGGAATAAGGCTCAGACAGCGGGAAAAATAATATTTCAGTAAAAGTTTTTGTAACAAAATTTTTCAATCCTCCGTCTATGCTTTGGTGGCAAGGACTTTAAAAATATTATAATCATGTCTGTTGTTCTATTAACGTGCCATTTATATTATTGACGACCTCCGTGGTGCAGTGGCCGAATAGCCGGCTGAGACGCAGGAGGTAGCGGGTTCGATTCCCGCCGCGGAATAAATATTTGCACAATCTACATAAATTTGTTCCGTGCCTGGTTATGTCTCTATATTATATAAGTATGTATTTACAAAAAAAATGTATATAAGTATTTTATCAGTTATCTGGTTCCCATAGTACAAGTTCTGCTTAGTTTGGGGCTAGAGAGCGCTGTGTGAAATATCCAGCAATATTTATTATTATTATTTCAAAACGTAGTACTAATATAAATAAATGTTTTATATACGCATAAATTTTTCGCTTCTCCCTTTTGTTTTTGAGTAAATAGAGTTTTTACCAGCTACCTTGTAAATCTATTCTAAAAAACCATTCTAAAAAAGTAGGTATCATCGGGACGTCTGTCAAACGCAAGTGCTAGCGGTCGACTGAGGGAATTTCTCTCCTTATTCAATCGTACCTTGTGTAGTCGATAGAATACCGAGTTTGGTTTTTTCTCGGATCGGGAAGACCCGGATGTTATAGGTATATAATCCTAGCCTAAAATGCTCGACTCGTAGCACTTCGTAGTACTTGTAGAGCCCGCGAGCAATACAACAGTAGCTATTCATTACATCAACTGAAATAAAGACAACGAGTAGGCAAATCGAGCGTCACAACTTGAAAGTCAAGCACCTATTCTTATGCTGGCTTGCTTGTGAAAATATCTACATCACCTACTAATTCGCAGCTATGTGATTTAAGGGTTATATCAAAAGGTTAGGCCTTGACACATACCTACTTAAATTGATTCTATTTTTTTAGTTTAAAACTCCATTTTACCGTGTTTTGCTTAGCGTAGATCTCAATTTCATAGACGAACCAAAGTCACCGACATAGCAAAAAGGATTTGCAAGCTGAAGTGGCAGTGGGCGGGGCACATAGCTTGAAGAACTGACGGCCGTTGGGGCAGAAAGGTTCTCGAGTGGAGACCACGCACTGGAAAGCGCAACGTAGATGCCCCCCACTAGATGGAAAGAAGGCCTGATAAAGGTTGCTGGGAGCCGTTGGGTGCAGACCGCACAAGATCGGTCGCTATTGAAATCTATGAGGGAGGCCTATGGTCAGCAGCGGACGTCCTTTGGTGGACAGATGATAATGAAATCTTAATTTAGGTAATTAACTTTTCTTACTGATACATAATCACTTTATTGAAGTGAAAACTTCTTAGGCGTGTTGGGCATTTTTTGAGATGGGAAAAACCATTGAACTCGCGACACTGTTACCGTTACCGACATCTCTGTATATTAATAGTGAAAACTTTATTTAGGTAAGTTGGGCATTTTTTGAGATGGGAATAACCATTGAACTCGTGACACTGTTACCGTTACCGACATCTCTGTATATTAATAGTGAAAACTTCTTAGGTGCGCTGGGCATTTTTTGAGATGGGAAAAAACCATTGAACTCGCCATACTGTTACCGTTACCGACACCTCTGTATATAAGTATCTCGTAATTGTCCAAGTGTTTACTTCTGCCAGCAATCGCGGAGTGCCACTTTTTTATGATTTATTTATACGCATTTACTAATTTTCCTGGTTATATCAACGTCAAAGACACAAATATTTTTAAGTCAGTCTAACTAAAGTAAGGCTAGTATCTCCAAGGCCATGCTCACCCTTGTTTGAAGTACTTTCCTTAATGTTATTAGGTCTGTATGCTAATGGGGTGTAATTAAGACAATGAGGCATAAGCTGCTTTTGGCTTAAAATGCAGCTTAAGCCACATTGTACGAGAGCTTTCGGTACAGTTGCAGCTTTTTTCTACACAAATTGCTCATTTTGCAGTTTTGCGGTGAATTAAAACGAGGGTTTAGCTCGAATCCTGAGAGTTCTAGAGTAGTAGGTAGGTAGTAGGTACTGTTCCGTTATGTAAATCTGTATAATTTATTTAACATAAAACTAAAACAAACTGAAGTAAAACTTCTTTTTCAAAATATTAATTTATAAAATTGTTCAATTACAAAATTGTCCACACGTCTGTAGGTCGATCAGTCTATGTTAAGTCAGTTTAAAAATATACGAAACGTAACTCTCTCTATTTCTATCTTCACTAACTTATATCTCCCTCTCAACTTCCGTTCGCACTTTTCGTAACGCATTCACCAGCTTACTCTCAAGTCAAACTCAACAAAAACTCTGAAAGGACTACAACTAAGTAGAAAATTACATAGGTGCCTACTCTGAGTATGCCGCCACCGCGCCTCAGCGCTGGCTCCTAAATACTTAGCCTTACGCACACATGCCACTCATGCCGATTTGCGATATTGACACATCGATCGACGTGAGCTTCAGAGAAAAATATGGCGTCAGTCCGTCCAGACCGTTTGTAAGTATGTTCAAGTAAAGCAAGGCGAACACCTCTATTTTTAAGTTAAAAGTTAAATATATTTATAAGTTTAACCCGCCAAGGATCACGGCAACACATTTATTGGAAAAAAATCTAAATTGTTTGCAACTCCCCCACCTAGTGAATTTTGCCAAGTAACCAAGTAATACATACCGTGCGAAACAGTTGTTCGCGGGCATTAAACCCTCCGTCGTCCGAGACATGTTCTCGGAGACCCGGACGACGAAATCACCTCCGCTAATGCGGAATAGTCATCTACATTAGACAGAGCAAACACTTCACAGATACACCGACCTCGCCGGCGAGATCGACGAGTCCCTTCAGTCGCCGCCTATACGAGGTACAAGCACGTACCCGGGCGTTTCTCTCCTATCCCCGTCCTGGCAACAGTCCAAGCCGAGGTTCGTACCTAAGTGGTGCCCTTGCGCTAGTTGCCTCATCAAAAAAATTACAGGGCTGAGCGCCTTCTGCGCTCGCCAAAAGCTCGGTTAAGCTGCAACGGCCTCAGAGGTCAACAGCGAGATAAGACCATTCGAAAAAAAAGTTCGCGGGCATTTTGTTCGTGTCGCTCGCCAGTGTAACAACTATGGACAGTCCAAAATAGGTTAATTTCGTATAAAGGCCACGTGAGTTATTTTGTGTTTTGTTATTGTTTTATGTGTAATCAGATAATTTTCAATCTGTGTGTTTCTACTTATGTTTTTATGTGATTAATTTAGTTTTGTATTGATTAAAATGGTCTGTTAACGATTAGGTTAACACATTGTTTTTTTTTTTTATTCTATTAGATCTATGATTCTAAAAATATTGTACGAGTATTAGTGTCTTAAGTAATTTACCTAGTATCTAAATAAATCTTAAAACATTATTAATCAAGAAGCGTCTAGTTAAACCTTACATAGGTTAGTCATTAATTATAAATATTTTAAATTCAATAATAAATGCATCTATCTCAGTCCTGTGCGACACTCCACCACTCCCGCTCGAAGGCAACACGATCGTCTCGCCAACGCTTTCTTGGACGACCGATAGATGGAAGGACTTGGTGGAGACCTTTGCCTAGCAGTGGGACAATATAGGTTGATAAAAAAATCATGATTTGGACGCTAGCCCATACTTACTGAACTATATTTATTCTTATTTTAAGTGAACTTTAATTGTTCTTATGAGAATAAACCCTATAAGCCAAATTATCTTAACCTGTACCTAGCTTATTTTTTATAAATAAATTAAATGAATGAATTGTATGGAAATACTTCTCCGACGAATTCGCTTTACATCTACTATTACAGTAAGTGGAAATCCCATGATCTGGAGTTGTTCTCCAAAAATCGGGGTATCCGAAGAAGTTCGTCAACCTCATACGCCAATTCCATATTGGCATGAAAGCGGAGGTTCAGCATGAAAACGAACTGTCTGCGGTTATCCAAATCACAAGCGGAGTAAAACAAGGTTGCGTAATGGCTCCCACTCTCTTCGCCATTTACTTCGCAGTTGTTATGCGAGACGCGTTGCGCTGCTGTAGCAATCTTATTCATTTAAATGTCCGCACAGAAAAAGGCGTTTTTGACATTTCAAGATTTAGGGCAAAGTCTAAAATGCAGAAGATCTCTATTTTAGAAATTCTCTACGCAGATAACGTCTGCCTCATGTCAGACAGTATGGTACATCTTCAAAGCTACGTTGACGCACTTCACCAATCCTGTCAACGGTTTGGTCTAGTTATCAGTGCTTCCAAGACTCAAATCCTCAAACAACCACCTCGGGGCTACGAAGCTGATAAGGCAACACTGAATCTAGACGAGAAACCCCTAGAGGAAATATCTCACTTTAAGTATCTTGGAAGCAATATCCGACATAATAACACCTTGTCTTCGGAGATACCATCGCGCATTGCAAACGCCGCCGCCAACTTCGGGCGACTCACCGATCGTGTCTGGAAATCCCATGATCTAAAGTTAGTGACAAATATTAGTGTCTACAAGGTCCTAATCATCCCAGTCCTCCTATATGGTGCAGAGACATGGTGTCTCTATAAGCCAGACATAAAAAAACTGGACACATACCATCTAAGATGTCTAGAACCATCGTTAAGATTAAGTGGCAGGATCGCGTGCCGAATACTGAGGTCCAGCGTCGGTCCGGTATGTACGGCATAGAAGCTCTTCTTATGCAGCGACAGCTCAGGTGGTGCAGACACGTCTTCCGCATGGATGACCAGCGTCTACCCAAAGCGGTATTCTATTCTGAGATGGTAGTGGGTAAGCGTAAGTACGGTGGTCAGCATCTGCGTTTTAAGGACGTTAAAAAGACATCTAAATGCCTGCGATATTGACCCTGCAAGTTGGGAGGAGCTCGCTTCACAAAGGTCGTCCTGGCACTCTACCATCTATAACAACATTAAAACTTTCGAAGAAAACCGACTTCATACACTCGATATAAAGCGCCAGATACGTAAAGAAAGACCTAAGCCCTCTTATACTTACACTTATAACGCAGCAGGCCAACTCTATGGTGACACCTGTGATAGAATTTTCAAAACTAAGTTTGGTTTAGCAAGCTATATTAAGGCTCACGCTAGAGTTTAAATATAAACGCAGGATAATAAAATTTATTGTAATTTTTATGCATCTAATAGCATTTTCTTTAAATTTAAATATAGTTTGGGTTGCCGTCATCGAAATCGATGAGGAGGACTATATATATATATATATAGTAAGTAAAGTTATACATATACTGTAGTATGATAAATAAATAATTCATATTTCATATTAACAGGGGTTCCTTTTCTACTCGGAGTCAAGCTTTCACTTCCAAGCTCATAAAATTATAAGAAAGGTCAACGCGAGCAAATTAGAAACGGTGAAAAAGGCATTGTTACGAGAAATTTAAATTTCGCTGCTTTTAATAGGTGTTAGAAAAATATGTTGAAGTAATCTCGAGCGTAAAGTTTCGTGAAAAATAATATTGAGTTAGAACTAGATTGGATGATGAAAAAACTTAAGGAACTTTATGGAAAAAATCAGTGCAAAAAGTTCAACTAGTTGAATAAAAGGATAGGTTAATAAGGATTGGTTATAAGGTTGAACATAAGGATCATAATTTAAGGTAATAACGAAATTTAGTCAAAACCAAGTACACACGGCTACACATCAAGCTATACATTTCCAGTATAAGCTGACCTCTCATTCTACGAAAAGCCTACACATGCGAGGTCAGCTTATACTGGAGATTATAGCTTGATGTGTAGCCGTGTGTACGAGTGAAAGTTTGCTTTTTTGTGCTCGTAGGATCAAGGCCAAAATAGAAAAGGAATACCTAATCATCTGAGACTGAAAAGGTTTGATCGCAGTCAGCGATTTTGCCAGCTTTCTGTCAGTGAAAGAATTTTCAGAATCGGTTCAGTTTCTGATACAAACATACAAACAACAAACTTTACGTCGTTATAATATTATTAGAGATAAGCAGACATATAAACGGTTCTCCAAGGCGCCGACCACAATCTTTTAGAAAACCATCATGTTTCAGGAGCGTTTTGTTTCAAGCTTGTTGCAGCATTACTTCGATTTGAACCACAACACTTTTAAACATTACTGTTATAATCCTAATAATGTTGTATATTTAGTGCTTTCTAGTGATAACACAACTTTCAGTATAAAACATTGCGAAAATAAACACGTTTTGCTTACTTTTTAGGATAATTTTACGCTTCATTTGAACTCCAATGTGAAATGTTTTGAGTAATCGATTTATGGTTCACCAAAACTGCTTCGCCTTTACAATAATAAAATAAGCTTACTAATTGAGGGTCATGGTACGAAATGTCAGTTTAATATTATTTTAACATTGCTTTAAGAGATTGATTTTTGCCCCCCGATATTGCGGGGTCACCGTCAGCGCGTCGCCTACGTCACTCGTATTGCAGACGCTTTGCAAATTAAGATACGTGGAAATTGTTGTATTAAGATTAGAAAAAAACTATGTCGACTCTTATAAATTCATATTTTTTATATTTAAATCTTATTTCTGCTTAACTTTCTTATGCTAGCAGCACTAATCGGAAACCCTACGTATGTTTTATGATTGAAATAATAACATTAGGAGGGATCATTTCCAAAAAAGTTTTCTTGCTAAACTGTGAGTTTCATTTACAAATAATTAAATACCAACGTTATAACATCGGGATAACAAATAAAAAAGTTACTACGCGATAAATAACCGTTTAAATCAGTAATTATAGACAGTGATCACGAAAAATAATCTACATCTACACTTAACTATACTAATATTTGTTGCGGAAAGATTTGTTTGTTTGTTTGTATTGAATATGCTCCGAAACTATGCCGTGGGGTGCCGGCAGTAGAATGTTGCCCCTCCGCTCTTACCCGTGGATGCAGTAGGAATCTGCTAAGGAATACCTCCGAAAGATGGGCAGCAGCGTCTTTTCGTGTTTTCAATACCTTATACTGCGCTCGCCAACCTGCCTGCCAAGCGTGGCGAGTATGGCAACAATCCCCTTAAGATGTTGCAACATAAAACCAGGCCCCGAGTCCCCGGCGGCCCCGCTAATCCTGGCTACGGTAGCAATCACGGTAACGGCGGGGCCAGGGGTGCTAAAAATCCCCGGGAGACGGTCGGCTACTAAACCCTACGCCGACCACTGCCCCTGGTAACACACAACATCTGCACTTTGAGGACAGACGAAGAGATTATTGAGCTGGAAGAAGAAATTAGTAGATTACACTGGGAAATTTTGGGGTTATCAGAAGTCCGTAGAGTGAGCGAGGACACGATATCCCTTAAGTCTGGTAACCTACTATACTACCGGGAGGGCGACCAACAGTCCCAAGGTGGTGTTGGGTTTCTCGTTCACAAGTCACTCATCAACAACATTATCACCATCGACAGTGTGTAGAGCAGGGTCGCGTACCTGACACTCAGAATATCTAAGCGATATTCGCTGAAGGTCGTTCAGGTATATGCGCCGACCTCTTCACACCCAGATGAACAAGTAGAGTCTATGTATACGCCATACATACGAACAAAACTCACTTTATTGTTATTATGGGGGACTTCAATGCAAATCAAATCAAATCATTTTAAATCATCATTTCATTTAAAATCATATTTATTGCGTAATATGGGGAATAACAAAGTGTTGTACAGTTTTTGTGTAGGCACAGCCATATTCAGCGTTTAACGCATGCAATGTTAAAGCTTTACACATTCATTTTATTATAAAGTTTTTGCCTCTAAGAGCAATGTCAGGTTTATTTTATTGACAATAATAACAATTATTCTTTGCAGCTCTTTTCTCATATGAAATTTAAAACAATTAAAAAGTATTAATAATATAAGTTAAACTTAAAATAAAAGTAAAATTATAATTGGTCAATCAAAACTATCATCGGCTCTAGGTAATCATTAACACTTTAGTATGCTTTTTCTATTAATAGCTTTTTAAATTTCAATTTAAATAAATTTAAACTAGGAGCATCCAGCACAGTCTTTGGGAGATGATTATACAAACGCACAACCATGCAGACCACACTTTTATTATATAAAGCAGTCTTGTTTCGGGGGAAACAAATTTGAATATTGTGTCTTTTACTTATACGGATTATAAAAAGATCAATATTGTTTTTAACAAATGTCAATGCTTCATAAATATAAAGGCAGGGTAGCGTGAGCATCTTAAGTTCAGTGAAGTAAGGTCTGCAGCTATCAGTTTTCTTGAGCTTGCATATGGCTCTGATACATCGTTTTTGACTTACAAATACCCGGTCTTTAAATGTGGAATTCCCCCAGAATATAATTCCATACCTTAGTACGGACTCTGCATATCCGTGGTATGCAGTTGTGACGGCTGAAACACTTACAATTTTACGGAGCATTGTAGAGCGCATATGAAAACTGACTAAGCTTTTTACAAATAGTAGTAGCGTGAGCTTTCCAATTCAATTTAAAGTCAAGGTTTTATCCTAGAAATTTAGTAATGTTAACATGATTAATTGTATGTCCTAGATAATTAATATTAATGTCAGATTTATTAAAGCCTTTGCTGGAAAATGTCATAAAATTAGTCTTGTCAAGATTTTTTACCCGATTATTATGTTTTACCATTCAATTATTAATTCGGGGGTTAAGTTGATAGTAGCTTCAAGATGGAGTTTGCAAGTATCAGTGAATATCACTGTACTATCATCAGCAAATAACACTATTTGATCAGAAATAACTTTAGGAAGATCGGTTATGTAGATGATAAAAAGAAGTGGACCTAAAACACTCCCTTGCGGTACTCCATGCTTAGTTTCTCAAAATTCCGATTGGTAAATAATATCTTTTTTTTGATTTAGAACAGATTCGTGTTATTTCAGTCGCTTGCTTCCTATTGCTTAAATATGACTTAATGAGTTGTAGAACGTTACCTCTTACACCATAGGCTTGGTTAATAAGCTATTATGGTCCACATAGTCAAAAGTCTTACTTAAGTTCATATATAGAGCACATACCATCCTATTTTTGTCTAGATTGCTCATTACGGTGTGTAAAAATTTATAAATAGCCAAATTAATAAATTTACCTTTACGGAACCCTACTTGTTCTTCAGCATAAATATTATTTAATTCAAAGAAACTAGACGAAGTTTTGTTAATAACCTTTTCGAATATATTTGAAAATACTGGTATGAGGGCTATAGGTTTATAACAATTCATATCATGCCTGTCGTTTTTTATAAATAAGGATTTGATTATAGTTTTTTTTAATTTATCGGGGAATATTCCAGAGACAATAGATACATTTATGATGTGTTTCAGAACTGGAGAAATGTATTCACTTGTTTATTTTATTATGCTGGTACGTACATCATCATAACCAGTACTACTACAGTTTCGCAATGAGATTATAATACGTTGAATGTTACAAGGAGTAGTTGGTCTCATAAATATGGATTTAGATGAATTGGAGGTCATATGATAGCCTTGAGGGTTTCATGGAGTTGTTATTACATCAATAAAGTAGTTATTAAACAATTGAGCAATGTCAGTAGGATTGTTTACAGTTTTACCATTAATCTTTAATTCATTTATTTAATTTTTAGGGATATTATTTGTACTTTTATTTATCACAGACCAAGTAGCTTTGGATTTGTTAGTTGCAGTTTTAATATAATAATCGTTTTGGGATTTCTGAGTGAGTTTTATTATTCGGTTTAGACGGCTAGAATACTTTTTAAAAATTAGATTAAGTTAATTTATCATGGCTCTTTCTATATGGCCACAGTAGTTTACGCTTACGCATTGAGCATACTTTAACACCTTTAGTAATCCACTTAAGCTTACTATGAGTTCCAATTTTGAGTATCATTACCGGAAAGCAGAGGTTATAGAACAGTGTAAATTGGTCATGGAACGAATTGTATGCTACATTTGGACTTTCAGCATTGTACACTTCTGTATATGATAGGGAAGCCCAGCAATTTTTAAATTTCTGCACATTATCTTTGCTGTAAATTCTTCTTTCAGTAAACTAGTAATTTAGTGAGCAATTTTCTTTCACCGGGCAAGATAACAGCTGTGCCGTATGATCTGATAATGCAAATTAAAAAACTATTACTCTGCATTCCCTTATATTGTGTGCGAAATTATCAATACATGTTCCGCTTTTTGGTCTAGTGGGTTCAAAAATGGATAGCTTTAAATTGTAACTAAGCAGCATTTGGGTAAATATTTCTGTGTTCTTATCTGGCTTGAGCAAATTTAAATTAAAGTCGCCACATATTATAAACTTTCTCTTAGAAAAACAGATATCGTTTAGTATGGAATCTAGACTGTTGAAAAATGTGACCACGTCTTTAGTGAGAGTTTTTGGAGGTCTATAAACACAAATTATTATCATATTATGCTTTGACAGTTCAATTGCACAGCATTCCACGATACCTGCGATACAAAATTTATTTACTTTTGAGAGCTGAATACATTTATGCTTATTATGAGCCAAAATGCACGAGTTGCCATACCGATTCCTTCTAGTTTAAGCAGATAAAATGTTTTAGTTAGGCACGTCAATATACCTAAGGTCATCTTGAACCATATTGTGTTCAGTGGTACAAATAACGTCTATGGGTAACCTTTGCTCCTCAAGATCATCCAAATGTACTGACAAGAGGTCTGCTTTGGAATTTAAACAATCAATATTTTGGTGTAAAATATGGATCTCTTTATACACGAAAAAGATTATTAGTTTTTTTTTGTATTAGACACAAACGAATTCATCTAATGGCTGCACTGACAACTCATCAGTTTGAGTACTTTTGTTGATACCTTGTATTGGTTTAACTTTCTTTGCCTTAAGGGCCTTACAAAATTGGTCATATTCAGTCTTGTTGAATATATTTAATATTTCACGTAATAAGTTTTGACAAGCATGCAGCGCGAGGAAAGATTTAGAGGAAAGATTTGTATTTTTGTAACGGATAAACTCAAAAACTACTGGTCCGATTTCAAAAGTTTTTTCATCACAAGAATGCGACATTATCTTTAAGTAACATAGGCTATATTTATTACTAGAAAAAATAGGGATCCTTACTAAAACTTCAATAATTTAACACAAGGTGTAATAAAGATAGCCATAAAAACGTTTAAAATAAAAAAAATATGAAAAATATTTTTCTCTTTAGAATTTTAATCTTTGAATCTTTTAAAATTCTTTACGAGGTGGTTATAGGGCTCCTGGTTTGTCTTCCAGCTTACTTTATACGACCGTCTTCCAATACGTAATTCAAGCAACTCGATATAAAAGCCTGGAAAAATGAATGCTGCATGTTAATTGCTATAACCTAATTAGGCGAAAGAAACCTGTAGCTGACGTGTGTTATTTTAAACCATATACCAAGTTAATTAAAGTTTACAAACTGGTAATTCGCCTCATGTTGCCAGTTGAAAATTACAGTGTAGGGAACTTTATATGGCATGTGATAAAGATCTGAATTTTTACCTCTGTATAACTGTCTGATAGTCAGTATCACACTAATATTATAAATGTGAAAGTTTGGATGTTTATTACGATAAAGTTTGGTATATACGTGGATTATAACCTGGATTACCACATAGGCTACCTTTTATTCCATAAATCGGTTCCCATGGGATAAAAATGGGGTGTCAAGTCCAGTTGCTTTTCAACCTGGTCCCACCATCTCCTTTCTATCAACGGACAACCAGACGCTCTGCGGTGCTCCACCGTTATATGGTAGAAATACCTCCCATTCGCACAAAGCGGTTCTCTTCGACCTTTATTATGCGCACCGCCAAAGAGTGCGCTACAACCTGGGTATCTTTAAGTCGCGAGTGAATAGGTTTCCTTTAGGCAAGCGTGTACCATCGTAGACTGCATCATCGCTTACCATCAGGCGAGATCGTGGTCAAACGCAAGCCTATAATATATTAAAAAAAAAGTTGCATCAGCGTGTTTATCTTTATTTCTGGGTTACCTACACATTTAGTAGTGTAACGCGTACGAAGACGCGGGCAACAGCTAGTCCTAAATAAGATTGGCTAGACTGGACCCAATAAATATAAAAACGTTGGTAGATGTAATTTAGTTTTTATTTATTGTTTGTTTGTTACTTAATCACGTCGTAACGGCTGAACAGATTTCGATGATATTTGGTATTACGTAGATTATAACCTGGATTACCACCGCATGCATTCCCCCCATCCTTACCTATGGCGCTCAAACCTGGTCTTTCATGGATCAGCAAAAGTCCAAACTCGGGGTTTGTCAGTGAGACATGGAGCGCATTATCCTAGGAGTCAAATTAACAGACCGCATTAGAAACAGTGAACTGCGCTCCCAAACATAAAACGCGGACGTTGGGCACCAAGTAGGCAAGTAAAAGTGGGACTGGGCGGGCCATCTCTGCCGCATGTCGGAAGAGCTATGGGCAAAATCCACCACCGAGATCCCAAAAGACAGAAAACGACCACGTGGCAGACCGCGACGCCGATGGAAAGACGAACTCGATTCGTATATGTAAGACTTGACTACACACGCGCATAGAGGGGAGTGAAAGAAAAATAAGTAAGGGAGGTCTTTGCCCTTCAATGGGACAATAGTGACTCCAAATCTCTATTATGTTAAATAATTATGTACATATGTACCTATATATAACATCTTATTGTTTTTGTATATCATGTAGGTATTTGTTATTAATATTGTTATCATTGCTTATTTATTATATAAATATGTTTATATTTGTTTGTTTTTTTTTTTTTTTTATTATGTTTATTTTGTTCAAATTTGTGACGTCACCCTACATAAGGCTCTTTCTGAAAACCAGCGCTGCTTTGCATTATTTATTGCAAAGAAGCAATAAAGCTGAGGCAGAGCCTGTTTGGGCACGCGTGACACGGAGCGGGACTAGTTGGTGCACCTACCTACTACCTACTGGTGGGGTAGGTACGTATGTGTTCTAGCTGTAGGTCTAATTTAATCTCATTGTTTTGTAATTTTCCTGTCTATCTACCTATTTTGTTTATGATCCGTTCTATGTTTCTTTGTGTGTGTCAAATAAATAATTCTATTCTATTCTATTCAACTAATTAATATCATCATCATCATATCAGCCGTAGGACGTCCACTGCTGGACAAAGGCCTCCCTCATTGATCTCCAGGAACTGCGGTTGGAAGCGGCCTGCATCCAACGCCGACCTGCGGTTCTTACCAAGTCGTCTGCCCATCTTGTGGGTGGACGTCCTACGCTGCGCTTTCCGGTCCGTGGCCTCCACTCCAGAACCTTTCAAAAGTCATCAAACCTGCGTTCGAGACGGTTCGCGATGACCCTCGAAAACAGCTTATAAACATGGCTCAAAAGCGAGATGGGTCTGTAATTCTTAAGCAAGGTGTTGTCACCTTTCTTGAAGAACAGAACCACCACGCCCCCGTTCCATGCTTTTGGCGTCGTACCTTCAAGCAAGGCGGAATTAAAAAGCTTCTGAAGGACTTTAAGTACCGGTGATCCACCCGCTTTCAGAAGCTCTGAAATGATTTCGTCCTCACCCGGCGCCTTGTCGTTCTTAAGCTGCTTCAAGGCCATCCTGATCTCATACAGGCTGATGTCCGGATTATCTTCGGTATAATGTCGGGTCAGTTTGGCTCTTGGGTCGTTGGACGCACTGCAAACAGGTTTAGAAACCGAATCGTAGAGCCGTCCATAGAACCTTTCGACTTTCCTTAACACTTCCGCTTTACTTGACGTTATGCTGCCATCTTCCCTCTTCAGCTTCGTAATGCGGCTCTGCCCAATAGAATTATCTCTCGCGAACACTTTGGAGCCTTTATTCCGCTCTATCGTATCTTTAATACGAGATGTATTAAAGGTACGAATATCGTGCCGCAAGGATTTCCAAATCTTTCTATTGAGCTACCTATGTGACTGAGCATCATCGGGAGACTGCAGTTGCAAAGAACGTCGTTCAGCCATGAGGTTAAGGATGTCATCAGAGAGTTTCTGAGGTCTATTGGTACGGGGGGTCTTAAAGAACTGGGACCCCACCGTATGGACGGTTTCTACGAACCTGTTATTGATCTCGTCCACTGATGCATCTACTTCTAGACAGTCAAAGCGATTTGCAAGTTCGAGTTAAAAGCTCTCGAGGTTTTGGATATGTGCGCGAGTGGGTCGGAGCGTAGATTTCATCAAACGGGACCTTTCAAGTTTAACGTTCATATTCAATGTGGCTCTAACGATTCGGTGATCACTGCCGGTTTTCACCCTGTGAATCACAGAGACATCATTGAATATCCGTTTCTTGTTGATCAAGATGAAATCAATCTCATTTCTCGTGGAACCGTTGGGACTCATCCAGGTCCATTTCCTGTGAGGCGGCTTCTGGAAAAAAGAATTCATCATAAAGAGTCCTTCTTTCTCCAGAAAATCGGCCAGCCTCTGTCCTCTGGGGTTCCGTTGCCCATATCCAAATTGCCCCACTCTCAACTCATCATCGCTTCTCATGCCTAGCTTTGCATTGAAGTCCCCCATAACAACAATAAAGTGAGTTTTGTTCGTATGTATGGCTCTGCTGATGTCCTCATACATAGACTCTACTTCTTCATCTGGGTGTGAAGAGGTCGGCGCATATACCTGAACGACCTTCAGCGAATATCGCTTAGATATTCTGAGTATCAGGTACGCGACCCTGCTCTACACACTGTCGATGGTGATAATGTTGTTGATGAGTGACTTGTGAACGAGAAACCCAACACCACCTTGGGACTGTTGGTCGCCCTCCCGGTAGTATAGTAGATTACCAGACTTAAGGGATATCGTGTCCTCACCCACTCTACGGACTTCTGATAACCCCAAAATTTCCCAGTGTAATCTACTAATTTCTTCTTCCAGCTCAATAATCTCTTCGTCTGTCCTCAAAGTGCAGATGTTGTGTGTTACCAGGGGCAGTGGTCGGCGTAGGGTTTAGTAGCCGATCGTCTCCCGAGGATTTTTAGCACCCCTGGCCCCGCCGTTACCGTGACTGCTACCGTAGCCAGGATTAGCGGGGCCGCCGGGGACTCGGGGCCTGGTTTTATGTTGCAACATCTTAAGGGGATTGTTGCCATACTCGCCACGCTTGGCAGGCAGGTTGGCGAGCGCAGTATAAGGTATTGAAAACACGAAAAGACGCTGCTGCCCATCTTTCGGAGGTATCCCTTAGCAGACTCCTACTGCATCCACGGGCAAGAGCGGAGGGGCAACATTCTATTGCCGGCGCCCCACGGCATTAATAATATAATATAAATAATATAGGTTAATTAATTGCATTTTAAAAAGTAAGAACAGAGTTAGAACAGCGCAGGACAGAGGTGAATGGCGACAACGAAGAGAGGCCTATGCTCAGCAGTCGGATGAGAAGGTCTGACGATGATGATGATGATGAAAAAGTAAGAATATAAAATATACTTTACTTAAAAAACTTTTGTGTTAATTTATTTCAACGGTACGTGATTAATCCCGTATTATTAAATAGTTTTGTATTCTTATAAATTATCTATACTAATATTAAAAAGAGGAAAGATTTGTTTGTTTGTATTGAATAGGCTCCGAAACTACTGGACCGATTTAAAAAATCTTTCACTGTTGGGAAGCTACACTTTCCCCGGGTGACATAGGCTACTTTTTACCCAACTGCGCAGAAGGAGGGTAATGTTTTTGTTAAAAAACTACGCGTGCGAAACTGCGGATTGGTCAGCTAGTGAGTTATAAATTCTTAATCTATTCTTATTGTTTACAGTGTAAACGTACGTATGTTTACAGTGTATGTATGTGTAAACTTTACACGGATCGATGTATCTTGCTTTGTTGTCTGAGGAGTTGAGCGTTGAAGCTGGTCCACAATTTTTATAATGTTTGCTGTTTCATCGTGCTATCAGTAATCTGTTTGTACTACTAGTTCTAAATAAATGAATTAGAATTTGGAATAAAAGCGAACATTGAATGAATTAATTAATTAATAAAAATTCTTTACGATACCTTACAAGCTAGACACAACAGATATAAAGAAATAAACAAATAAATGAAAGCATAATGGCCGGTCTATCACTTAACAAATCGATCTTTTCCAGACAACCTTTTGATGGAGAGGATCATTGTTTACGTTAACATACTTGTGAAACGTAAGACAACGTTGTATTTCAATACTTTGAAGTAAAACATTTTCCGAGACATACTTTCAACTCTTTAGTTACACACAAAGATTTTAAATATTTAGTCAAGTGTGATAATGAGTTTGGGTCCGACTTTCGACAATCTCCCGTGGGTTGCTAATGGAGCCTACACACGTCTGGATATTTGCACAAATTCTTCCCACAGAGGCTTGCGTACACCTTGCTTATACCAGGCCTGCACAAGGCATGCGCAAAGAAATCTTTAACTTTTGGGATCCAACTTTACAGCAACGGGTACTGTAAAGAACCTAATTACCCTTTTGTTCTAAACGTCGGTACCACCGGGCTTGTGAAAACTTCGCGATGTCAAGGGTTATGTTCACTTTTGTTTGGAATGTAACTTTATTGTTTTGAATTACGACCCTTTTATGTTTTAATCTTGCTAATAAAATCCACTAGTACAGAATAATCGTAATAAGCATAAACATAGACAGACATTTATTTGCTCCCATAGCACACACAAACTCACACAATACAATCAAAAGGTATAACATCAAAAAGAAAGTACACGTAAAAAGTACAAGTACCTAAGATAAAACAGAAAATTACATACAACAAACATAGGAACAATAGAATGAAATAATAAATTTACAGTGTAGTCAGGGACACACAAACTCACACAATACAATCAAAAGGTATAACATCAAAAAGAAAGTACACGTAAAAAGTACAAGTACCTAAGATAAAACAGAAAATTACATACAACAAACATAGGAACAATAGAATGAAATAATAAATTTACAGTGTAGTCAGGGAAAAATTAAAAAGAGGCAAGTAGGTGTGTATGCGCTACTGCAGCAAATGGGTTCCAGCTCAGCATTATGCTTCGCCACCGATCGACAGCTCGGCGTTGTTATGTGTATACTTACACCTACCTATATCTAAACCTTAAATAAACCTGTAACAAAAACATTTTATTTGACTGTAACAAAAACAGGCGAGTTCTTGAACAGCGTTGTTTTTATAATCCCTCTCACCTTGCACGCGAGGCTGAGAGGATCGCACTCAACCTGATGAACCGAAACATTGTCGGTTTTAATACCATTAAAACGGTACGTGATAGATCCCGTATCAGACTAATATTATAAATGCGAAAGTTTTGTTACTCAATCACGTCGTAACAGGTGAACTGATTTTGATGAAATTTACTATGCACGTAGATTATTACCTGGATTACCACATACTACTTTTTAGTTCATAAATCAGATCTCATGGGATAAAAGTGGGATGTCAAGTCAAGTTGCTAAGGCGAGTTTAGCTTTATTTTTAGGTTATGAAGGGATGTTATTGAAACGTCTTAACTCGGTGGAAGACCTTTTATGACTGTCTCTTTAAACAATAGATCGGTCGCTTATATGCTAGCTTATGTGTATACTTATATCTACCTATACTACACCTCAGTTACCTACACATTTAGTAGTGTAACGCGTACGAAGTCGCGGGCAACAGCTAGTTTATAATAAGGATTGAAATAACTCAAGATAGTTTTCTAAGCAAAAAAGTGTTGCACAGATTTTTTTGTGGTCACCATCTGGCCTATTTCATATAATAAGTTGGGACGACTTATTTACTTTTGTACCTACAGAAATGACATAAAACAATTTAGAAAACGTTGGGTAAATTAAATATAAGTAGTTTGTCTGGGATCCGAAAATATCTCAGCTAAACGTAGCAGAGCATAATGAGTGATGCTTTTGCATCTGCATATTATATCTTATCTTATATATTATCTTGCATATTATACTATTCACTGTATCGTGAATATCAAGAAATAAGAGTACGATGATAGCACAACACCCACGCCGTGAACAAAGAAACATGGTTTAAGGTAGAAATACCTCCCATCCGCACAAAGCGGTTCTCTTCGACCATTATTATGCGCACCGCCGAAGAGTGGAACGCCTTGTCAGAGTCTGTGTTTTCTGATAGCTACAACCTGGGTATCTGAAGAGGTTCGCGTACGTCGTGTCGAGTCGTTGGTTATATCAAAACTTAACTACGCTGACACTGTGTATGGCTCAAGGTTGCTAGCGAGAACCGAACGCCTTATACAGCGAGTTCAAAACGCATGCGCAAGGTTTTGTTTTATTGTACCACCTAGGAGCCATATTACACCTTTTCTAAATGAGCACTTTAGTTTAAAAATGAAATTACCACGCAAGCTTCATCTGGCCTGTCTTCTTTTTGGTGACATAAACTACAGAACACCTAAATACCTATACGACAAGCTAATTTGGATGACTAGACGAAGAGACTGTGCAAGTCTGCAGTGCTCCAAGCAACTGTCTACTCAACATCACCGATCAGAGAGTTTCAGGGGTAGTTTCAAATATGCGGCTTCCAAGTGTTGGAACAATATGCCACCACGAATTAGAAATTCTAAAAGTTGCAACAGCTTCAGAAAAAAAACTAAAAGTATTTCTATTGGAAGACCAAATACAACATGGTAACATCAATGTCGACCTCTCTTTGATCTAGTCATCCAATAACTCTTTTTACATAAGTTTAACTAAATCAATATATTTTAAATAGTTACCCATATTTATTTATATATATAAAATTTACCATAACCTTAGAAATCGTAAGAAAGTTCATAAGTTGTATGTTTATATATATAGGTATGTAATATTATTTTAGTAAAGTATGTTTATAAAATTTATATTTACATTTAAACAAAACTCTACACACTTTTTACTTAATCACTTCTTTAATTTTTTTTTTTTTATTTTTCTACGCAGCTGCTGCAGTACCTATTGCTTCTGGTTTCAGCTGAAAATCAGCGTTGGGTGCTTAACATCCAACATTATGCTGAGCTGAACGCCATTTTGGTACGCAGACACATGAGTCGAACTTGTTTTATTGGATTCAATTGTATCTACTGTTCCTTAAAATTGTTTCATGTGTCATTTTGTGTGTACCAAATAAATGATTATTCTATTCTATTCTATCTTTAGGTCGCAAATGAATAGGTTTCTTATAGGCAAGCGTGTACCGTCGTAGACTGCATCATCGCTTACCATCATACGAGATCGTGGTCAAACGCAAGCCTATAATGTATAAAAAAAGGGTTTTACGGGCAACTATAGTTGGGCAACTATAGTTGCCCATCAAACCCTTTTTTATCACAGTGCATAGCACAGTGGTCTAAGTTCTGTTGTAATTCAATTTTATTAACTTACGGCCCTTTGCCTTTTCCCTAAAAACTTAAGCTACGCCAAATCTCACATTCCTCCGTGCGCGGAAACGGGTTACAAAGTTATATCTTCGCGTATAATACTTTTTAGAAGAAAATAAAGCTTTTTACACAATTGACAAAATGGTCATGAGCTCAAACATAAACATTTTTAAAACAATCAATCAAAAAACATTTCGTTTTCACATATTTTGATGAGATTTCAATAAAATATGACGTGTGCTTACTAGAGCATAGTTTTTGAATAACATTTATTCCATATAACGAGAACGGTGTTCATATTGGCTCGCAATAATTGTGCAGTCAGCGACGTAAATTGATTAAAAAGAGACGTCAGGAGACGTGCAAATCAAACATTCTGGAAATTAAGTTTATTTGAATATCGATTTGGATGACAGGCATGGTTGCAGGCCTCTCTGCCTGTCAGATTGGGAGGCTTAGGTATACGCAAAATTTCAAGTGTAGCCCTACCAGCGTTTTTGTCCTCCGTCTATAGCACAAGTGCTTTAGTAAAACAAATTCTAACTCCTGCTTCGGTTTTAGCTGGCAATACTTTCACAATATATTTTCTTGACGAGGCTAGAATTACTTGGCAAAGTGCTTGCCCAATTACTGATTCCCTCAATCGTCTTTCATCTCAACGGCAATGGGACGGGCCTCTGTGCGAGTTGACGCTGAATTGTCTGTTACAAATGTGTAACAGACAATTCTCTAAAGATTGTGTGTGTTTCCTTGCTGTTTCCAAATAGGCGCCAGGACTCACGGACTCACTATGGCTGCACGCTCTTCATTCTCACAATACTGGTTCTTTAATAGATCCTATAACTTTCCAGATTGCAACTAATTTACGGTTGGGTGCGCGGTGCTGCGCTCCTCATCGGTGCTAGTGCGGTTCGGAAGTCGAACAGCTTGGTCACCATGGATTATCGTGTTCCAAGGCCGCTGGTAAGATTTCCAGTCACGCTAGCCTTAATATCATCATCCGCCGGGCTTTATGCAGCGTCAACGTTCCAACCGTTCTTGAACCGAACGATCTGATACGTGACGATGGTAAGAGGACTGACGGCATTACTCTTATACCTTGGGAGAAGGGTAGGCCTTTGGTGTGGGACGCCACGTGCGTCGATACCTTTGCGCCATCTTATCTGTCTGGTTCAGCAGTTGGGGCAGGTGCGGCCGTAATTTCAGCCTAAGATCTCAAGCGGTGTAAATATGGAAGTCTTGACAGAGCTTACGTGTTTGAGCCATTTGGGGTCGAGACCCTGGGTCCATGAGGTACCGGAGCCCATCACGTTTTCAAAATTCTTTCTGGGTCGAAGCGGTGTGTGATCCGAGAGCTGGCGCTTATCAGGGTCAACGAATAAGCATTGAAATTCAGCGGGGCAACGCAGCCAGTGTCTTGGGGACACTTCCGTCTGGTAGTGATCTGGAGCAGTTGAGCTATCTATAGATCGTTTGCAACTGTCTCTAGATGATTCAACTGTTTCTTCTGTATTTTAGTCATGTAAATATTTATTGTTATTATATGCATTTTTTCTCGTTTGATTTTATAGACATGAAAATGTAAGAGATATATTCGTTACATAGCCGAGAGTAAAAACAAATTTTACATATCACTTTAAAATACAAAAGAAACCATTGAATGATTTATATACCATTGCAAAAACTGTTTTTGGACCAAAATGGTTACTCGATTTAAAGAAACATATTACATATTAACTTATATCGTATCCAAAACACCATATTACGATTATATTCATCATAATAGTGTAGGATATTCACTTGAAAAAATAAAACGATTTTTATATCACAAACTACATGTATCGATTTTTTTTTATTACTAGCTAGACACAACAAAAGTTTAGAAAGAAATAAAAAACAAATAAATGTTAGCATAATGGGCAGTCTTATCGCTTAACAAAGCGATATCTTTCAGACAACTTTACTTTTATTTAAGTATTAAATTTGAAACGTTGTTCATCTTTCGTGTCGGAAGTTAAAAGGCATATTGAGATATAAGGCGGTAGGTTGCCACATCTGCGGCAGTGTCGGAGCAGGTCACTAATTCCACCATCATCATAATCTTAGCCTGGAATCACCCACTGTTTGGTAATTAGACCTTCCTTTTTTCTGCCAGCCTCCTCCATACTGTGTCCATATACCGTTGTTCCTCGTTATTTTGACGATGTCGTCTACCCATCTCGCCTTTGACGATCCAGATTTCTCTGGCCTGACTTCGGTCACCACTCGGTCAAGGCTTTGCATCATCATCCACCATATATTTAAACAATGTATTATAAAAAAAACGAGTGTGCTTTAGATAATACGACTGAAGTAAAACTTCTTTAGCTCCATCTATATGTATGTAATATCTATGTATGTATATCTATATAAATATACATGTATAAATTAGTATTTTAAGGAAATGTCAACCTTATTTCGAGGTGCATACAGTAAGTACACAAGTTATTTTCTGCTGCTGCCTGCCATCTGTTGTGGAATAGCTGAACTTTTTCGAAAATCAAAGCTGGTAGATTCAAAATACGAAACTTCGTAAATACTTGTTGTATCTATAACAAAATGAACTCTAATCAGACTATATTTATCATCTGTTGCTATGTAACTGTACCCATTTTCGCAATGAATAAATGAAATAAAATCTAACTGTCAGTTTGATACGTCTTTACGGCTATACGACTGAACCAATTTCGATGAAGTTTGGTAGATAGATTATGACCTGAATTAATTCAATGGCTACTTTTAATTGACAAACCACGTGTTAGAAGCAGCGGGCTTCCAGCTAGTGTACTATAACTCACTCTCGAGGACCTGAATTAATTCAATGGCTACTTTTTATTGACAAACCACGTGTTAGAAGAAGCGGGCTTCCAGCTAGTGTACTATAACTCACTCTTGAGGACCTGAATTAATTCAATGGCTACTTTTTATTGACAAACCACATGTAAGAAGCAGCGGGCTTCCAGCTAGTGTAATATAACTCACTCTTGAGGACCTGAATTAATTCAATGGCTACTTTTAATTGACAAACCACGTGTAAGAAGCAGCGGGCTTCCAGCTAGTGTACTATAACTCACTCTTGAGGACCTGAATTAATTCAATGGCTACTTTTAATTGACAAACCACGTGTAAGAAGCAGCGGGCTTCCAGCTAGTGTACTATAACTCACTCTCGAGGACCTGAATTAATTCAATGGCTACTTTTAATTGACAAACCACGTGTTAGAAGCAGCGGGCTTCCAGCTAGTGTACTATAACTCACTCTTGAGGACCTGAATTAATTCAATGGCTACTTTTTATTGACAAACCACATGTAAGAAGCAGCGGGCTTCCAGCTAGTGTAATATAACTCACTCTTGAGGACCTGAATTAATTCAATGGCTACTTTTAATTGACAAACCACGTGTAAGAAGCAGCGGGCTTCCAGCTAGTGTACTATAACTCACTCTTGAGGACCTGAATTAATTCAATGGCTACTTTTAATTGACAAACCACGTGTAAGAAGCAGCGGGCTTCCAGCTAGTGTACTATAACTCACTCTTGAGGACCTGAATTAATTCAATGGCTACTTTTAATTGACAAACCACGTGTTAGAAGCAGCGAGCTCCCAGCTAGTGTACTATAACTCACTCTTGAGGACCTGAATTAATTCAATGGCTACTTTTAATTGACAAACCACGTGTTAGAAGCAGCGAGCTCCCAGCTAGTGTACTATAACTCACTCTTGAGGACCTGAATTAATTCAATGGCTACTTTTAATTGACAAACCACGTGTTAGAAGCAGCGGGCTTCCAGTTAGTGTACTATAACTCACTCTTGAGGACCTGAATTAATTCAATGGCTACTTTTAATTGACAAACCACGTGTTAGAAGCAGCGGGCTTCCAGCTAGTGTACTATAACTCACTCTTGTGGACTCAGCGATTATAATAACATCCCATTTATGTAGAACTAGCTGACCCGCCCGCGGCTTCGTACGCGTGTTTTGTCAATATAACATTACCCTCCTGTGCAGTCGCGAAAAGTGTATCCTATGTCTCAAGTCCATTCATAATAAATCTAGGTATATAGGTACAAAATTCCATCGAAATTGGTTGAGCCGTTAAGTCGTGAAAAGGTAACAAACAGACAGAGAGACAGAGTTACTTTCAAATCGGTATGTACGTAGATTATGACCTGGATTAACACACATGCTACTTTTTGTTGGCAAATAACGCGTGCGAAGCCGCTGATGGAAGCTAGTTATACATATAAACCTTTCTCTTGAATCACTTTATCTATTACTGAAAACTATATTAAAATCCGTTGAGTAGTTTAAAATATCTAAGGTAACAGACAGCGGAAGCGACTTCATTTTATACGACGTAATGATGGTACAACATATTATTATTTAGTAAACACTGAAACTTAAAAATCCAATTTGATGTATGAAACAACCGTTGAAAGTTTTCGGAGAAACCGTACAAAATTCAATTAAGACGCTGCTAAACGCGTTTCAAAGTGATAGAAATGCATATTAAGACAAATGTTCCGCTTCAGCGCTTCTGGATGTGAGCGAACCAACATAACAAGCTCAGGCGCGTATTAAGGGAATACTTGTTTACTTAAATTATAAGTATGTATTTACAAAAATAAACGTATATAAGTATTTTATCAGTTATCTGGTTCTATTGTACAAGCTCTGCTTAGTTTGGGACTAGATGGCGCTGTGTGAATTGTCCAACATTATTTATTTTATTCTTATCAAATCTCTTCTTCCCCCGTCGCTAATTTATCAGGTTAGATAGATAGATATAGACATTTATTTCGACACAAGTAACAAACACACAGAAACTACATACAGTGGATGATTAAATACAGACAATTAAAAACACGTTAACATAAACAATACAAGGAGAATGGCTCAGCATTATGCTGAACAATACACTTATTGCTCAACGCTGGTTTCCAGCCATCAAACCAACAAAGGTTATCGTCGCCGTTTGCTGCGTGGGTGTATCATTTGCTTAATACTTTCCTTGCTTTCATTCAATTTGGTTGAATACTATTAAAAAGACGTTAAACATAACAAAATATCTTCCAAAATTAAAGTAAACGAAAAATATGAAAACTAGACTGATTTTTTTAATACCCTATACTGTCCCACTGCTGGGTAAAGCTCTCCCCTATTTCCATCCATTCCTTGCGTTCTCCAGAAATCTCCTGTCAGTCAGAGTGAAACCCATCCAGATCGTCGCGCCAACGTTTTCGTGGTCTGCTTCGTTGCCGTTGTCCTGTAGGTTGCCAGTCCGTGGAGATCATAATCCACCTTTCAGGGTCTTTCGCGTGACATGACCCGCCTAGTCCCATTTGAGTCTTGCAGTCTTATACCCCACATCGATGATTCCGGCCATAGAGCATAGAGTAGTGTTGCGGATTCTATCGGTTAATGCTACGCTCCATCGCTCTTTGGCACACTCCGAGTTTGAACTGTTGTGAGTCCGTCAATGACCATGCGTCTGAGCACCGTAGGCTAGGATAGGCAAGAAACACATGTTGATGAGTTTTTGCTTAAGTGACAATAATAATAATAAAAACGTTTATTTCAGACCATACGGAGTATTATTTTTTGTTAGTAACACATAAAATATTGAATTAGGTACACAAAAAGACAAGATAAAATAAAAGCGGCAACATTGGAACATGAGCGCATTACTGTGACACCAGGCATGTGATCGGTTTAAGCAAATCCATCCAGTGCCTCATGATATATGAGCTGATGTTCCCGGCAACAACGGTCAGGAAGCTGTTGGTGCCTCCACGCATGCGGCTCACCAGGGATGCGATTCTTTTGCGTATGATCGCGTAGAAATCATCAGTACGCGCGTCTGCAAACATCCCTGATGCGTTACAGAACCATGCCAGCCCCAACAACTTCCTGAAACCGTTATTGTATTGGATTCGTAAGGCATTGTAGGATTTCTGCGTATATTTGGCCCATAGATTCACGTGTAAAAAGAGGTACAATACGCTTTAAACAGAGTAATTTTAACTGATGCAGTACAACGCGCAAATCTACAATGACAATGAAAGGTTGCCTTCCTTTCATTAGCTCTTTCGTGGACCAGTAGCTCATCCAAGCGTTATCGACACTACGGTCTACTTTTTGATCTTGTCTGTTCTTGAAAGAGTCTATCTGGTCCAGATAAATATACTCATCGACATAGTGTCTCTTCTCTTGCCCATCTACGTTGACCCTAAGTTTCTTGCTATTGGTCATAACTTGGGTCTTTGACTGGTTCATCATCAGTTCAACCTCGAGGCTTGCCTTGCTCAGGTCATGGAGCATTTATTCTAATTGGGGGGGCACTGGTGGCAAAGAGAACTATGTCATTAGTGAACCTAAGGTTTGTAAGTTTATGGTCGCCGATTTCAATTCCTCTATTTCTCCATGAAGCTGGCTATTGTTCAAAAACCTACTTACTACATTAGGAAACTTGATATTTATAAAAAGAATTTATAATTTTTTAAATAAATAATCAGAGAGTAGTGGGTACAAAATTTAGAAACAAATTAAAATTATGGTTTTAGACCTTTTATAGTTATGAATAATAATTATAATCGAATATAAAAACTTACGGGTTATTTACAAGCTATCCCACTCAAAGGCATGCAAGCTTGTGGGGTAGAGTGTATTGAATTTAAATTGAATATGGCATCTGTCAAACCTATATTCTGGCAATAAATGAATTTTATTTAACTTGATTTTAAAATCTAGACAAAATCCTTAACACGTGCCTGCTTCGAGAGCTGAAATGTGGTTTTATTAAATTTTGCGAGGTTTTAGGCGACATTACATTTTTGTGTGAATGCTGCAATTATGACCCCTGACGTAAACATGTTTTAATTACTGAATTACCTACTTTGGAAGATATTTAAATAGAAAAAACCAGAATAATTTATTTCGTCAGGATTATTTTCACAATTTTCTCAGGTAATAAATACAAAAAGCCATGTCAGATTATAAAATACTAGCTGCCCAATCCGCAGCAAACGCATAGTTTTTTAATAAAAATATTACTCTCCTTCTGTGTAGGATGGTAAAAGTAGCCTATATTACTCAGGGGTATTGTAGCATTCTAAAAGTGAAAGAATTTTTGAAATCGTTCCATTAGTTTTTGAGTTTATTCGTTACACACATACTTACTAAAATACAAATCTATCCTCTTTATAATATTAGTATAGACTTAAGGTATAAATAATACGAATAACTATGCAAACACACTACGCAATGAATATGTGAGAATGACGACCTCGTATTGGTTATGTTTTTAAGACAAAACGGGTCTTTTCGCGGACAGATGTATTTCGTGACCACGGCCGATTTAACTTGGCCGAAACGTCGAGGTTAGTCAAAATTATAATTTTGATATAAATCTGTGCGCGAAAAGACCCGTTTTGACTTAAAAACATGAGTATAGTTCGCGAAAAATTAAAAAGTTCTCGTATTGGTTGCTGGATGCCCTTCAGAGGGAATGCCTATTCTCAGCAATGGACGCCCAATGGGCACGTCGTCTCTGTCGTCTTGCCGAAGAAATGGACCTTAAGAGTTTACGTATTTCAAGCTTCTGTTAATATATCTCATAAATTATCTGTGTTACATTTTAATTTATCTTATTTATTCCTCTGTTGGTGCTTTTGTGCCAAACAAAAAACATATTATCTATGTGTCTATCCATTCAAAATATCAATTCGAAAGTTACTCTCTCTGTCTGTATGCTTGTAACGTTTTCACGGGTAAACGGCTGCACAGATTTCGATTAAATTTAGTAAAATTATGAGAATAAGACAGAGGAGTGAGTGAACCTGGTAGAGACATAGTGTTGTGTGTTTATCTGTACCGAGAACTACCGAAGAGAACATCAGTGATGATAATGATGACGACGCAGCCTGTCAACACGATGGCCCTCCGTCGACGCAACCCCCCAACTAAAAACAAATATTAATTGTAATCTGTGATATATCTATATCTATCAAAATAATGCCAAGAAATAAATAACCAATTAACTTGACCTACAGTTTCATTCAAATTACAGGTACCGGGACTGTAATTTGGTAATTTTTTTTGGGGTAGAAATTGCAGTTATTCTGGATTACAGAATTTTGCCTATATTTGTGTCAATAAAGCTGCACGCATACCAAATTAGAGCACTGTGAGGTCACGGGTGTACCCTGTGAATTTCTTCAAAGTTCAGTTTTTATTATGAATAACTCAAAAACTGTAAAGACTTAACTAAAAACAAAAACGTGGTCGAAATGTTCTAATTAAGACCTTTCATTTGACGTCCCACTTGACCTAATAGTCTTATTTTTTTACCCCTCTTGAACCTCAATATTAACAACCCCCATTATTTTTTAGCTCATTTAGTCACACCAGAATTGTACCATCCTTACCTACCTATGTATTAAATTTCACGATGATCAGATCAACGCCGATTTGCCCCAGTTGATTTGGAGATCTTGCTTCGCTTGATCAATAAATATGCCTAGTTAGAAGACCGATCAATACACATACAGTTCGTTATCCCAAATTTAATTTTACAAGGCTAATATTTGTATTGTACTCGCTAAATTTATAACCCGCAAATCCGTGCATGTGGCGTGTAAATTTAATTGAACATTATTTTAATAACCGCACTACCGCACACCGCAATATAAAATATACAATGGACGAGTTAATTTGATTGAGGCGAACTTAATCGGAGAGGCAATTCTCATAATTAGATATTGAGACAAATCCCGCTCGCATTTAGAGAAGTGTTTTATTTTTGTTTCGTCAGCTTTTTTTTATACAACCTGAATATGGAATAGCGTGTTGCCACCTGATGTTAAGTGGTTAGTGTGGTAACCATCGCCTATAACAAAATATTTCCTTGATCACGCCCCGTAGAAATGTGCCATACGAAGCACTTGAGGCAATCAGGTGTGAAACCTATTTTTTGAAATGGTTTTAAATAAAGATGCATGCCAAGGACGTATGTTCAAAGCTAGTTTTGTCAGTACATCTTAATGTTAATAATAGACGTGTGGTCGAAACGATGAGTGGTCGCACATAAGCTATCTATTAGATCGTTTGAACGAATTAATAAAAATAACTATACCATACAAGCTTTAAGTATACAATAAAATTAAAAACAAGAAATGTATAATGGTCGATCTTATCGCAAAAAAGCGATCTCTTCCAGACAACCTTTGGATGTACCTTTGAAAGTTTGCAAAGGTGTTTAGATAATTCAACAGTTTATTTTTATTTTTTTAAATAGATAAAATATTATTTCTGTTAATAAATGTATTTATTGATTGAGCGAAGCGAGATCTCTAAATCAACTTGTGCAAATCGGCGTTGTATTTATGTATGTATGTTTGTTTGTTTGTCTGTCCCCTCGGACTGTAACTTTCGAAGCGTGGATCTGATCATCGTGAAATTTAATATATAGGTAAATAGTGATGGCACAATTTTGGTGTGACTAAATGAGTTAAAATGTTCGGGGGTTGTTGAGATATTAGGGTTCAAGAAGAGTAAAAAAAATTAAAATGAGGCTATTAGGTCAAATGGGACGTCAAATAAAAGGTATTCATTAGTACATTTAGATTCCGTTTTTATTTTCCGTAAATTCTTTATAGTTTTTAAGTTAGTGGCCATAATAAAAACTAAACTTTGACAAAGTTCACAGGGTACACCAGTGACCCCACAGTGCTGTAATTTGGTATGTGTGTAGCTCACGTTACACAAATGAAGGTAAAAGTCTTAAATCCAGATTAATGCAATTTGTACCCCAAAAAATAACCAATATACTTGAACTCCTGTTACCTGTTATTTAAATGAAACTGTAGATCAAGTGGGCTGGTTATTTATTTCGTGGCACTCTTTTGATAGTCAAAGATTACAAATATTATTTTTTGTTTTAATCGAGGACTCGCGAGACTTCAGTTCGGGGCGAACCACTAGTTATTTTATGTATAAGTTTAGTATTGTTAATTTCTCATTTTAATTACTCTGTATCGATATCTACAAATATCGCAGCAATATTTTCACCATCAATATATATCGAGAGAGCTCGTTAGAAATTTATTGACGCTAGTGGGATGTGCGTTAGCAGTTAGTTTTTTTTTATACTACTTATATGGCAAACGAGCATGCAGTCCACCAGATGTTAAGTGACTACTGCAGCCCATGGATCCACATAGAATTCAAAACAAGCTATTATGTTGTCTTGATCTCTATGTGGATACGTTGCCATACTATAGGACTTAGCTGTTATGCCTATGTGCCAGTAATTACAGGAACATACCATTACGATCTAACCGGACCACTGCAGCACAAGAACTGCTATTTGGCGGCAGATAAAGGTAAGGCGGTGGTGCCGGTCTTATTGGGTTTGCCAATTTGTACATTCGAAAATTGCTAAAGACGTACTTTATAAGTTGGTAGCATTTGGTTAGACAGTCCCAACAGTGCTGTGCTGTATTGAAATCGTCATCAGTAAGTTAATATTAGGTTTATTTGTATTCTAGAATACTAAAAAGCAAGACTGCAGTGATATTGGATCTTTTTAGGGTTCCCCTGTCAAACTTGGAACCCTTCATTATGTTCGTCTGTCCGTCTTTCTGTCTTTTGTTGTTTTACTCGTAGACTATTGGTGATATATAGCTGAAACAAGACAGGATGATATGTTTTAGTGACGTATAGTAAATCTATATACCTAGTCAGGTCATAAATTCTGTCACATGTTTAATATAAAATAATTGAAACAAGTTTATTCATTATGTAACCATTTATATACCAAAATGAATTTAACAAAACAGATTCTTATGACACTAAAGTTTATTCAAAATGACCTGCGTGATTTTGAATACAGGCCTTCAATCTGCGCGGCCAGTTGTGTATCGCAGCACGAACGAGGTCCATGTCAACATCGGTGGATGCCTTAATCAAGGATGTCTTGAGTGACTCCTAATTGGGATGAGGCTTTGAGCACGCCTTTTCCTCCAAGTGTTGCCATATCTTGTAATCAAACGGATTCAAATCTGGACTGGAGGAGGGCCAGTCTTCGTGCCGGATGAAGTCGATTTCACGCGCCGCCAGCCAGTCTTGTGCGCTCATCGCTCTATGAGCTGGCGCCGAATCTTGTTGGAATACCCAGTGCCTGTTATTGAACATGGTATGAGAAACAGGTTCCACAGGGTTCGTCAGGACTGTATTTTGATACACAACTGCATTCGTTTTTACACCTTTCTCACAAAAAATGTACCTCTGTTAAGCCCTAATAAGAAACTCCCAACCATACCATGAGCAAGGATGGAAAATGACCTCGTTGGACACGCGGAATACGGTTACTCGCTTCTTCACTACTGTGTGCGTACACCTTATCATTTTGTTTGTTGTAGCTCTCTTCTACGGTACAATTTTTTTCATCCGAAAAAACAATTTCCCGATATTTTTTCCCGCGTACCGCTTCAACAAAGCGCGGCATCTCTTCAGTATCAGGTCCATTAGACGAGCATTCAAACGATGTCCTGTTTTTCTTCGATATGCCCGCAGCCCTAAGTCTTCATTTAACACCCTTTTCACCGTGGTTCTGCTTAACCCCATCTGAAGGGCCAACAGTTTCTGCTTACGTTTGGGATTTCTATGAATTCGTGCCTTCACAGCTCTTATCACTGCTGGAGTCCTAACAGACCGAGGGCGATTACTTCTTGACCTGTCATCTACACTAGAGTCTTCATTGTTTCGTTTGATGGTGCGATAAACGAATCTTTTGGTTATATTCAAATTTTTCAGTATGTCATTAATTTGAATTGTACAGTATACAGTTTTATTTTCATGAACAATTCGAAATTCGAATTCTATAAACTTTTTGCATTCTAAAAGAAAAGTTTTTACTGAGTAAAAACTTATATATATATAGCGATTTGGCAAATTTTGGTATTGAATTATTTGTGGAAGTCATTCATTTTCTCATACATAATGATTGCCGGGGACAACAGTTGACAATTCTACCAGGGTGACGTATATTGATAGCCCTCGTTATATGCATGTCAAGGCGGTACGAAGTTCGGCGGGTCCACTAGTGCTGAATAATTATAAGTGCACTTGCCAAATCCAACGATACGGTGCACTAGATTTCAACGAGTCTAATTGTGTTTGAATACTAGGTTTGACCGGTGTTTATTGATTCGTCCATAAGCACGAGCACTGTAGTTTCGATAGCCAGCTGTGGTAACCAAAGTTCGTTATCGAAATGTTCCTATATATAGTTTGATTGCTGATTGGATAGATTTGGTAAATACACGATTTGATTGACCTTCTTAATTAAACGCCTATCAAATGGCCTTTTTTATCGGATTACGGCAAAGCCAAAAGGAAGGGTAATGTTTTTAAGAGTAAATCAACTTCGGCAAATTGGCGTTGCATATATGTATGTTTGTTTGTCGGAGGATAACTTTCGAAGCCTTCATCCAATCATCGTGAAGTTTGGTACATAGGTAGGTAGTCATGACTCAATTTTGGTGTGACTGAAGTGTGCCTTATTTTCAAGAAGGGTAAACAAAACCAAAATAACTATCCGGTCAAATGGCACGCCTAATAAAAGGTCTTTGTGATTACATTTTGACCCCGTTTTTATTTTTAGTTTTAAGCTTGTAGTTTTTAAATTATTAGCCATAATAAAAACTGAATATTAACTGCTACAAATGCTTTAATTTGGTGTGCGTGTAGCTTTAGAGACACAAATATACGGAAAAGTGTGAAATTCAGAATAACTGCAATTTTTACATCAAAAAATTACATGAACTCCCGTTACCTGTAATTTGAATGAAACTGTAGGTCAATTTATTTGGTTTAAACGTGACACTATTTTGATAGTCAAAGATTAGGTACAAATAATTTTTTTTTTGTTTTTATGGGAGACTAGCGAGATCTCAGTTCGGGGCGAACCACTAGTGTATGAATGTTTGTATTTTATTTAGTACCTATGTTCCACCGTAGCGTCTAAACTAATCATCCAATTTTAATGAATGATGTGTCAATCGATTCGTTATTAGGCTGCTTTTCCACCAGAGATGTGCTATGCAGCTAAGCTGCGAGGATGTAAAAGCTAAACTATGAAATTATGTGACCGTTTACACTGATACTAAGCTACGTAGCGGAGCGAGTAAGATGTGCTATGAAGATGCGCTGCCGCAAAGTAACTGTGCGAGGAAGATGCGCAGCTGTCGCGCAGCAGAAGACGATGGCATGTCTACTTTCAGTGACAAACGCGGGCCTACTGAGTACTCTGCTCTTCACATAGCTACCACTCGCGACCATCCATAGCACGCATCCATAGCATGCATCCATAGCACGCATCCATTTTTTTTATGTTATTTTTGGGGAAACAGGCTTACGACCCACGGCATGGTAAGCGGTCACCGTCGCCTATTGACACCGGCAACACCTGGGGTATTGTCGATGCGTTCCCTACACTGTAGAAACCTTTTTACATTTCTCTTGAAGCGTGCCATGTCGTAGTCAAATGAGAAAACCTCAGATGGTAGCTCATTCCACATCTTGCAAGTATGGGGTAGAAAAGATCGCGTGAAGCGTGTGGTGCGCGATACCCAATTGTCGATCCATAGCACGCATCCTTCCATATAAAAATATAGCTTGGTTAAATCCGTTGCCACCAGTGCTGTGCTATGTGGACCAATGAATATGATTGGTGGATATCAAACGCAGCCATAGCAACGTAGCATAGCACATCTCTGGTGGAAAAGCAGCCATAAGGTCCATGTGACCTAGGTTATATTTTTACCCGACTGCGATAAAGCCAAAAAGAAGGGTTATGTGTTTAGCAGTCTATGGATGTATGTTCCACCGTAGCGCGCGATGAATGAGGTGTCAATCGATTCGTTATTATAGTCCAGGTGAAATAGCCTACCAACAATATAACGATACTTATATAGCTTAATAATACTTGAGCCACGCCCTTTTTGATGCGATGCGCAAAAAAGCACATATTTTCGTACAAAAATGTGAATAGTCTACGAATTGATACGTTTCTTTACGACAGTAAATTTAGAATAGGATTAGAACTAGATTTTAATTTGTTAGAGGCTCCTAATAACGCCAAATGAGAAAGTTTGAAGTCAGTGCGTTTAACCAAATAAATAATTGAGCTCTACAACTATCATCAAAAATAGATATCCACAGTCTTCGATACGTTCAATACAGTAAAAATGCTAGCCAATAAAACATGTCCGCGGCACATATCAATATTTATTGGCAAGAACACGCCTCGGGACACACGTAGATACTGCTCGAGAAACGAAAATCTGCTCAATTCAATCGCAGATCGTCCAATTTATATTCTACCTTTTAGGAAAACGTGGCGATTAAAAGTAACATAGGTTGCTTAAAGGTCACGTACCTGGGTGTTTCAGAGCATTATGATAACCCGAAGGATTGATCGTGTCCTATGAAAATGAATTACTTATGATAAAAAAAAACGAGTGTGCTTTGGACTACACGACTGAAGTAAAACTTATTTAGCTCCATCAATATATATGTATATATGTTATATATTAATGTTATAAGGCATTGCCAACTTTATTTCGAGGCGCATACAGTAAGTACATAAGTTATTTGCTGCTGCTATCTGCCATCTGTTGTGGAATAGCTGAACTTTTTTGTAAATCGAAGCTGGTAGATTCAAAATACGAAACGTCGTAAATACTTTTTTTATCTATCGCAAAATGAACTGTATTATACAGGATGAAGGAGTGTTTTCTTTTTGCAGTTTGAATAAATTAGGTTAATTTGGGATAGGAGATATGCGACAAATCAACTGGCCATGAGAGAAAGAGAGAAAGAAAATGTGTGCTAGAACCTCTCTCTCTTACCCCTACAGTAATATACGAAACGTAACTCTCTCTATTTCTATCTTCACTAACTTATATCTCCCTCACAACTTCCGTTCGCACTTTTCGTAACGCATTCACCAGCTTACTCCCCAAGTCAAGCATGCGTAAAGAAGTTTTACTTCAAAAGTCCCCTTTTGGGATAACATATGTTCATGTTACATCTTTAAAAATTACGTAACATTACCTTCGTCAAGATCATTCATCATTAATAAAATATAGGTATTCAAAAATAAACTTTCTTTTACTTCACCTTTTCGGAATACCGAACAAATTAAATTTCAGACTTTTATGTGATACACGTAGAATTGTTCAAATTGGGGAATGTTCGATACAGAAAAGGCTAACGTCAGGGATTCATTGCGTATTCACTCGATGTAATCTAAACCCTTTTTAATTTGCCTTTAAAATGTCGCCTACAAGTATTTCGACCCTTGTTTGAGGGGAGAGAATGTGACCCCTAGTTATTGCCTAAATGGGCCTACCTGCGTATAGTTCTCTTAAATAGTGCGTCCTTATGTTCAACTAGGAATTTCTAGCCGATGACTTTCATTTATACATTGAGATGGAACAGGCAAAATGATAAATAAATATTGCTGGACATTTCACACAGAGCTATCTAGCCCCAAACTAAGCAGAGCTTGTGCAATAGGAACCAGTTAACGGATACAATACTTATATACTTTTTTTTGTAAATACATATATACTTATAATATATAGAAAAACAACCAGACCCGGAACAAATATCTGTAGATCATGCAAACATTTGTTCCGCGGCGGGAATTGAACCCGCTGCCTCCTGCGTCTCAGCCGGCTGTTCGCCCACTGCGCCACGGAGGTCTTCAAATGCACATTGATTAATGCACATTGTCGCCTAGTTCTCCCCAATCATCTAAATTTTTGTTCTTTTATTTTTTGTAACTTAATATACTTACCGGTCGGAAGGTTCTCGAGTGGAGGCCACGGACCGGCAAACGCAGCGTAGGACGTCCACCTACAAGATGGGCAGACGAATTGGTAAGAGCCGCGGGTCGGATGCAGGCCGCTTCCAACCGCAGTTCCTGGAGATCAATGAGGGAGGCCTTTGTCCAGCAGTGGACGTCCTACGGCTGATATGACGATGATGATGATACCTACTTATTTATTTATTTTTTCTTAGTGTGGTAACTTATATGTATCTATATATTTTTGTAATTGTGGTACTGTGCGAGCAGTCATCCGTGACATCTTCATATTCAAATGGTTCCAACGGAAGATCAGCGTTGTGCCCAAAGCACAACAAATGCTGAGCTGAACGCATTTTTGTGACGTCGGCCATATAAGTAATTGTGAGACACACATTTGTTAGGTATTGCTGTTTTTGTGTGTGTGAATTTGTTCTATTGTGTGTATCTTACTTGTGTGCTGTGTGTGTTTTGTACCGTCAAAAATAAATGTTTTTCCTTTCTTTCTTTCTTTTCTTTCAAATGGCCTGATATTAAGTGGTAACTATCGCCTTTATCAAAGCGTTGCTTCGTAGGTTACACACCTTACCTTTCAATGTGGGACGCGCATTACAGTAGTAGAATGAGCAAATGTGAATATGGTTTGACCCGCTCCCGCTTCTTAACTTGTTGGCAGCTGGTGTGGTAGTTACATACAATTGAGACCAACCGACCGTCGGTCGTGAGACAAATTATGTATATCACATATTGTTTTTTAATAAGCTAATTTTACGACCTCCGTGGCGCAGTGGGCGGACAGCCAACTGAGACGCAGGAGGTAGCGGGTTCGATTCCCGCCGCGGCACAAATGTGTGCATGACCTACAGATATTTGTTCCGGGTCTGGATGTTTTTCTATGTATTTTAAGTATGTATTTACATAAAAAAACATAAATATATGTATTCTATCAGTTATCTGGTTCCCATAGTACAAGCTCTGCTTAGTTTGGGGCTAGATAGTGCTGTGTGAAATATTCAGCATTATTTATTTATTTTATTTATATTTATTTTTTAAGTTAGCACGCAAACCTTTTTTGTTACCTCTGAGGTTGGCAGGTAGAAAATGCTAACAGCATTAAGCCTACCTTTTGTAAATGTAATTTGTATATATGTGCAATGAAGTATTAAATAAAAAAAATAACAAGTGGACGTGTAATTAAGTGCACTATATTACAATTTTACAAAGTCGATGTTTGTAAAGGCTTACTGAGGATGCAAAGTTCATGTTACGAGTTCAACACAGTTTCGTTAATTTTAAACTACCCTTTATACAAACTACACTCATAATAAACTTTGAGCATATTCAGTTATCTTTATAGGGCCGTAAAGTTACGAGATAGTGACAAACTTTTTCATGACATAACATAAACTACATACAATTTATGAGACACGTACACTAAAATGCTTGTTCAATTAGTTTTTATTGAAGTTATAATTCTTTTGGCGCGTTCGGAAAAAAATGAGAGAAATGGAGAGTAAAATTTTTACTATGCGCGCGCACACTGACAGCTAAAAAGCGACATAATGAAGATTATTTTTATTAATTAAAACAATATATGTATTATTACAGGTTAGACCTAATACAATAGAGTAGTCAAATGTACACAAAGCAAAATAGAAAAAAATAAATTAAATCAATCCAATAATAAACATATTATACACATACAATTACTAACGACAATGAGTAAAAATCAATAAACGGTTGCGCTGATTCAATAGCTAATCGTAATTTTCATTCTTTTTTCATAAAAACAAATCGTTTAATTTTATTGTTCCATAAAACTCTTATATATCTACTCCTCTCCCACGCACACCTGTCCCTATACGTGTGAGCGAGGACGCGCTATACGTTCAACACCGTCGTGGGCGCTTACAAAGTGGCGCCATCTATCGAAAGTGTAACAAAAAACAGTTAGTAAAAAAAATATGTCCGCGTCGCTGTGTGTTAGAAATTCGTCACGCATATAGAACTTAATTTTGTAGTTGAAATACAGTGAATATAAGTGCACCCTATTCGAACCTGTAGCCGCTACACGCCATCAAAGGATATACAGGTATTGTGCATCTTTCCTTATCGGAAACTGTTCTTTCTCACCCAAATGCAAAACACTTTTTAGCCTCCATCTCTCGCAACAATCAAACTCAAATGTTGTACATTTTCGCTATATTTTGCATCTCCCGCGTAAACAATAAAAATAATAAAATAAGTACAATAAAATCTTCATAATGTCATATACGCCATAATCTAGCTTGATCTTAATTATCTTAATATACATAGCTTGTAGCAGAATAATAATTACCTATTTACAATAGCAAAAAATAAATAATACAGCTCTTACGAACTCGCTCGTTGGACAGTGGAATTTGTCGATGCTCACCATAGACTTAGCGCTTGTATGGTCCGCGTCAGTGGCGTCTTGGTGAGCAGGTTAGTCCTTCCACGAGGCAAAGCGAATAGAGGAGACTGCCTGCGACGCCCAACATACTCGTCGGGCACGCACGGTCTCATCATCTCTAACCATTCGTTCTTCCGAAACTCTACAGCTTCTAACTCCCGTCCATAGTTCACAATTTTATGGTGACTCCTTCACAGTACAAGCTGTGTGACTGTGGAACGCCTTACCTTTGTCTATAAGGTCGTCTCAATCTCTTCCTATTTTCAAAGTCAAGGTATACAACCATTTCCTTTCGTTGTCTCGTAACTGCTATACTAGAAAAAAACATAGCTTGATCTCTGGGACAGCTGTCAGTAAAATCGCGCCTATGAAGTTCTGAATTTAACAGTACGGACAAACGTACCAGTCAATGTCATACTTTATGGGCATGCTGAGCTAATTATAGTGATAAGCGATGAATCATCGTGACCATTGACTATAAACTATCGATATTTTGTATAAAACTTTATTCAAAATAAATTTATCATTTAATTTAAAAAAATAACATAACACATTAAATATTCAATAAATATTTTAAAAAATATCATTATTTACGATAGTGAGTAAATAAAATCTAAATTCTAACCTACTCGTAACATTCCTTCCGACAACTTTGGGGTTCGAGAAAAGTTTGGCCGCGGCGTGTCTTCTTCCGCAAGATGGCGCCAACGCGCCGCCATCTTGTTTGACATGATCCATTCTCCTCAGTACGAGTGCTAACGCCTTGTATACGCCACGTGTTTTCCATTCTCATCACTTTGTTTTTGTTACTATTGCTGTTAATTTGTTAAAATTATTTATTATTGTTAGTTTCTTTGTTGTTATTGTTTTTTTTTATTGTTTGTTTTCATTGTTTGTTGGCATAATGCCAAAGAGAACGAAGAAAACTGTTTTGAACAGTCAAAGTCGTGAGTTTGTGATTCGCTTTCGTGAATATTTTGAGCAAGAAAACCAAAATGGTGGACCGCTATTACCCATGGCAAAAGTTTGTGACAGAGTTGCAGATGCTCTTGGCATTTGACGTGCGACAGTAATTCGCATCAGTAAAGAAAAATATGGCAAATCTTCAACCGCAGTATTGACTGAAGACGAGGAAAAAAAAGCTTTCAACGCCAAATAAAAAAAGAAGAAAGGCTGCTCAGGAAGCCAAGGCAGCCCAAGAAAAGGGTCATAACGTCATATGACTGCCTCCATATCACTGCCAGTATAATCCGATCGAGCTTATCTGGGCCCAAGTAAAAGGTTTTTTTTGCTCTAATTTCAGTCAGATAGATTCTTTATGTATTAACTACTGTATAATTTATGATATTAAAATATGTTTTTCTTTCAAGGTTACGCTGCTAGACATAACACAACACTAACTACACTAACACTAACACAACACTATAACATTTGCCTTTCACGGCAAATAAAATGTTGCAGTTACTAAACACTGCAGTTGAAAATGTATCTGTGGAAGATTGGAAAAAGGTAGTTACCAAATGCAGAAAATTAATGGAAGAAGATTAGGAGCGGGACGTTCGATTTGATAATATTTGCGAACAAGAGTTCATTATAAATTTACAAGATTGCTCTAGCGATTCTGAAAGTGATTCGGATATTGATTTGGGGTGTACTCCTTTGGAATAAATAAATGTATGTATTAAAATATTCGTTTCATTATATTACCCAAATCATAATATAATCCAATATACATATACCTAATTATGGCAGACAGCCTTCGTGGCGAAGCGGTAGTGAACACGACTGCTGCGCAGGAGGTCGCGGGTTCGATCCTGGCTCAGTGCAAATATTTCTATGCATTAATATGGGTTTTTACACTGGTCTGGTCGTGCCTCGGAAAGCACGTTAAGCCGTCGGTCACGGCTGCCATACGAATATCTAATGGCAGTCGTTACGGGTTGTTGGAGCCCTCAAAAGTCCAACAATTGGTCTTACTGCAAAGCTTCTATCGATAATTACTATCGATATTTTTTTCTGTATCATAACAACCCTAGGAATGTCATTTTAACAAATGTCGCAGAGTTCTTTTCAAGTATAGTTAGTGTTTATGTTATTTATCCTCTTTATGTAGTGTAGTTTATTTATTTATTATTTGTATGTATTTAAGTTTATGTTTATTAGTATAATCAATAGGTGTATTTTATTTTGTGGGTTCTGTTTGTAGGTACTCTTACACCGCCGTCTTTTCGTTTTGTTTATCCTGTCCATCCAAAGGTTGTCTGGAAGAGATCGCTTTTAGCGATAAGACCGCCCATTGTACCTTTATTTAATGTTTATTTCCATTATTACTGTATTTTTGTTTGCAATAAAGAGTATTTCATTCATTCATTCATCTCCAAGATGGTCGAATTGGATATCATCCCCCGGAACACTCGAACTATATACAGCGCTAGCGTCATATCTCTCCTAATTTCCAGCTTGTTGTATCCAACCATACCCAAAACGAATAAGGTTGGATACATCAAGGGATAGAAAGGATAGATGCCGATAACTATTGGTTATTATAGTTAGCTGATATGATAACTGTCTCTCAAGTTTCCGTGAAAGCTTATAACTATATTTATTAATTTATAATGCCTTTGACAAACAAAGAGTTCTGGCGTACGGGATGAAATCTTTAGCTATTTTGATTCTGGTACGCCAAAGCAGTATCTCTTACGTGCGTACAGTACACACACACGTTTTTTTTTTGCATGTTTTCTGTGTGTGTATAATTAGGTAATCGGCTGGTGCTGTCACAAATATATTTTCATACAACACTAGCTGACCAATCCGCAGCTTCGCACGCGTAATTTTTCAATAAAAACATTACCCTCTTTTGCGCAGTTGGGTAAAAAGTAGCCTTTGTTACTCAGGGTAAATGTAGCTTTCCAATGGTGAAAAAATTTTTGAAATCGGACTCGTAGTTTTTGAGTTTATTCATTACAAACATACACACAAAAATACGAATCTTTCCTCTTTATAATATTATTATATTAGTATGGAGATGTATATAGCAAATTACACTACGATGAATTGCCCTGTGTCCATCAACTTGAGGCATATAAGTGTAAAGTTTCATGTATCTATAATTTCACCGGCACCCATACCTCAAATCGAATCTACTTCAAATCGAAGCACACCAATGGTGCTTTGCCAGCAGAAATAGGTATTTATTACATATATTTGAATATATTAAAATCAAAGAAAAATTTAAACTGAGGCGGGTTTTTTTAAAATGTTCTGAACAAGCAAAATAATTATTCTGTTTGTGCGTTAAATTAATTAATGGATTTGCCGTAGCCAACATTTTAGCAAGAATATCGAAATTAATTTTCATTATTCAGTAAATACATCGCAATCGTATAATGTAATCTTTTCATAACTTTTGTTAAACAAGGCATCGTTTCGGCAATTTTCCTTAATTATTTATTAATAACATAATTTCGTTTTTTTTCTTTAATTTCTGAATGAAAAAATATATTTTATATAAAGTAATAAGCTTCTTATTTGGAACTAACGATAAAATAATCAGTTTAGATTTAAATTAATTTGAAAGTAGTAGAGTTTCTTGTAAAATGGCTCATTTGGGGAAGTACGACAACCATACCTATTTATAAAATAATAATAGTAAAAACATTTATTTCAGACCATACGGATCCATAGTTTTTGTTAGTAACACATAAAAAACTTACTTAAAAAATATTGTTAGTAGGTACACAAAAAGACATGATAAAAAAGAAGACGAGATAAAATAAATGCGGCAACATTGGAACATGAGCGCGTTACTGAGACACCAGGCATGTGATCGGCTTAAGCAAATCCATCCAGTGCCTCATGATATATGAGCTCATGTTCCCGGCAACAACGGTCAGGAAGCTGTTGGTGCCTCCACGCATGCGGCTCACCAGGGATACGGTTCTTTTGCGTATGATCTTGTAGAAGTCATCGGTACGCGCGTCTGCAAACATCCTTGATGCGCTACAGAACCTTGGCAGCCCCAACAACATCCTGAAACCGTTATTGTATTGGATTCACAAGGCATTGTAGGATTTCTGCGTATATTTGGCCCATAGACTGCACGTGTAAAAAGAGGTAGAATACGCTCTAAACAAATTATATTTATGCCGAAAAGCAGCATTGCTGTGTTTCGGTTTAAAAGGTACGATTGCCGGTGAAATAACAGGCGCATAAACCTTTACACCTGTATGCCTCAAGTTGATGGATGCAGGGCAGTGCATCGTAGGAGACGTTTCTAAGATGCGTGACTTACGAGGCAATACATTGTTATAGGCGATGGTTATCACTTGCCATCAGGTGGGCCATGGCTTGTATCATCTCCAGGTGGTATAAAAGATTTAGTTTATACAAGGCTTAATTTGAAAACTAACTCAATGTAACTTCGTCTGTGTGGAATATTTTCTTAGAATTTGATCAAAACGAGAATTCCACGCAAAAGAAAAATCAAAAAGGCGTTCCTTTGAAAATATTTTTATTCGTCATCTTTCTACTCTTGTATCAGACATTTTGGGACATGTAGATATATATAATAGAAACTGAACAAGAAATGTTCTAATTATTGCAAACATACTCGTACGTATATTCACCGATATTTGTCCAATTAGAGTCAAAAATCACTATGGTTTCATTAGAAGGCTCAAGAACACTCAGCTACGGAGAGGGCTATAGTGGTGGTTTCTCTACGAGATCAAATCATAAATGAGGATACTCGTAGACGTGTGGTGCGGTGCGTGGGGGGGGGGGGGGGGGGGAGGTGTAATGATTAATTGATACGCGAGTGTTTAGTAAGACGCTAGGTTTATTACTGATCTAAGTACATGGTATACAGACATGACCCCACTACATCTACGGGGCAAAAGAAATAAGAAAAAATAATGCTATTTGTTTTTTTTATGAATAATTAGTACTTATCAAACACACATAAAATGCTTATACAAACTCAATATCTTATATTACTAGTCATACAATTATAACTTAACTAACAAATGGTTTAGTACGATTTTTGTGTACAATTTCAACTTTATTATTTTTCTAAATATTTACATTTGGTTTTAAATCTTCTACTAAATATGGACCATTATATAAACTGTTTAATTTTCCTCCTGTTTCATTTTTCAATAGTAACTTATCATTTGGATTATAAACAATTTTATTAACATTTTTGTCATATGTTTGTTTTCTTTTTTCTTTACATTTTATTAGGGTTTCTCTCGCATCTTTACTACTAGATATTCTGCTAGGTAATTCACACGATTTGCCAAAAACAAGTTCATACGGTGCATAATTGGTTATGCTGTGTACTGTCTTATTATAAATAAAACACCAAAATGGTAGCCAGTGGCTCCAAGTTTCAGAATGATTATCACACTGAATTCGCAAAAATGAACCTAAATGCTTATGGGCATTCTCAAGTGAACCTATCGTTTGATGATGATATGAAGTAGAATTTAGTTTTTCAATACAAAGTAGTTTACATACCTCTTCCATTGTTGATGACATGAATTCACTGCCTCGATCTGTAGCAATAACCTTAGGAATTCCAAACCTTAAAATAAAATAATGAACTAAAGCTCTTGCCACACTTACCGTCTCCTTATTTCTAAGAGGATAAGCCTCGACAAACTTACTTAATTCACACTAGACTGTAAGTATATAACTATTATCATCTCTATTAAGAGGGCCTATTAAATCTAAAATACTTTTTCTAAAGCTGAATTAGCTGTAGTCGTAATCATCATTGGTTCTTTAATATTTCGAGAGTGTTTCATTTTTTGACATTTTTGACACTTTCGAACAAAATTCTTAACGTCGTTTTCAATTTCTGGCCAGTAATATTTTCTTTTTATGTTGTTAATCATTCTACGTACCCCAGCATGCCCACTGGTAGGTAATAAATGATAATCATTTATAGTATAACTCTTTTCGTCATGACAATCTATTCGTTTTACTCCTTTTAATATACAAATACGGGGACCCGGGTATGTATCCATATTTTTTTATCTTCTACCATATTTTTTATAAATAACGCGTTATCATCTTTTATAATAAAACATATTTCTTTTATTTTTAACTTGTCGCAAATATCATTCAACTTTTTCACAAAAACGGCTCGTGTGTAGTGTGCTTTATAATTGAGATTTACGCATAATATATTTTCATTAGATAAAAATACGAAACATTCAGATTCGAAACGTATCTGTTTTCTTTCTCTCATCTTCACTATTTCCTCTTCTTTCACTAACTTCATTTCTACTGCACCATTTGGTATCCGAAGTATTTCAAGAACTCTTGGTTGATCAGGCCAATTGTTTAAATCATTACTTGGTATCGAAGACGTATTACCACTTTCCTTCTTCTTTTTCTCTTCTTCGCTCTTTCTACTCTGCGCTCTAGTCGTAACAGCTACTATCTGTTCATTCTTACTTTTTAACTCTTCTGACGTCATTAATATTCTCGAGAGTGCATCCGCAACTACGTTGTCTTTACCTCTTACATACACAATTTTAAAATCATACTCTTCTAAATCTAAAGAGCTAATCTAAATTTTAAAAGTCTACTAGATGGATCGTTCATTCCAAATAAGTAAATTAATGGTTTATGGTCGGTCATGATAGTAAATGTCCGGCCATATAAGTATGGTCTAAAATATTTGACATTCAATACTATAGCTAGCAATTCTTTTTGAATTGTAGGATAGTTTTTTTCTGCTTTGTTTAAAGGTCTACTTGAATAAGCTATTGGTCTCATATTTTTATTGCATAGTACACCACCGAGGGCAATTCCTGATGCGTCCGTTTTTAATATAAATTCTTTATTTTTGTAATATAGGTGGTGAAGCCAAAGCATTTTTCAAGAATTCGAATGATTCCTGACATGCACTTTTCCACAAAAATTCAACATTTTGCAACATAATTTATTTAATGGTATCCTTATTTCTGAAAAATTTTGAACAAATTTTCTATAATAATTGCAAAATGCAACAAACTTCCTTACTTCATCTACATTTTTCGGTGTTGTTAAATTTTGAACTGTTTTAGTTTTATCAGGATCGGGTAAAATACCTTCAGATGATATCGTATGACCTAAATATAATAATTCTGTCTTTAAGAATTGACATTTATTAGGATTTAGTTTTAGGTTTACTTTACGAAGACGTTCAAAAACATCGATTAAATTTTTGTTATGTATTTCTAAATTTCGACCAAAAATTACTAAGTCATCCAAATAAACAAAACATTTTTCTAAGTTCAATCCTGACATATCAATTGACATAACCCTTGAAAATGCACTTGGGCTTGTTTTAAGTCCCATTGGTGTTCTTTTCATTTGATATTGACCTTCATGTGTAATAAATGATGTTAATTTCCGTGACTCAGGATTTAAAGATACTTGATAGTATGATTGACTTAAGTCTAAATGCGAAAAATATATTGCACCAGAAAGTGAGTTAAGAATATCCGTAATGTTTGGTAATGGGAATTTATCATCCTGTATCACATCATTTAATTTCCGATAATCTATAACTAATCTCTATTTTTTACTTAAATCGTCCGATTTTTTAGGCACCAATAAGATTGGACTCGACCATTCGCTTTTGGTCTATTCGATTATATCGTTGTTTAAAAGTTGACGAATTTGTTTACTTACTTCTCCTTTCATACTATTTGGTAATCTATAGGGCTTTACATACACTGGAGATACATTAGGGTTCAAATGAATTGTTTGTTTACACAACTTAGTTGTAGAGAGCTGGTCGCCCGGTAGGTAGAATATGTCAGCATACTTGGAACAAATTGACATTATCATATCACGTTCACTCGAAAACAAGTGATCAAGTTTCAATAATTGCAACAATGTTTTTGCACGTGTTACGCTTGAGTTGCATTTATTAAAACAACACAAGTCATATTCTCTCAAAGGTAATAATTCTGGTTGGAATATAGGTATTGAGATTTCTTCTTCACTTGTATTTAATAATTTAATTGGAATAATATTATTCTTCGGTTTAACAATCAAACTAGCCAAGAATAAATTTTCTTTCAACTCTTTTTGAACAATCACGCTATCTTCGTTTATATCTGATTCTAATTTTATGGAACGAATAGCTTCGCATCGTGCTGGTATTCTCAAATATTCACTACTAATTTTTGGTGACGTAAACAAAGGTTGTTTGTTTCTCACTAGTTAATAACAAAGTATTTTTCTCTAAGTCGATTAACGAATTAAAGTTGTTTAAAAAATCTAGTCCTAATATTCCGTCTGATTTACAAGGTAAATCGTCAAAAAAATAGAATTTATGTTCATAAATTGAACCATCTGATCCCTGCAAAGAAAGATAAACAAATCCTTCCAAATAAGTTTTACCTCCTATTCCGTTAATAACTATTACGTCTCTGTGTATTGGAATGTGTTCCGATAACACCTTGCTACTTATGGCGGATAAAGACGCGCCGGTATCTAATATCCATGAACAATTTTTATTCCCGATGTTTAAATACACATACTTTACAATTTCATCACAGGTTAAAATGTAGTTCCTAGTCCCGTAAAAACTGGTTCGTATTTTCAGCTACTTCCTCCTCTGGTTGACTCGATGTTTGAGCTGAAAACACGTTCTTAAAGATACTTCTATTGTAACCCCTACCATTTGCGCACCGAACTCGATTCGAACTCGAAAATGGATTTCCGCGATAATTATTTTTTCCTCTATAATTGTTGTATCTCGAACCATTGTTGTTCACGTAGTGACCTCGATTTTGGTAAAAATTTCCTCGATTATGATAAGAATTACCTCTCATCTGCTGGTTATTGAATCCTCCACGGCCTCTGTACGAAGACTTATTATAAAAACCTCTAGACCTACCTCTCACGTTGAATATAGTGTTGGTGGTCGATGGCTGTGCAAGCTCTTCGTCTGTTGCTGCACGTACGGCATCCTTCAGGTTTGAGTAATCTCGCGCTGCAATAATAGTACTTAATCGTCTATTACGCAATCCGTCGGCGAATTTTTCAATTGTCAACTGTTCATTGATGGGTCTTAAAATTTCACATGCCTTTTCATCTGAATTCGCCTGTGAAATAGTAAGATTTACAAAAATATCTTTAATTTTTTCGTCGTATTGCGCAATCGACATTTCCTTTTGGGAAACGCTATTTAGTTGTGTTAGTAGGGAATTGGAAGACTGTTTAGTCAGCAAATATGTTTTAATATCCCTAATCAGTTCTTCACAATCAGCATAATCTTGTTTAAGTTTTAATTTGGCAACTCTTGTGAGCCTAGTTTTGAGTACGAATGTTATTAAGTACTTTTTACATTCCTTGCTTGTGAGAAAACTATTATACATAGATACTCCTTCTATAATTTTCTCTATCGTCTCTTCTTTTCCATCCATCAAAGGCACTAAAGTTGCTGCCGTTTTAAAATTAAATTTATCCATCTTAAGTTCGATTTCAATATTTTTGTATGTTAAAACTTTTTTGTGGATATTTTCTATACTCTCACAAATTAACACTAACGAATATCCTAATAACTCTACATTCCTCTTATCTATATTCTCTATAATTAACTTATATTCATTCATCATCATCATCATCATATCAGCCGTAGGACGTCCACTGCTGGACAAAGGCCTCCCTCATTGATCTCCAGGAACTGCGGTTGGAAGCGGCCTGCATCCAACGCCGACCTGCGGTTCTTACCAAGTCGTCTGCCCATCTTGTGGGTGGACGTCCTACGCTGCGCTTGCCGGTCCGTGGCCTCCACTCGAGAACCTTTCGGACCCATCGGCCATCTGTTCTGCGCGCTATATGGCCTGCCCATTGCCACTTCAACGTGCTAATCCGTCGGGCTATGTCGGTGACTTGAGTTCTCTTACGTATCTCCTCATTTCTGATTCGATCCCGTAGAGAAACCCCGAGCATAGCCCTCTCCATAGCTCGTTGAGCGACTCTGAGCTTATTCATAAGGCCAATAGTGAAGGACCACGTCTCGGTTCCATATGTCATCACTGGTAATACACACTGATTGTAGACTTTCGTCTTAAGGCACTGAGGTATGTTGGACGAAAAGACGTTGCGAAGTTTCCCAAACGCTGCCCAAGCCGAGTTGGATTCGACGATTGAACTCTTTCTCTTTCTATATATTCATTATATAATTTTAATGCATGCTCAAACTTTAGCTTACCAATATTTTCTTGCTGTCTCTTTGGTCCTAATTTTCTTATATTTTCATACGGATATTTAAGATCTTCATATAAATCTTTTAACTTATCCATAAAATGGTAAATAAACCTACTATCGTTATACTGTCCTGTTATTCACGCATAGTCCTTGGTGTAATTTTATATTATTTTCTACGCACTGTTCACTCGTTCGCTGTCCTTTTTGTATGCATATAGTTACTAGGTACTTTAACGCACGCACTTTTATACTTTTTGCACGCACTTTACGCACTACAATTTTAAACACGCACTCACGATTTTTTTTTTGTTGCGAGTCAGCTTCATTTGGTGGTCCTACACGTCCTCGGAGAGATGAACGAATACGTCGCATTGCATGTGCACCAATTTTTCCTTGGATCATCTGCAGATGGTATGATTTGTACACTCGGTACAGTCCGTATAAGAAAACTCCCAGGGCAATCGATAACACAATAATTGTAACAATGTGAATCTGATCTAATCGGCCTCCAATATTTTTCAAAACTCCGTCATTGCTACCAACAGCATTTTGGCTTAGGATAACCTCCTCCTTCTCGATAGTTGATCGACACATTTTTCTTCAATTTCTTAAATTTTCACATAGATTTTCTTTTTATTTTACGCCATCCCAACGCGATACTCCTTGTACTCCTCTGCATACCGCACTGGGCATGGCAGGGTCGCCATGTGGTGCGGTGCGGGGGGGAAGGTGTGATGATTAATTACACGCGAGTGTTTAGTAAGACGCTAGGTTTATTACTGATTTAAGTACATGGTATACAGACATGACCCCACTACAGACGAACCAAAGTCACCGACTCACAAAGGATTAGCAAACTGTATCGACCGTGGGTATGGCACATAGCTCGAAGAACTGACGGCCGTTGGGGCAGAAAGGTTCTCGAGAGAAGACCATGCACTGGAAAGCGCAGTGTACTACGACCCCCCCACTAGATGAAAAGACGACCTGTTAGGTTGCTGGGAGCCGTTCGGTGCAGGTCGCACAATATCGCTTCTATGGGATCTATGTAATATATATAGGATATCTATATAATCTATGGGGGAGGCCTATACTTAGCAGTGGACGTCCTGGGGCTGATATGATGATGATGAAGGTCGAAAGTCGGTGTCCAATTTTATGCTGACCACACACGTCCAATGGTGCCTGTCCATGCTTGCCAAGCCTTGGAAAACGTCTTCAAGCCCCCAGCGTCCACAAATCTCGCTTGGCATTTGGAAGTCGTTTTCATGCTTGTGGATGCGTCAGTGTACACCCAAGTATGGCGGACACCGAACTTGTGTCGGTTATTGAATTTGGTTTAACATACTTTTATTTGAAATAATAGAGAATAGACGATATAATAATATGTAATATTAATATATGTAATATTCCAGAACTCATTTTAAACAAAGAACTAAACATGCGCTCGTCGCGAGATCACAATGGCTCCAACGTGTGAATGCGTTGCAAGCGTTTGCCGTAAGCGCCCTTTGATCTGTCGGACCGGATCGGAGACAAGCGTCCACAAGCTCACGCAGGCCTAGCCAAAAGCCCTCTTTACACGTTTGTACTTGTGGACGCTTGCCGAGCCTTGGCAAGCGTCCACAAGCTCACGTAAGCCAAGCCAAACGCCCAATTTACACGTTTGTACTTGTGGACGCTTGCCGAGCCTTGGCAAGCGTCCACAAGCTCACGCAAGCCAAGCTAAACGCCCTCTTTACACGTTTGTACTTGTGGACGCTTGCCGAGTCTTGGCAAGCGTCCACAAGCTCACGCAAGCCAAGCCAAACGCCCTCTTTACACGTTTGTACTTGTGGACGATTACCGAGCCATGACAAGCATCCACAAGCTCACGCAAGCCAATCCAAACGCCCTCATTACTCGTTTGTACTTATGGACGCTTGCCAAGCCTTGGGACGCGTCCACAAGCTCACGCAAGCCAAGCCAAACGCCCTCTTTACACGCTTGTACTTGCGGACGCTTACCGAGCCTTGGCAAGCATCCACAAGCTCTCGCAAGCCAAGCCGAACGCCCTCTTTACACGTTTGTACTTGTGGACGCTTACCAAGTCATGGCAAGCATCCACAAGCTCACGCAAGCCAAGCCAAACGCCCTCATTACACGTTTGTACTTGTGAACGCTTACCGAGCCTTGGCAATCGTCCACAAGCTCACGCAAGCCAAGCCAAACGCCCTCTTTACACGTTTTTACTTGTGGACGCTTGCCGAGCCTTGGCAAGCCTGTACCTTAACATCTACATCTGATGCCATTCTAGCGCGGGATAAATTGTATTCCCTCGACTACACTATACTCATGGCAATACTACTCGCCTTGCCGTGATGTTGCCGCAATTATTCGCTCCATATGTAGGTATAGGTACTAGGTTTCATTAGTTAGGTAGGTGTACTAAACAGAAATAATTTATTTTTTGTATTAGGTTCCTAACTTATTTTTTTAACCTAATCTTCCATGACTACCTTTTGTTCTTTTCCTGTTTTGTAGTCTATAATAAACTAGTGGTTCGCCTCGAACTGAGATCTCGACAGTCTCCCAAAACATTAAAAAAAATATTCTTAGGGTGACTCGCGCTGATTTTAGGAGTTGTCAAATCAAACAAATACGTAAAGTTTAAACATGTTTAGTCGCTAAATACGTTTAGGGATCGTTGTGCAAGCCTGCCTTATTATTTGATTAATAAAATAGTGCCACAGGTAACGGGGGTTCACGTGATTTGGTTTTTGTTTTGGGGTAGAAATTGCAGTTATTTTGGATTTCAGACTTTTGCCTATATTTATATCACTAAAACTACACGCATACCAAATTTCAGCAATATGGGGTCACTGGTGTACCTACTCTGTGAATTTTGTCAAAATTCAGTTTTAATTATGGCTAATAACTTAAAAACTACAAGGTTTAAACTAAAAATTAAAACGGTGTCAAAATGTACTTACACATACCTTTTATTAGACGTGCCACTTGACGGGGTAGTCCCATTTTGTTTTTTTTACCCCTCTTGAACCCCAATATCTCAACAACAACACCCCCCCGCCCATTTTTAGCTCGTTTAGTCACACCAAAATTGTGCCATCACTAACTACCTATATACCAAATTTCACGATGATCGGATAAACGCTTCGAAAGTTATCCTCGAACAAACAAACATACATACATACATCCATACATACAACGCCGATTTGCCCAAGTTGATTTAGAGATCTTGCTTTGCTCGATCAATAAAAAAACTCTCTATACTTAGATGGTTACTACACTCTACACTTAGGGGTGGTAAGAATCACCGGGTGGGATCCCACTGTCAAATGACCCAATCATGTAAAAAGGACACTGAGAAACTATCTGAGAACATCTTAACGTTCAACGCTCAAACTTTAAGAACTGAGGAAAGGTTAATTGAACTGGAAAATGCCCTTAAATTTATCAAGTGGGATATCATTGGCCTCACGGAAGTTAGACGAGAAGGAGAAAACACGTTTGAAAGGAAAGATAACTTATTTTATTATATAGGCAATGGAAGTTTTTACGGAGTAGGATTTTTAATATCAAAAAAATGGAAAGATTAAGAGTTAAAAACATAGAAATAATAAATAGTTTAAAAATTTGCTCTGATCATCGCCCACTACGAACTACAATAAGTCTTGATACAAAAATTATACGAACAAAAATGATAAAGAATACAATTAAAATACTAAATAAACTCACACTTATGGGAAATAAAACGCAATTCAACTTAGAACTTAAAAATAGCTTCAGCCTCTTAAATAATACAGATAGCTTAGACAATGTGAACGTCCGGTATAATATTATCAGAGAAAGCAACAGAAAGGCCAATCAAAAATTCAAATCTTTAAAACCCAAATGTCAAAAACTTTCCAGTGATACCCTCGACCTGATTGAGGAAAGACAAAAACTAAAACCCCTAACACCAGAGTTCAGAGAGTTAGATAAAAAAGTCAAACGACGCATTCGTAAAGATCTCAGATCGTACAACATACACCTAGTTCAGTCTGCCCTAGACAAAAACAGATCTTTAAAAAATGCTATGCGGGGAAGAGAAGTGGAAAAATCAACTATAACCTGCCTCAAGGACATTCACGGCGTCAAACAAGGTGACAGAGATAGAATTTTACAAATATGCACCCAGTTCTATAAAGACATGTATTCTGATAATCTGCTCTCACAACAACCGGATCTACAATATTTATGTTCTGATATGATTGCGCCCATAAACGGTTATGAGGTTCATTGCGCAATCGCAAGCATGAAATATAATAGAAGTCCCGGCGATGACTCTATTACCACCGAGGCTCTGAAAGTTAGAGAACATGCTTTGCTTCCCCATACTACAAACTTATTCAACAGTATACTAAATTCTGGTACAATTCTTACTAATTTCTGTCATTCAAACATCATTCTCTTACACAAAAAGGGTGACAAGTCAGATATAGGCAACTACCGCCCTATCAGTCTTGTTTCTCACCTGTACAAAGCGTTTATCAAAACAATAGAAAATAGAATCTCTGGTCAGTTAGACCTTAGACAACCTTAGACAAGTTGGTTTTCGACGTGGCCTCTCCACACTGATCTCTCATTCACTTAACCAAATAATTGAAAAACATTGAGAATTTAAAGTTCCGCTCTACCTTGCGTTTGTAGACTATTCAAAGGCGTTTGATAGTCTCAAACACTCTGAAATATTTCAGTCGTTGAGTAATCAAAACATTGAAACCACTTACATCAACCTTTTGCAAAACATTTACCTCAATAGTACAGCATGCATTCACATCCACAAAAACGGGCCACACTTCAACATCCAAAGAGGAGTCAAACAGGGCGATCCTCTGTCTCCAAAGCTTTTTACGTCCACCCTTGAAGAAGTATTTCAAAATTTGACGCCTTAATGGGAAGACCTGGAAGACATTGTCGTCGGCGAAAAGAGACTAACCAATCTCAGATTTGTCAACGATATTGTCCTATTCTCCTCAACACCATCAGAGTTAGAGTTGATGCTCTAAGTTCTGAGCAGGGCGAGCGCCAAGGAGGGACTCTAGATGAATATGTCAAAAACAAAGGTAATGACCAACAGCACGGAGAGGAAAATAAAAGTCGAGGATGTGGAGATGTCCAGGAGTATATATACTTGGGCCAAATAGTCTCTTTCCAGACGAGACAGGATAAAGAGATTACTCGCCGCACAGAAAACACCTGGAAAAGCTATTGGTCAATGAAAGACCTTATGAAAGGAGATCTGCCACATCTTTAAAACGAAAACTAATGGACATGTGCATTCTTCCCATTTTCACATATGGTGCACAAACTTGGTCCCTCACCAATATTCAAAAGTCCCGCCTCGGTGTTTGTCAACGAGCTATGGAGCGCAGAATCCTCGGAGTCAGGCTCACAGACCGTTTAAGAAACTCAACACTGCGCTTCAAAACACAGATAGCTGACGTGGCTCTGACATCCGCAAAATTGAAGTGGGACTGGACAGGACACGTTTGTCGTATGCCATAGGAACTATGGCCGAAAGCCACTACAGAATGGGTTCCAAACGGGCGGCGGCCTCGTGGTAGACCCAGGCGGAGATGGAGGGATGAACTGGATGCATTCCAGAAAGAGTAGCCTCAATTAGCCAATAACCGGGATTCGTGGAAAGAGGGAAGGGAGGCCTTTGCCCTGCAGTGGGACTCTACGGGCAGATAATAAAAATAAAATAAAATATACTTAGATACCTACCTACCTACGAGACAAACTGGGAACTAGCAATAACAACTTTAAAAAAGGGTATTGTATTTTTTGTCAGCAAAGTTTTCTTCAACTTGTTTTGTCAACTTGTATCATCTAAATAATAGATGTATTGCCAAGAAATATATTCATTCTGAAGTAAATAAAAAGTGTCGCCATATATGAATTTCTAAATTAATGTTATTATGTTTCTAAAATAAAAGATGGATTATCAATAAAATCGTAGTTAATTTATAAATAAATACTTCGTTTTCAAAATAATAGGTTTATTCCATAATTAATAACTTCGTACTCAGAATAATAGATCTATCGCCAAATAAATCGATTATCATCCCCAAATTGCCATTAGTTTTTATTCGTTATTTTGTCATCAGTACAGGTTGTTACATTTATTTCGTTCCGTTAATAAAGTAAGACTATTCGTTACCAATTTAATAGATTAGCTTATAAATTTCATGAAAAAATGTTCAAATCCAAATTGGTCAAATTTTTTATGTAGTTTTTTTGTATATTTCAGTAAGTTTAACTTCCTAGATTAGGTACAAACGGCTACACATCAAGCTATGTATATCCAGTATAAGCTGACCTCGCATGTGTAGGCTTTTCGTTGAATGAGAGGTCAGCTTATACTGGATATTATAGCTTGATGTGTAGCCGTGTGTACATACTATAGGTAGAATTCTGATTTTAAGATTGTGTTTTATTGTTATATCTAACAATAGCTTGTGTCTTGAAGTAAATTACTAGAAATTAATATTGTACTGTATTTATACTACCTATGAAAATTAAAATCCATAGGGGAGGCCTATGTCCGGGCTATGACGCCAATACCTACCTAATTATTTTTCCAAGTGACATATTTTATTTTATTAATGATTTATATCAGTTAATTTGATGATACAGTTATCAGGACAAACCTATATAAAATTTTATAATGAATATAAAAATATTTATTTGATACAAGATAATATATCACGATGATTTTATGTACTTTAATAAGGAATTGTATTTGTATTGTATGACCTCTACATTTTGGCAACACACCTACTATTTTGCGGACAAATCCTTTTATTAAAGAGGTGCAAAACCAATTAAGTTGACAGCTTAAATCATACCCTTCAAAAAATGAGATAGATAATAAGGTACCTAGTTATGTCTGGTAATACGAAACCAAAATTAGACAGGCCCTAACTGAACTTATTGAGCGTCGCTCAACGAGCTATGGAGAGGGCTATGCTCGGGGTTTCTCTACGGGATCGAATCAGAAATGAGGAGATACGTAGGAGAACTCAAGTCACCGACATAGCCCGACGGATTAGCACGTTGAAGTGGCAATGGGCAGGCCATATAGCGCGCAGAACAGATGGCCGATGGGGCCGAAAGGTTCTCGAGTGGAGGCCACGGACCGGCAAGCGCAGCGTAGGACGTCCACCCACAAGATGGGCAGACGACTTGGTAAGAACCGCAGGTCAGCATTGGATGCAGGCCGCTTCCAACCGCAGTTCCTGGAGATCAATGAGGGAGGCCTTTGTCCAGCAGTGGACGTTCTACGGCTGATATGATGATGATGATGAACTGAACTTATGTTTTAACTTATAATTTAAGTCTATAAATTATAACGTGGTTTCATTTGACCACTCATTCGTCGTAGCAAGGTGGCATCATCATCATTATCAGCCGTAGGACGTCCACTGCTGGACAAAGGCCTCCCTCATTGATTTCCAGGAACTGCGGTTGGAAGCGGCCTGCATCCAACGCCGACCTGCGGTTCTTACCAAGTCGTCTGCCCATCTTGTAGGTGGACGTCCTACGCTGCGCTTGCCGGTCCATGGCCTCCATTCGAGAACTTTCCGGCCCCATCGGCCATCTGTTCTGCGCGCTATATGGCCTGCACATTGCCACTTCAACGTGCATAATTGGCATAATTTTTCCAAATTCCAAATCACAAGTGCTTTCCTTCTGAACGTTCGAAGCGTGAATGAGGCACGCGCGGCGTGTGGCCAGCCAGGCTAATCGCAATTATATTGCCAGCCCTTTGACTCGTCCACAAAAAACCGAATAAATTTGAAGCGGCGAGTAATGTGGCTGCAGCGCCTATATAAACCACATGCCGCCGATAATAGTTTTTTTGGAGGACATATGTACAGTGTTTTTTTTTTACTGTGACAGTACTGCAGCACCCATAACCAGAGGAGATACAGGTGCAGTTTCTATTAAAACATCAGCTCGTTTTCGAAGAAAAACATTTTAGCATTATTTTTTTTTGGTCAAGCGTGAGTAGCGCCTTAAAATGAATCAAGTTGGTAAATTTTTTTTTGATGCTAATTGATGCAGTCCTATGCAAGGATCATTTTATTGTATCGGATGAAAAAAATCTGAGCAGCGGAAAATAGTCAAATTTGATAAAAAGTATTCTCATAAAACAGGACAAACAAAATTCCTTCTACAAATATTTTATTAGATTCTAATTGCACATTAAAGAAGTATTTATACTGTAGCGATTAAGAAGTTTAGGAACTCCATGCTCTCATGAGCAATTCAAAAACATTTCGTATTTAAGAACAATTTTGAATTTCGAACATGGTTCTTGCATCTGTCGGATTTCATCTGTCGGATTCAAACACTCACCACACACATACTCACACACACGCAGTATTCAACTTAAAATCATAATCATATTTAGAATAAACATTTCCTTGTATCGACTTGTTTTAAGCTGGAACGTTGTTCGGTTTGGTTTTGGAAGAGGGCGCTGACACTGCTTCTCAGTTTTTTTTATTTAACTTTTGCAGTTGTCAACGTTTTCATTTGTCTATTGTACTTTGTTTATGTTCCAAATAAATAATTTTGAATTTTTTTTTGAATTTGTATATCAGTCATTGCATCATATTATTTGTCCTATCATGGCATTATCAAATACGCAAAAAGTAGACTTAATTGAAGCATACTGTATATGCGTTGAAGTTCTGAAAGCCTCGTTTTCTGTTCGTATTAAGGCCGACAATAGCCGGGCTAAAAATTATCAATCCTTTGCTACAAGCGTTACGGTCCCATGTTCAGGAAATTTTAATAAAATAGCACTTTAAACGATTTTATATTCAAAGCTTTGTGTAATTGTGTGCAAATTCCTTGAGCACTGTAATTGCCGCGGCACGGTTCAAGGAACGTCCGTGTTTAACGGCTTTGTGTCTTCCACCCAATGGATAAATTTAACGACAAATTTTGTTGTTAGAAAATGGTTTTATTGTTTGTAAAATGTAGAATTTATAGAGATATTCATCTATTTGTGTTTTATAGCCCCGCACTTGTGCTTGAATAAAATCTGGATATTATAAGATATTCCTACAAACCTCAGATAAATAATATACTACCTACGACATTTTGGTGTTTGTTTGTATGTATGACTATTAGGACGAAGATAGTTTTTGAAGCTGCATCGGTTAACTAATCAGCGGGGTAAACCGGGGTTCAATATATGTTAAAAAACGAGTGTGCTTTAGACGACACGACATAATAAAACTTATTTATCAAAATATTAATTTATAAAATTGTTCAATTACAAAATTGTCCACACGTCTCGACCAGTCTATGTTCATTCTGGACAGAAGCAACTCGCAAAATATACGATACGTTACTCTCTCTCTTTCTATCTTCACTAACTTATATCTCCCTCTCAACTTCCGTTTGCACTTTTCGTAACGCATTCACCAGCTTACTCCCCAAGTCAAGCGTGCTTAAAGAAGTTTTACTTCAAAAACTTGTTTTTAAAAAGCGCTTAGCATCCACCTACATAGTTCACATGGCTGTTCGTTTGATTTGAAGCGCTTAAAACTTTACCCCCTCTAATTTTGGAGGAGAGGGGGCGTCACATCAAGTTTCTGCTCCGGTTAGGAAATAATCTAGATCCTGGGCTCCAATTAGTTCTTATGATTTTGGGATTCATAAATGTGTGGAATAAACCAAGCTAACGCAAACCGAGTTCAGTGTTTAGACATTAGAGCTTCTTATTTATTAATAGTTTTTTTTAATATGCTGATGAGTCTAGGTAAAAAAGCTTTTGAAGTTGTCTATGAATACTTCCTGACCTCGTTCCCACATGATTCAAGAGAAAAATCCAGCGATACTGTCGTTGGCTAAAATATCTCATATAAATGATCTTGCTAGTGTCTACGACATTTGCTATGAGAAAATACTATTATCATAATATTCTAGCCCAGGACAGTAACAGTATACAACGATCTCCCTAGTTTCTAAGACACTAGCTATGAGATATTACTATAATCATACTATTTTAGCCATTGACAGTATGGACATATGATCTCGCTAGTGTCAAAAAAACTAGCTATGAGAAAATACTATGATCATACTATTTAAGCGAAGATTTTTCTCTTCAATCAAAATGGGAATGAGGTCAGAAAGTGTTCATAACAACTCGAAAAGCTGTTTTTCTGGACTCATCAGCCTATCTAAAACTATTTTTAAATATAATACCTAGTCAGGTCATAAATTGTGTCACATGTTTAATATAAAATAATTGAAACAAGTTTATTCATTATGTAACCATTTATATACCAAAATGAACTTAACAAAACATAGATTCTTATGACACTAAAGTTTATTCAAAATGACCTCCGTGATTTTGAATACAGGCCTTCAATCTGCGCGGCCAGTCGTCTATCGCAGCATGAACGAGGTCCATGTCAATATCGGCGGCTGCCTTAATCAAGGATGTCTTGAGGGACTCCAAATTGGGATGAGGCTTTGAGCACGCCTTTACCTCCAAGTGTTGCCATATCTTGTAATCTAACGGATTCAAATCTGGACTGGAGGAGGGCCAGTCTTCGTGCCGGATGAAGTCGATTTCACGCGCCGCCAGCCAGTCTTGTGTACTCTTCGCTCTATGAGCTGGCGCCGAATCTTATTGGAATACCCAGTGCCTGTTATTGAACATGGTATGAGAAACAGGTTCCACAAAGTTCGTCAGGACTGTATTTTGATACTCAACTGCATTCGTTTTTACACCTTTCTCACAAAAATGTACCTCTGTTAAGCCCCAATAAGAAACTCCCAACCATACCATGAGCGAGGATGGAAAATGACCTCGTTGGACACGCGGAATACGGTTGCTCGCTTCTTCACTACTGTGTGCGTACACCTTATCATTTTGTTTGTTGTAGCTCTCTTCTACGGTAAAAATTTTTTCATCCGAAAAAACAATTTCCCGATATTTTTTTCCCGCGTACCGCTTCAACAAAGCGCGGCATCTCTTCAGTCTCAGGTCGAGACTGACGAGCATTCAAACGATGTCCTGTTTTTCTTCGATATGCCCGAAGCCCTAAGTCTTCATTTAACACCCTTTTCACCGTGGTTCTGCTTAACCCCATCTGAAGGGCCAACAGTTTCTGCTTACGTTTGGGATTTCTTTGAATTCGCGCCTTCACAGCTTTTATCACTGCTGGAGTCCTAACAGACCGAGGGCGACCTCTTTTTGACCTGTCATCTACACTAGAGTCTTCATTTAATCGTTTGAAGGCGCGATAAACGAATCTTTTGGTTATATTCAAATTTTTCGGTATGTCAAAAGTTTGAATTGGCGCTTAACCGCAACGATGCAACGCAATAACTGCAACACGGTCTTCTTTAAGCGTCCACTCCATATTTAAAATGAGTAAAATTCTAAAAAGTATACATGTTGTATTTTCATGAACCATTCGAAATTCGAATTCTATAAACGTTTTTGTGACCAGCATTCTAAAAGAAAAGTTTTTACTATGTGACAATACTTATGACCTGACTAGGTATATAAAACAGAGTCGAGTTAGTTACACCATTTATAACTCAAGAACGGCTGGACCGATTTCTATGAAATTTTATATATAAATAGAATGTGATCGGAATTGAGACATAGACTACTTTTTACCCGACTGCGCAAAAGGAGGGTAATTATGTTTATAGACAAATCACGCGTGCGAAGAAGCGGACTAGTTAATAAATAAAATACTCTTTTGAATTCTCGTAAATGACAGCGCAGCGTGGATTCCATTACCGGTACGAACACTTGGCGGAAACGCATTGTTTCGTTTTTCACTAAATAAATAGACCAACAGCGATCGTATTAATGACCATTGCATATTGCCTAGGGTTGTCCCACATTCATAAACTCAAAAAATATAAGGAAAATATCCCGTAGTTTAACAAAAACTCTCGTTTGTTACAAAAATTGACGTTTTTTAAATGTTACGGAGTATACAAGTTTTGACCAGTATGTGACGTTATGTTTTATGTTACTTATTTTGTAGTAAATAAGGTCACTATGTCATTCTCACGTTTGTTTAGGTTCTGATTACATTACTTTAACTAATATGCTACTTACACATAGTATGACATAGATTTACGCTGTCCTAATATAAATTGGTTTGTTTATTGTCTGTACTAATGTTATAAAGAGGAAAGATTTGTTTGTTTGTTTGTATTGAAAAGGCTCTAAAACTACTGGACCGATTTAAACAATCTTTCACATATAGGAAGCTACACTATCCCCGTGTGACATAGGCTACTTTTTACCCAACTGGGCAGGAGGGTAATGTTTTTATTGATAAACTACGCGTGCAAAGCTACGGATTGGTCAGCTAGTGTGCAAAAAAGTAGTTTTTCACACCACCTGCATTGTCAAATTATATGTCGTGTAAACCTCACCGAAAGCAGGTGATTAAATCTCTACGCATGAGCCGCGAGTAAAGTTGTACTGAATTTCAATATGATTTGAATTTGGAACTTCCTCTGTATTAAAATTTGAACATATTCGTAAATAGAAGTAACCTCTGCACAGAATGCACCAATCGAAACAAGGTTAGATTTGATTTTTATTGTCTGCAGAAAGTGTGAAAAACCTAATTCTAGTATACCCCTCGTGGATAAAGCTGTCTCCATCTTGGGCGTGCTTAGATCCCTCTCTGCACTCAGGATTCTAGTAACTCCCTCACTCTGCTCGTGAGTTAACTCTAGAATTCTTCGTTACGTTCGGGATTCAATATAGCGCCCGTGACGTAAGCCACTGTTTTATTTACTATTATATTTCATCATCCATCACCATTTTTAGCCCGTTTCGACCAACTGCTGGGCAAAGGCCGATTCTATGCCAGTGTAATCATCATCATTATATCAGCCATATAACATCCACTGCTAATCATGGGTTTCCCTCATAAATTTCCAGAGCGACCGATCTTGTGCGGCCTGCTCCCAATGGCTCTCAACGTCGTCTTTCCATCTAGTGAAGGAACGTTCCACGCTGCACTTCCAAGTGCGTGATCTCGAGAACCTTTTTGCCCCAACGGCCGTCAGTTTTTCGAGCTGTGTGCTAGTGTAAATCCAAGTACAATCCACAATCTTAACGATGCCATCGACCCATCTCGACGTTTTTACCTAAAAATGCAATTATGTTATACAATGTTATCTAAAGCGGTGAATAAATATAGGATTTGCGTCAATGCAAATGCAGTGTTTCCAAGATACCGCAGCGGCAGACTACTAGCATTAGCGCGGATACATAATTCATTTGTAAAATACCCACTTCAGGACTAAATCCTAGTGAAGTGGTCCACTATTGCTTTTTTGATTATTTATAAGATGTACCATAAGAAAATATACGTGATCCTTGACGGGTTAAACGTTCAAAATCATTTCGTGGCACGTGGTACGTATAAAAAGGTGGTAGTCTTTTAAAATCATCTCTCTCTCCAGCCTCAAATGTTTGCTGGAAGAAAACTCTTCTTAGGGTTAAGCTCGCCTTTGTACATGTCCTTTATTACTGTATTTATAAATATATATTCTCGTGTACAATAAAATAATAGTTTTTTTTAATATCTTTTAAGTATGTATTAAAACTGGCATTTTCTAGTGTTTTATTTATAGAGTTTTATTTTTAAAATAATGTTAGAGGGGAGTTTAATATATTCTCGGTATAGGCATGAAATAATAAGCAGAAAATTCCGAATAAAATTTATGTTTCAATGTAGTCCCCTAGGATCTTAACACACTTATTTGTCCTGGAAAATAACTTTTCAATTTCCTCCAACAAATGTTTTTCTTCCTGTAGAGGCATTCTGTAAACAAATCTCGAACCTAGAAAAGCTGAATCCGCGGTGAGATTCAATTTTTGTATTCAGTAAAACTCGATAACATCGGTGGCGCCTCACTGCCAAACGTGGTAGTGAAATGAACTAATATGAGCGGGATTATGACATTACGTCTATACAAATGGCGCGTAGTTGGCATTCTGTAAAGTAATTCCCCAGTCATCTCGATGCGTGAAACTCGAATCCACTTGTCAAATTAAAAGTTACAAAGGAGCGACTGATTTACAGTAAAGTGTGTCTATTTTCGTGAAATAAATCACAGAGTTCTGTGTTAATAATATGTCTCGATTATAGGTTTTTATGAGTTTATGATAGAAGAGTATCTATGCATTTGCTAGTTAAACAAGTTGACCTAGACCCCCGGCCAAGCTGAAGAATTCCCACGTTTATAATATTTATCAGGAATAAAGATTAGGTATGTCGAATTATACCGATCGTCAGAGGAGTTGATTATAAATGTATTTCTGGAAATCCAGACGGTGGTCCAAAATCCTCGGTTTTTTTATTTATTAATTTTACACAAAACAAGAAGCTACATATGAGGACTTAATGCTAATCTAATAGCATTATCTACCAGTAATCCTCGGTGTGCTAAAAGCAGTTGTAGTGTAGACCGCGTAGACGATTTGCGACGAGAGAAAAGGTAAAAAGTAAAACGTACCCAAACAAAGGGAATGCTATATGACCGTGTGTATGTTTTACTTTGTACCTATAATATTGTTCGTGGCTAGCGGAAGTCATCAGAAATATTAGGTACGTAGAGATATAAATACATTTAGATCTCAACCATCAGCATGGTGTTGCATCCATGTGATGGTAGAAATCTTATGCCATCCTAATACTGTGAGGAAATATCACACACACAACATAAATCCATCCAAGCACTTGAAGATAACAAACAGCGTCACGCACGTCAGTCAGTCAGTCCTTATCGACCATAGATAAAAAATAAAAGACATCTTCTCTTAGGTTATTCAGCCGCAACACATTGAATGTTTATTTTTAAACACTTTTTTGCAGTTATAAAATACAACAAATAATGTAGACTTTGCTATTTTAATGACAAATCATATTTAAAAACCGTGATTATTTTAGTTTTCTTGAGTAAAAAATTAAAAAAGTTTGCTCGAATCAAGATTGATAATGTAACACATAGACTCAATCCCTATCTCATTCCAAAGCTCATCTCACTTCATTTGTGTGCCGAAACTTATACAGAATGCCGATTAAAGGTGAAGTGGGTATTTTATCGAAGCGAGTTTTATCACTTAGTGAATTCGAGATGATGTTTTGATTTATGCAGAATGCCTCTACTGGTCTGAAAAATGATCGTTAATTGCTGCCTTTAACTCTTCATCGTCAGAAAAATGCTTGCCTCGAAGCTCTTTTTTGAGATTTGTGAACAGAAAGTAATCACTAGGGGCTAGGTCCGGGCTATAGGGTGGATGATTAATTTCTTCAAATCCGCAATCCCGCACAGCAGCATTGGCAATGCGCGCCTTGTGAACAGGCGCGTTGTCGTGCAGAAGCAATACACCTGCGGTCAATTTTCCCCGTCTTTTTTATTTTATTGTCTCCTTTAAATTGCGCAGGGTGTTAGCGTAAGTGGCGCCAGTAATACTCTCACCTTTTTTTGTGCACTCAATTAATAAGATTCCCTTGAAATCCCAAAACACTGTGGCCATGAGGTTTCCGGTGGATGGGATGACTTTGAACTTCTTCGGTGGGGCTGTTCCTTTTTTTATGCCACTGCATAGACTCCTGCTTGCTCTCAGGATCATAGTGATGAACCATGTTTCATCACCAGTAACAATCCGATCATAAATACTTTGCGGATTTTCACCACAGATCTCCAAAAACTCCTTGCAACAATCAACTCGCACTTGTTTCTGAAGCGCTGTGAGCATTCGCGGCACCCATCTTGCACTGACCTTTGACAAATTCAGATGGTCATGAACGATAGTGTGAATGGTACCCACGGATAGCTTGGTTCTTTATGCTAATATTTTACTTCTCACACGGGCATCTTCGATTATAAGTTTCTCAACAATTTTTACGTTTTCTTCGCACTAACCGGTCCACCGGCACAAGGGTCGTCTTCAATACTCTCTCTACCCCGTTTAAATTCACTTGACCACTTCTGAATTGTAGATAACGAAGGGGCATAATCTTGGTAAACAGCCATCATTTCTTCGTTCATTTCTTTTTGAGTCTTTCCTTTTTTTATATATATATTATAGGCTTGCGTTTGACCACGATCTCGCCTGCTGGTAAGCGATGATGCAGTCTACGATGGTACACGCTTGCCTAGAAGAAACCTATTCACTCGCGACTTAAAGATACCCAGGTTGTAGCTATCAGGAAACACAGACTCAGGCAAGTCGTTCCACTCTTTGGCGGTGCGCATAATAAAGGTCGAAGAGAACCGCTTTGTGCGAATGGGAGGTATTTTTACCATATAGCGGTGGCGCACCGCAGAGCGTCTGGTTGTCGGTTGATAGAAAGGAAATAGTGGGATCAGGTTGAAAAGTTCCGCCCCACACTCCCCGAAATATACTTGATAAAAAACCGAGAGGCTAGCAACCTTTCGTCGATACTCTAGGCTGAGGAGCCTTGCATCAACTAGCTCATCGTTGTCTATGAGCTTCTTGGCTCTTCTCTCAATTGATTCCAGAGCTTCAAGTTGGTACTTCGCTGATCCATCCCAGAGGTGAGAACAGTACTCTAAACCAGATCGGACTTGTGCTTGGTACAAGTTGAGCAACTGTCCCGGTGTGAAGTAGTGCCTCACCTTTGCGAGTATACCAAGCTTTTAGCAGCCATCTGGGCTTTCGACTCAATGTAGGAGCCGAAATTGAGAGTTAATGTGATACCAAGAAGCTCGAGGTGGTCAGATATCGGCACTGATACATTTCGGAAAGTCTTCCTTGTTTTTTGAGGAATTTTATCACAGCACGATGCTTGATTTATTCCAAGATTGTCGTATCAGTCATAGTAGTTGCCTTTCCGAAATGATATTTTGAATACTAATAGCGACAATCAAATAAAATTTTGTATTTATAACCTCAATGAGTGTCATAAACTAAAGAGATAATTTAATTACCCTCATCATTAGTATATTACCCCGATACCGAGAATACATTGAACTAGATTCTACTCTCATAGGCCTCTTGAGATCGATTCTACTCTCGATTTTTGTGAAAACATTTTCAGGTTTTGCATTATTTCAAAAAAACGTTGTTTAACAACCCTACCCGAAATTGAGTTTAATTCGCAATACACAATGAGAGCGTTGTTTAGAGATTGATCGCGCGGGTTAATTAACTACCGATGGTAGATTATGCAGACAATGGAGATAGGGGTGTGCTGACAGTGGACCTACTGCTCTCAGAACATTATGGAAGTGCTGAGGCCCCCGAGATAATCTGGGAAGTCAGCATCTAATGGGCGGAATCAAAATAAACTACGTTTTTCGTATGAATTATATCACTTGGTTCCTATTCATATTAGTTTTATTTCTACCAACGTTACGCTTAGAATTTGTTAAACTTATACTGTTATACTGCCTGGACATGCAACAAGCAATGGCCTACCTGATGTTAAGTGGTATAAACTAGTAAATACTACTCAGCTTTGATAGTTATTTATACAACTACTGTACAGGTGTATGGTAATATTTTGACGATATTCAAGTGACGGTTTGTCAAAACATATAAAAAGACTTCATTAAAAAAAACTACTATTTTATCAAATTTTAAAGAAAATGTACTAAGTTTTGGTGATTAATTCGATATAAAACTTACTGCCTTCTCTTGCAATCGACATCCAAAAATAAAAGCCGATTTGATATCTCTGTCGGAAATGGCTGCGGGTTTTGGGTTAAAAAGGGACAACAAGAGATATCTCGAGACGTCACCAATACAGTATGTGTGGTTAGATGGCGAGCATTAAGTAATAGCATAACATTATGTTTAATAAAGTTTTTAGAAATAAAGAAAGAGAGAAAGAAAAAAAAATATTCTTTTAGACCAGCACAAATGGACACAGAAACAAATGACACATTTTTCATACCAAAAGTGTTTTTACATACCAAAATAAATTTCACATTTCTATGGTACATATTTCACAAATTTATTTATTGTGCTCATCAAAATAACCCCTTTCATTTTTGTGCGTTTATTATCAAACAACCTATATATGCTACTATTTTCGATACTTTTTAGGTAAGTATAGAAGAATAGCGTTTTTACGGGTAGGAGAGGGGAGTAAAACGACTGTAAAGAGTCGGACGGAAAGACAGATGGACAGACCAACAAGGCGAAGATATCATCATATATAATATCAGCCACAAGACGTCTAGTGCTGAGCATAGGCCTCCCTCCTACATTTCCAGAGCGACAGATCTTCTGCGGCCTGCGCCCAACGGCTCCTAGCAACCTTCAACAGGTCTTCTTTCAATCTAGTGGGGGGCATCTACGTTGCGCTTTCCAGTGCGCGGTCTCCACTCGAGAACATTTCTGCCCCACCGGCCGTCAGTTCTTCGAGCTAAGTGCCTTGACCACTGCCACCTCAGCTTGCGAATATATAAGGGTTGTAGGCAACGTAATAAGGGTTCAAAGTTCGACTAAATAACCCTAAAAAGGTGAAGTAAGATTGTGAGTGCTCTTGATTAATTAACTTTTGGAGGCCTAGTGGAAGGCGATGTCAGATTGTGTTCATGCCATTAACGTTAGATTTATTTACTGTAACTCTCTCTAACTCTCAAAGATAAAGATTAGTAGACTACTTAAGAGATTAGTTAGCCCATCTTACTTTAGACGAAATATATAGCTAGAGGTGAAACTGTGTAATGGAACTAACCTCGCTAATTGGCATACGTGTGAAAAGCATAACTTGTACTATAACACTGGTAGAGACCGTCTACTTTAAAAATTGATGCTTCCACTTCATTCTTGTACGTCCACATCACACCGAGACAATTCAAAATAAGCCTTGTGATTACAGTAAATAAAGAACATTTCGCTTTGACGCACAACAAACAAAGTTTGTTCTCTACAAGAAAGCGGCTTGTAAACACGTTTTATATAGCCCCTAGTGGTAAGCATTGCATTGCAGCTTCGTAAAGAATGGAGCCACTATAGTGCAACATAATAAATAGGTACAGAAGTCAACGCCGTGACATTGGATCGCTCAGTGTATTCTACCGCCTGTATAATGGGGAATGTTCGAGGAACTATTTGATCTCATCTCGTCGTCGAGATTTTACTACCGCACTTCTCGACAACGTAATAAAGCTCATCCACATATCGTCGACAACTGGGTATCGCGCACCACACGCTTCACGCGATCTTTTCTACCCCATACTTGTAAGATGTGGAATGAGCAGTATGAGAAGTACTATCTGAGGTTTTCCCATTACGCTACGACATGGCACGCTTCAAGAGAAATGTAAAGAGGTTTCTACAGGGTAGGGAAATTATAGACAATACCCCGGGTATTGCCGGTGTCAATAGGCGACGGTGACCGCTTCATGATCATCATCATATAAGCCGTAGGACGTCCACTGCTGGACAAAGTCCTCCCTCATTGATCTCCAGGAACTGCGGCCTGCATCCAACGCTGACCTGCGGTTCTTACCAAGTCGTCTGCCCATGTTTTAGGTGGACGTCCTACGCTGCGCTTGCCGGTCCGTGGCCTCCATTTGAGAACTTTTCGGCCCCATCGGCCATCATGTGTGTGGTGACCGCTTACCATCATATATTTACGCTAGTCTTGATACTATTTACGCTCAACCGTAGTACTAGGTTTGGCACCTTCAATATTCTACAACCAATTACACTACAATTTTGATAATTATATTATCGCGTAAATATTTAAACTTAAATTATGACAATGGAACTCACAACTAGCTAACAAATTAGGTCACACAAAACATTATTTATGTCTCTCCAAACCGTGGCACTCGCGATCGGCGACCAATTTGATCCAAAATCGTCGTTTACGCGTATGTGTTTTAAAGCTGACATTCTGTTATATTCTGTGATAGCGCCTATGATAAGTTAATGGATGTAGTAAGCTTGTCCAACACTTTTACCTACCATGCTCTAAGTGAAGTCAGTGTAATCCGAAAAACATGGCTAATACGTGCAAAGCTAATTAGGCCGAGTCATTCAACAACTCGCCCGCGGCTCTTACGTACCAAATGGGCAAGTTGGTGAATAAATATTTTTTATGTATTATTTAACCCATATTTTTATCATTTTATATTTCATATTTATTCATTACTACGTTTCATATTTCGTCGTATCCAACGAATAAGGAAACAGTTGCAAAACACCAACTTTACAGGAGGCGGTTTTTTCTGATTATTTCTATGAGTTTAAAACTTTTTAATGAAATTATTATTTTATTTGTTTTTAATGCGTCCTATTTACCATTCCGAGTACTTTTTATTAATATGATACTGTGTTTTTTCTCACATTTGTCGCTTAGCACCTTGTTCCGTGTATTATTTTCTGGTTGGCTTGGTCCTAAGCGCCTTAGTAACCTTTTTCCACGGAGATTTTTGTTGACGACGCTAACCTAAACGCCTTGGTGACTTTGTTCGCCCGGAATATGCGGGGTGCTGATGACAATAAAATAAATATGGGCATGTGCCTAAATATTTATGTTATGTTTGGACGTGCTTCTGACTAGGTACAGCCTTAGATAAGTAGGTATAATGTAGGTATGTAAAAAAATGTAAAAATCATACATCGGATCACCTTACATTCGTTTAAAAACAGCAAAAAACGGAACGTATCGTTCCAGTGCTGCCACTTCTCTCTGGAACCAACATTATTAAGTTTACAGAATTTTTTGATTTTACTTTAAGGGTACATCTAAGTATTAGATTAAAGGGTTGGGTGAGACTCTTCATCTTCGGACCAGGCAACACTTCGCATAATTCCAGTCAAACATCACTTACAGGGGTAAGTTTGTTTGACTATTTAATTATGCTCTTGTTGCCTGGGTCGAAGATGATGAGCCTGGATTTACTCTCTAGATGTTAAAAGTCTCATGTAAAATCAAGAAACTTTATTCTCCTTTAAATTGTTACATAACCCAACAAAAAATACAAATTTAACATGCAACTCTAATTGGTAGATTTAAAAATAGTCAATATTATTTATAGAACCTATTCTTTTTAACTAAATTAACACAATTATTTGACCCTAATCAGTCAATATTGTTTTTCTTCTGCGGTACTTTTAAATCTTGAACCGACTTTTGTACATTCTTTGCGGTTTTGATCTGTTCTGAGAGATCCTTTCCGAACAAATATTCTTGAGGTTTGGTTTGTAATAACGATTCCTTTATATCCTTGTTGATACAGAAAAGAATCAATGACTTTCGGCCCTTGGAATTGTGATAGAAGATATCACAAAAGAGCCGAGATGCCTGGTTAACCTTTTTTTAAATTTCTTTATGATCAATATCTTTATTTATTTATGGTAATATTTATACAGCCTTGCAAGGAATAACTAACGCATGACAAGACAGTTGAAATCAGTCTCTGTCGGTTTTCAATAATCTGGCCCCTTTTCTTGGAAGATTCTGGTAATGCCGCTTTCACCTTCTGGTTCAATTTTGGTGCAACTCTTTGCAATTTTCAAAAGAAAAGTTGTTTTTTGTTATTTCCTCTTTCTCCTCTTTTTTCAGGCTATTATTAATATTCTAGATCCACCTGTTTCATATTTTTTAGTGCAACATTGCACCTTTCTGTTCCGTCTGAACTTCTCCTAATATTTCTAATATACTTTCATCTAGCATTGTATCATCATCAGATTTCTCATTGATTAATTCAATTTGTTCTGGAGGAAATTCTAATGAAAGCATTTCATCATCATGGTCCATCAGGTGAGAGAGAGAGAGAGAAAATTTTGATCAACATCAACACTTTCTGTAAGAACAGAATATTTTCAGTAGGTATTGTCATGTGAGAAGAGGATCACAACACAGTTAGTCACAAGAAAAAATACAGGTTAGCTCATGTACTGGATTGGACATGTTCGCCTCAGCAAGGCGATTAAAGAACTTTTGGTGCAGAATCCCACAGATTTGCCGATAAAAGTGTTTGTTTGGTCATACTCACCCCGTACGGGTGGCTTTTGACCATTGCTTGTAAAAAAGGTATAAGTTCATAGAAATACAAACGCAAGAACTTTTGGCACAAAACCCCGCAGGTTTGCCATTAAAAGTCTTGATTGATCACGTTCGTCCCCGTAGGACGCCCCCAGATCGTTTGTAGTGTACCGGTAGATGCTTGGAATGGGATCCTTACCCCCAATAACACACACAAATTAGAAAATTCTCTTTATGAAAATCTATAATTATGGCGTCGTTTGTAACGATTTACCTTCATCCGAAACTGGAAGCTTTGGTATTTCGTTTTTACTAATTTCTTGATCTTTCTGAGTAGATGCTCCTTATCTACTCAGTGTGATCATTTTATTGTATTTATTTTCACAATGTATCACTATGAAACCGAAAAATATAACCATTTAATTTTTTTGTACGAAATGACGTCGCGAGTACAAAATAAACGAGTGTGCTTTAGACCACACGACTGAAGTAAAACTTCTTTTTCAAAATATTAATGATTATAATTGTTCAAGAACGAAATGAAATATATATATATATATATATATATATATATATATATATATATATATATATATATATATATATATCATGCACTGGCTATGAGAGGAAGAGAGAAAGAAAATAATGTGCGCGCGCACCTCTCTCTCTCTTGCTCCTACAATAATATACGAAACGTAACTCTCTCTCTATCTATCTTCACTAACTTATATCTCCCTCTTAACTTTTGTTCGCACCTTTTGTAACGCATTCACCAGCTTCCTCCCCAAGTCAAGCGTGCGTAAAGAAGTTTTACTTCAAAACCAAATGAGGTTGGTTCCAGAGAGTAGTGGCAGCACTGGGACGATACGTTCCGGTTTTTGCTGTTTTAAAACGACTGTAAGGTGATATTGAGGACAATAAATCGGACTACAGAGTAAATCCAAGCTCATCATCTTCGGACCAGGCAACAAAAGTATAATGTCGCTGCCCGCTGTCTATCTGTCTGTGAGTACGCTTAGATCTTTTTTACTTGCTACGTAACGGATTGTAATGCGATTTTCGTCAATGGATAGAGTGATTCAAGGGGAAGATTTTTATATAGGTTGTATTGAAACCTGTACGAAGCCAGGGCGGGTCACCTAGTTAATAACATAGACGTACCTACAAACAGACATAGGTAGGTACCTAACATGAAAATTGGGATAAGTAGGTCCTTACATCTTACTTTCTGTCTGTAAATAAACAAATGGTGTATTTACGAATTCACAATAGGTACGCAGCACACACATGTCTGCACTCCATGGTAATCTTGGACGAATAAAGCGCCAGTTGCGTTTATCACCCGCGCTCCGGCCCACGCGCTCGATTTCGCCCGTGGAACACTGCTACCAGAGCGTTTGTAACCGTATTCGTCGGGCAAAAGTCAGCAATGTAATTGTGACCGAATTTTAAAACTTTAATATTTTATTGATTTAAATTTATTTTTGAACTTTTTTCGAACTGATCAGATGTAAATGATAGTGAAGATTCCAAAAATGCAATAAAAATAAAAGGTGCCAATGGCGTCTATTTCCTTATTCGTTGGATACGACGATTTATTCATCTATTTAGATTTTCAGATACTTAGCAAGATAGTTTAGGTATTAGATATAATTTTAGATTCCATAGTAGGTATTATAGTCTTTCCATTTCTTTATTTTCTCGATGACAGCTCCTGTGAAAACTTGAACGAGCGTCTTTTTTACATTATGTATGCAGTATTTTATAAAAATATGACGCTTACACAACTAATATTATATTTCATTACAAGAAGTTACACGTATTAATTCTTGATTGATAATGCCAACTTCTTTAAAATTTCGCGGTCTGGGTAGCGTTCCTGATACCACTTCAGCGCATTAGTTGAGCTTCGTCGGTTAAGGAAGTATGCTTCAATTAAGTCTACTTTTTTGCGTGTTTGACAATGCCATGGTAGGACAAATAAGATGATGCAATGACTGATATAAAAATCCGACAGGTGCAAGAACCATGTTCGAAATTCAAAATTATTCTGAAATACGAAATGTTTTTGAATTGCTCATAAGAGCATGGAGTTCCTAAACTTCTTAATCGCTGCAGTATTAATATTTCTTTAATGTGCAATTAGAATCTAATAAAATGTTTGTAGAACGAATTTTGTTTGTCTTGTTGTATGAGAATACTTTTTATCAAATTTGACTAACTTTTGCTGTTCAGATATTTTTCATCCGGTACAATAAAATGATCCTTTTAAAGGACTGCATCGATCGGCATAAAAAAAAAATTACCAACTTGATTCATTTTAAGGCGCTACTCACACTTGACCAAAAAAATTTTAATGCTAAAATGTTTTTCTTCGAAAAGGAGCTGATGTATTAAAAGAAACTGCACCTGTATCTCCTCTGGTTATGGGTGCTGCCGTACTGTTACAGTTAAAAAAACACTAGATAAAACTACGTAGGTAGATTTTTTTATACTACTTATATGGCAAACGAGCATGCACTCCACCAGGTGTTAAGTGGCTACTGCAGCCCATGGATATTTACATAGAATTCAAAACATGCCATTATGTTGTCTTGATTTATTATTGTCTTAATAGATTAACTATTACATACGTTTTTACTACGACTATGTGCGTAACATGAAGTCAAGGGATATTAATGTCTATAATATTTAGTCCTACCCTCAGAATACAGAAAGAACCAGAAACCAACTTCAGATGTATTTGCAAGCCGTGCACTGTGTTCATAAAACAAAATCCGCGTCCCGCACCGATCTCACCCCCACCCGCGTAATGTAGCTTAGTCATTATTTACCCGGTTTTGGGGTAAATGTTTTAGACAAGTTACACCTAATTAAATCCAAATGACCTATACGACACAAGTATCACAAGTATATTTTATAACTGCGTACCTGACTAGTACTAATAGCATTGACACAGAAAAATATTATAATAATTACCAGAAGTATTATATACAGGGTTATAAATTTGGGGTATACTGAGCCAAAAAGGGGGTCATTGTAACTCATTATGAACAACTTTTACTCTGGGGGCTTAAGGTTGCCCCTCAATTGCGAAAAAAATCTGCTGTTCCAAAGAACATTTTCATTGAGATGCCTGACAACATGTATATCTTATCTCATTTTATGAAACAGCGATTTTTTTATGATTTAAGTGTTGGTTGGCCTCATAGTAAAAGTTGTTCACAATAGTGAGCACGATGGTCCCTCTTTCGGTATAGCACGCCCCGAATAGATGACCCGATAACTCATAAATATGTAAAACTAACTTATGTAGGTAAATAATTATTTCAATAATTTTATAATAAAACTTGGTTTCGATAAAACCATTAATTTCCCTTTTGCTGCGTAAGTTTTTTAAAAGTAATAGAACAAAGGCTGTTTGTTTTTATGTAGGTACAGACCATATCCCTAAAAGGATGCTTACTGTTTAAGGCGAATATAGTAGCTAATTGGTCTTATTTGGAGGCTTTCTCCTCAGGGAGGAGTCTCAGTTTTATATGCTCAAAAAATATATGTCATTCATTAACCTTTTATCTACAAAGTGAACATACAGAAAAGTTCTACCTGTTTATTTTCTATAAGAAAAAAAATAACAAAATGTAGCTGTTTTCGACTTTAAATTTGATTCAACCTCTAAACGACGTAATCTCTTCAATTTTTCTTTTACCTAAATGTGAGCATATAAGTTTAACATATGATGCTGTACTGTACTCACGTGGCAATTAAATTATTTTATTTTTTTTCGAATAATTAGCGGGCGTATCCTTAGAAGGAGGTTGCGCGGGCAACGGGCGGCAGTGTACCGCTGACTGTCGTACGGGAGGATTGTGCTCGTCTGCCTCGCGCTCATCTATTTTCTGGTCGGTTAGATGCGTGCGCTGAAAGGTGCGGTTGGTGTGGGGCCGAAACAATAGCTACGCCCATTCGCTCAAGATCATCGGCTACGGTTAGCGCCTTAAGTGATTGACAGTAACCCTTTAACCTAACTAACTTTTTTAAGCTGATCATTATGTATTTTGAAACAATCATATAATTTAAAATTACAGTTAATAAAAGCTTTCATCCTCAGCATTCTAGAGTAGGTAAAATAATAACTCTCGATTTTTGGCAATACCAGCAAAATGGAGGCATTTACGACAGTTACAAACAGAGTAATTTATTCAATAATCAAATAACACATCTTCCAAATGCACCACTGAAATGTGATTCCATCTCATACCTAACTTTGTTTTGAGCCTAGCAGAATTTTTACGAACGACACAAGTAGGCATAACTTAACACATTCACTGCCTACAAAATAAATAAAACATAATAGCTGGGATCCAAAACTTTTTAAGGCGAATATTTATTAAGTACATATGTAGGTTTAAAATATCGATAAATGTATATTGTTATTATTATTATTTCAATAAAAAACACATTTTTCGGATCTGAGTGTTCGGCACCCAGCGTGCTGTGTGCTCTCACGCGCGCTAAGAATAGCAATGGTTTAGTTCACTAATATTATAGATATTTGTTCCACGGTTGCATTTTTGTAATACTAATATGTCACAAGATTTTGACCAACCCGTGATTTTTGATCAAATTCCAGAACCCTAATCAAAATCATCAAAGAAACTAATCAAAACCAGTTTTACCTGTAAGAATGAAATCAACACTCGTTTTCGTAAGTTGACTATATTGCCAGAGTGGCCGCGCAAAGCAACGTTGACTCGCCTCAAATGCCTTATTTTTACTAATTACTACAAAATGCAAGGGACGCTCACTCGGATCCGAGTGGAAGGTGCCGCTACTATAGCCCCGCCCCAATCGGATCCGAGTGGTGAGCAGGGAATTTGTTAATGACCATGGTCACAGAGTACTTAATGGCGTACACGTAAAACTACCCTATTTTGGAGTAGTTTTTGACGCCTCAGTATCACGCGCGTTCGCGGCTTCTGGTTCTTTCTGTATTCTGAGATCCTACCTAACCTCGCATTGGGATGTCCTGTATTTATATAAACCGAATAGGTCTTTGTGTGATTCATTGTGCAACTGTCCGCAACACAAACATTTTGTCTTGTAGAGGGAATCGCACCCAAAATTTCTTCTGTCCTTGTCTCCACCACCACGTCACAAAGGAAGTTTAAATGAATTCTGGTATTCGTTTAACCTATAAATAAGTATTGTGAAAATTAGATCGCAAATCACTTTTGAGTTTGGATTTTTCGGCCCAACTTGCGAGTTTGTAAAATTGTACCAAAGGGATAAAAAAAATATGAGCAAAAGTAAAAAAAAAAACTCGTTTAGTATAGATTTAAAACGGCCGAATTTCTGTTTGATCGACTTCAAAATTGCTTTTCCAACTTTTACGTCTGTTTTATAATTTTAGATAAAATAAAAATGTCGAGTGCGTAAGGTACTAAAATTTTATTTGAAAGGGGAAAATGCTTAAATATAAGGACGTGTAAATGTGCCTAAAATCGCCCTCGTTCTGGTTTACAGCGGAAATAATAGACGATAAATTTTAGAATAAATATTGAGGGTTCATTTAATGTCTCGCGTAAAACGTGTCAGATTTCGCGGGTGTAAGCTGTTTTGTGTTTATGTGGCTCAGCCAGCGGTTCATTTTAATGCGTGAAATTTACTGAACATCACGTAAAGTTGGTAAATTAGACCAGTTAGTCTCACAACTCCATGATTTATGAAGAATGTGTTATCAGTCTAAAGAACTTTTTTGTTCGTGATTTAGATCTATGTATATTTTTCGTAACAAAACTTAAATTCGGTCATTTATATAGTAAAATGTGTGAGAGTAGAAAAATATTTAAAAGTAAATTAAAGTATCAAAATAATAAAGAATAAATTAAAATGGATAAATTTACAGAGCAACGCACATCTAATAACTTTAGTGAGTTTTGGAAATCGACAAACAAGCTAAACATCAAGCCCGGCCTTCCTGTGAGCGTTGATGGCGTTAGTGACAGTAGGCAAATTGCTGATTTATTTATGGACCACTTTAAAGTGACTTTGACATTGGGTTCATCGGCTCAGATGATGGATGGTGGAACCGTCATGACCGAGGAACCGTATTGTGTTACTACTAAACAAGTAGTTGCAATAATCAATGGAATGTCTAGATGTAAATCACCGGGTCATGACGCCCTCAGCATCGAGCATTTGAGGTATGCAGGCGCCCATCTACCAAGTCTGCTGTCAATGTTTTTTACTATGTGTTTTAGTTACTCTCATTTGCCTCATGACCTCATGAAGATCGTTGTTGTGTCTACTGTTAAAAATAAATCTGGCGACTTGTCCGATAAATGTAACTATCTTCCAATTTCGTTGGCTACTGTAGTGGCAAAGGTGCTGGACAGTGTGCTTGACTTAGAATTAGAGAAATGATGCCCAATTTGGCTTCAGAAAGCAACTCTCAACTGAAACTGCTATTCTGAGTCTCAAGCACACTGCTCAGTACTATACGTAGAGACGTACACCTGTGTACGCATGCTTTCTTGACCTGTCGAAGGCATTTGACCTCGTGTCGTATGACGTGCTGTGGAGGAAGCTGGCGAGCACAAGTGTGCATGCACAGGTACAACGTCTCTTTCAGTATTGGTATGCTAATCAGATGAACAAAGTGAGGTGGGCCAACCGCCAGTCAGACGCTTACAGGTTGGAGTGTAGAGTGAGGCAGGGGGGGCTGAGTTCTCCGAAGCTCTTAAACCTGTACGTGAATGAGCTGATCGTGGGACTCAGCAGTGAGCGTGTCGGCTGCTCTGTTGGTATGAACAATATCAGCTACGCGGACGACATGACGCTGCTGTGTACAACGGTCGGGGCTCTTAGGAGGCTGCTTGTCATTTGTGAGGAGTATGCTGCCAAACATGGCCTGGTATATAATAGTAAGAAGAGTGAGTTCATAGTTTTCAAGGCCGCTGGTAAATTTCCAGCATCAATACCAGCAATTAAACTAAATGGAACCGTATTAAAACGCGTACATAAGTTTAAATATCTCGGACACTACATTACTAAAGACTTTGACGACCATGATGACATAGAAAGGGAGCGCAGAGCACTGGCGCCTAGAAGTAATACGCTGGCGCGAAGGTTTGCCCGTTGCAGTAGGCAGGTTAAAATCACACTCTTCAAAGCCAATCATTCTATACGAGCAGCCTGTGGGTCAGCTGTTCCAAAAAGTCACTCAGTGCACTGCGTGTACAATATAATAATGGATTCAGGATGTTGGTGGGGCTGCATCGCTTCTGCAGCGCTTCGAAAATGTTTGCAGAGGCGTGGGTCGATGGGTTCCATGCCATCATCCGCAAAAAGACTGCCTCTCTGCTCAGTAGAGTGCGAGGCAGAACCAACACCATCCTGCAGGTCATTGCAGACAAGTACGACTCACCGATTATGAAGTCCTTCAATCGGGTTCTGATCGAATAGTCTTTGTGAGAGATTATTGACTCAGGACTTGAGTGAGGGACTTAAACTTAAACTTTTATTGTTTTTATTTGAATTTTGTTTGTTTTATTGTGCCTATACTTTGTACTAACCCATGTGACATGTTTTATTTAAGTTTTCTATTCATTTTTACTAACAACTTGTAACGTGACAATTCTCTATGTCGCGTTACATCTTTCATTTTACCAGACACAAGCACTTTTTTTAATACGATATCACTATTACACCCATCTGCCACGACATCTAGCGGTATGGCGGCGTACTCACTGACCAAACACTCGATTCTCAAACATCGATATACAAGCATCTTTCAATGCAGTTCGCCAAGTCTACCGCAGATGGCGTTGCATACTCCTTGTAGAAATCAACACTTACTTTAATGGATGGATAATCTAATGTTAATTATTCATATCAGCTTTATTTAACAAAATTAAATAATCCTTCTCTTATTAAAAACAAAATAGAAATAAAATCTTAAATATAAAGGTAAAAATTCAATCAGTGTCTATGACTGATAAAGGCTGAATCGAAAGTTGTCTTTGCCTAGAGTGACGCAAGAGATGTGTCAACATTTTGCGAGATGGTATCACCAAGAGGATATTGCATCATCTATTTCTAGAACGTTTTGGAAAGATGATTCGTTTTTAATTTTTTATAAGGTCGGTAGTTTTACTTCGGCTATAAAAGGAGAGTTTCGTCCGTAATCAGCCTCTTTACTTTACCTGGATTCAACTGTGAAACTTCTAATCTGCAAGCTACAAACTTATTTTAATTGGACAGTATTTCTTTACTTTTTCAACCGTGAAACCGAATCATTCTCCAAGTCGCGAAGTCTTCGTCGGTTTCTCCGATCGCTGGGGACTTATACACCTGACGCCCGTAAAAGCTATATCACTGGAGCCATCGAGAAGCGTGGTGTTTTCTTGAGTCGCCCTGTTACCTGAAATCACACCTGCACAAGTCTACCGCCAAGAGCCCGTTCTCAAGACGACCTGCCTCCTGCCTCGACAGACCCACAGGACCACGCCTGCGCAGCTTAAGGCCCGCTGAATCTCTCCGAAGCGGACTCCAGGGACGTTCGACGAAAATACCATCAGGTGTTTCTTTTCCAGTATTTATCCGGGTTGAGCCCTGTAACTTTATTCTTTTTTCTTTTTCTGACGCTAACGTCAGATGGCGCCCACTTCTTCACATTAACTAGGACTGCTGGACCAGCCCCTCAAATATTCTATAATTTCTGCACTGTAGGCCCTAAGCCATAGAAATTCTTAGCTCTTCAAGCCAGCGTCGGGCTTTACTACTCTCGCTATAACATATTAATTTCATGTCTGTGAGTCTGTAATCTAAATTCTGTAAATTTGTAATCTCTAGCCTTAGTCTTTAATCTAAGTATAGATACACCGGTAAACCAAGTCATTTTTGATAAAACCTCTGTTTATCTTGCCACATATATAAGAAATAGCTTGTAAGAACCTACTCGCTCTACCGACTCTCTTTTGTTCCTTCTATTATATGTAGTAAACCACAACCTAGTTCCATTTATACCTCATTACTAAAATAATTAGTTACAAACTATATGGATCTTTGACATCTGAAAATTTAATAAATTAAATGAATTGAATTGAATGAAAACACCAGATCGACACGTAATAAATATCTTTGTTTCAGCTCTAGATTCTTCAAGGCTTTTTGTTTTGCAAATTTTGGCACTGAAATTATGGAAATAATTACATATTATTGTTCTGAAAACGAGCAGAGCCGTTCTACTTAATATACCGAAACCATTATCCAGTAGGTATACTGTATTAACACACTCAAACTAACATTGTATCCAGCACCGGCCCTAGCCTTTGAACAGGATAGAACGAGATTGTCTTTCAGCGCCCTTTAGTCGACGATTTCACTTCACGTTAATTGTACCTCGGTTATAAGTTAAACTAGGTACATATGTCAAACGTAGATATCACCCATGTAGTTTTACAAGAATCGCTTAACACGGATTAGGTTCAAGGCTTGTCTATCCGCTCTAAAGTCTGATTTAAAAAAGTCTGTAAATCTACGCATTTTTCAGCGTCACCCAACAGATTTTTACAAAATCAGATCTGGCAACACCACACTGCTTCGGCGCCTCTCAAAAGGCGCCATTTTATTTTGCGCTGGCCCTTATTTTTCGCATTTTACTTTTCGGCTCCTCTTGCCATCTGGCGCCTAAAGCGACCGCTCCTCTCGCTCTACCCCAGAGCCGGAGCTGATTGTATCCCATTACTTAGAAAACTAATATGAAGTCCGAAACCTAAACACATGTAAATAAGCCTTCGGTTATCGAACGCTCCCAATGGGGTTCTTGTGTAAGTAGCTAACTAAATACTATTAGTAAATATTCGTGGAATATTTGTTTGAGACGAGGCTTATTGTTTCTTAAATAGCGGCGTAGTTTTCATGTAATATACCAGTGAAGTGAGATCGAAATCGGTGCAAACTGAATGCGTGCGTATATCGTGAAGTTCTAAGTAAGATATATGATGTAAGATACAAATCCAATTCAATCCCAATAGAAGATCAGAGTTTTGCCAAAAGCACAGCAAATGCTGAGTTGGACGCCTTTTTTGACGTCCATTGTTTAGATATAATTGTGAGACATACATTGGTTAGATAAATGTATGAATGAATGAAAATACTTTATTGTACACTTCAAAAGAAACAGACATAAAAATTCACAAATCAACAAGTACATTGGGCGAACTTATCGCTTAGAAGCGATTTCTTCCAGACAATCTTTGGATAGAGAGGACTTTTGAAACATAGATATTGTTTTTTACAAGCTTTTTATTAACTTGAAATGTATGTATGTTTGTCCGGGTTGAATCTTGCAACTGAATTTTAAACCCGTTTCCCTCAACCGATTGAGCTGAAATTTGGAATACATAAATTACTTCGGTGAAAATGCAATAATATTGTACCACGATGGAGGTACTCCTGATGGTACTCATGATGGAGACGTATGGTAGACAACGAAACTTCTGAATGGATTATAGTAGGCTACTAGTGTTTGGGCTCTTTTGAATCTGCTTGCGGTTCCGATTATGAATTTTATAAAAGCTTGTTTTGAATTTGAAAGTATTTTTTTAACAAAAAACTTTTTTTGTATGCATATATGTTTTTTTCTGTGTACCTTACTTAATGCCAGTGTTACGTTAGGTGAAGTTTAATCAATTTAATCAATTAAACTTCAACTAACGTAACACTCTGACAGTTGCCAATGATCGTATTGGGGCCGCTGTGCCAAAAAATGTCTACGTCAGTCATGTTCCCGTGTTATTACGACCGTCACGGGAATGAATTACACAATAATGCTAAAAAACCGGCCAAATGCGAGTCGGACTCCGAAGGGTTCCGTGCCATTATCTATAAAAACGGTAATAAATCACGTTTGTTATATGGAAGCCCCCCCCCCCCCGTGAATATTAATTTTATTTTAATTATTTATTTTTAAAGTGAATAATTTAACTCAATATTCTGTGAATATTTCAAGCGTCTACCTGTTGTCGCTATAAATATCTAGCAAAAAAAATCACGTTCGTTGTATAGAAGCCCCCCTTAAATATTTATATTATTTTGTTTTCAGTATTTGTTGTTATTGCGGCAACAGAAATATATCATCTGTCAAAATTTCAACTATCTAACTATTACGGTTCATGAGACAGACATACATGCCTGGTGACAGACAGACAGCGGAGTCTTAGTAATAGGGTCCCGTTTAACCCTTTGGGTACGGAACCCTAAAAAACCACGTAAATCACTTTAATAGGCACGTTAAATTATTCTACGACCGTCAAAAACTGTCTGCCTCTATCATAATGAACGTCCGTATAAGTAAATGGTCGAATGTGTACAAAATCCCTTGTGAAGGCCTAAATGTGCTGGTTCAGTCTTTGATTGGCTATAGGTATACCTATATTTCTTATTTATAGCCTTGGGAAATATGCAACGGTCAATAGATCGGAAGCGTAAGTTACCGGTAATACGGGAATACATAGAGAATGTCAACTGTGTTTATAAGGAAATTGCTATGCGTTTTTTATTTGATTGAACTATGATATCTCTAATACAGAGTGCTTCGAAAATCTAGGTAATTAGTGCTTCTGTTATCTAGTATTAAGTCCTAACTGTGCTGATATTGTTCTTTCCTTTGGAAATAACCAACGAACAGCCGGCTGAGACGCAGGAGGGGTTCGATTCCCGCCGCGGAACAAATGTTGGCATGATCAACAGCTATTTGTTCCAGGTCTGGTTGATTTTCTATATATTATAAGTATGTATTTACAAAAAAAAGCATATAAGTATTCTATCAGTTATCTTGTTCACATAGTGCAAGCTCTGCTTAGTTTGGGGCTAGATAGCGCTGTGTGAAATGTCCAGCAATATTTATTTATTATTATTATTCCTGATGTAAAATTAAATAAAAACTGCTAAACAGTTTATGAAACAAAAAAGAAAACATTATTTTAATTGAATATTTACATAGTTTTAAATATATAAGGTATAGAAATATAAATCAAAACTTAGTTTTTGGCGTCATAACCATAAAAAAAAAAAGAAAAAAAAAAAAATAAACATAATTTTCATGGGTTTGTTTTTGTTCTAACTTTTGTGACTATACTTGTTTTTTGTTTCATTTCAACACATGACTTACTACAGTATATTATTATTATACGAGCGACTTCAGACGAGTGCAAGACCCCAGGACGAGTGTACGTATCGATTAAATGCCTCGTACTTACGTAAGATCGCCAAATGCAGTCCAACCAGTTTACGTCTGGTGCGTTTTCAGAATGTTTTCAGAAGTTTGTGCAATTTACAAAATAGAATGATAAAACAATACTTAAGTAAATCTAGACCTAGATGCCTCAATTTCATTGTGTGCGGGGTTTCTTTATTTATAGTTTACAAGCTGTTGCCCGCGATTTCGTACGCGTTACACACTAATGTGTAGGTTATGCACAAAATCTTTATAAAAAAGCCTACTATAAAATATCGAATTATTTAGATGATAGAGAGAAGCTTGGGATTAAAATTGCTCCAACTCGTTCAAAATGTTACAATTTAGACGTGATTTATTTCCTGTATTGTTATGTATTCTAAAAGGATCATTAAAAAAACAACCAGCCTTGTTTCTTGACTTTCTTTCCTGGCTTGGTCGCGAAGGAACAGGCAGTAAAATTGACGTTTCAAAGTGATTCTTGTGATTTTAATGAATAAAAGATTTTGACTTTGACTTTGGTAGGTAACCTAGAAATAAAGCTAAACTCGCTGTTGCAACTTGACTCGACGCCCCATTTTTATTCCATGGGACCTGGTTTATAGAATAAAAATTAGCCGATGTGGTAATCCAGGTTATAATATACGTACTACATACTAAATTTCATCGAAATTCATCATCATCATATCAGCCGTAGGACGTCCACTGCTGGACAAAGGCCTCCCTCATTGATCTCCAGGAGCTGCGGTTGGAAGCGGCCTGCATCCAACGCCGACCTGCGGTTCTTACCAAGTCGTCTGCCCATCTTGTGGGTGGACGTCCTACGCTGCGCTTGCCGGTCCGTGGCCTCCACTCGAGAACCTTTCGGCCCCATCGGCCATCTGTTCTGCGCGATATATGGCCTGCCCATTGCCACTTCAACGTGCTAATCCGTCGGGCTATGTCGGTGACTTGAGTTCTCCTACGTATCTCCTCATTTCTGATTCGATCCCGTAGAGAATTATCCCATCGAAATTAATTCAGCCTAATACGATGTGATTGAGTAACAAACAAACATACAAACTTTCGCATTTATATTAGTGTGATTTTATGGAAAATCAACAGCTACCTTTATTAACATAACAGTTAACTATAACAAAACAGAAAACAGAGTTAAGATTCTTAGCCCGGCTTGCACAACGATCTCTAATTGTATTTAGCGACTAAATATGTTTAAATGTTGTGTCAAAAGTTTGTACTTGTATGATTTGACACCTCTCTAAATCATGTTTAGCCACTGAATACGTTTAGGCATCATTGCGCAAGTCGCCCTAAGTGCCTATTTTATGACATGCATTCCAAATTTCAACGGAGCTTTAGTAGTTGCTGAGATGATCAGCTGTGATACATGGACACACGGACAGACGGACAAAGTCGCACAAGGGTTCCAGTTTTAGTAAGACTATACCAACTTTGACTAATTCTTCTGCACACATACTGCCCCTTTTGTATAATATCCTTTTTAAACCTTCTTCTCCCTTCTATCTTAAGGAGCGTTTTGAGTTTCTCCACCAGGCTAATGATCGCAATTTGCGTTCTTCAGATTCCCTCCAACTTAAAACTAAAAACACTTTGACATTTCATTCTGCATTTGATTTCTTTGATAATTTATATGGCAGAACAACGTTTGCGGGGTCAGCTAGTTAACTACAGAAATAAATGAAACTAAAAATAAATTAAATACATCTAAGCAGAGAGGCTAACTAAGCTGAAAGGTGTACAATGGTGTATGTACCAAACGTTTAAAATAAGTTTAGTTTGTCTGTTACCTGAAACAAGTTTGACAGGATTGATATAGGTACCGTTTTCCCTTTGATCAATGATTTGAAAGCTCTTACACGTTTGGAGGGAGGTTTTATTTTCAAACGTCTTATAAGTAAGTGAATTCTCAAATACTCTTTTGATATTGAAACTCAATATACATAAATAAATATACTAGCTGCCCCGCTGAACTTCGTACCGCCTTGACATGCTTAATATATGGTACGGGCTGCCGATGTACGTCACCCCGGTAGAATTGTCAGTCGGTCATCATTAGCTGCATCTATGTACGAGAAAATGAATTTTCTTCATAATTTCATTTTGCGTGATTTTTTTCGATATTTTAGTAGTTATTCTGCTATTCGAGGCGGAGAATATATTATATATATATTATTGTCGTAGTATTATGCGTACCAAGTTTAAAATTAAGAAGTCTCTTGACTTCGTACAACCGGTAGTTACGCATCTACTTTCTGGTTGGTAGTTGTTTTTTTTGTAAAGTTACTGTGAACGCAGAGTGGTGGCGCTGGGATCACTTCTCGGCCACCTCTCGAGGACAGAGTCGATTGCTGGGCACTTCACTTCCCCTTGGAGCGCCGGTACGAAAACATCTCCTTCACTGAGCATCGAAACTGTCACGTTCACCGTATCTACCTAGCTATCAAGAACATTGTACTTACCTGCCAAGCTGAAGACCTAATAAAAGCAAGCTTACTTACTGGATTTTACTGGGTTGCCTGATTACCCTGCACCTGCACCAAGGACTTCATAGCCCAGGACTGCAATGAGCCACCTTCCAACACAACGCCCACGTTCCAGCCGTCATATAAATATATAAATCAAAGATCCTTAAATTCGGTCCAGCCGTTCTTGAGTTATAAATGGTGTAACAAACTCGAATTTGTCTTATATATTTATACATAAGCCAATAGAACCAGGGCCCAATGGCGCACCCTGGGGAAGAATTACGTCCAGCAGTGGACTGTTAAGATTGACGATGATGATAAAGAACTTACCCATTCCTCAATTAGTCATTCTCATTAACAGTAGGCTTCTCTTCGTTGTCACCGTTCACCTCTGTGTGGTGCCGTTCTGACCTACAAACGACCTGTGGTTTTAACTGTCATCCCATCTTGCTGGGCATTGACCCGAGTTCCTTGTTCCATCTCGGGGCCACTAATCAGTCAGTACATAGGCATAACAACTAAGTCCTATAGTATGACAACGTATCCACATAGAGATCAAGACAACATAATACCTTGTGTTGAGTTCTATGTGGATCCATGGGCTGCAGTAGCCACTTAACATCTGGTGGACTGCATGCTCGTTTGCCATATAAGTTGTATAAAAAAGTACCCTGCTTTAACGAAATCTCAACAATTAAAAATTCATAAAAAAATCCTTAACTAAAACCTTATGATGGTGAAAATGGGGTACATTTTTCGATGACCTTATACTCACTGTATATTATACAAAATCCTTTTTTATTATCCTGGAGTTGGTACAAGCATATAGTTATTAAAAAAATATTAAAACGCCCTTTTATAGAACCTCATACCGTAATAACTGAGAAAACTAATAAAAACCAGCCAAGTGCGAGTCGGACTCGCGCACGAAGGGTTCCGTACTACTAGCTATAAAAACGGCAAAAAAATCACGTTTGTTGTATGGGAGTCCCCCGTAAATATTAATTTTAATTTAATTATTTATTTTTTAAGTGAATAATATAGCTCAATATTCTGTAAATATTTCAAGCGTTTATATGTTGCCGTTATACTCAACATCGAGCTAAAACGAGCAAATAAAATCACGTTTGTTGTATGGGAGCCCTCCTTAAATATTTATTTTATTGTTTTTAGTATTTTTTGTTATAGCTGCAAAAGAAATACGTCATGTGTGAATGTCAATTGTCTAACTATCACGGTTCATGAGATACAGTCTTGTGACAGACGGACAGATAGACAACGGAGTCTTAGTAATAGGGTTCTGTTTGACCCTTTGGGCACAGAACCCTAAAAACGGAGCAGTCAATTTACTTCAAAGCGATATCGAGGTTTTTATTGATTGTCCCAACTCTATACCGTTTACTTTGCTAACTCTATTCGGGTAGATGGATATTCTATAGTCGAATGCCAGGCATGTCAGAACATGCTTTCACCGCGAGAATATAATTTTACCATCATAATGAATAAATGAGAATAATTAATATTACTTATCTCATTTAGCAAATTGTCATTCTGATATCTAGACTGTATAATACAAGAATATTCAACGATTTTTATTTTAATGTTTAGTTTGGTATTTCTGGTTGTTCTAAGCCGAGCCAATATAAAGGATGGAATGTTGAGATGGGTTTCGGCACAGCAAACTGCTAGACCAATTCTTTGTGGGCTAGTCGAAGCAATTTATATAATTGTATTTCTTTCTGTTAACCCTTCTAGAACTTTTTAGAGAAATAAAATTCTGCATTTTACGTAACAGAATCAATAGAGTCGAAAATAAATGTAACTAAATGACTTATAACTAGTGGTTCGCTCTGAACTGAGATCTCGCGAGTCACCCATAAAGCAAAAATGTATTATTCGTAATCTTTGAACATCAAAATAGTGTCACGAAATAAATAACCAAAGAACTTGACATACAGTTTCATTCAAATCACAGGTAAAGGGAGTTCATGTTTTGTTTTTCTTTTTTGGGGTACAAATTACAGTTATTCTAGATTTCAACCTTTTGTCACTTTTGTGTCACTTAAGCTACACGCATACCAAATTACACTGTGGGGTCACTGGTGTACCCTGTGAAGTTCGTCAAATCTCAATTTTTAGTTATGGCTAATAACTCGAAAACTACAAGAACTTTATTAAAAAAACCAGCCAAATGCGAGTCGGTCTCGCGCACAAAGGGTTCCGTACCATTATCTATAAATACGGCAAAAAAACACGTTTGTTGTATGGGAGCCTCCCTTAAATATTTGTTTTATTTTATTTTATTATTTATTTTTAAAGTGAATATATAACTAAATTATATGTGAATATTTCAAGCGTCTCCCTGTTGCCGTTATCAATATCGAGCAAATAAATCACGTTTGTTGTATGGAAGCCCCCCTTAAATAGTCATTTTATTTTCATTTTAGTATTTATTGTTATAGCGGCAAAAGAAATACATCATCTGTGAAAATTTCAACTATCTTTGTATCACGGTTCATGAGATACAGCCTGGTGACAGATGGACAGACAGACATAAGGACAGACAGCGGAGCCTTAGTAGTAGGGTGCCGTTTTACCCTTTGAGTACGGAACCCTAATAAAAACGGAGTTGAAATGTACTAATGAAGACCTTTTATTTGACGAAAGCAATAATTGTATTGAGTATGTTTGTGACCATTTTGCTCACTTATTTATAACATATATGCTAACAATAAGTTATTACAATATTTAGTCTACTGCAGACCACTCTACTGGTTATTACGGTCACGGCGTACTGAACGGAGGTAAAAAGCTCTCAGAAAGCTCCACATTTGCCAAAATATTTCAAATTTTGCTCAAAAAGGAAGTCGTTCGCTGACACCGTACACTGCAACACTTAATTTTTATTTTATACCGAACATGTAAGCTTAATGTTTTTAAAAAGCTTCCTGGTGTCGCATTGTGGGCTTTTTAGTAAGCGCAGATTATTTCTTCGTTCTATGTTGACTAAAGCAGAGATAAACAAACATATTTAGCCAATGCTTAGCCAAAGCAATTACGACACAAGCAACAAACATTTTTTAGGGTTCCGTAAAGGTTAAAACGGCACCCCATTACTCCGGCTCCGCTGTCTGTCTGTCTGTCTGTCTGTAGACTGAGGCTGTGGCTGAGGTTGTGGCTAGTCTGAGGCTGTATCTCATGATCCGTAACAGTTAGACAGTTGGAAGTTTCACAGATGATGCATTTCTGTTGCAGCTATATCAACAAATATTAAAAACAGAATAAAATAAATACTTAAGGGGACCTCTCGTACAATAAACGTGATTTTTTTGCCGTTTTTATAAATAATGGTACGGAACCCTTCGTGCGCGAGTCCGACTAGCACTTGACTGGTTTTATTTCATCAAACTGTGATGATAATGATGTCATCCAGGCCGATTTCGGCTACGGTGACATTGTTCCTGCTTGGTTCCGTTGATGCGCTTTTTGAGTCCAAAAAGCATAGCCAATTTTGGCCTTAAATGTGCGCGAACATAATGTGCATGTCAGAGCGCCATTTATGTAATTATAGTGTATGTTGGCAGGTGGTTTATTTTCAAGGTGATCACGTTTATTGTCTAGATCACACCTGCGCTCATCTTCAAAGTTGTAGACACTTTGTTGAACCAATCGTCTCCACTCTGGCCGATTTTCTGCTAGTGATTCCCACTGAGAGGGCTCAATCTTGCATGCAAATTTCATATTTCTATATTTCTTTTCTGAGCGTCTTTGTATCTGAGCAGCTGGCCACCACTCTTTCGCTTGCCGTCCTGGAACTCTGAGTAGAAAGTGCGTTTCGCCACCTTGTCGTTGGACATACGCGTTAAGTGCCCGCACCACCGCAGTTATCGTAGGTAGTGCATTGTAGGGCACGTTTCTAAGGTCCGTGACCTACGAGGCAATACTTTGTTACAGGCGATGGTTACCACTTAACATCTGGTGGGCCATAAGCTGGTTCCATCTCCACACGTATAAAAAGAAAGTGTTACAACAAACTTCCGTTTTGTAACAATATTTTTTATTGCCCTAAAAATTCAAACGAGAGACAAGAATAAGGAAAGTCTCCTAGAATTGTATGATCTGTATCTCAAATTGCTAAGCCAAGCACCACGGTCTCATCAATGTTAAAAGTAATTTTATCACGCTAATATTATAAATGTGAAAGTTTTGATGTTTGTTTATTTGTTCACGTCGTATTGGCTGCATCGATTTCGATGAAGTTTTGTGTGTTGATAGATTCAAACATAGGCTACATTTGATGACAAACAATGCGTGCGAAGCCGCGGGCGGAAGCTGTTGTCTAAGTAGTTAATAACAAACTATATTTTCTTGCTGTGAGCGTTTGTTTTTGTTTCGAAGATTCGAACAGTTTCAAAAATAAGTTTTTTGTTGAAAATTACTTTTTCAAAACAAGCTTTTATACAATTCATAATCGGAACCGCAAGCAAATTCAAATGAGCCCAAACACTAGTAGCCTACTATAATCCATTCAGAAGTTCCGTTGTCTAGCATCCGTCTCCATCATGAGACAATCTCCATGGTACCATATTATTGCATTGTCACCGAGGTTACTTATGTATTCCAAACTTCAGCTCGGTTGAGGGGAACAGGTTTAAAATTCAGTTGTAAGATTCCACCCGGACAAACATACATACATTGCAAGTTAATAAAAAGCTTGTAAAAAATACAAAATACTCATAAAATGCATCATTTTCAAAAGAAAAATTCAAGTGCAAAATTATTTTATTTGGACACCGAGCTGCGCTCGCGAACACAAATCGTAAATGTAGTTAGAAAAGCCGCCACACTCACGTGGGACTGGGCTGGTCATTTATGCCGTATGTCATGTGGTCAGTGAGCTAAGCTCACCACTGAGTGGAACCCCGACACAGCCCGAAGACGTCGTGGCACACCAAAGGAGAGATGGAGGGATGAGCTCACTAATTTCCGAGCGGACTGGACCACCTTAGAGCTTGAAAGAAGTGTCTGGAAAGATTGGGGGGAGGCCTTTGCCCAGCAGTGGGACACAGTGGTCTGATAATAATAATAAACACCCTATTATAAATATACCCCTGAAACCGTGCTGGAGAACGCTACTCACAAACTGTATTTCGATCGGGCCATCCTAACTGATAAAACCACACACTTCAATAGACCAGATTTTACCCTTATAGACAAAACCAACAAAACAGCACTCCTTGTTGACATCGCCATCCCTAACACTCACAACCTTCAGAGCACCATCGCAGAGAAACTATCTAAATATATTGATCTCAAAAACGAAATAACTCGCATGTGGCATCTGCAAAGAGTTTCCATTGTTCCAATAGTGTTGTCAACAACCGGTGTTATTCCTAAACAGCTATCCCAATCTTTAGAATATTTAGACCTGCCGAAGCACACTTACATTCTGCTACAAAAAGCAGCTATTTTGAATACGTGTAGGATCGTGAGAAAGTTCCTACAGACTGAGCTTCCTAGCGAAGTTCGGACCACTGAGGTGCACTTGGCTTAGGCCCGTGGCCCCCAGTTATTACCGATTCTTTTAAAGTCGAGTAGAGAAAATCTCTGAACACCATGATAATAATAATAATTGCCTTAGAATCCGAAAGAAAAAACCCAAACTGTAGTTTTACATTGATGAGTGATGTGCTTGACTCAGCAAGTTCCGACAAAAAGCGCACAATAATTTTACGAACCTCCCTTAACTATGATGTTGTTATGTAACTGCTTTAAAACGATGGGCCATTTCATTTCCTGTAGAAACGGTAATGACAAGAAGCTGAAAGTAGAAATTCCCGCAGAACTCTTGCAAAATATTAAAATACTTCACATGTTACATTTATTTTCAAGTTAAAAGCAGAGTGCGTACCATTACTATAAATGGGAGGCAGTCCATTAAATTATGATATATTGTTGTGCTATTCCGGTACTGAATTACATTACATAGTTTGTTTTGGAATATTTCTTAACGGATTTTGGTAATTTGTCAAATAACAAAATACACTGTCGGAGAATAAAGGCGTGTCGGAGAGTAAGTAATGTGTACTCGACACATTAGGCGCACGGCGTTGCGTTTGGCGCACGTTAGTAGCGTACATACGAGCAATGATTTACAAAAAATAAAAAAATGTTATGAATATCGAGCAAAAATGAGCAAAAAAATCACGTTTGTTGTATGGCAACCTCCTTCAATATTTATTTTATTATGTTTTGAGTATTTGCTGTCATAGCAGAAATAGAAATACATCATCTGTGAAAATTGCAACTGTCTAACTATCACGGTTCATGAGATACAGCCTTGTGACAGACGGCCAGACAGACAGAGAGTCAGCGAAGTCTTAATAATAGGGTCCCGTTTTACCCTTTTGGTACGGAACCCTAAAAAAGAACAAATCAACAACAGCTTAAAGAATAAACATTAAATATTAATAAGAAATATTGCAGTGGGCGTCACAAAAAGGCTTCAACTCAGCATGTGGTGGGTTTACCTGGCTAACCAGCGCTGGTCTTCCGTTAGAGCCTCTTTGAGTGGACCACGGATATCCGCCTACTAATTAAATAGTATACAACTAAACAAAACAACGTGAGGATAAATATAGTATAATAACATTATTTTGGGTAGTATTATGTTAAATATACCTAAGATACATATCATTACATATGCATAATTAATACAAATTTCGATACTACTACAAATTAAATGATATACGTTCACTAAAAATCATCAAGACGACATACTATCGTGTTTTACTTTTACCCAACTACCTTATAGTACGGGCAACTGGACCGCTGGCAATTGCCATCCTCGTCTAACGAAAGATGTAGCGCGCTAACTCTCTCTCACTCTAATCCATCTTTAACACCTAGCAACCCTTTTTTTTCGAATGGACTTATCTCGCTGTTGGCCTCTGAGGACGTTGCAGCTTAACCGAGCTTTTGGCGAGCGCAGAAGGCGCTCAGCCCTATAATTTTATTTTTGATGAGGCAACTAGCGCAAGGGCACCACTTAGGTACGAACCTCGGCTTGGGCTGTTGCCGGGACGGGGATAGGAGAGAAACGCCCGGGTACGTGCTTGTACCTCGAGTAGGCGGCGACTAATGGGACTCGTCGACCTCGCCGGCGAGGTCGGTGTATTTGTGGAGGGTTTGCTCTGTCTAATGTGGATGACTCACCCGCATTAGCGGAAGTGATTTCGTCACCGGGTCTCCGAGAACGTGTCTCGGACGACGGAGGGTTTGGACCTGACCTAGCAACCCCTATTTGCGGCCACTTTTACATAGGCAACCGTATTCCATCATGAACAGAAAAAATGTACTTTAATTTGATATATAAGTCCTACTAATATTATAAACGCGAAAGTTTCTATGTATGGATGTTTGTTACTATTTCACGCCGAAACGGCTGAACCGATTGCGATGAAATTTGGTATGTACGTAGATCATAACCTGGATTACACATAGGCTACTTTTTATTGGCAAACCACGCGTGCGAAGCCGCGGATTGATCAGCTAGTTAGTATATAAATATGTATTCCCTTATGTATCCCTAATAGGTTAAGAGTGAGAGGCGGTTCAGCCGTTCCGGCGTGAAAGAGTAACAAACATCCATACATACAAACTTTCACGTTTATAATATTATTAGGATATATAATTAGATCACTTACGTCGAGATCCGTAGACGAACGAAGGTTCATGGAGTTGGGATTCGAGTTATGGAGCTCAAATGGTCTTGGGCCGGACACTTGGCTAGACGTGGTGATGGCAGATGGAGCAGGACTGTGACTGAATGGTGGCCGAGGAGCGGGTACAGAAGGGTAGGACGACCAGCAGCGAGATGGGTTGACGACATCGTAAAGGTCGTGGGCCGTAGTGGTGGATGGCACAAACTTGGGGAGGCCTATACCCAACAATGGGTGAAGTCAGGCTGTGGATGATGATGACGATATACTTTGTATATAACTTTAACCCAAAATCTTTAGTATTATTAAGCACTAAATCAAGCGAGAAGTTCTTTACTATTTATAAGGGTTTCGAATGGATTGGCCAAGTGATAGGTCGCAGTTCCGCTTTGGTAAACAGGAAATTCCTTATTTCATATCGATCATATCGATATCCCTTGTAAGTAGGTACCATGACCTATATTCCGTATCCGATATTGATCTCCAATAATATTAGATTACAGATAGGATTAATTGGCTATAGACCGGGCGATACAGTTGTCCACTATATCTAATCATATACCAAGGAAACATTATTATGAAGACACAGTTCGTAAAATTAGTTGAAGGGATAAATTCAAATCAATTAATTCAATTAATCGGAAATACAATTTTGAATTATTTTATGGTCAATCAGGGAACGCATACAGCGACAACGTAACTCCAGCGATTCTTTTTTATATATTTAGAAGGTTAAAAATTTCACTTATTTATTTGCTACTTGCTTCCACCAGCGGCTTCACACGCGTTGTTTATCAACAAAAAGGTGTATATGTTTTAGTCCAGGTTATAATCTACGTACATACCAAACTTCATCGAAATCAGTTCGCCCGTTACGACGTGGTTGAGTAACAAACAAACATCCAAACTTTCGCATTTATAATATTAGTGTGATCTGATAACGAAGTACGTTGCTAACTAGTCATGTTGAGGTACCACCATTTGTTTGGTTATTTCTTAAGCACTCCTAGTTTGCATGTTTTATGCGCGTTGGATAAGATAAGAGTATATAATTCTTTATTGCAAACCATAATAAAGTAAATAAAAATAACAACGTAAATCTATAGATACAATCACTGCGTTTACTGCCTTATATACTATACACGTTACACTAATAAGTGTGTAGGTAATCTAGAAATAAAGCTAAACTCGCTGTTGAAACTTGACACCGCATTTTTATCTCATAGGAACTGATTTATGGGACAAAAGGCTTATGTGGTAACCTACGTATATACCAAATTGCATCAAAATCGGTTCAGCCGTTACGACGTCATTGAGTAACAAACAAATAAATGAACAAACATCCAAAATTTCACATTTATAATATTAGTGTGATGAATGTGACATGCTGTACTGATTAAAAATTGATATAAATATTTGTAGAAGATTGATTTCCTAAAACTTTTTATTACACACTTTTTTACATATTATGATAAAATCACATTTAATAAAAAAAACATGAAAACTATTAATCTACAAGTTTTTATTTCAATCTATAACCATGCAGGGGTTTACCAATTAACAACGCAGTCTGTACTAGATAAAGTAAAACTTTATTTAGAGTGCTCTTGATCTATCTGTGTTGTGAGTTTACGCAGCGCTAAAAGGACCGCAAACAGTGCTGAAGCTAATATAAACTTACAACATATCGAGATAACTAGTGGTTCGCCCCGAACTGAGATCTCGCGAGTCACCGATTAAAACAAAAAAATATTTTTTTTATAAATATTATCTTTGTTTATCAAAATAGTGTCACGAAATAAATAACCAAATTACTTGACCTACAGTTTCATTCAAATTACAGGTAACGGGAGTTTATGTAATGTGGATATTTTTTTTTGGGGTACAAATTGCAGGTATTCTGGATTTCAGACATTTGCCATTATTTGTGTCACTTAAGCTACACGCATACTGTATTACAGCACTATGGGGTCATTGGTGTACCTTATGAATTTTGTCAATGTTTAGTTTTTAATTTGGCTAATAACCTAAATACTATAAAGAATTTACGAAAAATAAAAACATAGTCTAAATATAATAATAAATACCTTTCATTTGACGTCCCACTTGACCAGTTAGCCTCATTTTAACTTTTTTTTTGGGGGGTGGTTGAGATATTAGGGTTCAAGAGGGGTCTCTTGAACCCTAATATCTCAACCACCAAATGTTACCACATAACCACAAAATCATAACCACAATTATAACCACAAAATGTTATGGGGGGTGGTTGAGATATTAGGGTTCAAGAGGGGTCTCTTGAACCCTAATATCTCAACCACCCCCCATAACATTTTTAGCTCATTTAGTCACACCAAAATTGCGCTATCACTACCTACCTACCTAATGTATTAAATTTCACGATGATCGGATCAATGGTTCGAAAGTTATCCTCGAACAAACATTCATACATACATACAACGCCGACTTGCCCAAGTTCATTTAGAGATCTCGCTTCGGTCGATCAAATATAATAAGATTTTTGAGAACTGAAACATAATACGTTTAAAAATCCACCTTTTTGTAGTTAGGTTGTTGTTGTATTAGTTGGTTGATGTGTTATAAGTGGAAAATATCCATATAGGTATATAGTTAGTCGTCAAGTGCAAGTCGTACTCGAGCACTCTGGGTTTCGGTAATTTTTAGGGTTCCGTACCCAAAGGGTAAAATGGCACCCTATTTTGAGGCTCCGCTGTCTGTCTGTCCGTCTGTCACCAGGCTGTATCTCATGAACCGTGGTAGTTAGACAGTTGAAATTTTCACAGATGATGTATATTTGTTGCCGATTTAACAACAAATACTAAAAACTAAATAAAATAAATACGTAAGGGAGGTTTCCATACAACAAACGTGATTTTTTTGCTCGATATTGATAACGGCAACAGGTAGACGCTTGAAATATTCACAGAATATTGAGTTAAATTATTCACTTTAAAAATATATAATTAAATTAAAATAAATTAATATTTAAGGGGGGCTCCCATACAACAAACAAGATTTTTTTGCTGTTTTTATAGATAATGGTACGGAACCCTTAGTGCGCGAGTCCGACTCGCATTTGGTCGGTTTTTTTTTGTATCAGTTGTTTTGTTTATCAGAGGTGGTAGCAATATGGTAGTCATATAGTCCATTTTACAGAAACAGTTCAAATAGCTTATTTTTTGAAAAATATTTCATAATAAAGCAGAATGTGAAATTTTCAACCCTCTTATGGTATCCTAGATGTAAACCTGTATGTGACAGACAGACAAATAGACGTACGCATCCGGTAAGCACTCTTCAGATACGGAACCCTAAAAATTACATTAATAATTTACTATTTAACATGTAGTTCTTAAAAATAAAGGTAAGTATGTCTTTAATATTGAGCCGAATAGCAATTTTATGATAATAATACATATTCTAATTTTTGTGCGAATTTAAAATAATTTTATTACACTTCATAACAGACAAAAAATGGAGGAGGTTTTTATGTATGTTCCCCGATTACTTGAAGACGCTTTGATCGATTTGAGAAATTATTAGTTTTATTTAAAAGCATATACTTCCCAGGTCCGGAACTGATGGTGGAACCCAAAAAATCGAGGGCAACCCTCAAATTTTATATGGACGCATAATTGTTTTATGTTTTTTCGTCAGAACTCCGTCATTTATCAACCGATTTGGATTTTTTTTATATTTGAATGGATATTTTTCCATATTGGTCTCATAGAAATTTCATCAAAATCAGTACAGTAGTTTGGTTGAGTCGGTTATCTATTTGTTAAAAAGTTACTTGTTAGCTAAAAATAAGCAGCCACTTTGCACAGAAATTAAATACTTGAAATACCAACAATCAAGTGGCATATTTGAAATCTTATTTCATAAAGTTTTAAAAAGTAATTACACTGAAATCTCCTTTACTTTGGCTTTGAAAAATATTGGAAAAGTTAAGATGGACATCATAAAGACTTTACCAACCCACGTAAGCCGAAGTAAGTTTCTTGGCATGGCCGATTCTTCGTAAGCACAGGAAAATCTATTACCTTATAAATAAGGTATTGTTATAAACTACAAATAATAAAGGAATATTGAGAGATAAAAAATAAATGCGTCTTACCACAAAAAAAATAGACACTGTTTAGCGTGTGATTAAAAAATCCTATACAAAAATTTGGTAAGGATTTTTTTAAACACACGTTAATCAGTTCCTTAACTTTTTTTATGGTAACAAAGAAAATGTTTATTGTTTAAATTAAAAAAAAAAACTTTTTTTTTTTGTCACACAGAGATTTTGTTCCTAGCATTTGATCATCTCGCGGTATATTTTAGTAATCTGTGGTATTGCACAGTACTCTAGTTTATTAACATTTCGACGAGAAGCATTTTATCAATTCTCTCGATATTTTGAAGTAACAACAAGAACATTTTATAGATATACGGTTTAAATAAACAGTTTAAATTGCTAGACTCTATATACAACTATAATAAATTAAAAAGCTTTTGTAAAGGAGAACATAGAGAACGTCTAAAAAAATAACAACCGTCCACTAAAGAAAAACTCACGCTCGACACAATATCTCGGGAAACTTCGCGATATCTTCTCGTCCGAAATTCCCTAGAGCCTGAAGACTAAAGTCTTCAACCAGTGTGTGTTGCCAGTGATGACCTATGGCACTGAAACGTGGTCCTTTACTCATGGCCTCATGACCAAGCTCAAAGTCGCTCAACGTGCTATGGCGAGAGCTATGCCCGGGGTTTCTTTGCGTGACAAAATCCGCAATGAGAAAATCCGCAGAAGAAATAAAATTGCCGACATAGCTCTCAAAATTAGCAAGTTGAAGTGGCAATGGGCAGGGCACATCGATCGTAGAACCGAGAACTGTTGGGGAAGAAAGGTTCTCGAGTGGAGACCACGAACTGAAAGACGCAGCGTGAGCCTGCCCACAAGGTGGATCGACGATCTAGTAAGAATCGCGGGGAGCCGTTGGGCGCAAACGGCTACCAACCGCTCGTTGTGGCGATCTAAGGGGGAGGCCTACGTTCAGCAGTGGACGTCTCCCGGCTGATGATGATGATGATGATAACACGATATAAAAACCGGCCAAGTGCAAGTCGGACTCGCGTACGAAGGGCTCCGTACCATTATCTATAAAAATGGCAAAAAAATCATGTCTGTTGTATGGGAGGCCCACTTAAATATGAATTTTATTTTAATTTAATTATTAATTTTAAAAATGAATAATATAACTCAATATTCTGTGAATATTTCAAGCGTCTACCTGTTGCCATTATCAATATCGAGCTAAAACGAGCAAAAAAAAGGTTTGTTGTATGGGAGCCCCTCTTAAATATTTATTTTATTCGGTTTTAAGTATTTGTTGTTATAGCAGCAACAGAAATACATCATCTATGAAAATTTCAGTTGTCTAACTATCACGGTGCATGAGATACAGCCTGGTGACAGACAGACAGTGGAGCCTCAGTAATAGGGTGCCGTTTTACCCTTTGGGTACGGAACCATAAAAATCTACAAATTTAATAAGCGTAGTGAGTCAGGCATCTTTACTTTGAGTTTTTGAGCCCGATTTTAATACTAAGGATCCTTTAAAATATAAAGCAAGAGGTTTCAAAGAGATTACAGCGGTCGAGGCAGTAAGGTATAGGCTACAGTCATGAGAAATAAGATGTTATTAGTTATTAGTGAAATTAATTTCTTCGCTACAAAATAAACTTGCTTGGCAATAACCGCGGAGCGTCTGCTGTGGGCTCTCTTTAGTGGTGATACATCATTGTTGTCGTTCGCTCGCAAATAGTTAATTGCGTACCACGTAAGTACTGTTTTAGCGACAATTTTACATTTACCGTGTAGGCCCCGCCCTTTCAAGCCTATTATAAACATGGTCTGATGTTTAATGTAGATAATGCTCATCAAAGCTAACTTGTATTAAATTGTTTATACATACAATTTAAACCACAAGTACCTACTTTATCAATTTTAAGCTCAACGGTGGTAGACCTGCCGCCCTCAAGTTCCACGCAGGAACAACGGGGCTGGAGCAGGTGCAAACGACAAAGCTGCTTGGTTTCCAGCTCGATAGTTACCTCATATGGAACGCCCACATAGATGGAGTCTGCTCGAAAATCGGACGGGCTTCTTTTGCATTGCGCAAGCTAGCGAGCACCGCCACCAGCGAAGTTGTGCGCTCATGTTACTTCGCGATAGTCCACAGTACGCTTACATATGGCGTGGATTTTTTTTTTATTAATGATAGCCAAGCGCCTGTCCACTACCTCACCTGATGGTAAGTGAAGGTGTGATCGAAGATGGAGCACGCTTGCCTGGAAAGAACCTATTCACTCTGGACTTGAAGACTCCAAGATTATACTGGTTTGGAAAAACATACGCTGGAAGTGAGTTCCACTCCTCACTTGTGGTAATAAAAAAAGTTGAAGCAAATCGTTTGGTACGACAAGGTGGTATGCCGACCAGGTATGGGTGGTACTTCTCGGTTCTTCTGCTTGTCCGGTGGTGGAAGGCAGAAGGAGGGATCAGCACATGAAGATCTTGCGCACATTCACCAAAATGCATCTTGTAAAAAACTGAAAGTCTGGCTACTCGGCGTCTGTGCTCTAGACTTTGTAAGTTGGCTTCCACTAGTGAGTCATCACCAATGAGTCTAGCAGCACGTCGCTCAATCAAATCAAGTGCTTCAAGCTGGTATTTGGCTGAGCCATCCCAGAGACGGCAGCAGTACTCCATACATGAGCGGACTGTGGGCGCCAGCAAGCGATGCCGAGCGGGCCTTCGTGATGCAGAAGAGGGCCGTCCGAGCCATAGTGGGCATCCCGAACAATGAGTCATGCCGAGAACATTTCAAGGAACTGGGCATCATGACTGTGAACATATATACCAAGTGGCCTTGTTCACGCACCTAAATCTGCACCTGTTCCAGCGCCGAGGGGTTAACGCAGTACGCGCTCTCCGCAGCAATAAACACCAGCTCAGGATGGTGACGACAACACACAGGCTGCACAAGTCAAACAGATCGGTGTACATCTCGGGCCCGGCAGTCTACAATAGGCTACCAGTTGGTATCCAAAATGCAGCCTCCATCACGGCGTTTATGGGTCATTTGAAAACAAGGAGGGTTTTCTACAGCATGGGTGAGTTCCTCGAATTACCCGAACTGTAGAAGATCCCCCCCACCACCTACTAATCAGAAGATACTGTAGCAAATGTTTCAGAAAATAAATCATAAATACGTAAGTAATAATAATTCATTACTTATAATGTTATAATTAATTACATTATATAAAATTCGACAAATGACGTGTGAAATATTATTTTTATTATTAATTATTTTATTCTTTAGGCTAAATTTTATTTGTTTATGTATTGAAAAGAGTATAAGCTTAATTAACGTTATAAATCTTATGATTGTTAATTTTAAGATGAAATTCTCACTGGAATTGTACCAGTTAGGCTTTTATTATCTGATAAAAAAACTTTTAAAGTTAGCGTTTGACCACGATCTCGCCTAATGGTAAGCAATGATGCAGTCTACGATGGTACACGCTTGCCTAGAAGAAACCTATTCACTCGCGACTTGAAGACCCTTAGGTTGTAGTTATCAGGAAACACAGACTCACGCAAAGCGTTCCACTTCTTGGCGGTGCGCATCATAAAGGTGGAAGAGTATCGCTTTGTGCGTATGGGAGGTATGACAACCATGTAGCGGTGGCACACCGCGGAGCGTCTGGTTGTCCGATGATAGAGTGGGGATGGTGGGATTAGGTTGAAGAGCTCTGCAGCACACACAGAACTACTCAAAATAACAAGTGAGAATTTTATTCCCATTTGTTTTGTGGACAGAACTAATCAGAAAAAAATCCCAGTAGTTCTGTCAACAGAACTATTCAACAGAACAGCTAAAAAGCTTGGTATAATTGCAATACCGCGACAGTTGCTCAACTTATACTAAGCACAAGTCCGATCATGTCTGGAGTACGGTTCTCACCTCTGGGACGGATCAGCGAAATACCAGCTAGAGGCTCTAGATTCAATTGAGAGAAGAGCCAAGAAGCTCATTTGCAATGACGAATTAGCAATGCAAGACTCCACAGCCTCGAGCATCGTCGAAAGGTTGCAAGCTTCTCCGTTTTCTATCGGATACATTTCGGATAGTGCTGCAGAGCTTTTCAACCTAATCCCACCATCCTCACTCTATTCACTACTGCAATCAATTGTCAAGTACTGGCACTTGAGGTAATTTATTTTTTAATAATGATTCCTGATGACAACGTCACGATCACAAATTTTAATTTCAAGCTTTTCAAGAGTGCCTTCAAGAGGGAAATAGTAGGTATATTGAAGAGGGTTGTTGTTATTTTAATGAGTGAATTCAACCTGATAAGACGCGGTCGCGGTCGCGTGTTACTCGAAAATGGATTCGAATATTACCAGCTCTCTAAATATAAAAATTTTCACACGTTATGGAGATGTGCCATGTACAAGAAAACCAAATGCAGTGGAACTGTTACCACTTTCGAGATACCTAATTCCTTTGTTTACCAAGTCATGGTATGAACCTAAATTCACACGACGGCTTGTTTTTATTATTACTACATTATTATTTTGTATTTTAGGATGAAAAAGAAATCATTAAAAATGTCGACCATGACTCTACCTGCATTCCTGATACAAATAAAGAAGTCATGTCCGTTATAATCCACAATAGTGTTAGTGAAATGATTCTAAGTAATGAAACCGTACCGGCAGTGTATAAGAAAACCATGACTGCCTTAAAATACACGGGTATAGATCTCATTAAAAAGTTACTTAGTTTCAATCAAATTAAGTCATCGATTTACAGGAGGAGAAATAAATTAAATAAAGTTAAGAAAATGAGTTACCTGAATGAGACTGTAAATGCAGTAACACCATTTTCCAAATTCATGTTAGCAGATTACAACGACGAATCCGAGGGCGTCCGTATTTTGATTTTTTGCAGTAAAGAAGCAAGAGCTTTTTTACGCGAAAAAAAAACTTCTTTTCAGACGGCACTTTCAAAATTTGCCCACTACCATTCATAGAGGATTACACCATTCATGCGGATCTCGGTAGCTCTGAAGATACTATCAATGTGATCTCCCTAATATATGCACTTCTTAGTCACAAAAGAAAAATAACCTAAGTATACCACACTATTCAGTCTAATAAAATCACAGATTCCTGAATGGAATCCTTCCATTTTCATTACCGATTTCGAGGAAGCCGCCATTCAAGCCATTGCAGATGTTTTCCCTTATGCCGAGCATCAGGGCTATTACTATCATTTCTCAAACAAACTGTGGAAAAAATCAAAGCAATTGAGCATTAAAAGCAACCCCAAGAAAAGAATAGTAAGTTTGTGCGACGATCTTCAGGCAATAGTGGAAGAACGCTCTTCCACTATTGCCCGAAGATCGTATTACGGAAGGATGAGAGTACGTAAAATTCCAAGTGCTGGATTTTAGCTAAAAGTACGACTTGGATAAATTTATATAGTATATGAGTTTCTGGATGAACCCTAAGCGCATCAAGTCATGGACTGCCTTTGGTCGGCGCCATCGAACAACTAATGTTGTTGAAGGCTGGCATAGCGCCATTAACGGCACATACAAAACCAGGCCAGCAACTATTTTCCAGTTCCTGAAAAACATAGAAGATGCAGCGTTTTCTTTTGTTAAAGCCTGCCAATTGAAATCAGTTAAACTAAGGGCAAATAAACAGATTGAAAACGATGCTATGATCAGAGTGTACCAAATGCAATTGATTAACGGTAACATAGACATACCTTTGTTTTTAGAGAAACTGAAGTAAAGTGCTCCTATTGCGAGTTACCGTATGTACAGTGGGTTTTTTCAGTTATAAAGAATGTGTATTTTATTTTAGAATGTTGGTAAAATATATTTCTGTTTTTGTTTCATTTCATTTCATTTATTGCCAATATGTATTTTAAATCACAAATGCGGAGAAATTACCAGTAGTGCTGTCATCAGAATTACTCAACAAAACAGGTGGGAATAGTAGAGATAAAAGTCAGGTGTAAAGCATAGTCTTTAAAGTCACAGAACTAATCAGAAAAAAAATCCCAGTAGTTCTGTCAAAAGAACTACTCAACAGAACAGGTGGGAGTAAACGTTTTTAGCGGCCAGCTGGGCTTTCGACTCAATGTAGGTGCCGAAATTGACTGTGACATGGTATTAGCACAGTATAAAAAGACGTATTACGTAATCGTTGTAAAGTTAGTACACATGGCTACACATCAAGCTATATTTCCAGTTTATACTGACCTCTCATTCTACGAAAAGCCTACACAATGCGAGGTCAGCTTATACTGGAAATAATAGCTTGATGTGTAGCCGTGTGTACGATTATTTTTTGGTATTGTGTTTAGTTGTCCATACGTAATTTAATTTTATATGACACTAGCTGACCAATCCGCAGTTTTGCACGCGTAGTTTTTCAGTAAAAAAATTACCCTCCTTATACGCAGTTGGGTAAAAAGTAGCTTAAGCTACTCCGGGATAATGTAGCATTCTAATAGTGAAAGAATTTTACAAATCGGAATAGTTTTTACGTTTATTCGTTACAAACATACAAAAATACAAATCTTTCCTCTTTATAATTGATCGAGCGAAACGAGATCTCTAAATCAACTTGGGCAAATCGGCGTTGTATGTATGTATGTTTGTACGAGGATAACTTTTGAAGCGTTGATCCAATCATCATGAAATTTAATATATAAGTAGGTAGTGATAGCACATTTTTGGTGTGACTAATTGAGCTAAAAATGTTGGGGGGTTGTTGAGATATTGGGGTTCAAGAGGGGTAAAAAAATGAAAATGAGGCTAACTGGTCAAATGGGAAGTCAAATAAAAGTTATTCATTAGAATAAATATCTAGACTCTGTTTTTATTTTTCGTAAATTCTTTATAGTTTTTGAGTTATTAGCCCAAATTAAAAACTAAACTTTGACAAAATTCACAGGGTACACCAGTGAGCCCACAGTGCTGCAATTTAGTATGCGTGTAGCTTAAGTGACACGAATATAGGCAAAAGTCTGAAATCCAGAATAACTACAATTTGTACCCCAAAAATAGTAACCACATTACATGAATTCCCATTACATGTAATTTAAACGAAACTGTAGTTAAAGTTATATGGTTATTCATTTCGTGACACTATTTTGATAGTCAAAGATTACAAAAAATATTTTTTTGTTTTAATCGGAGACTCGCGAGATCTCAGTTCGGGGTGAACTACTAGTACAGATGTAATTTGCACGTCACTATGGCCGAGTATGGTGTGAAACTATTTAACTTTGTAGCTTAAGTTTAATTTTAGCCATGTTCTGCAAATAAATAAATCGTTAATCTTATTCCTTTTCACCGTTCATCTATCCGTGCTGTCGAAGGTACACGTCAATTATTTACTTTGGAAATACAGTGGTTATGGACATTTGGTCTGAGACGTGGAGTTTGCGGGTTCGATTCCCACCGCGGAACAAATGTTTGAATGATTTACAGATACTTGTTACGGATCTGGTTGATTCTCTATGACACTAATATTATATTGCGAAAGTTTGGATGTTTGTTTGTTTGTTACTCAATCACGTCAAAACGGCGAGATCGATATCGATTAAATTTTATATGAAGGTAGATTGTAACCTGGATTACTACAAAGGCTACTTTTTATCCCATAAATCAGCTCCCATGGGATAAAATGGCATGTTACAAATTATATATATACCTTGCGATGTGCCTGTCCCTTATATCATATTGCATCACGTGTTGGGGAAGTGCCGCTAAAACTTGCCTTATTCAAGTCGAACGAGCGCAACGCTCTGTACTCAAAGTCATGCTTATGAAACCTTATAGATATCCAACTACAGAATTGTACAAAGAAAGTGGTGTTCTAAGTGTCCGGCAACTTTTTATCTTAAAAACATCGGTATCAGCGCATAAGCATTTACTTTCATCAGAAAATTACTTGGAGCTGATAAGCAAACGAGTCTTTAAAATTCCTACCCCGCCAATCAATACATCCTTTGCGCAACGTTTTGGTCAGAATGTAAGAGCATGTGTTTATAATAATGTTCTAAAATTTTGCGATCTAAAAAATAAATCTGTAAGACAAGCAAAACAATTAATACAAAAGTGGCTAACTACTCTGACGTACGCTGATACTGAGACTATTCTGAGTGTTACAACCTAAAAGTCCCAAATATTTATCCAATGCATTTACATTATATTACTTATATATATTTAAATATATTATATACATATTTATATTCAATTCTTTATTAGAAGTTGTATATATATTTATTTATGCATTATAAATTTAGGTTATATTAGTATATAGGTGTTCAATTGTTATTTTAAACTGTTTTATATATATATATTTCAAACATTATTAATTTAATTTATTAGTGCGAGGTGTAAACAACTGAATAATCTATATAAGAATTTCAAGGTCTTCACGATACAGGCTTGGCCTAGTGTGAAGACCACCGACTAAACCGTTTAGTTATTAAGCTCTCTCAACAATAAGTTAATTTAAAAATTATCTGTTTTAAACATATTAGTCATAAGGTGTGCTTTTTGTTGCTAAATAAAATATTTTTCTTCTTTTCTGCTTCTTCTATATATATATATCTACCCTAGAACAACGCAGGCAAAGCCGCTGGCAACAGCTAGTGTATTATAAATACCTATGTTTTTACAAAAAAAGTATATACATAAGTTTTATATCAGTTATCTGGTTCCCATAGTACAAGTTTTGCTGTTTGGGGCTAGATAGCGCTGTGTGAAGTGTCTTATGCATTATTTATTTATAATTTTATTTTAAAACGGGATATTATACAAACTATTTCAAAATTGTACGTTTTTGTATACTTATCCCGGTATTTTAGCTTTCAATAGTATGGTTAAATTGATGTCCTGTTAAGGGTCCTGGTAATAATTTATAATAAATAATTTTGATAATACAGTGTAAACTCCATGTAACGTCACTCGTTTTAACGACAAACTCTCTAAGGCGTCGAAATCACTCGGTTTTGGTTGGTTTAGCTTGTCTTGCATACAATGGTACACTCTGTATAACATTACACCCACTCTCAATAACGACAACAATTTGTAATAAAAAGTTCTTTTTAAGTTGCCAAATTAGTAAAAACTGCGCAGCTGTGTATATCCTTTTGTCGTTTTATTATCCTAGACCATAATAAACTCGACTATCGGCATCATACACACCAAACTTTCTAAGAAATCCGTTCTTTTGTTTACAAAATGGGATTGCTTGCACGTGTAGCTGCAGATTGTTGTTAGTAGAAGTGATGGATTTTATCTATACGTTGTCATATTCTTAGTAGCTCACAAACTTTCAAATTGTAAACATGGCTAGTAAGAGAAAATCACTGTGACACACACAGATTTTACTTCTCTCCATTTAACGACAACTCTTTATAACGTCAAAATATACTCAGTCCCTTGAGTGTCGTTATATAGAGTTTACACTGTAAATGGATAATAATTTGATTTATTTTTTTATTTCACTTAGTTACGGTCCGGTGACGGTCCGGTCCGGAAGACGGTCCGGGGACGACGTCACTAGTAGTCATCTTTTGAACTGCCACATTTAGTTCCAGTTTTGTACCTGTATGACTATGTTCTTATTTTGTCCACTGGAACGTATGATGTAGCTGAAAAACGATCTTGCCTATATTTAGGTCGTAATACAACCAAAAGTAGGTATATTTATTAACAGAAAGTATAAATATAATTTAAGCTATATCTTCAAAAAATACAATGAAACAGTTGAATTATCTAAAGACCGTTGCCCTACCAGGCTGAAGTGCCTCCAAGACACTGCTTATATTGCCCAGCTGAATTGTTTATTGGTTGACCCATATAAGCGCCAGCTCTCAGATTGATTTAACCAGACACGACGTGTGATGGAATGTTGACTAACCATTATCATCATCCACTGATGTGTACAGGCCTTCCTTTGTGCTGTCTAAGCTAAGTTTGTGCTATCACGATCCCGTGCTGTGCTGTAAAAAAATTGCTTGCCATCGATGTGTAAGCCTATACACATCGATGGCCTGCAACTTTTTTATACTACCTGGAGATCGAACAAGCCTATAGGCCACCTGATGTTATGTGATATTCATCGCCTATAACAAAGTATTGACTTTGAGTACCATCTGGCTGCCAGACGTCCTACGTTTCTATAGCCACTCTTCGGGCACCATTCAGACATTTAATTTCTTTATTAAGGATTTCCAATGAGTAATACACAAACATACATTTAATTAAAATACAATAGAAGCGCTCCCTGTGATGTGACATCGTCTTACTCCTATCATTGTCACCAAACCTCGCCAACTTTATCTCTGTATATCTGTCTGTTTGTTATTAAAATAAACGTTCAGTCGAAATTTTGATAAATTTGGTATTACATAGATTATGTACTAGATTGAATCGTGCTACTTTTTATTGACAAGCCACGCGTTGATAGACGCGGGAGGAAGGTTCCACCAACCAACGGCGGATCCAGGGGGAGGGTCATGGGGATCATGACCCCCCTGGGCTGGGTCCAGGACCTAGGTGGACCACTAATTAAAATTTATAAACATAATGTTTATATAGATTTTTTTGTCACAATATAGATTTTATGTAAGTATATACATTCAATATTTATTTAATTTAATTTAATATTTTGAAATGAAAAATTGATTTTGTTATTTGATTTATTAAATAACTTATATTAAAATATATAAAATATAGATTTTTTAAAATAATTATAATTATTAATATATTTAAATATATATATATATATATAATATTTTTTATCTATGCTTATAAAAATTAAATTATAACTTCTTGTGACTTGACCACGACTATGTGACCCCCCCCTCCCCCTGGCACCAAAGCTGGATCCGCCTTTGCCACCAACATATACCTAAGTATGACATTTGTTCGCGCCACTGTGTTCGACACTTTTTATTTTCCTATTCGCAACTATTAGGAGAACGCCAGAATTTCTTTCGTCGCTTTCAACACTTGCACTAGCATCTACGCGTAACTTCGAGTCAGTCCGCGATTGACCCATATCGATTGTGGATGTACTGTGCCAGCTCGAGCTTTTAACCGCTTTCAAAACCGCATAACTTTTTAATCATAAAATCTAAATTATACAACAACTTTGCGTCGTACGCAAATTCGACAATCCAACGTCATTACCGCGCCGCGCCTACTTATGTCGCTGACAGGTATCAAAGGCCGCTACTGAATTAATCAAGAAGATAAAAACAGCCGAGAAGAAGCGCTAACAGGCTACCGTATTTATATTAAAGTGATCGTAGCTAGATAAGTGCAGCGTTCTAAGAAGACGAAGGTAAGTCTATCCTCTTCTTCTATCTCTTGTACTAGTTACTTTCTTTGCCCGCATGTGGAGTCGCATTGGAAGGGCTTTCCTTAAGGAACGGTTTGATAGAAAGATGTGTGAGGACTTACGAAAACCTATAACTTTTTGAGAAAATTAAAAAAAAAATATTTTGAGTACAAGTATAAAAAAAAATTATATTGAAAAAAGACAGAGTTCAGGAGTTTGGAGGAAAAGTGGTCTATCAAAACGTTGCTCCATACGTTTTTATAGACCACTTTTTCTTCCAACCACCCTGGACTCTGGGTGGGCTCCCGCCAGAAGCTCTTAAGGTCGCCCCTGAATGAAGCAAGTCACTCGACCTTCGCTCCGCTACGGAGGTCGTCAGCTCGCTTCGCTTGTCACCTCCCCCATTCGCTTCACTTGGCCTCGTATGACTTGCTTCACTCAGGACCTCCCGCGAGCTTCTGGCTCCCGCGCTCTTTATATACACTCTAGGGGTGTCACGCACGAGACCACGTGGGGTCGGGGTGCTGCGTGTCGATTCTGTCACTCTTTTTGAACCTAACCTACTCAATTTGGGGTGCCCCGTCTCGATTGAGGGTACTATTTTTCATAGTTCAAAAGATAACTTATTAATAAAAAAATGTTAATAATACCATTATTATAAATATCCATGCAACAGTGAACGAATCTAATATAAACTTTGTAAAAGAATGTCGAAATTCCCACCAATAAAATGTAAAACTTACGTCACTGTCATTGCCAAATTCGAAATTTCCGCCAACGAAAATGTAAAACCTATGAATAATCCATATTATCTGTCACTGTCATGTCAATTTAGTGTCGCAATAATCGATAGAACGCAAACTGAAAGGTCGGACACTGATTTCCGAGCGAATTTCGCAATCGATCACAGATTTTCAAAAATGAATATCTCAAAAACTATAAGGTTAGGTTATAAGTTGCCACTTCACGTGTATGCTTTTTTTATGTATATCTTACACATGAAAAAAAATGAAAGTCCTAGCACAACATTCCTAAAGGAAATTTCAGCCGTCGCATTTAAGAGTTTAATTTAATTACCACGCCGAAACAACATTTACTTTTATGAAAACCTAGAATAATGTCTAAAAGATAAGTAATATCAGATCGATCTACCGAGACAGGCGATAAATTAAAGCGAGGCACTCAAAGATAAAAACTAAACTTTGAGTGATTGAGATTGAAGAATGGGCTCCTAACTGTTTGAACGTGAATAGTTTGGACAGTAGATCGATGTGTTACTGGAGATAGGACTATTTATCAGAGGATGAAAGTATATATATAGTTGACCAGAGAGATTAAAATACAATACGTATAAACATAAAAACAAGTAATTTACAAAATTAAAAAAAAAACATCCGTTCTCTTTTTATAACGCGGCTTACAAACGAAAAGAACAGGTCCTGTTAAATATGTTTTCTATTCAAATACCGCGTCCGAATCGGTCCATCCATTTGGGAACTACAAAGCTAGACACAGACAAACACACAGACAGACATAAGCGACAAACTTATAACACCACTCTTATTGCGTCTAAGGTTAAAATAGGTCTGGCGTAGGATAACTGCATTGAAATTTGACTAGATCTTAAAATCAGATACTGCAATAAATAAATAAATATTGGTGGACATTTCATACAGCGCTATCTAGCCCTAAACTAAGCACAGCTTGTACTATGGGAACCAGATAACTGATAGAATACTTAATTTATATACTTTTTTTTGTAAATACAATACATACTTATAATATACTAGCTGACCAATCCGCAGCTTCGCATGCGTAGCGTAAAAACATTACCCTCCTTCTGCGCAGTTGGGTAAAAAGTAGCCTATGCCTGGGGATAGTGTAGCTTCCCAACAGTGAAAAAATTTTTAAATCGGTCCAGTAGTTTCGAAGCCTATTCATTACAAACATACACACAAAAATACAAATCTTTCCTCTTTATAATATCAGTATAGATATAGATAGAAAAACATCCAGACCCGGAACAAATATTTGTAGATCATGCAAACATTTGTTCTGCGGCGGGAATCGAACCCGCTACCTCCTGCCTCTCAGCCGGCTGCGCCACGGAGGTCGTCAATGGAGGCAATGTCTGCAATGTTTTAATTTAACTTAAAAATAACCACGATATTTTAAAATCCTATTTCCAATAAACATATTTTCCACTAAACTAGCTAGTTTCGTGGCTCATAAACATCCAACTTTAAGATGTCCGTTTTGAAGCTGCGATGCAATGGATAGTCAGAGAAATAACATTCCCTTAAAGAGCTGAACTTTATAGAGATTCTCTACGTAATGTAATCGGAAATGAGGAGATCCGTACAAACAACCTAATGGACTATGTACATGACGTAATAAAAACACGCAGACAACAGACGCGCAGATCGCGAGATTACTTATAATATTTTTGAGAATCTGTTTAGTAAAACGCGCGTCGTCTGTGCGTTTAAAGTACGCCGTGTGCTTAGGTCCTTAGCCACTCTCATAGCCTAGAGGATTGCGAAGCTGGATTGGTAGCTGCCGGGGCACTTAACATAAAATTACGGCTGTTAGAGCAGTAAAATTGATAATCTCTCTTCGAGTCGTAGTCCTCAACGCTGAGGGTCGTGTTCTGCTCAATAGGTAATTTTTTCTTTTATTATGCTGCGCCATCGGTGTCTGTTGGTGGCGACATGTATGGCATCGTGAAGCTTAGAGTCGAGAGTTGTGTGGATCTGGTAAGACCAACGTATTGATCTACGGCCCCGTGGCCTTTTCCCCTCGACTTTCCCAGTGATGATGAGTTTCTCCAGGTCTTTCCTCGCTATGTGCCTAAAGTACTCAAGGACTCGTTTGAGGCAGACGGTTGATAGCCTGGTGGTTATCTTGAGTTCCTTGAGTATTGAAATCTTAGTTCTTCGGGCCGTCTAGGGCATTCGCAGCATTCGTCTCCAGCACCACATCTCAAAAGTGTTTATACGTCCGCGATCCTTCGCTTTGAGAGTTCACGATTGATTCTAATAGATACCCCATTTACCCATTTGCCTATTGTACATTATGATTTAAACATTATTTGTTTTGTACTTTTTGTTTATTAACATGTTAATGGTGTGCAATAAAGATATTATCTATCTATCTAATAGATGTAAAAACGCTTTAAGGGGGCACCGGAGGGACAATCGCCCATACAACACGTACTACCAAGATCATTTCTAATTGGAGCATATTTCTACTTTAATAAGGTATTTTTTTAATTTGAATAGTATTTATCTAGGTTCCCAACCATATATTAGATCAAAATACTTACCTAAAATGAAAAAGAAGCGTATCGCATTCTGCATGTTTTTACGTCATAAAAGATCTGTTTTCAACCTAATTGTTTCGTATTAAAAACAACCACATCTTACGTATCCTAGTCATGGGAACATAGATTATATCGTCTAGTTACAGAATAACAACACAATGAGAAAAATACAACAAGTTTTCAGTCATCATTTTTGGTATTACGGAACACGGTCAAAATCTAATCAAATTTAGAATCGTTCTATTGCTATCACTGTCGCTCTGCGTGGCTAAACTTCGTCACTAAACAGGGATAGCGATATACAGGCCGAAGTTTTTGACGTGGCCGAATTGAAGTTGCGCTCAGTGTTCGCCGGCGCGTTAACTAAGGTTTCTGGGAGGCGTTAAGGTGGTGCAGGTTGCACAAGATCAGTTACACTGGAAATATATGGGATATATAGAAAATTGATCAATAAGTTTCTTAGTGTAATTTACTTGATCCAGAAATACGAACTTGAGCCAAAAAGAATATTTCTAAGCTTTTTAAACATAATTTTAACTGCCAACAAAGTTGTTGAATGCCTCAGGGGTCGCCAAGAACTCATTTTACGATTACACGATTGATATCCGCTGGCAAGGAAGCATGTTTTGAACCTGAAAGTGCGGAGTTAGTCTCGAATCCAATTTCGAAACTCGATGCCGTTCTTTATCGGGCGACAAGAATGCAGGGTTCGAGAAATACAGTTTTGTAACTACTGCGTAAGTTTCTGTTTATTAATTTAACAAAATTCACAGCCCTTATTATATAAGATACAAACTTATACTAAGCGTAGCATACAGCCAAAAACGGATTTACTTTATTTAAAAAAGAATTTATAAATAGACAGTCTAAATTAAACTAAAAATTCGAACAAAACAAATTACATAATAACAAGTAATTTGTTGCGTTGTTATCATATATGTGTGTCATCCTCCATAATAATTTTTAAAGTTTGACTTTTAAAAGTGAAACTCAGTGAAATTAAAGTGAAGTGAAGTTTAAAGTGAAGTTTTCTTGTGATTAACTTGTTCCTTTTGAGTTCAAAAATTATCACGTACCGTTTACAGTATTACGACCAAGGAAGTTATGACCGACAATTGTATCGGTAGCTTGGCAAGTACATGGAGTGTCATTGTTTAAAAAAATTACATAACTGGTTTGGTTGGCCTGGAAACAGGAAGGCAGGGTTCTTTTTACTGTTACCTACCAATATTTTGCTCAGCCCACATTTTACGTTGATAATGGATAATCTAAAACTACTTTGAATAATCCCAGGAATCCTTGAAATGGGTTCATTCGTTTTTGAGTTACGATGTTACAGACAACCTCCGTGGCGCTCGCCCACTGCGCCACGGACGTTGTCTGTAACATCGTAGCCGGCTGAAACGCAGAAAATAGCGGGTTCCATTCCCGCCGCGGAACAAATGCTTGCATGACCTACAGATATTTGTTCCGGGTCTCGATGTTTTTCTATATATTATAAATATGTATTTACAACAAAAAATTATATGTAGGATTCTATCAGTTATCTGGTTCCCATAGTACAGGCTCTGCTTAGTATGGGGCTAGATAGCGCTGTGTGAAATGTTCAGCAATATTTTTTTTTTTTTATATTTGTGCAGCCAACAATTTACGTTTATAATGGATGATCTAAAACTACTTTGAATAATCCCAGGAATCCTTGAAATGGGTTCATTCGTTACGATGTTACAGATAAACAGTCACACGGATGATATTAAACTGATTACACCTCTTTTTGCGTTGAGGGTTAAAAATAAGTACTTTTCATATAGTTTGACTAAAAGAATGCGTGTGAATTGATTATTTTACCGACAAAACAATGCCGTAAAAACAAATTTATGGTTCTTTTAATGGCTATAAAACAGGTTTTGGGTTACCTTTTCCATTAGCTCTTTTGCGGCACAAAGAGAGCGGTTGGTTCAGGTCTACTTTGGAGTGTAAAATGGCTAGTTTGGGTAATTTAAACGTGTCATTATTGATTTGTGTTCTTATTTTATCATCATCATATCAGCCGTAAGACGTCCACTGCTGGACAAAGGCCTCCCTCATTGATCTCCAGGAACTGCGGTTGGAAGCGGCCTGCATCCAACGCCGACCTGCGGTTCTTACCAAGTCGTCTGCCCATCTTGTAGGTGGACGTCCTCGCTGCGCTTGCCGGTCCGTGGCCTCCATTCCAGAACTTTCCGGCCCCATCGGCGATTTGTTCTGCGCGCTATATGGCCTGCCCATTGCCACTTTAACGTGCTAATCCGTCGGGCTATGTCGGTGACTTGAGTTCTCCTACGTATCTCCTCATTTCTGATTCGATCCCGTAGAGAAACCCCGAGCATAGCCCTCTCCATAGCTCGTTGAGCTTCTTATTGAATGATGATTTATTTATGTATTTTTTAACATTGTTTGTGAAGTAACTGAATATACTTAGTATAGTATATAGTTAGTCACTACTATCTAATATACAAAAATTACGGCCGACCGAATTTAATGATTTTTAGCGTTCTGTATACAAATGGTGAAACGGCACCCTATTACGGAGGCTCCGCTGTCTGCCTGTCTGTCCGTCTGTCACCAGGCTGTATCTCATGAACATTTATGTTGCCGCTATAACAAAATATACTAAAAACAGAATAAAATAAATATTTAAGGGGGGCTCTATACACCAAACATGATTTTTTGCTCGTTTTAGCTCGATATTGATAACGGCAACAAGTAGACGCTTGAAATATTCACAGAATATTTAGTTATATATTCACTTAAAATAATTAAATTAAAATAAAACATATATTTATAGGGGCTCCTATACAACAAACGTGATTTTTGAAGTTTTTATAGATAATGGTACGGAACCCTTCGTGCGCGAGTCCAACTTGCACTTGGCCGGGTTTATTTTTTGTATATTTGGTAGGTATGAGAATATATCGTTAAGTATTTTTCACCCTCCTACCCGTTTTTTAATCGCGATTTTAGTATTTTTGTATGAACTATAATCCTTATGATTTAACCGTCGTTCATTGACGTGAAGTCATTTACATGAAGTGTCGCGTCACTTTGACAAGAGTGTTTTATATAGTTTTTATCCCGAAGTTTTTTTTATACTACTTATATGGCAAACGAGCATGCAGTCCACCAGATGTTAAGTGGCTACTGCAGCCCATGGATATCCACATAGAATTCAAAACAAACTATTATGTTGTCTTGATCTCTATGTGGATACGTTGCCATACTATAGGACTTAGCTGTTATACCTATATACCAGTAATTACAGCAACATACCATAACCATCCAACCGGAATACAGCATCACTAGTACTGCTATTTGGCGGCAGATAAAGGTAAGGCGGTGGTGCCCACTTCCTCAAGCCCGTTCACGAAAGCTCTACCACCAGTTCCCATGGCAACGGGAAATATTAAGCGTGCGAAGCGGTGAGTGGATCATTTAGTTTAAATATATAAATGCCTCTCAGAAAGCGAAACATAGCTGAACCTAACTACCATAACCTGTGACCTGTTGTGAACCTAACCTATATTTCAAACAATTAAATTTGTATTGCATTTCGTTTTCAATATTGCATCTCTTTTTGTGGCCTAGTACTTATAATTCTCAAAATGATTCAGTTAAGGTTTTCAGTTTTAGGTTTTGCTTCGAACTTATATAAAACAAGCTTTTGTCCGCAGCTTTGCACTCTTAGTTTCTCAATAAAAATACAATTCTCCTTCTTCGCAGGTTGGTCAAAAGTTACCTATGCTGCATTCCCGGTCGTAATCTTAATATACACCATTTTTAATAGAAATCGGTCCCGCCATTTAGTCATGGTCCTTTACTCATGGCCTCATGACCAAGCTGAAGGTCGCTTAACGAGCTATGGAGAGGGCTATGCTCGGGGTTTCTTTGCGTGACAAAATCCGCAATGAGGAAATCCGCAGAAGAACTAAAGTTGCCGACATAGCTCTCAAAATTAGCAAGTTGAAGTGGCAATGGGCAGGCCACATCGCTCGTAGAACCGATAACCGTTGCGGAAGAAAGGTTCTCGAGTGGAGACCATGGACTGGAAGACGCAGCGTAGGCCGGCCCCCCACAAAGTGGACCGACGATCTAGTAAGAATCGCGGGGAGCCGTTGGGCGCAAACGGCTACCAACCGCTCCTTGTGGCGATCTAAGGGGGAGGCCTATGTTCAGCAGTGGACGTTTCCCGGCTGATGATGATGATGATTTAGTCATGAAAACGTAACAAACAGACAGACAGTTACTTTAAAATTAATAATATTAGTGTTGTAGTGCCACTATTAGAAAACCTAATTCTAATTCTAGGATGGGGAGAATAAGATATGCACTGACGTCCCGCATTAGTGTGTATTATGAATTACCCCCCCTTCTGACCAGATAAGAAAGGAAATAATGCAGATAAAGAGTATAATAGATGAAATAAAATATGATCTGAAGCCAATTAAACTTCGTATCATAAATCGTAATGCGATCGAAAGTTGACCCAATTTACAATTACTCAAATTAGGAAAAATAACTGCTGGTGTTTTTGGATACCGGAATGTATCAGCTATCTAATTTAGCCTGTAGTTTTATACGAGCAATAAAAGGTCTATTCAGAAGGAAACAAGACTGGTCTTTTTATTTTATTAGGAAATAATGTAAGAGATTGTACCTATCACTCGTAAAATAGTTACTTATTTGTTATACGAGAGTGCAAAGCTGCTTTTTAACCGCGTGCTCAATTTTTTTTTTTTTTTAATTTTTTTTTTATTTATTTATTTAGAGAAACCAACGGCGATACAAATTGTTTGGTTAAATAGCTTAGAACTAAACGCAAGGCTAATAACAGGTTTCTACGTTTGAACATTGTAAAGAAAAGATGTCGGGAACAAAAACAAAAGAAAAATAGCCTATAATAGTTAGCCTAATATAAAGTTACAATCAAAATAGTATTATTCAGTTGTACTATTTTGATTGTAACTTTATATTATATTTTGATTACCGAGCAAGCGAACGATTCTAAAAATGAATCAAAAATTAATTAATAATGAAATCCAAAAAATTTAATCCTGAGCGTTAACGAGGGAATCAAAGGAGCTCGACGTAAAAAATCTTTGCACTCGAGTGCAACACGTAACTTTTCATCCCACCTCATCGAGGGAGTGACTAAATGCAAAAATATGTAATACACCAAGAAGGTTCCGAGTCTGAGTTTTTAACGAATTAAAAAAAAGTTGTATGATAAATTCGGCACCATGAAGGTAGAAGTAAATAGGTTTAATGATGTTTTGGATTCACAAACTTAGTGCACATGTAATTCAATTAACTCTAGCGGACAAAAACAGCACTCAGATATCGAAGAGCATAAATACTCTTCCCGAGATGGGGGGATGAAAATAAGCTTTTAGTGATAGTAATATCAATTAGGAAAGCGGGAGAAAGTACAAGAGGCAGACCAGACCACCGGGACAGTGGGAAAACGATAATTAATAAATATAATAATCTTCCTGCAGCTAATCCTCCGGTTGAATGGGCCTTGCTTTTCGGTCGGCGTGTTACTGTTTTAATAAATATATTTTTAAACGATATGTTTGTCTTTGATCAGTCTTTACTGACCCGCCGAACTTCGTACCGCCTTGACATGCATACGACGCGGGCTACCAATGTACGTCGCCGGTAAAATTGTCAATTGGCCATCATTATGTATGAGAAAAATAATTTTTTTCATAATTTTGTTTTGCGTGAAAAAAAAATTGTATTGAGATGATTTTAAAAATAATCTTGGAATTTTCCGCATGTGTTCGGATAACACTATAAATAAAAATACTATTTGAAATAAGCAACGCGACATTTCTTGTCAATGTACTGAACTGCAACGTTCGGCATTGAGCAGGTACAAAGAACTATATAAGTTTTCCTGTAGATGGAGCTAACGGCTCTTTAGTCGTAATTCTGAATGATCTCACTGATTTCGACCTAGACGTGAATTGCCTAGTAACACAGATGGTAGTGCATCCTCGTATCAAGAGGAAGGTCGCGGGTTCAAGTCCCATCTAGGCTTGAAATTTTTAAGATGATTTAAAAAAAAAAATCTTGGAATTTTCCGCATGTGTTCGGATAACACTATAAATAAATATATATTTGCGTGATTTTTTCCGATATTTTGTAGTTATTCTGCTTTTTCGGGGCGGAGACCAATCCAACAAATCATAGATCATCAAAATGTTTTATATCAAACTGTGCTTTATATACCTATATATAGATGGTGAAAGGAGTTTTAAGAAATAGTAAACTTGAATAACAATAATAAATAATTTAATTTAATTACCAATAAAATAGTAACACAATGGTTAATAATTTATCCTGCGCGCCATAATATATACCTTAGATTAAAATAATTTGCACAAAGCGGTTCTCTTCGACCTTTATTATGCGCTTCGCCAAAGAGTGGAACGCCTTGCCATAGTCTGTGTTTCCTGATAGCTACAACCTGGTTATCTTTAAGTCGCGAGTGAATAGGTTTCTTCTAGGCAAGCGTGCACCATCGTAGACTGCATCATCGCTTACCATCAGGCGAGATCGTGGTCAAACGCAAGCTTATAATGTATAAAAAAAATACATCACACTAATATTATAAATGCTAAAAAGGTTTGGATGTTTGTTTATTACTCAATCACGCCGTAACGGCTGATCCGATTTCGATAAAATTTGATATATACGTAGATTATAACCTGTATCACCATATAGACTACCATGTATCCCATAAATCGGTTGCCATGGGATAAAAATGGGGTGTCAAGTCAAGTTGCAACAGTGAGTTTAGCTTTATTTCTAGGTTACCTACACATTTAGTAGTGTAAAGCATACGAAGTCGCGGGCAACAGCTAGTTTATAATAAAACTTATATTTATATACTACATAAACACTGTGATTTTTTTTTAAAGCAGGCTATAGTGGGAAATTCATGGTCACGAATGATTAAGGATCGATGGAGTGGCGTTTGAAGAAGAAGGCGAATACTGGTCACCTAAAGCTGTCAATAATGCTGATAAGAATTATCTAAGAGTAATTTTTAGTGTTCTATGGTTTTATAAAACGGTACACTAAAGATATCTGGTAGTTCGCTCCACTTTTTACTGCTAAATTGCGCTAGTTAGATGCTTGAAATATATATTGTTCAAATTCACTTAATATACGTCGCATATAGAAAAGTATTGACTCGTTGGTCACGTATTTTAGAAATGTGGCCATCGATACTGCCCTGACTCCAACAACTTGAGATATACAGGTGTAAAGCCATAAGTGCCTGTAATATCACTGGACACCATACATTTCAAAACGAAACACAGCAATACTGCTTGGCGGCAGAAATAGGTATGATTTCCCTTTCACAAAGAATTTTAAATACCTAGCTATTGCCCGCGACTTCGTACGCGTTACACTACTTAATGTGTAGGTAATCTAAGCTTGCTATTGCAACTTGTAACCCTAATTTTATCCCATGGGACCTGATTTATTGAATGAAAAGTAGCTTATGTGTTAATCCAGGTTATAATCTACGTACGTACTAAATTTCATTGAAATCAGTTTAGCCGTTACGACTTGATTGAGTAACAAACAAACAAATAAACGTCATCCAAACTTTCGCTTATAAAATACTAGCTGTTGCCAGCGGCTTCGCACGCGTGGTTTGCCAATAAAAAGTAGCATATGTGTTAATCCAGGTTTATGATCTACTTATATACTAAATTTCATCGCAATCGGTTCAGCCGTTCCGGCGTGAAAGAGTAACAAACATCCATACATACAAACTTTTTCGTTTATAATTTTAGTAGGATTAGTGAGATGAACTTTAGTAATTCTATCATTTTATACTTATTTGATACATACACCTTTTTTTATACAACTTATATGGCAAACAAGCATCCAGTCCACCAGATGTTAAGTGGCTACTGCAGCCCATGGATATCCACATAGAATTCAAAACAAGGTATTATGTTGTCTTGATCTCTATGTGGATACGTTGCCATACTAAAGGACTATGCTGTTATGCCTATGTGCTAGTAATTACAGGAACATACCATTACCATCTAACCGGAACACAGCAGTACAAGTACTGCTATTTGGCGGCAGATAAAGGTAAGGCGGTGGTGCCCACTTCCTCGAGCTCGTTCACAAAAGCTCTACCACCGAGAGGATTGGTATGTTGTAGATTGAAGGAGACAGACAAGTAAACTTCGGAATACTTTTCCTTTATTAAGTATAAAATGCAAGATAGAATATGCAGGTACAATTTTAACTTATTTAATACAGTTCCTACTTATTTTAAGAACGTGTTAACTTGTCGAGCGCCAACGAAGATCTGCCGGCTCTTCGCGACATCTTCGTTGAGGCTTTTTAAGTCAAGCGAAAATGAATCATTCGACCCACCCCAGCGCGTTTTATTGTCAGTTTATAAAAATACAAGGCTTAAACTGCCTTGTTGCCATTACGAGAAAGAACGTTTTACAGTAAAATAATCAACGATCACGACATTCGGCCGTCCGACATCGTACGACCTCCCGGCGTACGAAATCTGACAGCAGATAATGATCGTACATACTTACATTAAATAAAAATTTCAAACACTTGACGTTCCATTATTTTACATACATCATTATTTATCCATGTAAATAACCTTATTAACTAATAGTAATATCTGCTTTACAAAATATTGCATTCTTTCTTAACAAATAATCTAATTAACTTGTTCTATTTCAAACGCTAGCTAATTTAACAATAATTTTTTTTTCATCTCATGTATCTAAATAAACATTTTTCCTTTTTAATATTATTGACACAAATAAAATATTAAACAAATCATAACTTTAATTTACGAATACATTGGCTTGTTGGCTTTAATGGTTTTTCTTAAAATGGTAACAATAATATTTGCAAAACTAAGTAAATAATAGTTATAAAATAACATTATAGAAATATATGATCACGACATTCTGCCAGAAAACATGATGTGTATTCTATTTAAATAACAAGTTGGTTTTTTTTATATTACCACCAACAATAGGACTTCGTTTTTACGGTCTGACAATACTCCAACTAGAAAAAGGATCGGAACTTAGTGTGCATTTAGCATTGGTGAAGTTATATTATTCCAATATCTCATTGTGTCGGCTGCAAAACGGTTTAGAACCTAGTACATTCGGTATTTTATCTATTTATCGGTCTGGTGAATTTAGACAATTATTTTACAGTATTGCAGCGAGCAATAAAATTAATTTATGTCTATACAATCATTCTATACATTTTAGACTATAATATACACAACTAGCATTTATGAAACATCACATACTCTTTATTATTTATTTTTTGGTTATACTCAATATTGTAAGAAATATATTCAGTATGCACAGTGTGTACCGAATTACCGATACGAGGTACCATTATAAATTATGACGTGTAATATTCTTACCAAATAAATGATTATGATAAGCCACAAGTCCTAGTAAGCCAGTTACGTACGAAAATAAGCTTCTACGATAAAGTTTTACCCGAACTTTAAGCCCCTATACAAATGTAACTAGGTATTAGGTTATATTACTCTATTGGAAACCAAAATAAATTTCGGAACATAATTTCTTAGAAATAGATTTAGTACAATGGATAGTATCGCTAAAAGCTATAGTTATGTTGGTTAGAGATGGCTTGATGTTATACGCTTCTTATTTTGTACAAACTTACTGTCACCCTGTGATTTTTTTTCTAACAATTCCACATCTATTTAAAACATTGTTTGTTAGGTATTGTTACATTAAACACCAGAGACCAGAATTTCAATTTCAATGTATTTCATCTGACTCATTAATGAAACTAGCGAACAAGATAGGAATAATATAGATAATTATGATATCTACTAAATACCTCTAACCTTTTCTGCACATATAGAATCATGCTTCATAATAAATAACATTACCTCCATTATTGTCCAAGTTTCCGGTCGCTTCCACATTAGAATTTCGAAACTAGAATCAATCTACAATTGTAATAATTTGTCTGCCTACCCCACCTGTACTGCGAGGAGCGCGAGAGTGCAACGGTAGCTAAAATAGTGTGACTAAAACGACATAAACTACTCGCCAAGATACAGTTTTCAACTAGTTCGGCGGGTAGGATGAATCCCATTCAACTACTTGTCATCAAACTACCTGCACAAATTCCATTGAATACGTATGCCTCACAATACTGTTTAACAAGAACTTAGTATTATCCATAACCATAGGCAGGTGTAGGTGTAAGGTTAAACCCGTCAAGGACCATGCCAATACATTTTTATGTATGGTTGTGGTGTCTGAACGACTAAGTAACTAAATATGTAGTAGTAATAAGTAGTTCTCGTACACTTTTTGGGAAAGTAAATTATTTGTATTTTTACTTATTTGCAAGGAAGAACAAGTGAAAAGACGCTAACTAGCACTTCCATTGATAAACTACTGGGTTTATACTTTGACCCAGCCTTGACATGGCATCAGCATATTGGCATAATATGAATAAAAAAAATTAAATTTGGAATGTTTGCTGTAAATCAAATCGAGCCTATGACATCATCAATCTCTACAAGAGAAGTTTAATATGCATATAATCGTTATGATCTCATAATAGTATACTGCTGTGGCGACAAACAACGATTTCAAAAGAATACTACGAATGAAGAAAAGAGCTATACGTGTACTAATGCAAGCAAATTATAGGCACTCGCGTAGACAACATTTTAAAACCTTTAAAATAATAACCTCATCAGTGCACATCTCTGAAATTAGAAATTAAAGTAAGAAATAATATGCGACTCTAAAATGAACTGCGACAATAACAAGTAAAGTGTAAGGATCAAGACACAGTTAGAAACAGATTTGCACAGACTTGAATTAATCAAAACGATGTCCAACAATTATTGCAAAGAGTTATATAACAAACTAAATTAAACAATTGTTCTATTCTATTCTAAACTCTCGCTTAAGATTACACTAATAAATAACGACAATATTTATCTCTCTTAATATTTATGGTTAATATTCTGGTTATATCTCTTTTGGATAAAACTCCATTCTCAATGAATTTTTAGATATAGACTCCAGTCATTTTCAGTGATGTTCAAATCTGATTAAACTTTAATTGATAATGAATCAAAAGTAACAACGCGATTAAAATAAATAAACCTATGCAGCACAATTTAAACTTTATATTTGATAGAGAATAATTTTATCCAAATACATATTGTATTTTACTACTGGCAGGTCATAGGATTATAGCGCTTAACTTTTGTTAAATGTTAAATGAATTAAATGTATTTTTACGAATGTACTTTATTTTATGATAATGAATGATTCTAATCTATTATATTCATAAGTATTATCTCTTCATTAAAAATATTCTTTCAAATTCTAACCTAAAATATTAATAAAAGAAAATAAGTAATAAAAATAATAATCCTAAAATATGTTAGGTATAACCTAACATTTCTTTGAGAAGCCGACCATACTCGTAGTTTTGCTTATTTGGAAAATATGCTTTCTGTTAATTTGACTGTCAGTCAACCCCACTGAATACTACTGATGGAATAGCCTCGATTTTTTTTGTTTGCAAGGCCTGCAGAGTCAGTTTCTGGAGAGCAAAAGATATGGTTTGCTTCTCGTTCTATTTAAATAATTAGGACGGCACACTCGTCGACTTTTCTGATCCAACTTTCTATACTTTAAGACTTGCTGGTAGGACCAAATTCAGAAACGACATTGTTAGTCAATCGGTGAGATTCCTATTCATCTGGCCAACATAGCGAAGCTACAAGATGCAGTACCTTGTCAGCAAGTAAGGCGTTCTCATTTAGCTTTCTTCTCCCTTAGCCACGTAATGTAGAGACGACGAGGTAGGGCTTCACTGCACCCCATTTTCTTACGAGCGCGCCAGTTGTCTCTGTTTCGAGACGTAGTGTCTGGGAATCTTGAATGTCGAAGCTCACGACCTCGGAATAAGATAAAGAAACATAGTGTTGTAACGGTATGATTTATATAATAGATATAAATGAAACTAGATATGTTTTCAGTGTATATAATAATAAAAACAAGAGAAGTCGGTAGAGCGAGTAGGTTCATTAGATTTTACTTCTTATACATGTGGCAAGATAAACAGAGGTTAATCACAAATGACTTGGTTTAACGATGAATATATACTTAGATTAGAGATTACAGGTTACAGATTATAGATTACAGATTAAGTACAGTGAAGGTAGTACAGACAGACGATGGCTTGTAGAGCTTAGAATCTTAGGGCTTATGGCCTATAGTACAGCAATGACAGAATGTTGAGCACCTGGTACAACAGGTTTGTCTAGTTTAAAGAAGTGGGCGCCATCTGACGTTAGCGTCAGAAAAGAGAGAGAAAGATTACTAGAGTTCAACCCGGATAAAATAATGGAATAGATACACCTCGTGTTATTTTCGTCGAACGTCTCTGGCGTCTGCTCGGAGAGATGGAGCGGGTTTTGAGCTGGGTGGTAGACCTCGTGGGCAGGCGTGGTCCCTGGCGTCTGTCAAGGCAGCTAGCAGGTTGTTTGGCGAACGACCTCGTGGCGGTAGGCTTTGTGTGAAGGCGTGGTCCCAGCCAGCAGGGAGACTGAAGAATCACCACGCTTCTAAAAAAAAAATAAGTAATGTAAGTAAAAATAAATAAAGTTTGAAAAATTCGTTTTTTGGATCTGACCACTTTTGAAACAAATCCTCTCCTGTATTAGACATGCCATTAGAGATAATAAATTGAAAGCCATAGAAATAAATATATTTACCAAAATGTATGAGGACCAATTAAAATTTGATAACAGAAGCTTATCAAAGAAAAGCTCTAATGAAGATGAATAATGCTACGAATAATAATTTTCTCTCCAAAAATAACTACAAACATTCAGTCCACAACAAAAATAAACCAAGACACAGCAATCTTACAAGTAATTGCCGCGACTTTCTCAGAAAAATGTGAAATTCTCGGGCTAATGGCTAAAACATCGCATAGTATAATCCGCTTGTTAAAGGTGAGTCTTGTAGAACCGTCGGCGCCGCGCTTCTCCGCTTTGCGCATTTTAAATCAGGGTAGATTACCAGCCCTTATGATAGTGGATATTACACCTCTATTCTCTCGTATAATCCTGAAAAAAATGGCTGCAATATATCAAACCATGCAGCTAGCGCTTTTAGCTTGTATTTTCGCGAGTTCTTTTTAATTTTGGTTTGTTAATGTCGTTTACAATTCCAGCGACCACCTTGGCGCAGTGGGCGAATGAGATGCAATAGATAGTGGGTTTGATTTCTGCCGCGGAACAAATGTTTGCATGATCTACAGATATTTGCTCAGGGTCTGGATATTTTTCTTTTTATTGATCGACTAAAGCGAGATCTCTAAGTCAACTTGGGCAAATCGGCATTGTATGTAAGTATGTATGTTTGTTTGTCCGAGGATAACTTTCGAAGCGTGGTTTCAATCATCGTGAAATTTGATACATAGGGTAGGGTTTGACACAATTTTGGTGTGACTAAATCAGCTAAAAATGATGGGGGGTTGTTGAGATATTGGGGTTCAAGAGGGGTAAAAAAAATTAAAATGAGATTATTAGGTTAAGTGGGACGTCAAATAAAAATTCTTGTTTGTATATTTAGACTCCATTTTTGTTTTCAGTAAATTCCTTATAGTTTTGAGTTTATCAGTTATGATAAATACTGAACTTTGACAAAATTCAAATACACCAGTGACCCACAGTGCTGTAATTTGGTATGTGTGTGTGACTTAAGTGACACAAATATAGGCAAAAGTCTGAAATCCAGAATAACTGCAATTTGTACCCAAAAAAAAACCATATTACATGAACCCCGTAACCCCAAAAGTATTTAGCGCCTAAACATATTTAAATTTTACGTATTAGTTTGATTTGACAACTCTTTAAATCATATTTAGCTACCAAATAAGTTTAGGCATCGTTGCGCGAGTCGCCCTAAGAATATTTTCTTTTGTGTTTTGGGAGACTCGCGAGATCTCAGTTCGGGGTGAACCCACTAGTTATGTATTCACCAAAAAAAGTACATAACTATTCTGTATATCTGGTTCCTTCCAATAGTATAAGCTCTGCTTAGTTTGTAGCTGGATAGCGCTGTGTAAAATGTCCAGCGATATTTATTAATGTACTAAAATTATTTCACTGACTGTCATATTATTTACTGTTAACTGTTATTGTTTACTGTCATATTTATAAATATTAATTACAAATTATAAAAAGCTTTGATACACTCGAAAAAATTGTTTGAAGCACGTTCTATCGATAACATAATGTTAAAAGGGTCCTTTTTGTTTTTATTCAACCTGTGTCATCCCACTGCTGGGAAAAGGTCTCCCCCATTGTCTTCCAGGACTTTCGCTCGCCTTCCAAATCTGTCCAATGGTCCTTATATCCATAAAAATGGTTACATCTGGTTTTATGCGAATGTGGAATGCTCGCGTGGAATTCGTGAGCTTTCTTGGCGCCAATTCATTCACTCAGGTAGGACCGAATCGGCGGGGAGATAAAATTTGATATATACGTAGATTATAACCTGTATCACCATATAGACTACCATGTATCCCATAAATCGGTTGCCATGGGATAAAAATGGGGTGTCAAGTCAAGTTGCAACAGTGAGTTTAGCTTTATTTCTAGGTTACCTACACATTTAGTAGTGTAAAGCATACGAAGTCGCGGGCAACAGCTAGTTTATAATAAAACTTATATATATATACTACATAAACACTGTGATTTTTTTTTAAAGCAGGCTATAGTGGGAAATTCATGGTCACGAATGATTAAGGATCGATGGAGTGGCGTTTGAAGAAGAAGGCGAATACTGGTCACCTAAAGCTGTCAATAATGCTGATAAGAATTATCTAAGAGTAATTTTTAGTGTTCTATGGTTTTATAAAACGGTACACTAAAGATATCTGGTAGTTCGCTCCACTTTTTACTGCTAAATTGCGCTAGTTAGATGCTTGAAATATATATTGTTCAAATTCACTTAATATACGTCGCATATAGAAAAGTATTGACTCGTTGGTCACGTATTTTAGAAATGTGGCCATCGATACTGCCCTGACTCCAACAACTTGAGATATACAGGTGTAAAGCCATAAGTGCCTGTAATATCACTGGACACCATACATTTCAAAACGAAACACAGCAATACTGCTTGGCGGCAGAAATAGGTATGATTTCCCTTTCACAAAGAATTTTAAATACCTAGCTATTGCCCGCGACTTCGTACGCGTTACACTACTTAATGTGTAGGTAATCTAAGCTTGCTATTGCAACTTGTAACCCTAATTTTATCCCATGGGACCTGATTTATTGAATGAAAAGTAGCTTATGTGTTAATCCAGGTTATAATCTACGTACGTACTAAATTTCATTGAAATCAGTTTAGCCGTTACGACTTGATTGAGTAACAAACAAACAAATAAACGTCATCCAAACTTTCGCTTATAAAATACTAGCTGTTGCCAGCGGCTTCGCACGCGTGGTTTGCCAATAAAAAGTAGCATATGTGTTAATCCAGGTTTATGATCTACTTATATACTAAATTTCATCGCAATCGGTTCAGCCGTTCCGGCGTGAAAGAGTAACAAACATCCATACATACAAACTTTTTCGTTTATAATTTTAGTAGGATTAGTGAGATGAACTTTAGTAATTCTATCATTTTATACTTATTTGATACATACACCTTTTTTTATACAACTTATATGGCAAACAAGCATCCAGTCCACCAGATGTTAAGTGGCTACTGCAGCCCATGGATATCCACATAGAATTCAAAACAAGGTATTATGTTGTCTTGATCTCTATGTGGATACGTTGCCATACTAAAGGACTATGCTGTTATGCCTATGTGCTAGTAATTACAGGAACATACCATTACCATCTAACCGGAACACAGCAGTACAAGTACTGCTATTTGGCGGCAGATAAAGGTAAGGCGGTGGTGCCCACTTCCTCGAGCTCGTTCACAAAAGCTCTACCACCGAGAGGATTGGTATGTTGTAGATTGAAGGAGACAGACAAGTAAACTTCGGAATACTTTTCCTTTATTAAGTATAAAATGCAAGATAGAATATGCAGGTACAATTTTAACTTATTTAATACAGTTCCTACTTATTTTAAGAACGTGTTAACTTGTCGAGCGCCAACGAAGATCTGCCGGCTCTTCGCGACATCTTCGTTGAGGCTTTTTAAGTCAAGCGAAAATGAATCATTCGACCCACCCCAGCGCGTTTTATTGTCAGTTTATAAAAATACAAGGCTTAAACTGCCTTGTTGCCATTACGAGAAAGAACGTTTTACAGTAAAATAATCAACGATCACGACATTCGGCCGTCCGACATCGTACGACCTCCCGGCGTACGAAATCTGACAGCAGATAATGATCGTACATACTTACATTAAATAAAAATTTCAAACACTTGACGTTCCATTATTTTACATACATCATTATTTATCCATGTAAATAACCTTATTAACTAATAGTAATATCTGCTTTACAAAATATTGCATTCTTTCTTAACAAATAATCTAATTAACTTGTTCTATTTCAAACGCTAGCTAATTTAACAATAATTTTTTTTTCATCTCATGTATCTAAATAAACATTTTTCCTTTTTAATATTATTGACACAAATAAAATATTAAACAAATCATAACTTTAATTTACGAATACATTGGCTTGTTGGCTTTAATGGTTTTTCTTAAAATGGTAACAATAATATTTGCAAAACTAAGTAAATAATAGTTATAAAATAACATTATAGAAATATATGATCACGACATTCTGCCAGAAAACATGATGTGTATTCTATTTAAATAACAAGTTGGTTTTTTTTATATTACCACCAACAATAGGACTTCGTTTTTACGGTCTGACAATACTCCAACTAGAAAAAGGATCGGAACTTAGTGTGCATTTAGCATTGGTGAAGTTATATTATTCCAATATCTCATTGTGTCGGCTGCAAAACGGTTTAGAACCTAGTACATTCGGTATTTTATCTATTTATCGGTCTGGTGAATTTAGACAATTATTTTACAGTATTGCAGCGAGCAATAAAATTAATTTATGTCTATACAATCATTCTATACATTTTAGACTATAATATACACAACTAGCATTTATGAAACATCACATACTCTTTATTATTTATTTTTTGGTTATACTCAATATTGTAAGAAATATATTCAGTATGCACAGTGTGTACCGAATTACCGATACGAGGTACCATTATAAATTATGACGTGTAATATTCTTACCAAATAAATGATTATGATAAGCCACAAGTCCTAGTAAGCCAGTTACGTACGAAAATAAGCTTCTACGATAAAGTTTTACCCGAACTTTAAGCCCCTATACAAATGTAACTAGGTATTAGGTTATATTACTCTATTGGAAACCAAAATAAATTTCGGAACATAATTTCTTAGAAATAGATTTAGTACAATGGATAGTATCGCTAAAAGCTATAGTTATGTTGGTTAGAGATGGCTTGATGTTATACGCTTCTTATTTTGTACAAACTTACTGTCACCCTGTGATTTTTTTTCTAACAATTCCACATCTATTTAAAACATTGTTTGTTAGGTATTGTTACATTAAACACCAGAGACCAGAATTTCAATTTCAATGTATTTCATCTGACTCATTAATGAAACTAGCGAACAAGATAGGAATAATATAGATAATTATGATATCTACTAAATACCTCTAACCTTTTCTGCACATATAGAATCATGCTTCATAATAAATAACATTACCTCCATTATTGTCCAAGTTTCCGGTCGCTTCCACATTAGAATTTCGAAACTAGAATCAATCTACAATTGTAATAATTTGTCTGCCTACCCCACCTGTACTGCGAGGAGCGCGAGAGTGCAACGGTAGCTAAAATAGTGTGACTAAAACGACATAAACTACTCGCCAAGATACAGTTTTCAACTAGTTCGGCGGGTAGGATGAATCCCATTCAACTACTTGTCATCAAACTACCTGCACAAATTCCATTGAATACGTATGCCTCACAATACTGTTTAACAAGAACTTAGTATTATCCATAACCATAGGCAGGTGTAGGTGTAAGGTTAAACCCGTCAAGGACCATGCCAATACATTTTTATGTATGGTTGTGGTGTCTGAACGACTAAGTAACTAAATATGTAGTAGTAATAAGTAGTTCTCGTACACTTTTTGGGAAAGTAAATTATTTGTATTTTTACTTATTTGCAAGGAAGAACAAGTGAAAAGACGCTAACTAGCACTTCCATTGATAAACTACTGGGTTTATACTTTGACCCAGCCTTGACATGGCATCAGCATATTGGCATAATATGAATAAAAAAAATTAAATTTGGAATGTTTGCTGTAAATCAAATCGAGCCTATGACATCATCAATCTCTACAAGAGAAGTTTAATATGCATATAATCGTTATGATCTCATAATAGTATACTGCTGTGGCGACAAACAACGATTTCAAAAGAATACTACGAATGAAGAAAAGAGCTATACGTGTACTAATGCAAGCAAATTATAGGCACTCGCGTAGACAACATTTTAAAACCTTTAAAATAATAACCTCATCAGTGCACATCTCTGAAATTAGAAATTAAAGTAAGAAATAATATGCGACTCTAAAATGAACTGCGACAATAACAAGTAAAGTGTAAGGATCAAGACACAGTTAGAAACAGATTTGCACAGACTTGAATTAATCAAAACGATGTCCAACAATTATTGCAAAGAGTTATATAACAAACTAAATTAAACAATTGTTCTATTCTATTCTAAACTCTCGCTTAAGATTACACTAATAAATAACGACAATATTTATCTCTCTTAATATTTATGGTTAATATTCTGGTTATATCTCTTTTGGATAAAACTCCATTCTCAATGAATTTTTAGATATAGACTCCAGTCATTTTCAGTGATGTTCAAATCTGATTAAACTTTAATTGATAATGAATCAAAAGTAACAACGCGATTAAAATAAATAAACCTATGCAGCACAATTTAAACTTTATATTTGATAGAGAATAATTTTATCCAAATACATATTGTATTTTACTACTGGCAGGTCATAGGATTATAGCGCTTAACTTTTGTTAAATGTTAAATGAATTAAATGTATTTTTACGAATGTACTTTATTTTATGATAATGAATGATTCTAATCTATTATATTCATAAGTATTATCTCTTCATTAAAAATATTCTTTCAAATTCTAACCTAAAATATTAATAAAAGAAAATAAGTAATAAAAATAATAATCCTAAAATATGTTAGGTATAACCTAACATTTCTTTGAGAAGCCGACCATACTCTTAGTTTTGCTTATTTGGAAAATATGCTTTCTGTTAATTTGACTGTCAGTCAACCCCACTGAATACTACTGATGGAATAGCCTCGATTTTTTTTGTTTGCAAGGCCTGCAGAGTCAGTTTCTGGAGAGCAAAAGATATGGTTTGCTTCTCGTTCTATTTAAATAATTAGGACGGCACACTCGTCGACTTTTCTGATCCAACTTTCTATACTTTAAGACTTGCTGGTAGGACCAAATTCAGAAACGACATTGTTAGTCAATCGGTGAGATTCCTATTCATCTGGCCAACATAGCGAAGCTACAAGATGCAGTACCTTGTCAGCAAGTAAGGCGTTCTCATTTAGCTTTCTTCTCCCTTAGCCACGTAATGTAGAGACGACGAGGTAGGGCTTCACTGCACCCCATTTTCTTACGAGCGCGCCAGTTGTCTCTGTTTCGAGACGTAGTGTCTGGGAATCTTGAATGTCGAAGCTCACGACCTCGGAATAAGATAAAGAAACATAGTGTTGTAACGGTATGATTTATATAATAGATATAAATGAAACTAGATATGTTTTCAGTGTATATAATAATAAAAACAAGAGAAGTCGGTAGAGCGAGTAGGTTCATTAGATTTTACTTCTTATACATGTGGCAAGATAAACAGAGGTTAATCACAAATGACTTGGTTTAACGATGAATATATACTTAGATTAGAGATTACAGGTTACAGATTATAGATTACAGATTAAGTACAGTGAAGGTAGTACAGACAGACGATGGCTTGTAGAGCTTAGAATCTTAGGGCTTATGGCCTATAGTACAGCAATGACAGAATGTTGAGCACCTGGTACAACAGGTTTGTCTAGTTTAAAGAAGTGGGCGCCATCTGACGTTAGCGTCAGAAAAGAGAGAGAAAGATTACTAGAGTTCAACCCGGATAAAATAATGGAATAGATACACCTCGTGTTATTTTCGTCGAACGTCTCTGGCGTCTGCTCGGAGAGATGGAGCGGGTTTTGAGCTGGGTGGTAGACCTCGTGGGCAGGCGTGGTCCCTGGCGTCTGTCAAGGCAGCTAGCAGGTTGTTTGGCGAACGACCTCGTGGCGGTAGGCTTTGTGTGAAGGCGTGGTCCCAGCCAGCAGGGAGACTGAAGAATCACCACGCTTCTAAAAAAAAAATAAGTAATGTAAGTAAAAATAAATAAAGTTTGAAAAATTCGTTTTTTGGATCTGACCACTTTTGAAACAAATCCTCTCCTGTATTAGACATGCCATTAGAGATAATAAATTGAAAGCCATAGAAATAAATATATTTACCAAAATGTATGAGGACCAATTAAAATTTGATAACAGAAGCTTATCAAAGAAAAGCTCTAATGAAGATGAATAATGCTACGAATAATAATTTTCTCTCCAAAAATAACTACAAACATTCAGTCCACAACAAAAATAAACCAAGACACAGCAATCTTACAAGTAATTGCCGCGACTTTCTCAGAAAAATGTGAAATTCTCGGGCTAATGGCTAAAACATCGCATAGTATAATCCGCTTGTTAAAGGTGAGTCTTGTAGAACCGTCGGCGCCGCGCTTCTCCGCTTTGCGCATTTTAAATCAGGGTAGATTACCAGCCCTTATGATAGTGGATATTACACCTCTATTCTCTCGTATAATCCTGAAAAAAATGGCTGCAATATATCAAACCATGCAGCTAGCGCTTTTAGCTTGTATTTTCGCGAGTTCTTTTTAATTTTGGTTTGTTAATGTCGTTTACAATTCCAGCGACCACCTTGGCGCAGTGGGCGAATGAGATGCAATAGATAGTGGGTTTGATTTCTGCCGCGGAACAAATGTTTGCATGATCTACAGATATTTGCTCAGGGTCTGGATATTTTTCTTTTTATTGATCGACTAAAGCGAGATCTCTAAGTCAACTTGGGCAAATCGGCATTGTATGTAAGTATGTATGTTTGTTTGTCCGAGGATAACTTTCGAAGCGTGGTTTCAATCATCGTGAAATTTGATACATAGGGTAGGGTTTGACACAATTTTGGTGTGACTAAATCAGCTAAAAATGATGGGGGGTTGTTGAGATATTGGGGTTCAAGAGGGGTAAAAAAAATTAAAATGAGATTATTAGGTTAAGTGGGACGTCAAATAAAAATTCTTGTTTGTATATTTAGACTCCATTTTTGTTTTCAGTAAATTCCTTATAGTTTTGAGTTTATCAGTTATGATAAATACTGAACTTTGACAAAATTCAAATACACCAGTGACCCACAGTGCTGTAATTTGGTATGTGTGTGTGACTTAAGTGACACAAATATAGGCAAAAGTCTGAAATCCAGAATAACTGCAATTTGTACCCAAAAAAAAACCATATTACATGAACCCCGTAACCCCAAAAGTATTTAGCGCCTAAACATATTTAAATTTTACGTATTAGTTTGATTTGACAACTCTTTAAATCATATTTAGCTACCAAATAAGTTTAGGCATCGTTGCGCGAGTCGCCCTAAGAATATTTTCTTTTGTGTTTTGGGAGACTCGCGAGATCTCAGTTCGGGGTGAACCCACTAGTTATGTATTCACCAAAAAAAGTACATAACTATTCTGTATATCTGGTTCCTTCCAATAGTATAAGCTCTGCTTAGTTTGTAGCTGGATAGCGCTGTGTAAAATGTCCAGCGATATTTATTAATGTACTAAAATTATTTCACTGACTGTCATATTATTTACTGTTAACTGTTATTGTTTACTGTCATATTTATAAATATTAATTACAAATTATAAAAAGCTTTGATACACTCGAAAAGATTGTTTGAAGCACGTTCTATCGATAACATAATGTTAAAAGGGTCCTTTTTGTTTTTATTCAACCTGTGTCATCCCACTGCTGGGAAAAGGTCTCCCCCATTGTCTTCCAGGACTTTCGCTCGCCTTCCAAATCTGTCCAATGGTCCTTATATCCATAAAAATGGTTACATCTGGTTTTATGCGAATGTGGAATGCTCGCGTGGAATTCGTGAGCTTTCTTGGCGCCAATTCATTCACTCAGGTAGGACCGAATACAGGACACCTAAAACTCACAAATCGTGGCACGTATCCCGTTTTTAGTGAAAATATTCTTTATAACCATAATAATTTTACAAGTTAAATTAGTTAACAATAAAATTGTCAAAACTCTTATTTCCATTAAAACAAGAAATAAGAAACCGTCGCTCACCCTGGTACCATTAGATACCACGTGGTACCACTGATGGTATTGTGGTAATTTTTATTTGCCGTTGAACCGTTGTATTGGTACTACGGATTTTTTTTGCCGTGGTACAATTGATGGTATTGTGGTATTTTTAATTTACCGTTTTACCACCACTAAAAAGTCAATGCAAGTATTATTTTTTTTTATTATATTTATTTTGTTTGTTTTTAATTTGTTTTTAATATTTTTTTATTAAGAAAAAATAATCGTAATATTGACGCGACATTTTGAATGATGATTTCATAAGACATGTACAGATGGAGTTAATTAATGATGAGATTGTAGTTGGATTTGCATTAGAAAATTTGCGAGTTTAGGAAATTAAAATCGTTTAGATCATTGGTCTGAAATTTTTCCAAAATCCGTTTTATTTTAAGTTCGCCATACATGTGTTTTAACGTTGATGACATTAACAATATAGAATTACATTTTGGTTTTTATTTATTTTCCGAATGTACTACGGTTAACAAAAAATATTATTTGCAATGGTACCATCGCTGTAATGGAATGACGGCAAACAATAATTGCCACAGTACCATTGATGGTACTATCTAATGGTACCACGATGAATGATCGCAAGAAACTTCTAATTTCTAAATCCTTGTACACATTGCTACACATCAAGCTATACATTTCCAGTATAAGCTGGCCTCGCATTGTGTAGGCTTTTCGTAGAATGAGAGGTCAGTTTATATATAGCTTGATATGTAGCCGTGTGTACAAGGATTTAGAAATTAGAAGTTCCACCTATTTCCTACTGCTGTTTCATTGCACAAAGAACAAAACAACTTGATCGAAAGGAGATCTTGTATTGAGTTGAAAAAGTTAAAACTGCGAGTAGAATAGATTCCTTCACAGGCAGACAAAAATGATAACTTCCGGATACAAATTAGAAATTTTCCGGATGCACAGGTTTGTTCTTATTTAACGTATTTACCGAGCGAATTATGAGTCTACCATTTATGAAGTATTTTGATTAGAAGGTTAAACTTATGCAGAAAGAGCCTTAATGGTTTGCTGGAATAAACTCTCTTTAAGGTTGAGCTAGCCTGTGTCCTCTATTTATGTCTTTTAGTATTTTTTTGCGTAAAGAAATTAAAAATAGAGAAATATAATGAATATTTTAAAAAATACACGTCTTTTATTATTACGCGCAAGTGCAAAATTACCGATTTGTATTGCGTTGCTATTCCTGTCTTTTCAGATATAAAATTACAGTAGGAGACTACCTACTACTCCAATATTATTAGACACACCCCTTCTCTTTTTACATCGCATCTTGCAAAATTTTGAAGAAAAGAAATAAAGAATAATCATGTATTGGACAAGCTTTTTACAGATACTATCAGACGAAAACGAAGGAAAGACAGGAAGACAAGAAGTAGTTCCACCTGTATTTAATTTTATAGATTTCAAATTAGGCTAAATTAAAATTATTCCAATTATCGACAGCTGTCTCAAGAAGAAAATGCTGACGGAAAACTGGGTATAGGAAAACTGATGCCACAGAATAAAGACACAGTCCGATTCCTCTGCAATTTACTGCCTCTAAATTTCTCCTCTAAATTTTGAAATTTATGTGTCGCATAATAAATGCGAGGGAATGTTTAATTTCATTCTGGGAGATTTAATGCAATATTTAGCATTTCAAATTAGATTTTCTGTTCGCTGTCTTAATATTTTGTCCGTCCGTTATATCTTTGAAATGTCTTCGCTTTGTTAGTGACCATAATAATGAGGTTAATTTTATTAGAGAAAATTAAATAAAAATAATAATCTACAAGTTACATTCTTATAGATCACATTTGATGTGTTGTCAGCAAAAGTATACAAAGCTCTTACCCCCCCCCCCCCCCCCCCTTTCTTCCCATGCTTACGTAAACATTGGTATATGCATTTTTCTTTTAATGTTTTGTTATATTGTCTTTTCGTTCAGTTTTTATATTGATTCATGTACTGCAGTTATAATTCTAGAAATAAGAAAATAAGTGTAGGATAGAGGACTTCAACGCACATAATATTCATTTAAACATACTTTTTTGACATGGTATTCAACGTAGAGGAAGAAACAAATATTGTAATCTTACGTATTATTACGAACAATATTACTGCTGACGTAATCAATACTCCCCCCCCCCCATTCCCCATGTCATGAAAAATAAGCAAAGCATAGACTACCCCCCGCCCCCTCCCTATAGTCTTTCGTAATACTTGAACGGTCCCCTTGCTGTAACAAAACATGAGATGGTGTTAGTATAAACTAGTGGTTTGCCCTCAACTGTAATCTCGCGAGTCCCCTATAATAACAAAAATGTAATATTAGTCATCTTGGATTATCAAAATAGTGCCCCAAAGTATAACCATTTTACTTGACCTATCATCATCATCATCATCATATCAGCCGTAGGACGTCCACTGCTGGACAAAGGCCTCCCTCATTGATCTCCAGGAACTGCGGTTGGAAGCGGCCTGCATCCAACGCCGACCTGCGGTTCTTACCAAGTCGTCTGCCCATCTTGTGGGTGGACGTCCTACGCTGCGCTTGCCGGTCCGTGGCCTCCACTCGAGAACCTTTCGGCCCCATCGGCCATCTGTTCTGCGCGCTATATGGCCTGCCCATTGCCACTTCAACGGGCTAATCCGTCGGGCTATGTCGGTGACTTGAGTTCTCCTACGTATCTCCTCATTTCTGATTCGATCCCGTAGAGAAATCCCGAGCATAGCCCTCTCCATAGCTCGTTGAGCGACTCTGAGCTTATTCATAAGGCCAATAGTGAAGGACCACGTCTCGGTTCCATATGTCATCACTGGTAACACACTGATTGTATTTTATTGTGTTTATTTTGTCACACTGATTGTAGACTTTCGTCTTAAGGCACTGAGGTATGTTGGACGAAAAGACGTTGCGAAGTTTCCCAAACGCTGCCCATCCGAGTTGGATTCGACGATTGACCTCTTTCTCGAAGTTGGACCTACCTAATTGGACTGTTTGTCCTAGGTATACATACGCGTCGACAACTTCAAGAGCCGAGTTCTCAACCATAACTGGGGCAGGGACGACATGGACATTTGACATGATTTTCGTCTTGTCCATGTTCATTTTAAGTCCTACCCGTTGGGAGACTCGATTGAGGCCTTCGAGCATCGTGCTGAGCTCTTCCATCGACTTTGCCATGACCACAATATCTTCGGCAAACCGAAGGTGAGTGATGTATTCGCCGTTAATATTGATGCCCAGTCCTTTCCATTCCAGAAGCTTGAAGGCATCTTCCAATGCGGTCGTAAACAGTTTCGGAGAAATGACATCTCCCTGTCTTACGCCTCTTTTTAAGGGAATCGCCTTCGAGCTCTGTTCATGTACTCGGACTGACATAGTGGCGTTTTTATACAAACACTTCAACACTTCGATGTACCGATAGTCAATACGGCATCGTTGGAGAGACTCAAGCACTGCCCATGTTTCGATCGAATCGAAGGCTTTCTCATAGTCCACAAACGCGAGACATAGCGGCAAGTTATACTCTTCGGTCTTCTGTATGACTTGCCGCAGCGTATGTATGTGGTCTATGGTACTGTAGCCTTTACGGAACCCGGCTTGTTCGGGCGGCTGGAAGTCATCAAACCTGCGTTCGAGACGGTTCGCGATGACCCTCGAAAACAGCTTATAAACATGGCTCAAAAGCGAGATGGGTCTGTAATTCTTAAGCAAGGTGTTGTCACCTTTCTTGAAGAACAGAACCACCACGCCCCCGTTCCATGCTTTTGGCGTCGTACCTTCAAGCAAGGCGGAATGAAAAAGCTTCTGAAGGACTTTAAGTACCGGTGATCCACCCGCTTTCAGAAGCTCTGAAGTGATTCCGTCCTCACCCGGCGCCTTGTCGTTCTTAAGCTGCTTCAAGGCCATCCTGATCTCATACAGGCTGATGTCTGGAATATCTTCGGTATAATGTCGGGTCAGTTTGGCTCTTGGGTCGTAGAGCCGTCCATAGAACCTTTCGACTTCCCTTAACACTTCCGCTTTACTTGACGTTATGCTGCCATCTTCCCTCTTCAGCTTCGTCATGCGGCTCTGCCCAATAGTTGCTTGACCTATAGTTTCATTCAAATTACAGGTTACGGGAGTTCATGTAAATTGGTTCTTAGGGGTAGAAATTACAGTTATTCTGGATATAATACTATTCTCTGTACTTGTGGCATTAAAACTACACAAATACCAAATTCCAGCACTATGGGGTCACTCACAAAACATAAAAAACAATAGAACTAGCATGATGACTTTTTACTATGAAAACCAGTGTAGCTAAACTCACACATGTAAAAACTAGCACACTTAGAAATAAAAGTTATAATTGGTTGAAAGAGAACGTTCTAAAAGTCATAAAACTAATTTTATGGATATAAAACCTTAGCCACTAATGACGGATTCCTATATCCGTCGGTAACCGACAACGCCTCGTATCTCTTTGAAAAAGTGTCAAACTAGTGTCAAACTTTTGACAGGTTTTCAAGGAGAAACGAGTCGTAGCTGGTTACCGACGGATATAGGAATCCGCCATAAGGGAACATGGTTTAAAATTCAATAAAATAAATAGTAATAAAAAATTAAAGTCTACTCAGCAAATGATGGCGCTTTAGAAAATATTTTTATTTTAGTCTCTATTAATTAGAAATAAGACTGATAATGCAATGGTTGTTACTTGATTATCCACAAAACAAAGCCACTCAACAACAGATGGCGTTGTCGCTAACGATTTTTGTTATAGTCTCTAACAGCAAAGAATAAGATTGATAATGCAATTTTTGTTACTCGCTTGTACAAAATACATTGGCTGCTCCCTTAGTGATGTACCTATAAGGATACAAGACAAATGTATCGATATAGATTATCACCTACCAAGTACGGATAACGAAAAAGATTTCTTATATACGTAAAGTACTAGAGGTGTGACTAAATGAGCTAAAAATATTAGGGGATTATTGAGTTAATGAGGTTCAAGTGGGGTAAAAAATCTAAAGATCAAATGGGATGTTTAATGAAAGGTCTCTATTAGTAAATTTTGATTCCGTTTTTAGGGTTCCGTACCCAAAGGGTAAAACGGCACCTTATTACTGAGGCTCCGCTGTCTGTTTGTCTGTCTGTCTGTCCGTCTGTCACCAGGCTGTATTTTATGAACCGTGATAGACAGTTGAAACTATCTCAGTAGATGTATTTCTATTGTCTCTATAACAACATATACTAAAAACAAAATAAAAATAAATATTTAAGGGGGGCTCCCATGCAACAAACGTGATCTTTTGCTGGTTTTAGCTCGATATTGATAATGGCAACAGGTAGAAGCTTGAAATATTCACAGAATATTTAGTTATTTTTTTAGTTATTCACTTTAAAAATAAATAATTAAATTATAATTAAACAGTTATTTAGGAGGGGACTCCCATGCAACAAATGTGATTTTTTGCCGTTTTAATAGAAAATGGTACGGAACCCTACGTGCGCGAGTCCGACTCGTACTTGACCGGTTTTTATTTTTAGTTTAATCTATGTAGTTTTTTAAGTTATTAGCCATATTAAAAACTGGACGCCAACCTCAATCTCTTATAACAATATGCAAATAATATTACACTGACATTTCGTACCATAAGCTTCATTTAGCAAGCTTACTTTACTATGCAATTAGCGAAGCAGTTTTGTTGACGTCACCATAAATCGTTCACTCAAAACGTTTCACATTAGAGCTCAAATAAAGCATAAAATTATCATAAAAAGTAAGTAAATCGTGTTTATCTTCGCAATGTTTTATACTGAAAGTAGTGCAAACACTAGAAAGCACTATATATACAACAATATTAGGATTACAAAAGTAATTTTTTAAAGTTTTGTAGATTAAATCGAAGTAATGTTGCTGCAAGCTTGAAACAAAATCTTCCTGCAACATGATGGTTTTCTAAAAGACTGTGGTCGGCGCCCTGAACTTCAGACGAAGTTCATAAAGTACACCAGTGACCCCACAGAACACAAAAAACAGTAGAAGTCATAAGTAGGCGGAGCCCGCGTTACACCAAGTACGCGGAGTTCCGCGCACTACAAGCTTCTCTCACTTCAGTCGTGTATTAATTACTGTGGGGTAAACGTACTTCAAAAAAATATAAAAATAACATATTGTGCCGTTTTGGAGTGTAAATATTATAGCCGAACCAAAAACATTACAAAAGGGGTCATATCCTATCACCGGTAAGTATTATTTTATTGTTTTTTGTTAGTAAAATGCAAAATCGTCAAACAAAATAGACTGTGAGCCATACTGTTTAAGGTCCCGTTTCTCTTAAACCTCAACTTAAGCTACTCAATTAGGGATGTGACCCCAATATACTGATGAATGTGTTATCGATAGCTTTAATTAGTTACCCCCTATTAGAAGGTGTATAAGTTTTAGGGCGTTAATTTCTTTTGTTGTTTTATTGATGATTTTCTGAATGTATTTTAGACCTATGGTGTGAAATAATATAATAACTTCTGTTTTCAGTTTCCCCAAGGCACAAGACACAAAAAAAATATTAAAAAAACGTACAACTTATGAGTCATCCAGCAAACAGAGTCATGACCTGGCACCGTGTGACTTTTTTCTGTTCCCAAAAATTAAGAACCAATTACCCGATCAACGGTTTTCATCGCCAGAAGAGGCTCTCGAAGAGTGTGCAAAACATGTACCTATCTGACGTCACCACCAAAGGAGTGGCACAAATGTTTTCAAAATTGGTTCAATTGTATGAAAAGGTGCATTGACGCAAAGGGAGAATATTTTGAGAAATAAAAAATAAATTCATTTTTGACCATTAATAGTATTATTGTATTATTGATTCCGGAAACTTTTAGTGTGCCCCTCGTATAATAATTCAGTATTAATATTCCAGTAAAACAATATTTTTTTAAGTATTTACGAGTTGGAAACCTGTGATTATGTGAAGAAAGTAATAAAAGAAAAGCTGTTTATTTCGACCACCATATATTATAACGTCAGGTTATAATATAGGTTGTCGAAATAAACAATATTTTTAGCTCATTTAGTCATTCATACCTCTAGTTCGTTACGTATATAAGAAAACTTATTTACGTGTTAAAAATATTAAGATCAGTTCTGGATTTTAATAGTTTAAAAACTGTATGTTTTGTCCTCACCCAGTCTGTTCTCTCCTACTGCATCTCGTCATGGGGCTGTGTGATCAAAACCCAAAAGAGTATAGAGAGCTGTGCTTAAGATATTGTCTAAGAAACCCTTCCTTTTCCCGACCTCTGATCTATTCTCACTGTGCTAAGTACCCTCGGTCCGACAATCTCTATTCTGCAGACTGTCCTTCGGAAACACTCACATTTTATTATGATCCTAAGTTGACTATTTTTTTTTGTTAGTTTTTTTTAATTCTAAACGAAGATCGGACAAGGTTTGTTTGATCGAACATCGCCGCACAGCTTTAGCTAGTCGCCACTTCCACTACATAAGTCCGTCACTGTACAACAGATTAAACCAATCGTTTAACATTTTTCCATTATAATACTACAAATGCAAGTTGAAAGGCTTAGAGTGGCTGATATCCTTATCATACGATGACTGAAAATCTTCTGCTTTTTGCTGAATAACACACATTCGCCAAACACACACATAACTACATTATTCACAAACTAACACAGCCCTATATTTTTATACACTGCGCTGACGCACACACACAAAATAAAAGTTAGATAATAAAAATTTCATACATTACTTAGTTAACTACTTCTACTACTATTCTTGTTAATATATTTGTAATCTTATCGATACTCGATACTTTTAATTTCTCTGTTTAACATTAAAATTAACATTAGCTTCTCTTTATTTTAAATGTTGAACTCTTTATTTGTTATGGTTTATGGAGGACGGTGTTGATGTGCCAAAATAATGTGCCTGGGACACATAGTTTTTCCTCCTGCGGGTATCACCGTTTTCATTTTGTTTCTGTCCTACTGCACCTTCTTTCTTTTATGCACCAAATAAAGATATATTGATTTTTTTGATTTTGATACCAGGATTGTGTCATCACTACCTACCTAAATATTAAATATCACGATGATCGGATCAACGCTTCGAAAGTTATTCTCGGACAAAAAACATATATGCATGCATACACACAACGTCGATTGGACCAAGTTGATTTGGAGATCTCGCTTCGCTTGATCAATAAAAGTTGACTAAAATTCTACCAGAAACAGAATTAATCAAATCTTATAAGATTTAAAAAACTTACAAAATATTTTTTTTATCTAGCCTATGCTGTCCCACTGTTGGGCAAAGGCCTCCCCCTCATTTCTCCACTTTTCTCGATCTTGTACTAAATCCCGCCAATACCTTATAGAAAGCGTCCAAATCATCGCGCCACCGCTTCTTAGGCCTTCTACGGTGTCGCTTTCCATCCACAGGGACGAACCAGTTACGAATCTAGCCCACCTATTTGGCTGCATGCGGGAGACATGACCCGCCCAATCCCACTTCAACTTGGCAGCCTTGATACCGACGTCAGCGATGCCGGTCCTTGAGTGCAGCGAAGTGTTCCAAATCCTGTCTATTCTCTTGACACCCAAAATGCTGCGCTCTATCGCTCTTTGGCAAACCCCGAGCCTGGACTTTTGAGATTCAGTCAGTGACCAAGACTGAGCACCGTAGGTTAGGACAGGCAGAATACACATGTCGATGAGTTGACGTTTTAGTGATAATGGAAGGTCGCTTTTCAAAATAAATCTTACATTACAAAATATATCTTTAATTAATTACATATTAAATGGTTCTTAAGTTACATCTTATTTATTTTTAGCTGAGCAAATTGAACCACGTTTTCCTTTACAAATTCAATCTTCAAAGACTTGTTTATACTTAACATAGACGAAAGTTATTTTACGTAAACATGTCAAAATATTTTTCATGTTCCCTAGGTTTCTCCAGGGATAGCTCAAACATTTTCGACGGCAAATTTCCATCTAGAAAGTTGTTCCATTTTGTTTTCAAATAAATTATTTATGTAAAATATAGTTTTGAAAAGCTTTTGTGTAATCGCGTTTCTTGCTGCTGCTATTAATAAAATTTATGATAACTAAACTCTACAAACAACGCTTTTATGACTTTGAATTATTAATCTTCTTCGTCGAATTATATTTCGTTTTACGATGATTAGGACGTTTTGTTATAACATTTAATTTTTCATAGTTGAGAAATACAGAACGGTGAATAATAGCAGATTATTAAACGATGGGAAAAAGCAGTGTCTTACATCACGAGCGCTATATTGAATTCCAAACGTAACGAAGGGCTCTAGAGGTAACTCACGAGCGGAGCGAGGGACTCACTAGAATCCTGAGTGCAGAGAGGGACATAAGCACGCCCAAGATGCAGACAGCTTCATCTGCGAGGAAAATAATCTACTTTTTACACTTTCTGCGAGACAATAAAAACAGAATCTAGGTTTGTGCATTCTGTGCAGAGATTGGTTAGATTTAATAATAAGTTCGTATTGTGTGGGTCTCTTTGGTTTAACTTTTAATACAGATGTGGTTTGTTTGTTTGTATGTTTTGTTTTAATTATTTATTGCACAAACAGAAAAATGTATATATATATTTATTCCAGTATAAGCTGAGCTCGCATTGTGTATGCTTTTCGTAAAATAAGAGGTCAGCTTAAACTGGATATGTATAGCTTGATGTGTAGACGTGTGAAATTAAGGACTTTATGCAAAATCTATTTTCTACCAGTCAACCGTGACAGGTAAGAAACTTAGGTTAGGTGGTTCCAAATGCAAATAACATTATGCCCGCGAGGGCATATTACGATTCAATACAACTTTACTCAGCTGCAAAGCTTTAATCACCTGCTTTCGGTGAGGTTTACATGATATATAATATGACATTGTCGAGCAGGTGGTGTGGAAAATATATTAAATCTACCAACGTACATAATAATGAACTAGTTTTTAACCCCTGACGCATAAAAAGGGGTGTTATAAGTTTGTTTTTCATGTCTGGCTGTGTGTCTGTCTGTGGCATCGTAGTTATCAAACAGGACCGATTTGGACGTAGTTTTTTTTAAATAGTATGCTTATTTAACTGGGGTGATTTTCAGCTGTCAGTTTTATGTTGGTTTACGGGTTACGGTATCGCGGGTTTTGTAAACTTTTTATTACATGTTACATTGCTTGATTCCAGTCAACTCAATATTCTTTTGACTGCAAAAATATATTATGTTCATATTTCCACAAAACACATACGACTATAATGCAAAGGTACCAGATTACATCCAAAAAGTTAGTACACACCGCTTTCATTCAAATGTTCTATATTTATTCATAGACAAACTTTGTGACACCCATTTCGTGCCTGTCGGAATACCAGCTCGAAGCAGGCCGTGTCGAGAGCTGTAAACTTCCAGAATGCGCCCTGTTCGGGTCAAAGTGCCCGTGGAAAGGCAGTTGCAGACAATTCATTTCCGTTATATGTTTTCGATAAAGTCGATATCTTAAATTGCGGCTACGGTGTAGAGAGAAATTCTAACCGATATAGGAGACTCATTCAGCGCGTTTTTTCGCCTATTTGTTATGCAAAAATAGCAATATACTATAAGAAAAAGGTGGGTGGGTGATCGATTTGAAGCGCAGATTTTTTGTGTTTTTTTTTTGTTAGTTCGATTTAATAATAAGTTCTTATTGTGTGGGTATCTTTGGTTTAACTTTTAATACAGATAAAAAGAAGCATAAGAAGAAGAATAAAGTTTATTTCACAATAATAACATGCAACTTACATACTAAATAAAACTAAAAACAGACATAACGGCAATAACAGTACCTACATCATAGTAATAAAAAACAGAAAGATCGTAATTAAACGTAGGTCATAATGTAGGCAGAACCACAGACCAGTATAAGCAAAAAATATAAGTGATAAAAGTTTACATAGACTGGTATGCGGTAGGACATAATGTAGGTAGGTACGTGGATAGAACTTTCCTATGTCGAGAGAAGCTCCATCCACGCACCCACGTCAAAGTTTATGATTCTAGAACAATAAGCACCCATGAGAAAAAATTTAACAAAAAAAAAAAAGTAGTAAGATGACCATAATATTATTTAAAATTAATTTATATAAATTTATTATTACTGCAATTACTTTTAATTCATTGACATATCCATTTTGACATAATTATCATTATTATATATTATTCTAGGTAATTATTATTATTCCTAAATATGCAAATCTTTTGTCATTTCATCATCAACTTTTAATAACTGTTTGCTGTACTTATTTCATGTGATTCTAAACTGTATTAATCTTATTAAGAAAAAAAATGTGTATTATTATGATAAATATTGTGTAATTGTTATGTAGATGTTTGTACGCTTAAATATCAGAACCTAGAATAGTTCTTTAATATAAGTTCAACCATCAATTATGTACCTAGGTTCACGAACAATAAAGAATTATGAATTCAGTATTGATTGGGTGAACACTAGCCCTCACGCTAGGATTCCCTGTGTCGTGAGCAGCTAGTTTCTTCCAGGGGTAATAAAAATATACTAAGAAGGAGTTTAAAAATAAATAAATTAAAATAGTTACACATATCTTAATACACTTATTTAATAAACCCTGAATATACATAAATAGGTGTGGACCTAATAATGTATCCTACTAATTCAAGAGATTGCGGCATCAAAAACGTAAAAAATTTATTCAACTCATACAACTTACAACTTAACTAATAAGATAAGATAAGATAACTCTTTATTGTACACCAAAGTAAAATACAGAACATAATTCTTACAAATAGATTAAGTACCATGGACGGTCTTATCGCTAAAAGCGATCTCTTCCAGACAACCTTTGTATGAACAGGATCAAAATGTAACACATGACGGCGGTGCATCTATATAAATTTAAAAACATATCTACATACTATAAACCTAAGTTACCAGTAATAACACAATTTTAATTTAAATAAGCAACTCTAAAAGTGGTAAACTAAAACTAATTTTACAGAGTCATATGAAATAGATGATCTAAATAAATTTAGATGTGGTTTGTTTGTTTGTTTTGTTTGATTATTTATTGCACAAACAGAAAAATGTACACACGGCTACACATCAAGCTATATCTTTCCACTATAAGCTGAGCTCGCATTGTGTATGCTTTTCGTAAAACACAGTCAGCTTAAACTGAAAATTCACAGTCAGAGGTCAGCTTAAACTGAAAATTTATAGCTTGATGTGTAGCCGTTTGTACATTTTTTGTTATATTTTTGGTTCAAAGGGGTGATATTAAACACGTGGTTTTCTTTCGAAAACGTAGTTTTGTAAAGGTGGGTAAAAACGGTTAACATTTTATTGTCAGAATTGACCCTATTTAGAACGTATTAATATGCGTAATAAACTCAATATTTTTGCATTTAAACTCCATATTTTAAGGGCAATATTATTATCATCGATATATTTTTCTTCAACTGAAGGGTGTGTATAAATTCGGGCCGATTTTGAACTTGTTGTAGAGCGGTTTAAAATATAAATAAAAAAAATAACTCATTGAATATGTAGATACAGTAATAATGCGCGAAAAGGAAAGAGTAGATGATATACAGGTAATTTTAGCGTATTTTTATTTTGAAAGTAAGAAGGTTTGTAGTTCATGGTTTATTATTAAGACGTTTACGTCCCTTTTTATATCATGTTTGCACATTGCGTAATAAGCACACCGTTTTATATCTAAAGATTGAATTGTTTTTATCGTTTGCATGATTTACAGATAATTGTTTAGGATCTAGTTGTCTTTATTAATATTATAAAGAGAAAAGATTTGTTTGTTGGTTTGTATTCATTAGGCTCCGAAACTACTAGACCGATTTTAAAAATTCTTTCACTGTTGGGAAGCTACACTATCCCTTGGTGACATAGGCTACTTTTTACCCAACTGAGGAGAAGGAGGGTAATGTTTTTTTGAAAAATTACGCGTGCGAAGCTGCGGTTTGGTCAGCTAGTTTCTCTATATATTAAAATTATGTAATTAAATAAAAATGTATTTAAGTATTCTATCAGTTATCTAGTTCCCATAGTACAAGAACTGCTAGTTTGGGGCTAGATATCGCTCTGTGAAATGTCCAGCAATATCTATTTTGTTTTTCTTTTATACGATTTTCATTACTCTGTATAAATTGAAAACCTATTTTTATCAGATGTGTATTTTGTGGAATAAAAACATGTTTATTATCAAAGCGTCCGATGACCCTCGATGTGGGTCGCAGGTTCTGTGGCACAATGCCAGCTGAGGGGAATCGTCGACAGATAAATCTGTGCTCACTCTTTCTCTGATATTACCAATCAACTTATTTTGGTATTGAAATAACTTTATACTAGTGGTTCGCCTCGAACTGATATCTCGCGAGTCTCCGATAAAAACAAAAAAAAATATTTGTAATCTTTGACTATCAAAATAGTCCCACGAAATGAATTACCAACTTTATCTACAAAATTCATTTAAATTAGATGTAACGGAAGTTCATGTTGATTAGATTGCTTGTTTAGAGATATCAAATGCAGTTATTCAGGATTGAATTGCAAATTGCAAATTGCGCGCAGAACAGATGGCCGATGCGGCCGGAAAGTTCTCTAATGGAGGCCGCGGACCGGCAAGCGCAGCGTAGGACGTCCACCTACAAGATGGGCAGACGACTTGGTAAGAACCGCAGGTCGGCGTTGGATGCAGGCCACTTCCAACCGCAGTTCCTGGAGATCAATGAGGGACGCCTTTGTCCAGCCGTGAACGTCCTACGGCTGATATGATGATGATGATTGATAAATCAGGCGTGCAAAGCCAAGGGCGGTAGCTGATTGACCTATTACAAAGTCGCCTAATTACAACTGTATCAACTACATAAAGCAAAGTGTAGATTAAAATGTACTAAACAATGATGGTTTGTGCAAAATTTATTTTACATCGAATTCCCAAATATAAGCTCAATGAACAACTTGGAATAAAAAAACATTCCTCGTCAATATCAATTAACGTTGTCGTATTTGTTCACCTTTGTTTGTTCATTACGGGATGGGATCGCGGTAAAATCACCAACTTTAAATGGAATGATAATTTGTTTTTAAACTCTGTAATACAGCTAAACCATTCAGGTAACCGCTAATTACTTCTATGAACTGCTAATTTTAATTGATTTGTAAAATTGTCACGTTGTATTTTCAACTGATTTATACCCGTGGATTAGAGTATTTTATATCAGCAGAAACTGTATGTAAGATTAATAAGTATAAACTGAAAGTTTGCCAACGTGCGTTGGAGCGCAGTATACTCGGAGTCATACGTATTGCTGCACTCCCGAAAACAAATCGCCGATGTGGCTACTAAAGCCGCCAAGCTCAAGTGAGACTAGACTGGTCGTTGATCCCGTATGACGGATGATCGGTGAGCCAAGGTGACCACCGAGTGGAGCCCTGACACAACCCGAAGACGTCACGACAGATCACGGAAAATATGGAGGGACGAGCTCACTAACTTCCGAGAAGATTGAACCATCATGGAGCTGAAAATAAGTGACTGGAAAGAATGTGGGAAGGCCTTTGCCCAGCAGTGGGACACAAAGGGCTAAAAATAATAACAATAATAGTATCAGCAGAATAAAAACTGAGCATTTGTTCGAGGGCGGCATAGACAGGCTCGTTAAAAATAGAATAAATTCGGGTAGGATGAAATAGCGACAGGTTACAGGAACAACGTACGAATCTAGAATGCCCTTTAAATTTAAGGGGGACCAAGACGATGATAAGATGATTTTACAGGTGGTAGAGCTTTTGTGAACGAGCTCGAGGAAGTGGGCACCACCTTTATCTGCCGCCAAATAGCAGTACTTGTGCTGCTGTGTTCTGGTTAGATGGTAATGGTATGTTCCTGTAATTACTGGCACATAGGCATAACAGCTGAGTCTTATAGTATGACAACGTATCCACATAGAGATCAAGACAACATAATAGCTTGTTTTGAATTCTATGTGGATATCCATGGGCTGCAGTAGCCACTTAACATCTGGTGGACTGCATGCTCGTTTGCCATATACGTAGTATAAAAAAAGATAATAAGATGATTATTTTATGACCATTTTGTATAATTAGGTTATCATTTAAGTTTATTAATTATACACTCTGTTACATATTCATATGCTGTTAAATATTATCAACTTGACTATTAAACCGGTTGTCAGTTGATCAACAATCAACAATCTGAGAAATGAATGTCAAACGCGATGACCTAAAAAGTATTAAAACCTCTCTTTTTGCTTCGGTGATAAAAAATTGAGATAGCTAACCCCAGTTAAATAGCTTTCTATTTGAAGAAAAACGAATCGGTCCATCCCTTTGCCAGCTACGATGCCACAGACACACAGCCAATCATAAAATAGACCTATTTTTACGTCATGGTTTAAGATCCATATCATTTATATATATAGTAAACAAGCTTCCGCCCGCAGTTTTCCTCGCGTGGTTACTTAATAAAAGGTAGCTTAAGTCTCAACTCAGGTCAAAATCTATCTGTTTTCTAAATTTCATTGAAATTGGTCACGCTATTTAATTTAGAAACATAACAAACTAAACATTCAAACTTATTATATTTGTAAGCTAGTCACACTAATATTATAAATGCGAAAGTTTGGATAATTGTTTATTTATTTGTTTGTTTGTTACTCAATCGCGTCGTAACGACCGAACGGATTTCGATGAAATTTAGGCTACTTTTTATCCCATAAATCAGGTCCTATGTGATAAAAATGGGACGTTAAGTCGAGTTGCAACAGGTAGTTTAGCTTTATTTTTATGTTACGTACACATTAAGTAGTGTAACACGTACAAAGTCGCGGGTAACAGCTAGTAATTTTATAAATTATAATTAACTATGCTTCTCTCTCTACCTATTTGCTTGTTACGTGTTCATTCTTAAACGGCTGAACCAAGACCAACCTTTAAGGTATTTATACTGAAAACGGGATATTTACCATGATTTGTGAGTATTTGAGTATCCCGATATTTCGGCGCAGTTGCATGCGCCATGATCACGGGTAAACTGAAATCATGGTAAATATCCCGTTTTTAGTATAAATAGTGTTCATAACCATGATAGTTTCAAAAGTTAAACCTTTAAGGTGTTACTATTTATATGTAAGTTTTTGTCGAATTAAAAATGAAATGAATAAATGAAATATTAAATAAATATGTCAAGGTAGATAGGCAGGAAATGCTATATGTCAATGAGTACATTTACTTGAGCCAGTTAGTAAGCTTCGAAAACAGGCATGATAAGGAAATCGATAGCCGCATCGAATGCCTGGAAGAGCTTCTGGTCCATGAAGGCGCACATGAAGGGTGACCTTCCTCTGAGTCTGAAGCGCAAACTCATCGACATATGTATACTACTGGTTCTAACTTACGGTGCGCAAACATGGTCATTGACCGAGCTGCAGAAGTCCAAGCTAAAGAATTGCCAAGGGGCAATGAAACGCAGCGTCCTAGGATTCAGGAGAACCGATCGGGTGAGGAATACCACGCTTCGTTCTTTAACCGGCATTGCCGATGTGGGAGACAAAACCGCGAAGCTCAAGTGGGATAGGGCCGAGCGCGTAAGTCGGATGCTTCCGGAGAAATGGGCCAATATCATAACACCTTGGGTACCGGAGGATAGACAGCGACGTCGGGGTCGGCCGCGAAAGCGTTGGCGCAAAGACATCAGCGGATTCGAGAAGGAATGGTGGGAATCTGCCGATGATCACGATAGGTGGAAGGAGTTGCTGGAGGCCTTTGCCCAACACTGGGAAAATATAGGCAAGCTAAAAAATGAAATGATTTCGATAAAATTAATAAAATGTATGTAGATTCTTGGATTTAGGCATATGATTTATATTGACAAATCCCATGTGCAAAGCCGCATGCGGAAACTAGTTAATATTTCACTTCTATCGATCTTCCTATAACATGTCATTAGACCAAGTCCCGACCAATAACGTTAAATCGGGTTTAAGCAGCTTGAGCTCAACTTAAACAAAGTGCAGTGTATATTTTAGCTTGACCGGCCAATCTGTACAAGTCCGCATCGAATAAGGCTAGAGTAGAATAAATTGATCTAAGACGAAATATTTAGTAGTTATTAAAGTTTCATAGTCTTTTTGAATAAGCTGATTCAGGTAAGACATCGTAGTTTGAATACAGACCTTTCGAATAACAATAGTTATTTGTTATACATAAGTGCAAAGTTGCTTTTTAACCACCTGCTCAATTTTGATGAACGAGCAAGCGTAATATTCTAAAATTGAATGACGAGCGCAGCGAGCGATTAAATAATTAGAATCCTGAGCGAGAAAATCAAAAGAGCACGAGTTCAATAATCCTTGCACTCGAATGCAACACATAACTTTTCATCCCACCTCAGCGAGGAAATGACTAAATGCAAAAAAAAGTAATACACAAAGAAGGTTCCGAGTCTGAGTTTTTAACAAATTAATAAAAGTTGTATGATAAATTCAGCACCATGGAGGTAAAGTAAATAGGTTTAACGATGTTCTGAATTCACAAACTTAGTGCACACGATGTTCTAAATTCAATTTACTTTATCCTCTAGCGGATAAAAACGGCTTTTGCACTCTGATATCGAAGAGTTAAGATACTCTCTTTCCGAGATGGGGGGATGAAAAATATTTTTTAACTAAATTAAACAATTTTTTGTTGTATTCAGTTTAAGATCATTTACACGTGTGAAGAGCAAGCTTCTGCATCCTGAAAGTAGGACAGGAAACAACATACTTGCCTCTGTGTGATACGGGCAATTCGATACGAGGTCGTAGAGCTGCTACGGCGTAAAGGTTGCTACGCCGTAGAACCTACTATAGAGTAGACAGTTTCCCGAGTTTGGTGACGTCTGACATATTAAGCCCGGTCACATATAGTCGGAATTCCGTTTCTGAATATCGTAATTTAATGCAGCAAATCCATATCAAGGATTTTATGGTACGACGACCTCCGTGGCGGAGTGGGCGAATAGCCGGCTGAGACGCAGGAGGTAGCGGGTTCAATTCCCGCCACGGAACAAATGTTTCTATGATCTACAGATACTTATTTCGGGTCTGGAAGTTTTTCTATATATTATAAGTATGCATTTACATAAAAAAGTGTATTTACGTATTCTATCTGCAATATGGTTCCCAATGGACAAGCTTTGCTTAGTTTAGGGCTAGATAGCGCTGTGTGAAATGTCCAGAATTATTTATCATTTACTTATTAATTTTCCGTTAGAATTTTTTGCCGATTTCGTATGTATCTTTGAAATTCCGATTCGATATTCCGAAATGAAATTCTGACTGTGTGTGACCGACCTAATAAAATATGGGATCAGATTTTCGACGTCACGTCAAATATCGTAAAAGCTTTTTAGAAACGGAGACTACGATAGCTACTCGTTTATCGATTTATATCCCGAGTGATTCATTTACTGAGACGTCCATTCCTGATTTGCGGCTAGCACTCTGTGATTGATAGATACTGATCACATTTTTTTCAGAAATAAATCATCACCTTATCATTATATCAACACATGAAGGCAGGCACTGGAATTATCAGAGCTACCGATATTGTGCAGTCTGCACCCAACGGCTCCCAGTAACCTTTCGTTGTTTATTCATCTAGTGGGAGGCTCCTACGCAGTGTGTAGTAATAAATAGATACATAGATTCTATAAGTTTTTTTGTTTTACATTTTGAGATGCAAACGAGTGGTTGTCGGCGCGAGTGTCTTTAGGCACAACGGCAACCCTAAGAATGCTTTACAGACCAGATCCTAGGGTAGAACTAATGCTGGAAAAAACCTTGTGGTATGACTATAGGTTCTAGGATTTTATTGAAATATTCTAGGTATATATCTTATTTTTTTTATATAGTTTATGCTGTCCCACTGCTGGGCAAAGGTTTCTCCCTTATTTCTCTACTTTTTTCGATTCTGTACCAAATCCCGCCATTCCCTATAAAAAGCGTTGAAATCAAATACATTTTGTTCTTTCTTTTTTCTTTACATAGTATAAAATGAAGTCGCTTCCGCTGTCTGTTCGCCTCGATCTTTTAAACCACTCAATGGATTTTAATGCAATTTTTGGTAATATATGGAGTGATTCAAGAGATACGTTTATATGTATAACACATACGTAGTAACTGCGGAAATAACTGTTTGTTTTTTTATTAGTTACCTTTCCATAACTAAATGTCTGAACGGATTGTAATGAAATTTGGCAAGAAGATAGATTATACTTCCTGGGAACGGACATTGGCTACTTTTTACCTGAGTGCGCAAAAGGAGGGTAATGTTTTTATTAAAATACCACGCATGCGAAGCCGCAGGCCGGTCAGCTAGTACAGTTATAAATAAGAATAAAGCTCTCATAACTGTAAATGTATGAATCTCTTTTTTTATTTTGAACTATGTAATTTTTTTATTGTTATTGTATAATATAAGATAAGATAACTCTTTATAATGATAAGATTACTCTCCAAAGTAAAATACAGAACATAATTCTTACATATAGATTGTATAATGTAACATTATAAATGAATTGTTATTAGATTCTATAATGTTTTTGAATCGCAACTAGTTGGAACTGAAGTACATAAAGCAAAAGAGGCATTGATAGACGAACGTGTAAATGTGGGCCGAAGCGAAGCTGAGGCACACACACGTAAGTCCATCAATGCCTAGTTGTATCCAAGGCTTGTATAGTACTTATCTCAAATATTTCGCGTAAATTATAAATTATTATTATTATTATTTAACCTATATTATCTGCGCGCGAAGAACGGCATCGCAGATGTTGGTGACAAGACTGCCAGGCTGAAGTGGGACTGGGCGGGACACGTCAGTCGTATGGTCACAGACAAATGGGCAACAGTCGTTACACAATGGGTGCCTGCAGATGGGCGTCGAAGCCGGGGCAGGCCGAGGAAGCGTTGGCGTGACGACCTCGATGCATTCCAAGATGGCTGGTGGGACGTGGCGAGTGATCGTGAGATGTGGAGGAACATGTGGGAGATCATTGCCCAGCAGTGGAAATTATGAAATAAAATAAAAGTACAATTTCTTTTCAAAATCAATATCAAAAAATAAAAATCTTTTCCCGCGTTAAAGTGATTATTTGTTTTTTTTTTCATTAAACAGCTTTCTCTGTATTTGAAGCCAGTTCGAAATTTAAATAAAACCTTTGATAAGCTACCTCCTTGATTGCCATGTTTTGGAGTTCCATTTATAAATTTCACGACAGATATAAGTTTACTATGTAATTTATTTGGCCGATAAACCACGACAGATATGGAGTTTCGTACAATTTTTGCCGGCCGCTGCGCGCATGTATTTTTCCAGTACATCAATTTCGATTTCTCTCGAGGAAGGTTGTCATAATAATGCTCAATTTTCCAAGCATGTTTGAGAAAAAATGTTAACATCTTCACACCTAGCCTCACAAACTAAATAAATTATTTCATCATTTAACTCAATTATTTTTTCTTTCACGCATGAGGCTGTGTACAGGTTAAGAGTTGCACAAAGGACCATGGAGCGTACCATGCTTGGCATCAGACTGTTAGATCGAGTTCCAAACGTCGAGATCCGTAGACGAACGAAGGTTCATGACGTTGGGATTCGAGTTATGGAGCTCAAATGGTCTTGGGTGGGACACTTAGTTAGACGTGGTGATGGCAGATGGAGCAGGACAGTGACTGAATGGTGGCCGAGGAGCGGTTATAGAAGGGTAGGACGACCAGCAGCGACATGGGTGGACGACATCGTAAAGGTCGTGGGTCGTCAGTGGGTGTGACTAGCGCAGGATCGTGGTGGATGGCACAAACTTGGGGAGGCCTATACCTAACAATGGGTGAAGTCAGGCTGTGGATGATGATAATGATTTTTTCTTTTTGTTGCGACGTGTGTTCCAAAAGCTCCGCTTATCTGGGTTAACGCATAAGCATTGCAATTCAGCGGGGCAATGCAACCAGTGTCTTGGGGATATTTCTACAAAGTAAAAAAAAATTTAAGGCGATTTGCGCAAAACACCTAAACGTAAATACGTTTAGGTGTTTTTGCGCAAATTGCCTTAAATTTTTTTTGTTTAATTAATTTTAGCAAAAAAAAAATTAAAGCGATTTGCGCTAAAACACCTAAACGTAAATCATATTTTGCCACTAAATACGTTTAGGTGATTTGCGAAAATCGCCTAAATTTTTTTTTTACAAAAATTAATTAAACAAAAAAAATTTAAGGCAATTTGCGCAAAAACACCTAAACGTATTTAGTGGCAAAATATGATTTAAGGCGTTCTCAAATTATAAAAATATGTTAAGTTTAAACATGTTTAGTCGCTAAATACGTTTAGGGTTCGTTTTGCAAACCAGCCTTAATTGATTAATAAAATAGTGCCTTAGTTACATTAGTTCTATCTTACCAAAAACATTTACCCCAAAATGGGTATATAATGAATAAGCTAGCAATATTACGCAGGTGGGGGGGAGGTGGGCGTGGGACGCGGGTTTCGTTTTATGGACACAGCTCACGGCTTGCAATCACAGCTAAATGCGTCTTCTGGTATTTTATCAATTCTGTGTATGTTTATACACATGCTGTAGGTATGTTTTATCAATCGTAAATATTTGAATATTATTTCTGTAACTTTCTTTGTATTTCATAACACAAGATCATAATACAAGTATGTACAGGAGAAATATAGACAGGATAAACTTTAAAATACAGAAAAAATGGGATTAAATAACAATTTTATTTTCGATCCTTAAGTACCTTTTGACCTTCAATAAAAGGTCAAACGAATGTACAAAAGGTCGCTTATCTTATTTCAGAGTTTTTGTTTTATCTGAGTACTTTCTAAATGAGGAATAATTATTTTAGTCTTAAAATAAACGAACCCGCGAAACATTTACGAACTAAATACAAATTAAAAGGTTTTTGCCTGACTTCCTTTTTTTTCGGGAATCTTGAATCAATGACACATAGCACCCAAACTACGGGTGGGGTTTAGCTAATGGTCAAAATAATCTTTATGTCCTTAAAAGTGACCTGGGGTACAAGTAGTAACATGTAGCCATTGGTTTTTGTATACAGATCATCTAATTAGAAGAACATATTAATATACTTCATCACAATGTTAAAACGGTCACTGCTGGATATATCAATCAATCAAATCAAAATCATTTTATTCATTTTTATCATAAAGATCACCTTGAAACGTAAATTTTACTGCGTGTTCCTTCGCGAGCAAGCCAAAGAAAGGCAAGAAACAAGGCTGGTTGTTCTTTTTAAATATACTTTTAGAATACATACAACAAAGAAAATAAATAACGTCTAAATTGTAACATTTTTGAACGAGTTGGAGCAATTTCAATCTCAAGCATTTCTATCAGCTAAATAATAGACCTCCCCAATTGATTTCCAGAACGGCGAACCAGCAAACTTTCTCAGGTCGTCTTTCCATCTGGTAGAGGAAGGGGGGTGGGGGGCGACCTACGCTACGCTTTCCAGTACGTGGTTTCCACTCGGGAACCATTATTTCTTAGTGGCCGTCATTTCTTCGATCTAGGTGCCCAGCTCACTGCAATTTCAACTTGCTAATCCTATGGGCTATGTCAGTGACTTTGGTCTGTCTACGAGTCTCTTTTCTGACTCGATCTCGTAGAGAAACCCCAAGCATAGCCCTCTCCAAAGTACGCTGCGTGACCTTGAACCTTCTTATAAGGCCCGTGGTGAGAGCCTACATTACTGTACCATACGTTATATGTACGTCTCGAGCTTGCCGTGCACTCGCGGCGAACACGTACTCAAATCCCCTCGCTGGAAACTCGATTTCAACTCGCCAATGTGATAAGACGCTAAGACACTGCAGTATTTGAAGGTTATTCAATATTTAAAATAAGTAATTAATTTGGGTACAGACTTATCAAACTTATATGTAGGCTTAAAACCTTTGTGATCACTATACATACTCGACTGTACAGGTATTTATCACCCGTAATTATCATATAGATTTTAAAAACCGGCCAAGCGCGTGTCGGACTCGCGCACGAAGGGTTCCGTACCGTTATCTATAAAATCGACAAAAAAATCATGTCTGTTGTATGGGAGCCCCCATAAAATAATTATTTCATTTAAAATTAATTATTTATTTTTAAAGTGAATATATAATTAAATACTCTGCAAATATTTCAAGCAACCTGTTGCTGTTGTCAATACCGAGCAAAAACGAGCAAAAAAAGCACGTTTGTTGTATGGGAGCCCCCCTTAAATATTTATTTTATTCTGTTTTTAGTAATTAATATTTATAATAGTGGCAATAGAAATACATCACCTGTTAAAATTTCAACTGTCTAACTATCACGGTTCATGAGATACAGCCTAGTGGCAGACGGACAGACAGACAGCGGAGTCTTAAAAATATAGTCCCGTTTTACCCTTTAGGTACGGAACCCAAAAAATCGTAAAGGCGCAAACGTTGTTAATTTTGATGAATTTATTTTAAAATTTTAAGTATAGTCTGTATATTTTAATATTTTATTCGTAATTTATCGAGTTAAAACTCGAATCACAAGTTTCTTACATCCTGTATGTACTTACATAAAATATTTTATTCTTAGCTATTTATATTCATATGCTAACGAGTTAAAACTAGAACCGGAAGTTACCAGTGCCAGCTTCATATCTGGAACTATTCCACAAAATTAATAACCGTGTTACCCGCGTAGCATGTTAAAAGTTAATACTTCAAGAGCCTTCAAGCCAAGACGTGCACTTATAAAGTAGCGAATTTATTACATACTCAGTCGCAGTGAGGCTTGGCTTATCACAGCATCTGTCAGTAGTACTCAGGCATTTTTCCATAACCTGGTTTTGCTATCGGATGAGGTTAAATCATAAAACCAGGATCCATTTCTTAAACATATTTTACTGGTGGTAGAGCTTTTGTGAACGGGCTCGAGGAAGTGGGCACCACCGCCTTACCTTTATCTGCCGCCAAATAGCAGTACTTGTGCTGCTGTGTTCCGGTTAGATGGTAATGGTATGTTCCTGTAATTACTGGCACATAGGCATACCAGCTAAGTCCTATAGTATGGCATCGTATCCACATAGAGATCAAGACAACATAATACCTTGTTTTGAATTCTATGTGGATATCCATCGGCTGAGTAGCCACTTAACATCTGGTGGACTGCATGATCGTTTGCCATATAAGTTGTATATAAAAAAAATATTCTCAGAGATGTTCCCGACTGATACCGAGGTGCCATATAAATAAAAAGTGCCACTCCGGGAGTCCAACCAAAACTTTGCTAACGAAATACTTATATACAGAGGTGATGGTAACTGTAACTGTAACAGTGTCGAGAGTTCAATGGTTTTTCCTATCTCGTGTAGCGAGGGATTTAAGTTCACCCAAGACTAAGACAGCTTTATCACCGAGGAAAATACTCTACTTTTCGTATCATTTGCGAAAAAATTAACACAATAATATTATGAGATAAGCATTTATTAAAAATAATGACAATTAAAAGTAAAAGTTAACATTCGAAACATTGGTCCAATTATTGATAGAGAGAGTTACATTTTTGTTTGGTACATTTATTGTTGATGAGTTGATTTGAGAACATTAACTTATTTATAAAAATAAATCAAAATAAACTTAACGTTTATGTATTTGAAGAAAACAAAAACGCGGCATTTTCCTAGACTAATATTTTTTTGTCAGAAAAGCAAAGGCATCAAGCTCATACGGCCTCGTCGGTTTTCGTAATTTTATTTAATAATCATAATTGCATAATAAATGCGTATTCTTTTTTCAAAAGATGTATAATGCTTTATATACAAACTCAATGGTGTAAACACAGATGTAGTTCAGTATAAATTTCGGTAAGTATTCCAAATTTAAATCACATTCTCCTAGAGGATGAATGAAATTAAGTACAATTTTCTTTTCCTGTTTTTAACAGATTAAAAATGACTATTGTTATGTTCGCTTTTTGTGGCATAGAATGTCACTTTTTTGAGCAAGTGGTACGAAAATTAATTAATAGATTAACAAGAAGTAAGAGATATGTTTTGTTATGTTAATGGTATGTTATGTTAAATAACTATGTTAATTTAATTAAGTTAGAAAGTAGTAAGTTAATAAGGTATGTTGTGTGCCTGTTTTCATTGAAAGTATGAATTTAATAAAATAATAATTCGTCGTTTGATTTCGTCTTTTGTAGGTATATGATACAACCGTTATAATTGATCGAGGGAAGCGAGGTCTCTTAATCAACTTGGGCAAATCGGCGTTGTATTTATGTATGTGTATTTGTCTGAGGATAACTTTCGAAGCGTTTATCCGATTATCGTGAAATTTGGTATATAGGTAGGTAGTAATTGCACAATTTTGGTGTAACAAAATGAGCTAAACATGTGTGGGGGGGCGGGGGGGGGGTTGTTGAGTGTTGAGATATTGGGGTTCATGAGACAAAAATCAAAAATGGGACTAACCGATCAAGTGGCACGACTAATATAAGGTATTTGTGAGTACTGTTCGTCCCTGTTTTTATTTTTAGTTTAAACTTTGTAGTTTTTAAGTTATAAGCCATAATAAAAACTGAACTTTGATAAAATTCACAGGGTACTGCCAAATATCTTCCCATCTTTTAAACAGTTCTATTCACACATCTGTCTGCACTACGAGTACAATGCTAATTTCTCATTTAGAATATTATATATAGTATATTATATAATATACCTTTTTATAATTAGTAGGGAATATTTATGTACCTAATCCATTGCTGAGTACCTGTATATATCTATGTATATATTTTTTTAATTTGCTTACGTAAGTAAACTGTTTATTTAATTATTTTTTTAATAGCCACTTTAACGTTCTCGTGAAATCCAGTCTATCCAAAGGTTATCTGGAAGAGATCGCTTTTAGCAAGACCACCACTTGTATTTCTGCGTGTATTGTTAATTGATTTTATATTGTTTTTTTTATTTGAAGTGTGATTTACAATAAAGCGTTTTCTATCTATCTATCTACCAGTGACCCCACAGTGCTAAAATTTGGTATGCGTGTAGCTTTAGTGACACAAATATAGGGAAAAGCTTGAAATCCAGAATAACTGCATTTTCTACCCTAAAAAAGTTTTACTTACTAGCATGAACTCCCGTTACCTTTAATTTGAATGTAAACTGTAGATCAAGTTTTTTGGTTATTCATTTCGTGGCACTATTTTGAAAGTCAAAGATTAGGTGCAGATAATATTTTTTTGTATTAATGGGTGATTCGCGAGATCTCAGTTCGGGGTGAACCATTAGTATTTCCAGTAGAATCGTAAGTAAACGAGAGGAAAGTTGTTAATGTGTGCTTACAAAATTGCCTGTTCTAAAATATCTCCAAGTGTTTATTTGCTATATTATAAAGCCGTCCGTAAAACATAGCGAACCTTTGTGCAAAAGATGTACGGCAGCTCATTAAATTAACTTTACGTTTTCTCCTTGAATCCATTTCTGAAATTACGGGAGCTTGCAATATAAAGGAATCTTGCCTGACAAATTGAACGTTGATGAAAATTTAACACTTAAGATTAATTATACATAGGCTGCTATTTAAGAATCCGGAACTGGCCACTGCATAAATAATATTTAAAAAGAAATTATCACGTTTGAAAATGGAACTCTTTGGCTGTAGAATGCAGGTTATTTCGTCCGTCTGTCAATTGTTTTCATTGTGTGGCGCGATTTCAAAAATTGCGTGTCATTATCACAATGGATTTATCTCGAGAAAATTTTCGTGCGATGATTTTTTATGATTTTCGACGTGGTCTAACTCAACAGCAGTGTATCGATCAACTCAGTTCGACTTTTGGGGATAAAGCACCATCGAAGACTACTGTGTATCACTGGTTTAGTGAGTTTAATCGTGGACGTCGTATGCTCACGGACGAAATTAAAGATGGTCGGCCTAAATCAGTTGTTGTGCCACGAAACATCGACGCAGTGCGTAAACTAATAATGCAAGATCGTCATGTGACATATCGAGAGATAGAGGCGATCTTGGGCATTAGTATGACGAGTATACATAAGATATTACACGAACACTTGGCTGCAAAAAAAGTTTGTTCGCGTTGGATACCGCACAACTTGACAATAGATCAAAAACAGGCTCGTGTCGATTGGTGCAAAAAATGATAAAAAAATACAATCGTGGTGCATCAAAAGCTGTATATAATATCTACACAGGTGATGAATCCTGGATTTATGCATATGACCCCGAAACTAAGCAACAGTCAACAGTTTGGATCTTCCAACATGAGCCGAACCCAACAAAAGTTGCTCGTGCGAAAAGCACTTTGAAGCAAATGGTCGCCTGTTTTTTTGGTATAGATGGACACGTGGCTACTGTACCCCTAGAAAATTGTAAATCTGTTAATTCAGAGTGGTACACGACCATTTGTTTGCCAGAAGTCTTTGCAGAAATCAGGAAGAATAATCCACAACGCAGAATCATTCTCCATCACGACAATGCAAGCTGTCACACTTCGGGTGAAACGACCCGATATTTGGAGGGTGAAACGGTGGAATTAACGGGTCATCCGCCATATAGCCCTGATTTGGCACCCAACGACTTCTTTTTATTTCCAATCGTGAAGAATAAATTACGTGGTCAACAATTTTCAACCCGAGAAGAAGCCGTTGAAGCATTCAAAAATCATGTTTTGGAGATACCGTCTTCCGATTGGAAAAAGTGCTATGAAAACTGGTTTTACCGAATGCAAAAGTGCATTGATCATCATGGCGAATATTTTGAAAAGCAATAAAACCATATTTAACAGTCAATGATAGTTATTTTATTTTATTCCGGATACATAAATAGCAGCCCTCGTATAGTGTATTTGTTGCGTAAAATTTAGGTTGTTAAGTAAGTTAATCGCCGCCAATAACTATTATTAAATCAGTTGTTGATTAATGTTCACTTTGCCTCTTGGGTTTATTAATTTTGGACGAGTCTTTTCCAGTTTAGAAAATGAAAAAATTCTATTTTTTATAAAAATTTTGGACAGATTGCTAAAAATTAACACCATAACACAATGGCTTTTACAATGATTAAGTTCTGCCTTTTTATGCCGAAATTTACATATTCTTTGAGATGAGCTGTCAACTATGGAAACATGGCGAGCTGGTGAAAGGCTTAGACAACATAATAAAGTACAACCCTAGTCGGTTTTGAATATTGGCTTGGATGACAGGCCATGTTTGCAGGCTCCCTTTTAGTCAGATTAGGAGGCTTAGGTTTTTTTTATGTTATTTGTGGGGAAACAGGCTTACGGCTCACCTGATGGTAAGTGGTCACCGTCGCCTATTGACACCAGCAACACCGGTGGTATTGTCGATGCCTTCCCTACACTGTAGAAACCTCTTTACATATCTCTCTTGAAGCGTGCCATGTCGTAGCCTAATGGGAAAACCTCAGATGGTAGCTCATTCCACATCTTGCAAGTATGGGGTAGAAAAGATCGCGTGAAGCGTGTGATGCGTGATACCCAATTGTCGATGATATGTGGATGAGCTTAATTTCGAGAAGTGGGGTGGTAAAATCTCGATGACGGGATGAGATCAAATAGCTCCTCAACCAACTATACGTAAAATTTCAAGTGTAGCCCTACCGGCGTCCTTGTCCTCCGTCTATATATAATATCTTGAAGTACTATCATATTTAATTTTAAGACTTTATTTTGTATCATATTATCAGCAAAAAATAGATGACTTATGACTTACAGCACAAGTGATTTAGTAGAACATATTCTAAGTCCTGCTTTGGTTTTATCTGACAATACTTCACAGTATCTTTTCTTGACGAGGCTAGAATGACTTGGCAAAGTGCTTGCCCAAATACTGATCTCCCAATCATCTTTCATTACAACGGCAAAGGGACGAGCCTCTGTGCGAGTTGACGCGGAATTGTCTGTTACAAACGTGTTCAAGCACCACAGATCGTGCGCGTCTCTATGCTGTTTCCAAATGGGAGTCAGGACTTTGGCTGCAAGCTCTTCCTTCTCACAATACTGGTACTTTAATGGATCCTTTAACTTTCCAGATTGCAACTAATTTACGGTTGGGTGCGCGGTGCTGCGCCCTTTATTAGTGCCAGTGCGGTTCGGCAGTCGAACACCTTGGTCACCATGGATTATCGTGTTCCAGGGCCGCCGGTATGATTTCCTGTCACTCTAGCCACAATGATATCATACGCCGGGCTTTTTGCAGCGTCAACGTTCCAACCGTTCTCGAACCGAACGGTCTGATACGTGACGATGGTAAGAGGCCTGACGGTATGACTCTTATACCTTGGGAGAAGGGTAAGTCTTTGGTGTTGGACGCCACGTGCGTCGATACCCTTGCGCCATCTCATCTGTCTGGTACAGCAGTTGAGGCCGGTGCGGCGGCAAATTCAGCCGAACATCTCAAGCGGCACAAATATGGAAGTCTCGACAGATCTTACGTATTTGAGCCATTTGGGGTCGTTACTCTGGGCCCATGTGCCCATGTACCGGAGCCCATCGCGTTTTCAAAATTATTTCTGGGAATCTGGTCGAAGCGACGTGTGATCCGAGAGCTGGTGCTTATCTGTATCAACGCATAAGCATTGCAATTCAGCGGGGCAATGCAGCCAGTGTCTTGAAGACACTTCCTTCTGGTAGTGATTCGGAGCAGTTGAGCTATCTATAGATTGTTTGGAACGATCTTTAGATGATTCAACTATTTCTTCTGTATTTTATTGTAAATAATTGTTTATACTTTCTGTTATTAAAAAAAATCCACTATTATTAATGCCAGTTTTATTTGTTAAGAATATATTGAAAAACATTTATTTATTCTAACTACCACAAGAAACAAAGAAAACAACACAATTATTTTTAAATTGATCTTACTTTAACTAAAAATTACAACTGCTTAGTGTGGTGAGAAAGGGTCCTCAGCATATGCTTAATTTTTGAAGTAAAACTTCTTTACGCACGCTTGACTTGGGGAGTAAGCTGGTGATTGCGTTACGAAAAGTGCGAACGGAAGTTGAGAGGAAGATATAAGTTAGTGAAGATAGAAAAAGAGAGAGTTATGTTTAGTATATTTTTAAACGTTACTGTGCGAGTGCAAGTTACGTCTGTCCAGAATGAACATAGACTGATCGACCTACAGACGTGTGGGCAATATTGGAATTAAACAATTTTATAAATTAATATTTTGAAAAAGAAGTTTTACTTCAGTCGTGTGGTCTAATGCACACTCGTTTTTTATTCCAAAGTGACATTAGGTTTTTGTAAATAAAAATACTAGTAACTTTTAGACATAGCCGGGTTTAAGAATTGAATTTAAAAGCGTAGGGAATGGAGGCTAAACTTTTAAAATTCAATATTCAACTTTTGGCACAAGTTGGGCTCTGTCAGTAAAGCATTGGTTTTCCAAGAAACCGTAATCGTAATAAAAGCTTATGTAGAAAAAAATCTTTTATTTCTTGATATAAGGCTGAAAATAGCGTTAATCGTTATCTATTGATGTTCATGAATAGTTGATGCCACCTATGGAACTAGAGTTCAATAACCTAGAGTGGTTTGGATCGCATTTCCTTACAAAGACAGTAAATTTAGAAATCTTACAGTCGTTAGTCGAGATTGAAAAACATTATTTCGGTAGATACTTTTCAATTGTACGAGTATCTATTGGTTTAATACTTGCTAGAAATACCATTGGGCATCTTTTTTATTCATTATAGGCTTGCGTTTGACCACGATCTCGCCTGATGGTAAGCGATGATGCAGTCTACGGTATTTGGGTATCAATAGGTATCTATCTCACTTCTTATTATTAACTTAATTTGTAATGTTTTTTGGATGCTACAGTGATGCTCTTGTTACTCAAGTCAGTCAGTATGTTATAACATATGTAGTTAACTTTCATCGGTCTTTTATCGTTATTTATTAAAACTTTTTATTAACTTACAATATAGTATGTAGTATGTTTTCGAGAAAGAGGTCAATCGTCGAATCCAACTCGGATGGGCAGCGTTTGGGAAACTTCGCAACGTCTTTTCGTCCAACATACCTCAGTGCCTTAAGACGAAAGTCAAGTACAATCAGTGTGTGTTACCAGTGATGACATATGGAACCGAGACGTGGTCCTTCACTATTGGCCTTATGAATAAGCTCAGAGTCGCTCAACGAGCTATGGGGAGGGCTATGCTCGGGGTTTCTTTACGGGATCGAATCAGAAATGAGGAGATACGTAGGAGAACTCAAGTCACCGACATAGCCCGACGGATTAGCACGTTGAAGTGGCAATGGGCAGGCCATATAGCGCGCAGAACAGATGGCCGATGGGGCCGAAAGGTTTTCGAGTGGAGGCCACGGACCGGCAAGCGCAGCGTAGGACGTCCACCCACAAGATGGGCAGACGACTTGGTAAGAACCGCAGGTCGGCGTTGGATGCAGGCCGCTTCCAACCGCAGTTCCTGGAGATCAATGAGGGAGGCCTTTGTCGAGCAGTGGACGTCCTACGGCTGATATGATGATGATGATGATAGTATGTAGTATGTTTGTCCAGGTGGAAACTTGCAACTGAATTTTAAACCGGTTCCTCTTAACCGATTGAGCTACAATTCGGAATACACGCTTATTTTGGCGCTTATTATGACCTGATTCTACTCCTTGGATTGGCTCCAAACGAAGGAACTCTTCAACGGTCAACAGCACAGATACGAAATTTAGTATACGCATTTAATTAAGATAGCCCGTTCTAAGTTCCACTATGTCATGGCTGCTGCACTAATAATTGGCTTCCGAAGAAAATATTAAACCATTCTTTTAGAGTTGACTATACCTCAGTCCAAACTCGAATTTCACCCCCGCTTCTCCGCGCGCCGCTGCACATCCTATCTCACCGTGGTTCTTCTGTTTGCCGGTTTTTTATCATTCAGTCCCTTCATATTCTTGTTGTGCTTATTTCTTATTACTGCGTTTTCACAAAAGCCTTATTAGTATTAACTTCTACTTATGAATTACGTGATCGTTTGGAGCGATAAGCGTCACGGGTACCCCGTATGAAATCTGAAGCCAGACTGAATCGCGGACAGGGCGTCCGAAGCGAATGGTTTCATTAGTTAAAAAATCAGGTATTTTCATTTTATGGTAAAATCAAAAGGTATTTTGGAAATTTTAAACACAGGTGTCCTTATTTATGTTGTGTAGAATTACTGTATAAAGCTTCAAGATCTAAATTGAAGTATTCATTGCATAAGAACGGTTTTAAGATAAATTTGGAGTCATCTTTGGATTTATTTTCTATCGAGAAAATTTTACGAAATCGTGTTTTAAGGGGGCACCGGAGGGACAATCACCCATACAACACGTACTACAAAGATCATTTCTAATTGGAGCATATTTCTACCTTAATAAGGTATTATTTTAATTTTAATAGTATTTATCTAGGTTCCCAACTATATATTAGATCAAAATACTTACCTAAAATAAAATAGAAGCGTATCGAATTCTGCATATTTTTACGTTATAAAAGACTTGTTTTCAATCTTATTATTTCGTATTAAAAACCATAACATCTTACGTATCCTAGTCATGGGAACATAGATTATATCGTCTAGTTACAGAATAACAACACAATGAGAAAAATACAAGTTTTCAGTCATCATTTTTGGTATTACGGAACACGGTCAAAATCTAATCAAATTTAGAATCGTTCTATTGCTATCACTGTCGCTCTGCGTGGCTAAACTTCGTCACTAATCAGGGATAGCGATATTCAGGCCAAAGTTTTTGACGTGGCCGAATTGAATTTGCGCTCAGTGTTCGCCGGCGCGTTAACAACACACACGGTCTAGCACGTATCCTTAACTATAACATTTATGAATTACAGATTGAAAGCACACAATTTGTTGAACAAAACAATGTATCTCAATAGGCGATTTATCGTCTCCCCAGGTATAGTGCGCCCTTAAGTAAATATTATACAAAAAAATAATTCGTTATTTCCCAACGATACCCTTATTATTGTTTACGAAGATAATACAAGCGAAGTGATTAGTTGAGCCTATTGTGTATTTTATGAAAGGTAAAAGAAAGGTCGGTTATTTGAGAAAGATAATATTTGTTCCTGTAACTCTTGGACTTACTAAAATAGAAATGAGAAAACAAAAATATGTTTGTCATACAAAAGATATACAAAAGAGAGATAGATATATGAGATAGATAGATATAGAAAAAATGGTTTAATTAAACACGTTCGTGCTTTCGTACATAAGATTTGCCTGTGACATTGCCGGTACTGCATCCCGAAATAATATTTTGATCATCACATAGGCGGTTGGCACATTGCCACGCACCGCGCTGCATGTTGCGTGTCGACGCACCGATAAAGAATTGTTGCTAGCATTCAAATGTAGAATTTAATTGTTGCTACTAAAATTACATTTTTTTGTATTATTTATTCCTAGTGTACCCTAGATGTAGGGAAGAGATCGGTGTGACTTTAGTGGGACTGGGCGGGCCACGTTGGCCGAATTCACTCCACGAAATGGGCCCATATTGGACGCCTGAAGACGGAAGGCGACGTCAGGGTTGGCGAAGAAAGCGTTGGCGGGACGATTTCGAAACCTTCCAAAGAGGACGGTGGGAGATATCGACAGATACGAATGTACAGATACAGATGCTTGGAGGGACTTGGGGGAGACATTGTCCCAGCAGTGGGACGAGGTAGGTTAAAGAAAAAAAAATCCTAGTGAACGACGAATCTTTTGGTTATATTAAAATTTTTCAGTATGTCAAAAAATTGAATTGGCGCGTAACCGCAACGATGCAACGCAATAACTGCAACACGGTCTTCTTTAAGCGTCCACTCCATATTTAAAAATGAGTAAAATTCTAAAAAATATACATATTTATTTTCATGAACAATTCGAAATTAGAATTCTATAAACTTTTTTGTGGCCAGCATTCTAAAAGAAAAGTTTTTACTGTGTGACAATACTTATGACCTGACTAGGTAAAAACAATCAATATCCTATAGTCCAATAAAATTATAGTATCTATTATTTCGTTATGTAAATAAACTCCTCATAACTGTAGAAGGTGTTACTCAGGAGCCAGCGCTTCAGTATGAGTATAAATGTATAGCAACTGGTTGCCTCAGCTGCAGTACAGGGCAGTCTGTTATATACTGTCGGTCCCATTACATGCGTTAGCTTATCCGACTTGGCCAAGGTACGGGACACGGTAGCAAGCCTGTCAGCTCTCCGAGTGTTGTACGGATGCCTATCCCTGTTCTTGCTGAACAGTTCTAGGTTAGACCGCACAAAGACAGCAACCTGAAATATGACGATAGACGGGAGCATCAATATTTCAAGTTCTTGAAAATACGGTCTTCAGAAAGCACGCTGCCAGTCAGTTGCGCGCCCCCACAGTTCCACCCCGTATTGAAGGAGCGAATGGACAGTGGCATAGTAACAGGAACGAACCACGTGACCAGGCAAGAACCGAGACAGTCGCCCTAACGCATAGCATGATCCACCCAGTTTTCCACATACTGTATCAATATGGAATTCCCAAGTGAGCGTCCTGTCGAGCTCGAAACCCAGAAACGTGGTGCTCTCCACTTACTCTATTTTTGTATTGCCCGCGAGAACCGTAAGCTCCCTAGAGGGACGCCCCGATAGAGATATGGATAAAGTGGGTTTTTTTCAAATTTAGGACTAACCCATTGTCTTTAAACCACTCCACTAATTGAGAGGCAGTTTGATTTAGCTTCTAAACTAAGCTGTTCAGAGTAGTGGCTGACACAACTGCAGCCACATCATCGGCATACATTAACACCTCCGCGGAGCATATAGCTTCCGGGAGGTCATTGAGTAGTAAGGAGAACAAGATGTTAGAAACCGCAGAACCCTGTGCTACTCCCATGTTCGTAATGAGAGGATGTGACCTCGCCATGCCACATTTCCCTACGACAACCTGAGAACTTGATCTCATTAGGTTTGTGAGCACGGCTAGGGCAGAATCGTGTATGCCGTAATGCCCCATCTTGACCGTGAGAACCGTATGATCAGCCACATCAAACGCTTTGAAGAGGTCGCAGCAGATTATGGCAACCTGCTGTTTTCTCTCACGAGCATTTATTATCCTCCGCAGCACCTCACGCGCTAGCGACGTGGTCGATCGTCCTTCACGGTACGCATACTACCTGTCTGATTGCGCGTGAGTGGCTGCCAAGTATGATGTAAGTCGTGAGCTTATTCCATTTTCAAGAACCTTTGCTATAGCTGGAATTATAGATACTGGCCTATATGAGTCCATGTCTGCTCTTCTCCCTTTTCCTTTGTATATCGGTGATACCTTACTGAGCTTAAGACAAGTCGGAAAGGTACCACTTTGCAAGCACAAGTTGAAAAGATCGGCTAGGATAGGGGCGATAGGACATACCTAAAAGTTTCATAGAAATGCCATAAGCATCCTGAGAAGGCTTGGGTGGTATCCGTTTCGTAATTCATCTCGTTCCCAAATCAAAATTATTCTACAAAATAGAAGGGTAAAAAGTGACATTAGAACGAAAATTTAAATGGATTCAAAGTATAGGGAACATTTGAGGAAATTCAAAGTTCGCAAGCGAAAAAAAGAATAAAAAGTAGACCAAAGAAGTACCACTATTGCCGTGTTTGATCTCGAAAAGGTCCTTAGTATCCCTCAGTCTGAAGTGAGGATTTTTCATAAAATACCCCACCTATAATTTTACCGTTTACGACACACTGCGCAAATCTGGGCATTGCTTTGTCTGGCATTTGTCAATTACCAAAAGAGGGTCAATTGAAATAAGCAGTTGCATATTGAAGTTCAGCGAACAAGAGAAACTCCGAGGAATAAAAAATATATCTGTTTATTTCGATGTCTGCGCGGGTCAAAATAAAAACAGGTATATTTTTAGATTATATATTAACGCCTTAAGAATTCATGATCTAGAGAATATAACCCACAGATTTTTTGAGGCCGGCCACAGCCAGAATGAAGAAGGTAGGATAGCATGCATTCCTGCATAGAAAGAGCCATGAAAAATAAAGTATTATTTACCCCCGACCATGTGTATAGCGAATGAATGCTAAAGTGACCGGAGAAAAATATCAGGTAAATAAGATGCAACAGCAAGATTTTTATGACATAAAAAGCCTTGTTACTGAAAAAACCTGGCTAAAAGATACTCAATAAAACTAAATCAAATGGACGAAGGTGATGGATATAAAGATATTATATTTAAAACCTCACATTCTACTATTTAAATATGATTTTGTAGAAAATATTTGGAAATGGACACAGAGCTTCAAATAACTAAACCAAGGCGAGGGCGAAGAGGGACACCATCAGTAGTGACACCTGCTAATCCAATCCAGATGGACATAAAACAGGCTTACGATTAACAAATACATATAAGTAAAGCGCTGTATACAGATTTGCAAAGCTTGTGCGCAAGTAATGCAATCCCACAGCACTACCATGCATTTTATGACTCCCTTACGAGCTGCAAGTCCAATCCAACTGAAAATTCTGACTCTGAACTAGAGTACGAGGAGTAGAGCTACCTAGGGTACTTTCTTTTTGTGCTTACTTTATATAAACGGTTCATAATGTATTGTTTTTAATAAATAGTTCTCATTTATAAATAAATAAACCATTAATCAACAGATAACTTTTATTTTCTCGCACACTACCTTACTCTGGTACAAAAATTTTGATTCAATATTTGGTGCTTACCTTCATTAAGTAAATTACATATTCCCTGGAATATAGACCAAAGTTGATATTACCGCAACTCCTGTTTGATTGTTAGTCAGCGAATAAAATGGTAATAGTTTGGTAGTATGGTAACGTTATGGGATCTTATCACAATTTATCAACGAAAAAGATAGCAGTGTTCTAATACTGTAACGTTACTGCATCACTTTATACGCGAATAATATCTTAATGTTACTTTACGGTTCAAGTTTGTGCCTTTCATTCTTTGTAATAATAATTTCATTAATTACTACTTACGTAAGAAACTTATATTATGTACATATACATAGAAATCATCATCATCATCTCAGCCCACATCCACCCACTGCTGGGTACAGGCCTTCTCGCTATCACGCCATTCTCTCCGGTCCTGTGCCAAGTGCATCCATAGAAATATTTTTTAAAAAAATCAGCTTTCTTTTAGTATTCAAACAATTCCGATATGTTTATTAGCTAATGAAATATTCGTAACAAAACTTTTTTTATTTATCCTGTAAAATTTAGTTTAATCGATTACCATTTTATTCCCGGGGGACAGCGAGATTGTTACACCAAATTATAATAATTTAACATACAAAACTTAAAGACTTATACGTGGTGGTACAATGGGCAGACTTATCGCTCAAAGCTAACTCTTCCATGCAACCTTTGGATGGACTGGATTGACGAAACATGAGAGGAGGCGGTGTTACAATAAATACCTATTTAAGCAGGATAAAAAAAAATACCTAAATATACTTACATAAATAAGTATAAAAAGTAAGTAATAAGTATTATATATAAGTTTTAATTTTGTTGGTGTGCAATAAAGAATATTCTATTCTATTCTATAAAATAGAAATACTTAAATATATATATATATATATACATATATCTAAAAGAAATACAACGCTTACTCTAAAGGAGCTGTTTAGTAGAGTTTGTAGACGTCATTTTTAAAATTAGGTAAGGATTTAGCACGTCTGATGGAATCGGGCAAGTCATTCCATAATCGAACAGCTCGTATTGTAAACGAGTTACTAAAGAAGATAGTTTTTTTTTAATAAGAATCATCAACACAGCATGCACTGACAATATCCAGCGGTTACATTTACAAATGTTAGAATTTAGTGCTACTAAAATCACAGATGATAGACTGTATGCATTCATATTTTATGCCGAGCGAGTAAATTAATTGTATTTTAAAAATAAAATAAGATGGCATGCACTAACTTCTTGCCAGCAATACATTTTATTATATTATAATAACTACAAAAAGTTTTAAAAAATCAAATAAGTTTCAAAAAAATCAAATCATTCCTATTTATAAATTTAAAACACAATAAAATCATATATTATACTAGTGGTCCCGCCGAACTTCGTATCGGCTTGCCATGCATAGATATAACGCGGGCTGTCAATATAAGTCACCCTGGTAGAATTGTCAATTGTTGTCTCCGGCCATCATTATGTATGAGAAAATGAATGACTTCCACAAAGAATTCAATACCAAAATTAGCCAAATCGCTCCACCCGTTCTCGAGTTTTAGCGAGACTAACGAAAAGCAATTAATTTTTATATATATAGACAATATATCTCGAGATAACTCCTACCGAAGCATCTGTTTCAAATGATATTAATTTTTTTTACATCCTCTTTGACGATATTTGCAGCACGCATTCTGTCAATTCTATGTCAAACGTCATAAGGTTACATTATATAAGCGCTAAGGTTAGATTATAAATAATTTTATATGGTGGTTAAGTATTCTTAAATTTTCTAACTTTGCGCGTAATTTTCTTAATTTTTTCTTTCATAAGAACCTTTTCCTGACAATAAGAAATACAACAAAAAAAGCATTGGCCAAATTGGTCCAGGCGTTGTTGAGTTATGCGCTTACCAACACATTTTGCGATTCGTTTTTATATTTTAGATTATGGGCTGGAGTTATCAACTGAAGAGTATTGGAAGAAAGCAGAACGTGGGGATTGGATAGATTTAAGAATTCAAAGCATTGTTTGAGATACAGAGGAGAAGAAGAAGAAAATAGAATGTTATTTATGAGAGTAAGAATATGAACATCACGACGGGCCGATATAAATAGTGTTTTACGGTATACACGATGTCCTTTAAATCACTGTTTTCCCAGAACAAACGTTGTTCAGACCATAGTCTACAAAGAGTGTATAATATCAAATTAAAAAAAACTAAATCAGTCTGAAAAACATAAAATGTTGCGAACTTCAAACGTCTTTTTTAATATTACGCCCTACAGCATAGCGCGCTCGCCGGCGTCGGCGCGGCAACAGCGCGCCGGCTTGCTTACCTCACGTAATATTTGCTGCGTGTGCCATTGACTCCAATATTTACGAACCATTCAAAATTATGTTTTTGGCATGACTACAGAGTTCTTTTTAATAGACTGGACAGGACGTCTGTCGTTCACCACTTGAATGCCGCCGCCTTATCGCCACAAAAGAAATAATAGTAGGTAATACGCTATTTCTAGCGTGTCAAGGAACTTTATGTCACGGTTAGTTATTGAACAAAGTTAGACTTACTTGAGAAGGTCTAGATTTTATTTATTTATTTTCATATTTGATGTTATAAACAGTTAACGTTATAACAGACCATGGTCTGAACAACGTTTCTTCTGGGAAAACAGTGATTTAAAGGACACCGTGTACAGGTGAGATTACTTATATGTAACGGTTTGTAATTGTCTCTGAAGCTAAGAAGCGAAGCCAAAATAATCCTGAAATCGTATTCCAGTTCGGCACAGCATTCGTACGTGGAAATTGGATCGGCTCGCCTATTTGAACAAGATTTTGAATTGCTCGCGCTGGTACAGTCCAACTTTATATCCGGTTAGGGTGACCTCTCGTTAAATCCTTGGTTTCTGAATAGTTTCTGACTATAAGTTCTCGACTGTAATGAAGCGATATCGAAATAAGTCAATTATTTTTCGACGTGGACATAATAATAATATAACGTTTATTTCAGGCAACAATGTGCACATACAAAATATGATTACAAGGCACCTCTAGAAATACAAGGGGCACACTAAAAGTTTTGCACTTCTAGCTAATCGGAACTATTTGAATTTCGAATGTTATATTTTTTGAAACGTTGCAACCTTAGTAAAAAAAAAATTTGGCGGGAAATCATTTGTCAATTGTTTTGTAATCACACACCAAAGTTCTACGTACGCAACGAAAATGGAATTATTCGAAAAGATTTTAGAGTGATGATTTTTATGATTTTAAAAGTTCTCTCTCTCTCCGCAAGACTGTGCCGCTCGTCTTCAAAATGCTTTTGGGAGAAAAACACCTTGTTTGAGCATCGTAAGGCGATGGTTTGCTGAATTTGAGAGAGGTCGGGTTTCCTTACATGACGAATTTCATGAAGGGCGGCCTTCAACTGCCGTCAACGAAAATAATGTGGCAGAAAACCCGCGGATTACCTATGTGACAATTCGAGGACTATTGGGGATTGGTATGAGCCAAATTCAGAAAATTTTACACGAAGAATTGAAAGTTCGTAAACTTTATTGTCGTTGGATCCCTCATGAACTGACAGCGGAGTAGAAGCGGGCTCGCGTGGAATGGTGCTCACAGATGCTACTGAAGTACGACCACGGACATTCTAATGCTGTTTATGACATTGTCGTAGGAGGTGAAACTTGGATTTATTGTTTTGAACCTGAAAAAAATAGCAATCTTGTTAATGGGTGTTTGAAAATGAGAATAGACCAACAAAAGTGAGGCAGGCGAGAAACGTTGGTAAAAAAATGATCTCGTTTTTTTTCTCAGCTACGGGTCCCATCTGCACAACTCCACTTGAGATCAAAAGAGTGTTAATGCCGAGTGGTATTCTACTATTTGTTTACCCAGAGTGTTAAAAAAAATTCGCGAAAGACGACCAAAAAGCCGCGTTCTCCTACATCATGCCAACGATTCTTCACACACGGCCACCAAAACAAAGTCATTTTAAGCTTCCGAAAAAGTACAACTCGTCACCCACCCTGCACGTAGCCCCGACCTAGTACCTTGTGATTTCTGTATTTTGGGTTGGTAGGGGTAGAGGTTTCACTTTTACCAACTCCGAAGAGGCAGTGATAGCGTTCAATCAGAACGTAGAAAACATGCCTTCAGATCTGTGGTCCTCCTGTTTTAAAAAATGGTTCTATCGCATGAAAACATGCTTAAAATGTAAAGGAGAGTATTTTGAAAAGCAATAAACATGATATTTTGGTTATAACATGTTGTTTTTCTAAGTTACGCAAAACTTTTAGTGTGACCTACGTACTTACCTTGAAGACTAGTATATATATCTATTCAACAATAGACTTAAAACTAACACTTTGATTTATTTGAGGGATTTTGATTCGTAGCCGCTTTTCTGTAGCGCCTATAAACGATGCCGACTGACCCGAAATCCGGATCAAGGCGTACCTCCTTATACTTCGCCAGGATCTGGAACGTTTAGGACTTGAAGTTAGTAGTCCCACTGGACTCCAGTTGCTGAAGAGACATTTTCAGTATATTACTGGTAGACATCACACTAATATATTAAATGTGAAATTTTGGATTTTTGTTACTCAATCGTAATGGCTTAAACTTTAAACGATTTCGATGAAATTTGGTGTGTTGATAGATTATGACGATTCAAACATAGGCTACTTTTTGTTGACAACCAACGCGTGCGAAGCCGATGGCGGAGGCTAGTTGAATAATAATTAAGATTTTATTAATAATAATTAAGTCTATACTAGACGCCAACGCTCCTGGCAGACGGGGTATAAACGTGGGGCAAGCGACGATAATATTGGTATCTAGCTCGTTCTTGCAGCCCTTACGAGAGCCGTTAGTGATGCACCGAGTACCTATCGATAATACTATAATATTATCGATAGGTACTCGGTGTATCACCTTCTCAATACTATTACAAGTAATTATAATTACCAGTAATTTTAGCATGGCTAAAATGGCGATAAGTAACCGGTGTCACCTGCGACAAAAGAATAATATAAGACTATCATAACACCAGTCTTAACGTATGGAAGCGAAACTTGGGCCATAACGCAGAAGAACATACATACCATCCAAGTCGCCGAAATGAAGATGCTGAGGTGGATGTGCGGCGTCACCAGGCTCGATAAAATCCGTAACGAGTATGTGCGAGGAAGCCTGGGGGTGCGCGACATCGCTGACAAGATGCAGGAGATTCAGCTGTGATGGTACGGTCACGTGAAGAGGAGGCCACCTGACTACGTAGGCAATTTGGCACTACAATTTTCCATTCCCGGTCGAAGATCTAGAGGTAGACCCAAGACAAGGTGGAGAGATGTAGTGTCAAAAGACATGAGAGAGTGCCAAGTTTCTGATGACGACTTCGAGTATAGAGCGAAGTGGAGAAGAACGACCAGGAAAGCTGACCCCATCACCATGTGGGATAAATAGCTAGGAAGTGAGAGAGAGAGATAATTACCAGTATGTGTATTGAAAAGCAAACAAACATGTTTATTGCTTGGCCCAGTTTTCCACGAGTCTTGGCGTATGCAATAGTAGAATTCCTTGTAAAAGGGCTCGCCCGGGTAAGGACTACCATCATTTCTATTTCTGCCGCCAAGCGGCATTGCTGTGTTTCGATTAGAAGGGTATGGTTCCAGGTGAAATTGCAAGCACATGAGGCATCGCAGGGCACGATAATTATAAAAATATTATAATCCTTCTTCTCCCTTCTATCTTAAGTAGCGTTTTGAGTTTCTCCACCAGGCTTATGATTGCAATTTGCGTTCTTCAGATTCCCTTCAACTTAAAACTCCTGTCCATACGACAGAGTTTTATAGTCGATCCTTCACTGTAACAGCCGTACGATTGTGGAACACTTTGCCCGCCTCTATAATAACATCCAAGTCTATTAGTAACTTTAAAACAAAAGTACACACTTAATATCTGTCCATGTGTTGAAGGTCTAACTGCTTGTTAATTAATCATAACCATTATAGAGTTGCTTATTTATAAATTATATTTGTGTTATTACTAGTATTTTAGGTTTATAGTATGTAGATATGTTTTTTAATTTATATAGATGCACCGCCGTCATGTGTTACATTATACTCCTGTCCATACAAAGGTTGTCTGGAAGAGATCGCTTTTAGCGACCATTGTACTAAATCTATTTGTTAGAATTATGTTCTGTATTTTACTTTGGTGTACAATAAAGAGTTATCTCATCTTATCTTATTAATACTCGGTGTTGTTACTCACTACGCAAACCCGTGACGATATCCTACAAGGGGTAGTCAGAGGTAAGTCCAAACATTAGAAACATGCCTCTTTTTTGCAAAGAAGTTAAGCATTCACGTAACACACATTAAAATACTGTTACGCCGAGGCTGTTACAAAATAAGTAATAGTCGTTTTTTCTCGAAGACCTACTGTGTCACAGAATACATGGTATGGAATGACTTACATACCGCGTTTTTGCCTACCGTTGCACAGATTAAGAAATATTAGACAATCAAAATACCTATGCTTTTTTAGATACTAGCGAATGGTTCTGGAAATAATGCTCGGTATAAATAGTGCGTAGAGACGTCCGGGGAGAGCGTCTTGATTTGGCTATACGTGCGAACATTTCGGTGACTTTTAAGTGGTTTATTGTGCGATAGTGTCGTGAATTAGTGTGTTGTGAATATTTGTGATTATGATCGTGTACTTGTCGTTTTAGTGTTGAATAAAAGTGTTATTTTGGTTAGATTGATTTTCATTATTTTATTCCGAACCCTCAGCTCGTAACAATACTAACCCGTCCGGCCGAGATTTGAACCAGCAACCTCTAAATTGGAAGTTTGGGGACATCCCATTAGGCCACCTCGGCTCTAGCACTGATAAACATGACATAATCTGGAATCAATTGAGAGAAGAGCCAAGAAGCTCATAGGCAACGATGAGCTAGTTGATGCAAGGCTCCTCAGCCTGGAGCATCGACGAAGGGTTGCTAGCCTCTCGGTTTTTTTATCGAGTACATTTCGGGGAGTGTGCGGCGGAACTTTTCAACCTAATTCCACCATCTCCTTTCTATCAACGGGCAACCAGACGCTCTGCGGTGCACCACCGCTATATGGTAGAAATACCTCCCATTCGCACAAAGCGTTTCTCTTCGACCTTTATTATGCGCACCGCCAAAGTGTGGAACGCCTTTCCAGAATCTGTGTTTCCTGATAGCTACAACCTGGGCATCTTTAAGTCGCGAGTGAATAGGTTTCTTGTCTAGACAAGCGTGTACCATCGTAGACTACATCATCGCTTACCATCAGGCGAGATCGTGGTCAAACTCAAGCCTATATTATATAATAAAAAAACATAATTACCTTGTTTTATCTTACTTGGGGAATCCTTCTTCTATGTTTGTTCTGAATCATTTGTGTGTAAATAGATGAGCCTTTATAATCTATAGCTCTTGAGCAGTCAGCTGAAAGAGCTTCACAAAGCCACACATCCGGAAACAATACACGAATTCATAACAACAACATAATTTAGCGGATAAGTGAATTGTGCCAATGGACATTCAAATATCCGACACAATGTGAATAGCAAATTTGTTTGCGCTAAGGTTCGTATTACTAAAATAGTTCCTACGAGATTATGTTGCTACGAAAGGGCATGTTGATATACAAATAATAAAGTGGCACGTCGTAGGATGTACTCTGTTGAGCATAAGAGTCCTTTTGTAATTCCAGAGCGAATACCTATTTAGTTCCACAACTAAACTACGTGATGTCTCCTCGTCCAAAATACTTTATATCTTTGATGACATAGTGATGACACATGACAGAAAAACGTGGTTTCAAACATTGTGTCCCTATAAAAAGGCTCAAGGTTGCTCAGCTTGCTATGGACAGGGCTATATTTGGTATTTCTTTACGAGATCGAGAGGATCCGTATACAAACCAAGGTAACTGAAATAGCTCAGAAAAAGTTTGTTTAGTTTGGGTCTCTGTTGAACATAAGAGTCCTTTCGTAATCCCAAAGCGAATACCGATTTAATTCCACAACTAAACTACGTGACGTCACCTCGTCCAAAGTACATTATATCTTTGATGACATAGTGATGGCACATGACAGAAAAACGTGGTTTCAAATTAAGTGCCTCATAAGAAGGCTCAAGGTTGCTCAGCTTGCTATGGACAGGGCTATACTTGGTATTTCTTTTCGAGATCGAGAAGATCTGTATACAAACCAAGGTGACTGAAATAGCTCAGAAAAAGTTTGGTAGAACTTTTTTGTATCTTTACTTTGCAGATAAAAGGTCATTGAATGACATTTATTTTTTGAGCACATAAAACTGATTCTTCCCTGAGGAGAAAGGCTCCAAATAAGACCAATCAGCTACTATATTCGCCTTAAGTCTGTACCTTTAACATAGGTATTACTGGGGCCAGAGCCAACGAGAAAGCGGCCGGTTTTTATTGGTCTTATGTATCTATAAAATTCAATAAATTATAAATTATTAATTCTAAATATTGCAAGATGGTGGTGGGACAGATGGTTAAACTATTGCAATATTGGATTATGAGTACAAGTTGTCGTCAGAGTAATGCTAATGGGATGTATGCTGGGCTATGTGAGAGATGAGATACGGCACCTGCCAATTCAGAAATTATCAAGAATGATTGAGGCAGGAGGTGACTAGCCGTCCACTAAATGGACTCCCATAAGTGTCGCCAATAGAAGGCAGCGTAAGGGGCAACGTTGGTGTGGGCGGTTAAAGGGTTTTGAGAGGTGTGTTGCAGTTTCACTAAGCGCTACTCCCGGCTTTATGACTTTATCACTTCAACCCTTGGAGCATAGATTCTGCACTTGCGCCTCCACCCTTGTCCGACCCAACTAAGGTTAACCAAGGGTCAGGAGTTTTTGTCAACCCCAGGGTGTAATGGGGCTCCGCGGTGTCGCCACGCACCGAACACTCGCCACAAGCGTGCCCTGTGGGGTGAAAATGGAAATGGTAATTATATTATAATTATTACATACCAATTTGTAAAAAGGCCATGATGATAATGATGACAAGGTAAAAAAATTACCCGACTGCGCAGAAGGAGGGATATTGTAAACATTATTCTGTTTGAGCTTCTCGTTTAAAATACCTAATGCAAATCCAGGGGAAAATATGGATACAAATGTTGATAACAAATGGGACACTTTGTAGTACAAATGAGTCACGGAACAGCCATTTGGAATAATATTTCGGTATTTCATTGCTTCGGATGTTGATAGTGTCACAGATGCAACCATATATAAATATTCCACACCTGTTGCCTATTTTGTACAAGGTATCATAAAAAATACTCGTACGGTTAGGGTTTTCTGATATTATATATAATACTAGCTGACAAATCCGCAGCTTCGCACGCGTAGTTTTTCAATAAAAACATTACTCTCCTTCTGTGCAGTTGGGTAAAAAGTAGCCTATGTCACTAAATGTGAATGTAGCTTTACAATGGTAAAAGTATTTTTGAAATCAGCACAGTAGTTTTTGAGTTTATTCATTACAAACATACACACAAAAATACAAATCTTTCCTCTTTATAATATTAGTATAGACTAGTATAGACTAACATCTGTCCTTTATTTGACCTCGACATCGAATGGTACCGAAATAATTAGTAATCAGTTTCAATATCTAACAATCCTACCTTGTACCTGAACAGTTTTTCTACATAATACAGGGTGTTGGGTATTTATACTGACGATTAAGTGATGGTTTCTCTCAAAAAAACTACAAGTTATACTATCAAATTTAAAATAAAATCGACTAAGTTACGATGATTAATTCTATATAAAACTTACTGCCTACTATTGCAATCGACATCCAAAAATTGAAGGCCGTAATCCACTAAATTGTAGATTTGCTACTAGTATCTACCTACTACCGTAGATCTAGGCAGGCATGTATTTTGATCTCTTTCGGAAATGGCTGCGGGTTTTGGGTTAGAAAGGGATAACAAGAGATATCTCAAGACGTCACCAATACAGTATCTGTGGTTAGATGGCAAGCATTATGCAATAGCACAACATAAGTTTAATGAAGTGTTTGTTTTTTTATGCCAATATAAATATCACATTTCTAAAGTAAAAATTTCACAAATTTATTTATTATGCTCATCAAAACAACCTTTTTCATTTTTGTCCGTAGATTATCAAACAGCCTATATATGGAAGAAAATAAGTTAACATATGTGACGTTTAACCTAACAGTTATTTTTAACTTTAAAACATCCGACACTGCGGGAAAATTGACAATAAAAGCCGAGAGTAACATCTCACTAATCTTGCATTAGACGCGCAGTGAGCGCCACATTCGCAACTAATCATGCTAACTGTCAATGTCAAAATACAGTGTTTGGGAACAGTTTGGGATGGGGAAAACAAGAAAGGTTGTGGTTCCAAATCCGGTTTGGTTCGTGATTTTTCGGATGATTTCAAAAGCAATACGATTGAAAATAAAAGTAGCTAGTGGCCGTCACAGGCTATATTTTTTTATCACATCTCCTTTGTCGATATTCTATTTCACTATCAAAAGCTTAAAGATTCCTTTGAGTTCCCAATAACTAAATGTATCTTAAAGTTTATGAATTACGGGGTATATAAACAGTACTTACATTGATAGGCGCTTTTTTTATCTAGCCTATGCTGTCCCACTGCTGGGCAAAGGCCTTCCCCTCATCTCTCCACTTTTTTCGATCTTTTACTAAATCCCGCCAATCCCTATAGAAAGCGGCCAAATCATCGCGCCACCGCTTCTTAGGCTTTCCACGGTGTTGCTTTCCATCCACAGGGATCCATCCAGTTACGGCCCTAGCCCACCTATTTGGCTGCATGCGGGAGACATGACCCGCCCAATCCCACTACAACTTGGCAGCCTTGATACCGACGTCAGCGGTGCCGGTCCTTGAGCGCAGCGAGATGTTCCGAATCCTGTCTATTTTCTTGACACCCAAAATGCTGCGCTCCATCGCTCTTTGGCAAACACCGAGCCTGGACTTTTGAGATTCAGTCAGTGACCAAGACTGGGCACCGTAGGTTAGGACAGGCAGAACACACATGTCGATGAGTTGACGTTTTAGTGATAATGGAAGGTCGCCTTTCATGAATGTCTTCATGGGCCAGTAGTGTCTTCCAGGCATTGTCGATACGACGATTGATTTCTTTGTCCTGCCTGTTTTCGAAGGAAGCTAACTGGCCCAAGTAGATGTACTCATCGACATAGTGTATTTCTTGTCCGTCTACCACCACCCTACGTTTCGTGCTATTGGTCATAATTTGAGTCTTTGATCGATTCATCATTAGTCCAACCTCGAGGCTTGCTGTGCTTAGTTCTTGTAGCATTTCATGTAACTCGGATGCATTTGGGGCAAAAAGAACTATGTCATCGGCGAACCGAAGGTTAGGTTAGGCGCTTAGTAAGACAAAAATTACCCACATGCTAAGTGTCTAAGGGAGGTACATATAATATAAAATACCGATTATCGTCTGCTGGGCATGCAGCGTTCGGGAAACTATGTGATATCTTCTCGTCCAAAATACCGCAGTCGTAAGAGAGTCTTTGATCAGTGTGCGTTACCAGTGATGACATATGGAACAGAAACGTGGTCTTTCACTATGGGCCTTATAAGAAGACTCAAGGTCGCTCAGCGTGCTATGGAGAGGGCTAAGATTAGTGTTTCTCTTCACACATAGCTTATAGGATTAGCAAATGAAGCTGTCTGGGCAGGTAACATAGATGGAAAACCCGATGTCCGTTGTGGCAGGAAGGTTCTCGATAGAGACCACGCATTGGAAAACGCAGCGTAGGACGATCCCCTACTAGCTGGAAAGACAAGCTGATAAAGGTTACTGGGAAATGTTGGGTGCAGGCCGCACAGAATCGGTTGCTCTGGAAAGCTATGGGGGAGGCCTATGTCCAGCAGTGGACGTCCTGTGGCTTAAATGATGATGATGAGATGAACCAACGTCTAACGTAGAATATTTAGACGTAGAATATTTGCGGGAGAACTTAAAGCTCATTCCATAACGCTCAGTGAAATGCAATTTCAATTTCGCAAAGCTAAAATCCATTTCATTTTACATATAAATAAAAGGTCCGTCTGTTCCCGCGCAAAGTGAATATTTGCTGAGTAATCAAGAAATGTCGAGAGGTAAAACAATATTATTTGAGCCGCAGCCGTTTCTCTAGACTCAATTGGATTAGGGATTTAGGACGGGGGCACAGGGCCTGTATCAGCTTAACTTTCGGTATTAGACCCAACAGAAGACACCTTGTAGATTTTTGTCCGTGACCTTACCCAGCTTATGTGGACTGTGAATAAGATGGTATGTTTTGATAGTAGAACCAATATTATTATATTACAACAATGGGATAACGATGGGCCCACAACTACATGTATTTTTAATTTTAATTCTGTATTATACCTATTGATATATTGTGTTAAAAATTATAGCTAGATAGCGCTGTGTGATATGTCCACCAATATTTATTTATTTATGCTCTGGGGATCGGGGGGTCAATCGTGCTAACTTTAAAAGATAATCTTAATCTCTTAACTCACCATCTCCATTCCATCATTGGACAACCAGACGCTCTGCGGTGCGCCACCGGTATATAGTAGAAATACCTCCCATTCGCACAAACGCACAAAGCGGTTCTCTTCGACCTTTATTATGCGCACCGCTAAAGAGTGGAACGCCTTGCCATAGCCTGTGTTTCCTGATAGCTACAACCTGGGTGTCTTTTAGTCGCGAGCGAATAGGTTTCTTCTAGGCAAGCGTGTACCATCGTAGGATGAATCATCGCTTACCATCAGGCGAGATCATGGTCAAACGCAAGCTTATAAAGTATCTAAAAAAAATATTGCCAAAATAAAACCAAAACAAACACGTTACATTCTAAAGTTAGACACGTTCAAAATTAGAGTGATTGCCCCCCTGCTCATGTCCATTATGTGGAGTCAAAAAGTCTCATCATTTATTTCTTTGTACCTAATCTTATAATAAAAGGAGTAATAACTTACCAACTTTATATTGGTTTGATAAAGATTTACTTGAAAATTGTTCTAGATTTCTCCCTGTGCTTAGCTTTCGAGTCTTAAGTGATATTTGTTTTTAATGAAACAATGTCTTATTTCAGGGTAAGAGCTAGGAGAGATTAAACTGAGATCTCTTTGCTTTCAACTTTAAAATTATCATTACTATCAGCCGAATAACCTAATATCCATATAATAATGGACTGTTTTAAGGTGTATTTTTGAAGTAAAACTTCTTTACGCACGCTTGACTTGGGGAGTAAGCTGGTGAACGCGTAACAAAAAGTTCGAACGGAAGTTGAGAGGGAGATATAAGTTAGCGAAGATAGAAATAGAGAGAGTTACGTTTCATGTATATTTAAACGTTAATGTACGAGTGTGAGTTGCGTCTGTCCAGAATGCACATAGACTGATCGACCTACAGACGTGTGGACAATTTTGTAATTGAACAATTTTATAAATTAGTATTTTGGAACAGAAGTTTTACTTCAGACGTGTGATCTAAAGCACACTCGTTTTTTTATTGTAAACTAGCTGACCAATCCGCAGCTTCGCACGCGTAGTTTTTCAATAAAAACATTACCCTCCTTTTGCGCAGTTGGGTAAAAAGTAGCCTATGTCACCTGGGGATAGTGTAGCTTTCCAACAGTGAAAGATATTTTGAATCGGTCCAGTAGTTTCGGAGCCTATTCAATACAAACAAACAAACAAACAAATCTTTCCTCTTTATGATATTAGTATAGATAAAACAAAGTCAGGTTAGTGACACCATTTATAACTCACTAGCTGACCAATCCGCAGCTTCGCACGCGTAGTTTTTCAATAAAAACATTACCCTCCTTTGCGCAGTTGGGTAAAAAGTAGCGATTATGTCGTGATTCGGAATGCAGGGTTTCTTACTTGGTAGACTTAGATGGACGCGGAGCTAAAAGAATCGTCGAGTCCTCGAAAATTACATCAAATACTGATAATGACTTATCCCTCAAAACACCCGTACACTCTAGTTCATTCTACGGAAAAACATTCACTGTCGAAGCAGTGCGCCTTTGGAACACTTTGCCTGGGGAAATTAAATGGGCTCCTTCACAGCACTCTTTTCAGCTGATATTAAAACAGCATTACCTAAATGCCTAGCTTACTTGTGATTTGAGTTACCTATTTATTTATTTAGTATATATGTTAATTTTATTGTACTCGTTTTATTAGTTTTGTAAGAGTAACGATTTAGGTTATTAGTTTGGTGTATATCAGTCTATTTTTAGCTATTTATTTATGTATTTGGATTATAAGTAGGTACAATTTCTTTTATTATATATAATTTTTTTTACATTTGTAAATATACTCTGTGTACCGCTGTCCATTACTGCTTCGCTCTTTACTTTCCATCCAAAGGTTGCCTGAAAGAAATCGCTTTCAGTATTAAGCCCGCCCATTGTGCTATATTTAAAATAAATATTTTTTAAGTATTCCTTGTCTACAATAAAGAATTATTCTATTCTATTCTAATCTAAGATGTTATTTTCATAAATTTACAACATATTATACATTTTTACATAAGTAAAAAAAACTCTTTTGAATCGGGCTAAAAAACTGATGTCGGCCCGTTCGGGTAAGCATAGTCATAACCAAATAGGTTTTACTTTCCAAACTCTTTGGTTAAACCTGAACGCCTCCCACTCCCAGTCTGACGCGACCAAGAATATTCCTATTTTCTGGCTGTCTAATCTATGGCGAAGTGTTTGATTAATTTGCAATATTGTATGGCAAAATACCCCTAATTTTCACAAAAAAAGTTTCCTATGTCTTTTATTTTTCCCAAAAACAGTTTCCTATATCTTTTCTCATGATACCTACACAGTAATAGTTTTTTAGTTTCACCACGACTGGTATAGCCGTTAAGTCGTGAAACCATAACAAACAGGCATACAGACAGAGAGACAGTGTTACTTTCCAATTTATATTATTTAATACTAGCTGACCAATCCGCAGCTTTGCACGCGTAGTTTTTCAATAAAAACATTACCCTCCTTCTGCGCAACTGGGTAAAAAGTAGCCTATGTCGCTCGAGGATAGTGTAGCTTCCCAACAGTGAAAGAAATTTTTAAATCGGTCTAGTAGTTTTTGAGTTTATTCATTACAAACATACACACATAAATACAAATCTTACCTCATTATAATCTCTACTAGCTGTTGCCAGCGGCTTCCCACCCGTGGTTTGCCAATAAAAAGTAGCATATGTGTTAGTCTAGGTTATGATCTACGTACATACCAAATTTCATCGCAATCCGTTTAGCCGTTCTGGCGAGAAAGAGTAACAAACATCCATAAATACAAACTTTCGCGTTTATAATATAAGTAGGATTATATAAAAATTAATCCCTATTTCCCTTGGTCACGCCATCACGCGAAAACGGCTGGACCGATTTCGCTAATTCTTTTTTTGTTGTATTTATTATTGTAAAGAGAAGGTTCATATGAAAGAAAAAATTAAGAAAATTGTGCGGAACATTAGAAAATTTAAGAATACATAACTTAATCATATTTAAACATATTAACTTTAAAATTATTTACATTAGAGTTATGGGAACTTTTTTATTATTACTTTATGACGTTTGACATAGAATTGACAGAAAGCGAGCTGCAAATATCGTCAAAGCGGATGTAACAAAAAATTAATATCGTTTGAAACAGATGCTTCGGTCGGAGTTATCCCGAAATATTGTCTATGCCGGGGACAACAATTGACAATTCTACCAGGGTGACGTACATTGACAGCCCGCGTTATATGCATGTCAAGGCGGTACGAATTTCAGCTGGTCCACTAGTATTAATATAGATATGAATGACGTTATGTATTCAGTGGGGTGAATAACAAAGCCGTGAAACAATGGACACTCGGAGTCTTAAGGGCAGTTTTAAGGTTAATGTAATTTTAACGATTCCACGGGAACAATGTTCCCCCTAAACAATGGTGAATGAGGGTACTCGAATGGTGATGCTCAACTTAATCTTTCTACAGTAAAATTAGCATGTTGAGAGAGCGTGAAAATAGTTTTGGAACGTTTGGGAATCAAATTCCGGAGTGAGTAGAATTTGCATTTTAGAGTTTGTTGAATAGAAGAACTTAAATAAAGTATACGCTTCATATCTTTAGTCATAAGATTGGTACCTACTTAGTTTTCAATTAATGAATTATGTGTATGAATTATAGTGTAAATAAAATACTTGTGTTTCGCCCCGAGCTGCGATCTCGCGAGTCTCCCATATAAACAAAATATTATTTGTAAGCGTTGACTACCAAAATAGTACCACGAAATGCATAACCATTTCCATTCAAATTACAGGTAACGGGAGTCCATGTAAATTGGTTTTATTTTTTGGGACAGAAATTGCAGTTATTTTTGATTTCAGACTTTTCCCTATATTTGTGTCACTAAAGCTACACGCATACCAAATTTCAGCACTGAGAGGTCACTGGTGTACCCTGTGAGTTCTGTTAAAGTTCAGTTTTTATGATGGCTAATAACCTAAAAAATACTAGGTTTAAACTTCGACAAGGTCTAAATATACTTACAAAGACCTATTATTAAACGTGCCACTTGACCGGATAGTCCCATTTGGGTTATTTCTAATCCCAATATCTCAATACCCTCCCCCTTCCACATTTTTTTGCTTATTTAATCACACCAAAATTGTACTATCACTACCTACGTATTTACCAAATTTAACGATGATCGGACAAACTCTTCGAAAGTTGTTCTCGGACAAACATACAACGCCGACTTGCCCAAGTTGATTTGGAGATCTCGCTTCGATCGTTCAATGAATAGGATATCAAAATACATTCTCAAATAAAACATGCTCTTCTAATTTTTTTATGATGATGATGATGATGTCGTCCAGGCCGATTTCGGTTACGGCGACATTATTTCTGCTATGTTACGTTACGTAAACTTAAGTACCTAACTTTATACGTGCGTGTATGTCAGAGCGCCGTGAACATATTTTTTTCTTAACGTAGATGAAGGCAAGAAACGGCTGATTTAATTATAAATTTAATGAAAAAATAAATGAAAAGGTTAAAATCAGTCTTAATTTTTATTAAAACCCTCCTTATCCTTTTGTTAGGGGTAACAAGGGGTTAATCTTCTTCTTTCAGGTTAACATACATTTTCCTAGGAACTCTGTAGAAGTTCTTTTTATAACTCTTCTTTCTATGTTAATTACATTTCTCGACAACGTAATAAAGCTCATCCACATATCATCGACAATTGGGTATCACGTACCACACGCTTCACGCGATCTTTTCTACCCCATACTTGCAAGATGTGGAATGAGCTACCATCTGAGGTTTTCCCATTAGCTACGACATGGCACGTTTCAAGAGAAATGTAGAGGTTTCTGCAGTGTAGGGAACGCATCGACAATACCCCGGATGTTGCCGGTGTCAAAAGGCGACGGTGACCGCTTGCCATCAGGTGGGCCGTAAGCCTGTTTCCCCACAAATAACATAAAAAAATTGGAACAAAGGGCCGGTGGTGACTTGGAATTCTAATAATAATAAGTCTTTATTCTGACGTTTTGCATTATGTAAGTACATTTCAATTTGAATCATATTATCTGATATTTAGGAGTGCCTATCGGCAAGGCTTCCTCCAGCTCTCTCCAATGAAGTCTGTCTGTAGCAGCTCACTACTGATAGGGACTGGCACTCAATTTTATCTCATACTCTCATCAGTTGATTTTTTGAAGTAAAACTTCTTTACGCACTCTTGACTTGGGGAATAAGCTGGTGAATGCGTGACGAGATAGTTACGAAAAGTGTGATTGGGTTAAGCGAACGGAAGTTGAGAGGGAGACATAATTTAGTGAAGATAGAAAAAGAGAGAGTTACCTTTCATATATTACTGTAGGAGCAAGAGAGAGAGGTGCGAGCACACATTTTCTTTCTCTCTTTCTCTCATAGCCAGTTACGTTTCGTATATCTAAGACACAGTGCAGCTCTTTTGTCTGTATCACACTGTAAAAGCAAGAGAGAGCAGTTTCTCTCTTCCTCTCATTTCTTGATTATTTTTCGTAATTTCGTTTCGTTCTTGAACAATTTTATAAATTAATATTTTGAAAAAGAAGTGTTACTTCAGTCGTGTGGTCTAAAGCACACTTGTTTTTTTCCATATATTGGATACAAATTTGTTATTATTTTTCATTCTATGCACGTAGCAAAACACTTTGCAAGTTCCTACAACTAATCCGATTAAGTTCGTTACTCAGAGTGCAACGGCATGTCTAAATCTACATTTCAATGGTCGTGTTACGAAACACAGAGAAACAGAAAGCCGACTTGTGGCTTACACTATAGAGTATGGAGGCTTGCTATTCCAACTAAATTAGAATTAAACAAAACGTTTGTACGCAATTAATCTATTCCATTAAACAATTTTTGATTAACAAATATACTTTTCGTACCACTTGCTCAAAAAAGTGACATTCTATGCCACAAAAAGCGAACATAACAATAGTCATTTTTAATCTGTTAAAAACAGGGAAAGAAAATTGTACTGAATTTCATTCATCCTCTAAGGGGAGAATGTGATTTAAATTTGGAATACTTACCGAAATTTATACTGAACTACATCTGTGTTTACACCATTGAGTTTGTATATAAAGCATTATACATCTTTTTGAAAAAGGAATACGCATTTATTATGCAGTTATGGTTATTAAATAAAATTACGAAAACCGACGAGGCCGTATGAGCTTGATGCCTTTGCTTTTCCGACAAAAAAATATTAGTCTAGGAATTTGCCGCGTTTTTGTTTCGGCATCTTATCTTCGTCCGTAACTCACGATGCACCACCACCACTATCTCCGACGTATACTATCTACAATGAAACGCAAGTTCCTCAGACGCAAGAACAGAGAAATACTCAAATCAACTGATCAACAATAAATGTACCAAACAAAAATGTAACTCTCTCTATCAATAATTGGACCAATGTTTCGAATGTTAACTTTTACTTTTAATTGTCATTATTTTTAATAAATGCTTATCTCATATTATTATTGTGTTAATTTTTTTTGCAAATGGTACGAAATGTAGAGTATTTTCCTCGGTAATAAAGCTGTCTTAGTCTTGGGTGAACTTAAATCCCTCGCTACACTCAGGACTCGTCTTAAATCCCTCGCTTCGCTCGTGAGTAAACCCCGAGTCCTTCGTTACGCTCGCGATTTTAATCGTCATCCGCGACAGAAGATACTGCTTTATCCCCTTGGTTAATAATCTACTATTAGCCCGTGATGTAAAAATGGATGTTATACATTGAAAGCCTTTATTTTGCAAGCTTTTATTTAACTTGCAATGTAGCTTGTCAGGTCATAAATTCTGTCACATGTTTAATATAAAATAATTGAAACAAGTTTGTTCATTATGTAACCATTTATATACCAAAATGAACTTAACAAAACATAGATTCTTATGACACTAAAGTTTATTCAAAATGACCTCCGTGATTTTGAATACAGGCCTTCAATCTGCGCGGCCAGTCGTCTATCGCAGCACGAACGAGGTCCATGTCAATATCGGCGGCTGCCTTAACGCGCCGGTGAACCCTGAGCGCAACTTCAATTCGGCCGCGTCAAAAACTTCGGCCTGAATATCGCTATCCCTGTTTAGTGACGAAGTTTGGCCACGCAGAGCGACAGTGATAGCAATAAATTGATTCTAAATTTGGTTAGATTTTGACCGTGTTCCGTAATACCAAAAATGATGACAGAAAACTTGTTGTATTTTTATGATTGTGTTGTTTTTCTGTAACTAGACGATATAATCTATGTTCCCATGACTAGGATACGTAAGATGTTGTTGCTTTTAATACGAAACAATTAGGCTTAAAACCGGTCTTTTATGACGTAAAAACATGCAGAATGCGATACGCTTCTATTTCATTTTAGGTAAGTATTTTAATCTAATATATGGTTGGGAACCTAGATAAATACTATTGAAATTAAAATAATACCTTATTAATGTAGAAATATGCTTCAATTAGAAATGATCTTGGTAGTACGTGTTGTATGGGCGATTGTCCCTCCGGTGTCCCCTTAATCAAGGATATCTTGAGTGACTCCAAATTGGGATGAGGCTTTTAGCACGCCTTTTCCTCCAAGTGTTGCCATATCTTGTAATCTAACGGATTCAAATCTGGACTGGAGGAGGGTCAGTCTTCGTGCCGGATGAAGTCGATTTCACGCGCCGCCAGCCAGTCTTGTGTGCTCTTCGCTCTATGAGCTGGCGCCGAATCTTTTTGGAATACCCAGTGCCTGTTATTGAACATATGAGAAACAGGTTCCACAAGGTTTGTCAGGACTATATTTTGATACACAACTTCATTCGTTTTTACACCTTTCTCACAATAATGTACCTCTGTTAAGCCCCAATAAGAAACTCCCAACCATACCATGAGCGAGGATGGAAAATGAACTCGTTGGACACGCGGAATACGGTTGCTCGCTTCTTCACTACTGTATGCGTACACCTTATCATTTTGTTTGTTGTAGCTCTCTTCTACGGTAAAAATTTTTTCATCTGAAAAAAGAATTTCCCGATATTTTTTTCCCGCGTACCGCTTCAACAAAGCGCGGCATCTCTTCAGTCTCAGGTCCATTAGACGAGCATTTAAACGATGTCCTGTTTTTCTTCGATATGCCCGAAGCCCTAAGTCTTCATTTAACACCCTTTTCACCGTAGTTCTGCTTAACCCCATCTGAAGGGCCAACAGTTTCTGCTTACGTTTGGGATTTCTTTGAATTCGCGCCTTCATAGCTTTTATCACTGCTGGAGTCCTAACAGACCGAGGGCGACCACTTCTTGACCTGTCATCTACACTAGAGTCTTCATTGTATCGTTTGATGGTGCGATAAACGAATCTTTTGGTTATATTCAAATTTTCCAGTATGTCGAAAATTTGAATTGGCGCGTAACCGCAACGATGCAACGCAATAACTGCAACACAGTCTTCTTTGAGCGTCCAATCCATATTTAAAAATAAGTAAAGTTCTAAAAAGTATACATTTTTATTTTCATGAACAATTCGAAATTCGAATTCTATAAACTTTTTTGTGGCCAGCATTCTAAAAGAAAAGTTTTTACTGTGTGACAATACTTATGACCTGACTAGGTATATATGTTTGTCCGGGTGGGATCTTGCAACTGAATTTTAAATCAGTTATCTTTAACCGATTTGCTGAAATTTGGTATACACGCTTATTTTGGATGACAATGCATGCTTATTATTATATATACGGGATTTATCACGTACCGTCTTATCGGTGTTTTGACCGACAAGGCAGTACGTGATAAATGCATGGTTAGCTATGTGTCGTCATTCTAATTCCAATATGGCGGATCATTCAAGATGGCGAATCAGTCAAGATGGCGGACTAGTTATTTTTTCTGCACTACCACAGTATGGGTTTCAAATGAAAGGGCTTGCTGAGGAGAACATGAAAACTAATACAACGTCACATAATATCCAAAATATGGGGGACCATTCAAGATGTGTACTATAAAAAATTCAATATGGCGGGACCTCCAAGATGGCGGAGGATCTTTTCCGTTTTCTGGTTTTCATTAACAGTTGAATTTTAAAAGTACATTTATTACCGACACAGTTACTATTCTCTCGAAATAGGTACTTATTTGGTCGCTTTCATTCTTATCGTTCCTAAATAAGCCTAAATGTAGGCGTGTTTTAGAGAACATGAAGAAATGTGCTAAATGTATCTGATCCAATTTGACGCCAGTTTAAATCATAGCGCAGATATAGTTGCCGAATGATGACGATGATGAAATTTATGACACTGCTTTCTGTACTCTCTATATTATGTGGTTTTGTTTGGACAGGAAGTTTCATTTGTTAGGCACCATCCGCCATGTTACAACCATTCAACCTTAGCTGCAATCTCGGTAGTGGCTAATGCAAAACAAACACGCTCTCGCCTCGACAAGGAATAGATAATAACTTATTATACCTAACTAGCGAACAAACTGAGTAAGCAAAATGGATAAGAAAGTTTTATCTGAATTGCCAGAGAAAGCGTAGAGAAGATATCGATCATATAGCAGAAAAATAAGGTTAAAAATAAGGCACGAGTTTTATCATGGCTAGCAGCCATCTTTTTATATGTAACTAGTTTCCACCTTTTAGTTTAGCAATAAAAACATTACCCTCCTACGAAGCTGGATAAAAAGTAGCGTTTGTCTCGATCCCAATCGTAATCTATCAATATAACACATCAAAATCGGTCTAGCCGTTTGATCGTGAAAACGTATCAAACAGACAGAGAGACAGCGTTGCTTTCGAATTTATTATATTACTAGCTTCCGCCAGTGGCTTCACGTGAGTTCTTTGTCAACAAAAAGTAGCCTATGTTTGAATCCATGTCATAGTTTATCAATACACTAAATTTCATCAAAATTTGTTTAGCCATTACGACGTGATTGAGTATCAAACAAACAAACATTCAATCTTTCAAATTGATAATTGATCGAGCGAAGCGGGATCTATAAATCAACTTGACAAATCGGCGTTGTATGTATGCATGTTTGTTTGTCCGAGGATAACTTTCGAAGCATTGATCCGATCATCGTGAAATTTAATACATAGGTAGGTAGTGATGGCACAAATTTGGTGTGACTAAATGAGCTAAAAACGTTTTTGGGGGGTTGTTGAGATATTGGGGTTCAAAAGGGATAAAACAAATGAAAATGAGACTATTAGGTTAAATGGGACGTCAAACGAAAGGTATGTATTAGTACATTTAGACTCCGTTTTTATTTTGTTGTTTTTTTTGTAAATTCTTTATAGTTATTAGCCTTATTAAAAACTAAACTTCAACAAAACTCACAGGGTACACCAGTGACTTTCCAGTGCTGTTGTTTCGTATGCGTGTAGTTAAGTGACACAAATATAGGCAAAAGTCTGAAATCTAGAATAAATGCAATTTATACGCAAAAAAAATTAACCAAATTACATGAACTCTCGTTACCTGTACTTTGAATGGAACTATAGGTCAAGTGTATTTGGGTAAATATTTCGTGGCACTGTTTATGGTAGTCAAAAATTTAAAATATTATTATTTGTTTTAATCTGTGACTCGCGAGATCTCAGTTCGGGGCGAACCACTAGTATTAGTGTTCGGATAAAAAAAGACTATGTTTCAATTCCAGTCATAATCTATGTATATATATATAAAACACATTTCGTCAAAATCGTTGTATCCGTTTAGTCGTGAAAACGCATTAGACAGACAGAGAGAAAGAGTGACTTTCGAATTTATCATATAAGTATGGATATGGAATAATATGGATGGATACATTGGTGTATATTTCCTTAAGGGCGCACTATACCTGGGGAGACGATAAATCGCTTATTGAGAAACAATGTTTTGTTTAACAAATTGTGTGATTTCAATCTGTAATTCATATATGTTATAGTTAAGAATACATGCTAGGTCGTCTGTGTTGTGAAAATACTTTTCTGTAAAATATTCTTGATCGAAAAAAATCTAAAGATGACTCCAAATTTATCTTAAAACCCTTCTTAAGCGATGGATACTTCAATTTAGATCTTGTAACTTTATACAGTAATTCTACACAACATAAATAAGGGCACCTGTGTTTTAAACTTTCAAAATACCTTTTGATTTTACCATAAAATGAAAAAACCTAATTTTGGCACTAATGAAACCATTCGCTTAGGACGCCCGGTCCGCGATTCAGTTTGGTCTCGGCTTTCATACGGGGTACCCCTGACGCTTGTCGCTCCAAACGATCACGTAATTCATAAGTAGAAGTTAATATTAAGTTGGCTTTTGTGAAGACGCAGTAATGAGAAAAAAGCACAATAAGAAAATGAAGGGACTGAATGATAAAAAAACCGACAAACATATAAATCACGGCGAGATAGGATGTGCAGCGGCGCGCGGAGAAGCGGGGGTGAAATTGGAGTTTGGGCTGAGGTATAGTCAACTTGTAAATTTTAGAGTTAATAATGAAGTTTACACATCACATTCGTCACTGGCATCGTCGTTGATCGTCGAAATGTTTGCTGAACTGCTCACGTCCAAGAATCCATTTACAGCCACTCACACATTCTATGTACTCGTATATGTTTTCGCCGTCGGACAAAAAAGTCTTGGTAGACAAAACAAACGTTTGTAGTTTAGTCAGTGTCGCTTTAGCCTTTGCTGGTGTAACGACATTTGACGACATTTTTCCTCTCAGCAAGAATGTAATAAGCAAGGATTTATGAAGGCAAGTTGCTTGGCTAAGTGACAAAAAGGGACATTTGTTTTCTTTTTTTATATTTATGTTTGGATCTATTGATAGTATAAAGCACAGGATAGGACGAAGTGGCTTTCGAGAGAGGTGCTAAAAAGCTGCCAACAATTTAATTTTTATTTGTTTTTTTATTATTTTCAGGAAACTTACAGATAGATGCACATAAAAACTAATTATATAATACATGAAAAGTACAAGTCATATATGCTTAGGGCCAATTACACATTTATACAGATAATATTTTTTTATTGATGATAGTCAAGCGCTTGACCACTACCTCACCTTATGGTAAGTGAAGGTGTGATCGAAGATAGAGCACGCTTGCCTAGGAATAACCTATTCACTATATTAACGATGATGAAGTAGTTCTGGATATATGAATTTTGACTTTATTTAAATCTTCTGGTAAAGTAAAAAAATAGGCTAATGACTTTACTAAAGGATTCGATTAACAAATAATTTAAGTTCATTTCAATCCAATAACAAAGTTTAAAATCTACCTTTTCATACATTTTGTACATTTCATACAAACCGCACTGTCTGCAGACAATGTTAACAGATGCATTCAAAAATACGGTCAGTGGTATAAATTTATATCTGAAGATCTATATCCCATAGTGAAAACTGAGCTTGGAGAATGTACAAGCTAGAACTTTACCAGGATTCTATCTGTGAATAAAGTTCTAGGCTTCATTTCAATTGGAATGTATTTGCATGTGAATGGAAGATCTGATTGAATGGTTCGTGGAATGAAAGGGGTCTAAGGGAAAACTTATTCGTAGTGTCGAATATACTTTGTTGATAGATTCGAAAATGTTTAATTTCAACTTGTTATTTATTTGCCAATAAAAATAGATGTTGAAGTCAAGTCAGATACAAAAAAAAATATACAAAAAAAAATGGCCGAGTGCGAGTCGGACTCGCGCACGATTAGTTCCGTACTATTATCATTAAAAACGACAAAAAATCACGTTTATTGTATGGGAGCCCCCCTTAAATATTGGATTTATTCTGTTTTTCTGTAGTTCTTGTTATAGCGGCAACAGAAATACATCATCTGTGAAAATTTCAACTGTCTAACTATCACGGTTTATGAGATACAGCATGGTGACAGACGGACAGACAGACAGACAGCGGAGCCTCAGTAATAGGGTGCCGTTTTACCCTTTGGATACGGAACCCTAAAAACCTTAGTATAGTTTGACCGGAACCGCTGTACCGCTCCTGAGGTATGTGCGCGGCGATATATTGAATATACGAAGATTCGATCGTCGTTAGTGGTCGAGGCAACATCGCCTATAAAAGGCTCCTCAGATCGCGCGGCACGCATTCGATCGTCGTTAGTGGTCGCCGCTATAGCATGCAGCGGCCACACCTTAGGAACCTAGGCTGGTAGAGGGGGGCTCGAGTGCCGAAACACTTTGTTGTAGCAACGGCGTGTTTCGGCCCTCGAGTCGGCACGGTCACTCCCCGTGCTAGTGCTCGTTGCTTCGGCGTCAACGCAATCCACCTCAAGTGGCGAGGCAACCAGGCAACTGTAGAAGGCCTGAAGGTAGCGATAGGAGTTTTTATCGTTGCCAGATACTGCGTCCTGTTCCCTTCCAGTCGTAGCGGTTCTCCGTTCCACTGGGTCAAGGGGAGTAAGGAGGAGAGGGTGCATCTGTGTACGGCGCGCACACTTATGCAACTTAATATATCCTGCGCATCTGACTTGGCTTTGTCATTCCGAGTTTAAAAAAGTCCTGGGCTTGGTCTAATACCTGGACACGGGTGGCCTAAGGAGAGGAGAGTGGTCGCTCTAGCACTGCATCGGGGTGACAGTGTGGTTCGGCAGCACTCTTTGAGACAAAGCAGCTTTATTTAGAGAGGCACTGCTTTCCTCGCTCAGCCGGGGAGGGGGCTAGAAAAGGTGCCCCAAACAAACGCTCATTCCTCGCAATAAGAATAAATCTAAAAACATGCAGATGAATATGACTTTTGGTGCGTGGAATGTACGTACTCTTTTAGACCGACCCAACAACCTCTGCCCAGAACGTAAAACCGCCATTGTGGCTCGCGAGCTCAAACGCTATGACGTCGACATAGCCGCTCTCAGCGAAACACATCTAGCTGACGAAGGTGAGCTTGTTGAACGTGGTGGTGGGTACACTTTCTTCTGGAAAGGCACACCAGCTTCTGAGCCTAGACGGTCAGGAGTAGGCTTTGCTATTAAAACTACTTTAGCCTCTAAGTTGGAAGAACATCCAGTTGCTATCTCTGATCGTGTCATGTCCTTACGTTTCCATCTTCGAAACAATAAATACTTAAATGTTATCAGCGTATATTCGCCAACACTCGACAAAAGTGATGACGTCAAGGACAAATTTTATGAGGAAGTGTCAGAAGTGCTGACTAAAATCCGGCGCTGTGAGAAAGTTTTGTAACTGTAGAAGGCCTGAAGGTAGCGATAGGAGTTTTTATCGTTGCCAGATACTGCGTCCTGTTCCCTTCCAGTCGTAGCGGTTCTCCGTTCCACTGGGTCAAGGGGAGTAAGGAGGAGAGGGTGCATCTGTGTACGGCGCGCACACTTATGCAACTTAATATATCCTGCGCATCTGACTTGGCTTTGTCATTCCGAGTTTAAAAAAGTCCTGGGCTTGGTCTAATACCTGGACACGGGTGGCCTAAGGAGAGGAGAGTGGTCGCTCTAGCACTGCATCGGGGTGACAGTGTGGTTCGGCAGCACTCTTTGAGACAAAGCAGCTTTATTTAGAGAGGCACTGCTTTCCTCGCTCAGCCGGGGAGGGGGCTAGAAAAGGTGCCCCAAACAAACGCTCATTCCTCGCAATAAGAATAAATCTAAAAACATGCAGATGAATATGACTTTTGGTGCGTGGAATGTACGTACTCTTTTAGACCGACCCAACAACCTCTGCCCAGAACGTAAAACCGCCATTGTGGCTCGCGAGCTCAAACGCTATGACGTCGACATAGCCGCTCTCAGCGAAACACATCTAGCTGACGAAGGTGAGCTTGTTGAACGTGGTGGTGGGTACACTTTCTTCTGGAAAGGCACACCAGCTTCTGAGCCTAGACGGTCAGGAGTAGGCTTTGCTATTAAAACTACTTTAGCCTCTAAGTTGGAAGAACATCCAGTTGCTATCTCTGATCGTGTCATGTCCTTACGTTTCCATCTTCGAAACAATAAATACTTAAATGTTATCAGCGTATATTCGCCAACACTCGACAAAAGTGATGACGTCAAGGACAAATTTTATGAGGAAGTGTCAGAAGTGCTGACTAAAATCCGGCGCTGTGAGAAAGTTTTGCTTCTTGGCGACTTTAATGCTCGCGTCGGACGTGATTTTGAAGCTTGGCCTCGGGTGATAGGGCGACATGGCATTGGTAACATGAACAGTAATGGGCAACTGTTACTAAGCCTCTGTTCCCAATTTCATCTGGGTATTACCAATACCATGTTTAGACTCCCAAATAAATACAAAACTACCTGGATGCACCCAAGGTCCAAGCATTGGCATCTTATTGATTATGCTATAGTCCGTCAACGGGATATAGCGGATGTCAAAGTAACGAGAGTAATGAGGGGCGCAAACTGTTGGTCGGATCACCGACTTGTTGTTACAAAACTATTTTTGCGTCTTAGCCCTTGCCGTAGACCTCGCAGGGCTAAGCCTAACTGTCTCCATCTGAAAAAGCTAGAGTCTGCTGAAATATTGGCAAATTACAGGGAAGCTGTCAATACCTTTACAGCAGGCATACACCCCGAAGATGAACAGTTAGACGAGGGCTGGAAACTGTTAACTACAAATACCATCAATGCGGCTACTGAGATCTTAGGCCAAAAACCTCGTGTCTGTGAAGACTGGTTTGACGAAAATGATAATACATTGACAGTCGCCCTAGAAAAACACCGCCAGCTCCTTCGAAAGGGAAATCAGACAACTGCTTCTGAAAAAATAAAGGAGAGTACGAGCCAAATAAGGAGACTAACTCGAAACGCAAAAGATGAGTGGTGGCTGAACAAGGTTCGCTATATTCAGTGGCTTGCTGATTCGAATAGACTCGGCGATTTCTTTAACGAGATTAAAAAGTTAGTAGGAAGTCCACATCGAGTAAACGTACCACTGAAATCACTTTCAGGTACCCTCCTGGTAAGTAAAGGAGAAGTTCTTACTCGCTGGGCAGAACACTATAACAGCTTACTCAATGTGGATCGTTCTGCTGACATAAACTATTTAGCATCACTTCCTGCCTTACCACAAGCCGTAGATCTGGATCAGCCTCCTTCTCTTGAGGAAGTTATCATCGCCATCAAAGCGCAGAAAAACAATAAGGCTGTCGGCATCGATAACATACCAGGAGAACTATTAAAATATGGCGGAGATGAGTTGCACTACAAGATTTGGCAATTTTTCCAGCGCATGTGGGAAATGGAGTTCGTTCCTCCTAGTTTTGGCGTATCACTAATTTGCTCTTTGTATAAAATAAAGGTGATCGATCTGTTTGCAACTCTTATAGGGGTATATCACTTCTGTCTACTCCAGGAAAAACTTTTGCCAGAGTACTCTTAAATCGTCTTATGGAGCTCTCTGAAAGTATATTGCCTGAGACGCAATTTGGGTTTAGACCCAATCGCGGCACATGCGAGGCCATATTCTCTCTTAGACAACTGCAAGAGAAAAGCAGGGAACAGTGTCAACCTCTGTTTCTCTGTTTTGTTGATCTGGAGAAAGCTTTTGACAGTGTACCTCGCGAAGCTTTGTGGATTGTGCTTTCGAAACTTGGTTGCACCGACAAATTTATACGCTTGATAAGACTTCTTCACGACAACATGACTTGTTGCGTAACCGTCAATGGTGAGCAGACAGAGCAATTCCCTGTCACTTGTGGTGTAAAACAAGGCTGTGTATTAGCACCCACTCTTTTTGCTCTGTACTTTTCCGTTGTCGTGAGGGAGACTTTACAAGCCAACACCGAAGGGATCCGCATACGTTTTCGCACAGATGGCAGTATCTTTAACCTGGCTAGGTTAAAAGCGCACACAAAGGTATCGTATGACCTCATTACCGAATTGATGTATGCTGATGACCTATGTTTCGTTGCGGAATCTTCTGAGGGACTCCAGGACTTGATGACTCGGCTTGACGCTGCGTGCTGTAGATTTGGCCTCAAAATTAATATTACAAAGACAGAGGTGATGGCCATGGACACTGTTAACCAAGCTCCACTGAATCTGCAAATCGATGGAAAGCCCATAAAACAGGTCGATACATTCAGATATCTGGGAAGCAGCATAACAACAAAATGCGACCTTGACTCGGAGATCAACAGCAGACTTGGCTCCGCTATGGCTGCTTTTGGTAAACTACGAGTCCAGGTATTTCGCTCCCATAACATCAAATTGAGTACCAAGATTAAGGTGTATATGGCTATTGTACTTCCTAACATCTTGTACTCGTCAGAGACATGGTGCCTGTATCGCAGACACATACGCACGTTAGACAGATTCCATCTGAAATGCCTCCGCGACATTCTTAACATCAAGTGGTCGGATCGGGTCCGTAATACCGATGTTCTACGACGGGCTAATGTCTGTGGCATAGAGGCATATTTGATGCGGCGTCAGCTGCGTTGGTGCGGGCACCTGTCTCGGATGTCTGATGAGCGAAGGGCGAAACGCATTTTCTTCTGTGAACTAGAACATGGTAAGCGGAAACGCGGAGGTCAGTTCCTACGTTTCAAAGACGTACAGAAGAGGCACATGAAGAGGTGTTGTATCGATCCGTCGCGCTGGGAGGCTCTCGCTGAAAAACGACCTGAATGGAGGCGTCATGTTCAGGACAAAGTGTACGAGTTTGAAGAAGAAAGGAGGCAAGAACTAGACTTAAAACGAGATCAGCTTAAAAGTCGACCGCCGGCTAATATCAATTACAACTACATTAATGGCGCCTTAACTTGTGTTCATTGTAACCGGACTTTTAGCGCAAAAATAGGGTACATCAGCCACATACAGGCTAAACACCTAGGCCAATAATCACAAAGTCAAGTCTCTGTAGCCGAAATCGGCTAGGAGGATTATTATTATTATTATGTGCGCGGCGAGACGGGGGGGAAGTGTCGGCCGCTCCGATCTATCCGTCTGCCGTCAACGCTCACGGTGGTAGGTGGCTTTTGTACCGGACGGTCTATGTCAGACGCACACGAGATAAATAACCAAAGATGGGTCGAGCGCTATCTCGCGTCATTTTTAAAGCGGCCGAATATTTTAAGAAACGAAAAGCAGACGAGAAAGCTATAAAGAAAATCAGAATATCTGTAGATAATTTAGTTATAAAAAAATATAAATATATCGTTATATAAAATAACCATATTGTTTACGATATCCTAAGATATATCCGACAATATCGATCTCATGTGTACTCTTGCTCTTTTTTCCTCAGCCCCCACCTCGCCGCACTTTCCTAAGGAGCGGTATAGCGCTTTTGGTCAAACTATAATAGTTTTTGTTCTAATCATTAAATAACTAAATTGGCAAAGTGCGTGTCGGACCAGCTACACGTGAAGGGTTAGGTTAATTTCTGACTACGGAACCATTCACTGAGCGGATACATGATATTCATTTTAGAATACTATACATATTAATTGTTGGTATTACCTCTTACTCAAAATTAGCAAGTTGAAGTGGCAATGGGCAGGCGACATCGCTCGTAGAACCGATAACCGTTGGGGAAGAAAGGTTCTCGAGTGGAGACCACGGACTGGAAGACGCAGCGTAGGCCTGCCCCCCACAAGGTGGACCGACGATCTAGTAAGAATCGCGGGGAGCCGTTGGGCGCAAACAGCTATCAACCGCTCGTTGTGGCGATCTAAGGGGGAGGCCTATGTTCAGCAGTGGACGTCTACCGGCTGATGATGACGATTACCACTTACCGGTATTGAAAAGATCAACATTTTATTATTTGTCGAGTTTCAGACAAACACAAAATCTATTTATTATTCTCTCAGTGAGCGCTTTATCTAAGGCATCATCACATTAGCTATGTACATAAAATCAGACAAAAAAAATTGGGGAGATTAGAATTGCAAGCAGTTCATTTGGAAATCGTCCAAAGGATAAGGCATAATGTGAGTAAATACCCGTTTAGGGGCATTTTTAAAAACTGTATAGATATTCGTTTGACCACAATCTCACCTGATGGTAAGCGGTGATGTGGTCGAAGATGAAGCACGAAGATCTAGAAGAAAACTATTCACTCTTTAAAGAGACCCGGATTGTATTCTTTAGGAAAAACAGAAAACGGCAAAGTGTTCCATACCTTAGCTGTAGGCATCAAGAACGTAGAACCAAAACGGTGTGTGCGAAAGGGTAGTACATCAACTAGGTACGGATGGTACTGAGCCGTGCGCCTGCTTTTCCTTTGATGGAAGGGAGATGGCGGGATCAGATCGTATAGTTCCTGGGCACATTCCCCAAAATGTATTTTGTAAAAGATCGATAAGGTTGCAACTTTACGGCGGTGTTCGAGACTTTGGGTCTTAGTCTCCGCCATATATTGCTCACCTATAAGCCTAAAAGTCCTGCGTTCTATCGGGTATTTTTAGATACCTTAGCTATTTATCCTCATTACAATAGCAAAATACAATCGAGTGGTAATAACTATTTCTGACATAACCGCTGTTCAACCATAGTTTATAAATCCAGGGAACTGTAACACGCAAGCACTAGAGATGGATCATCAATCGAAAATCTAGCTATCAGTTTGGATAACGATACTCATACTCATACTCGTTTATTTAAACCGTTTGGACACAATGGAACACTTGGTTACGTCAATAATAGTACTTACTTAATTAAATGTCTTTATCTAAGTAGAGGTGCCAGAATCAGACAAGCATTTCATATATGTATACCTATTTACATTTAAGCTTAAAAATACTGACTATGAACTATGTAGGTACATAAGATTATAGCTGCTGTAGAGGGGCATTGTCAAAGATGACGGAGAAGAGAGAACAGGCTACTGTTCAATTTTGAACAGAATAATTAGTCGTTTGCACTTCGTACTGGCTAACTGCATCCTATCAATTATTTGCATTGATTCCGCTTGCCTTGTGACTTGTGTGTATGGCCCCCAAAAATAAAATAGGTACATAAAAAAAATCGAATGTAAAGAGCCCTCTCACACATTGGGCGAGAGATTTTTTTTAACAGTTTGTAGCTCGCGTTCGACTACGATCTCGTTTGATGGTAAGCGATGGTGTATTCTACGATGGACCACGCTTGCCTAGAAAAAGCTAGTTCACCCTTATTGTAACTATTTTTAAAATATGTATTACATGACGAACGTTAAAAATATGTATTACATGACGAACGTTGACGAACAGGTAGTTTCGCCTCGCCTCGCGTAGTCTTTTCTAGATGCTGGCCTGCGTATGATATCCAACCTCTGTATGATTTGCATAATGACAATTCTATATATTTGGTACTACCTTAAGCCCACGGCTTTGCAAGCGTGGTTTTTCAATAATAAGTAGCCTATATCTCAATCCAGGTCTTAAAGTATCTATGTGCGACATCGAAATTGGTCTAGCGGTTTAAGCCAACCAATAATTATGAATTGCAGTGGGTAAATTTGGAATGGGTTACTGTTAGCAAACTTCAAAATACATGTGGAGGAAGGACGCGCAATTTTTTAATTATATATCTACTGAGCACTAAACATAATATAAGCTCTTTACTTCGGATTAGGAAATTAATAGGAAACTGGATAACTATGTGTATATGAAAGCTAATTAAAAGACAGAGAACAGATTGTTCCTAATCCCATTGTCCACAATTAGCTACCCCTACTTCAGAAACTAACCAAACTATGTTTGCGAGACTAAGCCAGCGGACAATGGGGTAGATTTAATGGTTTGAAACAAGTATAAGTTGGTCTGTACTCTACAAACAATGTGTGAATTAGGTATCATGAGTGAACATTAAAATGGTTTGTTAAATAAGAACCAGTGGAGCTGAAGCTTAAAAAAATAGAGGATTGTATTGAGGTCAAAAAAAAATGTGCCCTATGAACTCCGCCATTTATTTGTATTGGGAGAGAGAAATGAGCATGAAATAAGTAAATACCCGGAGATGTGCTACAATACAGCGTGCAGTCGTGGGTCATGCGGTTTGGTGGAACATACGCTTGTACAAAATGTATACTAATATTGTAGATACTTTGTGTAACGCGGCCGTGAGTACAAATAGGAATCCAAATAATAAACATACCAAAGAGAGACAGCTGTGTGGATGGAACGAGCATGTTGGTGAGGACCATCGTGAGACCAGGCTTAAGTTTAAAATGTGGTTGCTAAAAAGTGGGTCCTCGACCGCACACCTAGACACACCCATGGAAGCACATGAGGGTCCTACCATTTCTTTATAAATCAATCCTGAAGCCTACCTGGCTTCAGGATTGATTTATAAAGAAATGGTCGAGTCACGGAAAATTTTCAAAAGTCGCCTGAGTTGGTGCCAGAAAAACCAAGAACAACTAAAGATGGATATTTTGGCTAAACACAGAACGGCAAATGATTTCAGTAAGTTTTGGAAAACTACTGGAAAGCAGAAGATTAGGCCTGGATTCCCAGTGACAACGGGTGGAATGAGTGAGGCTGTAGACATCTTTAATATGTTCATGGTGCACTTCAAAGTGAACTTCCCGCTAGGACCCTCATCTACTTCGATGGATGTGTCTGGGTGTGCGGGCGATGACCCGCTTGTTCTTTTTACTGCAGAACAGGTTCGGGAGGTCCTGAGAATATTGAGCTGCGGCAAGTCTCCCGGGCATGACGATTTCAGCATTTGAGGTATGCGGGGGTACATCTTCCGAACATTTTGGCCATCTTCTTCACAATGTACATTAGCCACTCTTACTTACCACCTAGTGGATATTGTGAAGAACAGGACTGGGGATGTCGCAAACATTAAAAACTATCGCCCCATCTCGTTGGCAACTATAATAGCTAAAATACTGGACGGTTTGCTTGATTCTTGCTTATAAAACATTTAAATCGCCATGACGCCCAATTTGGGTTTCGGCCCGGACTTTATACTGAAAGTGCGATTATAAGTCTCAAGCATACCGTCTGGTATTATACAGATCGTAGGACACCTATATACGCCTGCTTCCTTAACCTCTCCAAGGCTTTTGACCTTGTATCTCATGATGTGCTCTGGAGAAAGTTAAGGGACCAGGGTATACCGGCTAAAATCCAATGTATATTTAAATTTTGGTATGACAATCAGACTAACTATATGAGGTGAGCCAATTCTCTCTCGAGTGCATATACTCGTAGGTTTGATAGCGGAGTGAGACAGGGGGGCTTGAGTTCTCCAAAGCTCTTCAATCTCTATGTAAATAACCTCACCGGTGGGCTGAGCAGCATGCGTGTCGGCTGCCGGATGAACGGCGTTAGCGTCAACAACATTAGTTACGCCGATGGCATGGTGCTGCTGAGCACGACGGTGAGGGGTCTCAGGGAATTTTTGGGGGTCTGTGAGGCCTATGCTATTGAGAACGGGCTTATATATAATGCAAGGAAAAGCAAATATATGGTTTATAAGGCCGCTGGTAAATGTCCCGGTTATACACTGAATATAACCCTAAACGCCTTGAACATAAATCGTGTTACTAAATTTAAATATCTTGGATATTTTCTTGCCGACGACCTTACAGACGATGCAGATGTTGAGAGGGAGCGTGGGCGTTGGTCGTCCGAGGTAATATATTGGCCTGCAGATTTTTTCGTTGTACTGAACAAGTTAAAGTTACGCTTTTTAAAGCGTACTGTCAGAGCTTTTACACGGGAAGTCTGTGGGTCCAACATACCAAAAGATCATTGGATGTCCTACGCATACAATATAATAACATCTTCAGGATGATGTTGCGGCTGCCCCGATACTGCAGTGCATCGGGGATCTTTACGCATTTTTACGTACAGATGGCTTTCACGCCATCATCTGCAAAAAAAACGGGATCGCTCATGAACAGGAGTTTGGGACAGTCGCAACAGGAGACTGAGGACGGTGGCAGTTTAAATTTTTTTATCCAGTCCCTATTTTATTCTAGTATATTAGTGTTATTGTTTTTATTTTATTTTCTGCGTGTGTTTTAGTTTTAGATATGGGATCTTGTCTGAAATAAAATGTTTTTATTTTTTAATCCATAGGCTGCTGTGGTTGATGAGAGATGTATGTCGTTTCGATGGATGTGACACGCATGAAAACTACCGCCGCCGATCGGCGCTGCACACTTTTTTATATCGAATTTTTTTATATTAGGTGCTTGCAATGAGGGAAACGGGTGAGTACCTACTGGTCGGCCTGTAGAGACGCGGTGACAGTTACCTTGATAAATACTGATTAAAGCGGGTATTTAACGCGTTTGTACCTTTTTTATTTTTTTATTTGTTATCCCGACGTTTCGGCGTTTGGTCACGGGTGTACTCAACCACAGATCAATGGGGAATGGTTGGCTGTTGTAACACAGCCGAAACGTCGGGATAACAAATAAAAAGGTACATATGCGTTAAATACCCGTTTTAATCAGTAATTATGTACTGTGATTGCTAAAGTTTGAAAAATACTAGTTACCTTGATATTATCACTTCGCTCAGCCAATCAATATACCCAAATACATACCAATACAAAAAATATACAAATATGTCCAAAAATGAGGTTTTGAGTTGTATAGTCTACTTCCAATCAATTCCGATACGGAACAACGGTGTTATCGGTGTTTTAACAATGATTTGGTTTAATTCGTGAACCTTTATCAGGATGAGGGCTTTCAGCTCCGCATCGAGACTCACTTCGTATAGTGCGAGGCGAATTGAACCAAAACATGACTTAACAGCGATAAACGGGTACGTGATAAATCCCGTGTTTGTAATGATTGCATTAAATCACGAAGTTTCTTATTAGAACAAAATTTACGTGTAAACATTTATATTATTCTTCTGATTTTAATGAATATTTAATTTAATAGACCCGACGCTTCATAATATTCAATAAAAAATGTAAAAGGTCTTGGTTCTTTTTCGGTTTTGTAAATCCTAAACTGTATGAAAAATAAATCGTTTATTATCGTTTACCTATCATTATAGATTTTGGAAATGAATACATTGCATTCTTTCGGATTCGCTCAGAGTCGCTCAACGAGCTATGTAGAGGGCTATGCTCGGGGTTTCTCTACGGGATCGAATCAGAAATGAGGTGATACGTAGGAAAACTCAAGTCACCGACATAGCCCGACGGATTAGCACGTTGAAGTGGCAATGGGCAGGCCATATAGCGCGCAGAACAGATGGCCGTTGGGGCCGGAAGGTTCTCGAGTGGAGGCCACGGACCGGCAAGCGCAGCGTAGGACATCCACCTACAAGATAGGCAGACGACTTGGTAAGAACCGCAGGTCGGCGTTGGATGCAGGCCGCTTCCAACCGCAGTTCCTGGAGATCAATGAGGGAGGCATTTGTCCAGCAGTGGACGTCCTACGGCGGATATGATGATGATGATGACGATCCTTTCGGATTTGTGTTCATTATTGGATCTATTTAATTGTTTTATAGAAATGGTAAGTTCAAAAAATTGTAAATACAATATTGATATTGCAAAACTGACTTAATATTAGCTGTCGAGAGGTCAAGGTCATCGAGGTCATAAGACCTCGATGACCTCGACCTTGATGATAATCAATACCGTTAACAGTAGTATAATAAGCTGTCATTAATAGATTACTCTGTATAATATTATTTATTCCAATTTACGAATTGGTTACGAAAATTAATAAAAATTCATCAAAACCCGTTACACGCCTATTTTTTTCTTCGACTATAAAGCAACGTTCTTTATTTTAAATCTAAACCCCATACTCTACTAGGTATCGTGGTATGACACAAGATCTACATAGGAAAAGTGATTGTGTGTTGAGACACCCGAGGACTATTGGCGATTCTGTTCTTTAAATTAGGTATCAAAAGACTAATCTTTTAACTTAGACCGTATCCACTGCAGCGACGCTCCATTTAACTTGGCTCCAATAATGGACTTGGGACATGAGTCCCTGAATAATTATCTCACCTATTCATCTATCTGCGAAGATCAAATGGTTCGATTCACAGTTATCACCGGGATCGGAACAGGTACTTTCCATCATGTACTCTGTTGAACATTCTGTAACTCTTTTATTTTGCACAAATATGTTTTTCCTACGTTCAGCTGAAGACTGGAGTCGTCTTATGGCTGATAAGTGATGCTATGGTACCTTACCTATTAACACGATAAGTGCGAAACAGGGCTTGAAACACCCTGTCCGTGTCTCGTCTTTAGATAGATAGATAATTCCTTTATTGCACACCATTAAACATAAACATTTATCAGAAAAAAAAATTTAAATAATAGGTACAATGGGCGGCCTTATCGCTAAAAGCGATCTCTTCCAGGCAACCTATATAGCGGACCTTACAGGTATTTATAGCAGTAAGGAAAAACTTAAACGTCTCTGTCGTGCGGGAGGTATAACTTCCATCTGGTTCAGTGTATGAAATATATATCTATATATCTGAGATGTGCTATTGATTCCTAGTTCTAAGGTATATCAACCTCAATGCGGGGTTTCTTAGACCTCGTGACGCACACAAAAAAAACCGTACACTTTGTCTTATTTGGCGCCAAAAAAAGGATTTTGGTCTCCTACGGGCGGTGGGGTTTAATATGCCTTGTGCCGCCACAAACTCTGGTTTAGGACAAGGTTTAAAACGACCCGTAACGGAGTAATTAAAAATTACCGATAAATCTATGCCGCTGGGAACGTATTAAATATATTACGTGTTTGTTTTTTGTTATAGTTATTGTTTATTATTTTTTTTCTAATTCTCAGTTATGTGTCTATTCATTTTAATTATTTAGTAGTAGTTATGTTCTTGAACATGCTTTTCCTTTAGTTTCCTAGATGAGTATATTTCTGTTTTTCTCTGCGCACATAAGTTACGTTTCAAGCCAGATAAAATTGTTATTGTTTACGCGGGAAATGCGAAATTTAGCAAAAATGTACAAAATTTGCGTTTGATTGTTACAAGAGATAGAGACTGAAAACTGGTTTAGATTTGGGTGAGAAAGAACAGTTTCCAAAAAAAGGAAGGATACACAATACCTTTAAATCCTTTGATGGCGTGTAGAGGCGACAGGTTCGAATAGGTTGCACTTATATCCACTGTATTTCAACCACAAATTAAGTTCTATAAGCGAGACGAATTCTATCACACGACAGCGCCGCGGACATATTTTTTCCAAACTGTTTTTCGTTTCACTTTCGATAGATGGCACCACTTTGTAAGCGCCCACGACGGTGTTAAACGTATAACGCGTCCTCGCTCACACGTATAGGGGCAGGTGTGCGTGGGAGAGGAATAGATATAAGAGGTTTATGCAACAATTAAATTAAACGATTTGTTTTTTATGAAAATAGAATGAAAATTACGATTAGCTATTGAATCAGCGCAACCATTCCCCCGGGCTTGAAGGGATACCTTCAAAAAAATTAAAAACAACTATAATGCTAATCTGTTACAAGAACTAACGCGAACTATAATGTTAATCAATTGTAATACTAACAAATAACGAATCTTAAACTAACTACTAATAACCTAACCTAATAGTTAATAGCGCAACGCTATTTGGGTTATTGATTAGGTAACGGGCAGATACGTTCAACCGGATGCAAGTACGATCCAGTTGCTGTTCTAATACGTACCACTCGGGTAACACCATTTGAACCGGGGAAAACTTCCTCCACAACACCCATAGGCCAGTGAAGGGGAGGAGCGTTTTCTGTCAAAAGAATCACAACAGTCCCGACAGCGCTTAGATTGGACGGAGTGTTCCATTTGCGACGCGACTGCAGAGTATGGAGATATTCTGTTCTCCAGCGCGTCCAGAAAGACTGGACTAATTTGTCAAGCAAAACATGTCGCGAAAGAGTATGCAAATTATCGTCTTTTTTTCTAGAGGGCAAATAGTTCAACGGCGTGAGATTTAAAAAGTGCGCTAGAGTCAGAGCCAGAGCCTCAGAAGGGTCACTGGAGAGCGTTCTACATAGAGGTCGAGTATTCATGACCGACTCAATCTGAGCGAGTACCGTATTTAACTCCTCGAACGATAGGATTTGCTCACCTATCACGCGATACAGATGAGTTTTTATTACAGGTATTAGTGGGTGTACTAATCTTTAGACCAAACAGATCGGTTTCGGGCGACCAACATAAGCCGAGTACCTTATGTTGATCCAATTCATCAAATTCTTTGACTGAAGAGAGACGATGCGATGGCGGAATCGAATTAAGAACGGCTTGCGAGTTGCTCGTCCATTTTACGAGTTCAAACTGACCAGACTTCATTAGACCTATCATTTCAGAAGCGGCAGATATGCCGTCTTCCTCATCTTGGACAGAATGCACAAAATCATCCATGTACAGCCCACATCCAATAATATCTTTAGCCTTAGTGTAAGAATCGCCTTCATCAGTCGCGAGCTGTTTAATTGTCCGTAGTCATGGAATGGACTTGATTTAAGTCCAAAAACGAGTCTATTGAATTCGTAAACCTTTAAAGGTTCTTGCGGGAAGAAACGATATAAGATGCGTTGAAATCGTCGATCGCAATCCCGAATGCCTATACTGAGAAACATTTGGCGAATGTCAGCAGAAAGGGCGATCGAAAACAAACGAAAGTTAACGATTATGTTAAACAAATTTCCCTGGAGATTTTGACCATTATACAGAAGGTCATTGAGCGAAACGTTAGTAGTTGTCTTGCAACTACCGTCTAGTACGACACGTAATTTAGACGTGACCTTATCTTCCCTAATCACTCCGTGATGTGGTATTATATACGATTGTGCATCCGGTTGATCTATGTCTGCTAAAGCAGGCGAAATATAACCCCTTTCTAAATATTCATGAATGACGGCATCATAGGCTTCCTTTAACTTCGGAGATGCCAGCATCCTTTTTTCTAAGCAAAGAAAGCGTCGTTCACTTGCTTGACGAGAGTTGCCGAGCGAATGAATATCACCCTTAAATGGGAGCGCTACTACGTCACGTCCATCATCATCGCGAGAGGTTGTGCAGGTATAAAATTCCTCACAGATTTTGTCATCTGGGTTGAGTATAGGTGGAACGTTCACCTCCTCCAATTCCCAGAATTTACGCACGGCGGAGTCCAGGGAGTCAGTGGCACAACAATATGAAACGGTCTCGGAACTACCAACGCAGACCGGAGCGTCACCTACAATCACATAGCCAAGAACAGTTTCTATAGCGAGCGGGGACGGATGCGAAGATTGTCCTTTAACCTTGCGAGACAAAAGCAGATGCGGGAAAATCGAAGCTCCGACTAACGCTTCTATAGGACCAGAAACGCAGTACGTATCATCCGCAAGTGGTAGGTCTTTGAAATTCGATAAATGCGAAACATCAACCGAGACAGTGGGCAAGCGTTCCGTTATTTTATCTACCACCAGCGATTCCATGTCATAATTAACGTTGCGATTAAAGCGAGATGAAAAATTAATTTTCACCGACCCTTGAATTGTTTTAGACGAGCCCCCTATTCCCTTAACACGGAACAAGCAGGTCTTCGGTTTATATTCAAGCCTAAGCGTTGACAACAATCACTAGTGATAAAGTTGCTTTGAGAAGCGCTGTCCAACAAAGCGCGTACGCTATGTTCATAACCACGAGAATCGACGATAATAATACGAGCGGTTGCGATTAGTACCGTGGTAGGACCGCGAACAAGTTTGTTTACGTTATCTGATATCGCACAGAGTGTGACGTCATTAGTATGAGCGGAGCGAGCGGGTGCAACTGACGCGTCACTGGGTTCCGCAGAGTGCCGACGGCGGCTTCGCGGGCGCAGGAGCGGCAGACACGCGAGGCACGCTACAATCCACGGATATTCACCTTAACGAATTTAAAACGTTCATTCGGTTTATAATTGTGAAACACGGAATATTTATATAAATAGTCATGTTGACTATTGCACAAGGAGCATGAAGATTCGTGAGAACTGGATGTGGCATTTACGTACCTAGGCATGCGTAGTAGACGATTTCGGTAACTTGGACGCCGCATCCGTTTTACGTTCATGTTTCGCGGACGAGGTGCATTGCAATATTTTTATGTGATCGCGCACAAACAACGTTAGATCATCGAAAGATGGCATATCGCATTTACGGTTGTCCGACTCGAACGAACGTGCGGTGTCTGAGTCTAACTTCTTATGTGCGATATACAGAAATAAGAAATCCGAGAGGTCCTTGACCTTCAGATTTTTCAAAGCGGCGACACACGATGCGAATTTATCTAAAAATTGTTCTAGATTACTAGGGGTTGCGGATACGATAGCTTTAAAATCAAACATTTGATCTAAATACGAAGTAGGTACAAGCCGCTTGTCTTCGTACTTATTTTTTAACAAGTCGAAAATAATCGAATAATATTCGGCGCATGGAGTTATGCCGGCGCAGACGGACTGACGCCTTTCCGGTCAATTTTCCCATCAAATAGTACAATTTTTTCGAGTCTGTTAATGATGCATTATTGCGTACGGCGTTTTGGAAACTAGCGAAAAATAGCGGCCAATTTTTGATCTCGCCATTGCGTTCTGGGATCTCCATCGGTGGCAATTTAGGTGACCTGGGTTGGCTCCCTACCTTGACATTGCCCGTTGACGAATTGAATTTCTTAGCAGCTCGCTTGACGCAACCTAATAGGTCTTCGAACGCCGAGAGCGACTGATAACTAATAACGAAATCGGGATCTAGTTTTAGCTCCAGGTTGACTATTTGGTCCAGCACACTTTCGAAATCCTCATGCAATGTATCTACAGTTTCCATTTCACACAAAAATGATTTCTGCATGCGAGAAAAGATCCTATCTCTTTTAACGTGTAACACCTTCAATTGAACGTTCAAATCTACCTTACTAGCTGCGGTAGTAGGTGCCATTTTTAAAATAGATAGGTGGATATATTTATGATAAGCGACACGAATAGGTTTTTAAATCAGCAGAGAACAGAATACCTCCGTAGGCAGTCGGTTAAATCACGATACACGACTTCCAAGTTTAGCAACTAGATGAATAACCTACGTACAGCTATGCGTCTCTGTATCGAAATATTTGAACCTAAATACCTACCTGCACTTAACTCTAAGTAAGTAGGAAAGTAGTAAGTAGGAATATAGATAAAGACAAAATCACGACACCGATCTACGGTGATCTACGTACGTACCGCGACGCGGGGGTAGGTAGGTACTTATACAATAAGCGTACCTACGTCCTAGCAACAACGATTGGTATACGACAAGTGTTGCGCGTATAAGTACTAACCTATTGCAAGTATATACCTATAATAACTAAGCATACGAATAAATACGAGTTATAAGTTAACTAATTATAATTTATTTTACGCGGGGTGTAAGTTATAACTACCTACCTACTTTATTTTCACTAATGGATGGATGATAAAACGATGAAGAAAGTTAACCTATATACCTAATGCGGGATGAACGACAATATAATACGGTATGTAGGTAAATAAGCGAGTTATTAGAGTTACTAAATGCGAGAAAAGCGAACGAAATTCGATTGAGATTTTTCGATGCCAGTGAACGAAATGTAGGTAGGCAGACGTGTGCCGGCCGATGCAATGATAAGCGAATTGTTTTTACGAACTATCTAGAATACCTAGGTTAATAGCTAACACTGATTCAATATCCGGGTTTGAAGGACCATAAATGTTTACGCGGGAAATGCGAAATATAGCAAATATGTACAAAATTTGCGTTTGATTGTTGCAAGAGATGGAGACTGAAAACTGGTTTGGATTAGGGTGAGAAAGAACAGTTTCCAAAAAAAGTTGGATACACAATACCTTTAAATCCTTTGATGGCGAGCAGAGGCGACTGGTTCGAATAGGGTGCACTTATATCCACTGTATTTCAACCACAAATTAAGTTCTATAAGCGAGACGAATTCTAACACACGACAGCGACGCGGACATATTTTTTCCAAACTGTTTTTCGTTACACTTTCGATAGATGGCGCCACTTTGTAAGCGCCCACGACGGTGTTAAACGTATAGCGCGTCCTCGCTCACACGTATAGGGGCAGGTCTGCGTGGGAGAGGAATAGATATATAAGAGGTTTATGCAACAATTAAATTAAACGATTTGTTTTTATGAAAATAGAATGAAAATTACGATTAGCTATTGAATCAGCGAAACCAGTTATTTTAATTAAGTTTTATTTTTATTGTTTTAATGTGTAATGTGTGCCTTATTAAATAAATAAAACAAATATATTTTATATAATTTTTCTTTTTAGTTATTCCATAGTACTTACGGTGTTGTACTGAACTGTATTACTAGAAAATGCATAGGCCGCTGTGTGCTGGCGACAGCAGTCAAGTATTTGTCAACTGTATTACTCTCTTTGGTCTCAACTACATTTTTACAGGAAAATGTTCAGGTAATTCATTTTATTTGTAAATTATTCCTACTGACTTTTAATTTGCTATTTGTCGACATACCTTAAATCGCGCGCAGCAGTATGGTATAGAGAATATTTGGATAAGAATCACCCGTGCCATCGAAATTGTGAATTCTAAAGCCATGAAGCTCGGTTTTTCTCGCATTTTCCTGGCCGTTATATTCGCGAACCGCAAATTGGATGTTAAACAAAACAGCGCAGGTATTGTTCGCAAAATCGTATTTCGTTGTTGCCGTTGTCGGGATCGGTAATTTTACCTTTCCGGTGGATATAAATAAACGGGATGAGAGATTATGTGGCAATGTATTTATATAGCCACTATAAGCCTTTAATATTAATTATTAAATAAGATTATATAAAAACGCCAGGTGGCATGTTGCTTTTTAGGGTTCCGTGCCCAAAGGGTAAAACGGGACCCTATTACTAAGGCTGTCTGTCTGTCCGTCGTCTGTCACCAGGCTGTCTCTCATGAACCGTGATAGTTAGACAGTTTTCACAGATGATGTATTTCTGATGCCGCTATAAAAAAAAATATTTAAGGGGGGCTCCAATACAATAAACGTTTTTGCTCGGTATAGCTCGATATTGATAACGGCAACAGGTAAACGCTTGAAATATTCACTTAATGGCGCACTATACCTAAGGAGACGTTAAATCGCTTATTGAGAAACAATTTTTGTTCAACAAATTGTGTCCTTTTCATCTGTAACTCATATGTTATAGTTAAGGATACGTGCTAGAACGTCCGTGTTCTGAAAACACGATTCCGTAAAATTTTCTTCGTAAATAGAAAATAAATCCACAGATGATTCCAAATTTATCTTAAAACCGTTCTTATGCGATGAATACTACAATTTAGATCTTGAAACTTTATACAGTAATTCTACACAACATAAATAAGGGCACCTGTGTTTTAAATTTTCAAAACACCTTTTGATTTTACCATAAAATGAAAATATCTAAGTTTTGCACTAATGAAACCATTCGCTCTGGAAGCCCGTTCCGCGATTCAGTCTGGCCTCGGCTTTCAGACGGGGTACCCGTGACGCTTGTCGCTCCAAACGAACACGTAATTCTCAGGTAGAATTTATATTTAGTTGGTTTTTGTAAAGACGCAGTAATGAGAAATAAATACAACAAGATAATGAAGGGACTGAAGGATAAAAAACCGGCAAACATATACACCACGGCGAGATAGGACGTGCAGCGGCGCGCAGAGAAGCGGGGGTGAAATTGGAGTTTGGACTGAGGTATAGTCAACTCTTAATATTGAGTTATATTATTAACTTTAAAAACAAATCATCAAATTAAAATAAAATTAATATTTACGGGGAGGGGGGCTCCTATACAACAAACGTGATTTTTCTGCCGTTTTTATAGATAAGGGTACGGAACCATTCGTGCGCGAGGCCGACTCGCACTTGGTCGGTCTTTCAGTAAGTAGTAGCTGGTTTTAGTCAAGGTGTATTCTATATTATTCAGTAGCATTTGCCTATGTTTGTTTATAAGCAGCTGAAAATACAGAGAAACTAACTAACTCTAACCTCACAGTACAACAGAAACAATGTTTGTCCTCAGTCGGCAGCTTGTAACCTTTCTAGAAGTTAAACCGGGCGCTTACAACCTTTTGTCCCAACACGCTTCACTCATTAATCTTTCATTCTAGCCGTCTTTGCAAACGCGGTATCAAGAAAGAAATATGCGTAGCGGGTAAAATGGCGCTGAATCAAAGTGTCTAGACTTTTTTTGATTCTGACTATGTAGTAAGAAATCAAATGCTGAAATCGGTAATCAAAACTAGGGTACAAGATGTTTGGACGACATAGTCAAGGTTGCGGGCCGTCGATGGATCAAATCAGCGCAGGATCGTGGTTGATTCCACAATCTTAGAGTGGCCTATACCTAGCAGTCAGGCTGCTGGATGACGATGGATGATTAGGGTACTAAACTGGTGGATAAACAATGACTTAGCGCGGCTTGCGCAATGATGCCTAAACGTATTAAGTGGCTACATATGGTCTAGAGAGTTAACAAATCATACAAACACGTAAAATTTAAACATGGTCGCTAAATACTTTTAGGGATCGCTGTGCAAGCCGGGCTTAGACATTTACCATTTGACTTACACATTTGAGTTCATTTTTTAGTTAGTAGATAGCTAGTCATTTTCATTTTTAAATTAATCATTTTCATTAATAAATGGTACTGATCCGAGATCAGTACCATAGCATCGATATGTTCTTTAAATAAAACAAGAAATTTGTTATAATGGTACTTATTGATGTTAGATCGTACTGTAAAAAAGTGTTTGCCAGACAACTTTGTAAGAAAGTGCGCCTCGCAACTTTAATAAAAGCTATATACTCGTACAACAAATGATACAATTGAACACATAAATGTAAGGATAACAAGCCTCATGGCCGCAATAAATTTAAGGCCCAGAAAGCAAATATAATAAAACCGGCCAAGTGCGAGTTGGACTCGCACACGGGGGGTTCCATACCATTATCTATAAAAACGACAAAAAAACATGTCTGTTGTATGGGAGCCCCACTTAAATATTTATTTTATTCAATAGCACAATTTTATTTAGTAATCTTATTTGAGGTTGCAGCCGATTAAGAGCGGGTATAATGCTAGGAAAAAATCAGATTTCACCCGCGCGTCTCGAGCCGCCCCCCGCTCCGTACTCATACTATATTACTTTATAGGTATCTACCTACAAAACAAACACAGCGATGCACGATGCCACAGAATAGGTAGGTGTGCCCCTCGAGCTAGAGTCACGACTAGACGATTCGCTCAGTTCTACCATAGTATAATGCAAACCATCAGACAAAACAGAACGTTTTTCAGAAAGTTCTATTCCCTTATAATGATACTAAGTAAGTAACATCCTATTATACCATAATAAATATAAAAATAGTAGATATATTAAAATCCTTGCGAATTTGATAGTATTACTTAGGGATATCATCAAACAAATAAGTATACGATACTGTAGGCACCTACGTAGTTTGTTTGTCACACAAATAATTCAATCTCCTTAATTAGTATTGATTTATTTTTGATATTTATTTTGTTCCTGTACCCACTTACCTAGGTATATTTGTATGCGTATGCAGGACGTTCTTAATTCAAATACCTACTTATACTCGAATACATAATTGTAAATTAAATTTATTACTCAATTAGGCCAAAACGGCTGGAGCGATTTTAATAAAATTTGGTATATCAATAGAATACCACCTGGATTATTACACAGGCTACTTTTTATCCTATAAACCAGTTCCCATGAGATGATAATGGGGTATCCAAGTTTTAATATGATTTTATTTTTGTTACACCTACACTCCAAAACTACTGAACAGATTAGGTTAAACTATGCATCAATAATATAGTTTAAGTCCTGGAAAACCATTTTATCCCATGGATCAGTTACCATAGAATAGGAATGAGCTGTCAAAGATTTCATAGAAAGGTTTGGTTTTTGCTACTTCTTTACACTTCTTGGCTCTTATTTTACTGCTTCTTGGCTGCTTCCGCAGCATTTAAGTGTGCTATACTTTTTTAATTTATATAAGGTCACCATCGTGAGTCTTGAAAAAGATAAAGTTACTGCAGCGTCCTCGAGCACACTCTTTCATGTAATGAAAAAAATAAGTTCCTACCGTTCCTTCCTATAAAGGGGATATTAAAGAAATATAGGGTCGCAATGAGGAGTCATAAAAAATTAACAGGAAATATTTATTGTTTTTTATACAGCGTAATGTAGCTTGGGAAAGTACGTGTACCCTGTAAGAGCACTGCAATTAAGTTTGAGCCTTAGAAAATTCAATTAATTAAAAATTTAAGCCGAGAAGAAAGAAAAGAAACATGCTTGAAACCTGGGGAATTTATGTATCAATACGATGGAATCTTGTCAGTAGTAAAATGGAAGGACACCAAAGATGTTTTTGTTGCCACTACTGCGTTTGATCCTCGAGCCATAGAATTAATCCAAAGAAAATAAAAAGATGGCCATAAAAAGCAAACGTATTGCCCACTTTCAATAAAAAATATACAGAATTCATGGGGGGAGTAGACCACTTTGATCATTACAGGGCGTCATACCCTCTTGGGCGCAAGTCTCGAAAAAATTGGCATCGATTATTTTGGTTTATGCTTGAGGCAGCAACTATCAATTCATATATTGTTTATATGAGATCTCATTTAGAGAGGAGAAACACTCATAAAGAATTCCGGCTGCGATTGGGAAGAGGCCTTATAAACAATTTTACATCCCGAAAAAAACTGGCTGCAGTTTTTAAATCCAAAAAAGGAGGTGTTGAAACGGTACCTGATGAAGTAAGGAAAGTCGATGTTGGCTCGCACATGCCAGTTTTGGCTAAATTTCGGCGATGCAGGATGTGCAGCACTCGTGATAAAGAGCAGCGTAGCAAATACATTTGTAAGATTTGTAAGGTACCATTGTGTGCTGCCCCCTGTTTTTATTTGTTTCATCAGTAAAGATTTTTGTATTAACTCATAGTATTAAATATCTCAAAATCATGCACAGCAGTTTTTATTTATAAAATCAGGTTTTAATAAGTCATCTAAGACGTTATAACTATTGCACTTATTATGTGTATGAAATATATTTCCCACCTGTTGGGAAATATATTCCCATAGATTTTTCAAGGTGATGTTCAAAATGGGCAAAAGTAAATATTTTCCCACATGCGTTTCTGAAACCTATGACAAAATATAGGATGTGCTAACGTAAAATTATAAATCAGTATGCATCTATATTTATATATTTCCATCTGAAAATCACCAAGAACATCTAGATTTACCATGCCCTATTAAGGGTTAAGAAACAATGTAGCAAATACAATTAAACCAAAATCAAATAAATTGAAATTAGCTTCATGCTTCATATTTATACAAGATCAATTTAATATAAATAAAAAGTTGTCTGTATTATGTCAAATATATAATGTGGGTAGTTTGATTACTAATCTGAATAAAACAGTCTTTGCGCACCCATGGTCGTTTCACTTCATGGTGACAGCGGTGCAAGTTAAAATATGCGATTTTATTATCTCAGAGATCTAAAGACTTAGTTCTGCAGCATACGCAGTCAAAAAGATCCGTCTTTTTACAGACGTAGACACAGCTAGACTAGTTTACTTCAGCTACTTCCAGCTTTATATTCATAAATTTGCAGCAATTGGAAATCTATGGTCTCTGCCGACCTCTCTGGGAAACAGACGTGTTATGGAACCGACATTTTCTTCGGTTAAATCGTGCCTAAAACACACAAATACTCATAAGATACTTTCTGTAAATTATAATAACTTACAACCGCTTTAATAATATTAACACGTGAATGTACCTTGCAGGGGTTACACATATAGCGTCCTCATTGCGCCCATTTGGCATATCATCTTCTGTAGCTGCTAGAGTAACATTCTCCAAAATCTCAAACCGAGGTCTAAAAGTTATAAAAAAAGTTTGATTAGTTTATTAAGAAACAATGCAGTAGCTGTGTACCTGTGTGTAAGACAGAGTAGGTAGTTTAAATTGAATGTTGCGTTCGAGTGTGTTTATATTATTAACATCACCCTAGTTTTTTTTTCAAATCAATAATTGAAGTAGTTACATTTGTGGCACAAATTCTTCTTGCGTCGCAGGTGTGTCCAGGTTTCCTCCATTTCTATACGAGCTATTTGGATCTGAATTTTCTAGGATTTTTTCGTAACTTTCAGACGCGCGTCTGGAAAATAATATGATACGTACATAAATAGTGCTAATATAAATAAACTACTTCCTAAAAGAGTGTGGTAATTTTTGTTTGAAGGCTGGCATAACTACTGAGACTCAAAAAAGTCGCGTCTTATTATAAAACCTATAATTCAGGCGAGATCGTGGAGAGTTTTAAAAAAACAACAAAAATCTTTTTAACAAAAAATTTAACCGACGAAAAACGAAACTGAAAAGCCAAAAATAAGATAAACCTTTTTAATCTTTATCATAACTAAGCTCCTAATAATTTTAAGTCGGCGCCATACGAACATTATCGTTCCAAAATTGCGCTCTCCACTCACTCCCTCACGTGTTCACCCGTTTGATTGGCGCCGACTCAAAATTGTACTTACATTAATTTAGGACCTTAGTTATGATAAATTTTAAAAAGATTTATATTATTTTTGGCTTTTCAGTTTCGTTTTTCGTCGGTTTCATTTTTTGTTAAAAAGTTTTTATTTCTTTGTTTTTTTTTGTGGCTTACTTAGGGGAGGATATTCTTTTTAATTTTGTATAATACTAAGTTCAAGGTATAAAATATCCAATACAAAAAGAATCATCAAAATCGGGCTACTCTGTAAAAAGTTATGCGTGGTCATACATAAAAAAAAATATACGCGTCGAATTAAGAACCTCCTCCCTTTTTTTTTCGTCGGTTAAAAATAAACCGGATTGATAATAATCTCAAAATTTTCAAACAAATCTGCAATAAATCCGTTTGTCAAAAAGTAAATAATATAAAGTACCTAACTACCTACCTACCTACCTAATTTTATCTACCAACCGATCGTTGTAGTGACCGAACCCGTGATAAGAAGTTTCTGTTATTTATGCATATACTACGCGTGCGGATTCGAATTTGCATTCAATTATTATGACATAACTCGAAAACAAATAAAATGTACCTATCTAGATAAAATTTGAAGTGATTTATTAAATTCAATAAATACCACTGCAGTTAGTTTAGGTACGACAAAATTAAACAGTCGTTCGCCACCATCCTCGACGCTGCAATGCAAAATAAGCTCTCTCACGTAGTGATACGATACATAGTAGGTACCTACGATGCACGGTCAGGGCGAGCGTTTGTAGGTACCTACGTGAATATAATTTTTAGCCGCACAGTACTGTACGAGCTAAATTGCTATTTATTGCTATGTAATGAGAGTTGAAATTTAATAACTTACTACATAATTTCTTGAACTTATAGGTGGTATACGTACCTTCTACATTTCAAGATTTAATTACTTACTAGACAACATTATTTAGTAACAGAAATAATATACTTACATAGGTACCTACAATGATTTAGGTACATGACTATAAAATACAGAAGAAACGGTTGAATCATCTAAAGACCGTTGCTAGGTTGCTGCTTACTTCCTTGCAAACTTATAGGTATGACCTACCTACCAAAGAAGAATAAATACTAGTAGTACCTACGTACCTTTTACATTTCGCCATCTCTCTTTTTTTCATCAGCTGTTTTAATTCTCTTTTATTAAGTTTTTTGTATGTATTTTTTTTATTTCCCATTTTATCACTTCGCTATTTACGTAACGAATTTACCTCGCAAAGTGTCGTGGTCTTCACGTCTCAACGGAGTAGCTGCAAGTGGTGGCCGAGACAATTGTATGCTTGTAGTTCGAGTTAGGGCGAGACAGACAATACCATCATTCGCGGAATTAAATAACGTAAGCGCCAAAAGCATTTTAATTGAATATCTCGTAAATTATCGCAAATTACATACAAAAATTTAGCATAGCCCTCAGTTAGTTGTAAGTGATTGGATTTATCAAATTTTTGACCCAAAAATTCGTACCATATTGAGAGCAAAACGAAAATATCCACAATGGAGAGGTAACTTTGAAAAATTTTTTTATCGAGAAAATATTTTCCTATTACGTTTTTGAAATCGTACAGCCCTTGGAATTATAATGAATTATCCATACATATTTTCGTACAATTTTGAACACGATCTAATAAGGGTAAAATTCAAATCGAAGATTGGTAATTTTGCTTTCTACCCGCTCTTAAGCTAGTCCTCTAAATTGTATGAGCGCCCATACAACTCAAAGGAGTATCTTAATTGGCGTCAACTATGTTTATTTATTTTAATACTTTATTGCACAAAATATAAATTACATGTACAAAAGGTGGGCTTAATGCTAATAGCATTTTCTACCTGCCAACCTCAGAGGTAACAAAAAAGGTTAGCGTGCTAACTTATAACAATATTACTGATAAATAACCCGCCAGTACTCGCGCCTCAAGAAATTACATCAGCACTCGCGAATAGAGCATTTTGCTCACGTTTATGAATGTCAATAAATGCAAGTTTTACCAAAAATATGAATAAAAAAATATGTTATTAAATCAAATGCACATTATTTATTCTACAAAACATATATTCAAAAAGTTAACAATATTAATCTTTTTTATTTTAATGAACAATCATAGGAACTAATTTGCCAGTTTTGTAAGGCAGTCTTAGGGAAACGACGATAAAAAAAAAACTTTTCAAGAAAATCTTTTAAACTAAGTATGAATAACTAATCTTCGTCATATACGCGAGCTTTACACATATCACATAGTGTACGACTATGCTCGGTACATAAAAATTTTTGACAGTAAATGCAGCTCGTTTTGCTCTTGCGATTTTTGCGTCTTGGGCAAACCGCGCAGATACCACTTGGTTTTTCTTCTTCTGGTAACTCAGATTCTGGTACAAAACGTTTCATCACTTGCTGAAGAGGATATTAAATATTTTGGAAGGTGCTTCTTCTTTGGATATGTGGCTGTGTTAGTTGAAGAGCTAGTTGTTTCAAGTAGTCTCTGCGCGTGATGATTATACCCGTATTTTCTTTGTAAATGATTTGACTGTTGATTCCGGCTATGTTTAGGATCGTGAAAAATAATCTCAGCGGCCATCTACATGCCACTCTTGCCACAGAATACTCTTCTTTTAGTCGATCTAGAACATCAACACCTCCTTTCGTTTTATTATAACCAGTGATAATTTCGAGTTTCGCGTTAGTTCCAGTAGTTGGATCGATTCGGTCGTCGTTATGAAGTGTACTTATCATAAGAACATTTTTTTTATTGTTTTTGTTTGGTACGTAAGACACCAGAACCTTGCTCTTATGAAAACCAAAGATACTACTAGGTTTTGGTCTTTGTTTGATGTCAAGAAAAAAAGTTGGAATTACCCTTTTATTCTTCCTAAGTATACCAACGATAGTAGTCCGTTCAGCTAGTAATTCATCGGCCAATGGAATCGATGTAAAATAATTGTCAGCCGTAATATTTCTGCCTGTCTTCAAAATATCTTGTGATAAACGTTTCACAACTGCAGATGCAGTATTATCATATTTGTGTGGACCATTCGGTTGCTTTCCCGGGTAAATTTCTAAGTTACTTGTATAAAAATTCTTTGAATCTCACAAAGCATATACTTTTATACCATACTTAGCTCTGGTTTGTTTGCTATAGTGTGACCATTAGTGCTGTGCACTCCCTGAGGTATGCGCGCGGCGAGACGGGGGGGAGAATCGGCTGCTGCGCTCTGTCAGTTCGCCGTCAACGCTCGTGGCGGCAGGTAGTGTTATTTGTATCGGACTGTCTATGTCAGATGCACATGAGATAAATATTCAAAGATGGGTCGTGCGTTATCTCGTGATATGAAATGGAAGATGAAGTTGAAACAGAATCTATGTCAGAATAACTTTCGTTAGAATATATAATTGTTTGTAAATATAAAAAATGTTTAATAAAACAAGTCCTTTGAATTATAAGTTTAGTTCTTATTTATCACCTGCATATTTTTAATAAAATATGAGTATATTTAAGTTACATTTTAATCAACTAAGTAAGTATAATATATTACAGATAGATAGCCTCCGACCATCGTCCCGCCACAAGTCTTGCCTTAGAAATGCAAACTGATATCGTAAGATATGTCCGACATGTATTGATCTCATGTGAACTCATGCAGTTTTTTCTTTGCCTCCCACCTCGCCGCGCATACCTCAGGGAGTGCACAGAACTAATGGTCACACTATATATACATGCGTAATTTGCATCGTCCTCGGAACGATTCCAGCATTTCATCTATAGTCACGTTCTCTCCTACTTGGTAATTGGCTCGACACTTTGCGATAAAAGATTCGAATAATTCACGAATTGGAGCAATATTGTCATTCTGTGACCTTTCGGAGCGGGAGTTTATGTCATCGAACCTTATAGCTCTCATCAACAAAAGGAACCTATTGCGACTCATAGCAGCTCTAAAAACATCAGGTGCCGTGCCATCATTGTCCCACATCTCTTTCAAATTTAAGTGATTCAACTTTTTTATACCAGCCATGTACAAAATACTAATAAAGGCTTTTAGTTCTACAATATCCATCTCTTTGCAATCTCTCTCCCTTGAGAATTGGTCCTTGATTTTACTGATGTGGATATTTGTAAAGCGAACTATATCAGTCAGCATTTCTTCACTCACAAAGAGGAGAAAACAATCCATTATAGTGTTAGCATTTTTAGCCACTGGTTTTACCCCTGGTTGTTTTTCGACAATGTTGTGAGCTCTTGTTCTCACATTGGAACGAAGTGGATAATAGTTCCATTTTGTACACCCATCTTTGCCTACGTAACACAGCTGATTGCCCAGTGAAGTTGAAGAAACCTCACCTTCTACTTCCGATGACGATTGTTCAGTGTTAGTGGAATAATGGCTGTGTTCACTGTCTCGATCGCTTTCAATATCATCGGCTCTAAAAGACGGGTCCTCAATGTCTTCTAAATCTTCCTCCATCAACCATGCCAAAACATGTTCGTCCCTTCGATCACGATCCATCTATAATAGAAATACATAATAGATTACTATTTCAGTAATGTAAAATCATAATATTACATAAAAGTAGCAGTAAAACTGTCGCTAACATGAAAACATATTAAATCATGAGTAAAAAAAAGTACTTACGTCGATACCCGCGCGATGAGCAAAACGCCGTCTGATGGTACACGGCGCAACAAACCACCTCGTCCAAGTGACTGGCGCACACTGGCACGAAGTGAACTGCATACAGGGGTGAGGGACGGAACAAAACTCAGCTACCGAATGATCGATGTACGTACGAATAATTTTGACAAAATGGCGCGTGTTTTAAATTTACTGTGAGCAAAATGCTCATAGCGCGAGTGCTCGCGGGTTAACAAAACAAAAGAAACACAAATAACAATAAACTCTAATCACAGTTATAATAAATACATAAACCTACTTGATATAACAATAATAATACATAGAATATATAAATATATAACAAAATTTAACAAATATATATATATTTTAACAGCTAGTGGAGGACTGCAAGAAATGACTGTAGACTAGTCGTCTGAAAGCCGGTTTACTAGGCGCCTTTTTAATATGAGTAGGGAGAGAGTTCCATAGACCGACAGCTACCACCTCAAAAGAGTTGCCACGGAAGACGTAGAGTGTTTCGGGGTAACAAGAAGAAGAGAATCAGTGGATCTGAGGTTTTGGTCGTGGGTGTCAGAGAGAAAGGATAATTTGCATTTTAGATAATGAGGAGTAAAGGGGTCCCTAAGGATTGAAAATAGAAGACATAAAATTCTTAACTTTCGTCTGTCACGAATTGAGATCCAATTCAGTTTGGAGCGATACTCAGACACATGATCGTACTTACGGAGACCGTAGATGAACCTAATGCACGTATTGAGCAGTCGATCCAATTTGTTAAGGAGGTCCTGATTATGTTTGTATGGGGATACCCTTTAAATTTTAATTTATTTTATATATGAATTTTTCCTTTATTTGAGCTGTAAGGACATTGCTTTTTGCCACATTTCGCGATTCTAGGTAACAACGGGAACTACCATTATATATAAAGGTTTTCGTCCCAAAACCTATAGGGTACTTCCGGTTGACCTAAAATTGTTAATTTTGGTTAAAAGCAAGGTCTTCTAACACAAGTAAAGGGAAAATTCCAAAAATAAAAAAGTTCAACATTAAGGTAAATTTTGGTACTTACAAGTTTTCGCGAAAATCTAAATTTGCCCATATCTTTTAATGTGTTGACTCAGGACCTTGATTTTAATACTCCTATTAGGGAATATAGACCTCAAAATCTGGTATAAATTTCAACTTGCTAGGTTTACCCGTTCCTGAGAGAATTGGTGGTGACACACGGACACACGGACAGACGGACAAGAGAGTGATTTTTTAAGGGTTCTTTTTTTACCTTTTGAGGTACGGAACCCTAAAAAGTATAACATTAGGATTGAAAGTACTAATACATAATAGAAGATTGAAACATAGGTTATGAAAGACCAGTGCTAGAATCAACTTTGTGATATTTTGTTCCCTTATTTATTTCTAAAATCTTTTAAGCATTCTAATGTTCATTGTTCTCTTAAATCTTACATAAGTTAATTTAAAACATCAAAATAACAGTTTCAATGAAATAAAATAAGTGGCAACGAAATAAAGACGATAAAATCAAAGAAATGTTTTAACAGGTTAGGGATGGGAATAGAAACAACATTAAGGTGGACCAAGACTATACATCGGTCCCGCCTTTACGAGTCAGGTTTTTCTTTCGTGAACAGGAAAATGGCCCAAATAATTGAACTGTCCCCTCGATCCTACGGCCTTTTATTATTGATGTAAAGTGACAAAGGCTTAAAATTTACAAGGTCTGGCAAAATAATTGTGTCCTCAGGGAAAGTACATTTTCACTTAGAAATAATTATGACCGTTGCGTTACTGATTGATACATAGGCTGCTATTTAAGAATCCGGAACTGGCCACTGCATAAATAATATTTAAAAAGAAATTATCACGTTTGAAAATGGAACTCTTTGGCTGTAGAATGCAGGTTATTTCGTCCGTCTGTCAATTGTTTTCATTGTGTGGCGCGATTTCAAAAATTGCGTGTCATTATCACAATGGATTTATCTCGAGAAAATTTTCTTGCGATGATTTTTTATGATTTTCGACGTGGTCTAACTCAACAGCGGTGTATCGATCAACTCAGTTCGACTTTTGGGGATAAAGCACCACCGAAGACTACTATGTATCACTGTTTTAGTGAGTTTAATCGTGGACGTCGTATGCTCACGGACGAAATTAAAGATGGTCGGCCTAAATCAGTTGTTGTGCCACGAAACATCGACGCAGTGCGTAAACTAATAATGCAAGATCGTCATGTGACATATCGAGAGATAGAGGCGATCTTGGGCATTAGTATGACGAGTATACATAAGATATTACACGAACACTTGGCTGCAAAAAAAGTTTGTTCGCGTTGGATACCGCACAACTTGACAATAGATCAAAAACAGGCTCGTGTCGATTGGTGCAAAAAAATGATAAAAAAATACAATCGTGGTGCATCAAAAGCTGTATATAATATCTACACAGGTGACGAATCCTGGATTTATGCATATGACCCCGAAACTAAGCAACAGTCAACAGTTTGGGTCTTCCAACATGAGCCGAACCCAACAAAAGTTGCTCGTGCGAAAAGCACTTTGAAGCAAATGGTCGCCTGTTTTTTTGGTATAGGTGGACACGTGGCTACTGTACCCCTAGAAAATTGTAAATCTGTTAATTCAGAATGGTACACGACCATTTGTTTGCCAGAAGTCTTTGCAGAAATCAGGAAGAATAATCCACAACGCAGAATCATTCTCCATCACGACAATGCAAGCTGTCACACTTCGGGTGAAACGACCCGATATTTGGAGGGTGAAACGGCGGAATTAACGGGTCATCCGCCATATAGCCCTGATTTGGCACCCAACGACTTCTTTTTATTCCCAACGGTGAAGAATAAATTACGTGGTCAACGATTTTCAACCCGAGAAGAACCCGTTGAGGCATTCAAAAATCATGTTTTGGAGATACCGTCTTCCGATTGGAAAAAGTGCTATGAAAACTGGTTTCACCGAATGCAAAAGTGCATTGATCATCATGGCGAATATTTTGAAAAGCAATAAAACCATATTTAACAGTCAATGATAGTTATTTTATTTTATTCCGGATACATAAATAGCAGCCCTCGTATCGTCAGAATCAAATCAAATATAATTAATTTTCGTAAACTTAATCTTTGTAAATATCATGGGTTTGGGACCCTCTTTTAATTATAAAAATAGCTGTGTTAGAGGGTCTCGCTCTTCCGTTAATTGGGTTATTCCGATTATGTATAGTACAAACAAATATCAATTTTGATATGAATATTGACGAATAAAAGAATCTAAATTAATGTAGGTTAAGTTAAAATATAGATATATAATTTAGATCTGAGCGCGGCAAGTCTTGAGGTTGGGCTTCGAATGAACCAGTCGAAGATGAAGATCATGTCAAACAGCACGAAACGTAAGGTCGAGGTAGATGGACAGTATGTCGATGAGTACATTTACTTGGGCCAGTTTGCTAGCTTCGGAAACAGGCAAGATAAAGAAATCGATCGCCGTATCGAGAATGCCTGGAAGAGCTACTGGTCCATGAAGGAGCACATGAAGGGTGACCTTCCTCTGACATTACGGGCCAACTCATCGACATGTGTATCCTGCCCGTCCTAACTTACGGTGCGCATACATGGTCTCTGACTAAAGCCCAAAAGTCAAGGCTCAAGATTTGTTAAAGGGCAATGGAGCGCAGCATTCTCGGCTTTAAATGTGTTGACCGAGTGCGTAACACCATGCTGCGCTCACTTACCGGCATTGTATATGTAGGGAAGAGATCGGCTGGGCTTAAGTGGGAATGGGCGGGCCACGTTGCCTGAATGCACTCCGAGAAATGGGCCCATATTGCAACACCATGGACGCCTGAAGACGGAAGGTGACGTCGGGGTCGGCCGAGAAAGCGTTGGCGGGACGATTTTGATACCTTCCAAAGAGTATGGTGGGAAATAGCGACATATAGGGATGCTTGGAGGGACTTAGGGGAGACCTTTGCCCAGCAGTGGGAAGAGATAGGTTAGAATAAAAAAGTTACATTAAAGTAGGCAAAAATTAAATTAAATTTATGTAGTTTAGAGAGAGATGGAAGATGGACGAGGGCAATTTCATTTCATTTATTTCATCCTTCGACAAATTACATGTTCTCATTTATTATTATGAAATATGTCAGTAGGTACAATAATAAAAAAAATCCAATTAAAAATAGCTTAACTACAATGTCACATTGGTAGAATTTAATTACGATGTCAATAGTGACTAACAAATTTTACAAGTTAAATGACACATCTACTTAAACAAAAGAAATTATTAAGTAAAATAATAATAATAAATAAAATTAGAAGTATCTGCAAAAGCATTGTTAATTGTATATATCAAATGATACAATTAAAATCTCAATAAAAAATAATTACAATGACAAGTCGTATGAATTTGTATTACAATGTCATAACAAAAAGGTTTTTATCAGCAAAAGCTTTTGTTTATTAAATGTCATTTAATAAACAATTTGAAGTCATTGGCCAAGGCAAGCGAGTGGTGGCCGCAAGAAGGGCGCATACCAGTTGGCAGCCACTAGCCAGATGGTCGGACGACATCGCGAGACTTGCGGGAAGGCAATGGATGCGCTTGGCATAGGACCGGAGCGAATGGCGTGATAACAAGGAGGCCTATACCCAGCAGTTAGTGGATATGGGCTGAGATGATGATGATGAACGTATTTTAAGTAGGATTATTCCTGTTTAGGATAAGTTAAAGTAAGTAAATAAGTACGTAAAATATTTGATTACGTATAATGTATAGTATGTGTGTAGTGTGTGGGTGCTCCTGATCAACAGTCTGATAAGAAGCATGATTATTTCAGGAGAACCCAGGTGTGTGTATGTGTATGTGCGTATGTGTTTGTATGTGCATGTTTGGATGTGAGTGGCTGTCAACGCACAACATTAACATATTTCTCTTCCTACGAGTATATAGCTTCTATTCTGATGTATCAGTAAGGATTAAGGCGTTTCGTCATACCTAATGAGTGGTTTTCAAGGCCATATTTTATCAAGGCTCCAGTATTCATATTTTTAAGAGAAAAAGGGTCTTTTCGCGCACAAATTTATATCAAAATTATAACTTTGACTAACCTCGACGTTTCGACCAAGTTACATCTGCCGTGGTCACGAGAGACTGAAAGCGGGCGGGTGTCATTGCCGGGAAGCGCGAATGTTATCACCAACTACCCGCACTTGGTTTCCAGTATTGTTCCTAAATGCTGTCAACCTCAACCTTTAGCTTATTCTCCGATAACTGTGGTAAAAGAGAGTTACTGGCTACATAAAAGCAAGCGTAGGTTAAACGAAATGAGTGAATAAAATAAGTTAAGATAATATCTCTATTTCGTACCTTTAACATTAAACATATAAAAGAAAATACACTTTTAAATCATAGATATAATGGGTGCCTATATTGCTAAAAGCGATCTCTTCCAGGCTATGGATGGACAGGACTGTTATTTTGATTGCCATTTGACAATTAGCGCCATTTGTCAATTAAATCAGAACTAGTTTTCTCCCGAAATCTCCTCACAATTAAATAAATCCTTAAAAATATCGAAAATAAATATGCATAATATAAATACGTATAAGTTCCTATACCATTCATTAGATTGCGATGAAACTTTGTCGAGATACTGTGCGCACGCCCGCGAAGGCTAAGTGCGAAACCGGGGAATTTCAGCTAGTGAATTATAAAAAAACGAGTGTACTCCACAAGACTAAAATAAAATTTATTTTTAAAAATATTAATTTATAAAATTGTACAAGTACAATATTGTCAACACGTCTGTATGTCGATCAGTCTATGTTCATTCTGGACAGACGCATCCCGCACTCGCACATTAACGTTTAAAAATATACGAAACGTAACTCTCTATCTTTCTTTCACTAACTTATATCTCCCTCTCAAATTACGTTCGCACTTTTCGTAACGCATTCACCAGCTTACTCCCCAAGTCAAGCGTGCATAAAGAAGTTTTACTTCAAAAAATAACTATGCGAGGTGAATAAATAAATAAATTAATAAATCTTTACTCAATGTCTTTATGCTAAGATTAAAATTACGGATTAATTTCTATTTATAGGTATATTATTCTTGAACACTTTACAGTATCCATGCTTGAACTGGGAAACCTGTATCTCAGACGAACTATTGCTTCTTATAACCTACGATTGCATATTCCATGCGTCATTTTACAGCCTCAAAGAGAAAAACCTACTAACTCGAAGAATAATATAAAAGCTCTTACTTTAAGTGACAGCATTTTTGGGGGATCCGCCCAAAGACATGCGCTGTGCCACCTGTAACGTGTTTGTTCTAAACGAGCATAATTTACAGACAGATCTGAAGAGTTAGGTACTATAAAATATTTTCAACTCGCTTGCTCTTAAAGTGAGCCTTATTACATCGTTCTTAGGGCCATAAACCGAACTATAACACTAATATTACACACTAGTGCCTATTAGAATTATCCCTACAAAGTAATGTTAGTATCTAACTGAAAATTATATGCGAGTTAACAGAGCATTTTCAATTTAACCGGGAAATACAGTTTTTTTTGTAACAGAGGTTTTATGCCGCTGAAAATCCATTTAAATTTTTGGAATAAATAAATGTATCTCTAAGACGAAAAAAAATATTATTATCAAATTACTTATAATTCACAATATTTGTTATAAAACATTTGCAACCCGCCTGCCAAGCGTGGTGAGTATGGCAACTACCCATCATGGAGATCCATGGAGGCCTGTGTTCAGTAGTGGACGTTTTACGGCTGAAATGATGATTTGCATTTTATCACTAAAATGATAATTTTGAGGTAGGATATATTAAATGGCGTTAAATAATGAATAAAAAAAAACTTGCGCGCCATTTCCTATTTTTTTGTTTGTTGATGTGTGGTATATAATTGTAATTTAAAAAATGTCAAGTTTTAGTACACACGGCTACGCATCAAGCTATAACTTTCCAGTATAAGCTGACCTCTCATTCTACGACAAGCCTACACAATGCGAGGTCAGCTTATACTGAAATTATATAGGTTGATGTGTAGCCGTGTGTACAGAAGATGATCATTTGATAGATTTAAATGAAGGTACTAAATAAGTGGCAAGTACCAATGTAACAAACTGTGAAATTGCCATCAAAATCCATCCAATATAGTTTTGAAAATTGTACATTCACCAATTGTTTTAATAATTAAACGATTTATGCTATATATGCTTGTTTTTTCCTCGCAATTGTGTTGAAAAAGTGCGTATGAAACTCGTGAGCAACTTCCTCACTAGAAACTCGGCTGATTTACGCCCTCGTCTACAGCTCGGGCTGCAACCCACAGCCTCGTGTGTAATGATCAACTTAGCTCACTTGTATCATAATATACTATTACGACACAAATACATTTTTAAACCTTTAAATATACGTTGACGTTGACAAAAAGTCACTAACTTAGCCCAACGGATTAGCAAGCTGAAGTGGAAGTCGACTGGGCACATAGCTTGAAGAACTGACGGCAGTTGTGGCAGAAAGGTTCTTGAGTGGAGTTCATACACTGGAAAGCGCAGCGTAGGATGACCTTAAACTCGATAAAAAGAGACTTGATAAGTTAGACTTAATTATCCCTACAAAGTTAAGTTAGTATTACTTATTACTTAATCGTAATAAGTGTTGCTAGGAGTCGTTGGATGCAAGCCACTCACAATCAATCGATCTGAAAATGTATAGAGACGAAAATTTTAATTCAGTAGTGGACGTTTTACTGCTGTTAGGATTAGGACGACCTTCAAATATATAACACACAGGCCTTCAAATTTTTTTATTTGCAACAACTTTTAATGTACATTAAATATAATTTCGAATTAAAAAGCATTAGAAAAGGATTTTATTTTTTTATTTAATAATGTCATATTATGGGCAGCGTTTGGGAAACTTCGCAACGTCTTTTCGTCCAACATACCTCAGTGCCTTAAGACGAAAGTCTACAATCAGTGTGTGTTACTAGTGATGACATATGGAACCGAGACGTGGTCCTTCACTATTGGCCTTATGAATAAGCTCAGAGTCGCTCAACGAGCTATGGAGAGGGCTATGCTCGGGGTTTATCTACGGGATCGAATCAGAAATGAAGATATACGTAGGAGAACTCAAGTCACCGACATAGCCCGACGGATTAGCACGTTGAAGTGGCAATGGGCAGGCCATATAGCGCGCAGAACAGATGGCCGATGGGGCCGAAAGGTTCTCGAGTGGAGGCCACGGACCGGCAAGCGCAGCGTAGGACGTCCACCCACAAGATGGGCAGACGACTTGGTAAGAACCGCAGGTCGGCGTTGGATGCAGGCCGCTTCCAACCGCAGTTCCTGGAGATCAATGAGGGAGGCCTTTGTCCAGCAGTGGACGTCCTACGGCTGATATGATGATGATGATGATGATGAATGTCATATTATATAACCGTGTTTTATGGAATGGCTGAAAGAATTTTAAAAATAAAAAGACGCCTTTTCAAGTTGCTGTTGTGTATTTAACTTTATTGTTTCTGTTTTTGTGTTCACATTTATTTTTTGATCGATGCGTTTTGATAAAAAGACGCCTTTTCAAGTTGCTGTTGTGTATTTAACTTTATTGTTTCTGTTTTTGTGTTCACATTTATTTTTTGATCGATGCGTTTTGATAAAAAGACGCCTTTTCAAGTTGCTGTTGTGTATTTAACTTTATTGTTTCTGTTTTTGTGTTCACATTTATTTTTTGATCGATGCGTTTTGATAAAAAGACGCCTTTTCAAGTTGCTGTTGTGTATTTAACTTTATTGTTTCTGTTTTTGTGTTCACATTTATTTTTTGATCGATGCGTTTTGATAAAAAGACGCCTTTTCAAGTTGCTGTTGTGTATTTAACTTTATTGTTTCTGTTTTTGTGTTCACATTTATTTTTTGATCGATGCGTTTTGATTCAAAAGCCAAGGTTTCTACATCATGTAAACTTTACTTATCATTCCTTCTTCACCTAAAGCAAAAATCGTGGCTTTTCTGGAACATAACACTATTTCTTATATATCTTTGAACATGTAAAAACCATCGGTAAAGATACCTCAAAATTTCTAAATTTTAACATCAGACAAACTTTGATCGTCACGCGAACAGTTACATCAAATAAACTTCAACTGAATTTGACTAAATTGATCTAAAAATGACATACGAACATTGGTCTAACATAGTGTTACCAAGAAAATACCAGTAGCATGAAATATAACTTTAAAACGAGTATACATTTAAACACTCTAGATCCCCCTTTTATGCGTCGTAGGTAAAAACCAGTTAAACTAACTTTTTATATAAAATACCGTCCAAATTAGTCCATCCGTTTAAGAATTACGATGCCACAGACAGACAAATGTTGGCTGTAAACTTATAATTACCCTCGTTTTGCGTCGGAGATTAAACATATAGGTCATACCAAAAAAAAAGGTCATTACACTATATAGCTCTTGTTTAAAAAAATCGCTTACAATAATTGGTAAGGAATTTTTTAAACACGCGTTTTACAGTTTTTTTATAGTAACAAAAATAAGCGTAAAATGTCGATAACTACATAGTCTAATCTTAATGATGAAATTGGTAGAAGGTCCAAGGTAGCAAACATAGCTAGCTAGAGTTAGCAAGTTAAAATTAACGACAGGTCTGCCGGAAAGCGCTAGGAAATTACTTCCATATCCCAGAAAACAACGTGTGGCAATTCACCGAAGATGTAACGGTCGTAGGAAGTCGAATAAGATAAGATAACGTTTATTTGCGAGAACATAGTAAATACATCAGTAGGCCTTAGGCTATAATAATAATAAATTTATTTATTTCTCTCGACAAAAAAAAAATAGAAATACCTCCCATTCGCACAAAAAGGTTTTCTTCGACCTTTATTATGCGCACCGCCAACGAGTGGAACGCCTTGCCAGAGTCTGTGTTTCCAGATAGCTACAGCCTGGGTATCTTAAGTCGAAGTGAATAGGTTTCTTCTAAGCAAACGTGTACCATCGTAGACTGCATCATCGCTTACCATCAGGCGAGATCGTGGTCAAACGCAAGCCTATAATGAATAAAAAAAAAAGAAAAAAGATTTACAAATATCACTTATATCTAAGGGTGAACTACACCTGTTTTGCGAGAGACTGGTGCCTGTGATAGGTTTATAAAACCTGTGATACAGGTACCAGTGCCCCACTCCGCTGGCTAACTTAAGGGGGCACTGGAGAGACAATCGCCCATACAACACGTACTACCATGATCATTTCTAATTGGAGCATATTTCTACCTTAATAAGGTATTATTTTAATTTGAATAGTATTTATCTAGGTTCCCAACTATATATTAGATCAAAATACTTACCTAAAATGAAAAAGAAGCGTATCGCATTCTGCATGTTTTTACGTCATAAAAGACCTGCTTTCAACCTAATTGTTTCGTAATAAAAACAACAACATCTTACGTATCCTAGTCATGGGAACATAGATTATATCGTCTAGTTACAGAATAACAACACAATGAGAAAAATACAACAAGTTTTCAGTCATCATTTTTGGTATTACGGAACAAGGTCAAAATCTAATCAAATTTAGAATCGTTCTATTGCTATCACTGTCGCTCTGCGTGGCTAAACTTCGTCACTAAACAAAAGGTCACGCTTAGCACAGTTTGGAGAACTGGCCTTTTCCATTAAATATCCAGATCGAAGCCTCATAAAAGTTACGATATCAGTTCTCGCCATATCCGAACCATTAAACCACGGCTATCTAGCTAGGTCTGGCTGCACCGTCCTGTATCATATACCTTTACTCAACGATCTCTCGTCAAAATATTCCTTCCAGTCTAATCTACATCTCGTTTTTACTACAATATAAAAGATCGCTGTGATAGGGTAAAACGTTCATGACAATGCCGTCCACGATAGCTTCTCTAGCGAGTCGATCGGCCTCTTTATTGCCGGACAAACCGACGTGTGTGTGATGGCACCCGTTGCAGCGTGACAGGTTTGTTTTTATTCGACAACTTATCAATTGACTCCAATATGCCGTACGCTATCGGTGCGCCACGAAAACTCGTGGTTTTAAGACATCATAGAATCAATCTGTAACCAGCTTTTTGAATCTGATAATAAACAAATAAACAAAACAAACGAAAACTCTTACCTTACTAGCTAGATACAACAAAATCAAAACAGGTAAATGTTTAATTGGTGGTCTTATCGCCAAAGAAAGCGATCTCTTTCAGACAATCTAACCTAATATAACAACCTTATTTAATAAGTATTCAAAAATTTTATTGTTCCTATGATTAAGTGGGTCTGGTCATGATTTTAATTATTTCAGAGAAAGGAGTCCTCTTAATTGGTCTAACTTTTAATTGGTTGAAGACAGCAAATGGATGGGATCAACTTTAAAATGCATCGTTGTTTTAAAGTTTTTAGGGTTACGTACACACGGCTCCACATCAAGCTATTGTTTTCCAGTATAAGCTGACCTCGCATTGTGAAGGCTTTTCGTAGAATGAGAGGTCAACTTATACTGGAAATTATAGCTTGATATGTAGCAGTGTGTACCTAGAATAAAGAAATAAAAATCCTTATCATTTTTAATTCTCTGTCTGTCCGTCAGACGGACTGCATCATACCTGCACGCTGCCAACAATCTGCGTAGTCCGGCAGTTGGCGTGCAGTTGGCGAATAGTTCTTACATACGGTTGGTAGTTTCGATGCAGTGCAGTTATGATGCAGTCCATCTGTCTATACCTACCCTAAGCCGCTGATGCAAGTAATTTTATTAAGAATTCCCAAAAACTTACCTTATTAACCTCAGACTCAAATTATGTTATAAGTTTTACGCCAATGTCAACGGATGAATCGATTCAGACGATGCAGCAATAAACTAGCCCACCTTTTAGTCGAACCCACTCATAAGTTGCGCAAATCGGAGAGGTCCGTGTACGTCATGGGTCCTTCTGTATATAAGCCACCTGCTCGACAATGTCAAATTACATATCATGTAAACCTAACCGAAAGCAGGTGATTACATCTCTACGGCTGAGCCGGGAGTAAAGTTATACTGAATTTCATTATGATTTGGTTTAGGAACCTCATTTGTATTAAAATTTAATTAATTTATTGACAAATCACGCGTACAAAGACGTGGGCTGGTCAGCTAGTATAACATACTTATTTCAGAAAGTTTTGGTTAAACCTGAGCGCTTTTCACAACCAGTCTGACGCGACCATGAAGTTAGAGGTAACAACCTTTTTACCAATATCTACGTGGACGTGACAATGTCACAATACTATAATCTATAATATGTGAAACAATCCAAGTGATTATGTTTCTATATTTTAAGGCAAAAAATCTTAATTTTTCTTAAAATGACTATCCTATGTCCTTTCTCAGGATACACAGTATCTTCTTGTTAAGTATTATCAAGCCGTTTTTCCGTGAAAACGTAACAAATGCATGGATGAGTTTAATCACACAATGTTCCATCTATATGACAAACTATTACCATCTTACAAAGGTATAAAATATTAGTGCCCAACTTAACTTGCAAATTCGACCATTAATAGATACAATTTAAAGTTTTACCACTTACAAGACAACTTAAGGCTTTAGTCCCACTGCGGTGGCTGTAAGCGGGGATTAAAGCGCCAGTATTAAGTACTACTAAGACTGAACTATTTTAGGCCGCTATTTCGGATATAATCTTTTTAGTGTGTTTTTGAAGGAGGATAAAAATTTTATTATACAAGCTTTTTATTAACTTGCAATGTATGTATGTTTGTCGTGGTGGACTCTTGCAACTGTATTTTAAACTCGTTCCCCTCATCCCATTGAGCTGAAATTTGGAATAGATATGTAACTTCGTGACAATACAATAAAATGGTACCATGGAGGTGGTCTCATGTTGGAGAAGGATGCTAGACAACGGAACTTCTGAATGGATTATAGAAGGCTACTAGTGTTTGGGCTCATTTGATTCTGCTTGCGGTTCTGACTATGAACTTTATAAAACCTTGTTTTGAAAAGGTAATTTTTCAACAAAAACCTTACGGTGACGTGATGGTCCACGCACGATGACTCACGCACTGTAATAATTGCGTTAACTCATCCTTTACATCCAACTACGACTTTGTTGTATCTACTCCGTCTATGTATTAAATTATTAGTGAAATAAATAATATTCTAATCTAATCTTATCTATAAAAAACTGCCCCGACCATTAGAACGACTGAAGCTATTCAGATAGTGCAAAAACGTTTCTCTCGAAAAGCCACAGCCACGCCTTGGTAATTTCGCAACAGCGATCTCCACCGTGTCATGAAATCGGAATCCATAGCCAAGTTCATGAAACTCGCCTCCAAGCGACACTATGAAGGAGGCAAGCCTCTCTACCCAAATTATCTTGATAATAACCACGCTCTCTGCGCTCGCCAAAAGTTCGGCAGCCTCAGAGCCTCTAAAAAAAGTTGCAACTTTACCAGGCACCGCGTAAGTCAATTCTTCAGTAATTAGATGTAACTTTGCTGTAAGTAAGCATAACAGTTCTAGTGAATTGGTAAATTCGAAGAGATAGCTTTACCAAATAATTCACTTTGATAAAATGTTCCTTCATCTACAACTACTAAAATAATACAAAATTATATGTATAATTTTGTATTATTTTAGTAGTTGTAGATGAAGGAACATTTTATCAATTTTATTTTTTAAAATGTTCCTTCATCTACAACTACTAAAATAATACAAAATTATACATATAATTTTGTATTATTTTAGTAGTTGTAGATGAAGGAACATTTTATCAAAGTGAATTATTTGGTAAAGCTATCTCTTCGAATTTACCAATTCACTAGAACTGTTTTATCCAAATCTATCTGAATATAGCTATCCTTACGTCACCACTTCGCCGGATAACATGTATAAATTGACAGCACTATCTGGTTACGAAGATGGCAACGAGCCATCAAACTTTCACCGAAGACTAGCTTCGAGTCTTTGTAGAAAATTGTTGGCTTACAAACTTTGATACTATTAGGTTAGTGCAATTGACAGTAGCGAGGGCGATGTCACTAAAATAGTAGACAGATAAGAGTAATAGAGTTCCTTGTGAAACGGCTCGCTCGGGGAAGTATTGCAATTTTGGTTTGATGGGTATGGTTGCCGGTGAAATTACAGGCACATGAGACCAGACATGTATGCCTCAAGTTGATGTACGAGTACGAAGGGCAGTGCATCTTAGGGCACGTTTCTAAAATGCGTGACGTACGAGGCAATACTTTTCTATAGGCGATTAACGTCAGGTAGGTCGTACGCTTGTTTCATCTCCAGGCGTATAAAAACAAGCAGAACAAAAATATCGCAAAATAAAATAAGACCTAGCTTTAAATTAATTTAATAAAGAAGAAAGAACACTTGAAATAACTTAGCAAACAAAACTTGCCCTTAAATAATGCCGTTTAAGTACATAAGGAAAAACTATATGTAAACTCTTTAGATATTACCTAGTTCCATAACTTTCTACATGAAAGAATCAGGATAAATATCTACCATGCGCTATTGAAGAATAGATGAAAGATAAATCTGTGTCCTATTCCCATCTCGACTTCGTTGACTGAAGGATGTCGGTATAATAAATTCAGTTGGGTTTGTTGGAATATCTTTGATTTGAGTTATCAAAGATTCTTTCAAACAAATGTGTCGCGAGGACAGGCAATCATAAGTTTCGATCGAGATTGAGAACTTCGTTTGTGAGATAAAGTTTTGGAAGGACCGTTCAACGATCACACCGAATAATACAGGCGTCTTCACAATAAAAGGCAAGCTGTGGTTTAGTTTTAATATGTTTACTTCACGAGATATTAAAACAGCACGTCTTGTGCAAAGAATTCAGAACGCATGCTGTAGATTCTGTTTGGATATCCCGCCGCGAACGCACATCACACCTTACTTAAACAAGTCGTCCATATTAAATATGGCTTCGCGAAGGGATCTGCTTAAGGCTGACTTAATCCACAGCGTTATGACATCCGGGTTGCCAAAGTACCTTTTTTCTAAACTCGACGGGTCGCAGAGCAAATATAGCTCAAGACCAACGAGAAACCATCTGCACTACAGCAAATCCAAGACAGTAGCGTTTAGGGGCATCTTTCGATACCTTGCAATCAAGTGCTGGAACAATCTGCCACCACAGCTACGACTTTTGAAATCCAAATAGACAATTATTGATTAAAACGGGTATTTATCGCGTATGCACCTTTTTATTTGTTATCCCGACGTTTCGGCTGTGTTGAAACAGTCATGGTCTCGGGCTGACTGACTGTTGCAACACATCTAAAACGTCGGGATAACAAATAAAAAAGGTACATACGCGATAAATACACGTTTTAATCAATAATTATGTACACACGGCTACACATCAAGCTATACATTTCCAGAATAAGCTGACCTCGCATTGTGTAGGCTTTTCGTAGAATGAGAGGTCAGGTTATACTGGAAATGTATAGCTTGATGTGTAGCCATGTGTACAATGATCGCGAAAGTTTGAAAAATACTTTACTACGGACTTGCAACGTATTCAAGTATTCAACCCTCCAACGTTTCCAAAACGATTGCACTAAGTGATCAACTACACGTTTGCGTTGGAGAAGAGTAATATTAGCACGTGACAAGTCTTCAGAAGGAAGCAATTTTAAAGGCTTCATTACTAAAAAATGTGCAGGCGTCAGCGCAAGCGGCTCGGCGGGGTCACTATTTAACACAGAAAGCGGACGCGAGTTCAATAAAGATTCAATTTGAGCTAGAACCGTAGTCATTTCTTCAAACGTCAATAATTGATTCTCTAATATTTTCTTGAGATGATTCTTGACACTTTTGACATTACTCTCTGACACGCCATTAAAATGTGGACTCAAGGGCGGGTAGAATTTAATTTCAATTTTATTATCGCGAGTTACGTTAGCAAATGTACCTTTATATACTTCAGAATCTAACAGCTGATACATAGAATCAAGATACGACTTCGCTTCGACAAAGTTTGTGCCATTATCTGAATAAAGAACCACTACAGGAATACGTCACGATATAAATCAAATCTCAGTGAATCAGTACTCAAATCTGACGTTAATTCAAGATGTACCGCTTTAGTAACAAGACAGACGAATATATATAAGTACGCCTTAATAATATGCGTGACAAGGCGACGATAAGGCACTATTTGCAAGGGACCAGCGTAGTCCATGCCAGTGTGACAGAACGCTTTAGCTTCCTGAACTCTGAATGCCGGTAGGTCAGCCATGAATGGCGCCGTATTTCGAGGATTGACCTTGAAACATATATTGCATTGTTGCACGCGCTTTCGTACTATATTCCGAGCTGCCAATATCCAAAACCGTTGCCTTATTAACCCTAAATAGCTAACGTTCCTAAACTACCTTAATAAGCTAACCATTCGTAATTTTTACGATCATTATAAAATGGAGGATAATGTATTTTTTATGGGTTTATTGTATTTTCAGGAAATATAGGATATAAATGAAAGATCTTTATCATAAAAATGTTTATATTACACCATTCAAGTAATAATATCATAATTAAGAAATAGCACCTGTTTTTCGAGATCAAAATCACACTCTTTCATCTTCATCACCAATTAGAAAATAAGTTATAATTTTTTTTTATACATTTATGAAAAAAAAACATTAAGTTTAATGTTTTACATTAAATTATTTAAATATGTTGAATACAAGTTGGGCAACAACCAATCGAATTTTAACCACAAATTGAAACTTTGCAACTGTAGCAGTTGTTCGTTCTCGTTCGCCTTTTCTTATAGAAACACACATCGCAGCTCTTCCTTTTTTTTTTGTCAAGGCATTTTCAGGCATAGGACGATCTCCGGAACCTGATGACCCAGGAATTTGACCTTGACCTTCGGAATTTTCTTGCGGTTTCAAGCCCAACACTTCACATATTTTCTCTTTTACTCTTCGAGGCATTGTTGGTATTTGAAGTCAATGTTATAGCCAAGGTTCCACAAGTCGCTTCGCGTTTACTATCCGTTTACTATCACGGTAGTAATTTTTGCAAGTTTGTTCGTCTTTAGTTAGGCAATTGGGTTCATGTGGTACCTCTTCCAATTCGAAAAATCTACTCATACTATTCTCGAGAGATTCTTCTATTGTGCAATATGAACGAACAATATGGCACGAGGGGTTAATGACCGGAGCCTTACCGATTATTATGTAACCTAATAAAGTTTCAATCGCGACAGGTTCACCGGTATCACCAGATACTGAATTCGGACCTAAGATTCGAGTAAACATATCCGTCCCCAATATGAGGTCAATATTCGCGGGGGAGTAATAATTGTTATCCGCTAAAGGAATATTATTTAAATAATCCAGACTTGAACTATCTATCTTCGCGGTAGGTAACTCACTAGTGATACGATTTACGACCACTCTGATTGAATAGTAAACCTAACCGAATCATCGAAGCGATACCGAATTGTCAAGCAAGTGACTCCTTCAATAGGATTAGTGACATCGTGACGGATGATTGCGCGCGGGCTCTGAATGATCTAGTCGGATATCTAATTGCTATTATTTTAATGCGGACACAGTGACTAGCTGGATTGAGAAAAAGGTGGGATTAAATCAGGACCAACCTTAGTTTCCAGAAACTTGGTCAAATATCGCCAATCCTTTAGTAGTAGTTCAGTTTCTTCACCTCGCGAGGTACACACCACTACACTTTTCTGTTCTTGTTTTCACAGCAGTTTCTTTAAATACTTATTTTGTCACGGAGCACTTTTCGACACAGGTATCGTTTTAAACATCCATTTATGACTGTCTTTTGTAATGAGGGAAAAGGAGGTAGGAAAGATCAGATAAGGGAAAAACAAGGACAGAAAGTTACTGTGGTCCTACCCACATATTATTATTTAATATTATAGGATACTATATAGACTTAAACATTGAAAACATAGAGATATATCTTCTTTACATACTCATAGTATCAAATGAAGTCGCTTCCGCTGTCTGTTCGCTTAGATCTTTTAAACTACTCAACGGATTTTAATGTAGTTTTCAGCAATAGATACGAGTGATTCAAGAGGAATGTTTATATGTATAATACATTCATATTACAGTACAGAAAAGCCGAAAAATATAGTTGTGTGCGCTTAAATTGCAAACGCTGGTTAAACCTTACGAGATAGATCAAATGTAGATGTACTATGGAATTGTATATCTTAAAAAGATTAATTACCTGACTGCGGCGGAGAGTAATGCTTTACGAAAAAATGTGTGCGAAGCCGCGGGCGGGTCAGCTTTATTATAAAAGATATAATAAAGTATTACAGGATACGTTCATTTTGTAGTCATTTATCGTTATTTTACGAACTGTTTATAGAGTCGTGATAATATATTTTTCATACCCCCATCTCGGAGAGAGTATTTTTGCTCTTCGATATCTGAGTGCAAAAACCGTCTTTATCCGCTAGAGGATAAAGTTATTGAATTTAGAATATCGTGTGCACTAAGTTTGTGAATTCAAAACATCATTAAACCTATTTAGTTCTACCTCCATGGTGCTGAATTTATCATACAACCTTTTTTTAATTTGTTAAAAACTCAGACTCGGTACCTTCTTGGTGTATTGCTTTTTTTTTGCATTTAGCCGTCGGCATTCTGTTGTTTAATTACCTTTTTAAATTTGTTTATTGTCAATTTTTTTACATCCCTTGGGAGTTTGTTATAAAAGCGTAAAACGATTTACTGACTTTATGTAAACCCTCCGTCGTCCGAGACATGTTCTCGGAGACCCGGATGACGACATCACTTCCGCTAATACGGAAGAGTCATCCACATTAGACAGAGCAAACACTCCACATATACACCGACCTCGCCGGCGAGGTCGACGAGTCCCTTTAGTTACCGCCTACACGAGGTACAAGCACGTACCCGGGCGTTTCTCTCCTATCCCCGTCCCGGCAACAGCCCAAGCCGAGGATCGTACCTAAGTGGTGCCCTTGCGCTCTTTGCCTCATCAAAAATAAAATTATAGGGCTGAGCGCCTTCTGCGCTCGTCAATAGCTCGGTTAAGCTGCAACGGCCTCAGAGGCCAACAGCGAGATAAGTCCATTCGAAAAAAAAACTGACTTTATGTAGTCTACAAGTGGCAACAGGGAGTTTATCTTTATTTCTAGTATTAAAATGTAGACTGTTTAAATTATACGAAAGGTAATGGTACCTACCTGTATAATATTTTATCGGTTCTCACACCCGAGTAAACGAACCACCCGCAGTCGACTAAACGACTCGATTAGTCTCCGAATAGGCTTTATACCGCCGTTATCCGAATACCCGAGCCGCAGAGAATTGAGCAGCATTGACATAGCGGTGAAAGCCGTTAAAAAGGGATTGTTTACATTGTAGAAACACTTCAACATAAAAAGGAGGTCTTAATTCGTAGTTTTGTTTCTATGCTCTCTCTCTTAACCAAGGTTCAGTATAGCTCTAAGATGGTCTCGTTTAATTTTCATTGAGTTCAAATAATTTTGAAGGTTATAAATATATATATAAATAAAAAATAAATATTGCTGGACATTTCACACAGCGCTATCTAGCCCCAAACTAAGCAGAGCTTGTACTATGGTAACCAGATAAATGATAGAATACATATGTAGAAAAACATCCACAACCCGTAACAAATATCTGCAGATCATGTAAATGGGAATCGAACTGACTACCTCCTGTGTCCTGTGTGATGTTGTCGAGGTTCTTTCCATCATGGAAAAGTGGGGATTAAAAAAATGTTTTGCTTGCATGTGTGGTATTGTTGGAAAGCTCTTTAAAAATAAAGTAAATATTTTATTAACTGCTTGTGTCACCGCATTTACGACATTAATTTAAATCAGTGATGGCTAGTAGTGTTGTAAAACACTTTTTTTCAAATTCATTACATATCATGCATTTTATTATTTTTCAATTTACCTTAATTTCATGTCCTAAATAAATCAATGAATCAGCTTGTATAAAATAGATAAACAAATCATATTCATTCATTATGTAAGTAGATACCTGTTAAACTGACTAAGCGTCATCGTCGCAAAGGCGCTGCCGATTTAAGTTAAAAATTGTTTCTTGGAAATATACCGACTACTGGATAAATATTCAAGCTACCGGTATTAAACCCACCTCTATAATCAGTTAATACGATTCTGTATATGTGTTTTAAATTAGTGTCGTGTATGAGGTGACCGACTGTATATGAAATGGAAGGCAAATTGCTTTTAAGAGCAGAAAGAGTAAACAACAAATATTTACAAATAATATTTCTATAATCTAATATCTCTATCTTCAAAGGTTTGCTGGAAGAAAACTCTTATTAGGGTTAAGCTCGCCTTTGTACATGTCCATTTTGTAAGCTATTTTTATCTGTAAATCTATTTGTGTACAATAAAGAATAAAGGAATAAAGTACAACACTAAAATACAGAAGAAACAGTTGAATCATCTAAAGACCGTTGCAGACGATTTATAGATAGCTCAACTGCTCCAGATCACTACCAGACGGAAGTGTGTGGTATTTTTTTTATATTGTATGTTTTTAGGTATAATAGAGGTATTATACTAAATCATGTCATTCATATTATTGCATGCAAAACCTGTAGTTATACTAAGTTTATAAGGGCAACTGTAGCAACATCAAGTTTTCCATATTCTGTAATTTGGAGCCCAACCTAACCCGGTCTCATTATTATTTCATCAAGGCGACTATTTCAAACTAACAGCCTATTAACCCTCGACACGATATGAGTGACATAAAGTAATCCCAAGCCTTCAACTATACTTGTACCTCCAAGAGTTAGGAAGTGAAATTTCAATTCTGTTGCTGAGTTCTGTGAAAATATTTGGTGACAACTTCTTTCCTTGTATGAGTTAGAATTTCTTAAAGCGATCTTTCAAGGAATCTTGAGAGAGTAAACCTCGCGTAGACATCCTTAGATAAGTTAATATAGAATATTACAAAATTTCATGTACGTGGCGCAGTGGGCGAATAGTTGGCTGAAGCGCAAGAGGTGGCGGGTTTGATTCCCTCAGAACGAATGTTTACATGATATATTATATTTATTTCGGGCCTATCCACGGTATCGCAATAAGATCCCAATGCTGTCAAAGTGTTTTATTTTCACAAAAATCAATGAATAAATATTTGACTATCTATGGAAAAAATAATGCTAGACCATATCTACATTTCTGAAGACTTTCATAGAAATAGGTATTTGTTATACATAAGTGCAAAGTTGCTTTTTAACCGCGTGCTCAATTTTGATGACCGAGCAATCGAAGGATACTAAAAATTAGAATCCTGAGCGTTAGCGAGGGAATCAAAAGAGCACGAGGTGAAAAATCTTTGCACTCGAGTGCAACACGTAACTTTTCATTGGCCGATGGGGCCGGAAAGTTCTCAAATGGAAGCGCAGCGCAGGACGTCCACCTACAAGATGGGCAGACGACTTGGTAAGAACCGCCGGTCGGCGTTGGATCCAGGCCGCTTCCAACCGCAATTCCTGGAGATCAATGAGGGAGGCCTTTGTCCAGCAGTGTACGTTCTACGGCTGATATGATGATGATGATGGTGATGAATTAAACAAAATCTTTATAAAAAAGCCGGATCGTATTGTTTAGGTTGAGATTGAAATTGCTCCAACTCGTTTAAAAATGTTACAATTGAGACGTGATTTATTTTCTTTATTGATGTATTCTAAAAGGATCATTAAAAATACAACAAGCCTTGTTTCTTGCCTTTCTTTGCTGGCTTGGTCGCGAAGGAACAGACAGTATAATTGACATTTCAAAGCGATCCTTGTGATTGTAATGAATATAAAGATATTGAATTTGATTTAGGAGTGTATTTTAAGCCTGCACGGCTTAATTTCAACGATGAAAATTAACTTTACCTACAACTTGTCATAGATAAAAATAATAATTTAAACATTTTATTTTATTTGATAAAAATTTCATAATAGTAAAAAGTATTTGGAAAACAAGAACAAAAAAAACTATGATCTTTTTGCACATCCAGGCGGTCACTTAATACGAAAATTTAACGAAATATACGTTTTTTCCTATTTACCCGACTGCACATGGGTATCCATGGGCTACACTGTAGCCCATGGATCCCTCCATCAATGGTTTACGTTTGGACTACATGAAACCTGACACCGTGTATATTTTGTATTTACTATTTGTGTTTGTTAATATAAATACAAGAAAAAGCCCTTAGCGAATTGCAGTATTTTATTAAGAGAGTTCTACATGATACAAACTTTATTGGTTTTATAGCGTATATGCTTTTATTTATTTTAACGTTCCGCTATATTGTAGTCGCGTCGTGGTCACGAGCTTGCTGTAGTTGAAGTCGCCGCATCGTAAATAGTCTATTATCCATCAACATTGTGGATATACATAAAAAAAGTAAGTATGTGATAAATATCTGTCCTAGAGTAGGTATAATCAAATAACAAAAAAAATCTTAATCTACATAGTGCTTGGGAGTATGTACCTACATAATTCAATTACGCAAAACTCGGCTAGCCACAATATCACTTACGTACAGCAATTAAATTATGTTTAAACTTTAAATTAAATATAGAATTACCTCCTATTTGCAAAAAAATACTTTAAATTGTGCTCGCATTTTTATGCAATGAAGTACATTAAAACCAATTATTTATTTTTGAGCATAATACACACAGCTTAGCTAAATACATAAATGAAACACTGGAAAATGCAGTAGCAAAAACTGTGTCGCACTTTCCAGTGCCCGACCTTAAGGCTATAGGAGACATTGATATTCAAGAGTAGGTACACATAATTTGATGCAAAAGTAATTGAAAACAGTAGACAAGGTATATACATATAAATATATATAATACATATACATATATACCTTATAAATATATAATAAGTAACAAATATTTTTTGTAAAGACACATTTAAAAACTTGGGCAAATCGGCGTTGTATGTATGTATGTTTGTCCGAGGATCACTTTCGTAACGTTGATCCGATCATCGTGAAATTGAATACGTAGGTAGGTAGTAATGGCACAATTTTGGTGTGACTAGATGAGCAAAAAATATTGGGGGGTTGTTGAGATATTGGGGTTCAAGAGGGGTAAAAAAAATACTAATCTATCAGATCAAATGTGACGTCGAATGAAAGATTAGTACATATTATACGTTTTTATTTTCCGTAAGCTCTTTGTAGTTTTTGAGTTTTTTTAGCCATGATAAAAACTAAACTTTGACAAAATTCGCAGGGTACACCAGTGACCCCACAGTGCTGAAATTTGGTACGCGTGTAGCTTTAGTATGCGTGTAATTTGGTATGCGTGTAATTTGGTATGCGTGTAGCTTTGTATGTAAACTCAACCTGAGTTACGCTGATGACATGGTGCTGCTTAGTCCCTCGATTAAAGGATTACGAAAACTTCTCTCGATTTGCGAGGCGTACGCGAAAGAGCATGATCTCATTTACAACGTAAATAATACGGAAATGGTGATTTTCAGATCGGGAAAGGGACCTGAAATAGTACCCGAGGTCTATCTTAACGGACAGCCCGTAAGAACAGTTGAGCAGTTCAGGTACCTTGGACACATCGTTACATCTAACTTAAAGGACGACGCTGACATAGAGCGACAACGTAGGGTTTTGTGTGTAGTAGGCAATATGATAGCCAGAAAGTTCTTTAAGTCATCGCCTGACGTGAAAATAACACTCTCCAGATCCTTCTGCCAGTCGTTCTACACATGTCAACTCTAGACAGATTATACTAAGAAGTCGCACAGCGGTATACGAGTGGCTTACAATAACGTCTTCAGACACATGATGGGTCTGAGGCGCTATTGTAGCGCTTCGGAAATGTACGCTGAGGCTGGGGTTGACTCTTTCAATGCGATCCAAAGAAAAAGGATCGCCTCCTTCATGTCCAGAGTCGACATGTGTAAAAACACAATCATCAAGAGTCTGGCGGATAGACTGATGCTGACGGCAGCTTATCGACGTTGGGTGGAAATAGCCACCTAACCTAAGTACCTAATTTAAAAAAAAAATTATTGTATTTTTATTATTGTGTAATTGTTTTAATTTTAGTTTAGTGTAGATTATAAAATATGGATCACTGTGTCTGAAATAAAGAATCATTACTTTTATTATTTTAGTAACACAAGTATAGGCAAAAGTCTGAAATCCAAAACAACAGCAATTTGACCCCAAAAAAGGCGACCAATTTACATGAACTCCCGTTACCTGTAATTTGAATGATACTGTGGCTCAAGTTGTTTGTATGCATTTCGTGGTACTATTTTATTAATCAAAGAATAGGTAAGGCCGTCTTGCACAACGATCTCCAAACGTATTTAGCAACTAAACATGTTTAAACTGTAATGTAAATATTGTATGATTTGACAACTCCTTAAATCATATTTAGCCATTAAATACGTTTAGGCATCGTTGCGCGAGTCAATGCTAAGAATATATTTTTTTGTGTTTTGGGAGACTCGCGAGATCTCAGTTCGGGGCGAATCACTAGTTATTAAGATTATGTGTTTAAGGGAGTGAGGATGTGTTCGAGTGTGGGGTGTGTATGTGTGAGGTAAGTAATGTGTGGTGTGCGTAAGGGTGGGTTTGCGTGTGGGAGGGTGTGTGTGTGTGGATAAGGATGATTATGTATGTTAGTTGTTAGTATTATTGTTTAATTTGTGTTATCTCCTCCGTATCATCATAGGCAAGAATCAAAAACCATTTTATGATTACAGTTTCAATACACACAAATAGTTATTATATACATATCTAGTAGAGAAGACATTTTATACAATACAAGAATTTTTTGACGCTATTACTATTTGACATTTTTAACATTTTTTGACATTATTTTCATATCATTCGTTTTAATATAATTATTATAAACAGTATAAAACTTAGCATATTATTAGATATAACTTTTTGATCAAATTTGTACGCCTAGTGCAGATCACAGCGCACTAACCTGTGTTCCACATATAAAGAAATAAAAAGAGAAATGATTGTTTTATTACTTTTATTGTTTACCTCATGAATTATTCATCATTTTAATGTATTTATTTGACTGAACTATACATTATTAGTTACTTAATTTATTTATTTATGTTATGGAAAACCAACAGCTATATCTTAACAATTAACTTATAGAAAACATAAAGTCAATTATAGGTTTTCACGTATAGAAACATTTTAGCAACATCACTAGGTAAGAACATAATTTGTACCAACACTCGGTGAAACAGTTATCCAAATAGTAATATATTATTATTCTACTAATTAGTACGTTAAACCATACAACGCTACCGCCAACAAAAAGTCTGCTCAATCGCTGTCTAGCTGAGTTGACACTTGTGCTGAATACACCGACATTATTGCTTAAGCACAATTTATTAAAATTGTCGCTTGCACGCCACAGAAATGAATTCTGACTATAGTTTGTTCCAACAACAGGATAATAAATGATGGGATTAAATCGTTATTGTGTCAAGGTCTCGTCGTGACAAAGACAGCTAAATAAACGCCGACGTGCGCGACACGATACTGCGGGATAGTGATTGTTGTTAACAACTAACCTGGACAGTTGCACAACTTGTACCAAGCACAAGTCTGATCGTGTTTGGAGTACTATTCTCACCTCTGGGACGGATCAGCGAAGTACCAACTTGAAGCTCTGGAATCAATTGAGAGAAGAGCCAAGAAGATCATAGGCAACGATAAGCTAGTTCATGCAAGGCTCCTCAGCCTGTAGCATCGACGAAAGGTTGCTAGCCTCTCGGTTTTTTATCGAGTACATTTTGTGCGGCGGATCTTTTCAACCTGATCCCACCATCTCCATTCTATCAACGGAAAACCAGACGCTCTGCGGTGCGCCACCGCTATATGGTAGAAATACCTCCCATTCGCACAAAGCGGTTCTCTTCGACCTTTATTATGCGCACCGCCAAAGAGTGGAACGCCTTGCCAGAGTCTGTGTTTCCAGATAGCTACAGCCTGGGTATCTTTAAGTCGCGAGTGAATAGGTTTCTTCTAGGCAAGCGTGTACCATGGTAGACTGCATCATCGCTTACCATCAGGCGAGATCGTGGTCAAACGCAAGCCTGTAATGTATAAAAAAAACCTAACTGTTTATGTAGTTGAAAAACAATTGATGCGGGTTTAACATACATATTCATAATCACCTTGTAGTACTACTGTTACTACAGTGAAATAGCGTAATACTACCACAACCTTCTTCAAACTAACATTACAGGAACTTGTTTATTCATATCATAGTTTACGCTCACCGCAAAACCCACAAGTTGTTTATAACTACAACAGCTTAGAGTCTTGAATGATGCAGTAGGTAGTTTTACTACCGCCGTACACTTTAGGGATAAATTCTTTGAATTTTCTTAAAATACTTTTATTCTAAGCCCTGATACTGATGAACCCCTGGAGTTTTACAGTGCTTATGTTATAGTGATACATAATTTTTGTCTATTAATATAACAAGTAACTTTTTAATAACTAGTGGTTCGCCCCGAACTGAGATCTCGCGAATCTCCGATTAAAACTAACAAAAAAATATTTGTAATCTTTGACTATCAAAATAGTGCCACGAAATAAATAACACAATAACTTGACCTACACTTTGATTCTAATTACAGGTAACGGGAGTTCATGTAATGTGGTAAGTTTTGTTGGGGTACTAATTGCATTCATTCTGGATTTCAGACTTTTGTCTATATTTGGGTCACTAAAGCTACACGTATACCAAGTTTCAGCACTGTGGGGTCACTGGTGTACCAAGTGTGTCAAAGTTCAGTTTTGCTAATAACTTAAAAACTACAAGGTTTAAATACTCGCAAATACCTTTTATTAAGCGTGCCAGTTGCCTAAATAGTCATATTTTGTTTTTTTTTAATTCTCTTGAACCCCAATATCTCAACAACCCCCCCCCCCCCATCTTAAGCTCATTTAGTCACACCCCAAAATTGTGCCAACACTACCTACCTATGTACCAAATTTCACGATGATCGGATAAATGCTTCGAAAGTTATCCTCATACAAACAAACAAACATACATACATACATACAACGCCGATTTGCCAACGTTGATTTTGAGATCTCGCTTCGCGTGATCAATAATATAACCGATATCAGATAATAATCGCAATTGGTTGAGGTGATAATTAATAAATTGGAAAGTTTGATGATTTTCTCCTGGATCCTATTATCAATCCTGATCTTGGTCCTTTCTAACAAAATAATTATTGAAATAGGACAACGTAGTAAAGCGATATTACTGAACATACGTAAAATTAAATCAAAACCCCTCCTTTTTGGGTTACGTACCTCAAAAGGTAAAAAAAGGAACCCTTTTAAGATCACTGTCTTGTCCGTCTCTCTGTCCATGTGTCACCACCGATTTTCTCAGGAACGAGTGGACCTAGCAAATTTAAATTAATACCAGAAACTGAGGTTTATAGTTCCTATCAGGTGCATAAAAATCAAGGTCCTGAGTCAACACGATAAAAAGATATAGGCAAATTTAGATTTTCGCGAAAACTTGTGAGTACCAAAATTTACCTTAATTTTCAACTTTTTTTTCTCTGAATTTTTCCTTTATTTGTGCTGTAAGACCTTGCTTATAACTAACATTGACAATTCTAGGTCAACCGGAAGTATCCTATAGGTTTTGGGTCGAAAACCTATATGGTAGTTCCCGTTGACCTAGAATCACGAAATTTGGCAAAAAGCAACTTACAGCACAAATAAAGGAAAAAAAAGACAAAAATTAAATGGTGTCGCCATTCATACATAGTTGACGCCAATTAAGATAGTCCTCTGAGTTGTATGAGCGCTCATGCAATTTAGAAGATTAGCTTAATCAGCACCAACCTCAAATAAGATAAATAAATAAAAATGTGATTATTGAATAAAATAAATATTTAAGTGGGGCTCCCATAGAACAGACGTAATTATTTTTCCGTTTTTATAGATATTGAACCCTTCGTGCACGAGTCCGACTTTAACGTGGCCGGTTTTTGTTAAAAAAAACAATGATTAAAAAATTGTCTATGTAGTTCATGAGAAGTCTGGAATTTTAATATCATTTACTTTACAACCGTTTTTTTTAAAGTAAAACTGTTTTTATGTCTACACATAAAGACCCACAATGGACGGAGTCCTGTTTGTAGCAGGTATCTGAAGTGCCTAACTTGGCCAAATGAGGCGTTGTTATTGCGGCTACCAGCACGGGTACCGACGTGTTTTTAAAGCCAGGTAGACAATGCGAGAGTGTTTCATATTTTAAACAACTGACACAAGGGGCGTTACTGCGCTGCCAGGGCGGCGCGGTGCGGTTAGAGGCCTCCCCGTACCGCTTCCTGTGTGCATTGCTCATGCGAGGTGGCGGTGAGCGGTGCGGTGGACCAGACACGGAACGTGTGGTGTAAAACAGCGTCCAAATGTTATTGAAAAATGGGCATATAAACACATTTGTTTTAAATGAAAATTAAAAATTAAATTATAATTTAAAACAAATATTGCTGGACATTTCATACAACACTATCTAGCTCCAAACCAAGCAGAGCTTGTACTATGGAAACCAGATAACTGATAAAATACATATCCTTTTTTTGTAAATACGAGTACATACTTATCTTTATACATATATATATATATATATATATATATATATATATATACTTATAAAAGAAAGTCGTGTTAGTTACACTATTCATAACTCAAGAACGGCTCAACCGATTTGGCTGAAAATTGGTAGGGAGGTAGCTTAGAACCAGGAAAAGGACATAGAAACTTTTTATCCCGTTCCCGTCGTTTCCGTGGGACGTGACATAAAACGTCAAAGAGAATACAAGTCACTATAAAACGTCGTATAACGAAAACACATCTGACATAGAATAACAAAATAGCTATGACAGCAAATGACAGCTAAACGTAGTTTTGTCTATGGTTAAGTATGGTTGTACCTAGTCAGGTCATAAGTATTGTCACACAGTAAAAACTTTTCTTTTAGAATGCTGGCCACAAAAAACTTTGTAGAATTCGCATATCGAATTGTTCATAAAAATATATATGTATACTTTTTAGAATTTTACTCATTTTTAAATATGGAGTGGACGCTTAAAGAAGACCGTGTTGCAGTTATTGCGTTGCATCGTTGCGGTTACGCGCCAATTCAAATTTTTGACATACTGAAAAATTTGAATATAACCAAAAGATTCGTTTATCGCACCATCAAACGATACAATGAAGACTCTAGTGTAGATGACAGGTCAAGAAGTGGTCGCCCTCGGTCTGTTAGGACTCCAGCAGTGATAAAAGCTGTGAAGGCGCGAATTCAAAGAAATCCCAAACGTAAGCAGAAACTGTTGGCCCTTCAGATGGGGTTAAGCAGAACCACGATGAAAGGGTGTTAAATGAAGACTTAGGGCTTCGGGCATATCGAAGAAAAACAGGACATCGTTTCAATGCTCGTCTAATGGACCTGAGACTGAAGAGATGCCGCGCTTTGTTGAAGCGGTACGCGGGAAAAAAATATCGGGAAATTCTTTTTTCGGATGAAAAAATTTTTACCGTAGAAAAGAGCTACAACAAACAAAATGATAAGGTGTACGCACACAGTAGTGAAGAAGCGAGCAACCGTATTCCGCGTGTCCAACGAGGTCATTTTCCATCCTCGCTCATGGTATGGTTGGGAGTTTCTTATTGGGGCTTAACAGAGGTACATTTTTGTGAGAAAGGTGTAAAAACGAATGCAGTTGTGTATCAAAATACAGTCCTGACGAACCTTGTGGAACCTGTTTCTCATACCATGTTCAATAACAGGCACTGGGTATTCCAACAAGATTCGGCGCCAGCTCATAGAGCGAAGAGCACACAAGACTGGCTGGCGGCGCGTGAAATCGACTTCATCCGGCACGAAGACTGGCCCTCCTCCAGTCCAGATTTGAATCCGTTAGATTACAAGATATGGCAACACTTGGAGGAAAAGGCGTGCTCAAAGCCTCATCCCAATTTGGAGTCACTCAAGACATCATAAGAAGAATTAAGGCAGCCGCCGTTATTGACATGGACCTCGTTCGTGCTGCGATAGACGACTGGCCGCGCAGATTGAAGGCCTGTATTCAAAATCACGGAGGTCATTTTGAATAAACTTTAGTGTCATAAGAATCTATGTTTTGTTAAGTTCATTTTGGTATATAAATGGTTACATAATGAATAAACTTGTTTCAATTATTTTATATTAAACATGTGACAGAATTTATGACCTGACTAGGTATAATGATGGCCGGGTACAACAATTGGCAATTTTACCAGGGTGACGTTTAATGACAGCCCGCGTTATATGCATGTCAAGGCGGTACGAAGTTCGGCGGACCCACTTGTAATATATAGAAAAACAACCAGAACCTTATTACCAGATACTTATTTTGACGATTGGCCTACTGGATACTTTCTCAATGGATTTCAGGATATGTTAAATTAAAACAGAACTTTGTCTGGTTACTACAATGCGTGTAATGGCGTATATATTTGTACAAAAATTCGAGGAGCGTGTAAATGGAACATTAATTTAACAACCAATACATGCCGGATAATGACAGGATGTCTGAAGCCAACCCCCATAAACCTGGTATACCCTTTGGCAGGCATATCACCCCCTGGAGTGCAACAAGATCTGGCTTGCTCTATAGAAAAGCACAAACAATCACATCCCACAAGGCCGCCTTAAAAGTCGTAAGAGCTTTCAACGCTTCACAAGGGCCTCGAGCGATGACCCGACTGCCGCTAGACGCACACTGTGGATAAAAGTAACTCCCCACTGCCTGATTTTATCACCCCACAGGAACAGTTACCACCCGGGCACGATCTGCCGTGGCCAGTCTGGAAGTCCTTAAACAGGCTCCGCACCCAGGTTCGCCGCTGCAGACTGAATATGTGCAAATGGGGATTCAGGGACTCTAACTTAACGCAGTGCGACTGCGGTGATCCCGCGCAGTCAATGCAGCACTTGCTACTGTGCCCTTTGTGTCCGAACACCTGCACGATGGAGGACCTAATAACCGCCTTGCCTAATGCTATTGTTGTGGTCAAACGCCTGTCTAACATAGTATAAATGTAGACACGCTAAGAAGACAACCAATAGAAATAAGTTATATACAATCACGTGATTGTGGCTTGCGTGGATTGGTAGAATAATAACATCACAAGGAAGAACAATTGAGCCTTGAGTTTAGCGTAATCGCGAACAAACTGAATTAATTGTAAATAACTGTAATTTGTACGCTTTTAATCGGCGAAGTATGTGAAACCTACCTATATAGCTGTATCAACTTATAACACCATGCTTCAGCCAAATAAATAAATTTAATTACATTTCATTAAAACTAATATTCTTACACCAATCGAGCTGCCACCGATAGAAATAATAAAGAACTTTTAAAGGAAACGTTCAAATTCTCGCCGTCGGGGAATAATGGTTCCCGAGTGGAAACTACGGGAAAGCTTAGCGGATGCCTCCCAATAGATAGTTGACTACCTCCGTGGCGCAATGGGGGAATAGCCGGCTGGGACGCAGGAGGTAGCGGGTTCGATTCCCGCCGCGGAACAAATGTTTGCACGATCTACAGATATTTGTTCCGGGTCTGGATGTTTTTTTATTTATGATAAGTATGTTTTTACAAAAAAAAGTATATAAGTAATCTATCAGTTATCTGGTTCCCATAGTACAAGCTCTGCTTAGTTTGGGGCTGGATAGCGCTGTGTGACATGTCCTGCAATATTTATTTAATATTTATTTATTTATTAGTTAGCCGACGTTAGATGATAAATGGTGCTGCGAGCGCACAAGATCGGTCTGGAAATCTATGGGGACATAGGCCATGTTCAGCAGTCGTCCTATGATTTTTATCATCATCATCATATCAGGGCCCGTTCAAGTCACCGACAGGCTGGAACCGCTGAGTCAACGCCGTGACATCGGATCGCTCAGTGTATTCTACCGCCTGTATAATGGGGAATGTTCTGAGGAGCTATTTGATCTCATCCCGTCGTCGAGATTTTACTACCGCACTTCTCGACAACGTAATAAAGCTCATCCACATATAATCGACAATTGGGTATCGCGCACCACACGCTTCACGAGATCTTTTCTACTCCATACTTGCAAGATGTGGAATGAGCTACCATCTGAGGTTTTCCCATTAGAAAAGAAGAAGAGAAGAAGAGCCATGTCGTAGACATGGCACGCTTCAAGAGAAATATACAGTAAGATTTCTACAGTGTAGGGAACGCATCGACAATACCCCGGGTGTTGCCGGTGTCAATAGGCGACGGTGAGTACTTACCATCAGGTGGGCCGTAAGCCTGTTTCCCCACAAATAACATTAAAAAAAAGTTTGACGTAAGCACTATAGGCGGGCAGGGGAAAGGGGTCTAGATGGTAATTACGTCAGCAGTAATATTGTTCGTAATATTACTGAAGATTATAGATCGAGCGAAGCGAGATCTCTATATAAACTTAGACAAATTGGCGTTGTATGTATGTATGTATGTTTGTCCGAGGATAACTTTCGAAGCGTTGATCCGATCATCGTGAAATTTAATACATAGGTAGGTAGTGATGGCACAATGTTGGTGTGACTAAATGAGCTAAAAATGTGGGGGGGGGGGGGGGGGGGGGGTTGTTGAGATATTGGAGTTCAAGAGGGGTAAAAATAATGAAAATGAGACTAACTGTTTAAATGGGACGTAACATGAAAGGTGTTTATTAGTACATTTAAGAAAGAAAGAAAGAAAATACATTTATTTGCAGACATAACAAAACAAAGATTACACAGTAACAAAAATAACACGACAGTAAGAGTAGCAAAAATAGAACAAAAAACAAACGAAAATATTCATTAGACATTTAGATTCCGTTTTTATTTTTTGTAAACTCTTTATAGTTTTTAAGTTATTAAAAACTAAATTTTGACAAAGTTCACAGGGTACACCAGTGACCCCACAGTGCTGTAATTTTGAATGCGTGTAGCTTAAGTGACACAAATATAGACATATAACCTGAAATTCAGAATAACTGCAATTTATACCCCAAAAAAGAGGAACAATATTACATGAACTCCTGTTACCTGTAATGTGATAGAAACTGTTGGTCATGTTTCTTGGTTGTTTATTTCGTGACACTATTTTGATAGTCAAGGATTACAAATAATATTTTTTTGTTTTATTCGGAGACTCGCGAGATCTCAGTTTCGGGCGAACCACTAGTAATATTTGTTTCTTACTCTATGTTGAATACCGTGTCAATAAAGTTTGTTTAAATGAATATTATGTGCGTTGAAGCCTTCTATCCTAAGCTTATTTTCTTATTTTTAGAATTATAGCTGCTGCTCATGAATCAATAAAAAAATGAGTGTGGTTTAGACCACACGACTGAAGTAGAACTTCTTTTTCAAAAATATTAATTTACAAAATTGTCCACACGTCTGTAGGTCGATCAGTATATGTTAATTCTGGACAGACGCAACTCGCACTCGCAATAACGTTTAAAAATATACGAAACGTAACTCTCTCTCTTTCTGTCTTTACTAACTTATATCTCCTTCTCAACTACCGTTCGCACTTTTCGTACCGCATTCACCAGCTTACTCCCCAAGTCAAGCGTGCGGAAAGAAGTTTTACTTTAAAAACTGAATACTTACATTAAAAGAAAAATGCATATTTATACCAATTTTTACGTAAGCATTAAGAGCTTTACTTACTTTTGCTGACAAGGGGAAGAAAGGGGGGGGGGGGGGTAAATAATTGTAAGAAATCCGCTTACGTAATACTTGAACGGCCTCTCAGCCATATGACGTCACTGCTGAATAGTGTTTTTAATGATGATGATAAATTGATGAATCCCCTAGAAAACATTTTAGCGAAAATTTACCAGCGCACTATATTTCACCTAATTTGGCATTCTAACAGTCGCATAAATTTCACTCAAACTGAATATTTCCAGAAACGAATATTACGAGACCGAGGCAAAGATACATTAGTAGTAACTATGCAAACCTGGCCTTATCGGCTCAGACACTTGCCTAAAAAGATTATTCAGATTATGCTGCCTTTATTAACAAGTAATGAGATAAACATTTGTGTTGTGGCCACTGGATTCCTCATTACTAAATCGTAAAAAGAAAATGGGCGACGGGCTTGGGTAGGTTAATTAATCGCACATAATAATTCACACAGCACTTCCTTTTACAGCGCTTCTTTTACTGTCCAGGCTGTTCAGCTGTGGAATGCTCTGCCCGAAGAAGTAAGACGGTCATCGTCCTTACACGTCTTCAAATTGAAGGTGAAACATCATTACCTGACGATGTCATCTTCCTAGCGTTATTTATTTACTATTTATGTACTTATTTTATCTGTTAGTATAGTTTGCTATATGTATATACCTATATATTAGTCTATTTTATAAGTATATTAAGTATTAGGATTAAAACTTCATATTATTATTATATCTTAGAATATATTATGTGTAAATGTAATGTATCCTCTAAAGTACACCGCACTCCGTAATTTTTAAAAATTTCGCTCCATCCAAAGGTTGCCTGGAAGAGATCGCTTTTAGCGATAAGGCCGCCCATTGTATTGCCTTATTTATTTTAACCCAGTACTTATTTTTTTTATTATTTCTGTTTGTGTGGTAATTCAATAAAGAGTTATCTATCTATCTATCTATTAATTTGGAGTCTTTGGATATTTTCATCACAAGAAAAATCTTATTGTTTTTGTAAGAACTGTTGCAATGAATGTGGTTAGCAGGGTAACGACCGGAAGTAAATGCCAAGTGCGAGTCGGACAAGCGTACAAAGGATTCCGTACCATTACCTATAAATCAAGCAAAAAAAAATCACGTTTGTTGTATGGGAGCCCCCCTTAAATATTTGTTTTATTTAAATTTATTTATTGATTTTTAAAGTGAATATATAACCAAATATTTCGCGAATATTTCAAGTCTCTACCTGTTGTCGTTATCAATGCCAAGCAAAAACGAGCAAAAAATAAAATCACGTTTGTTGTATAGGAGCCCCCCATAAATATTCATTTGATTCTGTTTTTTGTATTTGTTGTTATAGCGGCAACAGAAATACATCATTTTTGAAAACTTCAACTGTCTAACTATCACGGTTCATAACTGGTGACAGACGGACAGACAGCGGAGTAGTATTTTACAAATTTTCGCAGTCACTGTACATAATTATTAATTAACACGGGTATTTATCGCGTATGTACTTTTTTTATTTGTTGTTGTGACGTTTCGGCTGTGTTGCAACAGTCATGGTCTCGGGTGGACTCAAATAAAAAACGTCGGGACAACAAATAAAAAAGGTACATACGCGATAAATACCTGTTTTAATCAATAATTATAGAAAGCGGAGTCTTAGTAATAGGGTCTCGTTTCAACCTACGGAACCCTAAAAATACTTACATAGTCCAAAATACATGAGCTGGTAATCAGTCACAGACACCACAACCATACACAAATATATTGGCGTGGTCCTTTGACAAGTTAAAACAAAAGTCTTTGATCAGTGTGTGTGACATATGGCACAAAAACGTGGTATATCTCTATGGGCCTCATAAAAAGACTCAAGATGTTATGAATAGGGATATGCTTGGTATTGACAAAATTAATTCAGAAATGAGAAAAACTGTAGACAAACCAAAGTCACTGACGTGGCCCAGTGGATTAGCAAACTAAAGTGGCGGTGGGCGGGGCAAATAGCAGGAAGTACTGACAGCCGTTGTGGCAGAAGGTTCTTGAGTGATCACTAGTGATCGGCGTAGGTAGTGCTATTCACGGGAATTAGTGACCGTTAGCTTAACATGGATATGCCTTCTAAATCCCGGGAAATATATTCTTATTGTGTAAAGTCATTGTAGTTGTACACATGACGACACATCAAACCACCCGTTTCGAGTATAATCAGATCCCGCCTATGGACCAGTAAGTATTATGGCAAACAGCACTGTGCGGGACTAGTCTTAACCAGAAATGAGTATTCTGATATGTCGTCGTGCGTACTTATGGTATCTTAAACAGTTTAACTTCATTTACATCGACATTCAAAAAAATACTCCCGGGAATCGGGGAATAAATCCCGGGGCACATCAATATTATCTTATCGTTCAGGTTATTAACCCAAATAGCACTGCCTATGCCGATCACTAGTGATCACTCAAGAACCTTCTGCCACAACGGCTGTCAGTACTTCCTGCTATTTGCCCCGCCCACCGCCACTTTAGATTGCTAATCCACTGGGCCACGTCAGTGACTTTGGTTTGCCTACAGTTTTCCTCATTTCTGATTCGATTATGTCAATACCAAGCATATTACTATTCATATCATCTTGAGTCTTCTTATGAGGCCCATAGAAAGATACCACGTTTTTGTGCCATATGTCACACACACTGATCAAAGACTTTTGTTTTAACTTCTCAAGGACCACGCCAATATATTTGTGTATGGTTGTGGTGCCTGTGACTGATTACCAGCTCATGTATTTTGGACTATGTAAGTATTTTTAGGGTTCCGTACCCAAAGGTTAAAACGGGACCCTATTACTATGACTCCGCTGTCTATACTTATTGATTAAAACGGGTATTTATTGCGTATGTACCTTTATTATTTGTTGTCCCGACGTTTTTTATTTGAGTCAACCCGAGACCATGCCGATAGACAAGACATAATTAGTTTAACAAAATCATTCAGACAACAACATATTTTTGCTTTAATAAAGAAGCAGGAATATATAGATGTACCATTTACACCTACGGATATTAGTACCAAAGATATCCACGTCATATAAAGCAACTCGTTATATAAATCAATGAGGGAGGCCTATGTTTAGGCCTTCTTCAGGGGCTTTATGTGGTTGATATGCTAATGATGATAGTGGATTTTTAAAGCCATGAAAAACAAGCCTGCTTAAATCAGGCAAAAAGTAAAAGCGCAAACATTGCGTTCATTTTCAAGAGGTTTCCTAAAAGGTATCACGTTCGAACTTCCTTCTACTCTCGCCGTCAAAAGGACAGCTGAAAACAAATTTAATAAAGTGACATCGCGGAAGATATTGCATTACCTTTTATAAGGGGATTGTTTATTTTATAATATTTTGGCCATGTTAATTTGGTAACCAAAAGGAAGGAGACATTCTGAAATAAATAGGTCAAACAAGTAACATTTTAACATACAATATAAACGCTTTGCTAATGGAAGTGTTTAATGACTTCCTAATCCCATCATCAGATTTTGACCAAAATACCATATTAAAGTACAATATTATAGGACACAACCAAAGTCCATTCAATATTCTAACAAAAAATTGGTTCGTTAAGTCGGTTTACGAACGATAATTTTACTTGATAAGGAGTGGAAGAGAGATAGATGCGTCACAAGCCGAACGCTTAGGCCGATCGCCTGTTCCGCGCTCTCGCTTGCACGTTCATCGATTTATAAGACGTTAACACGTCAAGAAAATCTTTGAAATTGGACAACATGGTGAATTATCGATGAGCATATTAATATAAGTCTGTGGTGTTCCAGTGCAGCTCGCGAACAACAGAGACGAGTGGATGAACATAAATATTGAACTAGCTGACCAATCCGCAGCTTCGCACGCGTAGTGTTTCAATAAAAACATTACCCTCCATCTGCGCAGTTAGGTAAAAAGTAACCTATGTCACTCGGGGATAGTGTAGCTTCCCAACAGTGAAATATTTTTTTAAATCGGTCCACTAGTTTCGGAGCCCATTCAAAATAAATAAACAAATCTTTCCTCTTTATAATATAGTTACATTAACTCTATATTATTATTATAAAGAGGAAATATTTGTATTTTTGTGTGTATGTTTGTAATGAATAAACTCAAAAACTGCATGTCCGATTTGGAAAATTCTTTCACCATTGGAAAGCTACATTCACCTTGAGTAACATAGGCTACTTTCTACCCAACTGCGCAAAGGAGGGTAATGTTTAATTAAAAAACTACGCGTGCAAAGCTGCGGATTGGTCAGCTAGTATTAAATAAAACTGATGAATTAAGAACTTCCTCCCTTTTTGAAGTCGTTTATTAATTAGTAAGTAGGGATAAAACTCCGTCCCAGGGGCAACAGTGGCCGCGTTTCTTTGCCAAGCTAGGTATAATGCCACTGTATAAATCTATACTTGTTTTAATTATAATCTGCTATTAATGTTTAAAAACATTCCACCATCCTAACGCCATCTAGGTCTGTTCAGTACCAAAATCACCTAAGTGTATAAACTTCACCTCAGTTTAGTTTCAGCCGATAGTGTTTTTTGGTTTATAATAATGAGATAGCATTCGAAAGTTGCTAATTAATAATATGATTATATTTTAGCTAAGACACTTTCGCGTTTTAATGCACAGAAACCTGCAATTTTACATTACCTATATATATATATGTGTATTATTTTACACATAGTAACCAACGGAAACTCGGAATAGAAATGGGCTTTGTAAATTTTCCCCATTATATAGGGAAATTTTAAGAATATAAGAATTTTTATTTTAATTTAAATTCCCTATTATATAGGGAAATTTTAAGACTTCAAAAAAGGAGGAGGTTCTCAATTCGACTGTATTTTCATTTATGTGTGTTACCTCATAACTCCGTCATTATTTATCATCTAATTTGAAAAATTCTTTTATTATTTGATAGGATATACTTTCAGATTGGACACATAAAAATTTCATAGAAATCGGTTCAGTAGTTTGTTTTTCTGTTATCTGAAGTAGGTAATATAGTTTTTGTGTTAAAAATTTACTTGTTTGTTATGAGTTACTAAAAAAGGTTTATAAAAACAGTTTTAAATAATCAGAAAATCAATGTCTTACCCTCAATAATTTACATCATTACGTTTTGAGCTCTTTTCATCACATCCATTACTTTCTTTTAATTCTTTTACCTACTCTATTGTATTTGTCGAAGAATTTTCTACAGTGTCTGAGCTGTTATTTTGTTTTATTCATGTCAGAGAACAGTTATGAATCCAGGTAGCGTGATAAACACTCCCAAAAGTTCATAAAGTGAAATGAAAGTTGTATTATGAGAATTCCTCTGGATCATTGAACTATAAAGTTAGAAACACCATCACTTCGAAAATACGGGGCCCTATTTCAATATTCTACACATTCTACACCTGGGATTGATAGGGATTCGCACAACAGCAAGCAATTGATTCGGATATCAACAGTCTGATTTGTCAACTAGGTACCCACTTCAAAATTCTCCGAAAATAATAATGACAATACTTTAATCATGTTTTTGAAGCGGGTCTTTTCGCGCACAGATTTATATCAAAATAATGTGCACGAGAGACTCTCGTGACCACGGCCGATGTAACTTGGCTGAAACGTCGAGGTTAGTCAAAATTATTATTTTGATATAAATCTGTGTGCGAAAAGACCCGTTTTGTCTTAAAAACATGAGTATAGTTCGCGAAAATTTAAAAAGTTCTATTACTTAAATCAGTCTGAGTTTCAGTATTTCTATAAGAATATAATATAATAGAACTATTTCTCCAAAATTCATTTTGTGACATGATTTCAAGAATCGCAAGAAACAGCTAGCCAGTTTTAAGTGACTAAAATGAGTGATTGCTAAGGAAAACAGCAAGCAATTGATTTAGTAGGTAGTTGATAATGACAATACTTACTAAAATTCTTAGATTCGAAATTCTTAGAATTTAATGACATAACTTAAATCAAATTGTTCGTCTCAATTCACTATTTCTAGAATATACCTAAACTAGTATTTCCCCAAAATTTATTTTGTGGCATGATTTCAAGAACCTTTACATCTCAAGAAAAAGCTAGCTAGTTCGCTTATTTTAGAGTGACCCTACCTGGGGCTTCCATAGCACTGATGCTGCTTCTAACATATCAGTTCATTGATGCTTACGGCTCGAGGCCGCGATGCAAATTCCACATTGTTTGAACGCCCTACTCAGTGCACTCGCATAATTAATGCAATTAGAACCGAGTGGGGATTAGGGTCGACTCTCATCTTCGGATAAACAAAACTTAGCACCAAAGTGTGATTATCTCTATCTTAATCATCAAAGAGAGCCAGGGGTTTCGTTTGATATTGATACTTTATTGCAAATTTGCTTAATTAAAAGTCCTAGCGTTCATAATAAAATAAATCTTATGTTGTCGATATTGTTACGAGCTGAGGGTCCAGGATAAAATAATGAAAATCAATAACACTTTTATTCAACGCTAAACTGATATATACACGATCTTAATCACAGCATACTAATTTACAACACGGTTCCACAATAAACCACTTAAAGTTACCGAAATGTTCGCACGTATAGCCAAATTCAGACTGACCCCTTCGAGCGTCTCTACGCACTATTTATACCGCGCTTTATCTCCAGAACCTTCTCGATATTTCCACTAGTAGGTAACTAGAAAAGTGTAGGCATTTCGACCGACTACTATTTCTTATTCTGTGCAACTGTAGGTAAAAACGTGGTATGTAGGTATATTCCACACCAAGTATTACCTAGTCTGTGACACAGTAGGCATAACTTTGAGAAGCCGACTATTACATTTTCTGTAACAAGGCTGTTACAGAATAAGTAATAGTAACAATATTATGGTTGATCTTGTTTAAGACTGACTAGTGCTTTAATATTATCCTGAAAGGTCTTAACTTCTTGTATAAATAGCATCATTGTATACTTTAGCTGACCCATAACAAAAACGCGCTTATGTTATCCATGAACTGACAAAGCATTAATCTCTCCTGATCTAACATACTTCATTTCTAGTACCTACTTGCGATCATTAGGCTAAATTACTCATCTGCCAAATTGTAACAAAGGAATTCTAGTGTAAAAACCGAAGTGGGTGCATTTTGTTAAGGAATTTAATAAACTAATTCGTTACGCTAGCTTTGATATCATACGCCGGGCTTTTTGCAGCGTCAACGTTCCAGCCATTCTCGAACCGAACGGTCTATACTTGACGACGGTAAGTGGCCTGACGGTATTACTCTTGTACCTTGGGAGAAGGGTAGACCGTTGGCGCGACGCCACGTGCGTTGATACCCTTGCGCCATCTCATCTGTTTGGTACAGCAGATAGGGCAGGTGCGGCTGCAAATTCAAGATCTCAAGTGGTGCAAATATGGTAGTCTCGACAGAGCTTACCGTATTTGAGCCATTTAGGGGCGATATTCTGGGTATATAGAAAACCGGGGCACATCTAGAAAGAAAGAAAGAAAATACATTTATTTGCAGACATAACAAAACAAAGACATACACAGTAACAAAAATAATACGACAGTAGGAGTAGCATTATGTATCATCATCATCATCATATCTGCCGTAGGACGTCCACTGCTGGACAAAGGCCTCCCACATTGATCTCCAGGAACTGCGGTTGGAAGCGGCCTGCATCCAACGCCGACCTGCGGTTCTTACCAAGTTGATAAGCATTATGTATAACAAACAAAAAAAGAAAACATAAAATATACATAGGCAGTTAGTACGTCCAGGTTATGTGCGTCCGCAAACTAGGATCCGGCTCAGCATTATGCGCCACGCACTAGTAAATACGAGTACGCAGCGCGCTGATCTTCTCATCATCTCGTTTAAAAATTATTTCTGGTCGTTTTGTCGAAATGACGTGTGATCTGAGAGCTGCCACTTACGTGTATCTGGGTCAACGCATAAGCACTGCAATTCAGCTGGGCAATTTGCGGTTCCATAAGTACAGTCATGTAAACAATTGTATATTTATTATTACGAATAAATAAAACTTTTGTTTATTTAAAGGTCCTCGCGTTCTTAACAAAATCAAGCACCGCGGTGGTCTAGTGAGCTGTACCCTGACATAATTCGATGATCTTGGATTCACCTACTTACTCTTATTTTAGTTACTAGCTATTGTATGCGATAAGACGACCCATTGTACTTTTGATTTATTTGTGTATAGAGAAATTCACAATTTTTTTAATGGTGTGCAATAAAGAAATTATCTATTCTAATCTATTATGTACTCGCTTCATCATCATCATCATCATCATATCAGCCGTAAGACGTCCACTGCTGGACAAAGGCCTCCCTCATTGATCTTCAGGAACTGCGGTTGGAAGCGGCCTGCATCCAATGCCGACCTGCGGTTCTTACCAAGTCGTCTGCCCATCTTGTGGGTGGACGTCCTACGCTGCGCTTGCCGGTCCGTGGCCTCCACTCGAGAACCTTTCGGCCTCATCGGCCATCTGTTCTGCGCGCTATATGGCCTGCCCATTGCCACTTCAACGTGCTAATCCGTCGGGCTATGTCGGTGACTTGAGTTCTCCTACGTCTCTCCTCATTTCTGATTCGATCCCGTAGAGAAACCCCGAGCATAGCCCTCTCCATAGCTCGTTGAGCGACTCTGAGCTTATTCATAAGGCCAATAGTGAAGGACCACGTCTCGGTTCCATATGTCATCACTGGTAACACACACTGATTGTAGACTGTCGTCTTTCGCTGTACTCGCTTAAGTACTTAAAAATGTTACGCGATGGAATTTCGGTTAATGTCTAGTTTTTTCTTCAATTACTTTTTATTTTTGTTTTAATTCTTTATTGCACATAAAATATGTACAAATGTAGGACTTAATGCTGAAAGCATTTTTCCACTGTATACAGCTGACAGTTATCGAGAAGCCTATCTGTGGCGGCGGCAGCAGCAGATGTTTCAGCCAAGGCGTGACTGAAAACCATCGTAGCTGAGCTCTCGACTTTATTACCACCATCTCCTACTTAAGTGGTACCTAAAATATTGTACTGTTTCTTAGAATTAGGCCTACTGTTATACTTATAATGTTTGATAAAGATCTAGTACTTACTGTACCTACCTACTTCTCTCAGCTTATTAGATGTGTATGCCTTTTGTTATTATTGTAAGTGCAGCTTTCGGCTCGGTTTGGTTCGGTTCAGTTTTTAGGGTTCCGTACCTAAAGGGTAAAACGGGATCCTATTACTAAGTCTTCGCTGTCTGTCTGTCCATCTGTCTGTCAATTTGTCCGTCTGTCACCAGGCTGTATCGCATGAACCGTGATAGTTAAACAGTTGAAATTTTCACAGATGATGTATTCATGTTGCCACTATAACAACATATACTAAAACCAGAATAATTTAAATATATAAGGGGGGCTCCCATACAACAATCGTGATTTTTTGCTCGTTTTTGCTCGATATTGATTACAGCACAGGTATACGCTTGGCATATTCACAAAACATTTAGTTATATATTCACTTTAAAAATAAATACTTGAATTAAAATAAATCAAATATTTAGGTGGGGCTCTCATACAACAGACATGATTTTTTTGCAGTTTTTATAGTTAATCGTACGGAATCCTTCGAGTGCGAGTCCGATTAGCACTTGACCGGTTGTTACTCATAGATCTGATACATTTTATCGGATAATCCAACAGTGATTAACAAACAAACTAAAATCCAATAATTAAATTCCATAATTAATTCATGAATACCCAAAAGACGAGTTACACTGAAAATGCTAGTAGCACTAAATTTACTATATTGTCGCAATTAACTGTGGACACTTCAATTCAGATCATCGGGATAATGCTCGATTTAGGAACATTAAATGTAAATAATACGCTTATCATTCATTTTTACAACGTAAAGTGATTAGGTATAATTGCTTAGTTTAGGACTAGATAGCGCTGTGTGAAATGTCCAGCATGGTATATTATTATTGTTATAGTAGGTAGGTAGTATTTTCTGTGTTATAAGGGTATATTTGTATGTCACAAAAACAGTTTTTTATCACTTATGCTCTGAAAGAAGGTCATTGCTGGATAATTCGAAAACTGCTCCCAAAATGCCATTTGCTGATGAGCTGATTATTGATCGAGCGAAGCGACATCTCTAAGCCAACTCGGGCAAATTGGCGTTGTATGTATGTATGTATGTATGTTTGTCCGAGGATAACTTTTGAAGCGTTGGTCCCGATCATCACGAAATTTGGTATAATGGTGTGGCACAATTTTGGTGTGACTAAATGAGCTAAAAATGTTTGGGGGGGTTGTTAAGATGTTGGGGTAAAAGAGGGGTAAAAAAATGAAAATGAGGCTATTGGGTCAAAACTTTGACAAAATTCACAGGGTACACCAGAGACGCCACAATGCTGAAATGTAGTATTCGTATAGCTTTAGTGACAAACATATAGGCAAAAGTCTGAAATCTAGATTAACTGCATTTTGTACCAAATGTAGAGTAAAGAATAACCAATATACATGAACTCCCGTTACATGTAATTTGAGTGAAACTGTATGTCAAGTAAGGTGGTTATTTATTTCTATTTTTGATAGTCAAAGATAACGAATAATAATATTTTTGTTTTTATGGAAGACTCGAGAGATTTCAGTTCAGGGCGAACCACTAGTTGGACTCAGTGATGTACCAGGAAAAGACCTACATCCAATAGGACTGCTATACATGATGATGATGATATACAGACTGCCTAAGAGGATTAGGTCATCAACATGAAATGTGACAACGCGGTTGTCTATTGGGGTGAGTGCGCACTGGATCTGTTTATCTCCCCCTCTTGTTGATCGTAAATTTAATTAGTAAAACGGTAGCGTTATTATTATTACTCTAGCTGACCAATCCGCAGCTTTGCACGCGTAGTTTTTCAATTAAACCTCCTTTGCGCAGTTAGGTTAAAAGTAACCTATGTTACTCGGAGTGAATGTAGCTTTCCAATGGTGTAAAAAATTTTGAAATCGGACCAGTAGTTTTTGAGTTTATTCATTACAAACATACACACAAAAATACAAATCTTTCCTCTTTATAATATTACTAGCTGACCAATTCGCAGCTTCGCACGCGTAGTTTTTTAATAAAAAGATTACCCTTCTTTGCGCAGTTGGGTAAAAAGTAGCTTACTTTACTGTTACTCAAGGTGAATGTAGCTTTCCAATGGTTTAAAAAATTTTTTAATCGGACCAGTAGTTTTTGAGTTTATTCATTACAAACATACACACAAAAATACAAATCTTTCCTCTTTATAATATTACTAGCTGACCAATCCGCAGCTTCGCACGCGTAGTTTTTTAATAAAAAGATTACCATTCTTTGCGCAGTTGGGTAAAAAGTAGCTTACTTTACTATTATTCAAGGTGAATGTAGCTTTCCAATGGCGAAAGAATTTTTGAAATCGGACCTGTAGTTTTTGAGTTTATTCATTACAAACATACACACAAAAATACAAATATTTCTTCTTTATAATATTAGTACAGATTAGTAGTATAGTAGTATAGATAAGCTAATTGATGTCTGGTAGTGGGGAAGTACTTCCACCATATCTATTTTGACGCCAAGCATTGCTGTGTTTCAGTTTGAAAGGTATGGTTGCATTAGGAATTAAAGGCACATGAGGATTTACACCTGTATGCCTCAAGTTAAACGACGCAGGGCAGTGCAAGGTAGGGCACATCTCTAAGGTGCGTGCTCTACGAGGCAGTTCTCTGTTATAGGTGATGGTTCCACTTAACATCAGGTGGATCATAAGCTTGTTCCATCTCCATGTACCATAATCACACTAATATTATATATGTGAAAGTTGTTGTAATTATAATGTGTATAATTATAATATATAAATGTGGATGATTGTTTATTTATTTATTTGTTTGTTTGTTTGTTACTCAACCACATCGAAACAGCAGAACCGATTTCGATAAAATTTGGTATATACGTAGACTGTTCCTTATGGGGATATGAATGGTTATCTGACTTCAAAATAAAAACGTTTTGTCTGCATTATTGTGTAATTAAATTACAATGTTGACCGCGTCGCGTGGTGAAAAAAAAACAGTGAATTATTTTGAGGTTATGAGAATATCTGATTAGCATGCACACCGACATTGATGTTTGAAACAAAGTGACAGCTGTGCTGTGGTTCAACACCCGGCAGTATGGCCACTGCGACATCAAGCCGGAACATAGATTATAACCTGGATTACCACATAGGCTACCTTTTATCTCATAAATCAGTTCCCATGGAATAAAAATGGGGTGTCAAGTTGCAACAGCGAGTTTAGCTTTATATCTAGGTTACCTACACATTTAGTAGTGTAACGCGTACGAAGTCGCGGGCAACAGCTAGTGTACCATAAAAAAAGATATAATTTATAATTCATTTATTCCTTGTAAATGTAGTTACAATGTTGGTGGCAGGAGTTTTATTTATGCGCTAGATTTTGCCTTGCGGCGTACAAGTATTTTATAATTAATAAAAAACATAACATGCAAATACAGAAAAATATAATTACACAATTACCTACTTAAATCCAGGAAAAAACAAAACGTCAAAAAATTATAGTTAGGATAAAATGTCAATAAAATAGTAATTATGATTAATTAATACAAAAAATACTGTATTAAAAATACTTATCTACTAAAAATTCGTCGACTGAATAATATGCTTTTTCTATAAGCAATTTGTTGAGGGCATGCTAAAACTCCATTATACTTTCTTTGCCTCTTATTGTTGAAGGTACTTTATTATAGATTATTGGTGCCATACAAAACACACTCATGCGCACAAGATGAGTTTTACACGATTGAAGGCGGAGGCAGCTCGCACGGCGGCTTTCTTTGGGATATATGCTAAAAAGATTTAAGTTATTCCTTACAAAAATGGCGACCTCGTATATAGGCATGGTAGGGTGAGAATCTACAATCTCTTAAAATATTCCCTGCTTGAATCCGTTTGTCTCAGGCGGTTCAACGCTCTTACACAACGTTTCTGTGCTTTAAATGCTTGTAATGTATTTGATGAATTGCCTCAAAAAATTACCCCATTTCTTAATATTGATGCTACATGTCCGTGATAAGCGGTTAAAAGAGTAGGCATATTATCTATTCCATTCAATTTATAGAGAGCGTAAGAGAATTGATGAAGTCTTTTAGAAATATTGTCAATGTGTGATTTCCATGTCAACTTTTTGTCAATTGTCAAGCCTAAGAACCAGGTCGCGTCAAATTCACAAATTTTTGCACCTAGATAATCTACGTCTATAAGGGATTGACTTCTACCCCGTTGTTCAAATATCATTAGATATCGCATCGCTGTCTCTGGTCAGGTCGTCCTTTACACACATGAGATACTACACTGTATGTATCGTCACTAATGGCACGACCTCACCAATTATAGAAGCGACGACCGACGTGACAGCAATTGGCATACATATATAATAACTACGGGTCGCCTTCACTCGTCGACTGTTACAAACTCACTCTTTCTATGGACACTTTAATTTTGATATTTTGGCATGAACCCATGAAGACTGATCAACTATACAGTCGAATAGCTCATCAGCATTCAATGACAGGCACTATCGATACAATCACCGCGGATGGTCCAATTAGCATTGATTTATATGCCGACTGTACTGACCTTAATCAATTATTGGCTTTGACGGACTGTTAGTTAAATTAACGAATGGATATAATAGCAGATTATTAAACGAGGGAATAAAGCAGTGTTTTGCGTCACGGGCGCTATATTGAATCTCGAAAGTAACGAAAAATTCTAGAGCTAACTCACGAACGGATCGAGGGAGTAATTCCCTCGATCCGTTTGTGAGTTAGCTCTAGAATCCTGAGTACATAGAGGGATTTAAGCACGCCCAAGATGCAGACAGCTTTATCCAGGAGGAGAATACTTTACTTTTCAGACTTTCTGCGAGACAATAAAAACCAAATCTAGGTTGGTGCAATCTGTGCAGAGGTTAGTTCAATTTACGAATAAGTTCTTATTGTCTAGGTCTCTTTGGTTCAAATTTTAATACAAATTCCAAATTCAAATCACATTATGCCCGCAAGAGCGAGCGGTTTCGGTCTGACTATCTTGAGATGGAGAGCATTTTTGATTATGTTTAAACAATGATTGAGGGTGCACATTAAAATATAATGGAAAAAATAAAACTATGGAAAAATAAAGTGAAAACTATTATGTAATTTAATTTACTTATTATGGCACGTAGTTTATGTGGCGTGTGGACAAGTAGCAGACTGAGACGCAAGAGGTTGCGGTTTTGATTCTCACATATATGACTTGTTTTAACTTAAATGTAGTTTTACTTAGAAAACATCGTGATTTATTTAAATCATCAATAAAACAAACCGATAACACCGATTAAACAGTACGTAATAAATCCCGTATTTATAATATGGTATAAATGTGATGTTAAAATAATAGCATACACTACTAACACATAAAATAAAAAACGATAGTGTAAAATTCATGCACTGGCTATGAGAGGAAGAGGGAAAGAAAATATGCGCGCGCACTACTCTCTCTCGCTCTTACAGACAGTGTGATACAGACCATATGCTTTTTTTTTTTTTTTCGAATGGACTTATCTCGCTGTTGGCCTCTGAGGCCGTTGCAGCTTAACCGAGCTTTTGGCGAGCGCAGAAGGCGCTCAGCCCTATAATTTTATTTTTGATGAGGCAACTAGCGCAAGGGCACCACTTAGGTACGAACCTCGGCTTGGGCTGTTGCCGGGACGGGGATAGGAGAGAAACGCCCGGGTACGTGCTTGTACCTCGTGTAGGCGGCGACTAATGGGACTCGTCGACCTCGCCGGCGAGGTCGGTGTATTTGTGGAGTGTTTGCTCTGTCTAATGTGGATGACTCACCCGCATTAGCTGAAGTGATTTCGTCATCCGGGTCTCCGAGAACGTGTCTCGGACGACGGAGGGTTACAGACAATATGCCTGAACTGTGTCTTAAATATATGAAACGTAGCTATCCCCTCCGCGTATCGTTCAGCGCTAAATTTACTTGCCGCGACTTATAACTGGTTAGAAGAGAAAGAGAGAAAGAAAATGTAAAGAAAAGTCAAAAGTAAAAGACATTTAGGACAACGGTACAGCACAGACAAAACAGAAGGAAATAAAACATACATTGAAAAAGACATTAAAAATAACACTGATTATGAAAATGGTAGGTACCTACCCATAAAAACATAGAAAGACATAAAAACCACAGAATTAGGAACGATCATTATAGGCAGGTACCTAACAAGAGCTACATAAATACGTGGGCGCTAAAAGGTTCTGTATCGTGTGGTGTCCCAAAAAGGATCAGTCTTAGCTATGTGTTGGTCCACGCACTAAGTGCAGACCAACGCCGGTTTTCAGACTGAGCCTGTAATACTGACCTCACGACCAGAGAGATAGAGAGAGAATGAAGAAACATGAAAAAAGAGGCATCAGTAAAATACAAACATTAAGTACGTACGTAGGCACGTATAAATAATTTGAATAAAATAAATAAATAAAGGACGGAATTATGGAAGGAACGATTAAGAAAAGAACGAGAGAGACTAATTAAAAACAGGTTGACAACCATCTATGAAGAGTATAGAGCAGAATACCTACCCACCAATACCCGAAGCGCATTGTCCAGTGAGTGAAGCAGGCGTCATATGCATTTCTGGCAAAGAAAGAGTTCCTTTTTGAGTGCTGACTTGAAGGTTGTTACGGTTTTAACGCTCGAAGTGGTGGGGGCAAGTCGTTTTAACACCGTGTGGCCGCGAATCGGAATGAACCCCAAAAGGCTACGGACTTATGCCTCGGTGTTAAAAAACCAGATGAGTGCACAATCGTTTGGGGGTAATGTGAGCTATCACTAGCCCACTTGAGCTTCGAATAAAGGTACGAAGGTACTCTACTTATTATGGGTAAGGGCAAATAGAAGAGTTGCAAAGTGAAGTTCCCTACGTGCTTTCATTTTCAGCATCTTAGAAGTATTAAGGCAAGGGGTAATATGAGTGCGAGGAGACAGGGAAACAGAAACGTGCGCAAGCATTCTGAACACGTTGGATAAGCTGTTCAGTTCGACTCAGAAGACACGGACCATAAACTGTGTCACAGTAATTTAGGCAAGAGGGTACTAAGGATTCACAAAATACATTTGTACTTCCTCACTGAGATATGACCGGATTTTATACAGAAGTCGAAGACGGTAGAGAGATTGACGTACACATTCAGCAACATGAGTTTCAAACTGGAGATGGGTATCCAGTATCCAACCCAGGTTTTTTGCTTCAGTTACACGTTCAACCAGCTCTCCATCAATCTGTATGCGTAGAAAAGTTTATTTAACGCTTTCTTTGTCCCAAACCGCATACACTTGGATTTCATGGGGTTAAGGACTATAGAGTTGGAGATGGACCCCTGAAATATTTGTTCTAAGTCCTTATTAACGACAGTTACAGCCACGAGCATAGTCCAAAGGAGGGAAAGAATGATATAGCTGCAAGTCATCAGCGTAGAGATGGATTGACAAGAGGTCACCCTACTAACTATGTCAGCGCTAAACAGAATGAAGAGAATGGGGCCAAGGATGGATCCCTGCGAGACTCCTCGTGGTACCAGGCGGAGAGAGGATCTAAGTGACTTTCTACTTGGCAACTGGAGTTCAACGTGTTATTGTCTGCCATCCAGGTAACTGGAGAACCATTTAATTGTATGCGAGTCGAAACCTTTGTAAACAAGCTTGGACAAAAGAAGAGGAATGTTAATGGAATCAAAAGCCCTTGAATAGTCCAAGGGAACCAGGACACTTTCCCTCATCCTGTGCTGCCAGCAAATTATCAACTACACCGAGAAGAGCAGTTGATGTAGGTACCATGTCGTACATCGTTGTACGACATCGTCGCTCGGGTGATGCCGCTATGCGATGACAGATGGCGCTGTATGCAGATCGGGAATTGACAGTCAATAAAATTTGTTTTTGTGTTCTGTGATAAAATTTATATAGCTCTGTTAAGCAGCGCAGACTACAGTGATGTACTTATAGCACTATGGGCGCACACTTTCAAGGACGGCGATACTGCGTGATGTCCAGACACTGTTTATAATTGACTTTGTTTACTTTTTATTGAATGTGTTTTAAAGAGGGTATTAAAACCCTTTTATCGATCACAAAAAATTGTTTTTGTTGATATTACTGTTATCTCTTAACAAATACGCGAAAAAACGTCACCAGATCGACACAACACTGTAATCCATGTACAAGAACTTCAGCGGTACCTTACGAATAGTATTAGGTACTGTGGTATTCCCTACAGGTAATAATAAAATAAATATATAACCGATAGATCAACTGTGCACTCGTCAATTATCGTGACATCACTCGCAACTTTCTCTCTTGCCCCTACAGTAATATACGAAACGTAACTCTCTCTCTTTTTATTTTCACTTATACTCCCTCTCAACTTTCGTTCGCACTTTTCGTAACGCATTCACCAGCTTACTCCCCGAGTCAAGCGTGCGTAAAGAAGTTTTACTTCAAAAACTTCTTACAACGGATATTAGTTATAATAAACGTGATTTAGGAAGGTAAACAAGTTTAGATCCCTACATAATGGTCTTCGCATGCTCGCCAAACATAAATTGCAACTATCGGTAGGTAAATCCTAATGTATTATTAATGATTGGGATCGCAAGAAATCCACTTCAGCCGAGTGCCGTGTACGTCTCGCAAAAACTCTATTAGTTACAAAACCATTGTTCTTTTCGTTTGTACCTTCATTTAATCAATCTTCAGACGAAGACAGAAATAATTATCGTTTCAACCCTCATATTGTCCGGCTTTTTAAAGTATGCTTTGTAGTAGGAATTAGGCGAAGTAAGTTGTTACAATTAAGAAATATTCTTTAGATACACTTCCTTCATAAGATACACTTCTTAGATACAGTTGGTATATGTATAGATAGATAGTGACCGGGATTGGGACTGGTAAACGGGATTGGGATTGGGACATTGGCTACTTTTTAACCAACTGCGCAGGAGAGAAATGTTTTTATTTAACACGTCATACAAAACGATGAGATTAATCATCTGTGAGATTAATCGAGAGAGGTCTGTGGTCCCCGGGTCGTGTTTAGGTATAACACGCTATGATAACGTATATTATCTATGTCTGAAATGTGCACCACTATTGACCAGTTGGTCAAAAACGTCTGCTACTTTCGTTTAGTAGTTTTACGCGTATGGAGTCGCCGGTTTCACTTAGACAGAACTAAAACAGTAGATAAAAACAGTACGTTATTATTTCACGACAGAATATCGACACGCAACTCAGCGGTGTGTTACATTATCTACTGAAGCTCTAGTTTTCTGTAACGCCTTCGTTCTTTCTTAGTTGTTCCCAAGTACGGTAATTCTAAATTTATAAGCGTTATGCAAACTTTAGATAGATAGATAGAAAATGCTTTATTGTAAATCACACTTAAAATAAAAAAACAATATAAAAAAACAAATAACAATACACGCAGAAATACAAGTGGCGGTCTTATCGCTAAAAGTGATCTCTTCCAGACAACCTTTGGATTGACTGGATTTTACGAGAACGTTATAGGACGGTACCTAATATTTAAAAAAAAAATTGAATATTGATTAAACAGTGTACTTACATAAGCAAAATAAATAATTATGCATAAAAAATGGGCTATGTCGGTGACTTGCGTTTTCCTACGTATCTCCTCATTTCTGATTCGATCCCGTAGAGAAACCCCGAGCGTAGCCCTCTCCATAGCTTGTTGAGCGCCTCTGAGCTTACTCATAAGGCCAATAGTGAAGGACCACGTCTTGGTTCCATATGTCATTACTGGTAACACACACTGATTGAAGACTTTCGTCTTAAGGCACTGAGGTATGTTAGACGAAAAGACATTGCGAAGTTTCCCAAACGCTGCCCATGCCGAGTTGTATTCGACGATTGAACTCTTTCTCGAAGTTGGACCTACCTAAATAGACTGTTTGTCCTAGGTATACATACGCGTCGACAACTTCAAGAGCCGAGTTCTCAATCATAACTGGGGCAGGGACGACATTCGACATGATTTTCGTCTTGTCCATGTTCATTTTAAGTCCTACCCGTTGGGAGACTCGATTGAGGCCTTCGAGCATCGTGCTGAGCTCTTCCATCGACTTTGCCATGACCACAATATCGTCGGCAAATCGAAGGTGAGTGATGTATTCGCCGTTAATATTGATGCCCAGTCCTTTCCATTCCCGAAGCTTGAAGGCATCTTCCAATGCGGTTGTAAACAGTTTCGGAGAAATGACATCTCCATGTCTTACGCCTCTTTTTAAGGGAATCGCCTTCGATCTCTGTTCATGTACTTGGACTGACATAGTGGCGTTTTTATACAAACACTTCACCACTTCGATGTACCGATAGTCAATACGGCATCGTTGGAGAGACTCAAGCACTGCCCATGTTTCGATCGAATCGAAGACTTTTCATAGTTCACAAACGCGATACATAGCGGCAAGTTATAATACTCTTCGGTCTTCTGTATGACTTTCCGCAGCGTATGTATGTGGTCAATGGTACTGTAGCCTTTACGAAACCCGGCTTGTTCGGGAGGCTAGAAGTCATCAAACCTGACGGATCGTTCGAGACGGATCGCGATGACCCTTGAAAACAGCTTATAAACATGGCTCAAAAGCGAGATGAGTCTGTAATTCTTAAGTAAGGTGTTGTCACCTTTCTTGAAGAACAGAACCACCACGCCCTCGTTTCATGCTTTTGGCGTCGTACCTTCAAGCATGGCGGAATTAAAGAGCTTCTGAAGGACTTTAAGTACCGGTGATCCACCCGCTTTTAGAAGCTCTGAAGTGATTCTGTCCTCACTCGGCGCCTTGTCGTTCTTAAGCTGCTTGGAGGCCATCCTGATCTCATACAGGCAGATGTCCGGAATATCTTCGGTATAATGTCGGGTCAGTTGGGCTCTTGGGTCGTTGGCCGCACTACAAACAGATTTAGTGACTGGATCGTAGAGCCGTCCATCGAACCTTTCGACTTCACTTAACACTTCCGCTTTGCTTGACGGTATGCTGCCATTTTCCCTCTTCAGCTTCGTCTCCGCTCTTGCCTGTGGATTCAGTAGGTATCCCTTAGCAGAGATACCTACGAAATAAGGGCTGCAGCATCTTTTCGTGTTTTCAATACCTTATACTGCGCTCGCCAACCCGCCTGCCAAGCGTGGCGAGTATGGCAACAACCCCCTCATGATATTGCAACATAAAACCAGGCCCCGAGTCCCCGGCGGCCCCGCTAATCCTGGCTACGGTAGCAGTCACGGTAACGGCGGGGCCAGGGGTGCTAAGAATCCCCGGGAAACGATCGGCTACCAAACCCTACGACGACCACTGGCCCTGGGAACACACAACATCCGCACTTTGAGGACAGACGAAAAGATTGTTGATCTGGAAGAAGAAATTAGTAGATTACACTAATACATTTTGGGGTTATCAGAAGTCCGTAGAGAGGGCGAGGACACGATATCCCACAAGTCTGGTAACCTACTATACTACCGGGAGGGCGACCAACAGTCCCATGGTGGTGTTGGGTTTCTCGTTCACAAGTCACTCATCAACAACATTATCACCATCGACAGTGTGTCGAGCAGGGTCGCGTACCTGACACTCAGAATGTCTAAGCGATATTTGCTGAAGTTCGTTCAGAAATATGCCCGACCTCTTCACACCCAGATGAAGAAGTAGAGTCTATGTATGAAGACGTTAGCAGAGCCATACATACGAACAAAACTCACTTTATTTTTGCAGCAGTATCCCAATGATGCTCAGTCACATAGGCAGCTCAATACATTCTTCTTCTTCTTCTTCTTCTTCTTCTTCTTCTTCTTCTTCAGTTGGTAAACTTACTTTATCGAAATAAATTTTACTTTAAGCAAAACGATGCGTAACAATAGGTACTAATGCCTGAAGTGCTATTGTGGGTACGATTTGTATTATCTATTCTGCGTATTCAGCTTTTCGAGGTTTCGAGATGTTTTCTTACATAATAACTCTACAGATCTTACTCCCCTACCCTCAAATTTAAATTAGAAATTAGGGGTCGGGGCGGGCCGCGGATAACATCCCACCCCTGCCTTCTACGGACATTCTTTATTCTCAGCGTTGTAAAGATCACTTGGACTCAAGTTATTAAAAGATTTACGAACTTTTTGGATTTCTCTTCTCTGACTAAAGTTTTATTTGAGTTAAGCAAAGGAACGCTATAGTTTGCTGCCATTGTCTATCTTTGGCACCGTTTTCTGAGCGAATGGACAGTTTTCATTGCGTATATGTATGTGTAAAAGGTGTTTGCGAGGTGGTATAAAAGCTGTATTTGTTCTATTGTTGGAGATACGATGCCACAGACAAATTTAGTCGCCATGGTTTAAATATACGGTCTTTCTATAGATAAGATAGTTATCAGTTTATATTAAAAGAAAATGTTGCCAAGCACCTAAGTACTTTGAAACTTTTTTATTTTTCATACGACCTGGAGGTTAAAGAAGCATACGGCCCACGCGATGTTATGGTACAAAACACCTATAACAAAGAATTGCCACCTTAGATACGTGTCCAACGATGCACGTGCGTCCATCAACTTGATGCATATAGGAGTAAAGCCTCACTGGAGAGCACTCTCAGTTTTTCCATATTTTTTTAGTTTCCAGGACAACTATTCCAAATCTTCTGTCACCTTGTCCTGAAAATTAAAAACAAAAAAAAACAGCCAAATCAGTTAAGCCGTTTTCAAGTGATGATGACAGAAGAAGAAGATGTATTTGCACTAAACAAAGCTTTCTCCACTAATATGCCTACCTAGTTTTATGTCAAGGTTTGTTATTTTGACAAAGTTTTAGTTATCTCGGTCACAAACTCATATGGAACCTTGCCATAGGTGTACCCCAGAGACGATTGTTCGCATTACGTTATTCGAGAAAAAAATACGTACTCTGAAACGATCTCGGTTTATTAACTCCGACGCAAAAACGGGGCGTTATAAGTTAGACGCCTATGTCTGTATAAATGTGTTTGTGGGATCGAGCATTGTTACGACCTATGTGACGCAATGGGCGAATAGCCGGCTGAGACGCAGGAGGTTGTGGGTTCGATTCCCGCTGCGGGAAAGGTTTGCATGGTTCACAAATATTTGGATGTTTTTCCTGTATATTATAAGTATGTATTTACATAAAAAAGTATATAAGTATTCCATCAGTTATCAATATTTATTTATGTATATATTTATCTTTTTCTATTATTTCCTGTGCAAGGATGGTAGCAGGTCGTCCAGCGAGGCGCATGAATCCGCTCTTTAACCTTTATTTAACATCAAGTTGTCTGGCAGAAGCCCGAGGGATTTTGCGTCTGAAATTTTCAGTTTCAATTTATAAACGTGTTTGAAACATCTGCGCATCTCCTGATAGTAAGAAGACCTCGATACAATTCTCGAGCACGGGTAGCATTTCTACCGGTAAGACCTTACACAGTCAGCATGTATGTCAGCATACACTTGGTTTGTAAACAGAGACATATTAAATTATTCACTGTCAAATGCAGTTCGATTGTTCGAAACAGTGATTGCTTGGACGTGAAAATGTTCAATGCTAAAAGCGGAACTGCAAACTTAACTCAAAGAAAATAAACTCACCCAAACTCGAAGATAAAAACGGGCCAAGTGCGAGTCGGACTAGAGCACGAAGGGTTCCGTGCCATTATAAAAATTAATAAATAAATATTGCTGGACATTGCACACAGCGCTATCTAGCCCCAAACTAAGCAGAGCTTGTACTATGGGAACCAGATAACTGATAGAATACTTATATAGATATTTTTTGTAAATACATACTTATAATATATAGAAAAACAACCAGACTCGGAACAAATACCTGTAGATCATGCAAACATTTGTTCCGCGGCGGGAATCGAACCCCTACCTCCTGCGTCTCAGCCGGTTATTTGCCCACTGCGCCACGGAGGTCGTCAAATCATAAAAACATATCATTATAAAAACATAGCATAAAAACTATAAAAATCATCAGCAAGTCCTATCTATAAAAGCGGCAAAAAAATCATGTCTGTTGTAGTACTTGTTGTTATAGCGGCAATAGAAATACATTATCTCTGAAACTTTCAGCTGTCTAACTATCACGGTTCATGCGAATATACAGCCTGGTGAATGTCGGACAGACAGACAGACAGACAGCGGAGCCTTAGTAATCCCGTTTGACCCTTTGGGTACGGAACCCTAAAAAGGGATACAACGTTTTTTCTATAGACATAACAAATAATTACCTTTTCGTCGTGTACGATAACTTAGGAGACTTGACATTCGATTTAGTTGTGCGATAGTGACATCATCAATCTCTCGCCCTTGGGGAAACATTTCTACACGAGTTCATTGTTTTAGACGAGCAGTCTATAGGTATTGTTTTATCTCATTATTGCCAGCCATAGCACAAACATAGGCCTCCCTTAGGCAAGGGCGGATCCAGGGGGAGGGTCATGGGGGGTCATGACCCCCCCTGGGCTGAGTCCAGGACCTAGGTGGAGTACTAAATAAAATTGTTAAACATAATGTTTTATATATTTTTGTCACTATATATTTTTTATGTAAGTACATTCAATATTTAAATAATTTAATAAAATATTTTGATTTGAAAATTTGATTTTGTTATTTAAATATAGGTATTTTTAAGTACAGTATGTAAGTACATTAATAAATAACCTACTTTTTATCTATTATTATAAAAATTAAATTATAACTTCTAGTGATTTGACCACGACTATGTGACTCCCCCTGGCACCAAAGCTGGATCCGCCCTTGCCCTTAGGCCTCCTTAGATTTCCAGAGTGACCGATCTTGTGCGGCCTGCACCCAACGGCTCCCAGTATTTTTCATCAGGTCGCCTTTTCATCTAATGGGGGGGCCGTTCCAAGCTGCGTTTTCCAGTGCGTAGTCTCCACTTTTCTGCCCCAACGGCGTCAGTTCCTCGAGATATGCGCCCCTCCCAGTGCCACTTCAGCTTGCTAATCCTCTTGGCTTTGTTTGTTACCTTGTTTTACCTAATTAAATGTAAAATCTAATTTTTCCGTTTTTATTTCACCTTCTCTTCGTCCTCATAAAATTACAGCGCCACTGTATAGCATTGTGGTTTTTGATGTGAAACATAATATTGGTGCACCTTGTCAGTTAAATCTACTCGTATGTCGATACGCCGTGACGGCGTGCGACCAATAGGATATAGGAGTAAGGTGTCAGATGTTTCGGATTATTTTTCCCAAGTCCCAAGTCCGTTGGGCCGTTGGGAAGTTAGAACGTTGGGTTGTTGGGCCATTTTGCATAAGATAAGGTAAGATTTAAACGGTTATCTTTAAATATAAATTAATTCAATAACTATTACTTAACATCTACCGGGTGCGGGTGGGTTCCCTTTACGGCCACATCTCATGGAATAGCTGGTCTTCAATATTGGTCTTTAATATTGGACTGAATAGCCGGTCTTCAATATTCTATGCTTTATGATGTGAATAAATGGACTGAATAAACACCAACTACTGTTCACCAACAAGGGCAGAGCTATTTCTAAGTTTATTAATTCCTAAAAAATTCAGCATTGGTGCAAATAAATCGTCAAAACGAGTATTTTTGCGGCCAGATAACGCACTAAGAACACAATGCACAGAAACATTTTTGCTGGTATTTTTTTGCATTTTAGTACTTTTGTTCTCTCTACCTCTTCCTCCTTCTCCTCCCTGCCTCATGTTCTTCCTCGTACGGGCCTACGTACGACAATATCACAACGCAGACGGAACACCAGAAGTACAACAAAGGTAGTTTTATTTTAGTTGGGACTAAAGCGCGTCTTCGAGCGTGGGCAATTTGACAATTCGTGATCAACACAAGCGACGAAAATTCGGTCAGCAGCAAATATGTCACTGTCAAGTGTCATACATTTGACACCCACCGCAGACAACATAAATTAGCTCCACCTTATACTAACTATTTTATTCTTTCAATTTTATTTTATTATTTGCGTAGGTATGTGTATCCATGTATGTCTATGTATCTGTTTACCCATTATTTATTTATCTGCGTTCATGAGGCTACCCATGGGTCCCATCTGAAACCAGCGCCGCTTACCTTCCTCGGATGGTAGGCAGCAATACGCTGAGACGGGGCCTGTTTGGCCCATACAGCACGGAAGACCATATTATCTGTACCTACCTATACTCGTATGTATAAGTACTAAATTTTTATCTTGTGTTTTTTTCTGTAATTCTGTACACACGGCTACACATCAATCTATACTTTCCAGTATAAGCTGACCTCGCATTGTGTAGGCTTTTCGTAGAATGAGAGGTCAGCTTATACTGGAAAGTATAGCTTGATGTGTAGCCGTGTGTACCTAAATATTTTTTTTTATTGTTATATTCTTTTGGTAATTAGGTATGTTTTTTGTATTTATTCTGTTCTGAATGGTCTGTCCTGTGTGTGTGTGTCAAATAAATGTATTTTCTTTCTTTCTTCTTTTTACCTCACTCTATTTCACCGTGCGTGTATAAAACGCAATAAAACTTTTCACAAAGACAAAACAAAGCAGGCAAAAACAAAATCGAAACTTTTCTGCTAATTACATAGATATTTCTAAAGAATCGTCGACTATTAATAATATTCTAAGTAAAGCTTTCCATGAATTGAGCTTCTCGTTCATTATTTTAAAATGAACAGTATTCTCGGCTACTCCTTTGGGAGCCTCTCGCTGGCAAGATAAACTTAAGTTATGAGCTATTTACGTAAAATAATAAAGTTCTCAGTAACTATGGTGTCGTAGAATAAAAACAACATAAATGTGCAGAGCCTTAGTCTATATGAAAATGGTTAGGTGGATAAGTATCTCTGAGGGCTACATCAGAGACGTCGCAATCGGTCATGCGTACGACGCCACCGTGGAAAAACATTTTATCATACGGAATAAGGGAAAATTTATGAAGACGCAGCACATTATGGCATCGCGCTGGTTATGACAAATAAACAAAACGTCCAATTTGTAGAATACGATATATGACATATAATTCAAATTAAACGCTGTCAACTTAAACATTAGGTATGAGAGCGTTCATGTCTTCATAAATGTGTTCGGGGAAAATTTCCGCAGTGCGTTGCGTCACGATGTTCCTTTGTTAAATTTTTAGACAACGCATAAAGCTACCTATTCGTTTCTGCTATTATTTTGTGTAAGCTTCGAACAATTACATGGCAAAAGCTGCTGCAGAATAGAAAAGAAAGGCGTTTTCGCTTATCGGAGGCCAAATCACAGTGGGTAGAGCCATCGGAGTAATTAAGTATGTTGTGCAAGTTTAAATTGACCAATCCTCCATTTGATAAACCTAGTAATCAGCCACCTGAATGTTGGAGCCGAATTGCATCAAAAAGTGGATGTGCGCAATCGTGCAACAAACTTACACATGGTGTACGAAACGCTGACACTGCAGACTTCAGCAATAACGTCAGAAGGTTATTGATGGAAAAGTCCTACTATACCCTTGACGAAGCTCTTGCTGATGACTTAAGTACAATTTAATTATGACTGTATTAATGAACCCTTAATTATTTTGTTATGACATGTACTTAAGTACTTGCTAACTTGTCCTTATATGTTTTAATGTGAATTTTGTATGTATGATTAAATTCTGTGAAAAATTATGACCTTTCCAAGTGTACAAACAATGTATCTTTATGGAATAAAAATATTTTGATTTGATTTGATTTGTTGCTTCAAGGGACCACGTCAATACATTTTGGCCTTTAAGATAAGATAAGATAAGATAACTCTTTATTGTACACCAAAGTAAAATACAGAACATAATTCTTACAAATAGATTTAGTACAATAGGCGGTCTTATCGCTAAAAGCGATCTCTTCCAGACAACCTTTGTATGGACAGGATCAAAATGTAACACATGACGGCGGTGCATCTATATAAATTTAAAAACATATCTACATACTATAAACCTAAATTACCAGTAATAACACAAATTTAATTTAAATAAGCAACTCTAAAAGTGGTTATGATGAATTAACAAGCAGCTACAACTTCAACACAAGGACAGATAATGGGTGTGCACTTTTGTTTTAAAATTACTAATAGACTTGGATGTTCTTATAGAGAGGGGCAAAGCGTTCCACAATCGTACGGCTGTTACAGTGAAGAATCGACTATAAAACTCTGTCGTATGATAATGTGTCGTATGGTATCTGTCGTATGTCGTCTTTAGTGTCAGTAGATAATTTTTGTATGGAAGGTGCCTGACTGAATTAACTTAATTTAGACATCAGTGCAGCTTGATGTCTAAATTAAGTTAATTCGGTCAGGCACCACAACCATAGTGTACAAACTTTAACACTATTGAAGGTACAAGCTAAAAAACTCCACCGCAAGTTAAATAGCTTTTACACAGTTCGCTGGAAGTTAAATGGAGTGTTTTGCGCTATCTTGTAGCGGGGACGGGTCGCAATCGAAAAACTTTGTGAAGCTGCGCCTAAGTACGTGGCACTGCGCTTAATTGCTACTCTTTTAGAAGCTGTATATAGCTCGAGATACAAGCGCAATAATATCAGAGTGATTTTAACTGCATAGTATTTACTACTTAGATAATAAATATACATATTAATATTTAGACTACACGTGTCAGTAAATAGTTTTAAGTATTATACTTAATATAAGTGAGGCAATACTGCACACCGCGACCATTGCTCAACTTATACCAGGCACAAGTCCGATCATGTTTGGAGTACTGTTTTCACCTCTACCAGCTAGAGGTTCTAGATTCAATTGTGAGAAGGGCCAAGAAGCTCATTTGCTATGACAAGTTAGCAGATGCAAGACTCCACAGCCTCGAGCATCGTCGAAAAATTGCAAGCCTCTCGGTTTTTTATTGGATACATTTCGGAGAGTGCGCTGCGGAGCTTTTGAATCTGATCCGACCATCCCCTTTCTATCATCGGACAACCAGACGCTCCGTGGTGCGCCACCGCTACACGGTAGACATACCTCCCATACGCACAAAGCGGTACTCTTCCACTTTTATTATGTGGATCGTGATCAAACGCTAAGCCTACAATTAATAAAAAAAAAATGTTAGCCACTGAGGTATAGTTATGGGCAGTAGAATTAAATTTTAACATCTTGCATTTTTCTATTGTTGCCTGAAATAAAAATGTATTGTTATTATTACGGTATACACCAAGCTTCGTGGCAGACGGGGCCAAGCAATAAACATGTTTGTTTCTTTTTCGATACAATAAATAACAGATAATGAGTGAAAAAAGACATTAATATGTTCGTTCTGGACATGAGGACTCCGAGATTTTAATCTTCTGGAGAAACAAACACTCATAGCGAGTTCTAAAAAATTACAACTCAACTCTCATCTGTCTATGACGACCTCCGTGGCGCAGTGGGCGGACAGCCGGCTGAGACGCAGGAGGTAGTGGGTTCGATTCCCGCCGCGAACATATGTTTGCATGTTCTGCAGATATTTGTTTCGGGTCTGCTTGTTTTTCTATATATTTTAAGTATGTATTTACAAAAAAAAAAGAAGTATATATGTATTCTATCAGTTATCTGGTTCCCATAGTATAAGCTCTGCTTAATTTGGGGCTAGATAGCGCTGTGTGAAATGTCCAGCAATATTTATTTATCTATATATTTTTATACTTAGTGTTTATTTCACCACCTCTAAGTAACGATATCTAACGGATAAAAAAATGCATAGATATGTCTTTTGTTTTCATATGGAAACAGATAAAGCGAGAATGTTTTTTACCTGTCAATTAAAGTTACTCGGAGGAGACGGAGGTCGTGAAAGTGGCCCTTATTGTATTAACTGATATTATAACTGAATGACTGATAATTTCTACACAAATGGCATGGTAATTCAATTCAATAAGTACCTATTAATAATAATAAGGTAGGTCAATTTACTTTTTATTTAATGAATTGTAAATTGATTATTATAATTAAAATAAGGGATTTATCACGTACCGTATGAGGAGCTATTTGATCTCATCCCGTCGTCGAGATTTTACCACCGCACTTCTCGACAACGTAATAAAGCTCATCCACATATCATTGACAACTGAGTATCGCGCACTACACGCTTCACGCGATATTTTCTACCCCATACTTGCAAGATGTGGAATGAGCTACAATCCGAGGTTTTCCCATTAGGCTACGACATGGCACGCTTCAAGAGAAATGTAAAGAGGTTTCTACAGTGTAGGGAACGCATCGACAATACCCCGGGTGTTGCCGGTGTCAATAAGCGACGGTGACCGCTTACCATCAGGTGGGCCGTAAGCCTGTTTCCCCATAAATAACAATAAAAAAAATCTGAGTTTCGACCTTTTACGCACTTATAGTGTCAGAATAAGGAGACCGCACATTTTACATGTTCCGTTAGTTAAAACCAATTACAGGCAAAACGCATTTGTTATTCGGGCAAGCGCCTCGCTTAACGCTTTGGCAAATGCAGATATTGATCTATTCAGTACTTCGACAAGCAAGTTAAAAAGCTTGCTTGCGGTTAAGCTCTTTTCTAATAATTATTGTACCTACCTAAATCTCTTATGAAGGAATATTGTAATTTCAAACGGTTTTCGTCCACTGTAGATGTGTTTTTACATAAATCTTTTTTTAACCGCCGCAGCCTTCTGCGCGCGAAACGACGGGCGCGGTGGTGGGGGTTGCGTCAACGGTGGCTGACAGGCTGCACAATCATCATTACCATCACTGCTTCTCTTCAGTAATTCTCGGTACAGGCAAACACACAACACTAATTATGTCTCTACCAAGTTCACTCGCTCCTCTGTCGCTTGCATCATGAAGACATGGCCTCCAGGCTGGCGGTAGAACCCATCCTCAATCTGTTAATTAATCACGAAAGTTAGGGAAGTAAAGTTGTTTAAATTGGCCTGTAAACCCTCCAAAGGTTGTCTGGTAGAGATCGCTATTTAGCGATAATACCGCCAATTGTAGAACATAGATCTACTTTGTTCTTATGTAATTGTTCTATTTTATTCTGTGCAATAAAGTATTTTTTGTTTTATTCTTATATTCCAAACTTATTTTACCAATAGATTTTTTTTTATTTAGAAGGGGGGCAAAATGCCTTAAATAACAATATACAATATATTTACATGACTAAAATACAGAAGAATCAGTTGAATCATCTAAAGACTGTTGCAAACGATCTATACCAGGCGGAAGTGTCATAATAATAGTCATAATAGTAATTTATTGATAATAAACATTATAAGTCAACATCTGGTTTTGTACGTAAGTACATTGTATACACTTTTAATAAAATTTATATAAAATATAATTAATTAATTCATAAATAAAAACAACAATAATAACAATAAATTTATACAAAATAAATAATCCTTCATCTAAGAGCTATAAGCTCGTCGTAGTTATAAAAATTATGCTCAATAAGCCAGCGTTTTATTCTTTTTTTGAAAATAAATAAGCTAGGAGCCTGCGTGATTGTGTCTGGAAGCTTGTTGTAGACGGCCGGACCCATGACATGCGTCAGTGTCCTCAAGACACTGGCTGCATTGCCCCGCTGAATTGCAATACTTATGCGTTGACCCAGATAAGCACCAGCTCTCGGATCACACGTCGCTTCGACCAGACGCCCAGAAACGGTATGACTCTTATAAGGAGAATGGTAGGCCTTTGGTGTGGGACGCCACGTGCATCGATACAGCAGTTGGGGCAGGTGCGGCGGCAAATTCAGCCGAAGATCTCAAGCGGCGCAAATATGGAAGTCTCGACAGAGCTTACATATATGAGCCATTTGTGGTCGAGACCCCGGGTCCATGGGGTACCGAGGCCCATCGCGTTTTCAAAATTCTTTCTGGGCGTCTGGTCGAAGCGACGTGTGAACCAATAGATTGATTATTCTAAATTTATCTACATCTATATATCTATACAAATAAAAATTAAATGGTGTTAGTTGGTAAGCGCATCATTTATGACCGGCTGGACCGATGTGGTAATTTTTTTAAATAGTTTTAATAGTCCGAATAAGGTTTTTAGGGTAAAAAAATTGGAAAAGCTGCCCGGAACATTTTAAAATTCTGAAAAAACTGATAGTTCTATTTTCTATTGATTTTTGTATGAACTAAACATCATATTATGAAGCTATTTAAGGTGTTGCAATTTAAACTAAATATAACGACGGAGTGTATTTTGAGACCATAATTAATAAATAAATAATGTATATATTTTTTATTAAAAACGTTATTTTTGCTGCTCGCACTATACGCGCTCTGTTGACTGTTTGGCTCATTAACCGAAGCAGGTTATTGACTGGGCGAGGTCATTGAACCAGTGGGGTCGTTGTAAGGCTTGTAGTAACTATTTAGTAATATGTGGCATCGTACAATAAGCTAGTTCTCTAATATTTCATCGAGCAGCATTTTATCGATTTTCTCGAGATGTTGATAGTAAAACAAGAACATTTTTTTGATTATTTTTTTTTGTACTGAAACCGTCCCTCCAATATAATTAATTTAAATTGCAACACCTTATATTTTAGTTTGAAATATGTGTGAAGCTGTGTCAGGTCAGTTAGTATTTAAATAAAGTTAAAAATGTATACTTTCTAAGCGAGAAACTAAAATATAAGCTTAATTCAATTATACTTATACTATTTCGTAATTAATTTATGCACGATAGAACAGAAGAGGCAATACCCGAGCGTCCTGCTTTTAAATTGACAAATTATTATAATATCTGTAGACTCAGAGGATCTTGTCGACAGGTGGCAGCCTTTTCACACGGCAACATCTCGTTTTTTGCAGGTGCAGTTTTTTTTAAGGATCCCTTTTTTAAACATGATAGTACTTAGTTTGACCACAATCTCACCTGATGGTAAGCGATGATGTGGTCTAAGATGTAGCATGAAGATCTAAAAGAAAGCTATTCACTCTTACCTTAAAGAGGCCCGGATCGTATTTATTAGGTTGGGGAAAAAGTTTCTTCGCATTTTTTAAGAAAATTCAAAACATTTTTTTAATATAGTTTATTTACATTTAACTAAAGTATGTAGGTACCATTTTGTTCGATAACTTTTTATCATCTTGTAGGTAGGGACATGATCCCATTGCTATATAAATTGTGGGGCTTCTGATCAAAATACCGCGACAAATAGTTTTGGCAGTCCTCTCGTGATGTTAACCTGACACTGCCTGAAGAATTCTGAAGAGACCGAAACAGGTAGAAATATGAAGGTGCAAGGTCAGGACTATACGGCGGATGCATTAACACCTCCCAGCCAAACTCTCTTAACTTTTGCTGAGTGGCTAAAGATGTGTGAGGTCTAGCGTTATCATGATGAAAAACCACACCCCTTCTGTTGATTAATTCCGGCCGCTTTCTCTCAACTTCTTGCTTTAATCTCATCAGTTGTTCGCAGTAGAATCGATGGTCCTGCCTGGTGGTAACAGCTCATAATGAATAATGCCCTTCCAATCCCACCACACACACAACATCACCTTGTTGCGAGTTAACCCGAGTTTCGCCACAGTCTGTGAAGCCTGACCGGCCTTTGACCACGACCTTTTTCGCACATTCTTGTCGTACGTGATCCTTTTTTCATCACCAGTTATCAGCTTTTTCAAAAATGGTTCGGTTTCATTACGTCGTAATTAAGAATCACAAAAGAGTACACGGTTCATTAGGTTTCTTTCAGTGAGCTCGTGGGGTATCCAAATATCGAGCTTTTTTGTGTACCCAGTTTTTCTCAAATGCGCCAAAACGGTTTTGTGGTCAATTCCCAGTTCTTCAGCTACGTCGTAACTACTGATATGCCGATCTTGCTCCACTTTTTCAAAAATTGCATCAGTTTTATCCGTAATAGGGCGACCAGAGTGACGTGCATCTTCAACATCAAAATTCCGGATTGAAAACGCTTAAACCAAAATTGTGCTACTCTCACAGACACTGCACTAGGTCCATAAACAAATTTTATTCGCGGTAGTAAAATTTTAAAATGTATCGAATTTCTTCATTAGATTCACTCATCTTTACAGTACGAAAAACAAATAAAAATTACACATTTTCCTAATTTGAATTTGGAATTATCTTTTTTAAAATTTAAACTTTGAATGATACCAAAACCAGCCAGATACGAATAGTATAACCAAAGAGATTTTATTACAAGTTCATACATACTATAATGCTAAAAGACTTTTTCCCCAACTTATTATTAGGAAAAACAGACTACGGTAAAGTGTTCCATACCTTAGCTGTACGCATCAAGAACGTAGAACCAAAACGGTGTGTGCGAATGGGTGGCATATCAACTAGGTACGGATGGTACTGAGCCGTGCGCCTACTTGTCCTTTGATGGAAGGGGGATGGTGGGACCACATCGTATAGTTGCTGGGAACATTCCCCAAAATGTATTCCATAAAAGATCGATAGGCTTGCAACTTTACGGCGGTATTCGAGACTTTGGGTCTTAGTCTCTGCCTTATGTTGCTCACCTATAAGCCTAAAAGCTCTACGTTCTATCGAGTTTAAAGTAGCGAGCTGGTATTTGGCCGAACCTACCCAAAGGTGGCAGCAGTACTCCATACCAGACCGGACTTGAGCTTTGTAAAGACTAAGACGCTGTCCTGGTGTTAAGTATCTCCTGGCCTTGTTGAGGATGCCCAGCTTCATGGCAGCGGTTTTAGCCTTAGACTCGATGTATGAGCTAAAGTTGAGACTAGGCGTGAGCGAAACCCCTAGGAGCTCGAGGTGACCTTTTACAAATACTGGTACATCTCGGAAAATGGGAACTAGGGAAAACTGACATATTTTCGCCGTGAACAGACATGCTTGCGTTTTTAAAGCATTGAATTTGACGAGATTGGCATCGCCCCAGTCAGAGACGGCCTTGAGTGGCAAATTCAAATGTTTATTAGTGTACATGCTTCAATACTGCAATAAACCGATCCATTTGAATTTGGCGTTCGGTTTTGGCACTACAACATGTCCAGTAAAAACATGATCTAATTTAATTACACGTTTAGTTTAATAGAAGTATTCCCACCTTCCTGCACCGTTTGTATGCTGGATGGGGTGCGGGGAGCGGGGTGAGGTGCCATCGCCGCCCGCGCGACGGCTCACGACACACCATATTTCGGTCCTTGTTTCAGATTTTTGTCAGAGTTCAGTTTTTATTATGGCTAATAACTCAAAAACTTTATGAGCTTATATACTTTAAATAAAAACGGAGTCTAAGTGTACTAATTTCATTTGACGTTATTATAAAAATAAAATGAGACTAACCAAGTGGTCACTAGGTCAAGTGGACCTAGTGACCACTTGGTTAGTCTCATTTTATTTTTACCCCTCTTTAACCCTAATGTCTCAAAAACCCCCCAACATGTTTAGCTCACTTAGCCACACCAAAATTGTGGCATCACTACCTATGGATCAAATTTCACGATAATCGGATCATCACTTTGAAAGTTATCATCGGACAAACAAACAAACATACATACATACAGCGCCGATTAACCCAAGTTGATTAAGAGATCTCGCTTCTCTCGATCAATTATTACTATTTACTAAAAATTATCAGATACATATTCAGTCACACTATAGTAAGCAAACATTTTAGTTAGGATGTGTAAAATGCATGTTAGGTAAATATTGCTGGGACGCGTGCAAAGACACCATACACACTTGTAGGATTCAAAGTAGACATAGGTTTATGTTAAAAGCGTGGAAAGCACACATGTTAGGTAATACGAATCGTACCCACAATAACACTTTAGGCACTCAGAATACAGAAAGAACCAGAAGCTGCCTTCAGCTGTGATTGCAAGCCGTGTGCTGAGTCCATAAAACAAAACCTGCGTCTCAAACCCATCTCACCCCCACCCGCGTAATGTTGCTAGCTCAGTTATTATTTAACCGTTTTGGGGTAAATGTTAGAGGTAATATACAAGTATTGAAATTAAAATTATCTAATACAATACACACATTACAGGTCATTCACAGCATTCTAGAATAGGGAAAATAATAACTCACGATATTTGGCAACACCAGAAAAATAGAGGTATCATTATTTCCGACAATTACAAACTAAACAGTTTATTCAATAATCTAATAAACTTCACGCGATCTTTTCTACCCCATACTTGCAAGATGTGAAATGAGCTACCATCTGAGGTTTTCCCGCTTACTTACGACATGGCACGCTTCAAGAGATATGTAACGAGGTTTCTACAGTGTAGGGAACGCATCGACAATACCCCGGGTGTTGCCGGTGTCAATAGGCGACGGTGACCGCTTACCATCAGGTGCCTGTTTCCCCACAAATAACATAAAAAAAATAATAATAACACAACATCTAAATGCGCTACTTACGTATGAAATGAGATCCCATCTCGTTTTTTTTGAGCCCAGCTGAATGTTTACACGTTAGGACGACACAAAAAGGCATAACTTTAGTAAATTTAACACTGTAAAACACGTTTGTTATTGACGCTTCAGTTTCTAAATCATAAGCATTTTAATCTGAATTTCGCGAACAAAATCCTAACATTTTTTGTTTTCTACCTGTGATTTTTATTACAATTTATTAATAAAATAATATAAAAGTTTTACCCTCAGAAAGCCTATTTTATTTAGATTTTAGTACAATAATATTTAAATACAGTGCTGCTGAAAAAAATGAGAAATCTTAGTCCAAACGCAGCGCGAATTTTTTTTTAATTTTTTGCACGCGAATTTTTTGGGGCCTGCAAGCAAGAGGCGGTTTTTTGCACTGTTTTGCCTGTCAATTGAGGAGTTAGGCGCGTTCACGGATTCTGATTCTTTCTGTATTCTGAGTTCAGGCACTGAGGTGTATAGATTATGCCGCCGCGGAACACTCAATGCGACGTATTGTCGATATCCAATAAAGGGTATATCCATTGAGCCCATTGAAGCTGTTGAGATATTTCTGAATGAATACTTGGTTCTATTGTGCTATAAAGAGAGGGATAGGTTTTAAAGGTTATCCGACTATGGAAAATACTTGTGTGCGTACTTATACGCATTAATGAAAAAAAATATCGTTTGAAATTGTTGGTTTAAACAAATTAAAAATAAAGTTATATTCATTTAATGAAATCATTTTAAATATATGTTTATACCTTTGTAGGATTATATCTAAAATTGTAAATACTGAACCCTTGTGGGTCCTACTTTGTCCGTCAGTCCACCCGTCATACGCCAGCAGTGTTTTTCTTGCCAACTCGGGGCCACCAGTGTAGCACTCTATTTCTCTATTGATTATCTTTTATCCTCACAGTACCTATGATCTGCCCACTACTATTTTTAGGGTTCCGTACTCAAAGGGTAAAACGGCACCCTAATATATTACTCTATAATCTGTCTGTCTGTCTGTCCGTCTGTCACTAGGCTGTATCTCATGAACCCTGTTAGTAAGACAGTTGAAATTTTCACAGATAATGTATTTCTGTTGCCGCTATAACAACAAATACTAAAAACAGAATAAAATAAGTATTTAAGGGGGCTCCCATACAACAGTCGTGAAATTTTTGCTCGTTTTAGCTCGATATTGGTAACGGCAACAGGCAGACGAAATATTCACAGATTATTAAGTTATGTATTCACTTTATAAATTAATAATTAAAATAAAATCTCCCATACAACAAACACGATTTTTTTGCCGTTTTTATAGATAATGGTACGGAACCTTTCGTGCGCGAGTCCGACTTGCACTTGGACGTTTTTTTTTATTTTATTTGTGTGAAAACAGGCTTATGGCTCACCTGATGGTAAGCGGTCACCGTCGCCTATTGACATCGGCAACACCCGGGGTATTGTCGATGCGTTCCCTACACTGTAGAAATCTCTTTACATTTCTCTTGAAGCTCATTCCACATCTTGCAAGTATGGGGTAGAAAAGATCGCGTGAAGCGTGTGGTGCGCGATACCCAATTGACGATGATATGTGGATGAGCGTTGTCGAGAAGTTACGACTTAGTACTAGTTTTCCGGCGTAATACATAAAAAAAAACTTTTTTATTGGAACCAGAAAAGATGTCATAAACAATTTTAAACATAGGAGCTAGTTTACATAAAGGTACTAATTATACTACAAATCAGCTTATGTATATAATTATATAAAAATGTTATGTAATAACTTTGAGCTCCACACTAGGATTCCCTGTATTGTGGAGATCAAATAGAAAGAAAGGTTAATCAATTCAGTGTTTGGCAAGTGAATTTAAATTTAAATTATGTATCTACTTAAAATCAATATGATGTGTAAATTTTAAGTTAATTGTAATCTAATTATGTTTATAGCGTTAAATTTGGTTTGTTATATATATATTTATTTAATGTGTATTTATCTATTATGGTTAGTGCTTTATGTAATGATTCATTGGTGTGCTTGCGCACCAGATTAAATTATATTAAATAAGACCATGAGATTATTCACCAACGATATGAGAATTCAGAGAAAAACTTCAGCTGTTTTATACAGATATAACTGCTCACTCACCTGATCAAGCAATCGGTAATTTACATCTGAAGTTGGGAGGCGGATTATTGCATAAAAAGGTGGAATTCCTTTGGTTCTCTAGCAGCGTGCATGCTTGATAAAGATGTCGGCCGGCGGATAACGAAGACAAAATCCACATCCATCTAGTCGCAGGTGAGAGGTTGCACAGTCCACAGAACTCGGAGCGAATCGCACAGAGGTAGCACACAGGATTGTCGAAGAATTTCACTGAGATTCCCTTTTTTGTTTAGATTATGAAAGTTGATGAATTTATCTTAAAACCACACAGGTCAAAGAGAGAAATCGGAGTGGTAGATAACAGCCAGCTCAGAGGGAAGTCAGTCCAGCTGTCATGCCCATTTTTGACATTGAAAAGTAAATTCCAACCTAGGCGCTACATACGCCATCTCTTTATCGTCAGTGACAACACGCTAATGTCATGATCGCCGAGAGAGCAGTCCGCTACCAAAGGGCTGATATCTCTGAACTCTCAAATTGCTAGATGTCGCTTACAAAACAAAAAGTACTGAATGTGATTATTTTTGCGCAAATTGCTTTTGTCCTAGAAGGCTTCACCATGCACCCGGCCTTGGAAAGTCAGGACTTTCCGAAAGGAACATCTTAAATCAATGAGAGTTAATGGTAATTCCCAAAACCTTTATCCTAAGTCTAACTCTAATAATCTAATGTAACTCACTATAACCTAAATCTATCTAACTATTGTCACATGGACAAATTATTAAATCTAGGTATATACAATCTGATTATGCTAATATTTACATCTAAATCGACTATGTTATTCTTATTGAGTCGGAATTGGGTACAATTTCTGTACTGCACGTTTATATGTACCAGATCGAGTCTTTACCAAAACTACCCTGATAATGTCATCGGTCTCTGGATATACTCCGGTTATCACTCCTAACGGCCAAGACAATGGCCCAGAATCATCTTGTCCTACAAGTACGACAGTCCCAACTTCCACGGGTTTATCGGGGGTAGCTCATTTTTGCCTAACCTGCAGCATGTGAAGATACTCGAGACGCTATCTCTTCCAGAACGATTGTACCATGCTATCTAACAACTGTTTGCGCTTTACCAAATTAACACGCTGATTAGACAAATCAGCAGCGGATAGCAAGGGAGACGACATTAAAAAATGTGCAGGCGTGATCACTTCCGGGTGTGGATCGGACGATATCACACTAAGAGGACGAGAGTTCATAATGCTCTCGATCTGTACGAGCACGGTTTGTAACTCGTCATAAGTGAGAAGTTGGTCTCCTATACATATGGGTTTTCAAACCTTTAATATTCGATTCCCACATAGCACCGAATGCGGTGCTTGCGGAGGAATCATCTTCCATTCAATACGACGGGTAGCCAACTCCCTGGTCAATGAAGACGTGTAGCTAGCATTTAATAAAAAACTATACAGCTCATTTAATTTAGCATTTGCTCCCACAAAGTTGGTTCCGTTGTCGGAATATAAGCAGAAAACCGGCCCACGTCTCGATATGAATCGCTTGAGCGCTGACAAGAAAGATTCCGTCGTCAAATCAGAAACCAGCTCTACATGGATTGCCTTTGTTACTAAACACACGAACAGACAGATATATGCCTTCTGAGAATGTTGTCCTTTACGCCTAGCAAGTGTTATGCGAACGGGACCGGCATAATCGACTCCTGTATGAATGAAAGCTTTCGCTTTGGAAACGCGGTACGCGGGAAGTTCCGCCATCTTAGGGATCGGATGAGTAGGATTCACTCGAAAACAAGCGTCGCATTTGCGCACCTTGGATCTAACGACAGTCCTGGCATCTAGTATCCAATATTGCTGTCGTAATATAGACATGAGCAAACCAGGTCCAGTGTGACAATTTGTAATGTGATAATGTTGTATAATCAAATCAACAATATGGTCATGTTTAGGTAGAAGAACTAGATACTTGGCATCGAATGGGAGGTCCAACTTCGAAAGCCTTCCGCCAATCCGTAAAATACCCTCCTCGTCTATGAACACTGCTAGATTCTGCAGTTTCTTCGATGGCGTTTTGCCAGATTTGATTAACCTTTGATCTTTTGTGAAATGGACTGATTGTAAATCGCAAAGCACAACTCGCTCAGCTGTCATCATACCCTGAGTAGACCTCGGCTCAATCTGAGCTTTCGGTCTGACAAATTTCAATATATAAGCGACAATACGCAGCAGACTGTCCCAAGATAAGATGCGTTGAGCTAGCTCACAGAGAATGGACTGCTCTACCTGCGAAACTACAGTCATCACTGTTCACTTATGTTCGGGAAGTTCTGCGCAATTTGCAGGAGCGAAGGGTTTGACTGGCCATTCCTCGGGAGCGCAACGAATCTAAGTCGGCCCATTCCACCATAAATTATGTTAAACCAGCTGAGACGGCAGCATTCCATGCGAAAGGCAATCACTAGGGTTCTCAGCACCAGAGACACGGTAGAAGTGTTTTGCAGGTAAGTTCTCCTGACATTGAGCGACTCTGTTACTCACAAAAATAGACCAACGATGCGGTGAAGAACGAATCCATGACAATGCAATCGTGGAGTCTGAAAATGCGTGTATCTCTGCAATCGAGATCTGAGAAACGAACGTCTCACGAACTGTTTTTACCAATTTAGCCATTAGCAAAGCAGCGCACAGCTCTAGTCGAGCCAGAGTCGTGACCTTTGTTGGCGATACCTTTGACTTGGCACACAGTAGTCGAACCTGAACGCTCGATGTGTAGGTACAGTGCACATACATATATTACACACCCATATCCATTCATACTAGCGTCAGCGAACGCTAAGAGACGAACAACGCAGTCTGAAACAACACCTACATGACGTGGAATTCGCAAAGTATCTAACAAAGTAAATTCTTGTGCAAGTGCAGAGAAGCGTACGATTATGTTTTCGGGTGCAATATCATCCCAATCACTGTTGCACAGCCACAATTCTTTTATGAGTAACTTATATTACAGAGAATACAGGAGCGACCAAACCCAGTACGTCGAACAACCCAGCAATCACTGACAGTATATTCATTTTTGTACATTTCTCAGCAATTTGTGATGAAGTAAAGAATAAACTATCATCACAAGGATTCCATGATAGGCCTAAGACCTTCGAAGAGTTCTCTACGTCAAATTCTAGAGATTTGCGATGCGTATCTGGAAGACTATTTAAGAGAACCAGGTAATTACCGGACCACTTTATCAAGTCGAAATCCCCTGATTTGAACATATTTATAAGGTCTAGTGAAAGCTGTTTAGCAGTATCTATGCTATCAGCAGAATACACTAGATCATCCATGTACAGGTTGGATTCAACAATTTTAGCCGCCTCAGGGTAATGTGGACTCATGTCAGTAGCCAGCTGTCGCACAGTGCGCATAGCTATGTATGGACTTGACTTAAGACCAAACGGGACCGAATTAAATTGAAACGTCCTTATTAACTCATCCTCCTTGAACATAAATAGAATTCGCAAATTTTTTCGCTGATCAACGTTCACTCCAATCTGCAAATACATTGATTTAATGTCAGCATTCATCGAAATGGGAAATAATCTGAAGTTTAACAACAGTAGGAACAAATCGGCCTGTAAATTAGAACCGATGTGTAAGACATCATTAAGCGACAGTCCAGTCTGAGTCTTTGCACTTGCGTCAAGGACTATTCGTGGCATCGGCTTGTCCGGACGAACGACGGCGTGATGCGGTATATAATAACCGGTATCAGAAATCTCGGATTCCTTAACTTCACTCAAATAACCACTATCAATATAATCTTGAATTATTGTAATTATCACGTAGCTCAGGAGCTTGTCGCATCTTTCTTTCCAGTGCCATAAATCGATGATGAGCGGCAGCATGAGAATTTCCTAGCTCAGAAGGATTTTTAGAAAAAGGTATCGATACCGTATAACGACCCATCTCATCACGGGTTATGGATGAAGTGAGGATATTCTCACATTTAGTCTCTTCAGGTGACAGCAAACGCGTATGAGGTACTTCCTCTAATTCCCAAAACCTTTGAACCATATCGTTGATTGATTGATTGATTGAAAATTCTTTATTGCACAAAATACATAAATCTGTACATAGATGAACTTAATGCTAGCAAGCATTCTCTTCCAGTTAACCTTTGCGTAGTGTTGAAAAAATATTTTTGTAGGTAGTGCATGACATAATGTAGCAGGAAAAATCATTCAAAGCTAACGCGGTAAACGATAAACTAGGAATGGAGTCCTTGCGCGGTCAATCACCCATTAGCACGTATGCAAAAATGGTCATTAACGCAGGTGGGGCTCGCGAACCGGAATCAACCCTATTACTTAAATAAATGAAAGGGAAGAGTTGAGCACCGAGCACGATATTTATTTCACCCGGTATATTCCAACTTAAATCGGCAAGTGGTAAACCTGGGAAATGATCTACACTAGTATTTCATTTGATAAATTGTGTCGGTAATTGATCAGTAACACATTCCACTACCAACGCATGAATCGTATTTTTATGTTCTGGGTATACGTGGGATTCAATATCCAAGAACACGTAACCTATAATGGGACGTGACGTCGATCCGATACCTTTGACAAATGAATAACTTAAAGGTATAATATTTAAGTTCAGATTCCTACAACAATCGGTTGTAATCAAATTATGTTGAGAACCATTGTTAATCAAGCATCTAATAATTTTGTGCTTACCCGAACTGCCCTTAGGCCGCGCATACACTTGTGCGGTCGATAATAAAACTGTAGACCTTGATTTCGTTTCAGTATTGTGGAATTATGTGACAAGAGCGTTGATAAATCACGCGTGTTATCAATTGACGCCATTTGCACGCACTCTTCTATTTTATCGCTTGCCGCAGGAGCGCACGGCGGCGCAGATGGCGGCGGCGCTGATGGAACCGACGGTACATGACCATAATCTATCTCCGCGGTATGCATATAAGTACTCGAATTTACGTTTCTTTTATCAAAATGCAAGAGAGGGTGGTGTCGCTTCTTACATAACTCAGAAACAGAAGATGAGTCACAACTCGTTAAAGTATGCGCCATACTTAAACAATTAACACAACCGCGTTTAGATTTCACAAATTCAAATCGCACTTTTGCACTAGCTGTGTTCCTAAATTGCGTGCATCGGTAAAGCTGCACATGAGTACTTTCACTACAGTATGCACAACGTGTGGCTGAGGGCGTAGAAGGCGCCGTCTCTTGTTTTCTATCTTCACTTGCAATAAAAGTTTTGTAGGTATGACCACGTGATGACGTCCCCTTACTCGAACTACTGTTGTATGTTTGACGCGAATTTGATTGTGAATTAGTGTGTTGAGACCGTTCCAAAATCTTAACCTGATCCTGAACAAAACCTATTAAATCGGATACACTAGGAATTTCAGAGGTGACATTTCAAAGGCTTGAGCGGTCTGAGTATCAATCTTTCTCAATGCACAATGCAAAAGAATAAAATCAGTAAGATCCTGAACACCTAACTGCTTCATAAAATATGGGTCAGTTTTCTGTCTTGCCATCAAAACTAGGCAAACCTACTGGAGGTAACTTGATAAATGTTTCATCTATTTTTTGAGATACATGAGAACAAGAACGAACCATGGAATTATAAGAACGTATTTTATTTCTCACTCGATTCACCCGGATATACAAGTCCTCAAAAGATTATAAACTAGCATAGTCCGGACTCGAACCGGGTTTCAAAGTCATGTTAATCTGATTTATTTTATCTAAAATAGACTCGAACCTGTCTTGGATCTCATCCACTGTCTCTGAATCAGCCATAAAGCTTTCAATCGATCTTGAGTTTGAATCAAAGGAAGTTATATTTTTTGACACTGTGTATAAGGAATTCATTCGCTTGAACAACAATTCTTTCTTATGTTCTAATAGAAGTAAAGAAGTATCTTGACTTGCTTGAGTCATGTTTACAAATTCTTAAATTTAATTAAACTGAATACTAAATAGCCTATAATTTAGGTATAAATAATAAACGCTGTGTTCACCAACAACTTAGGTGACAATTCTATGAACTAACTTAAGTTTCCTACCTTGCCTTGGAAGCGCAAAAACTGTGAATTCTTAGTGTTCACATTCACACAAGAACACAGTCCTACGGCTAACGTCCCTTGGCATCCACTGATAAGCTAATGACTTATCAGGGCATCGAGGCCTACGGGAGGGCTAGTGCAGTGCCACCGTACTGTGTCGTCTACCGATAAAGATTACGTTATATGATGTTATGAGAGATTACCAATTATATTATGTAAAACCTACAACAAATGATTATATTTCATGAACGAGAATTGACCAATAAATACGTTAATTCTAATATTCACAATATGTAAATGTTCTGACGAAAATACTTGACGAGCAATTTACGGAAAAATCACAACAAAACCACTGGATTATCTTGCTCGAAGGACCATGGACAATTGAATGGCGTGTAAATAGCCATTTCATTGATGTACTTGCGCACCAGATTAAATTATATTAAATAAGACCATGAGATTATTCACCAACGATATGAGAATTCAGAGAAAAAATTCAGCCGTTTAATACAGATATAACTGTTCACTCACCTAATCAAGCAATCGGTCGTTTACATCTGAAGTTGGGGGGCGGATTATTGCAGAAAAAGGTGGAATTCCTTTGTTTCTCTAGCAGCGTGCATGCTTGTATAAAGATGTCGGCCGGCGGATAACGAAGACAAAATCCACATCCATCCAGTCGCAGGTGAGAGGTTGCACAGTCCACAGAACTCAGAGCGAAACGCACAGAGGTAGCACACAGGATTGTTGAAGAATTTCACTGAGATTCCCTTTTTTCTTTAGATTATGAAAATTGATGAATTTATCGTAAAAACCACACAGGTCAAAGACAGAAATCGGAGTGGTAGATGACAGCCAGCTCAGAGGGAAGTCAGTCCAGCTGTCATGCCCATTTTTGACATTGACAAGTAAATTCCAACCTAGGCGCTGCATACGCCATCTCTTTATCTCTTTATGTACATTAAAATAATAATTTTAAATTTCAGAAGTTCTATTGTATTTTTGTATTTTTGAAATTTGCATGCTAGAATATAAGGCAGGATGTATGTGAAAAGTACCTGCATAATTAAGATCTTGACACATTATGTACAAGCAAATAAAAAAAAAATATATGTAAAAAAAAATTATCGTCAGTGACAACACGCTAATGTCAAAGGGCCGATATATCTGAACTCTCAAATCGCTAGAGGTCGCTTACAAAACAAAAAGTACTGAATGTGATTATTTCTGCGCAAATTGCTTTTGACCTAGAAGCCTTCACCACACATGTCAAGATATAAAATTACAATGTCAGTAAATTAAAATTTCGTGTGTGTGTTGACTGAGTGACCACATGGTTTTTTGTAGTTTTTTTAACTAAAAGGTTTAGTAAAAGTTTTAAAACATTTGTAAAACGAATATTGGAGTTTGTGAAAAGTTGAATAAAAAGATATACTACATAACGTGTGGTCTCTCAGTTCACATACTTGCCGTTCCCAATCTGCGTAAATATTTCGGAAACAGGCACCCAAATATTTAGTAAAACATGTATAAACGTATTTACAAGATAATAAAACATAATGAGGCTACGATATATGGAATTACAAACTAATTTATGTGGTCACTCAGAGACCACATATAAATCACGTATAACTTATTAATTATAGCATAAAAACTGTAGTGTTTCTCTGCTAATATTTAGTAAAAGTCGCAATGGTATTTGTAAAAGTTAAAAAGGGGCATAAGAACGGACTATTTTCGTAAAATTCATATATAATTGTGGTCTCTCAGTCCACGCGAAAGAAAACTTTAAATTAGGTAAAATATGATCAATTATAAGAAATACAGAAATAATGGGCCTTACAACGTTTAGTAAAAATGTTTTACTATAAAATTGTATGTTTTTATCCCTGATTCATTGCAAATTAAAAAAGTAATTTGCTTTTTAATATTTTCTATGCAATTCATGAAATAAGGTGTCCATGTCAAGCCTTTTTCTATGATGTCTTAAAACTATTAGGGCCTGTTGTCATAGTAACGAGACTTACAAATAAATGGCAAGAAGTGGTAATTTATATATGCACACAAACTATGGTAAAGGTTGATTGAGAGGTTTTTTAGTAAAACAATGTCAATCCAAAAAACCAGAGTATATTGAAACGTAAAAATATTTTTAAAGTCAACTATTTTTTTTCTCAATCTTTGTTGTTTTCCCAGAATCAATCAAAAGATGACCGATGTATATAGAATGCGAATCTGATTTGGTACCATAGTTCCTCATAATGTGAGTAGGCCATACACACAGGGTTTAAAGGAATTTAGGCATTTCTTAAAATTCTTAATACTTTTTTGTCAGCTGCGATTTCAAAAAAAAATTTAATAAAATGCACCTATTTAGTAAATGGTAAACAAAATGTTATGCATTTATTCGTAAGATGACACCTAAAAAAAAGTACTGAAAACATATTTAAGTCATACAGTTACGAATTTACTTATATATGCGGATACATTTTGAAATCAAAATTTAAGTTGTTTTTAACTGCTGTTGTTGTGCGCCACCTGAAAATAAAGTCTGTGGCATTGGTTTTTTGTACAAATAAAGCTTCCAATAGGGTCATCGATTATCAATACAGGCAATGTTTAAAAAGAAGAAAAAACACAATTTTTATCTCCACTCTAGTCTACAAAATAAAAAGTCATTGTTAATTTGAATCATTATTTTAGCTTTTTAATAAGTAAGTTAAGGTTATCAATTTCAAAATAAAACAAACAAAACAATTTCTTATTGAGTGATAAATAATAAATATAATATAATTTCAGAGATAGAGTAAACAAGCCTTCAGATCAGATAGAACATTTTTTTTTTCTTAAGAGACATACCTTGTGCAATGAGAATCCGTAACGTTTTTAGTTGAGAATGCAGATTTACAGAACTAAAAAATCCTTAACATATAATGCAAAAATTTTTGTTCTACGACATAAATTTACGAAGTTATGACCAAATTATTAGCGAAGTTCACTGAACGGCCGCCGCGGTAGCTGTGACGTCACTGGGACGGTCGCCGCCAGTTAGTTTTGTTTGGTTAGTTGTGACTTTAAAAGAAACTAAGGGTCTGATTTGTGTCTAATTCACCTTTTTAACTATGTATAAATATTATATAGTGCCGAAATGTACAAACACTTCTATTAAAACCCGAGAAAAACTATTTTTTAACGTACCAAAAGACCCAAAACTTCGTAAAAAATGGTATTCTGTTGTAAAAAGAGATGATAAAAAAACAGCACAGTCTAGACATTCCACGTTCAAAACTGTCTCCTCTTTTTTATCACATGTAAATGTGCAGCAATAGGCTTTACTTTTTATTCTATGTTCAGGCGTTATTTTTGCTTTTACTGTACAAACATGTCCCGACCTCTGGACTTGGACAAATCCTACAGCATCATCTCCATAGGTTACACGAGCAGATCTGTAATAACTAAGTAAATAAAACGGAATAAAAATATATATAAGTTAAAACGTATGATAGTGAAGTAAAAAACAAATTATTGATCGAGCGAAGCGAGATCTCCAAATCAAATTGGGCAAATCGGCGTTGTATGTATGTATGTATGTTTGTTTGTCCGAGGATAACTTTCAAAGCGTTTATCCGATCATCGTGAAATTTGGTATATAGGTAGGTAGTGATGGCACAATTTTGGTGTGATTCAATGACCTAAAAATGTAGGGGGTTGTTGAGATATTGGGGCTCAAGAGAGGTAAAAAAAACAAAATGGGACTATCCGGACAAATGGCACGTTTAATGAAAGGTCTTTGTTAGTTCATTTCGACCCCGTTTTTAGTTTTAGTTTAAACTTTGTTGTTTTTAAGTTATTAGCCAAAATATAAACTGAACTTTGACAAAATTCACAGGGTACACCAGTGCTGAAATTTTGTATAAGTGTAGCTTTAGTTACACAAATATAGGCAAAAGTCTAAAATCCAGAATAACTGCAATTTTTACCCCAAAAATGTATATCCATATAACATGAACTCCCGATACCTGTAATATGAATGAAACTGTAGGTCAAGTACGTTGGTTATGCATTTCGTGGCACTATTTCGATAGTCAAAGATTACGAATAATATTGTTTTGTTTTTATGGGAGACTCGCGAGATCTCAGTTCGGGGCGAACCACTAGTTATTTATATTCAACCCATCCTAAGTAAGTACATACCAAATTAATGATTTGTAACAATGGCCGAGATAGTAATAATAATGAGAACGATCAGTAAGTGCAGAGAACCATGCACTGTATAAAGCGAAAGGTAGTTAAAAAGTCATCAGTGAAAAGATTTACAACAACGAAAACAACATTCGTTTATTAAGATACTAAGAACACGAATAAAGCTATAACTATGAATAAAGATTCAAAAGTTTAAAAAGTTTAAGTTTACATTCATTCTTTTTACACTTACCTCAAACGTTCTGAATACATCCCTGTACCTATACTTTACATTGTAGGTACTTTACCTACAACTAATAGCGTAGACCTAAAGATTTCTAATAAGCACCTATGTACGTAGATAAATAAGCAGCACCCTTACCTTTGTAGTTTCTAACCACGTATTTCAGCGCTCGTGAACTTAGAATGAACCTAGGTAATCAAATACCATGAAAGAATCCACTTTTGGAAGGTTATCTGATTGAGCTTGCACAAAACCAGGTTCTATTTTATTAGTACTCATATTATGTAAGTTCTTTACACACTCATTTATACTCTAACAACTCTATAAGTAAAGAAATTGACAAATGTAGTGAACAAACGCATGGCCTTTACGCCCTAAGAGTGCCGCTTGCGCTCGGTTCCGTCATAGTGACGTCACACGCACCCGCGCACATTGACGTTTAGCGGGAGGAACGGCATAAGTTTACTACCTAATATCTTCGTAAATAATGGTCCGATTTTGATAATTCAAAAAGATGTATCATTTATATGTCTAAAGAATAACGTGGATACTAGTTCTATTGAATTTTCTATAACATTACTGATCCTTATTATTACAGCCACCCCATGCAAAAATAATCGCAGTGCGAGGACTAATTCGAGGCACGAGAGCGAAAACCACATGAAATTTCATAAAATATTGATTTAAGTATAATATATACCTACCTATTGGTTATTGTAAGTTTTGGACATGAGTTTATAATTATTTTCTAAAGAGAAAATTTTAAGGAATAGTGTTTTCGCTACAAATACTCTCTAGTATTATGTTCTTAGCATTTACATACAAACTAAATAATGCAGTATTACAGGTAAAATACAGGATCATATGAAGCTATCTCAGGTAGGTATATTGGACTTTTAAGATAATTTATTAATTAGTAACAACAAAGAGCGTAACTTATTATATGTAAATACATATTTTCTTTACTGCTTTCAGCAATTTTAAGTGAATTATCGTCGTAGCATACACTTCTCTCATTTAATAAAGAGTGACACTTGTAATGCCCAATGCCATCATAAATTAGGGAAGGAATAAATTAAATTGCCCCTACGCATATATATATTTTATTTTTAATTATAATTGATCGAGGTACGTCACTTAGAAAATATTTATCAGTGCCGTTTAAATCAACTGATATACATTTTGATATCTCGTAGTTACAATCAACCTGACTTTCACAATATATACATTTTCTCGTCTCTTCGTCAAAAAAACGGTTTCTTCTAAATTACTGATAACGAAAATCTGTATTAAATTTAAATTCAGGGACAGAAATATGAAATCACGTCTAGTAACTTTTGAACAACAAAACAAGTTTGAGCACTGTTTTGTAAAAGCTGCACTTCTGGAACATTGAAGAGGGAATCGTTCGAAAATGTTTGCAGCATTACATTGGCAGTCAAAACTTATATGATTTCTTATTGTAGAAGATGGATTCTGCAAATATTGTTGAATAATTATTGCCCTTAATTTGTAAATATCATCGCTTTTGGTATCAAAAATACACAGTTGTTTTAGGTATTGCGGAATTAATTCATCTTTTGATGTAGCTACTAGATCTTATTGTTGTTGTTTGCATTATATGCTGTAGTTAGTAAATACATCACAGAATCGAAAGCACATGTGTTTTTACTTCAACATATGTATGTATTTGGAATTAATGTAAAGAGGTAAAGAGAGAGGTTGTCTATAAAAGTTAATCATTTTTTTAACCAACTCAATATCGTGTCTTGAGAATGTCAATCCGTTATCATTTGAAATACTGGAACAGATTTAAATTTTTCATTGTAACAAGCCCTACATGTAGAAATATTTTTTTTGTAAGTTTTGATCTTGAAGGTATATGGTTTCGAAAATAGATCCAGTAGCGTTTATTGTTAAAGTGACTTTTTTGAATTTCGCTTGACACTTATTATAATATTGACTATCAGACCAGAACATCAAACGAAAATTAGGAAAAACACACGTTTCGCGTATGTTATTTCTATTATCACTAGTTTGAGCCATTATCAACAAAGACAAAATTAGATCTGATTGTGGCAAAAGTTTTTTTTCTAGCGTCAGATTTAATTTTCCGAAAAGCGGAAGATGAAGGAAGCACTGGTGGAGATACGTGTTCATTATCGTTTATCAGTTCTGAAGCTAATTTATTACGGACTAAAGTACCAGGTTTATATTTCAATGCCTTTGCTAGTAGTCGTCTTCTGTAAGGCGTTAGTTTTGTTTTTATCTTAGGGTTATGTTCATATGAATCATCAAAATTTCTAACTTTACACATAATTTAAATTATTTTATCAGTTTTTTTTACTTTTTATATCAATATCTGCACTACAATGGGAACATTGACCTTATAACTTTATGTAATCGTCACAGTTTTTTGTTTTTTAAATGTTAATGTACAGGGAAATTTTGAATATAACCAGATTTTTTCTTTTAGCATACAACTCCATTTGTACTTTGGTAGTGTTTTATATGTTCTATAAGATGTGCATTCACCAGTTCTTCTTCTAAATCCAGTTATAGGTTGTATTTTCTTCCAATCGTAAATGTCAAGATTGAACGAAAATGTTTTCGAAGCAAAATTGCAGTTCATGTTTTCCGATTCTGATGTCAAATTTTGAGTGGTATACGAAGATATTGAGTTTAGACAATGTACTTCTTCGACATTATCAAAAAAATTACCACTCGTCTCAAAAATATAATCTCGTTGACGTCTTAGTGCTCTTATCATTTTATGGTCTAGTTCTTCCGACATTTATCTAAATATTGGATCGGAGTAATAAACGTCGGGATCTTGCAAGCATTTGGCGTATTTTATAGATATTTTCTGTTGATTTTCATAAGACACTTTTGATGGCCGACCCATAGCACTCGTATAACTGTAATAAAACGTGTTATAGCTGATAAATAAATACAAAAAAACAGTACTATGTTAAAGAATAGAAGAATAGAATATTATTTATTTGCAACATACAGATTTAACACAGAAAAGCAATAAAAGACAACAAGTAAAGTAAAAAAGCACATAACACAAAACAAATCTAAATGTACTTATGCACAAAGTGTAGTTGCAAAATGGTCCTTAACTCAGCATGTGCTGGTTGCAACAACCAGCGCTGCTCTTCCGTTAAGGCCATTTCACTAGTTGCGGACATGTTTAACAAAATAAGACAGCAAATAAAAACAAACAAAATAAAATAAATAAAGAAAAGTGTGAAAGAAATTTACATAAAAAACAACGATTAAATTAAATTTAACTAATTTACATACTTCAGTGGTACCCTAGACGAAGTTAATTTTATAAGAGCAATAAAATCAACACAAACAACTATATAGCACTCGTATCGTGTAAAAGCCTTTCCTGCTTTTTCTGCCAGTTGATCAAATAGTTTTTAAGTTTTAATTTAAATCCATAAACACTCTGCAGGTTCCTTATTGGCGGAGGAATATTATTCCAACATTTCGATGCAGCGTAGCGGAAACTTCCTCTGTATGTACAAAGTTATTGTTAACTGGTTATTTATTTCCATCAACTAACTACCGTACACCCACCACCACCTTCCCACCACCATTTTTTCGTAGTAGTAAAGCCACGAGTAAAAGGGCTCGCCTGGGGAAATAATACATACGTACTTATTTAGCTGCTAAGCAACATTAAGTGTTTAAGTGGTAAATCATTGTTATAGGCAGCGGTTTCTACTTTAAGATCAAAGTATCCACTCGCTTGTTCCATCTCCAAATAGTATATGTTAAAAAAACAATCACTTATTATAATAAGTTTTGCTTGAAGCCGTTACTTACCAGATAAACAATATGGAAAAAAGTAGTGTAAATAAAAAATCCACCGCAGTCCAATTGTTAAGCTATTTGCCTTAAAAAACAGGAGAATATTAGAATGTGTACATTTAAATTTATTGTACTATGATAATGTCATGTCCAATAGTTAATAAAACCTTTTTCTCAGCAACGTTGTTCAAAGTAGGTTGTAAGAGAGTAGGTTGTATTATACTCTAATCTAAGTTGGTGTGTTAAAAAACAAATACTGTTTGTTTAAATCCAAATGTTTTATTTATGAGTTTCTGTGCCGTACATTAAGCTTGTCTTTCATTTCGAAGAGCAGCATTCTCTAAATTTTCTCGAGATTTTGATTATAAAACAAGAAGAACTTATAGAAATATTTATTTTTTGTTTTATTTATAGAAAACGTCCCTTCAATATAGCTATTTTAAATTGCATAAGTATATAGGTACGATATTGATAATGATTCAAATTAACAGTGATGTTTTCATAGTGTGGACACCCTACTTCACACATTGCATAGAAAATATTAAAACGCAAATAACATTTTTAAATAGCAATGAATTAGGAATAAAAACATACAATTTTATAGAAAAACATTTTTACTAAACGTTATAAGGCTCATTATTTCTGTATTTTTTATAATTGATGATATTTTACCTTATTGAAGTTTTTTTTTGTGTGGACTGAGAGACCACAATTAAATATGAATTTTACGAAAATAGTCCGTTCTTATGCCCCTTTTTAACTTTTGCAAATACCATTGCAACTTTTACTAAATATTAGCAGAGAAACACTACAGTTTTTATGCTATTATTAATAAGTTATACGTGATTTATATGTGGTCTCTGAGTGACCATATAAATTAGTTTGTAATTCCATATATCGTAGCCTCATTATGTTTTATTATCTTGTAAATACGTTTATACATGTTTTACTAAATATTTGGGTACAAAACATGCCTGTTTCCGAAATATTTACCCAGATTGGGAACGGCAAGTGTGTGAACTGAGAGACCACACGTTATGTAGTATATCTTTTTATTTAATTCTTTACAAACTCCAATATTCGTTTTACAAATGTTTTATAACTTTTTCTAAACTTTTTAGTTGAAAAAAACTACAAAAAAAATTTGGTCACTCAGTCCACACACACACAAAATTTCCTATGTCAATAAAATTACAATTACCTACATAATTAAGTCAAGAGTTAAATAATCATTATATAACGTAAAATATTAGCAACTCATTTACAAGCTTTCGTCTGTGACTTTTGTCTTAGATCTTATTTTAGAGTTTTTAATACAATCGTGTAGTTTTACCCTAATCATACTTAGTCCATAGTTTTTTTGAAAATATCAAAGGTTTATTTTATTATTCATGTTAGAGTCCATGTTTCGCATCCTTAAAGTGAGATTGGTAAGATATAATATGTTGGTCTGTGAGTTTTTTCTCTATGCTGATTGCGAAGTTTCCTTTGAAAATCTCTTTGTACCAATAAAGGTACTTTTTTGCCTTATAAAACCTCATAGAAAATCTTTTACCCGGCCACAATGTAAAAAAAATTCGGGGTTTTAATTTCGTATATCGATCTAGTATTTACTCTAAAGTACACATTTTTTATAAGTAATATTTGATATTATTTCAAGACACGATGTAGAAGGAAGATCTTTTTGTAGATATTTCTACTTTTAAATGTAAAAAATATAGTTGTTATATATCTTAAATATTCATTTTAATTTCATAAAAATGAGAGATTATATTCGCTTACAAAGACTGTCACGTCATTATTTTTAAAACTCTCTCATCTGGCAAAACAGCCGCAAATTACCTATTCTTTCCAAAGCCTTTTGTCATTTTCAGACCCCTGAAGTTTGTGACTAAACCGCGAAAAATGGCATAATTGCCGAATTAAAACAAAATAAGCCTGAGTGAGCACTCTTTCATAATTAATTAAATGAGCGACTTCCCTGTGAGATACTCGTCAAAACAAGCGCAACACTGGCACCGCTTCGAAATCTTTTTAGAATCTCACGAGAAGATCCCACTTATAACCGCAGCGGCAAAAAAGTTCTCTTTCAATTCCAGTGAGAGCCTTCAAAATTGCCTTCATGTATAATTTAGTGTGGAAACGAGATGGCTCAAAATACATACACATTTATACGAGCACAGTGTGTCTCGAAGTTCTCTCGAAAATATTTTCGGTAAATAAAATGTAAGAGAATTGACAGACGCAACGTTGTAAAACAGAGAAGAAAACAATGTTGTACTCTATAGTTTGACCAAAAGCGCTATACCGCTCCTTAGGAAAGTGTGGCGAGGTGGGGGCCGAGGAAAAAAGAGCAAGACTACACATGAGATCGATATTGTCGGATATATCTTAGGATATCGTAAACGATATGGTTATTTTATATAACGATATGTTTATATTTTTTTATAACTAAATTATCTACAGATATTCTGATTTTCTTTATAGCTTTCTCTGTATGCTTTTCGTTTCTTAAAATATTCGGCCACTTTAAAAATGACGGTCTTGACATCACGAGATAGCGCTCGACCCATCTGACCCATCTGACATAGACCGTCCAGTAGAAAAGCTACCTACCGCCGTGAGCGTTGACGGCACGGCAGACTGATAGATCGGAGCGGCCGATACTTCCCCCCCGTCTCGCCGCGCGCATACCTCAGGAGCGGCACAGCGGTTTCGGTCAAACTATACAAATCAACATGAGCCGAATTCTGTGACGTTGTCTGGGAAATACAGTAATGTTGTTCTTGCTAGTAGTACATACCTAGAGCATTTTTGGATTTTGTGATTCAACTACCGCACACCTAACAATTAAATACGATAAAATACAAACTACTAAGTATATAATTAGAGGTTTTAGTTAGAAGGTCTCACAAAAGAAATCATTTTATAAACAACTAGTACAACATATAAGTTTCAAAACTATCATAGTTAACTATTTGTACCAAAAACGACTTCAGTTTACCCGTGATCATGGCGCATGCAACTGCGTCGAAGTATCGGGATACTCAAAAATACACAATCATGGTAAATATTCCATTTTTAGGGTTCCGTATCTGAAAAGGTAAAAAAAGGAACCCTTATAAGATCACTCTTTTGTCCGTCTGTCCATGTCACCAGCGATTTTCTCAAGAAGGGGTGGACCTAGCAAGTTGAAATTTATACTGAATACTGATGTTTATAGTCCCTGTTAGGTGTATAAAAATCAAGTCAACAGGATAAAAAGATACGGGCAAATTCGGGTCAAAAACCTATATGGTAGTTCTTGTTAACCTAGAATCACGATTTTGGCAAAAAGCAAGTTATTACAGCACAAATAAAGAAAAAATTCTAAAAAATAAAAAGGTTGAATGTTAAAGGGTGTCCCCATACATCGTTATTACTAGGACTATCGTAATTCAACTATGTATGTTCAACTTTCGTCAACTATGTAGTTGACGCCAATTAACATAGTCCTCTGAGTTGTATGGGCGCTCATACAATTTAGAGGACTAGCTTAATCGGCACCAACCTCAAATAAGGTAAATAAATAAAATTGTGCTATTGAATAAATTAAGGCTCCACGGAACCCTTCGTGCGCGAGTCAGACTCGCACTTGGCCGGCGTTTTAGTACAAATATTAAATAAAACCACTTTATATTAAACATCATAGCTCAGCGATCGAAAAGCTTAGTACATCATCATTTCTTGGTGTTCTTACCTAGAGCTTTTAGGTATTCACTTAGCAGAAATCGAACTAGTGCAAACAAACATCTAAAAATAACGTCACGATTGCTCACGTTTCTAGGCCACCTCTACACGTTCCGTTGGCCAATAAGCGGGCCAATAAATTAAATAAACAACACACAACACATTGTCCTGATCCCATACTATGATTCTTGTAGTGTTGGTATCAAAAACTATGTCATATACATATATATGTCATGATATCACATCACTCAGATCCAGAACAAACGAGATCATGCAATCATTTATTCCAGTGCTGAAATTGAATGCAGCCTTTTGGTAGCTACTCGCTCTCAGTGCCACACAGTGCTAATGATTAGTACAGGACAACGTAGACGGGAGAGTAATTGGTCCAATCACTACTTGTCCTCCGGCTAGATGGACCTGGGAGCTATATCTGGTAGAAACTGGATGAAAAGAACCAAAATAGGCCTCAGGGTCGTCGCACCGCAAAAGGAAACTTATTTCCAGAGTATAGTTTGAGAACCCTGATTTAATGACGTAACTGTTGGAACACACAACATAGAGAATAACTGACTCATGCAAGTTGTAAGTATATTCTTGATATTGTAATATTGGCATGCCAGTGGCCTCTCCCAGCTCATTTCGTAAAGTCATATAACAAATTGTTGAAATCTATTCATATATAAACAAGCTCCAACCAGCGGCTTTGTACGCGTGGTCTGTCAATAAAACATACCTTTATTTTGCGTAGTCGAGCGAAAATTAAAAGCGAAAATCTAGCGTGCCTTCTTTTTGGCGTTGTTAATTTTAAAACCCCAACATATTTGCACAATAAATTAATTTGGATGGCTAATGGAAGAGATTGTGAAAGGAGACAAGGCTCGAAGCCACTTGCCACCAGACCCCATCGATCAGAAGCTTTCCGGGGCAGTTTTTGCTACGCAGCGTCTAAGTGTTGGAACAATATCCCCCCACCTATTAGAAACTTAAACCATTTACCACTTTTAAAAAAAAAAACTTAAGGCACATCTTATTGGAGCCCAAATACAGCTGGGCAATATTAATCTAGATAATATTTCTTTTATTTAGCTCTCTATAACCTTGTGTTCTTATTACTTGTTTTTATTTTTATATTATCATTATTATTATTTTTATTAATAACTTTATTGTTGGCTGCATTTTACCACTATGCCATATATATATATATATATACATATAGCATCTTAGCATATATACTCATTTTTGTAGGTAGGTACAATTGGTTGGGCAGGCAACTTGCTTTATTCTTTTATAAATTATTATTTTTATGATATTTCTTTTTTTTTAAATAAAGCACTTTAACTGGCGTCCGTGACGTCAATGCGGGTTAGATGGCTGAAAAACAGCGTTGAGCAATAAGTGTATGGCTCAGCATATTGCTGAGCCATACTCCTTTTCCGGCACAGGGCTCATAGTGACTCGGTACGTTGTATCTTTTGTTTACTTTAGTTTAATGTTTAATTATGTTAACGTGTTTTTGATTGTCTGTTTTTCATTGTCTGTATTTAATTATCCACTGTATGTATTTTCTGTGTGTTTGTAACTTGTGTCGAAATAAACGCATATATCTATCTAAAATGAGCTTTTATCCCAATCCTGATCATATTCCTACTGGTACTGGTGGTAGAGCTTTTGTGAACGGGCTTGAGGAACTGGGCACTACCGCCTTACCTTTATTTGCCGCCAAATACTTGTGCTGCTGTAATCCGGTTCGATGGTAATGGTATGTTCCTGTAATTACTGGCACATAGGCATAACAGCTAAGTCCTATAGTATGGCAACGTATCCACATAGAGATCAAGACAATATAATACCACATAATGTTTTGAATTCTATGTGGATATCCATGGGTTGCAGTAGCCACTTAACATCTGGTGGACTGCATGCTCGTTTGCCATATAAGTAGTATAAAAAAATCTGTATATCAAACTTCATCAAAATCGGTCAAGCTATTTAGCCGTGAAAACGTAACGAACAGACGGATAGAGAGAGAGAGAGACAGAGTTACATTCGAATTTATAATATTATATTATTATACTATGGCTACGTGAAGAGAAATGTTGTACACCTTTATAAGCTTATTGCGGACAGTGTTAGATTCGGCATAGTTAAATAGTTTAAGTTTATATGGAGAAGGAGAAACGAAAGCTAAACTTAAATAAAAACTATATAATTAATATAATATATATATTAGTGCACTGGCAAATAGTACTTATAAACTGGTCATTAGATAATGCATCTATTCATTCCAGCATCCTCAGTACTAGACATACCTCACATACCTTCACTAAGATATCTATTGACATACACCCTCTTTGCACTTTCCACGCTTCTAACTGAATAGCTAGTCTGTATACAATGTGTACATAATATAATAAATAATAGCTGAATAACTAGTATGTATACAATGTGTACATAATGATGGTTCGAGACCAGCGTGCGGTTGGCTTCCTTAGTTCCTGGCCATCGTGTTGGCTAGCTTATTGGCCGAGTGTAGAGTGGCCATACAACACGTGTAGGATTACAAAGTAAACACAGGTTTATGTTAGAAGCGTGGAAAGTGCAGAGGGTGTATGTCAATAGATATCTAGTGATGGATGGTTCGTATCGAAGAGGTTGTTATTTAAGACCAGTAGGAACTATTATTACATTTTATCTAATACGTAATAGGATCGGTAGCCTAATTTTGTAAGTCAATTGCTGTCGCATTGCTGTCGTGTGTCAGGTATTCCCTTTCAAACCTAAAGGGCGACAACGACGCGACAGGGACGCCTCAGCGACACGACTGCAATTGGCTTAGATTACAAGGCTACGGCAGTGGGTATTACGTGGTATTTTTCAAATATACAGATAGGTTACTAGGTAAGTTAAGAAGGTTTCCCAGAACAAATATAAATAACAGAAGCAATACGTTTTATGTTGAAAAATTACTTTTTCAAAACAAGATTTTATAAAGTTCATAATCGGAACCGCTAGCAGATAAAAATGAGCCCAAACACTAGTATCCTACTATAATCCATTCAGAAGTTCCGTTGTCTAGCCTGCGCCTTCATCATGCGACCATATTATTGCATTGTCACCGAAGTTGCTTATGTATTCTAAATTTCAACTCAATCGTTTCAAGGGAACGGGTTTAAAATTCAGTTGTAAGATTCCACCCGGACAAACATATACATACATTGCAAGTTAATAAAAAGCTTTTAACAATTATCAACTGCTTTTGAATGAATGAATGAATAAACAATCTTTAGTATACCTTAAAAGTAGATTCAACAAAATGAGAAACAAGAAAATGTATGATGGCTTATCGCTAAAAGGCGATCTCTTCCAGGCAACCTTTAGATGTCTATGATCTATTACTGTATGTCAATTTATATAACAAAATTAATAGAAAACTAAAAATATATACAAACATATTTTATTAACCTCTTGGCTTAAATCTATAACGTACCAAGAAACAGAAGATCTCTTCCAGGCCTTAACAACTAATGTACATTCATTACACATATGTACTAATTCTATTACAAGTTCGTTTATCTATTTATGTATCACTTTAAATCTGTCCAATAATTATGTATATTCCTATTTGTTAAAATTTACTAAAATACCTAAGTTTAATGTTTACAAAGATCGCGGTAAGAAAGTGGGGACGCCTCTAATACAGGTTTTTACATCTTATCAGAGAAGATACCAACCCATGTCACCCACAGTTCTTGTAAAGAATTTATGGATTTGATTTTTTTTATTACATAGGTTGGTCAGCCCATTGCTTTTGCAGATACCCACGTACTATGGTTATTATGAGTCTACTCTATAATATCTGCTCATACAGCTTATACTCTCGAACATTGAAGTAAAGAGACATCTAGCGACTGTCTACCGAAGTATTTAGAACGTGGAAATATGAAAAACCTTGTTCTGAAATACAGCTCTGGTTAATGCAGAGACAAATTTAGTTCCAATATCAGTGAAAGATGGCGTTTGAAACGAGAACTCGTTGTTCCAAAACTTTATTTATTATTTTTATTAATACTTTAAAGAGTGTCATACATTTCTAAACCAAAACTTCTACTTTATTTTTCACTGTAGGTACATAGGTGACTAAAATATATCAATAAAAGTAATTACTTATTACAATTTGTTATAAGTTATCGGAATCCTTAAAATTCACTAAAAATGTCAAAAACTAATTAAAAAAAAGACATGTAACTTTTTAACAAAAATATAGCCAACTTCAGATAACAGTAAAAACCAAACTAGGATGTGTGTGTGAACTGACTGACCACATGGTTTTTTTGTAAATTTTTTAACTAAGAGGTTTAGTAAAAGTTCTAAAACATTTGTAAAACGAATATTGGAGTTTGTAAAGAATTTATTAAAAAGATATACTACCTGATGTGTGGTCTCTCAGTTCACACACTTGCCATTCCAAATCTGGGTAAGTATATCGTTAACAGGCATGTTTTGTCCCCAAATGTTTAGTAAAACATGTATAAACGTATTTACAAGATAATAAAACACAATGCGGCTAAGATATATGGAATTACAAACTAATTTATATGGTCACTCAGAGACCACATATAAATCACGTAAAACTTGTTGTTGTATTAGAAAACTGTAGTGTTTCTCTATTAATGTTTAGTAAAAGTCGCAATGGTGTTTGTAAAAGTTAAAAAAGGGCAAAAGAACGGGCTATTTTTGTAAAATTCATATTTAATTGTGGTCTCTCAGTCCACACATTGAAAAAACTTTAACTAGGCAAAATATCATTTTTTATAAGAAATACTGATATATTGGGCATTATAACGTTTAGTAAAAATGTTTTACTATAAAATTGTATGTTATTATCCCTGATTCATTGCAAATTAAAAAAGTTATTTGCTTTTTAATATTTTCTATGCAACGTATGAAGTAGGGTGTCCACACTATGAAAACATCACTGTTAACTTGAACCATTATCAGCGTCCTATATATGGTGTTGCAATATAAATAATTATATTGAAGGGACGTCTTCTACACATAAAATAAAAAATAAATGAATTTAAAAATTGTTCTTGCTTTATAATCAAAATCTCGAGAATGTTGAAAAAATGCTGCTCGACCAAATGTAAGAAGACAACTAGCTTAATGTAAGGCACAAGCACTCATATTATAAAGTTTTGGGATTAAAACCAAAAATATTATTTATTTATAAACATACCAACTTAGATTAGAGTAGAATACAAAGTACTACCCTAGTCACAGTAGCCATTAACAAGAAGTGAAGTTAATACAACCTACTTTGATCAATAAACGGCACTGATAAATATTTTCTAAGTGATTTACCTCGATCAATTATAATTAAAATATAAGTGTAGAGACATTGCATTTTAATTTATTCCTTCCCTAATTTATGATGGTATTAGGCATTACAAGAGTCACTCTTTATTAAATGAAAGACGTGTATATTTTTTTTCCGCTCTTTTCCCACATTATGCGGGTTGGCACAACATGTGTTCCTCCTTTATATCTCTCTATCAGCCGTCATCTCCGTGGTCACTTCCTTCCTACCCATATAGTTCTTACACAGTCCATCCATCTCTTCGTCGACCTTCCTCTACTTCTATATCCATCAAAACACATACAAAGATAAAAGAAAGAATGAAAATACATTTATTTGACACACACAGGACAGACTATTCAAAACAGAACAAATACAGAACGAACATATCTTACATCAAGATTATAATGATAAAAAAGAAAAATTATTTACAGAAATACAGGAAAAACACAATATAAAAATTTTGTACTCAAACATAGGTAGGTATAGATAATATGGTCTTCCGTGCTGTGTGGGCCAAACAGGCCCCGTCTCAGCGTATTGCTGCCTACCATCCGAGGAAGGTAAGCGGCGCTGGTTTTCAGATGGGACACATGGGTAGCCTCACAAACGCAGAAAAGTAAATGAGTAAACAGATACATAGACATACATAGATGCATACATATACGTACATAATAAAATAAACTTTAAAGAAAGAGAGAAGTACATAATTAGTATATTTATCACTCTTTTAGTCACATGATTTTCTTCCCTGCACATGACATACCCATACCACGCTAGCTTCTTATTCCTTAATGTTTCTATCACTGGCACTACTTTAAACTTCTTCTAATATACTCATTCCTTATTTTACCCATTTTCGTTACTCCACACATCCATTATTCGCATATCCGCCGCGTGCACTCTTCTTTCATCCATACATTCTTCAAATGAGAGAAGCGTATGTTACGACGATAATTCATTTAAAATTACTAAAAGTAGTAGAGAAAAATGTATTTACGTATAATATAGTTATTAAATATAATATTATATTATTTATTTTTACATATAATATTTACATATTAATAATTGTTACTAATTAATAAATTATCTTAAGAGTCCAATGTACCTACCTGAGATAGCTGCATATTATCCTATATTTTACATGTAATACTGCATCATTTACTTTGTAATCAATATATGTAAAAGTTAAGAATATATACTACTGACTATTTGTAGCAAAAACACTATTCATTAAAATTATATAGAATATACATAACTATAAAAAACAATTCTAAAATCATGTCCAAAACTTATAATAAACTCATAGTATGCAATAAATTCTACAAATGAGTTAGTGAAACTTTACATACTAATCGATATTAATATGATTCATAGCACCTGTGTTTTGATTTTTCCCATTAACCAATAGTTTTATTGTACTTAAATCATTATTTTATGCAATTTTATTTGGGTTTCGCTCTCGTGCCTCGAATTAGTCCTCGCACTGCGGGCATTTTCGCATGGGGTGATTGAGACAATTACACAAGGTGATCTAAAGGTTTATCGAAATTATATTATTTTTCATTCAATAAGAAATTGTTTTATTTTGAAATTTATAACCTTAACTTACTTAATAAAAAATCATAATGATTCAAATTAACAATGACTATTTAATATGTAGACACTTTTCTTTTTAAACATCTTCTGTATTGTCAATCGATAAACCGGTTTGAAAGCTTTATTCGTTTAAAAAATCAAAAGCCAAAGACTTTATTTTCAGGTAGCACAAATAGAGAAGTTATTAAAAACTTAAATTTTGACATGAAACATGTACCCGCAAATTGAAGTAAATTCTTAACTGTATGACTTAAATATGTTAATAATACTATCTTTTGAGTCTCATCCTACGATTTAATGCATTACATTTTGTTTAGTATTTAATAAATACTTGCATTTGATTTAATTTTCTTGTAAATCGCAGCTTACAAATAAGTGAGTTTTAAGAAATCTGTGTATGGGTCTACTCATATTAAGAGGAAGTATGGTACCAAATTAGATTCGCATTCTATTTACATCGGTCATCTTTTAATTGATTTGGGAAAACCAACTACAATTGAGAAAAAAATAGAAGACTTATAAAATTTTGTATTTCAATTTTCTCTGTTTTTTTTAGGATTGTCATTGTTTTACTAAAAAAACATCTCAATCAACCTTTATAATAGTTTGTGTGCGTATTACATGTAAATAAATTACCACTTCTTGCTATTTATTTGTAAGTCTCGTTACTATGACAACAGGCCCTAATAGTTTTTTGACAGCATAGAAAAAGGCTTGACATGGACACCCTATTTCATACGTTGAATAGAAAATATTAAAATGAAAATAACTTTTTTAATTTGCAATGAATCAAGGATAAAAACATACAATTTTATAGTAAAAGTTTTTTACTAAACGTTATAAGGCCCAATATATCTGTATTTCTTATAATTGATGATATTATACCATATAAAGTTTTTCCTTTGTGTGGACTGAGAGACCACAATTATATATGAATTTTACGAAAATAGCCCGTTCTTTTGCCCTTTTTTAACTTTTTCAAACACCATTGCAACTTTTACTAAACATTTGCACAGAAACACTACAGTTTTTATGATACAATTAATAAGTTATACGTTATTTGTATGTGGTCTCTGAGTGACCATATAAATTAGTATTTAATTCCATATATCTTAGCCGCATTATGTTTTGTTATCTTGTAAATACGTTTATACATGTTTTACTAAACATTTGGGTACAAAACATGCCTGTAAACGATATACTTACCCAGATTTGGAAGGGCAAGTGTGTGAACTGAGAGACCACACATCAGGTAGTATATCTTTTTATTAAATTCTTTACAAACTCCAATATTCGTTTTACAAATGTTATAGAACTTTTACTAAACCTTTTAGTTAAAAAAAACTACAAACAATCATGTGGTCACTCAGTCCACACACACATAAACTAGGTACTCTACCAATTAGGAAGAAATTTCCATTCATCAATCTAAAAGTATATTCTTTAAAATAAAAAAACAAATTTTCCAAATCGGTTGATATATAACGGAGTTCTAAGCTAACAAACAAAACTTAACATAAGAATTAAACAAATGTAAGACTGATATGGTATTATCATGGATGTCATTGTCAGAACTGGACCAAATGAAAATAGGACCACACGGGAAACACCAGCTTTTAATAAAAAAAGAAGCATCTAAATCGGTTCACCCAGTCGAAAGTTCTTAGGTAACAAACATAAAAAATACAGTCGAATTGAGAACCTCCTCCTTTTTTGAAGCTGGTTAAAAAATTACTTATCACATTTTCCAAATAAAAGTTATAAGGTTGAAATTAATTAAAATAGTGTTACTAACTTACACCATTTTAACTCGAGAACGGCTGGACTGATTTCTATGAAATTTGCTATATAGATAAATTATGATTGGGATTGAGATATAGGCTACTTTTTTACCGATTGCACAGAAGGAGGGTAATGTTTTTAATGTCAAACCACGCGTCCAAAGCCGCGGGCGGGTCAGCTAGTCTATACTAGTCTATACCATAACGAGGAAAGATTTGTATTTTTGTGTGTATGTTTGTAATTAATAAACTCAAAAACTACTGTGCCGATTTCAAAAATTCTTTCACCATTCAAAGCTACATTCACCCTGAGTGACATAGGCTATATATATTGCTAGAAAAGATTAAGGATCCTTACTAAACCCTAAGTAACGTAACCCAAGGTGTAAAAAAGTGCTCTAAAATGTCTTTCGTCGCATGCGCTGCGGAAACTATTGATGATATAACAAAAGTATGTTATGTGAACAAAAGTTGCATATCAATATCTACAAAACACTTCGGTATATTATAAAGAGGAAAGATTTGTTTCTTTGTTTGTATTGAATAGGCTCCGAAACTACTGGACCGATTTAAAACATTCTTTCACTGTTGGGAAGCTACACTATTCCCGGGTGACATATAGTCTAACTTTTTATTAGCTGCAGTAAAATGACGTTTCTAAATGTCATTCCGTAAAATAATGTTGCCAGCCTAATCTCAATAGGGATGTGATTCAGTTCACAAAAATTAATTAAATAACATTATTATGACGTTTTTGTTTCATTTTGAATGTACCTCCCTATACTTCCACTAAAAAAGATCAATCCTCTAGTATAGTAATAATAATAGGTTAAAAAAATACATTACAACTTAATATTAAATCTCAAAAAAAAAACCAAACTGATTATTCATTTATGATTCACTCATTTAGCTACATCCCTATTTATTTTTCTTCAAAAACCGGCAACCCACAAAACGTCATTTTACTGCAGCTAATAAAAAGTTAGACTATAGGCTACTTTTTACCCAACTGCGGATAAGGAGGGTAATGTTTTTATTAAAAAACTACGCGTGCGAAGCTGCGGATTGGTCAGCTAGTTAGAAATAAAGTAAACAAAACAAGGCGCGGATCCACTAACGTTAATTCATTCCAGAATATTTAAACGCTCTATGAGGATAAATTGTACAACTAACATAACAATAGTGTGAGAGAATGATAAAATTACTAAACAATTTTTTAAAGGCGACTTGCGCAACGATGCCTCATCATAATTAGTGCCTAAATATTATTATGATTTAGAAAGTTGTCAAATCGTAAAAATACGTTAAATTTTAACATGTTTAGTCGCTAATTACGTTTAAGGATCGTTGTGTAAAGCCGGGCTTAGTGTTGTTGCACCCGTAACGCAATTTATTTTGTAAACATTTTATGCATAATGCTTGTAGAAACAACGATTGAATTATTAAATTATTAACTATAGTCTAACTTTTTATTAGCTGCAGTAAAATGACGTTTTGTGGGTTGCCGGTTTTTGAAGCAAAATAAATAGGGATGTAGCTAAATGAGTGAATCATAAATGAATAATCAGTTTTTTTTTTTTTTGAGATTTAATATTAAGTTGTAATGTATTTTTTTAACCTATTATTATTACTATACTAGAGGATTGATCTTTATTAGTGGAAGTATAGGGAGGTACATTCAAAATGAAACAAAAACGTCATAATAATGTTATTTAATTAATTTTTGTGAACTGAATCACATCCCTATTGAGATTAAGCTGGCAACATTATTTTACGGAATGACATTTAGAAACGTCATTTTACTGCAACTAATAAAAAGTTAGACTATAGCTTCCGCCAGCGGCTTCACACGCGTTTTATGTCAACAAAAAGTAGCCTACGTGTTAATCCAGGTTATAATCTACGTACGTACTAAATTTCATTAGAATCGGTTCAGCCGTTACGACGTGACAAACATCCAAATTATCGCATATATGATATAATTGTGATATCATTTTTTTATTTATCACTAGCTTCCGCCAGCGGCTTCGCTCGCTTTTTCTTCTTAGCGTTCAATAGCTCTACTTATATTTATTAGATAGGTACTTGGCTACATTGATGGCGTCAGAAGAAGCCAGTTGGCACGCTTAGTTTGTCAACAAAAAGTAGCATATACATATGTTAATCCAGGTTATAATCTACAAGCTGACCAATCCGCAGCTACGCACGCGTAGTTTTTCAATAAATCGTTACTCTCCTTTTGCGCAGTTAGTTAAAAAGTAGCCTATGTCACCCGGGGATAGTGTATCTTACCGACAGTGAAATGTTTTTTTTAAATCGGTCCAGTAATTTCGGAGCCTATTCAACACAAACAAACAAATCTTTCCGCTTTATAATATTAGTATAGACGTACACACGGCTACACATCAAACTATAATTTTCCAGTATAAGCTGACCTCTCATTCTACGAAAAGCCCGCACAATGCGAGGTCAGCTTATACTGGAAATTTATAGCTTGATGTGTAGCCGTGTGTACATACAAAATTTCATCGAAATCGGTTCAGCTGTTACGACGTGATTGAGTAACAAACATACAAATAAATAAACATCCAAACTTTCGCATTTATAATATTAGTGTGATTTTAACCAGTCGCCGGACTTTTGCAATTTCACTCATGTTTAAATTATTTTCGTGATCGTCAATTTGCTGCGCATGTTTTGATTGAAAGATGACAATGACGTGGAGACTGACAGTAACAGCAACGTTTCAGACTGACACTGACTATGTGCGTGCGTTCTAAAATTAGCAAAATAACATACCAAATATCGAATATATTGTTAATAATTACACAGACATTCTAATTTATTAATCAATAAAAATATTGGCATTTATTAAAATTATAATTTGTTAATTTATTTAATTATATAGATACTTATTAATACTTAATTTTATTTGTATCCATTCCTGAAAAGAAACACCGTTTTCGGACCTAGTTAGTACCTAGTTTCAGAACAACAACTATTCTACTTAACGATTATTCTAGGTAGAGTAACTTTGTTTGGAAACTAAGTAGGTCGAGTCCAAGAGTGTCCCGGAAAATGTGTATTTAAATAAATTAATTACGTATTAATTGTCTGGCATTTTATATAAAATGGTAAGTAGTAGTGTACTTTAATAAAACTGAATTTAAATAATAATGTTCCTACGAACATTGATAATAGGATCTGATAGGTCCCTGTTTACCTAGGATCTCATAAGAACTTATCAGACCTTTTACCTACTGAGTTGGTAATAAATAAGGTGTACCTACGTATGTACCTATCAAAAATAAGATTGTTGTCTTTTTTCAGTTGACCATTGATTTAGTCCAGAGTAAGGGACTTACAGCAGTTTGTCTGGTCGTGATTCTGCTGAAAAGCTTCATAGCTGCTAAAGATGTAAGTGACTTGTGACTTTTTTTTCATCAACTATGTAGGTATTTAGGATCCACAACGTGGAATAGACGATCTTACGACTCAAGTTAAGTACTTACTAGAAGTTATCTAAATTGACCTTTATATGATTGTCATTCATTATCTTCAAGTAGGTGCGATTTATCTTAGTAGAAAGTCATCAAGTTTCGAACTAATTTAGTCTAAACCTGCTTCTATAGATATTTTTTAAACATATTGTAACAGCCCTGTTTTTGCAGGTACAGTTTTTTGCAGGATCCCGTTTAGTAGTTTAGGTGCTTCAATACTAGTACATATACACAAGAGTATCCTGTTTGCGGTATCCAGAAAAAAACAGGAAACAGGATTCTTGTGCGAATACTAGTATTAACGTAACATGTTAAATTCACGTTCCAATCCAAATGTATTGTTTTTGGATCCAGTAGTATTAACAACTACTTCCAGTGCTTTTGATTAAAAGCACTGGCATCTTGGCATGGGGATTTTTTTTTTAACTAGTGGACCCGCCGAACTTCGTACCGCCTTGACATGCATATAACGCGGGCTGTCAATATACGTCACCTTGGTAGAATTGTCAATTGTTGTCCCCGGCCATCATTATGTATGAGAAAATGAATAACTTCCACAAATAACTCAATACCAAAATTAGCCAAATCGCTCCACCCGTTATCGAGTTTTAGCGAGACTAACGAACAGTAATTCATTTATATATATATATATATATATATATATATATATATATATAGACAATATCTCGGGATAACTCCGACCGAAGCATCTGTTTCAAACGATATTAATTTTTTTACATCATCTTTGACGATATTTGCAGCACGCATTCTGTCAATTCTATGTCAAACGTCATAAAGTTACATTATAAAAGCATATAAAAGGTTAGATTATAAATAATTTTATATGGTGGTTAAGTATTCTTAAATTTTCTAATTGTGCGTGCAATTTTCTTAATTTTTTTCTTTCATAAGAACTTTCTCCTGACAATAAGAAATACAACAAAAAAGAATTAGCGGAATGGGTTCAGCCGTTCACGCGTGATGGCGTGACCAAGGGAAATAGGGATTCATTTTTATACATAGAAATTAGAGGATACAGTTTTTTCAATTTTTTTCTGTTTCAGGATGATTTTATTGTTACTGTGAAACAAGGGAAGTTGAAAGGAGCAGTACTCAAACTTCTAGATGGTAGCCCTTACTTTACCTTTAAAGGCATTCCTTATGCCAAACCACCCATAGGAGACTTGCGCTTTCGAGTAAGATTACGCCGTTAATGTGCCCAAGCATTTTTACTTTTTTGTATAGTACCTATTAAGTTTTTTTTATTTATAGGCACCACTACCACTAAGTCCTTGGACAGGCGTTCGTGAAGCTACCGAACATGCACCCATCTGTTCCCAATTCGACCTTAATACCAACCAGTTGAATGGAAGCGAAGACTGTCTCTACCTTAACATCTACACTAGATCACTAAAACCCAATGCTAAAATTCCTGTCATGGTCTACATTTATGGCGGAGGGTTTATGTCAGGGTCAGGAAATCAAGGATCTTATGGACCTGAGCTTTTGCTGCAGCATAATGTTTTAATGGTGACTATCAATTATAGATTAGAAGTTCTAGGCTTCCTTTCTCTCGATACTCCAGAAGTTCCAGGAAATGCGGGCATGAAAGACCAGGTATTAGCTCTACGATGGCTCAAAGAAAATATTGCTCAGTTCGGAGGAGACCCGGATAATGTAACGATATTTGGGGAAAGTGCAGGGTCAGTTTCTGTGACCTACCACATTATATCACCAATGTCACGAGGATTATTTCACAAAGCAATTGCACAAAGTGGCGTATGCATTGATGACTCTGGTTTGGCCACTGACGCGAAGGAAAGAGCATTTCGGGTAGCCACGGTATTAGGAAAAGAGACAACAAATACCCAAGATTTGCTACGGTTCTTGAGAAGTGTACCAGCCACTAAATTAGCTAACATGACATTTGTAACAGAAACAGCAGACGAGAAATTAAGAGGAGTTCCGATGCGCTTCGGTCCAGTCGTTGAAAAGAAATTCGACAATACTATAGCTTTTCTTTCTGAAGAGCCGTTAAATATGATGTCTAAGAATATAAATAAAGTACCTCTGATAATCGGATACAATTCTGCTGAAGGGCTTATTATGCTAGCAGATCAATTAACAAAAGCTGAACGTCTAAATGCGAATGCGTCTTACTTAGTCCCTAAGGAACTTCTTCAGAAAGCCACAGAAAGTAAAGTGCAAGAATTTGGGCTGAGAATAATGGAATTCTACACTGGTGGTAAAAGAATTAATAATGACACCGCGCAAGGAGTGGTAAATATGCGAACTGATATGCATTTTGCGTACAACATACACCGATTTGTACACTTCTACAACAGATTAGGCATCCCTGTGTATTTTTACAGGTTCGATTACGCAACAGAGTTGAACGTTGTTAAGAACTTGATAGGGTTGTCAAACATGCCCGGTGCGTGTCACGCTGACGATCTATTCTATTTTTTTTATAATGAGCTGAATAAGAAGGCATTCACGACTCAGGAAAGGCTGCGACGGATCGTGTTCGAACTCACCAAGTTATGGACTAACTTTAGTAAGATTGGGTAAGTTTGATTTTATGAGGTTCGCGTAACAAGTATAGGATGAAGGTGTTCTCTTTATCAGAACTTAGGTTAGGTACCTACAAAGAACTTAGCAATTAACATCCCTAATGCTATAAAATAGGTTATATATCCGTCACCTTTAATTTATTTCAAGTGTGTTCGTGTTATTAATTTTCAGACGTCTAAAATGATTCTATGGTTTCTTATTTATTTTTTTATAAGGAAAATAAGAACTTAGACTTTATTTCCGTGGAGTCACACGAAATGAGTAATACCTGGTGTGACACATCAGTTAATCATGTTCTTCGTATAGGCCAAAGTTCTGCCACCACTGACCGCACTTTAAGTCTATGGAGAACCCCCCATAGATTTACTAGTGCGGCTTGTGGCAGTGCGTGATCTAATGTGGCTTGTGCCCACGGTTCCTAGGAACCTTTAGGTATTAGGTTATCTTTTCATCCAGTGGGAACTAGTATTTCTGGGAAGTGATCATTTTGAGAAGAGTATTTTGTGGAACAAAGAGCTCTAAGATAACCGTCAAAGTTCCATTTGAGACCTTTCTGGTCCAATAGCTGTCAGTTCTGCGAACCCATGCTAGGAGCTTTATGTTGTTTGTTTTAATATGTGTTGGCATTTAATTATGTTGTTTTCTCCTATAAACAAAATAGAGCCATAATCTTATGTTTTATTTAGGAATCCAACTCCTGAAGGGTGCGGTGTTAGATGGAACCGATACACGTCTTCAGGGCGTGAGTACATGGCTCTGAATGAGGTGATAACTCCCTCACGCCACGCTGAAGCCGAGCGGATGGAAATGTGGAACCAAATGTACTGTGAAGCCGCCTTGCCTTGTATTGCTATGAGTAACTCGTAAGGCTCTCTATGTTAGTTAAAAGTTTAATGTTTATTTTATGTTTTATGCTATTTTTGTGTAACTACCAACTATTTTATTGTATATTGTTATATTATATTGCACGTAATATGGACTATGTACCTGTCTTATATTTAATTTTGTGTTAGTGCTAGTCTGAAATGAATTGAAGAATGTAATTGAATTGAAAAAAAAGTCTTTCAGTTCTATAAATCAAATCAAAATCAAATCAAATCAAATATTTTATTTTGCAACACACATTATACAAAAATAACAACAAAAATAAAACAGTATATCAATAAAAACAACATAAAAACTTAAAACTAGGTACACAAATTGGTTGCAAAAAAAGGTCTCAACTCAGCGTGTGCAGGACGTATAAGTACTTACTTAAAAAAACTTCTTGGCTAAAACAACAATATTCTAACTGCAGTACTTACTTAAAAAAACTTCTTGGCTAAAACAACAATATTCTAACTGCAGTTTATAAAGGAACCTGACTTTATGTGTACCACCGTATTCATTGGAGGGCTATATGTAAAGAAAGATTCTAAATAAATAATTTTTATTTAAAAAATATATACGCATAGTTTATGTATAATAAATGAAAGCCATTCCTCATTCTAATTATAGTTATTTTAAATACTTATATTTTACTGTGTATTTAATTTATTAATACATAATTAACTATATAAACTGGTTGATTGCTGCACTAGTTATGGATAGTTAGGTAGGTAGTATTCTTTGATCAGAGAACATAATACTTAGTAGGTATTGCTAAGTTTAAGTAAGTAAAGAAATTCATTAAATAAATAATAAATAATGCTGGACATTTCACACAGCGCTATCTAGCCCCAAACTAAGCAGAGCTTGTAATATGGGAACCAGATAACTGATAGAATACTTATATACTTTTTTTTGTAAATACATACCCAAACCCGGAAAAATATCTGTAGATTATGCAAATATTTGTTCCGCGGCGGGAATCGAACCCGCAACCTCCTGCGTCTCGCTCACTGCACCACTGAGGTTGTCAAAATTAGTTTTATGTTATTACAATTTAATAGGTAACAGGGCTTTACCTAAGTCGTTAACTGACAATCACTCTCTTTTAAAAATAAGCAGGAAAGACCAGTAAGAATACCTAATGGTAAAAAGTTGCCATCAACTTACAAATCAGGTATAATCGTTGAATACCTTTTAAAAAACCGGTCAAGTGCGAGTCGAACTCGTGCGCCGAGGTTTCCGCACCTACCCATTATACCGCCATAATAAAATTGATATCATTTTTTTTGGTGGCTAAGTTTTAAGTGTGTGTGTGTGTGTGTGTGTGCTGAAATGGTTGATTTATACACGTATGCAAGGGGACACCCTTTAATTTTCACCTTGTTTTATTATTTGGAATTTTTCCTATATTTGTGCTGCCTTGCTTTTTGCCAAATTTCGTGATTCTAGGTCAACTGGAAGTACCCTATAGGTTTTTGGTCGAAGCAGAATTGACAATTCTGGTTAAAAGCAGCACAAGTAAATGGAAAATTTCGAAAAATAAAATTAGTTGAAAATTAAGGTAAATTTTGGTACTTACAAGTTTTCGCAAAAATCTCAATTTGCCCATATTTTTTTATCGTGTTGACTCAGGATCTTGATTTTTATACACCTAATAGGAACTATAGACCTCCGTATCTGGTAAAAATATCAACTTGCTAGGTCCACCCGTTGAGAAAATCGGTGGTGACACACGGACAGACAGACGGACAAGAGAGTGATCCTATAAGGGTTCCTTTTTACCTTTTGAGGTACGTAACCTTAAAAAGGCTACACAATTGAGATGGCTGTAAACGAAATAAGCTGGAAAACCAAGGAGTCACTCAATATGCTTATGTTACCCTTCAACAACACTGAAGACATTAGCAATGTCTCTAAAATAAAACATAATATACTGAGGGTTCCAATTTGACGTACTTACACACAGCTACACATCAAGCTATACATTTCCAAGATAAGCTGAACTCTTATTCTACGAAAAGCCTACACAATGCGAGGTCAGCTTATACTGGAAATGTATAGCTTGATGTGTAGCCCTGTGTACGTACAGAACAACAAAACTTATTTCTTATTGTAAGAGGTGTCAGGTGTATGGACATACCCTTATGTACTGAGCCAAAAAACCAAGATGTCGCAAGTTTTAATTAGACACAAAACAAATATATTAGTATTACAGTCATAACTAATTGTTTACCTATACCTATACTCTATACTATACTAATATTATTAAGAGGAAAGATTTGTATTTTTGTGTGTATGTTTGTAATGAATAAACTCAAAAAGTACTGGTCCGATTTAAACAATTCTTTCACCATTGGAAAGCTACCTTGAGCGACATAAGCTATATTCATTGCTAGAAAAGATTAGGGATTTTTACTAAAACTTATGTAACGTATCCCAAGGTTTAAAAAAGTGCTCTAAAACGTCTTTCGTCGCATGCGCTGCGGAAACTATTGATGATAGAACAAAAGTATGTTCTACAATAATAAAGAACATATCAATATCTACAAAAATAATATTATAAAGAGGAATGATTTGTTTGTTGGTTTGTTTGCATTGAATAGGGTCTGAAACTACTGGACCGATTTAAAAATTCTTTCACTCTTGGGAAGCTGCACTATTCCTGGGTGACATAGGCTACTTTTTACCCAACTGCGCAGAAGGAGGGTAATGTTTTTATTGAAAAACTACGCGTGCGAAGCTGCGGATTGGTCAGCTAGTATAATATAAGTATGCATGTACAATACAATGTATATAAGTGTTCTATCATATAACTGGTTCCCTCCCATAGCTTTACTTAGTTTGGATCTCTATAGCGCTTTGTGAAAGATCCAGGATTATTTATTTATTTTTTATGACAGACTTTGCTAAAAAACAACCTTTTAGTGGGGGGTTTTCCGAAAATATTATTGAATACATTTTCGATTATGTTTACATCCCACGTCGGTAAAAAAAAATATTTAAAAAAAATATATAATACTTATAAAAAATATTTTAAGTTCACTTATGACTTCTATTAGACTTAAAAATTAAGACTCATACCAACGTTTGCTATTTATACTAATATTATAAAGAGGAAAGATTTGTATTTTTGTGTGAATGTTTGTAATAAATAAACTCAAAAACTACTAGACTGAATTCAAAAATTATTTCACGATTGGAAAGCTACTTTCACCCTGAGTAACATAGGCTAATTTTTACCGCACTGCGCAGAAGGAGGGTAATGTTTTTTATTGAAAAACTACGCCTGCGAAGCTGCGGTTTAATCAGCTAGTTATTTTATAAATAAAGACGAGCTTCTTTTCAAAATATGTGTTTATTTGATAATTCGATCTTAATTAAGATGCGATCTAACTAATTACGCCCAAGGACCTTCCTACAGTGTACTAAAGATAGCAATTGATCTAACTAACACATAATGGCCACGCTACACGATGGGCCATCCATCATACTAGCCCACTAAGATGGGCCAGCGCGTGGAGGGCGCAGTTGTATCGGATGGTTTATGGCGCGGCGGGATGGGATGGGATGGCCACAGTGTCGGTTTTTCGTCCGCTCATCAAAGGTAGTGGGCCAGCAATGGCAGTACTGGGTATTTTATATGTTTATTACAAAATATCTATCTATGTAATGTATTATATTAAGTATATCAATTATCTAGTACCAATATTAAGAAAATATTGGTAAGTGGTGTATAGATAGATTGTCGCAGCGGCTAATGCCTCCACGTCCATCTTGGAAAACAACTTAAATCACAACTGAATGTCGCGTTTCAACCATTGCACGGCCATCTCGCTGGTCCAACCCTGGGCCATCATGTAGAGGAGCCATAAAATGATGAACTTGCAAGTCTGTGGCACTATGTTTAATGTATGAATGAAAATACTTTGTTATACACCAAAAAAACAACATAAAATTAAAAAAATCACAAAGCAACAAGTACAATGGGCAGTTTTCTCGTTTAGAAGTGATTTCTACCAGACAACTATTTAATTAGTCCTTTCAAGTATGAACACTAAGCCGTTATGCTGTTTGAACCAAAAAATACTAGACTGGGTCTTCGAGCATATCTAAGCCTAAAAATATATGGAAAATGTCTAAAATATAAATATTTCTCCAAACGGTTGTAAGATAGTATATTATTTTTACCCGACGACGGCAAAACCAAAAGGAAGGATTATGTTTTTAGCAGTCTATGAATGTATCTTCCACCGTAGCGCCTAAACTACTCAACCGATTTTGATGAAAGGTGTCTCAATGCATTCATTTTAAACTTATAGGTATACCGTGTTTGTATCATAACTCATAAGACACGATGGGCAGTATCTTGAAAGATAACAAATACATTTATTTGTCACACACAGGACATACCACAAAATATACATTATATATACCTATTTAGCTCATTTAGTCACAACAAAATTGTGTCATCACCTACATACCAAATTACACGATGACCGGATAAACGCTTCGAAAGTTATCCTCGGACAAACAAACATACATACATACAACGCCGATTTGCTCAAGTTGATTTGGAGATCTCGCTTCACTCGATCAATAAAAAAGCCTTTTATTTCTTACATACAAATAATACACATTTACAATTTTGACTTACCTATTTTTAGAACAAAAAAAAGATTATATTGATTATATATATTATATATTCGTCATCATCATCATATCAGCCGTAGGACGTCCACTGCTGGACAAAGGCCTCACTCATTGATCTCCAGGAACTGCGGTTGGAAGCGGCCTGCATCCAACGCCGACCTACGGTTCTTACCAAGTCGTCTGCCCATCTTATGGGTGGACGTCCTACGCTGCGCTTGCCGGTCCGTGGCCTCCACTCGAGAACCTTTCGGCCCCATCGGCCATCTGTTCTGCGCGATACATGGCCTGCCCATTGCCACTTCAACGTGCTAATCCGTCGGGCTATGTCGGTGACTAGAGTGCTCCTACGTATCTCCTCATTTCTGATTCGATCCCGTAGAGAAACCCCGAGCATAGCCCTCTCCATAGCTCGTTGAGCGACTCTGAGCTTATTCATAAGGCCAATAGTGAAGGACCACGTCTCGGTTCCATATGTCATCACTGGTAACACACACTGATTGTAGACTTTCGTCTTAAGGCACTGAGGTATGTTGGACGAAAAGACGTTGCGAAGTTTCCCAAACGCTGCCCCGCCGAGTTGGATTCGACGATTGACCTCTTGCTCGAAGTTGGACCTACCTAATTGGACTGTTTGTCCTAGGTATACATACGCGTCGACAACTTCAAGAGCCGAGTTCTCAACCATAACTGGGGCAGGGACGACATGGACATTCGACATGATTTTCGTCTTGTCCATGTTCATTTTAAGTCCATGTCCATGTGTATTATATATTATTATATTATATATATCCTAGGCCTGGCGCGACGAGAAGATGGCACTCTGCGAGTGAGGAAGAATCTGAAGGTAGTGGAACTGGTGGCCAGCCCAACATCATAGGCGAAATAAAATCTCATCGGTTACGCTGGCTCGGCCACGTTGAGCGAATGGGGGACGATCGTGCTGCCAAACGTGCCTACCTATGAATTCCAGTCATCGGTCGTCGGCCAACCCAGATATCGCTGGAAGGATGAGGTGGAGAAAGACCTTCGCGCTCTTCAAGTGTTAGACTGGCAAGAAGTGGCGCAGAATAGGGATCAGTGGCGTCTTTTAGTGTCGGAGGCCAAGACCCGCTTCGGGGTTGATGCGCCAGGGGCCAGGATAGTAAGTAAGTATTTTTAGAACATTAGCCTGAGGTATTCAATACAATAGCAAGTTATATTTAATAATTGTTTTTTTTATGTTTTAAGTACGTTACATATTCATATTTAGTAATAATTTTATTTATTTATTTGTTATTGTTACTTTATGGGTCTCCTAATTAATATTAAATTATTGGCATAAATATTTGGCGAAGTGCCTTGTCAGTATCACGGCCATCACGGGCCTGTTAATAAGTTAATTTTATTTTACCCATCACCTAGATGTCGATATAACCACAGTGTAGATAGAACAAGGACAGCGCTCGCTTACAAAGTGTGGTCAATGGCCATTAAAACATTTAATGACTTAAATAACTGTGGTTACACTAAAAGAACCAGTGGTCAGCAGTAAGGTATTGTATGTGCAATTTATGATATTATCCTACAGAAATAAGCAACAATGTAAAGGCATAACGAGAGCTAATCAAGAACTTGACACTTTTTAACGTTCCGTAGTCAAACTAGAATCTCTTAAGTTTCGCCATGTTCTATCTGTATGTCTGTCAGTCTGTCTGATCAGTTACAACAAAGACTATTAGTGCTGTAAAGCTGAAATATGGCATGAGAATACGTTTTAGTAACTTATAAGTTATGAAATAAAAAAAATATTTTTTGTAGGTAGTAGGTATCTCTCCTGTATGAAAGTACGATGTGATTTTTTTTACTTACGCATCCCATAGTGTCCCAATTGGTTCTTTAATCAGTACGGATATACCTATTTACCTTTATAGGGTTGCCAACCGTCCTGTTATCCCAGGACATGTCCTGCTTTTTGGGGTGTCCTGGGTTGTCCTGGATTTTTAAAGGCCCTGTGTAAAATTCACGCGCCATCTGTCTCCAATCGTTTTGTCTCTGGGACCGCGCCTCACATGTTTTTTTTATGTTATTTGTGGGTAAACAGGCTTACGGCCCACCTGATGGTAAGCGGTCACCGTCGCCTTTTGACACCGGCAACACCCGGGGTATTGTCGATGCGTTCCCTACACTGTAGTAACCTCTTTACATTTCTCTTGAAGCGTGCCATGTCGTAGCTTAATGGGAAAACCTCAGATGGTGAAGGTGGTGTGAAGGTCGTTGACACTTTTTAAAACAAAGAAGCAACGTGGAAAGCTTTCTGTACCTTTTACAATCAAAATCAAAATGTTTTTATTCATTAACATCACAATGATCACTTTAAAACATCAATTTTACTGTATGTTTCGTCGCGACCAAGCGCCGAAAGAAAGGCGAGAAACAAGGCTGGTTGATCTTTTTAAATGATCCTTTTAGAATACATAACAATAAAGAAAATAAATTACGTCTAAATTGTAACCTTTTTGACCGAGTAGGAGCAGTTTCAATCCCAAGCTTCTCTATCATCTAAATAATCCATTAAGTTATAAGTAGGTTTTTTTATAAAGATTTAATTTAATTACGTTTTTAAATTAGTGAATTGTCAGTTTTTGTTCATCACTTGGGAGTTTGAGGGCAAGTTGTACAAAAGCGTACAACTTGCCCTGCAAACGATTAACTAACAATTAAAGCTTAGACGAGCTCTCATGAGGATTCCAAGCACAATAGCGCGTCCTGATTTTAAACCGTCCTGGTATTTCTATCTGCAAATCCTGGATTTCAAAATTTGGAGATGACAACTGTATTTCGGTAACTATCACAAATGTAGCTTGTTCGTAAAAGTATTTCCCGAGAGTAACCCCAGTATGCTAATGGCAAACAACAACACGAAGACTGCAAAGGACGTTACGAAGCAGATATTCTCCTTCAACAGACAGCCATTATATTCTTCAGTAGGAATCAGATAATCAACAAGAGGACGAGCAGCAAGGTCGCAAGGATGGACAGCACGGGTTCGGTCTGCAGCCTCCTGTTGTTGGACTACAGGGAGGGGATAACAAGCAGTAGCCACCCTCTTGTGGGCCACCGACGAACCCCCCAAAGTACGCATGCAGGCATGCTAAAAAAAATGCGAAAATATTGGATAAAAAATTCACGGCAGCTGTAGAAAAGCAGCTGGGATACTGTGTCTATACTTATACGACTCTTAGGAAAACAGCAATATTAAAGGTGTTTAAATTTTATAAACGGGCTCTTCGTCAAAAAATGCAGGACACCTTTAACTGTTTTCGACGGGGTATCGTGCAAGAGATAGTTAGGTTTAATAATCATTTATTCTCAAAAAGATAACAACTATCACTTACATGAGAATCAGTACACATAGAAAAGTTAATGTAATTCGTTCAGGTTATGTAGGTAGGTACTCAATTAACGCATTTAGGTAGATCGTTCGTTAGTTATTAACTACTGTATTTAGTAAACATTAGTTGTAATATGTTGAGCGAGTTTAGTTTTAAATGTGTTAAATGAGCTTACATTTTTCATCACAGGGTAATTTATTATAAAGCTGTGCGCTTTCGTGAACTATTGTCTTTTTGCCATAGTTTGTACGACATTTATGTAAGACAAGAAAGCTAGCGCGACGCGTACTTCGCTTTGTCAATTCCTTTACTGTAGTAAACGTTAGATCAGTGTGGATCGATTTATTGAGGATTTTTCGGACGAGAATGCATGTATTTGTTTTAAGTTCACAATTTTAGTTTCTTGGTAGATTTTATTAGTTGATGTTATATGGATAGTTAAATAGCAATTTGATAATTTTCTTTTGTAGAATTTGTAGTTCAGATAATTTAGTTTTAGCGGCACTCCCCCAAATTTCTATTAAGTATAACAGATGCGGCTTTACGAGTGAATTGTAGATGGTGTAGCGTAATTGACGCGGGACACACCGAACAATATTGCGTAGAGATCCCATTTGTGATGAGAGTCTAGTTTTGATATGTTCTACGTGTGTGTTCCACGTCAAATTGCTATCCTTATGTAAGCCTAGGTAATTTGTTTTTGGCTTTGAAAATGGTGAAACATGTTTTTAAGACATTAATGGTTAAAAGATTATGTTGGAGCCGGGCAAAAAGTGTGTTCATGTCTTCTTGGGCACGTGTTATTATATCGTGAATGGAAGCTCCAAAGTAGAATAGACATGTCATTGTATCATCCGCGTACAACGTGATGTGTCCTTGTAGATCTAATATACATATAGTTCCCAGAAATAGGCGCATTTGTAACAACTGGAAAATGTAAATCCGTTATTGACTGTAGGATAGACACTAAGCGTTTCTTCTTATACATCTTTAAGAGCTGTGGTATTAGAAATGCATAAAATAAAATTATGCTGATGACGCAATAAATGTCAATAATGTACTTCGTAATGCTCAATTACTTCTAAATCTGATCAAACCCTTGCCCTTTCGATCTTCTCACCGATATCATTAATACAAGTTAGGTACAAGACGTATTCAACAAGCACGTATTTCTTATCGCACCTTGAGGTGAGCTACAATACCCAGCGATTGTTTATTATGAGCGCCTATACGCAGACCATCGCATTATAATCTGAACGACCGACGCATGCGCCTGGCTGTGAGCTGACTTCCCTTGCGATATCAACAATAATTTTACTTCCTTTAAAAAAATATTATACATCATTTGTCATCGAATTTTACTAACAATACACCATCGTTTTTTATAGTTTGATGTTTTTAGTTTTTAAATTTTCGCGCTTCGGGAATTGAAATTTGTGAAAGTGGGAAGTGATTGTGATTTTTCCAGAATGAACGGTAAGTTGATTTTGATTTGATATTTCAAGAAATCGTAATGTTTGGATTTTTTAAATACCATTTTTGTTAATGAGCTTGAGTTGCCAGAACTGTTAACGATTTGCGTAAATTCCTAATGGGTAATTTAATTATTACATCTTGGGTAGGTTGGGCTGGCATCTTGTATTATTATTTTATTACTTATTAGTCTTATTATTTTTAATAAGACATTTTTACTATTTATTATTGCTGACGTTCGTGACGTCAATGCAAGTTTAATGGCTTAAAACTAGCGCTGAGCCATAAGCTTGTTCAGCATAATGCTGAGCCAATGCTGAGAAAACAAAAAAAAAGTGGGGTATTTTTTTTTGGTTTGTTTGCTGTTGATTAAGTTAACGTGTTTTTAATTATCTGTTAAATACAGACAATTATCTTATACACCGTATGTAGATTCTGTGTGTTTGTTATTTGTTTCGAAATAAATGTCTATATCTATCTATGTATTACGGAATGAATCTGCTCGCAGTTTGTTCGCGTGTAGCAAAACGAGCCGTTGACATTTTATATTCGAAATAATATTGAAGTCGGTTCAACCGTTACGCCATTGAATTTTAACCATAGTGTTCCATGAATCTATATGTAAGACTATTATAAATATTGAGCGCCAATCAAGTTATAATATTTAGTAAAGTGACAGTTTGTAATCAAAATGGTCTGCAACCGTTTAGCTAATTATTGTTTTAAAAAAAAGTCAAATATTTTTTTCTCTCTGAAAGACCTATTAGGTGAAGATAAATAATATTCCATATGATTAATCCATTTCTAGGTAGTATTAAATATATATAAAACTTGTGATTAGGTAACTATGTTAGCTTACAACTATGGTAGGTTAACCGTCCACCCAAGCAGTATTGTCTAAGTAGACAACCCTGGGTTGCCCAGAAAATGATGGTGTTACGTGGGGGCAAAATGGTCTCTGTCTCAGCATATGCTGCTTCAAACCTTTCAAGGTACGATGTAGCACTGGTTTTTTGACAGAGCTTAAGTGAGGACACGAACACTGGTGGACGTTAGAGATAAGATAAGATAACTCTTTATTATTACACGATAACACAGAAACAATATAACACTAAAATAAAACTAAAAAGGTAATACAATGGGATAAATTAAATAAAATCCAACTTTTCAATATTCAACATGAAGCTCTGGAATCAATTAAGAGAAGAGTCAAGAAGCTCATAGGCGATGAGCTAGTTGATGCAAGGCTCATCAGCCTGGAGCATCGACGATAGGTTGCTTCCTTCGACCTTTATTATGGGCACCGCCAAAGAGTGGAACGCCTTGCCAGAGTCTGTGTTTCCTGATAGCTACAACCTGGGTATCTTTAAGTCGCGAGTGAATAGGTGAATAGGCAAGCGTGTACCATCGTAGACTGCATCATCGCTTACCATCAGGCGAGATCGTGGTCAAACGCAAGCCTTTAATGTACATATAAAAATATATATATATATATATCCTTGCCAGAGTCTATGTTTCCTGATAGCTACAATTTGGGTATCCTTAAGTCGCGAGTGAATAGGTTTCTCTAGGCAAGCGTGTACCATCGTTGACTGCATCATATAGCCTATAATGTATTAAAAAAATTATCACTGAGAGCGATCTCTTTCAGGCAACCTTTGGATGCAAAGAAATCAGTGAAGTTATAACGGGAGTGCGGTGTACTAATAGACATAATATCATTATAACTTTAAAGATATACAGTATACAGGTACTTATGCAGATTGTGTTCATACGGCTGCAGATTATTTTCATGCGTAAGGTGACAAGCCTGACTGTACAGAGCTGCCGTCAGTTCTTCAAGCTCTGTGCCACGCCCACTGCCACTACAACTTGCTATGTCCTCGTGGCTATGTTCAACTTATTCGTTAAACGCAATAAAAATAAAAATATTGATGTTGATTTATGGCGGGTTCCTATATCCGTCGGTAACCAGCTACCACTCGTTTCTCCTTGAAAACCTGTCAAATGTTTGACACTAGTTTGACACTTTTTCAAGGAGATACGAGGCGTAGTCGGTTACCGACGGATATAGGAACCCGCGATTATTTAACACATCTGCAAGTAAGCATAAATGATTTCTTTTTAAATTAGTTATTACTTTTATTTAATGTCGCTTTATGTTTTATACCTTCTGTCGTCTACATTCACTGGGTTTTTGATTCTATATATGTATTTACATATCTGCGGAAACTTTTTAATTGACCATCACACATGCGCTGGTATATACTGGCATGTATTATGTAAATAACTATTTTAAAGACCTAGCTGTAAGTTTTCCAAAAATGTTTAAAATAAAGGAAATAAAATAAAATGTCTGTGACCTTGGTTTGTCTACAGATCTCCACATTTATGATTTGATCATGTTGAGAAACACCAAGCATACCCCTCTCTTTACCACCTAAGCGACTTTGAGCCTGTAAATGCCTTGACATCAACCAGCGGCTGTGTATTGTCCGCTAGGTATACAGGTCGTCCCAAGACTGTGCGACATAAGGGAAAATACCTTAAATATTGTAGATAGGATATTTTGCTGAACGAGACTTCATTTTATTTTTAAAACTTAGTAATAACGCATTCAAAGATTTTCTAAAAAAATACTTGCTTCGTCTGGGAATCGAACCGACTCCAATGTGAAAATAAACACCACGTATTTTTATGATGGCCATCGAAAGAATAGATAAAAAGAATAACTCCTTATAAGTAGTTTTTAAACCCATCATCCTTCAACATAACTTTTGAGTTCATGTTTTTTTTAATACACCGTGTATTTTACTTTTTTAAAGTTATCTGTGGAATGATATTATGAAGCCTGCAAACCCCGAGCGCAACTTCAATTCGGCCGCGTCAAAAACTTCGGCCTGAATATGGCTATCCCTGTTTAGTGACGAAGTTTAGCCACGCAGAGCGACTGTGATAGTAATAGAACGATTCTAAATTTGATTAGATTTTGACCGTGTTCCGTAATACCAAAAATGATGACTGAAAACTTGTTGTATTTTTCTCATTGTGTTGTTATTCAGTAACTAGACGATTTAATCTATGTTCCCATGACTAGGATATGTAAGATGTTGTTGTTTTTAATACGAAACAATTAGTTTGAAAACAGGTCTTTTATGACGTAAAAACATGCAGAATGCGATACGCTTTTATTTAATTTTAGGTAAATATTTTGATCTAATATATGGTTGGGAACCTAGATAAATACCATTCAAATTAAAATAATACCTTATTTAGGTAGAAATATGCTCCAATTAGAAATGATCTTGGTAGTACGTGTTTTATGGGCGATTCCCCTCCGGCGTCCCCCTAACACTATTTTTCGAACGTCATCGTCGGCAATACGAGTAAATAATTTTCTTGAAATTTTTAATCAAACATTTTACGTTATTCTTTTGTTATAAGATACTATGTTACTTAAGAGGAATTATTATTTTTTGTCCATTCTTTCGATTGCCGTCATAAAAATAGAGTGGTTTTTTTACATTTAAGTCGGTTCGATTCCCAGACGAAGAAAACAATTTTTGTAAAATTTTTGAATGCAGTATTACCAACTTTTAAAAATAAAATAATGTCTTCTTTCCGCAAAATATCCTATCTACAATATTTAAGTACTTTTCCTTCACGTCGCATAGTCTTGGGACGTCCTGTATAATAGACCGCGATCTAAATTTCAACTCAATTGATTAGAGGGAACTGGTTTAAAATATAGTTGCATGGTTTGACTAGACGGCAAGTTTAACAAAAGCTTCTTGGAAACAAACATGTGGATAGCAGCTGTAGCCTGTGGGTAAGGCAGCGATTTTATTATAATACTAGCTGTTGCCAGCGGCTTCGCACGCGTAGTTTACCAATAAAAAGTAGCCTATGTATTAATACAGGTTATGATCTACGTACATACCAAATCTCATCGCAATCGGTTTAGCCGTTCCGGCGTAAAAGAGTAACAAACATCCATACATACAAACTTTCGCGTTTATAATATTAGTAGGATTTTTTTATATTAAACACTAGCTGACCTATCCGCAGCTTTGCACGCGTCGTTTTTCAATAAAAACATTACCCTCCTTCTGCGCAGTTGAGTAAAAAGTAGCCTATGTCACTCGGGGATAGTGTAGCTTCACAACAGTGAAAGATTTTTTTAAATGAGTCTAGTAGTTTCGGAGCCTATTCAATACAAACAAACAAATCTTTCCTCTTTATAACATTAATATAGATGAAGACAAGACACGCAAGCTGGCGGGCCTCCTAAACTTAAGTGGTCACTACCGCCTACAAACTCTTGCAGCTCGTGGTACTGCAGTCGCGCTGCCTACCACTTAATGCCTTATTCACATCTTGAAGGCGTTCATATTGAAACCCACCAGGAAAACCTTCGGGAGAAGGTCACATCTTGCAGGTGCGTGAAAGAAACGAGCAGGTGAAACGCACTGAAACAATATTTAAGCCCCACTCAGCAGTTTAACTGCCCCTGTTTGGCCGTTTAAACTTCGTGGAAATTTAAACTCTCATTTAAAAGTTAACCTTAATTGATATTACGAAATAATTTTACCATTAAGTAAAATGCCTTGAATAACAGAAAGAAAATACAATGAATAATTACATGACTAAAATACAGAAGAAGCCAGGCAGAAGTGTCCCCAAGACACTGGCTGCATTGTCTCGCTGAATTGCAATGCTTATGCGTTGACTCAGTTATGCGCCAGCTCTCTGATCACACGTCGCTTCGACCAGACGCTCAGAAAGAGTTTTGAAAACGAAATAATAGATAGTTAAACCTTAAAATTGTAGTTTAAACTGTTATTGATATTACGGGGCAAATAAACCCATGAATGTACTCATTTGTCAATAACTCAAATACCCAATACTGGTTTCATGGAAATACACATCCGTATTGGCTGGTAATTAGTAAGTCTTTTACATAGTTTTCACATACAGGTATTAATTATTCTTGCCTGCGTAACAGAGTCTATATACCGAAATTATAATAAGTAGGTCCGGAACCCTTATGGTGCGACTTTGTCCGACTGTCTGTCTGTCCGTCCGTCTTTCACAGCTGATTATTTCACTAAAGAACTGCTGAAGCTATTATCTTGGAATATAGAATAATCTATCCGTCCATACTAATGTAATAAATACATTCGAATGTAACTTTAAGGAAATATATATGTCTGTATGTCTCTCTGTCTGGCTGTCTGTTGTATGATTATAATTATTGTATTTACATATATATTTTTTATCTTTTATATTGACGATAAATATTATTAATTATCATATGACCTGACATTTTTATTTATAATGTACATATATATTAATATTTTATTGTAACCTTAAATAATATTATTATTTTCTGAATCATTATTTTTTTGTTTTACTGTTCCAAGTTGTCTGACTCATTAATATATGTACATATGTATATGTATTGTTTGCGAATAAATGAAACTGAAACTTTGTTACGTTTTCACTACTGATTCCAATTGTTATGATAAAAATATTTTTATTATACACTTTTATTTTATTTTCGCTTTTGCGCCTCAAATTAGCCCTTCTTGCACTGTGCATATTTTCATATGAAGAGACAAAGACAATTGCACAAGGTAGGCTCTTTAGGACTAATTTATTTATATTTATTTATATACCGACCATAACAAAGCAGAAGGCTTCTAATCCGACTTCTATATTTTTAATGGCGGGTTCCTATATCCGTCGGTAACCGACTACGCCTCGTAACTCCTTGAAAAAGTGTCAAACTAGTCTCGAACTTTTGACAGGTTTTCGAGGAGAAACGAGTCGTAGCTGGTTACTGACGGATATAGGAACCCGCCATAAATCGACTCTTAAGGAAAATCCCAAAATAAAATTGTATCAAAAATTATAGACTTGTTTGAACCCTATCTTGGGGTTTGAACTTGAGGCTTTCCGTTTTATCTTGTAATAAGAGGAAGGTCACGGCTCCAAATTCAAATGTAATGATCAGCTTCGCCACCGACAGTCCAGTGATCACCTTGTACTATATTCATCATTATCATGCCAGACATAGAACATCCACTGCTGAACATAGGCCTCCCCCATATATTTCTAGAGCCACCGAGCCCAATCTATCGATCTAGTGTAGGCCGTAATACGCTACGCTTTTCAGGGCGTGGTCTATACTCTAGAGTCTTTCTGCCCCAACGGCCGTCAGTACTGCGTGCTCCGTCCACTGCCACATCAGCTTGCTAATCCTCCTGGCTATGTCTGTGATCTTGGTTTGTCCACGGATCTCATTTCTTATTCGATCTCGTTTCGATTCGAGACCTATAGGGAAAGACCACGTTTTTGTACCATATGTCATCACTATACAAACTATTCTATATTGTGGGTAATTTTTTTTAATTCTATACTAATAGTATAAAGAGGAAATATTAGTTTTTTGTTTGTTTGTATTGAATAGGCTCCGAAACTACTGGACGGATTTCAAAAATCTTTCACTGTTGGGAAGCTACACTATCCCCAGGTGACATAGGCTACTTTTTACCCAACTTCGCAGAAAGAGGGTAATGTTTTTATTTAAAAATTGCCCGTGCGAAGCTGTGTATCGGTCAGCTAGTTCTCATATAAATTTTAGGCCATAAGTAAATGAAATTTTAATTTTTTAGGTTACTTTTCGGCTCACACATTTTCTTCTATATAAAAGTATTATCCCTAACAGTAAGTAACATACAAGTAACAAAACAGGAAGACAGACAGTGTAGGCGAGTTTATAAAAAAAGGTAAACTACCGCTATTAACGTTTTTGTAATAAAAATCTGGTTCTAAAAGTGTTTTCCGTAACGGGAAGTGATTTGATAATGATATAAAAACTCCATTATACTTAAACATAAAGTTCTGAAATCCACTTCAAGCAAGGTAAGACCCTTTTTCTGCGCATATTTCCTGATTATAAATTCCAATTCGAAGTTACTCTGTACTAAAAAAATTGGTAAAAACGGAACTACTCCATATAAATTATATCCTACACCTACGCTTTCAGTGTTGGTCAGTTTACATATTCATATCATTCTGTCTTGGTCTAACAACGATTGATACAATATTTAAGCTATACCTCTATAATATTGCTTAACTTAAGATTCAGGTACCTACTATTTATTGTACAACCAATTATATTATTATTAGCCACAAAATACTTCTGTCAAAACTAGAAGCCCTGGGAATAACTGGATCGGCCTTTAAAATTTTCCAATCCAATCTTTCGAATAGCTTTCAAATAACTAAAATAGAGGGCACTCAAAAGTGTTCCTCAATTAATAACCTACGGCGTTCCACAAGGTTCTATACTTGGTCCGTTATTATTTTTGGTCTACATAAACGATATACATAAAATTGGTTTAACAGGGAACATAACTTTGTTTGCTGATGATACTAGTATACTATACTAGTGATACTATACTACTCTGACCACTCCATAAGCTCCATAATAAAAAAGCACAACATGATCTTGACCTACTGCATGTTTGGCTGCAATCAAATTTACTCACTATCAACACATCTAAAACTAAATATATAATATTCGCTGCAAAAAACAAAAAGATTGCCAAACACAACCCTTTATATATCAATGCTGTACAACTAAATAGAGTTGATAAAGACAAATATCTAGGCCTAATTCTCGACAATCAGCTCACGTGGAAATCGCATATTGAAAGTATACGAAGTAAAATTATATCTCTAACAGATACACTCCGTGGCATTGCCCGATGTCTTCCAAAACAGGTACGATATACAATATATAATTCCCTTGTAAAGTCTCATATAAATTATTTATTTGAAATTTGGGGATCCGCGGCTAAAACAAACTTACGAATTCTTCAAACAACTCAAAATAAAGTTATTAAAACTCCGATATGATTACTTAGCCCCTACTACTAAAATATATAAGGAAACAAAACTAATGAATATGTCTCAAATATATAAGTATAACACATGCATTCTAATAAGAAAAATTCTAACTCAGGACATATATACACAAATAATATTCACAAAAAAGATTAGTGTACAAAAAATCATTATGAGACAAGCAAACAATATTTGTTTAGGAAAACCTAGAACAAACTATGGAAAAAGAAGTATAATGTTTGAAGGGGCACAAATGTACAATAAATTACCGTAAGACATTAAAGAAATAAAATCTTTTTACATTTTTAAGAAACTGTTAAAGCAACATATTTTGAAGAACTTTTCATAGCATTTGTTCTCTTACTCATATAATTGTTTACAAATCTATTTATTTTCATTAATTACTAGAACCGCTCATAAAAACGCTACCGCCTATCACTGTGTTCCCAGGCCTTAGTCAACATTCTTTGTTTTGCGCTCAACGATAAGCGACTGCACCGCTTACTGTGCAACTACCCTCTTAATAATTTAATGTAATTTTCGTAAGTTTTTGTTTATATTGTCTAAATTTTATTGTTATTTTGTATCACTACACTTTGTGGCATCAGTAAATGTATATTTAGTATAAGTTTATCTCAGTCAGTGAATTGTTAATTCTTATGAGGTAATAAAACATTCTAAACCTATATGACATAATGTTTTTTAATCTCGAAAATGCCAAGATTTGTAAAATTTTATTACAAAAACTTAAGGGTTAAAATTCGACCGGGATTCCGGGATCGAATTTTCTAAATCGACATCTTTGGATTTATCTGATCCAGTACACAGACTCGTGGAAATAGCTTACAATGGATAATATTTTTATAGTGTTATCCGAACACATGCGGAAAATTCCAAGATTTTTAAAATCATCATCATCAAAAATTACAAGCCTAGACAGGACTTATAAGCTGTATAAGTTTTCCTGTAGATGGAACTAACGGCGCTTTAGTCGTAATCTGAATCATTTCACTAATTTCGACCTAGACGTGAAATGGCCTGGTAGCACAGTTGAATAGTGCACCCTCGTATCAAGAGGAAGGTTGCGGGTTCAAGTCCCGTCTAGGCTTGAAATTTTTGAGATGATTTTAAAAACCTTACAAGGGATAATCAAAAGCAAGTTCAAAACCCACTTTACTTACTTTACTACATACGAGTACCGTGTCACCACATTAAACATTGAGGGCTATTCAGCGTAATAGATGGCGCTGTCTGGAAATACGTCGGCTAAAAATATGGTATGCCAAAATCTCAAAGACAAAATGTAAAAACCATCTCACTGCAACAGTTAAACAAAAACAAATGTTTTTTTTTTTATTTTAAGTTTCTCTTAAAATAATGTTTACGGCAATTAGGTGTTTTAAATGTTTAAACTTTATTATTTCATAAGAATTTACAATTCGCTTACTGAGATTAACTTATACTAAATATACATTTATTGATGTTACAAAGCATAGTGATACAAACTAACAATATTATATTTAGACAATATAAACAAAAAACTTACGAAAATCACAATAAATTATTAAGAGGGTAGTTGCACAGTAAGCGGTGCAGTCGCTTATCGTTGAGCGCGAAACAAACAATGTTTACTAAATCCTGGGAACACAGTGATAGGCGGTAGTGATTTTATGAGAGGTTCTAGTAATTGATAAAAAAATAAATTTGTAAAAATAGATATGAGTAAGAGAACAGAGGCTATGAAAAGTTCTTCAAAATATGTTGCTTTATCAGTTTCTTAAAAATGTTAATAGATTTTATTTCTTTATTATCTTTCAGTAATTTATTGTACACACGGCTATACATCAAGCTATAATTTCCAGTATAAGCTGACCTCGCATTGTGTAGGCTTTTTGTAGAATAAGAGGTCAGCTTATACTGGAATTATATAGCTTGATGTGTGCTAGCCGTGTGGACATTAGTGCCCCTTCAAATATTATATTTCTTTTTCCATAGTTTGTTCCAGGTTTTCCTAAACAAGTACTGTTTGCTTGTCTCGTAATGATTTTTTGTACACTAATCTTTTTTGTGAATATTATTTGTGTATGTATGTCCTGAGTTAGAATTTTTCTTATTAGAATGCATGTGATAAACTTATAATATTTGAGACAGATTCATTAGTTTTGTTTTCTTATATATTTTAGTAGTAGAGGTAGTAATTGACTTTGACATTTCACTTTCGTTTGATAATTAGCGTCTGACAGAGCAACGCCGTCTGTTAGCAGTTATAAAACATGGCCGTAAACCCTCTCATTATTTCATATCGTCAATAAGAAATTTTACGGCCCCCCACAAGACAGAAAGACGACCAAGATCAGTCGCTCTGGAAATCTATCGGGAGGTCTCTATTAAGCAGTGGTCGACTATGGCTGTTACGATGATGCTGATAAATTTGAATTAATCATTATTTGCGATTCGCATTATATATGATCAATATTGACTTTAAAATCTCTCAACAGAATCCGTTTACTCAAGTCGCGGCTTGAATAAATATTGGTAATAGCATAACTTCTCGTATTTAACGTGTCTGCGAATTTTTGTACTAAAATAGCGCACGAGTAAAAAGACCTTAACTTTTCGGATGGACAAACGGCGAAACTAGGGTTCAGGGAAGGGATCCAGGGGGTCCAGGTCCAGGGAGTCCAGATCCAAGGGTTCCAGGTCCAGGAGGTCCAGGTCCAGGGGGTCCAGTTCCAGGGTGTTCATGTCCAGAGGGTCCAGGTCCAGGGAGTCCAGGTCCAGGGGGTCCAGGTCCAAGGGGTCCAGTCCAAGGAATACAGGGCAAGGTCCAGGGGGTCAAGGAAGTCCAGGTCCAGGGGGGGATTCGGGGGGTCCAGGTCCAAGTCCAGGGGACAGGCGGCGAAACTAGCGTTCCGAGTACAACTACGGATCCCTATAAAATCAAGCTTCTAAAGTCGACGCAGTCCAAAAATACGGGTATATAAGCCGCTTATTTTGACACACGCAAATAAAACAAAAGATGAATTAGGGCTACGAAACCTACGGCCCTATAACTTCCCGTTGACCTAGTATCTTGAAATAAATTCATAAAAAAGGTCGCGTTATCAAAAATGAATGTCATAAATATTAAGTTTAAAAATTAGAGGACCCGCTGTGCGCGAGTTAGACCGCACTTGTCCCGTGATGACAAAATTATCATGAACTTTCATTGGTTCAGATCTGACGTTTCTTGGACTTTGTTCCTACCAGAACTTATTTTAACCGGTGCAATAAGTTTTTCTTTGGAATATGCATTGTTAGGAGCCAAGTGTTTTTAATATTACCACAGAATAGTAGAGAAGTTAAGCTTAGTACAACGAGCGACAACAGGCACAAGCACACTTATGGCGAATTCCTATATCCGTCGGTATCCAGCTACGACTCGTTTCTCCTTGAAAACATATCCACAGTTTGACACTAGTTTGACACTTTTTCAAGGAGATAGGAGTCGTAGTTAGCTACCGACAGATATAGGAACCCGCCAATAGACACGCGCAGATGAAAATCGCGAATCAATTCGGCTGAATGCCATTCGCGAGTGCCGCGCGTACTCGTATATATTATTTTTAGGACATAATTTATTGGTTGGTTGTTAATTTACTTGTGACAATTTATGTTTTAACGTTTAGGTGACAATGAATAGAACTTTGAAGTTGTTGTGTATATGTTAAGCGAGTGGTTCGCTCCGAACTGAGATCTCGCAAGTCTCTCAAATTACACAAATAAATATATTATTCATAATCTTTGACTAATAAAATAGTGCCACAAAATGTACAACCAAATAACTTGACCCACAATTTCATTCAAATTACAAGTAACAGGAGTTCATGTTAATTAGTTACTCTTTTAAGTCGTAGATATTGCAGTTATTCTGGATTTCAGACTTTTATTTGTGTTACTTAAGCTACACGCATACTAAATCTTAGCACTGTGTGTTCACTGGTGTACCTGGTGAATTTCGTCAGTTTTGTTTTAATTGGCTAGTAATTCAAAAACTACAAGGAATAAACTAAAAATAAAAACGGCGTCGAAATGTACTAATAAAGACCTTTCATTGCCAACACAACCTATATATACGAGTATATCAAATTTCATGACATACATACATACATACTGACAACGCGGATTTGCCCAAGTTGATTCGCAGATCTCGCTTCGCTCAAACAATAATTTATCAGATAATAATGTAGGTAGCCCAGTCCTAGCGCTACATTTGAGCGTAGGTAGTTAAAATCAAGTCGGCCCGGGCATTACTTCTGTGTCTATTTATTTTGTGGTAATACTTCAAATACATTACGTCATGACGTAATGTATGTTGAAAAGAGTTAACCTTGACTTTGATATTGACGGTGTGTTTACCTTTTTAAATCAAATAGACATGGATTTTATAATGTTTTTTCATCATCATCATCAGCCCACATTAGTCCACTGCTAGACATAGGCCTCTCCCAATACGCGCCACTGAGCCCGGTCTTCGGCTCTTCTCATCTAATTTCTGTCCGCCACCTATTTTATTTCATCGCTCCTCCTAGCCGGGGGACGCCCCACACTACGTTTTCCAAGACGCGGTCTCCACTCAAGAACTCGTTTACCCCAACGGTTGTCGGTTCTCCGGCATATATGGCCAGTCCACTGCCACTCAGTTTGCTAATCCGTTGAGCTATGTCGGTAACTTTGGTTCTCTGTCGGATAACCTCGTTTTCTCGGATAACGTAATGTTTTTTAATAAAGCGAAAACCGATGTAGTAGAAACAAAACGACCTCCGTGGCGCGGTTGGCGAATAGCCGGCTGAGATGCAGGAGGTTACGGGCTTGATTCCCGCCGCGGAACCAATGTTAGCATGATCATACATATTTGTTCTGGCCTTGGGTGTTTTTCTGTACATTTTATGTGTGTATTCCCAAAATCAAAATAGTAAGAAAGAAAATATTTTGTTTGTAACGGTACATCAGGACTACAAAGAGAGAATTAAATCAGTTATCTGGTTCCTATAGTAGCTTTGCTTAATTTATTTAAAAACTTCCGTTGTTTTTGCAAAAAGATTGTCTTGTTGCCACAAACAGTTAAAAACCAGTTTAACGCGTGTTTGAAAAATCCTTACCAATTTTTTATAGGAAGGCGCTAAGCTGTGTTTAATTTTTTTTATGATAAGACCATTGTTTTTAACGCATTTCTAGAAGATTGAATCTTATGTTAATCTAATCAAATATCATTTATTTGTGATAAGTAGGTTTTATAATTGATAAATTACTAAGTGACTTGTCCAGGATGTGCACGGTCTTATTACTATTATCCACACATATTTATTTGAAAACTTGCTCATAAAATACATTTTTAACTACAAATTTCTCAAAAAAATGTTAAATATAACTTTTAACAATATTAATGTAAATTAAAAAAAAACAAAAGAAACACAAATAACAATAAACTCCGATTACAGTTAGAATAAATACATAAACATAAATATATATATATATATGACAAATATAACAAAAATATATATTTATAGATATAAAACAAAAATACTATTACATACAACACACATAGGTACTACGTTTTCATATATTTTAACAGCCAGTGGAGGACTGCAAGAAATGACTGTAGATTAGTCGTCTGAAAACCGGTTTACTAGGCGCCTTTTTAATATGGTGTAGGGAGAGTTCCATAGACCGACAGCTACCACCTCAAAAGAGTATTATCTTATCATTATCTCTTATGGTTATTATTATTATTTGGAGCCTGTACTGTCCCACTGAAGGGCAAAGGCCTCCCTTCCTTCTACTCTATCATGCGCGTATGTGGTCTTAGAAAATAATATGTAACGGAATCAGTTCAAAAATCTCAGATATTACACTAAACAAACTATACTTCATTATGATATTATAACTTATTACAGATATCTATATTTTTTAAATGAGGCTCATTTTATTACAAGCACTATAAATACAAGTAATATGCTTCACGACTTTATTAATCACCATGAAAAAAATCCTAAGATCCTTTGAAGAGATCTTACTTCGGGTAGATTTAAATTTAGATTGATTTAGTATGAAATTATTTCAGGCAACAATAGCAAAGTACAAGATCTTAAAACTTAATTCTACAGCCCATATAAATATTGATATTGATTAAACTTAGTGGCGTACTTGCCATCCGCCATGCAAAGTTCTAAATTACATAAAATTTAAAATAAAATAACTTATTTAATTAAATACATACATTAGAAAACTACATAGGTATTTATTAATTTAATATGACTGATCTTTCTTCTAATATTTATATATATAAAAGAAAGTCGTGTTAGTTACACTATTTATAACTCAAGAACGACTAAACCGATTTGGCTGAAAATTGGTGGGGAGGTAGCTTAGAACCAGGAGACGGACATGGAATACTTTTTATCCCGTTCGACCGCGTTCCCGTGACATAAAAGTCATAGAGAATACAAGCCACTATAAAACGTGGTATAACAAAAACGCATCTGACATGGAATAACAAAACTCAAATGACAGCTAAACGTTACTTTGTCTATGGTTATGTATGGTTGTAAATATTTTTTTATAAAAAAATCGGGTTAGTAATGATGGCCGGGGACAACAATTGACAATTCTACCAGGGTGACGTATATTGACAGCCCGCGTTATATGCATGTCAAGGCGGTACGAAGTTCGGCGGGTCAACTAGTATTATTATAAAATTGTCGTGTCACAGTGTTTGTAACAAAACTCCTCCGAAACGGCTTGAACGATTCTTATGAAATTTTTTGTGTACATTCGTTAGGTCTGAGAATAGGACGTAAACTATTTTCGTACCCCTATGTGTTAAGGGTGATTTTTAATTTTTATTTTTATATGCTTCGGCAATAAAAAATATGTTATACAACCATAAGTTTTCACCCTTCTACCAACCTCTATTTTTTAATAGCGATAATAGTACTTTAATAGTTTTGTACTTTGAACATAGATATAGTTGATTAGAGTGGGTACGTGCACAGAAAAGGACATTGAAAAAAAAATATAACTCACAAAATTAGCAACACAAAATTTATTGATTTTATGGCGGGACTTAGCTGTAGTAGCTAGTATAATCTATAATATAAAAATGAATCGCAAAATGTGTTGGTAAGCGCATAACTCAACAACGCCTGGACCAATTTGGCCAATTCTTTTTTTGTTGTATTTCTTATTGTCAGGAGAAGGTTCTTATGAAAGAAAAAATTAAGAAAATTGCACGCAAAATTAGAAAATTTAAGAATACTTAACCAACATATAAAATTATTTATAATCTAACCTTAGCGTTTTTATAATGTAACCTTATGACGTTTGACATAGAATTGACAGAATGCGTGCTGCGAATATCGTCAAAGAGGATGTAAAAAAAATTAATATCGTTTGAAACAGATGCTTCGATCCTGGATCGATGCTGGATCGATGCTGGATCGATGTATGCAGTTATCCCGAGATATATTGTTTGCTGTTCGTTAGTCTCGCTAAAACTCGAGAACGGGTGGAGCGATTTGGCTAATTTTGGTATTGAATTATTTGTGGAAGTCATTCATTTTCTCATACATAAGGCCGGGGACAACAATTGACAATTCTACCAGGGTGACTTATATTGACCGCCCGCGTTATACCTATGCATGTCAAGCCGATACGAAGTTCGGCGGGACCACTAGTATAAAATAATTAATTGACTAGAGTTTTAAATGCATTCATTCAATTCTAGAAGTAAACAGTGTTTACGTCAAATGGTAATGACATTGAAATTATTATATAATCTACCCATAACCGGTTGTATGAGGTAATGACACAGCTGATGGAAAACTTAGACACAGTTAACACGTTGATGGGCACTACTAGTATACTGATCGTTACTGATTTGTCACTACTTTTTTTCATACATTGCCTATAGACGTAACTTTTATAATTAATTTCATGGTGACAGTATAGAAGTCTAAGTTACCTCTACGGTGACACTACAGCATGCCGTTCCTAATATTTGTATGGAAAATCGATCGTCCTAGGGCGTACTGACTTTCGCTTAACCTAAACTCTTACGTCGAGAGGCGTACTGTCGTATCGCTTTTTAACTCGTCTGTGGGCGGTAGTGTCCAGCAATGTGTTAAAAACCAACTACACTTTACACTTCTATTTCATCTTTCCTTATTATCAACTTATGTAGGTATCATCCCGACATCTCTGTTATAAAAAAATCCCCTACATATTTGTCTGGAAGAAAACGCTTCTAAGCGATAACACCACTATTTATACTATTTACTTGTCTTCTATTTTGTTAATATTTTTCATTTTTATAAATAGCCTCAAACTAAGCCGAGCTTGTTGGAATTGGTTCTATGGGAACCAGATAACTGATAGAATACTTATATATATATTTATAATACAAACATATACTATACATTAAACTATACTAACTATACATTTAATACAAAAATAATCAATAAAACTAACACAATTCAAAATACAAGCCGTATCAAAATACAACACTTATTCCACGCGGACGAAGTCGCGGGCTCAGCTAGTATACTAGTATTACTTGCTCTTGACCTAATGAAGTTGCTGATACGACTGTATAGTATCATCAACATGTGGAATTTTTACTTAGAAAATTTTCGTTATTTATTTCCATCTTAAGGTGAGACCGGAGGGGAATCGCCCATACGCCGGCGAACCCCGAGCGCAACTTCAATTCGGCCGCGTCAAAAACTTCGGCCTGAATATCGCTATCCTTGTTTAGTGACGAAGTTTAGCCACGCAGAGCGACAGTGATAGCAATAGAACGATTCTAAATTTGATTAGATTTTGATCGTGTTCCGTAATACCAAAAATGATGACTGAAAACTTGTTGTATTTATCTCATTGTGTTGTTATTCTGTAACTAGACGATATAATCTATGTTCCCATGACTAGGATACGTAAGATGTTGTTGTTTTTAATACGAAACAATTAGGTTGAAAACAGGTCTTTTATGACGTAAAAACATGCAGAATGCGATACGCTTCTATTTAATTTTAGGTAAGTATTTTGATCTAATATATGGTTGCGAACCTAGATAAATACTATTCAAATTAAAATAATACCCTATTAAGGTAGAAATATGCTCCAATTAGAAATGATCTTGGTAGTACGTGTTGTATGGGCGATTGTCCCTCCGGGGTCCCCTTAAGTGACACAAATATAGGCAAAAGTCTGAAATCCAGAACAACTGCAATGTACACCCCAAAAAAGAGTAACTACATTACATGAACTCCCGTTACCTGTAATTTGAATGAAACTGTAAGTCAACTAATTTGGTTAATTATTTCGTGACACTATTTTGATAGTCAAAGATTACAAATAATATTTTTTTGTTTTAATCGGAGACTCGCGAGATATCAGTTCGGGGCGAACCACTAGTATAAGTATGTGTTTACACAAAAAAGTATATAAGTATTATATCAGTTATCTGGTTTCCATGGTACAAGCTCTGCTTAGTTTAGGGCTAGATAGCGCTGTGTGAAATGTCCAACAGTATTTATATTTGTATTTTATCATTAGTAACACACACAGCATTGTGTTCATGTCTTTATATTGATGTGTACTACACGTCAATCTATACATTCCAGTATAAGCTGACCTCTCATTCTACGAAAAGCCTACACAATGCGAGGTCAGCTTAAACAGGAAATGTATAGTTTGATGTGTAGCCGTGTGTACAATAATTATATGAAATTACTACCTGTCAACCGCTAACGACGTAATTGCAGCTTTCATTTATACCTGTTGTACAGTCACCATCATTATATTATGTAGATAGAAATGGCACATAGCTCATACTAATAATGGCCGTTGGGGCAGAATTGTTACAGAGTGGACACCAAGCACTGTCAGGGCCACTAGAAAGCAATATCACCAAAAACGATATGACGATCGGTTGCTATGGAAATCTTGTGGCACATGTTCAGAAGACCTTCCTTTGGCTGAAATGTTATTGATCTCATACGCCTGTATCTCATGAACCGTGATATACAACTGAAATTTCATTTCACTGATCTTACCGCTATAACAACAAACACTAAAAACAGAATAAAATAAATATTAAAGGGGGGCTGCCATACAAGAAACATGATTTTTTTGCTCGTTTCAGCTAGATATTGATAACGGCAACAGGTAGACGCTTGAAATATTCAAAGAATATTACGTTATATATTCACTTTAAAAATCAATAATTAAATTGAAATAAAACAAATAATTAAGGGGGGCTCCCATATAACAAACGTGATTTTTTTGCCGTTTTTAGGGTTCCGTAGCCAAATGGCAAAAAACTGAACCCTTATGGATTCGTCATGTCTGTCTGTTTGTCTCTCCGTCCGTATGTCACAGCCACTTTTTTCCGAAACTATAAGAACTATACTGTTGAAACTTGGTAAGTAGATGTATTCTGTGAACTGCATTAAGATTTTCACACAAAAATAGAAAAAAAACAATACATTTTCGTTCCCGTTACTTCCATACTTTCCGTTCTCCATACTTAGAACTGAAACTCTATTTTTTTTTATCAAACCCATACGTGTGGGGTATCTATGGATAGGTCATCTAAAGTGATATTGATGATACTATATATTTTTTTTCTAAACCGAATAGTTTGCGCGAGAGACACTTCCAAATTGGTAAAATGTGTGCCTCCCCCCCCCCCCCCCTGTAACTTCTAAAATAAGGGAATGATAAAACTAAAAAAAATATACGATGCACATTATCATGCAAAATTCAACCGAAAAGTGGTTTGAACGAGATCTGGTAAGTAGTTTTTTTTATTACGTCATAAATCGTAAACCGCATTTTACCTTTCATTTAATCAACTCAAATATAAAAAAGATACAACGAACTACAAGAACTTTCATATTATGTTACTTGCTGCTACGGAACCCTTCATGAGCGAGTCCGACTCGCACTGGACCGCTTTTATTATAGATAATGGTACGGAACCCTTCGTGCGCGAGTCCGACTAGCACTTAGTCGGTTTTTATTAAAGTTAGTTTTAGCATTCGCTCTATAGCAAATCTCATACTCCTATGGTCGCGCAATATGCTTAAAAAGGGGTACAATGTATTCTCTTCACGTATTAATATATCGATTTATTTCTCGTACTGACCGTGAAAACTTCCCCCTTCTCCCAAGTAGGGATTCTAATTATCACTCATGCCCATCAAAATACAATATACCATCAATAAAGGTCAATGTCTGATTTCGCAATTGTTATGAGAGAAGCATCTAAAGACATCGAAGGTTTTCACTCCAATAAAACTAGAACCTATGTGCAAGCGATATTGAACCTTGTGATAAACGTTTTACAACTTAATTTATCAATTTATTATTTGACAAATCTGTATAATATAGGCTTATATAAGATAATTGGTTTATCGTTTCACTGGTTTATACTAGTGGTTTGCCCCGAACTGAAATCTCGCGAGTCTCCCAAAACACAAAAAAAAATATTCTTAGGGCGACTCGCGCAACGATACCTAAACATGTTTAGTGACTAAATATGATTTAAGGAGTTGTCAAATCATACGCATACACAAAATTTAAACACGTTTAGTCGCTAAATACGTTTAGGTATCGTTGTGCAAGCCGGCCTTAATCTTTGACTAACAAAATAGTGCCACGAAATGAAGAATTAATTTACTTGACCTTCAATTTCATTCAAATTACAGGTAACGGGAGTTCATGTATATTGATTTTCTTTTTTTTGGGTAGAAATTGTAGTTATTCTGAATTTCAGACTTTTCCCTATATTTGTGTCACTAAAGCTACACGCATACCAAATATCAGTACTGTGGGGTCACTGGTGTATCCTGTGTTTTTTGTCAAAGTTCTGGTTTTATTATGGCTAATAACTTAAAAGTACAAAATTTAAACTAAAAAAAAAAAACCGAGTCGACATGTACTCACAAAGACCTTTTATTGGACGTGTCATTTGACCGGATAGTCTTATTTTGTTGTTATTTACCTCTCTTGAACCCCAATATCTCAACAATCCCCCCACATTTTTAGCTCATTTAGTCACACCAAAATTGTTCCATCGCTACCTACCTATATATCAAATTTCACAATGATCGGATATACACTTCGAAAGTTATCCTCGGACAAACAAACATACATACAACGCCGATTTGCCCAAGTTGATTTAGAGATCTCGCTTCGCTCGATCAATTATCTCGCGAAGTAAAGTCGGCGGTCTTGACGCTATGAGCGATCTCTTGCAGACCACTTAAGGCTATAAACTATATGGCGAAACTATTAGGCCGTTTGTCCACCGACGCCGTCGCCGGCGCTCGGGTGGTGGACACACGGCTTATAGTAAATGTATGTATCGCTAAATCGGCGCCGTCATCTCGTTCTCGGTGACGTCCCGGTGACGATGACGGTGGCGCTGTACAAACGGCCAAATAGTTTCGCCATATCCTTCTGTCCTTCTGTGATACAACTGTTGTGTTATTGCTGGTATGCTGAAATTTGGCATGGTATCACTTTTAAATGACGCCTAGTAGAAGAAATAATAATTAAAAAAACTTGTTGTTCTAAGGTACGCACCCAATCCCCTGAGGTATAGTTGAATAAGTTTTTGAAAAAAAGAATATTTCATCAATACGTTTTTAAAACCGGTTTCCGTTTATGAAATATTCAAGCGGCAACTTTCTTAATAGTCTTGTGTCATGCTAGATTAAACCTAAAGTTGATTGTTCAAGAGCCCATTTTGCTTTGAAAGCACTTCGCAGTGGAACTAGGTATAGCTTGTTATGTGAGATGCTGTTATGGTGGATTTTATGACATCAGCCTAGGTCAAGATCAAAATAAAGAAATATTTCGTAAAGTAAGAGGCATCGGTTCGGTCCTTAATAGGTGTATTGACCTTGCTAGCCGGCGAGGGTTCGGATTCCAATTTAGACCATAATTTTACAAGTTTTCGGCTATACAGGGTATATATTTTTGAATACAAAACAATTTAATTTTATGACTATTAATATAAATAACATTTAATTAATTACATGACTTTAAAATTCATAGGTATCAATTGAATCATTATACTTTTAACCAAGGGTGGATCCAGGGGGAGGGTCATGGGGGTCATGACCCCCCCCATGGGCTGGGTCCAGGACCACTAATTAAAATTGTTAAACAGAATGTTTTTATATAATTTTTTGTCACAATATAGAGTTTATGTATGTACATTTAATATTTCATCATCATCATATCAGCCGTAGGACGTCCACTGCTGGACAAAGGCCTCCCTCATTAATCTCCAGGAACTGCGGTTGGAAGCGGCCTGCATCCAACGCCGACCTGCGGTTCTTACCAAGTCGTCTTCCCATCTTGTAGGTGGACGTCCTACGCTGCGCTTGCCGGTCCGTGGCCTCCATTCGAGAACTTCAATATTTAATTAATATAATTTAACATTTTGAATTGAAAAATTGATTAAAATTTTATAAAAAATATAGATAATATATATTTTTAATAATAATAACAATTATTCATATATTTAAATATATATATTTTAATATAAAATAATAAATAAATAATAAAAACAATATATATATAAAATATTTTGTATAAAAATTAAATTAGAACTTCTTGTGACTTGACCACGATTTTGTGACCCCCCCCCCCCCCCCCCCCCCCGTCACCAAAGATGGATCCGCCCTTGATTTCAACTGATTCAGACAATAGACTTAAATAGGTTTAGATAGGTAGTCACATCTACTAGCTAACTATTATTAAAATTTCAAAAAATAATATTTTACTTAGAAAACTTTCGTGATTGATTTCAATCATTATTATAAATACGGGATTTATCACGTACCGTCTTATCGGTGTTTCGACCGACAATGTTTCGGTTCAATTCGTGAACCTTCATCAGGGTGAGTGCGATCCGCTCCGAATAACGTCTCGCCTCGCAGCGCGAAGCGAGACGTTATTCGGAGTGCGACACGAGACGTTATTCGGAGCGGATCGCACTCACCCTGATGAAGGTTCACGAATTGAACCGAAACATTGTCGGTCGAAACACCGATAAGACGGTACGTGATAAATCCCGTATTTATAATAATAATATTTTACTAAGTTTATATGAAAATGATTCATTCATTAAATATTTTACTATATAAAATATTTAGTAATTATTTTCATTGCGGTAATGTAAACAGAAAGCACCTATTATGACGAAAACTAATAACAAAACATATCATTGACAGCGTTCAATACGTAAAACTACCTACCCATATCTATACAACTGTCTTCGTAACGAAGTAAGCAATTATTGTGATGAGCCAATCGGAAATCCTAAACTGTAAGATTATAATCGTTTTCCTCTATACACTAAGAACTATTAGGGGGGAAATTCTAAGCCGTATCTCTTACGGTTTAGGATTTCAAAAACATTCACTAAAATGTCAGTACTCGTTGCAATGTAATTACATGAAAATGGCGGCCATTGTACATTTTGCACTGCGTTCGATCTCAAGTCTCGCGTTGAATTGGCCACCATTGTACATTTTGCACCGCGTTCGACCTCAAGTCACTCGTTGAATTGGCCACCATTGTACATTTTGCACCGCGTTCGACCTCAAGTCACTCGTTGAATTGGCCACCATTGTGCATTTTGCACTGCGTTCGATCTCAAGTAACGCGTTGAATTGGCCACCATTGTGCATTTTGCACTGCGTTCGATTTCAAATCACGCGTTGAATTGACCACCATTGTACATTTTGCACTGCGTTCGATCTCAAGTCACGCGTTGAATTGGCCACCATTGTGCATTTTGCACTGCGTTCGATCTCAAGTCACGCGTTGAATAAGTATGGTATCAAACGAGAGTAGGTTAAAAGTACATTTATTGAAACTGAACATTACAACTGTACATTTATTGAACTACATAAACATCGTAGTTATTTTATCGATTCATGTTGTATATCACGTGCATATTCATTATTCACTTCATTTAAAACTGATATAACGTTGTCACCCTGTGTAGTATATGGTTTGTCGATTGGTGTTGCGCAAAGACTGCATTCGCCGAGACTGTTTATTTATTTATACGGTCAAGTACTCTGTTATTGTAAGGCTTTACGAGTTATTATTATAATAGTTATGAACAATACTTATATACAATTATTTACAAGACTATAGTACAAAATAAAACAGTTGTATCGTCTAAAGACCGTTGCAAAGAATATTTTTTTGCAATCGAATAGGTCGGCCTTTTGCCACGTTGGAATATCGGCAGAGTTATTGAATTAGTCAAAGTTCCAATAGGCGAGCGATGAAGATACTATAATTAGCATACAAGTAACTTTAAAACAAAAAATATAACCGACCTGACTCAAATACTGAACCTATTTAGATTAAACTTATAAGGAACCAACCTGAAGGTTTCTGAAAAGTTCCTTTCAACTAAAAAATAATACATAAAAAGAATCGGTTGATAAATTATACGTCCCTATAAAATCGAGGGTTGTCCTCGATTTTTTTGGCATCCTATCTTCAGATCCTGACTTATTGCCAATGAGATCACCTGGGAAGTATATACCCTTTTATATACAAAAAGAATTTCTCGAATCGGTCCTGGCGTCTTCGAGTAAACGGGGAACATACATAAAAAAAAGGTTCCGACGAATTGAGAACCTTCTTCTTTTTGTTGAAATTGGTTAAAAATATCGCTCGCCATACAATCCAATGGACGTTTACACACATTTTATAAACAGCGATACTTAATATAAAAGCATCTTTATTGTTTGTGACGCGGTTGGACTTAATTTAACTAGTGGGTTCGCCCCGAATTGAGATCTGGCGAGTCTCCCAAAACACAAAAGAAAATATTTTTAGGGCGACTCGTGCAACGATGCCAAAACGTACTTAGTGGCTAAATATGATTTTAGGAGTTGTCAAATCAAACAAATACTTAAAATTTAAACATGTTAAATACGTTTAGGGATCGTTGTACAAGCCGGCTTTAATTTTTGAGCAATAAAATATTACAAATTACAGTTATTCTGGATTTCAGACTTTTGCCTATACATATTTGTGTCACTAAAGCTACACGTATAGCAAATTACAGCACTGTGTGATCACTAGTGTAACCTGGAAATTTTGTCAAAGTTCAGTTTTTATTATGGCTAATAACTCAAAAACTATAAGGGATTTACTAAAAACAAAAACGGAGTCCTAATTTGCTGATGAATACCTTTCACTTAATTTCCCAGTTGACCTAATAGTATAATTTTAATTTTTTTACCCCTCTTGAACCCCAAAATCTCAACAACCCCTCCTCCCCTCCAATTTTTAGCTCATTTAGTCACACCAAAATTGTGTCATCACTACCTACATACCTATGTATCAAACTTCACGGTGATCGGATCAACGCTTTGAAAGTTATCCTCGGACAAACAAACATCCATACAATGCCGATTTTCACAAGTTAATTAAGAGATCTCGCTTCGCTCGATCAATTACGTGATTTTAAAAAAAGATTTACTGGTAGAAGGCTGAATAAAAAGTGCAACATTTTAGAATTCTGAACGCCTAACGTCTTTTATTTACATAAGTAGTTATTTAACTTAATTTAATTTAAAAATGCCTATCAAAATGCATTAATCGTTAATTAACATAACATAAATCAAGGCCATCTCCACAGAAACGATAAAAATGAGAAAATAAATCTTCAATTCATTGATAATCTTTATCAAAGATTAGGAGTATAATATTCATAGTTAATCAACATTGTCCATAAATACTGTAAATGATTAATAAATTAGCATGTAGCGTACACGTGTGTCAGGACACGATGATCCTTAACTCCGGTAACTTGCTCTTCTACCGGGAGGGAGATCAACTATCCCAGGGTGATGTCGGGTTTCTCGTCCGCAAGTCCCTCGTTAACAACGTGACAAAAGCCGACAGTGTGTCGAACAGGGTAGCATACCTTATACTCAGAATTACCGAAAGGTATTCGTTGAAGGTCATACAGGTATATGCGTCGACCTCGACACACCCAGATGATGAAGTGGAAGCCATGTATGAGGAGATCTCCGAGGCCATACATACTTCCAAGACTCATTTCACGGTTGTAATGGGGGACTTCAACGCAAAGCTAGGCACAAGGAAAGACGATGAGCTGAGAGTGGGGCCATTTGGATTCGGGCGACGGAACCGAAGGGGCCAGAGACTGGCCGACTTCATGGAGAAGGAGGGCCTCTTCATGATGAACTCCTTCTATGAGAAGCGGCCAGCCAGAAAGTGGACGTGGATAAGCCCCGACAGTTTCACTAGAAATGAGATAGACTTCATTATGACGAACAAGAAGCAAATATTTAATGATGTCTCTGTGATCAGCAGGGTGAAAACCGGGAGCGATCACCGCATTGTTAGAGGCACATTGAATATCGATGTTAAGCTTGAAAGGGCACGTCTGATGAAGTCTGCGCTCCGTCCAAATCCTGCCCAAATCCAAAACCCCGAGAGCTTTCAGCTAGAACTGCACAATCGCTTCCAGTGCCTAGCCAGCTGCAATGATATTGACGAGATAAACAACGGGTTGGTGGAAACTGTCCAAGCGGTGGGATCTAAGTTCTTTAAGGCCCCCCGCCGAACTAAGCACCAGAAACTCTCAGATGAAACCATTAAGCTCATGGAGGACCGGGATGAAATGAGATTGCAGTCTTCAGCTGATATGTCGGCATACGGCGTGCTTAATAGACGAATCTTGAAATCTATGCAACACGATCTGCGTACCTTTAATACATCTCGTATTAAGGTCGCAATAGAAAGGAACAAAGGTTCAAAAGTGTTTGCAAATCATTCGTCTATAGGGCAAAGCTAAATGACTAAGCTGAAGACCAACAGCGGCACTATCATTTCGTCGAAACCGGAGATTCTGAGAGAGGTCGAAAAGTTCTATGGACACCTCAACACAAAACCCCGTTGGTCAGTTGGCTCAGGACACCAGAGCCAAACTAACCCGACACTATACCGAAGACATCCCGGACATCAGCCTGTACGAGATTAGGATCGCTCTGAAACAGCTTAAAAACAACAAGGCACCAGGTGAGGATGGAGTTACGACAGAACTTCTGAGAAGCGGGTGGAAAACCGGTACTTCAAGTCCTCCAGAAGTTATTTAACTCCGTCGTCCTCGAAGGAACCACGCCAAAAGCGTGGGATAAGAGCGTGATGGTGCTTTTCTTTAAAAAAGGTGATACAACCTTATTAAAGAACTACAGGCCCATCTCGCTCTTGAGCCACGTTTACAAGCTGTTTTCGAGAGTGATTACGAACCGTCTCGCACGCAGGTTCGATGACTTCCAGCCTCCCGAATAAGCCGGTTTCCGAAAAGGCTTTAGTACCATAGACCACATCCTTACGCTACGCCAGATTATACAGAAGACCGAGGAGTATAATCGGTCGTTATGTCTAGCGTTTGTGGACTATGAAAAAGCCTTCGATTCAATCGAGACCTGGGCGGTACTGCAGTCTTTTCAGCGATGCCAAATCGACTATAGGTATATCGAAGTGTTGAAGTGTTTGTATATTAACGCCACTATGTCAGTCCGTCTACAGGACCAGAGTACGGAACCAATCCAATTGCAGAGAGGCGTGAGACAGGGAGACGTCATTTCTCCAAAACTGTAGTTGTTGGGGGCGATACTCTCGAAGTTGTCGACGAATATGTATACCTAGGACAAACTGTCCAATTAGGTAAGTCCAACTTCGACAAAGAGGTCGCACGAAGAATCCAACTCGGCTGGGCAGCGTTCGGGAAACTTCGCGATATCTTCTCGTCCAAAATTCCCCAGAGCCTGAAGACTAAAGTCTTCAACCAGTGTGTGTTGCCAGTGATGACCTATGGCACTGAAACGTGGTCCTTTACTCATGGCCTCATGACCAAGCTCAAGGTCGCTCAACGAGCTATGGAGAGGGCTATGCTAGGGGTTTCTTTGCGTGACAAAATCCGCAATGAGGAAATCCGCAGGAGAACTAAAGTTGCCGACATAGCTCTCAAAATTAGCAAGTTGAAGTGGCAATGGGCAGGCCACATCGCTCGTAGAACCGATAACCGTTGGGGAAGAAAGGTTCTCGAGTGGAGACCACGGACTGGAAGACGCAGCGTAGGCCGGCCCCCCACAAGGTGGACCGACAATCTAGTAAGAATCGCGGGGAGCCGTTGGGCGCAAACGGCTACCAACCGCTCGTTGTGGCGATCTAAAGGGGAGGCCTATGTTCAGTAGTGGACGTCTGCCGGCTGATGATGATGATGATGTACACGTGTGACAAAATAAAATATAAAATTAAAAAAATAATAAATATTGCTTGACATTTCACACAGCGTTATCTAGCCCCAAACTAAGCAGAGCTTGTATTATGGGAACCAGATAACTGATAGAATATATATATAAACATTTTTTTTTGTAAATACATACCTATAATATATAGAGAAACAACCAAACCCGGAAAAAATATATGTAGATCATGCACACATTTGTTCCGCAGCGGGAATCGAACCCGCTACCTCCTGCGTCTCAGCCGGCTATTCACCCACTGCACCACAGAGGTAGTCACGGTCACGGTAAATAAATATATACATATAAATAATAATAATAATAAAATCAGTATAACCTTGGAATCTTCAAGTCCAGAGAGAATAGGTTATTTCTAGGCAAGCGTGCTCCATCTACGATCACACCTTCACTTATCATCAGGTGAGGTAGTGGTCAAGCGCTGGACTATCATCAATAAAAATAAAAAATATATATACCTAACACTGTTGTTCTGTTTTCTACTACACAACAACGTGAGGTACATTTATTGCAAGGTGTGGCAGATAGCCAAGTATACTCTAACGCTTTAGAAAAGTGGACTCTTTAAAAAAACCGGACATGTCGGACACGGGCACCGAGGTTTTTGTATTTTTGAAGTAAAACTTCTTTACACACGCTTGACTTGGGGAATAAGCTGGTGAATGCGATACGAAAAGTGCGAACGGAAGTTGAGAGGGAGATATAAGTTAGTGAAGATAGAAAGAGAGAGAGTCACGTTTCGTATATTTTTAAACGTTAATGTGCGAGTGCGAGTTGCGTCTGTCCAGAATGAACATCGACCAACAGACGTGTGGTCAATTTTGTAAATAAATAATTTAAAATTAATATTTTGAAAAATATTTTTTTTTCAGTCTCAAGCACACTCGTTTTTTTTAATGTGCTACAACTACAAATAAACGATTTTCAGATGTTTTTCTTCAGTTGTGCTGTGAGATCTTGCTTCTTGCCAATTTTAATGATAAGATCAATATGCGGCTTAAATGTTTATATTTTTTTTGCGTTGACTTGATTTTCTTACAGCTCTTACCATAGACATTTTTTTATAAGTATTTGATATTCATTTCAACTTGATACCTATACGCGTTTCTGAGATCGACGGACAACGAAGTGATCCTATAAAGGGTCCTTTTTTTACTTTGACGTCCGAAACTCTAAAAAGGTTGAATATGTTTTCGATCCCTAGGACAAGAAGTTTCATTTGTATAAAAGACTTTAGTAATACAGGTTAGCACGACCATTGACCACGCTAGAAAAAGTACATTTCAGCAAAGAATAGCTTCAGCGTAGAAACATTTGTACTGTCTCGCTGTTTGGGGATCTACCTCCCCCTCCTCCCTCCCTATACCTCCAAAAAAAGAAATATTTTATATTATCATTAATATTAAATAGTTCAATAAATGACTTCATTGAATAAAGAAATTGTAACTTTTGACTTTTGAGTTAATTATTTGATACCGATTCCAATTTATACTTCGTTCTCATTTTTTAAAGTTGTTTTCGTAATTTTTTAATTCATTTGTTTGGTTCGTGTCCTATATCACATGAACATATTCACCTTATTAAAAAGTAAAATTTGACACTGCTTACGTCGCCACTGTTTATTTCAATGGAGTCCAGACATGTCCATTACATGACGATTTATTTTTATACATTAAAGGCTTGCGTTTGACCACGATCTCGCCTGATGGTAAGCGATGATGCAGTCTACGATGGATCACGCTTGCGTAGAAGAAACCTATTCACTCGCGACTTGAAGACACCCAGGTTGTAGTTATCAGGAAATACCGACTCCGGTAAGGCGTTCCACGCTCCGGCTGTGCGTATAATAAAGGTCGAAGAGAACCGCTTTGTGCGAATGGGAGGATTCAACCATATAGCGGTGGCGCACCTCAGATAGAGATGGGTAGGTAACCATCCGGATATAATACATGAGTGGGTTAAAATCCAATTAACACCCAAGTCATTACACCCACTGGGTTTTTTGAGCGAGTGAAAATGAATTAAGTACTATTATCAATGACGACCAATAAAGTACCAAGGTACCTTTAAACCCGACTGTTTCCAGATAGTTTTAAGATCGTAGGTACCTACATTAAGTACCTATTATTGTTTATGTAAATCAATAATCACCTAATCTCCGTATCAACGTAATTTTATTATGCAGCTCGCAATCGCAAACAAAGGCGGGCAGGCCGCGCCGGCCAGGCAGACAAGTGATTATGTATATAATCAAATTTCAAACGTGTTGTCTGAGTATGTAGCAAATAAGTTTGCGACTGTGATTCCAGACAATGCCAGCAATGTGCAAAGAGCATTACGTCTCAATGTAAAAGAAATATACCCACACAACGAGCCTCAATTGTGCAGCGCATACGCTTCATTTCCTCTGCAAAAATATCATTGCAAAGAAATGACAACAAACTATTAAAAAAGTCAAGTTTTGTCACCTTTACTTATGGGGTAGTCATTACATTTTGTTTTAGAAGCGTGGAAAACACAAAAGTTTCTTTACAGACCTTGGCTGTTCATGAAAGAGCCACACTTTTACCTGCGGAAGAAAAAGCAGCTCTCTTAGATGATGCAATCGGGGAAATTATTCGACAGTGCAAAATAATTATGGATCCAATTTCAGAAGCAACATTAAAGTTGGAATCTAATGACATGATGTACACAAGATGTTTTTGACACTAAAAGACATGTCAAAATTACTATTCGCATTACCAGATATCACATATTTAGAGGAAGCCAAAAAAGCGGAGATATTAACTAATGTCGACACGTGAATCAATATGTGCTTAAAGCCACTACATTTTGCAGCATACTTGTTGGATCCTACAATCCAAGGAGCCGAACTTGATGAAGGGCAGGAAATGGACGCCCTGGAATTCATTTTATGATGTAGGCCACAGTATCGGTGTCAATGTAATTACGAATTAAACATCTTATAGAATAAGAGATGGCTTTTGGAGTAAGAGATTTCTGTGGGCGAATATAAAAGGTGTAAGCCCAACAACGTGGTGAAAAGGATTGTGTGGAAAAACTGCTTTGAGCAAAGTTGCGCTCCGAATAATCACAGCACCTTGCACTTCCGCTGCTGTAGAATGTTCCTTTAGTGCTCATAACAGTAGCTATTGTCAGAAAAGAAACAGACTTACTACAGAAAGGGCTGGGAAACTAACACTAATACATAACCGGACAGGCACTACTTCACACCGGGACTGTTGCTCAACTTGTACCAAGCACAAGTCCGATCGTGTTTGGAGTACTATTCTCACCTCTGGGACGGATCAGCGAAGTACCAACTTGAAGCTCTGGAATCAATTGAGAGAAGAGCCAAGAAGCTCATAGCCAACGATGAACTAGTTGATGCAAGGTTCCTCAGCCTGGAGCATCGACGAAAGGTTGCTAGCCTCTCGGTTTTTTATGAAGTACATTTCGGGGAGTGTGCGGCGGAACTTTTCAACCTGATCCCACCATCTCCATTCTATCATCGGACAACCAGACGCTCTGCGGTGCGCCACCGCTATACCTAGTCAGGTCATAAGTATTGTCACACAGTAAAAACTTTTCTTTTAGAATGCTGGCCACAAAAAAGTTTATAGAATTCGAATTTCGAATTGTTCATGAAAATAAAAATGTATACCTTTTAGAATTTTACTCATTTTTAAATATGGAGTGAACGCTTAAAGAAGACCGTGTTGCAATTATTGCGTTGCATCGTTGCGGTTACGCGCCAATTCAAATTTTTGACATACTGAAATATTTGAATATAACCAAAAGATTCGTTTATCGCACCATCAAACGATACAATGAAGACTCTAGTGTAGATGACAGGTCAAGAAGTGGTCGCCCTTGGTCTGTTAGGACTCCAGCAGTGATAAAAGCTGTGAAGGCGCGAATTCAAAGAAATCCCAAACGTAAGCAGAAACTGTTGGCCATTCAGATGGGGTTAAGCAGAACCACGGTGAAAAGGGTGTTAAATGAAGACTTAGGGCTTCGGGCATATCGAAGAAAAACAGGACATCGTTTGAATGCTCGTCTAATGGACCTGAGACTGAAGAGATGCCGCGCTTTGTTGAAGCGGTACGCGGGAAAAAAATATCGGGAAATTCTTTTTACGGATGAAAAAAATTTTACCGTAGAAGTGAGCTACAACAAAAAAAATGATAAGGTGTACGCACACAGTAGTGAAGAAGCGATCAATCGTATTCCGCGTGTCCAACGAGGTCATTTTCCATCCTCGCTCATGGTATGGTTGGGAGTTTCTTATTGGGGCTTAACAGAGGTACATTTTTGTGAGAAAGGTGTAAAAACGAATGCAGTTGTGTATCAAAATACAGTCTTGACGAACCTTGTGGAACCTGTTTCTCATACCATGTTCAATAACAGGCACTGGGTATTCCAACAAGATCCGGCGCCAGCTCATAGACCGAAGAGCACACAAGACTGGCTGGCGGCGCGTGAAATCGACTTCATCCGGCACGAAGACTGGCCCTCCTCCAGTCCAGATTTGAATCCGTTAGATTACAAGATATGGCAACACTTGGAGGAAAAGGCGTGCTCAAAGCCTCATCCCAATTTGGAGTCACTCAAGACATCCTTAATTAAGGCAGCCGCCGATATTGACATGGACCTCGTTCGTGCTGCGATAGACGACTGGCCGCGCAGATTGAAGGCCTGTATTCAAAATCACGGAGGTCATTTTGAATAAACTTTAGTGTCATAAGAATCTATGTTTTGTTAAGTTCATTTTGGTATATAAATGGTTACATAATGAATAAACTTGTTTCAATTATTTTATATTAAACATGTGACAGAATTTATGACCTGACTAGGTATGGTAGAAATACCTCCCATTCGCACAAAGCGGTTCTCTGCGACCTTTATTATGCGCACCGCCAAAGAGTGGAACGCCTTGCCAGAGTCTGTGTTTCCTGATAGCTACAACCTGAGTATTTTTAAGTCGCGAGTGAATAGGTTTCTATTCTCTCTCGGCAAGCGTGAACTATCGTAGACTGCATCATCGCTTACTATTAGGCGAGATCGTGGTCAAACGCAAGCCTGTAATGTATAAAAAAAATAGCCTACAATTGTAATTTGTTACACAAAAATGTGGATAATGTGTCAAATAGTGTGGTTATAGTAATTATTTTATTAATTTATACTCATTTGGCGACTTGTGCAACGATGCCTAATCATATTTAGTGCCTAAATATGATTTAGAGAATTGTCAAATGATACACGAATACGTTAATTTAAACATGTTTAGTCGCGTTAAAACCAATTACAGGCAAAACGCATTTGTTATTCGAGCAAGCGCCTCGCTTAACTTTGGCAGATGCAGATATTGATATATTTAATACTTCGACAAGAAAGTTAATGTACCTACCTAAAACTCTTATGAACGAATATTGTAATGTCAAACGGTTTTCGTCCACTGTAGCTGTGTTTTTACATAAATTTTTTTTTAAAATTATCTGTGTAAATTTGTAATTGGCCTTAAGCATATATGTTTGTTTTGCATGTATTATAATTTATTTAGTTTTCTGTGTACCTAGCTGTAAGTTTCTTTAAAATAATAATCATAAAATAAAATAATAATATTGTATTCCTCGTTTATATATTTTATCTGCCGTCTGTTATGTCACTTGTGATTCTCAGTCCATCTAAAGGTTTTCTGGAAGAGAGCGCTTACAGTTTTTATTTTCGCGACTGTATGTTTATTGTAAATGTTGTTTGCTAGCTCTGATGTATTGTATAGTAGTATGATTACATCTAGTTAGAAAACTTTCGTGAATTGTTGCAATCATTATTATAAATACGGGATTTATAACGTTCTGTGCGAGGCAAGACGCAGTGCGGGGCGGATCGCACTCACCACAGTTCACACACTCAAAGTTTGGATGTTTGTTTGTTACTCAATCACATCGTAACGGCTAAACCGATTTCGATGAAATTTGGTATGTACGTAGATTATAACTTGGATTAACACAAAGGCTACTTTTTGTTGACAAATAACGCTTACAAAGCCACTGGCGGATCGGCCACTTTTTGGATCTAACATTGACCATTAGACATATACCTAGATATAAAATACTAGTAAATTTTTTGAACTTAAAATTATTTCATAATTTAAAAATTGCATTTTTTTGCAACTTCTGGGCGCACTCGTCATATTTAGTTAGTTTATAATAATGGATGATTTTAGGTTTAAAACATTTGTTTGTCTGTCTATGGACGAACTGACTGCGGTTATTTGTGTTTATTTGCCAAGAGGTTAATAAATTTGTTAGATCAAACATTTAGGATTTGTTTTTTGAAACAATTAACTTCTTGTTGAGGCGTACATTAATTAGCGTGCATACATTGTATCACTACTTACCTAAGTCGACAATGCAAATTGCTGGGTTGTATTTGCAACCATCTGTTAAACTCAAGGGAAAACTTACCTACACATTGATGTTTGTTGGTTTTCCTATGACCGTATTCTTAAATCTATAAATTTATGTTGAAGTGTGATTACAGACGTTTTGACAGATTTTTTTATATACTGTAAAAAATATACAGCATTGACTATAACCTAATAAATGTTTCATATAACCAATAGCGAATAAGATTAAAAACTGTATTTCTCCTATTTATAGTTTGTAATATAATGTATGACTTATAATATAATGATTTAACTCTGACCTTATCGCAAGATCTGAACCACAGACAAAATTACGTTTAGCTGTCATTTGCGTTTTGTTATTCCATGTCAGATGCGTTTTTGTTATAACACGTTTTATAGTGACTTGTATACTCTTTGACGTTTTATGTCACGTCACACGGGAACGTGGTCGAACAGGATAAAAAGTATCCTATGTCCGTCTCTTGGTTATAAGAACGGGATAAAAAGTATCCTATGTCCATCTCCTGGTTCTAAGCTACGAATTTTCAGCCAAATCGGTTCAGCCGTTCTCGGCGTTGGATGCAGGCCGCTTCCAACCGCAGTTCCTGGAGATCAATGAGGGAGGCCTTTGTCCAGCAGTGGACGTCCTACGGCTGATATGATGATGATGATGATACCCACACAGAGTGAACAGGTTCTTTTTAGGCAAGCGTGCTCCATCTTCAATTACACCATCACTTGAAGTAGGTCAAGCGCTTGACGATTAACAATAAAAAAAAACGTATGTGTGTGTGTGTACTTGTGTACGCACGTAAGTAGTTATAATTATTTTGCGTAGCAGAACAATAATAGCTAAAAAATTACATCCCGTATGTTGTCTTTGTAAAAGGAATGATAAATTTATATTTATAGTTATGAATTTTTACGGACAGTTGAGACACAATTATCAGCTAACTTCATCATGTCGCTTTTTGGCTGTCGGTGTGCGCGCGCATCGTTAGAATTTGACTCTCAATTTTTTTCCAAACGCGCCAAAAGAAGTATTATTTCAAAAAACGTTGCATTGACAGTCATCAAGATTAGATCAGAACTGGAATTTCACATATACTTTAATCATACATTACTGCATCGGTAAGTGTAGTTGCTATGTATATAACGGTTATGATTTTTTCTTCATATAGTCTTCGCTATCTGGTTCTTGACCTCCATTTAAGACCTCTTTTTTGCTTCATATTATACGCATGAAAGCGCTGAAGTGCCATAAAATGTTTTAATTGTAGCTTTTTCCCCTGATGTTACCCAAAATGTACTAAGGTTTCACGTGTGTTTGCCAATAATGACTTTGGAAGTTTAATGATCCAAATTGGGTAATCTGCAAATTTTATCTTTATAGAATACGATAACACAGCACGAATTGATTCATTCAAGGTCTATCCGTTGAGAATATAGAAGTATTTGACACGTAGTGCTTTTTAGGGTTCCGTACCCAAAGGGTAAAACGGCACCTTATTACTGAGGCTCCGCTGCCTGTCTGTCCGTCTGTCACCAGGGTGTATCTCATAAACCGTGATAGACAGTTGAAATTTTCACAGACGATGTATTTCTGCAGCCGCTATAACAAAGTATACTAAAAACAGACTAAAATAAATGTTTAAGGGGAGCTCCCATACAACAAACGTGAGTTTTTGCTCGTTTTAGCTCGATATTGATAACGGCAACAGGTAGACGCTTGATATATGAATATATGAATATTTACAGAATATGTAGTTATATATTCACATTAAAAATAAATTATTAAATTCAAATAAAACAAATATTTAAAGGAAGCTCCCATAAAACAAAAGTAATTTTTTTGCCGTTTTTATAGATAATGGTACGGAACCCTGCGTGCGCGAATCCGACTCGCACCTGGGCAGCTTTATTTTTCTTGGATATTATGGATATATGTAGTCAGTCAAGATATATAAATATCTGATTGTATACCTGTGTCGTTAACAACTTGTCAGTGTTGGAATTTCACAACGCCTGATTGACCTTACAACTTCTTTGGTCGTATCAAGTGTTTTAATACTGTCTGGTGGTCGTAAGCCACTCCTTGAAGTATTGTTTTAAGATCTTATGCCACCTTGAGATAAAACTCACTATAGTTCACTCACGCTGTGTCTGCTTGAAAGTAAGAAATTTCGTATCGGCGGCGACTTTGCGACGATGCCGCTTAGCCAGTCTAACCGGTAGTCACTTACATGATGAATGAATATGATTTGTTTACGTATTTGTTCATTGGTTGCTGTTTCGTTGATATTTTAGGACTTAAAATTGAGGTAGATTGAAAATTTTTAAAAAACCGGCCAAGTGCGAGTAAGACTCGCGCACGAAGGGATCTATAAAAACTCATCATTATCTATAAAAACGGCAGAAAAACCACGTTTGTTCAGAGCCCCCCTTAAATATTTATTTTATTTTAAATGAATGATTTATTTTTAAACCGAATATATAACTAAATATTCTGTGAATATTTCAAGCGTCTACCTGTTGCCGTTATCAATATCGAGCTAAAACGAGCAAAAAAAATTACGTTTGTTGTATGGGAGCCCCCCTTAAATGTTTATTTTATTCTGTTTTTAGTATTTTTTTACAGCGGCAATAGAAATACATCATCTGTGAAAATTTCAACTGTCTAACTATCACGGTTTATGAGATACAGTCTGGAGACAGACGGACAGACAGACTCAGTTATAGGGTCCCGTTTTACCCTTTCGGTACATCGGTTTCGGTAAATCTTTAAACCGAATCCTTAAAATCATGGTTATTAATTTGAAAAAAAAAATATTTTGCTACAATACTAGCCATGAAAAAAACACTATTTTGCCTTACCCATGATTTAAATTGTCATAAATGCCGTGACACGCAATATGAGTGTAGGTATAGATGAAGATGGGCATCGCCTTTTTCAGTTGGCACTTGGCGTCGAAATCTTCAAGACCCATTTTTTTATTGCACAGTTGCATATGTTCGTTTGCATGAAGTGATCAAGTCTTGACGTTTTCTGGCCACTCGAAGGCCTCTGACTTAGAAGCGCTCAGCTGAAAGTGCATAGGTGGTCATATATCCAAGTATAGTCTAACTTTTTATTAGCTGCAGTAAAATGACGTTTTGTGGGTTGCCGGTTTTTGAAGAAAAATAAATAGGGATGTAGCTAAATGAGTGAATCATAAATGAATAATCAGTTTGGTTTTTTTTTTGAGATTTAATATTAAGTTGTAATGTATTTTTTTAACCTATTATTATTACTATACTAGAGGCTTGATCTTTTTTAGTGGAAGTATAGGGAGGTACATTCAAAAGGAAACAAAAACGTCATAATAATGTTATTTAATTAATTTTGGTGAACTGAATCACATCCCTATTGAGATTAGGCTGGCAACATTATTTTACGGAATGACATTTAGAAACGTCATTTTACTGCAGCTAATAAACAGTTAGACTATAAGTAATCTGTTAGGCATGCTGAATTCAAGCGTTTCTCTGCTTAAAAAAAGGAAAGATAAATATTCCCACGATAATTACTGTACAAGGAATGAATAATTTAAAAGTAGCTGTTGCCCGCGACTTCGTACGCGTACACTACTAAATGTGTAATCTAGAAATAAAGCTAAACTCGCTGTCGCAACTTGACTTGATACCCTATTTTTATCCCATGGAAACTGATTCATGGGATAAAAGGTAGCCTATGTGGTAATCCAGGTTATAATCTACGTATTTACCAAATTTCATCGAAATCAGTTCAGCAGTTACGACGTGATTGAGTAGCAAACAAACAAATAAACAAACACCCAAACTTTCACTTTTATAATATCAGTGTGATAATAAAAGGGAATGCACTACCTAGATACAAGTTGGCAACAGCTTAGTTTGATAGATGGGGCTCTAGCAAAGAGTATTGTACTCATATTTACACACGATTTGGACCTATCTTTACAGTTTTATTTAATGCAGAAAAATAACAGATATCGTGTAAAAAATGACTGAGAAGTAAAGAACGTAGAGTGATAATCAACATATATTTATTTCAGATGGTTTGAACGCTTTACCTGCAAAAAAACGTATATTTAAACACCCTATTTTGGAAAAAGCTGGCCTTAAAGATATCAATAATTTTTATGTATTTTTTAATTCTCCATCACTACGCTATGTGCAACAGATGTCAAATCAAATCAAAACAAATCAAATAAATTTATTTTGGAACAAAAACCATAGTATAATAATACTGGAACACGTGATATTCGCAGAAGTTATAAACTTTGTCGCGAACACTAACGCCCTCTCAAAGTTTAATATTTGCAATTATTTTAATAAAAATATACAAGTTAAGCATGCGTGATTATTTGTGCGTATGTGTGTATGAGTTTGTGTGTATGTATAAAGTGTGTGTGTGATGTTTGTGTGAGTGTGTGTGTGCGTGAACTTGCGTGTATGACCTACAGTGTATACAGCAACTTTTAAAAGGTCTTCAGTTTCTTCATACGACAGTGTTATCAGCCACTAAAGACATTTTTGTAGAAAGACATGTTGTTTTGTTCCGGTTGGAAAAGCCGGAAGTTTTAACTAACAGCTTATGTACCATGTAGCGTTAGCGTGGGCGATCTATCACTAAACATGGAATGGTGAAATATATGATTATTTATATGGTCGGAAGATGGACTGGATTATTGAGTGATCTTCAGGTAACGGCAATACGTTGGTCATTGTTGATAACACAGTGTATGATCAAATTTATTATAAACCACAGACCTTGACCTTTTCAAAGACCGATTCCATAGAATAAAAGATTTAGTCAGATAATTTGTTAGATACAATATTATGCAGATATTGCAGCAAGATCGAGGTGAGACAGATTGGTAACATTATTGTTTATTAGAGATATTGAAGTGATGCTAATAAAATGGAACCTACCTTTAAAATCATCTCTTGCTGGAAGAAAACTCTTCTAGGGTTAAGTTCGTCTTTGGACATGTCCTCTATTTCTGTATTTTTAAATGTATTTTCTGGTGTGCAAAAAAGAATGACTGAATGGATTTTGGTTTATACAGTGTAGATTACATACGGCACCTATTTCGTTCGTTTTTATCCACCCTTGTGTCTGATCTGATCTTCGGGTTACTAATTAAATGCTTGTAATTGTTACTCTTTATCCTTGCAAATTTTAAATTAACTGTGTAGCTTGAACAACATACTTTCTAAAAGGTACAGAAAAATAATAACCATTTGAAAAATAATGCCACCGAAACATTAGAAACCTTTGTGATAATAACCAGTTATTATAGTAACAAACACTGCTATGATTAACTTTTCAAACTATCATGGTTATGAACACTATCGATATATACTTATACTAATAACCATCCACTTGCAAAGACTTCAGTTTACCCGTGATCATGGTGCAAGTTAAAATGCAAGGTCAAAGTTAAAATCTTTTACTCATTAAAATCACAAGGATCACTTTGTAACGTTAATTTTACTGCCTGTTCCTTCGCGACCAAGCCAGGAATGAAAGGCAAGAAACAAGGCTGGTTGTTTTTTTAATGATCCTTTTAGAATACATAATAATACAGGAAACAAATTACGTCTGAATTGTAACAATCCGATATTTTACAGTAGGCTTTTTTATAAAGATTTTGTTTAATTACGTTTTTAAATTTGTTAATTGTCAATTTTTGTTTACACTTGGGAGTTTGTTATGAAAGCCTTGCCCTATTTATGGAGCCTACAAGCAACAGCAAGTTTATCTTTATTTCTAGTATTAAAGTTATGATTATCGCTATTTTTCTTAAACAAATTAATATTTTTGTTAACATACATCAAATTTTCATAGATGTATTGACAAGGGAATGTCATAATACTTATGTGAAATATCTGGATATTCAAAAACTCACAAATCATGATAAATATTCTATTCTATGAAATTTTTTTAGTAAAAATACGGTTTGCTATGATCGGACCATGTCGCTTAATTCCAACCTAAAGTGGATTGCGTACCTATCTGTCAAAATGTACTAAAACTATTCAATAATTTTCCAAAAAATGCTAACAGTTCGCGTTATACAAAATATCTGGATCTGATTTATAGCTTGCATTGTTGTACAAATGGGATCCTAATAAAAATAATATATATTTCAGGTAGTTGTGTAAAAATATCTAACATAAGTATGAATAAGATAATACCCATGGCGGAAATCCTCGAATTTCTGACTCAATACACAGAAAGAGTACACTCATTCTCACACTCAATTTCGGTTGTACATTCTTAATGCGCACAGCTAACGTATGAAACACTCTACCATCGCGTTCTTCGTCTGTCTTCCCTAAAACAGAGATCTGAGACCTGACACTAAGACAGAGACAGTCTTCCCCGAGACTGAGATCTGGTTTAATAGCTAAGAGTAAATAAATATAATCTAGATCTTCGTGTTACGCACATCACATCAGGTGAGATCAGAGGCATTCCTCGTAGCGCACCCAGATGAAGCGCACCAAAGTACTTCCACATAACGCACCCGTTTTCGTGCGCTTCATTCAGCAAGTATAAATGTTAAGTTTTTATTCCTCGTTGCGCACCAATAACAATGTCTAGTGATGGGATAATAATGTGTCAATATCACTGATGAAACTATAAATGTATTACTTTTAACTACCTAAATCCTAATTTTATTTATTTATTTTAGAATTTTTTGAAAACTTACAGGTAGGTACACAAAATATAATTGACTATCAGAAATATACATGCTAGGTACATGGCAGCTGAAAGCCAATTATAAATTTCCACTTATAGGTTACTAATTGAATGAAAATAGCCCCATCACTAGACCCTCCATTGTTATTGGTGCGCAACGAGGAATAAAAACTAAATATTTATACCTACTGAATGAAGCACACCAAAACGGGTGCGCTATGTGGAAGTACTTTGGTGCGCTTCATCTGGGTGCGCCTCGAGATCAAGGTCAAACAAAAAACTGTTAATGTAAAAAATATATACTTATGTCGATAATTTGTAAGCCTGATAACAATCTTTATAACTATGAAACTTATATGCGAATGCGACAAACATATTAATTAATGCTAATACGCATTGAGTTGCAGCCTACTTTTGTGCACATATACTAACAGTATCTAGTACTTATTTTTCAAATTGTGATAAGGAACCTTATACCCTAACGATGAAGAGTTGCTGACTACACGGACAAAATTTATTAGGACACAGTGTCCCAACTGACACTTTTGATTTTAATATTTGTTTTACTGTTGATTCGGACACCATCAAATTATTGAAGCTGTTGAGTACAGTCAGGTGAAAAATGTTAAAGCAAAATATAATATAATGTGATGAAGCTAATAAAATTGCTTTGCGAGCGTGTGGTGACTTACATTAATGTTAAAAAAACACAAGTTTCATTCATAGCGTATATTTGGTATAAATCAACATCTTGTACACTTAGGCTTTCTTATCTATATAATGATCACTTTAAATATCTCAAATAAAGAGATTGCTGTGCCGCCGCCGTGCCTCGGTAAAAACCTGTTTTTTTAACTGACTGTACAATGCAGCTATTTTCCGTGTAACAAAAATATTAAAATCAAAAGTGTCAATTGGGACATTCCGTACCAATATATTTTGTCCGAATCGACAGCAAGTCACGATGAATATAATACATTTTATTTACTAATACGTTTTCATTATGTTTCGCATGGCATTCTTGCAGCCCAGAACTTTGTTTCAAGTTGACCCTAGAAGTTGATTTTGAAGTCAATAGATTTCCAAATTAAAATCTAGCGCTAACTATCGTGACGTGAACATTGGGTGTTTTATCACACTAATATTATAGGTAAATGCGAAAGTTTGGAAGCTTGTTTGTTTGTTACTCAATCACGTCGAAACGGCTGAACCGATTTCGATGAAATTTGGTATGTACGTAGACTATAATTCATTTAGATTTGACGATTACCGTGGGTCAGTGGGCAAATAGTCAGCTGAGACGCAGGAGGTAGCGGGTTCGATTCCCGCCGTGGAACAAATGTTTGCACGATCTACAGATATTTGTTTCGGGTCTGGTTGTTTCTCTATATATGTATTATAAGTATGTATTTAAAAAAGTTTTTAAGTATTCTATCAGTTATCTGGTTCCCATAGTACAAACTTTGCTTAGTTTGGGGATAGATAGCCCTGTGTGAAATGTCCAGCAATATTTATTTATTTGTAACCTAGATAAACACATAGGCTACTTTATATCCCATGACTCAGTTCCCATTTGATAAAAATGGCATGTCCAAGTTTCTGTATGTGTTTTTGCACCCCAGAACAACGCGGGCGAAGCCGCTGGCATCAGCTAATTATATTATAATTATTTCTTCACTTAAGTCTAGCCAAGCCAAGTCACCTCGGTAACCCTGCTGGTTTCCTAATGAGCTGTACTTAGAGCCCATTGTCTCCATGTTGAAACCACAATGAAGCAATCTAGATCAAAAAAATTTACTAATTAAAATTTTCGAAATCGTGGTTTGGTATTTTGGGGTATTCAGCGTTATATTAGTAAAGTATTTTTCAATTATTTATTGTTCGAAAACATTGATTTGTTTCAAATTGTGTCCGTAATTTTCAGTTTTTGTTGACTCATATTCTGTTATTTGCGACTTGGGTCATCGTTTTCGAATTTTTTGTTGTGAAACTTCTTTGCGCACGCTTGAATTGGGGAGTAAGCTGGTGAATGCGTTACGAAAAGTGCGAAGATAGAAAGAAAGAGAGTTACGTTTCGTATATTACTGTAGGGGCAAGAGAGAGAGAGAGAGAGAGGTGCGAGCATACATTTAATTTTTTTTTCTCTTTCTCTCATAGCCAGTTGATTTGTCGCATATCTCCTTTCCCAAGCAAAATGAACTCTATTAAACAACATAAAGGAGTGTTTTGTTTTTTCAGTTTGTATCATTTAGGCTACTAAATGAGACAAAGAGACAAAGAAAAAAACGAGTGTGCTTTAGACTACACGACTGAAGTAAAACCTCTTTAGCTCCATCTTTTTCCGCTGCTGCCTGTGATCTGTTGTGGAATAGCTGAACTTTTTCGAAAATCGAAGCTGGTAGATTAAAAATACGAAACGTCGTAAATACTTTTTATGTCTATAGCAAAATGAACTCTATTAAACGATTGAATGAGTGTTTTGTTTTTTCAGTTTGTTTGTATCATTAAGTAGCCTAAATGTTACAAACTCGTTTCGTATTTTTAATCTACCAGCTTCAATTTACGAAACAGTTCAGCTATTCCACAACATATGACAGGCAGTAGCAGAAAAAGATGGAGCTAAAGAAGTTTTACTTCAGCCGTGTTGTCTAAAGCACACTCGTTTTTTTTGTGTCTCTTTGTCTATAGTGACCTATTCTATAAATATACGATATAGACACAGTTAGACAGACATTTATTTGCTACCACAGCACACACAAATTCACACAATACAATCAAAAGGTATAACATCAAAGAGAAAGCACAAGTAAGAGAAATGAGAAAATTACATTCAACAAACATAGGAACAATAGAATGAAATAATAAATAAACAATGTACTCAGGGAAAAATTAAAAAGAAGTCAGTGACATAGAACTCCTTTTATTTATTGAAACCCGATCGGCAATGAAGGTTAGCACGGCAAATACAATAATAATTCGCGTAAAAACCTATTGCACACTCACTGGCATTTTGAAAAAGTCAATGCCAAGCAAAAGCAACCGTTTAAAAATCGTTGGCTTCATCCACATACAATAAAAATACGCCGCATTTGGCAACCTCAGTTTTTATGGTTCCGGACCCAAAGGATCAAATTAGACACTATTACTAAGACTCCGCTGTCTGTTTGTCACCAGGCTGTATCTCATAAACCGTGATAGTTAGACAGTTAAAATTTTCATAGATGATGTATTTCTGTTGCCGCTATAACAAAAAATACTATAAACAGATAAAATAAATATTTTAGGGGGGCTCCCATACAACAAACGTGATTTTATTTTGCTCGTGTTAGCTCAATATTGATAACGGCAACATGTAGACGCTTGAAATATTCACAGAATTTTTAGTTATATATTCTCTTTAAAAATAAATAATTATATTAAAATAAAATAAATGTTTAAGGGGTGCTCCCGTACAACAAACGTGATTTTTTTGCTTGATATTGATAACGGCAATAGCATAATATTGCAATGTAAAAAACATATGTATGTTATTTCTTCTTCATGGGGCAATGTGTTGGCTGTGCAGGTAAACTAAATTTAAAAACATAATAACTCGTATTAAATTTCTATTTTACGGCTGAGATCCCTTTACCCCAAAAAGGATAATAATGATAATCATCGGATCGGAGCTGACCGATCTTCGTCACACATAGCACACCACCCTAGTTAAACTACCATTCCATTAAAAAACCGAGTAAATTTGAAAATAGAATAAAGCTCATTGCTTTCATAAATGCAGAGATTAAATACAACCTCCATGACAAATTCTTATTTCTATTAAATAAAAGGGGCCTGTTTAGAAGTGAAAAAAAAATGGATACCGGGAACGCAATTTTCTTTCAGCAATAAACTCCTAAAATGACATTTTATAATTTTCTCGCATTCGTGATGAAAAGTTATGTGTTTTACTCTGGTGGAAGCGATCAATAGCGATCGCATACACCCCTTGCCAGTATACTGTTAAGAACATCTAGGGTTGCCAACCCTACTATAATAATACAGTATCCTACTATATTAGGGGATCAAATACTATATTTCTATACTACTATATTTTTCAGAAAAACTTGATTTACATATACATGAGTCATGAAGACGAAATGGAGGGATGAGCGTACCAGGGCCAGTTTGCATTTAATAAAATCAGAATTAATGGTGTTTTTCAACATAAATTTGGACTGCACTCAAGCATATGAATGCTTTCTTAAAAATAAAAAAAATAATTAATATGGCTCAGAGCAGCAAAAAATATTAATTAAAAATTAAATATTTTAACCACATACAGAAAATATACAGAAAATATTTACAAAAAGTTAATATTTTTTAATTTTTTTGCCGTCAACTATGTTTTTAAACGTAACAACTTCGAAAATACTATATTTGATAGAAAAAAAGTTGGTAACCCTAAGCACGCATCGGGAATGTAATATTTTCATATAAAACGAGTATGTGATATGTGAGAACCATTTCCGCATGACATATCATTGAAATCAGTCAGAAAGCCAATATTTCAACAAGAAAGATTAGAATCGGCGGAAAAAGTGTCAATTATATCCAATCTGATTTATCTATACTCTACAGTCTTTTCAGTTCCATCTAAGATTTTATTATAACGGCATAAGGATCATTTTTGAGTGAATTCAATAGGACACGTGGAGCGTGTCTATGTATTGTACTCATAGGACTTGTAAATCGTGAGAAATAGACGAAGGTTATTGTCTGATAGATAACTTTTTTGTGCAATTGGACAGTGAAATATTGGTAAGTATTTTTAAATCAACACAATTGGCGATTCAGTGGCACTATTTTATTAATCAATAACGGGCTAAAGGCCGTTGTAAACGATCTATAGATAGCTCAACTACTCTAGATCACTACCAGACGGAAGTGACACAGGCGTTGACCCAGATAAGCGCCAGCTCTCGTATCACACGTCGCTTCGACCAGACGCCCAGAAATAATTTCGAAAACGCGGTGGGTCCCGGTACCCCATGAACCCAGGGTCTCGACCCCAAATTGCTAAAATACGTAAGCTCTGTCGAGACTTCTGCATTACCATCTGTTATTTTTAGTTTTTTTTTAAATTTATATATATTATTTTATTTAATAATACTTAGATTCACAGTTACATTACCGTTTATCATACATTAATTAACATAGTACTGAACGAAAACCAAATTGAATCTACAATAAGTAATACTAAACTTTTATAAATTTAAAAAAAAAATACAAGAAATAGTTTACAACAAAAGCGGCACATAGCTGAGAAGAACTGAGTGGATACCACGCACTGGAAAGCGCAGCGTAGGACCCCCCCCCCCCCCCCCCCCCCCCCCCCTCAATAGATGGAATGACGAACTGATAAAGGTTGCTGAGAGCTGCTGCGTTAAGCCCGCATAAGGTCATTCGTTCTGGAAATCTATGGAGGAGCCAGATGTTCAGCAGTAGACGTCTTTTGGACAATATGCTGATGATAATGAAACTTATCTTTCGAACGAGAAACGGTAGTTCTCCAGATTTCAATAATGAGATAACAATTTCTTTTTTGTTTTTTTTTTCAACCTGTGTCATCCCACTGCTCCTCCATTAGACGAGCTCCGTGGTGCAGTGGGCGAATAGCTGGCTGAGACGCAGGAGGTAGCGGGTTCGATTCCCGCTGCGGAACAAATGTTTGCATGATCTACAGCTATATTTGTTCCGGGTCTGGTTGTTTCTCTATATATTATAAGTATGTATTTACACAAAAAAAAGTATATAAGTATTGTCAGTTATCTGGTTCCCATAGTACAAGCTCTGCTTAGTTTGGGGCTGGATAGCGCTGCGTGAAATGTCCAGAAATATTTAACATATTTTTTTTTATTAGAGAGGTAACAATTAGTTAGTGAAAATTAGGTCATCTATTGTTAGTACACACACTTATGCGACACACAAGTTTTAGAGAGTATTTAGGTAAAAAAATCCTCAAAAAAAAAATCATTTTTTTATTCTCAAGAGGTTAATCAAAATAAAATGCTAGGCTAGCACATACATTTCTTAAGTTCCTAAATCGTAAGTCAATATTATTTTCCGGGAACCTGAAATAAAAATAACAAGCATTTGTTTTTTTTTATATGACGAAGTGAGATCATTTTTTGTTAGTCTTTTTTTCGAATAGACTTATCTCGCTGTTCGCCTCTGAAGCCGTTGCAGCTTAACCGAGCTTTTGGCGAGCGCAGAAGGCGCTCAGCCCTGTAAGTTTTGATGAGGCAACTAGCGCAAGGGCACCACTTAGGTACGAACCTCGGCTTGAGCTGTTGCCAGGGTGGGGATAGGAGAGAAACGCCCGGGTATGTGCTTGTACCTCGTATAGGCGGCGACTGATGGGACTCGTTGACCTCGCCGGCGAGGTCGGTGTATCTGTGAAGTGTTTGCTCTGTCTAATGTAGGTGACTCTTCCGCACTAGCGGAGGTGATTTCGTCATCCGGGTCTCCGAGAACGTGTCTCGGACAACGGAGGGTTTATTGTTTTTGTTAGATTTTGGTATCGTGTCTTATAAACCATATTTTTTGGAGGCGCATCTACAGACAGCGCCATCTGTAACGCAAAATAACTCATTTCTTAAGAAACAAAAAAAACACAAAGCTTTTATATATCGAAGAAAGTTAACTTAAAGCGGCTTTAACACGCACAACTGGGCCAGTGTCATCCCAAGGCTCATTTTACGCACGATTTTCGCAATACACTAATTAACTTTGAATGTTAAAATATTTTTAAGCCAGTTTTCGGTTGCGCTTTGTCGGAGCGTGGTGTTTCTAACGCGTTTTTTAAAGTCCAGGTGTGTTGTTTGTGTCCAGGTTTTGATGACATTGTGAAGTGTAGTTTTATGAATATTTCGAAGTTTTTGTGATAGTTCATGTTTAGCCGTTTTGTTACAACCTTTTGCATTTCTTTTGTTACTACTCCTTTATTTACTCGTTACGGTTATAAATATTTATGTATGAAGTAATATTTGATAATTTTTTTTGCTTGTTACAGGTGCGAATACTTCCTTCGATATGTCGATTGTGGATTCGTATAAGCGGTTTATGGAGAGAAATGGAGGTACGTACTAAATTTTTTTAATCTGTTTTTACGGTTTATAGAAAATTGATAGTAAGGTACAGGCACCTTTGTGGTGGTACTTATATTCTACTAATATATAAAAATCACGTGTCCATGTTTTAGTAGTCGCACTCTTCCGAAACGATTTTAATGATTTTTTTGTATATTTTGTAGGTATGAGAATAGGTCGTAAATTATTTTCCTCCCTCCTATTCCCACCCTCCATTTTTTTATCGCGATTTTAGTATTTTCGTATAAACAAAATCCATATAATTTAACCGTCGTTCATTGACGTGAAGTCATTTACATGAAGGGTCGCATCACTTCAACAAGAGTGTTTTATATAGTTTTTATCCCGAAGTTCTCACGGGAACGGGAAATTACAAGCGTGCAAAGCCGCGGGCGGGTCAGCTTTTTTAACAAATATAACAGGTCAAATATAATTATTTCTGTTAAAAAGATACACTAATTTAAAAACGTGGGGTCTGACGTTATTTCAAAACGGCACATTTGAAATTTAAACGAAACTGGGATTCTAATGTAATACGAATAAATCTGTATAATAAAAATCCTGGACATTTAACACAGATCTATCTAGCCCCAAACAAAGCAGAGCTTGTACCACGGAAAGCATATAACTGATAAAATACATATTATAAACTTAAAATAATTATATTTATTAATTTAATTATAGAGAAACATTTATACCCAAAACAAATATCTGTGGATAGTGCAAACATTTGTTCCGTGGCAGGAATCGAATCTGCAACCTCCTACGTCTCACCCACCTAATCGCCCAGTGCGCTACGGAGGTCGTCACTATAGAAATCATCATCATCATACCAGCCGCAGGACGTCCACTGCTGGACAAAGGCCTCCCTCATTGATCTCCAGGAACTGTGGTTGGAAGCGGCCTGCATCCAACGCCGACCTGCGGTTCTTACCAAGTCGTCTGCCCATCTTGTAGGTGGACGTCCTACGCTGCGCTTGCCGGTCCGTGGCCTCCATTCGAGAACTTTCCGGCCCCATCGGCCATCTGTTTTGCGCGTTATATGGCCTGCCCGTTGCCACCTCAACGTGCTAATCCGTTGGGCTATGTCGGTGATTTTAGTTCTCCTAATTCTGATTTCTGAATCTCCTCATTTCTCATTCGATCCCGTAGAGAAACCCCGAGCAATAGAAATAATAATATTATAAACCACTATTGCCTGGCTAGTAGTTGGAAATCCCAAATTGATACGGACATACATTTTGATACATTTTTTATTATTTTACGTCTTCACAAAATATTCTTACATACCTACAATACTAGTGGTTCGCCCCAAACTGATATCTCCCGAGTCTCCAATAAAAACATATAAAAATATTGTTTGGTAACTAAGAGTCAATCTTAAAATAGTGCTACGAAATGAATAACCAACCTAGTTAGACCTACAGCTTATTCAAATTTACAATGTAAATTGATTCATGTAAATGGGTTGTTTTTTTGGGGTAGAAATTCCAGTTATTCCTGATTTCAGGCTTATCCTATATTTGTGTTACTAAAGCTACACGCATACCAAATTTCAGCACTGTGTTGTCACAGTGTATACTGAATTTTTAGATCATTCAGTCACACCAGGATTGTGCCATCTATATTTACATACATATATAACAAACTAGTGGTTTTCCCGGGTATATCAATAAAAACATTACCCTCCTTTTGTTCACTCGGGTAGAAAGTAGCCTATGTTCTTCTCCAGGATATAATCTCTTTGATCTCTTCTCTATAATCTGCTTGCCACATCTCATTACGATCCGTTCAGCCTTATATTTACGAAAAGGTATCAAACAAACTAACAAACAAACAGTTACTTTCGCAGTTACTATGTATATTTTATACATACAAACCTTCCTCTTGAATCACTCTATTGTTGGTTGGTGGTGGTCTATTTTGGTTTTGAATGCGTGATTTGTCCATGAAAATCCCCTTCTGCTCAGTCCCTCCTTCTGCTTCTGATCAGTCACGTAAAAAGTATCCTATGTTCTTCTCCTGGTTCTAAACTACCTCCCCACCCATTTTCAGCCAAATCGGTTTAGCCGCTCTTGAGTTATAAATAGTGTAACTAGCACGACTTTCTTTTGTATTATAGACTAGCTGACTAATCCGCAGCTTCGCACGCGTAGTTTTGTAATAAAAACATTACCCTCCTTCTCCGCAGTTGGGTAAAAAGTAGCCTGTGTCACCCGGAGATTGTGTAGCATCCCAACATTGAAAGAATTTTTTAAATCCGACTAGTAGTTTCGGAGCCTACAAACAATAGAAACAAACAAACAAATCTTTCCTTTTTAATATTATTTTTGTAGATATTGATATGTTTTTTAATATTTTAGAACATTCTTTTGTTCTATCATCAATAGTTTCCGCAGCGCATGCGACGAAATACGTTTTAGGGAACTTTTTTTACACCTTAGGTTAGGTTACTTTAGTTTTAGTAAGGATCCCTAATCTTTTCTAGCAATAAATATAGCTTATGTCACTAAAGGTGAAAGTAGCTTTCCACTGGTGAAAGAGTTTTTGAAATCGGCAAAGTAGTTTTTGAGTTTATTCATTACAAACATATACACAAAAATACAAAAATACAAATCTTTCCACTTTATAATATTACTAGCTATTGCCAGCGGCTTCGCACGCGTGGTTTGCCAATAAAAAGTAGCCTATGTGTTAATCCAGGTTATGATCTACGTACATACCAAATAACATCGCAATCGGTTTAGCCGTTCCGGCGTGAAAAAGTAACAAACATCCATACATACAAACTTTCGCGTTTATAATATTAGTAGGATAGTATAGATTTCACGATGATCGAAACAACGCATTGAATGTTATCCTCGGACAAACAAACATACAACGCCGATTTATCCAAGTTAATTTGGAGATATCGCAACGCTTAATCAATCTTTGGAATGCCACTAATGTTTTTAAGACAAAACGGGTCTTTTCGCCACTAATGTTCTCGTTTTCCGATAAACCGCTTTCGATGACGTGACGCTTACGCGAATTTGGTGACTGTCAGGTCTAATGCAGTTCATTAACGAATTTCGAAATGTTCTGTGGTCAAGTTTATTAATACAAGGGCACTCTAGTCGTTGTCTATGTAAAATTTATTTAAATATGTGGCTGCGTGTATAATATGGGTGGTGTGTATTATGATTATCTATAATATAAAAATTAATCGCAAAATGTGTTGGTAAGCGCATAACTCAACAACGCCTGGACCAATTTGGCCAATTCTTTTTTTGTTGTATTTCTTATAGCCAGGAGAAGGTTCTTATGAAAGAAAAAATTAAGAAAATTGCGCGCAAAATTAGGAAATTTAAGAATACTTAACCACCATATAAAATTATTTATAATCTAACCTTAGCGCTTTTATAATGTAACCTTATGACGTTTGACATAGAATTGACAGAATGCGTGCTGCAAATATCGTAAAAGAGGATGTAAAAAATTAATATCGTTAGAAATAGATGCTTCGGTAGGAGTTATCCCGGATATATATATAGTCTATGTATATAAAAATTAATTGCTGTTCGTTAGTCTCGCTAAAACTCGAGAATGGGTGGAGCGATTTGGCTAATTTTGGTATTGAATTATATGTGGAAGTCATTCATTTTCTCATACATAATGATAGCCGGGGACAACAATTGACAATTCTACCAGGGTGACTTATATTGACAGCCCGCGTTATACCTATGCATGTCAAGCCGATACGAAGTTTGGCGGGACCACTAGTGGATAATAATTATCTGAAATAAATGAATACAATACAATAAATCATATCAGATATCTAGGTGCTTAGAGCATTTAAGATAAAACTTAATAAAATAATTCTTCTATCTTAAGCAGCGTTTTGAGTTTCTCCATCAGGCTAATGATCGCAATTCGCGTTCTTCTGATTCCCTCCAACTTTAAACTCCTGTCCATACGACAGAGTTTTATGGTCGATCCTTCACTGTAACAGCCGTACGATTGTGGAACGCTTTGCCCCTCTCTATAAGAACATCCAAGTCTATTAGTAATTTTAAAACAAAAGTGCAAAATCTGTCCCTGTGTTGACGTTTTAACTGCTTGATAATTCATCATAACCGTTTTTATAGTTTTATTTTAAATTAAATTTGTGTTATTACTAGTATTTTAGGTTTATAGTATGTAGATATATTTTTAATTGTAAATAGATGCACCGCCGTCATGTGATACATTAAAATTCTGTCCATACAAAGTTTGTCTGGAAGAGATCGCTTTTAGCGATATGACCGCCCATTGTACTAAATCTGTTCTTAAGAATTATGTTCTGTATTTAACTTTGGTGTACAATAAAGAGTTATCTTATCTTAATCAATTTGTCTATGTCCTGAGAGTTCCCGTGTGGTTTTCTGCATTTGCCTTGTTAAGGTCACCCTAGTAAGAGCATTTTTATATTCAACCTGGAGATGGAACATGCTTAAGGCCCACCTGATATCAGTGGTAACCATCGCCTATAACAAAGAATGGCCTTGTAAGTCACGCGTCTTAGAGACATGCCCTACGCTTCACTTCTCTGCGTCCATTAACTTGCGGCATACAGGTGTAAAGCCTCATGTGCCTGTAATTTCACCGGCAACCATTCCCTTACCCGAAAAGAACTCTACTGCTCTTAACCTCGACTGCAACAGTCATTGCCCTGGCCTCAACTCCAGCTATGCTAATTTCTCGTGACCATGCACGCCTCGATAGAAAATAATGTCGTCAATCGCCGCCATTATTTTTGTGGTCATAAATCTTCACTCTACGTCCCCAAGTACGGCGACAAAATGTCTACTTTTAAACCTACGCTCCAAGGATTGAAAGTAGGTAGTAAGTTCCGATATTACGCCTCCGCACTCGATCGGTAAGCCATGTCAAGGGTCAGAGGTTTCTGTCGACCCCAGGGAATAATAGGGCTCCGCGGTGTCACCACGCACTGAATGCTCGGCATAAGCGTGCCCTGCAGGCAGTGCCGTCTTTTCGCACGGGGACCGTGCCCAGGGCCCCCCATCCTAAGGGGGCCCCGAAGTACCGACAATTTCTCACACATATGTATATTCCCAAAACATTTTGTGTCGAGCACAGTAACAGCGCCACCGTCTATTGTTGCTGTCGGGTTGTACTTACTAATTAATAATATATCAGAACGCATCCTAATTTACTAAGCAAACCATGTAGCGATCACTCATGCAAACCACTCCGATTCCAAAGTCAAGCTGTACACTGTCTAAACGAGGCCTAAAATAGATGTTGACATTCTAGTCTATGGTTGGGGGAATCCCCGGATGATGATAAAATGTTCGTTTAATTCGCTTTCTTTGCTTTCCAAAAGGGCCCCCTATTCTTGTGTGTCCAACCAAGAGCCCCAGCATAGTTTAAGACGGCCTTGCCTGCAGGGCATGCTCTGCTATGCTGCAGCATAAAAAATATACGATCTAATATATAACTTAATAGGTTAATAAATTTAAATAATAATAACCGCAAGGATAAATTGTGTAACTGCCCTTTAGCTTAAATAAATTAATTGTAGATAATGGATCACGAGTTACAAAACTTGGGTTTAAGGTAATTACGTTAATCTTTATTCACGATATCGTGGTAATCTCCGGTGGTTTTGAAATTATAAATTACTAGCTAACTTTGCCTGGCTTTGCACGTATTTTTCTTCAATAGCCTAAAGCACTCGGAAACAGTGTAGCTTTCTATAATTGAAAGAACTTTAGAATTGGTTTGGTAGTTGCTGAGATTACCAACAAACATACAGATTTTATCTCATTAAGTTTTGATAAGATCGATTCTACCATCGATTCTGATTAAACTATTTACAGGTATTGCGTAATTTAAAAAAAAATATTAGTATATTTGTAATATTTGTATATTATAATTACTTGGTAAGATTATTCGTGGATAAATATTAGTACATTGATTCAAATCAAATAATGGGTTGTGTAAATCGCAAAAAAAATATTTTGCATACATCCATACTAATCAGGTATTTGTTATGCAAACTTTACTTACTCAGGTTGTCCCAAAAGTCCAAAGTTTGAGCACCGCTTAGACTACCTGAATCACCCTTGTATGTTCTACGGTTTTTTATAGTTTAGCCTAGGAGCTAGGGATATTTGTGTGTCCGGTATTCGATGATTCTAAGTTTGCGTAGAATTATGGTTATGTGGTTAGGCTATAAGAATAACTTGATGAAAATTAAAAATAAGTAGGTTTATGAGCATAGTGACCGACTGGTTAATAAGACTGAAATAATGGATCAAAATTTTCCAAAAAAGGTAATAGATTTTTTTTTGTGTTATAAAAACAATGACCGTTCACAAGTTTTTCTTATGGTTTCACAACAATATTATAATAGCGTACAAAAGTATACAGCCTGGCGGTTTTTTAACCTCTGGACGTCCGTTTTACACATTTTTTTGGAACACATATTACATGTTTATCAATTAGGAATATATTACACGAGTTTATTCATTCAGTTTGTTTTTACTCAGTATAGTTTTACATAAATATATTATTACAATATTTACATAATTTGTTGACCTATCAGTTGGGATTAAAACCAGTTTTTGATTAAAATTTGCTTAAAATAGATATGAATATATTTTTAGTATAGTGACGTACCCATTATCAACTCGCTTCACATAAATATTCTCTAAGACGACTTCTGTGGCGCAGTGGGCGAATAGCCAGCTGAGACGCAGGAGGTAGTGGTTTCGATTTCCGCTGCGGGACAAATATTTGCATGGTCTACAGATATTTGTTCCAGGTTTGGGTTTTGTTCTGTATATCATAAGTATGTTTTAACAAAAAAATACCCAGCATTATTTATATATTGACCGAGCGAGCGAAGCGTCTCAGTTTCGAGATTCGCCAAAAATGCTTTTGTTCGGCTGTCTATCTGTTCTCGCCTACAGGTCGCATTTGTCAATCGATTTTGACAAAATTTGACATAAAAATTCCTTGATTTATTGAATTTTTTTAGTCGAACGCGTTTTTTGAAAAGAAAATAGGGCGAAAACAGGGGGAAGTTTTCGGTAGCGTTATTTATCGACGGATTTCAATCAAACTTGAGAAACACACTAAAAACTTCATTCTACAGAAGATGTTGCGAAAAATTTTCCAAAAGGGGGAGTGAAGGGGGGAAAGGGGTGGAGGGAAAGTTGCTATAACGTTATTTAGGGACGGATTACAATTTTATATTATTTTTTGTTAAATTTATACACACATATACCAATCAAACTACGCAGTCCTCTTTGCCTTCACGATACGAACCCGTAAACACCAGATTCGACCTCTTAGGACAAAGGGAACTCGAGTAATCGCTAAAACTTTTAACAATATTTTGCTCAAATGTCTACATAGGTAAGCCTATTGAAAAATTCAAGCACCTGAAATTCGATATAAAATTAGACTTTCTTCGTAAATTTTGATGCACAAATTATTTTTTGGACTTGGGACGTGACGTCACTTGTTTATTTATACTGGATAACACTGTGTGAAATGTCCAGCATTATTTATTTATTTATGAATAACAAAATAGAAGCTAGCTCTAATACCAGGGTTATACATTCGAGCGAGTGTCGAGACGAGTGTGAACGGTACGTTGGTCACACATATCGCTCATTCTAGTAGGCTCATATTTAAAAGCAACGAGAAATCACGCGAGTCTTCTTCTGTTTTCCTGCCCTTTTCCCACATTACGCTAGCTCAGCACAACATGTATTCCTCCTCCACATCTCTCTATCAGCCGTCACGGAAATGACGAAGAGATTGTCCTTTTCTTCCTACCCATATCATTCTTCACACAGTCCATCCATCTCTACGCGAGTGTCGAAGATATATGAATATAAATAATATAAATGCCGTATCAAACTACTATTATCAAAATACCTTACAAAACAAAAAATAAACTTATATTCTATAATAATTATAAGAAATACCTAAACGTAACTTGCATTACGAATGCCTGTATAATATATAGCTATATATACTCGTAGCTGTTTATTAGAGACGTCACTAATCAGGACATATGTATGCACTACGGATTCTACAATACAAACGATGATACTCTAAGATTAATCAAGCCCACCGCAGCCAAGCCGTAAACATGCATTGCAGGTGTCAACTGATTCATTTTAAATAATGATGATCAACAAACTGGTTTATTAACTAGTTGCCAGTGAACATAGGTCGTCTTTATACCTCAATTTGTTAATTAATCATTTATTTCGATCAACTTATTATTAGGATCATAAGTACAATTGTTTCCGTATAATTCTAAACTACTATAATAAACTAATGTTAGTGTTATTGATCGATATTGAAAATGATTTAAAAAAAAAGAAATCAGAAACCTAAACTGAATCACAAAATCTTTATGAAATTTCTACACGATAATACAATTGAGAATTAAATTATATGAACAAAGGAACACAATAATAGTCTAAAAACACGTCCACCACGCGCAAACGTCAAACCGAAAGTGAGGCGAAAGCCGGTCGCCGCGCGCCACGCCAGCCGCTTAAGGTTATGTCATCAAAGGTGTCGCTAAGCCCTTTGCCGGATATTTCTAATATTAGTATATCTAAAAACTACAACTAATCTAGGTAATTTTGTTTGCCAGTCTATGTACCATACAGCAATTATTCGTATACTGGCAATCAAACCTACTTGCAAGCACGCATAGGATAGTGCTGGAGCTAGCCCGAATCCTGCGCAACAGAGATGTACACATCGCTTTCGCATGACTGTGTATTTTTGGACTGGAATTTGTATGAATTGCTATTATTTATGTATGTTTTTTCTCATTTTTTTAATTGTATATGAAAAGTGGCATATAACCACTAAATTAATAAACTTTGCGTCTGTGTTTGTGGATAAATATGACATTTTATCTTTGCCGAGACTCACAGAAGCATTAGGCTCCGCCCGGATTACGAGGATCTAATGGCCAGGCGTTCTTATAGAATCCCTCTTCCATGCATACAATCTCTCATGGGCAGACGCAGTCCTGCATTCTCTCTTCCTCACACATACAACAAAATCTGTAAAGCATGTGACTTAAAAAACTGTTCCACTTACGCATGTAAAAAAATTGTTCAGAAATGGCTTCAAAACCTTAGTTATTGCGACACAGAAGAACTCATCTAATTACATACTCTGCTACATCCTTTCATACATTCTTCACTTATTTCTTACACTTAAATACTTTTTATTTCTTACATGCACCACACTCCATCACACACTACACACCAGCACACTCTACTCACCAACACCCACCAACACACGTCCACTATTATACATACACGCACCCACATTCCCCCCCTTCCCCCTTCTAACCTTCGTCCCTCGTCCAGTGTCATATGAGTCCTTACCTAATATTTTTTAATATATTGTAATGTGTAACCTAACAGCAATATTACATCATATAAACTTGCCTACTTTTGTAAACTGCACTCTAGAAGCCCAAGACACAAGCTCCATGCTTAGTACGGGTCTCGCTGTCAAGCTCTTTAAAAAAAAATTGTACATATTTAAGAGGCTTGATGTAACAAAGTTTTAAAAATAAAACCGGCCAAGTACGAGTCTGACTTGCGTATGAAGGGTTCCGTACCATTATCCATAAAAACGGCAAAAAAATCACGTTTGTTGTATGGGAGCCCCCCTTAAATATTTGTTTTATGTTATTGTATTATTTATTAAGTGAATATATAACTAAACTAGCTGTTGCCAGCCGCTTGGCACGTGTGGTTGGCCAATAAAAAGTTGCCTATGTGTTAATCCAGGTTATGATCTACGTACATACCAAATTTCATCGCAATCGGTTCAGCCATTCCGGTGTGAAAGAGTAACAAACATCCATACATCCATACATGCAAACTTTCGCATTTTTAATATTAGTAGAATATTCTGTGAATATTTCAAGCATCTACCTGCTGCCGTTATCAACATCGAGCAAAAACGAGCAAAAAATTATATTATTCTATTTTTAGTATTTGTTGTTATAGCGGCAACAGAAATACATTATTTGTGAAAATGTCAACTGTCTTACTATCACGATTTATGAGATACAGCCTGGTGACAGACGGAGAGACAGACAGACAGCGGAGCCTTAGTAATAGAGTGCCGTTTTACCCTTTGGGCACGGAACCCTAAAAATATAACTACAGTTGTCCCAAACGAGATTGGATTATGAATTGAATATATTTTGGCATTCTGCTCCATTAATAATACAATAATAACATAAAATAAATAAAGTCTATTCGCATGTGAGTCAACTTACGTGAATACCGTCTATGACATTTAACATTTTGAGACTAGACCGAAGTTTGAGTATTTTTATTTTAAGTCACCTACGTGAATAGACCTTCTGACTAACGACTATTGATTATTAGATTAGATATTTTCTTTAGTGCACACAATTAAATATAAACATATAAAGTTGAAACATCATTACCTGACGATGTCATCTTCGAAGCGTTATTTATTTACTATTTATGTACTTATTTTATCTGTTAGTATAGTTTGCTATATGTATATACCTATATATTAGTCTATTTTATAAGTATATTAAGTATTAGGATTAAAACTTCATATTATTATTATATCTTAGAATATATTATGTGTAAATGTAATGTATCCTCTAAAGTACACCGCACTCCGTATTTTTTATAAATTTCGCTCCATCCAAAGGTTGCCTGGAAGAGATCGCTTTTAGCGATGAGGCCGCCCATTGTATTGCCTTATTTATTTTAACTTAGTATTACCCGTGCGCGAAACGTTGGGACCTGAGCGCGGTGACGTCATATTGGCGTGTTTGCACCGCCCGCAAAAAAGCGAACATAACAAGCAGCCGCCCGCTTGTTATGTTCGCCGCCCGCCGCCGTTTAGCCGCCCGCATAGTGATGCGAACGGTACAATACGGGCGCCATCGGGGAAGTGCAGGGGAAGCGATCGGGGAGTCGCATTCCTAGCAGGTCCCAAGTTATCGCGCACGAGTAATACTTATTTTTGTATTATGTCTGTTTGTGTGGTAATTCAATAAAGAGTTATCTATCTATCTATCTATATAACAGAAAGTATACTTTTTTAAATGGTACAATGGGCGGTCTTAATGCCTTTAGAAGATTATTAAACAAGAGGATAAAGCAGTGTCTTTCGTCACGGGCGCTATATTGAATCCCGAACGTAAGGAAGGATTCTAGGGTTACTAGAATCCTGAGTGCAGAGAGTAGATGCAGACAGCTTTATCGACGAGCAGAATACTTTACTTTTCACACTTCTGCGAGACAATAAAAACCAAATCTAGGTTGGTGCATTCTGTGCAGAGGTTATTTTGATTTTCGAATAAGTAAGTTCTTATTGTGTGGATCTCTTTGCTTCAAATTTTAATACAGACGAGGTTCCAAATTCAAAACACCCATATGCCCGCTAGGGCATAATGAAATTCATTACAACTTTACTCCCGGCTCAGCATACAATATACATAACATATAATTTCAAATTGTCGAGCAGGTAGTGGTAAAAAAAATATATAAAGTTTGAGGGTTGCCCTCGTTTTTTTTGGGATCCCATCATCAGATCCTGACTCAGTGCCAATGGGACCACCTGGGAAGTAATCCCTTTTAAACAATAAAATAATTTCTCGAATCGGTCTAGGCGTCTTCGAGTAAGTAATGGGGGAGCAAAAATAAAAAAAGATGACGACGAATTGAGAACCTCCTCCTTTTTTTGAAGTTGGTTATAATTACTAAATCAGGTATGATAAATGCCTTTCACGTTTTCAAATTTTAGGGTTCCAAACCTAAATTGTAAAAACAGAACCCTTATTTCGATTTGTTCATCCGTCCGTCCGTTCGTCTGTCACTACTGGTTACGAGATCAAGGAAGTGACACAACATTACTAATTATTGATTAAAACGGGTATTTATCGGGTATTAATCAATAATTATGTACAGTGATCGCGAAAGTTTGAAAAATACTACAACATTACTATTTAAAAATGTATTTATTGCTTTTCGAAGTATTCTCCGCGAAATTTGACACATTTTTCCATACGATGGAACCAATCATTGAAGCAACCATTCCATTCGGAAGTTGGGGTCTCCAATATGGCCGTTTTGTAGGCGTCCACAGCTTCTTCAGGTGATGAAAATCTCTGACCACGCAATTTATTCTTTATTTTAGGGAAAGTATAGAAATCATTAGGGCTTAGGTCGGGGCTGTACGGTGGATGGTCAAATAATTCTATGTTTTCTTGCTCTAAAAACTCTTTTGTTCTGTGCGTGGTGTGAGAACTCGCATTGTCGTGATGGAGGATGATGCGGCGGTTGCAGTTCTCTTTACAGAGTTCAGAAACGGTCTTTGGCAAACAAATGCTAGCATACTATTCTGCATTAACCGTTCTTTGTCCCTCAAGAGGAATAGTCGCAACATGGCCGGTTTTGGAGACAAACGTGGCCACCATTTTTTTTGCAACTCTCCGTGAACGAACAATTTTTGTTGGCTTTAACTCGATTTCGAACACCCAAACTCGTGACTGGTTTTTTGTTTCGGGTTTGTACGCGTATATCCAGGATTCGTCACCTGATACAATGTTGTATACAGCATTTGAGGATCCTGCGTGGAATCTTTCGAGAGTTCTGACGCATCAAGTAACGCCAGCCGCTTTTTGCTCTTCACAGAGCAAATGCGGTATCCATCGGGAAAACAACTTTTTTACACCTAATTGTTCATGCAAGATTATTTGTATTTGACTCATGCCAATGTCTAAAACTGCCTGAATTTCGCGGTATGTCACATGTCGATCTTCCCCAATCATCTTACGCACAGCATCAACGTTTTCTTGGGTGACTGCAGTTTTTGGACGACCTTGACGGGGATCATCACTGAGCTTGACACGTCCACGTTGAAATTCAGCAAACCAGCGATAAATTGTGGTTTTGGATGGGGCTTTATCACCAAATGCAGAAATCATCCAGTCTACACGCTGTTTTTGTGTTAAATCACTTCTAAAGTCATAATAAATCATCGCTCTTGAATTTTCTCGAGTCAATCCCATTTTCTCAACGACTAAACAAGTTTGACAAGACCTTGTGACAAGACCGAGAATATTTTTTTGAACAAATAAATGGTATTCAATTTTAAAACCAAGGAGTTTTCAATTAAAAAGATTTTAATATGACAGGAACAGTGGAAATATTCCATTCCCGATACTTTTAGTGCAGCCTATGTATCTCGGCATCTACTAAACCTATCGGCTGGAAATTTGGAATAGATATAAATAATATTGACTTTCCTTTATTGCAAATAAAAATAATTAAAAATATTTTCATTTGGGTAGACAAAGGAGCCAAAATACCTCGTAACCCTATTTTGAAATTGAACATTTAACATCATATCGAACATCAAAGAGATTGAATAACCCATTCCAAAACCATTTGCTGACATACTTAAACCTATCTAAACTACTCAAAACAAAATAGGGCTCACCCAATAAAATATGATTTAATTTAAAATAAAAAAAAATACGTACAATTTATTTCTAGTTTAATTTTAGAAATAGGTTAATACATTCAAAATCATAAAAAAAAACATTACAATACCTTATTTTTGCCAAAAAATCGTCAAGAAATGCGCGTTTTACACATTAACTTAAAATTACACGGTTTTCCAAAACAACACGTTGAAGACACGAGCACATTTTTTTTTAACATGTTCTTAGGGTTGCTTCAATGCCTTATGTTTAGTAACGCGTAGATCCTCCCCTATTGCGCACACACTCTCTGAGTCGGTTTGGAACACTCTCTATAAGGTGGATGACGTTTTCATCTGGAGTTTGCTCCCAACACACTTTTAAAGCAGTTATCAACTCCTGTCGGCTATGAATTTCAGTGTGGTTGTCTTTAAGGCTTCTTTTCAACTGGTCCCAGATATGCTCGATCGGATTCAGGTCCGGACTCATGGCAGGCCAGGGTAGAACTGCGATACCAGCTTCGGAGATTGCACTTTGGGTCACTCTGGCAGTATGAGGGCGAGCGTTGCCTTGCATCAGAATAAAGTTAGGGCCTACTCGCTGTGAATATGGGATCACATGAGGTCGGATGACATGCTGAACATAGCTGGCGGCCGTTACATTGCCCTCATCCAAAATCACTAGCTCGGTTTTGCCTATTATGCTAATCCCACCCCATACCATAATACTGGGTCCACCAAAGCGGTCAGTTTCACGAATACATGGTCTGTAAAACGTTCTCCAGGTCGTCGCTAAACTCGTACGCGTCTGTCATCATTAAAAACTTTACTTTAGATTCACCTGTAAAAAGCACTGTCTTCCAATTATTCATGGTCCATTCGAGGTGATCACGTGCAAACATTAATCGCGCTGCACGGTGGGCTCTGGTCAAATTGAGCCGAACAACTGGCATTCTGGAGCGTTGTCTTCATGAAGTCTGTTGCGAACAGTTTGGTCACTCACTCGCTTTCCAGTGGCGTCACGTAAGCGGTTTCTCAATATGCGTGCAGTTACAGTTCGCTCGCGACCTGCAGAGAGTCGGAAACTTCGCAACGTCTTTTCGTCCAACATACCTCAGTGCCTTAAGACGAAAGTCTTCAATCAGTGTGTATTACCAGTGATGACATATGGAACCGAGACGTAGTCCTTCACTATTGGCCTTATGAATAAGCTCAGAGTAGCTCAACGAGCTATGGAGAAGGCTATGCTCGGGGTTTCTCTACGGGATCGAATCAGAAATGAAAAGATACGTAGGAGAACTCAAGTCACCGACATAGCCCGATGGATTAGCACGTTGAAGTGGCAATGGGCAGGCCATATAGCGCGCAGAACAGATGGCCGATGGGGCCGGAAAGTTCTCGAATGGAGGCCACGGAACGGCAAGCGCAGCGTAGGACGTCCACCTACAAGATGGGCAGACGACTTGGTAAGAACCGCAGGTCGGCATTGGATGCAGGCCGCTTCCAACCGCAGTTCCTGGAGATCAATGAGGGAGGCCTTTGTCCAGCAGTGGACGTCCTACGGCTGATATGATGATGATGATACAACCAGTTTTGTTATGTACGACATTAATCTAAGACATACTTCCGGAATCGTATTTACTGATTTTATAGGTGGATGTAATATTAAGTATATTGCTTGAATATTTATCCAGTAATCGATACATTTCCAATAAACAATTTTTAACATAAATCTGCTACGCCTTTGCGACGAGGCCGCTTAGTCAAATTAACATGTACCTGCTTACATGATGAATGAATATGATTTGTTTATCTATTTTGTACAGGCTGTTTCATTGATATTTAGGACGTGATATTTTAAGGTTGTTTGGGCGGAACATTTAATACGAATGCACTCGGACAGGTGGGCAACAATCGTCACCCAGTGGGAGGCTGAAGACGAGCGACTGAGCCGAGGACGGCCTAGACGCTGGCGTGATGATTTCGATGCCTTCGAGACAGATTGGTGGGATTTGGCAGGTGAAAAAAAGTCCTGGAAGACAGTGGGGGAGGCTTTTGCCCAGCGAGATGCTGCTAGACACCCCCCACCTGAAGACTTCACGTAATTAATGGACGGAACTTGGTTAATTTAGAGGACTAGCTTAATCGGTACCAACATCAAATAGGGTAAATATATAAAATTATGTTACTGAATAAAATAAATATTTGAGTGCGGCTACCGTACAACAGACATGACTTTTTGACGTTTTTATAGATAATGTTACGCAATCCTTCGTGTGCGAGTCCGACTCGCACTTGGCTGGTTTTTTAGATTAATTTTAGCATTCGCCTTATACCAAATCTGTTACTCCTACGTTCGCGCAATATGTTTAAAATAGGAAGGTACAATGTGTTCTCTTCACGTATTAATATATCGATTTATTTCTCGTACTGACTGCTACTACTCGTATTCACCATATGTCCCACACAAATACTTAAAAAATATTTGACTTGTATTTATTTAGTCGTTTACGTAATACACACAAACTTATTAAACACGATAAACAGCCCGTCATCGGAAGTCGGTAATAAAAATAACCGAGTTAAAGTCACCCTGAAAAGGGCCTTGGATAATGAAAGGATACAATGTACATTACGGAGACTCCTTTCACAGATTTCAAAATTCCTTTCACTGTGCGTCAATGGGCAATCGCTTTCGCAAACGGAAAATAAATAACCGGTGACGTATTTGAAGGGTAGACCACACCACTAGAAATGACGCCTGCTAGTTAATATGAAGCAGTGGTCTGAAAACTAGCAGTCCAATAAAAACGATTATGAAGCCATACCATTATAATATAACGATTATAATTGTTGTTCCTGTAGCTGACAAATTACAAATGGTTCGTTTAGTAGAATTAGGCCCGGCTCAGTGGCTTGACTCAGTGGAAAGAAAGAAAGAAAAAAAGAATAAAACATTTATTTGTGACGGTACAAAACATATACAGCACACAAGTAAGATACACACAATAGAACAAATTCACACACACGCAAATCAGCAATACCCAACAAATGTGTGTCTCACCTATATATAAATGACCGACGTCACAAAAAGGCGTCCAACTCAGCATTTGTTGTGCTTTTGGCACAACGCTGATCTTCCGTTGGAACCATTTAAAAATAGTATGTCACGAAGGAATGCCCACACAGTACCACAATGACAAAAAATATGAATATATAGGTAAATATAAGTTACCACACTAAGAAAAAAAAATAAAAAATATAAAAAAGTAGCTAAGGATATTAAGTTATAAAAAGTAAAAGTGAAAAATTTAGACGACTGGGGAGAACTAGGTGAGAATGAGCATTAATCAGTCCCACTGCTAAGCAACGGCCAATCTGCTAAGTAATCAGGCAGACAGAAGAGAGGAAGGATATTATAAAGGAGTGGATAAAAAGGGAAAACTACAATATAGAAATATCGTTTCTAAGGAGTTCGTGAGACCTTTGGAAATCAAAGAGGACTAATCTCAGTTTAGCTCTGAAACCATGGCGTACCTAAGTAGGTACCTAGACTCAAAAGTAAGTTGTTTGTTATAAGGTTTATTATAGAAATGGATAGATTTTGCAATGAACATAAACAAATCATAATTTCTATCAGGGTACTATGCAATTGTGGGTATTTTCTACAACCAAAAATTGAAAAGTTTTTAACAAGGCTACACCCGGCATTGGATGATTCCGGGCTGAAATTATGATGGTGATATAAAAATGCCTAAACAATGTATGAAAAAAAATTTAGGTTATTGATTTCAAAACCAGTCCATCAACCATGATTGATGCCGTATTAATCAGTGAAATGGGGGCATAATGCTATTTCAAAAAGCTTTAAGTATAGGCCTCTCCAAGTTTGTGCCATCCGCCACGATCCTGCGCTAGTCTCACCCATTGACGGCCCGCGACTCTAACGATATCGTTCACCCATCTCGCTGCCGGACGTCCTACCCTTCTACATCCATTCCTCAACCACCATTCAATCGCTACCATGCTCCCAAGACCATTTGAACTGCATAACTCGATTCCCAACGTTATGAACCTTCGTTCTTCTAAGGATCTCGACGGTTGGAACTCCATCTAAGAGTTTGATGCCGAGCATGGTACGCTCCATGGCTCACAGTGCTCTTAACCAGTACACCTTCCTGCGTAAGCGTCCATGTCTCGGCACCGTAAGTCATGGTGGGCAGAACACATTGGCTAAATAAGCTGGTTTTCAGACTCTGTGGAGTTTTAGGCGACTTAAGGATGTGGTCTAGCTTGCCGAACGCGGCCCTTCCCAATTGGATCCGTTTAGATATCTTCTTTTGAAGATGCTCTTTACACAATGATAGAATATGTCCTAGATAGATATACATGACAACCATACTTTATGCAAATAAATAATTTTCATTTCATCCAACGAAGTCTTCGCCCATACATCCAAGACCTAGTTAGCACTCAAAACTAGGGTACCTGATGGTTTAGGTATCCTAGTTTTTAGTGCTACCTGTAGCACTAAAAAAATTAAATTCATGATGGCTCTTAATGTTTTTCTTTTTCTTTTCAGACCCTCGAACAGAAAACTGGTTGTTGATGTCAGGGCCTGGCCCTCTCCTGACCATCCTAGCTACCTACCTCTACTTCTGCGTCTCAGCTGGTCCTCGGTACATGCGAGACCGGAAACCATATTATCTGAAGAACACCATTGCAGCCTACAATGTGTCGCAGATTCTGATGAGCATCTTTTTAGTGTATGAGGTAGATAGATGCTTTACATATTGCTAAATTCAGACAGTAATTAAGAATTCAGAGCTTGCTCTTGCTTCGTCTAATTAGATTGATAACTCAGTATAGACACGAACTATACTATTGTACTTAGAAAACTTTCGTGATTGATTTCAATCATTATTATAAATACGGGATTTATCACGTACCGTCTTATCGGTGATTCGACCGACAATGTTTGGTTCAATTCGTGAACCTTCATCAGGGTGAGTGCGTACCGCTCCGAATAACGTCTCGCCTCGCACTGATCACTGATCACATTGTCGGTCGAAACACCGATAAAACGGTACGTGATAAATCCCGTATTTATAATAATGATTTATACCGTTCAAAAAGCTTTAGCTATGCTCGATTATAATCTATAAACATACCAAATAAAGAAAAAAGCTTATATCTATCAGAAACGTCATAGTATCGCACATAAATTAATGTATATTTATCGTATTTATCTAACGTTTGTCTAAAAATATTATATATATCATAATTTTATATATTATATTTAGGTACGTAATTTAATAATTTATTTATGTCAATTTATATTTTATTTAGATATTAGTTGCACTCCCTTCATCCATAACTTATGTGCACCCCCGACCATCTTTGACATTACTATATCCTCTCCATCCAAAGGTAGTCTGGAAGAAATCGCTTCGACTATTCTTGGTAGCGAGAGATCCTGGCCAACAACTGCCACCAGCGCCTGTCGCTGTATTGACCAGGCACCACAGACCTCCAGCGTATGCTGGGCTGTGTCTTCATGGGCACCACAGTGATGGCACTCCGTCGTTGATTCCCTTCCGATTCGGCAACTACCTGTCATAACCCTTCACAACTCACAACTTTGCCCATACGTTGCGTTCTATTGGCGGCACCTATCAATCACCACCTGCCTCAATATTGGTATCACAGAATTGGCAAGTGCCGTATTTCATCTCTCCCAAACAAAGCCCAGCATCCATTCCATAAGCGGTACGTACTGTTGCAAGTTTTGTTCACCCCTGTAGTCATAATAATTATTTTGTGCCCATTCTTAACATATCATCCATTCATACATATATGTCATCGACATTGATGTTAAGGCACAAAATGTATTTGACATTGTGCAAAACCATTTTTTTTTAATAAATGTCATTAATTTAATTATCTTGTCCCAGGGTTTGGTAGCAGGATGGTGGAACGACTACAGCTTTTCTTGTCAACCAGTGGACTATACAGATAACCCCAAAGCAAACAGGGTATGTATCTAAAAAAGAAAGTTCATACGGATTTAGTTTATCAAGATAATAGGTTTCTTCTAGGCAAGCGTGATCTTTCGTAGACTGCAACATCGCTTACCATCAGACGAGATCGTGGTCGCAAGCTTTTAATTGTCCAAATCTGCGTTGTATGTATGTAGGTATGTTTGTTTGTCCGAGGATAACTTTCGAATCGTTTATCCGATCATCGTGAAATTTAGTATATAGGTAGGTAGTGATGGCACAATTCAGGTGTGACTAAAAAAAGTGTGGGGGGGGGGGTTGTTGAGATATTGGGCTTCAAGAGGGGTAAAAAAAAACAAAATGGGACAATCCGGTCATCATCATCATCATCATCAGCCGGAAGAAGTCCACTGCTGAACATAGGCCTCCCCCTTAGATCGCCACAACGAGTGATTGGTAGCCGTTTGCGCCCAACGGCTCCCCGCGATTCTTACTAGATCGTCGGTCCACCTTGTGGGGGGCCGGCCTACGCTGTGTCTTCCAGTCCGTGGTCTCCACTCAAGAACCTTTCTTCCCCAACGGTTATCGGTTCTACGAGCGATGTGGCCTGCCCATTGCCACTTCAACTTGCTAATTTTGAGAGCTATGTCGGCAACTTTAGTTCTTCTGCGGATTTCCTCATTGCGGATTTTGTCACGCAAAGAAACCCCGAGCATAGCCCTCTCCATAGCTCGTTGAGCGACCTTGAGCTTGGTCATGAGGCCATGAGTAAAGGACCACGTTTCAGTGCCATAGGTCATCACTGGCAACACACACTGGTTGAAGACTTTAGTCTTCAGGCTCTGGGGAATTTTGGACGAGAAGATATCGCGAAGTTTCCCGAATGCTGCCCAGCCGAGTTGGATTCTTCGTGCGACCTCTTTGTCGAAGTTGGACTTACCTAATTGGACAGTTTGTCCTAGGTATACATATTCGTCGACAACTTCGAGAGTATCACCCCCAACAACTACCGGTACGGGCGCAACATGGATATTTGACATGATTTTCGTCTTATCCATGTTCATTTTAAGACCCACCTGTTGGGAGACCCTACTGAGGTCGTTGAGCATGGTACCGAGTTCCTCGAGCGATTCAGCCATAATGACTATATCATCGGCAAAACGAAGGTGAGTGATGTATTCGCCATTGATATTGATGCCAAGTCTGTCCCAGACCAAGAGTTTGAAAACGTCCTCCAATGAGTTTGTGAACAGTTTCGGAGAAATTACGTCTCCTTGTCTCACGCCTCTCTGCAATTGGATTGGTTCAGTACTCTGGTCCTGTAGACGGACTGACATAGTGGCGTTACTATACAAACACTTCAACACTTCGATATACCTATAGTCGATTTGGCATCGCTGAAGAGACTGCAGTACCGCCCAGGTCTCGATTGAATCGAAGGCTTTTTCATAGTCCACAAACGCTAGAGATAACGGCTATCCGTCCGACAATACGGTCAATTGGCACATTTATAAAAAAAATTTGTGGGTACATTTTGACCCCGTTTTTAATTTTAGTTTAAACCTTGTAGTTTTTAAGTATTAGTCAAAATAAAAACTAAACTTTGACAAAATTCACAGGGTACACCAGTGACCCCACAGTGCTGAAATTTAGTATGCGTGTAGCTTTAGTACCTAACATAAATATAGGGAAAAGTCTGATGTCCAGAGTAACTGCAATTTCTACCCCAAGAAAGGATAACCAATTTACCTCCATGAACTGTAATTTGAATGTAACTATAGGTGGTATAGGCTGGTTATGCATTTCGTGGCACTAATTTGATAGTTCAAGATTACAAATAATACTTTTTTTTCGGAGAAGCGCGAGATCTCACTTTAGGGCGAACTAGTGTATAAAAAACTAGAAGCTTAAAAAATAAGTGGTTCAGACTAGCACGACCGGAACGAGTGGCGTATTACAAGTTGATAGGTGTTCGCGAAGAAAAAGGGGAGATCTCCCACCAATAAGTTTAAAGAAATAAATATTATGATTTTCCCTTGTCAATACATCTATGAAAATCTGATAAATGTTCACAAAAATATTAATTTGTTTAAGAAAAATAGCGATAATCATAATTTTAATATTAGAAATAAAAGTTAACTTGCTGTCGCCACTTGTAGGCTCCATAAAGTTAGTAAATCGTTTAAAGGGCAGGGTGATCGCTTTTATAACAAACTCCCAAGTGATGTACAAAAATTGACAATTTACAAATTTAAAAACGCAATTAAACAAAATCTTTATAAAAAAACCTATTATAAAATATCGGATTATTTAGATGATAGATAAGCTTGGGATTGAAATTGCTCCAACTCGTTCAAAATGTTAAAATTTAGACGTAATTTATTTTCTGTATTGTTATGTATTCTAAAAGGATCATAAAAAAGCAACCAGTCTTGTTTTCTTGCCTTTCTTTCCTGACTTTATCGCAAAGGAACAGGCAGTAAATTGGCGTTTCAAAGTGATCCTTGTGATTTTATTGAATAAAAGATTTTGACTTTGATTTTTGACTTTGACCAAGCGACCATTGTTTCGAGGTCCTAAGCCTAACAGGTACTTTTGACAAGTTTAGTTATATATATTATGTAATAGTTGTGTGTTGTGTTTAGTTATATAAAATTTATTTTCAGTTCTCAGATTATTTTGTTTGCGCGATATTATGTTCTTCCAATTGCCGTTAGATGTCATCGCCGACATTGACGCTCGCTCTGTGGGCTAACTTGATCACAAATTAGTTCTCCCATATAGCGATAGATGTCGCTACGAACAATGCCCAGAAGTGGGTCGGCTGAAATCTTTAATATTGTTAAACTACACGAAAATGTAGTTAATGGTAAATTTTTTGTACGCATTACACAAAGGTTAACCTGGAAGAGAATGCTATCTTGCATTAAGTTCGCCTATGTACAGATTATTTTTTAGTTCGAGCTATAAATAATTTTTTATTCATACATTCAAATGTATGTAGGTAGTAATTACTTAATATTATATAAAATTTCTTTTCGCAGATGGCCGCAGCTGTCTGGTGGTACTTTGCAGCGAAGATGATCGAACTCCTGGATACCATCTTCTTCGTCTTGAGGAAAAAGAACCGGCAGATTTCGGTTCTTCACCTGTACCACCACTTCTTGATGCCGATTTGCGCTTGGATCGGAGTCAAGTTTTTGCCAGGTAGTTTGAAAAGAAAAAAAACTATCATACCATTTGTAATTGATGCGTTTAAGGTGGTTAAGATTCGCACAATTTTATTACCCTAGTTTTTATGACCATACTGTTTACGACCGACATACCTACTGTTCTAATTAATACAAATGTTTGTAACCATAACATTACCAACCTACCATCAATAATACTTATTTTACTAGTATTGTTACAGGTAATAAAATTGGAATGAATATTCATTCATAACCTTAAGGGTATTAATTTACCGGACTCCGACAAACGAGTGATATAATATTTTGGAACAGTTATTTTTGACAACTGATCTCGACAACAACGCAACCTAATTGGTCGAACAAATACCCAGGTGACCCCATAAAAACATAAAAAAAATCAATTAAAGCGTTCAGGAGGAGAAAAATCTGTATATAAAGAAAGTCGTGTTAATTACACTATTTATAACTCAAGAACGGCTGAACCGATGTTGCTGAAAATTGGTCGTGAGGTAGCTTAGAACTAGGAGACGGATATATGATACTTTTATCCCTTTCTTAGAACCAGGAGACGGACATAGGATACTTTTTATCCCGTTCGACCGCGTTCCCGTGTGACGTGACATAAAACGTCAAAGAGAATACAAGTCACTATAAAACGTGGTATAACAAAAACGCATCTGACATGGAATGACAAAACGCAAATGACAGCTTAACGTAATTTTGTCTATGGTTAAGTATGGTTGTAAAATGATGGCCGGGTACATCAATTGACAATTCTACCAGGGTGACGTATACAGCCGCGTTATATGCATGTCAAGGCGGTACCAAGTTCGGCGGGTCAACTAGTTACCAATAAATGCACACCGTAGTTTTATTTTTTCCAATGAAAATTAAATAAAAAAACAAACATTAGTGTTTGTGATGGAATGAGATCATTTTAGACAAATATTGATGAAAGAATGAAAGAAAATACTTTATTGTACACAATATAACCAAAAAAAAATACAAACAAAATATATTGATATTGTGCTTTTGAGATTTTGGCGTACACACGGCTACACATCAAGCTATACTTTCCAGTATAAGCTGACCTCTCATTCTACATAAAGCCTACGCAATGTGAGGTCAGCTTATACTGGAATTGCATAGCTTGATGTGTAGCCGTGTGTACAAACCATATTTTTGGCGGTGCATCTTGAGACAGCGCCATCTATTACGCTAGTTGGAACTAGTTTTTGAAGTAAAACTTCTATACGCACGGTTGACTTGGGAAGTAAGCTGGTGAATGCGTTACGAAAAGTGCGAGTGGAAGTTCAGAGGGAGATATAAGTTAATAAAGATAGAAAGAGAGAGAGAGAGTTACGTTTCGTAAATTACTGTAGGGGCAAAAGAGAGGTGCGAGCACATATTTTCTTTATCTCTTTCTCTCATAGCCAGTTGATTTGTCGCATATCTCCTATCCCAAATTAGCCTAAATTATACAAACTGCAAAAACAAAACACTTCTTCATGCTGTATAATAGAGTTCATTTTGCTATAGATAAAAAAAGTTTTTAAGACGTTTCGTATTTTGAATCTACCAGCTTCGATTTACGAAAAAGTTCAGCTATTCCACAACAGATGGCAGGCAGCAGCAGCAGAAAATAACTTATGTTCTTACTGTATGCGCCTCGAAATAAGGTTGACATTTCCTTAAAACATTGTTTTATGCATATATATATTTATACATACATATAGATGGAGCTAAAGAAGTTTTACTAAAGAAAATGAATAGCCCTCATTAAAAATACTAAAGTGATGGAGTATATTTTTGAGACCATAAATAATAAATAAATAATTTTTGTTTTTTTAATAACTACAAAAAACTTTATTTTTGAGTTTTTGTGCCTAACTTAGGTAGGTACTTATCGCCCTGCCGTACGCACCGTACTCGCTCTGTAGACTGGTTAGGTGCATTGACATGCCGGGTCATTGACTAGGCGGGGTTGTTGAACGGCTCGTACTAACCGTCCCTTCAATATAGTTCGTTTAAATTGCAACATGTTATATTTTATATAAAGATTTATTCGTTCTACTTTTCAGGTGGCCACGGAACTCTTCTCGGAGTTATCAACTCCTTTATCCACGTTATCATGTACTCCTACTACCTGATCTCCGGTCTTGGACCCCAGTACCAGAAGCTTCTGTGGTGGAAGAAACACGTCACCAGTTTGCAACTGGTTAGTAGTAGTAATATTTTATACGATCAAATAATTTAAAAACGTAAAAAAAATCTCTTTCAATGAGGGGTTTTATATTTAACGGTCATGTTCATAAAACTGCTAACAGATGGCGTTGTTCTGTTAAGCTGATTGTCAATGTCAATTTGTCGTGTCAACATTATTTTCCGTAGAATTTTGTTTAGCAAAAATCATTGAATTGAATTATTGAACTAAGGTTGTTAATCATGTTCTGTTACGTTTTTTACAAAAAAAAACCAATTTGATTTACTCGTTTGCAAACACGATTATAGCCTTGTCTTTTCTTCTATTCTATTTTAAACCAACTGACCTATTGACGTGCAACGGTCTTCAACATTCTTTCCAAAATTTTGATATATTTTATTTATTTACCTGTTGTATTTTCAATTCCAGGTCCAATTCTGTATTATCTTCTACCACAACTTCAGCGTCATGTTTACCGACTGCAACTATCCAAAAGTCATCAACTTTCTTCTCTCGCTGAACGCCAGTCTATTCTTGTATATGTTTGGCAACTTCTACTACCAGAACTACGTGAAAAGTAGGAGGGCGAAGCAACAAAAAGAGGCACAGTTGGCAAGAGAAGCAGAAGCAATAACAGCCAATGGGAAAGCGAAAGAGTGTTAATAAAAAGACTTTTGTGATTTACCTGCTTAAGAGTTTCCACCGAGTTGATGCTATTCAGAATGTTAAAGCATCAGTGATATTCTATACTTTTTTCAAGTCAACTAAATACGCAGAATTAAAAAAAACATGATTAATAAACGTATTCACCAAAGGAAGTAACAGGAAAATAACATTTATGATAGGATGTTATGAAACGATATGTTGTTATTTTTAAACTGTTACCTGAGACTTGTCAATTTTAATCAATATATTTTATAAATAGATTAAAGAGTTTCTCCTATACAAGTAATTTTTTACCAAAAATATAACCGACTTCAGATAACAAAAAAAAAACAAACCACTGAACCGATTTTGATAAAATTTCTATGGGACCAATCAGTAAGTATATCCTTTCATATAATAAAAAAATCTAAATCGGTTGATAAATGACGGAGTTATGAGGTAACAAACATAACATAACATAAAAATTAACCAAAAATACTTAGGGGAAGGGCGTGTAAGACGGATAGAGCGGGGAAGATGGATACTCGAAATATCCCGAAGACGCAGCGAAATTTTACGATCTCAGCGTAACAATAACGTGGACACGGTCGGCGCCTAGGCACGCTGTTGTTATGCAGAGATCGTAAAATTTCGCTGCGTCTTCGTGATATTTCGAGTATCCATTTCTCCCGATCTATCCCTCCGACGCGCCCTTCCTCTATATAGTTTTCTCATAGATACCATTCCCAGAATTGGACCAAATAAAAATGGGACCACTAGGGAAGCACCAGCTTTCAAATAAAAAAGAATCATCAAAATCGGTTTACCCAGTCGAAAGTTCTGAGGTAACAAACATAACAAAATACAGTCGAATTGAGAACCTCCTCCTTTTTTGAAGTTGGTAAAAACTAATAATAGTGTACGCAAATATCTTACTATTAGAAGAGAAACTTAGAGACTTAATAGATTTTATAAAGCTATTTTATGTATTTCGCGATAAATAATTCAATTGGCGACTAAAATTGGCTTAGCAAAACATTAGTATGAGGAGAATACATCGTTAAATACTGATTTGAATGGATATATCACGTATATCACTATTGGCCTTATGAATAAGCTCAGAGTCGCTTAACGAGCTATGGAGAGGGCTATGCTCGGGGTTTCTCTACGGGATCAAATCAGAAATGAGGAGATACGTAGGAGAACTCAAGTCACCGACATAGCCCGACGGATTAGTACGTTGAAGTGGCAATGGGCAGGCCATATAGCGCGCAGAACAGATGGCCGATGGGGCCGGAAAGTTCTCGAATGGAGGCTACGGACCGGCAAGCGCAGCGTAGGACGTCCACCTACAAGATGGGCAGACGACTTGGTAAGAACCGCAGGTCGGCATTGGATGCAGGCCGCTTCCAACCGCAGTTCCTGGAGATCAATGAGGGAGGCCTTTGTCCAGCAGTGGACGTCCTACGGCTGATATGCTGATGATGATGATATCACGTATTTAGGTACGCGTACCTTTCCTATTTGTTTACTTTATGGTGTTCAGTTTTAATTGCTCTTAGTGTTGCGGTGGAAACTCAAAGTTAGTTTTTAAGTTTTAGTACCAGCTAGTTGGATAAAGAATTGTGATAGAAATCCTCATCTGTTAACTGTTACTTAAATTGTTTATTATAGATAAATTAATTGAATGAATTTATGAACAGTCGACTGGCGTTTGAAAACTTTTGGCATTGTCCCAGATCACCATTTTTTTTCAATATCACTTTGCACTATGAAACAAGATAAAAATGGCGATTCAGGGACTATGCCAGCCTCCATTTAAAAAAAATCAGACAGGGGTCAAACTAGCCACTTTTCAATTGGAGAATGGCTAGTCTGTGAGACAGTATAAAAAACTTTATTTAATTTGTTAATGAACTTCAGAGAACAATGATAAATAAAAATTGATACATTTATTTATTCTGTACTGCATTGTCTAAAGACGCCGAAATATTCACAGCGATCATAAAATTCTATTATTGCTGTGTTTATTTCATATAAATATGAAATGATTCATCGAATGAAAACTGGATTAATCCAGTTCCGTTTCTATTGGTCGTCGGCTTACAAATTCAAGGTGGATCAAATATAAAGTACATTTACTTGCTTCTATTACAGTAAATATCTTATAATAACTGCATATTTTACAAAGATTTTAAATGAAATAAGAGTACTAGACTTTTTGTACAAAGTAGTTAAATAGATATAACTTAGTTTTAGGAAGTTAAAGTTAATAGATAAGTCAAAATAAAATCTTATGAAAATCATTAATAGATATACATAGGTAAAGGGTTACATTAAGCTAGCTCAAGTTGTTATTATTAGCACTATCAATTTGTAATATAACTATACCCTTAGTGAGCAACATACGATCACGACTCGATCAAAACATAATAATGTATGAACGATCTAGTTCCAAATATTAAACTTTAAGGGGGCACCGGAGGAACAATCGCCCATACAACACGTACTACCAAGATCATTTCTAATTGGAGCATATTTCTACCTTAATAAGGTATTAGTTTAATTTGAATAGTATTTATCTGGGTTCCCAACCATATATTAGATCAAAATACTTACCTAAAATAAAATAGAAGCGTATCGAATTGTGCATGTTTTTACGTCATAAAAGACCTGTTTTCAACCTAATTGTTTCGTATTAAAAACAACAACATCTTACGTATCCTAGTCATGGGAACATAGATTATATAGTCTAGTTACAGAATAATAACACAATGAGAAAAATACAACAAGTTTTCAGTCATCATTTTTGGTATTACGGAACACGGTCAAAATCTAATCAAATTTAGAATCGTTCTATTGCTATCACTGTCGCTCTGCGTGGCTAAACTTCGTCATTAAACAGGGATAGCGATATTCAGGCCGAAGTTTTTGACGTGGCCTAATTGAAGTTGCGCTCAGTGTTCGCCGGCGCGTTAATTGTTGTATGTTAATTTTGATATATAAGCCAAGGACAACGAAATATCAACAAGTGCAAGCTCCAACATTTAATTATGAACATATATCAAAATCATTTTTTTTCGATAGAAAAAAGCTATGTATAAATTTCTTATATCGAACAAAATAAACCTCTAAATAATCCATAGGGATTGAAGGCACAGGCTAACAAATTATGTATAAATAATATATTGTCCACGTGAGATTTTCATAATTCTATTAGTAGCTTTGGTTATCTATTTTTTGGTTGATCTTTTAATTTTATTTTCATAAATATTTAATACACATATAATTATATTATTAGAACAAACACAAAAAACTAAGGGCGACTTGCAAAACGATACCACCTTAAACGAATTTAGTGGCTAAACTTGTTTGAATAATAATATTGTTAAATCGTTCAACGCCGTCAATTTTAAACATGTTTAGTCAATAAATACGTTTAGAAGTCGTTGTGCAAGCTGGCCTTAATATATCAAAAACATTCAATTAAAAAATCTGTGCATTTTGGCGTTGGTATTGCATAAAACTGTCGTTTTAGAGAAAGTCAAATGCTATTAAAAACAAGGATACTTTAAAACTACATAAACAGCTAACACTTAATATATATATATATATATATATAATATAAGTACCCACTTATATATTATTTACGTATTGGTTCATAAGATAAAAAATAATATTTTGGATAGATGAAATACATTTTTATTTTATTTAACCATATTGATTATTATCTATTTCTGTTCAATCCATTATGGTAACCATAATATGACATGGCCAATTATTAATATACACGGTGTCCTTTAAATCACTATTTTCCCAGAACAAACGTTGTTCAGACCATGGTCTACTAACAGTTTATAACACCAAATTAAAAAACAAAATGAAATCGGTCTTTGGAAAAATATATAAAAAGTTGCGAACTAAAAACGTCTATTTAAACGTTACGCCCTACAACATAGTCAGCGCGCTGACCGGTAGCTACTAGGTACCTAAGGAGTAGATAATACACTACGGCTAGCGTACTCATGAACTTTATGTCACGGTTAGTTTTTAAACAATGTTAGACTTATTTGAGAAGATCTAGATTTTTTAATTTTATTATCTTATTTGATGTTATAAACAGTTAGTAGACCATGGTCTCAGCAACGTTTGTTCTGGGAAAACAGTGATTTAAATGACACCGTGTATATTGACCTTATTAAATAAAAAAAATACACAACAAAAATCGGTTATCTATCAGATAATACATATATGTAGAACTGGTTACAATATAGTTATTTCCAACATGATTATTTATATTATTAAATCAAAACCAGTTTTTTATTAAGGAACTGTCAATAATACAACGAACGGGATAACAGACAATTTTAATAAGTATCATTCGAACAATTACATAAATCACAAGTAAAGTAAATAAGAGGTCTGTTTCACAAAATATACAAACTGCAAATTGGTACGCACTTTCTCAAAACAATTTAACTTTTTATTACTGTTATTAATGTATGCACTCCTAACGAACCCACCTTATTATCTTCACAGATATTTAAATTAAAAAAATATTACTAGCGTTCAAAGTTATTGTTTTGATTTTTAACCAAAATGGATATTTGGTCGTTATAACCAAATTATAAATCATAACTATATTTCTACTTATAAATGTTACAAAAAAATAGTTTTACTATTTATTTTACATTATTTACTGTTAATGTAGTCTAAAAAATAAAATGTCTTAAAAATATCTTGATGGCGACGCCAACATGAATTTTGTTTTCGCGATAAAGTGCAAACTCCAGTGTATTTTCCACTGTAGTTTGGTAAGTTATATGAAACATGCCCAATCATATATTTAATTATATAATTATCAGTGTCATCTCCATAAGGTGTTATGCTAATCATAATAAGTTTTATTGTTTTATTATTCACATAATTACAAGAAACTATGCAAATCGGACAAGTGTTAAAATGACGTAATAATAATGACAGTAAGATGTAGTACATGCAATGAATATTTCCATTACTTTTTAAAACTGTGATGTTATACATAATACTACAAAAAATAATAAATAAATAGTGCTGAACATTTCACACAGCGCTATCTAGTCCCAAACTAAGCAAAGCTTGTTTCAATTCAGACGAGATCGTGATCAAACACTGACCTGTAATTTATATAAAAAGGACAGCTATTTTTAACTTTGTATAATGTATAATTTCATTTTCGTGTGTTGCTTACTAATTGTATAATAATGTAATAATATTTGTACATTCTTATATAAGGTATATATTTTAATATTTGATTCTTTGATTAGATATCAAAGGAATAAACAAATCAATAGATACGTCGATTTTTTTATCAAAGAAATGAATTTAAACCTTATTATATTTTATTACAATCGAACCCAAATCTTAATAAGACTTATTTTTATAATAATGTGTTGTGAAATAAATAAAAAATGAAACAATAACCCGTTTTTAAACTGTTTGTTTACCATTTTCATCACAATTATATAAACAGAGTGTTTGTTTTAACTGGGACAGTACGGCAGCACCCGTAACCAGAGCAGATACAGGTGTAGTTTCTTATAAAACATGAGCTCGTTTTCGAAGAAAAACATTTTGGCATTAAAATTTTTTTGGTCAAGCGTCAGTAGTGCCTTAAAATTAATCAAGTTGGTAAAATGTTTTTTTTTTAACGCCGATCGATGCAGTTCTTTGTAAGAATCATTTTATTGTATCGCAAGAAAAAATCTGAGCACCGGAAGTTAGTCAAATTAGATAAAATGTATTCTCATACAACAGGACAAACAAAATTCCTCCAACAAACATTTTATTAGATTCTAATTGCACAATAAAGATGTATTAATACTTTAGCGATTAAGAAGTTTAGGAACTCCATGCTCTCATGAGCAATTCAAAAACATTTCGTATTTCAGAACAATTTTGAATTTCGAACATGGTTCTTGTATCTGTCGGACTTTTATATCAGTCATTGCATCATCTTATTTGTCCTATCATGGCATTGTCAAATAGGTACGCATAAAGTAGACTTAATTAAAGCATATTTCCTCAACCGACGAAGCCCAAAAATAGATGAAAAATGGGGTGTTAAGTCAAGTTAAAACGAGTTTTGCTTTATTTCTAGGTTTTCTACACATTTAGTACTACACCCTTATTAAAACAAAAGTCATATGTCGCAGCCAACTAGCTTAATTAGCCGTTCAAGCAACAGTCTAGACTCTTTACTAAACATACCGTTCTACTAGATTCCTTAAACAAGGTTTGTAGTACTTATTACACAGATACACCGTACGGCAGTAGGTCGATAGGTTTATTTTGAAGTAAAACTTCTTTACGCACGCTTGACATGGGGAGTAAGCTGGTGAATGCGTTACGAAAAGTGCGAACGGCAGTTGAGAGGGAGATATAAGTTAGTGAAGATAGAAAGAGAGAGAGTTACGTTTCGTATATTACTGTAGGGGCAAGAGAGAGAAAGGTGCGAGCAAACATTTTCTTTCTCTCTTAGCCAATTGATTTGTCGCATATCTCCTATTCCAAATTAGTTTAAATTATACAGACTGCAAATATAGGTATATAAACATATATTTATTTTGGGATAATTTTGTTATCTATAAGCTGGCAACTTTAGACGAGTCACTTTCACCTGACAGTGTCAAAAAATATTTGCGCCAATTTTGACTTTCAGTTTGCAGTTTTGCGTATCACTTACAAACCTATAAGATTTTTGTTCGCCAAAAACTATGGTAAGTGCTCTTGGAATTTAAATAAGTAAACTTTATTATGTTCAGTTGTCTTAAACATATATTATTAATAAATATCAATGCTTGTGTAGTTTTTGATCACTCAAAGTAGGGACTGTAAGTGGTATCTATTTTACCATTGTCCGTTCACGTCAAGTTCCTAATCGAATTACAAATATTAAAATACATTAAAATGTATGTAAGTCTTCTTTATGTATAGTGTGATTTTTGAATGTATTTTTTTTTTGTTTCAGTAAATTACCAGAAACAAAGAGAGAATAGAAACAAAACAGAAAAGAGAAACAACTCAGACCCAAAGTTGACAAGTATAATATAAAATTAAGCTAGGTACAATAAAATTTCAAACAACAAATAGGTAACTATGAACTTGTAGATAATACATATTCTGTAGGTAAAATAGGCACCTATATATTTTAATATTCTCAGACTCATCATCTCTTTCAAATGTAGTCAGGGAAAACCACTAGTTTAAAATTATGAACAGACCGTAACGGACAATGATAATATATATGTATACCACCACCGACAATATTTTACAATTCCTACACGGAGATTGGTAATATACCTATATCTACCTACCACCGAAAAATCACCCCCTTCTAGCTCATTTTTTGATGTTTTCTAAAAAAATTAACCAGACCACCTCTTTTTTTAACTATCACGGCCAGGGGCTCGCGTTTGTTTAAAGGATAACGTGTACAAAGTATGAGGCAACAAACTGTAACTGAGCCAAAGTACTTGTATGATAACCATCTGCCTGCAAATAAAAACTTCTAGAAGGATTATTGGCAAAAAAAAATATTCCACGTCATGTGTTTAACTTAACTTAAATATGTATTAAAAATGTATCACCCAGTTTTTATTTTAAGATTTTTATCTTACAAAACCAATCCAAATAAAACATACGAACGCAAAAAATAAGGAGATCACAGGCAATATCTTTTTAGGTGGTTACCTGTCACATGGGCTTTGAAGATATCCCACAGAACCCCTCAACAGCATTCATGTATTTCAATGGAGGTATTGGATATCATTGACAATAGCTGTTTAGGTCCTTGACAGTTGATCGGGCCATGGGCTTTGATACCTTACGGAATACCTCATGATAAACAGCTCACGTAGCGGTGTGTATTTCTTTACGGACATAAATGATCTTTCAGGTAACATAAGTGTCTCTATTGTATCTGGATCTCGACGACTGGCTCTTACGGCGCGATAGGATACGCATCACAATATTTATTTTTTATTTTTTATAAATCGCCAGATGGTAAGCGATGATGCAGTCTACGCTACGATGGTACACGCTTGCCTAGAAGAAACCTATTCACTCGCGACTTGAAGACCCCTAGGTTGTAGTTATCAGGAAACAGATTCAGGCAAGTCGTTCCACTTCTTGGCGGTGTGCATAATAAAGTTATAGAGAAAGATAATATAGATATCTACCTCTCTATGAAAGATAGAGAAAGATAAAATAGGTATCTACCTCTCTATCTTAAGAATTTGTTTTTCGTGAAACAAAAGAAACAACGGTTCGGAAAGCATAGGAAGGTTCGGTGGTAGAAGTGCGAAACAAGGATCAAATTAAACAGCTCTTCAGGACTCGCCGTTTTCTTTCTGGTCGGCATACCACATTGCCGTACCGAACGATTCGCTTCAATTTTAATTGTTAGTACGATTAAGGAGTGGAACTCACTTTCAGCGACTTTTCGAACCACTAGGTGAGGTTTTTGTCATTAAGAACCTGTTATAACCTTTCACACTCCCAAGGTGGACTGTATAATTGACGGATTTCCTCACGTAAAAAATAAATTAGTATAACGATTACTAGCTGACCAATCCGCAGCTTCGCACGCGTAGTTTTTCAATAAAAACATTATCCTCCTTCTGCGCAGTTGGATAAAAAGTAGCCTATGTCACCCGGGAATAGTGTAGTTTCCCAACAGTGTAAGATTTTTTTAAATCGGTCCGGTAGTTTCGGAGCCTATTCAATACAAACAAACAAACAAATCTTTCCCCTTTATTATATTAGTATAGATGAGTCCCAGCCACTACAACGTTTGCCTCCTTTATGTATATTAATTATTATAATATAACGTTTATTTCAGGCAACAATGTGCACATACAAAATATGATGACAAGGCCCATATCTATAAATACCTTAGATACCAACATACATGAAACAATAAACTTAAAACTAACACTTATTTATTTGGGGCATTTTGCTTCGTAGCCGCTTCCCTGTAGCGCCTGTAAACGATGCCGGCTGGCCAGAAATCCGGATCAAGTAGCTCATGCTTATGCTTCGCCAGAATCTGGAGAGTGTAGGACTTGAAGTCCGTTGTCCTACTGGACTCCAGTCGCTAGAGAGTCATTCGGAAGGTGCCTGTAATCCGGCCCTGGGTCCTCTCCCAGTCTATAACCTCAGTTTTACTGATTCTCCTAAACTAAGTACTCTAGTGGTATGAAACAGCATAATAACAGTCAAAACATCGTGACAAACACAATTTCAAAATATTATGCTTGTTCATTGTAGCTTGGCCCCAAATTATATATGTAATCAGTTTTGTTTTGACGCCAAAAGTCTAAAGGCGAGTACACATGAAACGCTCGGCATTGCGTTCGGCCCGCGTTAGTATCGTACATACAGCGCGCTTAGCACTGCGTTTAACGAGCATTACCAAGGTGTCCATACTACTAGCTCAGTTCGGAAATGGACGTCGAAGTGATTTTACTTAGAAAACTTTCGTGATTGATTTCAATCATTATTATAAATACGGGATTTATCACGTACCGTCTTATCGGTGTTTCGACCGACAATGTTTCGGTTCAATTCGTGAACCTTCATCAGGGTGAGTGCGATCCGCTCCGAATAACGTCTCACCTTGCATTGCGCGCCGCTGCTCTCTGCGCGCGAGTGGATGGGCGGGGTGGTGAGGATCGGGTCAACGAAAGCACAGTGCGTTGACCCGCTGTGTCATCATCATTATCATCACTGCTGCTCTCTTCGGTAGTTCTTGGTACAGGCAAACACACAACACTAACTATGTCTCTACCAGGTTCACTCACTCTTCTGTCACTTGCATCATGAAGACATGGCCTCCAGGCTGGCGGTAGAACCCATACTCTATCCCTGTTAAAGTTCGGCACACGACTTATTTCTATCACCTCTCGGATCTTGCGAGGAACGAAGAACTTCTCTCTCGCTAAAACCCGGGCCTTGTCGAAACGTATGTAGTGCGTCGAATCAGAATCTAGGGAATGATCCGCCACTGCAGAACTGTTTGAGTCGACATTCTTCATTGCACGTATGTGTTCAGTCAACCTAGTAGATACGTTACGTTTTGTTTCACCAATGTTGTATTTACCGCAGTCACACGGTATCATATATACGCCGGGGACGCCCAGAGGGTCCAGAGGGTCCTTCGGTGAACGCAGCAGCTGTCTCAATTGTGTTTGAGGACGGAATATCGTCTTGATGCTGTACTTATGGCGTAACACGTTTCCGATCATATCCGTTAATCCTTTCACAAAAGGTAAGTGCGCTACTGCTCTATTTACCGTTGTTATGCGTGATCTTGTGGATGTGTCCGCAATTCGACAGCTCTGTCTCCATCCGTAGCCGTTTTGCTCCAGCACTCCTTTTATGTGTAAGAGCTCGCGGTTCACGTACTGAGAGGCACATAGCCTTAGTGCTCTATTAATCAGAGTACGAGGTACCGAGGCTAAGTGAGCTGGATGGTGGTGCGAGTCAGCTCTAAGATACCGGTCTGTGTGTATTGGCTTACGGTATACTGTATGTGTAAGTCGTCCTGTCTGTTCTCGTATAACCAACACGTCCAGGAACGGTAAGCATTCATCTTTTTCCAGCTCTACCGTGAAGGATATCTTAGGATGTTTACAATTTAGATAGCTAAGTAAGGTATCTATGCTATCTCTTCGTACTATTGCGAACACATTATCTACATACCGCCACCAGTATCTCGGTCTACAGGGTACGCTATCCAGTACCGTCTTCTCAAACCACTCCATAAATATATTGGCCACTACTGGCGCTATTGGTGATCCCACTGCTACACCCTCCAATTGTATGTAATAATCACCCCGCCATACAAAGTAACCACTTGTTAACAGATACTCAATTATCTTCATGCATTCGATAGGTGTTGATGAACCTTGTAACAGCTCCTGTATCATGGTTATTGTGTCCGTTATCGGTACATTGGTAAACAGTGACGCTACATCGTAACTCACCATACACTCATCTTCATGTACTACTATTACTTCCAAGAGTTGAGTAAAGTGCGTTGAGTCTTTCACGTAGCTAAAGGACTTTCCTGTGAAAGGAAGTAGTAAATCCGCCATGTAATGTGCTATTTTGTATGTAGGTGAGTCTATCTGACTGACGATAGGGCGAAGTGGCCAATTGGGCTTGTGGATCTTGGGCAGGCCATAGATTTTAGGTGGAGTTGAGTTCATGGGTCTTAAACATCCATAGAGTTCGTCGGGCAACTTAAGTAACAACTCTCTTAACTTCGTAGTTACTCTAGATGTGGAATTGTAGTTGACCAGTTTATACATCCAATCATCACAAAGGCGCGCATCTAGTTTCTGTTCATATGCAGCTGTGTCCACAACTACTGTCGCATTGCCTTTGTCCGCTGGTAATAACAGAAGGCTTGTGTTATTACGTAAGTTCTTCAAGGCGTTCATTTCTGACTTACTAATATTAGCTTTAGGCAGAATAGACTTACGCGCCATTGATGCAACGTCTTGTCGTAAACACTCAGCGTCATGTGAAAGGATCTTATTCTGCACAATCACGTTCTCAATGCTGGTAATAATGGCTTCTATGGGTACTTTTAGTGGTGTAGGTGCAAAGTTCAAACCCTTCGATAGCACTAATTTCATATCTTCAGTGATCGTTTGAGAAGACAAATTAACCACTGTTCTATCGTTCGCTCTAAGACAACCCATGGGTGACTGCTCAGCATTACCAGTAAGGCGCTTTCGTTTTGATTCGTGAGTTCTGGATGTTTTATTACTCACGAGTTCTGATCTGCTAAATGTCATAGCATCAAGTTTATTCCACAAATCCGGTCCCAAAGTACGAGATAACTGCAAGTGAAGATAGAAAAGTTCCTGCGGCACAATTGCTAGGTTTCGATAATAATCTCGAACTACCCACACACACTATTTATTATTTACATTTTCAAAGAACTTTTCGTATCCCCGAATGCACTTAATAGGCTTAACACGCATGAATTTTGGCACAACTTTCTTTTCACTGCACTGTTTCACATAGTTAAGACCGCACTCGAGTTTTTTACGTTTTATTCTGAGAAACGCGAATCGTCTTACGATTCGGTCGAAACACCGATAAGACATTACGTGATAAATCCTGTATTTATAATAATGGTCGAAGTGATTGCTTGTGTGTGGCTCCTATATCGTCGCTATAAAAGACGACGGCAGAGGCAGAGAGAATTTTGGGTGCATCCAATATTCCAAATTATTTTCACAATCATCGAAAATTTTAACCATCTCCTCCCAGTTATTTATTTTTAAATATTTTATAATCAGGATTTTTCATGTCCCATATAGCTGGACGCTTTTGAATTTCATCGATAAATATATCTGTATCAAAGTGCTCGATCTCCATTTTGATGCGTCCACCCTACACGAAAGCGCGCGATCAAATGTACGACAAAGTATCGGTGAATGTATCTACAAGCGCGCAGCTGTCGCCCGCGCAACGCGCGTTCGAACGTAAATTTGACAGCGCGCGTCTGACGCGCGCTTACACGTGTACACCCCAACCGACCTCTTTATTTTTAAAACGCGCGTTACCAATGCGCGCACTTCAAAACGCCTAATGTGTACTAGCTCTAAATGTAGTCTAAAGGTGGCGGTTCGCGTCGCGACAAAGACAGGAGACCGAGACAGGAGACTGAGACTGGAGACCGCGACAAGTGTCTCGGTCTCTTCTGCATGTACTGTGGGTCGACCGTGACCGCAACTAAAGCTTCAATTCATTCAGTATCGGAGTTTCTGTCGATAGAAATTTTCGACTCTGTAGGAGTCTAGTTGTGCATCGTATATCAGAGGTGTTGTCTGATCAATTCAATCAGCTTTTCACAGTCTTCGTCCGAAAAAGTAGTAATTTTTTACAATAAACACACGTACCTTTCAAGTACGACACGAGACACTACTGGTCAGGGGCAGCAACCGTCGCGCAGTCTCCGGTCCCGCGTCTCTCTCTCCTGTCTCTGTCTCGCTCGCTAACTGATGTTTATACATTGCCTAAAGTTAAGTTACGGTCGCGGTCTCCCGTCTCAGTCCCTAGTCTCGGTCTCCTGTCTTTGTCGCGACGTGAACCGCCACCTTAAGTAATGTTGTTAGAGTTACATACTTAAAATATGAACTGTTACAGTTTCAGCATGACCGTATGTCTATTTATCTGTCCGACCAGTTACAATCCACTTTTTATAGACTATTAGTAGATACCTACTGAAAGTTTCTGCTGCTAGCTGATATTGGGCAAGATGATATATTAGTGATATATCACCGAGACACATGGCTAGCAGTGAAAAAAAAACGAAAAATTTTGTTTTTTAGCGTATGGAAGGTGGAGGTGATTGTTTCTTAGGTATCTGTAGGGTATCGTAAACAAAAGGTTTCCTCAAAACTTTTTTGATACCGTAATCCATTTCATCATAACAGCCTGAAGACGCTAACTGCTGAACATAGGATTTCCAGAACGACTGATATTGTGCAGCCTGCGCCCAACGGCTCCAAGCAACCTTTATCAAGTCGCCTTTCCATCTAGTTGGAGGCCAGCCTACGCTGATTTTTTTAGTGCGTGGTCTCCACTCTAGAACCGTTCTTCAACAGCCGTCAGTTCTTCGTGCTACCGTAACCCATATACGAAATATAAAGCTTCAAAGTGGTCATTTTCGTAATACAGGTAGTGACGACAAACAGGCGCATAGCTCAGTACCATCAGTATGTAGTTGATATACCAATTCGCACACAACGTTTTGGTTCTACGTTCTTGATGCGTACAGCATGGAACACAGTATGGAACACTTTACCACGGTAATATTATCTGTACAGTATTCTGTCTTCATACAAACGGCCGGAACGTGGTCATACCTACTTGCCGGTCGGTACCCACTCGGTACACATACACAACCAGTCGCGAATGCGCCGCAGCACCGTAATTTTATTGCCGCAGTGAAGAACGGTGTGATTATTTTTGTAAGCAGTAAGCGATTTATGAATATTTTATTAAATTATGTACAAGTCCTAACTTAATATAGCAAAGATCACGAATAGACTTTATTGTGATGTTTTTGGTGGTTTGAATTCTTCAATAACGCACCCAGAGATACATTTTTTTTACCTGCAAACCAGCTATAAAATATTTATATAACCTAGTACGTAATTTGTTTCTTTTTTAATAGGTAGGTATTTCGCTTTTGGGGTGATATGTAGCGAGTACGTTCTGTACGGATCATGGTGAATTTTGCATTTTTTGGATATATTTTTATTACAGGAAGACTATCTGAAAGTGTGCTATTTAGTACACCTATCAAAATAGTTGTACGTTTCGTAATTAGGACTAATATTGAAGTTAAGTTAGTTCATACAAATAAAATATACAATCACAAAACTAGAAAGAAATTTAAGCACCTAAGTACATAGATGAAATTCAAATACTGCAGGAGGGCAGCCCTATCGCGTGTTACGTACCACGCGGCTGTAGGTAATTATTTCAAGGACAGGGCCGAGTCACAATACTACTAGAGACAACATTACTGTGACTTTACCGTCGCTTGTTTTTCCTAATTAATATAATCCAGGCCTCTTTAAGGTAAGGGTTAATAGGTTTCTTCTAGATATTTCAAGAAAGATCTTTCAAATAAAAAAAAAATCGGGTGTTCGTAATTTGTACAATTCAAATGCATGTGCCATTCGGTTTAGTAATTCTATTAAGCGGTAATGCGTGTGCAACCTGTCACAAGATTGCTGCCATCAACCCAAAGTCCTAATCCACTACTTCAAGGAGTTAGGATGGCTGGGGTCAGGTTAGAAAGGTATATGCACCATACACCCTCATGCGGGACTTCAGTTCAGATCTTATTCCCCCACCCTATATTATGAATTAGGTAGATCTCTGTGCGTGCTTAGGCAAACATGCCTGAGCCACTACAAAAACTAAGTTAGTGCCATGTTACGGCTGTGTGCTATTTGATATGTTTAATTTGATACATAGGTATGTAATGATGGCACAATTTTGGTGTGACTACCTGAGCTAAAAATGTGTGGGGGGGGGGGGGGGGGGGGGGGGGGGGGGGGGTTTGTTGATATAATGGGGTTCAAGAGGGGTAAAAAAATGAGTTTATTAGATCAAGTTTTATTTTTAGTAAACTCCTTGTAGTTTTTGGGTTATTAGCAATAATAAAAACTGAACTTTGACGAAATTCACAGGGTACACCAGTGATCCCACAGTGCTGTAATTTGGTATGCGTGTAGCTTTTTATGTGGCACAAATATAATCTGATATCCAGAATAACTGCATTTTGTATCCCAAAATAAATACCGGCCAAGTGCGAGTCGAACTCGCGCACGAACGGTTCCGTACCATTAACTATAAAAAAGAGCAAATAAAAATCAAGTTTGTTGTATGGGAGCCCTCTTAAATATTTGTTTTATTTTAATTTCATAATTTATGTTTGAAGGGAATATATAACTAATTATTATGCGAATACTTCAGACGTTTTTCTGTTGCCGTTATCCATATCGAGCAATAATCCATAAACTTGTTATAGTGGCAACAGAAATACATCATTTGTTAAAATTTCAACTGTTTATCTATCACAGTTCATGAGATACAGCCTGGTGACAGTCTGACAGACAGACAGACACCGGAGTTTTATTATCAGGGTCCCGTTTTACCCTTTGGGTACGGAACCCTAAAAAGAGTAACCAAATAACATGAACTCCCGTTACCTGTTATATGAATGAAACTGTAGATTAAGTTATTAGGTTTTTATTTCGTTACACTATTTAGATAGTCAAAGATAAGGAAGACGAATAAGGGCGAACCACTAGTTATTAAGTTGTCATTGTCCTCGATACTTCTTCATTCACAACCTACTTAGTTACAATAATGTAGGCAATGTTTAATATTATGATAATTCATGAAACCAAGAAATTCCTTACAGAGGGCAGGGTCCGTATTACTTATAATAAATTTAAATTCAAACAGGCTTTATATGTATTGATTTATAAATTAAAACTCATTGCTGACGTCAATAATATGTTAAAGGTCAACATAATACACCATTACATTTTTTCTTGTTCAAGTCCAAAGAAGATTGGCGAAACTCGACTGGGCCAGACCAATACAAAAAAAAATGTTCATGATGAATACCAATCACAATGTACATTGTTCCTCATCATCATATTAAGACGTCCTCTGCTAAATGTAAGCCGTCTCTGAATGTGTCCCGTAGATTATCAAAACGACCGATCTCGTGCAACCTGCACCCAACGGCTCCCAGCAACCCTTATCAGGTCATATTTCCATATAGCTGGAGGTCGTCCTATGCTTTCCAGTGCGTGGTATCCACTTGAGCGGAAAACCGCACGGAATGTAGGAGACAAGTCCAGCAAAATGTTTGGTCATTTGAAGACGACAGAAGACGCGATCTTGACCAAAAACGCGACGCACTGAATAATAAACCGCCTAATGATATAATTTACCATTACGAGAATAATGCCCTTACGTGCAGTATCTGCAAACGCACGTTCACAACAAAGATAGGGTATATAAGCCATATGAGAGCGCATGAACGTAATTCATAAAGTGGAAGAACGGTTGCCGTGCTCGAAAACGGCCTGAATGAGATTATTATTGTTATTATCCACTTGAGCCCACGTTCAACCTGAACTTCGGCTCGCACATCGAATCTAGGGCCAAAATTGCTGCTATGAAGCTGGACATCTTAGCTAAGGGTCGGCGGTACTTCTCACCGGGACAGCTGCTCAGTCTCTACAAAGCACACGTCCGCTCATGTATGGAGTACTGCTGCCATCTCTGGGATGGCTCGGCCAAGTATCAGCTTGAAGCCCTTGATTTGATTGAACGACGTGCTGCTAGACTCATTGGTGATGACTCACTAGTGGAAGTCAATTTACAGTCTAGAGCACAGACGCCGAGTACCCAGACTTAGACAGAGTATCAGTTTTTTCCAAGATACATTTTGGTGAATATGCACAAGATCTTCATGACCTTATCCCTCCTTCCCCCTTCCACCACCGGACAAGCAGACGTAACGAGAAGTATCACCCATACCTGGCCAGCATACCACCTTGCCGTACCAAACGATTTTCTTCAACTTTTCTTTTTAGCACAAGTAAGAAGTGGAACTCGCTTCCGGCGTATGTCTTTCCAAACCAGTAAAATCTTGGAGTCTTCAAGTCCAGAGTGAATAGGTTCCTTCTAGGCAATCGTGCTCCATCTTCGATCACACCTTCACTTACCATCAGGCGAGGAAGTGGTCAAGAGCTTGGCTATCATAAATAAAAAAAAAAGAACCTTAACTCATACTCATTTATTCAAACCGCAGGGACACAATAGAACACCTGGTTACGTCAATAAATACTTATTCAAATCAAATTATTCAATTTAAATCAATGTCGAAAATCACTACTGCTAGTAGCTCATTGCGCCTTAATTTTGGAGGTACTAGAAACAAACAAGAATTTCATATACATCTAAACACTGATTAATAAGTACTTGGTAACTGAGATTATAGCTGCCAAATAATATATAGGTATTATATTACGGGTTTATAAATGAAATTACCGTATATGAAATTGTCGTATTAACATAGTGACCTCTGAAAATTAAAATTAAACCTGCATGGTGTGAGATTCTAAAGTTATTTTTGAAGTAAAACTTCTTTACGCACGCTTGACTTGGGGAGTAAGCTGGTGAATGCGTTACGAAAAGTGCGAACGGAAGTTGAGAAGAATATATAAGTTAGTGAAGATAGAAAGAGAGAGAGTTACGTTTCGCACCTGCGTCTGTCCAGAATGAACATAGACTGATGGACCTGTGGAGAATTTTGTAATTGTACAATTTTCGATATTAACATTTTGAAAAAGAAGTTTTACTTCAGTCTAAAGCACACTCGTTTTTTTCACGCGATAACTATAATATTCTAAATTTGAAAAAATGTACAATTTTGATTGTTTGACTTTCAATTGATTTTCATTCAGCTTCTTAAGTAGATAAAGATACATCGAAAACTGAGTAATTTTTGAATACGAGTTCCGACGTGAAACTAACGCAGCAGAAACAGCTCGCAATATCAATGCTGTGCTTGGAGAGGTTACGGGAAATGAATACACTGTGCGTTTTTGGTTTGATCTCTTTTATAGTGGAAACTTCGACTTGAAGAATGAACCTTGAGCAAGACCAGCCACTAAGGTAAACAACGATGAATTGAAAGCGATGATGAAAGCTGATCCGTATCAAACTACAAAGAAATTAGCTCCTGGTCAAACGCCGCAACAATGCCCTAAAGCGAAGATTACTCATAGAAAAGTGATGGTAACTGTTTGGTGGTTACTTTATGGTGTAATTCACAACAAGTTCTTTAGATCCAGTCAATCAATAACAGCAGATGTCTACTGAACAGAGCTTCATACAATGAGGACGAAACTCGCAGCGAGACAGCCCCGACTTGTTAACCGATCATCTCTTCTATTGCTGATCTCAAGATCTCACCCTCTACGCAAGATCTCACACTGTTCGAGAAGTCGTTTTAGCACAACAGCACTTGCAGTTAAAAACCATCCGTCATCCTCCGTACTCGCCGGATCAGCTACAATTTTTCCCGCGATTTGGACAATTTTTTGCAACTACAAAATTTCTTCCCAGGAAGCAGTACAAAATGCCACTGTTTGTTGAGTACAGGCCCCCAGAGTTCTACCGCAAAGGCATAAATGACCTTCCCATGAGATGACAGAAATGTATAGACAGTGAGGGTAAATACTTTGATTAAATAAATATATTTTACCTTAGATAAAAATATTTGAATGTGTCAGTACTAAACAGCAATTAGATACATTAACACCTATTTGATCGAGCCAAGCGAGATCTTCAAATCAACTTGGGCAAGTCGGCGTTGTATATATTTATATATGTATGTTTGTTTGTCCGAGGACAACATTCGAAGCGTTTATCCAATCATCGTGAAATTAGGTATCTAATTAGATAGGTTTTTTATTTTATATTTGTCATTGAGCAATGGACACTGGCAATTATGCCACTCAGTATAGGTAGGTAGTGATGGCACAATTTTGGTGTGACTAAATGAGCTAAACATGTAGGGGGATTGTTGAGATATCAACAAATGGGGTTCAAGAGGGGTAAAAAAACCTAAATAGGACTATCTGGTCAAGTTGCCCGTTTAATAAAAGGTCTGTGTGAGTATATTTCGACCTCATTTTTATTTTTGGTACCTGGTAAATTACCAAATTTTGCGGCTATTAGCAAAATACTGGATAACTCTGACACTTGGAAAGAGTATTTTTTGTTAAATGACGTAAATATTGCAGCAAACTATTTGGTTAAAAATTTCAGGAAATCATAAAAAAAACTCAAGTGCAAAAATGATTTCTAGGAAAAAAAATGCCCTTAAACCCTGGATTATTGTAGGAGTAATTAAATCAATACGTAAAACAAATAAATTGTACAAGAGAGTTAAATTATCAGAAGACAAAGAACTTTAAATATTTGAAATATCGTAACATATGTAATAAGTTAATAAAATATCTTAAGCAAGAGTGATATAGAAACAAGTTAAATAGTAGTTTCGGTAACTCAAGGGAAACATGGAAAATTATAAAAGAGGTTTGTAATCGAAATCTTTTAAAATCATCGCCCACAGAACTGTTATTATCCAGGTCATCCTCGCTTGACTGTGTCAACAAGTACTTCACCACTATTTGTAGAGATTTGGCAAACTGTACACTATCCAAGCTTTGTTTATGTGACTCTGAGCTATCAATTAATGCAAAAGAATCAGTTAGACTAGTATAGAAATTTGCAACATTCTGAAGATCATGGAATGCAAGAAATCTTATGGATACGATGATATGCCCATCGAAATAATTATGGACAATGTAGACATTTTATCAGGACCTTTAGCCTATTTTTATAACTTATGTGTTGATTCCGATACATTTCCAAAAAAACTTGAAATAGCTAGAATACTGCCTATCTTTAAAAAGGGTGCTAAAACTGATCTTAAAAACTACAGAACGATTTCACTACTACCGGTGCTGTCCAAAATTTATAAAAAATTATTGAAAATAGGCTTGTTAGGCATTTATACGGCCACAACATATTGAATGGAAGGTAGTTTGGTTACCAACATAGTGTAAGTACGGGGGTTGCAATAAAAACCTTGCTAGATGATGTAATATTACAATTAAACAATAATAATAGGGTAGATGGACTTTTTTGGATTTAAGTTCGGCTTTTGACACAGTGGATCATACGATTTTACTTGAAAAGTTGGACCACTACGGAGTGAGAGAGAAACAACATAATTTATTCAAATTCTATCTAAGTAACCGGAAACAATTTGTAGGAGTAAGAACTATAGAGCTTAATACAGAGCGTATATATAAATCGAAATTAACCAAGCTCATTAGAGGGGTACCACAAGGATCAATTTTAGGGCCAATATTATTCATTGTTTTTACGAATGATCTCATAAATTTTATGGAATCGTACATGCCAGGATTAAAATTAGTTGTTTTTGCTGATGATACAAACGCTACAGTTTCTGCCGGCACATTATCAGAGCTCACAGCTAAGTTAAACAGAGCATTAAAGGGATTTAGTGAATGGTTTAGTATAAATAATGTAATCTTAAATATGTCAAAAACCAATGTTATCCTATTTAAAACGACAACAAAAAATAATGATAATTTATATGAGAATTTCAATGTCATTCGAATTAAATCAATTGACGTAGTAAAATTCTTAAGTATAAATATTGACATGTGCTTAAATTGGAAAAATGAATTGACATGTATAGAAAATTATATAAGCTCGGCATGCTATGCCATCAGAAGCCTTCGGGATGAAGTGACATTAGAGCAATTAAAACTAGTATATTATGTGCTGGTGGAATCTAAACATCGTTACAGCATAATGTTTTGGGGGAACAGTTACGATTATGACATTAATTCAGCGTTTATCATACAAAAGAGAGCTATAAGGACAATGGTACGCATATCGCAAACTGAATCCTGTAAAGAACACTTTATTAAACTTGGCATACTTACGGTCCCGTGTCTTTACATCTTAGTAATTCTAACAGATCTGATAAAAAAATCTAAATAAGATCGAAACTATACAAGAAAGAACAGTCAGAGACAGCACTAGAAGAAAAGATATAAAAAATGAGTTCGTACCCAAGCGAATGTTCAAAAATTCCATTTTGGCAATCTCGAGACTGGCGAACGTCAGAGAACGCGGGACACAGGTCCGTTCAAAAAAACATTAACTGATTGATTTAACTAATTACAAAGATGGATAAACTAGTGGTTCGCCCCGAACTGAGATCTCGCGAGTCTCCCTTAGAAAGTTAAAAATATTATTTGTAACCTTTGACTATCAAAATAGTGCCCCGAAATGAATAACCAAAAATTTGATCTACAGTTTCATTCAAATTACAGGTAACGGGAGTTTATGTAATATACCCTTTTTGGGGTAGAAATTGCAGTTTTTCTGGATTTCAGACTATTCCCTATATTTGTGTCACTAAAGCTACAGTCAAACCATATTTCAGCAATGAGGAGTCACTGGTGTACCCTGTGACTTTTGTAAAATTCAGTTTTTATTATGGCTAATAACTTAAAAAAATGATCTATAAAAACCTTTTTTAGACGTGTCATTTGTTCGGATTGTCCCATTTTTACTTTTTTACTCCTCTTGAACTCAATGAATATCTCAACAACTATCCCTCCCCCCCCCCCCCCCCCACCCCCCCAAAAATTGTGCTATTACTACCTACCTATATACCAAATTTCACGATGATCCGATAAACGCTTCGAAAGTTATCCTCGGACAAACAAACATACAATACTACAACGCCGATTTGCCCGAGTTGATTTGGAGATCACGCTTCGCTCGATCACTAACTCCATTTATTTAATTATGCATGTTATCGATCGACAGTATTGGTCATCACTGGTAATGCATATAGTTACTATGTTTGTTGCAAGGAAATGTACAAATGAGGTTGTTGTTCATTGTCACTGGTTGGGCGAAAGTGTTTGAGTTCATTTTAATTTATTTATATTAGAATGTATATTGTGTAATAGTTTGATAATATACCTCTATAGGTCACTTTTTTAATTAATTTCGTTTTCATTTAGAACAACGTAGTTTCAAGAATAATTTATTAATGGTAATTATTGTAAGGGCATTAAAACAAATTAGGATTTAGTTGACAGCCGAATACTGCCGCCAATACTTGTTTCCTTGGTAATTTGAGCATTTGAACTATCGAAATTAAAATGAGTGGGATTTTGAGCAGTGTGTCGGAAAACTTCAACTTCGTCTTTTACGAGTTATGCGGTAGGTACAACTTCTATTGTTTATTTAATCTTTTCCATTTTTCTCCGTTTCCTTCTAGATCAAACCGGTCTTTATACAGGGTAGCGACGTAAACAATGACAGTTTGAGGAGCTGAATATGCATGTGATATAAAACAAAAATATGATACAGATATTTAAAAAAAAAGTTATGTATTTTGTCAGTCCTTAGCCCTTAACGTACGAAGGATAAATTGGAATCAGTTTTAATGAATTTACTGTTCACTAACTTTCGTTTTACTTACCTACCTAACTTGAGGACAAACGTAGTGCAGTAATGCACACGGATGTCCATATTTTCTTATTACAAATTGTAATGAAATTTGAGTGAATTGACATAGTTTTCGAATATATTCCTGTATTTTTTAACTTCGATTTTCAATGTCATAACGATTTAGCTCATAGCATTGTAGCAATTTATCTACTCTAATATTATAAAGAGGAAAGATTTGTATTTTTCTACGTTTGAAACGAATAAACTCAAAAACTACCAGTCCGATTACAAAAATTATTTCACCATCAAAATGCTGCATTATCTCTGAATAACATAGGCTATACTAATTATTAGAAAAAATTAGAGATCTCTACTAAAACTTAAATAATGTAACCCAAGGTGTAAAAAAATTTGTCATAAAAAATGTTTAAAAAATTAATGTCCACCCGTGCGAAGCCGGGACGAGCCGCTAGTTTATTATAGCTACTAGCTGTTGCCCGCGACTTTCTACGCGTTATACTACGAAATGTGTAGGTAACCTAGAAATAAAGCTAAGCTCGCTGTTGCAACTTGACTTGACACCCCTTTTTTGTCCCATGGGAACTGATTTATGGGATAAAAGGTAGCCGCCTATGTGATCTAAGTTATAATTTGCAAATACCAAATTTCAACGAAATCGGTTCGGCCGGTAGGACGTGACAACAAACAAACAAACATCCAAACTATGTAATGTTACTTCAGTTAATTTGTTTAGATTAAGACTCAAAGCTGATATTCTGTCAACACAGCTAAACCAACCGTAGTAGCAGTAGCTGAAGCTCTCTATCTCTCTCTTTCTCCCCGGTCTCCATGTCTTGTCTTAAATATACCAGTGAAATTTTTTAAGTGTGACAGTTAGTAGTGATAGTTTTATTGGTTTAAAATAGTAGGTATTTAATTTTGTTATGCATGTATTTAATATAGTTTGATTTAAACAATAGTTGTGTTTGTCTTATTATGGCTGCCCTTGATCAGGAGGTACGTGAGGTAATGTAAAGTGGACTCGGCGGAAGACCAGCGCTGCGGCATATTAACATGCCGTAGCATCATGCTGAGCTGAGTACTTAAAAGCTCTCTTAAAAGCTTTTAAGTTTGTTAGTGCTTAGGTTAGATTGTATTGTTGTTGTGTTTTATTTTCCTTTATTACTGTGTGGTGGTTGAATAAAATGTTTTCGTTCTTTCTTTTAAACTTTCACATTTATAACATTAGCGTGTTAAGGGGACACAGGAGGGACAATCGCCCATACAAAACGTACTACCAATCATCATCATCATATCAGCCGTAGGACGTCCACTGCTGGACAAAGGCCTCCCTCATTGATCTCCAGGAACTGCGGTTGGAAGCGGCCTGCATCCAACGCCGACCTGCGGTTCTTACCAAGTCGTCTGCCCATCTTGTGGGTGGACGTCCTACGCTGCGCTTGCGGTCCGTGGCCTCCACTCGAGAACCTTTCGGCCCCATCGGCCATCTGTTCTGCACGCTATATGGCCTGCCCATTGCCACTTCAACGTGCTAATCCGTCGGGCTATGTCGGTGACTTGAGTTCTCCTACGTATCTCCTCATTTCTGATTCGATCCTGTAGAGAAACCCCGAGCATAGCCCTCTCCATAGCTCGTTGAGCGACTTTGAGCTTATTCATAAGGCCAATAGTGAAGGACCACGTCTCGGTTCCATATGTCATCACTGGTAACACACACTGATTGAAGACTTTCGTCTTAAGGCACTGAGGTATGTTGGACGAAAAGACGTTGCGAAGTTTCCCAAACGCTGCCCATCCGAGTTGGATTCGACGATTGACCTCTTTCTCGAAGTTGGACCTACCTAATTGGACTGTTTGTCCTAGGTATACATACGCGTCAACAACTTCAAGAGCCGAGTTCTCAACCATAACTGGGGAAGGGACGACATGGACATTCGACATGATTTTCGTCTTCTCCATGTTCATTTTAAGTCCTACCCGTTGGGAGACTCGACTGAGGCCTTCGAGCATCGTGCTGAGCTCTTCCATCGACTTTGCCATGACCACAATATCGTCGGCAAACCGAAGGTGAGTGATGTATTCGCCGTTAATATTGATGCCCAGTCCTTTCCATTCCAGAAGCTTGAAGGCATCTTCCAATGCGGTCGTAAACAGTTTCGGAGAAATGACATCTCCCTGTCTTACGCCTCTTTTTAAGGGAATCGCCTTCGAGCTCTGTTCATGTACTCGGACTGACATTGTGGCGTTTTTATACAAACACTTCAACACTTCGATGTACCGATAGTCAATACGGCATCGTTGGAGAGACTCAAGCACTGCCCATGTTTCGATCGAATCGAAGGCTTTCTCATAGTCCACAAACGCGAGACATAGCGGCAAGTTATACTCTTCGGTCTTTTGTATGACTTGCCGCAGCGTATGTATGTGGTCTATGGTACTGTAGCCTTTACGGAACCCGGCTTGTTCGGGAGGCTAGAAGTCATCAAACCTGCGTTCGAGACGGTTCGCGATGACCCTCGAAAACAGCTTATAAACATGACTCAAAAGCGAGATGGGTCTGTAATTCTTAAGCAAGGTGTTGTCACCTTTCTTGAAGAACAGAACCACCATGCCCCCGTTCCATGATTTTGGCGTCGTACCTTTAAGCAAGGCGGAATTAAAGAGCTTCTGAAGGACTTTAAGTACCGGTGATCCACCCGCTTTCAGAAGCTCTGAAGTGATTCCATCCTCGCCCGGCGCCTTGTCGTTCTTAAGCTGCTTCAAGGCCATCCTGATCTCATACAGGCTGATGTCCGGAATATCTTCGGTATAATGTCGGGTCAGTTTGGCTCTTGGGTCGTTGGCCGCACTGCAAACAGGTTTAGTGACCGAATCGTAGAGCCGTCCATAGAACCTTTCGACTTCCCTTAACACTTCCGCTTTACTTGACGTTATGCTGCCATCTTCCCTCTTCAGCTTCGTCATGCAGCTCAGCCCAAAAGAATTATCTCTCGCGAACACTTTGGAGCCTTTATTCCGCTCTATCGTATCTTTAATACGAGATGTATTAAAGGTATCGTATCTTTAATACGAGATGTATTAAAGGTACGAATATCGTGCCGCAAGGATTTCCAAATCTTTCTATTGAGCTGCCTATATGACTGAGCATCATCGGGAGACTGCAGTTGCAAAGAACGTCGTTCAACCATGAGGTTAAGGGTGTCATCAGAGAGTTTCTGAGGTCTATTGGTACGGGGGGTCTTAAAGAACTGGGACCCCACCGTATGGACGGTTTCTACGAACCTGTTATTGATCTCGTCCACTGATGCATCTACTTCTAGACAGTCAAAGCGATTTGCAAGTTCGAGTTGAAAGCTCTCGAGGTTTTGGATATGTGCGCGAGTGGGTCGGAGCGTAGATTTCATCAAACGCGACCTTTCAAGTTTAACGTTCATATTCAATGTGGCTCTAACAATTCGGTGATCACTGCCGGTTTTCACCCTGTGAATCACAGAGACATCATTGAATATCCGTTTCTTGTTGGTCAAGATGAAATCAATCTCATTTCTCGTGGAACCGTTGGGACTCATCCAGGTCCATTTCCTGTGAGGCGGCTTCTGGAAAAAAGAATTCATCATAAAGAGTCCTTCTTTCTCCAGAAAATCGGCCAGCCTCTGTCCCCTGGGGTTCCGTTGCCCATATCCAAATTGCCCTACTCTCAACTCATCATCGCTTCTCATGCCTAGCTTTGCATTGAAATCCCCCATAACAACAATAAAGTGAGTTTTGTTCGTATGTATGGCTCTACTGATGTCCTCATACATAGACTCTACTTCTTCATCTGGGTGTGAAGAGGTCGGCGCATATACCTGAACGACCTTCAGCGAATATCGCGTAGATATTCTGAGTGTCAGGTACGCGACCCTGCTCGACACACTGTCGATGGTGATAATGTTGTTGATGAGTGACTTGTGAACGAGAAACCCAACACCACCTTGGGACTGTTGGTCGCCCTCCCGTTAGTATAGTAGGTTACCAGACTTAAGGGATATCGTGTCCTCGCCCTCTCTATGGACTTCTGATAACCCAAAAATGTCCCAGTGTAATCTACTAATTTCTTCTTCCAGCTCAACAATCTTTTCGTCTGTCCTCAAAGTGCGGATGTTGTGTGTTACCAGGGCCAGTGGTCCTCCTAGGGTTTGGTAGCGGATCGTCTCCCGGGGATTCTTAGCACCCCTGGCCCCGCCGTTACCGTGACTGCTACCATAGCCAGGATTAGCGGGGCCGCCGGGGACTCGGGGCCTGGTTTTATGTTGTAAATTTATCATTAGGGGGTTGTTGCCATACTCGCCACGCTTGGCAGGCGGGTTGGCGAGCGCAGTATAGGTATTGAAAACACGAAAAGACGCTTCTGCCCATCTTTCGGAGGTATCCCTTAGCAGACTCCTACTGCATCCACGGGCAAGAGCGGAGGGGCAACATTCTATTGCTGGCGCCCCACGGCCTTTCATCATTTCTAATTGGAGCATATTTCTACCTTAATAAGGTATTATTTTAATTTGAATAGTATTTATCTAGGTTCCCAACCATATATTAGATCAAAATACTTACCTAAAATGAAATAGAATCGTATCGCATTCTGGATGTTTTTACGTCATAAAAGACCTGTTTTCAACCTAATTGTTTCGTATTAAAAACAACAACATCTTACGTATCCTAGTCATGTGAACATAGATTATATCGTCTAGTTACAGAATAACAACACAATGAGAAAAATACAACAAGTTTTCAGTCATCATTTTTGGTATTACGGAACACGGTCAAAATCTAATCAAATTTGGAAACGTTCTATTGCTATCACTGTTGCTCTGCGTGGCTAAACTTCGTCACTAAACAGGGATAGCGATATTCAGGCCGAAGTTTTTGACGCGGCCGAATTCAAGTTGCGCTCAGGGTTCGCCGGCGCGTTAAGCACGCCGTGCACAAAAAGTGTCATTATGCTAGAATACTTTTGTTGATGTCTTGTACTTCTCAATTCAAAACAGAATTTATTTTGCAAGATTAGGCAACAAATAGTTGTTTAAAAACTGTTTAAAAATCAATGGGAATCACTTCCACTCCTAATACCAGTCGCTCGTAATAATACTTTTAAATTACATTTCCATGTGTCGTTTCCTTATTAAAATGGAATAAAATTATTTATACTTGTAAATTTACTGATAATTAAAAAAAAAAACTGGCCAAGTGCGTGTCGGACTCGCGCACAAAGGGTTAGATAGATAGAAGATAGAAAACGCTTTATGGTAAATCCCACTTAAAATTAAATAAAAACAATGTAAAAAATAAATAACAATACACGCAGAAATACAAATGGCTGTCTAAAAGCGATCTCTTCCAGACAACCTTTGGATGAACTGGAGGGTTCCGTGCCATTATATATAAAAACGGCAAAAAAATCACGTTTGTTGTATGGGAGCCTCGCTTATATATTTTTTTTATTTTATTTAATTATTTATTTTTAAAGTGAATATTTATCTTAACATTCTGTGAATATTTCAAGCGTCTACCTGTTGCCGTTATCAATATCGATCTAAAACAAGCAAAAATATCACGTTTGTTGTATGGGAGCCCTCCTTAAATACTTATTTTGTTTTGGTTTTAGTATTTGTTAATATAGCGGCAACACAAATACATCATCTGTGAAAATTTCAACTGTCTAACTATCATGGTACATGAGATACAGCCTGGTGACAGACGGACAGACAGATAGCGGAGCGTTAGTAATAGGGCCCTTTGGGTACGGAACCCTAAAAATTACCAAATTTATGACAAGCGCGAGAGCCATTAAAACGAGATCAATTATAGATATCAAAATCTGCCCGCCTACTAAACTTTTTCATTTGCAACGATACCTCCCGGAACAATATCTATGTATCTCGATATGGCCGCCCATTGTATAGCCGTCTAAGTTTTAGTCTAGTGATAAATTGTTTCTGTGTGTAATTTAAAAAAAGAGTTATCTTATCTTATTTTTTAAGCTTTGAAATTAACTTCATATCAATGAATGTGTCAATAGAAGCTGTTTAGTTATGCCAATACATAATATTACTAGTGGTTCGCCCCGAACTGATATCTCGCGAGTCTCCCAAAACTAAAAAAATATTCTTAGGGCGACTCGCGCAACGATGCCTAAACGTATATAGCTAAATATGATTTAAGGAGTTGTCAAATCATACAAATACGTAAAATTTAAAAATGTTTAGTCGCTAAATACGTTTAGGGATCGTTGTGCAAGCCGGCCTTAATCTTAGACTAATAAAATTGTGAACAAACCAATATACTTGACCTACAGTTTGATTCAAATTTCAGGTAACGGGAGTTCATGTATAATGGTCCCATTTTTTGGGGTACAAACTGCGGTTATTTTGGATTTCAGACTTTTGCCTATATTTGTGTTACTAAAGCTACATGCATACCAAATTTCAGCATTGTGAAGTCATTGGTGTGCCCTGTGAATTTTGTCAAAGTTCAGTTTTATTATGACTAATAACTCAAAACATATAAAGAGTTTACAAAAAATAAAAACGGAGTCTAAACATACTAATAAATACCTTTCATTTGACGTCCTATTTGACCAGTTACCCTCATTTTCATTTTTTTTACCCCTTTTGAACCCCAATATCTCAACAACCCCTGCACATTTTTAGCTCATTTACACACCAAAATTTTGTCATTACTACTTACGTAGTTATTAAATTTCATGATGATCGGATAAACGCTTCGAAAGTTATCCTCGGACAAACATACATACAACGCCGATTTGGCCAAGTTGATTTAGAGATCTCGCTTCGCTCAATCAATAATTGAATAATGCATTGTTAGGATTCAGTTTTTGACTGGAGGCTGATATATGAAGACTGAATGATGTAATACAAAGCTTACGTTCATATTTATGATCACAATTGCAATTTTCAGACGATCGTACTCGAGATTTATGGCCAAGTGTGACCGCACTAGTGACAATACTTGGAGTCTACTTATACTTTGTCAAAAAAGTCGGCCCAGCATGGATGAAAGACAAGAAGCCATATGAGTTGAAGAATACTATTCTTGTTTATAATGTTGTCCAGATTATACTCAGTTTTTATGTATTTTATGAGGTAAGTAACGCAGGTTTTATCTAAATTAAAATTTAGAATTATATTTATGTATTTTGTCTGTTTTGCAAGAAAACCCTGAAAAGCATGAGTCTTAAACCAAAGCTCCTTATTTTTAACAATATTCTTTATAGACAAGTATAGTCTCATACACTAAGAACGACTTGCGCGACGATGCCTAAACGTACTTAATGGCTAAATACCTATGATTTAAGCAGTTGTCAAATCATACAAATACGTCAAACTTTAACATGTTTAGTCGCTAAATACGTTAAGGGATCGTTATGCAAACCGGCTTAAGATTCCTTGTGTTTGATACCACAACACCTTGATACAAATATTAGCAAAGCATTTGTCCCGCAGATAATTCCTTTGATGCATCTTCGACCACTAAAAGCTCTAAAATCTATTAATAACTAGTGGTTCGCCCCGAACTGATCTCGCGAGTCTCCCATAAAAACAAAAAAATATTATTCGTAATCTTTGAATATCAAAATAACGCCACGAAATGCATCACCACTTTATTTTCAACTACACACTACAGTTTCATTTAAATTACAGGTAACGGGAGTTCATCTTAATTGGTTAAATGTTTTGGGGTAGAAAATGTTGTTATTCTAGATTTCACACTTTTGCCTATATTTGCGTCACTAAAGCTACACGCATACCAAATTTCGCCATTTTTATTATGATTAATAACTTAAAAACTACAAAGTTTGAACTAAAATTAAAATTGGGGTTGAAATGTACTCACAATGACCTTTGATTAAACGTGCCATTTGATCAGATAGTCCTATTTTGGTTTTTTTACCCCTCTTGAACCCCGATATCTCAACAACTCTCCCCCCCCCCCCCCCCCCCCCCCCCCCCAATTATACATTTTAAGAAGATACATTCAATTGTTATTTTTGTGTAGAAACCGTCCTTCAATATTTATTAGTAGTATTTATATAATTTATATTGTAACACCTTATATCGAAAAATACTCAAACTCAGAACAAATATTTGTAAACACTGCAGACATTTGTCCTGAGGCGGGAATCGAACCAGCAACCTCCTGTGTCTCAGCCGGCTGAATAGCACACAGTGGGCGGATGCTTTCGGTGCCACGGAGATCGTCTAATCTAATCTAGGTGTGTATTTCTTTACATCTGTTGTGTCTAGCTTGTAAGGCATTATAAAGAATTTTCATTCATCCATTCATTCTTCTATAATGTAACTTGCTTTTCGTGGTATTTGTATTTATTTTAATACATTTTTTAGGGGTTCAAAATATGGGTAGCGGAATACAACTGGATGTGTCAGCCTGTTGATTACTCTAACAGCCCAACAGTAGTGAAGGTAACATGTTTAAAAATGCGGTGCGCTTTATCAAGTGCGCGTTTATTACTTTTATGAGCCAGTTGGTAAGTAATGGCGTCGAAGGCTTCTGGCTTAGTATCGGGACCAACATCACAGCCTACAGAGGGTTTAGTCAAGTTACATTCGCTCCGAATCGATTCGTTTTCTACTTTCGTTTGTTGTCGATATAAGACGTGATATTTCCATATTTATAATATACGAGTACATCAAATGTAACTTGGCTAAGCCCTCAGGAATTAGTTTGTAAAGAGTTTATAGTTGAGAGTTGTGTGTTGTTTGTATACAAAAAGTAGCCTATGTTTGAATCCAGGTCATAATCTATCAACACACCAAATTTCATCGAAATCGGTTTAGCTATTACGACGTGATTGGGTAACAAACAAACAAACATCCAAACTTTCACATTTGTAATATTAGTGTGATTTGAACAAAACGGTAAATATTACATAGCACCATCATCGTCTGCATTCACAGCCAGACTTCACCCACTGCTGGGTATATGCCTCCACAAGTTTGGTACATAGCACCATATAAACTTAATTGATTTTTCCCGATAATTTACCTGGTAAATATTATACCTATATAATTGTATTTTTATGGTATTATCTACACTTACGGAAAATTTTATGATTTTTAAAACCATCGGGACGGGATCTTCATATCTAGAGGAAGGTTGCAGGTTCAAGTCCCGTCCGGCTTGTTTTTGAGATGGTTTTAGAAATCTTAAAATATTATATGGTAGAGGTACTTATGTATGATATTGTAAACATATATAATATATATATATTTATTAGGTCCTTACATATGAAATTGGCGTTTTGTACAGGAGGAATATAAAGTCAATTTATTTTGTTCTTTATTTCTTTTCTTTTTTCTTTCTTTTTAAAATATATTTAATTAATCAAAGTAGGTATGCACCGTTGTTATCTATGCACTTTTGCCATCTCATAGGTAGGTCATTGATTCCTTTACTAAAAAAACCATGGGGGCGAGAGTCAATAAACTCTTTGAAGGCGGTTTGGACTGCCGCATCGGAGTTGAATTTTTTTCTTTGTAACAAGGTCCGGGGAGTACGGTGGCTGTCACAGACATTCCAATTGTAGCTCATCTAACTTAGTGGTTGTTTGTTGTGCAGTGTGTGGTCTTGCGTTGTCTTGAAGCAGCAGTGGCCTAGAACGATTGACCAATCTCGGTTGTTTAGCAGCTAGTTCTTCCTTCATGTTTTGCAGTTGCTGACAATAGATGTCTGCCGTAATCGTTTGGAGATTTTAGAAAGCTGTAGTGAACGACATCGGCCTAGTCCACAAAACACTCACAAGTAACTTTTTCTGAGTCAATTTTCGTTTAGGGCAGGATTTGGCTAGGTCTTCAGGGTTCAGCCATTGCGACGAGCGCTTTCGATTATTCTACAGTATCCACTTTTCATCAAAAGTAATGTGTCGGTTGAGCAAAGTAATACAGCAGTCGACGCGTGTTTGCTAGTTTGATTCACTCAATTCATGAGGTACCCATCGTTCAAGTTATTTTACTTTCCCGATTTGTTTCAAGTGGATTAATACAGTTTTATCACTTACCCCGAAGCCTGCAGCTATCTCTGAAGTGCTTTGTGATGGATCCGCTTCCACAATAGCCTTTAATTCTTCATTTTCCACTTTGGATTCCGGCCGTCCACGAGGTTGGTACTGAAGGTCGAAATTTCCAGAGCGAAAACGTTGAAACCAAAAACATACCGTGCTTTCTTTTGCCACACCAGCGCCGTACACATCATTAATCTTTCGAGCGGTTTCTGCAGCACTGGTGCCACGGTAGAACTCATACTCGTAAATATACCGATATTTCATGTTTTCCATTGTGCGGTAATAAGCGACGCCAAAGAAAAAAATAATGAGAAAAAAACAAATGAATGACTGTTTTAAAAATTCAAATGTACCAGCTAAATGAATTTATAAATTTAAATTTGGAATTCTTAACCAAAGAGGAGATATTTCTGGTTAAAGTGGTCGTACGACAAAACGCTAATTTCATGTGTAAGGATCTAATATATATTTAAATATATATAATTTTTATTATTTAATTATAGGTTATATCCATATAATATTACTAGCTGACCCGCCGCTAGTTATTTTTTAAAAAGTTCATACACTATGGAAAAAATTGTTTTTATAGAAACAGGTACCATCTTAATTTAATTGATTTTTACAGAGTATTTACCTAGTAAGGGTATATATGACGTTGAAAATAGTAGACCTATTGGATACAGTGTTCTTTGTGCTGAGGAAGAAGGACCGTCAAATTTCAGTGTTGCATTTATACCACCACTTCATGATGCCGATCTGTGGATTTATTGGATTGAAATACTATCCTAGTTAGTTTATTTTTACTATCTTTATATTATTATATCAAACCCGGCTTGCACAACGATCCCTAAACGTATTTAGCGAATAAACCTGTTGAATTTGACGTATTTGTATGATTTGACAATTGTTTAAATCATATTTAGCCACTAAATACGTTTCGGCATCGTTGCGAACGTCGCCCTGAGGTCTTAGTCAAGTTATATTCGCTTCGAACCGATTCTTTTTCTACGTTAGGTTTGTGGTCGACAGACCACGTGATATTTCCATAGCATGTATCAATCCCATACATTTTCGGACTTATCGACTAGTTTCATCGCTAATTGAATGTAGCTTGGCTAAGTTACCCCAATTTTTCCGCTTTATACGATCTTGTGTTGTTATATCCAATCTGGTTGGGATTTGTTAGGTTCACCCGTTCTCCCAATGTTCCCTCAAAACAATATGCTGTAACGAAGTTTCGATTTTACTAACGCGTATTACATTAGTTTTAATTGTACTAGTGTAACTTCATCCCGAAGGCTTCTAATGGCATAACATGCCGAGCTTACTCGTAAATTATTTTCTATAGATGTCAATTCATTTTTCCAATTCAAGAACATGCCAATATTTATACACCTAAGGCCGTTTGTCCACCGCCGCCGTCACCGGGACGTCACCGAGAACGAGATGACGGCGCCGATTTAGCGATACATATATTTACTATAGGCCGTTTGTCCACCGCCACCGTCACCGGGACGTCACCGAGAACGAGATGACGGCGCCGATTTAGCGATACATATATTTACTATAGGCCGTTTGTCCACCGCCACCGTCACCGGGACGTCACCGAGAACGAGATGACGGCGCCGATTTAGCGATACATATATTTACTATAGGCCGTTTGTCCACCGCCACCGTCACCGGGACGTCACCGAGAACGAGATGACGGCGCCGATTTAGCGATACATATATTTACTATAGGCCGTTTGTCCACCGCCACCGTCACCGGGACGTCACCGAGAACGAGATGACGGCGCCGATTTAGCGATACATATATTTACTATAGGCCGTTTGTCTACCGCCACCGTCACCGGGACGTCACCGAGAACGAGATGACGGCGCCGATTTAGCGATACATATATTTACTATAAGCCGTTTGTCCACCGCCACCGTCACCGGGACGTCACCGAGAACGAGATGACGGCGCCGATTTAGCGATACATATATTTACTATAGGCCGTTTGTCCACCGCCGCCGCCGCCGTTGCCGGCACCCGGGTGACGGGCGTGCGGTGGACACACGGCCTATATATAGTAAATGTATGTATCGCTAAATCGGAGCCGTCATCTCGTTCTCGGTGACGTCCGATGACGGCGGCGGTGGGCACACGGCCTATAGTAAATGTATGTATCGTTAAATCGGCGCCGTCATCTCGTTTTCGGCGACGTCTCGGTGACGGCGGCGGTTGACACACGACCTATATAGTAAATGTATGTATCGCTAAATCAGCGCCGTCATCTCGTTCTCGGTGACGTCCCACTTACGGTGGCGGTGGACAAACGGCCTAAGAATTTTACTACGTCAATTGCTTTAATTTAAATGTAATTATAATTCGTGCATACATTTTCATATTTTTTCGATGTCGTTTTAAAAGGCCTATCATACTTTATGTTATTGTCATATTTAAGAAAGCTATTTTTTCTAAATCACTCACTGAAACCCTGTAAGCTTTATTTATTGTCAAACTGTTAGGGCTAAAACGTTCAAGAGTGGAGATGTACTCAAAAGCGCAGGGTGGGATAGACCCACTACTTAGAAAGACAATCTACAGGACTTCTGGTAATCAATGGGGGACTCCTTCCCTTTGACATAGGGTTGCCTTTCAAAACTTTTATGTTCAGCATGGATTTAATACCGATTTTGATTGCAGCTGGCCACTCTATCCTGCTTGGAATTATCAACAGCTTTGTACATACTATCATGTATACCTACTACTTGATCGCCGGCCTTGGACCACAGTACCAGAAGTACTTGTGGTGGAAGAAACACGTTACTACTCTGCAGCTGGTATGTGAAAAATATTGAACAACAAATACAATAAAATCTTTACGAGGTTTTTCAGAACAACCAAATTAAATATTGGATTAAAAAAGATATACTCATTAATTAGTATACAAATATATATTTTTTAGATTAGGTACTTATTACACTTTACTGAGCTCATACAGTTATATTCGACGCTAGCATTTACCTCGGGAACTCTGGAAAACTGCTGCCACCAACTCAAAGTCTTACCGTCTACTTTAGGGTGCTGGGATTACTGGGGTCAGGTTAGAAGGGGGGTAAAGCACAATACACCCTCATTCGGGATGTCAGTGCAGATCTTATTCCCACCACCCTAGAAGTCACTTTAGGTCAGCTGCTTCTTGAACTTTATCTCTATTTACCTTATTTAGCCACTAGACAGCTTTTAGAAAAATTTCACATAATCAAAACTATATTTTTGGCAAGTGCACGTGTCGATTGAAAAAATTGTAGAATATATTTTATTCCTTTATTCTTTATTGTACACAAATAGATTTACAGACAAACAAAGCTTACAAAATTATCATGTACAAAGGCGAGCTTAACCCTAATAAGAGTTTTCTTCCAGCAAACCTTTGAAGATATTTGATTATAGTGGTGGATACGTGCACAGAGAAGGACATTGGAGTAAAATACTAATATGTAATATACACTATAATAAATACAACACTTAACCATATTAAAAAAATACTTTTATACTATACCTACATTAGAGATAAACATAATACATTATACAAACGATAAATAATATACCTACTTATACATAATAACCTAAAAGCTTACACGGACAGGTAATGCTCAATTCCTCTTTTTTTTTACTAGTCCTTACTGTCCCATTGCTGAACAAAGGCCTCCCCCTCGTCCTTACACTTATCTCGGACTCTATCTCGCTCTATCCCGCCAGTCTCTTTGGAAGACGTCCAAGTTATCGTTCCAGCGATTTTTTCCTCTTAAGTGAGAATAATATCAAAGAATATAAACACATACGTGATATTATTACGTAACAATTGACCATTTTGTTACGTTGCGTTGCGTTAACGTATGACATATTACCCGTGCACGATAAGTTGGGACCAGAGCGCGGTGACGTCATATTGGCGTGTTTGTACCGCCCGCAAAAAAGCGAACATAACAAGCAGCCGCCCGCGGCTTCGTCTTTGTTTTTTTTTAACCTAATTTATTATGTTACTCAGGGAGGACGCTGCTTTTAATCTAATCTTTTTTACACTATTTGAATAAAATAAAAATACAATGTTTAAGTTTATACATTTATTTTATCTATTATTTACATTATCTCATCTTCGTCACTACTTAGTGGATTTATGCCTTCTAGAGGTTGTTCTTCGTCGTCAGTCTCACTATAATCACTTGACGAAGAGGTATCCGATAAATTTACTATAACAACAAAAACTACAACAACAAAACAATGACACAAACTATAACAACAAAAACTACAACAACAAAACAATAACACAAACGAAAACTAAAATAATTCCAGAGCGCGTCGTTACGTGACGTAGGCCAGTACGAGACTAAAAACCCTAGTAAAAAATAGTGATGCGAACGGTACAATACGGGCGCCATCGGGGAAGTGCAGGGGAAGCGGTCGGGGAGTCGCATTCCTAGCAGGTCCCAAGTTATCGCGCACGAGTAATACTAATACATTTATTATTTATTCTTTTCAGGTGCAATTTCTCATCATATTTTTACACAATTTATATCCTGTTTTCACGGACTGCAACTACCCGAAATGGATCAACGTTATATTAAGCATCAGCTCTTTGCAGTTCGTATATATGTTCGGAAACTTTTACTATGTAAACTACATTAAAAACACGAAAGATCACAATAAGCTAAATAAAAGTAACTAAAAACTAAAATCAATTAACTTGTTTTTTATTATTTAATTTTTTTTAGTTAGTGCTGTTTGTTCCTTTGAATTAGTATTTACCGTAACTTACTTTGAATTAGTATTTACCGTAATTTACTTTGAATTAGTATTTACCGTAACTTACTTTGAATTAGTATTTACCGTAACTTACTTTGAATAAGTATTTACCGTAACTTACTTTGAATTAGTATTTACCGTAACTTACTTTGAATTAGTATTTACCGTAACTTACTTTTGTTAATAGTTATTCTTACATTGTAAATAGGTATTTAAATTATTTTAAAAACCTTAGGTTTTAGAGAATCCTTTTCAAATCATATAAATTGGACATATTTATATGTATAATTAATTGAAATCTATGATTTCATGACTGGAAGATAATAAATTGAATGTTAATTTGTATAAAAACAACTGTTATGCATTTTAATAAAAGATCCCAAACCCTTCTGACATGAATCTTTTATTCCATGACAAAATAACTAATCACAAGTTTATTCTGCACGATTCTTAGGTAAATGATGGATACAAAATTAAATTGGAAATATGGTGACATTTTCATTTGCATTATCTATCGTTATCTATCTATACTAATACTAGTGGTTCGCCCCGAACTGAAATCTCGCGAGTATCCCAAAAAAAAAAAAATATTTAGCGTCTCGAGCAACGATGCCTAAACGTATTTAGTAGCTAAATATGATTTAAGTAGTTGTCAAATCATACAAATACGTAAAATTAAAACATGTTTAGTCGCTAAATACGTTTAGGGATCGTTGTGCAAATCGGCCTTAATCTTTGACTAATAAAATAGTGAGAAACCAACTAACTTGACAAACAGTTTCATTAAAATTTTAGGTACCGGGTGTGCATGTTAATTGGTGCTTCTATTTTGGGGTACAAATTGCAGTTATTTTGGATTTCAGACTTTTGCCTATATTTGTGTTACTAAAGCTACACGCATACCAAATTTCAGCACTGAGTAACTGGCTCACCCTGTGAATTTTGTCAAAGTTCAGTTTTTATTGTGGCTCAAAAACTATAGAGTTTACGAAAAATAAAAATTGAGCCTAAATGTACTAATGAATACCTTTCTTTTGACGTCCCATTTGACCAGTTACCCTCATTTTCATATTTTTATCCCCTCTTGAACCCCAATATCTCTAAATCAACTTGGGAAAATCGGCGTTGTATTTATGTACATTTGTCAGAGGATAACTTTCGAAGCGTTGATCCGATAATCGTAAAATTGAACACATAGGTAGGTAGTAATAACACAATTTTGGTGTGACTAAATGAGTTAAAAATGTTGGGGGGTTGTTGAGATATATGGGTTCAAGTGAGGTAAAATAAAATGAAAATAGGACTATTAGGTCAAATAGGACATCAAATTAAAGGTATTCGTTAGTATATTTAGATTCTGTTTTTATTTTTAGTAAAGTTTTTATAGTTTTTGAGTTATTAGTCATAATAAAAACAGAACTTTGACAAAATTCACAGGATACACCAGTGACCCCACAGTGCTGTAATTTAGTATGCATGTAGCTTAGATGACACAAATAAAGGCAAAAGTCTGAAATCCAGAATAACTGCAATCCCAAACAAAACCAAATGCATGAACTCTCGTTACCTGTAATTTGAATGAAACTGTAGGTCAAGTTATTTGGTTATTTACTTCGTTGCAGTATTTTGATAGTCAAATATTACAAATAATATTTTTATGTTTTAATCGTAGACTCGCGAGATCTTAGTTTGGGGCGAACCACTGGTTTATTATAGTTTCTTGTCATGATATTAATTTTGTTTGAAATAAACATATGTTTTAATTGTTATTGTACCAAATCTTTTTATTCTATGGAATATGTAGGTTAGGTAAGGTTTGTTGTACTTACCTAATTATTCAGGTGGAATGAACCGCGGCAGTTGCCGGAGAGCGATACATTCTACCTAACGGAGATTGTTGTCATATTATATGGTGGTAGAGCTTATGTGAACGGGCTCGAGGAAGTGGGCACCACCGCCTTACCTTTATCGGCCGTCAAATAGCAGTACTTGTGCTGCTGTATGGTAATGGTAATGGTATGTTCCTGTAATTACTGGCACATAGGCATGTATAATATATACAGCTAAATCCTATAGTATGACAACGTATCCACATAGAGATCAAGACAACATAATACCTTGTGTTGAGTTCTATGTGGATCCATGGGCTGCAGTAGCCACATAACATTTGGTGGATTGCATGCTCGTTTAGGATTAAGAAAAAAAAAAGAAAAACATAATATTATTGTACGAATTTTTTTTTATCCTACGGAATATGTAGGTTAGGTAAGGTTTGTTGTAATTATTCAGGTAGAATGAGCCGAGCGAGCAAAGCGCGCGTGTCGCGGCAGTTGCCGGAGAGTGGTACATTCTACCTAATGGTGATACTTGTCATATTATATAGTCTTGACACGTTATCGATATAACCTAAAAATTTAGGCATATTATACTTCGTTTTTTGTTATGTACACACGGCTACACATCAAGCTATAATATCCAGAATAAGCTGACCTCGCATTTTGTAGGCTTTTCGTAGAATGAGAGGTCAACTTATACTAGAAATGTATGGCTTGATCAATAAAAACACGGATTGGGCTAATATCTAGTATTGTTGTTTAATAGGTATTTTCAGATTAATTACCATGCACGTTTTAAATTTTCAAACAACCATAATATTAAGTCCTAAAATATCAATGAAACAACCTGTATAAAATAGGTAAACAAATTATACTCATTCATCATGTATGTAGGTACATGTTAAACTGACTAAGCGGCATTGTCGCAAAGGCGCCGCCGATTTACGTTAAAAATTGTTTATTCTGCATTGTGGGGTTTTATATACAATATCGTGGCGTCTTTTACTGATTCTATTGGAGTCTCTAGGAACCTTGTGTTGCTTCAAGATTAAGGTGCGTATGTATACTTGCCTAACTGTTAGAACATTAAATTCTTTAAACAGTTGAGTAGTGGGGTGCAGGTACGGTTTGAATAGTATAACCTTAATTATTGCTCTTTGAGCCCCTCTCTAATTCAAGCATAAAGGTTTTTCCAGCTCCTCTCCATCCTAGTATACCATATGAAACGACTGACTGATAAAAACAGAAATAAACGCTCTTTAAGATTTCAATATCGCCTATGTGTCGTAGGGTCTTAAATATGTAAATAAGCTTACGAACACGTCCTGTGATTAGTTTTATTTGTTTATCCCATTTGAGGTGCCGGTCAATTGTTACTCCTAGGTATCTAATGTCAGTAGTGTTCGTTAGTGTGTCACAGTCGGATGAAATTGGGATGTTGCACGTGTGGGCCATAACCGGTCAAACTAAAACATATGCGTTTTGCTTTATTTATGTTCAACGTCAGCAAATTGCTATCTAGCCACCTAGAAATTTCACGAAAGCCTTCCTCTGCGATGAATTGAGCATCGTTCCATGTTTTGCCACTGAATAATATGACAGTATCATCCGCAAATATAACAGTTTTTGCATTTTTTAGTTGTTTTCTGCATAAACCATCAATATAAATAAGAAATAGCGTTGGGCCAAGTACGCTACCCTGCGGAACACCATATAATACAGGTTCTTCATTACTAGTTAGAGAGTCAATTCTGACTGATTGGTGTCTATTATAAAGGTTAAAATTTTTTCAAAGTTCAAATGGTAGACTTCTTATTCCCATGCTCATCCTTTTTTTAAGTAGCAAGGGAATACAAACGGTATCAAAAGCCTTCTCTAGGTCCAGGAATATACCCACGTATTTTTATTTTCTGTCTAAGGTATCAAAAATGTGGGAGACCACAGTATCAATGGCGTCTGTGGTTGGTTTCTGGTTAGATGAGAGCAAATTGAACTTCTCTAGAATTTGCAGTAGTCTCGTATTGATGACTTTTTCAAAAATAGTATTTTGTAGTATTAAAATAGTATTTTATCCGATCACTTACGGAAAATTCCAAGATTTTAAAACCATCTTTAAAAATTTTAAATGGCGCTTTGTTCGTAATCTGAATCATCGCATTATTTTCGACCTTGATGTGACAAGAACCTTTGGTGTAGCACAATTGGCAGTGTATCAAGAGGAAGGTGTTTAAGTCCCGTCTAGGATTACAAATTCTTGAGATGGTTTTAAAATCATGGAATATTTTATCCAACTTATACTTCTCGGACTTCAAACTGTTAATCTACTTGACAGGATTAGTAAGTATGACATGTCTATCTAAATTAAGACTTCAATTGAAAACCTAGCGTGTTCAAAGAGTCATAACTTACGTAACGTACAATGATGGATCAAGGGACGTATCTGGCTATGGATCAGCTTTCGTAAATCCAAAGATGTGTACTGTGCTAGCTTATCGCGATATCAGAAGCGTTATCGTATATTTCGTCATTAGATTATAGTAAATTAGTCGTTTTATCGGCTTCTATAAGCGCCTTTTGTTATTTGGTTTGGTAACCTTTGAATATTCGAGAACTACCGATGGTTTTTTTTTATACAACTTATATGACAAACGAGCATGCAGTCTACCAGATGTTAAGTTGCTCCTGCAGCCCATGGATATCCACATAGCTATGGATCAGCTTTCGTAAATCCAAAGATGTGTACTGTGCTAGCTTATCGCGATATCAGAAGCGTTATCGTATATTTCGTCATTAGATTGAATGAATGAATGAATGAAATACTCTTTATTGCACACCAAATAAAAATACAATAATGGAAATAAACAATAAATAAAGGTACAATGGGCGGTCTTATCGCTAATAGCGATCTCTTCCAGACAACCTTTTAGATTATACCTAGATTATAGTAAATTAGTCGTTTTATCGGCTTACACAAGGTATTTGTCTTGATCTCTATGTGGATACGTTGTCATACTATAGGACTTAGCTGTTATGCCTATGTGCCAGTAATTACAGAAACATACCATTACCATCTAACCGGAACACAGCAGCACAAGTACTGCTATTTGGCGGCCGATAAAGGTAAGGCGGTGGTGCCCACTTCCTCGAGCTCGTTTACAAAAGCTCTACCACCAGTGAGTGTAACACCATTCTTGATACTATTTGTTAGCTTAGTGAAATAATTAAAGACATATATATAGTGGATACCTTCACATGTAGGTATCACGAGTAACGAGGAGTCCAATCAAGCGGCTAGACCGCTTGATTGGACTCCTCGTTACTAAGCGAATAAGCGATAAGTGACGGTATTTTATATAACCTATTGTTATAACATAAGTACGACATTACTCTATAACTTACATCCGGAAGAGAAATTACAGATTTTTTATTTTTATTTTTTTATTTATTTAGAGAAACCAACGGCGATACAAATTGATAGTTAAATAGCTCAGAACTAAACGTAGGGCTAATAACAGGTTTCTACGTTTGAACATTGTAAAGAAAAGATGTCGGGAACAAAAACATAAGAAAAACAGCCTATAATAGTTAGCCTATTATAAAGTTACAATCAAAAAAGTGTTATTTAGTTGTACACTGCACTTATAATAAAAATAATGTAATTTGAAATTATTGTGTTAGAAAATAAAGACTGAGCACAGGAAAAAGAAAAAAATCGTCTCTAAAAGTTGAAATATGTACTAAAAACACGTTTCAATTAACCCAAGGTTGGTAGGTATTGTAGAAAATTCAAAATAAAACGCATGCAATTTCATAGGTAAGTATTATAAAAAAACATGTTAAAAAAAATTAGGCAAATCCTCCCCTCCACCGCACTAGAAAGCTCCCATCCACCACCCCGCCTTAAGATTTATCATGTAATGCTTTTATAATCCTACCTCTATAGGTAGGCTTTGAACAATCGAATATATCAATATCGTTGAATTCCTTCTTTTGGGTTGTAACAATACGAATAAAAACAGAATTCTGTAAATAATTGGTGCGACATGTAGGTATGTGGAATAAGCAAGTGTGTCGTGTTCTATAAGATGGAGTTGAGAGTCCTATCTGGCCAACTATTTCAGGCCAATCTATCCGCGAGTGTACAATGTCATACAAAAACATCATGTCCATCACCATTCGACGATCACTAAGAGTCATAAGCTTGTGGTAGAAACAGCCATCCTCATAACTTTTAAAGTACTTCTTTGTCTTATAGTTTAGGAACCTGATAAATTTTTCTTGTACGTGATCAAGGCGTTGGGTGTAAGTTACATAGTATGGATACCATATACAACTAGCATACTCGAGGCTACTTCTCACGTAGGCATTATAGATACATTTAATGCAATCGGCATTGTTGATAGTTTGACATGTACGCTTAATAAAGCCCAGAAGTTTGTACGCCTTATCTGTAATGATATCTACATGCTCAGAGAAAGTAAGCTTAGCGTCAAGATGAATCCCTAGGTCACGCATCAATGTAACTCTTTCAATTTGACTATTTTGAATACAGTATGAGAAATTAATGCTATGTTTTTTCCGAGAGAATGTGATAATTTTGCATTTATTAACGTTTATCTTGATTCTGTTTCTTTGGTAATACTCATTAAGGTTGTTAAGGTCTGCCTGCAGCCTATTGCAGTCATCCAACCTGCCTACGTCAAGGAATATCTTAGTATCATCGGCATACATGAGGTACTGGGAATGCTTGAAACATGTGTAGATATCATATAGGTATATATCATAGTAAAGTGGTCCTAAATATGAGCCTTGTGGTACCCCAGAGGATATCCCTACGAATTCAGAGCGATATCCCCCGACCACCACAGCTTGAGAACGCCTAGACAGATAGGACTTCACCCATCTCAGCAGATCTCCATGAATGCCTAGATGCTGAAGTTTTTTTGCCAATATGAAGTGATCTACACGGTCGAAAGCTTTTTCGAATTCCGTGTAGATCACATCTACCTGTTTACCTTTGACTATTGATTTTTGTATGAAGTCAGGGAATATTGAAAGATTTGTTACAGTTGACCGACCTCTCAAGAACCCGTGTTGTTCGGATGGTATGGCATTGGAGACGGTATGAAGAATATGACCATAAACTAATTTTTTGAACACCTTGCTAAATATGTTGAGAATAGAGATAGGACGGTAATGCTCAACTTTTAGCTTAGAGTCTTTTTTGTGTACGGGCACAATGAGAGCCTCTTTCCATTTTTGGGGGAAAACACCCTCATTGAGTGATCTATTATAGAGTATATTTAATGGTTCAGCTAGGGCAGACGCAGCTCGGACTACAAAAAAGATGGAATATTATCGCTGCCAGACCCTTTATTTTTATCGAGAGAGTTTAATACTTTATGTACATCATCGTAAGAAAAAGAGAGACTATGTATGTAATCAGTCGAACCGAAGGCTGGTGGGGGCAGATCTATGTCGGGATATGTGGCTTTTGGTTGCATAAAAACACTAAGAAAGAAGTCATTAAAGGCTGTACAAATATCCTCGCCAGTAGAAAAGTTCTGGTTACAATAGGCAACACGCATGGGGTAGTTTGATTTCATTCCGTGCTTAGATTTAACAAAGGACCAGAATAGCTTTGGATTTTTCCTCAAGTCAACAGCGAGGCTATCGACAAAGATATCATAGCACTTTCGTGACATGACCTCCTGCGCAGACCGCAGGTCTGCAAATGTTTCATAGTCACGTCGATTACCGAAACGCTTCCAGTGAGCATGAGCTTTAGATTTGCTTTTTATTAGGGTGATTAAATCTCTAGAATACCATATTGGATAGCTCTGGCCTGAACCGTATGTAGATTTAGGTATGTACTTACTTATGCTAAAACTAAGATGATCATAAAAGCATTGGATGGCCTCATCAATATTCCCCTCTAAAAGTATTGATTTCCAAGGTATATCATTGATGTGTAAAATTAAATTTTTGTAATCACCCCGTCTATATTTGTACTTAATTAATTGCTTAGATTTGATAGGTTTACATTTGATATCATTGGCTGAGATTTCCAGTGTTGGATGAGCGGGATCTTCATCAAGAAGGGGTTTGCTGCATTTATTCAACTCGACGGAAAAGTTACCAAACACCAGGTCAATTGTATTACCATTTGCGTTGAGAGTGAGATCAAAATGAGAGAATCCGTAGTAGCTCATACGGTTTGTTAATTTAATGGCTAACTCTTGTATCTCAACCGCCCCTTGTCGACGAAAAGTGGGACCATCGGAATGCCAAGAAATGCACGGTAAGTTGAAATCCCCCAATATAATGAAATTATCCGAAGGATAAGTGTTTAAAGCTTTAGTCAGTGTACCAAGGAAACCATTAATATCACGGGGCTGTGTGGCGAGATAATACCAGTAATTTAAGTACATGCTACATGTAGATTTGACTCAGAATTTAAAGAAAGAGCGGGAATCGTAACCCACACCAGGTCCGTGGTTGAAGATGTCCAGTCGTCACGTATGTAAGCCCCAAGTTCCCTCTTTACACAAATCATGGCCCCACCTCCCCACTTTCTACCACTAGAAGTTAAATCACAATCACAGCGATACACATCGTATCTTGAATCGCAAAACTCCGAGTCATTTATGCCACTGTGCAACCAAGTTTCCGTTATTGCTAGAATGTCGTATTCTTGGTTCAAGATGCTAGAATATAGTGATTGTAATTTCGTTCGTAAACCGCGTACGTTCTGATAATAAATCGTTAGACTACCCATTGTGATACAAAAAACCAAAACGCATGAAATAATGATAGTAGGTAGTTACGTAAGTTTGTACAAATTATCAAGTACATTCGTAACAAACAATATTCCATCAATAGCAAAATCGGGTAGGTATAATTACGGGCGCACGGCGACTCACCGATATGATCACGCAGCGGTGGCGTGATCGTATTTTTGTTCTGCCAAGTGAACGCAATAGATTCTAGTACCATCGTCCTAACAACCCAGTGTAAAGTGGGCATGGCCGCACATCCATAATAGTATATTAAGTTCCACGATTTAAATGCCTCAGGTATAAAACGCTTAAAGTAATAATTGCTAAGGCGATAGCAAAGCATGATTAATAGGTATTTGAAAGGTATGACCAGCCTGATTAATACATGAGACAAATAAGAATGTAGGTAGTAATTAATAATAATAATTATAATAAGAAATCATAATAATGTGCCAGAATAAGTCAAATGCAAGCAGGTCATACCTTTTACGAGGTAAATAATTGTCGTGTCGCAGATTAAACAGACGTTAGTGGGACCAGCAAGATGAAAAAACAATGTTATTTTAGTAGACGAGGGAGAATATTATAGTTATCTAAATGTTTCGATATTTTATGTGTATAAAAAAGCTTAGTAGGTAGAACGTGGCGATAGATACAAGCGCTTAGTCGGAAATAAAAGAGATTAGCTATGTAATTAAATGAAATCGCATCAGTTTGAATGAAAGTATGATTATAAAATAGTGTGTGGAAACATGCGCTACTTAGACAAAAATAACGAGTTAGTTTAAGTTTACGTGTGTAAATTGTGTTATTGGTACAAAGTATTAAACAAGTTACGGTTAATTGACTTACGATTAGAACACATAATACACGAGTTTTAAAGTTAACATTGAACCGGCAAAAGTCCCAATAACTAATTCACGTAATTTTTTGAAGGTCTTTTCCGAGTTAACCGTAACACTTGAGAACCTGGGTTCTTCCGCGCGGATCTTCCATACGGCAGTTCTTGACCCACACGAACTGGTACTCCTTTGCAGCTGCCAGCTCCTTACATCTCCGTAGCAGGGCCTTATTGGACGATGTCAGGTGGTCGCTCACGTACACGGGGACGGGCTTGCCATGGACACCTAGCTCCTTGGTGGTAATACCTCTCGCCTTGCGGATGCCTGAGATAATATTGTCCTTCAGGATCCGAAGTTTTAGCTTCGCGACCACGATCCTAGGACGGCCAGAAATGGACTGCTTCGGTTGTACTCGGGTAATGTGGATGACATCCATCGGAGTCAGGGTCACGCCAGCGTGTCCAGCAATAAGCATGAGCACTACCGATAGATCTTCGGACTTGGACTCCGGCAGGCCTCGTATCTCCAAATTGTTGGATCGTTCGCGTTGCTTTTATTTTAAAGGTAGGTTTAATACCTATAGCTAGGAATTTATCCAGTAGTTGATACAGCCGTTATACTGTTATACTCGTAAATTAATAATGCTGTAAAGCGTTGTATAGATGCCTAGTAAGTTAAAAAATAAAACAGCGGCCAAGTGCAAGTCGGACTCGACCATGAAGAGTTCCGTAGCAGCAAGTAACATAATATAAAAGTTGTTGTAGTTCGTTGTAACTTTTTTTTATATTTGAGTTGATTGAATGAAAGGTAAATTGCGGCTTACGATTTATGACGTATTAAAAAAAATTACCTACTAGATCTCGTTCAAACCAATTTTCGGTGGAAGTTTGCATGGTAATGTACATCATATATTGTTTGTAGCTTTATCATTCTCTTATTTTAGAAGTTACAGGGGGGGGGGGGGGGACATACATTTTACCACTTTGGAAGTGTCTCTTGCGCAAACTATTCGGTTTAAAAAAATGATATTAGGAAACTCAATATCATTTTTGAAGACCAATCTATAGACACCCCACACTAGTTTGATGAAAAAACTTTTTGAGTCAGTTCTAAGTATGGGGAACCCCCAAAATTTATTGTTTTTTTTCTATTTTTGTGTGAAAATCTTAATGCGGTTCACAGAATACATCTACTTACCAAGTTTCAACATCGTTCTTATAGTTTCGGAAAAAAGTGGCTGTGACATACGGACGGACAGACAGACAGACATGAAAAATCCATAAGCGTTCCGTTTTTTGCCATTTGGCTACGGAACCCTAAAAATGGTTTATCCTCCACTTTATGGAAGTGGGAATGATTTTTGTTTACTCAAGCTCCCATCGTTGAATAGGTCTTCCAGATAGTAATAAGGTTTTATAAACTTGAAAAAAAAAACCATTTACTTATTAAAAAGCTTTAAAGTGGTCATTATCGTAATAGTTGTGTGTGTTCCGGCTGAGGCGCAGTCGGTTGCGGGCTCGATTCTCACCGCGCAACAAATGTTTTAGTACATGTTTTACAGATACTTTTTCCGGGTCTGGGGGTTTCTCTATATACTCGTAGTATTCAGTATTGGAACGAAGTTCCGTAAGGCACGGTGCGGACTTGGCGGATGGGTTTAGACGAAAAAAAGTGCAAGAGTTTTCCGTCACGAGTTTCCGGTACGACCCTTTATCCATAGCGTGTATGCTATAAAATAATAATATAATTATCATTTTAATATTAAATAAAATTAATAAACTTAATATAATAATAGTATATATTATATATTTTATTATGAATACTTATATAAATACTTCATTTAATATTATTATTTAAATAATAACAAACTACATATTTTTTTTTTACAAAACTAAATTTATATACTTATTCTACTCTCAGTTATTTGGTTCCCATAATACAAGTGGTACAAGCATTACTCGGTTTGGGGATAGATAGTGCTGTGTGAAATGACCACAATATTTATTTACACACACATGCTTGGGCATGGGCACGACACGTACGAAAATCTGTTTAGTTAGTAGAAACTATCTTTCTCCGAATTTATAGACCAACCTTTTAACCTGGCCAAAACATTCCTTATAAAATAGGTAATCAAAATGTCGACAAAATAATTCTAATTATAATTCTAGGGCGGGGGGAATAAGATCTGCACTGACGTCCTGCAGGGGGTGTATTGTGCATTACCCCCATTCTACCCTGACCGCAGCCATCCTAACTCCTTGAAGAAGCGAAGTAGGATTTTAGGTTGATGGCACCAGTTTTCCAGAGTCACCGAGGTCGATACTGACGTCGAAGATTGACGTTGACAGACTATCAAACCGATCAATACTTCCTTAAATGACTTTAAAATGCAAAAGTATAAACATCAAATACTAGACAGGTGTATAATGTGTATAGTCCGGGAGCTAGCGCTGCATTTCAAATAGTGTTTTTACACCGATCGATTTATATACGATACATTGCAAAATCCCTCAAATAAATCAAAGTAAGTTTTATGTTAGTCTTTTAGGTATTTATAGATATGGGCCTTGTTAACATATATTATTAATCTTATATCTTTTCAATTAATCTGGTATTTAAGGCACTAACCGTAGCCAATGACCTTGAGCGAATACGCGTAGCTATTGTTTCGGCCCCGCACCTTCCATCACATGCATCTATCTAACCGATCAGCGAAAGGGTGAGCGCGAGGCAGACGAGCACAACCCTCCCGTACGACAGTCAGCGGTACACTGCCGCCCGTCGCCCGCGCAACCACCTTCTAAGGGTACGCCCGCTAGTTAATCGGAAAAATTTAATATAATTAATTACCGCGTGAAAGACCGTCGTAGCACAGAATGATTTGATCAAAGGCAAAAAATAATAATAATAAAAAAAGTAGCAGTTCCCTGAACTGCTACTTCGGTTTACTTCAGTTTTCAGTTCGTTTCTGCTAGTTCAGAAACTTTTCTTAACAATTAACATTATATATGTTAATATCGTTGTTTATGAAAAAAGTTACAAAAGTTATATCACTCTTTTTACCACCTTTACAGTCTGCGCATTTGTAGAACATAGATATAAATACCTGTCTGCTGTACTAAAGGAATTACCAGAACCCTGACGCACTACCGTGCGTATGATTTATACCGTTGAACTGGGTTAATATTTTAAGCAATTATTGGAATCGTTAAATCGTTTACCAATCATAACCATTCATCGGAATGCGTAAGTTAATAAAAGGAATGCGAAAGCCCAAGCTCAAAGTATAAGTGAGTCACATGCGAGGCATGCGATGCGACGCTCGTCGTGCCACCCGCTAACTTATACCAGGCTTATAGTCAGGTATCGTTTAATATCGTTTAGAATAAATAAATAAAATACTATTTATAAAATGTAATAATACTTAAAGGTTACGCCAAGAATACAAGAATACAAGAATTTATTAATAAAAATAATATTTACACGTCATAGGTCAAATTTCATGAATAAAATAACTTAATGAAATAAATTATTAATACATATTAATGATTCATCTTGTGAAACAATTATGTATCTAATATATGATTATTATTATTATTTTTAGTAACTAGTTGGTGGAGGGGGATCTTCTACAGTTCGGGTAATTCGAGGAATTCACCCATGCTGTAGAAAACCCTCTCCAACAACCATGTTTTTAACCGGCCCTTAAACGCCGCGATGGAGGCTGCATTTCGGATACTATTTGGTAGCCTATTGTAGACTGCCGGGCCCGAGATGTACACCGATCTGTTCGACTTGTGCAGCCTGTGTGTTGGCGTCACCAGTCTGTGCTGGTGTTTATTGCTGCGGAGAGCGTGTACTGCGTTAACCCCTCGGCGCTGGAACAGGTGCAAGTTTAGGTGCGTGAACAAAGCCACTTGGTATATATGTTCACAGTGTAGAGTCGTAATGCCCAGTTCCTTGAAATATTCTCTGCATGACTCGTCATTCGGGATGCCCACTATGGCTCGGACAGCCCTCTTCTGCATCACGAAGACCCGCTCGGCATCGCTTGCTGGCGCCCACAGTTCCACGCCATATGTAAGTGTACTGTGGACAGTCGCGAAGTAACAGGAGCGCACAACGTCTCGGGTGGCGGTGCTCGCCAGCCTGCGCAATGCAAAAGAAGCCCGTCCAAGTTTTGAGCAGACTCCATCTATGTGGGCGTCCCATGTGAGGGAACTATCGAGCTGGAAACCAAGCAGCTTTGTCGTTTGCACCTGCTCCAGCCCCGTTGTTCCTGCGTGGACCTTAAGGGCGGCAGGTCTACCGCCGTTGAGCTTAAAGTTGATAAAACACGTCTTGTCTCTGTTCAGAGCAAGGCCATTTAGCTTGAACCACACCTCTAACTGTTCGACCACTGAGTTTAGAGTGCTCTCCAGCTGGCTGTCCGTGGGCGCGGTGACCACTGCCGCCACGTCGTCTGCATACATGTAGATTTCCGCGCCCCGGACTGCAGAGGGTAGATCGTTAAGCAGCAAGCTAAACAGGGTGTTCGACAAGCACGACCCCTGCGGAACTCCCATTGTGTTCTTTAATTCCGACGACATCGCTCGACCCCCATCGCCGACTACGGCTTGGGTGCGCTTGGCTAAAAACGATTCCATTATAGATACCGCGGGGCCTCGAATGCCATAGAACTGCAGTTTATTAGCGACAAGGGAGTGGTCAGCGGTGTCGAACGCGCGCGAGAGATCGCAGCACAGCACAGCCACGCGCAGACCAGCCTCGCGCGCACTCAACACGCGCCACACCACCTCCCGTACCAGATCCGTGGTGGCTCGGCCCGGTCGGTACGCGTACTGTCTATCTGTAAGAATGGTATGGTCGGCCACAAACTCCAGCAGTCTACGATTCAATCCGACTTCTAGGATTTTACCTAAAGCTGGGACCATAGATATTGGGCGGTATGATTTGGCGTCCGACTTCTTACCTTTGCCCTTGTAAAGAGGGCAGATTTTTACTTTCTTAAGTGCCTCGGGATATTTTCCTTGCTTAAAGCAGAAATTGCACATTAAAGCAATCATGGGGGCGAGTGATTTCGACGCTAGTTTGATTATGCTAGGGGAAAGATTATATATGTCGGTGCTTTTTTTAGGAGCAATGTAGAAGTGAACTATCTTTATTACTTCCTCTGGCGTGACGGGTCGGAGCCGTAATGAGGCGTCACAGGCTTCTAACTCGACGGACATGGAAGCCGCTGCGCGCAGGACGTCCGCAGGGGGGGCCCCGCACTTCCTTGCGGCAGTTACGAACTCTTCGTTCAGCGCGTCCAGCAAGAGTTTCTTGGAGCCGAATGTACCTCCGTTTTGATCTCGGATACAGTCAGTAAAGTCCAAACGCTCACGCCTGCTGCGACCTAGCTCTGCATTAACAACCTGCCACATACGTTTTGACTTATTAGGATCCTTTTTAATTTGATTTGAGTAGTATTCCGTACGCTTATGTTTTAGTGATAAGTTATATTTTATAGTTAGTATGTTAGCAAAATCCGCCAGTTCTTCATTATCGGGAAAGCGGCTTTTTAGGCTTAATGTGTCAAAGAGGAAATATTTTAAATTTAATATGTCTGAATCCATCCATCTATTACCATTTTTGGGTACTGGTAGTTTTTTTACGGGGAAACAGATATTCATTTTACCGACTAGCTTGGCAACCAGTGCATTGGCTAGGACGCAGCAGTCGTGATACGATGAATTGACTATTTCATTCCAGTCGACCGACTCCAAGGCGGTCAAGAAGTTCATTTGGTTTGACGTGTTAAAACTGCGCCTTAACGTAAACAGTGGCGAGGACACAGCAACGCGCTTTAGCGTTAGGCGTTGGGCCTCGTGATCACTGAGGTGCGGGTTCACTCCGGTGATATCGAGCACGCGCTCCGAGGAGAGGTTGGTGTAGGCATGGTCCAGCAGTGTACCCTGGCCGTCATGGAACCGAGTCGGGAAATCAACTAGCTGAGTAAAGTTATGAGTTGAGAGCATGTCTGCGAGCTGTTTTGAAAGAGAGGTGTTTGCTAATGTGTTAATATTCGTGTCACCCATTATTATCGCATGCAAGCCCTCTTCATTTATTTTATGTAATAACTTTTCGAATAAAAGTAGGTACTCGGGGTGGCTGGTCTTATTCGAGTGGTAAATACCTACGACTAATATATTTTCTATAGTTAGGTGCACAGCACAAATGTCGAAGATCTGCTCTCGGGCCAGGTTACAGTATTCTACACAGTTACTAACCTTTATTCCAGATCTTACGAATATGCAGCTCCCACCGCGCTCAATACGCGGTCTACAATATGACGATAACAGGTCATAGTTACTTATTGTAACTGAATCAATTTCGTGGCTACGGAGAAAATGTTCTGTTATTATAAGAATGTCACAAGCTAAGTCATCCGTAAGTAGTACTTCAAGGCTTCTGGTTTTGCTGCTCAGGCCGCGGATGTTGAGATGACATATTGTGATTGAGTCAAACGCTGTTCCTAGGGCAGGCGGTGTCGCCGGTAGGGCGGGCGGTGGCGGCGGTAGGATGGCCGCGACGTTGACGTCTGGGGTGGTTGGGCGCGCCTTTCGCGTGCCCGGCGCCGCGCGGAAACCACTCCGTTACTTCTGTGCTAGGTGGCCAGCTCTCTGCTGCCATGAACAACTCGAACTTGCTGCTAGGTAGTGTTATGGCGAAGGATGAATAGTGACTGTGCGCTAGTTTTAATTTCACAGCGCTGTAGCCGTCACTTGGTGCCTGTTTATTCATGTACGATATAATCGATTCCGTAGTCGTCTCCGGCTTAAAGAAACAAGCGTGAATTTTTTTAACGCGCTCAACGGTCTGCAATTCATTGTCGATAGTTCCGTTTCCTCTAACTACAATGCGGCACTTGGTCGGCCGTTTCGTTCTGCGGTTTACAGTTTTCCAGGCGTTCTGGTTAGTTAGGCCATGGCTTATGTCATTCGTATTCGTATAATCCGCAGCGCGCTGTTGCGTTGGCGGCGGCGGGGGGCATACGTGTGCGGGCGCTGGAAGCGCGGCTGCCGCCGGCGCGGGCGCGCGCGGACATAGGCTCGGAGTCGGAGGTCGCGCGGGCGCGCCGCATTTGGCAGCGGTGGTGGTCGTAGCAGTAACGGGTGGTGTAGTTGTGTGCGTGCGTCCCCTCTCTATGTGTGCACGGACGATCCGGTTGTCGCTCTGAGTTGCCTGTTGTAGAGGGGCGGCAGCGGCCGTTTCGTTGTCTATTCTCTGCTTTATTGCGGGTACGATAGAAATGCGTCTACCTTCATTGTCGTTGATGGTTGCATTTTTTGCTTCCAATTTGTCGATTTTGTCTTCCAGTATTTTCAATTGGGTCACAATCGAGGAGATTTTTTGCACAACTGGGGCGAAATGTTTAGCCAACAGCTTCTCCAAGGACTCCAGTGTTGATTTCGCCATAGTTACTATGTGGAATACGCGATGGCGAACTCAGCGCATCCGAGCGCGTCCGATCGTGTTGAGTGCGCACACGGAACTCAACACACGCCTTCAAGGATACCAGTTGATGTGTCCTCAATCTCTACTACTTGAGCAGATTACGGTCGGTTCACTGATTAGTTGTATGAAATTTGCTAGTGGTTCGCCCCGAACTGAGATCTCGCGAGTCTCTGATTAAAACAAAAAAGTTATTTCTAATCTTTGACTATCAAAATAGTGGCACGAAAAAATAAACAAAAAACTTGACCTACAGTGTCATTCAAATTACAAGTTACAGGAGTTCATGTAATGTGGTTACCTTTTTTGGGGTACAAATTGCAGTTATTCTGAAATTCAGACTGTTGCCTATATTTCTCTCACTTAAGCCTACACACGTACTAAAATACAGCACTGTGGGGTCACTGCCTAATAACTCAAAAACTATAAAGAATTTACGAAAAATAAAATCGCAATTTAAATGTACTAATTAATCCCTTTTATTTGACGTCCCACTTGATCATTTAGCCTCATTTAGATTTTTTTTACCACTCTTGAACCCCAATACCTCAACAACCCTCCAACATTTTAGGTTATTTAGTCACACCAAAATTGTGCCATCACTATCTACCAAGTATTAAATATCACGATGATCGGATCAACGCCTCGAAAGTTATCCTCGGACAAACATACGTACATACAACGCCGATTTGCCCAAGTTGATTTAGAGATCTCGCTCGCTCGATCAACTATTTCGTATCAAAATGAGCCGGATTAATATGATTTTTTTAACGCTGCCTCCCAGACCAGTACTATGCTATAAATTAAATGATCGCATATTAAAGCATGACTTATTATGCGATCATTAAATACAAAAACAAGTATTTCATTTGCAAAGCTGCTCCAATATGTATTGGAAATAATTTCCTCAGTTTTATAGGTGAAGTAGACATACCCAACATCTAAGAAATAACAGGTGAAGGGCGTGTAAGACCCAAACAGTGAAGGGTTCTGTAATCAGTACGGCTAGGCGAATGTATCTTAGTAATTTATGCACAAGAGAGAAAAAAATAATAACTAGTATTATTTATTACACTAGAATTTATCAATTTTACCTAAAAACAGTTGTTGTTTTAATAGTTGAAAAAAAACGCAGTAATGTAGGGCTGATCTGTTTTGCTGTGGGAATGCAGATTAAAGCACAGATTTGAGGCTGGTGCATTCTGTGGAATATTACAGGGAGACAGTGGTTGTCCATTTACTCCATATTAATTTACCATTGCTAAATTCCATGTACTGCCTGCTCTAGTTATGGTTGAGAACTCGGCTCTTGAAGTTGCCGACGCGTATGTATACCTAGAACAAACAGTCCAATTAGGTAGGTCCAACTTCGAGAAAGAGGTCAATCGTCGAATCCAACTCGGATGGGCAGCGTTTGGGAAACTTCGCAACGTCTTTTCGTCCACGTGCCTTAAGACGAAAGTCTTCAATCAGTGTGTGTTACCAGTGATGACATATGGAACCGAGACGTGGTCCTTCACTATTGGCCTTATGAATAAGCTCAGAGTCGCTCAACGAGCTATGGAGAGGGCTATGCTCGGGGTTTCTCTACGGGATCGAATCAGAAATGAGGAGATACGTAGGAGAACTCAAGTCACCGACATAGCCCGACGGATTAGCACGTTGAAGTGGCAATGGGCAGGCCATATAGCGCGCAGAACAGATGGCCGATGGGGCCGGAAGGTTCTCGAGTGGAGACCACGGACCGGCAAGCGCAGCGTAGGACGTTCACCTACAAGATGGGCAGACGACTTGGTAAGAACCGCAGGTCGGCGTTGGATGCAGGCCGCTTCCAACCGTAGTTCCTGGAGATCAATGAGGGAGGCCTTTGTCCAGCAGTGGACGTCCTACGGCTGATATGATGATGATGATGATATGATGAATCCCAGAACTCTCAAAGATGAAAACTACAGTAGGTGCCATATCCGTACCCGGGACACAGTGTAAATATGTTTTGGTCTATGGAAGCAACTGTTCCGCTGTCCTTCACAATATTGCCATTGACATGAGAGAAGACCTGTTTCCTGGTAAGGAGGATAGCAATGAGCTGACTTTTACAAGGAACCCCATGCCGATACTAAGAAATAGTCATAACAAAGTACGGGGGATTATTAGAAGAATCCAATTTATTGAAACTCATTTTTATATACATATATATGTATTTATGTTTTGAAGACAAAACGGGTATTTTCGCGCACAGATTTATATAAAAATCATAATTTTGACTAATCTCGACGTTTCGGCCAAGTTACATAGGCCGTGGTCACGAGAGACATGAGTTAATAACATGAGTACCTATAGTTCGCGAAAATTTAAAAATTTCTGTTATTTATATTGTATAAATACACCTATTAAACCATATAACAATTTAAATACCGTTTTTAAAATCTTTCTTGAAATACTCATCATAATTGCCGTGGGACGTCCACTGCTGGACAAAGGCATGAGGGAGGCCTTGAAATACTCATCATAATTGCCGTGGGACGTCCACTGCTGGACAAAGGCATGAGGGAGGCCTTGAAATACTCATCATAATTGCCGTGGGACGTCCACTGCTGGACAAAGGCATGAAGGAGGCCTTGAAATACTCATCATAATTGCCGTGGGACGTCCACTGCTGGACAAAGGCATGAAGGAGGCCTTGAAATACTCATCATAATTGCCGTGGGACGTCCACTGCTGGACAAAGGCATGAGGGAGGCCTTGAAATACTCATCATAATTGCCGTGGGACGTCCACTGCTGGACAAAGGCATGAGGGAGGCCTTGAAATACTCATCATAATTGCCGTGGGATGTCCACTGCTGGACAAAGGCATAAAGGAGGCCTTGAAATACTCATCATAATTGCCGTGGGACGTCCACTGCTGGACAAAGGCATAAAGGAGGCCTTGAAATACTCATCATAATTGCCGTGGGACGTCCACTGCTGGACAAAGGCATGAGGGAGGCCTTGAAATACTCATCATAATTGCCGTGGGACGTCCACTGCTGGACAAAGGCATGAAGGAGGCCTTGAAATACTCATCATAATTGCCGTGGGACGTCCACTGCTGGACAAAGGCATGAGGGAGGCCTTGAAATACTCATCATAATTGCCGTGGGACGTCCACTGCTGGACAAAGGCATGAAGGAGGCCTTGAAATACTCATCATAATTGCCGTGGGACGCCCACTGCTGGACAAAGGCATGAGGGAGGCCTTGAAATACTTATTAATATTATAATATTAATTATTATTTTAAAACTATGTCTCAAACAAATATTTATTTTACTTTTATTCTATAGTTGTTAAATTTTAGGTACATTTTTTAATAATGGTATAATCATAATAGTCATTTATTGATAACTAGTGGTCCCTCCGAACTTTGTATCGGTTTGATATGCATAGGTTATATCTATGCATGTCAAGCCGCGGGCTGTCAATATAAGTCACCCTGGTAGAATTGTCAATTGTTGTTCCCGGCCATCATTATGTATGAGAAAATGAATGACTTCCACAAATAATTCAATACCAAAATTAGCCAAATCGCTCCACCCATTCTCGAGTTTTAGCGAGACTAACGAACAGCAATTAATTTTTATATATATAGACAATATATCTCGGGATAACTCCTACCGAAGCATCTGTTTCAAACGATATTCATTTTTTTTACATCCTCTTTGACGATATTTGCAGCACGCATTCTGTCAATTCTATGTCAAACGTCATAAGGTTACATTATAAAAACGCTAAGGTTAGATTATAAATAATTTTATATGTTGGTTAAGTATTATTAAATTTCATAATTTTGCGCGCAATTTTCTTAATTTTTTCTTTCATAAGAACCTTCTCCTGACAATAAGAAATACAACAAAAAAAAATTGGCCAAATTGGTTCAGGCGTTGTTGAGTTATGCGCTTACCAACACATTTTGCGATTCATTTTTATATTGTAGATAGATAACAATAATTGTAAGGTGTTTTTCTTACATTCTAATAAAGCTATTTCTAATTTTTTTTTATTCAGGTTATTTTATTATTTATGTGTTCAACTTCCAGCATTTCTGTCTATTTTTAAAGTCCCTTAGTGATAGACTGGTGCATTTCTTCAGTTCTGTAAAACAATAAAAAATATTGTAGGAAATTTCATTAACTGGTTAAAAAAGTATGAAGCGTTAAGAAAGGAAATAAAGTAAGAGAAATACGTACATAATATTATTCTAATGAATGGTGCTCACAAGACTTACTTTCTCTGCAAAACTCCAATTTTCATCCCATTTTTGAAGTGAAAACTTCTTTAGGCGCGTTGAGCATTTTTTGAGGTGAGGAAAAACCATTGAACACGCGACACTGTTACTGACACCTGTCACTGAATGTTACTGACACCTTTAAGTATCTGTAGTGCAGTCTGCTTTTATTCAAGTTTTCACTTCTGTCGGCACTCCCGGAGTGCCACTTTTTTTTTTCTCACGCACCCCTTAGTTTTGTTCACCGTTGAATAGGTCTTACAGACATTATTAGGTTTATTGTGCTTTTTTGAAGTAAAACTTCTTATCGCACGCTTGACTTGGGGAGTAAGCTGGTGAATGCGTGACGAGAGCATTGCGAAAAGTGTGATCGAACGAGGCGAACGGAAGTTGAGTATGGGAGATATATCTAATGAAGATAGAAAGAGAGAGAGTTACCTTTCGTACATTACTGTAGGGGCAAGAGAGATAGGTGCAAGCACACATTTTCTTTCTCTCTTTCTCTCTTAACCAGTTACGTTTCGTATATCTAAGACACAATGCAGACCTATTGTCTGTATCACACTGTAGGAGCAAGAGAGAGCAGTGCGCGCGCACATTTTCTTTCTCTCTGCCTCTCATAGCCAGTGTAAGAAATATATATATATATATAATAAGATTTTATTAATTATTAAGAAATATATATTTCAGTCAGTAGTTAATTTGCAAGTTTGCTAGCATTACGCGAACGGTGATTTCTTGAATATTTTTCGTAATTTCATTTCGTTCTTGAACAATTTTATAAATTAATATTTTGAAAAAGAAGTTTTACTTCAGTCGTGTGGTCTAAAGCACACTCGTATTTTTTTGATACAATAGCCGTTTCCGTAGTACTCGTGGCTGCAATTTAAATTATTTATACCTATCAGTCGAATTTCGGAAGTTTCTAGTTCTAAGCTAGATAATAGTTGACTATTCTAATTAGGTGTATTCGTATTTTAAAACTTAAGTAATTCAAGAATAATTGATTTTATTGTAATTATTGTAATAGAATTGCAACAAATTCCGATTCAGTTTGTTCTCGAAAACTGTATCCAACACTTGTTTCCTTAGTATTGAATTAAATACTCAAAATGAGTGTAATTTGGAGTAGTATCTCGAAAAACTTCAATTTCATCTTTTACGAGTTATACGGTAAGTATACTTACTTACTTACTTACTCCATGGGTGCAGGGACCCAAAGTGAGTCTTGGCCTTCGATATGAGAACTCTCCACTTTCCTCTGTCCATTGCCATCTCTTGCCAGTTATCGGCTCCCAGCTCGCGCAGGTCGTCGGCCAGTCGGTCGGCCCAAGTATGCTCTCTTTACGCTTCGATCTTCACCCATTCGCAGTAGATGTCCGAGCCAGCGGAGACGGTGTGACTTGTATTCTCTTATGATGTTAGGCTCGGCCACAAGATCTTCTATTTCGGCGTTTTTACGAACCCTCAGGCTACCATCTTCTCTTCTTACTGGGTCCAAGATTTTACGGGGAACTTTTCTCTCTGCTACTAAAAGCTGATTCTCCTCCTTCAGGGTTAGCGTCCAGGCTTCAGAACCATACATAAGGATGGGCCATATTACGGTTTTATAAATTCGGATCTTGGTTCTTCTGCTGAGAAGCCTGGATACCAGTACCTTATGTAGTGCAGCACTGCACTGTAAGAAATTCTGTATGCGAATTTGAATTTCTTCTTCACGGGTGTTTGTGTCTGTGATAGTGCATCCTAGGTACTTGAATTTGGCCACTCCCTTGTACGTAGTATCTCCAACGAGTAGATTTTGATACTACGTACAAGTATGCGCGGGATGCGAGTGTTTTTAAATCGTTTCATATGAAAATACTAAGTCTTGTCGTAGTTAATCCTGAGTAAGTATACTCCTATTATTTATTTAATATTTTAATCTTTTTATTAATTCCATCTTAAATAACACCTAATCGTAAGTTTTCGATGCACACCGATCTTGTAAGCTGTAACTTCAACCAATTTGTACTTTAGTTAAATTTCAATTGCATAAAAGTACAAATACACAGTTATTCTACTAAGTAGCACATTAAAAAGCATGTTTAATTGCAGAGTACTCATGACGAGTTCACATGAGACTGCTATGAAGCTGGGCATTCTCAACAAGGTTAGGAGGAACTTCACGCCGGTACAGCTTCTTAGTCTTTACAAAGCTCAAGTCCGGTCTGGTGTGGAGTTCTGCTGCCACCTTTGGGATGGTTCGGCCGAATACCATCCCGCTACCTTAGACTCGATAGAAATTAGGGGTTTTAGGCTTAGTTACTTAGTTGATATACCACGCATTCGCACACACCGTTTTGGCTCTACGTTCTTGATGCGTACAGAAGAGTACAATCCTAAAGAATACGATCTGGGCCTCTATAAGGTAAGAGTGAATAGGTTTCTTCTAGATCTTCGTGATTCATCTTAGACCACATCAGGTGAGATTGTGGTTAAACAAAGTTCTATCCAGTTTAAAGCCAAAGAAGCATTTGCTTGAGATTAGCAATGCTTTCGGGCTGAGCTGTATATTTTATAAGCATACTCACATGCTACTACTAAAGAACCACGTTTCAGACACGCTAAACAACACATCCCCTCCCACTTGCAATCGACTGGCTCGCGTTTTAGTAGCATACTCAAAATTAGCATGCTACATATTAGCATGTGTATTTGTACCTTAAAATTATCAGAAGCAGCATCGCCTTTAAGTTACGGTCAATCATAAAGAAATTTGATAGAAAAGGGAGAACTGACATAGTGGAGAACCTACGTAATGCGAATATTTCAAAAGGAGCTACTTAATGTAATACATTTGACTTTTGATGTATTAGATATATGTATCTATTGATGTTATACATTTCTAGGAAACCAGAGTCTTAGATGTTGTTTCCTAACATAATACGCATGTGGAAGGAGCCAGCTGATCGAATGGAAGAAACGAAGGATGAACAACATAACTTAAAGGAAAAACTAGACTGACAATATTTCATAATCGTATCAGCTCAGCTAGAAGACAAATTTTGAAGTGAAGACCACGCACTGATTTCCCAAAGATACATATAGTATAGAGTGTATAGTATATGGTATAGAGTACATTATAGAGATTACTCTAAGCCGATGAGTGCCGCCCGCACGATGAGCTGCTCTGGAAATCTATGGGGAATCACAAAAAAGGTTTATTTTGATAAAATATGTGACAGTAATATTCTTGACTTTTTAAATTTTCAGACGATCGTACTCGAGATTTATGGCCAAGTGTGACCGCACTAGTGACAATACTTGGACTCTACTTATACTTTGTCAAAAACTTCGGCCCAGCATGGATGAAAGACAAGAAGCCATTTGAGTTGAAGAATACTATTCTTGTTTATAATGTTGTCCAGATTATACTCAGTGTTTACCTATTTTGTGAGGTAAGTTATAGAGTATTTATCAGAATTCAAACACAAAATTCAAATTCTTATCAGATAAGCTTAGAAACCATGGGTCACAAATCAAAGCTACTTATTTTTTTAGATGCTCTTAATAGAGAAGTATAGAAATATTATTAATATCACCCAACAGTCTCTAACAATAAGATTTCCTGTGTATGTTATGATACCACAATCATAATCTCTCATCATCAATCATCTTTGACTATTCCACACTTTAACATCCAGGGTGAGGTAGAGGTAAACATTTTTAATGATTAGGACTTTCTCCTGTTGCTTAATCAGTTGTCATGCTCATCGAGGTAATTAATCTATGTTAATCCAACATTTTAGGGGTTCAAAATATGGATAATGGAATACAACTGGACGTGTCAGCCTGTTGATTATTCTGACAGCCCCACAGTAGCGAAGGTAACACGTTTTAAATTTTCGGGTGATTGAGATTGTAAGAGCAAATGCCATTAATGTTGTCAAAGCTATTAGATAGCCCTAAGGCTTCCGACTTAACGCCGGTATTATCAGAGCCTGCAGAAAATAGGGAAAACATATATACATATTTTAAAGTATTTGGAAGATTACGAATAATTGAACCAAATGGTTAATGGTGGTACCCTATAAAATAAACCTAATTGATTTTTCCAGACGATTTACCTAGTAAGGATATATGTGGCGTTAAAAATAATAGACCTATTAGATACCGTGTTCTTTGTGCTGAGGAAGAAGAACCGTCAAATTTCAGCATTGCATTTATACCACCACTTCATGATGCCTATCTGTGGATTTCTAGGACTGAAATACTATCCCAGTAAGTTTATTAGAGGCTTATAATGAAGTTGCAATGTTTGTTTAGGTCAAATCATGAAACTGAATTTTAAACCAGTTGCTCCCCACCGGTTGACCGGAAATTTAGAATACATATATTGTATAACTTTGGTTACAAAGCAATAGGTACTATGAAGGTGGTCTCATGATGGATACGGTTGCTAGACAACGGAACTTCTGAGTGTATTATAGTAGGCTATATGTACTAGAGTTTGGGATTGAATCTGCTTGCGGTTTCAATTATCAATTTTATTAGCTTAGTAATTTTTATTTTTATTTTAATTTTAGTTGATTTTAAACGTAAATACTTATTTTTAGTATACCTATATTTAAACACTCAATGTCCCACTGCGCAATAGCAGCCCCCAGTTTTTCCGCTCTATGTGATCTGATTGTGTTATGTCCAGTCTGGTTGGAACTTGGTGAGTTTATCTGCACTCAATCGCTCTCAGGGCTTATGCACAGTATCCATAAGGCGTATAAGTTAATTTCACGTCCACTGCGCATCTTCTACGCGTTGAAAATACGCCGTGTGCATAAGCTCTTAATTACGCTTATTGCGTATCGGCTTATCTAGACTAGAGTCTAGACGAGCGGATACTAGACGAGCCTTTAGATGCTGCAGGCATGATCCATTGGGCTTAACGGTTTTCAACTTATGTAAGGTATATAAGGTGCCGTCATGAACAGTGGCAATATATGAACAAAATGTCATACACTTAAATTATACAGGAATTAAGTTTTTCTAAGTCCATATTCAATTCAATTCAATGAATGAATTTAGACGTATTATGTACATATAATGTATAATATAATGTCCATATAATGTCCGAGACGTAGTCCTTCACTATTGGCCTTATGAATAAGCTCAGAGTCGGTCAACGAGCTATGGAGAGGGCTATGCTCGGGGTTTCTCTACGGGATCAAATCAGAAATGAGGAGATACGTAGGAGAACTCAAGTCACCGACATAGTTCGACGGATTAGCACGTTGAAGTGGCAATGGGCAGGCCATATAGCGCGCAGAACAGATGGCCGATAGGGCCGGAAAGTTCTCGAATGGAGGCCACGGACCGGGAAGCGCAGCGTAGGACGTCCAACTACAAGATAGACAGACGACTTGGTAAGAACCGCAGGTCGGTGTTGGATGCAGGCCGCCTTCCAATCGCAGTTCCTGGAGATCAATGAGGGAGGCCTTTGTACAGCAGTGGACGTCCTACGGCTGATATGATGATGATGATGAATGTTAGTACTACATTTGTTTAAATCTACGTTAGTTATATAAATTTAAAATAATAAACGATTAATGACAAGTAAATTTTGTGAAATTTCAATCAACCATACCAGTAAAAAATGTACTAAACTGTCATTACACTTTGAAAGGTACGAGAAAATGTGGGTACCCATGTGCAAAGTCAAATTCAAAGTCGAAATCCTTTATTCATTAAAATCACAAGGATCTTTTAAACGTCAACTTTACTGCATGTTCCTTCGCGACCAAGCCAGGAAAGAAAGGCAAGAAACAAGGCTGGTTGCAAGGGCGGATCCAGCTTTGGTGCCGGGGGGGGGGGGGAGAAGGGGGGGGGGGAGGGGGTCCACATAGTCGTGGTCATGTCACAAGAAGATATAATTAAATTTTTATAATCATAGATACTAGTAAAAAGTAGGTATTTTAATAAAGTACTTACACACTGTACATAAAACTACCTATATTTAAATAACTATATATATAATAATAAAAATATTATATTAAATAAATAAATATTGAATGTAAGTACTTTAAATAAAATCTATATTGTGGCAAAAAATATATAAAAACATTATGTTTAACAATTTTAACTAGTGGTCCACCTAGGTCCTGGACCCAGCCCAGGGGAGGGTCATGACCCTCCCCCTGGATCCGCCCTTGGCTGGTTATTTTTATTAATGATCCTTTTAGAATACATAACAATAAATAAAATAAATTACGTCTAAATTGTAACATTTTTGAACGAGAACAGTCTTCTGAACCATGAAAAGCAGTCAACTCTATTATACTAGCTGAAAATTCCCCTCATATTAAATTTACCCCTGATTTTTCTTAACTTTATAAAGTGGCAGTATGCAGGGTTTGGTAACTGTTAGGGCTTAAGCGTTCTAGAGTGATACTCCTTTGAAAATTCATGGAGGAGTCCTTGTCAAAGAATTGCCAGTCCAAAACCATTAAATTTTATATTAATTTTATACTAATTTTGATTGCAGCTGGCCACGGCGTCATCCTTGGAATCATCAACAGCTTTGTACATACTGTCATGTATACCTACTACTTGATCGCCGGCCTTGGACCACAGTACCAGAAGTACTTGTGGTGGAAGAAACACGTTACTACTCTGCAGCTGGTATGAGAAACATATTGAACAAATACAATAAAATCTTTACGAGGTTTATCAAAACCACTGGTTCTCTGCAACTGGTAGGTAGGTGAAAAGTATTACAAACAAATACAATATAACAATTATCAGGTGTTTCAAAAGAACAATATTAACAGCATTAAGCAACAATAATAAGCAGCAAAAACCAAACGATTTATAAAACTATATATAATAAATATACTAACCGATTTTGATGAAATCTCTATTATACCAATCTGAAAGTATATCCTTTCAAATAAACAAGAAGTTATATTTTCCATCATCAGCTCAGCAACATCGGTTGATCAGTACCAGACGCAAATACTTGAATAGTTTTTTTTATAGGCAAGTATTTTTTTAACAATAATAAACATAAAACCGATTTGCGTCCTTATACAATTTGAGATTTTTTTGTGATCCCTTATTCAGATCCTGACTTGACGCCAATGGGACCACCAGGACAGTATACCATTAAAAAAAAAATTCTCGAATCGGTGTCGACGTCTTCGGATAATCGTTGAACGTAAATAAAAAGAAAGATTCCGACGAATTGAGAACCTCGTGAACCTTTGAACTCGGTTATAATGATACACAAATCTTTCAGTTTTCTCATTTTCAAACATTTAGTTACAACGAGAATTTATAAACTAGGTAAACATTTTTATCTTCTGAAGTTACCGTTAGGTAATTAGGTTGGTTTACATTAGGTAAGAAGGATAGGGTAATAAATTAGATATAAAGTTAGGAAGGTAGGTAGATAGGTAAAGTATCTAAGTAAATAAGGCCATATCATACGTTTAATAAAAATAGCAAATCGAAATAGGTAGATACGTGCACACAAAAAATATATGTGGTTCCTAAGCCCCTTCAAGAGAATACCTACCTATCTAAGTAGATAGGTGCAGTGCTCAAGTATGCATGTTACCTACAAATTAGTTTTGTACAGGTTATAAACTAACTTTGTACATCTTTCCACATTGCTTCTGTCTTAAAAAGTGTCAATGACCTTCACCCGCGAGGCGCAGGCCCAGTGACAAAACGATTGGAGACAGTAGTGCCGCCTAAATAACACAGGACCCGTTAAAACCCAGGACGCTACTTAAAAACTATCCAGGACAGCCCAGGATACCCCAAAAAGCAGGACTGGGGGGGGGGGGGGGGGGGGGGGTTCACATAGTCGTGGTTAAGTCACAAGAAGGTGTAATTTAATTTTTATAATCATAGATACAAGTAAAAAGTAGGTATTTTATTAATTACATACTGTACTTAAAATACCTACGAGTATATAAATAACAAAATTATTCAATTATTCAAATCAAAATATTATATTAAATAAATTAAATATTGAATGTACTTACATATATGTAATCTATATTGTGACAAAAATATATAAAAGTATTATGTTTAACAATTTTAATTAGTGGTCCACCTAGGTACTGGGCCCAGCCCAGGGGGGTCATGACCCCCATGACCCTCCCTCTGGATCCGCCCTTGTAAAGATGTTAAAATAGGATTATGAATCATTTCCGCGTACAAAAATCCATGGCATTTTTGCAATGGATTTTTGGCATGCACCTTTAATGTCACGTTGCGTTGACGTTTGATTTAATATTAATAGGTACTCATTCTTTTTCAGGTGCAATTTATCATAATATTTCTTCACAATTTTTATCCTATTTTCACGGACTGCAATTACCCGAAATGGATCAACGTGGCCCTATGCATCAACACTTTGCTATTCATATACATGTTCGGAAACTTTTACTATGTAAACTATATTAAAAACACAAATGATCACAAAAAGCTATATAAACGTAACTAAAACAATTACTTATATATTTGTTTTATTATTTTTCTTATTAGTTTGTTATATACCATAACATTTGATAATAAGTTATTTAATTTACATAATATACAAAAAAAAATCTTTGTTATACCTATGTACACACGGCTACACATCAAGCTATACATTTCCAGTTTAAGCTGACGATTCTACGAAAAGCCTACACAATGCGAGGTCAGCTTATACTGGAAATGTATAGCTTGATGTGTAGTCGTGTGTACCTACAATTTAATACTGTACCTGTAGACACCCCTTCTTTTCATTTATTTGAGAGTACAAAAAAATTCTTAGTTATAGGTACCTATGTACCTATATTTTAATACTGTACACCCGGCTACACATCAGCTCTCAAATAAATGAAAAGAAGGGGTGGCTACAGTACACACGACTACACATCAAGCTATACTTTTCCAGTATAAGCTGACCTCTCATTCTACGAAAAGCCTACACAATGCGAGCTTATACTGGTATTGTATAGCTTGATGTGTAGCCGTGTGTACTGTAGCCACCCCTTCTTTTCATTTATTTGAGAGTTGATGTTTTTATTTAGGTATATTAAAATAATAATCAAGACTTTTGATTAAATGTGAATTAGACTAATAAAAGTATTTATTTTAAATATTTTTAATATTTTGACGACCTCCGTGGTGCAGGGGTGAATAGCCGGCTGAGACGCTGAAGGTAGCGAGTTCGATTCCCGCTGCGGAACAAATGTTTGCATGATCTACAGATAATTGATCCAGGTCTGGTAGTTTCTCTATTTATTATAAGTATGTTTTTACAAAAAAAAGTATATAAGTATTCTATGAGTTATCTGGTTCCCATAGTACAAGCTCTGCTTAGTTTGGGGCTAGATAGTGCTGTGTGAAGTGTCCAGCAATATTTATTATTATTATTAAATAAATTTATATGTAACAACGAGTGACACATGAATGCTTGTCGAACAGAGAGAGAGATAGCACCTACTCGTACCTAAACTTATTTAAACAATCGCAGGAGTAAGTCTTTGCTGGTAATATTTGAGCAGGCACTTCATAGGTAGGTACTGGGTAGGTACTTTGCGTCCTAACTTTAAACAAATTTAGACAACAAGTAACTTTCTAACAAAGTATTAACCGACTTAACCAAAATACTGAACCGATTTAAATTAATGTTTTATGGAACCAACCTGAAGGTTCCTGAAAAGTTCCTTTCAACTAAAAAAATAAAACTTGAAAATCATCGGTTGATAAAAGCGTCCCTATAAAATTTGAGGGTTGCCCTCGATTTTTTTGGGATCATCAGATCCTGACTTGGTGCCAATGAGACCACCTGGGACGGATACCCTTTTAAACAAAAAAATAATTACTCGAATCGGTTTAGGCGTCACTGAGTAATCGGGGAACATACTTACATAATAAAAAGAATCGATGAATTCAGAACCTCCTTTTTTGTAGTCGGCTGACTCGCCAGCGGCTTCGCACGCGCAAAGACCAAAATCATTTTTCTATAGAAACTTTCACTCCCCAGTTTTATCCCGTGGGACCTGATTTATGGGATAAAAAGTAGCCTATTTGTTAATCCGGGTTAAGCCGTTACGACGTGATTGAGTAACAAACAAATAAATAAACAAACATCCAAACTTTCGCATTTATAAAGGATAAGAACAGTGTGTCAAGTCAAGTTGCAACAGCGAGTTTAGCTTTATTTCTAGGTTTCTAAATTCCTACACACTTAGTAGATAGATAGATAGATAGATAATTTCTTTATTGCACACCATTAAAAATAAAACAAACAAAAGAGAATACAAAATTAAATCAAAGGTACAATGGGCGGCCTTATCGCTAAAAGCGATCTCTTCCAGGCAACCTTTGGATGGACAGGATCTGTGTGAACAAATGAGAACGGCGGCGTAGTAGTGTAACGCGTACGAAGTCGCGGGCAACAGCTAGTGAATTGAATGGTGTTTGGCATTCTGCTGCACTAATAATACAATCATCATCATAATCATATCAGTCGTAGGACGTCCACTGCTGGACAAAGGTCTCCCTCATTGATCTCCAGGAACTGCGGTTGGAAGCGGCCTGCATCCAACGCCGACCTGCGGTTCTTACCAAGTCGTCTGCCCATCTTGTAGGTGGACGTCCTACGCATCTGCGCTTGCCGGTCCGTGGCCTCTACTCGAGAATCTTCCGGCCCCATCGGCCATCTGTTCTGCGCGCTATATGGCCTGCCCATTGCCACTTCAACAAATAATACAATATAAGCTTGATATTATTAATTCATTTATATTGGAATACATCTTTAAGTACATTAGATTTGAAGTTATACCAAAATAAAATAACACACAAAGAAATAATAATCAAAATAATAACAATAACAACATGACAATAAAATAATAATTAAAAACTGACAAAATTATTATATAATATGTCAAAAAAAGAATAGAATTCCAATAAAATACTACTCAAAAAGTGGCTAAGTTACAATAAAAAAAAAATAAATAAATAGATTAAAGAAATAATATAGAGAATTTTTATAATTACCTTAGTTAATAACATAAAATGTATAACACAGACATAATTTAATATGAGAGGAGTCCATGACAATCCGCATCCACTGTCCACATCCACATCCACAGTCCGCGCGAGCTGCGATCATCTGCAGGATGGTGTTGCCGCTGCCTCGCGCACGCTGGAGTAAAGAAGCGACTTCCTTGCGAATGATAGCATAAGAGCAGTCCGTGCGCGCCTCCATCAATATCCCAGATGCGCTGCAAAAGCGAGGCAGCCGCATCATCACCCTGAAGATGTTGTTGTATTGGAGAGAGAGCTGGCTGCCAGTTGAGTGTGGTTTGTCCAGAGGCTGGCTAGAAGAACTGGCAGTAAGCCTTAAAGAGCGTGACTTTCACTTATCTCGAGCAGGGAGCGAACCTACGTATGCGCATGTTTCCCTGAACTGCCAGCGCCCTGCGTTCTCTCTTCATATCCTCGTCATCATTGAGCTTCTACTTCACAATACGCCCCAGATACTTAAAGCTACGCACCACTTGCAGAGCCGCACCGTTGAGCATACATCGCATCGGGGGAACATCGACTGATTTAACTCTCCCACTTTAAAAAAATGACTATCTTACATTTTTTAGAGTTATATGTTTGTCCATATTCCGCCGCGTACGCTTCACACATATCAATCAATTTGCGAATGGAACGAACCATCGGCCCCAGCAGCACAATATCATCAGCACAGCTTAGGTTAATGACAGATAATGCATCTATAAAATAACCTGTATGAGTACTACTAAGCCCAAGGATGAGGTCATTTAAGTAGAGGTTAAACAAAAACGGAGAAGTTTTTCACCCCTGCCTCACACCACATTCCAAACCATAAGCATCCGACAAAGCACCAGCCCATCTCTCCTGGTTTCTTTGGAATTTATACCAGTATTTTAGGATTTTATAGGATATAAATAATTGATCGAGCGAAGCGAAATCAACTTCGGCAGATCGGCGTTGTATGTGTTATAACTTTCGAAGCGTTAATCCGATCATCGCGAAATTTAATACATAGGTAGTTAGTGATAGCACAATTTTGGTGTGACTAAATGAGCTAAAAATGTTGAGGGTTGTTGAGATATAAGGGTTCAAGAGGGGTAAAAAAAATGAGGCTAACTGGTCAAATGGGACGTCAAATGAAAGGTATTAATTAGTACATTTGGACTCCGTTTTTATTTTTCGTAAACTCTTTATATTTTTTTGAGTTATTAGTCATAATAAAGCTGAACTTTGACAACATTCACAGGGTACACCAGTGACCCCTCAGTGCTGAAATTTGGTATGCGTGTAGCTTTAGTAACACAAATATAGGCCAAAGTTTGAAATCCAAAATAACTGTCATTTGTACCCCAAAAGAGAAAAATCATATATCACGAACTCCCGTTACCTGAAATTTGAATGAAACTGTAGGTCAAGTAATTTGGATGTTTCACTATTTTATTAGTCAAAGATTTAGGCCGGCCTGCACAATGATCCCTTAACGTACCTATTTAGCGACTGACATGTTTAAATTTTGCGTATTTGTATAATTTGACAACTTCTTAAATCATATTTAGCCACTAAATACGTTCAGGCATCGTTGCGACCAGTGGCCCTAAGAATATTTTTTTTTTGTTTTAGTAGACTAGCGACTACTCGCGAGATCTCAGTTCGGGGCGAACCACTTGTGTTTAAAGTCGCATGTCAGTCAACGGTATAACCATTGTATTGTCTTTACGTGAATACCGTTTATGACATTTAACATAACAAAACTGGATCGAAGCTGGCATTTTACTATTTTATGTACGCGAAGTGGCCTTCAGGTAATGTATCACATATCCACATTGCTCCTTTTATTGTGATAGCAAAATCTTATCTCCGACGCCTGATTACATTGTAATACTTATTAGTTTCAAGTACAGAGGTCCAAACTCAACCGAAATTCATTTTTTATTAATTCGCCCGTTCTTCTCTATATCAACTTTTACTTTGCTAAATCACACACTCCTCCGTTCGCGTAAAGGGATACAATATTTTCTCTTCACGTATTTAATTATTTAGAACTAGCATAACTTGCTTGATCTTTTGCGGTCATATCGTTTATTTATGTTTGAAAAAGTGACGTTCGACAGCAACAATTACGAGATTTACTTCTGCTACAAACGGATTATTCACAAAAAACCTGTAGCGGAATACGTTTTTAGGGTTCCACAGTCCGTAGGAACTCTTATAATTAAAACAAAATCAAATCGAAAAGCTTATTAGGTACTGTAACAGGTACATAATAGTACATTATGATATAAGTGCGGTAAGTTGAAAATTACAGCCGAGGCAATATTGCTAGCCCGAGCCGTAGGCGTAAAAGAAAGCAGAGGCTGTATTAATTATCAAAGCGCACGTATGTCATACGGCGTTTTATAACATATTTGCGAGGAAATAAATAAAACTCAGACTTTCTTAAAAGAAGGAACGAAAAGAAAAAGCGCGCGGAATAATTTTTACTTGTTCACAAATTAGCGATGCGCGCGCATCATCGCTTTTTTTTAAGGCAAAGGCACAAAAACAGACAGTATTACTAATAAAGTAAATTAATATATTTTTGTTTTTGTTACAGATAAATGGTTGTAATTTATTGTTGAATTTAATGTATTAAATGTTAATTTTTTATATTCTATCTCCATAAATTAATTTTATTCAAAAAATGTTGACCACTTTTCTGACATAAACACTCATTGCTAAGATTTAAAAAAGTACCGTTCGTTTTAGACGGAGCATCTTGATAAACTGTACGTTTTACAAAACTAGTGCGTTTTACATTACAATAACGCACAAGTACGTAATGACATACATTACGATATTGAAATTGGTGAAATAAGAGACCCTTTACGAGCAAATGTGTTACAAAGATTTTTAAGATGCGACCTTCTTTTAAGTAGGAACCTACTTGTGTTAGAAGACCCCGCTCTTCCATATTGAAACAGGTTGTTACTTTACAGACCGGGTAAGGTAAGTTACTTAATGTAATACTAAGCATGCATGAACTTAAGGTAAAATAAATGTTACACTTTACATTTTTAGACCAGTAAGTAAGTATAGTATACTTAAAGTTTTGGCCATGTCCATCTGTCTGTCTGTGTGACCAGTTTCAGCCACTTTCGTAAAATATTAGTGCTACAAACTTCTTCTTAGCGCGTCAAGAGTTCTACGTTTTCATTTACACTATTCTACTTTGAAATTTGGTATAATGATGAGTCTTAGTGATGCCTAGTACACACGGCTACACATCAATTATCCAGTATAAGCTGACCTCAAATTCTACGAAAAGCCTATACAATGTATACTGGAAATGTATAGCTTGATGTGTAGCCGTGTGTACCTAAGTAAAAATAAAAACTAAAAATACATGTTTTTAGGGTACCTTCCCTCTATGACAGTTGAGGGTAATTTTCTTTCTCACGTACCCCATCGTGGGGAGTGTCTTTGGTCTTCCTTGGTTATTCACGCGCGCGTGGTTTGTCATTAAACTAACAAGGCCTATGTCTTAGTTCAGATCTTTATACCAAATTTCAGTGAAATCGGTCCAACCGTTTAGTCGTGAAAACGTAACAGACAGAGAGATAAGATAAGATAAAGATAAAAGATAATTTATTTCGGTAACAAACTTCACAACGCTAGGGTAGGTACACACTGACGGGACACACAGCTGACCTCGCATTGTGTGGGCTTTTCGACGATGAGATGTCAGCTTATACTGGAAATGAATAGCTTGATGTGTAGCCGTGTGTACTTACAAACTTATACAAAAAAAAAGAAGAAAGAGAGGTAGACTCACTTTGAAATTTATAGAACAGCTCCTGTTTGACAACGTTTCCGCGTGATGTTAAGGGCGCACTATACCTGGGGAGACGATAAATCGCTTATTGAGAAACGATGTTTTGTTCAACAAATGTTGTGCTTTCAATTTGTAATTCATATATGTTATAGTTAAGGATACGTGCTAGAACGCCTGTGTTGTGAAAACACGATTCCACAAAATTTTCTCGATAGAAAAAAAAAATCCAAAGATGACTTCAAATTTATTTTAAAACCGTTCTTATGCGCTGAATACTTCAAATTAGATCTTGAAACTTTATACAGTAATTCTACATCACATAAATAAGTGCACCTGTGTTTTAAATTTTCAAAATACATATTAATTTTACCATAAAATGAAAATACTTAAGTTTTGCAATAATGAAACCATTCGCTTCGGACGTCCGGTCCGCGATTCAGTCTGGCCTCAGCTTTCAGACGGGGTACCTGTGACGCTTGTCGCTCCAAATCACGTAATTCTTAGGTAGAAATTATATTAAGTTACTTTTTGTAAAGACGCAGTAAATGACAAACCAGCACAACAAATTGAATGAAGGGACTGAATGATAAAAAAAACCGGCAAACATATGACCACGGCGAGATAGGACGTGCAGCGGGGCGCGGAGAAGCGGGGGCGAAATTTGAGTTTGGGCTGAGGTATAGTCAACTCTTAAGCGATCATGCAGTCTGCACGCTTGCCTAGAAGAAACCTGTTATGTATGACAATAAAATAATTACGCAGGTACTTACTTATCGTTTCCATTTTTTTAGACTTATCTTTTATTATAAGGCGATTATCTCCTCAACACGCATAGGGTTCATTAGAAATATTGCAATTTGTTACTGGTAACCGGTTTGTATCTGGTTGTATGGGCGTCGCCATACCTTCATATAATAAAAAGAAACATAGACCAAAATATGTTACAAATAAGGTACAAGGGTCATACCGTCACACCGCTTACCACGGATTTGTTTTTTTTTAGACAAAATAACATACAACTACTATTTATTTAATAATAATTAGACGACCCCCGGGTTCCGTAAAGGCTACAGTACCATAGACCACATACATACGCTGCGGCAAGTCATACAGAAGACCGAAGAGTATAACTTGCCGCTATGTCTCGCGTTTGTGGACTATGAGAAAGCCTTCGATTCGATCGAAACATGGGCAGTGCTTGAGACTCTCCAACGATGCCGTATTGACTATCGGTACATCGAAGTGTTGAAGTGTTTGTATAAAAACGCCACTATGTCAGTCCGAGGACACGAACAGAGCTCGAAGGCGATTCCCTTAAAAAGAGGCGTAAGACAGGGAGATGTAATCTCTCCGAAACTGTTTACGACCGCATTGGAAGATGCCTTCAAGCTTCTGGAATGGAAAGGACTGGGCATCAATATTAACGGCGAATACATCACTCACCTTCGGTTTGCCGACGATATTGTGGTCATGGCAAAGTCGATGGAAGAGCTCAGCACGATGCTCGAAGGCCTCAATCGAGTCTCCCAACGGGTAGGACTTAAAATAAACATGGACAAGACGAAAATCATGTCGAATGTCCATGTCGTCCCTGCCCCAGTTATGGTTGAGAACTCGGCTCTTGAAGTTGTCGACGCGTATGTATACCTAGGACAAACAGTCCAATTAGGTAGGTCCAACTTCGAGAAAGAGGTCAATCGTCGAATCCAACTCGGATGGGCAGCGTTTGGGAAACTTCGCAACGTCTTTTCGTCCAACATACCTCAGTGCCTTAAGACGAAAGTCTTCAATCAGTGTGTGTTACCAGTGATGACATATGGAACCGAGATGTGGTCCTTCACTATTGGCCTTATGAATAAGCTCAGAGTCGCTCAACGAGCTATGGAGAGGGCTATGCTCGGGGTTTCGCTACGGGATCGAATCAGAAATGAGGAGATACGTAGGAGAACTCAAGTCACCGACATAGCCCGACGGATTAGCACGTTGAAGTGGCAATGGGCAGGCCATATATCGCGCAGAACAGATGGCCGATGGGGCCGAAAGGTTCTCGAGTGGAGGCCACGGACCGGCAAGCGCAGCGTAGGACGTCCACCTACAAGATGGGCAGACGACTTGGTAAGAACCGCAGGTCGGCGTTGGATGCAGGCCGCTTCCAACCGCAGTTCCTGGAGATCAATGAGGGAGGCCTTTGTCCAGCAGTGGACGTCCTACGGCTGATATGATGATGATGATGATGATGAGACGACCCCCGTGGCGCAGTGGGCGAACAGCCGGCTGAGACGCAGGAGGTAGTGGGTTCGATTCCCACCGCGGAACAAATGTTTGCATGATCTACAGATATTTGTTCCGGGTCTGGTTGTTTTTCTATATATTATAAGTATGTATTTAAAAAAAAAAGTATATAAGTATTATTAATGTAACTATCAGTTATCTGGTTCCCATAGTACAAGCTCTGCTTAGTTTGGGGCTAGATAGTGCTGTGTGAAATGTCCAGCAATATTTATTTATTTATTTAATACATAAGCATCGTAAAACCTTAAAGGTTTGTCTCGGTGCTTAGAGACACTCGAGCCGCACAACATTATTTAAATAGGTACCTACTTAACTGCTTACTTGATTTTCTAAAATAAAAGAAAAAAGAGAAAGAGAAATATTTATTCAGACCACCACAAATGGACACAGAAACAAATAACACAAAAAATATAATATAGATAACCAAATATGTTAAATGTGGTGGCGAAAGGGTCCTCAGCGCAGCATTTGCTACAGCATGTTGCCATACTGCAGCGCTGATATTCTGCTGAAGCCAGTGTTGACCTCACAGACACCCAGACATTTATACAACTATTAGATTAAAAACATTTGCATTACAATTTTCCAACATTATATCTAGCACCTACATATCACTAACTCAAAAAAGTCATACAAACCATGACTGACAATTTATTATTAATTCGTGCCAAGCAATCAACCAGAGCGACGACAGAGGAAAGTGAGTGGAGAGTGAGAGAGACATTACTATGTCTACCATGGTTGGCTGATTTGAAGGGCAAAAACATAGACTTTTAATTTAACCTAAACACAATAACATTATTAACATTTCTTAGAGGTGATGAATAGTGTTCCAACACCTGGTAGCGGCATAGCGGAAGCTGCCATGGAAGGCTGCAGAACCATGTAATGGTGTTGCCAGTAGAAGTTGAGAAGCAGCTCTTGTGTCATACTGTTTCCCATCTCAAAACCACCCCAGTTTGTTGAATAGGTACTCAGGTTTTCGACTTTTAATTAGACCAAAAAGAAGAATAGCAAAATGAAGATATCTTCTCTACGAGTATGTCATTTTTATCATTTTGGCTTTGTTAACTTTAAAAAATATTTATTTATGATAACTAAAGAATAATAATTATATATATTTCATGCATAGGTAATGTTTCATTTGTTTATCGAGAGTATTCATGAAGTATTTTTTAAATTTATATATATGATTTTTTATGTTAATTTCATGTAAAGTTGGAGCTAGTATCCATGTCCATGTCCATATAAGGTGGAGTTGGAGTTGGTGTTGGAGAAACTATTCATTAGGCTAGTCGATTTTTTTTATTGTGACAAAGAGATAGTTAGAGATACTATTAAACTAGCCCCAGAAGTGTATGAATGTGGGCTAAGATGGATGGACAAAGAGCTGAAACTAATCAATACAATTAAAGTATTGTTGCATGAAATGACTTGCAAAAAGTTGTCTGCTTATAGGGTTCCGTAATCGTAACCCCTTATAGTTTTGATATGTCTGTCTATATGTATGTCTGGCCAGTTACAATCGTTTTTCTCGTAGAGAATTGGTGCTGTAACGCTGAAAATTGGCATGATGATACGTTTATATGATGCATAGTAAGTTATGGAACAAAAAACAGCTTTTCCTCCAATATGGAATTTGAGATGTTATTTTTTCTCTTAGGTATTTGGAGTATCATTAAGTACGTCTTAAAATATAATATTATAATATGTTTTAAACACTTTTTATAGTACAAAGCTTCAGATATCAAAACTGATTAGGTACTCTACTAGATTACAAGCAGTGTACCTAGTACTGGGGTTTGTAATTCGTCCGTGAAATCTATATATATAAAAGAAAGTCGTGTTAGTTACGCTATTTATAACTCAAGAACGGCTGAGCCGATTTGGCTGAAAATTGATGGGGAGGTAGCTTAGAACCAGGAGACAGACATAGGACTTTTTAAGACGTTCGACCGCGTTCCCGTGTGACGTGACAGAAAACGTCAAAGAGAATACAAGTCACTATAAAGCGTGGTATAACAAAAACGCATCTGACATGGATTAATAAAACGCAAATGACAGCTAAACGTAATTTTGTCTATGGTTAAGTATGATTTTAAATATATATATAATATTATTATATATATAAAAATCGGGTTAGTTACACCATTTATAACTCAAGAAAGGCTGGACCGATTTTGATAATCTTTGATTTCTTGGATTTGTCTCCGCCCCAAATAGCAGAATACCTATTAAAATATCGGAAAAATTCACGCAAAAAGAAATAACGAAGAAAAATCATTTTCTCATACATAATGATGGCCAGGGACAACAATTGACAATTCTACCAGGGTGTCGTATATTGACAGCCCGCGTTATATGCATTTCAAGGCGGTACGAAGTTCGGCGGGTCAACTAGTTTCTACTAAAATTTAAAATTGACTTTGTATTTTAAAATAACTAAGATAAAGCCGTGAAGTGTTTCGTCGCACTGATAACGCCTGGAAGAGCTATTGTACCATGAAGGACTTAATGAAGGGCAACCTTCCCTTCTGCCTCAAAAAACAGCTCATGGACATATGCATACTTCCTATTCTTACCTACGGTGCACTAACATGATCTTTGATGGCACTTCAAAAGTCCAAATGGATTGCGATGGAGCGTAGTATATTGGGAGTTAGACTCACAAACCACATAAAAAACACCATACTACGCTCTCAGACAAAAACGCCAATGACACGCAAAAGACAGCTAAATTGAAGTAGGACTGGGCGGGACTTGTGGGCTAAGATAACCACCGAGTGGGTTCCACAAGACGCGAGACCGCGTGGCCAGCCCAGGCGGAGATGGCAGGGCGAACGAGCCCTAGACCGGGATGAATGTAAGAAGGGAATGGAGATCCTTGCCCAGCAATAGGATCCAGCGAGCTCTTCAGATTAGATTAGAAGATACATCCGTGCTAACTGCGGAACCCTTCGTGTGTACGAGGTCTGACACGCGCATACCAGTTATTACGTTTTAGATTTGTATCTGCTGCAATCATTAATGCTAGGGAGATAAGAACGGTTGTGTATTTTATAATAAACTTATAAAGAATCGGCAAGATGATTGAATTCGTGGTATACAAAGTGTTTCGAAGTTTTGGCTATATATTTCAGGAGTTACGAGGTGAGTACTTTTATTTATACAGACATAGGCAAATCATTTATTTACTACAACACAATAACACTTAAAATCACAAATAAAACATACAATAAATGCAAAACATAAACAAAAGAAAAGTAAGACTGTTGAGATGGTTTAAAGAAAAGTAAGACTGTTGAGATGGTTTAATGAAATGTAAGACTTTTGAGATGGTTTAAAGAAAAGTAAGACTGTTGAGATGGTTTAATGAAATGTAAGAATGTTGAGATGGTTTAAAGAAAAGTAAGACTGTTGAGATGGTTTAATGAAATGTAAGACTGTTGAGATGGTTTAATGAAATGTAAGACTGTTGAGATGGTTTAAAGAAAAGTAAGACTGTTGAGATGGTTTAATGAAATGTAAGACTGTTGAGATGGTTTAAAGAAAAGTAAGACTGTTGAGATGGTTTAAAGAAAAATAAGACTGTTGAGATGGTTTAAAGAAAAGTAAGACTGTTGAGATGGTTTAAAAATCTTGGAATTTTCCGTAAGCGTTCGGATAACACTATAAAAATGTAAATACTATAAGAGAACTATGTACCATACTTGTAATGATTTCATAGCTTTATTTTAAACGATCTTTGATGGTCATGGTTTGTCAAAATGTGAGTATCTGTAGAGAATAAGGAAAATACTATCTGAGGGGGTTTTCTATAATCTAAAAGATGAACGAGGAACAACTAAACTATGAGGTAGACTGAATTTAAATACTAACATGATTTTGCAGCGAAACGTCAAAACTACAATGCATACTATCACAGATTTAAGTACCTATAGTAATAATAATGTGAATAAAGTTTCTTTAACACTAAAACGGTCGTTTCCATAATATAAATCCTAAAAACACAATATTCGTCTTTATCGTCAAAGAACTAAAGGATAAGGAAATAAAGAAGACTTTATTAATAATTAAATCACTCTCAAGTCACGCGACAACGAACACCAATCAAAGTGCATGACGACATTTGCACGCAAACATCACCGCTACCAAAGGCTACGTTTGGATAACCTTAGCAGTTTACTAGTGCTTGGGAACATATTGTGTACGTCACAGTTGTCACAGCGGTCACGTGACATGTACTGGCGTTCTGTAATGAAATTTGAAACGGAATTTAATATACAACATATGTTTGTTCCATCTCCTGACAGTATAAAACATGGTTTAAAATTAAAAACACTTTCCCAAAAATAGTTACCACCCCCTGTAGTATCACTTCATATTCCTAGGCTCGCTCAGCGCAGCTCTGATGGAAAAGGGCTACGGAGCGATGTATTTGTAACATTAGCTGGCAGCAAAGTACATAACAAAAATGCCCTTGCACAGATTCCTCGCTCGTGAGCAAGGAAGTCTATGAGAGGGACGCAAGGGGATGGCGGTGTAGCGAGCTAAAGCTACTGGATTATCAGTCAATAGACGGCTCATCTCTGGTGGAAACTGTCACACCGTTGCACAGCTTCGCTACGCATCCCCTCGCATATCTTTAAGTCGCGAGTGAATAGGTTTCTTCTAGCAAGCGTGTACCATTGTAGACTGCATCATGACTTACCATCAAGCGAGATTTTGGTCAAACGCAAGCCTACAATGTATAAAAAAAACTCCTCGCACCGCGTAGCTTCTTCGCACATCTCTGGTGGAAACTGTTACACCGTTTCACAATTTCGCTACGCATCCTCGCACTGCTCAGCTTCCTCGCACATCTCTGGTAGACACTGTCACACCGTTTCACAGTTTTGCTATGCATTCTCGCACGCACTTATTGTATCATGGTACACGTAGTTCCTGGTACCCAAGATATAGTGAATTCTTGTAAAGGTCTTGATTATGTAAGCGACAGTATATTCAATTTGTTGTTCAATATGTTTATACCATAGATACGGAACACAATAAAAATATGACTAGCTTGAGATTTTACGATGCGAAACTTGTACTATGGGAACCAGTTAACTGATAGAATACAAAAGTACTTTTATTTTGTAAATACATACCTATAAATAATATAATTATAGAGGACCCCCCCCCCCCCCCCCCCCCCCCCTCCCCCACAGAGGTCGTTAGAATAATATAAGACTTGGTTTTCAATTCTACAACTTGTTTCTAGAATTGACGTAGTCGGGTTTTAGTTTTTAAACTTAGGAATATTATAATTTTATTACAGATCCTAGATCCAAGGACTACTGGCTTTCTGGACCGGTTCCTGTTTTGACCATAGTAGCTTCGTGCCTGATATTTTGTACTAAACTAGGACCTTGCCTAATGGAGGATAGAAAACCGTTTAAACTCAAATATTTTACAAATGCCTACAATACTTTTCAGGTCGGAATGAGCATGATTTTACTTTATTTGGTGAGTAACTCCGTCTGATGTATTTGCTTTTCATTGTATGGAAATATATGCGGATGAGGATATCCGATCCATATGTTATGTTATGTTGGTGGACTCCCTTTTCCGCATTTGAACTCTTAAGTGGTTCATTATGCGTGAGAGAGTTGGCTATATGGATAGCCAGTCTAACTCCGACCAGAAGCGCAGAAGTTTCTTGGGGTCTTCGCAGGCTTCACGGAGTGAACTTGTTCAGGATCTCTGCACATTGTGCTGTAACCCCCACGCATTCCAGGACTACGTGGGCTGCTGATTCTTCTTCGGTGAGAATCATCCCCTGCATGCAGGGGATGTCTCACTCTGCAGAGTGGGCTGTCTGTTGCTCCCATGATGTAGAGGGTCCGATCCATAGAGAAACTAAGTCTCTGCCATAGCCTAGAGCACGGCTCAGAGCTCAGAGCAAGTACTAACATGATCTGAGGCTCAGAGCAAGTATAAATAATTTATACTTGCTCTGAGAAGCAGGGATAGCCCAGTTCGCTAAACTTTAGTTGTATGCTGTCTAATAAATGAACTTTTATCCGAAATTTTTGGTCTACGTTAAGATTTAAAACCGTCAGCTCAAGCCAAGGTAGGTAGGAATTCACTTGTTCATCGCACTTTCTTGCCTGCACACACTAACTTAATGAGTAAGGATGATAGTGTAATGGATAGGAAAGTAAAACAGAGCAGCTCAAAGAAAATGGTACTCTACTTCATGTTTAGTTATTTTTTACTACTCTTAGGCCATTTTAATAGGTAACATTTGACAGTTCATCAAAACTCAACAACGTAACCTTGTAACGGCGGGCATAAAATAATATATTGTTTCGTTTTGTTAGAACTGCACAATTGCATAACTTATTTCATTAAATATTTATTGTAATAATGACCGATACGAGTACGAGTTCGGTACGAGTTGTACCGAACTGAAAGACGTCAACAGACGTCAAATGTTACCTATTAAAATACATCGCACAAGATCGGCCGCTCTGGAACTTTTTGGGGAGGTCTATGTTCAGCAGTGAAATACCTATGGCTATCTATTAGCTTGTTAAATTGCTGCTTGTATTATTGGTGTTTCATGTTTTACTAACTTTTAACGTACTTCAAAAATATCAAATGCTTACACATGCATTGTAATGTGTGTATGGACTGAGTGACCACATAGTTTTTTTTATAGTTTGTTTAGTTTAAGTTATAAAACATTTGTAAAACGAATATTAGAATTTACTAACAACAATAACTATCAACACGTCAACGTTTTGAGATCAAACTAAATTTATTATATTTCGTTTAGTTTTAAATTATTTTATACGATTTCTCAGTTAAATTGAAATAATTGTAATAATTTTATATGTATATGTTTAAAAAAAAAATAATAATAATAAAACATAATAAATATTATAACTAAACAGTCTATAAAATTTAAGGAACTGCTCTTCTAGAGTAAAACTTAAAATAAGTGATAATTCGCCGTTCCTTAAATAGAAACTGCGCAATATAAAATTATATAAACTAGGCATAGGTATTTTAATACCTATGAAGTTGCCGTTCTTCATTCAAATCATACATCATACTGGGTCATTTCAAATAGTAAAAAAAATTTGAATGGCTCTGTATTCTAAATTCAAATTAATTTTGTTTTAAAAACATGACATTTTTTTTACAAACTCAGTCTTTTGTTTATTGATTAGCGTTGTATTTATACATTATATTTGAACACTTTTCGTCATAATGGATACTTTAAAAATTCGTGTGATTATGGAATATGAGTTCCGTCGTGGCACTAACGCGACACAAACGGCACATAACATCAAAAACGTTTACGGAGAGAACTGTACAAACGAACGCACAACCCGTTATTGGTTTTCCCGGTTCCGTTCTGGAAATTTTGACTTGAAAAATGATGCTCGTGGTTGTCCGGAGACTTTGGTCAACAATGACGAATTAAAGGCGATTGTGGAAGCTGACGAAACTCAATCTACAGCTGAGCTAGCAGCAGCTTTTGATGATAGCATCAAAACAATTTTGATCCATTTGCGACAAATAGGCAAGGTAAAACAACTTGATAGCCCCACGAACTTCGATCGCCAGCGCAACGTACGCGTCGAGACTTGCCTCGCGCTGCTCAATAGGCAAATAATGAAGGAATTTTGAACCGAATTGTTACGTGCGATGAAAAATGGATTCTGTTCGACAATGGAAAGCGCTCAGCAAGTTGGTAAGATCCTGGTTCAGCACCAAAGCAATGCCCTAAACCAAAAATGACCCCTAAAAAGGTGATGGTCACTGTTTGGTAGTCTAGTGTGGATGTGATTTACCACAGCTTTTTACAAAACGGCATAAGCATTCCTGCAGATGTGTACTGTGAAGAACTGGAGATAATGATAGAGAAGCTTACACATCGGCAACCAGCTTTGATCAATCGGTCGTCCCCACTGCTCCTTCACGACAACGCGCGACCCCATACTGCACAACAGACAGTCTGCAAGCTGCAAGAGCTAGGATTGGAAGCTCTCTCTCATTCGCTATACTCACCAGACCTTGCACCTACCGACTATTACTTTTTCCAAAATTTAGACAACTTTTTAGTGGGTAAAAAATTCAATTCCCGAGAGGCAGTACAAAATGCCTTTGAAGAGTTTGTTGCCTCCTGTCCAGCTGATTTTTACAAGAAGGGCATCAATAAACTGCCAATGCGTTGGCAAATATGCGTCGATTGCATGGGTGATTACTTTGAATAACATAAATAAAAAAGTTTAAAAAAATAAGTACTTTCACTTATTCCATACAAAACGGTAATTTCATAGGTAGTAATATTAAATTAAATAATATTTTATTTTTTAGTGTTATCGACCATCTCAAAATCTTTCATCTCACTAATTTCAACCCTGACATGACCAGAACCTGAAGTACAATTGGCAGTGCATCCTCGTATCAAGAGGAAGGTTGCGGTTTCAAGTTCCGTCCGGGTTGAAAGTTTTGAGATGGTTTTACAAATATTATGTTTAAAAAATAAACATAGACAGTAATTTGGATCTCAAAAACTTGGATACAACGTGCAGGCCAAATAACTTGACGACTTGGGGGCGTGTCTTGGACGTGTTCCAAAAATATTTGAAAGATTTTGCACAATACCAAATGGAAGGAAGAGGAGGAGGCATTTGCCCAGCAGTGGGACAGTTTGGGCAAGTAAAAAATAAATACTATTGGATTTGATTAAAGGCAGATCCATTCATCAAAACTTATCTCATCATCATCATCATCAGAGTTACTTTCATATGTATATTATTAGTATAGTATGGATTCGAAAGTTACTCTGTTAAATGTGTTGGCGTTATTGCAAATATATATTATTATATTTTGTTCTAAACGTATAACTCCGTGACGACCTCTGTGGCGCAGCCAATAGCCAGCTAAAAACGCAGGAGGTAGCGGGTTCGATTCCCGCCGCGGAACAAATGTGTGCATGATCTACAGATATTTGTTCCGGGGCTGGATGTTGTCTATGTATTTTATATATGTATTCCAAAAAAGTATTTAAGTATTCTGTCAGTTAACTGCTTCCCATAACACAAGCTCTGCTTAGTTTGGGGCTAGATAACGCTGTGTGAAATGTCCAGGTATATTTATTTATTTTATATTTATTATATAACTTTGTGTTTCAGGGTTCTTTAGCAATGATAACAGATGATAATACGAGTAGTTGTAATTGTGAAACAATGACATATTCTTACAGTCCAAAAGCATTACAGGTGAGTATCTAGAAATTGCTTAGACTAGTGGTTCGCTCTGAACTGAGATATCTCGAGTCTCCCATTTAAAAAAATTAAATATATTATTGATCGATCGAAGCGAGATCTTTAAATCAATTTGGCAAATCGGTATTGTATGAATGTTTGTTTGTCCGAGGACAACTTTCGAAGCGTCTATCCGATCGTCGTGAAATTTGGTATATAGGTAGATAGTGATGGGACAATTTTGGTGTGACTAAATGGATTAAAAATGTGCGGGGTTTGTTGAGATATTGGGGTTCAAGTGGGGTAAAAAAAACAAAATGAAACTATCCGGTTAAGTGACACATTCAATAAAAAGTCTGTGTGAGTACATTTCGATCCCGTATTTATTTTTAGTTTAAATCTTGTAGTTTTTAGTTTTAGTTATTAGCCGTGATAAAAACTGACCATGACAAAATTCACAGGGTACACCAGTGACCCCACAGTGCTGAAATTTGGTATGCGTATAGCTTTAGTGATACAAATATGGGAAAATCTGAAAACCAGAATAACTGCAAATACTACCCCAAAAAAATATAACCAATTTACAAGAACTCCCGTTACCTGTAACTTGAATAAAACTATAGTTCTAGTAAGGGGGATATGATTTTTGTAGCAATATTTTGATAGTCAAAGATCACGAATAATATTTTTTTGTTTTTATGGGAGACTCGCGAGATTTCAGTTCGGGGCGAACTACTAGTTTATAAAAGTGGCATGTGAAGTTTAACACTAAGCAATGCCGCTGAGCGACCTTGAGTCTTCTTATGAGGCCCATAGTAAAAGACCACGTCTCTGTACCATAAGTCATCACTGATACGAGTAACACACTCTCATAATACACGACACTGAGGTAATGGGCGGATGTCAGTTTCTCAGCTAAGATATTATTCGTATTTATATATATTGTCTCATGATTTTGTATAGGAAAGTGAAGACTCATAATAGTAATTTGTGTAGAAAGGGGTCGCTATCAAAGGTTGTTTTGGAAGCGACTTTTAGACTCAGAAATAATATCGGTGACCCAGCGTCAATAAACAGAATATCATTATTAAAAATACGGGAATTATCACGTACCGTCTTATCGGTGTTTGCCGAACTTTAACCGAGATAGAGGATGAGTTCTACCGCCAGCCTGGAGGCCATGTCTTCACGATGCAAGTGACAGAAGAGTGAGTGAACCTGGTAGAGACGTAGTTAGTGTTGTGTGTTTGCCTGTACCAAGAACTACCAAAGAGAGCAGCAGTGATGATAATGATGATGACACAGCCGGTCAACACGCTGTACTTTCGTTGACCCAATCCCCACCACCCCGTCCGTCCAATCGCGCGCAGAGGGCAGCGGCGCGCAGTGCGAGGCGAGACGTTATTCGGAGCGGATCGCACTCACCCTGATGAAGGTTCACGAATTGAACCGAAACATTGTCGGTCGAAACACCGATAAAACGGTACGTGATAATTCCCGTATTTTTAATAATGATTGAAATCGGTCACGAAAGTTTTCTAAGTTAAACAGAATATGTGGATAATCTGTAGGGAAACGAGCTCATAATCCAATACTTGCGTTCAGAAAATGAACTACGTGGGTTTTGGTTCAGGTTACTTAAAATTTTAACACAATGATCTTTATATATGTATCCGCAGTATGAGTATGAATGTTCGCCAATTAGTCCATGTCTTATTGATTTAGTTTATTAAACTAATGTATTGTTTATTATTCGTTTCAGATGGTATCCGCATACTGGTGGCTTTTCCTTGTAAAGCTTACAGTACTCAGTGAGCCTGTGTTATTCGTGCTGAGAAAGAAAGATACACCAGAATCGTTCCTTAATCTTTATTACCATACTCTCATGATGCTGGTAACGTGGCTCAGCACGTTTTACTCTCCAGGTTTATCACTAGGTTTTTCTTTTAAAAGAACTGTTTTGAGAAGGGAATTACGAACAATTTAATATTTTTTTCATGAGATGACGGCACGCACAATCCTTTGTCTACCTGATTAAAGCGGTTACCTCTACCCATAACCATTGTGTTACCTCACAGATTACGTCGAAGCCTTCTCGGCCTACTTTGCGCTCGTATCCCTGAGACCTAACTGCGCCTCATAATGTTAAACTCTAAGGGTGACTTACGCAACAATACCTAATCGTATTTAGTACCTAACTAATGTTTATGAGAATTGTCAAATCATACAAAGACATCAAATTTAAATATGTCGCTAATACGTTTCGGGATAGTTGTGCAAACCGGGCTAAATGTACATAATCATTACCAATTACCAAGTCAGAATATTGTAGTGCATAATTTTTAATAATAGACATTTAGAGTTGCTAGTTTGATTTTTCCAGGCGGGCAGCCTATCGTAAAGATGACGATGATAACCAACGCATTCGTACACTTGAACAAGTATAGCTATTATTTGGCTTCTGGTGTGTCACGGGATTGCCAGAAATATGTTATCTGGAAGAAACTGATAACAGCAATGCAAATCGTAAGTAGAAGCTGATGTCATACTCCATGGGATAATCCCAACTCAACGAAGCTTCAGCCGACTTCTTTAGACTCTACACACTACACTTCATTAGAAAACGTTCCGTGATTGACTATATCCACGATTTTATGAGGATAGTATTGGGCGCATAGATTTACCACCTCTAAGGCACTTGTCTCACCTATGGCGAGTAAGCGATTAGCTATCAACTATTTTCTTGCTCAAGAAACGAACAAAAGACATAGATTCCTTGTCAGTAAAATAGACACGTATATTAATAATTGATCGCTGGCCGTTCACACTGCTGGCGAGAACTCGCTCTCCACTATTTTGTCGCAGCGACTACAACACTCTCTCAGCGATACTCGCTCAGCAATACGCGCTCAGCGATGCTCGCTTGGCGCCCAGCGAGACAACTAAAGGAATTACACACTCGCTTCTCGCTGCTCGCCAACTTCTTTCTAGTTTCTAGCTCTACTCGCTTCTCACTTATCGCTGGCGTTGACGACGTAAAAATCATTAAAATATAATTTAGACTACACTATAAAATATAACAACTTAAGTCCATTAATTAGAAGCTGTACCATATAAATATGCCTTTTCTATCAATACAACCTATTTTGTTATGTGCAACATTATTTGAAAACACACATCCAGAATCGTATTAACTAGAGCAGAAAGAAAGAAAAAACATTTATTTGTGACGGTACAAAACACAACACACACACGTAAGGTACACAACAACAACAAACAAGAGAACATATTCATACACACAAAAACAGCAACACCTAACAAACGTTTGTCTCACATTACTACACATTATACATTACCTACGAGTATATCTAAACGACCGAGACGTCACAAAAAGGCGTCCAACTCAGCATTTGTTGTGCTTTTGGCACAACGCTGATCTTCCGTTGGAACCATTTAAAAATAAAGATATGCCGGATGACTGCCTGCACAGTACTAAAACTACAAATAAATATGGATATATAGATAAATATACGTTACCACAGTAAGAAAAAAAAAGCTATATTAAGAAACAATAAAAAAACAAAAATGTAATTATTGGGGAGAACTAGGCGAGAATGTGCATTAATCAGTCCCACTGCTAAGCAAAGGCTAAGTAGATTTTGATAGTAATTGATTTTAGAGATGGGTTTGATACCGGTAGCTTGAATATTTATCCAGTAGTCTATACATTTCCAATAAACAATTTTTAACGTAAATCAACGGCGCCTTTGCGACAATGCCACACAAGGCGGGTTCCTATATGCGTCGGTAACCAGCTACAAGTCGTTTCTCTTTCTTCTTCTGAGTGTCAAGAGTTCTACGTTTTCATTTATACTATGTTGGACAGGTGTTTGGCCACAACAATAGCATTAGGCGAGGCGGTTATTAGGTCCTCCATCGTGTAGGTGTTCGGACACAACGGGCATATTGAAAAATCTAAAATCCTCCATCGTTTCTCTTTGAAAACGTGTCAAAAGATTGACACTTGTTTGACACTTTTTCAAGGAGATACGAGTCGTAGTCAGTTACCGACGGATATAGGAACCCGCCATTAGTCACTTTAACCGGTACCTACTTACATTATGTATGAATATGATTTATTTACCTATTTTATTCAAGAAAAACCTATTTACAACAATACTAGCCATTAGTCCTAGTGTTTTCATATAATGTCGTACTTAACAAAACACAGTATATTCTGTCCATCTTTACTTGAGATTTAATATGAAAATAAATAATTGATTCTATTTATGTTTTCAGATCCAGTTTGTTACCATTTTCCGAAACTTTATGCACACTATCAACACAGACTGCCCGTATCCCAAAGAACTGAGTTGGCCAATCGCTCTTAACGGTTTATACCTCATGTATCTATATGGATGTTTCTATTACGACCACTATCTTAAAATGTATTTCAAAAATAGTATTATAAAAGGGTAATGACAAAATCAGAAGGTGTCTTTAAATTTAAATAATATTTTAAGGAATACATTTTCGTGTCCCATACCGGGTATCTATTGCATGCTACGGTGCATGCCCTACACCCCACACTAAATCAACTTCTAAATATAAATGTCGATTTAGTCCTGTTTTAATGTACAAATGTACCCTCTCAAATACACGCAAACCCACGCACACACTCGCACTCACAAGCTCAAATGCATCACTTACACGAGTCCCCAATTATTTTTTTTTGTCTTAGTAGTTTTGAAATTCTTTAATATTAATGCTTATCTATAAGCATAAGCTATAAGAGAGCTATAAGGACCATGGTACGCATACCGCAAACAGACTCATGCAATGATCACTTCATTAGACTTGGCCTACTCACTGTCCCTTGTGTATACATCTTGGTTCTTCTTACAGATCTAGTAAAACACATAAATAGGCTTGAAACTAAAGAAGACAGGGCAGTCAGAGAGAAAAGATTTCTAACACCAGAAGAAAAGATTTAAAAACTTACTTTGTTCCTAGACTGAGAATTGCAGAACATATTGTTCATCACCAGGGTGTAAAGCTTTATAATAACTTGCCTGTCGTCTTTAAAACCATCGACAGCACATTTGAATTCAAAACTAAACTTAAGCAGTTTTTGTTGAAAAAGTGTTTTTACTCCATTGACGAATTTTGTAAGGACAAGTCTAATTACCTGACGCAAAAGTTTTATTTATTAAGTACTATTATTTGTACCTAATGTTATGATATTTATATTGTATTTTACATATATATTTTGATTGTATCTTTTTATATATTCATTATTTGATATTATTCATTATCAATTATCTTAAGATCTGACATTTTATTTAATTATCATGTAAATAATAACGTTCCATTGTTACCATTTTCAGTCATTCATCTTTTAGAATGAATTTCCTACATGTATGTATATTTTTTTTATTTTTCTACTGTACCAAATATTCCGACACAATATGTGTATTGTTTGCGAATAAATAAATGAAACTGAAATGAAATGAAACTATCTTTAATAATCTTCTTTATCTATGATTAAATTACATTTGTTTTTGTTTCTCTGTTCTCTTAATAGTCAAAATTTATACTTACTCGGTTTGGTCTCGCATATAATATGTTTAACTTCTGCAAATCTATACAGGGCATCCGCGATACAGGTGTTACACCTAGTGCGGAGCTCATTATGTACATACATCTTAATTCTGATTTGGAAAATAAAACATATTTGTATTCGTATTTTGTACATATAATCAGTAAAAAACAAGGCTACATCTATAAATTTTCATTAAAAAAACGAATTGTGATTAAAATGGCTTTTTATTTTAGCAAACCTTATGAGAAGGTGGCATCAAATTTATTATTCTATACAGTAACTTTTTTACTTTTTTGAGTCTGGTCACTTATTTTCGTGGATGCAAACTGCATTATAAGATCAATGCTCCAAATTTTTTTGGAGAAGCATAGCAGTTACAAGGCAGATTAGATATATTTTTTTTCGAATAGACTAATCTCGCTGTTGGCCTCTGAAGCCGTTGCAGCTTAACCTAACTTTTGGCGAGCGCAGATGGCGCTCAGCCCAGAGGGCTTAGCCAAGTTACAGTCGATTATCGATGACGCTAGTCAATAAGTCCGAAAATGTATGGGATTTGACACATGCTATGGAAATATCACGTGAACTATCGACAACAAACCTATCTAGAAATCGAATCGACAAGCGAATGTAGGTAATTTGGCTACGGGCCCTGTAAGTTTTTGATGAGGCAACTAACGCAAGGGCACCACTTGGGTATGAACCTCGGCTTGGGCCGTTGCCAGGATGGAAATAGGAGAGAAACACCCGGGTTCATGCTTGTACCTCGTATAGGCGGCGACTGAAGGGACTCGTCGACCTCGCCTCGAGGTCGGTGTATCTGTGAAGTGTTTTCTCTGTCTAATGTAGATGACTCGTAAATCACTTCCGCGTTAGCAGTAAAAAGACAAAGTCAGAGTCACAATCTTTTATTCATTAAATTCACAAGGATCACTTAGAAACGTCAATTTTACTGCCTGTTCCTTCGCGCCCAAGCCAGGAAAGAAAGGCAAGAAACCAGGCTGGTTGTTTTTTTTAATGATCCTTTTAGAATGATCATCATCATATCAGCCGTAGGACGTCCACTGCTGGACAAAGGCCTCCCTCATTGATCTCCAGGAACTGCGGTTGGAAGCGGCCTGCATCCAACGCCAACCTGCGGTTCTTACCAAGTCGTCTGCCCATCTTGTAGGTGGACGTCCTACGCTGCGCTTGCCGGCAAACCTTTTAGAATACAGAAAATAAATTACGTGTAAATTGTAACATTTTGAACGAGTTGGAGCAATTTCAATCCCAAGCTTCTCTATAATCTAAATAATCCGATATTTTATAGTAGGCTTTTTTATAAAGATTTTGTTTAATTGCGTTTTTAAATTTGTTAATTGTCAATTTTTGTACATCACTTGGGAGTTTGTTATAAAAGCGAACACCTTGCCCTTTAAACGATTTACTAACTTTAGTTGATCTCGTCATCCGGGTCTCGGACGACGGAGGGTTTAGAACGTGTCTCGGACGACGGAGGATTTGAAGCGTCGCGTGCACTAACTTATAGTTTATATATACTTATACCCTTTATTGTTTGTTTCTATGTGAGTGCAAAAACGGGTCTGACCTATTTAAATAAGGTTTTTGTAAAAGGTTTGTGATTCATCGGCGAAGGTTCTTAGATATATATTGTGGTTGTAACTCGCTAGAGGGAGCTGTAATAAATTTTTTTATGTTGAAAAGATCTCAGAGAATTAAATGTAAATTGATTAACGGTTTTTTAAAAGCCGGGGATTTTTAAAAGCTTTTTTGTTGTTTTGTGAAATGACTAATGTGTTTTGGAGATTTCATTTTGTTTCATTGAATCCAATTTACGTAATCAACGTAGAAGCTACAAATTATGACTGTTAAAAAAACCTTCCATATTAGCTTGACCACTAATCACACTAAAATTATAAATGCGAATGTTTGGATGTTTGTATGATTGTTTGTTTGTTACTCAATCACGTCGTATTTAACGGCTGAACCGATTGTAGTGAAATTTGGTATATAAATATATTATGACTTGGCTTAAAACATAGGCGATTTGTTATTGACAAACCACGCGTGCTAAGCCGTGGGCAGCAACTGGTAGTTGATAGTGCTGGACATTTTATACAGCGCTATCTAGCCCCAAACAAAGCAAAGCTTATACTAATGATAACCAGATAACTAAATGAATACTCACACCGATTAGATTAGTTAATTCCTATAATGCACATCATTAAATATTAACATATAAAGGTAAATACACTTTTAAATCATAATGCAAGAGCGGCCTTATTGCGAAAAGAGATCTATTCTATGCAACCTTTGAATGGACAGGATCTATGTGAACAAATAAGGACGGCGGCGTAAATCAGATATTAATAGAACAAGTAGGTATATATTAAAATTTATAAAATATATAGATAATATAAAATAAAACGCATAATTATAAAATATAATATAATCATACAATTACCTATATATATTATTAGTATTGTGATTTATGATACATAAAATACATACGAGTATTGTCATACCTACATCAGGACCAGTAAACTGGTCTGTGCCTACATGCAGGGTGTTTGGTAATATTCAAGTGACGGTTTCTCAAAACTTAAAAAAAGACTTCTTCAAAAAAAAACAACTAATTAGTTGAATTATCAAATTTTAAAGAAAATCGACTAAGTTTAGGTGATTAATTCGATATAAAATTTACTGTCTACTCTTATACTCTATTTACTTATACTTACTTACTTATACTTTCCTACTAATATTATAAACGCGAAAGTTTGTATGTATGGATGTTTGTTACTCTTTCACGCCGGAACGGCTGAACCGATTGCGATGATATTTGGTATGCACGTAGATCATAACCTGGATTGACACATAGGTTACTTTTTATTCGCAAATCGCGCGTGCGAAGCCGCTGGCAACAGCTAGTATACTATAATCGACTTCTAAAAATAAACGCCGATTTGAGATCTCTTTTGGAAATGGCTGCGGGTTTTAGGTTAGAAAAGAAGAACAAGAGATATCTCGAGACGTCACCAATAACATTAATTTTGTAACATTTTTTTATTAAACATACATTTTTTTATTCAGAATTTAGGTTAGATGACAATTACCTTTTATAGCAGCTACGATTTGACATTATAAAATGAATATTGTGACATTCCATAAAATATTATATAATCAATGACTAAGGGCCGGCGCTGACTGACGGCATGGCATGGCAAAGGATTTTTGTGAGCAGAAATGATTTTGAATCCTATTTTAACAACCATATCACTCGCATTCCATTGATATCACTCAGAGACCGGGGGATGCCGCGGCAGGCTGTGGCATACCATGGCATTCCGAAATGTGAGCGCTAAGGGTGTTATAATAAGATTCAAAATCATTTCCGCGTACAAAAATCCTTTGCCATGCCATGCCGTCAATCAGCGCCGGCCCTTATGCAATTCAGTACCTATTTATAACTATGGTTACTTACCGACATACGCATCAATTTAGAATTCAAAATAGGTATAATAATTAACAATGCCCCACTACAGCAGCCATAATCTTAAGTACCTACATATTACTCGTGCGCGATAACTTGGGATCTGCTAGGAATGCGACTCCCCGACCGCTTGCCCTGCACTTCCCCGATGGCGCCCGTATTGTACCGTTCGCATCACTATTTTTTACTAGGGTTTTTAGTCTCGTACTGGCCTACGTCACGTAACGACGCGCTCTGGAATTCTTTTAGTTTTCGTTTGTGTTATTGTTTTGTTGTTGTAGTTTTTGTTGTTATAGTTCTTGTTAAGTGTTTTTGTTATCATTATGAAGGGTAAACCTTTGCATAGCGGAGAAAGAAACCTCGTGCTAAAAGTGTTAGAGTTTTTTGAAAACGAAAAACGGAACAAACAGTTTTGTTTACCTGTCCACTAAGTAGTGACGAAGATGAGATAATGTAAATAATAGATAAAATAAATGTATAAACTTAAACATTGTATTTTTATTTTATTCAAATAGTGTAAAAAAGATTAGATAAAAAGCACCGTCCTCCCTGAGTAACATAATAAATTAGGTTAAAAAAAACAAAGACGAAGCCGCGGGCGGCTGCTTGTTATGTTCGCTTTTTTGCGGGCGGTACAAACACGCCAATATGACGTCACCGCGCTCAGGTCCCAACTTATCGCGCACGGGTAATACTTATTAATCAGTATTTAGATCCATAAATGTAATGAATACGAAATGCTTGTCTGTTTCTGGCACCTCCAAAATTATGGTGCGATGAGCTACTTAGATAAAGACATGTAATTAAGTAAGTACTATTTATTGACGTAACCAAGTATTCTATTGTGTCCCTACGCTTTAAATAAATGAGTATGAGTATGAATACAGTACCTGAATATTATATAATAGTAATATTGACCATTTACTAACACTTCTTTCAGTTTAAAATGGCTCCAGCTACTCCCGAGCAAATCGACACTCTTCTCAATTTCTTAGACGAGCATAAAGATTTAGCTTGAGGAGTGTCGAAGGCAAAGTCCAGGCAAAGAGGCTGTGGGAAGAATTGAATGATGGGATATATGAGAGATGTATGATGGGATATATGAACACTTCGCAGAGCAGATGGAAAGTGTTAGACAACTGACGATTCCTTTAAGCAAAACCGAAATTGTAAAATGTATTATGCGTCATTTTCCTGAGGAAATTCAACGTTTATGGTTTACAAGAATAGGGTCATCGACCACCTTACAAGCAGTAGAGTTTTTGAGAGGTATTGAAAAGAATGTAACCAATCATAAAGTTCATAATCAAATGCCTAGAGAAAGGACTGAAAATCGAGTACCACAAAAGGAGTACAATAGGCAACCCTTTCAATATCCCATCGGATCCCACGATGATAGGAGATGAACACTTCGCAGAGCAGATGGAAAGTGTGAGTCAACTCACGATTCCTTTAAGCGAAACCGAAATTGTAAAATAGATTATGCGTCATTTTCCTGAGGAAATTCAACGTTTATGGTTTACAAGAATAGGGTCATCGACCACCTTACAAGCAGTAGAGTTTTTGAGAGGTATTGAAAAGAATGTAACTAATCATAAAGCTCACAATCAAATGCCTAGAGAAAGGACTGAAAATCGAGTACCACAAAAGGAGTACAATAGGCAACCCTTTCAATATCCCATCGGATCCCACGATGGGAGGTTGCATAAAAACAATTCAGCAGTGGCAATAGGTACCTATGATAATTTATTCATTCGTTGTGTGACTGGTTCTTTCTTGGTCACCCAGCCTTTTAGGCCAGTGACGATTGTGGTATGATGGTCCTGAAAAGGACCAATGTTGAGAGAACCAGTGTAATGAAATAATTCAGTGCGCCTCACAAGTATATAAAAATCTTATGCTTTTATAATTTACAGGTATGGTTTGATAGAAAACACTTAGCCAAGAAAGCTGCTGCTGATTCTCGGAGATCAGCTTCAGCGACTGGAGGTGGTCCATCGATGGCACCCCCACTCTCCCAATGGGAGTTAAAGGTCCTCTCTATAAAGGGAGATGAGTTTGGTGGACGCCAAACTGGAGCCAGAGTGCCAGCCTTTAGTGAGGTAGTTATTCTTTGAATCCTTATTATTCAATCCTTGTTGTATTCAAATATTTTTCAACAATAATCAGTTTTATTTTTAAGAATTACATTTTTTTAAGTGAATTTCATCAAATCTAATTTTATTACGATATAAACACCAGCAGTCGGCTATACGCCCACTGCGCCACGGAGGTCGTCATAGATATAACTAGATTGCAAGGCTAGTCTATTTTGTTAAAAGTAAAAAACATATTCTAGGAAAAAAACTATAATTACTGTTATTTCTATATTTCCTTTGACTCATAAAATGTGTACACTTAGATTGAATCCATTCAAGTGTCTTAGGCCTTTTTTGTTGGTGTATTTAATATGGAATGTTGTTTTGCAGCCTCACAATCTGCACATCCCAGAAGGAGACGGTCAGCTTCTGGCTCTGATGTCAGAAGCAGATTGTTTCAACTTGAAGAGGGGCGTGCAGATAGGGAAACGATCCGGAACACCGAGCTCGCAGACATCAGAGCTGCTTTGTTACAGCTGTGTGGGCTGATTCAAGAATATATAACAAATAGTAACTAGTATAGGAATTATTAATTAGTATATTTAACCTACATTTTATTTTTATTTACTTAGCTATATTTATGATAAGAAAATATTTTAGTATAATTAATAGGTTGGGGAAAAAGTCTTTTCGCATTATAGTATGTATGAACTTGTAATAAAATCTCTTTGGCTATACTATTTGTATCTGGCTGGTTTTGGTATCAAGTGATCCTGATGGCAAACAGTTATCGAACAAAATGATATCTACATACTTTAGTTATATGTAAATAAACTAAATAAAAAAAATGTTTTGAATTTTCTTAAAAAATGCGAAGAAACTTTTTTCCCAACCTAATAGTTCACATTCTTTAATATATTTTTTTTATAAGGTTGCTTCTTGTATTAAGGTAAATAAAACTTGATTAAAAGCTAAACATACATTTTATTTTTGTATATACGTATATTTATTTACAGCAAAGCACACAATACAAATTAAAATTGGGACAGATAGTATTAACAACAAATTAGGCACACATATTAACAAGTAGAATTGTAATAAATAATAAATTAACAACAAATTAGAACATAATTAAATTAAAAAGATATAAGGTCTTTACTTTACCTATGAAATTGCCGTTTTGTATGGAATAAGTGAAAGTACTTATTTTTTTAAACTATTTTATTTCTGTTATTCAAAGTTATCACTCGTGCAATCGACGCATCTTTGCCAACTCATTGGCAGTTTATTGATGCCCTTCTTGTAAAAATCAGCTGGACGGGAGGCAACAAACTCTTCAAAGCCATTTTGTACTGCCTCTCGGGAATTGAATTTTTTACCCACTAAAAAGTTGTCTAAATTTTGGAAAATGTAATAGTCGGTAGGTGCAAGGTCTGGAAAAGAAACGATGAAAAAAGCTCTCAGGAACATTCATTTATAAATTATCTCCTGAAACAAAGTAAAAATAAATTAGAGTAAATGTATTTTATTAAGCCTTTAAGGACATTAGGAAATTGTATTGCTTGGGTAGAACTTTATCTTACCTATCCTTCTCCAACATTTGCACTAATGCAGCTCTAGCTCTTCGACCTGCCTGTAGAGCTAAAGCTGAAGAAGCGGCTGATTGAGAGGGAACCTGCCTGCTTCTTTCAGCTTGGAGTTCATCTTCTGTCAACTCGGGAACATCAATACCAGCCCTTATACATATGTAATGAAATGAAGTTCCCGAGCTGCCAAAAGACATCTCCATCGACCTTTTAATATCCCAAATGTGTGTTCTATGGTGGAGCGTGTACGCTTTTGGATAGATTTGTACCTTCCTTCAGGAGAGTCCTCAACAGCATTATCTATAGGTGTCATCATATGCTCCCTTAGTGTATATCCAGAATCACCTAAAAATTATAAATACTTTTATTACATATGTTAATTACATTATTATTATAATACCTATATACATAGACACAAACAAAAATTCAAACATGCCTAATAGATAAACTGTTTCATTCTGTAGACCCTACATGTGGCTTCTTATGTCACACTCTCTCCAAACATAAGCATCATGAGTTGCTCCACCATACGAAGCATCCACATTTGTTATATAACAATCACTGTCACATATCTGGAAAAGAATAAAATTAATGATTATTGAAAGTCACATTAAACAACAACCGATTCATATATTGATCATGTAGGTACTCACAACTTGGGTGTTAATCGAGTGAAAAAGTGTTCTATTAAAATATTATTCCTCGTTTTGCGAAGGTCTGACTATAGCAATATGAGTGCAATCAATGCACCTAATTACACTTGGAAGTCCAAATTTCTCATAAAATCTGCAAAAATAATGTTATAACATTCATTGACAATACAATAAGCTGATATAATCATTAAAACTTGGATACAAGTTAGGTCGGTAGGTACTTACTGCAACTTAATAAGATTTTTATCATTTCTATTTTGCGGGAATTTTATGTACTTCCTTAGTATTTGAGGTGCATTGAGCGCAGTTATGATCCTGCAAACAACGAGAAACAGTCTGTTGTGCCATGGGCCTATCCATGCTTTGGCCAACAGACCCTTGGTAACTACCTTGGGCATAGAAATTCAAAGCTGTAAGGATCTGAAAGAGATGAGGATTATGAACAGTGAAATGTTAGTTTTTCAGAATTTAACCAAGAATGTTAATGAAAAATATACACTAAGTACTTTAACTGTCGGCTCGATTCCATGACTCCTTGCCTATGGAGGTAGTAAGAACCTTAACTGTCGGCTCGATTCCATGACTCCTTGCCTTTGGAGGTAGTAAGTACCTTAACTGTCGGCTCGATTCCATGACTCCTTGCCTTTGGAGGTAATAAGTACCTTAACTGTCAGCTCGATTCCATGACTCCTTGCCTTTGGAGGTAGTAAGTACCTTAACTGTCGGCTCGATTCCATGACTCCTTGCCTTTGTAGGTAGTAAGTACCTTAACTGTCGGCTCGATTCCATGACTCCTTGCCTTTGGAGGTAGTAAGTACCTTAACTGTCGGCTCGATTCCATGACTCCTTGCCTTTGGAGGTAGTAAGTGCCTTAACTGTCGGCTCGATTCCATGACTCCTTGCCTTTGGAGGTAATAAGTACCTTAACTGTCGGCACGATTCCATGATTCCTTGCCTTTGGAGGTAGTAAGGGCACTACATCTTGACACAACTCTTTGAATAATTTCCGACTGAGTCTGTAATTTCCTACAAACTCTATGTCGGGAATCAGAGAAACATCAAGTTGGTTGCGCAGGCGGCGCCGGTTTTTCTACGCTCTAAGCGTTCTTCACGCAGAGCAGCCTCGATTAAAAGTGTTTTTGCAGACATTTTGTAAATATTTCAGACAAAATCCTCTCTTACGAAATTTTTCATTTCATTTTTCATTTAATTTATTTATTCATAAACAATTATATAATTGTGTTTGAAATCACATCCTAAATACAAGTTACAATATTTTAAAATTATCACATAAATGTCAAAAATAATAAAATAAAACAAAACAAATGTCTATTTACCTATATATAAAAATGTCAAAAAAGTCAAGAAAAGTCAAATGGAAAATAGACATCAAAGAATATAAATAAAAATGATTTAGAATAATATTACTAAGGAATTAATAATACAAACATGTCACAAATTAATTAAATTGACCATTAACTCAAAATCTATATAAAAAAAAGAAAACGACTATTCAATATTATTACCGTCATAAAATCATTAACTGAATAGAAACACTCTTTCAACAAAATCTCCTTTAATCTTGATTTGAATTTAAAAGGACTGTCGATAATTTTCATGTCAGTAGGCAGTGCGTTAAAAAGTCTTACAGCTTGATACCGCGAGCCATGTTTGGCAACATTCAACCTTGGACAAAGAGGTGTCTCAAGATCTTTTCTCCTTGTGTCTATTCTGTTTTTCCTTTCTTCAAAAGTTTCATATTTAAGCGGATTTTTAACTACGTCCATTAAGACTACTAGAATGTATAGGCTGGGAACCGTCAGAATATTGAGGTTTTGAAAATGTTCTTTGCATTATTCCCACTGTGGAATGCGCACTATCGTTCTAATGGCTCGTTTTTGAATAATAAACGCTCTATTTATGTTGTAATCATAACTATTTCCCCAAAACTTCACACTATATCTTAATCTTGACTCTTTCTAGGGCATAATATACTATTTTAAGCTGTGCGATCCCTATTTCTTCTCTAAGGCTTCTAAGAGCGTAACATGCTGAGCTGATAGCATTAACAATAGAATCCATCTCAGTTTTCCAGTTCAGGAACTGGTCGATATGAACTCCTAGAAATTTGACACTCTTTGCAAATTCAACCTCAAGCCCCTCACATGCTACATTAACCGATTCGTTAGTGCACTTTGTTGTTTTAAACAGGATAGCTTGTGTCTTCTTAATGTTGAGTTTTAAGTTATTGGCATGAAACCATTGATTGAAAACTACAAGTGCATCTTTATTTTAAGTTCTTGTAAGCAAGAGGCTGGTATGATTGCATTGGTATCATCCGCATATACGACTAGTTTAATATCGGGAATGGCATTGCTTACAAAATTGATAAGATCATTAAGGAAAATAATAAAAAATATCGGCCCTAATATAGAGCCCTGTGGAACTCCACGTCCGATGTTGCACACGTTCGACTTCGTCACCACTTCCTGTCCATTAATAATATTTTTTAATTCAATAAATTGCTTCCTATTGTTCAGATACGATTTTATAAGACACAAAGCAGATCCTCTAACCCCATAATGTTCAAGCTTTGCAAGTAGAGTATTGTGGTCTACCAAGTCGAAAGCAGAGGAGAGATCAAGAAATAGTCCTGCTACCTTCTTTTTACTATTAAGATCACCAACAACTTCATTTATAAGCAGATCAACCGCATCTACAGTACCGATACACTTTTGGTATCCAAATTGTCTCTTATTTAGTACGTTGTTCTTATTTAAGTGTAACACTAACCTATCTTTAATAAGTCTTTCATAGATTTTAGAGAAACATGGCAATAACGAAATTGGTCTATAGTTTTTTTGGGTCATTTTTTTTCCTATTTTATGGATCGGTAGAACTCTATTTTTAGTTGCTTAGGGAAAATGCCAGAACTGATACAGTTATTGAAAAAATTAGACAATGGCTCAGCAAGAAGATCAATATTGTATTTGACAATTGTAATAGGTATTTCATCATATCCATATGAACGTTTTACCACCATCCTTTTAACTAAGATTTTAATCTCATTTCTATTAGTGGTTCCCATTTCCAAGTCAGTAAAAACTCTATTACAATTATTCATTAAAAATGTCAGGGCTAAATTATTGTCATTATTATCTAAGTCATATGTACTGTAGTCAAATTGTTTGGCAAATATGTCAGCTATGTCTTGGGCATTGTTAAATATCTCATTATTAATTTTATGTTTATAAGTGTCCATGTTTCTTTTACTACATTTATTTCTATGTCTCTTAACTATATTCCATATTTGTTTCGATTTATTACCTGCTTTTTCTATTTCATCTTTAACTGCAACTTTTTTTGATGTAATTAATACCTTTTTATAAAGTTTTATGTACTTATTACGATATACGGTTAACGATTCATGACAGTTGCTCTTATTCATTGAGTTTAGAAATCTTTTCATTTTACTCGACTGTCTGACACCATTTGTTATCCAATTAATAGAATGTTTCATGTGTGTATTTACTTTAGTACATATTTTACTAAAAGCTTTGTTTACTAGACGTTGAAAGCATGTTATAAAACTATTAATATTGCAATTCGCTAGGTCGCACTCGATTAAACTCTGCCTAAAAGTACATTTATTTTTCTGTGAAAAAACTCTACGTTTCACCGTATAGAATTGTTCGGGTATTTTCTTAAAATTAGTGTTTTCTAGAGCTAGGCTGCAGAATAGACCTGCATGCCCATCTGCAAGCCTGTTGTGATCAATGTCGCTGCTCAAAATATAATCCTCTCGCAGGTTGGTTAGAATGTTATCAATACATGATTCGGAGCTGTTTCGACAAAAAGTATTTGATAAAATTGTAACAGTTAAGTAGCGTTAATAACTCACCTTGATGCTTACTTTCAATTAGAAAATTAACGTTGAAGTCTCCTAAAATGATGCATTTTTTGTTGAAAAAGTGTTCCAATAGTCTTTCTAAATGTATAATAAATTCATTAAAGTTCTTGTCATCAGGAGTTCTATAAATGCAACAAATATTTAAGTTACAATCCATGTCTCTGACTCCACATATCTCGAAACTGTTTAACTTATACATATTCTTACAGATCTTCAACTCTTCTACATTTTTATAATTATGAACTAAAATTAGAGTACCCCCCCTAGTTTTATTGACTCTGCAACTATATGACCCTATTTTGTAACCATCAAAGTTGAAAACAGACATACTTTGTTCGTTGAGAAAATGCTCGCATAGGCATATAAAGTTAGGATTTTCAGTCTGCTCATTTAAATACATTTTAAATTCATCTTTTTTTTCGATATCCCACATACATTTTGAAAAAAAAACATTTAAACGTGTTGTTGTTACATTATTGATCACGATAAAATGTTTATTAAGAGTATGAGTTGGCAACTCTACTTTATAAGAGTCCCTGTGTGCTATGTATTGCTTTATATTTTCCATGCAGTAAACAAGATCACGGTAAATGGTTCGTAGCCCGAAGTTGTTTACTTTTCCTGAAAACCTATGAAACATACTGTAGTTATACGTTAGATTCCTGTTAGTGTCAATTGTATAAGCATATTTGTATGTTTGTGTGTCTTGATACAGAATGTTGTTAAAATTTCGAATTCTTTGATTTATTGTATTTCTGTTTAGTCCATATTGATAAGTAGGTGCACATAATATAATATTCGTTTGTGTAATGTCCTGCAGGCATTCTCTAATCATCATCATCATCATATCAGCCGTAGGACGTCCACTGCTGGACAAAGGCCTCCCTCATTGATCTCCAGGAACGGCGTTGGATGCAGGCCGCTTCCAACCGCAGTTCCTGGAGATCATTCTCTAATGTAATTAATTAATTCTTGATTGCTATTCGATACTTGAAAGTCTTGTTCACCTATCATTATAATACAATAATCTTCTATTGTGAAGTCAGTTAACTTTGATTTCAGTCTTTTCAGTAGCTGTTGAGTGCATCCATTTGGAGTCAGGTAATGACAAATGTTGTAGTCATTATTCGTTATATCCTGTGCAGTAGATAGTATCTTGTTCTGTTTATTGTCACTGATCAGACATATTTTCGGTTTGCGTGTAGATGACTGTTGATTTTTCTTATCGTTCTGAGGAAAGTCAAAAGGTAACACTTTTGGTCTCGTCAATTTGAGGTTAAAATTCCGTAAAAAGATCTGTCAAACTCAAATTTTCGTTCGGAGCAAAACCGCATTAAAGTAGGGTAAGAGAATCTAAATGTCAAATAATTTTCGTGTGGACGAATATTCGGGACCGAATGGACACGTAGTAGGAATCGTGCGAAATTTCGATCGAAACTTCTATTTTCGTTGAATTATAATAGACCTACTGTGGTTAGATTGCAAACATTATGCAATAGCATAAGTTATGTATTGGTAACATAACTTCTGGTTGTTTTTCTATATATTATAAGTATGTATTTACAAAAAAGTATATAAGTATTCTATCAGTTATCTGGTTCCCATAATACAAGCTCTGCTTAGTTTGGGGCTAGATAGCGCTGTGTGAATTGTCCAGCAATATGTATAATAAAGTGTTTGTTTTACATGCGAAAATAAATTTTACATTTTTATGCGACGAAAGACGTTTTAGGGCACTTTTTTACACCTTGTTTTTCAGTCTATTAATTACAAACATACATACAAAAATACAAATCTTTCCTCTTTATAATATTAGTATAGAAGTATAGATAAAAATGTATAAATTAATAAGTGGCCTAGTGAGCCATGGATGACAGATAGTGTTGCTCACAAACATTTTTGTTAATACATAGACCTCCCTTATTAGATTTTTAATCGCAAACCCGCAACCTCCTCCGTCTCCGTCCATTCGCCCACTGCACCACGGATGTCGTCAAAAACATAAAATCAGCAAATTCTAACCTGACTAACTGTACATTCAGAAAGAGTTGGCTTTTTTTTAATAAGGGATACTTAGCCAACCTCTTAATAAAAAAAAACTAATTTAGAATCGTCGCAGATCTAAATGTGTTCTCGGAAGAAGGTGACGGCGCGGCGCGGCGGTTGCGTCCCATACCCAGCTAGTTCTGCAACTTGTTAACAGGAGGCGCTGGCTGTGTGAGTCACCTTCATTTGATAATGCAAAGGCTTTGAAAGCATTCTGTAATATACAATAATTCATTAATAAGGCGTTATCACACTGGCGATTTGCAAAAGTGTTTCCAGTGCGGTGATCAGTTAACGCGTAGTGACCTCTCCTAAGTCAGGCCATTTTAATAGGTAACATGTGACAATTCATCAAAATTCAGCAACGTAACCTTGTAACGGCGGGCATAAAATAATATATTGTTTCGTTTTGTTAGAACTGCACATTTGGTTAACTTTTTACAATTACGATTACATATTTTTTGTATTAATGACGGATACGAGTACGAGTTCGTTACGAGTTGTACCGAACTGACAGACGTCAAATGTTACCTATTAAAATGGCCGTAACGAGCCGATACCTGAAGCTCTACCATGAGTTTACACAATCTCTCCATTATCCAATGTAACACGAATAAATTTTAACTGCATTATATTTTATTAAACTAGTATAATCAGGCGACTTTCTACATATTGTAGGATTATTTATCGACCGAAGAGAGATCTCCAAATCAACTTTGGCAAATCGGCGTTGTTTGTATGTATGTATGTTTGGTTGTCCAAGGATAACTTTTGAAGCGTTGATCCGATCATCGTAAAATTTGATTTATAGGTAGTGATGGCACAATCCTGGTGTGACTAAATGAGCAGAAAATGTGGAGAAAATCTTGAGATATTGGGGTTCAAGAGGGGTAAACAAGAAAATGGCAATGGTTTTTCAGTTATTAGCCATAATAAAAGCTGAATTTTGACGAAATTCACAGGGGACACCAGTGAACCCACAGTCGTGAAATTTGGTATGCGTGTAGTCTGAGTGGTACAAATATAGGGCAAAGTCTGGAACACAAAAATTTCTACCACAAAAAGAATAACCAAATTACATGAACTCCCGTTATCTGTAATTTGAATGAAACTGTAGGTTTAGTTATTTGGAAGTACATTTAATGGCATTATTTTGATAATCAAAGATTACAAATATGTAATATATTTTTTTGTTTTTATGGGAGACTCGGGAGGTTATTCTGGATTTCAGACTTGTCCATATATTTGTGTCGCTAAAGCTATACGAATAACAAATTACAGCACTAGGGGGTCACTGGTGTACCCAGTGAATTTCGTCAAAGTTCAGTTTTTATTATGGCTAATAGCTAAAAAAACTACAAGGATGACACTAAAATTAATACTCACAATGTCTTAATTACCTTTCATTAGTTTGACGACCTCCGTGGTGTAGTGGGCGAATAGCCGGCTGAGACGCAGGAGGTAGCGGGTTCGAATCCCGCCGCGGAACAAATGTTTGCATGATCTACAGATATTTGTTCCGGGTCTGGTTGTTTTTCTATATATTTTAAGTATGTATTTAAAAAAAACATGTATTTAAGTATTATATCAGTTATCTGGTTCCCATAGTACAAGTTCTGCTTATTTTGGGGCTAGATAGCGATGTGTGAAATGTCCAGCATTATATTTTTATTTATATATTTTATTAAACACCCCATTTGACCTAATCGTCTCATTTCGATTTTTTTTATCTCTTTTGCACCCCAATATCTCAAAAACCCCTAAACATTTTTAGCTCATTTAGTCACACCAGGATTGTGCCATTACTACCTATATATCAAATTTCACGATGACCGAATTAACGCTTCGAAAGTTATCCTCGGACAACCAACATACATACATACTACGCAGATTTGCCCAAGTTGATTTGTAGATCTCGCTACGCTCGATCATTAACCCATGATAGGCCTACTGGGTGGTAAGCCTCTTAGGTATCAGGCGACTATCACTGCAAGCAGGTCAGCAGTTGTATGTCACAGCACAGCACAGCACGGTGAAGCTACGTAGAACGAAGGTTTGGGGCGACTGTGTGCGTTTGTGTAGTGATGACTCAGGCGAAGCTGTCTCCAAGTATTCGAGTAGCGCGCTATCAGCGATAACTCTTTCGTTTTAAGCACGCCTATACTCACGACGGAAACCTTTAAACGTATTTTAATTTATTTTTAAAATGGAACCAATAATTAGTCTAGTAATACGCCTACAGGAACCTGGTACTTGCTCGGCTACACGTGCGATCAACTGATATCCGCCACTGAAATGCAGCGGGGCGCGTGAATTACATTGAGCGAAAAAGGTGGCGATCGCGGCAAACACGTTCAAAATTCACCTCGTTGGAAACACGCTCGCAAATCGCCGCCGGTGTGATAACGCCCTTAGATTCCTGCAAGCGTATATATTTGGAAGAAACCACGTCATAGCAATAAACAAGGGTATTTGTTGACGTTACAGTTTTCCTACCTGCGCTTGTGGGGATTTTTGTTAGTCAGTTTTTGAAGTAAATCTTCTTTATGCACGCTTGACTTGGGGAGTAAGCTGGTGAATGCGTTACGTAAAGTGCGAACAGAAGTTGAGAGGGAGATTTATATTAATGAAGATAGAAAGAGAGAGGTTCACGTTTCCTATATTATTTTTGTATTAATGTGCGAGTTGTCCAGAATGAACATCCAGACTGATTGACCTACAGACGTGTGGACAATTTTGTAATTGAACAATTTTATAATATAATATTTTGAAAAAAAGTTTTACTTCAGTCGTGTGGTCTAAAACTGAAATCTTGCGAGTAGGTGTCCCAAATCAAAAAAAATATTCTTAGGGCGACACGCGCAACGATGCCTAAACGTATTTCGCGGCTAAATATGATTTAAGAAGTTGTCAAATCATACAAATACGCAAAATTTAAACATTTTTAGTCGCTAAATACGTTTAGGGATCGTCGTGCAAGCCGGTATTAATCTTTGCCTAATAAAGTAGTACCTAAACCAACTTACTTGACCTACAGTTTCATTCAAATTTCAGGTAACGAGAGTTCATGTCTATTGGTTCGAGTTTTTTGGAGTACAAATTGCAGTTATTTTGGATTTCAGACTTTTGCCTATATTTGTGTCACTAAAGCTACATGCATACCAAATTTCAGCACTGTGGGGGTCACTGGTGTACTCTGTGAATTTTGTCAAAGTTCAGTTTCTATTATGACTAATAACTCAAAAACTTTAAAGAGTTTACAAAAAATAAAAAAAAGATTCCAAATATACTAATGAATACCTTTTATTTGATGGATTATTTGACCAGTTAGCCTCATTTTATTTTTTTTACCCCTCTTGGACCCCAATATCTCAACCACCCCCCAACATTTTAGCTCATTAAGTCACACCAAAATTGTGCCATCACTAAATTGTACCTATGTATTAAATTTCACGATGATTGGATCAACGTTTCGAAAGTTATCCTCGGACAAACATACATACAGACAACGCCGATTTGCCAAAGTTGATTAAGAGATCTCGCTTCGCTCGATTAACTATGAAATTAATTAATTTAAAAAAAAATTAAGGTATAATTAAATGTTGGCGTGAAGATCTCGATGCATTCCAAGATGGCTGGTGGGACGTGGCGAGTGATCGTGAGATGTGGAGGAACATTGGGGAGACCTTTGCCCAGCAGTGAAAAAAGACTTGCTGTCGATTTTGACAAAATATATTGGGACGCAATGTCCCAATTGACACTTTTGATTTTAATAGTTTTGTTACTGTCGATTCGGACACCATTAAAAATAGCTGCATTGTACAGTCAGTTAAAAAAACAGGTTTTTACCGAGGCGCGGCGGCGGCACAGCAAGATGACGAAACAGATGCATAGCAAGGTCACACTCTCTCTCTCTATCTCTTTATTTGAGATATTTTTAAGTGATCATTAAATAGATGCCTAAGTATACAAGATGATGATTTATACCATATATACGCTATGAATGAAACTTGTGTTTTTTTAACATTAATGTAAGTCACCACACGCTCGCAAAGCAATTTGATTAGCTTTATCACATAGTATTATGTTTTGTTTAAACATTTTTTACCTGAGTGTACTCAACAGCTTCAATAATTTGAAAGTGTCCGAATCGACGGTAAAAAATATATTAAAATCAAGTGTCAGTTGGAACACTGTGTCCTAATACATTTTGTCCGTATCGTCTGCAACTCTGGGAAAATATAGGTTAAAAATTAATTAATTATTAAAAACAAAAAAAATTAAAAACTATAAATGACTAATAAAGGTTTACGACTATATATATTCCCTTTAATTGTCTTCCTCATAAACGTAACGTTTAATTTCTGTGAAATTTAAATAATGCCTGCTTTTTGCAAAGCATAGCAAATTCCATAAATGACAGATTGCAAGTTCATTGCCACTTAATAAAAACTAAATGATGGAACATCCTTTAAATTTTTGATAGGCCCAAAAGCCTTTAAATATCAGAATAATCTAGCCGTGACTTGATATGACGAGATATATGAAACTGTAGTTAGTCTCATATAACTCGAAAACCACTAGAATTATTCTTGAGAGCTATTGAGAGATAATACTAATATTTGCACAAAATTGTGACTATGTGAGATGTGACCATGTCAATGTTAGCTGATCGTACTAAGTAATCATTAGGTATATGCAATTAGTTGAAACTAACAAAGTATAGAATGATAGTCGTTACGCCGTCAATTTCCCATGCAATACACATAAATTTGACGAGGGTTTCTAAGTTAAAGTTCTTCATAGTAATTATTTAATAGGTATACTTAAATTAAATAGATATATTTTCGTACATCTTTTCCATTTGTTTCATAAATCCATTGTCGACCTCCGTGGCGCAGTGGGCGAATAGCCGGCTGAGACGCAGGAGGTAGCGGGTTCGATTCCCGCCGCGGAACAAGTGTTTGCATGATCTACAAATATTTGTTTCAGGTCTGGATGTTTTTCTATATATTATAAGTATGTATTTTCAAAAAAATGTATATAAGTATTCTATCTGGATTTGGGTCCCATAGTACAAGCTCTGCTTAATTTGGGGATAGATAGCGCTGTGTGAAATGTTCAGCAATATTTATTATTTGTTTTTTACTGGATTACCAAACCGGTCAGTGCGAGTGAGACTTGCGTGCCGAGGGTTCCGTATCTACCTTGATTTATAATATGTTTATATAGGAGCGCCATCTATTTAGTTCAGTCAGTGAAAAACTCGTAAATCAGGCAGATTTCTAAAAAAAAATAATTTAGATAGAGACTGTGTTTTATTTATCCTGTTATCTTTGCCTTATTATATATCTATCAATCATATTAATTTTAGAATTTCGCTTTGCTAACTTCGGCCATAAGCAGAGATATTTTACCAACTCCAAAATTATAAGACATAAAAATGCTACATAATGTGCAAATTGAGCTCTTTTTAGGGTACCGTACCGAAAGGGTAAAACGGGACCTTATTACTAAGACTTCGCTGTCTGTCTGTCCGTCTGTCACCAGGCTGTATCTCATGAACCGTGATAGTTAGACAGTTGAAATTTTCACAGAACCATATCAATATCTACAAGGTTCCGTTTGTAAGGTTCTTCTATTTTGGTTTGGAGTGAGTTCAGGTATAACTGGATAATACAACTTGTAATGCTGTCTTCTTACATATATTAAGCCCATCGATATCGACAATCGATACTTATATATTAAATTTGAATGTAACTATCTCTCTCCATCCGTCTGCCTATCTGCCTGTTTGTAACGTGTTCACGACAAATGTTTGATCAGATTACATTTAGGTAACTAGATAGACTTTTATCTGGATTGAGACATAGGCTATTTTTAACAGACTTCAAAAAAGGAGGTGGTTCTCAATGAGACTGCATTTTTTTTGTTTGTTACCTCATAACTCCATCATTTACAAGCTATTTGGAAAATTCAATTCAATTCCGATTTGAAAAGGATATACTTTCAGATTGGTCCCATAGAAATTTCATCGAAATCGGTTCAGTAGTTTGTTTTTTCTATTATCTGAAGTCGGTTATATTTTTGTTAAAAAGTTACTTGTTATTGATATGCCACGCTTGCGAAGCCGCTTGCGTAAGCTAGTATATACATATACATAGATTTTATTATATATATATATATATTATCACTTAGATATTAATCACTACATCGATATTTATCACTTAGATTAAAGTATAATAGTGAAAAAGTAAGTACTACCCGTGCGCGATAAGTTGGGACCTGAGCGCGGTGACGTCATATTGGCGTGTTTGTACCGCCCGCAAAAAAGCGAACATAACAAGCAACCACCCGCGGCTTCGTCTTTGTTTTTTTTAACCTAATTTATTATGTTACTCAGGGAGGACGCTGCTTTTTATCTAATCTTTTTTACACTATTTGAATAAAATAAAAATACAATGTTTAAGTTTATACATTTAGATTAGATTAGATAAGATTAGATAATACTTTATTGCACACCACGAATCAAATACATATAAAAAACAACTACGTAAATCTATGGATACAATTGGCGGTCTTATCGCTAATTAGCATTTATTACAAGCAATATTACATTATCTCATGTTTGTCACTACTTAGTGGATTTATGCCTTCTAGAGGTTGTTCTTCGTCCTCAGTCTCACTATAATCACTTGACGAAGAGGTATCCGATAAATTTACCATTAATTGCGATTCATTCGTCTCTTGTAAGAGGTCATCGTCCCAATACTTTTGTCGAAGCTTCATAATGATAACAAAAACACTTAACAAGAACTATAAAAACAAAACAATGACACAAACTATAACAACAAAAACTATAACAACAAAACAATAAGACAGACAAAACTAAAAGAATTCCAGAGCGCGTCGTTACGTGACGTAGGCCAGTACGAGACTAAAAACCCTAATAAAAAATAGTGATGCGAACGGTACAATACGGGCGCCATCGGGGAAGTGCAGGGGAAGCGGTCGGGGAGTCGCATTCCTAGCAGGTCCCAAGTTATCGCGCACGAGTAATAAGCTAGTATATTTATCACTTAGATTAAAGTATAAAATAAAAAACTAGCGGCTTCGCAAGCGTGGTGTATCAATAACAAGTAAATTTTTAACAAAAATATAAACGACTTCAGATTACAGAAAAAACAAACTCCTGAACCGATATCACCTCTCGTTTGTTTGTGAAAATGCGTAATTTGTCCAGCTCTAACGGCGTAGAATTTACCAGCACTCATCATCATCATGATCGTATTAAAAAAGGACTTAGTTAGATTAACTGCTGAACTTAGGCCTCCCCCATAGATTTCCAGAGCGACCGATCTTGTGAGCACCTTTATCAGATCTTCTTTCCATCTAGTAGGGGGGGGGGGGGGGGTGTCCTACGCTACGCTTTCCATCCCACTTGAGAACCTTTACCCGCCATATTGGTACCCATCATCCTCATCATATTGGTTACAGCACCAAAACATTGGAAACATAAGAACAAAACATTGGAGATCAAGCGTTTGTGCCGCGACTGGAACTGGTAATTTTAGGTACTTGGTGAGTACTCATTTGATTAAGTAGCAAAAATTGCAGCATTATTGGAATTGACCGAAAACTTTCTACGGCTTTGATAAAAATATACAAATGTTCAAACCTCGTAGACAAACTTATTCCTCCAAGTTTGCAAAAATACACTTTTTTTTATAATATGTTACGATATAAATAACAATTGGTTCGCCCCGAACTGAGATCTAGCGAGTCTCCCATAAAAACAAAAATAATATTAATCGTAATCTTTGACTATAGTGTGACCATTAGTGCTGTGCACTCCCTGAGGTATGCGCGGCGAGGTGGGAGGCAAAGAAAAAACTGCATGAGTTCACATGAGATCAATACATGTCGGACATATCTTACGATATCAGTTTGCATTTCTACGGCAAGACTTGTGGCGGGACGATGGTCAGAGGCTATCTGTAATATATTATACTTACTTAGTTGATTAAAATGTAACTTAAATATACTTATATTTTATTAAAATATGCAGGTGATAAATAAGAACTAAACTTATAATTCAAAGGACTTGTTTTATTGAACATTTTTTATGTTTACAAACAATTATATATTCTAACGAAAGTTATTCTGACATAGATTCTGTTTCAACTTCATCTTCCCTTTCATATCACGAGATAACGCACGACCCATCTTTGAATATTTATCTCATGTGCGTCTGACATAGACAGTCCGATACAAATAACACTACCTGCCGCCACGAGCGTTGACGGCGAACTGACAGAGCGCAGCAGCCGATTCTCCCCCCCGTCTCGCCGCGCGCATACCTCAGGGAGTACACAGCACTAATGGTCACACTATATAAAAATAGTGCCACGAAAAACTACCAAATTACTTGATCTACAGTCTCATTCAAATTACTGGTAACGGGAGTTCATGTAAATTGGTTAACCTTTTTTGGGGTACAACATGCAATTATTCTGAATTTCAGACTTTTGCCTATATGTGTGTCACTAAAGTTACACGAATACAAATTTTCAACATTGTGGGGTGTACCCTGTGAGTGTGCATTTTGTTTCTATTATGGCTAATAACTCAAAAACTACAACGATTAAACTATAAATAAAAACAGGGTTAAAATGTAATAATGAAGACCTTTCATTTGACGTCCCATTTGGCCTAATTGTCTCTTTTTAATATTTTTTACCCCTTTTGAACCCCAATATCTCAAAAACCCCCCAACATTTTCAGCTCATTTAGTCACACCAAAATTGTGTTTTCACTACCTATGTACGTATGTATACAATTTCACAATGATCGGATCAAAGCTTCGGACAAACAAAGATACATACATATATACATGCAACGCCGATTTGCCCAAGTTGATTTGGAGATCTCGTTTCGCTCCATCAAAAATGTAGACACTAAATGCCATTCTAGACATAAATCTAATATAATATCTATACTAATCTATACTTTTATTATAAAGAGGAATGATTTGTACTTTTGTGTGTATGTTTGTAATGAATAAACTCATAAACTACTGGTCCGATTTTAAAAATTCTTTTACCATTTGAAAGCTACATTCACCCTGAGCAACTTAACCATAAGCAACTTTTTACTCAACTGCGCAAAGCAGGGTAATGTTTTTATTGAAAAACTACGCGTGCGAAGCTGCGGATTGGTCCGCTAGTCTAATATAAAGAGCCCGCTAGATCCCAGTGCTATGCAAAGCCCTCCTTTTTTAATTATCAAAAAAATCGTTATATTTAAAATCTTTATTTATGTACTTAGTTAATTTATAACTATCATAACTAAACAAATTACATCAATAAACTTCATAATGGTGACATTCACTTTAGAGTAATGAATAGGCTTTAATGGAATGTGCAAATGCAAGCAGAAATACCTCCCCCACCTATGCAATAACTCTTTACAACTGTATATAAAGTCTTGAAAACAAAAGACTCCACTATCTTTCTGGCTGACAATAAATTAAAATATGAGTTGCATACTATGAATAAATGAATGGACAGGCGAAAATATTCCGTCTTCATATAAAATAGGTATAAACAGAAATGTTTATAAAACTCTGGTTAGTCGAAAACCGGAGAGCGTCTTGAGAGGCCGCATTAGCCATACTTTGGTTTTATATTGTTTTTTGGCTCTGGTTTAAAATTTTTAATAATTATTGTTTTAAAATGACAATTCTACAAAATGTTTGGCAGGGATATCATCATGTTGTGTCAGATTTGGCCGGTGAGTTTTTATTTGTTTTTAACTGGATAGTTAGCAATTAGTTTTTTTTATAAATATACCTATCGCGGGTTTTTAAGAAATAATAATTGATTTAACTTCTTTAAAAGTTATTTACGAACAACATATTAATAAGAGAAGGCATATTAATATTAATAAGATTGGTCTGGATTTTGAAATTTTGAAAGCTGTATGGAAAACGATTATGTTAACTAAGCTTTTAAAATATTTTCACATGATAGTTTGATTAATTTGTTTAATCCCTGGTGATTCACTTTATAGATAGTTTATTATCTAAGTTATTCAGACAATTATTCTAAGCTGTATAGCTTGCGTAGTTTATAGCTGATTCTCATGTAAGTGATATTATTATACAAAAATGCTGGATATTTGACACAGCGCTATCTAGCCCCAAAATAAGTAGAGCTTGTACTATGAGAACCAGTTAACTTATATATATTTTTTTAAATCCATACTTATAATATATAGAGAAACAACCGGACCATAATTATTATCTTTTTGAGAATAAAGTATTATTATACCTAATACTAACCTAATAACCTAACCTTAAAGTTAACAAGAACAAAAATAAAAATTAACAAAAAAACTTTACACTAATTTATTGTACATGTGTGTACAATTATGAAATATAATATAGCGTTTAAACTGTACGAAAATGCAATGACGTCAAATTTGATAAAGAGTTTGAAAACGTAATGTACGATATTATTTTTCTTAGAAATGGTCGTGATCATACAATAATATAATTATATTGATTCAACAAACAAATTCTTACGTACGAAATGTAAACGAAATGTGTATTCGCTTAGGTGCATATTTACACTATTTATGCGGAAGGCTTTAACATAATTCAATTTTTTCAATTCAAAATAATTTATATCAGATGATTACATCCATAATTTGTTAGTGAAACTGGAAATCTTAAAACTATGTTAGTGCAGTTGGTAATAATTCATATTACTTAATTAAATAAACAATTCAAGTCAAATTCAAGTACAGAATAAAAAACAATTAAATTAATGAATTATTTTGAGAATCAGTCCGCCATAATAATTGTTTTGTATTAATTTTATGTCATATATTTATAACCCATAATCATAATAAATTAAAATAAATAAGTTAATTAAGTACAATCAAAATAAATTTAATTAAATTAAATCAATATTATAACATAGTAGGTAAGTTAAAATTAAAATAAACAACAGACAGACAAATAAATAAATTAATTAATTACCAAAGTGTTTTATATTGCCAGTAGTTATCCCCACCCAGTGCCTCTGAATAGGGCAATCAAAAAAAATTAAAATAAAAACAGGGATCAGATTTTGATCATTTCCAGTATATATCAATAACTCGGTATGAAGCTTCATAAAGAACATCACAGAAGGGAAGGTAGAAGGAATGCAAAGAAAATAATGACCATGAATAATTTACATGACGTTACAGCTCATGTGAGCTAGATAAAAGTATCGTACAAGGGTTCTGGGCCAGGATGGTAAATATGGAACTTTTATGGTACGACTTTATCCATCTGCCTGTTCGTCCGTCTGTCAAAACGGATTATCTCAGCAGCTACTGAAGAAAATTTTAAGTTAATACTTAAAATTGGCTCAACTCAATTTAAAAAATCAAAAATATATTCAATTTGATTGCCAAAGATGCAAAATAGGTGGTGGTCAAAATAGGGTCAACAGGTTAAGTAAGGTATGCAATTCCAATATAAAAGATTCCCAATTCATAGTATTTGTCGTTTACTTTTGGTGTTATGATGCAAAATGTCGATAAAATACCGTTTCCCGTCAAAAATATATTCAATTTGATTGCCAAAGATGCAAAATAGGTGGTGGTCAAAATAGGGTCAACAGGTTAAGTAAGGTATGCAATTCCAATATAAAAGATTCCCAATTCATAGTATTTGTCGTTTACTTTTGGTGTTATGATGCAAAATGTCGATAAAATACCGTTTCCCGTCAAAAATATATTCAATTTGATTGCCAAAGATGCAAAATAGGTGGTGGTCAAAATAGGGTCAACAGGTTAAGTAAGGTATGCAATTCCAATATAAAAGATTCCCAATTCATAGTATTTGTCGTTTACTTTTGGTGTTATGATGCAAAATGTCGATAAAATACCGTTTCCCGTCAAAAATATAATCAATTTGATTGCCAAAAATGCAATATAGGTAGTGGTCAAAATAGGGTCTACAGGTTAGGTAAGGTATGCAAATCCAATATAAAAGATTCCCAATTCATCTTATTTGTTGTTTTTGGAGTTATGATGCAAAATGTCGAAAAAATACCGTTCCCCGTAATAAAATACGTAATATTCATTGCAATAATGGATACTAGGTATATATGCATAGCAGCAGATGATAAACTACACAATTAACAATTCAAGTAATAAACAATTCAGATCCTCCTTATTCAGCTAATAAGCATGCAATATAAACAACTTACATTACAAACATGCTTATATATTTCAACTAATTAGGCCTGACGGTATGACTCTTATACCTTGGAAGAAGGGTAGGCCTTTGGTGTGAGACGCCACGTGCGTCGATACCCTTGCGCCATCTCATCTGTCTGGTACAGCAGTTGTGGCCGGTGCGGCGGCAAATTCAGCCGAAGATCTCAAGCGGTGCAAATATGGAAGTCTCAATAGAGCTTACGTATTTGAACAGACCCTGGGTCCATGGGGTATCGGAGACGATCGCGTTTTCAAAATTCTTTCTGGGCGTCTGGTCGAAGCGACGTCTTATCCTAGAGCTGGCGCTTATCTGGGTTTTAATGCATAAGCATTGCAATTCAGCGGGGCAATGCAGCCAGTGTCTTGGGGACACTTCCGCCTGGTAGTGATCTGGAGCAGTTGAGCTATCTATAGATCGTTTGCAACGGTATTTAGTTGATTCAACTATTTCTTCTATATTTTATTGTAAATAATTATTGATATATTCCTATATTCTTTGTGTTAACAAAATAAATATTAATTAAAATGTCTATGGATTAACATAACTTAGCAATATTTACTTAGCAATGCAAATCAAATGTTTTAGGCGGTTGCAATATATTTATTACTTACCTACCTACATTTTTGGGTCGAAGTTATAAAACCAGTCGAAGTTTTGATTTATTTGATCAGTATTCAGTTGTATATTTTTTCACGTAAAGTTGGCTTGAAGATGGTCATGACTAAAACAAAAGTGATGTCAAGCGTCTCCAGGCGCTGGATTCCAAATATTTCTATTGTGAACGAGTACCTGGATATAGTCGAATCTTATGTGTACCTGGGTCATGTTTTATTTTTCGGAAAAGAATTACAGGCCAAGGAGATATCTAGGAGAATTCAGTTAGCATGGGCAGCGTTCAGCAAGCTTGACGATATTTTAAAATCTTCTAACGTTCCACAATTTCTGAAGACCTGCCTCTACAACCAATATGTCCTTCTCGTTCTTCTCAACATCTTTTATTCAAGACGCCTGAGCATAAAACTTCTTCACTAACTCTTTCACTGTGACTGCTATCTGCTCGTGGAACTCTCTTCCAATGGAAATCCGCTAGGCCGCCTCTATGGGAATCTTCAAATCCAAACTCTTTAAACACTTCATCTCTCTTCAAGATACCCAACAAGATTGAGCATTTTATGTAACTATATTTATGTATTTCGTTTATGTATGTGTATTGTTATTATTTTTAATTTTTGTAAGTTTATTTCTAAGCTAAAGTTTGTTTAAATTTTCATTTTTTGGCACTACCACTTTCCCCACACTACACAAAGGTTAGCTGAAAGAAAATGCTAATTAGCATTAAGTTCGCCTATGTATTATTTTATTAGTGCAATAAAAAATTTAATAATCTAATCTAATGTGTCCTGCCAACATTAACCAATGGTGCTGAGACATGGACGCTCACGAAAAAGACTGTGCACAGGATTAGAGTCGCACAGAGAGCCATGGAGCGCGCAATGCTCGGCATCACACTGCTAGACCGAGTCCCCAATACTAAAATTCGAATGCGGACTAAAGTTCAAGACGTTACCAAGCGTATATAAAGACAAATAATTTTTTTTTGTTTGTACGTGAGACTCGCGTGATCTCAGTTCGAGCGAACCACTAGTCTCTTAAACTTTGTGAGAAAATCAGTTATTTGTTGCTCCTGTTTTGTCCTTAAGGACTTACGAATTAGGCCGACTATACGAACCCTGGCAGGGTATTACAACAGAAAGGCAGACCATGTTTTCGTATATAAATAGGTGGGCATGCTGTTCATACTTTACAAATTGATCAATATTTATTTTAGGTTTATTGTTAGTTTTGTTAGTTTGCTTTAGTACCTAAGTACCTATATGTAGAAGGTTATGGTGATTTGGTAGTAATTTTAGTAACTATTAAGTAAACGATATATTTCCTTATTCAATAGATTGAGGCACAATACCTATATAGGTAGTTACTACCTTTTTTATGGTTACTTTGTTATGTAGGTAGGCTTTAATTGAGTTTTTGTAATAAGTACTGAGTACTAATTTAGTTCGTTTTGTAAAATTTGGAAGTTATTATTAAACAAATTTTACAAATAGGAACAGTAACAACATGCTAAAAAACCTAAAATCTGCAAATATCTAGCCTAGGCCTAGGCCTTACTGAGCTTGCTGTATACACGGTGTCCTTTAAATCACTGTTTTCCCAGAAGAAACGTTGTTCAGACCATAGTCTACTAACAGTTTATGACATCAAAATAAAAAACAAAACGAAATCGGTCTTTGAAAAATATAAAAAGTTGAAAACTTAAAACGTCTATTTTAACGTTACGCCCTACAACATAGTCAGCGCGCTGACCGGTAGCTAGTAGGTACCTATCTAACTAGGGAGTAGGTAATACGCTACGGCTAGCGTACCCATAAACTTTATGTCACGGTTAGTTTTTGAACAAAGTTAGACTTATTTGAGAAGGTCTATATTTTTTTTTTCTTTATGCTCTTATTAGATGCTATAAATAGGCCTTACTGAGCTTGACGTAGGTATATAAACTCGGTACAGTGAGACTCGGTGTAGTGCTTCTAAATGCGGGGAATGCACCTAATGACTCCCAGTTTTATTTATATTTATCGTGCAGCATCTCTGTATTTCAGTTTAAAGGGTATAGTTGCCGGTGAAATTACAGGCGCATGAGGCTTTACGTATGCCTCAAGTTGATGGACGCAGGACAGTGCATCGTAGGCCACATTTCTAACGTGCGTGACCTACAAGGCAATTATCTGTTAAAGGCAATGGTTACCACTTAACATCAGTTGGGCCATAATCTTGTTCCATCTTCTTCTTCTCAATCGTAACGCTCCTGACAGAGCGGTCGTGGTCAACATGTTGTATCAGTGTTTTTTGGGGCAGATGTTACACGCCTCACGATATATCGCCATTTGTCTCTGTTGACAGACATTCTCGTGCATTCATGCAGTTGGCCGCCCACTGCAGCTTTTATTTGATCGGTCCACCGCATGGGCGACCTTCCGCGCGGTCTGATGCCCTGCACTCGTCCTTGTACGACAAGACGCTCAATAGAGTCCGTGTCCCGCCTCGAGACGTGGCCGAAGAACTTCAGAATGCGAGTTTGTACTAAAGCTGACAGACGTTGTTTTTTGCCGAGCTCCTGGAGTATAGAGACATTAGTACGAAACTCGGTCCATGATATTCCAAGAAGCCTTCTCCAGCACCACATTTCCAGAGCGTCTATCTTTTTCTTTTCAACTTCTCGCAGCGTCCACGTCTCCGCAGCGTACAGAAATATGGGGAAAATAAGGGTTCGATCTCCTAATATTAAATAAAAATGTTTTAATACGTTGAATCCACTCGTATACCTGTCTGCTTCCGAGCTGTTTGCATAAGTGCCCCGTCTGTTTGGTTGTTAATTCTCTGGATGTGGCTGGTGATTTAGTTCTGAGTCCGTCCACGTGGCCGTATTCAGTTTATTTGTTGTCAATACACAAATAAATTATACAAACGACCACAAAAGTACTAAAATACAATGTATTCGCACAAAGCTTTGAATGGAATACAATTATAGCAAATGGTCAATTGAAAATGTGCGACATTCAGAGTATGGTCGGCTATATTATGAAATCATCTAGTAACCGATTTTATGATACATCTACTATTTTATCATAAAACTATTATGTGCTATCATTCTACTGATGATTTCATTATGTTTTTCACTTTTATTGTTAGAGTAATTACATGGCGCTACATTGAATCCCGAACGTAACGAAGGCTTCTTGAGTTAACCCACGAGCGGAGCATAGGAGTTACTAAAATCCTGAGTGCAGAGAGGGATTTAATCAGACTCAAGATGGAGACAGCTTTATCCACGAGGAGAATACTCTACTTACTTTTGCGAGACAATAAAAACCAAATCTAGATTGGTGAATTCTGTGGAGTGGTTAGTTCTATTTACGAATAAGTTCCCATGGTGAGGGTCTCCTTGGTTCAAATTTTAATACAGATGAGGTTGCAAATTCAAGTCACATTTTACCCGCGAGGGTATAATTAAATTTAGTACAACTTTACTCCTGGCTCAGCCGTAGGGTTTTAATCCCCTGCTTTCGGTGAGGTTTACATGACATATAATTTGACATTGTCGAGCAGTTGGTGTGAAAAAGTGTTTATTTCTTTATTTTGTGTATTTTCAATGATATTTACTTACCAACCAACAAAACTATCCTATCATGAAGCTAGATTTATAAGTAGAATGATTGAAATACCCTGGGGGTTTTTAGAGTGTTCGAAGGGTCAAACGGGACCCTAGTACTAAGACTCCGCTGTCTGTCTGTCCGTCTGTCACCTGTCTCATGATCTGTGATAGTTAGACAGTTGAAATTTTCACAGATGATGTATTTCTGTTGCCGCTATAGCAACAAATACTAAAAACACAATAAAATAAATATTTAAGGAGAGCTCCCATACAACAAACGTGATTTTTTTGCTTGATTTAGCTCGATATTGATAACGACAACAGGTAGACGCTTGAAATATTCACAGAATGTTCAGTTATATATTCACTTAAAAAATAAATAATTAAATCGAAATAAAACAAATATTTAAGGGGGGGCTTCCATACAACAGACCTGATTTTTTTGCCATTTTTATAGGTACGGAACCCTTCGTGCGTGAGTCCTACTCGCACTTGGTCGGTTTTATTTCTCTTACTTCATACAATAAATTGCTTAAAGCGTTTGTAAATCCGTGTTAAACCACAAATCTCAGTTATTTTAGTTGATGACATGTGTACTGTAAACATACTAGATAAATTATGAGGCCTTACATAATTTAATATTTGTCGAAACATTATTATGTGATTTAATGTCGGTAAAAACTCTTTGTTTAGTCTATCGTCCACTCATAAACAAATAGATTAGAAAATCAATTTTATCGACATTTTTCATCATAAGTCTAAAACAATACGACATAATGATAAATTAATAAAACATGGTTTTGTATGATTCCATTGTCACTTAAGCGTAAACTCATCGACATGTATATTCTGCCCGTCCTTACCTATGGTACCCAAACTTGGTCATTGACAGAATCTCAAAAGTCCAAACTCAAGGTTTGCCAAAGAGCCATGGAACGCAACGTGTTAGGGGTAAAGAGAATCGACAGGATCCGCAATACCACACTGCGCGCGAATACCAGCATCGCAGATGTTGGTGACAAGACTGCCAGGCTGAAGTGGGACTGGGCGGGTCACATCAGTCGTATGGTCACAGACAAATGGGCAACAGTCGTCACACAATGGGTGCCTGCAGATGGGCGTCGAAGCCGGGGCAGGCCGAGGAAGCGTTGGCGTGACGACCTCGATGCATTCCAAGATGGCTGGTGGGACGTGGCGAGTGATCGTGAGATGTGGAGGAACAGGGAGAGACCTTTGCCCAGCAGTGGGAAAATATAGGTTATATAATAAATGATTACCTAATAACCTCATTTTGAAAATTTGGCGCCAACCATTTTGATCACTTTGTTCATATTGTCGAGAAAAACCGCTTACGCCGCTGTAGCCAACTGGCGCATACACACAGATAATACAAACGTGTGCGAATCATTCATCGCCAGTAAAAGCCGTGTTGCACCTATAAAACCTACTTTGATTCCTCGGCTAGAACTACAGAGCGCTGTACTCGCGTGCCGCCTCGCTGAAGTTATACAAAAAAGCAACTGCAACCAAATATAAAATATTTTCAGACTGATTCTTTGACTGTATTGCACTGGATACAAAAATGATACAAGAAATTACAATATATGCGTCGCAAACAGACATGGTGAAATTTATGAATTAAGTAAAATGAACGAATGGCAACATACGGTCAGAAAAGGTCATAGCAGATGTAGCTACAAAAATATATTATAAATTTTAAATTGCACAAAGATTGTTAATGGTTCCAAGGTCCTAGATTCCTACATGAAAATGACAGCTGCTGGACGAAATCCGTACCTGAAAAAGAAAATAACGAATTATTCCAGTACCTAATCTTAGTAATCATACAACATGTATATGTAACTGAGCGCGATAGCTTACCTACCTTTTCCGGATCCAGAGAAGTTTTCATCGTGGTTCCGCCTCGCGAGATACACAGCTACTGTTCTGATGTTCGTAGAAAAATGTTAAAAGACCTGTAAAAAAGAAAGACCAGGGCAGGGGTTCTGACGAGACCTGTAACTCGCTTGCTACTACTTCCTGTGTCCGAGTGTCTCTGACGTGACACTGGGTGGAGAATGTAGACGACGTACCTCGCGACCCTAAAATAATGATGTAGTTAGATTGAAAAAACTTACCTTTGATTCTTTAATAAAGAAAAAGATCTACCCTTCGATGCGCGCAGACGGGACAAGGAGTTAGCAGTTGAACCGATAAGAAAAAAACACGCCTGTCTCCGCGAATAGGTTGGTATTTCCTAAATTTAACTTCTAAAAGTTGTTTCAATACACGATTAAAACACCACTCCACGCCCCTATCTGCTACAAAGTTGTTAAAAACATAACATTACATTAAAACATTTAGATCTTTTTCAAGTGAGATTATAAGTATTTTACTTACAGTACCTATATTATTTATAAATATTCAAAATTTTAAGTCAATAGTTTCAGTAGTTGCTGATATAATCAGCTGTGACAGACGGACGGACGGATGGGTTCCGTTTTTCGCATTTTGGTCTTGAACCCTAAAAAGAAGAGGGCCTAGGGCCATCGTATCCTCATATCAATGAAAAAGGTGGTGGGTTTTAATTCCGCTGTGGATGTTTTTAAATTATTTTGTATCTTCTTTTGTATTGCATTTTCATAAATTATATTCTCTACTGGTGGTAGAGCTTTTGTGAACGAGCTCGAGGAAGTGGGCACCACCGCCTTACCTTTATCTGCCGCCAAATAGCAGTACTTGTGCTGCTGTGTTCTGGTTAGATGGTAATGGTATGTTCCTGTAATTACTGGCACATAGGCTTATCAACTAAGTCCTATAGTATGACAACGTATTCACATAGAGATCAAGACAACATAATACCTTGTGTTGAATTCTATGTGGATATCCATGGGCTGCAGTAGCCACTTAACATCTGGTGGACTGCATGCTCGTTTGCCATATAAGTTTTTAAAAAAAATCCTATCGAGCACAACGAAAGTGTTTTTAAAATTTCATATAAGAATAAAATTACATGATCTACTGATATTTGTTCCGGGTCTGGATGTGTTTCTATATATCATAAGTATGTATTTACAAAAAAAGTATTAGATGTATTCTATTAGTTATTCGGCTAGGTAGCGCTGTGTGAAATATTTAAATTTATTTATATTTTTTTTTAACAAACAACATATTATATTTTCAGATCCCAGAACTAAAGACTGGTGGCTGGTGGAGAGTCCAGGACCTATCCTCACCATATTGGCGAGTTACCTGTTCTTCTGCGCATACGCCGGTCCCAATTTTATGAAAGACAGAAAACCTTACAAGCTTAAAAATATCATAGCGGCTTATAATTTGTTACAAGTTCTTTTCAGCATCTTTATCACTTACAGGGTAAGTGGTTACAATGACATAAATCTATACCTAATTATCTACTAAATATAATGCTAATATTATAATTATATTTATCTCTCTGTCTGTTTGTTATGTTTATACGATTAAACGGCTGAACCGATTTCTATAAAATTTGGTATACAGATGATTTATGACCAGGATTAGTTAGGACATCGACTATTATCCGACTGCACAGAATGAGAGTGATGTTTTTATTGACAAACCAACGCGTGCAAAGCCGCTGGCGGCAGCTACTAACTTATAAAACTTAACCCAATTCTTATAATTATACCTTCTTTTTTTAATTTATTTATTTAGGATTTAACACTTTTTAAATAAACCAATTACATCAGCTACATAAATATGACTAAAAACTATATAAAATAAAATGAGAATTATTCTGTACATTTAAATTGGTAAAAAAAAAATAATAATTAATATAATTATAGGTATTGATACAATTTTAAAATAACATAAACAAAACAAATAAATATACACAAATCAAAATAAAATAACATAAACAAAACAAATGAATATAAATAAAACAAAATAAAATAACATAAACAAAACAAATTAATATAAACAAAACAAAATAAAATAACATAAACAAAACAAATTAATATAAACAAAACAAAATAAAATAACATAAACAAAACAAATTAATATAAACAAAACAAAATAAAATAACATAAACAAAACAAATTAATATAAACAAAAAAAAATAAAATAACATAAACAAAACAAATTAATATAAACAAAACAAAATAAAATAACATAAACAAAACAAATTAATATAAACAAAACAAAATAAAATAACATAAACAAAACAAATTAATATAAACAAAACAAAATAAAATAACATAAACAAAACAAATTAATATAAACAAAACAAAATAAAATAACATAAACAAAACAAATTAATATAAACAAAACAAAATAAAATAACATAAACAAAACAAATTAATATAAACAAAACAAAATAAAATAACATAAACAAAACAAATTAATATAAACAAAACAAAATAAAATAACATAAACAAAACAAATTAATATAAACAAAACAAAATAAAATAACATAAACAAAACAAATTAATATAAACAAAACAAAATAAAATAACATAAACAAAACAAATTAATATAAACAAAACAAAATAAAATAACATAAACAAAACAAATGAATATAAACAAAACAAAATAAAATAACATAAACAAAACAAATTAATATAAACAAAACAAAATAAAATAACATAAACAAAACAAATTAATATAAACAAAACAAAATAAAATAACATAAACAAAACAAATGAATATAAACAAAACAAAATAAAATAACATAAACAAAACAAATTAATATAAACAAAACAAAATAAAATAAGCAAACAAACTTTCATTCACTACTTTCGCAAAACCTCAGGCATACCCACATTCAATTCTTCCATTCATCTGCGAAGATTCGCAGTCTGGGTTCTTGTCAAGAAGTCTGTTGAAAGCGGCGGGGTGCGGGGCAGTGGAGACTTGACCTTATCAAAAGTTCTTCATTATCATCGTCATTATATTAGTCATAGGACGTCCACTGCTGGTTATGGGTGCTCCCCCAACGTCTTCCATAACCTTTATCTAATCTTTCCATTTGGGAGGTCGTAGTACGCTGGCCAATGAGGATTTTTGTTTTGTAGTTATATTAGAGTAGAGTGCCTTGTGAAAGGACTCGCCCTGGGAAATATTACCACCATACCTATTTCGACTTGCTGTCGATTCGGACTAAATATATTGGGACACAATGTCCCAATTGACACTTTTGATTTTAATATTTCTGTTACTGTCGATTCGGACACCATTAAAAACTTGTTTTTTAAACTGACTGTACAATGCAGCTACATTGTACAGTCAGTTAAAAAACTGGTTTATACTGAGGCGCGGCGGCGGCAAAGCAAGATGATGAAGTAGATGAATAACAAGGTCACACTCTCTATCTCATTATTTGAGATATTTTTAAGTGATCATTATATAGATGCCTACGTATACAAGTGTTGATTTAAACCAAATATACGCTATGAATGAAACTTGCAGTTTTTTTTAACATTAATGTGTAATTAACATTAATAATTCGATGGTGTCCGAATCGACGGTAAAAACACTGTGTCCTAATAAATTTTGTCCGTATCGTCAGCAACTCTCTATTTCTGCTGCCAAGCGGTAATGCTGTGTTTTGGTCTGAAGGTTTTGGTTTCCGGTGAAATTACAGGCATACGACCTACTAGGCAATATTCGTATTCATATCATTTATTCATCTTTAGGCATGGTAACATGCACTTAGACAAGTCAATGGTTTACAAGTTAATATTATCTATTACAGATTAAACTATTATTACACCTAAGATTTCAGTTGTTATAATTTACAAACTAGATAAAATAATGTTACCAAACATGCAATAAATTTTTTGCAATAGCATTGTCAAATGAATAGAGTAAAAAATAATTAATAATTAATAAACAAATTGAATAATAATAAAAACATTGCAATAATTAAAATTATTAATAAATAATTGCAACAATAAAATAATAAAAAAACTTGTCAAAAATTAAAATTAGGTCATTTGGATGTCCGAGATTTACCCAATAATGTCACATTAATTATTGTCAGGTTTAAACTTAAATATTTTTTTTTTTTTTTTATGTTATTTGTGGGGAAACAGGCTTACGGCCCACCTGATGGTAAGTGGTCACCGTCGCCTATTGACACCGGCAACACCCGGGGTATTGTCGATGCGTTCCCTACACTGTAGAAACCTGTTTACATTTCTCTTGAAGCGTGCCATGTCGTAGTCTAATGGGAAAACCTCAGATGGTAGCTCATTCCACATCTTGCAAGTATGGGGTAGAAAATATCGCGTGAAGTAATATTTAAATATTTCCTTATCTAATAATGCTTCGTTTAGGTTATAATAGCTTTTATTGATCAAATGATTTCTTATACAGCTCTTAACTAACTAGTAACTACAGTCACTCATGCTTCTAATTTCCAAAGGAATTTTATTATACATTTTGATGGATAGGCAATAGTAGCTATTCGAGATTTTGGCTAGTCGAGTTTTGCGAATAGCTAGGCGATCCTTATGTCTAGTGTTATAATGGTGGGTTTCTCCTACAGTCGTCATGTTATTTATGTTTTACCTAACGTAAACCAAATTTTAATAAATAAATTCCCCTGTCATAGTCATTTATATACTTTGTTATAGGCGATGGTAATCATTTAACATCAAGTAGACATATGATTGTTCTATCTACAAGTGAGATAAAAAGAAATTGTTTTCCCACCAGGCAGGCATTACTCTCTTTTAACAGTTTATCACAGTTATGTCATCTATTCTTAACTCTACTCAAAATGAGAAGTGTATTAGCCGTCTCGTATCAAACTTTTTCTTAAATCGGACTTATTAGAATTCCCACATTACTTTAATAATTGAAGGTGATGCAGTGATGTGGACAGTACTGTAAATAATTAAAATTACGAGACTTGTACACACGGCTACACATCAAGCTATACATTTCCAGTATAAACTGACCTCGCATTGCGTAGGCTTTTCGTAGAATGAGAGGTCAGCTTATACTGGGAATGCATAGCTTGATGTGTAGCCGTGTGTACCTTGTTATCATAAAAAGGTGAACAAATTTTTGTGTAGATTTTTTAAATACAATGTTTAGTTTTTTTGTTGATTACAATAGCTAATTTGAATAAGACTTCTAATGAATATTGTGCGAAATAAATTAATTGTGTCGCTAAGCACTAAGCATGAATTGCAAGAATGCGATTATTCTAACGATAATCTCATTAAAATATTTTTATTTGACCTATTTGAACTGGATTTGTAATGAAGGAATTTAGCCGTCGCATACTTCCTAATTCTTGTCTCTATAACCTGTATGCTTCAAGTCTATGGACGCAGGGCAGTGCATTGTAGGGACGTTTCTAAGGTGCGTGTTTTACGATTTTGTTATTGGTGATGGTTACTACTTAACATTAGATCGGTCATACATTGTAGTATGAAAACAAAAACTGGCTGTCTGGAAACAGCTTAAAAGTTGATGGTAATAGACTAGTTACCTACCGTGTTACAAAGTCTAAACCCTATTTTTCATTAAATCAGTTTACCTTGTATTAAGATTGAGTGATATGGCTTTATTTTTAAAAGCATTTCTTGTTAAACCAATTAACTGGCTAGGGTTCAAGATCTTGATTTATTTATAAATCAGTTTTATTAATCGAGCGAAACGAGATCTCTAAATCAACTTGGGCAAATCGGCGTTGTATGTATGTATGTTTGTCCGAGGATAACTTTCGAAGCGTTGATCCGATTATCATGACATTTAATACATAGGTAGGTAGGCAAAACCTAGTGATGGCAAAATTTTGGTGTGACTAAACGAGCTTAAAATGTTGGCAAGTTGTTGAGATATTAGGGTTCATGAGGGGTATAAAAAATTAAAATGAGGCTTACTGGTCAAATAGGACGTCAAATGAAAGGTCATTGGTAAATTTAAACTCTTTTTTATTTTTCATAAATTATTTATGGTTTTTGAGTTATTAGCCATAATAAAAACTAAATTTTAACAAAATTCACAGGGTACACCAGTGACCCCACAGTGCTGTAATTTAGTATTCGTGTAGCTTAAGTGGCACAAAATAGGCAAAAGTCTAAAATCCAGAATAACTGCAATTTGTACCCCAAAAATGAGTTACCACAATCATAAACTCCCGTTGCCTGTAATTTGAATGAAACTGTAGGTCAAGTAATTTGGTTATATATTTCGTGACACTATTTTGGTAGTCAAAGATTACAAATAATATTTTTTTTGACTCGCGAGATCTCAGTTCGGGGCGAATCACTAGTATAGCTGACTTTATCATCAATAACATCATCCACAGCCCGACTTCACCCACTGCTGGGTATAGGCCTCCCCAAGTTTGTGCTATAGTTATTAAAATTAACCTCAAAATTTAGACTTAATAAATTGCTGACTTAATAATCATATTTTTTTGTAAAGCGGAAGTAAATTATGAAATATTATTAGGTGAGTGATCTAATGATGTTATCGCTGGTACGTGGGCATATTTGCAGTTACCGAGTTATTGATTCAGTTTCCATACGTGACGATATACGACTTGATAATCGGCTTAGATCTAAATGATTTAAAAATGTTGTACATAATTATAATGAAGTCCTATATAATACCTAGTATTACGAGTATATACAGTTCATTAAGTGACTACTTTTAACAACCCCTGCGACTCTGAGCGAGTAGATATCTAAATCGTTCGAATCCCGCTCCTGGACACATTATTTGCAATATCTGCGAATATTAGTTTGAGTCTGGGTGGTCATGGGTTCGATTCCCGCTCCTGGACACAATGTTTGCACTACCTGCGAATATTTGTTTGAGTCTGGGCGGTCATGGGTTCGATTCCCGCTCCTGGACACAATGTTTGCACTACCTGCGAATATTTGTGCGAGTCTGGGTGGTGATGGGTTCGATTCCCGGGACACAATGTTTGCACTATCTGCGAATATTTGTTCGAGTCTGGGTGGTCATGGGTTCGATTCCCGGGACACAATGTTTGCACTATCTGCGAATATTTGTTTGAGCCTGGGCGGTCATGGGTTCGATTCCCGCTCCTGAACACAATGTTTGCACTACCTGCGAATATTTGTTTGAGTCTGGGCGGTCATTGGTTCGATTACCGCTCCTGGACACAATGTTTGCACTACCTGCGAATATTTGTACGAGTCAGGGTGGTCATGGGTTCGATTCCCGCTCTTGGACACAATGTTTGCACTACCTGCGAATATTTGTTCGAGTCTGGGTGGTCATGGGTTCGATTCCCGCTCCTGGACACAATGTTTGTACTATCTGCGAATATTTGTTCTAGTCTGGGTGGTCATGGGTTCGATTCCCGGGACACAATGTTTGCACTATCTGCGAATATTTGTTCTAGTCTGGGTGGTCATGGGTTCGATTCCCGGGACACAATGTTTGCACTACCTACGAATATTTGTTTGAATCTGGGTATTCAGATAGACACTTTGATATTCGCAATTCCTATTACCCATGAGTCGTGGATCACGACACACCTTGTTACCACAAAAAATGTTAAACACTGTTTAACGCGCGTTTTAAAAAAATCCATACCAAAATTTTCTAGAATTTTTTTAAACTGTGTTTTGCGGGAGTTTAACTTTTTTGTGAGACCCACAGTGTCTGGTTAGTGATAGGTATGTTTTTTTTTAAATATAATTTTATTTATTTCAGGGTATCGAGTTTGTCATTGCAACTGGCTACAAGTTCAAATGCCATGATATTGACTATTCAGAAAATGGAGTAAGAGTAAGTATATTTTTTGAGATAATAATTAAATCCCAACGTAAAAATAGGGGTCATCGTAATTCCCAAATGGATGGACTGATTCGGACACGGTTTTGTATAACAGAAAGCTAGTTTAACCGGGGTGGTTCTTAGATATATTTAGCCTCTGACGCAAAAAGAGGAGTTTTATAAATTTTGTATTTTCTTAAATTTATTACTGTGGCATTTACATCAATCAGTTGAAGATTATCTATACCTACAGAGTCTGGTCAGGTCTGGGTGACGGTTTATTTGGAAGACGGAACATTACGAATTCTACAAGTTAATAATAATATTTTCACACCACCCGCTCGACATTGACCAATTATATGTCATTGAACCCTCACCGAAAGCAGGTAATGAAATCCCTACGGCTGAGCCGCTAGTAAAGTTATAAAGAATTTCATTATACCTTCGCGGACATAATGTGATTTGAATTTGGAACCTCATCTGTATTAAAATTTGAACCAAAAAGACCCACACAATAAGAACTTATTCGAATCGAACTAACCTTTTAACAGAATGCACCAACCTAGATTTGGTTTTTATTGTCTCGCAGAAAGTGTGAAAAGTAAAGTATTCTCTCCTCGTCGATAAAGATGCCTGCATCTCGGGCGTGCCTATATCTCTTTCTGCACTCAGTATTCTAGTAACTCCCTCGCACCGCTCGTGAGCTCCCGTCCTCCAGAATCCTTCGTTACGTTCGGGATTTAATATAGCGCCCGCGACGCAAGAGACTGCTTTATCCCCTCGTTTAATAATATACTGTTATTTTACATTTACCTGAGTAATGCAACTAAGTAGTAGGTAAAAGAATATATTAAAATCACTAATATTTATTTAGGAACTCCTACGTTTTAATTTTTTAGACACACATAAATGTATTTTAGTATAAAAGGTTTAGTTTTAATATTAATGCAAATTAAAAACGCATATTATGTTATCGATTTCAAACGTACTTAAATAAGTATTTATATCTTACAATATAAAAGTTATTGATGGTTACGATGAAAATATAAGTTATATTACTAGGTTATATCAAGCTAAAGTATTATAAAGTCTATGTTAATCTAGACGGCAAAATAATTTATAGATAAAGATAAACTTTTAAGTATTCATATATGTTGCTTTGGATAAGAATACAAGTAAATAAAAAATAAAAATATTTTTATTCATTAAAATCACAAGGATCACTTTGAAACGTCAATTTTACTGCCTGTTCCTTCGCGACCAAGCCAGGAACGACAGGCAAGAAATAAGGCTGGTTGTTCTTTCTATTGGTTTTTTTAGATTACTTAACAATAAAGAAAATAAATTACGTCTAAATTGTAACATTTTTGAACGAGTTGGAGCAAATTCAATCCCAAGCTTCTCTATCAACTAAATAATCCGATATCCGGCTTTTTGGTAAAGATTTTAAATTTGTTAATTGTCAATTTTTGTATATCACTTGGGAGTTTGTTATAAAATCGTACACCTTGCCCTTTAAACGATTTACTAACTTTATGGAGTCAACAACGGGCAACAGCGAGTGTTTAAATTATGATTATCGCTATTTTTCTTAAACAAATTCGATGCTTTCATTTCAATACCTCCCATTCGCACAAAGCGGTTCTCTTCGTTCGTCCTTTATTATGCGCACCGCCAAAGAGTGGAACGCCTTGCCAGAGTCTGTGTTTTCTAATAGCTACAACCAGGGTCGCGAGTGAATAGGTTTCTTCAAGGCTAGCGTGTACCAACGTAGACTGCATCATCGCTTACCATCAGGCGAGATCGTGCTCAAACGCAAGCCTATAGGTATATATATATTGTAAACATACATTGGATTTTTATATTATTTATTTCTTTAAACTTATGGCGTAATAGCGTATAAAATTCTGGGGGCCATATTATAAATTGCATAAACAAAAAATAGCCAATGATGCAGCAGTAATCACAATATAATCATTTCTGTTTGTTAGTATAATGCATTAATGCTAAGATAGTATCGTATTGCCCGACATATATGCGAAATAAACATAACCCTCTTGCGTAACCCCATAACCCTCTATATATTATAAACATAACAACTATAGATCGTCCACTGCTGCACATAGGCCCCCCATAGATTTCCAGAGCAATTGATCTTGTGCGCCTGCACTCAACGGCTCCTAGCAACCTTTATCAGGTCTTCTTTCCATCTAGTGGGGGCCGTCCTACGTTGCGTATTTTTCAGATATATAGATATAGACAGATATTTATTTGCTACCATAGCACACACAAACGATTATATATATGAATATAATTGTATTTTTTTCTGGTAATACATGTGTTTTATTAGATATATTTTATTTTCAGGGCGCAACCTCAGTCTGGTGGTACTACATGGCAAAAATTACAGAACTCCTCGATACTGTGTTCTTTGTTCTCAGAAAAAAGAATAACCAAGTCTCGTTCCTGCATCTGTACCATCACACCCTTATGCCATTCCTTGCCTGGTTTGGTTCGAAGTATACTCCAGGTAAGTTGGGTGAAAGCCGCACCAGATCGGTCGCTTTTGGAGACCTATAATCCATTTTTTTTATTGATGATTCCACCTGCGGCTTTGCACGAGAGTTTGTCAAAAAAAGTAGCCTATGTTTTAATCCAGGTCATAACCTATCTATTTACCGAATTTCATCGAAATCGAATCAGCTGTTATGCCGTGATTGATTAAAAAACAAACAAACATCCAAACTTTCGGATTTACCTTACCAGGTGGTAAGTGAAGGTGGACCACGCTTGCCTAGAAAGAACCTATTCACTCTGGACATGAAGAATCTGGGATTATACTGATTCGGAAATACATCTTTATCTTCAGCTGTGGACACCCTTGAGCTGATTATAATGATGATGTTAAATTTTATACATTCTTTTTGAAACTAGAAGTGCTTAACTCACCTCACCCTCACCCCGGGGGGGGGGGGGGAATAAAAACAATAAAACACCATTTATTCCCAAAGTGGATACCCAGGGGTCCACGAGGTTCGACGGGGGTCTACGTTGGCTTGACAAAAAAATGGGGTTCACAATTTGTAAGCGGGGGTCCACGAAAATGTATCTAGTTTCGATAGTGAATAACTAAATTGTGGGCTTGACTTCACCTATCAATGTAGGCAGATAATATTTTAAGAAGTTCAGCGACTGTTACTTGTAAAAACTTGCTTATTTCATATTCAGTAGAACGTGCCGAGACTTGCAAAGCGAAAACTGTTAATTCGTTCTTGGAACTCAGTCGCAATGCAAATTTACATAGTTAGATCTAATCTTCACATTTTTTGTCGACTGGGAATATGGTAGAAATGTATCTGCAGGGGATACACCGTAAACAGCAAAATTTTTAAAATGGTCTATAGGGAAAAATGTTTTGGAATCTATGATGTAGACTAGGGTTGCCATAAATCCCCAAGGCCCCGTCGGGACATTTACAATTAGATGTCCTTATTTTTGTAGACAGCGTGTAACAGAAACAATGGATGAAAATTCTAGGTAAGTATGTATTATTATGTCATACACATCTGTATCTCTAGCTAGACGTAAGGAACCTACACACCTGAAAAAAATACCCAAGATAGATTGTGTAGTGTAGATGATACATAATAGAAAATCTGACCCAAATAGAACAAATAAAATGAAATAAAATATTAAATTTTTTTATTAAAATAAAAAAATGTCGTCTGTTGGCTATTTGCGCGTCCTGCGGCGCGCTCGATTATGTATGTCAGGACATTTTAGAGCTTGTCGGGACGTCGGGACACCACTGTTAATAACGGTGACATGTCCCGATGTATCGGGACGAATGGCAACCCTAATGTAGACAAACACTGAGCACGTTTGCTTAAAAAATAACACGTAGTTACTACAATTGGCAAAATATTTCCCTACACTTATAATATCATTTTTCCGTTCGCCCAAAGCCCTTAACTGTGACTTATTCATTACAACCAAATACATTGATTATGATACATTACCCTAATTATCAGCTTTATTGGGTCAATGCATAAATATTGTTTTACGAGTATAGCGGAGTAAAAATGAAATTAAACCGTCACGGGCGGTAGATCAGGTACTTTTTTTTATACTACTTATATGGCAAACGAGCATGCAGTCTATCAGATGTTAAGTGGCTACTGCAGCCCATGAATATACACATAGAACTCATAACAAGCTATTAAGTTGTCTTGATCTCTATGTGGATACTTTGCCATACTATAGGACTTAGCTGGTTATGCCTATGTGCCAGTAATTACAGGAACATACCATTACCATCTAACCGGCAGCAGCACAAGTTCTGCTATTTGGCGGCAGATAAAGGTAAGGCGGTGGTGCCCACTTCCTCGAGCCCGTTCACAAAAGCTCTACCACTATTAAACTTACTCGTACTTACCATATAAAGCGACCTAGTTACTAGAGCAGTAAAATGCCGCTTAAGATCGGTCGCTTAGCTTTGGAGGCAGCCTATGTATGTGCCAGTGTCAGTGTCAGTGAATGGGTGATATGATGATGACTCACCTACTTGAACTCTTGTCTAATCGTAGTTAAAAACAATACTTGAAACAATGAAAACATCAACGATGCAAGTAAAACCTTATGGCGGAGTCTGTAATGAAATCTGCAAAGTAATTTTCAATTATAAACCTAGTTCACACGAGTATTTGTGTGTCAATGTGCAGCCAAACAGCAAAGGGTCAGGGAAAACCAGTGGTTTGATAGCAAAACAATGATGAGAAGATCCTGACGACCTCCGTGGGCGAATAGCCGCCTGACACGCAGCAGGTGCGGGTTCGATTCCCGCCGCGGAACAAATGAATGAATGAATGACAATTCTTTATTATACCTTACAAGCTAGACAGAACAGATTTAATGAAAAGAACAAATAAACGTAAGCATAATGGTCGGTCTTATCGCTTAACAAAGCGATCTCTTCCAGACAACCTTTGGATATAGAGGATCATTGCTTAATGGAAGATTGGCCGAGGTGTAAAAAGAATAAACTGAATAATAGAAAAAGAAATTAGTTATATACATACATATTAGGTACATAAATAATTTTAAATAAATAAATATCATATATAAAATAAATAAATATGTACTTACATACTTATACTTACATTAATAATATTAGAGATCAGATGAATCATGACTCTTCATGGAGATAAAAGTTTTTGAGTCTAGCTTTAAATGTTTCATGATCTACACATATATTTATTTCTGGTCTGGTTGTTCTGGTTGTCTTGTAATATATAGAATACTAGTGGACCCGCCGAACTTCGTACCGCCTTGACATGCATATAACGCGGGCGGTCAATATACGTCACCCTGGTAGAATTGTCAATTTTTAATTAATTTATTTAATTTGGTTATACAACACAGAAATCAAACATTCGTTAATTATATAATTTGTATCTCTCCTCCACACTAACACTAGCTTCACTAGACACAACTAAACTAGGTATTTTGAACTAACTTAATTACTAACTGAATACCTATATTTTTTATAAAGATCCCTTACATCTAGGTTTTACACAAATTCCTAAGTCTCAAACTACAAAAATCCTAACCGAATGTATGTGTGTTCAGAAAGTATCATATTTATAGGTATCTTTGATTTTATTTCAGGAGGTCAATCCATTCCAGAAGGTTCAATCAATTCGTTCATCCACATCCTCATGTATGGATACTACTTCGTATCGGGACTTGGTCCTCAGTACCAGAAGTATCTGTGGTGGAAAAAGTACTTGACTTCACTGCAATTGGTTAGTACAAATATTGCTCCAACAGTGATTTCCCCCTTTGAGCACTGTTATCCCTATGTGACTCATAAGAAAGCTCAAGATCGCTCAGCTGGAAAGGGCAACGCTTGGCCATGCGTTTCTCTGTGAGATCAAATAAGTTTTGTTTAGAACTTTTTTGTGTATTTTAATGTAATCCCCCTAAAGTTTTAATTCAGTGGGACTTAAACTCGGACTTAAACCCTAATCGGCAAACTTTTAGACGAAACGGCCATAGATCGAGTAAACTAAGTAACTCCTCAGTTTCCTCGTAAGATAGAGGATAGTGCAGACTGTAGGTACAATTTGGCTCTGGCACAACTTACAATTTTCAGGCTCTTGTACAATTTGTGAAATTGAATAGATGATAAATTAAAGATTGAGTTCTAGTAAGGACACCTAAGGACATGTTATATATAATACATTTTTATGTTTTCTTTTTTCTCCAGATCCAGTTCTGCATAGTGCTCTACCTAAACCTGACTGGACTCTTCGCCCAGAACTGCAACTACCCGAAATATCTTAACGTATTTGTACTCGTAAATTGCATGGCATTTTTGTACATGTTCGGAAAGTTTTACATCAAAAGTTATGGCAAAAAATCTAAAGGAGAAATTCAAAATGGTAGTCCAAAATCTCAAGAGCTGAAGAAGGATAGTTAAATCAAATAGTTTGTTAATGTCTAGTTTTAATATATTGATTTCTAAATCGGCTGTATATATGTATAGAATTTATTTTGTAGTATTTTTTGGTTTAAATAAAAACTTTTTAATGTAAAATGAATTTTTCATTACTTAATTGACTAGGTAATAATGATAAAGCATTCTTTGAATAGGTTGGTTGCAGAACGCACAAGAGCGGTTGCTCTTTAGCATTGTTCGGCTATGTTTAGTATGGACGTCTTATTTTGATGATTAAAAATCGACTCTCTGGCATGGAGTAAATTTAATTTTGAATGTAAGCAGAATTGAAAGTTTAATCTCTTAGGCACTTGTCTCACCGCCGCACTATGGGTCAGGAGCGTAATTATCGTCTCAAAAATCAGTAACATTCTTAGTTATCAAAATATTTTTTAATGAATATTTTGCAATTACATTCTTAGATATATGGACTATAAATTAAATAAAAAATTAATGAATAAAAACATTAAAAAATTATAAAAAATTTGCCACTAAACATAAAAAATATTTTTTTTTTTAGGTTTTTGCAGATTTTAACAAATCAAATGGACATAATTAAAACAAAATTATACTTAAACATTAAGACGATAAACAAATTTAATTTCAGTGACGATTGGGCGGAGCATTTATAAATGCTAAAAAGTGACAGTAATATTTACTTACTTGCTGTAGGGTGACCTTCCTCTGACACTTAACGCGCCGGCGAACACTGAGCGCAACTTCAATTCGGCCACGTCAAAACTTCGGCCTGAATATCGCTATCCCTGTTTACTGACGAAGTTTGGCCACGCAGAGCGACAGTGATAGCAATAGAACGATTCTAAATTTGATTAGATTTTGACCGTGTTCCGTAATACCAAAAATGATGACTGAAAACTTGTTGTATTTTTCTCATTGTATTGTTATTCTGTAACTAGACGATATAATCTATGTTCCCATGACTAGGATACGTAAGATGTTGTTGTTTTTAATACGAAACAATTAGGTTGAAAACAGGTCTTTTATGACGTAAAAACATGCAGAATGCTATACGCTTCTATTTCATTTTAGGTAAGTATTTTGATCTAATATATGGTTGGGAACCTATATAAATACTATTAAAATTAAAATAATACCTTATTAAGGTAGAAATATGCTCCAATTAGAAATGATCTTTGTAGTACGTGTTGTATGGGCGATGGTCCCTCCGGTGCCTCCTTAAGCGCCAACTCATCGACATGTGTATCCTGGACATCCTAACTTACGGTGCGCAGACATGGTCTATGACTAAACCCACAAGTCAAAGCTCAAGATTTGTCAAAGGGCAATGGAGCGCAGCATTCTCGGCTTTAAACGTGTCGGCCGAGTGCGTAACACCATGCTGCGCTCACTTATTAGCATTGCAGATGTTGGAAAGAGATCGGCTGGACTTAAGTGGGAATGGGCGGGCCACGTTGCCCGAATTCACTCCGAGAAATGGGCCCATATTGCAATACCATGGATGCCTGAAGACGGAAGGCGACGTCGGGGTCGGCCGAGAAAGCGTTGGCGGGACGATTTCGACACCTTCCAAAGAGGATGGTGGGAAATAGCGACAGATAGGGATGCTTGGAGGGACTTGGGGGAGACCTTTGCCCAGCAGTGGGACGAGATAGGTTAGGAAAAAAAAAAGGTGAAGAACGAGACAAACATGTATCATAGCCGCGCCGCATTGTCGCAGGAGTAAATGACGTAAGCGACAAAAGATAAAATCTCGAATTGAATGAAAACCAGCAAATTAATACAAAAATGCATTTCTATTATTTTAGGTATCATAATTACCTACATACCTATGTAAAAAATACTTTAAATCTTTTCTAGAGTCGGAGAATGAACGATATTAGTGCTTTAGAAAAGCCGATTTTGACAAATAATTGTATCAAGAAAAGTTTCACCAATTGCGTTTCTGACTTTCATTTATGTAGTTTATATCTTCAAGTAAATATTGCTTAAATATGAAATCAGTACGATTTTTCATTATTAAATACGACAGTTACTTAGCGGCTCAAATTTTTTTACATATCGTCTTAATAAATATATTTTGAGTAAAAACATTTTTTACGGTAAATTAAAATTTTTTTTTTAATGAGTTATAAGTAATAAAACATATAACAAACATTAGAAAAGACATATTGGAAACTAAAACATATTTACTATAACAGAAGTACTTATTATATAGATAAAATAAAATACCGTATGTAGTAAAAATTCTAATAATCCTAAAAAGTAAATACAAGGGTTATACTCGTAGGTTATAATGTATATAAATATAATGTTAGGTAGATTAAAAATCTTAAAGACTTATATCTTCCTGCTACAGTTCGTTCGGAACACTTTCGCTTGGTCTCCTTAGGCTAGAGATAAGTATACGGATTATGTATAACAGCAAAAACAAAAAAAAATCAAAATGTTTCTATTTCTGTAAAATATAGTACTGTAATAAAGTTGTTGGGATCTTCTTTTAAGTATATTATAATATGTGGGTGCGTTTGTGTGTGTATGTGTGGGTGTTTTCATCTATGTGTGTGTATGCAATTGGGTGGGTGTGTGTTTGTGTGTCAAAAATGTTTGATTATATTTTCTTCGTGGAGTAAGATTTGGGAATTCAATTTAAAACTCCTTTTAAACGTACGAGACACACAAACCTCTTTCATGTTCCTTTCAGTCGCACCAACTATGCCCAAAACTCTGTCATCTGTCGCACGCTAGATAGCTACAACAAGGCTTTTTCGTCAATAGACATCTTTACAAATTATATCTGTTCTTAGTTATAAATAGTGCGTTCTATAAAATATTCAGAAACTCACTCAACACACACTACACTCCCTCCCTCACCCCCTCAAGTATACACTTTACACAGCATCCCTCCCTCTTTTTCGTTCTTCAAATGTGTACCTACTAAATTCCTTGAAAAACATAGTATATTAATTAAATTTTCAAGGAGTTTAGTAATTTAGTAGGTACACATTTGAAGAACGAAAGAGAGGGAGGGATGCTGTGTATAAGTGTATACTTGAGGAGGTGAGGGATGATTAAAAACATAGTATATTAATTAACTTTTAATCATTTTCTCTAGGTGACTCATTTCTTAAAAGTTAAGTCTATAAATTGAGAATCTGTTATTGGCATTAAGCATTAGTTATAAGGATTGTTTACATTGTTAACAAGTGCTGTTAATAAATAGAATAAAAAGTGAACAGATGAGGGCAGTGAAGTACTCTGACTGTATTTACCAAATTTTTGAGGATTAATTGCATGTCCAGATGCCAAGGTATGCAAGATGACATACAACCTTTTAATTATCTCCTCATCAGCTCCCGTAATTTCGGAACTGCAATGGCAGTTCTAAAAAAGCAACGAGCCGTATTCCCATCATTACTATGGCCTGATCCTTGTCGTGATCTATCTACGTGTAAACCGGTACCGTTAATTTTTTTTTTATAATAAAAAAATAACAAAACAGTTTATAAATAAATAAAATAAATAAATATTGCTGGACATTTCACACAGCCCTATCTAGCCCCAAACTAAGCAAAGCTTGTACACACGGCTACACATCAAGCTATACATTTCCACTGCAAGCTACCTCAACACTCACTTGTCAGCCGGCTTCATATAAATTACAATTAAAAATTTGATTCTATCGATATTTTCTTCTGTAACAAGGAAGCTTTTAGGCGTAGCAGTTATTAATTCCTCGCTGAATCTTTTTAGATGGATAGATACATATATGTGTAGATAGATATATATACTTAATGGTAGATAAATTAAAAAATGCTTGTTTGCTAAAATGTAATAGATGGGTGGACTTTTAGATAAATGGACATATATTAATGTTACAAATGTGTATGTTTGTGTATTTAGATGTAAGTAGATAAATACATTTAAAGATGGATAAAAGTTTGGATTTATATCTTCTAATATAAATAGATGGATGTATGTTTCTTTTAGGTGATTGTCGTCGTTATTTAACATTAGATCTATAAATTGTAAATCCGTTTTTTGGCTGTAGGATAGAGAATTAAGCACTGTAAGCTTTTATTTTTAAGAGCTGTGGATTTTGTTGATAAATAAATAAAATAAATAAATTTAGGTAACAATGTTTCTCTCGTCAAAAATAATTAAATTTTATTAAAATAAACAAAGCAATACTAAATTGAAAGTCATCAAATGAAAAAAACTAGTATTTTTACTACAATTTAAACCAAATTTGCCAAAAAATCCACTTTTATGGGATTTTCCCACGGTAGACTTTTTTTGCCTCAAAGTCAAATTTTGGCTACATTTTATTTGAAACCCTGTTAGTATACAGATCTGGAAACGCTGTTTAGTCGCATCTCCTTGTCGGGAGATACCGGTAAATGCGAAAACTCGATTAGAATTTTCAAAACTCAAAGAATAGGATGGCTTTCAAAAATTGACAGTAAAAGCTAACTTACTTAACTATATAAGAATATGCTTGAATTACGTGGAAATTGTTAAGTACCACGCTATTAATAATGTATATTAAGCAATGGTTTATCAACAAATATTGGTAAAAAAAATCGATCTGAAAGTGTCATATCACAAATTTTCCTGCATCAATTAATCTACTCCATTCATTCAAGTTCAAGCTATCCCTATAAAATATGTGATTAAAGCAAATTTTTTGATGTATATGATATTTAAATTATCCTACTTCATATATGCATTGAGAAAAATATAGAAATCTCACTTTTGTCAAAGTGATTTTGGAGAAGTTAATTACGCTTCTGACCCATAGTGCGCCGGCGATGAGCGAGAAGCGAGTAGAGCTAGAATCTTGAAACGAGTTGGCGTGCAGCGAGAAGTGAGCGTGTAGTTCCTATAGTTGTCTTGCTGAGCTTTATAGCGAGTGAGCGAGTTCAGCGGGCGATACTCATCATCTGACGGCGTGTGTTCTGACCACCCAGCGAGCATCGCTGAGCGCGTATCGCTGAGCACGTATCGCTGAGCGAGTGTTGTAGTCGCTGCAACAAAATAGCGATGAGCGAGTGCTCGCCGGCAGTGTGAACGGCCAGCGATCAACTATTAATATACGTGTCTCTTTTACTGACACGGAATCTATATCTTTTATTCGTTTCTTGAGCGAGAATATAGTTGATAGCTAATCGCTTACTCGCCGGCGGTGAGACAAGTCCAATAAGAACCTTCTCTTGCAGCTTTTATTGGTTCCAAAAGCTGTCTGAAAGTGATTTAGTTTAATTTTTCACACTTAAATTACGAGATTTGTTGTTCTCGTAGGTAATATTTTAATACATTCTGATTACTGGAGTACAATTCAATCTTTATAATAAAACATGTAGTGTATTATTATTATTATAATTATGGTTTTGGTGCTGTATTTTTTACACTCGCTTCTACTATAACCGGAGATATACCTGAGCTGCACAGGCCTTTTTTTACCATGGGAAAATACTTTACGCATGTCCTTCAGCTCGGGGAGAGCTGAAGGTATCTGTCGGACTCTCTGTAAGTTAACAACCAACGGAATACCGACTAAAAATCCACCGATATCCCTTCAATCACCTCAGTGCCAGTACATCATCAAACCGCCCATCTTGAGATGGGTGAGTCGATGCTGCACTAGCACTGGACAGGGTCACGGGGTCCCGGTTGGATTCAAACGCGGGAGCTGCACAGGCCTAACCCAAGTGCATATCAATACCTAACGTATGATTGGTTGGACTTTCAGTTGGAGGGTCCGTTTGTAAGAACTTTTGCACAATTCTGCAGTTGTTTAGTATTACCGCTTTTTACATAAGAATATATGTGTGTTATTATTATTATCAATAGCCCACTGTGTCCCACTGCTGGGCAAAGGCCTCCCTCCCATTCTTTCAAAACGCTAAGTTGGTCCAATCCGCTCGGAAATTAGTGAGCTCATCCCTCCATCTCTTCTTTGGTCTGCCACGACGTCTTCGGGCGGTGTCGGGGTTCCACTCGGTGGTGAGCTTAGCCCACTGATCACCCGACATACGGCATACATGACCAGCTCAGTCCCACTTAAGTTTGGCCACTTTCTTAGCTGCATCTCCGATGTGTGTTCGAGAGCGCAGCTCGGTGTTGCGTATGCGGTCAATACGCTTGAATCCGAGAATGCTGCGCTCCATAGCACGTTATCAAACCTTGAGTTTATACTTTTGGATGTTAGTAGGATAGGTTTTTTATATACACCTGGAGACGGAACAAGCAAATGACCTGACTGATGTTAAGTGGTGAGTGGTAACCATCGCTTTTAACAAATTACTGCCTAACAAGATAGTCGCAGATAAAGATATTTGCAATTTTTAGACTAAGTAACCCATTAAGTTTTCCTCTAGCTCGGTTCGACTGCTCCACTGTGTTGTAAGACATTGATTGCTTGTAAAATTACTTCGGATGGAGAGATATAATTGCACGTTGATTCAATATGCCTAAAGAAATTGTCATACAATTTTCTCATAACTAATTAAAGCTACACGTGCATTTCTTATATTATAATGAAGTATCAATTATATATCTAAATAGGTACTTATACATACTAGTATCAAACTAATATTATAAATGCGAAAGTTTGGATGTTTGTACTCAATCACGCTGTAACGGCTGAACGGGTTTCGATGAAACTTCGTATATACGTAGATTAAAACCTGAATCACCACATATGCTATCATTTATCTCATAAATCAGTTCCCATGGGATAAAAATGGGGTGTCAAGTCAAGTTGCAACAGCGAGTTTAGCTTTATTTTTAGGTTACCTACACATTTAGTAGCGTAACGCGTACGAAGTCGCGGGCAACAGCTAGTTATCTATACATTCGAAAGTAGATCTGTCTTTTTGTCTGTTGGGTTTAATGACTAAACGGCTAGATAGATTTGGATGACTAATGATATGTACAACTAAAAATCCTGCCACTCCCGTGCGAACTTATTTACCAGGTGGCTCTTTTTACCCATACAAACTTGGACTGGTTCCAGCGTCGTGGCGTGAACGCAAGACGTGCATTGCGTACTCGTAGTAATAAGCACCACTACCACCTGGTCACACCACCCCACAAACTGAACAAGACCGAGAGGTCTGTGTTCATAGGCCCGTTTGTTTATAACAGAATGCCGGAGGACATTAGGGGTGCTGCTTCCACAGCGATATTTAAAAATATATTAGAAAAGTAGTCACTAGAGAAGATTTTCTACAGTGTAGATGAGTTCTACGGCCTACCAGAAATTTAAAAACTATTATGAGTATCATAAAAAGAATACTTTTGACTTGTAAATTTGGATTTATGAATAAACTATTGTATTGTATTGTATAGTTAGCACGTTGAAGTGGCAATGGGCAGGCCATATAGCGCGCAGAACAGATGGCCGATGGGGCCGGAAGGTTCTCGAGTGGAGGCCACGGACCGCCAAGCGCAGCGTAGGACGTCCACCTACAAGATGGGCAGACGACTTGGTAAGAACCGCAGGTCGGCGTTGGATGCAGGTCGCTTCCAATCGCGGTTCCTGGAGATCAATGAGGGAGGCCTTTGTCCAGCAGTGGACGTTTACGGGTGATATGATGATGATGATTGTATAGTTAGATTATGACCTAAACTGATACATAGGCAGACACATTAGTTATTTTTTAACTTATTTTTCTGATAATGATGATTATTCTATTCTATTCTTATTGACAAACTACGCGGGTGAAGCCGCAGGTGGAAACTTGTTACTTTATATAATAGGTACAACAGTTTTTTTGTTTGTAACAATGGGAGACCTTTGTTTATTAATAGGTACTATTACTTATAATTAAATGTATAAGTACTACCATTTTAGTACAGTTAAATGTTTATATAGATACCTACTTTAATACAATTGCATGTGCAGAGTTCGCTTTAATCCTTGAAGAGATGTATTTATTATACTAGTCTAATAATCAGTTGTGAGATTTATACAGCATTACATTTATTTTGACGGACGATAGGTAGGCAGTAAAACTTCCCTTTTTATCCGTCCCCTCGGGGAGGACAAACAGGCCTTGATAAATATTATTTACTAGCTGTTGCCCGCGAATTCATAAGCGTTACACTACTAAATTTGTAGGTAACCTAGAAATAAAGCTAAACTCGCTGTTGCAACTTGAGTTGACACTCCATTTTTATCCCATGGGACCTGATTTATGTAATAAAAAGTAGCCTTTGTGTTAATCTAGATTATAATCTACGTACATACTTACTTTCATCTAAATCGGTTCAGCCGTTAAGACGTGATTGAGTAACAAACAAACAAATAAATAAATAAACTAACATGCAAACTTTCGCGTTTATATTATTAGTTTGATTAGTGTGATATAGTATTTTTCAAACTTTTGCGATGCCTGCACATAATTATTGATTAAAACGGGTATTTATCGCGTATGCACCTTGTTTATTTGTTATCCCGACGTTTCGGCTGTGTTGCAACAGTCGTGGTCTCGGGTTGACTGGTGTACTTAGAGCTACCGTCGAGAAGTGTGGGTAGATGCAGCAACTACCCTCCTAGGTCTTCAGAACTAGAAATGTCCTAGTTCATATTACGACACACTACACTAACCGTATCTACGCACTGAGACGACCGATCACAACGCGCACACCTAGCAATCACCGGGTTCCAGGATGATGAGAGCATTTTGCATCCTTTGGTGGGAAAGACGTCAGCGTTTGTATAGGACTCGCGCCATTTTGTAGACATACTGGGGAGTTTAAAATTGGAACCAGACGACATATTGGTGAGTTTCGATGTGGAAGCGCTCTTTACCAACGTTCAAACAAAGGACTGCCTGGATGTTATACGAGAGAAGCTAAAGGATCACGAACTGCTTCACCAGTAGGTACATTGTTCTACTTGAACACTGTTTAGATGAGAACTTCTTTCTTTTTTTTATTGCGACGATTTTGCTTAGTTTAACAGGTAGATACCTACTTAAATGATGAATGAATATGATTTGTATACCTATTTTATAGAGGCTGTTTCATTGATGTTTTAGGACTTGATATTAAGTTGTATTGAACATTTAAAATTTTATATGATTATTTAGTTGAAAAAAAACATCCGTGTTTTCATTTATTGTCGTACAAAACACGTATTTACATTATTTATTTATGTTTCTTTATTAAGGACAACAAACAATTAGGCTATTTAATACTAAATAAGGTTCTTTATGTATAATCAGCCCCGGTGTCCACAGATTGGATTAGAATATTAAATAAAATTAAACTATGTTCCTTAGTAAGAAATTTCATAAAGGTTGATGTTTTCCTCTCTTTAAAATATGGTTTTAATTTAGCCTATTTGAGACAATTTTGAATTGGAATTTTTGGATTTGAAATGTATAATTATGCTCAACTTCAGTCTGGTCGTAGCGCAATGTCGCTAACTCAGATTGACGTTAAATTTATGCAGCCAGCTCTTAAACTTTATTGCTTTATATAAATAGAAGCGAGTTGATTATCTTTCCTTAGTCCAATTTTTATTGATATTCTATGAGTACATATGTATTTAAATTAAAAGTTATGAAATATATATAGTTTTTAAAAACTATCCATGTAGACTATAAAATTAAAGACTGTGGTATAAACATAAGTAGTAATAATGTTATTACTACTGATATTTATATTTTTATCATCTTTGCTGTTTTGGGAATGGCTGAAGATAAGAAAAGTGATCCAAGTGTCTAACCAAATAAAATCCAGCTATCCAGCGTTTCCATTTATAGGACATGGACTTATGTTAATTGGAGGTGGAGTGAGTGAGTACTTTATATCACTCAATAATGAGAGAACAAATGAAGAGAGTAGAAGTCCCCCCCCCCCCCCCCCCCCCCTCCCGTTTGCTTTCGAATTTATAATACATAAATAGATTTTCAAGTCTTTAGATAGCTCAACTGTTTCTTTGATATTCCACATAATACTGTGTTAATAATAATACTTATATCGGGGAGAAGTCATTTTGTATGAACGAAGTTGTACTCGTAGTTAAATCTCTTTGGTTGTATTGTCTGTACATGGCTGGTACGATACTATTGAAAAGGTGAAATTACAGATAATAAAAACAAATTGGTTTCCCAACATTTTTCAATTGTTTTTCTGTCTAAGAAAACTAACGAAGAAATTAATACAGTTAGAATTTTTACTACAAAAAAACATGCAGTTCGCTCTGGACACCCTGTTACAGATAAAACGGTGCCACTGACGATAACTTGGAACAAGATCGGCATATTAGTAGTTATGATATTGCTGAAGAACTGGCCATTGACACCATAACAGTTTTTTTATGCATTTGTGTTTGACCACGATCTCGCCTGACGGTAAGCGATGATGCAGTCTACGATGGTTTACGCTTGCCTAAAAGAAACTTATTCACTCGACTTAAAAACACCCAGATTGTAGCTATCAGGAAACACAGACTCTGGCAAGGCGTTCCACTCTTTGGCGGTGAGCATAATAAAGGTCGAAGAGAACCGCTTTGTGTGAATGGGAGGTATTTCTACCATATAGCGGTGGCGCACTGCAGAGCGTCTGGTTGTCCAATGATAGAATGGAGATTGTGGGATTAGGTTGAAAAGTTCCGCCGCACACTCTCCGAAATGTACTCGATAAAAAACCGAGAGGCTAGCAACCTTTCGTCGGTGCTCCAGACTGTGGAGCTTTGCATCTCCTAGCTCATCGTTGCCTATGAGCTTTTTGGCTCTTCTCTCAATTGATTCCAGAGCCTCAATTTGGTACTTCGCTGATCCGTCCCAGAAGTGAGAACAGTACTCCCGAGGTGGTCAGATATCGGTACGGATACATTTCGGAAAGTAGGAGTCAAATTAAATTGACTTCGTTTTGCGGAAAACAGACACGCCTGGGTCTGACGCATTTGAAAAAGCCTGGGTATAAAAACAGCTCAATATTTGGGTGCCACATGAGCTTCGATTTCAACTTCGTACATACAAAATACGAAAAGACTTTCTCTGAATAATAGGCGTATTTTATAAATATATCTATTTATAGTGATGACATATTATGGCACAGAAATGTGGTCTCTAACGATCGGGCTCATAAAAAGTATCTAGGGCATTCAGCGTGCTATGGAGGAGTTGCTGACGATACGGACAAAATGTATTAGGACACAGTGCCCCAACTGACACTTTTGATTTTAATATTTTTTTAGTGTCGATTCGGACACCATCAAATTATTGAAGCTGTACCTGTAGTGTAGTACAGTCAGGTAAAAAATGTTTAAGAAAAATATAATATAATATGATAAAGCTAATCAAATTGCTTTGTGAGCGTTTAAACCACAAGTTTCATTCATAGCGTATATTTTGTATAAATCAACATCTTGTATACTTAGGCATCTATATAATGATCACTTAAAAATATCTCAAATAAAGAAATAGAGAGAGTGTGATCTTGCTATGCATCTATTTCGTCATCTTGCTATGCCGCCGCCGCGCCTCGGTAAAAACCTGTTTTTTTAACTGACTGTACAATGGAGCTATTTTTAATGGTGTCCGAATCGACATTAACAAAAATATTAAAATCAAAAGTGTCAATTGGGACATTGCGTCTCAATATATTTTGTCCGAATCGACAACAAGTCCATGCCGAGGGCATGCTTGGTATTTCATGATCGAATAAAAAATTAAGAGATTCTTAGTCAAACTTCAGCTGAAGTGGCATTAGGCGGGGCATATAGCTCAAAGAACTGGCGGCTATTGCGGCAGAAAGGTTCTCTAGTGGATACCGCTCACTGGAAAGCGCAGCATAGGACGACACCCACACTAGATTTAAAGACAACCTGATAAAGTTGAAAGCACCCAATGCAGGCCGCACAAGATCGGTCGCTCTGCACATCTATGGGGAAGACTTACGCTTTGTAGTGGCCGTCCTGACTAATATGATAATGATTTTTGTAGGAAGAATGTCAGCCCTAATGGATTTAGGAAGAGAAGCCATCAAACATGGAGGATTGACAAATATGTGGATCGGCAGAAACTACTTTTTAAGTAAGTAATCAATTCCCAGCTTATACAAATTACAAAGATCTTCTGTACTTAAATTACATAAACTGACTAGAATAAATCATATTATAATACCGTCCATTGTATCTTTATTTATTGTTTATTTCCATTATTACTGCAGTAATAGTGGAAATAAATGGTATTTCATTCATTCATTCCTAGAATAGTATAACGTTCTACATCAGTTGACGCTAAATTAGGTGACCCGACACGGCCTTACATGGATTTTATAAAAATAAAAATAATAGCCTATAGCGAGATGTAGTTCGGAGCGGATCGCACTCACCCTGTTGAAGGTTCACGAATTGAACCAAAACATTGTCGGTCGAAACACCGATATAACGGTACGTGATCAATCCCATATTTATTATAATAACAGCTTATAACACTCAGGGATAGTGTCGTTTTCTATCAGTGAAATCATTTTTATTTCTATTTATAAACACAGTGTAAACTCCATGTAACGTCACTCGTTTTAACGACAAACTCTCTAAAGCGTCGAAATCACTCGGCTTTGGTTGGTTTAGCTTGCCTTGCATACAATGGTACACTGTATAGCATTACACCCACTCTCAATAACAACAATTTGTAATAAAAAGTTCTTTTTAAATTGCCAAATTAGTAAAAACTGCGCAGCTGTTATTATCTTAGACCATAATAAACTCGACTGTCGGCATCATACACACCAAACTTTCTAAGAAATCCGTTCTTTTGTTTACAAAATGGGATTGCTTGCACGTGTAGCTGAAGACTGTTGTTAGTAGAAGTGAATTAGTGAAGTTAGTTTCTTTTTCTAATACAGATTTTACTTCTCTCCATTTAACGACAACTCTCTATAACGTCAAAATATGCTCAGTTCCTTGAGTGTCGTTATATAGAGTTTACACTGTATGTAGTTTCTAAGATTACCGCGACCTCCGTGGCACAGTGGGCATATAGCCAGCTGAGACGCCGGAGGTAGTGGCTTTGATTCCCGGTGCGGAACATATGTTTGCATGATCTACAGATGTTTGTTCCGAATCTGAATGTTTTTCTATATATTATAAGAATGTATTTACAAAAAAAAGTATATAAGTAGTTATCGGGAAGTGATAGCGCTGTGTGAAATATCCAGCAATATTTATTTATTATTATTATTAAATATTTAAAACAACAAAACAACTTTCAAACAACAGACTTTACCTTCTTATTAGTACTAGCTGATGGAGAGAGAACTTTTCCCAAAAATGGGACAACATGTGGTTTCGCATCCGTGGATTGTCAATAAAAACATTACCCTTCCACGCAGTAAGGTAAGAAGTGGCCTATGTCCGAATGCCGGTTATAACCTATCTATTTACCAAATTTCATCGAAATTAGTCAAGCTGTTCAGTCGTGAAAGCGTAAAAAAACATACAGAAAGAGTGTTACTTTCGTACTTTTAATATTAGTATGGATATACTAGGGTCTATATTATATTATAATTATGAAATAATTAAAAAAAAACCATTACTTAAGAATAATCGAATCTAGAAAGAATAATATCAATGCCTTGTTTCAGTGGTAGTGGATGCAAAACAAATAGAAGTGATATCTAAATCCTGTCTGGAAAAGAGCGATATAATGCGGTTTCTTCGAAATATCATCGGCAATGGAAGTATATTTGCACCAGGTAAAAAGCAGCATAAGAGGTATTGGGTGGCTCGGTAAACTCAGAGTTCATACACCTCATCATAAGCCGGAAGACGTCCACTGCTGAACATAGGCCTCCCCCTTAGATCGCCATAACGAGCGGTTGGTAGCCGTTTGCACCCAACGGCTCCCCGCGATTCTTACTAAATCGGTCCACCTTGTATGGGGCCGGCCTACGCTGCATCTTCCAATCCGTGGTCTCCACTCGAGAACCTTTCTTCCCGAACGGTTATCGGTTCTACGAGCGATGTGGCCTGCCCATTGCCACTTCAACTTGCTAATTTTGAGAGCTATGTCGGCAACTTTAGTTCTTCTGCGGATTTCCTAATTGCAGATTTTGTCACGCAAAGAAACCCCGTGCATAGCCCTCTCCATATCTCGTTGAGCGACCTTGAGCTTGGTCATGAGGCCATGAGTAAAGGACCACGTTTCAGTGCTCTGGGGAATTTTGGACGAGACGATATCACGAAGTTTTCCGAACGCTGCCCAGCCAAGTTGAATTCTTCGTGCGACCTCATTGTCGAAGTCATACACCTCAGTATCACATAATTCTTTACGTACCATATAATACCATTTTCATAAACAGGTGAAGACAGACTTTCAGCAAAACTAAACAAATATGATATCGTCTTCTCCTTTTTTCGAAACAATTTCTAATATACCTTTTTCGTTTTGTATTTTCTGGTGTTTGGTACTGGTATTTTGGTATCAGACTTCCCCATGGTCACTGTAAAAGTTATTGCCAATCGTTTATTTTGTTTAAAATTCCTATAGAGCATATTCTGCTCCTTATTCAAAGGTTGTTTGGATTGTGTATTTTAAAGGCGTGCAAAGAATTTTTATTTATTTTCATCATCATCATCATCATTCTCAGCCAGTGTCGACCCACTGCTGGGCATAGGTCTCTCTTTGTTTCTGCCGTTCTTCCCGATCCTGTGCCAGTCTGACCCACAATCTTATTGATATCGTCGACCCATCTCGCTGGTCCCGTCCCCTATTTCGATGGCCAGTTCTTGGCCTCCACTCTGTTATTTCCTTAGTACACCTGTCGTCACTACGTCTGGCCAAGTGTCCTGGCCCAACTCCACTTGAGCCCCAATATTGGCTTGCTGACGTTTTGTACTTTAGTCTGCTTGCAAATTTCGGTATTGGGAACTCGATCTAAGAGTGTGATGCCGAGCATGGCACGCTCCATGGCTCTCTGTGCTATGCTTATTTTGTGTCTTCGTGAGCCTCCATGTCTCGGCATGTCGGATATGATCATTTTATTATTAATTTGTCACATTATGTTGCAATATTCATTAAAAAAAATACTTCATCGTGATTATAAAATAAAACAAATTCAAATTAATTCATGTCACGCCACTAAACTCTTCAAATTCGAGGACACTGTTGAAGGTCCTATCGACGAGCCAGCTTTTTAATTTTAACTTAATGTTAATAAGAGTTCGCGCATCCTTCACCTTCGTATTATCCTTCACCAGTATGCCATCTAGTTTACCGAAAGCTGCCCATCGAAGTAGAACATGCCTGGTGATTTCCTTTATCTGATACTCCCTGCCACAAGATAAAACATCATCATCATTGAGTTGAGCGACTCTGAGCTTATTCATAAGGCCAATAGTGAAAGACCACGTCTCGGTTCCATATGTCATCACTGGTAACACACACTGATTGAAGACAATTGTTGAAGAAGATCGAAGACTTTCGTCTTAAGGCACTGAGGTATTTTGGACGAAAAGACGTTTCGAAATTTCCCAAACGCTGCCCATCCGAATTGGATTCAACGATTGACCTTTTTCTCAAAGTTGGACCTACCTAATTGGACTGTTTGTCCTAGGTATACATACGCGTCGACAACTTCAAAAGCCGAGTTCTCAACCATAACTGGGGCAGGCACGACATGGACATTCGAAATAATTTTCGTCTTGTCCATGTTCATTTTAAGCCCTACCCGTTGGGAGACTTGATTGAGGCCTTCGAGCATCGTGCTGAGCTCTTCCATCGACTTTGCCATGACCACAATATCGTCGGCAAACCGAAGGTGATGAGGGTGTAATCGCCGTTAATATTGATGCCCAGTCCTTTCTATTCCAGAAGCTTGAAAGCATCTTCCAAAGTGGTCGTAAAGAGTTTTGGAGAGATGACATCTCCCTGTCTTACGCCTCTTTTTAAGGGAATCGCATTCGAGCTCTGTTCTTGTACTCGGACTGACATAGTGGCGTTTTTATACAAACACTTCAACACTTCGATGTACCGATAGTCAATACGGCATCGTTGGAGGGACTCAAGCACCATGTTTTGGTTGAATCGAAGGCTTTCTCATAGTCCACAAACGCGAGACATAGCGGCAAGTTATACTCTTCGGTCTTCTGCATGACTTGCCGCAGCGTATGTATGTGGTCTATGGCACTGTAGCCTTTTCGGAACCCGGCTTTTTCGAGAGGCTGAAAGTCATCAAACCTGCGTTCGAGACGGTTCGCGATGACCCTTGAAAACAGCTTATAAACATGGCTCAAAAGCGAGATGGGTCTGTAATTCTTAAGCAAGATGTTGTCACCTTTCTTTGAGAACAGAACCACCATGCCCTCGTTCCATGCTTTTGGCGTCGTACCTTCAAGCAAGGCGGAACTAAAGAGCTTCTGAAGGACTTTAAGTTCCGGTGATCCATCCGCTTTTAGAAACTCTGAAGTGATTCCGTCCTCACCCGGCGCCTTTTTTTTAAACTAAATAGATCTTCGTTTGACCACAATCTCACCTGATGGTAAGCGATGATGTGGTCTAAGATGAAGCACGAAGATCTAGAAGAAACCTATTCACTCTTACCTTAAAAAGGCCCGGATTGTATTCTTTAGGAAAAACAGACGACGGCAAAGCGTTCCATACCTCAGCTGTACGCATCAAGAATGTAGAACCATAACGGTGTGTGCGAATGGGTGGTATATTAACTAGGTACGGATGGTACTGAGCCGTGCGCCTGCTTGTCCTTTGATAGAAAGGAGATGGCGGAATCAGATCGTAAAGTTCTTGGGCACATTCCCCGAAATGTATTCTGTAAAAGATCGATAGGCTTGCAACTTTACGGCGGTGTTCGAGACTTTGGGTCTTAGCCTCCGCCATATATTGCTCATCTATTAGCCTAAAAGCCCAACGTTCTATTGAGTCTAAGGTAGCGAGCTGGTATTTGGCCGAACCATCCCAAAGGTGGCAGCAGTACTCCATGCCAGACCGGACTTGTGCTTTGTATAAACTAAGAAGCTGTCCTGGTGTGAAGTATCTCCTGACCTTGTTAAGGATGTCCAGGTTCATGGCAGCTATTTTAGCTTTAGACTCGATGTATGAGCTAAAGTTGAGAGTAGGCGTGAGCGAAACCCCTAGAAGCTCGAGGTGACCTTTTACGGCTAGCGGTACATCTCGGAAAATGGGAACTTGGAGAAACTGACTCTTTTTCGCCGAGAAGAGACATGCTTGCGTTTTTGAAGCAGTGAATTTAACGAGATTGGCATCGACCCAGTCAGAGACGGCCTTGAGTGTCAAATTCAAACGCTGCAGAATCTCATCTCTCTGCCTCTGAATTTCAGCTCTGCTGGCTCGAGCATTAAAAGTGTACCTCTCCACAACTGTACTGTCGTCTGCGTACCCAATGATACCGGCCATGAGCAGATCATTTATATGCAACAGAAACAGTGTAGCAGAGAGAATTGACCCCTGAGGTACCCCGGCGTTTATAGCCAATTGATCAGACGAGCGGCCATCAATAACTACCCGAATAGATCGTTCCCTCAGAAAGTCTGCAAGCCAAAAGCAGAGCTGAGCTGGAAGTCCGTATGAAGGAAGCTTGCCAATAAGGCTAGTGTGCCAAACCCTGTCAAAAGCTTGTCTTTCTTAAGCTGCTTCAAGGCCATCCTGATCTCATACAGGCTGATGTCCGGAATATCTTCGATATAATGTCGGGTCAGTTTGGCTCTTGGGTCGTTGGCCGCACTGCAAACAGGTTTAGTGACCGAACTGCAACTATTAATAATAGCGTTTATTACCGGAGGTTATTCCGGTGGGCTTCAAACTGAACGCCTTCAAGAGAGGTGTAAATAGGGTATTAAGTGCCTGGCAACGAGACTGAAGTACCACGACTGCTGCAGGAGTTTATAGGCGGCGGTGACCACTTAATATCAGCAGGCCCGTCAACTTGTATGTCTACAAGTTTAATTTAAAAAAAATAGCAATATATAGTTCTGATGCTCAAATAATTAAAATAATGATGGGTATCTCAGACTCTATCAAATCACAGTAAATGTTCTGTTAAATTATAAGAAACCAGATATTTACCTTGTTAAGCTTACTGCGCGCACGGAGGAATGTGAGATTTGGCACATTTATATGGTGTAGGAGAAGCGAATACTACAATTAATCTAATATTTTTTTTAATTTATATATTATTTATTTGGTCTAGTATTAGTCTTAGTGCCCGCTGGCTGGATGGAGTGACGAAGATCCTCTATTTCTGTAGTTTTTGGTTATATTTTCTTGTGTACAATAAATAATAAAGAAGATTGGACTCAGTGATACACCTTGCGAGAGACCTACGTCCAGCAATTAACTGATATAGGTAAAGTTTGCCTAATAAGGATAATAAGCAACGCTCTGCGCGGTCGCTTCTTAGATGGGTGATCGCTGGTGGTATTTCACGCTGAGCAATTTTTGGCTTATTGTTAGTCCGACTAGCTTACTATACGAAGACTACAAGAATTGACATAGTGTTTATACGAACTTAGATAGAAAACGCTTTATTGTAAATCACACTTAAATTAAAAAAAACAATATAAAAAAACAAATAACAATACAAGTAGAAATACAAGTGGCGGTCTTATCGCTAAAAGCTTACTATGTAAATAATAGTTAACATGTGTCTATTTTTTATTTTTAGTCTCAATCTGGCGTCCCCGTCGCAAGTTCCTTGCCCCGACATTCAGCGCAAAAAACCTGAATAACTTTGTGAGGATATTCTCTAAGCAGGGAAGTGTATTGGTGGACCAGTTGAAAGGAATGGCAGGAAAGGAAAGCTTCTCTATATGGAACTTCTTTACATCTTATACTCTGGACTCTGTTTGTGGTAGGCAAAAATGCAAACTTAGGTGTTGTTGCTGATGGCATTATTATTGCCTACTTAGCTGATTAAGACTACCGCCATTGTAGCAAACTCCCATAACAAAAAGTTACAACTGATTGTTGTAAAATTTTGTGGAGTGCTTTAGATATTTTTACATATTTTGTATGTATCTACATGCAACGTCGCTAACTGGTAACCTGCTGAATGTTTAAAGATTAAACTAAAGACTTGTAGAAGCCTTATTCATAAAAATGTTTCGTTACACGTTGTGTGTTTAATTGTGATCTATATTTTAGTAAACAACCTTTCGAAAAATCATCCTTCTATACGTTTTTAATTCAATATTTAAACATGCAGGGGGTGACCAGTTAGCGACGCTGTCTATACATAGTACATACTCTATAATAGTATATCAAAATACTATGCAAGTGATACCTACTGCGGAGAAAATGATCACATAACAATTAGTTATGTACCTTCTTTAAATTGTAAAATAGGCGAATGATCTTATTTTACAAGCCTAATGTACCAAACTATAGCTTACTAAAGAATCCTTATTTCATAGGTTATTTTTATTTAAATAAAATAAGTGCCTTAAGACAAAAGTCTTCAATCAGTGTGTGTTACCAGTGATGATATATGGAACCGAGACGTGGTCCTTCACTATTGGCCTTATGAATAAGCTCAGCGTCGCTCAACGAGCTATGGAGAGGGCTATGCTCGGGGTTTCTCTACGGGATCGAATCAGAAATGAGGAGATACGTAGGAGAACTCAAGTCACCGACATAGCCCGACGGATTAGCACATTGAAGTGGCAATGGGCAGGCCATATAGCGCGCAGAACAGATGGCCAATGGGGCCAGAAGGTTCTCAAGTAGAGGCCACGGACCGGCAAGCGCAGCGTAGGACGTACACCTACAAGATGGGCAGACGACTTGGTAAGAACCGCAGGTCGGCGTTGGATCCAGGCCGCTACCAACCGCAGTTCCTGGAGATCAATGAGAGAGGCCTTTGTCCAGCAGTGGACGTCCTACGGCTGATATGATGATGATAATGAAAATAAGTGGTCCTTATTCCAGAGACTGCTTTTGGCGTAGACGTGAGCGCTCAGAAGAAAGGAGGCTCACCACTTCCCAAAGCTTTCGAGTACATTAGTAAACTAGCAGTTGATAGGATGGTGGTGCCCTTTTTACATCCAGATTGGGCTTACAAAATGTTGCCATATCATAACGCCTTTTACCAACGCAAGAAAATTTTATGGGATTTTGTAGATAACGTAAGTAAACTAAAATGAATTTGTCTTGTTCTGGACAATAGTTTGCTGGAGCGCTTAATCCTACTAGTATGTAGTTATTGTATAGAATTTCAGTTAGCTGAGTCAGAATACTAAATTGACAAGTATTTTGTGGTGATTTCAGATTATTAAAGCAAAAAGAGAGACCTTGAAAGCCGAAGGAAATAAAAATAATATTTCGCCGAACAAGGAAATTGGTAAAATGAGAATTCATGTTTCCTATTTTACCTTTATTGACTTATCTGTAGGTTTTTGTTAAAAGAATGTGATTTCAGGTTCAGAAAACCACAATAAAACATTTCTTGATCTATTAATCGAGTCATCAGGAGGAGAGAAAGGGTATTCAGACTTAGAACTGCAAGAAGAAACCCTTGTGATTCTGCTAGCTGGAACCGACACATCAGCTGTAGGAGCTTCCTTTACTACTATGATGCTGTCTAGGCACCAAGAGGTGCAGGATATGGTTTATCAGGAGTAAGTTACCTAAAGTTTTTGAGTCATTTCTTGCAAATTTGTTGCTCACTACGTATCTAATAATTCTTTAAAGATCTCAACCATCGCTCACTTATAATTATTTCGAACTGAACAATGTTGATCTACTTGACACTTAGCATGTATCAAAGAAAAATCATCCTAAAACGAAGAACCATTTTACTTTTGGTTCGAAAGCTTGTTTCAAACAAAAAAAAACTTATGTAAAAAAAAAAAACTTGTTGTGTAGGTATTATAGTTATAATACAAAAAACATCACGATTTTTCTTTATAACACCTTGAGATGGGAAATGCATATGGCCCACCTGATGTTAAGTGGTCCCCATCACCTAAAACAAAGAATTGCCTCGTAGGTCACGCACCTTAGAAACGTGTCCTGCAATGCACTGCCCTGTATCCATTAGCTTAAGGCATACAGGTGTTAAGCCTCATACGCCTGTAATTTCACCAGAAACCATACCCCTCAAACCGAAATCCAGCAACGCTGCTTAGTGGCAGAAATAGGTATGTTACTGCATCTGCAAATGTATCATCTTCAATTGTTATCAGGCTTTGAACAGAAACAAAATAAACGCTAATGCTGTAAATTTCAGGTTACAAGAAGTGTTCGGTGATTCTGACAGGCCACTAACAGCTGAAGACTTACCTCGGCTTAAATACTTGGAAATAGTGGTTAAGGAGAGCTTGAGATTGTATCCTCCAGTGCCGGTGATCGTCAGGAAAGTTGAGGCCGATGTTACTTTACGTAAGTAACAGACTACGATAGCACATTGAAAGAGATTACTTCTTGATTTATTATTATTATCAATCCTGGCTTTCATAAAGATTCCTAAACGTAATTAGCGACTAAATATGTTTAATTTTGACGTAATTGTATGATTTGATAACTTCTATAATCATATATATTATTTAGGCACTAAATACGATAAGACATCGTTACGCAAGTCGCCCTCTGTCTAGTATTTGTATTTATTTAATTTTTTTCTCTATAAATTTAAAAAATTATTAGTATATGCATCATATCAATACGTTGTGGCATGGTAGTGGTGCCTGACAGTTTAATTATGTACTTAGGTACAGGTGCCTTATTTTTCATGCTATTTTTGAGCTCAAGAAAACCTTAGTACCTGGGTAAAAAAACCTGGGTACCTATTTATATGCATGCTTGTCGTCAACGCCCGAAATATTACGTTATAAATATGTTAACAAATACTTTTTAGACTAAACTTGACGCTTTTGTAGCATCAGGAGTAACCCTGGTTCGAGGCTGTGGAGTCATGTTCAACATCTGGGGAGTCCACCGAAACCCTCAATACTGGGGAGAGGATGCAGAGGTGTTCCGTCCTGAGCGGTTTTTGGACGCACTACCTTCTCATCCAATGGCATACATGCCTTTTAGCTGCGGGCCTAGAAACTGCTTAGGTATGTTAATTTCCTCTCAACTTTCTCAGTACAAGGTCAGCTCTTCTATTCTCTGTCTTGAAAATCAATCAGTGAATTTTAAAAGCTCGTGGCGAATATTCGTATGTCATTCATTTTATGACTGACAAATCTCATGATATGGCAGAAATATAAAAGACGAACTTTTGCCATATTTCGACAATGTGTCCAGATTAAACATATTTGTTATGGTTGTAGTAATAAAATTAAACATAAATAAAATCTTACTTAGAAAACTTTCGTGATTGATTTCAATCCTTATTATAAATACGGGATTTATCACGTTCACGAATTGAACCGAAACATTGTCGGTCGAAACACCGATAAGACGGTATGTGATAAATCCCGTATTTATAATAATGATAAATAAAATCGTTCCGCAATACACAATCCTTAAGTAGTAACTTTGGGTTGTTGATAAGTGTTTAACTTTGATCATGAGGTGATTTTAAAATTACTGAAATGTGTGTAAGTATCTTATAGTAATGGGATCCAATTTTTAGGTTACCAGTACGCCATGATGTCAATCAAGACTGCCATAGCATCATTGCTCCGACGGTATCGCATCCTACCAGCTACCAACTCCGATATACGATTATCTTTCGACGTCATGATGAAAGATGCCGATCAATTTCCTGTTCAGCTAGAAAGTAGACGCTAAGTCCAGCTTAAACATGTTTAAATTTGACGTATTTGTATGATTTGATAACTCTCTAAATCAGATTTAGCCACTAAATACGTTTTGACATCGTTGCGCAATTCACACTAAATCTAGGAGAAAGGTTGATTTTACAATTTCATCCAGGCAATAATAAAATATATTTTTTCACAGTTTATTTATTTTTGTACTATTGATCGCAATCAATTTACAACATATAAAATGTCAATCTTATTTAACTTAACCAAAAGAATAACCTACGTAAATCTATCGACAAACGTAAAATCCTACACATGAAGCTAAAGACCGACATTTTTTTTACAAATGAAATACACGTTTTATCTGGCAATTTGAACATAACACAGAATATTATTTTACACTACTTATACATAACCCATACAAACAATTTCAATGCATAATAATAACGAGACATCATTTATTATATCATTATCATTTATATAATTGTTGGTGATCTTGCAACTCTGAAAGGCACTAAGACGTTTCGTTAATGCACGAAAATCGTTTGTATGATGCAAATTATCGTTTCAAACCAAGAGATCGTCCAATTTTAAATTGCGCTTCCGATAACATTACATTCAAAGTCAATCAATCGTTACTCATATAATATTATGTGATCCTCAGATTACTTTGAAACATCTTACTTTATGTTATCCTTCATGTAGGAGGACGGGCCCGCAATTCTAGATTCTACGCCTCGATAATGGCGATGGTCAACAGCCAGTGAACATTAGTCATTATTTTAATTCACTTAAACTAAACGTATTAAAATATTTTCAGCAAATATTAGTTGTTCTTGAATGACTTATCATTCAAGAACAACTATTAGCTGATCGCTTAGGCAATTTAATTTATTCGTCTTATTATTTTTTATTCTTATAATAAGGTGGACTGGACGTGGACACGTCTTGTCTAAAACAATAATACAAGCAACATTTTTTTTAATATGTACACACCTCTGTTTATAACTTTTATAATTACATTGACAAATTCGTCTTTTTTAAACAATGGGATTTTCCTCCAAGGAAATTTTGATCCGGATTAAATTCTAGTTAGAAAATGGAAGATAAAAGAAGACAATAACTATTAAAGATTTTAGAATTCACGCATGCCCACCTTACAAATATTATAAACGCAAAATTATATTTGAAATACTATTAGTATTCTTAACTTCTGGACGAAATTGATGTCAACATAATTGACTTACTTGAAATAAACAACCTTACTTCAGGGATGACCATTGAAGATTTCAATTTAATTGAACAAAATTTTCATAAATGCGTTGCACTCGGTAATAGCAGTGTTTAAATTTATAATATTTAGGCAACTCACGAATCTTAATACACTATCTTAATACAATTGTGCGGTTGGCAATTTATAAGTAATAGTTTCTTTTATAAAGCGTATCGTTCCATTATTACAATTTGTTATTGTTTTTAATTTCACTTGCAACATTATTATCAGCTACGATATGCGTTGATTTAGAATTTTGACTATTGTTCTTATTATTATATTTAGGGCTTATTCAAATTATAACAAATCCTAAGAACACACTATAAGCACCAAATGGTCCTCTGTTTCCTTTATAAACGTTTGAATCAGCCCCAAATGACCTATTCACTCTTAACACTATAGCATTCTTAGCCATCGTAAGCCATCATCATCACAAAATCAGTCTCAGTAGAACTATGGAAGTCCCTGTCGCATCATTTTTTTATTATACTATCAAAGTCATATTCGGGGCCGTAAGCTGCTTTGGCGGTGCGTCTAGTTAAGAATACTTTTCCGTCTTTAATAAAATCTCCACAAGCTTTGTTTATTTCGTATGGAATATCATCCTTAGTATCATTGCTATCTTTGCCTGACACCCCGTTCTCTTTGACTTCCTTTGCAACCCCATTGGTATAGACACCGTTAGCCTTGGCTCCATTACGACTCTTCGCGTATTCCTCTTTGATTTCTTTTTCCATGATTTTGTTTCTTTTGTAGCTTTTCGAGTAGAAGTTGAGGAATAAGATAAGGAATATTGTAATATTGGAGCAGATAAAATATGTGAAGCCGGCAGCGTACTGGCAACGCGGAGAGAAGTGTGTCCATGCGCAGTAGACAAGCATTAACAGAAACTGAAACTGGATAACAAAATTTGATAGCATGTGGTCTTCGTTAATTTATGTTATATATTTAAAATATAAATAATACTTCATCACAGTTTTTCCAATCAATATTTTTCAGTGAATAAATATCCAATTTTAGATTATCGCATTCTCAGGTAAAATTTTTGCCTTTGTTGAAGATACAAACACCTTTTTGGCAAGCAAATATTTTATAATTAACATGTAAAATGGTTTGGCTGCCACAATATTTTGTTTTTGATCATATTTCTTAATCCTACACGATCCATAATTATAAGACAAAATGGTAGGTTGAATTATCAGATAATAATTAAGGGAATAGTATCAGTTAATGATAAAGATTCTTACCAGCTGCATCTTCGTGACATACTTCTTCCACCATAGATATTTCTGGAACCTCGGCCCCAGCCCAGACAGTAGATAGTACGTGTACATTACCACGTGTACTATCGAGTTGAGGAGGGCTAAGACAGCGCCTTCTCCACCTGCTGCGAACTTCAGGTAGCTCCAAGAGTAGATTGCCATTACAACGTGGTGGTAGACGTGAAGAAATGTGATCTAGAACGGATATATATTAATATTATTAGAATGTTCAATATAATCAAGGTTTTGTTTCAGAATGATATACACAAAGTAATTTTAGTTCATTCGCTTAAAGCAATTTTTTTTGTTCTGCATTGGATCATTATAGATCTAAAGGCTAAATGGCTTAATTATTGTCTGACTTATAAACTCCTACAAAACACGACCTTTGACGATCACCGTGGCGCAGTGGGCGAACAGCCGGCTGAGACGCAGGAGGTAGCGGGTTCGATTCCCGCCGCGGAACAAATGTTTGCATGATTTACAGATATTTGTTCCGCGTCTGGTTGTTTTTCTATATATTTTAAGTATGTATTTACAAAAAAAATGTATATAAGTATTCTATCAGCTAGCTGGTTTCCATAGGACAAGCTCTGCTTAGTTTGGGGCTAGATAGCGTTGTGTGAAATGTCCAGCAAAATTTATTTATTTATACACACGACTCTAATAAAGCCCTCGTGGGTTAGTACTGGTGAATGTGATAGAAGTTCTTATGTAATACAAAATAAAGCATAAATGAACATAAATGAACCGGTGGGTGTAAATGTTCAGTGCGCCTTGTAATTATTATAGATTAAATATAATACTTAGGTCACTTATCAAAATAATAATAGTTAACTTACCTGCTTGTTTTTCTTTCTTAGAACGAAGAAAACTGTATCTAGTAGCTCAGTGAACTTTGCAAAAAAGTACCACCAGCCGAGGTCCAGTAACTGAAAATTAACAAGAAAAAATTACAGCACTACTTATTTTTTAAAACAATTTGCTACCTCTTCATTTGCCTACTTGCAAAAAAGTCGAGCCATTGGTAACGTAAAAATTATAAAGTGATTAGGTAAGTACTTAAATTAGTAATTATATTTGTCACGGTTACTTCAAAGAGAAATGACAAATCACAAGTGAAAGGACCATTTCAAGGCATTATCCCTAATTAAGCATTATTGTGGAATTATAACGTAACTTAGCATTTACTATTCCACAAGTTGAAGCAGTTCATACTGGAGGAACTACACCAGTTTCTCTGTCAGTCCTGATTGACATTGATGTTTACACATACGACTCAAACAGATAATGATGCAGTTCCGTAGTATAGTCTTCTCGAATTCGCCGAAAACATATCCGCGGTTTTGATTTTACATCGGGCCTAATTCTGATAATTAATAAGAAAAACGATCATGTAGCCATTTTGATTGTTGTTCCTGTCATAAGCTGCCACATTTTCAATTGTGTTGTCATAGCAACGACAGTCATTGAACAAAGATTGTGTTATAGACCGGCAGCTCGTCACAGATTTTATCGATCAATCGTATTATGTATGCCTTTTAAGTTGTTGATTATATAGTAAGTTTAACTAAAAAATGGATTTAAGCGAGATCGTGAGAGCGGGACATGTAGCGTCCAATGCCATGTGAAATCGCAAAAAAAATATAGTTGTTAATCAATCGTATCACGTATGTCATTCATGCCATGATGAAGTTTATGAAGAATAAATATAGTGACCAAGCATTGGGATACGTGTAGGTCGGGTCCCTGTGACTGAACTCAATCCTCGCATTTGCAAAAGAAAATAACAATTTTTGCCAATCGTATCACGTATGCCTTGTATACTAAATGTTTATATTAATTGTGAAAATAATTTGTAACTAGTTTGCATACGCTTAAACTTGGGCCGATATTGTTTTTTTCAATTATCGCGTTTGTACAATACAATTTATTTTTAAATCAATTGTATCATTATTAAAAATTATTGCAAAACACTGTTTTCATTGTAAAACAAAAGATACAAGCTGGCATACAATTATTTTAGGGTCCGGTGGTCGGAGAAACTAAAGAAGTTGAAAATTTCGAGTTTAATTTTTTTCAACTTTATCACGTAGGTATGCCCTTCCGGATTATACTGTACAATCATACATTGTGTATCAAAATCAAAAGGTCATACAAATTCCGCGGGGCTAAAATGTGTTTAAACATTTTTTTAGAAACGACATTTTTTTGACGATTCGAGTTCTTCGGATTAAAATTTTCGATAATTTTATTTTCATCATTATCGTCTTCCTCACTGTCCTCTTCATCTGATTCGTCAGTAGCATCAATTTCACAGTCTTCATTGTCAGTATTATCTGCAGTTTCAGCGAAGTTCTCATCTTCACTGTCCAACACTAAAACATAATTTGAAATATTTCGTGAGAATCTGTTAATAAGTACACTGACATTTACAATGATTTTTTATAAACTGCTGCAAAAAGCTGACCAACTTGTATAGACGCGTATTCAGTCAAGTTGTCTTCCGCGGTAGATTTTTGGTGACAATCTTGTTCTGCGGATACACTGCAAAATACGTAGTCATTTTACAAATGTCAAAAGAAGACTGACCAACAGTTAATTCGTTATTTATGTAATGAATATTTTAAAAGTTTTGCCGAGGGCCCATAATGACCTGGCGCTGCTCGGCTTAGCCTACACAATCGTGCTTAGTTATTTCGTTACTAATAAAAAAAATATTTGAAAAAAAAATAATATGAAAATTTTTACATTGGTATAAACAATTGACGCGCGTTTATACAATTGTGTGATGAAATGAATAATTCAAAATAATTATAAACTTACTTTGCTATATCTGAAGGTAACGAGCGATACTGTGGCTTCAGCGCAATAAAATTACTGTAGCAATGGCTGTGGTATCCCACTTCTATTTTCGACGAAAAGGGGGCCAGCACACATTTTTCATACTTTAATTTATGCGCTATTCTTAAGTTTTGAGACAATATACACTTCTGATAGATCACTTCACTAAACTGCTTAACTTTCTCGGTATCTTCTTGACAAAGAAAGCATTTTAGTTGTACTGAAACTTCTTTATTTTGTTCGCTCTCCTGCTGGTTTTCGCTGGACGTTCCGGGTTCGCTGTCCATCTTGAAAAGTGACCCTAGAGCAACTGATCCATTGGACAACCGAGTACCAGAAGCGCGCGATTTTCCGTGTTTATCGTAGATGAAAGAGAACGTATTCTAAGGGCTCATTTTTATCACAAACAGCGACGCGTTTCCATCGATGTATTCCGAAGGCGAGATAATTTTGAAATTGGATAACACAGTGTTATGCGATAATCGATTTCAAAAGCAATTAAATTATGTCATTTTTGCTAAGTTTGTACAGCATGAAATGTTTTATCATTCTGCTGTTAAAATAGTATTTTAATAATTTGTTTTATACATATTTATGCATTGTAGCTACATATTTTTACATTATTAAAATGTAATATATACTATATAGTTTACAATAATATAATATGCATTTGTGTTATTTATAATGATAAGAACAGAGAAAGAGCACGTTTTATCGATTGATAAAGAAGTAATAGTACAATACGTGCGTAAAGATGTAAAGGGTGATATTCAACCGATTCGAGATTATTTTTATACCATTTCCCCTCTAAAAAGCTTATTTTATTCACTGAAAACAGTGAAAAAAAGCTCTTTTGTTTTGGTGAATTTAAAACACACCAATGTATTCGACCTCCATCAAGCATTTTTACCCGATACAAACTCCTTGTGCAAAAAACTACTCGAGATTTGATTGGTCAACGTTTTTGACAAGAAGTTTAGCATTAGAATAAAAACTGTTTGTGTTCTTTGCTAGCATTATTAGTAAATTGGCGCTATTTGAAATACTGTAAGTTGTACGAACACAACAACAAAACGGATTTATATCTAGGGCCATGAATCACTCGCGTCGCTTAGGATTCTAACACTTGAATCACTCGCTACAGTCATGATTCAGTCATTAGAATCCTTCACTTGCTCGTGATTCATATATGGCTCTCGCTTTAAATCCGTCATTTATTCAATAGTTACTATACAATTACTTGCGTGTTTCGTACAAAATTTTTCATCGCGAGTGGAAAGAGTGATATTACGCACTATCCGCACGGAGTGATAAAAAAATGTTTTATTTATGAATCATTCTTGCCCGCTGTTATTCTAATCTCATACGGCTATTATCTACATGAACCTTTAAGCCCGTCAGCCTTCATAAAATTTGTATGAATACCATAATACTGCAGAGAAATTGTAAACGGCATACTTTATATGCATACGATTGAAAAATATTAGAAAAAAATTCAAGTGCATCTCGTTTTCTAAAAAAATGTTGATCCGCGTTTTTGCCCAGCACAATTTGTATGCCCTTTTGAAGAAGTATATATTTCCGAAGTTAAATTCAATAGGACATATGTACATGGTTCGATGGTTATGAAACAAACTACATTTTTACAGTATTACAACGTATGCCTTTGGATAAGGTCTCGAAAATAAGTATGCCGTTAAAATATATAACATATAAAATCAGAAATAACCAAGGGTACAAACACATACATGGTTCAATTGATTTAAAAATAAATTGTATTGTACAAACGCGATAATTGAAAAAACAGTATCGGCCCAAGTTTAAACGTATGCAAACTAGTTACAAATTATTTTCACAATTAATATGAACATTTAGGATACAAGGCATACGTGATACGATTGGCAAAAATTGTTATTTTTTTTGCAAATGCGAGGATTGAGTTCAGTCACAGGGACCCGACCTACACGTATGCCAATGCTGGTCCACTATATTTATTCTTCATAAACTTCATCATGGCATGAATGACATACGTGATACGATTGATTAAAAATTATAATTTTTTTTTGCAATTTTAAATGGCATTGGACGCTACATGTCCCGCTCTTACGATCTCCCTTAAATCCATTTTTTAGTTAAACCTACTATACAATCAACAACTTAAAAGGCATACATGGTATGATTGATCGATAAAATCTGTCGCGAGCTGCCGGTCTATTAGTAGAATACCAAAAGATATTTAAATACTGGCCATTATGCGACGATGAATGAATGAATGAATGAAAATTCTTTATTATACCTTACAAGCTAGACACAACAGATTTAAAGAAAATAAAACAAATAAAAGTAAGCATAATGGGCGGTTTTATCGCTTAACAAAGCGATCTCTTCCAGACAACCTTTGGATGGAGAGGATCATTGCTTAATGGAAGATTGGCCGAGGTCTAAAAAGAATAAACTTAATAATAGAAAAAGAAATTACTTAACCCTAAATAGTTATATACATATGTACATATTAGGTACATAAATAATTTTAAATAAATAAGTATCATGTATAAAATAAATATGTACTTACATACTTATACTTACATTAATAATATTAGAGATCAGATGAATCATGACTCTTCATGGAGATAAAAGTTTTTGGGTCTAGCTTTAAATACGGAAGGTGAGGGGGATTTCTTAATGGAGACCGGCAAGGCGTTCCATAATCGGACAGCTTGGACGGAAAAGGAGTTTGCATAGAAACTGGTTCTATGTATCGGGGTTTTGAGAAGGTGGTTTTCAGAGGATCGGAGTGTTTACCATTGTTGACGATACCATTGTCATAGTGAAATGATTGGTTCAGTAGAATTGGGTCCATGATATCTTGCTTCCTATTGGACGAATTCTAGTTTAAGTATAATAAGCAGTTGGCAGTTTAAGTTATACTACGTTTGTATATACGCGGAATCGCTATCTCCGACAACATTTTATTAATTTTAGCATAAAAATAGCCACAACAAATGGAACAAATGAATTCAATTAAACTTAACTCTAAACCGTCTCGCCAATGCCAGCTACTATTAAACCGATGGACATTGGACAATATAATAACCATATCTAGAGACAAACAGATTTCAACCTATAAAAAAGGTGTTTATATTAAATATTTTTTATATGTTATTTGTGGGGAAACAGGCTTACGGCCCACCTGATGGTAAGCGGTCACCGTCGCCTATTGACACCGGCAATACCCGGGGTATTGTCGATTCGTTCCCTACACTGTAGAAACCTCTTTACATTTCTCTTGAAGCGTGCCATGTCGTAGCCTAATGGGAAAACCTCAGATGGTAGCTCATTCCACATCTTGCAAGCACATACTTGCAAGATGTAGAAAAGATCGCGTGAAGCGTGTGGTGCGTGATACCCAATTGTCGGTGATATGTGGATGAGCTTTATTACGTTTTTGAGAAGTGCGGTGGTAAAATCTCGACGACGGGATGAGATCAAATAGCTCCTCAGAACTTTCCCCATTATACAGGCGATAGAATACACTGAGAGATCCGATGTCACGGCGTTGACTCAGCGGTTCCAGCCTGTCGGCAAGTTTGGGATCACCGATGATTCTAATGGCTCTTCTCTGAAGGGAGTCAAAACGAAGCAATTGGTACTTTGGAGCTCCGTGCCAAAGATGGGAGCAGTATTCTACGTGCGGCCGAACTTGCGCTTTGTACAGCAATAGCCGTGGTTGTGCCGTAAAATACTGTTTGGCACGGTTAAGGACTCCAAGTTTTTTGGAGATTAGCACAGCTTTTGCTTCTAAGTGACTCCCATACTGGATCTCATTAGAAATTTCGACGCCCAGTATCCCTATACTCGCCGAGACGGGGATAGGAATGCCCTGGAATAGTGGAGCTATAAATAGCACACCTTTTATCAGTGTCGCAGTTATTATAAATAGAACATCTAGGTCATTTAGGTCTAATAGGTCATGTGATCAATTATTATCCTGTTCATATAAAGGTTGTCTGGAAGAGATCACTTTTAGCGATAATACCGTTCATTGTAAATCTATTTGAAAAAATTATGTTCTGTATTTTACTTTGGTGTATAATAAAAACAAATCTTATGTTATCAACTACTGCTGAAAATCATCAAGCACAAGATCAGTCAGTCTGGAAAGGGGAGGTCCCTTTCCAGATTCTTAGCGCACCTATTTTGAGCGAACCAATTTTGATAGCAGTAATTTGTGCATTGACCCTTAAACTACTACGTGCTACAAATACTAGAAAATATATTATTGTGTATTTAGAAAAAGCAGTACACTTACCAGAGCATTCTGCGTATTAGATGGGTAAGAACATCCAGCGTAAATTATACCATCCCTGAAGATATTAAGGTTGAAAACCTGAAATTAAAACGATTACAGATGAAATACATACACAAAAAGTGAATTCAAACAAAACGACTTACACATAAACAATACGGCGTTAGTTTTCATTGCGTTTCAGACATGGCACCCAAGCCAATCCCTAGAGGCGTAGGTTTGAAATTCGCCGGTACTAAGTGGGCTCAGGTCATTGGACCGCGATGACCTATGTACAAAATTATTCACTTGCACAATGAATTAGAACTGGACGTGTCATCCTCATTATTAGACTCGTACAAAGCCGTGTTGATGCCCGGCAGTTGTCATGTATAATGGGTTTCATTTCTATGTTTAGATGCTTGTGGCCTATAAAATCTGTATCTGCCACAGACATCTGTGATCTGTGGTACGATGAATACTTCGTATCTGTTCGTATCCGTTTGATAGGAACGATAGAATAGATTAGTTAATACTTTATTGCGCACCATAAACAACAAAAGAATTAAGAGTATTCATATGAATGAATGAATGAAAATTCTTTATTATACCTTACAAGCTAGTCACAATAGATTTAAAGAAATAAACAAATAAAAGTAAGCATAATGGGCGGTCTTATCGCTTAATAAAGCGATCTCTTCTAGACAACCTTTGGACGGAGAGGATCATTGCTTGATGGAAGATTGACCGAGGTGTAAAAAGAATAAACTTAATAACAGAAGAAGAAAAATTACTTAACCCGTATTTAATTAATGTATACATTTGGCGGTCTTATCGCTCAGCACCGATCTCTACCAGACAACCTTTGGATGGAATGGATCATGTGACTTTTACCTAGGGTATCAATGATGTACCACATAGGATGTAGCAATTTTAGCGAATAATATTGATTAAAAATTTTTTTTTTTTTTTTTTATCAATATTTTTTTATCCCCATTTTTAAAAGCGTGTTTGTTTCCATTAGTACAGCTATGACGCTTACCATACACGGAATTTAATATAATAAAGTAAAAATCCATAATATTTTCATTCATCAAAATCACAAGGAACTTATTCATTAAATCACTTTGAAAGCCAGGAAAGAAAGGCAAATCAATTATAATTCATCTAGCGCTGGGTGCTTTCTTTAGTTTGTTCATTCAACTAAGGGATATTTATTCGTAAATAGTCTGAAATGGGTGTAGAGAGTTGGGTGATTTATTTAAAATTTTAACACGTAATGGTTAAAACGAGTTAAAATTTAAATAAATCACTATATGGTTATAAAACAGACTAAAAACGCATGTATGCAATTTACTTTAAAACAGATTGTAGCTAACAGAAGATCCACATATCTAATATAATAAAGTAACACCCTTACTAACAGGGTACTTATTTAAGTGCTGGACGCGTAATTATACTATTTCCATTTATAAGTAACTAGCTGACCGCGGCTTCGCACGCGTTGTTTGCCAATAAAAAGTAGCCTATGTGTTAATCCTGGCTATGTTCTACGTACATACCAAATTTCATCGTAATCGGTTCAGCCGTTCCGGCGTGAAAGAGTAACAAACATACATCCATACATACAAACTTTCGCGTTTATAATATTAGTAGGATGATATCGATCGCGACAGTGACGATTCATCAGATTTTGATTAAAATAAATAAATAAAGATTACCTGTTGTTATAATTATTTCGTTTCATTGTCGAGTACCTACCTATACCTACTTATTTTACAACAGCTTCGAAAATTTTAAAGAAGTTGGCATTATCAATCAATAATTAATACGTGTAACATCTTGTAATGAAATTTATTATTAGTTAATAAATTTGTACAAAAGTATCCGGCAGTAGTTTAGTTTCTTACATTTTGTTAAAAAATATCGGGTCTGTTATTATGTTACGTTTATCGATAGCTCTATCCCTATCAGTTTCTCCGACTCTGGTATAACCTTGTACGTGCGTAAGCGTCATATTTTTATAAAATAATGCATACTTAATGTAAAAAAGACGCATGTTCAAGTTTTCACAGGAGCTTTCATCGAGAAAATAAAGAAATGGAAATAGTATAGACGGTATGCCTTTGATGTACAATTTCCTAATACCTTAACCCACTTTGTATGAACGCAATAAAAATACTGAATACACCTCAAGCAATACAAAACAGACTCAAAGTGTCACATAAGAGAGTGCAATTTACCTTGAAACAGATAGTAGCTGCCAGAAGCACTTGGAAGGCGTTATAGTATGCTATAGGCTTGTTCATTCTCATCGGAGCCCGGTTCTTCATGAGCCTTGGACCAATGCGGATGAGAATCAGGTACGCGACGACCACGGATAGGATTGGCACCGGACTTGACATCATGAACCAGGAGTCCACTATTGCACCTGTAAAAGTTTTCAAATTAGCTATTGCCAGATTTGTGTTACTATTAAGAGCCTGTAGTGTCCCACTGCAGGGCAAAAGCCTCCTTTCCTTCTTTCCAGTCTTCTCTATTTTGGGCTTTTGTGGACCAATCCTGTAAATGAGCATCAATTTCGTCCCTCCATGTTCGCCGCGGTCTGCCACGAGGTCGTTTCCCGTTTAGAGGCGTCCACTCTGTGGTGGCTTTAGCCCATAACGCATCCGACATGCGGCAGACGTGGCCCGCCCAATCCCACTTTAATTTACCCGCTCGTTGCCAGACATCCGCGATTTGCGTTTTAGAGCGCAGTATACTGTTACGTATGCGGTCTGTCAGTCTGACTCCCAGAATACTGCGCTCCATGGCTCGCTGACTTTTGCAGGTCAGTCAAAGACCAGGACTGCGCGCCGTAGGTGAGGATAGGGAGAATACATACGTCAATATGCTTCCGTTTCAGAGATAAAGGAAGTGTACCTTTCATTAGCTATTTCATTGACCAATATCCCTTCCAAGCGAAGATTGGAGATTAAAATTGACGTAAGATTTGTGTTAGTTTAGGAAAATAATCACTTGTGTGTTATTATTACTAAAGTGGAAACACATTATCCGATGCGATCGACTCGATGAAATGTGACTCGTGTGTAGGCAAATCAAATAGTACTAGTACCAGAACAGAATCATTTTTTTTAAAATATCGGATGATTAAAATAATGTATTCTGGTCATAGAAATTAATAGTTTAGGTTTATGGCTTCTGTGGCTAGTTGTTGCCACAATTAATCCATTGTCCAGTCGACTTATTTGCCTTAACACGTATCAATAATGTGTTTCCGGCACTTTAAATAAATATTTGATGTTTTTTCTTTGGGATCTGTAAAAATCCTACTATTCAAGTAAGGCAAGCATAGTAAGGCGCCTTCCGGCTAGATGGAGTGTCGTTTTTCACGCTGTAGCTAGCAGAGATTGGATGAGAAGAGCTGAAGCTCGGGCTCAATACTGCACCTACGTCCAGCAGTGGACTGCTATTTGTTGATGATGATGTTGACGTTTGAGCGCAGATCTAGAATATGAGAGGACGCCTGTAAATCTCTTACTATCGTTGTCGAAATAGAAACAGTGATTATTTAAAAAAAAACAATAAAAACTTACTCTTCCCAATCTTTAGGGAGTCCAGATATCTGTCCACCTTTTCTAAGTAGCCCATGGTGGTGTAATTTACCTGTAATATAACGAAAACTATAATTAATTTCAGGAGCCGAGCTGATTCAGTCTGTCAGTGACATTACTGTAGACATACTGACATTATTCTGACAATGTCATTTTATAACAAAACAGTTTAACTTAGAAAACATAAAAACTTCTGGAAACATTATTGCATCCTCCTCTATAAATATTTATTAAGTATTTAAAAAGGAGGTTTGTTTACTTCAATAGTTGTATATCGTTAAAGCTTTTCTTTATAGCACTAATAGTGTACAGGTAAGTAACTTTTTAACAAAAATATAGCTTCAGGTAACAGAAAAATAAACTACTGAACCGATTTCGATTAAATTTCTATGGGACTAATCTGAAAATACTTATATACCTACTTTCAAAGGAAAAGGAGTTTTGAAAATCGGTCCACAATTGACGGAGAAATCAGTGAACATACATAAAAAATATACAGTCGAACATAGAACCTCCTCCTTTTTTTAGGTCGGTTAAACACGGCTATAACTCGTCAGCTGGACAGACGGACAGACTGAAATGGCAAAACTATTCAAAAAATATACGAAATTGTGAATAAAACGAGCGTGCAGTCCACCAGATGTTAAGTGGCTACTGCAGCCCATGGACATAGAATTCAACACAAGGTATTATGTTGTCTGGATCTTTATGTGGATACGTTGGCATACTATAGCTGTTATGCCTATGTGCCAATAATTACAGGAACATACCATTACCATCTAACCGGAACACAGCAGCACAAGTACTGCTATTTGGCGGCAGATAAAGGTAAGGCGGTGGTGCCTACATCCTGGAGCCCGTTCACAAAAGCTCTACCACCAGTAACGAACGATATTATCAAAATTGCGAGAAAAATACACATGATTTCTGTACACTAGAAGAGGGTTTTCTCTTTGAAATATTTGTCTGTTTGTGTGTCTCTTCTTGGCATCTTAACTCAAAAAGAACCCGATTTGTTTATTGGTAATTATGTGTGTTATATGTGTGCAATTAGTTAAAAATTCAAAGTTCTATGATTTAGAGTGGCAGGTTTGGATGTTTCTATTGTATTTCAGCTCCGGTACTAAGGTCTCTTAGCGTGCTATAGAGACACGGCTATGCTTGGTATTTACCTACGAGATCGAATCAGAAATGAGGAGATTCGTAGACGAACCAAAGTTGCTAACGTGGCAGTGGGCGGGGCACATAGATGACGGACACACTGACGGCCGTAAGGTCAGAAAAATTTTCAGGTAGAGTCCACGCAATGGAAAGTACAGCGTAGGATGGCATAGATGAAAAGACGACCTGATAAAGATTGCTGGGAGCCGTTGGGTGCAGGCCGCATACAATCGGTGCTCTGGAAAGCTATGGGGAAGGCCCATTTTCAGCAGTTGACGACATATGAATGTTATGCTAACCTATATAAGTGTAAAGGTATTGCTTAAATGGAGTGCTTGTGATAATAGTTCTGTCTTATTAAAATAAGACAGAACTATTATAAATAAATAAATAAATATTGCTGGACATTTCACACAGCGCTATCTAGCCCCAAACTAAGCAGAGCTTGTACAATGGGAACCAGATAACTGATAGAATACTCATTTTTTTTTTGTAAATACGTACTTATAATATATAGAGAAACAACCAGACCCGGAACAAATATCTGTAGATCGTGCAAACATTTGTTCCGCGGCGGGAATTGAATCCGCTACCTCGTGCGTCTCAGCCGGCTTTTTGCCCACTGCGCCACGGAGGTCGTCATTATCATTCGATTATCACAAGCACTCCATTTAATCAATATAACTTGTGAACTAATATTTAATAGCGGGTTCGATTCCCGCCGCGGAACAAATGTTTGCATGATCTACAGATATTTGTTGCGGGTCTGGATGTTTCTCTATATTATGATAAGTATGTATTTACAAAAACAAAAGGTATATAAGTATTCTATCAGTTATCTGGTTCCCATAGTACAAGCTCTGCTTAGTTTGGGGCTGGATAGCGCTGTGTGACATGTCCAGCAATATTTAATATATATTTATTATAATACAATACTTAGCAAACAGTTAATCTTAATGATAAAGTAGGATACTTTACACTTCTTTATAAATTAATATAAATCGATCGTAAGTCTAGCTCAGGTGTAACTTCAGTCCCATTTCAAATGTCAACTTGTACATGTTCCGTTCTTCTTTTTTTAAAAATAAGCTTGGTGGTGCCCCTCCATTCTACCGGACAATTGTATTTTGGTAACAACTATTCTACCGCGAAATACAAAAAGTTTACGCCAAGATAACACCATAAATAAGAATGAATTGCCGAAATGTTTGTACGCGCATAACTTCCAAACGACTGCACCGAATTGGATAAAACTTTCTTTAATGTGTTTGTTATTTGTTATTTTTAGCGGGTACATGGCTGTCGGAGGTCATCGTTTGAATGCAGCACGCCTGGCAAGTTAATTCCCCTGTTATTATGAACGGCGTGTCAATTGCATCGATCATTAATTGATAATAGTGACGCTATATCGTGTGAACTATCGCCTAGGTATTGCTCGTTAATTATTATTTTACGAGTTAGTTCAGCTTATTTATAGCCTTTCAGTATAGTTTTCGATGTTTTTAACAATCTCAAATAGTACTTAAATCAATGTCCTGCACTGTTCATAACTTAAAACTAGGATTAATGGTCCGAACTGAGATCTTGTGTCTCCCAAAACACAAAAAAAATTCTTAGGGCGACTCGCGTAACGATGCCTACACGTATTTAGTGACTAAATATGATTTAAGAAGTTGTCAAATCATACAAATACGTAAAATTTAAACATGCTTAGTCGCTAAATACGTTTAGGGATCGTTGTGCAAGCCGGCCTTAATTTTTTACTAATAAAATAGTGTCAAGAAACATTTAACCTGTATACTTGACATACAGTTTCATTCAAAGTACAGGTAACGGGAGCTCATGAACTTTGGTTAATTTTTATAGGGTAGAATTTGCAGTTATTCTGGATTTCAGACTTTTGCCTATATTTGTGTCATTGAAGCTGCAGGCAAACCAAATTTCAGCACTGTGGGGTCACTGGTGTACCCTGTGAATTTTGCCAAAGTTCAGTTTTTATTATGGCTATTAACGTAAAAACTACAAGGTTTAATCTAAAAATATAAACGGAGTCGAAATGTACTCATAAAGGCCTTTTATTAGACATGCTATTCCACCTGTTAATACCATTTTGTTTTTATCCCCTCTTGAACCCAAATATCTCAACTACTCCCTCACATTTTTAGCTCATTTAGTCACACCAAAATTGTGCCGTTACTACCTACCTATATACGAAATTTCATGATGATCAGATAAACGCTTCGAAAGTTATTATCGGACAAAAAATCATACATACATACTTACATACATACAACGCCGTTTTCCCCAAATTGATTTAGAGATCTCGCTTCGCTCTAACAATAATTGGTACACCAGTTACCCCACAGTCCTGAAATTTGGTATGCATGTAGGTTTAGTGGTAAACATATAGGAAAAAGTCTGAAATCCAGAATAACTGCAATTTCTAACCCAAAAATGTATGATCATTGAACATGAACTCCCATAACTTGTTACGTTCGTCGTGTAATTCGTAGATACTTCACACTTACGTGACGACGACCGTGGCGCAGTGGGCGAATAGCCGGCTGAGACGCAGGGGGTAGCGGGTTCGTTTTCCGCCGCAGAGCAAATATTTGCTTGATCAATGTAGCATGTGATCTACAGATATATGTTCTGGGTCTGGATGTATTTCTATATATTATTACATAGGCTGCTATTTAAGAATCCGGAACTGGCCACTGCATAAATAATATTTAAAAAGAAATTATCACGTTTGAAAATGGAACTCTTTGGCTGTAGAATGCAGGTTATTTCGTCCGTCTGTCAATTGTTTTCATTGTGTGGCGCGATTTCAAAAATTGCGTGTCATTATCACAATGGATTTATCTCGAGAAAATTTTCGTGCGATGATTTTTTATGATTTTTGACGTGGTCTAACTCAACAGCAGTGTATCGATCAACTCAGTTTGACTTTTGGGGATAAAGCACCATCGAAGACTACTGTGTATCACTGGTTTAGTGAGTTTAATCGTGGACGTCGTATGCTCACGGACGAAATTAAAGATGGTCGGCCTAAATCAGTTGTTGTGCCACGAAACATCGACGCAGTGCGTAAACTAATAATGCAAGATCGTCATGGGACATATCGAGAGATAGAGGCGATCTTGGGCATTAGTATGACGAGTATACATAAGATATTGCACGAACACTTGGCTGCAAAAAAAGTTTGTTCGCGTTGGATACCGCACAACTTGACAATAGATCAAAAACAGGCTCGTGTCGATTGGTGCAAAAAAATGATAAAAAAATACAATCGTGGTACATCAAAAGCTGTATATAATATCTACACAGGTGATGAATCCTGGATTTATGCATATGACCCCGAAACTAAGCAACAGTCAACAGTTTGGGTCTTCCAACATGAGCCGAACCCAACAAAAGTTGCTCGTGCGAAAAGCACTTTGAAGCAAATGGTCGCCTGTTTTTTTGGTATAGATGGACACGTGGCTACTGTACCCCTAGAAAATTGTAAATCTGTTAATTCAGAGTGGTACACGACCATTTGTTTGCCAGAAGTCTTTGCAGAAATCAGGAAGAATAATCCACAACGCAGAATCATTCTCCATCACGACAATGCAAGCTGTCACACTTCGGGTGAAACGACCCGATATTTGGAGGGTGAAACGGTGGAATTAACGAGTCATCCGCCATATAGCCCTGATTTGGCACCCAACGACTTCTTTTTATTCCCAACCGTGAAGAATAAATTACGTGGTCAACGATTTTCAACCCGAGAAGAAGCCGTTGAGGCATTCAAAAATCATGTTTTGGAGATACCGTCTTCCGATTGGAAAAAGTGCTATGAAAACTGGTTTCACCGAATGCAAAAGTGCATTGATCATCATGGCGAATATTTTGAAAAGCAATAAAACCATATTTAACAGTCAATGATAGTTATTTTATTTTATTCCGGGTACATAAATAGCAGCCCTCGTAGTATGTATTCACAAAAAAAGTATATAAGTATTCTATCAGTTATCTGTTTCCCATAGCACAAGCTCTGCTTAGTTTGGGGCTAGATAGCGCTGTGTGAAATGTCCAGCAATATTTGTTATGGTATTTATCGCGTATATACCTATATATCCGATAAATACCCGGCAGAAACTATGAAAAACGATCGCGAAAGTGTGAAAAAACAATCCCTGAAATCCAAGTTTTTTTTTAAATAGAACGAAGTTCTAAAACAGGAATCCCGAGACCTTCGCCTATAAAAAGTAGGCTGATTTTTAAACCTTTAAACAGTGTCAGGTCAACGTGTACTAGAATTTGTATGGATTCCGTTGTATGCTGCCGATCATACAAGCGTGCTACTGACCTAACTCTGGTATAACTTGGTATAAATAATATGACACTTATTTACTGGTTCAAGTAAGTTTGTGTGAGTTGGTATTTCGTACGAGTTGGCCCGAAAGCCTCCAAAATGGCTCAATTATTTTTATAGGCAGGCGTTCCGTTCTAAGAGCTGAAAATGCCACAATTGCAAAAACGTAATACTCACGAAATGAATTGAAAAATACACTTTTTTGCTTAATAACATTCGATGTGTTACATTTAGAAACACAGTTAACCATAGCACTAGAGTTATTTTTATTTTAAAGAATTTCCGACACTTCGGGAAAACTACACGATTTTCAAAATCATTGCTTATATTACGTCCCGTCTGGCTCATAATTACTTCTTGATGAATGAAGTGGGTTTTAAAAAAGAATAGAATACCAAAATTCTTGCTCAAAAACGACACACATAAAAACAAACCGCCTGATACCACCAATACTCTGACTTCATAGTCATTAGCTATCTAGAACTTTCTTTTGTTTATTGGTTAACTTTTACTATACCTACTACTAGTGGTTCGCCCTGAACTGAAATCTCGTGAGTATCCCAAAACAAAAAAAATATTCTTAGGGCGACTCACCCAACGATGCCTAGTATTTATTGGCTAAATATGATTAAAGGAGTTGTCAAACCATACAAATACGTACAATTTAAACATGTTTAGTCGCTAAATACGTTTAGGGATCGTTGTGCAAGCCGGCCTTAATCTTCGACTAATAAAATAGTGAATAAATCAACTTACTTGACCTACAGTTTCATTCAAATTTTAGGTAACGGGAGTTCATGTATTTGGTTCCTCTTTTTTGGGGTACAAATTGCAGTCATTTTAGATTTCAGACTTTTGCCTATATTTGTGTTACTAAAGCTACACGAATACCAAATTTCAGCACTGTGGGTCTGTCAGTCACTGTCAACTGTCAGTCACTGGTGTATCCTGTGAATATTTCAAAATTGAGATTTTATTATGACTAATAACTCAAAAACTATAAAGAGTTTTCAAAAAATAAAAACTGAGTCTAAATCTACTAATGAATACCTTTCTTTTGAAGCCTCATTTGACTAGTTAGCTTCATTTTAATTTTTTTTACCCCTCTTGAACCCCAATATCTCAACAACCCCCCAACATTTTTAGCTCATTTAGTCACACCAAAATTGTGCTATCACTACCTACCTATGTATTAAATTTCACGAAGATAGAATTAACGCTTCGAAAGTTATCTTCGGATAAACATACAAACATACATACAACGTCGATTTGCCCAAGTTAATTTAGAGATCTCGCTTCGCTCGATCAATAAACTAAACTTAAGACATTGCATGTCGTGGCACGTCTGTCCAACTGACTGCCGATAAACAATTTTATTACAACAGTCAATTTGGCGTGCTACGTGCTTAAACAATACTTGATAAAACATAACCACTTACAAACAGTTAAGGTAGGGGTCAAGCACTTTACTATCGCAAATAAAAAAATCCACGAACATAAACTCGTTCTGTAAAGTAAGAGTACAAAAACACAGAACGGACATAAATTAACGCGCCGGTGAACCCTGAGCGCAACTTCAATTCGGCCGCGTCAAAAACTTCGGCCTGTATATCGCTATCCCTGTTTAGTGTCAAAGCTTAGCCACGCAGAGCGACAGTGATAGCAATAGAACGATTCTAAATTTGATTAGATTTTGACCGTGTTTCGTAATACTAAAAATGATGACTGAAAACTTGTTGTATTTTTCTCATTGTGTTGTTATTCTGTAACTAGACGATATAATCTATGTTCCCATGACTAGGATACGTAAGATGTTGTTGTTTTTAATACGAAACAATTAGGTTAAAATCAGGTCTTTTATGACGTAAAACATGCAGAATGCGATATGCTTCTATTTCATTTTAAGTAAGTATTTTGATCTAATATATGGTTGGGAACCTAGATAAATACTATTCAAATTAAAATAATACCTTAATATGGTAGAAATATGCTCCAATTAGAAATGATCTTGGTAGTACGTGTTATATGGGCGATTGTCCCTCTGGTGTCCCCTTATCGAAGTATAATTTATAACAATAACAATCGAAGAACAGTAGAAAATGAAAAAAAACCCGGCCAAGTGCGAGTCGGACTCGCGCACGAAGGGTTCCGTACCATTATCTATAAAAACGAGCAAAAAATCACGTTTGTTGTAAGGGAGCTCCCACAGATGTAGAGGCGATTCTGGCGCCTCATTACAGAATCTGCAGGTGTGTGTCTCGCATAGCCCTTGCTAGAACTTAAGGCTCTGAGTATAATGTGAAGATTGTTTCTGTTTAGACCTAAGATTAACAACGACTCGTACTATACCAATGTGCTATAAGACTTTAATAACATGAGATGTTGTCCTAAGTGCATTGGTATATCTGATAATAAGCTGTTAGTACTGCTTCATCATCATCGTCATCATATCAACCGTATGACGTCCACTGCTGGACAAAGGTCTCCCTCATTGATCTCCAGCAACTGCGGTTGGAAGCGGCCTGCATCCAACGCCGACCTGCGGTTCTTACCAAGTCGTCCGCCCATCTTGTAGGTGGACGTCCTACGCTGCGCTTGCTGGTCCGTGGCCTCCATTCGAGAACTTTCCGGCCCTATCGGCCATCTGTTCTGCGCGCTATATGGCCTGCCCATTGCCACTTCAACGTGCTAATCCGTCGGGCTATGTTGGTGACTTGAGTTCTCCTACCTATCTCCTCATTTCTGATTCATTCTCCTCATTCTCATTTCTCATTCTGAAGATTGTTTCTTTTAGACCTAAGATTAACAAAGACTCGTACTATACCAATGTGCTAAGACTTTAATAACATGAGATGGTGTCCTAAGTGCATTGGTATATCTGTTAATAAGCTGTTAGTACTGCTTATAAATGAAAACACCTCACAGGTTGCGTCCAACTACAGTTTTTCCAGCATTGTATAGCGCCCGTAATCCTAATACAACTTTCATGTGTCTCTAATTAAAAACACACACAACGAGCGCCATGAGCTTGAAACAATAATGGCGGCCATGACACCGCTCGTCATCGTTTGTGATTGGTCAAATAGGATCTAAGCGGGTGTGATAAACTTTGTTACTGTGACTTAGGTGATTTTGAAAAAAGCGGTGATATTTCAAGCCGAATTTCTATGAGAAATACTGGACTTAGGATTGATTGATCTAAACAGAGATGATCATTTCTTTGTGTAGAATCTGTTATACCAAAAATATGCCAAAACGCCATAAGTGGACTTGGCACGTTTGATATGTATCAACACATTACAATTCTAGTATTCCGAAAGGAACAACTTATTTTAAAACAGCATTACAAATAAATCACTCCTACAAGGCATCATGAAATATTCGATTTTAAACTCCAATATCTCAGTCAGTTATAGAGCTATAAATCCAAAATGCATTAGTCTACTTTCAATACAACACCTTTATGTAGGTCTTACCTGTGCATTTACCATGCCTAGTTATTTTCCAATTTACAAAGCGTTACCTGCGGTATATTGTTAGAAATGTTTATTCGAGAATAGGGTCTTGATTCGCTTCACTACTAGGGATGTCATATTGAAAAGTCTGAGTGCCCTAAAAAGTCGGAATTTATACAGAGAAAGACGAAGAATCATACGAGTAATTTGTACCAAAATCGTCGAGAAAAAGAAATTTATCTAAAATATTTAAGATGAAATACCAACGCTGCAATAAAATCACACCAATATTATAATTGCGAAAGTTGTTAGTTTGTTACTCAATCACGTCGTAACGGCTGAACCGATTTCGATGAAATTTGGTTTGCGCGTAGATTATAGCCCGGATTAACATATAGATTAAGTTTTGTTGACAAACAACGCCTACGAAGTCACTGGCGGAAGCTAGTAGTTAAATAATTATACCAAATTTTAACAACATCGACCTGCAACATACTCAAAGTAATTCACGAACTAATAGGTAATGTAATTAAAAATCATTATAAGGATCATAAGCTCTAGCTAGACAGAGCCACGTACCTACATAACTCATTGGTTAACCTTACTTACTCGTAGTTTGGCGAAAAATACAAATATTTTGGGTGCGTCATTGTCTTTGTCTGTCTGTTTTTTACAGTATTGTCTATGAAATATGGTCTTATGACATCAAGGTCCATCTGTTATCGTATTCTTAGTGACAGGTGGACATTGATTTGAATTTTATAGTTTCATACAAAATACTGTCAAAAAAAACGCGTGTGCTTTAGACAACACGACTGAAGTAAAACGTCTTTTTCAAAATATTAATTTATAAAATTGTTTAATTACAAAATTGTCTACACGTCTGTAGGTCAATCAGTCTATGTTCCTTTAAAAATATACGTAACGTAACTCTCTCTCTTTCTGTCATCCATCACTAACTTATATCTCCCTGTCAAACTTCCGTTCACACTTTTTTAACGCATTCACCAGCTTACTCCCCAAGTCAAGCGTTTGTAAAGAAGTTTTACTTCAAAGCGAATAAACAAAGAAAGTTACGCAGCCAAAATAAATCACTTTTTAGGCTTACATCTCCGTAGAAAAATTATGTGATAATCCGGCCAAAAAGTCGGACCTGGTATCCGGCCATACTATTCCGTCCCTATCGCCACTACACCTGCACATCGTCGGTCAATGTCCGCGTAATACTTATTCAAGTGACATTATTGTTACACTGATTGACGTTGTACTTAGTGTGAATTTGGAGCAGGCCAAGTTGTTAGCGGTTCGTACAACACGCGACCCGCAACACAACACGCGACCTGCGACTACGAGACGCGACGCTATTGCGACTGGAAATTTAGAGATTACAAATTCTTTATTGTACACAAATAGATTACAGACAGAAACAGCTTACAAAATGGATATGTATAATGGTGAGCTTAACCCAAATACGAGTTTTCTTCCAGCAAACCTTGAGACACATTCATGTGATAGCTTTTTAACATTCATTCTATAATCATAACCTCGATGTCTCAGAGCTTATAATACTTTAAAGGCTCTTTCAAGTCTAACGTTTAGCTAAAGATAAACAGATAAACAATTTTATTGGTATAGGATAAATACACGTCCTACACTTTTTTTATAATATTAAGTAAATTAAATTAAATTTATAATAATATTTAACATGTATAAAATTGTTACATATTAAAATTCATTTAATTATATTATATTGTCGTCATCAAAAACTCTTCTATTGAATAGAACGCTTTTTCGAGCAGCCAGCTTAAGCAGGTGTTTAAAGGTATTGTCATTGTCTATCGAAGTGATTGCAACAGGGAGACTATTGTATACTGTCGGCCCCATGACGTGAGTGAGTCTGTCGGTCTTTGCGAGTCTGCTAAAGGAGTAGCTAATCCGTTTCCGATGCCTTCGGCTTACAAATATATATAAAAGAAATAACTTTTTAAATATTTTACGTAAGTTAAAAATAACTTACCCTTAAAACTGTAATTTAGAACATGAATGAGTTATTTAATCTCATCAGTTATCACATTAATTGAAAATAATTAAAAAGGTTGTCTTTCAGTTACTAGGGGAGACAGGGGGAATGGCGCTCACGGGGAAATGCCGCTCACCCCAATAACTTGCTAAATACTGTGCATAGAAACAAGGCACGTAGGCTGAAGGGCGGGAGGTGTAATGCTTGTGCAGGCAGCAACCAATAAAATCAGCCCGCTTGCAGTGCGTAAGTGTGGTGTGAGGTGCACATTTGCGTTTTCAGCCGTGCCGATCTAATTTGGACCTTGACGTTTTTGTCGCCAAGTTCATAATTTCAGTACTTATTATTATAAATCGTTTTGTATTTTAGGTACTTAAACATTCTATTTTGCAATAAAGTAATGATTTTAATTAAAGTGCAACTGTTTTAGATAACGGCTTTTGGGGTAATGGCGTTCACATTAGCGGCATTACCCCAATAACAATTTTGTTAAAAAGTTAGTTTTTTTCTGCGTTTCTTTTATCAGATAGGTCCCGAAATCACTGATGGCTCAAAACTTCGACTCAAAATGAAGATGATATCGGTGATCTTGAAGTTGAACAGTCCTGGGAAATAGATCAGGAGCCCACGTCCCATGAGACTGATCCATTGCTTGAGCGGCCAAACCAAGAATTTGAATCACCTATACCTGATCCGTTAAATCAGTCCTGAACCTGAATCACCTATGGCTGGCCCATCTAAACAGGTACTTTTAAATGAAAAAAGGCAAACTCCTATACCTTGTGCAGGTAGAGTGCCATCTTCAAAACCAGGCCTACGAAAGAGAAAACAACGTACGACCATAATACTAACGGCAATTCCACTGAAAAGGGTTTAAGAAGAAAAAGAAAGTAAAATAGAATAAGACGGGTATAAGCCAGAAAAGGAAACTTAAAGTTCAGCAACTAGTAAGAATATTATGAAAAATTTTACAACGCAGAATTTTACAAGAAAATTCTTCGGAGTATACAAGAAACCAAATTATTTGCAAGGATGATAGTGATGATGATTTAGACGTCCACGCTGAAAATTACAACAAATGCAGTCTTTGCGAGGAATTTGGACGAAATAATGAGCTGTGGTATCGCTGTACCACTTGCGGGTATTGGTCTCACGCAATGTGCTCTGGGTGGGATTCTCCAGAGGGATACATCTGCGATTTATGTGCCTTAGAATAAGTCGTATTAGTTATTACTTTTTATAAAAATAATTAAATGCTCAGTTGTGATTCTTATGTTAAGTTTAGTTGATTAATGTTGATTTGTGACAAAACTTTCCAGCTTTTGGAGGAGGCTCTGTCCAACAGTGGACGTTCATGGGCTGTTGAAGTATGTATGTGTGTGTGTAGGATGATAAAAATAGATCTCTTTTGTTTTATGCAAACAAATAGGCTTGAGCGCTATTACCCCTTTATGTGAACGGTATTACCCAAAGCCTGGGGCAATGGCGATCAATCCTGTTTTTTAAAAAATGATATAACTTTTGTTTGAAGTAAGATAAATACGTTTTGTTATGAAAACTTGATAGCTAAATAGTTATAGTTTTGTTATTTTTTCATACTTATAATAAAAAAACAATTATCAAAAGAAATAATGCGTTTTTCCCTTAAGTGAACGACATTCCCCCTGTCTCCTCTACAGTTAAACTAAAAAGTAGCGCGTAAAAGTCGCTATCATTCAAAACCCACCTTTACCCAGTAATGATGTCCGTCCTGTCCAGGATTGCTATTGAAGAGTTCCAAATAACAATGTTATTTGTAAAGCTCTTGGATAGCACTCTGGCAGGTGTATACAAGACTTCAATCAAGTGCCAACATTGATTGGAGAGATTGTGGACTTTTACTATAGACCGCCTACGCTTAGGTCTGCTATTCAATTAGGAATGTTATAACAAAGCGGTTTTCCTCCTCCCTTCTTTATGCATATTTTCATATAGTGGATTGCCTTTTCTGAGTCTATGAAAGTCAAAGACAAAAAAATTATTCATTAAAATCACAAGGATCACTTTGAAACGTCAATTTTACTGCCTGTTCCTTCGCGACCAAGCCAGGAAATAAAGGCAAGAAACAAGGCTGGTTGTTTTTGTTAATTTACAATACATAACAATATAGGAAATAAATTACGTCAAAATTGTAACATTTTGAACGAGTTGGAGCAATTTCAATCCCAACGTGTCCGACTATTAAAATCTGGGGGTTTTCAAGGCGAATGTGTATAGACCAAATCGTCGGTTACCATCAGGCGAGATTGTAGTCAAACGCAAGTCTAGAATAATGATTTCAATTAGGGCCACAAAAAATCCTAGCGCTTCGGCAGCGTTGGAGCTGCCCACCAAAGCTGAGCGAAATCTAGTCTAGAGCTATAGGTCCGTTACTATTGGTTGACTTTACACATTTCTGTGTCCTTTTGCGCAGAGGCTTTGAGGAACAAGAGTTTGAATATTGGGGTGATTTGGAATTATTAGGGTTCCGTACCTCAAAAGGTAAAAAAAGAAACCCTTATAAGATCACTCTCTTGTCCGTCTGTCTGTCTCTCTATCTGTGTGTCACCACCGATTTTCTCAGGAACGGGTGGACCTAGGAAATTAAAATTAATATCAGATGCTGAGGTCTATAGCCCTCATTATGTGTGTGTAAAAATCAAGATCCTGAGTCAACACGATGGAAAGATATGGGCAAATTTAGATTTTCGCGAAAACTTTTACCGAAACTTATTTTATTTTTCGGAATTAACCAAAATTTTACAATTCTAGATCCACCTACAAAGTACCCTATAGGTTTTGGGGCGAAAACCTATATGGTAGTTCCCGTTGGCCTAGAATCACGAAATTTGGCAAAAAGCAAGGTCATCACAAATAAAGGAAAAAATCCAATAATAAAAAAATGGTAAAAACTAAAGGCTGTCTCTATACATACATAGTTGACGCCAATTAAGATAGTCCTCTGAGTTGTATGGGCGCTCATACAATTTAGAGGATTAGCTTAGTCGGCACCAAATATGGTAAATAAGTGGTGGTAGAGCTTTTGTGAACGGGCTCGAGGAAGTGGGCACCACCGCCTTACCTTTATCGGCCGCCAAATAGCAGTACTTGTGCTGCTGTGTTCCGGTTAGTTGGTAATGGTATATTCCTGTAATTACTGGCACATAGGCATACCAGCTAAGTCCTATAGTATGGCAACGTATCCACATAGAGATCAAGACAACATAATAGCTTGTTTTGAATTCTATGTGGATATCCATGGGCTGCAGTAGCCACTTAACATCTGGTGGGCTGCATGCTCGTTTGCCAAAGAAGAAAAAAAAGTAAAATTGTGCTATTGAATAGAATAAATATTTAAGTGGGGCTCCCATACAACAGACATGATTTTTTTGACATTTTTATAAATAATGGTACGGAACCCTTCGTGTGTGAGTCCGACTCGCACTTAGCCGTTTTTTTGTACAAAGGGCTAGATTGTAATGTATAATAGTTATAGTTCTAGGTAATGAGATATAAATTAATTGGGTTTATGCTTACAAAAATCAATGTTACAATTGAAGACAAAACTTATCTGTTTTTTTTTAAAAAGATCAGGTATTAAGTAAATCATACCAAAAACTCGAAACACCTTTAACGCCAATAGTAGGGAGACAGTAATATTTTTCGTATTAATTAACGGGTATAATTAACTATTAATAATTATTTCTAAAACCTTTATTTGTTTAAAAACAAAGCAAGGCCAAATATGACGCGCTGTACGAAAATAAACTACCAATTTCCAACACACTTCTACCACTAAGGTGCCAAGAAAGAAAGTGATTTAGAGTCGAGATATAATTACTTGATAAAGAAAAATATAAAACGAAAAATTTCAGGCTAAAACCCCAATTTCCTTAGTCAAATTGAGTCAGACTTGATAGCATTCAATATTATAACTATAGCAGGACATAAAAGAAGCTTTATCTAATTGCCTACATAAGAGTAAATTATTAAACGAGGAGATAAAGCAGTGTCTTTAGTCACGGGCGCTATATTGAATCCCGAACGTAACAAAGGATTCTAGAGTTAACTCACGAGCGGAGCGTGGGAGTTACTAGAACCCTGAGTGCAGAGAGGGATATAAGCACGCTCAAGATGCAGACAGCTTTATCCACGAGCAGAATACTCTACTTTTCACACTTTCTGCGAGACAATAAAAACCAAATCTAGGTTAGTGCTTTCTGCGTAGAGGTAAGTTCGATTTACGAATAAGCTCTTATTGTGTGGGTTTCTTTGGTTCAAATTTTAATACAAACGAGGTTCTAAATTCAATACTCTTTATGCCCGCGGGGGCATAATGAAACTCAGTACAACTTTACTTTCGGTGAGGTTTACATGACATATAATTTGACATTGTCGAGCAGGTGGTGTGAAAAAGTTTTTTTAGGGTTCCATACCTAAAAGGTAAAACGGGACCCTATTACTAAGACTCCGCTGTCTGTCTGTCTATCCGTCTGTCACCAGGCTGTATCTCATGAACCGTGATAGTTAGACAATTGAAATTTTCACATATGATGAATTTCTGTGGCCGCTATAACAACAAATACTAAAAACAGAATAGAATAAATAGTTAAGGTGCGCTCCCATGCAACAAACGTGATTGTTTTGCTCGTTTTTGCTCGATATTGATAGACGCTTGAAATATTCACAGAATATTGAGTTATAGTATTCACTTTAAAAATAAATAAATAAATTAAAATAGGATTACTATTTAAGGGGGGCTCCCATACAACAAACGTGATTTTTTGCCGTTTTTATAGATAATGGTACGAAACCCTTCGTGCGCGAGTCCGACTCGCACTTGGCCGGTTTTATTTTTACTGTTACTTTTACTTACGAGTGTTATTTGTGTTATTGTTGTTTGTGTTATGTGTTATTTAAGAGTGTTTTTCAGTTTTAGCCCTTACCTTAGGGTAGAGCTACATTTAGTAATTGGTGACGATGTTAATGAAATGCTATTTATCTTCGAGAATCGTTAGTAGATAATTTCATACACAATTAGGTTAATAGTAAAATTGCTTTCATTATTAGTGTGGGTTGACTGGGAAACAATTTACCAATTGAACACCTACATAAAGTATACAAATGTAACTTTTCGAAATAATTCGCTTAAAGACAGAGAATTTATAAATACGAGTATATCTAGTAAAGATAAGATAAGATAAAAATGTTTATCACCAAAAGAAAAATACATCATTTGCCACGTTTTTTAATCCAGATAAAAAAAAAATTTAAAGAGCTTGACAGCGAGACCCAAACTAAGCATGGAGCTTGTGTCTTGGGCTTCTAGAGTGCAGTTTACAAAAGTAGGTAAGTTTATATGGATTTTTTTAGTAGTCCACGAATTTTAGAAATGTTTGTCATACTACCGGTTTTGTTATGTAAGACACATCAACACACATACGAAATTGTATCAATTGATTTTAGGGGTGGTTTAGCTTGAATAGTTATCAAGTAATCGATACATTTCCAATAAACAATTTTTAACGTAAATCGGCGGCGCCTTTGCGACGATTCCGCACTTACATGATAAATGAATATGATTTGTTTACCCATGACTAAGTGGTTCGCCCAGAACTGAGATCTCGCGAGTCTACCATAAAAACAAAACAAAAATCATTTGTAATCTTTGACTATCAAAATAGTGCCACATAACACTTTTACAAATTGCAGTTGTTTTAGATTTCAGACTTTTGCCTATATTTGTGATACTTAAGTTACACGCATACCGAATAAAAGCACTGTGGGGTCACTGGTGTACCCTGTAAATTTTGTCAAGTTTAGTTTTTATTATGGCTAATAACTCAAAACCTACAAAAACTTTACTAATAATAAAAACGTGGTCGAAATGTACTAACAAAGACATTTTATTTGAAGTCTGACTTGACCTTTTAGTCTCATTTAAAATTTTTTTACCCCTCTTGAACCCCAATATATTAACAGTCCCCCAACATTTTAGCTCATTTAGTCACACCAAAAATATGCCAGCACTACCTAACTCTGTCGAATTTCACGATGATCGAATCAAAGCTTCGAAAGTTATCCTCGGACAAACAAACATACATACAACGCCGATTTACCCAAGTTATTATGGAGATCTCGCTTCGCTCGATCAATAAACTGCCTGTTTCATTGTTGTTTTCGGACTTGATATTGAGGTTTGTTGAAAAAGTATAACTTTCTATGGTAATGAATTTGAAATAATCTATTTTACATCAATATCTGTGTGTGGCCTGGATGTTGTTGGCTGGTTCGTTGTTGAGTTTAAGAATAAAAAAATTGAGCACAATTTTAACACGTTTATTCACAGCACACTTCGATACCATGAGTGCGGGGTGACATGTTGTCCGTAGTCAACTTTAGAACCGACCGGAAAAGCCTGAGTCTTTCATAGATAATTTAATTTTACAACAATGCCACCATCTGTGTTGGTCAGGGATGCCAACAATATCTACTAGCCATTAGCCCTACCCATGTTATAATATAATGTCGTATCTACTAACAAAACACGTAGTATAATCTTAAAAAATAATTATAGTACTTGGAAAGTATAACCACCTGGTGTGTTTTTTTGCCGGCAAGCAGCATTGCTGTTTCACCGGCATCCCTTCAAACTGAAACACAGCAAGTATTGCCGGTTAAATTACAAGGGCATGAGGCTGTATACCTGTATGCCTAAGTTTATGGATGCCGGGCAGTGCATCGTAGGGCACTTTTTTAGGTGCGTGACCTACGAGGCAATTCTCTGTTATAGGCGATAGTTACCACTTACCATCAGGTGGGCCTTATGCTCGTTCCATCTCCATGTAGCATAAAAAGTTTATTTCAATCCCATATTGATAATTATAGTTGAAATTCTCATATATTACTAGATGTAAATACAAAAATATTTGTATTTGATTTTATATGAATTTGTAATCTTATGTTGTTAATAAACTCTGGCAGTTAGGTCATTCGTGCGCGATGCTTTTGTTTAGTACCCACAATGACCCACTTATTTTATCAATTATTGTTGATGTGATGTTTTACAAAGTTCCTTTTCATATTAGATATAAACTCGATAGTCAATATGTAAATTAAAGCCACAAGAATCAATTATGGTATAATTATAGGTTGACTTAAAATGATATAGTGAACAAAATGTTTAAGTATTATCTATACTTTAACTACGTCCAATGTTCTGCATGCTCACTGAATATTTCACCTAAATTTAAACCTGTTGTTTCTCGTGAAGTAAAATGTATAATTTTTTTTGAGAATTTTTTTCTTATGTTATTTGTGGGGAAACAGGCTTACGGCCCACCTGATGGTAAGCGGTCACCGTCGCCTATTGACACCGGCAACACCCGGAGTATTGTCGATACGTTCCCTACACTGTAGAAACCTCTTTACATTTCTCTTAAAGCGTGCCATGTCGTAGTCTAATGGGAAAACCTCAGATGGTAGCTCATTCCACATCTTGCAAGTATGGGGTAGAAAAGATCGCGTGAAGCGTGTGGTGCGTGATACCCAATTGTCGATGATATATGGATGAGCTTTATTATGTTGTCGAGAAGTGCGTTGGTAAAATCTCGACGACGGGATGAGATCAAATAACTCCTCAGAACATAAATTCTTTAACCACAAATATAAATAGATAAATATTGCAGGACATGGCCCACAGCGCTATCTAGCCCCAAACTAATTAGAGATGAACTATGGGAACCAGATAACTGATAGAATACATAAATATTTTTTTTTTTTGTAAATACATACTTAAGATATGTAGAAAAACATCCCGACCCGGAAGAAAAATCAGTAGTAGCAAATATTTGTTCCACGTCCAGAATCGAACCCGCTACTTCCTGCGTCTCATCCGGCTATTCGCCCACCGCGCCATGGAGTGGCCGCGCCCATGTTGCACTTATGGAAACTGTACGTTAGTTTGTAGTACAGAATATTTAGTTGAACTTTTTAATTTGTTTATTAAACAAATTTTGAAAAAAACTAACTTTCAAGTATCAAGAGACAATTAAGTACATAATAGCTTTTTTCTTTCTATTTGCTTTTCTTGTAGCATCTAGATATTCTTGCGCATATCCTTTCCCTCCTTTACAGCATCCTTTTCATCCCTTCTACTCCGTCCTACCTCAAAGAACGCTTTGACTTTCTTCACCTTTCCAACTCTCGATCCTTACGTTCCTCTGAAACCCTTCAATTAAAAACTCCCCACCATACCTCAGTATTTTATAGTACCTCTTTTACTCTGCAGGCTACCAGACTCTGGAATGCCCTACCAGTCTCAATTCGTCATGCAAAATCTCTCCCTATCTTTAAAAACATGGTCAGACAACACTTTCTGTCATCCATTGCTCACTAGGCCATTTATTTATTTATACATTTTTATAATTTATGTATGTAGGTATGACAATATATATATATAAATATATATATGTATTTTATGTATCTTAATATTAATATTTATGTAATTTTATGATTATATTATTTAATATAATTAAGCATTTTATTTTATATTAACTATATTTTTTATATTTTGTAATATATGCTTATTTAAAAAAAAAACTGATTCTAAAAAAAATCTTATGCCGCCGTCCTTATTTGTTCATATAGAGCCTGTCCATCCAAAGGTTGCCTGGAAGAGATCGCTTTTAGCGATAAGGCCGCCCATTGTACCTATGATTTGAAATTGTATTTTCTTTTATATGTTTGTATTTAATGGTGTGCAATAAAGAAATTATCTAATCTAATCTAATCTAATCTAGATAAGCATGCCCACCTAAGTTTTTTGCCTGTCACGGATGACTTGTAGAAAATGCTTATTGCATTAAATGCTCCATTTGTAAACTATTGTTTTTGCAAAAATAAAATAAATAAAACTCTACGGTCTATCTTCTTCTTAGTTATATAAAAATCTCGTGTTACGGTTTTAGTAGCTCCTCCAACGCGGGTCGACTCATTTTAAGTAATGATTTTTTTATGTATATTTGGTAGGTATGAGAATAGATCGTAAAGTATTTTTCACCCTCCTACTCCCACACCCCATTTTTTAATAGCGTTTTTAGTATTTTTGTGTGAACAATATCCGTATAATTTAACCGTCGTTTATTGACGTGAAGTCTTTTTGATCGAGCGAAGCGAAATCTCTAAATCAACTTGGGTAAATTTACGTTGTATGTGTGTATATATGTATGTTTGTTTGTCCGAGGATAACTTTCGAAGTATTTATCCGATCATTATGAAATTTGGTACATAGGTGATGATGGCACGTTCAGGAGGGATAAAAAAAATAACAAAATGGGACTATCTGGTCAAATGGCACGTCTAAGAAAAGGTCCATTAAGCTAATAAGTCCATTTTGACCCCATTTTTATTTTTAGTTTAAACCTTGTAGTTTATAAGTTATTAGCCATAATAAAAACTGAACTTTGACAAAATTCACAGGATACACCAGTGATCCCAGTGCTGAAATTTGGTACAAGTGTAGCTTTAGTGACACAAATATAGGCAATAGTCTGAAATCTAGAATAACTGCTATTTCTACCCAAAAAAAAAATAACCAATTTAATGAACTCCCGTTACCTGTAATTCGAATGAAACTGTAGGTCAAGTAAATTGGTAATTCAGTTTGGCATCATTGTGGCACTATTTTGATAGTCAAAGATTACGAATAATATTTTTTTGTTTATAAGGGAGACTCGCGAAATCTTAGTTCGGGGCGAACCACTAGTAGATACATGACGTGTCGCGTCCCGTTGAATCGAGTGTTTGATTTAGTTTTTATCCCGAAATTCCGACGGGAACGTCAAATTCCAAGCGTGCGAAGCCGCGGACGGGTCAGCTAGTTTTCACCATAGTAGTATCGTAAATTTTTCAGTTTAAGTATAGTTATCGGTACATCAAAATTTCTTCGCGAAACTTCCAAGGCCATCAGGTAGACAGTATTGAAAGTTAGCCAACAGTACCGAACTAATTCGTTAAAAGCGCTCTGCAGTACATAATTTGATAGCCCCAAAATTCGAATCAGTTGTTAATATTTTTTTCATAGTTATTGATTAAAACGGGTATTTAACGCGTATGTACCTTTTTTATTCGTTATCCAATGTTTCGGCTGTGTTGCAACAGACGTGGACTCGGGCTGACTCAACTGACCATGACAGTTGCAACACAGCCGAAACGTCGGGATTACAAATAAAAAAGGTACATACGCGATAAATACCCGTTTTTATCAATAATTCTGTACACTGATCGCGAAAGTTTGAAAAATACTACCTTCATAGTTCATTCTGAAATGGGACTGGGCGGGTCATATCTCCCGTATGCAACCCGATAGGTGGGCCAAGAAGACAAGCATATGGCATAAAGACGGAAAGCGACGCCGAGGAAGGCCTAAAAAGCGCTGGAGCGATGACTTGGACGTCAGACCGTGATAAGTGGAAAGAAGAGGGGGAGGCCTTTGCCCAGCAGTGGGACAGTACGGGCGAGTAAAGAAAAGAGGTTCATAAATGGGCGGAGGTCATCGAACCTAAAACAGAACGCAATTCTACCGCATTTATTTGAAGTTGACGAACAGGATTTTTTGAAAAGGAGTGATGTCTGTGAATAAATAACATTTCATTTTGACGTAATGTACTTAGGGGAGTACAGTTTTGACGACCTCCGTAGCGCAGTGGGCGTATAACCGGCTGAGACGCAGGCGGTAGCGGGTTCGATTCCCGCCGCGGAACACATGTTTGCATGATCTACAAATATTTGTTCCGGGTCTGGATGTTTTTCTATATATTATAAGTATGTATTTACAAAAAAAAAAGCATTTAAGTATTATATCAGTTATCTGGTTCCCATAGTACAAGCTCTGCTTAGTTTGGGTCTAGATAGCGCTGAGTGATATGTCTACCAATATTTATTATTTATAAAAAAAAAGTGTTAGTTTAGATGGTATGTACCTACTCAAAGTAAATAAATAAGTGTATGTTTAAATCATTCAAATATGGCCAATTTCCTAATGAAATCTCGTAAAGTTAGGTAAAGGAGTTTGAAAATCGATGTATCCTCGATCCGCCATTGGAGACATATGGGTATAAGTTTAATTATGCAAGGCCATATTCATTTAATTTAGGCGTAACTTTGCTATCTTGACTCCAAAAACAAGCGTCAACCGTACCCTAATTTTCTTACTTTACTCAACCTTTGTCGCAATGCGATCTACGAGACGTACGATTACCTTTCAGTTACGTCTTTCAAAAGTTAAATTAATAAGCATCATTACATTGAAAGTGGTTTTAAACTTTTGGCATAGTCCATGGCTGTTTTTTTTTCGCCTTGCATACCGACTAATATAAAACTGTATTACTTTACTGTACTAATTTAATTTAAGAGAATCTTTGTGATAATTAAGAAAAATGTGCACCCTATTTACGACCACGCTTCACTTACCATCAGGTGGTGGCATGGTCAAGCGTTTATCTATAAATAAATATTAATGAACATGTCACACAGCGCTATCCACCCCCAAACTAAGCAGAGCTTGTACTATGGGAACCAGACAACAGATATAATACTTATATACTTTTTTTTTGTAAATACATACTTATCATATATAGAATAACATCTAGACCCGGAACAAATATCTGTAGATCATGCAAACATTAGTTCCGCGACGGGAATCGAACCCGCTACCTCCTGCGTCTATCCGCCCATTGCGCCACAGATGTAGTCCATAAACTTAAAATAACTTAGTTTCTTGATATAAAACCATATATTTTTGTAACCAAGAGTGTTTCTTACAATTTATTTCGGTGGATTGCGATGAACTATTTGCAGGGTGGATCTCTACTGCAGCCGCAATGCGACAGTTTTTAGACTAAACTTATATTTTAATTTATTTCTTGACACGACCCTCTTAACTTACCCCTAGCGCTGGGACCCTATTCTCGGATCTCCTTTAAGATGACGTCACGACTCGTCTAAATGTTTATTTGTAAAACGTTTTAACGGTGAAGTTAATCAATGTACTTAAATCTTAAAAGTTTTATATCTTACTATTTGTATAGCTTCCGCCAGCGGCTTTGTACGCGTAGTCTATCAACGGGATGTAGCCCTTTTATAAATATATTAAAGTTTTAAGACAAATATGAATGAAATCCGCTTTTATAAAATGCAAAGTGACTTAGAAAATTGTAGGCATGATAACTCAAAACAGATGGTCTCAAGATTTTTCCTAGAATAACATCTTTGACGAGTTGCTAACAGCCGTGCCTTTTGGCACGGTTTGGCGGTTGCCCTAGCCATCTGATACAGCGTTTGACAAACAGCATTGACTACAAAATGTATGGCCTACATAGCTTTTTTTTTTTTTTTTTTTTTTTTTTTTTTTTTTTTTTTTTTTTTTTTTTTTTTTTTTGGCGGGTAGGTGTTATAAAAGAAACACCTCATAAAATTGTTCTCCTTTAATTTCGTAAAAACATATTATTATTGTTTAAAAACAGTTTATTTATGTTTAAAATCAAAGTATAAAGTACAATACCTGCCATCAAGTGTTATCTCCCTTAGCACCTTACAATAACCACACAAAAACACAACATACAGTTATCACCCTCTGTTACACATCACTGCCACATTTCAAAATGGAGGAAATGCAAGCAATCAAAGGATCCATGGCTCAAATGCAGGCTCTCTTTGTTGAGCAGATGGCTGCCTATGAGGGTAAGCTGAAGCAGTCTGAAGCACCAGCATCAGTATCCAGCCTGTCATCAGAGTTCTCCACTTTCAAGTCTTTTGTTATGACTGCATTGCGAGCTCTCCAGGAACAAATCCAGGCCACCGCACAGGCAGTAGACCAGCTGGAGATGGTGAGTCGCCGTAAACATCTGCTCCTCCATGGGGTAACTGAGGAGAAGGACGAAGATACTGCTGTCACCGTGAAGAAAGTCATTGTTGAACGCCTTAAAATGTCTGGCTTTGGAACACAAGACATAAATCGTTGTCATAGGATGGGCCGTCTGACATCTGATCGGCCCAGACCCATTCTTGTGAAGTTGCGGGATGTGTCTGTTCGAGATAAGATTTGGTTTGCAAAGACCAATCTTAAAAACACGGGCATAACTCTTTCTGAATTTTTGACTCGATCGCGCCACGAAGTCTTCATGCAAGCCAGGCAACGCTTTGGACTCAGTAAGAGCTGGACACGCGAGGGCTACGTCTTCGTCATTGGGCCCGATGACACCAGGCGCCGTGTGAGCTGCATGGCTGATCTTGATAAAATATCAAGCGCTCAGATGGCAGGGCCCTCTCCCTCGGCGGCAGCTGCGAAACCAGCGACAGCAGCAACAGCCAAGGATTCTGCTGCGCCGAAATCGAGACGTGTAGTGACGACCAGGAAGTAGTCATGTTATGTGCCAAGCATTCAAGCAAAGTCCGCTCAAGAGGTAGTCTATTTCATGCAGGTAATCCAAATACCCAACCACTTTTTTTCCATTGTTTCATTACCCTAAAATTTTCACTTATTTTCGTTTTTTGTTGTGTTGGTTGAGCTGACTTTTTCATTTGTAAAACTTCTTGACACTCATTCATTGGCATTATTAGCTGTCACTGTCAAGTCTATGAAACACCACAGATTCATATTTTTTTTTTTTTTTTTTTTTTGTTCACCTTTATTCTTTGTGTAGTTACGACTTCAATGGCTATTCTCCAAACTTTACATTAATTTAGTATCGATTCTCGCTAAACTTGTAGTGTTTATGTGGATTTCTATACCAAGACACTTGGCAGGAACGCTTAATACATTTTGGCATAAAAGTAGTTTAGTTAATAAGTTTTAGTTAAGTATAAATTTTGTTGTTTATTAAGTTAAGTTTTTATTTTATGTCATCTTCAAGTGGTGATGAGAATTTTTTATCATTTTTGTCTTGTGCTAATGATGATGATTCAAGCAGCGACGACAGTTTTCGCAGTATTCCAACTCTTTTCCATACTCTTGAAACACAGTTTAGAGATGTCTCAAGAAATTTTAATGTCCTACACATTAACGCGCAGAGCATTCCGGCTCATTACCCAGATATGTTGGCGTCTTTTGATCTAATTAACATTCATGCTATATTAGTCTCCGAGTCTTGGTTAAAACCCTGTTTGCCGACTACTTCATATTCGTTGCCAGGTTTTATTTTAATAAGAAATGACCGCTCAGATGGACGTGGTGGAGGCGTAGCTATATACTTACGCGCGCACATCCCCTACTCCGTGATTCACATGTCTCCACAACCACCATCTCCCGGCACAGGCGAACACCTCTTTGCTGAAGTTCATCTCTCTCGCACCAAAATTCTACTCGGGGTCTATTATAGCAATCACCTTCGTAACAACTATTTTCTGTCTCTTGAAAGGCTTCTCGAAGACCTTACTCCTTCTTATAACCACACCATTATTATGGGTGACTTTAACACTTGCCTCCTAAAGCAGGACTCTCGCTCTTTCTCACTTCAAAATCTCGCTAAGGCTAGCAACTTGACCATACTTCCTCTAACAGCTACTCACTTCTTTCCGGATTGTTCTCCTTCTCTTCTTGACTTAATTTTCGTATCTTCGCCAAACAATGTGGCTAAGCATGGTCAAACTTCGGCGGCTGCTTTCTCTTATCACGATCTGATCTACTTGTCATACAAAGTTCGTCCGCCGAAAGCAAAGCCTAAAATCCACATGCAGCGTAACTTTGGTGGAATGAACCTTGAGAACGTTCGTGAGGATGCCCGAAATATTGATTGGTCAGAGGTCATGAGTGCTTGTAACGTCGATGACATGGTAGCTTCTTTCAATAGTCAACTCAACAAGCTTTACGACATACATGCACCCATACGTGCTATCAAAATTAAACACCTCCCTGCGCCATGGATTACGGACGAAATCCGCACTGCAATGCACAAAAAGGCTATGGCAAAAGTAAAAATGGCATGCAAGCCTACGGAGGTCAATAAGGCCAAATATCACGATCGCCGCAATCACTGCAACAGGTTGTGTAGGGATGCACAACGCCGATTCATTCACGATTCTGTTGATAAAAGTAATGATTCATCCAAAGTATGGAAATTTCTTAGAACACTGGGTGTTGGTAAATCAAAACAAGAATCTATTCCTAAAAACTTAGACATTGATCTACTCAATCAGCACTTTTCATATTCCTCAAATATTGATGGATTAACTAAGCTCAATACACTAAAATATCTTTCTTCTCAGCCAACCCCAGACTTCCCTCAGTTTCAGTTTAGTCAATTCGACGATTGTGATGTTAAAAGGAGCATTGCATCTATTACTTCAAATGCTGTGGGCAATGACAGTATCAGTCGAAATATGATTGTTCCCATTCTTGATGAAATTATCCACGTTATTACGCATATCCTAAATTCCTCTATCAATTCTGGCTCATTTCCCGATGCCTGGAAAGAAGCTCAGATTATTCCCTTACCTAAAAAATCCAATCCTTCCTCTTTTGCTGATTACCGTCCAATATCAATCCTTCCTTACTTATCTAAAATCCTTGAACGCCTTATTCATCAACAGTTAAGTATCTTCCTTTCCAAAAACTCCCTGTTAAATTCTTTTCAATCTGGTTTCCGTCCAGGTCATAGCACCGTAACAGCTTTGGTTAAAATAACAGACGACATTCGGTCTGGGATGGACAGTCAGAAGTTGACAGCAATGATACTCCTTGACTTCAGCAGCGCTTTCAATAATGTGGACTTCGACCTACTTCTGGGTATTTTATGCTCCTTTAACATATCTCCAATGTCAATTGACTGGTTTCATAGTTACTTGTTTGGGCGCCGTCAGCGCATCCGTGTTGAAGAGTCTTACTCTTCGTGGTGCAATCTTTCTGCCGGTGTCCCACAAGGTGGCGTTTTATCCCCTCTCCTATTCGCTATGTCCATTCATTCTATCTCACAAAATTTAACTTCTTCCTACCACCTGTACGCAGATGACTTGCAAATTTATACTCAAGCTACAGTTGAAAATATTGACGGAGCCATTAGCTTACTAAATACTGACCTTGACCGGATATGTGACTGGAGTAAATCCTTTGGCCTTACAGTCAACCCAAACAAAACACAGGCCATTATAATTGGTAGCTCCATACAGATCTCCAAAATCAATTTTGCACAACTACCATCCATAGTTTTTGACGGAACCCCTATAGACATCACCCAGTCAGTGAAAAATCTAGGAATACAGATGGATACCTGTTTAACCTGGGTTCCCTGTATCAATGAAATTAGCCGCAGGGTATTTGCATCATCTGGATCTTTACGGAGACTTCGTAACTTCTTGCCGACTGCTACCAAGGTTACGCTTGCACAGACCCTTTTACTTCCAATCCTGGACTACGCCGACGCCTGCTATCTTGACATCACTGAAGCCTAACTGAGCAAACTGGAGCGCCTTCAAAACCTCTGTATTCGGTTCATATTTGGCTTGCGCAAGTATGACCATATTTCTGATTTTCGCACAAAGCTCAAGTGGCTCTCCATCCGTCTTCGCCGGAATGCACACATACTGTCCCTTTTGTATAACATCCTTTTTAACCCTTCTTCTCCCTTCTATCTTAAGGAGCGTTTTGAGTTTCTCCACCAGGCTAATGATCGCAATTTGCGTTTTTCAGATTCCCTCCAACTTAAAACTCCTGTCCATACGACAGAGTTTTATAGTCGATCCTTCACTGTAACAGCCGTACGATTGTGGAACTCTTTGCCCCTCTTTATAAGAACATCCAAGTCTATTAGTAATTTTAAAACAAAAGTGCACACCCATTATCTGTCCTTGTGTTGAAGTTGTAGCTGCTTGTTAATTCATCATAACCACTTTTAGAGTTGCTTATTTAAATTAAATTTGTGTTATTACTGGTAATTTAGGTTTATAGTATGTAGATATGTTTTTAAATTTATATAGATGCACCGCCGTCATGTGTTACATTTTTATCCTGTCCATACAAAGGTTGTCTGGAAGAGATCGCTTTTAGCGATAAGACCGCCCATTGTACTAAATCTATTTGTAAGACTTATGTACTGTATTTTACTTTGGTGTACAATAAAGAGTTATCTTATCTTATCTTATCTTATCTTATCTTTATATTGAGCCAGTCACCAAGAGACTGGCAAATAAAAAGTATCTTAAGCTGGCGTTACCGGCATCTATTCCCTTGAAACTGAAACACAGCATTTCATTTTACTTAGTATTCCAGTGAATAAAGTTATAGACGTTTTGGAGAAAAGCCAAGTTAAGAACCAACAACCAGTTTATAGAATGTGATGTGAAAGATGCAAAATAATATCGTAGTCAATGCCAACACTGTGGTGCCGTTATGGACACATCGCAGTACACGCTGAAGGTATGTAGCGCCTGGACAACGCAGCGTCAGTCACTGGTTGCGACATTGCGCCAGGATCTTTTGCTGACGAGCGTAGTTGAGGCTAAGCTTGTCAGCAATAGAGGTAGAGAATGTAGCGCCTGGGCAACGCAGCGTCAGTCACTGGTTGTGACATTGCGCCAGGATCTTTCACTGACGAGCGTAGTTGAGGCTAAGCTTGTCAGCAATAGAGGTTGAGAATGTAGTGCCTGGGCAATGCAGCGTCAGTCACTGGTAGCGACATTGCGCCAGGATCTTTCGCTGACGAGCGTAGTTGAGGCTAAGCTTGTCAGCAATAGAGATTGAGAATGTAGCGCCTGGGCAACGCAGCGTCAGTCACTGGTAGCGACATTGAGCCAGGATCTTTCGCTGACGAGCGTAGTTGAGGCTAAGCTTGTCAGCAATAGGGGTTGAAAATGTAGCGCCTGAGCAACGCAGCGCTGCTGAGCGTAGTTGAGGCTAAGCTTGTCAGCAATAGAAGTTGTGAATGTAGCACCTGGTCAACGCAGCGTCAGTCACTGGTAGCGACATTGCGCCAGGATCTTTCGCTAACGAGCGTAGTTAAGGATAAGCTTGTCAGCAATAAAGGTTGAGAATGTTACACCTGGTCAACGCAGCGCCAGTCACTGGTAGCGACATTGCGCCAGGATCTTTCGCTGACGAGAGTAGTTGAGGCTAAGCTTGTCAGCAATAGAGGTTGAGAATGTAACACCTGGTCAACGCAGCGCCAGTCACTGGTAGCGACATTGCGCCAGGATCTTTCGCTGACGAGCGCAGTTGAGGCTAAGCTTGTCAGCAATAGAGGTTGAGAATGTAACACCTGGTCAACGCAGCGCCAGTCACTGGTAGCAACATTGCGCCAGGATCTTTCGCTGACGAGTGTAGTTGAGGCTAAGCTTGTCAGCAATAAAGGTTGAGAATGTAGCGCCTGGGCAACGCAGCGCTGCTGAGCGTAGTTGAAGCTAAGCTTGACTGCGTAAGAGCCAGAGATGCTCCAATCGTCCTTTATGGGAGTAAATGACAAGAGGTGGTGAAGTGTTTTTTATACGACATGGAGATGAAACTTGCATATTGCCCATCTGATGTATGACCTCGTAGGTCACGCATCCTAGATAGGCTTTGCAACCTGCCTTTCATAATGCCCTGCTTGTAATTTCACCGGCAACCATACCCTTCAAACCGAAACACAGCAAAGCTGCTTGGTGGCAAAAATAGGTATGGTAGTAGTACTACTCCGGGCAAGCCCTTTCACAAGGAACTTTTACTTCAGCGTATCAGAAAAGAAAATCCGATGATGGACTGTGAGAAGATGAAGACCATTTCTTCGCCTTCTTTCGCTCAGAGCCTCCGGGTTAGGGTGTAGGTAGGGAGCTTCGACTCTGCTTTGCTAAGACTTCCTACGCTGGGGAATGTTCCTAATATTCCAGGACATACCTCTCCCTTACCTTTTCAGGAAACATGCGTGAAATGTACATAATGTATCTAATGCGCTATTATGCGTTTCACCCCAGGGCTATGATTTGCATTAATTTATTTTTGTATCATTTTAAATAACAAGTAATGCTTGTGTAAACAGTGGTTTTTTTTTCAAGGAAAAATCTAGAGTTCGGATGAATTCTTTTTTATGGCGACTATATTAGATATAGTATTTAAGTAGATATCAATTATGCTGCAAAGCTAAAATTTTTGTTTGTCAAAAACAAATAACGGAAGAAAATCGAATGCGTTCTTTGTTTACCAAAAAATAAAACATTTAAAACTGATTCATTGGGAAAATGAATGTTTCATAGTCCGTCTACGCTAAGTTTGCATAACGTTGACAATAGTAAAAAAAAATCTGGCCCATCGGCCGTCAGTTCATCGAGCCCACTGCCACATGAGCTTGCTAATCCTCTGTTAAGCTTGTTAATTTTAATATAATAACCTTAATTTGTCTACGAATCTCCTCATTTGTGATTAGATTTTGTAGAGAAAGATCAAGGTCTCTTAGCGTGCTATGGAGAGGGCTACTCTCCATAGTACGCTGAGTGACCTCGTAGGTAGATCTCAAGGCTCAAGTTAATGGACGCGGGGCAGTGCATCAAAGGCACGTTCCTAAGTTTTATTTATTTATTTTATTTTTATTTATTTGAGACAACAAAAAATTATGCCTAAATGTTACTTGACTTAATATTTATTACATGATGTCTTACTACAGGCATAACCAGCGCCGTTGTCCACAGATTAGGTTAAACAAATGATGGGCATGAGTTTATACAATGTTAAACACACAAACACGTACAAATAAATATATATATATATATATATTATATATATATGAGTCGGAGCGTTGATGACTCCGTGTTCCGGATAGTCAACTTTTGTTTGAAAATGTCAAGTAGACGTCATTTATCACTTTGGCAAAGTCAATATGGAGCTAGAGGGCACCACCGAGCAATATCTTCCAGTCCGATTGATCATTCGTTCATGAGGATTAAGCATTTTTTTTATTTTATTTTTATTTATTACGGAACAACTAACAACTACATTATATTATTTAAATACAAAACGTGTAGGTACATTCTGGAAATGTAAAAGTTATTGATAATGTAGCCCAAAACATTATCCTTATATTAAAACAAATACTTGTTAGAAATAAAGAGCATTAATTAATTTCGGTTGAAAACAGATATAGACGGACTTCACTTTACTTTTGACCTGCGAACTAATCGGTGGTCCCAAGAGCTTCGGTGTTGAACTAACCGCGTTTCCGTTCGTCTAATCAGTAGATATCTTTGGAATCGTATTGTGAATTAGCTTTATTTTGATTGTGATTGGCGATTAAACGATTGGACTATAAAGTTCATTGGTTATTTCGAGTTTCCACGATATAATACAAGCCGGACGGCATGCCCCGGAACCATTATCCGTCAAATATATAAATTAACCTATATTATGCAGGCAAGTAAGTGCCTAGGTACTTTCCTACCTACACAATACAGGTTCATATTTAGTAACGAGCAACTTAGTCGCTGTTAATTTTAAATTTAAATTAGACAGAAATAAATAAACAAAAAATTGCATGACGAGGCACTGCTTTGTAACAGGTGTTGCTTACTACTAATCATCAGGTGGGTCATTTGTATGTTCCATCCATCTCCAAGTTCCAATCCAAAAAAACATATGCTGCATTTCCCGGGTACAATGATAGATTTTATATATCTTATCCATTGATATGCAGTCTTAGCGTGGCCGGAGTGAGGTAAACTAATGTGCAAACCAGGTTAAATCGTCATTTCAATTCTATGTAGATTTTTCTTTTGAATCGTTTCTGAAAGTATTACGATGCCTTTTGTTACAGGCTTTCAATGTATTTGTAATGTCGCTTTAATTTTGAGTTGTCATTATCATAAATCAAATGTTGACCTAAATAGGCTTTCTTTACAATGTATTCATCATGTAAGTAGATACCTGTTAAACTGACTACTGGCGGGTTCCTATATCCGACGGTAACCGACTGCAACTCGTATCTCCTTGAAAAAGTGTGAATCTAGTATCAAACTTTAGCCACATTTTCAAGGAGAAACGAGTCGTAGCTGGTTACCGACGGATATAGGAACCTGCCATAAGCTATATCGTCACAAAGGCGCCACCAGTTTACGTTAAAAATTGTTTATTGGAAATGTATCGATTACTGGATAAATATTATAGACCGGTATTAAACCCACCTTTAAAATCAGTTAATACAATTCCGGATGTTTGTTTTAAAATAATGTTTTACATAAGCAGACAGGTTCTATATAAATCAATTGCCGCATGTATGAAAGACCATCACTTGAGAATGCCTCAAGCGATTGGGCTGATTTTTTTTTTGTTGTGTTCTTAATTTTCATAGTAATAATATATATGCAAGAAAATTTTGAAAAGTTGGCTGGAAAATTAGTAAATTCTGGAATGTTTTTTTCTATGGAACTTTTGGAAACTGATTTTGCAAATTCGGAGCGGATCAGCTTGTAAATAACAATAAATAAGCCTCGCAGGACACGCTTCCGTGGCAAGCGTTCGGTGCGTGTTGACACCACGGAGACCCAGATAGATAGATAAATATTGCTGGAGATTTCCCACGGCACTATCTAGCCTCAAACTAAGTAGATCTTTTACTATGGTATGGGAACCAGATAACCGATAGAATACTTATATACGTACTTTTTTTGTAAATACATACTTATCTATACGTTAGTCTCGCTAAAACTCGAGAACGGCTGGACCGATTTGGCTAATTTTGGTATTGAATTATTTGTGGAAGTCCAGAGAAGGTTTAAAACGTGAATAATGATGAAAATGCTAGGAATTAAATAAAAAAAACAATGATGTATATTTTTTTGGATTTGTCGCCACCCCGGATAGCAGAATAACTATTAAAATATCGAAAAAAATCACGCAACATGAAATTATGAAGAAAAATCATTTTCTCTCATCTCATATGCAGCTAATATTGGCCGATTGACAATACCAGGGCGACATTGGCAGCCCGTATAATATGCATGTCAGGGCGGTACGAAGTTCGGCGGGTCAGCTAGTAATATATAGAAAAACATCCAGACCCGGAGCAATATCTGTAGATTCAAACATTTGTTCCGCGGTTAAAAACCCTCAAAATCTCTCCAACGACAAGCCATGATTGAATATCCTGGCACAGAAGTACACGGAGGCCCGACCTCAAATAACAATGGGAAGAAGGCAGGAGAAAGAAAAATTTAATTCGCGGCGGGAACCGAACCCACTACTTTCTGCGTCTCAACCGGCTATTCACCCATTGCGCCACGGAGGTCGACGAATAAACTAAGTGTTTTGGTGAGTGTTACCAAAATATAAGGGTACGAATTGTATAATTTTGTTTGTCTAAGATGGCAGCCTGGCAATTATTACAAAACTTGATTTCATGTGTTTTGCGTCCACAGTGATGATAACTATTTATGTATGTTAGGTGACGTGCTTCAAAAAGAAAACATAACTCTTAGAGGATCACTTCGCTGTCCGTCTATCTATTTGTCAATACTCTTTTTCTCAGGAACGAGTAGAGGTATCTAGTTGAAATTTAAACCAAATACTATTTCTAGGTTTGTGCCGCCTATTTTAATATTTATACTTAGGTATGCATTTTGCAAACAAACAAAGTGAAATTGAAGTCGCATAAGACGGTTCCTATACAAAAAATCAATTAGCATTTACTAGATAACTAAATAAACAAATATTGCTGAACATTTCACACAGCGCTATCTAGCTCCAAACTAATCTGAGCTTGTACTATGGGATTCAGATAACTGATAGAATACTTATACACGGTGTCCATTAAATCATTGTTTTCTCAGAACAAACGTTGCTCAGACCATGGTCTAATAACTGTTTATGGCGTAAAATAAGAGAATAAATAAATAAAACCTAGACCTTCTCAAATAAATCTGACTTTGTTCAAAAAGTAACCGTGACATAAAGTTCATGGATACGCTAGCTGTAGCGTATTACCTACTTCTTAGTTAGATACGTACCTAGTAGCTACCGGCCAGCGCGCTGACTATGTTGTAGGGCGTAACGTTAAAATAGACGTCTTAAGTTCGCAACTTTTTACATGTTTCAAAGACCGATTTTGTTTTATTTTTTAATTTGATTTTATAAACTGTTAGTAGACCATTGTCTGCACAACGTTTGTTCTGGGAAAACAGTGATTTAAAGGACACCGTGTATACAATACAAATGTCTAAACGCGTATCGAATTAGTTAAGTCTTATTATTGTCGCTTCGGTAAATTGCACACTTTTATTCATAAATATCGAAATATTCATGATTTTCACCTACTTGAAATGTCATTAACAGGGGTTTTTTCAAATGATTATATCTGTTATGAATGAAAGTGTGCAATTTCATTGATTTTACGACAGTAATACGATGTAACTACTTAATTTTTTTTATGTTATTTATGGGGAAACAGGCTTACGGCCCACCTGATGGTAAGTGGTCACCGTCGCCTATTGACACCGGCAACACCCGGGGTATTGTCGATGCGTTCCCTACACTGCAGAAACTTTACATTTCTCTTAAAGCGTGCCATGTCGTAGTCTAATGGGAAAACCTCAGATGGTAGCTCATTCCACATCTTGCAAGTATGGGGTAGAAAAGATCGCGTGAAGCGTGTGGTGCGCGATACCCAATTGTCGATTATATGTGGATGAGCTTTGTTACGTTGTCGAGAAGTGCGGTGGTAAAATCTCGACGACAGGATGAGATCAAATAGCTCCTCAGAACATTCCCTATTATACAGGCGGATTATATTATTATATATATATAATATAATATAAGTATCAAATTACTTATTATTACTTTATTTAGTCTACATCACAGACTGCTGAAAGTCTCTTATTCTTCACTTTTTATATAATGTACTAGCTGACCAATCCGCAGCTTCGCACACGTTTTTTTTTTCAATTGAAAAATATCCATCCTTCTGCGCAATCGGGTAAAAAGTAGCCTATTTAACTCCAGAATAATGTAGCATACGGTCAAAGAATTTTTGAAATGGGACCAGTAGTTTTTGAGTTTATTCATTACAAACATAAAATATACAGGGGGCGAACGGCCGACTGAGACGCAGGGGGTAGTGGGTTCGATTCCCGCCGCGAAACAAATGTTTGCATGATCTACAGATATTTGTTCCGGGTCTGGTTGTTTTTTCTATAATTATAAGTATGAATTTACAAAAAGTATGTACATAAGTATTCACAGTTATCTGATTCCCATAGTACAAGCTCTGCTTAGTTTGGGGCTAGATAGCGCTGTGTGAAATGTCCAGCAATATTTATTGTTATTTATCTAAATACGTATGTTTAGACTATTCTGCTGTTCAGTAATCTCGTGAATTGCCACTGAACGTTTGTAAAGGAATTGAATCACCATTGATTCGATTTAATTGATTCCAATTGTTATTTTAGTTTTTAAGAATTATGATGACTCAGTAAATAATTTTTATGTTTTTTATTTATTTCAGTGTATTTTTTGTTTTTTTTAGTTATTCGTATTATATTTTTTATTGATACTCGCTCAATAAATTAGTGAATGTGGTCTTCATCTGTAATTGTAGTAACATTTAGCTCGTAAAAATATTATTTGATTTGTTATGATGTGTTAACGTATACTATGTTGGTGTTCAAATAAATAAATAGATGGGATCGAGTAGTCTAAACTACATAGATTGAATAAATAATTCTGTGCAAACCTATAGTCATCACATTTTTAAGTGAAACTTTGTAGCTATATCATCATCATAGAAAATCAACTGCTAAACACATAGTCCAGGAGGTAGCGTTGCATTTTAGCTAGAGTTATTACGCCGATCGATTGTCATCATTTTCAATAGATCTCGGATGACTAACAAGTGAACCAAGCGTTAGCTGACGCACCCGCGGTGAGTGTGGGCGTGAAAGGTTTTTTTTTATTCTTTATTTATTTAAAGATACATATACCAACAGTACACATATTTTATCTCTTATAGCTAGTTACCAGATTTATGACGATAGTCATAAAAACTATTCTGATGCGTGCACCAATTACAGGTTTACAACATTCACCAACGACGGTGAAAATATAATTGAATTTTTACATATACATATCTAAATTAATAAACTAATACTAACTAATAAGTGTTCCGATGTTGTTTCGGAACACGAGTGCATCATTGCCTAATGCAATCTTATAGAGATTCTGGAAGATATTCTGGATTCTGGAAAGGTTGCGTAAGTGGTAAAAAAATTAATTAGTAACAGCTGAATTTTTTTTTCATAAATAGTTGACATTATTTTGAGCTGAAAAAAATACATAAAATTAATATATAGTACGCTGACTGAAATTTAAGTACGTCATTGTCTAACTAAATAATTCAAAATACGAAAACAATAGTCAGCTGTGTGGATAGCGGTGAATATATCGTCAGCTGACGCAGTAAAGATTTAAAATATTCGAGAGTTACTACTACTGTTTCCTTTTAAACACGTATTTCGAGATAGATGCTGGAGCTGCTTGAGCCCATAACACTTTCGGCCGACTTTCGAGCTACTCTCCCTTCAGAGAGAGGTAGCCTCTCCCTTCAAAATTTCGAAGCAACTTCTGCGTGTCTCTTTGTATATCTCCCCCTCCACGATGCAGCTGATGCTTTTTTCCAGCTCAGTATGATGTTAACGATTTATGAAAAAAGCTTCAGCTGGTACTTTTATATACCATACAAAGGTTGTCTGGAAGAGATCGCTTTTAGCGATAAGACCGCCCATTGTACTAAATCTATTTGTGAGAATTATGTTCTGTATTTTACTTTGGTGTACAAAAAAGAGTTATCCTATCTTATTTATTTATTTTTACCACATTCGCAACCTTTCACTACCACACCCACAGCTACTTGGGCAGCTGACGGTCGGTTCGCTTATTAGTCATGTAAGATCAAGTATCGATATCAACATCAGTCGGCTTACTATGACTTATGTATTTGCAACGCTACCTCCCGGACTAACAGGCATCCCCAGGATTTGCCAAAGCGACCGATCTTGTACTGCCTGCAACTTTATTAGGTAACTAGCATCAATCTGCAGCTTCGAACGCGTAGTTTTTCAATAAAAACATTACCCTTTGCGCAGTTGGGTAAAAAGTAGCCTATGTTACTCAGGGTGAATGTAGCTTTCAAATGGTGAAAGAATTTTTGAAATCGGATGAGTAGTTTTTGAATTTATTCATTACAAACATACACACAAAAATACAAATCTTTCCTCTTTATAATGTTAGATTTAGCAATAACAGCAGCATAATAACTCTAACCACTCACCATATAATGAGTTATTGGTGAAGCGCTTCACTAAAGACAAAAGAAGCTAAGACTATACTTAGCGGCTTCTTTAAAGTAAACATTGTATTTCCTTTCGATATTTATTGTAAAAGTATATATGTATATATTTTATATTTATTGATGTAAGTATATGTAGGTATATTTTAGGTTTAGGTATTTATAAATAGGTATTTATTGTAACACCGCCTCCTCACACGTCTTTTCAATCCAGTCCATCCAAAGGTTGCCTGGAAGAGATCGCTTTGAGCGATAAGGCCGCCCATTGTACCACCATGTATTAGTCTTTAAGTTTTCTAGGTTAAGTTATTTTAATTTGGTGTAACAATAAATAATTATCTATCTATCTATCTATCTAAAAGAAAAAATCCCGCACATATGATTCCTTGTATCGTGGTTAATAGAAACCGTAAACTCCGGAACATATATTTGCACATCATGCAAACATTTTGTCAACATTTGCCGCAAGGATTGTCGATCATAATATAATCTTCAAATTACTATTAGTTAGTTGAGATTGTACTTGGATATAGCTTTACTACATGGAATTCTTTCATTTCTTTGTTTACTTACGTAAGTTTTCCGCCCAAAATCGCAAACAGGCGGAATTTTAATTTAACAACCGACCACTTCTTTACATTATTTTAATAAAATCCATTAGTACCTAATACTTAAGACCTAGCTTTTGTTCTTGACATTATTTTATCAATAAATAATCTTTCAGATTATTTTTTGTTATTAATAAAATAAGTTTATCGCCTCTAAGAAATCACAAAATAAAATCTAGTATTAGTTACGAGGCTGTCATAGTTTTTCAATAATAATGATAGTTTTTCCCATATTTCCTTAGAATCAGATGTAAACACTCCACTTTTCTACGGACCCTAATTCACTGAAAAACAAAACTGGCATTAATGGCCACTTCTATAAAAAAAAACAGTATTCTGTCATAAGTATCACTTTTGCAAACGGACTATTACCTAATCAAACGTAAACACACCGCTTTTCTATAAGTCCTTATTATTCACAGAAAAAGAAAGCTAGCACTGGCCATTTAAATTAAAAAAAAACATTTATACAGTATACTGGCATATCACTTTTGAAAAAGGAACTCACCGTTCGCAATTCGAAATCAACAGCTTCAAACTAAACAGAGTTCGGGAAATGGGAAATAACAGCCGTGCGGAACGCGAGCCGAGTCATACAGCACTGCGGCATATCGACCCAGAGACAAACCGGCCAGACACGCGACGTGTAGGACTCCTAAGATGTCCTATTTATGGTTCAGGTAATACAATTTACAGTTTTTATGCTAGTGATATATGGCCCCGTATTTTAAAAACGAGACTCATTTTGACAGCTTTCAATGGGAAAACTATCTAATAAATACAAGATTGAAAACGCAGGTACACACGGCTACACATCAAGCTATACATTTTCAGTATAAGTTGACTATCTCATTCTACGAAAAGCCTACGCAATGCTTGGTCAGCTTATACTGTAATTGTATAGCTTGATATGTAGCCGTGTGTACAAGACAGGTGGTATTAGAGAAAAATGTATTTAAATACTACGATTTACCTACGTAAAGTAGGTAGTTTAAGAGCTAAAAACTCAATCAACATAATCTGTTGATCGTCTCCATATAAAACAGTTATATATAAAAATAGGATCACATTGCTGTGATCCTTTCAGTTTTTATTTGCATCGTAATTAATCACTATTGGTATTCTGTACATACATCTGCAATTATAAGATCTAGTTGCCAGGGGAAAGTGGTTAAAAATCGACCGTAATACATATTTCTTTTAGTTATATTTTGGCATTCCCCTCTCCTTCTCTATATAAACTTCTACAATACCAAATCTGACTCCTCTATGCGTGCAATAACTCTAAAAAGTGACACAAAAAGGTATCTTCATCCGTTATAGAGGACTTTCATATTCATTAAAAAAAAATTAACAGCAAAAAAACTAACCACGGTTTTTGTCATAATTAAAATAAATATAACAAAAAAAAATTACTTCAGATTACACAAATCCATACATTGTTAGTTAATTACTTAAAGACTAGATTAATAAGTACTGGGTTTGGTTGTTTCTCTATATATTATAAGTATGTATTTATAAAAAAATGTATATACGTATTCTATCAGTTATCTGGTTCCCATAATACAAGCTCTGCTTAGTTTGGGGCTAGATAACGCCGTGTGAAATGTCCAGTAATATTTATTTATTATTTAAAATAGGAAAAAATAAATATTAATTTAAATTAAAACACAAGACACAAACAAAAGGAAAATGGTCTTCGCAACACGAAGCATTTCTTTATCGGAGAGGTAACTCTGTACGATATGGTTTTCAGGATGCTGTTTTGACTAGCCGGTACTATGCGAATTAGGGAGACCGGCATAACGTTAAGGCATACCGGTTCTTATTTTAAAAATTATTTGTATTGATTGTGTGGTTTCGGGGCCAGGGATAGATATTGTTTCATACAAAATTAAAGTATATTGAGCTGTAAGAGATCCTGAGATAATTTGGCATATAAGCAAAATGCGAGCGAGAACGCTAATCGTAGGTAATATTTATCGCTTACATCCGAGTATAACACATACATTTTCCAACGTGTACATTCTTTTGTAGCGTAACTCTAACTCTCTTTTTAGGGTTCCGGGTCAAAATGGTAAAGACAGAACCATTATGGTGCGACTTTGTCGGTCCGTCCGTCTGTCACAGCTGATTATCTCCGCAACTGCAAAAAAAAGAGACATTTTAAACGCCTAAGGAGCCAAGAGTGGGGGTATTTTTTTTTAAATAGGGTTACTAGGTCAAGTAATATATCAAATAAATTGATTTACATATTCTAAAATAATTTTTTATTTCGTTTTATTTTGTATAGTTTTGGAGTTATGATGAAAAATGACAAAAATAATACCTCCTTTAAGCTGAATTTCGCGAAGTGATTTATTACTTCAAAAATTAATATGATTGATAGATATATATATAATGCACAGACTATATAAGGTTCTGTGAGAGCAGTAGTCCTCCTCACATTTCCTTGGTCCTAGGAGGTCGAATCTGGTGTTTACGGGTTCGTCTCCTGAATCCGGAGAGGACTGTGTAGTCTGATTGGTATAGGTAGGAAAAAAATTGAAATCCATCCAAAAATAACGCTTAAAATCATCTCTCTCTCTAGCCTCAAAGGTTTGCTGGAATAAAAACTCTTCTTAGGGTTAAGCTTGCCTTTGTACATGTCCTCTATTTCTGGACTTTTTAATGTATTTTCTTGTGTACAATAAAGAATAATGAATAAAGCTACAGCAAACTCCCCTCTCTACCCCCCCTCCACTCCTCCCTTTTAGAATTTTTTTCGCAATATCTTGTGTAGAACTAAGTCCTTAGTGTGCCTCTCAAATCTGATTGAAATCCGTCGATAAATAACGCTACAGCAAACTTCCCCCTCTTGTCCCTTCAATCAAATGTCGCGATCGACTAAAAAATTAAAATAAATCAAGGAACTTGGGTGACAATTTTCGTCAAAATCGGTTTAAAAATGCGATCTGTAGGTGAGAACAGACATATAAACAGACAGACGGACAAAAGTATTTTGTGGCCAATTTCTCGGTCGGTCAATTAGGTACAGGAAAATTGTAACTAAAACCTACAACAGTTTATTTAGATATCTGTCTTAAAAGTTTCCTTGGTTAACCGGTCACATAACTAGATGGCGCTGCTTAGTTAACATTAAATACACCTATATAGGAACCCTCGGTGCGCGAGTCCTACTCGTGCTTGACCGATCTTGTTTCATCTTGACGTGAGCTTCCCAGCGCAGCTTTGCGTCAAGGGTTCAAATACTTTGCCATATTATTTTATGGTATGATCTTATTGTTGATAAATACTGGACAGTATGAGCCCTTTTTGTTCGTAAAGTTTATATGTTTCGATTTGGAATCGTTATAATGAACGACCTCTGTGGCGCAGTGGGCGAATAGCCGGCTGAGACGCAGGAGGCAGCGGGTTCGATTCCCGCCGCGGAACAAATGTTTGCATGATCTGCAGATATTTGTTCCGGGTCTGGTTGTTTCTCTATAAATTATAAGTATGTGGTTACCAAAAAAAATATCTAATTATTCTATTAGTTATCTGGTTCCCATAGTACAAGCTCTGCTTAGTTTGGGGCTAGATGAAATCGCACCTTTAGGACGGTAGTGACCTTATCCAAATAAGTGAAATTTTGGGAATTGATAAAAGAGTATTGTAATTTGTGACCCTTCCGTATTGTTTGGTTAATTGTTACTGTATTGTTAAAAAAAATCACAAAAACTAAGCAACAATACCAAAAATAAATATTCAGCGATACATTATGTAAAAAAAGTGCTAAAATAGCAGGCGTATTATAGGGAAAAAATGTTTTATTATACCTAGTCAGGTCATAAATTCTGTGACATGTTTAATATAAAATAATTGAAACAAGTTTATTCATTATGTAACCATTTATATACCAAAATGAACTTAACATAATATAGATTCTTATGACACTAAAGTTTATTCAAAATGACCTCCGTGGTTTTGAATACAGGCCTTCAATCTGCGCGGCCAGTCGTCTATCGCAGCACGAACGAGGTCCATATCAATATCGGCGGCTGCCTTAATCAAGGATGTCTTGAGTGACTCCAAGTTGGGATGAGGCTTTGAGCACGCCTTTTCCTCCAAATGTTGCCATATCTTGTAATCTAACGGATTCAAATCTGGACTGGAGGAGGGCCAGTCTTCGTGCCGGATGAAGTCGATTTCACGCGCCGCCAGTCAGTCTTGTGTGATCTTCGCTCTATGAGCTGGCGCCGAATCTTGTTGGAATACTCAGTGCCTGTTATTGAACATGGTATGAGAAACAGGTTCCACAAGGTTCGTCAGGACTGTATTTTGATACACAACTGCATTCGTTTTTACACCTTTCTCACAAAAATGTACCTCTGTTAAGCCCCAATAAGAAACTCCCAACCATACCATAAGCGAGGATGGAAAATGACCTCGTTGGACACGCGGAATACGGTTTCTCGCTTCTTCATCCTTATCATTTTGTTTGTTGTAGCTCTCTTCTACGGTAAAAATTTTTACATCTGAAAAAAGAATTTCCCGATATTTTTTTCCCGCGTACCGCTTCAACAAAGCGCGACATCTCTTCAGTCTCAGGTCCATTAGACGAGCATTCAAACGATGTCCTGTTTTTCTTCGATATGCCCGAAGCCCTAAGTCTTCATTTAACACCCTTTTCACCGTGGTTCTGCTTAACCCCATCTGAAGGGCGAACAGTTTCTGCTTACGTTTGGGATTTCTTTGAATTCGCGCCTTCACAGCTTTTATCACTGCTGGAGTCCTAACAAACCGTGGGCGATCACTTCTTGACCTGTCATCTACACTAGAGTCTTCATTGTATCGTTTGATGGTGCGATAAACGAATCTTTTGGTTATATTAAAATTTTTCAGTATGTCAAAAATTTGAATTGGCGCGTAACCGCAACGATGCAACGCAATAACTGCAACACGGTCTTCTTTAAGCGTCCACTCCATATTTAAAAATGAGTAAAATTCTAAAAAGTATACATTTTTATTTTCATGAACAATTCGAAATTCAAATTCTATAAACTTTTTTGTTTTCTAGCATTCTAAAAGAAAAGTTTTTACTGTATGACAATACTTATGACCTGACTAGGTAATAAGTCACTACTTGACCGAAAACCTTAAATAAAATTTAACCTAACAATAATTAAGTCATTATGATATTTATTTTAGGTAGTAAATTTTTGACGTTTCCAGTATTGAGTCCATATTTTGATAAAATTATAAATACCTAAGTAATAAATGTGTCATAATGATAGTTAAAACAAAGAATTTTTTAGATAAAATTTACTTAATTAAAGTTAATCAGAACCATTTTCAATCAATCACAGTTAGTAACAACAAAATTCGACTAATCAATGCAATAAAGTTCTATTTACAAAATTACATTAAACTTTAATCGTTAAACAGCCACTTAAATAAAATTATTATGAATTTCAATTTAAATCAACACGTAAAATCAAACGCATATCTTTGTTTATTCGTTTTTTGGATCTATATAAATATTATAGTTATTATTATTGATCCTAAAAAGGAATACACAAAAACTTATATATCATAAAATTGTAATGTGTAAAAACTACTGGATAGATTTTGTTAAATTTGGTATAATGATACCTTATCATCATCAGCATATCAGCCACAGAGCTTTCACAGCTGAACATAGCCCTCCCCATATATTTCCAGAGTGAATGATCTTATGTGGTCTACACTCAACGGCTCCTAGCAACCTTTATCAGGTCATCTTTCCATCTAGTGGGGGGCCGTCCTACGCAGCGCTTTACAGTGCGCAGTCTCAACTTGATAACCTTTCTGCCCCAACAGTCGTCAGTTCTTTAAGCTATGTGCCCTGTCCACTGCCACTTCAGCTTACTAACCATTTGTGTTATGCCAGTGACATTGGTTCGTCATCAAATCTCATTTCTGATTCGATCTTTTAGAGAAACACCAAGCATAGCTTTCTCCATAGCACGCTGAGCGACCTTAAGTCGTTTTATGAGGCTCATAGTGAAAGACCACGTTTCTGTACCGTATGTCATCACTGGTATAATATATATATGGATTAATATTTAGGATATTTTATAATGATCTACTAAACACATAAGTTGATACGGGACACAGCGATTTTTGTTGATAAAGGGGTTGTTTGTATGTAATGGGTAATTTCCGGAACTACTGAATCAATTTTGCAAATTCTTTCTCTAATAGAAAGCTATATTTTATTTTGATAACAACCCATGTGAAGCCAGGGTGGGTATGTTAGTTCTTATTAAATAGACACTCAACAATACTTTAATAGACACTCAAAGTTTTCAAGAATCGACACCTTATCTCTGTATCCCAAGATTTTTGTTCTAAGCTCGGGTTGTATAACAATTTTTAAACGTAATTACTGACTAAACATGTTTATATTTGACATATTTGTATGATTTGACAATTTCCTTAAACATACTTAGTCACTAAATACGATTAAGCATTGTTGCGCAAGTCGCTCTTACTTACTAGACACATGTAAGTATAATAAGTACTATTCGGTCTATCATCTTAATATGAATGTCAGGAATCGATTTTTAATAATCTTTGTAAAATCTAGGTATTAGGTTATTTTACAATAAATCGGCTAGACCCTTATTTTTCAGTTAGTTTAATATTTCCTGTAAATACTTTAGTAATTTAAACCTCTTCTAAACTTGGCATTCTTTGAAGGGATTGTCAGTTTTTTGTATGCATTATTTTTCTGAGCAATATACTGATCAGGCGTATAAATAGGTCGCAATTTTAGGTTTCGTTTAATCTCATTTTCGAATAAACTGTGGACAATGTCTCTCTTGTTCTGTATATACTCTCAATATTTGGAAAGTAGGAATCAGCATACGAGTAAAGACAAGCAATTTGCTTGTATTTTTTCTGACTCCAGCAGTTGTCTGAATAGATAAAATAGATTTTTTTTTATCAGGAAGTATTTCCACTTTTTTCACTGGCACTAGCTTTACATTAGTATGAATGACGTTGGACGTTGAACTTAATGAACTAGAACTAGAATTGCTAGTTGAATTGCTAGTTGAACCTACTGCGAGATGTACGAGGTACACTTATTTCACTCAAATTAATGTTGTTCATTGTAAACTGACCTCTTATCATATTCAAATAGCGATACTATCCAATAGTATCAAGAAAACAAACAGAAACATCGAATATTACATAAGGCAGGAATATCAATCATGTGAAAATAAAGCTAGTACTATAAACTTATCTTCGTGATGTGTCATTCATATTCATCATGTGTTATTCAGCTTGTAACACTTAACATCAAATAAATAAACTCATCTCTTTATTTGGTAATTTTTCTACGATAAAAAATCTAATTTTTTCTACTCCAGATATACACTTCCTGGCCGATGAGACATGGCTAAACACATGTTTTTACCATGTTTAGATAAAAAAGTAAAAAAAAAAAACAAGAAAAATTTGCCAATAAATTCTGCTTTATTTTGCTGGCCGTTGGTCCTTAGTGAAAGATAAACAAACCATGTTGATCTATTAGATTTGATTAGAAAATTATTTATTATAATAATAAAATTATACATAGGCGAACTTAATGCTAATTACTTAATTGCATCGCTAAATGCTAAGAACTATTGCATTTTGTTCCAGCTAACTTTTGTGTAGCATTCATGCAGATAGAAATAATATTTCTATCTTTAATTGCATTCTAGATATGTTTATAATTAGGTAGGTATATACTAGAAAATAAACTAAAAAGGAGTAAAGAAACTATTTGAAATAGATATTACTTGACGTCCTTTTTTAAAAACATAAATTCAAAATGTTATCCTTGATGTTTATCCTTTCTTCTTTTCATTATTTATTCTTGTAGTGACCTTTTACTTCAATGTTTATTTGGGAAATTCGTAACAAAGTGACTCGTCAACCAATAGGTCCTTCCTTTTTATCTTGCAACAAAAAATAAACAGACTTAAGAATTCATACGGCATTAATGGTAACACTTTTTTAAATAAACTATTGACTTATTTCTGATTAAGTAAAAATATACGTCTTATTATTATTCCTAAAATGACTTAAACATAATTAAGTCACCTAAATTTTTGGTAGTTTCGGAGATAAAACTAAGTAATATCGGTCATTTTAACACTAAAACAAAGTAAAGTCAATTTGCCTTTCATATTGGAAAAATTATGACTTTTTCTCTGCGTAACCTCGTTCATTCATAAACAAAGCACAATAATAAAAGCAGCGTTTCCGTTCCGACGCGGGCGGCTGTATTCTTTGAGCGAGAAAGAGACCAACTTTAAAGTTTATCTAGTTCCCGCCTAAATACGGCGATTTTAAAATTACAGAACGATAGATAATGTTGTATAGGGTCATTTTTTGACTTTAACTCATTTATCGATTTTTTTGGATTAGGTCACTACCGTCCTAAAGGTGCGAAATGTCCAGCAATATTTATTTAAAAAAATCCTTGGACCAGATTCGCCATTTTTTGTCCATACTTGGATTTGTCAACAGAATTTTGAACTTTCTCTGTCCGTTCCTCATGTGTGCTTCCAACTGCCATTGCAGCGGATTCGCCAGTGTAGGTCGCAATGTTTTGCGAGATCAGGAATGACACTCTTGTATAGAAGGCACAGGTATCATCCAGACTCACAACAAATATCTGTAGATGATGCATACATTTGTTCTGCGTAGAGTTTATGACTCTACGCCATCAGTCATAATACCTTTCTAGGCCTTTTTGACCTTTACGGGGACACCATACCTTAACCATATCCTAATTCTCCAAATAATGACTTTTAATTAAATATCAACTTTTAGTTAGGTGCTCCAGAAAGGGATTTTGGGTTCATGAAGGTTTTCCTATAATATTCTTTGCAGTCATTGCAGTTTTTTGTTTTTCTTTTTTCCGTTCAATAAAGATTTTTGTATTTGTATATTGTATTATTTGTGTGAAAAAAGATTACAGAAAACTTATAACGAAGTCTCTATCTAGAACAGTCTAGATCTGTCTTAAAAGTGTTCTAGGTTATCCGGTCACATAACTAAATAGCTATCTAGGTTCCGAACCTTCGGTGCGCGAGTCCTACTCGTACTTGGCAGGTTTTGTTTCTTTTTTCTATTCGGTTGCATCTTAAGAGGGCACCGGAGGGACAATCGCCCATACAACACGTACTACCAAAATCATTTCTAATTGGAGCATATTTCTACCTTAATAAGGTATTATTTTAATTTGAATAGTATTTATCTAGGTTCCCAACCATATATTAGATCAAAATACTTACCTAAAATAAAATAGAAGCGTATCGAATTCTGCATGTTTTTACGTCATAAAAGACCTGTTTTCAACCTAATTGTTTCGTATTAAAAACAACAACATCTTACGTATCCTAGTCATGGGAACATAGATTATATCGTCTAGTTACAGAATAACAACACCATGAGAAAAATACAACAAGTTTTCAGTCATCATTTTTGGTATTACGGAACACGGTCAAAATCTAATCAAATTTAGAATCTTTCTATTGCTATCACTGTCGCTCTGCGTGGCTAAACTTCGTCACTAAACAGGGATAGCGATATTCAGGCCGAAGTTTTTGACGTGGCCGAATTGAAGTTGCGCTCAGTGTTCGCCGGCGCGTTAAGTGTTTAATAAAATAAACTTCAACACACATTTTTCAATATTTTTAATTAACTTATATTCTAAAATACAATCAATAAAATTAATGGTGACAACCTGTTTATCTATACGGTGACAGATAAAAGTTCCATATAGGATCGTAATCGTCATCATCATTAACCTATAGCCGTCCACTGCTAGATGTAGGTCTCTCCCAGGGTGCGCCATTGAGCCCGATCCTCAGCTCTTCTCATCCAATCCTTGCCAGCCACAGCGCGCAAATCGTCACTCCATCTAGCCGGAGGGCGTCCTACACTTCGCTTGCTTAGACGTGGTCTCCACTCCAGAACACGTTTACCCCAATGGTTATCGGTTCTGCGGCAGATATGACCGGCCCGCTGCCACTTCAGCCTGCTGACCCTCTGAGCTATGTCGATGACCTTGGTTCTCTGTCGGATAACCTCGTTTCGGATTCTATCCTTCAGAGAAATTCGGAGCATAGCCCTTTCCATAGCTCGCTGAGCGACTTTCAGTTTGTGGACCAGTCCCACCGTAATTGTCCACGTTTCGGCCACGTAGGTCATCGCAGGTAGGACGCACTGGTTAAATACTTTTGTTTTTAGTCATGTAGGATGGGTGACGAGAAAACCTGGCGAAGTTTCCCAAACGCTGCCCAGCCCAGCTGAATTCGCCGGTTTACTAGAATCGTAATATTTACATACTTATGTAGGTCAGGGTAAAGTATGGAAAGACGATCTGATAACAATATCAGGGAGCGGTTGGGTGTAGGACGTACAAGAGCGGTCGCTCTGGAAATCTTTATTAGAGGCCTCTATTCTTTAGTTAACGTCCTGTAGCTCATATGATGATAGTGATGATGAGGGTTGACCACCTTAAGAATTATTATTTTAGTGGTTACATTTTTTATTTTGCCATTTTTGCCATATTTTGCCATAATTAGTTTAACCTGTCATAACGACAATAGAGAATACAGAATATTAATGAATTTATTTGAATTATCGTATTTTAATAAACTAGTGGTTCGCCCTGAACTGAGATCTCGCGAGTCTCCAATAAAAGCAAAAAAACTACAAATGGTTCGCCCCGAAATGAGATCTTGCGAGTCTCCCTTAAAAACAAAAAACTACCAATGGTTCGCCTTGAACTGAGATCTCGCGAGTCTCCCATAAAAGCAAAAAGCTACTAATGGTTCGTCCCGAACTGAGACCTCGCGAGTCTCCCATAAAAGCAAAAAACTACTAATGGTTCACCCCGAACTGAGATCTCGCGTGTCTCCCATAAAAGCAAAAAACTACTAATGCTTTGCCCCGAACTGAGATCTCGCGAGTATCCCATTAAAGCAAAAAAACTACTAATGGTTCGCCCCGAACAGAGATCTCGCGAGTCTCCCATAAAACAAAAAAAAATATTATTTTTACCTTATCTTTGAGTATCAAAACAGTGCCACAAAATGAAAACCATTTAACTTGAGCTATAGTTTCATTCAAATTACTGGTAACGGGAGTTCATGTAAATTGTTTTTTTTTTTGTGTAAAAATTGCAGTTATTCTGGATTTTAGACTTTCTCTATACATATTTGTGTCACTAAAGCTACACGCATACCAAATTTCAGCACTGTGGGGTGACTGGTGTACGCTGTGAATTTTGTCAAAGTTTAGTTTTTATTATAACTTATAAAACTACAAGATTTAAACTAAACATAAAAACGGTGTCGAAATTTACTCACAATTAACTTTTGTAAGACGTGTCATTTGACCGGATAGTACCATTTCGTTTATTATCCCTCTTGAATCCCAATAACTCAACAACCAAAATTTTATATTTTGTAAATTTATATTGTAATAATTTATTTATTGATTTGTACTTTTATTTGACAACTTAAATACAATGTTTATCAAAGTCTCTAAGTAACTGCTCTATTATTATTTATGATATTAATGTTATAAATTGTTTTAAATTAATAAGTGTAATTAGTTGGTCCGTTCAAATTGATAAATAAATTTATATACTAAATACTTATGATTAGCCATTTATCTGATTATTTTACTAAGGTTTCATAAAAATATAATAAGTAAATTTTTTCTATATAAATTCACAATATTCTCATTTTTACCAATTACAACACGCTTAAAAATTTAAACACTCAAATTGCCTGCATAAGATAAAATACCTATGAAATTTTATGAAAAAATTAGCATTTGGTCGTACTTTCACCAGTGATAAGTGAGGAAACGACGAAAAAATTTCCTAATTAAATTTTATCTGTTTTAAAAAACTAGAATTTTTTTAATGAATTTTTGTAACTTAAAATGCAAATAAAATGACATAGCTAGCTTGCACAAATCTACTCACTAGATTTTGCAGTTGGCAACGCAGATTTTAGTAGATTGCGTGTGTAAGGGTTATTTATATAAACGACTTTTACCTGAATGAACTATATTTTTCATGCCCCTATTCCGTTTTACCATGTTTCTGATATTTATCGATGTGGTAACTGTTACCACTTCTTGACCCATTTTCTGAAGAATGGAAGTCATTTAGTGAGCCCCGTGACCCATTTTGTGAACTAAGCGTTCCATTATGTATTCTGTACGACCCATTTTGTAGATTGTGAGCATCATTTTGTGGGCTATGTGTACTATTTGAGTCATCAGTTGAAGTCAGTCTCCCACCATTAGCAGTATTATTTAACGCATTTAATGCTAATTTTAGTGTTTTTAATTCATGATTTCCATCTACAAATGCATTGTTTATGCCATTTTCGAAATTGTCCATTTGGAGATCTGATTTTGAGCGTTTGATTTGTTGAGCCTGAGGTTTCCTAATGTAAGTCTTGATGTAAAAATCGATGAATAACACGAGGATAAATAAGTTTTGGGGCAGGAATACTGCACTAGTCCAACGAGGGTAGCCACAATCAGGTCGAAAGACAATGGCCAACATGTGAACAACACACCAGAAGAATTGAAGCTGAAACAGAGATAAATAAAATTATGTTAGGGCAAAACACCCACGACTTAACTTATGATAAAGTCTAGCCACGAAGTCGTAAATATGTAGATAGATAATACCTTTTTTGTACAAATAAATAAAAAAATATAAATAAATAAATTAAATTGTTTATTTCGGTAACTTCTGAATAGTATTTTTATTTTTATAGTGTTTTCCGAACACATACGAAAAAAGACGGGATTTGCACCTAAACTACAACGTTTGGCATATAGTAGGTCAGAAACTGTATAAGTTTTCCTGTAGATGGAGCTAACGGCGCTTTAGTCGTAATCTGAATCATTTTACTAATTTCGATCCTGACGTGACATAGCCTGGCAGCACAATTGGATAGTGCATCCTCGTATCGACAGGAAGGTTGCGGGTTCAAGTCCTATCTAGGTTTGAAATTTTTGAGATGACTTTAAATATCTTGGGACTTATAAATAGTTTACATAGGGTTAAGTATCTTCTTTTAAGCAAAAACATGTTTGTATAAGAAGATACCGCTGTTCTATAGCCATGGCAGTAAAATTTTATAAGCGTTAAACAAACAAACAGAACAAAAAAAAAATTATTCATAGGTACAATGGGCGACCTTCTCTAAAAGCAAATCTCTTTCAGGCAATCTTTGGATGAACATGATATATGTGAACAAATGAGGACGGCGCCGGTGGCATTAATAAAATAGTTCTAGCAATATAACAGATTTACATGAAATAAATATTTATAATTATGGGCAAAATAAACATACATATATAATGTTGATATAAATAGTAAATTTCATGCAAATTAATATTATGTGAATTGCTAGATGTATATACAATACAGTTAACACCAAAAGGGTAACTCTCATACGATCTTTGTCTTTACTATCCGAAAATAATTAAATAAATATTGCTGAACATTTCACACAGAGCTATCTAGCCCCAAATTAAGCAGAGAATGTACTATGGGAACCAGATAACTGATAGAATACTTATATACTATTTGTTTTTGTAAATACATACTTAGAATATATAGAAAAACACCCAGACCCAGAAAAAAAATCTGCAGATCATGCAAACATTTGTTCCGCGGCGGGAATCGATCCCGCTACCTCTTGAGTCTCAGCCGGCTATTTGCCCACTGCGCCACGGGGGTCGTCTCGAAAAGACGTTAAGTTGACCTGTTATGAAAGACTAAAAGTCACAGCAGACATATCAACTCGGAAAGGGATCGTCATCGTATCGCTCTTCGCCTCTTCGTAAACCAGGCGTCAACCTAACGTAAGCACTTAATCAAAGCGGTCCAGCAGCTCCTTGGCTACCGCTCGCCGCCCACTGGTTGACGGCTAGGCGGCACCAGGGAATGTTCACGACGAAACCATACGTTAAGCTAGTTCGTAAGCTTGAGATTTCGTTCATACAGAACACATAATTAAGTTAGCATAAATATGAACAAATGTTTATTAAAGTTTAAGTTAAGAAATAAACGTTAGGCATAATGCACATTGAAAACTCCTCATCATACCTCAGTATTTTATACTAACTCCTTCACTCTTCAGGCTACCAGACTCTGGAATGCACTACCTGTTTCAATTCGTAACGCCAAATCCCTTCCTGTTTTTAAAAACATGGTTAATAAACATTATCTGTCGTCCATCGCTCACTAAAACTTCTGAACTTTAAATTTTACATATAATGTTTTTTTTCTAATTACCTATGTATTTAGAAGTAGGTTATTTAATATTATCAAATTATTATTTTTTTTATATGTATATATTATTTTAGTAATTTATGTACTTATTCTGTTAGTTATTATTTGATTAACGCCGCCGTCCTCATTTGTTTACACAGATCCTGCCCATCCAAAGGTTGCCTGGAAGAGATCGCTTTTAGCGATAAGGCCTTGGCATTGTACCTTTGATTTAATTGTGTATTCTCTTTTGTTTGTTTTATTATTAATGGTGTGCAATAAAGAAATTATCTATCTATCTTAAACAGTTACACCGCTCGAGTACGGAGAGACGTAAGCGCGGGGACAACGAGACGTAAGCGCACCGCACCGCGATTTGTGAGTTCCGAGTCGAGGCGATTACGATACGATTCCGATTAGTGTGCGTTGCAGTAGGGAGTTTCATACAAAGAATACTGAACGGCTCGAGTTGATACAGTGACGATCCCTTTCCGATTTGATATGTGTACTATGACCTTTATCATGCCCACACACGTCCCCTATTTCTTAGCGCAAGCCTAGAAATTCTAACAAATTCTATCCATTTCGCTTGCGCAAAGTAATTTTTGACGTGTTTGGGGCCCATGAACAAGCTACACTATGGTTGGATTACAGTATTTATTGAAATGACAAACGAGAAGCAGACCGGGCTTATTTTCTTACTTTGAAGACGAACACTGAAGATATAAATTTTGAAACTATCATGGTTATGAACACTTCTTGTACTAAAAACGAGATGTTTACCATAATTTGTGAGTTTTTGAGTATCCCGATATTTCTACGTCGTTGCATGCGCCATGATCACGGGTATACTTAAGTCTCAATCAACTTACAAATCTTGGTAAATATCCCGTGTTTAGTACAAATAGTGAACACAGATGTATTTGCTCAGGAAAATGTCGTGATTTATTTCAATCATTATTATAAATCACCTCCGAGATGCGGACGACCTCCGTGGTGCAGTGGGCGAATAGCCGGCTGAGACGCAGGAGGTAGCGGGTTCGTTTTCCCGCCGCGGCACAAATGTTTGCATGATCTACAGATATTTGTTTCGGGTCTGGTTGTTTCTTTATATTATAGGTATGTATTTACAAAAAAAAATGAGTATTCTATCAGTTATCTGGTTCCCATTGTACAAGCTCTGCTTAGTTTGGGGCTAGTCCAGCTATATTTATTTATTTATTCTTTATAAATACGAAATTGAGTGCGACGCGAGACGTAGTTCAGAGCGTAATATTTACTACAAAGTCGCACTTTGTCGTAAATATTTTTTTATTCCCAATTTTAAATTTTTCAATACCTATTTATGACATATGGAACTGAGACGTGGTCCTTCACTATTGGCCTTATGAATAAGCTCAGAGTCGCTCAACGAGCTATGGAGAAGGCTATGCTCGGGGTTTCTCTACGGGATCGAATCAGAAATGAGGAGATGCGTAGGAGAACTCAAGTCACCGACATAGCCCGACGGATTAGCACGTTGAAGTGGCAATGGGCAGGCCATATAGCGCGCAGAACAGATGGCCAATGGGGCCGGAAAGTTCTCGAATAAAGGCCACGGACCGGCAAGCGCAACGTAGGACGTCCACCTACAAGATGGGCAGACGACTTGGTAAGAACCGCAGGTCGGCGTTGGATGCAGGTCGCTTCCAACCGCAGTTCCTGGAGATCAATGAGGGAGGCCTTTGTCTAGCAGTGGACGTCCTACGGCTGATATGATGATTATGATAAAACAGTACGTGATAAAATCCGTATTTAAAATAATGATGTTTTTCCTCCTCAGTTTCCTCAGATTTTTGTCAAAGATGTGTATGCATGTATGATTTTATGCCAGTAATCATGACGATTACTGGCAAACATTACAAAAACTTTATGTACCTATTCATAAGTATATGAATATTCATATAATATTCTTGTAATATTTATGGGGTTAAGTAAGTATAAAGAAAAAATTGTATTAATATTAAAACAAACGCAACGAAAATACCCCAAGATTAGAAGCTGAGGGGAAAATCGAGCATCGATTTACGACATCTCATCTTTGAGTTCAAAGTGATATCCAAACATCTAAAGATTTCTATCTTACCACGCAAATGATAGAAACCATGGACTAGAGTGTTAAAACTTCACCACTTCAATAAAGTCACTATCCTCAATGAGGGGAATGACAGACAATTAGGTAGTTAGATAACTTACGATTTGTAGCTGAGTTATGTATTTCTTCCACCATATAGATTGCTTGGCACTCGGCTTCACGACCGAATACAGGTAGTAGGAGTACATTATGATGTGGACAAAGGTATTGATTACCCCAATGAGTGTTCCGTGGCCACCTGAAACCAAAACATGTTTTTCATTGATAACAGACACATTAAGTTGCTTCTATTTTTTATACGACTTTGAGACGGAACAAGCATATGACCACCTGATGTTAAGTAGAAACTATCGCCTATAACAAAGTATTGCTCCTAGGTCACACACCTTAGAATCGTACCCTACGATGCACTGCCCTCCGTGCATCAAATTGAGGCATACAGGTGTACAGCCTCCTGTAATTTCACTGGCAACCATACCCCTCAAACCAAAACACAGCAATTCTGGTGTGGCAGAAATAGGTATGGTTATAATTTTTCCCCGGATGAGCCCGTTGACAACAAAATCTTCTACTCTTATATAATCTGTGATTTCATTCTCAGTCTCGTTTTATAGTGTAATTTTATTCTCTATCAGCGAACTACATATTTAACAAACAAGATTGTTTGTTAACTTGCTTCTCAATTAACATCTCGCGAACAGCGCTACAGAGGTAGCCAGTAATAGGTAATAGGAGTTATTCAACATCATCATAAATCATCATCATCATCATCCACAGCCCATAAATACCCACTGCTGGGTGTAGGCCTCCCTTTGTAAACGCCACCCTTCCCGGTCCAGTGCTGCGCGCATCCAGGAGTTGCCCGCGAATTTCTTTATGTCGCCGACCCACCGCGCTAACGGACGTCCTGGACTTCTTAGGTCTGTTATTGGCCACCATTCAGTCAAAGATTTACTCCACCTGCCATCACCTCGTCTAGCCAAGTGTCCTGCCCAGTTCCACTTGAGTTCCACATCATAAATAAATTCTGTTATATATAAACCTTTTATTTGATAAGGTGTCGATAATTAAATATGTTTTCATCATCATCATCAATCTATAGCAGTCCACTGCTGAACGTAGTTTTTTCCCAAGGTGCACCATTGACCCTGATTTTCAGTTTTTCTTCTTTGCCAGCTAACAGAGCGCAAATCGCCACTCCATCTAGTCAGGGAGCGTTCTATACTAAGCTTGCTTAAACGTGATCTGCAATCCAGAACATGTTTACCCCAATGGTTATTGACTCTGCAGCAGATATGACCAGCCCACTGCGACTTCAGCTAGCTGAATCTCTGAACTGTGTCGATCACCGATGTTCTCTATCAGTTGCATAGGTCATCACAGGCAGGACACACTGGTTGCAGACTTTAGTCTTTAGGCATTTTGGGACAGGTGACGATAATTATTACGTAACTTCAATTACCTGGATAATATGTAACGGCTGCCCATACTAACATAACCATTCCAGTGTGATGATAGATATGAAGAAATGATACTTGATTGTGTTTTTTTCGTAAAACAAAGAAAATCTGAAATTAGGAAAGTTATGTTATATTGATCAATTCATTGACAATTATTTTTATAGTACCCCGCTGCTAGACACTTATCGAATAGCGAGGGAAATAGTGAGAGAAAGAGGCAGCGACGTAGTGTGGCTGCTTGTCATGGCCACCGCAGTCTTTTTATTCGGTTTTTGTCTGCGAATTAAAAGACACCGGCGATATGAATAATGTCCACACAATCGCAAAAAGTAGCTCCAGAGCCAGCAATTAGCAATTATTGAACGTATTATATAATTAAATAATAGATTGGGTAAAAAGTCTTTACGCATTATAGTATGTATAAACTTGTAATAAAATCTCTTTGGCTATACTATTTGTATCTGGCTGGTTTTAGTATCATTAAAAGTTTACATTTTAAAGAAGATAACTCCAAATTCAAATTAGGAAAATGTGTGATTTTTATTTGTTTTTCGTACTGTAAAGATGAGTGAATCTATTGAAGAAATTCGATACAATTTTCAAATTGTACTACAAAATAGGTAAAAATGCAACGCAAGCCGCGCAAAAAATTTGCGATGTTTATGGACTTAGTGCAGTGTCTGTGAGAGTAGCACAAATTTGGTTTAAGCGTTTTCAATCCAGAAATTTTGATGTCAAAAATACACGTCGCTCTGGTCGCCCTATTACGAATAAAATTGATGTCTTTTTTGAAAAAGTGGAGCAAGATAGGCATTTCAGTAGTTACGACGTAGCTGAAGAACTGGGAATTGACCACAAAACAGTTTTGGTGCATTTGAATAAAACTGAGTACACAAAAAAGCTCGATATTTGGGTACCCCACGAGCTCACTGAATGAAACCTAATGAACCGTGTACTCATTTGTGATTCTTTATTACGACGTAATGAAAACGAACCATTTTTAAAGAAGCTGATAACTGGTGATGAAAAATGGATCACGTACTACAAGAACGTACGAAAAAGATCGTGGTCAAAGACCGGTCAGGCTTCACAGACTGTGGCGAAACCCGGGTTAATTCGCAACAAGGTGATGCTGTGTGTGTGGTGGAATTGGAAGGGCATTATTCATTATGAGCTTTTACCACCAGGCAGGACCATCGATTCTGAAATCTACTGCGAACAACTGATGAGATTAAAGCAAGAAATTGAGAGAAAGCGGCCGGAATTAATCAACAGAAGGGGTGTGGTTTTTCATCATGATAACGCTAGACCTCACACATCTTTAGCCACTCAGCAAAAATTAAGAGAGTTTGGCTGGGAGGTGTTAATGCATCCGCCGTATAATCCTGACCTTGCACCTTCAGATTTCCACCTGTTTCGGTCTCTTCAAAATTCTTTAGGCAGTGTCAGGTTAACATTACGAGAGGACTGCCAAAACTACTTGTCGCGGTATTTTGATCAGAAGCCCCAAAATTTCTATAGCAATGGGATCATGTCCCTACCTACAAGATGGCAAAAAGTTTTCGAACAAAATGTTACTTACATATTTTAGTTAAATGTAAATAAACTATATTAAAAAATGTTTTGAATTTTCTTAAAAAATGCGAAGAAACTTTTTCCCCAACCTAATATATTGGGTCGTTTTAAAACATTTATATAATTTGCTATGCTGTACTATGCTTCAATGTCGACATCCATTGCCGAAGGCGAAATTCAGAATGCGAATGGGGAGTAATCGCGCAAATAGACCAGTATATGTCTTATCACGTTCCCAGCGGCACAGATTTATCTGTACTTTCCATTACTGCGTTACGGGTCGTTTGAAACCTTGTCCTAAACCAGAGATTGTGGCGGCACGAGGCATATTAAACCCCACCGCCCGTAGGAGACCAAAATCCTTTTTTGGCGCCAAATAAGCGTACGGTTTTTTTTTTGTGTGCGGCACGAGGTCTAAGAAACCCGGCATTGAGGTTGGTATACCATAGAACTAGGAAGTAATAGCACATCTCAGATATATAGTTATCTCTTTCCTACACTAAACCAGATGGAAATTATGCCTCCCGCACGACAGAGACGTTTAAGTTTTTTCTTAGCGCTATAAAAACGAGACACGGACAGGGTGTTTCAAGCCCTGTTTCGCACTTATCGTGTTATGCTGCTGCCGCGTACTGCAAAATTCGCGGCAGCGACATAAGCAACGTGAGAAAAAACGCGAGGAGTGTGGCCAAACAAAATAATATCCAAATTATGGTCTTACGATTGACGGTGATAGTAGCTATGAACTTCTTCACGTTGTCGTTATATAATTTTGTCACGAGTTGCGCAGAACTATTCGGCTCTCAGGTAAAATCATCATTTTTAGTGTCAAGTTGAAATAACTAATTAAATAAATAAAAAGAGAGTTATCAGGGAGCGAGTCTACTACTTTTCCCATTCTCATGGTATGAAAGTGTTCTAATTTTAAACAGTTTGGCCGGGGTCAACAACGTAAACAGTTCATTGGCTTTTATTCAATTATAAATAGATGCCCAATTTTTACCTGACTACGCAGAAGAATGGTAATGTTTTTAGAGTGTCTGTTTGTATTTATGTTTTCATCACTGATGCTCTGAAAGTTGCTCGTATGTTAACTTGATAACAGCTTCGTGAACGCGAAGGAAATATGAAATAAAATGAGGCTCTCATTTTATTTAATTCATTGCATTCATAATATGCTAAAATGAAATACTATCTCCATAAAATATACTATTTAATTCACCTATAAATCCAGATTACTAATTTCTATTTAAAAACTGGCCAAGTGCGAGTCGGACTCGTGCACGAAGAGTTGCGTACCATTATCTATAAAAACGGGATAAAAATCATGTCTGTTGTATGGGAGCCCCACTTAAATATTTATTCTATTCCATAGCATAATTTTATACATTTACCTTATTTGAAGTAGGTACCGATTAAGCTAGTCCTATATATTGTATGAGCGCCCATACAACTCAGAGGACTATCATAATTGGCGTCATCTATGTATATATGTGATCACCCTTTAATTTTCAACTTTTTTATTTTTTTGAATTATCCTTTAGTTGTGCCTTGCTTTTTGCCAAATTTCGTGATTCTAGATCAACGGGAACTACCATATAGGTTTTCGATAGGTTTTCGACCCAAAACCTATAGGGTACTTCCGGTTGACCTAGAATTGTCAATTTTAGTTAAAGGCAAGACACAAGAAAAAATTCCAAAAAATATGCAAGTTGAAAATTAGGGTAAGTTAATTAAGGTAATTAAGGTAACTTACAAGTTTTCGCGAAAATCTAAATTTGCCCATATTTTTTATAGTGTTGTCTCAGGACCTTGCCTTGCCTCATAGATCACGCATCTTAGAAATGTGCCCTAGATGTTGCACTGCCCTGCGTAATTCAACTTGAGGCATACATGTGTAAAGCCTCATGATGTCCAGAACTCAGATCAAGACGGTCAAAATGCGGCCCTGGTTTGGTCAACATATTTTATACCGATAAATGTTTATTGGCCGGAACTCGTAACTACATAACTATTATATACTGACCAATCCGTAGCTTCGCACGCGTATTTTTATAATAAAAACATTACCCTCCTTCTCCGCAGTTGGGTAAAAAGTAGCCTATGTCACCCAGGGATAGTGTAGCTTCCCAACAGTGAAAGATTTTTTTAAATCGGTCCAGTAGTTTCAGAGCCTATTGAGTACAAACAAACAAATCTTTCCTCTTTATAATATTTTTTGTAGATACTGATATTTTCTTTAATATTTTAGAACATACTTTTGTTCTATCATCAATAGTTTCCGCAGCGCATGCGACGACAGACGTTTTAGGGCACTTTTTACATCTTGTGTTACGTTACTCAAGTTTTAGTAAGGATCGCTAATCTTTTCGAAGAATAAGTATAACCGAAGTCACTCAAAGTGAATGTAGCTTTCTAATGGTGAAAGAATTTTTGAAATCGGACTACTAGTTTTTGAGTTTATTCATTACAAACATACACACAAAAATACAAATCTTTCCTCTTTATTATATTAGTATAGAAAATAATAAATAATAAATATTGCTGGACACTTCACACAGCACTATCTAGCCCCAAACTAAGCAGAGCTTGTACTATGGGAACTAGATAACTGATAGAATACTTATATACATTTTTTTTTGTATATACATACTTATAATATATAGAGAAACATCCAGACCCGTAATAAAACATCTATAGATCATGCAAACATTTTGTTCCGCGGCGGGAATCGAACCCGCTACCTCCTGCGTCTCCGCCGGCTACTCGCCCACTGCGCCACAGAGGTCATTGTATAAAAAATTGTTTATTTTGTATATAATTCGTACATTTAGGGTTCGGTATCTCATTAAAACAAATACATAAGAATTGCATGTTAAAATTTTATCTGTACCTACTCATACCTAACTACCTGCTTCAGTTTATGATGCCTATTTTTTTGGGTTGTTTTTATTATCAGGGTTCCGTACCTAAAGGTAAAACGGCACCATATTACTAAGGCTCCGCTGTCTGTCTGTCTGTCCGTCTGTCACCAGGCTGTATCTCATGAACCGTGATAGACAGTTGGAATTTTCACAGGTAATGTATTTCCATTGCGGCTATAAGAACAAATACAAAAATCATAATATAATAAATATTGAAGGGGATTCCCATACAACAAACGTGGTTTTTTGCTCGTTTTAGCTCGATATTGATAACGGCAACAGGTAGACGATTGAAATATTGACGGAATATTTAGTTATATATTCACTTTAAAAATAAATAATTAAATTAAAATGATAAATTAATATTAGACAAATATTGAAGGGGGGCTCCCATACAACAAACGTGGTTTTTTGCTCGTTTTAGCTCGATATTGATAACGGCAACAGGTAGACGATTGAAATATTGACGGAATATTTAGTTATATATTCACTTTAAAAACAAATAATTAAATTAAAATGATAAATTAATATTAGACAAATATTGAAGGGGGGCTCCCATACAACAAACGTGGTTTTTTGCTCGTTTTAGCTCGATATTGATAACGGCAACAGGTAGACGATTGAAATATTGACGGAATATTTAGTTATATATTCACTTTAAAAATAAATAATTAAATTAAAATGATAAATTAATATTAGACAAATATTGAAGGGGGGCTCCCATACAACAAACGTGGTTTTTTGCTCGTTTTAGCTCGATATTGATAACGGCAACAGGTAGACGATTGAAATATTGACGGAATATTTAGTTATATATTCACTTTAAAAATAAATAATTAAATTAAAATGATAAATTAATATTAGACAAATATTGAAGGGGGGCTCCCATACAACAAACGTGGTTTTTTGCTCGTTTTAGCTCGATATTGATAACGGCAACAGGTAGACGATTGAAATATTGACGGAATATTTAGTTATATATTCACTTTAAAAATAAATAATTAAATTAAAATGATAAATTAATATTAGACAAATATTGAAGGGGGGCTCCCATACAACAAACGTGGTTTTTTGCTCGTTTTAGCTCGATATTGATAACGGCAACAGGTAGACGATTGAAATATTGACGGAATATTTAGTTATATATTCACTTTAAAAATAAATAATTAAATTAAAATGATAAATTAATATTAGACAAATATTGAAGGGGGGCTCCCATACAACAAACGTGGTTTTTTGCTCGTTTTAGCTCGATATTGATAACGGCAACAGGTAGACGATTGAAATATTGACGGAATATTTAGTTATATATTCACTTTAAAAATAAATAATTAAATTAAAATGATAAATTAATATTAGACAAATATTGAAGGGGGGCTCCCATACAACAAACGTGGTTTTTTGCTCGTTTTAGCTCGATATTGATAACGGCAACAGGTAGACGATTGAAATATTGACGGAATATTTAGTTATATATTCACTTTAAAAACAAATAATTAAATTAAAATGATAAATTAATATTAGACAAATATTGAAGGGGGGCTCCCATACAACAAACGTGGTTTTTTGCTCGTTTTAGCTCGATATTGATAACGGCAACAGGTAGACGATTGAAATATTGACGGAATATTTAGTTATATATTCACTTTAAAAATAAATAATTAAATTAAAATGATAAATTAATATTAGACAAATATTGAAGGGGGGCTCCCATACAACAAACGTGGTTTTTTGCTCGTTTTAGCTCGATATTGATAACGGCAACAGGTAGACGATTGAAATATTGACGGAATATTTAGTTATATATTCACTTTAAAAATAAATAATTAAATTAAAATGATAAATTAATATTAGACAAATATTGAAGGGGGGCTCCCATACAACAAACGTGGTTTTTTGCTCGTTTTAGCTCGATATTGATAACGGCAACAGGTAGACGATTGAAATATTGACGGAATATTTAGTTATATATTCACTTTAAAAACAAATAATTAAATTAAAATGATAAATTAATATTAGACAAATATTGAAGGGGGGCTCCCATACAACAAACGTGGTTTTTTGCTCGTTTTAGCTCGATATTGATAACGGCAACAGGTAGACGATTGAAATATTGACGGAATATTTAGTTATATATTCACTTTAAAAATAAATAATTAAATTAAAATGATAAATTAATATTAGACAAATATTGAAGGGGGGCTCCCATACAACAAACGTGATTTTTTGCTCGTTTTAGCTCGATATTGATAACGGCAACAGGTAGACGATTGAAATATTGACAGAATATTTAGTTATATATTCACTTTAAAAATAAATAATTAAATTAAAATGATAAATTAATATTAGACAAATATTGAAGGGGGGCTCCCATACAACAAACGTGGTTTTTTGCTCGTTTTAGCTCGATATTGATAACGGCAACAGGTAGACGATTGAAATATTGACGGAATATTTAGTTATATATTCACTTTAAAAATAAATAATTAAATTAAAATGATAAATTAATATTAGACAAATATTGAAGGGGGGCTCCCATACAACAAACGTGGTTTTTTGCTCGTTTTAGCTCGATATTGATAACGGCAACAGGTAGACGATTGAAATATTGACGGAATATTTAGTTATATATTCACTTTAAAAATAAATAATTAAATTAAAATGATAAATTAATATTAGACAAATATTGAAGGGGGGCTCCCATACAACAAACGTGGTTTTTTGCTCGTTTTAGCTCGATATTGATAACGGCAACAGGTAGACGATTGAAATATTGACGGAATATTTAGTTATATATTCACTTTAAAAATAAATAATTAAATTAAAATGATAAATTAATATTAGACAAATATTGAAGGGGGGCTCCCATACAACAAACGTGGTTTTTTGCTCGTTTTAGCTCGATATTGATAACGGCAACAGGTAGACGATTGAAATATTGACGGAATATTTAGTTATATATTCACTTTAAAAATAAATAATTAAATTAAAATGATAAATTAATATTAGACAAATATTGAAGGGGGGCTCCCATACAACAAACGTGGTTTTTTGCTCGTTTTAGCTCGATATTGATAACGGCAACAGGTAGACGATTGAAATATTGACGGAATATTTAGTTAAATAATTAAATTAAAATGATAAATTAATATTAGACAAATATTTAAGGGGGGCTCCCATAAAACAAACGTAATTTTTTTGCTCGTTTTTGCTCGATATTGATAACGGCAACAGGTAAACGCTTGAAATATTCACAGAATATTGAGATAAAGTTTCAATTTATAAATAAATAATTTAATGAAAATAAAATTATGATTTACGGGGGGGGCTCCCATTCAACATACGTGATTTTTGTGCCGTTTTTATACATAATGGTACAGAACCCATCGTGCGCGAGTCGGATTCGCACTTGGTTTTTTTCTGGGTTCTTTTTATTATTTTAATTAGTAGGTATAAAAAAAAACTCTTCGGTGGCATGAAAATGAAACGGCTTTTTAATGAATTTACAAAACTTTATATCCAAACACAATCCATTGTTTGATAATTAAATTAACAAAGGTCAATTTCACGGTTTTTAACTCAGCATAACAAGTAAAATAACTGTAAAACACTAATTAGAGTACCAAAGTAAGCTATTATTTTCTTTGGAAATTCTTGGAGATATACCATACTTGCTGTTGCCCGCAACTTCGTACGCGTTGCACTACTAAGTGTAGGTGTAGGTAACCTAGAAATAAAGCTAAACTCGCTGTTGCAACTTTACTTCACACCCCATTTTTATCCCATGGGAACTGATTTATAGGATAAAAAGTGTTATTGTGTTAATCCAGGTTATAATCTACGCACATACTAAATTTCATTGAAATCGGTTTCGCCGTTACGACGTGATTGAGTAACAAACAAACACCCATCCAAATTTACGCCTTTTTAATAATAGTGTGATAAAAATTATTGCTAGTCGTCCCCAATACTAGAACCCTTTAATTTTTACCTGACTGCGGCAAACCCAAAAGCAAGGGTTATGATTTCAGCAGTCTATGTACCTGTATCATACATAATTTTGTATGTATATAGGGTGTTTGATAATATACGCACAAAAATGAAAGGGGTAATTTTGATGAAAATATTCAGTAAGACTAAAACTGAACACAAAACAATTTTTTTTTTCTAAAACAAGATAATTAGTCTTATTATTTTGCCAATCTACAAAAAAGGTAAAATTTGTTAGTTTATTTGTATGTAGGGGGGACTGATTCGCTTCCAATAATTATTTTACTAATGGGAAGCAACATTATCCCTAAGTGTGAACGGCTATATTTTATTTTGATAAAATCCGTGCGAAGACGGAACGACTAAGCTAGTTATTACTATTTTTTTCAAATGAGTTCTACAAATTGTACTTTGCAGCTTCTTTAGAGTAAACGTTATATTTCCTTGCAATATATATTTTATTGTATATAACGTAGTTTATATTTATTTATTTAAGTATATTTTAGGTCAAGTAATTTTTTTTTCATGTTTTTTTAATTTGATCTATCCAAAGGTTGGCTGGAAGAGATCGCATTGAGCGATAAGGCCGCCCATCTTACCACCGCTTATTAGTCAGTTTTCTAGGTTAAGTTGTTATAATTTGGTGTAACTATAAAGATTTTTTTATTAATTGATGATAGTAAGCGCTTGACCACTACCTCACCTAACGGTAAGTGAAGGTGTGATCGAAGATGGAGCACGCTCGCCTAGAAAGAACCTGTTCATTCTGGACTTGAAGACTCCAATACTATCTATCTAATTAAAGGTAAGTGCCATGAGGCATCGAGGTTTACTAAATGCCGTGCAACTCGTGACAACGTGGCATAAGGACAAAGTATCGACACTAACAACAATTTACCGAATAAAACACAAAAGCTGTTGTTTCTGCCACTTTAGTTCATCATCATCATTATGCAAAGGACGTCCACTGCTGAACATAGGTCTCCTTCATAAATTTCCAGAACGATCGATCTTGTGCAGCCTGCACCCAACAGCTCCAAGCAACGTGTTTCCATCTAGTGTGGGGCCGTCCTAAACTGCGCTTTCTCGTGCGTGGTCTCGAGAACCTTCGTGCCCCAACGGCCGTCAGTTCTTCGAGCTCTGCCCACTTTGGTTAACTCTTTAAAAAAATTAACAACGAAATAATATGTTATTAAGGGTCGCTTACCACCAGAGCTTTGTGAGGAAGGTAGGTGGTGAGCGAGGAAAAACCCACCAATAGCATAGCTGCGCTGTGCGAGGCCAGACAAAAGAACCAAACCTAATGGTGATTATGTTTCTCGCTCACCGCCTAACTACTTCAATCATATAATCTTCTAAGGTTTTTAAGTGAATATATTCTTTTTTTATAAATTATTGGCTACCGTTTGACCACGATCTCGCCTGATGGCGCGCGATGATGCAGTCTACGATGGTACACGCTTGCTTAGAAGAAACTTATTCACTTGCGACTTGAAGAGCCCTAGGTTGTACTTATCAGGAAACACAGACTCAGGCATGGCGTTCTACTCCTTGGCGGTGCGCATAATAAAGGTGGAAGAGTACCGCTTTGTGCGTATAGGAGATATGTCATGTCTGTCATGTAGCGGTTGCGCATCGCAGAGCGTATGTTGTAGTTAGATTATGTGTTAAAAAAATCTCTTAAAAAGGCAGCCTAAGGCTGGTTGTGCTTTGCATATTTGTCAAGTCCACCATAGAATAACTATACTGTGCGAGGCAAATGAAGCAATGTTATTAGTGATTTTTTCCTCGCTCACCGCTTAGCTCCCTCGCACACCTCCGTTGGAAAGTCACCCTAACAAAAATTAGAGGAAAGTGATAAAAATAATGGTACGTACGTAAGTACGTAAACTTACCGTATCGAGTAGATCAACAACTTTCATGATAAAGTAAAGGTACATAGTTTTTGCGATGTCCATTGCTCTCTTGCTGGTAGAGGTATCGACCGGTTCACATATCCATTTATAATCCCAGCCCCATGCTAATACTATTGACTGAAAACATTTTAATTATTATTATTCCAAGTATTTATTTTACAACATAGGCACTAAGTCTGGACCTTTAACATAGGCATTACCGGGGCCGGAGCCAACGAGAAAGAGGCCTGTTTTCATTAGTCTTACGTATTGCAAGATGGAGGTGGGACAGATGGTTAAACTATTTTAATAATGGATTATGAGTGCAGGTTATTGTCAGAGCAATGCTAATGGAATGAATGCTGGGCTATGGGAGAGATGAGATACTGCACCTGCCAATTCCGCAATATCAAGGCAGGTGGTGACTAGCCGTCCACTAAACGGGCCTCCATAAATGCCGCCAATAAAAGACAGCGTAAGGGGCAACGTTGGTGTGCGCTGTTAAAGTGTTTTGAGAGTTGTTCTGCAGTTTCACTAAGCGCTACTCCCGGCTTTATGCCTTTAACACTTCAACCCTTGGAGCATAGGTTCCGCTCTTGCGCCTCCACTCTTATTATTATTATTAATATTAGCCCACTGTGTCCCACTGCTGGGCAAAGGGCTCCCCCGACACTACTTTCAAGCGCTAAAATGGTCCAGTCCGCTCGAAAATTAGTGAGCTTATCCCTCCATCTCTTCTTTGGTCTGCCACGACGTTTTCGGGCTGTGTCGGGGTTCCACTCGGTGGTGAGCTTAGCCCACTGAACACCCGACATACGGCATAAATGACCGACTAAATATAGAATATTCCAACAGACATAAAATAAACGAATCCATACGTCCATACCAATTTATAAATTCGAAAATAACGATGTTACGTTTACGTTTACGAAAAATTTGGATTTTTGCTATAAAATATTAAAAATTAATCAAACACTTGAACTGTGGCATGGATTAGTAAGTAGCTGGACATTTCACACAGCGTTATCTAGCCCCAACCTAAGCAAAGCTTGTACTATGGGAACCAAATAACTGATAAAATGCATTTTTTTGTACCATCATATATATAGTATATATCGTATCGATCATTGACATTCACAAGTTTTCAATTGTCTGTATTAGATTGTCTGTATTTATCCACCGTATGTAGTTTCTGTATGTTTGTTATACGTGTCAAAATAAATGTCTATAAATATCTACCTACCTATCTATCATCATCATAAACCTATAACAGTCCACTGCTGGACGTAGGTCTCTCCCAGAGTGCGCCATTGAGCCCGATCCTCAGCTCTTCTCATTCACCGCAGGAATAGAAGCCACAACCTTCTGGGTCACAGCCGGCTATTCACCCACAGCGCCAAGGAAGTCGTTATAGAGTTCCTGTATATTTTTCAGAGGAACTGTTATTGTGCAGTATTTACGTGAAAAATGAAGTAGGTACTTACGTAGTAGAAGATATAAACGCAAGAAACAACTTGTAAAAAGTTGTAAGCGATCAGTAGTTTTTCCATGTTATAAGCTGGCCTTCCTTTCATGTACTTAGGTCCCCATTTCAGTACAAACATGAGGTAAATACTTAGTAACGCTAATCCTTGGTATGGCTTTGCTATGAGAAACCATGACTTTGTCCGTTGATCTGAAAACCAATAAACATATACAATCATTTATTTATTTGTTCATAAAACAATTAATCAATTGTATTTGAAACTAAAGTCTAACTTTTTATTAGCTGCAGTAAAATGACGTTTTGTGGGTTGCCGGTTTTTGAAGAAAAATAAATAGGGATGTAGCTAAATGAGTGAATCATAAATGAATAATCAGTTTGGTTTTTTTTTTGAGATTTAATATTAAGTTGTAATGTATTTTTTTAACCTATTATTATTACTATACTAGAGGATTGATCTTTTTTAGTGGAAGTATAGGGAGGTACATTCAAAATGAAACAAAAACGTCATAATAATGTTATTTAATTAATTTTTGTGAACTGAATCACATCCCTATTGAGATTAGGCTGGCAACATTATTTTACGGAATGACATTTAGAAATGTCATTTTACTGCAGCTAATAAAAAGTTAGACTTTATACTATACATTAAACTATACAATAAATAATCAAAATAATCTTATACATTAAATACATAAATAATCAATAAAACCAACACAATTCAAAATACAAGCTATAATAGAAGAACAACACTTAGATTAAAAAGCCAGTGACAAACCAACAAAATGTCATAAATTAATACAATTATACAATCATTTTGAATTGCATTGTAACTTGAAATCATCCACTGAATAAAAACACCCTTCCAGCAAAAGCTGGTCTGTCAACAAGGCAAAATCTGTTTTGTTAAGTACGACATTAATTTAAAACACACATCCGGAATCGTATTAACTGATTTTAGAGGTGGGTTTTATACCGATAGCTTGAATATTTATCCAGTAATCAATATATTTCCAATAAATAATTTTTCCAATAAACTCGGATGGACAGCGTTTGGGAAACTTCGCAACGTCTTTTCGTCCAACATACCTCAGTGCCTTAAGACGAAAGTCTTCAATCAGTGTGTGTTACCAGTGATGACATATGGAACCGAGACGTGGTCTTTCACTATTGGCCTTATGAATAAGCTCAGAGTCGCTCAACGAGCTATGGAGAGGGCTATGCTCGGGGTTTCTCTACGGGATCGAATCAGAAATGAGGAGATACGTAGGAGAACTCAAGTCACCGATACAGCCCGACGGATTAGCACGTTGAAGTGGCAATGGGCAGGCCATATAGTGCGCAGAACAGATGGCCGATGGGGCCGGAAAATTCTCGAATGGAGGCCACGGACCGGCAAGCGCAGCGTAGGACGTCCACCTACAAGATGGGCAGACGACTTGGTAAGAACCGCAGGTCGGCGTTGGATGCAGGCCGCTTCCAACCTCAGTTCCTGGAGATCAATGAGGGAGGCCTTTGTCCAGTGTGGACGTCCTACGGCTGATATGATGAAACAATTTTTAACGCAAAGCGGCGGCTTCTTTGCGACAATGCCGCTTAGTCAGTTTAACAGGTACATACCTACTTACTTGATGAATGAATATTGATTTTTTAACCTATTTTATACAGGCTGTTTCATTGATATTTTAGGACTTGATATTAAGGTTGTTTTGGATATATACAATTTTGTATGGTAGTGAATTTGAAAAAAACCTATTTCACAACAATACTAGCCATTAGCTCTACCAGTGTTTTTATTTAATGTCGCACATAACGTGACACGTTGTATTTACCGACAGAAAGAACCACACGTGTTTACACATTGTCATCACTGTCATCCAATTATCCTAACTTCACCCACTGCAAGGCCTCTCTTAGTTAGTGCCAGCCTTCACGACGCCAGGCTACAACTCTTGCGCATATAGAAGTAAGTAACATAACAATAATATAACCGACTTCAGTAACAGCAACAACGAAACTACTTAACCGATTTTGATGAAATTTCTATTAGACCAATCTGAAAGTATATCCTTTCAAATAAACAAGAAGCTGTACCTTCCATCATCAGCTCGCGAGTACATACTCAAAGGAGCATAAGTAGCGGCCTATACGAGCCTATAATATTTAAAGAATTATCCACTAACTCCTTAGTTATCTGGTTCCCATAGTACAAGCTCTGATAAGTTTGGGGCTAGATAGCACTGTGTGAAATGTCCAGCAATATTGATTTTGTTTTTTTTTTATAGTGAAGAATTTATACGAGTACTAGCTGACCCGGCAAACGTTGTTTTGCCATATAAATAATTGCTATTAAAAAATAAGGGTTGATCGTAGAAGGGTGAAAATTGAGGATTGTATGTATTTATGTATGTTGTATCATAAAAAAATAGAAATTAAAAATTTTGTCTGAAAAATAAAAAATAAAATTTAGGGGTGGACTACCCCTAACATTTAAGGGGATGAAAAATAGATGTTGGCCGATTCTCATAGATACCGGATAAGCACAAAAAATTTCATCAAAATCGGTCAAGCCGTTTCGGAGGAGTATGGCAACGAAAACTGTGACACGAGAATTTTATATATTAGATTATCCATCATCAGCTCAGCAACATGAAATGATCAGTACCAGACGCTAATACTTGAATAGTTTTTTTTATTATTTATTAATTTATTATGTGTATTATTTTAATTTTTTATTTTTTTGTTAACAATTTGTAACTGTATAGATTTTTAATGTAATTTAGATTTTAATTTGACAATGTATGGTTGATGTAATTGATTTTTTTAACCCTTAAATGCATAGAGTATCGAAATCGATACGACGTGTTTAGAGCGGTTTCTTGACTATACTTTTTTATTTGTGGTTATGGTAGAATGTAGTACTTTTGCCTTTGCCTTTTTTCAAACGAAAATGCGACTTTTGATAGGTGACAGCCTTGATGTCAAAGATTGAATTCGTTTTCACTGACAGTTCGCGACAGACCGCGCCATTATTGATTATTGGGATTTTCCATCTGTTAGAATCGCAAGAATCCAGTGAAAAATTCCATCGAAAAAATAACTATATGGAAGGTAAGTCTAAAAACTAATCAAATATGTATAAATTTTTGCCTGTTTTATTTTTGTTTCTTCACAAAACTAACATTTGTCTTTGTATCGATTTCGATACATTATGCACTAACCTTCATTACAATCATTGTATTACTGCCTGTTATCTGTTTTGGTTTGGGCATGGTTTGAGCTGAGTTTGGGTATGCTTAGCATGTTTTGTGATGCTTTCTAGATCGGGCGATAGAAGACCTCCTTCTCCGTCTGGAGAATGGGGAGATTTCCGAAGACGACATGGAATCTGATGGAGAAGAGATTCCCTATTATACGTCTCGGGAAGAACTCATGAGGGAGCTTGAAAATCAGCAGGAAGAGGATGAAGTTATGGCTGGTGACAATCAAGAAGACCCTCCTCTAATCCAAGATGATGCAGAAACCTACACACAACCACCAGATCAAGCTTTAGGGTCGCAACTTTCTCCTTTTACACTTTGTGCAAACACCACACGAAATTTAGTCTGGAAAAAACAATCTTTTGTTTATGATGAGGATAAGATCAAATTCGGAGGCAGTGAAGAGCTAAGTCCTGCTGTAATGGAGCTAGAAAGCCCGTACCAGTTCTTCAGCTATTTCTTTACCAATGATCTAATGGAAATTATAGTAAATGAAACCACTCGCTATGCTGTACAAAAACAGCCAGAAAGACCGGAATCTCTAACGATTGCAGACCTACGTAAATATTTAGGTATCCTAATATTTATGTCCGTTTATCACTACCCCAGCACACGGTCATTCTGGTCCACTAAGTTTGGTTTCAGTCCGATCAAAGACACAATGCCTGTCAACAAATTTGAAAAGATCAGGAAGATACTCCACTTCAACAACAATGACAACCACTTACCTGTAAGTCACCCCCAGCACGACAAACTGCACAAACTAAGGCCAATAATAGACTCTCTCAACGAACGATTTTCCAGCATAACAATAGAACAGAGACTATCAATAGACGAACAAATGTGCTCAACCAAAATAGGCCATATTCTGAAACAATATTTACCCAATAAACCCCACAAATGGGGGTTCAAATTATTTGTACTGTGCAATCTGATGGGATACGCATATAGATTCCAAATTTATGCTGGAAAAGAGCCTGGTGATAGATTGCCGAGTGAACCAGAGGTTGGAGTAGTGGGACAAACTGTACTGAAACTCCTGAGAGTGGTTCCTAGACAGCAAAACCACATCGTATATTTTGATAATTATTACACATCTTTGCCGCTGATGTATGTTCTAGCTAAGGAGGGAATTCACACCTTGGGAACCATTCAAAGGAACCGTCTGGGTAGGGCCTGCAAGCTCCCAACGAAACAAGACGTGATGAAAAATTCTGTACCGAGAGGTGCTTATGAAGAATACGTTACCAGTTTTGATGGTTTAGATATGAGTACCGTGAGCTGGAAGGACAATAAGCAGGTCGTCTTGGCGTCCACTTATGTCGGTGCGCAGCCTATACAAATGATTGAAAGATTCGATAAAAAAGAAAAACGCAGGATACAAATCACATGCCCCAAACTCATAAAAGAGTACAACGCCCACATGGGGGGCGTTGACCTGATGGATTCATATTTAGGAAGATACAGAATTCGAATGAAAAGCCGGAAGTGGTATATGCGGATATTCTATCACCTACTTGACTTATCGGTAATAAACAGCTGGGTACTTTATAAAAAAGTTTTGACTAAAAATGGCGTACCTCCAAAAGACATACTGACATTAGCCAAGTTTAGATCCGAGCTGGCTGATACTTTATGTAAGTATGTCCCAGCAGTTAGAGGGCGCCCAAGCACTAGCAGTCCATCAGTCAACTCAGAGGGACCAGCTCCTAAAATTCGCAAAGGTAAACCCTGCCAAACACTACCGCCATTTGAAGTAAGGTTGGACAAACTGGAACACCACCAAGCCAGGACGCAATCCCGCGGCAGATGCATGATGCCCTCCTGCAAGTTGCTGAGCATTATAAAATGTACCAAATGTAACGTACATTTATGCTCAAAAAAGTCTAAAGACTGCTATACAATGTTTCACAACTCCGTAAATATTTAACTAAAATGAAGAATTTTTTTGGGCACAAATGCATAAGGTATCGATAATGATACAAGTGTTTTTTTTTCTAATATAATGAGCATACAATTTTTTTTTATTTTTTTTATTATTTTTTCCACCATCTAGACCCTTTTTCCTAAAACATATATTTTTTCCGGGCGAAAAGGGGTTACTATGCATTTAAGGGTTAATTATTTTTTAGGAACAGGCAGTAAAATTGACGTTTCAAAGTGATCCTTGTGAATTTAATGAATAAAAGATTTTGTCTTTAACTTTATGCTTGTTTAGTAACTTAGGGGTATAAAAAAAATGTTAATAAGTTTGATAATTTTCCTTATGCATATTAATTTAAAAGCAGACTTTTGCATATAAAAGCAGACTTACTTTTATATTAGCAGTGGTTAGGTATTTCCGCATTGTATCTACATACTGAGTAACAGGAAATTCATTATAGTCATTTAATTAAAATACCTGACTGCTACTGCAGTTAGATACCTATTCTTCTATTATTTGACATATGGCGCATTAAATAATATATATTAATTGATTTGATATGTTTAATTCTAGAAATTTTTCAAATTTCTTGAACCATACTCATGTTTTTAAGACAAAACGGGTCTTTTCGCGCAGACTCTCGTGACCACGGTCGATGTAACTTGGCCGAAACGTCGAGGTTAGTCAAAATTATGATTTTTATATAAATCTGTGCGCGAAGAGACCCGTACATGTATAATTCTATATTTATTTGTTGACTTTATGAATAGGCGCTAACCCAACTTGTAGTGCCCTTTCAGGGTATATGTACTTACTCATACCTAATATCTAAGCTAAAAAACCGGCCAAGTGCGAGTTGGACTCGCGCACGAAGGGTTCCGTACCAGTATCTATAAAAACGGCAAAAAAATTACGTTTGTTGTATGGGAGCCCCCCCGTAAATATCAATTTAATTTTAATTTAATTATTTATTTGTAAAGTGAATAATATAACTCAATATTCTGTGAATATTTCAAGCGTCTACCTGTTGCCGTTCACAATATCGAGCAAAAACGAGCGAAAAAATCACGTTTGTTGTATGGGAGCCCCCCTTGAATATTTATTTTATTCTGTTTTAGTATTTGTTGTTATAGCGGCAACAGAAATACATCATCTGTGAAAATTTCAACTGTCTTACTATCACGGTTCATAATATACAGCTTGGTGACAGACGGACAGACAGACAGACAAACAGACAGCGAAGTCTTAGTAATAGAGTCCCGTTTGACCCTTTGGGTACGGAACCCTAAAAATGTACACTCGTATGTACATGTAAGCAGATTAAACGAATATGATATTGCGATAAGAATACGAGTATGATCATCATCATCATTTCAGTCACATGACTTCCACCGCTCAACATAGACCTCCAGTAGATAGGATATGCCAGCTCGCGCTCACTAAATTCCCAGTATAACAAAACCCGTGTTTTCCGTGTATTTGGTAGCCTATTACGGTCATGTTATGTTGGTTTTTCTCAAAAAAGGATATTTGACCTTTGTGTGCATAGTGATGCATGAAACTGGGGGGTCATGGAGCTCTGGTTATTATCTAACTACTATCTACGTCACAGGTAGAGATAACACAACAACTTCAATTATGGAAGATATTGAAGAGTTATAAAACTCGGTTTACATGTACAAGCTTGTTGTAGCAGAACGCAGAAAGCTCTGGTAATGTATGGAGTAGATCTATGTTCAACAGTGGACGTCTTTTCATATGATGATGATTTTTTTTAGCTATCGTTTACTTACCAGGGAGTTCATCAAACATAAAATTGTATGCTTCCCAAGCTTTTCCTAGAATAGCAGCCATTCTGAACACTTAAAATAACGATATATCAAAATATTTACATACACAATACTAATCTAATTGACTGAATCAATGGATAACCATAAAATGACTACTTTTTTAACTTGTTAGACTGTTTACACTGATTGTTAACCTTTATTAAAGGTGAGGGGTTTATTAGACCCCTGAACGAAACAATTATAGGAAATTGCGAAAGGTTTAAAAAAAGATTATAGCATGAATATCAATGTTCAGACAGCTCAGTGAGTACTAATGCAAAAATCGTATTGGGGTGTGATATACCCCAACAATTTTTTTTTTAAACGACTATGTTATATAAAACAAATTCGAGATAGTAACACCATTTATAACTCAATAATGGCCGGACCAATTTTAGTGATCTTTGATTTGTTGGATTTTTCTCCGCCCCGAATAATAAATAACTATTGAAATACCACAAAAATACACGCATAAAAAAATTATGAAGAAATTTAATTTTGTCTTACATAGATGCAACTAATGATGGCTGATTGACAATTCTACCAGCGACGTACATTGGCAGCCCGCGTCATATGCATGCCAAGCCAGTACGAAGTTCAGCGGGTCAGCTAGTATCTATAAAAGACATTATTTTAATTTAACGTACACCTTGACTAAAAGTTGGACGTGGAAGTGTAGTACTATCGAGCGAAGCGATATCTTCAAATCTACTTGAACAAATCGGCTTTGTATTTAAGTATGTATATTTGTCTGTACGAGGATAACTTTCGATGCGTTGGTCCGATCATCGTGAAATTTAGTATATGGGTAGATAGTGATGGCATAATTTTTGTGTAACTAAATAAGCTAAAAAGATGTGGAGGGGAGGAGTGGTAGAGATATTGGGGTTCAAGAGGGGTAAAAAACTATTAGACCAACAGATCAAATGAAACGTCTAATGAAAATTCTTTATAAGGTACATTTCGAACCCGTTTTTATTTTTAGTTTTTAAGCCTTAGAGTTTTTGAGTTATTACTAATAACATTTATGGAACATAAATTTAAACTTTGACGAAATTCACTGTGTACACCAGTGATCCCACATTGCTGAAGTTTGGTTTGTGTGTACCTTTGACACAAATATAGGAATACGTCTGAAGTCCAGAATAACTACAATTTCTTCCCAAAAAAAATAATCCAATTAAAATGAAATCCAGTTACTTGTAATTTAAAAAAAAACTGTGGGTGACGTTGGTTAGTTGTGGATTTTGTGGCACTATTTTAATAGATAGAGATTAAAAAAATATTTTTTTGTTTTTATGTGAGACTCGCAAGATCTCAGTTCGGAGCGAACCACTAGTATATAGGTAGGTAGTGATGTCATACTCCTGGTGTGATTTAATGAACTAAAAAGGTGTAGAATACAGATTATATAAATTGAAGAATGTATCTAGACTGTAGATTACTTGCACAACTATGTAAATCAAAAATCAGAACGTTTATTTGATAGATTAAAGGTTTCGATGTAACATTTTGTTGATCTTACCACCCAGATGGTGTTTTTAGTTATTTATTTACTTATTTTTTCCTTTAGTATGGTAACTTATATTTTTATTCATATTTATTTGTAATTGTACTACCGTACAGGCAGTCATCCTTGATATCAATATTTTTAAATGGTTCCAACGGAAGATCAGCGTTGTGCACAAATAATGCTGAATTAGACGCGTTTTTGTGACGTCTCGATCGTTTAGATATAGGTAATTGTGAGACACATTTGTTATAGTATTTCCATTTCTTTTTTTTACTCGATGACAGTTCTAATTTGATAGTTGTAGTGTTGTGACCAAATAAGTAATGATATCGATTGCATATATTTATTATATTTTGAACAAAGACCAATACAACAAAAACATCAAATATATTTTTTCAAGAGGGGAACACTCAACGGCCCACCGCCATTTTGTGTTTGTTTTAATCTGTCACTCGCAACAAAACGGTCATGCTTGTCACTACATTTCTGTTCGCTGAGTTTTTTCACATTATCCATATTTTACGTTGTGTATTTTGTGTTCCTCCGTGTTGTACAAACACGGTTGTACAAAAGTATCCGGCAGTAGTATAGTTTTTTACATTCTGTAAAAAAATATTGGGTCTGTTATCATGTTACGTTTATCGATAGCTCCATTCCTATTAGTTTCTCCGACTCTGGTATAACCTTGTGCGTGCGTAAGCGTCATATTTTTATAAAATAATGCATACATAATGTAAAAAAGACGCTCGTTCAAGTTTTCACAGGAGCTGTCATCGAGAAAATAAGGAAATGGAAATACTATAGGTATTGCTGTTTTTGTGTATATGAATTTGTTCACTTGTATGTACCTTACTTGTGTGCTGTGTTGTGTTTTGTACCGTCACAAATAATTTTTTTTTCTGTCTTTCTTTCTTTCTTAGTGACTAAATGTGATTTAAGGAGTAGTCAAATCGTAAAAATACGTTAAATTTAAACATGTTTAGTCGCTAAATACATGTTTACTCGGTAAATAATACTTGTTCAGTAATTTTTGGTTAGTAAAATTATTATTCCAAATAAGAAAGCCATATAAAAGCATTTTATTAAAATTCGTTTTGAAATGTTTACGGTACAAAATATAATGTAATGTTTTTTTAATTAGTATTTCGTATACCCCATGCTGTTAAATGTATGAGTGTTTTAGTTCTTACCTACTATTTACTATTATCGGCATTTGCATTATAATTTATTATTCTGAATGCATTAAACACACTGAATGCTTCAGCGTTTTTTAAATGTATTTTTTTTTTGTTCAACGTCAAACTTAATAAGCATTTATAACAGGGCTCCATGTATATTTCATGATATATATGGAATTAGCGGATGTGATTAACAAAATTCAGTTTTTATTGCACAGTTGCACAACAAAATTATTTTCTACTTACATATCTGAGACTGATATCCTAAATTGCCTTCCGAAGCATAGAGGCACTGCTAAAAATGCAAGAAGCGATCTCCCATCAAAGAAAATCTAAAAGGTTCCGATTTAATTTTGTTTAAACGTCTAGGCATGAAATCATAAATGAACCACTTAATGGCAAATAATTAATAAGAAAACATACTATTATGATACATATTATTATAATACGTATTATTATGATACATCATCTGATACTCATTGTTATAGTGTATGGTTATCCATACACTACATATTCAGTTTATTTACAAGATTTACATTTTGGTGAATGTTCGCAAGATCTTCGTGACCTTATCCCTCCTTCCCCCTTCCACCACCGGACAAGCAGACGAACCGAGAAGTACCACCCATACCTGGTCGGCATACCACCTTGCCGTACCAAACGATTTGCTTCAACTTTTCTTGTTAGCACAAGTGAGGAGTGGAACTCACTTCCAGCGTATGTTTTTCCAAACCAGTATAATCTTGGAGTCTTCAAGTCCAGAGTGAATAGGTTATTTCTAGGCAAGCGTGCTCTATCTTCGATCACACCTTCACTTACCATCAGGTGAGGTTGTGGTCAATCATCAATCATCAATTATCATCAATAAAAAAAACACTATAAACATGAGTATCACAGTAATACTAAAAAAGTGAAAGTTTGGATGTTTGTTTATTTATTTGTTTGTTTGTTATTCAATGAAGTCGTAACGGCTGCATCGATTTGGATGAATTTTGGTATATACCTAGACACCACCTATATTATATAACCTAGATTACCACAAAGGCTACGTTTTATCCCATCAATCAGTTCTCATGGAATAAAAATGGGGTGTCAAGTCAAGTTGCAACAGCGAGTTTAGCTTTATTTCTAGGTTACCTACACATTTAGGATGTGTAACTGAAGTCGCGTAAACAGCTAGTAATTGATCGAGCGAAGCGAGATCTATAAACCAACTTTGACAAATCGGTGTTGTATGTATGTTTTCAACACACTTGCTCGTAAAGTGAGCCGCTGAAAATCCTATTACAGTTTTGGAATAAATAAATGTATTCCTAATTAATACGAAAAAACCTTTATTATTATCAAATTACTTATATTTCACAATAATTTGTTATAAAATACTTGGATTTTATCACTAAAATTATAATTTTGAAGTTGGTTGTATGGCTATATGTAATAAATCAACTTACATTTGGCGCGTGCATAAAAAAACTCGCGCGCCATTTACTTTTTTTTTGTTTGTATCGCATTTGTTGCTGTGTGGTAAATAATTGTAAAAATGTCAAGTTTTAGTACAAAAGATTGATAAATGATATACAAACAATTGATAGATTTAACCCCGCCAGATATACTAAATGCAGCACAAAATGCAAATGAAAGCCTAATTACCTGCAAAATCTAGAGCAAAGTACTTTGCTCTAACGGCGATAGTTTCATACAATGGAAAAGCAACAAAAAACCCAGTCATTTTCTGAAAATATGTTTTGGCGTATTTCTCTGTACTTGCCAATACAAACAAACCCAGCTCCCTATGGTGCATCTATTCCAAGTTAAGAGGGCGTTCCGAATCTGACGCTGTCAAGTTTAGATATTTACGAAGTCGGCCGGCCGTTGAACTCGCTGCGGATGTGTGGGTTTGTGTCCTATACACCTCACTACAGGACAAGAAATTTTGATCCTTTGTCATGTCGATCAAATGAAAATGTTTATTTATAGTGTATTGGGTATCTTCGTACCTATCTTCATTTGTTGTTTAAAGTATTTATATTTTATTTGTTAAGCGCTTGACCACTTAGGTACTCACTTGATGATAAGGTGTAAGAGGGAGCCAGCTTGCCTAAATAGAACGTGTTCACTCTGGAAGAAGATTATAATGGTCTGACAAGATTTCTACAAGTAAAATAACTAGTGGTTCGCCCCGAAATGAGATCTCGCGAGTCTCCCACAAAACAAAAAAAAATATTCACAATCTTTTTACTAATTGATCGAGCAAAGCGAATTTTCTAAATCAACTTGAGCAAATTGGCGTTGTATATGTATATATGTTTGTTTGTCCAAGGGTAACTTTCAAAGCGTTTATCCGATCATCGTGAAATTTGATATATAGGCAGATAATATTAGCACAATTCTGGTTTGACTAAATGAGCTAAAAATGTTGGGGGATTATTGAGATATTGGGGTTCAAGAGCAGTGAAAACAAACAAAAAAAAACTATTAGGTCAAATGGGACGTTAAATGAAAGATCTTCATTAATACATTTAGACCCCATTTTTATTCTTAGTTTATTCTTCGTAGTTTTTTAATTACTAGTCGTAATAAAAACTGAATTTTGACTAAATTCACAGGGTACACTAGTGACTCCACAGTGCTGAAATTTGGTATTCGTGTGGCTTATGTGACATAAATGTAAGGAAAAATCTGAAATCCAGAATACCTGCAACATTTAACCTAAAACGAGTAGGTAATCCTAATTGTGGCGCTGTTGTACAAGAGGTTCTCCCCGAACTAAGAACTCGCGAGTCTGTTAGGTCAAATGGGATTTCTTATAATAGGTACGTTCATTCGCACGTTTTGATCCCGTTTTTATTTTTAGTTTAATTTTGTAGTTTTTGAGTTTACTGAACTTTGACCAAATTCACAGGGTACACCAGTAACCCCACAGTGCTGAAATTAGGTATTTGTGTAGCTTAAGTGATACAAATACAGGGAAAAGTCTAAAATCCAGAATAACTGCAATTTCTACCCCTATGAAAGTAACCAATTAACATGAACTCCTATTACTTGTTATTCGAATAAAACTGTAGATCAAGTAAGTCTGTGGTTGTTATTTCGTGGCACTATTTTACAAGTCAACAATTATGAATAATATTTATTTTTATTTTTTGGGAGACTCGCGAGATCTTAGTTCGGGGCGAACCACTTGTATAACAGTGCCACGAAATTCATAACCAACTTACTTGACCTACAAAAGCATTTAAGAATTTACCTAAGTATGTAGGATAACATTCAGTTTGATTTAGATAACTTTTGTGATTTATTTCAATCATTATTTTAAAAATATTTTCAAAATTTCGCGATCACTGTACATAATGACTGAATAAAACGGATATTTATCGCGTATGTACCTTTTTTATTTGTTATCCCAATGCTTCGACTGTGTTGCAACAGACTTGGTTGAGGGCGGGCATTATTATAACTTTCGCCGGAACCGGTCTACTGGAGATCTTCTTGCGTATGGCACATATGTTTGGAGTAAAGCCATCGAGAAGTATGAGACAATTTGATACGGAGTACCATGGAACAGTTCCTGATTTCATCGTCAGATCAGGTGGTTGTCACTATAGTAAACTTTTTTCTTTAGAATTGTACTGGTCTGCAAAGTTTCAGCTCAACCAGACAATTTTCTGAGGAGTTCCAAGGAACAGCTTCTGACTCCATCATCAGATCAGAGCGTTTTTAGTACAGTAACGTATTTTCATTTGAATTCTACCGGTATGCATAGTTTTAACTCAATCGGACAACTTGCTAAAGAGTTCCACGGAACAGCTCCTGACTCCATCATCATATCAAAGGGTTTTTAGTATAGTAAAGAGTTTTCATTTTAGTTCTACTAGTGTGCAAAGTTTTACTTCAATCGGACAACTTGCTGAGGAGTTCCATGGAACAACTCCTGACTCCATCATCAAATCAGAGCGTTTTTAGTACAGTAAAGTATTTTCGTTTGAATTCTACCAGTATGCATAGTTTCATTTCAATCGGACAACTTGCTGAGGAGTTCCACGGAACAGCTACTGACTCCATCATCAGATCAGAGCGTTTTTAAAAATTAAAAAAAAAAAAATTAAATTCTACCGGCATGCATAGTTTGACCTCAATCGGACAACTTGCTGAGGAGTTCCATGGAACATCTCCTGACTCCATCATCAGATCAAAGCGTTTTTAAAGAAAAGAATTCTGAATTCTAATTTCGTAAAGAATTTTCATTTTAGTTCTACTATACTTTTATTTCAATCGGACAACTTGCTGAGGAGTTTCATGAAACAGCTCCCGACTTCATCATCAGACCAAAACGTTTTTAGTATAGTCTAAAATTTTTATTTTAGTTCTAGCGGTGTGCAAAGTTTTACAATTATTGGATAATTTGCTGAGGAGTTCCATGGAACAGGTCCTGACTCCATCATCAGATCGGAGCGTTTTTAGTGTAGTCGAAAATATTCATTTTAGTTCTACCGATGTGTAAAGTTTATTTCAGTCGGACAACTTGCTGAGGAGTTTCTTGGAACAGGTCCTGGCTCCATCATCAGGTCAGAGCGTTTTTAAAATAGTAAAGTATTTTTATTTAAATTATATTTACTTACAATATTTAAAACTATGCATTACTGGTATGCATAATTTGACCTCAATCGGACAACTTGCTGAGGAGTTCCACGGAACAGCTCCTGACTCCATCATCAGATTAAAACATTTTTAGTCTGGAATTTTTATTATAGTTCTACCGGTTTGCAAAGTTTTACATCAATTGAATAGTTTGCTGAGGAAAAAAGTGTTTCAAAGTGATCCTTATATATGTCGCATATACAAGAAAATTTACTAAGAAAATAGCCTTACGCCCCGCCAAAAACTAAAAAAAATATTAGACGTTTCAATGGGACCCTTGTAGATGTCGCATTTACTTAAAAATTTACTAAGAAAGTTGCGTTATGTCCCTACAAAATCTAAAAAAACATGGGACGTCTCAAAATGATGATCATGGATGTCGCATAAACATGAAAATTTACTAAGAAAGTTGCCTTATGCCACTCCAAAAACTAAAAAAAGGGACATCTCAAAATGATGATGATGATGGATGTCGCATAAACTTGAAAATTTAGTTATCTCATGCCCCTCCACCAATAAATAAAATACAGTAATATAAATTTCGCAGTACCCACAAGCCGTTTGGCTCCCTACAAAAACAGTATGAAAGTTACGGCAAACGAAATATACTGTGTACGGTATTTGCACAAAAATATTTGGTATGGGACATTTTTTTTTTATATGAACTATCAATTTTTTTTTTAGATTCGTATATAAAAAATGTCCTGAGCAACATTAGTTTTGCCGCTAATGTTCTAAGTCTTATACTTTCCGAGATACGAGGTGGATGGGAGCAAATGGGGGACAAAAGAGGGATTTTAGGATTTATTCTCAACTCACCGAAACTCCCTCTATACGATCATACCAAACATTTCTACCCTACGAGGGGGCATCTGGAAGAACAATGATGTCAATGAGTTTTATAGATCTGTAGTATCCGTACAGATCAAATCACTCGGTCGCGTTATGATTGTATGCTGCCACCATATAAAATTATTTATAATCTAAGCTTTTATAATGTAACCTTATGACGTTTGACATAGAATTGACAGAATGCGTGCTGCAAATATCGTCAAAGAGGATGTAAAAAAATGAATATCGTTTGAAACAGATGCTTCGGTAGGAGTTATCCCGAGATATATTGTCTATATATTAGGTTGGGGAAAAAGTTTCTTCGCATTTTTTATACAACGCCACAATCATTATAATAATTCTCCTTCGAGAATTGGCCAAAAATCACCAAATATAAATATAACTCTAGAAAATGAATTATAAAGTCACGACCTGGATGACTGGAAGAAAATGCTATTAGCATTAAGTCCTTCAAGCACTATTCTGTTTTGTGTGAAAGTAAATAATAAATAAGTTGGACTTCGACTTTAATCAAAAAGACCATATGTTTTAGGGTTCTGGACATGGTAAAAACAGAATATAGAGGTTACGGCTTTGTCCGTCCGTCTGTCCGTCTGTCACAATTGATTGTTTCTGCAACTAATAAAGCTATCGACTTGGAATTTGTAGCCGTATTAAAGAAATCATGATTACCTTTATGCAAGTAAAGCATAATTAAGCCAAAGATGCTAAAATGGGGGTGTAACTTCCTACAAATGGTAAGGGCTAAAATGGTGGGGTTTTGAGATATGACCATAAAATCTATATCGCATTTAACTGCCAAAGTTCAGAGTGAACAGGTTATTTCCAGGCAACCGTGCTCTATCTCCGACACCTTGAATCAACTACCATCAGGTGGAGTTACAGTGCTTGATTATCACCAATAAAAATAATAAACAAAAAATTAGGCGATTATTTAACAAATTCAATAATAATAATGGTGGACATTTTACACAGCGCCATCTAGCTCCAAACTAACTAACTAGTAGTTCGCGCCAAACTGAGGTCTCGCAAGTCTCCGATTATAACAAAAAAATATTATTTCTAATCTTTGATTATCAAAATAGTGTCACGAAATAAATAACCAACTTACTTGACCTACAGTTTCATTCAAATTACAGGTAACGGGAGTTCATGTGATGTAGAACTTCTTCTTTGGGGTACAAATTGCAGTTATTCTGGATTTCAAACTTTTGCCTATACCATACTAAATTACAGCACTGTGGGGTCACTGATGTACACTGTGAATTTTGTGAAAGTTTAGTTTTTATTATGGCTAATAACTCAAAAACCATATAGAATTTACAACAAATAAACACATAGTATAAATGTACAAATTAATACCTTTCATTTAACGTCTCACTAGACCAGTTAACCTTATTTTTTTACCCCTCTTGTACCCCAATATCTCAACAACTCCCCCACATTTTTAGCTCATTTAGTCACACCAAAATTGTGCAATCACTACCTACATATGTATTAAATTTCACGATGATCGGATCAACGCTTCAAAAGTTATCCTCGGATAAACATACATACATACATACAACACCGATTTGCCCATGTTGATTTAGAGATCTCGCTTCGCTCGATCAATAAAATAGTGACAAACTAACTAACTTGACCTACAGTTTCATTCAAATTTCAGGTAACGGGAGTTCATGTAAATCGGATGCTTTTTTTAGGGTACAAATTGCAGTAATTTTGGTTTTTTGACTTTTGCCTATATTTGTGTTACTAAAGCTACACGCATACCAAATTTCAGCACTGTGGGGTCACTGGTGTACCTTGTGAATTTTGTCAAAATTCAGTCTTTATTAAGACTAATAACTCAAAAACTATAAAGAGTTTACAAAAAATAAAAACAGAGTCTAAATGTACTAATAAATGCCTTTCATTTGACGTCCCATTTGACCAGTTAGCCTCATTTTAATATTTTTTACCCCTCTTGAACCCTAATATACCAACAACCCCCGAACATTTTTAGCTCATTTGTTCACACCAAAATTGTGCCATCATTAACTACCTATGTATTAAACTTCACGATGATCATATCAACGCTTCGAAAGTTATCCTCGGACAAACATACATACATACATACAACGCCGATTTGTCCAAGTTCATTTATGACGGGTTCCTATATCCGTCGGTAACCAACTACGCCTCGTATCTCCTTGAAAAAGTGTCAAACTAGTGTCAAACTGTTGACAGGTTTTCAAGGAGAAACGAGTCGTAGCTGGTTATCGATGGATATAAGAACCCGGCATTAGAGATCTCGCTTCACTCGATCAACTAACTATAATGTATAACTGGATAGAATACTTATATACTTTTTTTTTGTAAATATGTACCTACTTATAATATAAAGAGACACAACTAGACCCGAAACAAATATCGTGCAAAAAACATTTGTTCCGCGGTGGGAATCGAAACGCAACCTGCGTCTCAGCTGGCTTTTGGCCCACTTCGCCACGAGGTCTTCAAAAAACTCTAAGATAGCTAGCTACGAGTATATTTTATTATGAGTGTGTATGTATATTGTATGTATTTACAGCGTGTTGTCCGTTATTTCTTAAATTGGTCAAATTTTTGGACCAAAAATGCCCAGATGATTCCTAGTAGACTGACAGATGTTCGGTTTTACTCATATTAATTTTTAAAGTTCTTAGCTTTTATCAAAATTGTTTCGAGAAGTGTTCGCTTTTTTGGACCAAAAATGTCTATTCTCCTTCAATCTTCTGCAAATTTTAACATATTCTATAATAATGCTAGACATTTCACACAGCGTTCTCTAGCCCCCCACTAAGCAAAGTTTGTACTATGAGAACCAGATAACAAATAGAATACTTATATACTTTTTTTTTTGTAAAAAAATACTTATTAAAATACCCAAACAAGAAACAAATATCTGTAGATGATCATGCAGACATTTGTTCCGTGGCAGGAATGGAACCCGCAACCTCCAGACTGCGTCGTCAAAAATAATAAACTATTAAAAAATAATAAAATATTTTAGTTATTATTTTTAAGTTTAATACAACTCATTAGATTTTTTATCTCTTAGAAGTGTCTCTTTCGCTCGATGTTCGTACTGTTCAATAAATTATTTTGTATTATTTGAGGAATAACTTAAACATTTAATAATAAGATGTTTAATTTTGTATGTAAAATAATATATTTTGCTGATTGTTCACTGCTCATAAAGTCGAGGTTAATGACCCTATTTCGGGTTAAAATACATATTTCGAAATATCTTGCATCAAATTTTTGCATTAATCTTTATTTTGGATAAGCATTAGCATCTTTTCCGTAAATAAATGTTATTTCGCAGAAGAGTGGCTAATTCGGCAACAAGGTTTGATAATGGGTTTTTTATGTGACGCATAATGTCGTCGCGCTGCGCGGGCGCCGCTCTTCACAAAGTCGCTCCTTCATACACAGGCGACAACGTTGTTGATAAGGCTCTACTTACTTGCAGAATATCACAATATCTCGGAACCGTGCCAAAGTGTGACGGTCCGGAAAATATATTGTCAAATTTTTTTTTTTTCAGTTCGAACTTTTTGACTGTGGTTTTGTGAAAGTGATTTTTGATTGTAAGTATTTTTTTTTAATTTTTGGACAAAAAAATATGAGTATTTACAAAGTGTACATAAAGTGTAAAATAACAGGTTGAGTATGGAATATATAAACACGATCAGTTTTTAAAAATATGTTCAGTGAAAGTTAATGGTAAAATTACTTTTCAATGTCATTAAAAAATACTTTAAAACAGGAATGTCCGTGTAGGTATAATCGTGTGTTGTTTAAGTTGTGATTATGTAACTATTTTTCATTGTTTAGTGATAAAATAGTTCTAAAAACTACCTACGTGTATGATTATAACAAATATCACTAATTTTACATCTATTAACATAAATATTTATGAACATCGTTGAAAATTAACTTAAGTTTATGATTTTCATTATATGTTTTGACTAACTAACTGTTCGTTATTTTTGACGTAATTTCAAAATGGATTATACTTTTTTGACAGTTTATCAAAGCAACGTCATCAATTTTAAAAAACATAACGCTTGATTTGGGGCTGCTGTTACAAGCCCTCGTTGGTCTTGGAGCAGTTACTTTAAATCAATGTAGGTATTTATTGCTTAAAATATATGTCATGTTACAAATATGCTAAAGTCAAAACTTTTTATTCATTAAAATCACAAGGATCACTTTGAAACGTCAAATTTACTGTCTGTTCCTTCGCGACCAAGCCAGGAAAGAAAGGCTTTCAAGAAAACAAGGCTGGTTGTTTTTTTTATTAATCCTTTTATAATACATAACAATACAGGTAATACATTACGTCTAAATTGTAACATTTTGAACGAGTTGGAGCAATTTCAATCCCAAGCTTCTCTATCATCTAAATAATCCGATATTTTATAGTAGGCTTTTTATAAATACCTTGTTTAATTGCGTTTTTAAATTTGTTAATTGTCAATTTTTGTACATCACTTGGGAGTTTGTTATAAAAGCGAACACCTTGCCCTTTAAACGATTTACTAACTTTATGGAGTCTACAAGGGGCAACAGCGAGTTTATCTTTATTTCTAGTATTAAAATAATGATTATCGCTATTTTTCTTAAAAAAATAATATTTTTATAAATATGCTCAATATGTTTCTAAGAATAATCACAAATTTACTCCTTTCTTCCGTTAGTGATGTTTTTTTTCTCATCGAGTAACTGACTACACTGATTGGGTTTGACCAGTTGGGATGCTAAAATAAAAAAAATATATTGAAACTTGTAAATATGATTCGATGGGAAGAAAAATCCTAGCATGTTATTATACATACAACATATGTTATTATACATAGCAACCAAAACCATACTTATAAGCTTACCATAGACTACAAAACAATAATTTTATTTGAGTAATCCCAAATTATGCAAAGTACACGCGGAGAATAATTAAACGTGTTAGCTCAAATATGAGTCACCCGATAGCATTTCCAAACATATATTTGTACAATCATTACATAATTATGTACTTAGTTGATTTTTGTGAGCGTAAATTGTACGCTCACAAAAAATAATAATATAAGCGAGAATATAACGGCTCCCCCTAGACGAGGCCGATGGATGGAAAGACAGCTTGATTAAGGTTGCTGGGAGCCATTGGGTGCAGGCTGCAAAAGATCAGTCGCTCTGGAAATCTATGGGCAGGCCTATGTTCAGAAAAACTAAATAAGCAGAAAACTTTCGTGATTGATTTCAATCATTATTATAAATACGGGATTTATCACGTACCGTCTTATCGGTGTCTAGTGCGAGGCGAGACGTTATTCGGAGCGGATCGCACTCACCCTGATGATGGTTCACGAATTGAACCGAAATATTGTCGGTCGAAACACCGATAAGACGGTACGTGATAAATCCCGTATTTATAATAATGATTAAATAAGCAGATATAAAACACAAAATAAAGAAGTTGAAATTGAAGTGGGCATTTCATCAGAAGTACACAAGTCAAATGGGAAAAATATGTAACCGAATGGCATCCTAGACAAAGGAAAACAGCAAGAGGAAGATCATTTCGAAAATGGAAAGAAGATTTAAAATCCTATGCCTGAAATAATGATGATGAAATTACGGGATTCGCTGAATGTTCATGATATGTGTTTCTGGTTACATGTGACACCGGGATAACAAATAACAACGGTATATACGCGATAAACAGCGGTTTAAATCAGTATGTACAGTGATCGCGTAAGTTAAAAAAATAAAACCGACCAAGTGCGATTCGGACTCGCGCACGAAGGGTTCCGTACCATATATCTATAAAAAGGGCAAAAAAATCACGTTTGTGGTCTGGGAGGCCCCCCTTCAATATTTGTTTTATTTTAATTTAATTTTTTCTGTTTAAAATGAATATATAACTAAATAATCTGTCAATATTTTAAGCGTCTACCAGTTGCCGTTATCAATATCGAGCAAAAACGAGCAAAAAAATCACGTTTGTTGTATGGGTGCCCCCCTTATATATTTATTTTATTCTGTTTTTAGTATTTGTTGTTATAGCGGCAACAGAAATACATCGTGTGTGAAAATTTCAACTGTCGAACTATCACGGTTCATGAGATACCGCCTGATGATAGACGGACAGACAGACAGACATTTGACCCTTTGGGTACGGAACCCTAAACATTACTCCCACTACTTATTGTTATAACCATTACATTAAAGCGTGACACAGAGAGAAGAGATACAGATGCTAAGCCACTCAGGCCTATTAAGTTGAACTTAAGATATGTTATTGTTAGCAGAGGTAACCGCTTATCATAATAATATAAGCCATGAGTTTGTGCCGTCAACACATCGTGTGTTGACGGCACGATCTCATGGCTCACCACATAATAACCTTCTAAATGCAAATACATCTCTTAATAAAATCTCCAACCAATTCTTAAACCGTTACAGTTTCGGGTAAAGTGGATCACCCTGATTTACTCCTCATTGTATGTTGAGAGACTATATCCTGTGTTATCTAATTTAATGGATGCCGTGATGTAGCTAGGTATTTTTATTAGTGGTTGATATAGTCTGATTATTTTGATTTCTGTGGGCTTTGAATGTGCGGAATGGTCTAGCAAAGCTATAATATAAATCAATTTTGGTTAAAAGCAGGGTCTTACAGCACAAGTAAAGGAAACATTTCGAAAAATAAAAAAGTTGAAAATTAAGGTAAATTTTGGTACTCACAAGTTAATAGCTATAATATAAATCAATTTTGGTTAAAAGCAGGGTCTTACAGCACAAGTAAAGGAAACATTTCGAAAAATAAAAAAGTTGAAAATTAAGGTAAATTTTGGTACTCACAAGTTTTTGCGAATATCTAAATTTGCCCATATCTTTTTATCGTGGTAGCTCAGGGTCTTGATTTTTATACACCTAATAGGGACTACAGATTTCAGTATCTAGTATAAATTGCTAGGTCCACCTGTTTCTGATAAAATTGGTGGTGACAAACGGACAAATAGACGGATAAAAGAGTGATCTTATAAGGGTTCCTATTTTTACCTTTTGAGGTACGGAACTCCAAAAATGAGGGGTGGAGATAGGAGGTTGAAAAATACTTTATGACCTACAGTCATACCTACCAAATATACAAAAAAAAACGCTAAAATCGGTCGACACGACACGAGTTTTTTGTATATTGGATGTAGGTATGTACTTTAAAAGTGAATACAAAAAAAATACATTCTTCTTCTTCTTATATTTATACTATGTTGGACAGGTGTTTGGCCACAACAAAAGCATTAGGTGAGGCGGTTATTAGGTCCTCCATCGTGAAGGTATTCGTTTTTTTCATAATTAAGTACATTGATCTATTATTTGACAGTAATCGGCAATCGAACTCACAACCTCCTTCGTCTCAGCCAGCTAACTACCGATTGCGCCACGAACGTAGCCGAAAATACATGAATATATTTATTTTTTTAATAACCCCCACTGCAAAAAGTCGTAAGTGTTATGTTTGATGCCTTTGTCTGTCTGTGTGTTTTATGTCTGTTTGTGTTTGTAGTTTCCAAACAGAAATACCTATTCAGATGCGGTTATTTTTAATAAAAAGATAGTTAATCATAATAGCTTGTTTTGAATTCTATGTGGATATCCATGTGCTGTAGTAGCCACTTAACATCTGGTGGACTGCATGCTCGTTTGCCATGTAAGGTGTATATAAAATAAATAAAAAAAAGTTAAACTGGAGTGGTACTTAGCAAATATAGATCAGCTGTTAATTCTATTTCATTCGCTCATCTTTTTATTTGCATTCAGAATTATATAAGCATCATAATCATATCAGCCAAACGACGTCCACTGCTGAGCTGCTGCTGATCTTGTGCGGTCTGCACCCAACGGCTCCCAGCAACCTTTATCAGGTTGTCTTTCCATCTAATGGGGGGCCGTCTTACGATACGCTTTCCAGTGCGTGATTTCCACTTGAGAACCTCTCTGCCCCAACGGCAGTTTGTGCTATGTCGGTGACTTTGGTTCGTCCACGAATCTCTGCATATCTGATTGAATCTCGTAGATAAACACTAAGCTTAGCCCTCTCCATAGCGCCCTGAGCGACCTTGAGCCTTCTTATGAGGCTCCTAGTGGAAGACCACGTTTCTGTACCGTACATACGCATTTCTATTATAGTTAGTTATTTATTTTGCTCTGTAATTGGTGTTATGTATCATCATCATCATCATCATCTCAGCCCGTTTGCACCCACTGTTGAGTATAGGCCTCCTCTTTATTACGCCATTCTACGCTTTCAATATCATTCGACCATTGGGTGGGTGGTCTGCCTCTTGGTCTACGAGCATCCCTTGGCCACCACTCTGTAATCGCCTTCGTCCAACGCCCGTCATCCCTCCTAACCAAGTGTCCAGCCCATCTCCACTATCCTCATACCAACGTCCACAACCTTTGTGCCACGTCAGATTTCTACTTTGGGTATGTGGTCCAAGAGTGATATACCGAGCATGGCATGCTCCATTGCCCGTTGAGCTACTCTAATCTTATGCATGTATTCCTTTGTGAGCGGCCATGTCTCGGAACCGTAAGTAAGAATGGGCAGGAGACATTGGTTAAACACCCTGGTCTTGGGGCATTGAGGGATTTTTCTAACTTACTAAAGGCGGCCCATCCTAGCTGGACTCGCCTCGAAATCTCTTGTATCGGTGTTATGTATGTACCAATATTAATCTAGACAAAGACGAAGAAGTCCAAGCTAACAGAACCGGCGAGCAGCACCGTGTGTGGTGTTACACGAACCATTTGGAGCCACTTTTAACCATCTCATAACTCAAAAACTATTTCACATAAACATATCATATATTGAGACATGCGAAATACATATGTTCTCCAAATTTCATAAACACACCTCAAACGGTTACTATCCTAAGTTTTAAGATGAAATTATATATGTTAAATTGTTATAAAATATTTTATGTTGTTACAAATAAATTTCAGAACTGACTATTAACTTGGCACTTATTTAGATCTCACTTCTTTTGTCGTAGAAGTCAACAACCAAGGCATATATCATAATATTAAACTTGGCTCTCAATTCACATTTATATTTTTAATGGAATCTGTATAACATAAAACAAGTATAGACTTGTTTAAGCAACTTACTATTATGAACAGCCACTTGTACTTGTGTGTGTATTTTATTTATTTTTTAATTTAAGTGTGATTTACAATAAATCGTTTTCTATCTATCTCTATATATAAAAATGAATCCCTATTTCCCTTGGTCACGCCATCACGCGTGAACGGCTGGACCGATTTCGCTAATTCTTTTTTTGTTGTATTTCTTATTGTCAGGAGAAGGTTCTTATGAAAGAAAAATTAAAAAAAATGGCGCGCAAAATTATAAAATTTAAGAATACTTAACCACCATATAAAATTATTTATAATCTTACCTTAGCGCTTTTATAATGTAACCTTATGACGTTTGACATAGAATTGACAGAATGCGTGCTGCAAATATCGTCAAAGAGGATGTAAAAAAATGAATATCGTTTGAAACATATGCTTCGATTGGAGTTATCCCGAGATATTCTCTATCTATAAATATAAAAATGAATTGCTGTTCGTTAGTCTCGCTAAAACTCGAGAACGGGTGGAGCGATTTGGCTAATTTTGGTATTGAATTATTTGTGGAAGTCATTCATTTTCTCATACATAATGATGGCCGGGGACAACAATTGATAATTCTACCAGGGTGACGTATATTGACAGCCCGCGTTATATGCATGTCAAGGCGGTACGAAGTTCGGTGGGTCCACTAGTCTAATATAAATACCACGTACGATCTGAGTCGTGGATAGAAGATAGTTAAAAACACAAATAAACGTAAAAAAGAAGCAATAATTGAAATTACAAGCAAGTTAAGAATTGGGTTAATCATCCGGTTATGCAGGATTCAGAAGTCATAATTTAAAATGTGATAATTAATTATACCATGCACTAAATATTTTAAGTACGGTCAGTAAATCTGTCACTTTTTAATCTGATTTGTTTATATAAAATAACAGCTGACTTGCCTCAGCTTCAACGGATTTTCTTTAATATAAAATTATTCTTCAATTCTTTATTGTACACAAATAGATTTACAGACATAAATAGCTTACATAATGGGCATTTACAAAGGCGAGCTTAACCCTAATAAGAGTTTTCTTCCAGCAAAGCTTTAAAGATATTTGATTATAGTGATGGGTACGTGCACAGAGAAGGACATTGGAGTAAAATACTAATATATAGTATATACCATAATAAATACAACACTTATCCATATTAAAAAAATAATACCTTTATACTATACTTACATTATACATAAACATAATACATTATATAAAATATAAATAATATACCTACTTATACATAATAACCTAAAAGCTTACAAGGACAGGTAATGCTCTTTGAATCTAAGCTTAAAATTGCTTAGTGATGGACTTGCGCGGATAGAGTGTGGTAGAGTATTCCACAGGTTGACTCCATGGACAGTGAAGGAACCGCCATAGCGACTGGAGGAATGAGAAGGGGTTTTTTTTATAATAATACAGATGCTCTAAAATAATGTAACATCCTATTAGTGAAAGAATTTTCAGAATGGGGTCATTAGTGGATCATTAGTTCCGGAAATACTACATCAAACAAATTCAAAATCTTTTCCGTTTTATATTACTAGTGGTTCGCCCCGAATTCTCTCGCGAGTCTCCCATAAAAACAAAAATATATAATTCGTAATCTTTGACTATCAAAATAGTGCCACGACATAAACAACCATATTATTTGATTAACAGTTTCATGCAATTACAGGTAACGGGAGCTCATTATAATTGGTAATTCTTTTTTGGGTACGAAATTAAGTTATTCTAGATTTCAGACTTTTGCATATCATTGCGTCACTAAAGCTATACGAATACCAAATTTCAGCATTGTGGGGTCACAGGTGCATCCTGTGAATTTTATCAAAATTTTGTTTTTATTATGGCTAAGAACTCAAAAACTACAAGAATTATACTAAAATAAAACAGGGTTGAAACATAATAACAAAGACGTTTTTACAGAACATGAAAAAAAAAATTTTTTTACGCATTTTGAACCCCAATATCTCAACATCCCCCCCAAACACTTTTAGATCTATTATTTACACCAAAGTTTTGCCGTCACTACCTACCTATGTTTTAAATTTCACGATGATCAAATCTACGCTTCGAAAGTTATCCTCGGACAAACAAAAATACTTAAATACATGCATACTTACCTACATACATGCAACGCCGATTTGCCCAAGTTGATTTGGAAATCTCGCTTCGCTCGATCAATTAGTTTAATATAAATTCATACGTTATGAATAGAGCAATTTCATAGCATCAAGGCCACGCAAAAATCAGGTTGTCGGTAGACAATCTAAAGTCAGCCAGAGGAAAAGCCACTTAAACTAAAACGACACATATTTACCTCTTGCATTCTCCCTGTCATGACCTATGGTTGCCAGACATGGTCTCTAACGAAAGAGAATATCAAAAGATTAGAAACATGTCAACATTATTTAGAAATAAGTATGTTATATATAAAAAGAAAAGATAAAATAAATCTTAAACTCATAAGAAGGAAGACAAATATTGCAGATGTCGCGTAGACAATCAAAAAATTAAAATAGAAGTGGGAAGACCATAACACCCGAAGTAAACAGGAAAAATGGGCTAGGGACGTAACAGAATGGTATCCTAGGCAAGGAAAGAGAAAAAGACGCAGACCATTTCGAAGATGGGAAGACGACTTAAGAGCTACAGCAGGCGCGATGTGGAGGAGGACAGCTCAAGATCGTGAATTATGGAAGACTGGGGGAGGCCTATGCTGAAAAGCAAAACAATCTTGAAAAAACCAATGTCTAATTTAGATTATTTGAACAATTTTATTCCAAAACTACTAGTAGTAAGTTTGTTAATAAAGGCTATTTGAAGTTGAAATTGAATCATTTTAAACGTTTTGTATTTATTACCGTAATCTTGGCAGTGTTCAAACATTTTTTATGTCACATACTTATAGATATATTTTATTTGTGCAATTCTCACAAGATAATCATGCTAGGTGCTCTGATAAACTGTACAAAAAGTCCCAAGTTAGTCTATTTTTTTTTTTATTAATTATTGTACACAAAACAGAATACAACCAGTAAAGATAACAATATAATCTCTTCCTATTTTCAAAGTCAAGGTATACAACCATTTCCTTTCGTTGTCTCGTAACTGCTAGTTAGTGTTTGTTATTTATCCTCTTTATGTAGTGTAGTTTATTTATATATTATTTGTATGTATTTAAGTATATATTATTTCTATGTTTATTAGTATAATCAATAGGTATATTTTATTTTGTGGATTCTGTTTATGTGTGTAGGTACTTTTACACCGCCGTCTTTTGATTTTGTATATCCTGTCCATCTGTCTGGAAGAGAGAGCGATAAGACCGCCCATTGTACCTTTATTTATTATTTATTTCCATTATTACTGTATTTTTGTTTGGTGTGCAATGAAGAGTATTTCATTCATTCATTCAAAATAAGGAAATACAAAGGTTAGGTAGAGCAGTTATAATTGTGTAGTAATAATAGAACAATGTTAAATTGACAATTAACAAAACTAAAAATGCAATTAAGCTAAATATATATAAAAAAGCCTACTATAAAATATCGGATTATTTAGACGATAGAGAAGCTTGGAATTGAAATTGCTCCAACTAGTTCAAAATGTTACAATTTGGACGTATTTCCTGTATTGTTAAATATTCTATAAGAATTGCTTGGTAATTGGTTCGCAAGTAATCTACAACTTTTGCTGTTAATTGTACTCTTTGCGTTTTCATTATTAATGATAATTAAAATCAAGTTTTGTAAAATTTCGGTGCCAGTTGCGTTCAAGTGCTTGTGAAGATAACACGGTTGTTTGTTACAGTACCTACCGGCAAGATGAATGCAGCGATAGGGTTGAAAACTCCTGACTGGGATTTAAGCAAGAGCAAATGTAAGTACCTTCGTTATTTTCTCCAGAGATCTCCCAGTTCGTTACGTGAAAACCAACCAAATATTATTCATTGCATTCCGTAAGGACCTATGCGCAGTATGCACACGACGTATTAAAGTATGTATGTTTGTAGTCATTGTCCAGTTACTAGGACTTTATGCACTGGTTGGGACGTAGCGGCAGGTTTGTACTCAAAATCCCTACCGCTACGTCCCCACTAGTGCGTAGATGCCTTGTAACTGGACAATTACTACAAACATACATACTTTAACACGGGCAATTTCTTATTAAATTATTTAAACTTTATTTGTCCGTATGTTTGTATGTTTGTAGTAATTGTCCAGTTACAAAGCCTTTATGCACTAGTGGGGACGTAGCGGCAGGTTTGTACTCAAAATCTCCACCGCTACGTCCCCACTAGTGCGTAGATGCCTTGTAACTGGACAATTACTACAAACATACATACTTTAACACGGGCAATTTCTCATAAAATTATTTAAACTTTATTTGTCCGTATGTTTGTAGTATGTTGTCCAGTTACAAGGACTTTATGCACTGGTGGGGACGTAGCGGCAGGTTTGTACTCAAAATCCACACCGCTACGTCCCCACTAGTGCGTAGATGCCTTGCAACTGGGCAATTACTACAAACAAACATACTTTAACACGGGCAATTTCTTATTAAATTATTTAAACTTTATTTGTCCGTATGTTTGTAGTAATTATCCAGTTACAAGGACTTTATGCACTGGTGAGGACGTAGCGGCAGGTTTGTACTCAAAATCCCCACCGCTATGTTCCCACTAGTGCGTAGATGCCTTGTAACTGGGCAATTACTACAAACAAACATACTTTAACACGAGCAATTTCTTATTAAATTATTTAAACTTTACTTATCCGTATGTTTGTATGTTTGTAGTAATTGTCCAGTTACAAGGCTTTTATGCACTGGTGGGGACGTAGCGGCGGGTTTGTACTCAATATCCCTACCGCTACGTCCCCATTAGTGCGTAGATGCCTTGTAACTGGACAATTACTAGAAACATACATACTATAACACGGGCAATTTCTTATTAAATTATTTAAACTTTATTTGTCCGTATCAAAGTATGTACGTTTGTAGTAATTGAGCAGTTACAAGGCCTTTATGTACTTGTGGGGACGTGGCGGCAGATTTATACTCTAAATCTCCACCGCTACGTCCCCACTAGTGCGTAGAGGCTTTGTAACTGGACAATTACTACAAACATACATACTTTTACATAGACAATTTCTTATTTATTTAATTATTTAAACAATAATTTTCCGTATCAAAGTATGTACGTTTGTAGTTATTGAGCAGTTATAAGGCCTTTATGCACTTGTGGGGACGTGGCGGCGGGTTTATACTCTAAATCCCCACCACTACGTCCCCACTAGTGCGTAGAGGCTTTGTAACTGGACAATTACTACAAATTTAGTAGAATCTTAATGTTAGTACAATAAGATATTAATACATAGCTCTAGTAATACATAGATAAAGTTTTATCTAAACGCAACGGCTTATCGTATTTTGGTCGCCCGACACGTGAGAGACCTTTAAGGTAATGCCATTTTATTGTTAGTTATTGTACCATGATACCAAGGCACATGGTTTGCACGCCTCCAAACATTTGTCCCGGAGCGGGAATCGTACCCGCAACCCGCACTTTTGTCCCCGAAACTTAGAACGCAAAGGAAGAAATATATTGATTCTATTATTTACATCTGACATCTTTGTAACATAACATATATTTCAAGCAATAAATACATGATTTGATTTGAACCTGAAGAAAGAATAAAATAAAAAACATATTTTTATGCCAACCACTATAATAGGTACAAATATATAGGTAAGTACAATAAATATATTGAAATTGGTAACTCAGTAGCCATCCCAAAAAGGTTCCAATTCAACTCAGCATTTTGATGTGTCACAGCAAAATACCACACCGTGTCTTCCGTTGGAACATTTGTGTGTTAGGCACGGTAGTCTGCTAATATTTAAAAATAAAACATAAGTTAATACCTCGCGTATATTCGGTCAACTACTCGTCCACCCCTCGGTCCGGCGGCGGTCGTCAAAATCCTATTAATTTACCTACCAGTGTCATATTTCGTATCGCATTTATTTGTCAGGTATATAATCACGTAATTTCTTTGATACAAATTATCACAGTAATAATAACTACCTACTCGCTTTATTTAACCTCGGCATAAAGTATTAACTAATTTTAACACAAGAAATTCAAGTCAATGCTTAATATTGACTCAGACGGAAGCGTATAAGACTTTGTTATTACTTTGTATATAACATTATTGGCAGTTCCATCTGTCACAACTGGTATATTCGTCATCATCTTAAAAAAAACTATATAAGGAATCAGCTTATCATTGAGATGGCCAGGGTCTTTATATCCGGTCAAGGTACTGCCATTTTGGGCCAATACTTACCTATAATTATACATAATCAGTTATTGCAAAAAGATGCGCTCAATCTTGACGGTCAACATGTCGATCGTAGTCCATTGGTTTTTTAAGGTTCCGTTATCGAACCTTTACATGTATTTTTTGAAAGTAAATCAGAAATTTTAAGAAGGATTATTAACACTGAGTCGACTGAGTGACGAGATTATCCGACAGAGAGCCAAGGTCATCGACGTTGTGTAATATCACTCATCTTTGTATTTAGTCTTTGATCGTGATATTCACGTTATCTACTGTTAATACTTACGTGGGAAGATATATTCTGTGTTCCATTTTATTATACTTTAACATCATCATCATTATTTCTTAGGCCTGATAAGTTAAAATAAACATAGCATCATTTATACTCTGACGAGAAAATTCTGCTCTTTCCATCCATATAAAGATGTAATAATGGGTATTTGAAGAGTTTTAGAATGAATTTAGAGTTTTCTCACCAAAGTAATGATGAAGATGTTATATATAGATATAGTAAAAGTGAACACAGAATATATCTTCCCACGTTAGTATTTACAGTAGATAACGTGAATATCACGATCAACGACTAAATAAAAAGATGAGTGATATTACAATAGCCCAGCAGATTAGCAAACTGAAGTGGCAGTGGACTGGCCATAATGCCGGAGAACAGACAACTGCGTCTTGGTAAACGTAGTGTTGGGCGCCCCTCGGCTAGGTGGAGCGATACCATAAAGGTGGACAGAGATTGGATGAGAAGAGCCGAAGACCGGCTTCCTTTTTTCCTTAAGCCAAATTGCTGTCGTGTCGCTATCGCTAGTCAGACCATTTCTTCCACACGTGAGGTACGTTCTGTACGTATAAAAGGGATAGCCTGACTAGCGATAGCGATACGACAGCAATTTGGCTTAAATAATAAGGGGGCGGGCTCAGAGGCGCGTATTGGGAGAGCCCTATATCCAGCAGGGGACTAATATGGGCTAATGATGATGAGTAGACTTTACTTTCATAGTCGACCGACAGCCAATAGCCATACATGCCTACAGTTAGGTTTGTAAATAGTTCATCTCATTACAAAATAAATATTAATAAATGAATATTGATGCACTATTTCACACAGCGCTATCTAGCCCAGAAACTAATCAGAGTTTGTACTATGGGAACCGGATAACTGATATTCTTTTTTTATTTTTGTAAATACATACTTATTAAATACCTATAGGAAAATATCCAGACCCGGAACATATATATGTAGATTACGCAAACAACTGTGCGTTATCTTTATTATGGATACCAAGCTGTCGTGCGTGAGTGCTGTGATCAGCCGAAAAATGTTTGCGTCCTCAGCTTCGTTGCGAAGGCTTCGTAACATTTTAACAACCGCCACAAAAATTACGCTTGCCCAATCCCTTCTACTCCTTTTATATTTAAAATAAATAATAATGTTGGACATTTAACACAGCGTCATCTAGCCCCAAACTAAGCAAAGCTTGTACTGTGGGAGCGAGATAGCTGATATAATACTTATATATATTTATCGTGCAAACATTTGTTCCGCGGCGGGAATCGAACCCGGAACCTCCTGCATCTCAACCGGCTATTCGCCCACTGCGCCACGGAGGTTAATTACACGGACACCAGTTATCACTACATTTCCAATTGAGTAAACTTGAGCGCCTTCAGTTCCTTTGTTTGCGTTTATTTGCGTACCGTGCCTACGAGTAAGTACAGTACGCAAAATAATATTCGATCTCGATCGATTCTTATAACATTTATTCGTCAATTTTAGAATTGGTAATGCAAAATATAAAAAAAACCGGCCAAGTGCGAGTCAGACTCGCGCACGAAGGGTTCCGTACCATTATCTATAAAAAAGGCAAAAAAATCACATTTGTTGTATGGGAGCCCCCCCCCCTCCCTCCGTAAATATCAATTTAATTTTAATGTCATTATTAATTTTTAAAGAGAATAATATAAATTATATTATTTTGTGACTATTTCAAGCGTTTACCTGTTGCCGTTATCAGTATCGAGCAAAAACGAGCAAAAAAGTCACGTTTGTTGTATCGGAGCCTCCTTAAATATTAGTTTCATTTTAATTTAATCATTTATTTTTAAATTGAGTATGTAACTAAATATTCTGCAAATATTTCAAGCGTCTATCTGTTGCCGTTATCAATATCGAGCAAAAACGAGCAAAAAATTACGTTTGTTGTATAGCAGCTACCCTTAAATATTTATTTTATTCTGTTTTTAGTTTTTGTTGTCATTACAGCAACAGAAATACATCATCTCTGAAAATTTTAACTGTCTAACTATCACGGTTCATGAGATACAGCCTTGTGACAGACGGACAGACAGACAGCAGAGTCCCGTTTGTCCCTATGGGTACGGAAACCTTAAAACTAAATGTTACGAATGTTTAATTTTTTTAACTACAATTTGATACGGGTTGCATTAATAATTAATTTGTCGGGATTATTTTCATCACTTTAATAAGAGACGCAGAACTGCTGAGGTCAAAGACCTCCCCATAGATTTCCAGAGCGATCGATCTGTGCGGCACTTAAGGGCTCTCAGCGACCTTTAGCAGGTCATCCTAATAAATAAATAAATATTGCTGGACATTTCACACAGCGCTATCTAGCCCCAAACTAAGCAGAGCTTGTACTATGGGAACCAGATAACTGATAAAATACTTATATACTTTTTTTTTGTAAATACACATTTTTAATACATAGAAAAACACCCAGACACGGAACAAATATCTGTAGATCATGCAAACATTTGTTCCGTGGCGGGAAGCGAACCCGCTACCTCCTATCTATCTAGAGCAGGAACGTATTACGCTGCGCATTCCAGTGCGTAGTCTAAACTTGATGTCTCCTCCAAGCACCTCATGGTCTCCATTATACTACTCTGTGTCAATCTCGTTAAGTTTTTAATTCATAATATTTAGAATAAAAAAGTTTTATACCGGATAATTAGTGTGATTTTTAGAACCATCTCAAAAACTTTAAAGCCAGACGGGACTCCAACCTGCAACCTTCCTCTTGAAACGAGGATGCACTGCCAATTGTGCAACATGTTCTTGTCAGTGTCAAAATTAGTGAGATGATTCAGTTAACGGCTCGAAGCGCATGACAAGAGCATGTAGCACAATTGTATCCTCCGGCTTGAAAGTTCAAGTGAAAGTTGAGATGGTCTTAAAAATCTTAGAATATTCCGTAAGTGTCGATAACACTTATAAAATTAGGTATGTTTGAAAACTTCATAAAATTTATAGCTAAGAAGATGTTTCTCCGCCAATTAGTTATTAACCTTGTCTAAAACGAATATAGTAGGTTTCACATATACTCAAACATACCTAACCTTTCTTGAAGATTTTTGTAATGCAATACAATAAATTTTTTCTCAACGTTAACAATGGTACAAAGCGGATAAGTTGGAAAAACCTGCATTAATTTTACCTTGGTCGGTAAAACTACAAGTCGTATAAAAACGTCTAAGTGGTAATTAATTTACAAGCTTTTAGTTAACTTGCAATGTTATGTATGTTTGACCGGGTCGAGTCTTGCAACTGAATTTGAAATCTTTAACCGATTGAGCTGAAATTTGGTATACACGCTTATTTTGGATGACAATGCATGCTTAGCTATGTGACGTCATTCTAATTCCAATATGGCGGATCATACAAGATGACGGACTAGTTATCTTTTATGCACTACCACAGTATGGGTATCAAATGAAAGGGCTTGCTGAGGAGAACACGAAAACTAGTACAACGTCACATTATTACAAGCTTTTATTTAGTTTGCAATGTTTGTTTGTTAGTTTGTTATTCCTCTTCCTCTTATTCTACGGAGCTGAAATTTTGATATGTTGGTTCAGTTCCTATGAAAATACAGTTTCATGGTATGCATACCCTGATTCTACACCCTGGATTGTCTCCAGACGAAGGAACGCCTCTACGGTCAACATCAGAGACCCGAAATTTAGTATACGCATTTAATTATGATGGTTAAAAGTTCCACCATGACATGGCTGCTCTCGTGCACTCAGGGTTGGCTTCCAAGGAAGAGCTCCTCAACGCACAGACATGAAATTTTGTTTATGCATTTAAATTTTGAATCACATTGGTGACAATGCAATAATATGGTAGGGATGGAGGTGGGCGATGCAGACGGATGCTAGACAATGGAACTTCCGAACGGATTGTAGTAGGCTTCTAGTGTTCGGGCTCATTTGAATCTGCTTGCGGTTTCGATTATGAATTTTATAAAACCTTGTATTGAAAAAGTAATTTTCAACTAAAAACTTACATAATTTTTTAAATAAAACGTCAAAGGCGCTTGATTTTAAATTATGATATTGATTATTTAAATAAATACGACAAAAATAAATAGTTGCTAAACATATTTCATTAAATAAATGAATTAAATGTATTTAACTCATGTTTTTAAGAAAAAACGGGTGTTTCGCGCACATATTTATATCAACATAGAGACTCTCGTGACCACGGCCGATGAAACTTGGCCGAAACGTCGAGGTTAGTCAAAATTATAATTTTGATATAAGCCGGCTGAGACACAGGAGGAAGCGGGTTGATTCCCGCCGCGGATCAAATGTTTACATGATCTACAGATATTTGTTCCCGGTCTGGATGTGTCTGGTCAGTTATCTGGTCCCCATAGTACAAGCTCTGCTTAGTTTGGGGCTAGATAGCGCTGTGCAAAATGTCCAGCAAAAAAAACATGAGTATAGTTTGCGAAAATTTAAAAAGTTCTATATAACACAAGTCTGAGTGTTGTAGTATCATTGTTTTCTTAGTCTCTGTATTTCCACGTCACAAGGAAGCCTAGTTTTAGGATATAACTATTTAGGTTACTATTGGGTTCAATTTTATGTTACGACATGAAGCCATAAGTTATAGACAGCAAAAAAAATCAATGATTCATTACATTATTACACAATCCGATTACATTTGAAACAGACAAACTAAAGATAAAATGAAATAGTGAGCACCAAGGGTTCCGTAAAAATATTTTATTTTATGTGATAATACTACAAATTAACCTTTTTTCCTTTACTTGTGCTGTCAAACCTTACTTCTTGCCAAATTTCATGATTAGGTTAGGCCAATTAGGTTCACGGGAAAAAGATGCCTATGTCCTTCTCTAGGATCTAATCTATCTTCTTGCCAAATTTCATTACGATCCGTTCAGCCGTTAGTCGTGAAAAGGTTACAAACAAACAAACTTTCATATTTATAATATTATACCCTATGGGTTTTGATTCATTTCCGAGCAAAATATACGGCATAAATGGCCGTCATTTTTGATTGCGTTGACTTTAAATTTGTCTTGAATTTTTTGCAGCTCCAAGATACCTACGTATTTGATATGAATGTTAACTTGATACCTCCACGCGTTCCTGAAAAAATAATCTTGACAGACAGACAAACAGACAGACAGACGGACAACGAAGTGATCCTATAAAGGTTCCTTTTTTCCGTTTAGGCACTTACTTACTTACTATCCTGGCGCATCAACACTAAAAGATGCCACTGGTCCCTATTCTGCGCCGCTTCTTGCCAGTCTGGATCTATATCTGGATCGGCCGACTGGTATTCCTAGTAGGCACGTTTGGCAGCACGTTCATCTCCCATTCGCTCAACGTGATCGAGCCAGCGTAATCGATGAAATTTTATTTCACTTATGATGTTGGGCTTGGCTACCAGTTCTGCTACCTCCCGACTCTTCCTCATTCATCTTCTCGTCGCACCAGGCCTAGGATCTTCTTAAGCACCTTCCTTTCCGTCACTAGAAGTTTGCGCTCTTCTTTTTAGGTCAGCGTCCAGGCTTCACATCCGTACATCAAGATAGGCTGAATAACAGTTTTATAGATTCGGATCTTGGGGCGCCGGGAAAGGAGCCTTGACACTAGGATCTTATGTAGGGCTGCACTGCACCGGAGAGTATTTTGGACCCGCATATCTATTTCGTCCTCTCTTGTGTTCGTGTCCGTTACAGTACTTAAATCCTTTATAGCAACTCCTTTATAGCCTAGGTACTTAAATCTGTCAACTCCTTTATAGGTCGTGTCGCCAACTATCAGGTCTGCTCGTCTTTGTCGGAGATTTCTGGCGCGTCGCATGTGAACATATTCGGTCTTTTCTTTATTAATTCTAAGACCGACAGACGTGGCTTCTTTTTCCAAACACTGAGTAGCTCCTATCATGTCTGCTTGGCTAGTGCATAATAGAGCTAGAGAGGGTTCCGTTTAGGCACGGAACCCTATAAACAAAAGACCAGTAGGCAAATACAGCAGCAAATTGGCTACCATACCATAACGGTTGACGCTGAGGTTTTTTTTGAAGAACATAATTAATATTCAATCTATTTTATGATTTCAGATGCAGAAATAGACGAGCTTCCTCTGATGTCATCGCTGGGCCCAGTACTCACAATTCTAGCAGCATACCTAGTGTTTGTACTAAAAGTCGGGCCGTCTTATATGAGCAAACGAGAAGCGTTCAAATTGAGCACCACTATGCTCGTCTACAACGCCTTTCAAGTCGCAATAGCAGGGTATTTAGTTTTTCGGGTAAGTTAAAGAAATTGACAATAAAGTGAATTTGTATTCACTAAATCAATTAATCGAATCGAATCAAAATGAGGATATTTGCAGACGAACCAAAGTCACCGACAAAAACGAACCAAATAGAGCATAACTGCACTACTCTAAAAACGTTAGTGTTTTGCGCCAAGTCGTTTAAGTTTTAGGTATATTTATTTAAGACATTAAAGAATAATAGCTATGCAGCGGTTATTGAATGTTCGAACCGGTAATCCTCTCATTCTCATGATAATGGTATGAAAATAAGATTATTATGAAAAACTAATTCTAAAAATGAAAACACATCAACATCGTCACTTTATTTAATAACATGTTGTTTGTTTTAGTTTTGCTCAGATCTGATGGTGATGGGGTTGGTTCCAAGTAAATGTTACATGAATGAAGATAAATCAAGATCTCGCGTAAGTGCTTATGTACTCAACTTTTTATTTACTTGATTACATACCGAATTGTTTGATAAAAGCTTGCCAGAAGACACTTTCATTTAGGCACCTACACACATAATATTGTACTTACCTATTGTAATATTCTGTAACCGTATCCACCTTATATTCTTTACCTACTTAATCTATTGTTAATAATGAATAAGTATTGTTTATTTCATATACTGCTGGTATGTTACATATTTATATATGTTTAACTCATTAATTACATTGCTTGGACATTATATTGTATCTAACTCTTTAAATTCATGCACCGGAAGGTCAACTTATATCATAAAATCCACTCAAATTCAAGATTCAGTTTAATTTCGATGTCTGCCAATGCAAAGGTGCAATGTTTAAAGTGTTGCTTCTTCTTTAGATCGTAATGAGATCAAATGTTGAATGAAGTTTAAACACAAGAAATGGGGTACTGGGTGTATCTTCTTCTTCTTGGTGTCTTTTTCCCACATTTTCCACGTGGGGTCGGCACAACATGTATTTTTCTTCCATACCTCTATAACTGCTGTCAACTCCATTATCACTTCTTTCTTAACCTTATCATTCTTTACACAGTCCATCCATGTCTTCTTCGGCCTTCCTACACTTTTATATCCATCCACATTCATATCTAACACTCTTTTAGTAACATGATTTTCTTCCCTCCGCATGCCTTGCCTCTACCACGCTAGCCTATTACTCCTCAACTTTTCTATCACTGGCGCTACTTTCAAACTTCCACTATACATTCTCTACACATTCATCTCAACATTCGCATTTCCGCCGCATGCTTTATTCTTTCATCCGACCATTTCGTAGCATATCGACATAAACCCACGGTTTTTATATAATCAATTTATTTTACTTGCAGACCTTTATCGGCTTATACATCTACTTCACAGCAAAACTGACTGAACTCCTCGACACGGTCTTCTTCGTTGTCAGAAAGAAAGATAATCAGATCACTTTCCTCCATTTGTACCACCACACCGTTATGGTTATTGCTACTTGGGCCTTGCTCAAATACGCACCAACTCATACGCTTGTCTTCATTGGATTCCTGAACTCATTGGTACATGTTTTCATGTACACGTACTATGGGTTAGCGGCGTTAGGCCCAAACATTGCCAAGTATTTGACGTGGAAGAAGTATATGACCAAGTTTCAGCTGGTGAGTATTGAATCCTATCTACAATATGACCTATTTTTATGACAAGCTAGCTATTTTTGGGCTAATGAGTAATTATATTTTGATCTAGTTTTTTAGACCAACTTAAGCTAAGAATGTGTCTAGTAGCACTTTTACTGTCTCTAGTTAAAGGAAAGACACTTTGTTCATGTGATCTTTATAGTTAGCAAAAAAAACTTAATTTGAATGATCATCCGCTGTTTTGTCGATCATGCAAAAGCGGTTGAACTAATTTAGATACAATTTGAATAACATTAAATATAATACTTACACTGTGTAAAGAGTTGAAAATTTTTGAGAAACGACTCTATGAATACAAATCGATATTATAATGATAATTAAAATACATATTAATTTGTAATGTACATTATATTACTTAGATTATATTGTTAACGTAAATTATTAATGTTTTTAATTCAATCTTGTAGTTAAGTTCAAAATCCACCATCTCATACACTGCTGCATCTTTTAACAGTGTAACCTGTCTTACAACAGTGCGGTTTATATGGAACGGTGGATTTTTAAATTTAATCAAATCTTATATTTTCTTAGAACAACCCGTGTAAAATAAAATTAAATAAATTTCAGATCCAGTTCGTCTCGATCATCATTCAATACACAGCCACGATCAGGGTTTCAGAATGCCCGCCTAGCAAAGGAATATCCATCTTTATTGCTGGAAACACTACGTTCATACTCCTTCTATTCCTAAATTTTTATAGACAAAGCTATATGAAGAAGAAATCTAAAAGCTCAAGTAGTTTGGAAAAAAGCACAAATGGTCCAAAAGAAACTAAAAAGTTAGTATAAGTTTTGAAGTCTAGATTTTTGACCATGGCACATTATAGTCTGCAGAAAAAAAAATGTAGAGCCGTTAGTACACAGCAGGCGTGACGTGACGTTGCGGGGCGGCCGGTGTCACGCGAATGTCACACTGTAGTTGCCTCTGCGGTACGAAACAGGATATTGTCGTCAGACCACTCGGGGAGTAATTACCTAAAATCTGTGACAGCAACTCTACAGCAATCGGTCTCCAAACGTCAAATTTCCTTTGGGAAAATAGTTATATTTGTTGCCGCCTCTTTACTGGTGGCGCTAGTTTGTCTGTGCTATTTGACGTTGCGCAATCAATTGCTGTCACTGTTTTTACGTAATTAGGTGGCCGATTTGCTAAAGTTTGCACCGCGCTCACGCCACGCACGACATTGTGTCCCCGGCGGGCGTGACGATGGCTAATGCGAAAACCACTCAGGTAGAGAATTAGGGCGAGCGTTGCGAAAGTGGTGCAGACGCAGCGTGATTCACAGAGGAAAGGGCAGGCGTAAGACATCAATCATTAAACGATGTAATGGTATTGTGCTAATTTATGAAAGGATGTGATATTAAGACACGGGGCGCGGGCGTCAAAACGTTGTGACTTATTTTGTGCAACTCTGTCTTACAAAAAACTATGTAAGCGAGTAATGTCTTCACCCTCGCATTAGGCCGGGCTGTCAATACGTTCGGAGGGATATTTTTTTTTATAATTTCAGTGCATTACAATATGCTAGGGCTCACACAGATCCTGCTGCCAGTACACCGCAGATCTGTCACGCTCGCTGTGTGTTATCGCCAAACCAAATTATGAAGTAAAGTATGTTTTCGGTCCCTACACCGTAGATACTAGTGCCCAAACCTAGAAAGTTATTAATGAATCGATCTAAGGCTAACTAATGTATAATACGAGGTATGTTCAAAATTAATAAAGCATTGTTGTGAATTTAGTTAGAATGATTAATTAGTATTTTAAAAAATATTAATTAGCAGAAGTCTGGGTGATTTGTAAATAGGTAGTATTAGATACCTAATTAGGTAAATTATAGGGGCAATTCTGTTGGTACAAACTAACCTTAATTTAGTTTTGACAGCACTAAATGAGTAATGGAGTTCCTTGTGAATGAGCTTGCCCGAGGAATTACTAACACCATACCTATTTCTGTCAAAGCAGTATTGCTTTGTTTTGGTTTGAAGGGCATTGTTGCCGGTGAAATTAAACATGAGGTTTTACTCATCTTTATATGTTTTAAATTGATGGACGCAGGGCAGTGCATCGTAAGGCATGTATCTAAGGTGACCTACATATGTATGAGACAATACTTTATTATAAGCGTGTTATACCACTTAACATCAAGTGGGTCATACGATTGGTCCACCTCGTATAAAAAAGTGGTTCTCCGGGAGTGCCGACAGAAGTGAAAACTTGAACAAACATGTGTGTTTGGGTATCCAAACCTTATAAGCAGACTACACTACAGATACATATATACAGAGGTGTCGGTAACGGTAGTGGTAACAGTGTCGCGAATTCAATGGTTTTTTTCCCATCTCAAAAAATGCCCAACGCGCCTAAAGAAGTTTTCATGAAAAAAAAACCTATAACTATTGTAGTATTTGCCATTCAATTGCTGTCATAACTAAATTTAGATTAAGTTGTCCCTACAATATATTGTTCTGAAAATAGTACGAACAACTCTTTAAAGGTAATTTGGAAAATAAAAATTTGAAAATATTTTTGTTAATTTTTTCAATAATTTTTAAGTAGTATATGTTTATTATTATTAGAATTTATTATTTGGAGCCTGTACTGTCACACTGTAGGGCAAAGGCCCCCTTTCCTTCTTTCCACTCCACTCTATCATGCGTCTTCCATATACGAATCGAGTTCGTCTTTTCATCGGCGTCGCAATCTGCCGCATGGTTGTTTTCTGTCTTTTGGGATCCACTCTGTAGTGGATTTTGCCCATAACTCCTCCGACATGCGGGAGAGATCACCAGTCCTACTTTAACCTACTTGGTGTCCATCGTCCGCGATTTGTGTTTGGGAGCGCAGTTCACTGTTTCTAATGCGGTCTGTTAATTTGTCTCCTAGGATACTGCGCTCCATGGCTCGCTGACAAACCCCGAGTTTGGACTTTTGTTGATCCGTCAAAGACCAGGTTTGAGCACCATAGGTAAGGATGGGGAGAATGCACGCGGAGCTTACGTTTGAGTATGAGTGGAAGGTTACCCTTCATCATGTTTTTCATGGCCCAATAGCCCTTCCAGGTGTTTTCTGTGTGTCTTGTAACTTCAGCATCTTGTCTGCTCTGGAAGGATACTATTTGGGCTAGGTATAAATACTCACCGACGTATGCAATCTCCCCACCACTTACCTCCAACCTGTGGTGTGTGGTGTTCGTCATAGGTTTTTTCTTCGACATGTTCATGCTGAGCCCAACCTCGTTCAGGTCGTTGAGCATGATTCAAGTTCTGCGGCGGAAGAAGAAAGGAGTACTATGTCGTCGGCAAAACGAAAGTTTAGATTGTTGGTAAAAGTTGGTAGGCCTTCTTTCGCCGACTACAATGCCCTTTTCACTCCATTAAGTGTCAACTTCTTAAAAACTTCTTCTAAAGTGGCTTCTAAAGTAAGAGTTTTTACCTTTCTTTTCGGCAAGTTTCGTACTTCTAGGTCAACAGGAACTAACATATAGGTTTTCGACCCATAACCTATGGGGTACTTCCGGTTGACATAGAATTGTCGTTTTTGGTTAAAAACAAGGTATTACAGCACAAGTAAAGGGAATATTCCGAAAAATGAACATAGTTAAAAATTACGGTAAATTTTGGTACTAACAAGTTTTCGCGAAAATTTAAATTTGCCCATATCTTTTCATCGTGTTGACTCAGGACCTTGATTTTTATACACATAATAGGGACTATAGACCTCAGTATTTGGTATACATTTAAACTTGCTAGGTCCGCCCGTTCCTAAGAAAATTGGTGGCGACACACGGACAAACAAACGGACACACGGACAAGAGATTGATCTTATAAGGGTTCCATTTTACCTTTTGAGGTACGGAACCATGAAAAATAAATAAGGTTGTAAATTAAAGGGTGTCCCCACGCATACATAGTTGACGCCAATTAATTTAGTCCTCTGAGTTGTATGGGCGCTCATACAATTTAGAGGACTAGCTTAATCGGCACCAACCTCAAATAAGGTAAATAAATATAAATGTGCTATTGAATAAAATAAATATTTAAGAGGGGCTCCCATACAACAGACATGATTTTTTGGCCGTTTTTATAGGTAATGGTACGGAACCCTTCGTGCGCGAGTCTGACTCGCACATGGCCGGTTTTTTTTAGTATTTTACATTTGACGGAAATTGACCCAAATGATTTAAAAAAAAGACAACCTGTATTAAAGTACCAATGGATTCTGTTACTATTAAATATCAATATTTGCAAAGAAATGTATTACTAAACATGAAAGGAAATATTTTTACAAATTACTTTTCACATCTCAATTTTATCTACCTAAAAGTTGCTCAAAATGGTTTCCATTGATTCTAATGCATAAGTGTATACGTCTCTCTAAAGACTTTGCTGCATTTGATACCATGACAAGATTTATCCTCGATTAAATATCAAGCAATGAGCTTTGTAAGCTCTCAACCATTTTCTAACGAGCTTTGTAAAGTTCGTTCTTGACCTAAACCTCGTGAATTCTTTTTTTTTATTTTTAAGTATCACCGCAGTATCCCGCTATTAAGAAGCCGGCGAACCCCGAGCGCAACTTCAAATCGGCCGCGTCAAAAACTTCGGCCTGAATATCGCTATCCCTTTTTAGTGACGAAGTTTAGCCACGCAGAGCGACAGTTATAGCAATAGAACGATTCTAAATTTGATTAGTTTTTGACCGTGTTCCGTAATACCAAAAATGATGACTGAAAACTTGTTGTATTTTTCTCATTGTGTTGTTTTTCTATAACTAGACGATATAATCTATGTTCTCATGACTAGGATACGTAATACGTTGTTGTTTTTAACACAAAATCAATTAGGATGTAAACAGGTCTTTTATGACATAAAAACATGCAGAATGCGATACGCTTCTATTTCATTTTAGGTAAGTATTTTGATCTAATATATGGTTGGGAACCTAGATAAATACTATTCAAATTAAAATAATACCTTACTAAAGTAGAAATATGCTCTAATTAGAAATGATTTTGGTAGTACGTGTTGTAGGGCCGATTCCCCTCCGGTCTCCCCTTAAGACAAATGAGTTTCACACATAACGACCAAAAAGTTTGAATAGAAGGTGAGTTTTCTTCCGTGTAAAAATAATAAGTAATTGCTATTTCATTTATGTTTTAATAATACAATGCAAAGATTGATCTTTATCAGCAACAGAATCCGTGGGTTCAATAATACAGGCTGTCTTTTTATTTGAAAAGTCATTTGCGTCGATTTCTGTCAAATGTAAAAAATTAAAAAAAACGACATATGCAGTTATTGTTTCTGTTTCCTTTCACGACTTTTTCATAACTCTCGTAGTTTCGGACTTGGCCATCACCGCCCTTCTCAAAAAAACTATTCTTTATATATATATTATAGTAAAATATAAAAGACTTCAGTTAACAGATAATCTTTAACAGATAGATCTTAACAGATAAACCAGTTATTTTGATTTAAAAACCAAACTACTTAACCGATTTCGATGAAATTTCTATGGAACTAATCCAAAAGTCATTTCAAATAAAAATAACAAATCAGTTGATAAATGGCGGAGTTCTGAGGTAGGAAACGTAACAATTAAAAATAATAATAAAATACAACTGAATTGAGAACCTCCTGCTTTTTTGAAGTCGGTTTATTATTTAGTAAACTGGCATTACGCTAAAATAAGTTTTTTGATGAGAAATTACTTTTTCAAAACAAGCATTTATAAAATTCATAATCGTAACCGCAAGCAGATTCAAATGATTCCAAACATTAGTAGCCTACTATATTCCATTCAGAAGTTCCGTTGTCTAGCATCCGTCTCCATCATGAGACCACCTCCATGGTACCATTATTATTGCATTGTCACCGAAGTAACATATGTATTCCAAATTTCAGCTCACTCATTTCAACTCAATGGTTGAGGGGAACGGGTTTAAAATTCAGTTGTAAGATTCCACCCGGACAAACATACATACATTGCAAGTTAATAAAAAGTTTGTAATAATGACATTTATTCTTCCGGTGTGGTTTGGTAATGGCAATCGGTCTCCAACATGGACAATGCTTATGTAGTACAGATAATTATGATAAACTCAAAACCAATAAAATCACAGATATCTCAAGGGTAAAATAAATTTCGTCTTATATAGATAGGTTAATACAAAACTATATAATATGCGGCATTTTTACTACAAAATTATATGAATTAAGATTATTAACTTTTATTTCCAATTTTTTATTCCATAATATTACTGTCATTGCGAACATATTCCTGAATACTTTTTTTTTCCATTTAGTATTTTTTTTATTTAATGCTACTTAAACGTTTTTTTACATGTATAATAGTTGTCATTTAAATAATTATGGAAGACATTTCGTTCATACAAAATAAAAGAAAAGTTAGAACAAGTTTTTAGTTTTATTGTATAAAATCTAGTTTTTTTATATGTATAATTGACACAGTCAACCCTAAAGAAGATTGGCGACTCATTCTCAATCACTTTCCAATATAAAAAAAAACATGAAAAAAAAAGTTTGAAGTTGATACATCACATTAGGACAAATAAGCAAGACAAAAACATAGAGAAGTATATAAATCTAAACACATACCTAAATACAAAATAAAACTGTCCATTCATTCAAGTTCATCAGTGGCATCCACGTAATGACGTCACAAATTGGTGTCCGACTTAGCATGATGCTGGGTAATATGTACTACACCGTACAGTTTTGCAAACTAGCTTGCCGTGGAAACAGGGCACTGCGAGTCAGTCCACAGAACCATCGCGGCCCATTTCATCTTCAATTATTATTAGATAAATAAACAATACAAATGTGCTAAAATTTGTCACTGACCTTCTGCCGGATCCAGGTGGGTGCGGAAAGGATATGCTAGAAACAATTATATTTTCTTCTCTACGTATTTAGTCGCAGTAATATGAATAAAGTAAGTCTCAGACAATTTTATAACACAGAGCTTATTGACTACATAGTCTAAGGTTTCGTTTTACGATCGTACGTAAACGTAAATTATTTCGTATAAAAATCAGCTTGATTAAATCTACATTGTGTTTAATGATTTAGCTTGCTTCAGTCTAGTTTCGCCAATCTTCTTTTAACTATAGTTTTGTGCATTTAGCTACTATCAATATCAGTGAGGAATTAACTACTACCAATAAATTCAATTTGAATATTCTTCTTAGTATATCAAAGCCATATTTTTAATATTTTTTGATAACAACGCGAAGAGTCACAAGTCTTGCTTTGGAAGATGGAACATTACTTCCTGTTTTAACCATTAAAACTACGTTAATCATAATTATTTACCAGACAAAGAACCCTACTGAGTTAACAATTATGGTAACAATGTTTTTAATATTATTTCATATATTTAGATAAATTAAACAATAACATATTTGATTATTGTTTTGTATGTTAATCGATTATTATAATACAATACCTTCTGAATGATTATATTACTAATTTATTGATTTATTAAATATGTGTCGCTTTAAAACCAAAATATAGACTATCATAGAAGTAGGATTCCTTGAAACAGCAAATTTTTGAGCATATTTTTACCAATAGCTTAGAGTTTATAAAAAATACAAGTTACCTACAAAATATCTAAACCATATCACTAATAAAATCTACCGTATAACGGGTAATATCACTATCTATATTAAATATGTTATGGACCAATATGAGATGGCAATTGGATATTAACTGTTCAAATAATTAAATTGCCCGGGCATTAGACAATGTCTATCATATATTGGGCAGAGTAATAAAAAAACAGGATTCATTACTTTTATATTTATTTTTGACATTAAACCTAAATTGAAAACGCAAATAACATAAAATTCTTTCGTTTCCTAAGATGCCTTTACTTATGGTTATTAAACTCAAAATAAACTAAAATTTAAACAATTTTGGTTCTTTGGTTGGTCAATGCGTGTCACGCGTTTGTTTCACTCCCCGCACCCCATCCAATGTATCTTTATTATCAAATTTCCCAAATATCACGTAGCAATATTCATAATGACCAGACAATGTGATAAATAATTAAGTTTAGATAATCAATAAACCTGACCCGGTATAGCTTGACATTTTTAATAATGCCCGGACATTATAAATAATGCCCTCATTAATCACTTGGTCCATAACATATATATATAATTTCAACAATTCATATCACATATAAATTAAGAATAAAAAAACTCGCGTCCTTATCTATATACTACATGTTTTGTTATGTACGAATCTAAATGAAAATACGGGTAGGGTACCTATAAGCGAACACTGGTACGTCATAAACAGTGTTTCTTGAGGCTCGTCAATCGGACCAGAAATATCCTTGAATGCATATGATTTGTTTACCTATTTTATACAGGCGGTTTCATTGATATTTTAGCACCTGATATTAAGGTTGTTTGTAAATTTTAAATCTTCTGTTTTAAATAATTAAAAAAACCTTTTTTACAACCTTACTAGCTATGAACTCTACCCGTTTTTTTTAATTAAATTTGTATGAATGTCGTTTATAACAAAACACGTAACACATAATAATTACTAACTCTTTTAAATTCCCAAAAGTCCGAAGAACTATTCTATCAGGCATAGCAATAATAGCAATATTCATTTTCCCTAACTTACCTGAGAACGTATATACAATTATCATCACATTTTCTTCTCAATCATGTTTCTTAGCAACGCCATTACCAACTTTTCCGTTCTCACGAATCTTTGCTTCATGTTTGTTCTCATTGTCATGTTTTATATGACCGTTACTAATGGCCAATTCCCTCGCTTTCTTTCTATCTTCAGGTGTTCCATAAGCCTTGTAGTAGAAATCGTAGAAGAGATAGTAGAAAAAGATGGAGTTAGGGAGGGTGAAGACAACAGACCAGCGAGGGTAGCCGCAGTCGTAGAAGAGAAGCTGCGATGAGTGAAGGAAGGCTATGCAGAACTGGAGCTGTGGATGAAGAACACATTGTTTTTATATCAGCGTTTTTTTATAAAATATATAACGGCGAATTTTCTGAGGAGCTGTTCAATTTAATCCCTGCTTCCCACTTCTACCATCGAACCTCCCGCAACTGGCAACGAGCTCACCCACATATTGTTGTTGCGTGGAAGTCTCACACGGTGCGTTTGACCCGCTCGTTTCTTCCACGCACCATGTGGAATGACCTTCCTCCGGAGGTTTTTCCGGTGGGCTTCAAAATGAACGCCTTCAAGAGAGGTGTAAATAGGGTATTAAGTGCTAGGCAACTAGACTGCAGTACCACGAGTGCTGCAGGAGTTTATAAGCGGCGGTGACCACTTAACATCAGGAGGTCCGTCAGCTTATGTGTCTACAAGTTTAATATAATATATATATGCATACCTATATTGTGACTTATCGACCTCCGTGGCGCAATGGGCGAATAGCCGGCGAAGACGCATAAGGTTGCGGGTTCAATACTCGCCGTTGAACAAATGTTTGCACGGTCTCAGATATTTGTTCCGGTTCTGGTTGTTTCTCCATAAATTTTAAGTATGTATTTACAAAAAAGAACCTATATAAGTGTAATACAAGCTTCTCTTAGTTTGAGGCTAGAAAGCTTTACGTGAAGTGTCCAGTATTATTATTATTGTAACTAAACAGCGATTTATCTATTTATACAACACTCAGCACTCTCTTTTACGTCAATTTGTTTGATCTAAAGGAAGCATAACTAATACCTATATTTTGTCACATCCAAGCAGGCTCTTGGATGTGATAAAATACAGGCTCGTGGTCCTTTACTCATGGCCTTATGACCAAGCTCAAGGTCGCTCAACGAGCTATGGAGAGGGCTATGCTCGGGGTTTCTTTGCGTGACAAAATCCGCAATGAGGAATTCCGCAGAAGAACTAAAGTTGCCGACATAGCTCTCAAAATTAGTAAGTTGATGTGGCAATGGGCAGGCCACATCGCTCGTAGAACCGATAACCGTTGGGGAAGAAAAGTTCTCGAGTGGAGACCACGGACTGGAAGACGCAGCGTAGGCCGGCCCCCCACAAGGTGGACCGACGATCTAGTAAGAATCGCGAGGAGCCGTTGGGCGCAAACGGCTACCAACCGCTCGTTGTGGCGATCTAAGGGGGAGGCCTATGTTCAACAGTGGACGTCTCCCGGCTGATGATGATGATGATGATAAAGCAGGCTCTAGTGTACAGGTCGAAAGGCGTAGATTAATACACACAAATACACATATATATAAACTCACCCCCCTCACATAATATACACATGCTCACACATGCATTCTCAACCACACACAACCCAAGACACGATCACGCTCATACACCCGCAAACTATCACCATCATACTTTAACCGTTTCATACAAAAACACACTTACATTTATATCTAGATGTACCATTGCTGAACGGAAGAGAACTTATCTCCACAACACAGGCGTGAGAGTACCTAGAGTAACACCTAGAGTGGAGGTAAGTGCACTACAAAATTTGCACTCATGTGTATATCACGTATTTTAAGTTTTATACCTTTTTTATACCTTGTTTTGTACACATGTGTTATATATATTTTGAATAAAATTATTATTATTAAAATTATTATTACCTTTTTTTTTATGTTAATCGTGGGGAAACAGGCTTACGGCCCACCTGATGGTAAGTGGTCACCGTCGCCTATTGACACCGGCAACACCCGGGGTATTGTCGATGCGTTCCCTACACTGAAGAAACCTCTTTACATTTCTCTTGAAGCGTGCCATGTCGTAGTCTAATGGGAAAACATCAGATGGTAGCTCATTCCACATCTTGCAAGTATGGGGTAGAAAAGATCGCGTGAAGCGTGTGGTGCGCGATACCCAATTGTCGATTATATGTGGATGAGCTTTATTACGTTGTCGAGAAGTGCGGTGGTAAAATCTCGACGACGTGATGAGATCAAATAGCTCCTCAGAACATTCCCCATTATACAGGCGGTAGAATACACTGAGCGATCCGATGTCACGGCGTTTGCTCAGCGGTTCCAGCCTGTCGGCGAGTTTGGGATCACCGATTATTCTAATGGCTCTTCTCTGAAGGGAGTCAAAACGAAGCAATTGGTACTTTGGAGCTCCGTGCCAAAGATGGGAACAGTATTCCACGTGCGGCCGAACTTGCGCTTTGTACAGCAATAGCCGTTGAAGAATACTTACATTAATTTATGAAGTGAAATATCTTACTCAGAAAATTGGGTTCCATTTAATATACTCTTTATGTACTTATCTATATATTTAGTAATATGATACGGATAACATTTTTACTTCATTTTAATCTTAAGTATTGCATGCACGGACATGAAACAGGCAATGAAACTGAGGTGTACATACATCGCCTTTGAAACGCTACTGGCGCCTTTGAAAATAAACTTAGCCAAGCCTTACATAAATATAATTATGTTGTTAAGATTGCTCCTATGTCATTTTGTAACTGTAGTCAAATACTTAGATGGTTCCGTAGCCTTATTACCTTAGCCAAATTGCTGTCGTGTCGCTATCTCTAGTCAGGCCATCCCTTTCACACTTTAGGTTCATACTGTACGTGTGAAAGGGATGGCCTGACTAGCGATAGCGACACGACAGCAATTTGGCTTAGGAAATAAGGCTACGGACTTACAAAGAAAAGGTTTTATGGTTGTAAGGAACCTAAGGTAAAAAATATTCATTGACTGACAAACTAATATTAAAAATTCAAATGTCTCTCTGTGCCTCTGTTTGTTTCTAACGTGTTCACGACTAAATGGCTGGATCTAAATTTGGCATAAAGTTATATAGACCGTCCATCTAATTACGTAAAATCAGCGACAGCAACACGACAGCAATCGATTGGAAAACGTCAATTTATTGGAAAATAGTTCTCTCTGTTGCCGTCCCTTTGCTGCTGGCGCTAGTTTCTATGTGCAAATTGATGTTTCGCGACCGATTGCTATCGCGCTGTTCTCGCTGATTTCAGGTGTAATTTTTAATTATTATTATAGGTATTATTTAAGCGTGGTAATCCCCGCCGTATTAAGATATATGACACACACTTCAACGATTTGTATGTGCAAGACTGGCTTGCGCAAGCCTTTGTAGGAAGAATTTGTTCAAATTTCTAAGCTCTTTCTAACCACAAGCCTTGCACAAGCCTAGAAATTTAAACAAACGTGTTTGGGACCTATTAGGCTACTTTTTATAGACACACTACGCGTGCAAAGCCGCGAGCAGAAGCTAGTATAACATTAAATATCTTACCATCTGCAAAGTAGTGATATACTTCTTCCAAAACAGATACCGCTGGAACCTTGGCCCGAAAGCCGCGAGCATGTAATAACTGTACATAATAATATGTACAAACGAGTTGATCACCCCAATCAGGGTTCCATGACCTCCTGGGTAATACTTCGTGGCTCCCCAGGAGATCATAGGCATCACAGTATGGTGGTACAGGTGGAGGAAGGTAATCTGCCGTTCCTTCTTCCTGATGACGAAGAAGACGGTATCGAGAAGTTCAGATATCTTCGCTAGGAAGTAGATGTAGACTCCTCGTGCTACCTGGAATTGAAAATTACGAATTGTTAGAAGTTTAACTTCATGTTTGTAAGGCTTAGAATGAAAATATAATAGAGAACGCTTTAGTGTATACGGTGAATACCACAAAAACATACAACTAGATACGCGATAGTACCATTGGCGGTCATATTACTAAAAGCGATCTCTTCCTGACAACCATTGGATGTACTGAATTTTACGAGAAAATTAAAGGACGGTAGCTTTATAAATAATAATAAGGATTTAACTGTGTACGAAGCAAAATCAAATAGTAAATAAAGTAAGTATATACTAGGGGATAGAATTTATACATATGTAATAATACATAAAAGTTATATAATACGACATACTTCTCTAACACTGAAATTATCACTTAAATAGTTTTTACTCCTGACCCCTGATTCTTTGTTTCGTTACAATAAGTAAGGTAAATAATAAAAATTAATATATTACGTTGTATATGGTTACTTAACATAAGTGCAGCTATTTTCGCGTTTACTTCTTGCAATGTCCAGGATCACACCAATACTATGGTGGTAGTTACCAGTTTAATTTAATTGTACTAACAATCCCAAAATTTTTAAGCCGTTAGGGTTTTAAGTAGTCTGCATAAATTAAGTTCGTATAAGCTAGTGGAAGAATCGAGTATCGCAGTTTTTATGCCGCTTGAAAGCATCCGACATGGATAAGAAAATAACTGAAAGCGTTTGACGGACGACAGGTTGAAAAGTGTCCGTCAAGGAAATGGGGAGATTTCCCACCGAGAGACCTTCGGTTCTAGGACCTAGGACTATTCCTCTGCATTCTAACCTGGGACTAGACACAATACCTATTTCTGTACTCGTTCATATTATGGATATATATTTTTATATTTATATGTATTTAACAAATGCAAATGTAAGCTATCGTAGATATATTAATTTTTGTAAGCGTTTTTAATTTTAAAGCACGTATCTGGTACACCATTGATGGCATAAGTAAAACTCACACGATCCAATACATCCAAAGTCTGGTAGAGATTTCTACATAAAAACTTGTAAAATTCGATAAGACCGTATACATTCATTTGATTCGTGTTAATTGTTATGTTTAATTTATTTTTTATTTTTATTTATTTGAGACAACAAACAATTATGCCTAAATAATACTAGACTATATAATTACTACATGATGTCTTACAGACATAACCAGCACCGTTGTCCACAGATTACGTTACACAGATGGCGGGCATGAGTGTATACAAATACACACAAAACATATAAATATATAGATGAACCTATATTATGCAGGCAAGCAAGTGCATAGGTGCCTACGTACCTACACAATACAGGTTCACATTTAGTAATGAAGTAACTTAGTCGCTAAAAATTGAAATAAGACAATCAGACAGGATTGTCTGATTGATTGCTTTCTTAAACAAGGCGGGTGAGCTTGCAAAAAAATCAATTTCCAAGAAATGATCTTTAGATAACTTAGGAATTGTATTGAGTGGCGCTCGCTCACCTGCGTTTGTGTAACAAGTAGTAAGCGCGAATAGATAACGCTTGCGGGACTCTTGGTTGGAATACGAACGATATGGAATACAAATGTATATGTTGTTTATGGTGTGCATTAAATAATTATCTATCTATCTGATCCCCTTCAAAGTTTAAAGATCACAGAAATGTTAGGTAATTTATGATATTTGTAATGGAAAATGTCTTGGTAATAAAACAATTATGTTTGCATTTATGTCTAAAAAGTATTTTATAGGAAACTAGTGGACCCGCCGAACTTCGTATCGGCTTGACATGCATAGGTATAACGCGGGCTGTCAATATAAGTCACCCTGGTAGAATTGTCAATTGTTGTCCCCGGCCATCATTATGTATGAGAAAATGAATGACTTCCACAAATAATTCAATACCAAAATTAGCCAAATCGCTCCACCCGTTCTCGAGTTTTAGCGAGACTAACGAACAGCAATTCATTTTTATATATATAGACAATATATCTCGGGATAACTCCTACCGAAGCATCTGTTTCAAACGAGATTCATTTTTTTTACATCCTCTTTGACGATATTTGCAGCACGCATTCTGTCAATTCTATGTCAAACGTCATAAGGTTACATTATAAAAGCGCTAAGGTTAGATTATAAATAAATTTATATGATGGTTAAGTATTCTTAAATATTCTAATTTTGCGCGCAATTTTCTAAATTTTTTTCTTTTATAAGAACCTTCTCCTGACAATAAGAAATACAACAAAAAAAGAATTGGCAAATTGGTCCAGGAATTGTTGAGTTATGCGCTTACCAACACATTTTGCGATTCATTTTTATATTATAGATTTGCAATGAATCATGTTTCTAACAAACTCGTCCTAAGAGTTTAGTCGTTATCTAAAAAGTATTTTATACGAAATTTGCAATGAAACAGTTTCGTCCAAAGAGTTCAGTCATGGACTTGACGCCATTCGGGTTTTGGAAGCGTGGGTAGATAGAGCGCTAAGACAGGAAAACAGGAATAGATATTTAGTTCGGGACTATAATTGGATTATTTGTATTGTAACTAAATATTGCACAAAGTCTAAATATACAAGACATTGTCTCATCGATGTAACACCGCATCACAATTATTTATCTGGTAGCGAGGATCGAACTTGACCATCTTGCGTCTGCATGACATATTCGTAAAGGTAGTAAAAGTAGGATGTAGGTAGAGATCATCACAGGACACTGCGAACTAAACTATCATCCCCTGAAGACAGGGGCCACGGATAGTGAGCTGTGTCGGGGATGACTACAGGATGAAGAGACAGTGGAGCACGCGCTGCTGCACTGTACGAACACACAAGAAGCCCGACTAACGGGACTGCACGAACTCATCGAGTCATCTTCGACGTCAGCACCGACCTCGGTGGAAAACTGCTGCCACCAACCCAAAATCCTACTCCGCTACTTTAAGGAGTTAGGATGGCTGGGGTCAGGTTAGAAAGGGGTAATGCACAATACACCCTAATGCAGGACGTTATTCCCCCACCCTAGAATTAGAATTATAAGGTAGTATAAATGACATTTTTGATGGTAGAAGAACGAGTAAGTTGAAATGATAATGCACCTGACAAAGGCTTGTATCATGCACTTTGAGATCAAGCACAACTATAGTGGCCGTGACCATAATGGACGACTTGATAATTGATAATGAACCTGATCTAGTAATCTCTGACAATGTGTTCATAACTGTCTATCAGAGAAAACAACAATGACGATTACCTTGAACTTGATCTTTAAGATTTTATCACAATATTTTATTGCAACCTAGACTACTTAAGAGTTACTAGACCGGCTAGGTAAGGAAATGATGGATACTAATTAATATGATAATCTATACCTTACGGATATAATGTAGTTATAAAAGTGATAATTTCCGTACAAATGCACTTATTGACGACCTCCGTGGCGCAGTGGGCAAATAGCCGGTTGAGACGCAGGAGGTAGCGGGTTCGATTCCCGCCGCGGATCTAATATTTGCACGATCTACAGATATTTGTTCCGGGTCTGGTCGTTTCTCTACATATTATAAGTACGTATTTACAAAAAAAATGTATATAAGTATTCTATCAGTTATCTGGTTCCCATAGTACAAGCTCTGCTTAGTTTGGGGCTAGATAGCGTTGTGTGAAATGTCCCGCAATATTTATTTATTTACTTGTACAAATGCGTGAAACAACTCTATTCTTCGTACTTGACATAAGAAAGACACATTGTATTAATCATCACGTATATACGTTATAACTCTACGCTACGCTACGTCTAGTAAGGAAACTGATAGATAATACTATAAATAGCTAAAAATATTGTCTGGAAAATTCTTGCATCTATTACTCAAAGTCAAAGTCAAAATCTTTTATTCATTAAAATCACAAGGTTCACTTTGAAACGTCAATTTTACTGCCTGTTCCTTCGCGACCAAGCCAGGAAAGAAAGGCAAGAAACAAGGCTGGTTGTTTTTTTAATGATCCTTTTACAATACATTACAATACAGAAAATAAATTACATCTAAATTGTAACATTTTGAACGAGTTGGAGCAATTTCAATCCCAAGCTTCTCTATCATCTAAATAATCTAATATTTTATAAAGATAAAGGCTTTTTTATAAAGATTTTGTTTATTTGCGTTTTTAAATTTGTTAATTGTCAATTTTTGTACATCACTTGGGAGTTTGTTATAAAAGCGTACACCTTGCCCTTTAAACGATTTACTAACTTTATGGAGTCTACAACTGGCAACAGCGAGTTTATCTTTATTTCTAGTATTAAAATTATAATTATCGCTATTTTTCTTAAACAAAAATAATATTTTTGTGAACATACATCAGCTTTTCATAGATGTATTGACAGGGGAATGTCATAATATTTTTTTCTTTAAACTTATTGCGTAATGATTCGCGCAAGTCCATCACTAAGCACTTTTAAGCTTAGAGTCAAAGAGCATTACCTGTACTTGTAAGCTTTTAGGTTATTATGTATAAGTAGGTATACTATTTATATTTTATATAATGTATTATGTTTATCTATAATGTGGGTATAGTATAAAGGTATTATTTTTATTTTTTTAATATGGTTAAGTGTTGTATTTATTATAGTATATACTATATATTAGTATTTTACTCCAATGTCCTTCTCTGTGCACGTACCCACCACTATAATCAAATATCTCTATCTTCAAAGGTTTGCTGAAAGAAAACTCTTATTAGGGTACTTATTAGCTTACAAAATGGACATGTACAAAGGCGAGTTTATCGCCTTTGTACATGTCCATTTTGTAAGCTTTTTTTATCTGTAAATCTATTTGTGTACAATAAAGAATAAAGGAATAAAGGATGATTCTCTGGGGTCCATATTATAAATTGCACGAACAGTCCTCTTCTGCAGCACAAAAACGGTGTTTATATCTGCAGCACTCCCTCACATCAGTATACCGTATGACATAATGCTGTGGAAGTAGCTGAAGTTAACTAGTCTAGCTGTGTCTACGTCTGTAAAGAGACGGATCTTTTTGACTGCGTATGCCCCAGAACTAAGTCTCTTCGAAAACTTATCAATGTGAGGGCCCCATTGAAGCTTATTATCTAGGGTTATACCTAAGAATACGGTAATGTCCACAAGAGCCAACTCCTCGTCTTTGATTTTTATATTTGCTTTCACTTGTGTAACATTAGGTAGTGTAAATCTAATACAGTTTGTTTTCTTTTCATTTAGAAGTAAATTGTTTACATTGAACCGTTTTACGACCTTAGAGATTGCATTGTTTACATCGTCAAAATCAGTTTGTCGTCGCTTTAATTTAAATAAAAGTGACGCGTCATCTGCAAACAATACAACCTTATGATCGTCCTTTACAAGATGGGGAAGATCATTAATATATTATACTAAAAACAAAAATGGTCCCAGAATTGATCCCTGTGTACTTCGAATACATTGTTATTATTAGCCCACTGTGTCCCACTGATGGGCAAAGATCTCCCCCCATTCTTTCCAGACACTTCGTTTAGTCGCTTAGATGGTCCAGTCCGCTCGGAAATTAGTGAGCTCATCCCTCCATTTCTTCTTTGGTCTACCACGACGTCTTGGGGCTGTGTCGGGGTTCCACTCGGTGGTGAGCTTAGCCCACTGGTCACCCGACATACGGCATACATGACCAGCCCATTCCCACTTGAGTTTGGCGGCTTTCGTAGTTACATCTACGATGTGTGTTCGAGAGAGCAGCTCGGTGTTGCGTATGCGGTAAATACGCTTGAATCCGAGAATGCTGCGCTCCATCACACGTTGGCAAACCTTAAGTTTATACTTTTGGATGTTAGTCAAAGCCCAGGTCTGCGCACCATAAGTTAGAACGGGGAGGATGCATACGTCCATCAACTTTCGCTTGAGCGAAAGAGGAAGGTTACCCTTCATCAAATCTCCCATGGACCAATAGCTCCTCCAGGCATTCTTGGAATACATACCTAGTTATTATTTATCTTTGTTTAGCCAGTTAGTCTATCTCATAAGCATGTAAATCGTATTTAAATTCCAAATTTTTTTAAATGCATCTCAAAAATTTCAAGCCTAGACGGGACTTGAACCCGCGACCTTCCTCTTGATACGAGGATGCACTACCATTTGTGCTACAAGGCAATTCACGTCTAGGTCGAAATTAGTGAGATCATTCAGGATTACGACTAAAGCGCCGTTTAAAAAAAAAAATTTGAGATGATTTTAAAAAATCTTGGAATTTTCCGCATGTGTTCGGATAACACTATAAATAAAAATACGTATTTAAATTGTTTAGATACTGTGTTTTTTTTGTAGTAATAATAAAATATTTGCATTTCTCATGTTTTCATCTAATGTATAAATTATCTTTCATCAACCATGCTCTGAAAGTTGGTCATTGTGATATACACGATAACGGCTCCGTAAATACAATCTTCATGACTAAACCTTACTTCTATTTCAAATGAATTGCCCATTTTCAATTGAGTTATAATGAAATGCAACCTCCATAACCATATTTCCTTATTTGTATTAAATGAAAGAAGACTATGGCTTCTTTTCTTTGACGACCTCCGTGGCGCAATGGGCGAATAGCCGGCTGAGACGCAAGAGGTAGCGGGTTCGATTCCCGCTGCGGAACAAATGTTTGCAAGATCTACAGATATTTGTTCCGGGTCTGGTTGTTTCTCTATGTATTATAAGTATGTATTTACAAAAAAAATGTATATAAGTATTCTATCAGTTATCTGGTTCCCATAGTACAAGCTATGCTTAGTTTGAGGCTAGATAGCGCTGTGTGAAATGTCCAGCAATATTTATTTATTTATTTATAGTCTAGTAGTGAAAAAAAAAACAATGGTGACCAGGAACGCAAATTTTCTTTTTAGCAATAAACTGTTATAAAAATACTTTTTTCACTGTTTCATTCTTAGGGCGATTTGCGTGGCCAAACATTGTCAAATCATGCAAAAACGTCAGATTTAAACGTTAAATACGTTTAGGCTTAAAAAACTGGTACAAAGTTCATCGTACTCTTGTTCTTAACACGCTGTTATTAGATTGGTATGTATAGTATGTAACGGAATCTTTGAACTTGATTTTAAACCACTTCTAAAAGTCGATTAAAATTTAAATTTTATACACATATCAAGGGCCGATACCAACAGCATAATAAAAAATTAAATAATAACAATAATAAAATACGCTTTTGTAGTTAGGCAAACTAAAAAATAGTTTTTGAATAATAGTTAAAAATTACGCTTATGTAGATAACCGAACTAAAAGTAGTTTTTTTTAATAACTTCCAATTAAGGATAGCATGATTAACAAAAAAATGCATTTGATTTTAAAAAGTGTAGGGTGCTCTATAAGACATTTTCAAAATGACGCTCGTTTTACAAATATGTGTCAATTAAATATTTATAACATTGACATCAAGCACTCCACGCTTTTTAATTGTTTTTGTTTTAAATTTTTTTAAATTATTTAATACTTTTTAGTTCGGTTATCTACAAAAGCGAGTATTTTTTTTAACTAATTTTTATTTATTTTCAATCGTTGTAGGTCTTGTCCATCGTTAAATAAATTTTAGTAAATTTGTGGTTGCATTACAAGCAGAATGTTACGACAACCGTTTACAGGCATAGATCGATTACAGGCATTTGATGCAGCTTAAATTTGATGGGTTTAAAATGGACGTGACGAAGAAGCCAGTGAGGCATAAACCTCTTTTACTTACTCTCATAGCTTCTGGTGAATCTGAAGTATCCACTGGCTGGCACTTCCAACTGTAAGTCCTCAACCATCCTGCTTCGAGGCCCTGAAATATATTTATCATATTTGTAACTATTATGTATAGGAGCATTTAATAAATTTGACTATAACTTTGGTAGATTATTATAGTTTCCAGGATGATATATCATTGTTTGAAATCCACCAGAATAGCAATGTTTTGTCGGAGGCTTTTAGGTCGTTCAAGGTTTTTTGTAAGTTTCTTGACTTCTTCCAGCTACTGCTACTGCAGTGCATCTGGAATGTTCGCGATGCAGCGGCGCTGGTCGACTGCGTTCACACCGTCATGCGCAAGCGAGCCGCGTTCCTCCAACATCGTCTTGGCAATGATAGCCAGAGTAGACTGTCCGTACACCAGATATTGCTATCTCAGGCATGCTCTTAAAAACCCTGATTAATATTAGTAGGTACCTTTTGTGTAGCGTCCTTAAATGAACTATATAATTGCTTAAAATAAATGTATGTTATTTTATTTATTCAAGTTATAGCAAAATGGTTCAAGACCATTTTATTGAAGAGGTCTTGGGCGGGACACTTTGCTAGACGTGGTGATGACAGATGGAGCACGAAAGTGACTGAATGGTGTCCGAGGAGCGGGTATATAGGACGTCCAGCAGCGAGATGGGTGGACGACATTGTAAAGGTCGCGGGCCCTCAGTGGGTGAGACTAGCGCAAGATAATGGTGGATGGCACAAACTTGGGGAGGCCTATATCCAAAAATGGGTGAAGTCAGGCTGTGGAAGATGATGATGATGATTTTATTTAGGTATATTAAATTTTCAGCTACCGCCGAGTTTTTCAGCCTGCTCTTTCTTGGTAGAGTCTCACTAGAGTCTCTCAAAATTAGCTGTATGTATTTTTACACCATAGAACAACGTGCACTAAGCTCTGGTAACAGCTAAGGTTTTTTTATGACTCATCATTGCGCATATAATATCTAACATGCAGTGAGTGGGCTGGGATCACTTCGACTAACATTTTGTATAGCTCGCCATCGCGACAATATTTAACTTAAAAGGGAGTGGACTGCAGGACGCTTAATGTAGCTGCAATTGATTTAATTTGTTATAATGATTATCTGAAATATATAAATACAAAACAATTTTCTCTTTTTGTTTTTATGTCTCAACGTACCTCATTGAACAACCAGACGCTCACGACAACTTGCAGAAAATTGTAGATCACCAATGTCTTCTTCAGCTGAAAGGGTTTTCTGTCGACCATGTACCGAGGACCCCATTTTAACGTAAAAAATAGGTACAGGACCAGGATCGTCGCTCCTGGGATCGGGCTGGTGATGAGAAACCAGTCATTGGTTCTCTGATCTGGAAATATGAGAACAAAGTTTGAAGTAGGATTACTTTTAAAGGACTCGGTTTAAGGTTTTTTAATCAACCTGTTGTGTTCGTTAATACGACCTCTAATTATGTCACACTGCTGGGTGCTGGACTTCCATAATCATAATTATTTGCAAGAATATAGGTACAACCCATACTATTCATCCTTATCAATTCTATTGTGTGTTAGTTCGTTTGTAAGTTTGTCTGTTACCTTTTCGTGACTAAATGGCTGAACGGATCCTTATAAAAATTGGCAAGGAGTTAGATTATATCCTGTAGAAGGAAATAGGCTGCTTTTTACATGAGGAGGGTAATGTTTTTATTTAAATACCATGCAACTGAAGCCGCGTGCGGGTCAGCTATCAATTAATAGTTTCATTTAATTCATCTTTTGACAAATTACATGTTCTTAGTTAAGACAGTATAATAAAAAATCAATCAAAAATAAGTGACTTAATTACAATGTCACATTTGTTAAATTAAATTATGTTGTTAATAGTGAATAACAAAACAGGGATAACATATGCAGGGATATGTTACACAGCGCTATCTAGCCCCAAACTAAGCAGATCTTGTACTATGGGAACCAGATAACTAATAGAACACTTATATACTTTATTTAAATACATACTTATAATATATAGAGAAACAACCAGACCCAGAACAAATATCAGTAGATCATGCAAACATTTGTTCCGCAGCGGGAATCGAACCCGCTACCTCCTGCGTCTCAGCCGGCTATTCGCCCACTGCACCACGGAGGTCGTCAAAGAGATATGACAGTATAATAATAAAAAATCCATGAAAAATAAGCAATTTAATTACAATGTCACATTTGTAAAATTAAATTATGATGTTAATAGTGAATAACAAATAACATATGCAGGGATGTGTTAGGACTTTGTTATCGTGAGCTTCATTTTTTATATTATGCTAATTGATGTTCGTTAAAAACTGAAGTCTCCAATTTCAAAGATTTTCTTAAAATACTTCTCACTTAACCGTGATAGTAAAACCCATTATTTTAGATCCCCATCATTGTCATTTGAATAAACATTATTAAAGTGTTCTACTCCACATTCTGTTCTCTCACGTTCCGTTCATTAACTATACCAAAATTATTTTCATAAAAAAATACGAAATGGTACCTCAGACGTTTCTAAGCTATGTTTTCGGAGTCTCCATACCGTCCCAGTATAAAAATAATCGGGACTGACCCACTCACCGAGGGTCCGAAAAAATATATTTTGATATATACAGATTAACAATTTTCAATTTGTTTCCTTTACCTTGCTTCTTGGCAAATTTCATGTTTTAGTTACCTATAGGTTTTGAATTATTTGCAAGAAAATAGCCGCAAGAAGCTTGATCTTTTAACATCTCCAAGGGACGTATAGTTTCAACTTGATACCTCCACGCTTTAAGAAGAAGGGTACTGACAGTTGGACAGACAGACGGACACCGAAGTGATTCTATAAGGGTTCCTTTTTTAGTGTTTTTCAAACTTTCGCGATCACTGTACATAATTATGGATTAAAACGGGTATTTATCGCGAATGTAACTTTTTTATTTGTTGTACCGACGTTTCGGCTGTGTTGCAACAGTCATGGTCTCGGATTGACTGGAGTACTTGGAGCTACCGTTGGGAAGTGTGGGTAGCTGCAGCATCTACCCTCACTTGGTCTTTACAATTAGAAATTTCCTTGTTCATATTACGACACACTACACTAACCGTATCTACGCACTGAGTAGACCGATCACGATGCGCACACCTAGCAATCACCGGGTTCCAGGACGCTGGGAGTCTATAGCCGTCTTCCCGATTGAAATTTGAAAATTTCTTGATTTCAATCGCTTCACGAACTATTCTCTTGTAATAATGGCGTACAGTAGAGATAACCTTAGGATCATGAAGTTTAATCCAATGATTTGGTCCCGAGTCTACTAGATGCTCTGCTATCGCTGACTTGTTTACCTGGCGATTTTTGACAGCTGCGAAATGCGCTTTGACACGCTAGGCTATGGTACGTTTGGTTTGCCCGATGTAAGAGCGGCCACAGCTACGGTTTATCTTAGTTCCTTTTTTCCTTTAGAGGTACTGAACCCTTTAAAAACAAAGTGTATATCTCTAACAATCAAATGTATATCGCAATTAACAATGTAAACGTATAATTATTTCAGAACGTAGAATTAAGTCAGGGTCAAAGATACATTTGCGATCTCAGTTAATTTGACAAGTGCCTGGTTTAACCTCTGTCAGACACACACACGCATACACTCTAGAGTAATCTTAATAATAACGGTTTAGTTTTTTTCCTTTATTCTTTATTGTACACAAATAGATTACAGACAAAAACAGCTTACAAAATGGGCATGTACAAAAGCGAGCCTAGTAAAAGTTTTCTTCCAGCAAACCTTTGACGATAGAGATAGTTGAGTATAGTGGTAGGTACGTGCACAGTAAATACTTCTGGAAAGACTAGTTCCCTTTTGCATTTATGTATTACTAACTAGCTGTTGCCAGCGACTTCGTATGCATTACACTACTAAATGTGTAGGTAACCTAGAAATAAAGCTAAACTCGCTGTTGCAAGTTTACTTGACACCCCATTTTTATCACATGGAACCTTATTTATGGGATAAAAAGTATTCTATATGTTAAACCGGGATATAATCTACGTACATACTAAATTTTATCACAATTAGTTGACCAGTTACGACGTGAAAGAGTAACAAACATCCACACATACATCCATACAAACTTTTGCGTTTATAATATTAGTGGGAAGTGGGATTCCCCCGGCTAAATACTAATAGACTCTCCCCGGCTTCAAAAATAAAATATAGCTTTTACGTTGTAAAAACATGAAATATTAAGTTTTAATGCATGTAATTTAGTGTTTGTCTGACGTCATCAACATCATCATAGTAGCCATTAGGACGTCCACTGCTGAACATAGGTTTCGGCCTTCACCATAACCTTTATTGGTTGAGCGAAGCGAGATCTCTAAATTAACTTGCGTAGTGTAACTTGTGTTGTATGTATGTACGTTTGTTTGTCCGAGAATAACTTTCGAAGCGTTGATCCGATCATTGTGAAATTTGGGATATAGGTGATAGCACAATTTTGGTATGACAAAATGAGCTAAAAATGTTGGGGGGTTGTTGAGATATTGGGGTTCAAGAGGGGTAGAAAAAAAAGGAAAATGAGATCACTCGGTCAAATGCGACGTCAAACGAAAGGTATTTGTTAGTACATTTAGACTCCGTTTTTATTTTTAGTAAAGTCTTTATAGTTTTTTAGTTATTAGCCATAATAAAAACTAAACATTGATAAACATTCATAGGGTACACCAGTGACCCCACAGTGCTGTAATTCGGTATGCGTATAGCTTTAGTGACACAAATATGGGCAAAAGTCTGAAATCAAGAATTATTGCAATTTGTAACCCAAAAAATTGTAACATGAACTCCAGTTAGCTGTAAATTGAATGAAACTGTAGGGAAAGTATTTGGTTATACATTTCTTGGCACTGTTTTGATAGTCAAAATTCCAAATAATATTTTTTGTTTTAATCGGAGACTCGCGAGTTCTCAGTTCGGGGCCACTAGTAAGCTCTTTTTTCCATCTAGTGAAATTTTTTTCCAAACAGTCATGTCAATTTCACATTTATTGGTTATTGGAAAAACTAATGTGGGAAAACATGTAGTAAAAATGAGAAATGAGGAGATACGTAGACGAACAAATGTCACCGACATAGCACAAAGGATTAGCAAGCTGAAGAACAGAGCAAATAGCTCGAAGAACTGGCGGCCATTGGGCCAGAATAGTTCTCTAGCGGAGACTACGCACTGGAAAGCGCTGCGTACCTCCCACTAGATGGTAAGAAGACCTGATAAAGGGTGCTGGGAGCCGTTGGGTGCAGACCGCACAAGATCGGTCGCTCTGGAAATAGATTTCCATAAATAGGGTAGGCCTTAGCAGTGGACGTCTTTAAGCTGATATCTTGTTTAAGGAAAAAAATATTTTGTGATTTTGATACTCTGACAACTTTTCAGCATTATTTTTCAATCTATATTTCTTCTATACTAATATTAAAAAGAGGAAAGATTTGTATTTGTGTGTGTATGTTTGTAATAAATAAACTCAAAAAATACTGCGCCGATTTCAAAAATTTTTTCACCATTGGAAAGCTACATTCTCTCTGAGTGACATAGGCTATACTTATTGCTAGAAAAGATTAGGGATCCTTACTAAAACTTAAGTAACGTAACCCAAGGTGTAAAAAAGTGCCCTTAAACGACTTTCGTCGCATGCGCTGCGGATACTATTGATGATAGAACAAAAGTATGCGTTACAATAATAAAGAACATATCAATATCTACAAAAAATAATATTATAATGAGGAAAAATTTCTTTGTTTGTTTGTTTGCTTTGAATAGGTTCCGAAACTACCGTACCAATTTAAAAAATTCTGTCACCGTTGGGAAGCTACACTATCCCCGGGTGGTATAGGCTACTTTTTACCCAACTGGGCAGAAGGAGGATAATATTTTTATTGAAAAACTATGCGTGCAAAGCTGCGGATTGGTCAGCTAGCACTTCAATAAATAAAAATGACTTACCAGCTAATTCAGTAAATATGCGATGGTAGCCCTTAACAATAGTGTTGTTCGACACGACCTCCATTGCGTCTGTCTATCTGCTTCGTTGTTCCGATGATACAAGGAGGTCTACCGCATTATGCCGTCATCGTACAAAGTGACTCTGTAACAAAAATAATAACCAATTAATTTAAAATTAATTACACCATTTAAAAACAATTAGCTTGTATCCTCGGAAGATTTAAGAAAGATCCGCAAGAGGCGGTACTAGTGGGGGGTACACGTATGTTTATTTCCCTATTGACGCATGTCTTATCATTTAAATGCCTACCAAACATTATGCATACGCGAATTTCACTTCTGGCAGTCGATACAAGCAAGATAGTGTAAAATTTGGGCCGTTTGTCACCCCTCAAGTTGACCCGGAAAAGTGTTACAAGTGGATTCATTTATCGCGGAGAACGCTTATTTTATAAGTAACAGTTGCTCTGAAAGAAGATTTTACATCTGATCTAATAGTGCTTATCAGTTGCATTACCTTCCATGATTAAAACGAAATCACATAAACAATATCGCCTTCCTCTTTGCAATGCTTTTGAACTTCCACAGTTAGTAAGACAACCATCATCAGCAGATAAGGTTCAAAGTATTATCAGTAGTAACAGAAGGTATATAATCGTACATTGTAGTATAACAGAAAGTATGAGAAATAGTCCAATATGGGAAAATTGCACAATGTGAAGAAGGAAAAGTGCAGGATGTCTGTGTAACTGGATTGAGGGAGAGACCCTTGCGCCATCTCATCTGTCTGGTACAGCAGTTGGGGCCGGTTGTGGCGGCAAATTCAGTCGAAGATCTCAAGCGACGCAAATATGGAAGAATTGACAGAGCTTACGTATTTGAGTCATTTGGGGTCGAGACCCTGGGTTCATGGGATACCGGGGCCCATCACGTGTTCAAAATTATTTCTGGGCGTCTGGTCGAAGCGACGTGTGATCCGAGAGCCGGCGCTTATCTGGGTCAACGCATAAGCATTGCAATTCAGCAGGGCAATGCAGCCAGTGTCTTGGGGACACTTCCGCCTGGTAGTGATCTGAAGCAGTTGAGCTATCTATAGATCGTTTGCAACGGTCTTTAGATGATTCAACTGTTTCTTCTGTATTATAATGTAAATAAATGCAAGTATATTCTTTCTGTTCTTTAATTTAGGTCTAAAATAATTTAATGCAAATTTAAAATCAAATCAATTTTTTTTTTCGTATTAAGGGTAGGAAAAATGTGTTAATAGTATTTTTTTTTAATTTGATAGAACTTTGTTTGTCCACGCTCTCACCTAATGGTAAGCTATGATGTGGTCTAAGATGAAGCACAAAGATCTAGAAGAAACCTATTTTTTTCTTACTTTAAAGAGGCCCGGATTGTATTCGTTAGGAAAGTCAGACGACGGTAAAGTGTTCCATACCTTAGCTGTACGCATCAAGAACGTAGAAACAAAACGGTGCGTGTGAATGGGTGGTATATCAACTAGGTACGGATGGTACGGAGCCGTGCGCCTGCTTGTCCTTTGATGGAAGGGGGATGGGATCAGATCGTATAGTTCCTGTGCACATTCCCCAAAAAGTATTCTGTAAAAGGTTGATAGGCTTGCAACTTTACGGCGATGTTCGAGACTTTGTGTCTTAGTTATTTATTTATTAAAATTTAAGTATATTTTTATATCTATGTTTAATCAAAAGAAATTTTTATAATTAAAAATATTTTTTATATATTTAATAATAAGTAATCAATTTCAATTTCTACTTCTCACACAGCCCTTGTTTATCAATGTACTATTCTTTAGAGATTACACATTTTATTGTATAATGATCTTATTTGTTCTGGTACTTAGCATTTGAAAGAATTTTCATTCATGAATGGATTTTGAATAAGTATATTACGAGTATACTATACCTATATGTAGGGGTCAAGGACAAAAAACTTGAAGTCGTTGAAGACCAAATAGAGGCTGTTCTAATAAAGTTAAAACAGTGGTTTGAAACAAATGGCATAACTTTAAATGCTGATAAAAGTACTATTTTAAAATATACAAGCTCAAGAAAAAATCGCAAGGACATTATAAAAGAAGTTACATTTCTAGGGTGTACGTTGGATTCTACTTTATGTTACGATAGTCATATAGACAAAATATGCAAAAGACTGACTAGCGCTAATTATACATTGTTTAGGCTAAAACCAATAGTGGATAGGAAAACTCTCTTATCGGTTTACTACGCCTACTGCCACTCTATTATAAGTTATGCAATAACAGTTTGGGGAAATGCTTCAAAAATTGAGAGAGTTCTAATTTGCCAAAAAAGGTCGATAAGAATTATACACGGCTTACAGAGATTAACTTCAGCTAGGGCTTATTTTAAGAAAAGTAAAATATTGACAGTTATATCACTATTCATATATAACTCTCTTATAGAAATATATTTAAGGAAAAATGATTTTTCAATTAATAGTCAAATTCACAATTACAATACCCGAAATAAAAATAAAATATATGTACCTAGAACTAGGCTTGCTAAAACATTTAAACAAGGCGTCTGCTTAAAGCTCGCTATGTTTAACAAACTACCATTAGAAGTAGCACGGCTACCGCTAGCCCAATTCAAACTAAAATTAAAATTATTCTTTCAACAAAATCCGTTTTATCACATTGACGAGTTTATGAGCTGTTCGTTCTCTGATTTGTAGGTGCGAGTGTGTCTCTAAGCTGTACCTGCTTATGTAGATGTACCTATGTTTTAGTTTAATTTAGTTAGTAGTTTGACATTTATCTAAATTATTGTGTTTTTTACTATGTACCGACCCTATGTATCTTGACTTGCCAATGTTATGCAATGTAACTTTATGGTTTAATAAATGAATATGAATATGAATATACAGGTACAAATAAATTAAGATTTTGAAATCTGAATCCTGTTTTGCAAATAATAAAAAATCTGTGAAAATAATGTTTACAATGTGAATATCTGTATCTATACTAATATTATAAAGAGAAAAGATTTGTATTTTTGTGTGTATGTTTGTAATGAATAAACTCAAAAGCTACGGGTCCGATTTCAAAAATTCTTTCACAATTGGAAAGCTACATTCACCTTGAGTGACATAGGCCACTTTTTACCCAACCGCACAAAAGGAGGGTATTGTTTTTATTGTAAAACTACGCGTGCGAAGCTGCGGATTGGTCAGCTAGTATACTATAAAATGAAAACAATGTTAACACCTGCCGCACTAGCTCGGGGCTTCGTGCTCCCATTTGTCGTATGGTTCAACTATAATACAAATTTTTCAAAGATTGATATATTCGCTTGGACCCCCTATAAATTTCAAAAGATGTTAAATATCTCACTTGTTAATTCAGTCTTGTAAGTGCCTAAGTTACCCGCACTCTTCAATTTTATATTGTTTATTGATAGAATAGAATAAATAATTTATTGAGTACTTAAATTGTTTGGTACTAGTATTTAGGTTACATGAAATGTTAGCTTAAATTAGCAAATTACAATGACCAGATGACAATTTGATAGCATGTAAGCAGTGGCGTAGCGTAGTAGGGGCGGCAGGGGCGGCCCGCCCCGGGCGGCATTTTTAGGGGGCGGCAAAATTTAACAATACATAGTAATCTATTTATCTATCTATAATATAAAAATGAATCGCAAAATGTGTTGGTAAGCGCATAACTCAATAACGCCTGGACTAATTTGGCCAATTCTTTTTTTGTTGTATTTCTTGTTGTAAAGAGAAAATTCTTATGAAAGAAAAAATTAGGAAAATTGCGTGCAAAATTAGAAAATTTAAGAATACTTAACCAACATATAAAATTATATATAATCTAACCTTAGCGCTTTTATAATGTAACCTTATGACGTTTGACATAGAATTGACAGAATGCGTGCTGCAAATATCGTCAAAGAGGATGTAAAAAAAATGAATATCGTTTGAAACAGATGCTTCGGTAGGAGTTATCCCGAGATATATTGTCTATATATATATAAATTAATTGCTGTTCGTTAGTCTCGCTAAAACTCGAAAACGGGTGGAGCGATTTGGCTAATTTTGATACTGAATTATTTGTGGAAGTCATTCATTTTCTCATACATAATGATGGCCGGGGACAACAACTGACAATTCTAGCAGGGTGACTTATATGGACAGCCCGCGTTATACCTATGCATGTCAAGCCGATACGAAGTTCGGCAGGACTACTAGTAATATCTTATAAATATCTAAACCATTACATATTTTTGTCACATAAGCAATGCCAGCTGTGAGAGAAGTTTAGTTGTGATTGAAATTGATCAAAAACTATTTAAGATCAATAATGAGTACTATAGGGCTAACAAATCTGGCTATCCTGTCTATTGAGCAAGAGGTGTGGGATGCTATAAACATTGCTAGTGCAATAAAAGAATCTGCTCTAAAAATTAGACAATTAAAGTTTTAGTTAAAGACAGAAGTTATTATAGTATATTAAATTGAAATACCTAACTAAGAGGGTGGCCAAAAAAAAATTCCGCCCCGGGCGACTGACACCCACGCTACGCCACTGCATGTAAGGTTATATTGAGCAGAGTATCTGACGTAGCTCTGTTTCTCACATTAGGTATTCTTCTTCTTCTTTCGGGGTCTTTGTTTGTTTTTGTTAACACAACCTTATTAATCTACATATGTTTACCTATAACAGGAATAATCAGGAATAATCAATTTATAGGTAAAAACAATTTACAAGTCAAATTTAATTTCAACAAAATTATTAAAATTAATAATAATAATTTACTTTCAATTCACAATTATATAAAATAATAAAAATTGAATTAAAATAAAAAAATTAAAACATTGATTAATTAATAGAATAATAATGATAACGATAACATAACATAAAAATAAGCCCACTTTGCAGACAAAATCCTCAACATTGTAGAACGCCCTCTCGATGAGCCATGATTTTAATATGTATTTAAATGATGTAAAACTTGATGCCTAACAAACCCTCTAGCTGAAACATTTCTTTTTATGGAACGTATTTAACTAACCTGTGGACAAGGCTGTGGACTACAGTACCAATAGCTCACACATGATATACCATGTACTAACACAGACTGTATCTTACATATATATATTAGTTGTTTGTTATTCCCTAATAAATAAAACAAAAAAAAATTGTTTGTTTTGTAAATAAGCGTAGTCTCAAAACAAATACTTCTGATATACATTTTATACAATGTATTTTGTATATGTGTTATACAATTTTCAAAAATTTCATCGCTTATTCTTCGAAAGTAAAAATTAGAAGCCATTAATACCTATTCATACAATTGGCTGAGACATAGAATAAATAATAATATATAAGCCAGAGCTTAACCCTCCCATTGACCTTTCCCCTTCCACATAACCTGCAAGTAAGAGCCTATAATAATTATAGGTCTAGGTATTCTAGACTCTTATCCATGAACAAAAACACAATTTTCAATCTTTTTTGTACTATTCTGATGTAAAAAATAAATTAAGGATTATATCACACTATCGGAATTCTAATTTAAAAAAATTTATCAAAATCACCGAATAATAATTAAAATATTTTTCGAAATCGTTTTTCACCGACATCTACTTACAGCATAAATCATAACTAAAACAGGCATCAACACAAAAAATCCTGTCATGATATCAAAAATGACATGTTCACTACCACGAGCCGATTATTAAGGGAGTGTTATCCCATGCGACCGATCGTTACCGATTCGGCACCGCCACTGAGCTTTCCCCCCTACACCCTTGCGATAGACGATCAAGAGGGTGGGTCGGGGTATTGGCAAAAAGGGTGTTCCGACAACGACTTATATTTATTTAGATTTATTAAAAAAAACTGTGCCAAGATTGGTTTATTAACTCTCTGAGGTTAACATCTAGATATTAATTGACAGAGCGAGCGGAGCGTCTCAGTTTCGAGATTGACCAAGAAATGTTTTTGTCTGTCTGTCTGTTCTCGCCTACAGGTTGCATTTTTCAAACGATTTTTATGAAAAGTGGCACACATGTTCTTAATTAATTTTTTTGTCGACCGCGATTTTTAATTGGGGCGAAAATAGGTATTAACAGGGGGGAGTTTTCTGAAGCATTGAAAATGAAAAAATATGAATTCAGCAAAACAATATAAAACAAAAGTAACAATAACCATCTAATCTTACAATTAAATAAATAGAAGTAATATAATATGGCTACATAGACTGATATATACCTAGTCAGGTCATAAGTATTGTCACACAGTAAAAACTTTTCTTTTAGAATGCTGGCCACAAAAAAGTTTATAGAATTCGAATTTCGAATTGTTCATAAAAATAAAAATGTATACTTTTTTAGAATTTTACTCACTTTTAAATATGGAGTGGACGCTTAAAGAAGACCGTGTTGCAGTTATTGCGTGGCATCGTTGAGGTTACGTGCCAATTCAAATTTTTGACATACTGAAAAATATGAATATAACCAAAAGATTCGTTTATCGCACCATCAAACAATACAATGAAGACTCTAGTGTAGATGACAGGTCAAGAAGTGGTCGCCCTCGGTCTGTTAGGACTCCAGCAGTGATAAAAGCTGTGAAGGTGCGAATTCAAAGAAATCCCAAACGTAAGCAGAAACTGTTGACCCTTCAGATGGGGTTAAGCAGAACCACGGTGAAAAGGGTGTTAAATGAAGACTTAGGGCTTCGGGCATATCGAAGAAAAACAGGACATCGTTTGAGTGCTCGTCTAATGGACCTGAGACTGAAGAGATGCCGCGCTTTGTTGAAGTGGCACGCGGGAAAAAAATATCGGGAAATTCTTTTTTCGGATGAAAATATTTTTACCGTAGAAGAGAGCTACAACAAACAAAATGATAAGGTGTACGCACACAGTAGTGAAGAAGCGAGCAACCGTATTCCGCGTGTCCAACGAGGTCATTTTCCATCCTCGCTCATGGTATGGTTGGGAGTTTCTTATTGGGGCTTAACAGAGGTACATTTTTGTGAGAAAGGTGTAAAAACGAATGCAGTTGTGTATCAAAATACAGTCCTCACGAACTTTGTGGAACCTGTTTCTCATACCATGTTCAATAACAGGCACTGGGTATTCCAACAAGATTCGGCGCCAGCTCATAGAGCGAAGAGCACACAAGACTGGCTGGCGGCGCGTGAAATCGACTTCATCCGGCACGAAGACTGGCCCTCCTCCAGTCCAGATTTGAATCCGTTAGATTACAAAATATGGCAACACTTGGAGGAAAATGCGTGCTCAAAGCCTCATCCCAATTTGGAGTCACTAAAGATATCCTTGATTAAGGCAGCCGCCGATATTGACATGGACCTCGTTCGTGCTGCGATAGACGATTGGCCGCGCAGATTGAAGGCCTGTATTCAAAATCACGGAGGTCATTTTGAATAAACTTTAGTGTTATAAGAATCTATGTTTTGTTTAGTTCATTTTGGTATATAAATGGTTACATAATGAATAAACTTGTTTCAATTATTTTATATTAAACATGTGACAGAATTTATGACCTGACAAGGTAAATAATAATGATAGACACTAATAATCATGTCGGTACCTTGTTTGTTTATGAGAAATAAATGGATTTGCTGGCGGGAATCATGAAACGGTTTCCTTTCTTACCCACACTAGATATTAATCTGTGTCGTGGGTATCTATACGATTATAATATATATGACGGATTTCAATTTATGATTATTTTTTTTTCGGATATAGTATAGGTACCTACCAATCCGACTACGCAGTCCTCTCCGCCTTCACGAAACGAAACTGAGGGCACCAAATTCGACCTTCTAGGACCAATGGAACGCGAGGTCTACTCTTCTCACAGAACCACTAGTATTAAAACTAGTGGTTCACCCCGAACTGAGATCTCGCGAGTCTCCCAAAACAAAAAAAAATAATATTCTTAGGGCGACACACGCAACGATGCCAAAACGTATTTAGTGGCTAAATATGATTTAAGGAGTTGTCTAATTATACAAATACGTAAACCTTGAACATGTTTAGTCGCTTAATACGTTTAGGGATCGTTGTGCAAGCCGGCCTTATTCTTTGACTTTTAGGAGTGGAAATTGCAGTTATTCTGGATTTCAGATTTTTGCCTATATTTGTGTCACTAAAGCTACACGCATACCAAATTTCAGCAACGTGGGGTCACTAGTGTACACTGTGAATTTTGTCAAAGTTCAGTTATTAATATGGCTAATGTAATGTAATGACTTAAAAAATGTACTCACAAAGACAGTCACTGCAAAATTGTGCCAAATTTCACGTTCATCGGATAAACGCTTCGAAAGTTATCCTCGGACAAACAAACATACATACCTTTTATATTCCTTGTTATTTTATACGTTGTTTTGTACACATGTGTTATATATAATTTGAATAAAAAATATTATTATTATACATAATGCTCGTACATTCAACGCCAATTTTCCCAAGTTGATTAATGGCGGGTTCCTATATCTGTCGGTAACCAGCTACGACTTGTTTCTCCTTGAAAATGTGTCAAAAGTTTAACACTAGTTTGACACTTTTTCACGGAGATACGAGTCGTAGCTGGTTACCGACGGATATGAACCAGCCATTGGAGATCCCGCTTCAATCGATCAATTAATAAATCTACATATTGAAGATGATCTATAAAGTATCCAGTGCCAACTAGTACTGGGTGAACCACTTTGTATATTGATTCTTAGAGCTGACTTTCACATAATGATTATAACAGTAGAGATATTATTTTATATTTTAGGCTCGCGTTTGCTCACGACCTCGCCTGATGGTAACAGATGATACAATCTACGATAGAAAATGCTTGCCTAAAAGAAACCCGTTCACTCACTCAAGTTCCTCAAGTCAATGTCACTTTTATTTTCTTTAAAATATGGCCTATGGTCCCTCTCAGCGTTGTTCTCTATGTGGTTCAGAATCTCCCCATACTGGCTAGAAAAAGACACAGCCTGTATAAGGGAGGAGAAAGGAGTGAGGGTGGTTCAGTATACTGCATTCAGTAAATATAATGAGCTGAAAACGGAAAACTCTGCATCATTTAGAGGCCTCATAAAGAGACAGTGTAGTTTGAAAAACATCTACATATTTTCCGTACCTTTTTAGAGTTCCGTACCAAAATGGTAACGACGGAACCCTTATAGCGACCTTGTCTGTCCGTCTGTCAGAGCTAATTATCCCAGTAATTACATAACTTATCGGCTTGAAATTTGGAATAGTTACAAATAATATAGACACTCCTCTATTCAAGTAAAAAAAAATTTTATATGTTAATTTTTATGGCCAAGAGAACACAAATGGCTGGGGTCAAAATTTTTAAAATAGTGTAAGTTGATATAGTGGGACAAAGAGATTGATTTACACATTCCCCATTTTTTGTACCGTTATGGAGTTAGGTGGAAAAATGTATCTCCGAAGTTTGCGAAATGAATAGTTTGAAATTAATATGAATGATAAGTATTTAAGCAAAGATTACAGAAAAACTAAAACAAAATCTCTATCTAGAACAGTTTTTTGGATATGTGTCATAAAAGTTATCTTGGTTTACCGGTCACATAATTAGATGACGCAGCTTACGATGTAATGATGATGATTATTGATAGGTAGTGATAGATCGTTCATTGTTTATATAAGCACAAACGCAGTTTCACATTTTTTTGTACCTAATATTACTTTATTGTGAATTATGAAATGGACAATCTGTTATAGTATGAGCTGTAAGAGCGAGACGGCACGACGCGCATCCTCGGATAGACGCGTCCCGCATGCACAAAACCTCACATGTACCTGGCCTTATCAAAAATAAACCTATCTAGGTTTGGAACCCTCAGTGCGCGTGTCCTACTCGTACTTGACGTGTGTTGTTTAGCCTAGTCCACCCAAAGTTTGCCGTTAAAGATTTTAAAGGGCGTTTACTAATTGTTCTTACAATAAAGAGTTACCTACTCGTATCTATCTAGACAATTATCCCTCTAACCAAAATGAAGAAGGTTCAAAATTAAAGCAACCTCTTCAAGGCAACTTTTAAAGATAAGGATGAGAGATAAAATAAAGATAAAGATCCATTATTCGCAGAAAGTTAGTATAATTTTACACTGGTCTTAATGTATACAATTTAAGCTCAATTAACATTCTACTAGATAATGTGTGCGAATATTACATAACATAATTAAACATTTAAATTTACTGGTCCTACACAAATAAAAAAATGACATTATAATATACTAATGTCGTGTCTAGTACTTATAATTAAAAAATTCCGCAGTAGTGTAAAAACATTTTGATGATAACCATTTATTAATTCATTTAAATAAAGTCAAAGGCAAATCTTATAACTCGTCTGGTAATTTATTAAATATTTTTTACTGTCATGCAATGAGCGTAACGGCGGGCATAAAATAATATATTGTTTCGTTTTGTTAGAACTGCACAATTGCATAACTTATTTCATTACATATTTATTGTAATAATGACCGATACGAGTACGAGTTCGGTACGAGTTGTACCGAGCTGACAGACGTCAAATGTTACCTATTAAAATGGCTCGATAGTAAACCTATAATAGGTACGCTTGTTAAACCTACTGGCACACTCGTGAACTCACACAACATTTCATCAGAGTACCTTTAACGATGTAGCCACATCCTTTCGTTTGTCTATGATTGCAGAAATGTTGTGAAAATACGTACAAATGCACGGCCAGTTGGAAATACACGCTAAATTTCCAAACTTGCGTTCATTTATGAGAAATCTAAACTAAATAACACAAATGAAATAAAAAATATTTATTTCACCGGAAGCATAGTTGTATGAAAGTATTAGAAATAGCTATGATTGAAAGTACTAAGTACTCCAGTCCGCACGTGACCACGACTGTTGAAACACAGCCGAAACGTTGGTTTTTTTATAACAAATAAAAAAAAACCGGCCAAGTGCGAGTCGGACTCGCGCACGAAGAAAAGGTTTAGATGCAAATCATCACTCTCTTCACATAAGTATCTCTTCTCACTCTTCTTCTATCTCTCTACAATAGTTTGGCCATAAATGTACACCCCCACCATTATCTTTGTTATAATAAAATCCTCTGCATCCAAAGGTTGTCTGGAAGAGATCGCTTCTAAGCGATAAGACCGCCTATTGTACTATTTGCTTTGTGTTTATATGGTGTACAATGAAGTGTTTTCATTCATTCGTTTAGTCGCAAATTTTATTTAACAATAAATAAACTAAAATTCTAAAAAAAAAAAATATTGCCTTCCGCATATTTCCTGCGAAAACAAACATTTACATCACTGATCGATAACCAAACCCACAACTATTTTGCAATAGTCATTCATACCTATCGTAAACTCCTTACAGATTGTGTAACCAGTTACCTCTGATCTCTGCCTCCTGTCTTATTGCATATATTATTTTACTCTTTCATAGATTTGCAGAGATCATTCAAACTGGTTTACGGTAGATAGACTGCACACTAACAAAGGAAAGTGTGTTTTGTGCGTGAGTGGGTAAAGGTTGGTGTTGTTTGTGAGAATGTTGTCCAGGTGATGTTGAAATGGCCACGGCTGGCTGGTGTCCCAAATACCGCGCTCCAAAGATTGCCATTCCGAAACTCACACTCTCACTCTTTATGTGCGATTGTTAATCTTTATTCCTATTTGTTTTCTGTTCAGTTTAGATTCTTCACAGATTATGTGTTTTTTGTCCTGAATCTCGATAAAGACAGAATATCAATTGGGGATATTACACATAGGCTACTCAGTTAATTCTGTTTGTATTTCAAAAATGTTAATAACTACTGTCTTCCAAAATGCTACCTCATATCAGCCTTAATGACGTGTTGAATCGGCTTTCTCCATACATTAGTGATGTTTATGTACAAAAAAATTCGATATTTTTTCCGATAATAATATATCGAAGTTTGTATTGCTGATATATCGATATATCAGTCAAAAACATTGATATTTTCGATATACCGTATCGTAGAAAGGAAAAGACTTTATTAGGAGTAATTATGTAAATAAATTAATAATGATTTGTCCTGGATGTTCCACAGCATTTTTTATATCACAACGAATACAAATGGAAATTGTGTTAACATTTAAAAAAGTTATAGTTATCAAATACATTTTGTAAAGTTATTTCTTATTATCTGTAGAGAATAAAATATTCAATAAAGAGAAATGATTAATAAAGGGAAGGTTTCAAACGATTGCATTATTTTATTATTTGCAAGTAGCAATGAACACACTTCGCATTCATTTTTTCCTAAGCAATGAATGAGCTTAGATCCCTAAATTTTTGTCGTCCAAGTTCGCCGACCCTATCTGTCTGTGCGATTCGTTTCTCCAAGTAGAAGTACGATATTTCATACATCGGATAAAATTATCGATATTATAAATCGACTTCAAATGATTCGATAATATCGAATGGATTCGATATATCAAATGAATGTATCGATAATTTATCACATATCGATTTATATTGAACACCCCTATCATACATTTCCAGAGCGATCCAGAGAGCTTAGCCAAGTTACATACTATTAGCGATGACGCTAGTTGATAATTCCGAAAATGTATTGGATTGACACATGCTATAGAAATATCACGTGATGTATCGACAATAAACTTATGTAGAAAGTAATCGATTCGAAGCGAATGTAACTTGGCTAAGCCCTCTGTACTCAACGGCTCTTTAGCGGCCATTATCAGCTCGTATTTCCATCTAGTTCTATCCTACGCTGCGCTTTCGAGTACGTGGTCTCCACTTAAGAAAATTTCTGACCCATCGGTCATTATTCTTCGAACTATGTGCCGTACCCACAGCCAATGTAGCTCGCTAATCTTCTCCCAAATGCTTTCTTATTGTTAACACTACATCAACAACAAATACTTGCTTAAAGAAACGTACGAAACCATGTGCTGAAGTAACATTTTAGTTTGTGCCTTCTGGGGAGTGACTTTTGAAAGTTATCATTTTTATTTATAGCTTTCGCCTGTGACGGCACGCGTGGGTTGTATCAATCCAGGTCGTTTATCTTGTACTAAGTTTCATTGACGTCGGGCTAGCCGTTTAGTAGTGAAACTGTGACGAACAGACAGAAAGATAGAGGGACAGAGTGACAGATTACTTTCTATTTTACATGAATACTAGCTTCAAACCCGGCTTCGCACGCGTAGATTATAAATAGGTATTTATTTTCATACTTTCTGAACCCTGCAAGATATTGAAATGCAACATACATCCCTAAAATTTTCATTGAAATCCGTTGAGCCGTTTTGGAGTCAAATTTTCAGATAGACTGACAGACAATCTACAAATATTGATTTATGAGTAGGCATTGCATACAATTTGGAAATTATTTTAACGGGGACAGGCATACACTTCAAGTTAATTATTAGTAATAATAGATTAGTGGGCGTATAGCCGGCTGAGACGCAGGAGGTAGCGGGTTCAATTCCCGCCGCGGAACAAATGTTTGTATGATCTACAGATATTTGTTCCGTGTCTGGTTGTTTTTCTATATATTTTAAGTATGTATTTACAAAAAAAAGTGTATAAGTATTCTATCAGTTATCTGGTATACAAGGTCTGCTTAGTTTGGGGCTAGATAGCGCTGCGTGAAATGTCCAGTCATATTTATTTATTATTATTTTGTTATTAGTGTGGATGTATTCTTCTGTAGGCACTTGTCTCAACGCCGGCGAGTTAGCGATTAGCTATCAACTATTTTCTCAAGAAACGAACAAAAGATATAGATTCCGTGTCAGTAAAAGAGACGCACTAAAATAGTTGATCGCTGGCCGTTCACACTGCCGGCGAGAACTCGCTCTCGTTATTTTGTCGCAGCGACTACAACAGTCGCTCAGCGATAAGCGAAACAAGACACTATGTTATAGCCCAGCGAGACAACTAAGGGAACGATACACACTCACTTCTCGCTGCTCGCCAACTCGTTTCTGGGTTCTAGCACTACTCGCTTCTCGCTCATCGCCGCCGGTGAGACAAGTGCCTTAGTCGACGGTACTTCTAGATCCACATCTTAGGAAGTGTCAGAGATATCATCTGTGCGGTAACGATATACACTAATGACCTCTAATCGAGTGAAAGGGCACTTGTAGAGTCGTTACGTTTTTGCTACCAAACGCCGTTATTTTACAAAATGTTAAAGACATCGAAAAAGAATAACTTTTCTAATACACTCCGAGCGATTGAAAACTGCTCTATCATTAGATTAGATTAGAAAATCTCTTTATTGAACTAATAAAATAATACGTAGGTGAACTTAATGCTAATTAGCATTTTCTTCCAGCTAACCTTTGTGTAGTGTGGAGAAAGTACCAGAAAATGGAAAGATAAACAAACTTTAGTATCGAGATACACATACATAAACGAAATCCATAAATACATCTATATAAAATGCTCAATTTTGTTAGGTATCTTGAAGAGAGATGAAGTGTTTAAAGAGTTTGGATTTGGAGATTCCCATAGAGGCAGCCCTGCAGATATCATTAATATGAAACAGAAATCATTATTATGAATGGAAAGGTTAATCTATAATATAAAAATGAATCGCAAAATGTGTTGGTAAGCGCATAACTCAACAACGCCTGGACCAATTTGGCCAATTCTTTTTTTGTTGTATTTCTTATTGTCAGGAGAAAATTCTTATGAAAGAAAAAATTAAGAAAATTGCGCGCAAAATTAGAAAATTTAAGAGTTCTTAACCTTTATATAAAATTATTTATAATCTAACCTTAGCGCTTTTATAATGTAACCTTATGACGTTTAACATAGAATTGACAGAATGCGTGCTGCAAATATCATCAAAGAGGATGTAAAAAAAAATGAATATCGTTTGAAACAGATGCTTCGGTAGAAGTGATCCCGAGATATATTGTCTATATATATAAAAATTAATTGCTGTTCGTTAGTCTCGCTAAAACTCGAGAACGGGTGGAGCGATTTGGCTAATTTTGGTATTGAATTATTTGTGGAAGTCATTTATTTTCTCATACATAATAATGGCCGGGGACAACAATTGACAATTCTACCAGGGTGACTTATATTGACAGCCCGCGTTATACCTATGCATGTCAAGCCGATATGAAGTTCGGCGGGACTACTAGTTTTATATATGAAGAGTAAAATAAAAATAGGTGGTATCATTATTCTCCACGGTCTGCCTGTGCCAGCCTTATTCATTTCTCGCCTCGCAATGCTATATCTTCTGCCTATCTCGCTGCTTGACAAATGCATATAAAACTCCGCATTTAACCTAACGAAAATTTCAACGGGCTTATGCCTCGACTTGCGCAGCGACGCCTAAACGTATGAAGTGGCTAAACATGATTTAAGGAGTTGTAAAATCATACGTAAAATCTAAACATGTTTAGTCAATAAATATATTTAGTCATCGTTGTCATCGTTGTGCTCTAAGACTGGCTTGCTTAACAATCCCTAAACGTAATTAGCGACTGTATATTTTTGACGTATATGCATGATTTGATAACTTTCTTAGCCCGGCTTGCACATTGATCCCTAAACGTAATTAGCGACGAAACATGTTTAAATTTGACGTATTTGAATGATTTGACCACTCTCAAATACGCTCAGGCATTGTCTCGCAAGTCGCTCTTACTGTTGAGGTATGCTTCAATAATAGCCTGAAATAAAGCTCCTTGTGCGGAATGATAAAAACCGTCCAAGTGTGAGTCGGACTCGCGCACGAAGGGTTCCGTACCATTATCTATAAAAACGGCAAAAAATCGCGTTTGTTGTATGGGCGCCCCCCCGTTAATAATAATTTTAGTTTAATTTAATTATTTATTTTTAAAGTGAATATATATATAACTAAAAATTCTGTGAATATTTCAAGCGACTACCTGAATACCTGAAGCGTCTGCCGTTATCATAATTAAGCAAAAACGATCAAAACAATCACGTTTGTTGTATGGGAGCCCCCTTAAATATTTATTGTATTATGTTCTTAGTATATGTTGCGGCAACAGAAATACATAATCTGTGAAAATTTCAACTATCTAACTATCACGGTTCATGAGATACAGCCTGGTGACAGACGGACAGATAGACAGCGGAGTCTTAGTAATAGGGTCTTGTCCCTTTGGGTACGGAACCCTAAAAAGTAGACCTATGTGAAATTACCATAAACATAATCGACTCCAAAATGTATTCAGATGTATTAATTTTTCGTTACGGAGTACTATTATATAATAGTGTTGACGCAATATATAATTGGAATTTAGATGATATTATGTAGGTGTTGTAACAGTAACATTAACTCAAACATAGTTAATGATACTGTTACAACATTGTTACAGAAGTTTTGAGTAGTACTTTACCTGTACCTACGAAGTGATTAAATTTAGGCCCACATTTTTTCGCATTGAGAAAATTAGAAATTATAAATTCGGAGAGCGTCAGTGTTATCGACACAATCTAAATTTCTTCGACTATTATAGTATAACATGTGTTTGTTCAAAAATAAAGGTATTTAGATTCTGACAAAGCAGAAGGTTAATTCTGAAACCCAAAAGGTAAAAGTACATATCTGTATGAACACAACTGAGATTTGACCCTAAAATTTTCAGTTGTTGAACAATCTTATAGTGAGATCAACCCTGAGACGATCTGTTAACGCGCCGGCGAACACTGAGCGCAACTTCAATTCGGCCACGTCAAAAACTTCGGCCTGAATATCGCTATCCCTGTTTAGTGACGAAGTTTAGCCACGCAGAGCGACAGTGATAGCAATAGAACGATTCTAAATTTGATTAGATTTTGACCGTGTTCCGTAATACCAAAAATGATGACTGAAAACTTGTTGTATTTTTCTCATTGTGTTGTTATTCTGTAACTAGACGATATAATCTATGTTCTTATGACTAGGATACGTAAGATGTTGTTGTTTTTAATACGAAACAATTAGGTTGAAAACAGGTCTTTTATGACGTAAAAACATGCAGAATGCGATACGCTTCTATTTCATTTTAGGTAAGTATTTTGATCTAATATATGGTTGGGAACCTAGATAAATACTATTCAAATTAAAATAATACCTTATTAAGGTAGAAATATGCTCCAATTAGAAATGATCTTGGTAGTACGTGTTGTATGGGCGATTGTCCCTCCTGTGCCCCCTTAACGAATTATGTTTAACAAAAATATGATTGAATTAACCAAACTACCAAACTGGTTTTGATGAAATTTCTATAAGACCAATATTCTATGCATGTCCTTTAAAATAAAAAAATAATTTTCCAAATTGATCAATAAATGGCGGAGTTCTGAAGTAATATAATAACAAACAAAAACCCGAATTGCGTCTATAAATTTAGAGGGTTGTCCTCGATTTTTTGGTATGCCATCATCAGACCCTGACTTGATGCCAATAGGAAGTACTTAGGAAGACCCTTTTAAACAAAAACCCGAATTGCGTCCTATAAAGTTTGAGGGTTGCCCTCGATTTTTTGGTATCCCATCATCAGACCCTGACTTGATGCCAATTGGAAGTACCTAAGAAGACCCTTTTAAACATAAACTCGAATTGCGTCCCATAAAGTTTGAGGGTTGCCCTCGATTTTTTGGTATCCCATCATCAGACCCTGACTTGATGCCAATAGGAAGTACCTAGGAAGACCCTTTTAAACAAAAACCCGAATTGCGTCCTATAAAGTTTGAGGGTTGCCCTCAATTTTTTGGGATCCCATCATCAGGCTCTAACTTGATGCCAATAGGAAGTACTTAGGAAGACCCTTTTAAACAAAAAAAGAATTTATCGAATCGGTCCAGGCGTCTTCGAGTAATTGAGAATCTCCTCCTTTTTTTAAGTCGGTCAAAATTGTTTAATACATTGCCTGGTGGACGCTCCTTTATTTGATTTTGACGGTTGCAAATTGTAGCCTGCCTGTGATAGAGATAGGATAGAACACACTTATTATTTAGCAAAGTCAGCTGAGAAACCATCTAACAGCCTACACAACTCCAAAGTAATTACATCTTCAAATATTTAGCCGAAGTAAGCACTGTAAGCAGGTCAAGTACACAAGTTACAAATGATTTAAACCATCTTACAGTGCATGATGCTACAACCGCAAGCGTTTAGTGGTTTTTAGTAACCTAGGACGGGTTTAGGTTACCTAGAATATGGTAACCACAGGACGTATTTACGTTGTTTGATATTAAGTTCCTATCGCATTACAGCTATAGTATTGCATAATAAAATCATCATCCCAGCCCGTCTGCACCCACTGTTGAATATAGACCTCAGCTTTATTACGCCATTCTTTCCGGTCGCTTGCGAGTCTCATCCATTGACACCCAGCTACGCTTTCAATGTCATTCGACCATCGGGCGGGTGGTCTGCCTCTTGGTCTACGAGCATCCCTTTGGCCACCACTCTATAATAGTAAGAAAAAGTAAAAACATTTACAACTAGCTGTTGTCCGCGACTTCGTAGCGTTATTCTACTAAATGTGTAGGTACCCTAGAAATAAAGGTAAGCTCGTTGTTGCAAATTGACTTGACACCGCATTTTTATCTTATGAGACCTGATTTATGGAATATAAAATAGCCAGGTTATAATCTAGTTACATTTTTATCGAAATCGATTCAGCCGTTACGACGTCATCATCATCAACATCATATCAGCCGTAAGACGTCCACTGCTGGACAAAGGCCTCCTTCATTGATCTCCAGAAACTGCGGTTGGAAGCGGCCTGCATCCAACGCCGACCTGCGGTTCTTACCAAGTCGTCTGCCCATCTTGTAGGTGGACGTCCTACGCTGCGCTTACCGGTCCGAGGCCTCCACTCAAGAACCTTCCGGCCCCATCGGCCATCTGTTATGCGCGCTATATGGCCTGCCCACAAAAACGGAACTAATAATTTTCACGCACAAAAGGAACCTAGGTAACCTGGGACTGCCGAAATTATTCAACGCTGAACTGAAACTTACCAACGAAGTCAAGTATCTCGGGGTCATACTCGATAGTAAATTACTGTGGAACAAACACCTTGACTACAAACTACAGCGAGCATGTACCTGCTTCTTTCAATGCAGCAGAATGCTCGGAAAAACCTGGGGACTCTCCCCGAAAATGACTTTGTGGCTTTACACAGCCGTAATAAGACCGACACTAACGTACGGCTCCATTGTATGGTGGACCCGTACCGAACTAAGTACTGTTATTACCAAGCTGCAGAGGTTCCAGAGACACGCATGCTCTGCAATATCAGGCTGCATGAGAACGACACCAACAGCCGCCCTTGAGGTTATCCTAGGGCTGGCTTCTTTAGATTTTTATATACAACAAGAAGCAATGATGGCTGCTATAAGACTTAAACATCAGGGACTGTGGGGAAACACAAGGAGTCAGCACACATCTTTCTTAGAGCGAGCGATAGCCTACGAACCACTACTTGCCGCCCTTGCCGACAAGATCCCAAGACAACAGATATTTCAAAAACACTATAACATACAACTCTACGAGGAACAGAGAGATCAATCAGGAATCAGTGAAGTCCGCGTTTACACCGATGGCTCAAAAACCAAACAGGGAACGGGCGCGGGAATTCATTCACTGGATCTCAACATAAATATATCATTGACACTAGGTACATACTATACTATATACCATCTTCCAATGTGAATGTATGGCCATTACCGAAGCAGCTACCGCAATAAACAGGAGGCAGATCGAAGACTATAATATATGAATCCTCTCCGACAGTACAGCAACACTCAGTGCTCTGGAAAGTCACAGCTGTAACTCCAAGCTCGTTTACGAATGCCACTTAGCCCTAGAAAGAATCACAATGAAAACAAGGTGATCTTACAATGGATTAAGGGGCATAGCGGATCACTAGGCAACGATGCTGCAGATGAACTAGCAAAAAGAGGATCGGAAACCACGGCTATAGGCCCACATCAATTCCTCCCTCTACCTTTCACACAACTACGAATATGGATACGACATCGTACTGTAAACCTACACAACGAACGTTGGGCACAGATCATGGACTGCAGACAGTCGAGGGCAGCTCTGCTGGCCGTCTCGCCACGACTACACGACGACTGCTCAACCTTCAGAGACTGGACCTTCGAATCATCGTGGGGACCCTTACAGGACATTGTCCCCTCAACAAACACCTCTACATCATGGGAGCAACAGACAGCCTACTCTGCAGGGGATGTCTCACCGAAGAAGAATCAGCAGCCCACGTAGTCCTGGAATGCGTGGGGGTAACATCACAACGTGCAGAAATCCTGGACAATCCAAGGTCACTCCGTGAAGCCTGCGAAGACCCCAGGAAACTTCTGCGCTTCTGGTCGGGGTTAGCCTGGCTATCCATATAGCCAACTCTCTCACGCATAATGGACCACTTAAGAGTTCAAATGCGGAAAAGGGAGTCCACCAACATAACATAACATATGGCCTGCCCATTGCCACTTCAACGTGCTAATCCGTCGGGCTATGTCGGTGACTTGAGTTCTCCTACGTATCTCCTCATTTCTGATTCGATCCCGTAGAGAAACCCCGAGCATAGCCCTCTCCATAGCTCGTTGAGCGACTCTGAGCTTATTCATAAGGCCAATAGTGAAGGACCATGTCTCGGTTCCATATGTCATCACTGGTAACACACACTGATTGAAGACTTTCGTCTTAAGGCACTGAGGTATGTTGGACGAAAAGACGTTGCGAAGTTTCCCAAACGCTGCCCATCCGAGTTGGATTCGACGATCGTCGTTACGACGTGATTAAGTAATAAGCCAAGAAACAAATACAGTTATACCCCGACTTACGCTACCCCGTTTTACGCGAATTCAGCGTTTTTCTTTTTGATGGGTTCGAACGTGCTCCGCGTGGAATTGTTTTACGTACTCAGTGCGTTTTATTGATAACGTCTAATTATGTAATCCAAAAGAACAACAATTTTAACCCCGACTTACGCGAATTCGATTTACACGGTTAATTGCTCGGTCCCACCTATCGCGTAAGTCCGGGGTATTACTGTAAATAAATAAACAAACATCCAAACTTTCGCATTTATAATATTAGTGTGATATAATATTGTTGTTAACTAACTTAGTTTTCTGTTAGCATATCTTTAAAAGTTAGACATAGCTTTATCTTCACCAAAAATATAAGTGCTCTTAAACTACAGATCCGCTGGCCTGACCATCATCATCACACATAGCTAAGAACCACTCTAGTTAATCCAGCAGTCTATTAAAAACCACGTCCTAATCGGTCCATATGTTTGGGAGCTACGATGCCACAAACAGACAGACAGACAAACACACAGACATAGATGTCAAACATATAACACACCTTGTTTTGTTTCCGGGGTAAAAAAACCCGGGCAAGTACGAGTCGGACTCGCGCACGAAGGGTTCCGTACCATTATCTATAAAACGAGCAAAAAAATTACCTTTGTGGTATGGAAGCCTCCTTTAAATATTTGTTTTATTTTAATTTAAGTTTTCATTTTTAAATTGAATATATAACTAAATATTCTGTGAATATTTCAAGCGTCTACCTGTTGCTGTTATCAATATCGAGCTAAAACGAGCAAAAAAATCACGTTGTTGTTGTATGGGAGCCCCTCTTAAATATTTATTGTATTCTGTTTTTAGTATTTGTTGTTATAGCGGCAACAGAAATACATCATCTGTGTACAAAATTTTAACTGTCTCACTATCACAGTTCATGAGATACAGCCTTGTGACAGACGGACATACAGACAGACAGATAGCGGAGTCTTAGTAATAGGGTCCTGTCTTACCCTTTGGGTACGGAACCCTAAAAATAACACTACATACTCCCACATACTTAGTTCGGACCCACAAACGTTTGTCCTGCAGCGGGTACCGAACCCCCCGTCGGCTACCCGCCCACCGCGCTACAGAGGTCCAGCAGTCTTGAATGCGGAATGGATCGCGCAAGGTGGAATACCTCATGGCGTGAGAGTACTATGTAATAAATATTTAACAAGAAACCAAAACGTAAAAAACAAATATCTGACCTTACGCAACATTGCTCAGCTGGTTCAGACAGAATAAGTAATAGTAAGTACATACCACTAACTCTTGTTTCACTATAAAACCGTTATCATACTAACCGACACGAAAATAGACTACAGATACAACTGTGTGCAATCTGTTAGGTTATTAGGCGACCTTCTTGCTTCGGACTAGAATGATAATAGGTAATTTGTTAAAAAATAATATTTTTCGAAATTCAATATCTTTAATTTGTAGAAATTTCAGATGACATCAAAGAAACGCTTTCGTTACTGTTTTACTGACTATATCAATCTATATAAAGTTTTTTGTTAGAGCGAAGCGAGACCTCTCAATCTACAGACGAATTAGCGTTTGTATGTATCTATCTATTTTTGTCCGAGGCTAATATTCGAGCCGTTGATTCGATCTCCGTGTATTTTGGTATAAAGTTAGTAATGGCACAATCCAGGTGTGACTAAATGAGCTAATATTGTGGGGGGGGGGGGGGGGGGGGGGGGATTGTTGAGATATTGGGGTACATGAGGGTTTTTTTATTTATTTATTATAGAGCTATGGAGAGGGCTATGCTCGGGGTTTCTCTACGGGATCGAATCAGAAATGAGGAGATACGTAGGAGAACTCAAGTCACCGACATAGCCCGACGGATTAGCACGTTGAAGTGGCAATGGGCAGGCCATATAGCGCGCAGAACAGATGGCCGATGGGGCCGAAAGGTTCTCGAGTGGAGGCCACGGACCGGCAAGCGCAGCGTAGGGCGTCCACCCACAAGATGGGCAGACGACTTGGTAAGAACCGCAGGTCGGCGTTGGATGCAGGCCGCTTCCAACCGCAGTTCCTGGAGATCCTTTGTCCAGCAGTGGACGTCCTACGGCTGATATGATGATGATGATGATTATAAGCTTGCGTTAGACCACGATCTCGCCTGATGGTAAGCGATTATGCAGTCTACGATGGTACACGCTTGCCTAGAAGAAACCTATTGGTATGTTCCTAACTTTAGTGTTAGAAATACAGGGAAAAGTATCGTTGTTTGTTTATAATATTTATTTATTTTATTTATTCTATTTATTAGCTTTAGATATGGGCCTTATTTATGTTGCTTGTTATCAAATATATTTATTTATAGATAAATTATTTGCTAATTTTAAGTTTGTGTCAAAAGAATGTGTATGTGGCACATAGTTTTTGTAGTTTTTATAACTATAAGGTTAAGTAAAAGTTATAAAAAAATGTTAAAACGAATATTGGAATTTGTAAAGAATTTAATAAAAAGATATGCTAATATGTGGTATCTGAGTGAGTGACATAAGAGCAGCGGTAGCGTTATTCTGAACCAGTTTATCGGATGCTGTGAAACAACATGACATGAATAAGGAGAAAACAACGTGTTTGGTAATACGAAGCATCTTGACACACCCTCAGAAGCAGGTTCTGGACCGATCATCGCGGAAGACCATATTATCTGTACCTACCTATGTATATATGTATACCTAATAAATTTTTACTAGTAGCTGATCAATCCGCAGCTTCGCACGCGTAGTTTTTCACTAAAAACATTACCCTCCTTCTCCGCAGTTGGGTGAAAAGTAGCCTTTGTCACCCGGGGATAGTGTAGCTTCCCAACAGTGAAAGAATTTTTCGAATCGGTCCGGTAGTTTCGGAGCCTATTCAATACAAACAAACAAATATTTCCTCTTTATAATATTAGTATAGATTAGTAGTATAGATAATATTTTTGTAAGTAAGTAAGTAGGTATGTTTGTTCTGTTCTGCATGGTCTGTCCTGTGTGTGTGTCAGATAAATGTATCTTCGTTCCTACTTTTCTTCTTTCTTTGAATCTTGGCTCTACCCCCCTATATAGTAAGCTTACTTAACGAATACATTTACTCTTTTTAGTAAATAATATATATATATATGTATATATATTTGTATACGAGTACATGATAAATCCCGTATTTATAATAATGATTGTAATCAATCACAAAAGTTTTCTAAGTATAATTTTATACAGATCTATTCAAATTCATGTTTTAATTCCTTTCAATGCAAGGTTTAACGATGTGCTCCTATTTTGTTAAAAAGACTGCAATGAAAGCAAATTTTAGGGTTCCGTACCCAAAGGGTAAAACAGCACCCTATTACTGGGGCTCCGCTGTCTGTCCGTCTGTCACCAGGCTGTATCTCATGAACCGTGATAGTTATATAGTTAGACAGTTGAAATTTTTACAGATGATGTATTTCTGTTGCCGCTATAATAACAAATAATAAAAACAGAATAAAATTTGTATTTAAGGGGGACTCCCATACAACAAACGTGATTTTTTTGCTCGTTTTTGCTTGATATTGATAACGACAACAGGTAGATGCTTGAAATATTCACATAATGTTTAATTATATATTCAATTTAATTAAAAATGAATAGTTAAATTACAATGAATCAAATATTTAAAGGGGTCTCCCACACAACAAACGTGATTATTTTGCAGTTTTTATATACAATGGTACGGAAACCTTCGTGCGCGAGTCCGACTCGCACTTGACCAGTTTTTTTAAAGGTAATGTTGGACAGAAACAGTGCTTAACAAAGTCTCCCCCTTTCCTTCCACATCTCACGCTCCACTGCCAGAGCTGGCTACTGCGACTGTTTCTGGTCAAACAAATAACTGAGTTCGGGATGAAATTCCAATACTTCAAACTACAAATCTTTGTCCCCCGTATCCACATTCCAGTAGCCTGTGAGATGACAACTGAATACAATCAATAAAATAAGATTGTAAGCGCATAATACCTGAGATCCTTCAAATGCAATTTAAGAGATCCTGATTTATTTATAATCAACTTTCATCATCATCATCCACAGCCCGACTTCACCCACTGCTGGTTATAGGCCTCCCCAAGTTTGTGCCATCCGCCATGATCCTGCGCTCTTCTCACCCATTGACGGCCCGCGACTATAACGATGTCGTCCACCCTTCTCACTGCCGGACGTCCTACCCTTCTACAGCCATTCCTCGGCCACCATTCAGTTGCTACCTTGCTCCACCTGTCATCACCACGTCTTGCCAAGCGTCCCGCCCAATTCAACTTACATATCATAAAAATTTATTAATCTAGCTTGAACGTTAAAATATTAACAGTATGTGATTAAGCAAACTTTTATCATACCCACACAACTAAACCTATCCATAAGAATATCCAGTGACGCTTCATTAATGGAAAACCAATTATCTTGCCTCGGCTTAAAGGTCAAATTACTTTACACGCACAGATTGTATGGTCAGTGCACTCGCAAAGATTGCACAGTTGGCAAATAGCACTAAGTGCAAGTATAGGCATTTCTCTGCAGCCTGTCGACCTAGTTACGGCTAGGAGTGGTTGGGGGTCAAAGTCTAGAAGTTTCTAGGACGCACATTCTAAAGACCGGGTATTTGGTACCTCTTTATTGGTTTGGCGGACGACAAGGTTGATAACTGTCCGTCATTTAAAAGGAGAGATCTCCTTTGGCTCGGGGTCCTAGGAGCAACAACAGGTCTTGTTGAGAAATACTTATTATAAGAATCTTTCGTTTGCGCTATGTAGGATTAGTTCTTCCATTTGACAGATGTAGTTGACGCTCGTTCTATAGATTAGCTTGGTGACAAAGTGGTTCTTCCATGTAGATAACATGACGTGATCTTTCACAGAATACATTTTGGGGAATGTGCCCAGGAACTACACGATCTGATCCCACGATCTCCTTTCTATCAAAGGACAAGCAGGCACACGGCTTAGTATCATCCATAAATGGTAGGTATTTGTATAGACAGATTATGACCGGGATCACACTGCCCTTCCTGATTACATTCCACCAGCGGAGCATCTTCCTTCCGGCAACAAGCTGAAGTGGCCAATTTGGAAGTCTCTAAACCGGGGGCTACATTGACCCATTCCGGAGCCAGTGCCACTGCGGGGACATCATACAAACAATGGCCCACCTGCTCTCATCTCCTCTATGCCCAACCACCTGCACACGGAATGACTTGTACCAGGCAACAGAGAGGAGTGTGGAAGTTGCTCTCTATTGGGCTAATCAAATTTAAAAGTCAAACAGCCATTGACACCAAAGAAGAAGACCTGGATCGAGACATAGACTACTTTTTACCTGGCTGCGCAGAAGTAGGGTACCGTTTTTATTAACAAACCACCATATAATTTTCAAATATTCGGGTCCAAGCCGGTTCATTTGTTTTGTCCAACTTTTTATTACTTATTCTGAAATGACTGAATGATCAGATATTAGTTTATTAAAAACCATCCGTACCTAGTTAAAATACCATCCATTCGCACACACCGTTTTGTTTCTACGTTCTTGATGCGTACAGCTAACGTATGGAACACTTTACCGTCGTCAGTTTTTTCTAAAGAATACAATCCGGGCCTCTTTAAGGTAAGAGTGAATAGGTTTCTTCTAGATCTCCGTGCTACTTAGACCACATCATCGCTTACCGTCTAGTGAGATTGTGTTCCAAGATCTATCCAGTTTAAATAAAACAATATGAGATGTCACTACAATGAGATACGAGTATGTCCATTGACAACACAAAATTGACGTTTCAAATAAGTAAAGGGGGCTCCCATACAACAAACGTTAATTTTTTTTCTCGTTTTTGCCTGATATTGATAACGGCCACAGGTAACGCTTGTAATATTTACAGAATATTGTGTTATATTATTTATTTTAAAAATAAATAATTGAATAAAATTAATATTCTCAGAATATTTTTGCCTATGTTTGTGTCACTAATGCTAAAAAAAACTAAATTTTAGCAACGAGGAAAAAAATTTAAAAATAAAATATTAAACTGATGAGTACTTGATAGTAATTTATATATTTATTTGTAAATGAAAAAGTTCTGTTTACTAGTTACACACATATATTGCGGTATGATGTAGCTATTACATTAACCGTGTGTGTGACAGTGTGAATTTACGTGTAAACCAGGTTATTTCCGACTGACTTAGGCACTCGTCTCATCGCCGGCGATAAGCGAAAACTAGAAACGAGTTGACGAGCAGCGAGAAGCGAACGTGTAGTTCCTATAATTGTCTCGCTGGGCTCTAAAACGAGTGAGCGAGTGCGTTGGGCGATACTCATCATCTCACGGCGTGTGTTCTGACCGCCAAGCGAGCTTCGCTGAGCGAGTATCGCTGAACGAGTGTTGTAGTCGCTGCGACAAAATAGTGGTGAGCGAGTTCTCGCCGGCAGTGTGAACGGACAACGATCAACTATTAATATACGTGTCTGTTTTACTGACATGGAATCTATATATTTTGTTCGTTTCTAGAGCGAGAAAATAGTTGATAGCTAATCACAGCACTGGTGGCAATTACTTCTTGACTGAAAAAATTAATAACACAATGTATTTTATTCTGTTCTTCGCATATCTAATTTTAAGAAAAAACGTGATATTTAGTAGTAAATGTCAGATAGCTCAACACTCACAAATCATCCCGTTGTTCCTGTGCGGTGTACACCCAACGACTCCCAGGAACCTTTATCAGGTCGTGTTTCATCTAGTAGGTTTTACGGAACTTTGCGCGCCAGCAATCCCCAATCTGTCGCTCCCAACGCCACCTCAACGCCCTCACTGCTTCACACCCACAATTAGATATATTTTCGGAAAGATGACCCACAATAGATAGATAATGCTTGCTCTATTGTGAAAGACTAAATTAAGTTCATAGATATTAGATATTCATATATGTATACTACATACTTATTGTATTGTATTTTATATTTAATTGTGTTTTACGTACTTTTTAAATTATTAATATCATTAGTGAGTTTTATGTATACATAAGTGTTACGATTTAGATAATCATAATTAAAAATACGGGATTTATCGCGCACCGTCTTATCGGTGTTTTGACCGACATTATTTCGGTTCAATTCGTGAATTTCAATTCAATTTATTGGAGACGTTATTCAGAGTGGAACGCACTCACCCTGATGAAGGTTCGCGAATTGAACCGAAACATTGTCGGTCACAACACCGATTTGACGACACGTGAATCCCGTATTTATAATAATGAACGAAATCAATCACGAAAGTTTTCAAAGTAAGATTTAGATAATGTCGCTATGGTGGCTCCTTCACCGTTTATGCGGTAAAAATTTGGAATGCCCTTCCTCATGAAGTTCGCGCTAGCCCATCACTCAACATTTTCAAGGGTAAAGCTAAAGAGCACTATCTTTCTCTGTAATTTTATATTATTATAGGTATATATTTATATTAGGTATATTATTATTCCATATAACGACCTCCGTGGTGCAGTGGGCGAATAGCCAGCTGAGACGCAGAAGGTAGCGGGTTCGATTTCCACCGCGGAAGAAATGTTTGCATGATCTACAGATATTTGTTCCGGGTCTGGTTGTTTTTCTATATATTATAAGTATGTATTTACAAAAAAAAATGTATATAAGTATTCTATCAGTTATCTGGTTCCCATAATACAAGCTGCTTAGTTTGGGGCTAGATAGCGCTGTGTGAAATGTCCAGCAATATTTATTTTATTTATGTATTTATTTATATAATTTATTTATTATAATTATACTATTATATCATACTTTAGGTAAAGTTCATATTAGTTTTGGATATATATTAATTATTTATGTTTTTGTACACTCACCTACCTTTAAAATCATCTCTCTCTCTCCCTCTAGCCTCAAAGATTTCCTGGAAGAAAACTCTTCTTAGGGTTAAGATCGCCTTTGTACATGACCTCTATTTCTGTATTTTTCATTTCATTTATTTGTTCATAAAAAAATTAACCAATTGTATTTGAAACCACATTATACATTAAACTATACTAACTAAACATTTAATAATCAAAATAATCATCATAAAATACAAAAATAATCAATAAAACCGACACAATTCAAAACACAAATCATATTAAAAAACAGCACTTAGGTTAAACAGTCAGGGATAAAAAAAAATAACAAAATGTCATAAATTAATAGAATAAAAAAATCATTTTGAATTACATTGTAACTTGAAATCATCCACGGAATAAAAACACCCTTCCAGCAAAAGCTTTTTTAGCCTAGTCTTAAATTTAATTGGACTATCAATAATTTTCATGTGAATGGGGAGAGAGTTGTATTAAATAACTGCTTGATATCGAGAGCCATTTTATATGTATTATTTTGTGTGCAATAAAGAGTGAATGAATGTCTGTAATGTTATACTTTCTTTATTTATTAAATTGTACTTTGAACAAGATCGGTCACAATGAAAATCATTGGGGGAGGTCTATATTTAGCAGTAGATGACGTACGGCTGTTATTTTGACGACGACAATCCCGTATTTTCGAAAATTATTTCTTAGCAATGTTTAGTATATTTACTTCATAATTCTCCTCTTTATAAGGACCGAAAACTAATACATGCGCCAGTAATCTGCTCTCTATGTTAATACAATACATTATAAAACTTGCTGTTGCCCGCGACTTCGTGCGCTTTGAACTTCTAAACGTGTAGGTAACCTAGAAATAAATCTAAACTTGCTGTTGCAACATGACTTGACACCCCATTTTTATCCCATGGGAACTGATTTGTGGGATAAATAGTAGCCTATGCAGTAATCCAGGTTATTATCAACGTACATACTAAATTTCATCGAAATCGGTTCAGCCGTTACTACATGCTTGAGAAACAAACAAACAAATAAATAAACAAACATCCAAACATTCACATTTATAATCTTAGTGTGATATAAACAATATAACGTGAAAGTGGAATTATTCATACCAGTAATCACCGAAAAACAGGCGCTGGTAATCTGCTTTCTATATGAAAACAATGAATGACCAAACTAACGTAAAAGTGAAACTATCCGTAATAGACGAAGGCGGAGAGTTACTAAGATCAAAAAGTGTATCGTGTTTTATTATAGTTTTTATGTCAATGAAGTAAAGATTATTATCCATAAACACAATATTTACTAATTGTCTATATGCATTTGATTGTTATCGTAATGTATTTTGGCAAATAAATCTTTATGCTAACAATAGTCAGAGATAAGATAAATACTATACTAGGTATATAATTTGCATGATCTACTTATATTCGTTCCGGGCTATTAGTGCCATGGTTCTCGAGTTGTGGCATGGGCACAACTATGTGAGGATGTATTAAGGAGGTGATGTCCCAGAAAGAGGCTGCGGAAAGAAGCCGCGAGGATGAAAGAAGTTGAAATTATGAGCTGGAGTTCTCAACTGGAGAGTAGTGGAAGAACGCAGATTGCGGGGTTCGGATAGATTTAGGAATTCAAAGCATTGTTTAAGATATGGCGGAGAAGAAGAGTTAAATATAATAATATATAAGAGAGTTAGAATATGAGCATCCCGACGAAGGTGGATTGGCAACCACTTGAGTCCTACATAATAGTATAAGGCTAAGTCTGGCTATATTATACCTATCTTATCTTATCTGTAGTCTGTCATACCTACCCACATTGTCATGCCCATCCTATGTCTATCGAGCCAAAGCAGAGATCATTTGCGTCTAAACACAAGTTTATTTTAAACTTAGTCAGAGCAAGGTACCAAAGCATTTGATATAGATAATAAGGTTGTAGTGCAGACCCACAAGATACAACACCCTAGGTATCCTAGAATTATAACTAGTTATTTAAGTGCACATTGTAAAACCTTTTTCTTTAAATAAATACATATTAATTAATTCATTCATACTCATACTCATTTATTCATACCGTAGGGACACAATGGAACACTTGGTTACGTCAATAACAGTACTTACTTAGTTACCTACATGTCTTTATCTAAGTAGAGGTGCCAGAAACAGACAAGCATTTCATATATACCTACTTATATTTATGCTTAAAAATACTGATTATTAATTATGTAGGTACACAAGATTATAGCTGAGCTGTAGAGGGGCATTGTCAAAGAATTGATTATAAGTAAGTAGGTAACATTAATTTTAATATGAACATTGAATTGCATTAGTCATTGATTATGATATAAGAAATGTCAAAATATGCAATATAAAATGTCAAATCGTAGCTGCTGTAAAAGGGCATTGTCATCTTACCTAAATAAATCCTAGCAAAAATAAAAAAATAAAATGTATATAGGTACCTAATCCTACTCCAAGTCTAGCTAGGTCTAACTCCAAGTCATAATAAAAGCTACCTAAGGAATTAGGATGTCCACTGCTGTACAAAAGTCTACCCTGTATATTTTCAAACTCCACATCTCTTAACCACCTTTATCAGGTATTACCATCTAGTGGGAGTCAATGCTGCGGTTTCCAGTGTGTAGTCTTAACTCGAACGCATTTCTGGCTCAACAGCCGTCAGTTCTCACTGCAACTTCAGCTTGTTAATCCACAGGGCTATGTAAGTTACTTTGATTATTTTACGAATCTCCTCAACGCTTATTGGAAAACCTTAAACTTTACAGGCAGAGCGACTCGACCTTCTAGTCGTAATCCGTTATCATCTCTATAATGTCGCACTGGATGAACAGTGAGCCCGCAGCGAAACTGGTTCAAACGTGAAGTTGCAGGTTTATGTCACATTTAGTTCTTAATTTTATGGACTGATTTTTAAAATCTCAAGTACATAAATCGCCAGATCACAAAGGTAGCGGAGCTCAAGTGAAACTGGACATGAAACCTGGCCAGACGAAGCAATATACTGCCTAACTACCTACATGTGTCTTTCTTTGTACTTAGTTCTTTTTACCTTTGTATTTTTCGTTGTGTTTAATGTTAATTTAGTAGTAGATATAAAGCGAGTACGTAAGTTTGGTAGTTATAGACATTGTATCTACCACCTGGAGATGGAAAAAGCCCATCTGATGGTAAGTGGTAACCATCGCCACCTCAGAAACGTGCCCTACGATGCACAGTCCAGCGTCAATCAACTTAAGGAATACAGGTGTAAAGCCTCATAATCCTGTACTTTCACCAGCAACCGTACACTTCAAACCGAACCACAGCAATGCTGCTTGGCGATAGAAATAGGTGTGGTGGTAGTACTTCCCCGGATGTGCTGAAACTTTACTACTCTTAAACTAAGCATAAAGCTTGTGTTTTTGGGCTTAAAACATAACAATGCATAATTTTCACATGAATACAGAAATATGTTTCGGCGCAAGTATTTTTATAAATGCGCAACAAAACAGCGAATTTCTAATAATTAAATCATTGTGTAAGTGCAAGAAACGATAGTTAGCATATCCTTTAGGCTGTGAAAATCCTACTTGACCTGGTTATTGCAATAACAAGGTGAACCAGCTACTTAATGCAGAAGCCGCTTGTAATCGCAAACTATTTAAATAATTATTTATAGAACTAGCTGATCCGCCGCGGCTTTGCACGGTTTCAAAATTAGATCTTGAATGAATTATTTAATTAATTAACATTATTTACTAGACATCATAAGCTAGACACAAAAACTGTAAAAATAAATAAATATAAGCATAACAGGCGGTCTTGAGTTTATATAAAAATTCTATAAAAAAGCACTTTAAATTTTTTCAGAATTATCAAATTTTCCGGGCAACTTTTCGAATTTGTTTTTCCCTATAAACCGGAATATTACGAACATAGCCCAAAAACATTCAAAGAACCCCGCAGCTCGTATTTAAAACTAATAGACAAGTATGGTGCTAGGGTATTTAATAGTCCATGTATTTAAAGGCCTTATAGTTATATAAACGAAATAAACGGCTGCATCAAAATCAACCACACTTATTAAAGACCTCGCAATCATTAGTTTTCACTTATACAACATCTCTTTTTGAATTGGGGGTTAAAAATTGTATGTATTCTTGTCTTGAAACAAGTAACTTTTTAACAAAAACATAACTGACTTCAGATAACAGTAAGAACCAAACTACTCTACCAATTTTTAAGAAATTTCCATGGGATCAATCTAAAAGTTGATCCTTGCACACAAAAAACTATTTTTTTAAATTGGTTGATACATAACGGAGTTATAAGCTAACAAACATAACATAAAAAATAACAAATTTTAAACTTATATGGTTTTCTCAAAGATGCCATTGTCAAACTGGACTAAATGGAAATGAGACCACACGGGAAGCACCAGCTTTTAAATAAAAAAAGAATCATCAAAATCGTTTCGAGCAATCGAAAGATCTCAACCGCCTTCCGTGGCAATTCTTTTGAGGTGGTAGCTGTCGGTCTATGGAACTCTCTCCCTACTCATATTAAAAAGGCGCCTAGTAAACCGGTTTTCAGACGACTAGTCTATAGTCATTTCTTGCAGTCCTCCACTGGCTGTTAAAATATATGAAAACGTAGTACCTATGTGTGTTGTATGTAATAGTATTTTTTGTTTTATATCTATAAATATATATATATATATTTGTTATATTTCTCATATATATATTCTATGTATTATTATTGTTATATCAAGTAGGTTTATGTATTTATTCTAACTGTAATCGGAGTTTATTGTTATTTGTGTTTCTTTTGTTTTTTTTTAATAAACATTAATATTGTTAAAAGTTAGCACGCCAACCTTTTTTGTTACCTCTGAGGTTGGGAGGTAGAAAATGCTATTAGCATCAAGCCCACCTTTTGTACATGTAATTTGTATTTTTGTGCAATAAAGTATTAAATAAATAAATAAAGATCTAAGATAACAAAGACAAAAAAAAACAATCTAAAGACATCTAATCCCACCCTGGTATCCCAGTTTAGACCCATCTCCATTTTACCAATCCTATCTAAAATTTTAGAACATGTTGTGCATAAGCAACTGTCCCACTTCCTTACCCTTAATTGCCTGCTGAGTCCTTACCAATCCGGGTCCCGTCCAGGTCACAGCACGGTTAGTGCTCTAACTAAAGTGTCCGATGACATTCGCTTGGGCATGGATAACCAATACCTTACAGTCCTCGTATTATTAGACTTTAGCAGTGCTTTTAATTCGGTTGATCACGACATTCTCCTATCCATCCTCTCCTCCTTCAATATTTCTCTCTCAATAACTTCTTGGTTCGCCTCCTATCTTTCGGTTCACACGCAGTGTGTACACTCGGACGACTCTTGTTCAGACTGGTGTGACATCACCGCTGGCGTAGCTCAAGGCGGTGTTCTGTCTCCTCTCCTTTTTTCAGTGTTTATTAACGCCATAACCCACGTTCTTACTTCGCACTACCATCTTTATGCTGACGACCTACAAATATATCGCCAGTTCAAATTGGACGAGATTTCAATGGGTATTGACCAAATCAACTCTGATCTCAACCATATCTACTCGTGGGCAAAGGTTTTTGGTCTCCTGGTCAACCCATTGAAGTCTCAGGTTGTACTTTTTGGGAGCCCTTATATGTTAAATCTTGTCGGTAAGTGTGGTCCTCCTCCGGTTGTATACGCTGGAGTACCGATTAGCTACTCGGCCAATGCCAAGAACCTTGGCGTCTATTTTGACAATCATCTGTCTTGGGTGCGGCATGTTAATGAGATTAGTAAAAGGGTTAAGTACTCTTTTTAATCTATTAAGCCTCTCCAAAAGTTTTTACCCTTTGAAACTAAAATTACTCTTGCTCAAACCCTCATGTTACCCCTTTTAGACTATGCCGATGTCTGTTTTCTTGACGCCACCGAGGAACTTCTAAATAAACTGGAACGTCTTCAGAATTTGTGTATCCGATTCATATTCGGGTTGCGCAAGATTGATCACGTCTCCATGTTTAAATCCCAGCTAAAATGGCTTCCCATTCGTCGTCGACGTGATCTTTATGTTGTAACTTTACTCTTCAACACTCTTTTCAATCCTTTAGCTCCTTCTTACCTCCGTGAGCGCTTCGATTTTCTTGTCCTACCGGAGATGACTTGTATGTCATCTAAGACCCTCCTTCTCAAAACCCCTCCTCATTCCTCCAGTCGCTATGGCGGTTCCTTCACTGGCCATGGAGTCAACCTGTGGAATTCTCTACCACACTATCCTCGCAAGTCCATCACTAAGCACTTTTAAGCTTAGAGTCAAAGAGCATTACCTGCCCTTGTAAGCTTTTAGGTTATTATGTATAAGTAGGTATATTATTTATATTTTGTATAATGTATTATGTTTATCTCTAATGTAGGTATAGTATAAAGGTATTATTATTATTTTTTTTAATATGGATAAGTGTTGTATTTATTATAGTATATACTATATATTAGTATTTTACTCCAATGTGATTCTCTGTGCACGTACCCACCTCTATAATCAAATATCTCTATCTTCACAGGTTTGCTGGAAGAAAACTCTTATTAGGGTTAAGCTCGCCTTTGTACATGTCCATATTGTAAGCTGTTTTTTATCTGTAAATCTATTTGTGTACAATAAAGAATAAAGGAACAAACATAAAAAATTACTGTGGAATTCAGAACCATCTCCTTTTTTGAAGTCAGTTTAAAAGAGTTTATCAATTCAGCGATTAAATAATAAATAAAACGCATTTATTTATAATGTATTTTTATACACCCCCCTATTACTCGTCCTATATATTGGCTCGTCCGCAATTTTTTCTTAAGTCATTGCATAATGATATTGCCCTTGTACAACAAATAACTTTTCATCACAATGAGAAAAAATTACAACAATCTTTTTGTAACAGTTGATGCTAAAAAGAAAATTTGCTTCGGGTGTAAGCATGGTGTAAGCCGATGATACCCAAAGTCGTATATATCGAACCCCAGGGGTCGACTATGACGTGCAAGGGGTCCTAGTTCATTGATTTCATTTATTAAATTGATTCTCAAACAATAAAATTGTTTCGGAACTTTTGTCATTCTGTACAATTAGAAAATATTTTATAAGTAATGTGAAAGGACAATAGTTTTGTAAGTGCATACATATTAAAAAATAATAATAAGTATCATTACTTTTTTGGCATGTTATTAATAATTAATAATTAATAACGTCAAACAAAAGATAATAAACGCAAAAACGATGTTTTCGTAAAAAACACTAAGGTTAATGAATTTACAAAAAGTTCTTTAGATAAGCATACACAAAACCAAAAAACATGACGAGCGATCTAAGAAGCTCATACATCGAGTCTAAGGCTAAAGCAGCTGCCATGCTGGCATCCTTAACAAGGTCAGGAGATACTTCACACCAGGACAGCTTCTTAGTCTTTACAAAGCACAAGTCCGGTATGGTATGGAGTATTGCCGCCACCTTTGGGATGGTTCGGCCAAATACCAGCTCGCTATCTTAGACTCGATAGAACGTAGAGCTTTTAGGCTTATAGGTGAGCAATATATGGCAACCGCTGTAAAGTTGCAATCCTATCGATCTTTTACAGAATACATTTCGGGGAATGTGCCCAGGAACATTACGATCTGATTCCGCCATCTTCTTTCCATCAAAGGACAAGCAGGAGCACGGCTCAGTACCATTCGTACCTAGTTGATATACCACCCATTCGCACACACCGTTTTGGTTCTACGTTCTTGATGCGCATAGCTAAGGTATGGAACGCTTTGCCGTCGTCTGTTTTTCCTAAAGAATACAATCCGGGCCTCTTTAAGGTAATAAAATAGGTCTGAATAGGTTTCTTCTAGATCTTCGTGCTTCATCTTAGACCACATCATCGCTTACCATCAGGTGAGATTGTGTTCAAAGATCTATATAGATTAAAAAAAAAAGTTTAGGGGCCTCTGTGTGTAAGCGATCAATAACACCCTCGATTAGCGTAATTGCTCGCATTCGCTCACACTTACGTCAACCTATCTCGGATGTACAATAGTAAATTGTATACAGCCCTTGTATAATAATATACTTTAATTCCCTTTTATCATAAAACAGTTTATTAAATTGTGTCGCATTTTTAACTCTATGAAAATTTTAACTGGGTTGTTTGGTTTAGAAGATAGAAATAAACACATATAAATGTAGATGACACTTTAGATAAAAGCTTGTTTAATAGTTTATCAACATCTCTATCGAAAGAAATGTGAACTGAAATGGTCAAGTGTGCGAGTCGTACTCTCGTACCTTTCACTTTATTAATTTGTTTATACAACTGGCGGCCGTTTGGACAGGAATGTTTTTGAGTGGAGACGGACGTGCTGGGAGCCGTTTGGTGCAGGCCGCACAAGTTCAGTCGCTCTGGATTAAATTCTCTGGGTAATCTTGATTTCTTGACCTTAAAAATGCGCGTTATACAAAGTGCTCATAGCAACTTTTTAATAAGTACTTCTGGAAAAATTTTGTCTACTTAAAATTAAGACATCTGATTTACAAAGTGTAACTGTCATAAATATTAATTTTATCAAAAAACTTATATAGGTGCCGGCTCAGTTATTCTAATTTAAGATGCTATTATGCTAAACTGTGTTTAGTTGTAATACGCTGTTAACATTTATGCTCAATAAAGACCTTTTAAAAACAAAACAGTCGCTCTGTAAGTATAGGGAAGGCCTTTGTCCGTTGGATAATATGATGATAATGACTTTATTTGTAGGGTCTAGCTAGAATATAATCAAGAATATTGTCACTTTTATACAAACTGGAACAAAATCATGGAAAATCCTTTCATGACTTGATTATTTTTGATTTAATACATCATTGTATCGCACTCCGTATTTTTTATAAATTTCGCTCCATCCAAATGTTGCCTGGAAGAGATCGCTTTTAGCGATAAGGCCGCCCATGGTATTGCCTTATTTATTTTAACCTAGTACTTATTTTTGTATTATTTCTGTTTGTGTGGTAATTCAATAAAGAGTTATCTATCTATCTATCTATCATTGTTGTTTTTTTTAGTTACTGTAATATTGTCTGGTTGGCACCTAATAAGTACAAAGCCTAAAAAAGTAGAGTTGACATAGATGCAGCATTACTACGATCAACCAATCTATATCTACCAAACTAATTCTTTATGCAGGTACTTAAATTTTTTTCCAGTATTTTTGTTAGGCTGAATTTTAAAAGATACCGATGCACTTGATAACATGAAATTTTGTTTAGAAACCGATGAGTTGCTTATTTCAGGTTATAAAAGTTACATTGATAACCGATGACACAAATAAAGTTTTTACTTCCTGCAACAGAAAGACACTGAATATAATTTTTACTTCCTGCAACAGAAAGACACTGAATATAATTTTCGGTAGATTTTTTTATTTAATTTCTTTTTACTTATTATCCCGACGTTTCGTTATATATCTTAAATGTAAATAGGTATATATGAAATGCTTGTCTGTTTCTGGCACCTCTACTTAGATAAAGACATGTAATTAAGTAAGTATTATTATTGACGTAACCAAGTGTTCTATTGTGTCCCTACGGTTTGAATAAATGAGTACGAGTATGAGTATATTTAATATTAGTAATTAACTTTCAGTTGGGTGGGCATAATAAATTATAAAAGTAATTGAGTACCTATTATTTAAAGTACCTGCCAATATTAATCTTACACCTCGCCAATCTTTCATTATTAAATACTCTCTAAATAATCACCATCCAAATCATGTCTAGAACAGACTTATTTAGCGATGAGACCGTTATACATTCATCGTTTCATCATTTCATCGTTTTTTATTTATCTTGTAAGGTAGGTATACTCTAAAGTTTTCATTAATTAATTCCAAATAACCGTATTTAAAGCTAGACTCAAAAACTTTTATTTTCTTCAACAAGCGTCGTGATTCATTGATTGATTGATTGATTGAAAATTCTTTATTGCACAAAATACATAAATCTGTACACAGGCGAACTTAATGCTAGCAAGCATTCTCTTCCAGTTAACCTTTGCTTAGTGTTGAAAAAAGTTTTTTTTTTTTTTTAATATTTTTTTTAATATTTTTTTATTCATCTTATCTATAATATTATGAATATAATATATGTATGTAAGTACATATTTATTCATTGTATGTATGCTATATATTTATTTACAATTGTTTATGTACCTAATATGTATGTATTTAAGGTTAAGTAAATTTTCTTTTTCTATTAATAAGTACTAGCTGTTGCCCGCGACTTCGTACGCGTTACACTACTAAATGTGTAGGTAACCTAGAAATAAAGCTAAACTCACTCTTGTTAATTGACTTGACACCCCATTTTTATCCCATGAGAATTGATTTATGGTATAAATGATAGCCTATGTTGTGATCCAGGTTATAATCAACGAATATACCAAATTTCATCGAAATCGGTTCAGCCGTGATTGAGTAACAAACGTAGTAGTGTGATATTCTTTTTACACCTCGGACATCTTCCAGCTTTTCCATCCAAAGGTTGTCTAGAAGATATCGCTTTAGAACTTTTTAAATATTCGCGAACTATACTCATGTTTTTAAGACAAAACGGGTCTTTTCGCGCACAGATTTATATCAAAATTATAATTTTGACTAACCTCGACGTTTCGGCCAAGTTACATCGGCCGTGGTCACGAGAGACACGAGGGAAACGTCGAGGTTAGTCAAAATTATAATTTTGATATAAATCTGTGCGCGAAAAGACCCGTTTTGTCTTAAAAACATGAAGATATCGCTTTGCTAGGCGATAAGACCGCCCATTATGCTTACATTTATTTGTTTTCTTTTATTATTTATATCTGCTGTGTCTAGCTTGTAAGATATAATAAAGAATTTTCATTCATTCATCATCATCATCATCATATCAGCCGTAGGACGTCCACTGCTGGACAAAGGCCTCCCTCATTGATCTCCAGGAACTGCGGTTGGAAGCGGCCTGCATCCAACGCCGACCTGCGGTTCTTACCAAGTCGTCTGCCCATCTTGTGGGTGGACGTCCTACGCTGCGCTTGCCGGTCCGTGGCCTCCACTCGAGAACCTTTCGGCCCCATCGGCCATCTGTTCTGCGCGCTATATGGCCTGCCCATTGCCACTTCAACGTGCTAATCCGTCGGGCTATGTCGGTGACTTGAGTTCTCCTACGTATCTCCTCATTTATGACTCGATCCCGTAGAGAAACCCCGAGCATAGCCCTCTCCATAGCTCGTTGAGCGACTCTGAGAGATGAGCGATTCATTCATTAATTAATTTTAACTAAGTAACACTTTCATAGTTTATATAACCTAGTTTGGTTTAGTGAATTGAGGTCACATTTTTCTATAAAGTTATGTATGCATCTACGAGTGTTACAGTGTAGGTTATTTTGGCTTACATAACTCAAGGGCGTGGAAAAGTATACTTCCTACTGACCACGTAACTGAATTGCGGGCCAGGCCACGGCTAATATCATTTCAATTATGATTACCATAATGGTAACCGGTCACTTTATTTGGGTTGTCTTGCACCATTGAAGTTCTAAACAGCTTTGAAAAGAGAATACAAAGTTAATTATATACGCGTTGGCTTGTGAGCTTCCTTCTGTTTTTCGTTGGTTAAAAATTAACTTCTTATGAGTATCACTGTGTATCGCCAGTGATGGCATTGTACAGAAACGGGTTTTTTTATTATGGGCCTAATAAGATCTCTCAGCTCCAATTGGCATATTTTTTCCCTCGTACCTATACTGTTTCTAAGACCTTATTGAACACTTGTCTCATCATCATCATCATCATATCAGCCGTAGGACGTCCACTGCTGGACAAAGGCCTCCCTCATTGATCTCCAGAAACTGCGGTTGGAAGCGGCCTGCATCCAACGCCGACCTGCGGTTCTTAGCATGACGTCTGCCCATCTTGTAGGTGGACCTCCTACGCTGCGCTTGCCGGTCCGTGGCCTCCATTCGATAACTTTTCGGCCCCATCGGCCTTCTGTTCTGCGCGCTATATGGCCTGCCCATTGCCACTTAAACGTGCTAACCCGTCGGGCTATGTCGGTGACTTGAGTTTTCCTACGTATCTCCTCATTTCTGATTCGATCCCGTAGAGAAACCCTGAGAATAGCTCTTTTCATAGCTCGTTGAGCGACTCTGAGCTTATTCATAAGGCCAATAGTGAAGAACACTTGTCTAAGCAAATAAAAATCTTGTACAGAACTCGTCTATACTAATATTATAAAGAGGAAAGATTTGTTTGTTTATTTGTATTGAATAGGCTCCGAAGCTACTGGACCGATTTAAAAAATTCTTTCGCTGTTGGGAAGCTACACCATCCCCGGATGACATAGATTACTTTTTACCCAACTGCACAGAAGGAGGGTAATGTTTTTATTGATAAACTACGCGTGCGAAGCTGCGGATTGGTCAGTATCTTATATGTGTAGTTATTCTAAGGTATATCTGAATCGAATACATAAACCGCGTGGTACATCGAATTATGAAAACGATATCGCCGATAAAATTACCACTCAAGTTCAATTTCATTCAATGGTAATCTCAAACTGTTTGCTGCAGTTACAACGTCTCTATATCATAAAACATTGAGTTCAATTTCCTTTACACTACTCAAGGTTTTTTCGCGTGCAATTGTGTCATTGATAACTTTTCCCGCTATTTAGTAGAGAGGAAGAATATCATTATGATTTTAATTATTGTAGGATGAGGTTATTATTGTGAAATCTAAGGAGGGTAATAATTCACAAATTAAGGTTGCTGGAAGCCGTTGGGTGTATACCGCACAAGATCGGTCGCTCTGGAAATCTATGGAGGAGTCTTATGTTCAACAGTGGACGTCCTTTGGCTGAATTCAATACAATTTCAATTTTAAAAGTTCTTTATTAGATAGTAAAAGCTTAACAAGTACAATTTCAGTGTGAATTTAATCCTAGAATTAACAAAGATATGATAATAATGTTAATTAAGTTAAAACGCTTCTCAAAACTGGAGCGTTTCGAGTTTCTGTATCAGGGACACTCTCGAACCCTTCGTTCTTCCGAAGCTCTACAGCTTCGAACTCCCATACATAGTTCACAATTTTATGGTGACTCCTTTACAGTACAAGCTGTGCGACTGTGGAATGCCTTACCTTTGTCTGTAAGGTCGTCCCAATCTCTTCCTATTTTCAAAGTCAAGGTATACAACCATTTCCTTTCGTTGTCTCGTAACTGCTAGTTAGTGTTTATGTTATTTATCCTCTTTATGTAGTGTAGTTTATTTATTCTTATATTATTTGTATGTATTTAAGTTTATGTTTATTAGTATAATTAATAGGTATATTTTATTTTGTGGGTTCTGTTTATGTCTGTAGGTACTCTAACACCGCCGTCTTTTGATTTTGTTTATCCTGTCCATCCAAAGGTTGTCTGGAAGAGATCGCTTTTAGCGATAAGACCGCCCATTGTACCTTTATTTATTGTTTATTTCCATTATTGTATTTTTATTTGGTGTGCAATAAAGAGTATTTCATTCATTCAAAACTTATACAAATAAGATTTAACCTATAGTAGGTACTTACTTCGTGTTACGGTATATATTGTTTTAATTTTTTTAAGTATGAACATTTGAAAACATGTAAGCTTTGATGAGCATTACACTAAACAACTTGTACTTTGGGATTGATATACGAAATGATAAAGTAGAAAATAAATTAATATAGATTAAACAAATGTGCACTAAAACGTTAGAAAATATTAGGTACCATCGTTAAAAGTGCAGCAAAAATTATGCCTCTAACTAAACTATTTTGTATGTCATCACCATCATCAATTAGCTGCCGGACGTCCATTTTTATTTTATTTTATTTATTTGGGAAGGTATACAGTCATACATTATAAAGTAGGACATAGTGCTAATAGTGACATGAATAAATGTATGACCCACGACATTATCCACAGATTAATTGACGAAGTGAACAATATGTTTAATTTTATGCACAGTAGGTATAGGATTAAACAGTGAAAAAACAGAATAAATGTGAAGTGGGTAGTGGGTACCTACATTATACACACTATCAGCTTCTCATCATCATCATCATCATCAGCCGGAAGACGTCCACTGCTGAACATAGGCCTCTCCCTTAGATCGCCACAACGAGCGGTTGGTAGCCGTTTGCGCCCAACAGCTCCCCGCGATTCTTACTAGATCATCGGTCCACCTTGTGGAGGGCCGGCCTACGCTGCGTCTTCCAGTCCGTGGTCTCCACTCGAGAACCTGTCTTCCCCAAACGGTTATCGGTTCTACGAGCGATGTGGCCTGCCCATTGCCACTTGCTAATTTTGAGAGGTCGGCAACTTTAGTTCTTCTGCGGATTTCCTTTTCGCGGATTTTGTCACGCAAAGAAACCCCGAGCATAGCCCTCTCCATAGCTCGTTGAGCGAACTTGAGCTTGGTCATGAGGCCATGAGTAAAGGACCACGTTTCAGTGCCATAGGTCATCACTGGCAACACACACTGGTTGAAGACTTAGTCTTCAGGCTCTGGAGAATTTTGGACGAGAAGATATCGCGAAGTTTCCCGAACGCTGCCCAGCCGAGTTGGATTCTTCGTGCAACCTCATTGTCGAAGTTGGACTTACCTAATTGGACAGTTTGTCCTAGGTATACATATTCGTCGACAACTTCGAGAGTATCGCCCCCAACAACTACCGGTACGGGTGCAACATGGATATTTGACATGATTTTCGTCTTATCCATGTTTATTTTAAGACCCATCTGTTGGGAGACCCTACTAAGGTCGTTGAGCTTCTCGAATGCCAGTAAATAACACAAATAAATAGGTAAAGTGAGTTAATTAGATGTTGAGCCGCATAGACAAACTCAAACCCGTCAAAGCATAACTGTACAAGTCGCATCGCAGCCACGTAACACGTAACATTCCTGAACATAAGCCCCCCCATAGATTTCCATAGCGACCCATCTTGTGCGGCCTGTACCCTACGGCTCCCAGCAAACCTTTATTAGGTTGTCGTTCCATCTAGTGTAGAGCCGTCCTACGCTTCGCTTTTCAGTGCATGGTATCCAATCTAGAAACTTTTTGCCTCAACGGCCGTCAGTTTGTAGAGCTATCTTCCCCGCCCACTCCCACTTGCTAATCCTCTTGGCTATGCTCATATAACAGCTGTAACTCCAAGCTCGTTTACGAATACCACTTAGCCCTAGAAAGAATCGCCACGAAAAACAAGGTGATCTTACAATGGATTAAGGGGCATAGCGGATGGGCAACGATGCTGCAGATGAACTAGCTAAAAGAGGATCGGAAACCACGGCTATAGGCCCACATCCACTCCTCCCTCTACCTTTAACACAACTACGAACATGGATACGACATCGTACTCTAAACCTACACAATGAACGTTGGGCACAGATCATGGACTGCAGACAGTCAAGGGCGGCTCTGCCGGCCGTCTCGCCACGACTGACACGTCGACTGCTCAACTTTCAGAGACTGGACCTTCGAATCACCGTGGGGACCCTTACAGGACATTGTCCCCTCAACAAACACCTCTACATCATGGGAACAGACAGCCCACTCTGCAGCGGATGTCTCACCGAAGAAGAATCAGCAGCCCACGTAGTCTTGGAATGCGTGGGGGGTAACAGCACAACGTGCAGAGATCCTGGACAATCCATGGTCACTCCATGAAGCCTGCGAAGACCCCAAGAAACTTTTACGCTTCTGGTCGGAGTTAGGCTGGCTATCCATATAGCCAACTCTCTCACGCATAATGGACCACATAAGAGTTCAAATGCGGAAAAGGGAGTCTACCAACATAACATAACATAATATCCTCTTGGCTATGTCTATGACCTTGGTTTGTCTAAAGATCTCCTTTGCATTTTGTATACTGTAAACTATTAACTGTAAGTACCATCCGTACCTGGTTGATATACCATCCATTCGCACACACCGTTTTGGTTCTACGTTCTTAATGCGTACAGCTAACGTATGGAACACTTTACCGTCGTCTGTTTCTCCTAAAGAATACAATCCGGGTCTCTTTTAGGTAAGAGTGAACAGGTTTCTTCTAGATCTTCGTGCTTCATCTTAGACCACATCATCGCTTAGCTTTAGGTGGGATTGTGGTCAAACGAAGATCTATCCAGCTTAACAAAAAAAAACTTAATAAACAGTACTAACCTAACCTCACCAAATTACTAACAACCAAAAAGTATGTTATTAGAAGTAGTAAATCAATTACCACTATATAAAATATCCATAACAATTTGCCTATATACACTTACATATCGTTATTTTATGGATACAGCTATATTTATGTAAATATGTAACTGTTATCGCCTGACTCGGTCTGTCGTTAGCTTACATTATCGTCTTACAAATTACAATGATATCAAAATCCAAGCCACATAATACGTGCAATTTTCAAAAAGAAAATGTCATATTTAGAAGCCTTTCATAACTGATATGCAAAATTATAGTGACTTAAAAACGCCCGCGCGAAAAGTTTATAAGGTATGTAACAGTGGCTAAGTGCGTAAGCCTTTTTTAAAAAAAACGTGTGTTACAAATTATATTTTGCATGTAACTTTTTTCCCGCTACTGGCGGACAGACATACGGACAAGGTGAAACTATAAGGGTTCTAACATGGATAAACTTCTGCCATTCTAAGAAGCTCGATTTGACTTTGTTAAAATACAGAGATGGGAACTAGAGTATAAATAAAAAATCGGTTGTTAGAAAAACCGATTCTTGAGTAATTTTGATTATTGTACTATGAGTTTGTTATCGTTTAGTTTAACTCAGGTTAAATAAATATTGAACGGGCTTGGCTATTGTCAAAAGCCCCTCATTGTAGATGCATCAACATCTATAATCGATTTTAATGTAAAAACATTAAAAAACTAAAAAAAACTTTCTGTTTTTATAAATCTAAAGTTAAGTAAATGCTTAATTTTTTTGTAAATTTTGTTTGGTTCCCAAGTGGTTAAAACGATCGCAACTCTACGGCATCGAACCCAAGTATACAACATTGGAATAGCGTCGAATATCCTAATAATTTTTGCATTACATATGGTTGATTTTTCGACTTCTAGTGTAGACGTTCGTTCAATATTATTATGGCGAGAAAAATTACAGATGTGAAATCGGGCTTAAAATAACGTCGTAACTTTATTATGTTAAATGCACATTTCGCTATGTTGATAACTTGACAGCTACCGAGTAATCAGACGCTCTGACATGTTTTCGGAGGGTTTTAAGCGCGTCACAAACGATGAAGATGTTATAATATTTTATATTAAATATAAATATCGCTCGCCATACAATCCAATGTATGATGAAAATATATATTATCTTCACCGTGTGTGATGGTCCATTGGATAGCATCTGTATTGTGTGCGGGACCGGCGGTTGGTGCGAAATCCTTTGATAAATAAATCAATGGCCCAAAATTATCAGAGAGGATCAGAGGACAACCCCCCTGGTTCTAATTAAAATGAGTAATATTATAGCTGACGACTAATTAAATAATCACGATGGAAATCCTTGGATCTAATACTCAGTACGCAGACGCGTGAAGATATCCCATAAGGGGGTAGTCAGAGGCAAATCCAAATGATTGATACATGTCCACTTTTGCATTCACGTTACAGGTTGCAACACACAGTTAGATAGACAGCTTATTAGAAAATCAACACTATGGCGCATGCCTTCGATTTTTGAATGCTGTTTTCCTTCACCGCTTCAAGGACGTGTATTCTCTACCTTGAAAATCTTTTAATGACCAACTCATTGATTATGAAATCAAGATATAAGATACTATCTGTCCAATCCGCGGCTTCGCACGCGTAGTTTTTCAATAAAAACATTACCCTCCTTCTGCGCAGTTGTGTAAAAAGTAGCCTACGTCACCCGAGGATAGTGTAGCTCCCAACAGTGAGAGATTTTTTTAAATCGGTCCAGTAGTTTCGGAGCCTATTCAATACAAACAAATCTTTCCTCTTTATAATACTAGTATAGATTTATTTGGATAAACATGTGTTAAACCAGGTCTTAAAAACTAGTTAGTGGCACTTTATACTTCTACTTAGGATTCACAATATGCTACGTGCATTTTCGTGGGTATTTAAAATGCCACGCATAGATGATCATGCGTCGCTGTGACCGATACGAAGCTATCAATTTCCATTTCATCATTAGCTCAGCAGACCAAACGGTACATGTCAACAAACAGGCTATAGAATATTTTGCTATAAAAATGTAACCTACATTTTTACAGCTATTAACACTTTCATTAACTACAAGGTGCTTCGGAACATCTTGACTAATCCCAAAGGACAATTCGAATGAAATATCAACAATAAATCAGGTTTTTTGTTGAAATTTTATATATCTTTTCATTTTTAGGAAACTTTGAAGCATGCCTTTACACCAGCAGTTTTTTTACTTTGTGCCAATAGTGTTACTAATCTTATCCGTAAAATGTGTTTAATTTCAGATCCTGAACCTACTGATAAACTATTTTTTCCGCAAACAGCATATTTTTATATTACTTGATTGAAAAACATCAAAAAGTCTCATAACGATAATTGTCGAGAGCGATTATTGTTTTGTGACTTATATATTTGTAAGTAAGGACAATGACCCTCTGACGGATTCACATATACATTTCCGAAGCAGCCTGTATAACGGTGATATTATAATTTGAGCCTTGGCTAGGCTTTTACAGTATTTAGGACTTTGATCGAAAGTTTTATTGAACTGAGGAATAGGACATGCTAATTTATTCTTCAAAAAAAAGGAGGGTATCAGAACGATATACATAAACTATGTAAACAGCTCGGTATTTCTTCCGCCAACCAGCTTTGCTATGTTTTTGTTTGAAGGGTATGGTTGCCGGTGAAATTACAGGCACATGTGGCTTTACACCTGTAGGGTTTCGTCTTACCCTTTGGGTACAGAACCCTAAAAATGACAAAATAATTCCTTAGTCTGCAATTATTTCTATAGTCATCGATTGAGTAGAAACAAACATTTTCTCAGTTCTGAATTAAGTTATTAGTCTCTTTTTGTCAATCTTGGAGTTTTTTTTTGCTAAAATTAAACCTTTTTCACCGTATTAAAATATAAAGCACTTACATTGATTCCAGTAAAATGTTCATCCGCCAAGAAAAATCACTTGACTAGTTCGATTATTACATCCACAAAATTCACATTCATTTGAAAGATATAATTGTATAATAATATAGTGAAAACTTTATCAAAATTGCAGTAAAAAAATTTGACTAAAAACTATTTGGTAATTTTTTTTTTAATTTTTATTTTTATAAAAATATGTACGCGAATTTTTATTAAATAAAAAATATATTAGTAACTTAAGGAATTCAGTTTAACGGGACTTCCTTTAACGATGATAATGATTCGCAACACGAAACGTATAAACCTGCACAATCCCATTGCCAAACGATCCCACGCGATACCACTGGTCAGCTACTGCTTCTGGACCGGACACGCTTCGCACGGATGTGTAGAAACAAACTGAACAAAAATGGTTATGAAAAGTACGATTGCAATGTACAAACTCGTTGCTACAGGATCGTTATTCACGCTTCAATAATTCTAAGCCCGGCTTGCAATCCCCAAACGTATTAAGCGTCTTTATTATTGTAACCTTTATTCAGACACATTGTACATTGAACTTATAATTACATAAGTAAACTTTCGTGGTTGATTTCAATCATTATTATAAATACGGGATTTATCACATACCGTCTTATCGGTGTTTCGACCGACAATGTTTCGGTTCAATTCGTGAACCCTCATCAGGGCGAGTGCGATCCGCTCCGAACAACGTCTCGCCTCGCACACATTGTCGGTCGAAACACCGATAAGACGGTACGTGATAAATCCCGTATTTATAATAATGATTACATAAGTAATTAGATTTTGTCGACATCGACACATATGTCTGTTTGCCATTTTGCGACAAAGGTCTCCTCCAACTTCTCTGTCTCTTGCTGTTCTGCTCCAAGTTTTACCGGCTGTTGATTTTATTTCGTCTTCCCATCTTTTGAACTGTCTTCCCTTGTTCCTTGTTTTGTAAATTGGATACCAGTTCATTAAAATTTTACTCCATTTTTCGATGCCACGAATTGTATCTCATGTCCACATCCATTTAAGTTTTTCGCTGTTACAGTAACGTCTTTTATTTTTTACGTATTATTATTGTTGTATATCAAATTTTATCAATTTTCCTTTTACTGAGCATGCTCCTCTCCATGGCTCTTTGCGTTTATTAAGCGTCTAAACATGTTTTAATTTGACGTATTCGTATGATATGAATCTTTAAGTCATATTCAGCCACTAAATACGTTTAAGCATCGTTGCGCAAGTCGCTGTATCATTGCAGATTTCAAAGAAGATAATAAAGTTGTTACCGCGTTCTGCAGTTGACGTCATACGGCTTATAACTTTATTGATGATGATATGAGGTAAACGATGAGTAAAGTAACTAAGTCCACCCTGGCTAGGCACAGATTATTAATAAATGTATGGAATTTTCAGTTGTTTATATGACTTTTGAGTTTGTGATCTGTTAAAGGATCTAGATGTAATGTTAATGCTCTTAATCCTATAGTTAATTAATCGCGCGAATCGAGATCTCCAAATCAACTTGGGCAAATCGGTGTTGTATGTATGTATGTTTGTTTGTCCCAGGATAACTTTCGAAGCATTGATCCGATCATCGTGAAATTTGAAACATAGGTCGGTAGTGATAGCACAATTTTGGGGGGCATGTTGAGATATTGGGGTTCAAGAGGGGTAAAAAAATTAAAATAAGACTATTTGGTCAAATGGGACGTTATATAAAAGGTCTTGATTAGTAAATTTTGATTTCGTTTTTGTTTTTAGTCAAGATTTTGTAGTGTTTGAGTTATTAGCCATATTAAAAACTGAATTTTGACGAAATTCAAGGGTACACCAGTGAGCCTACAGTGCTGTAATTTGGTGTTACTGTAGCTTAATTGTCACAAATATAGGCAAAACTCTGAAATACAGAATAACTGCAATTTGTACCCCAAAAAAGATTAACCAATTAACATGAGCTCCTGTTACCTGTAATTTGAATGAAACTGTAGGTCAAGATAGTGGTTATTTATTTCGTGCCACTATTTTGATAGTCAAAGATTACGAATAATATATTTTTGTTATAATCGGAGACTCGCGAGATCTCAGTTCGAGGCGAACCACTAGTATTAGTAAATTTAATAAGTCATTTTTTTGGTTCATTAGTTTCTTTGTCCATTTGTGGTGGTCTGAATAAATGTTTTTTTATCTTCTTAATTTTTTTCTTTATTATGTACAAACTATATTAAAAACTACTAAATATGTAGGATACTTCTGGATTATATTAACCAAAAAACTAACTTATGTAGATTGAAAATACTTTATTGCTCAACCAAAAACTAAACAAAAATTGTCTGATCGAAGCGAGATGGGAACGAGAGCTGGCGCTTAACTTGGTCAATGCATTTCAATTCTACTGGGCAATATAGCCAGGGTCTTGGGGACACTTCCACATGGAAGTCTTTAAATGATTTAACTGTTTATTTTGCATTTAGAGATTATGTAAATAATTTTATAAATTCTTTATGTTAATATATCAAAGTCAAAATCTTTTATTAATTAAAATCACACGGATCACTTTAAATGTCAATTTTACTGCCTGTTCCTTCGCGACCAAGCCAGAAAAGACAGACAAGAAACAAGGCTGGTTGTTTTTTTTAATGATCCTTTTAGAATACATAACAATAAAGAAAATAAATTACGTCTAAATTGTAACATTTTTGAACGAGTTGGAGCAATTTCAATCCCAAGCTTCTCTATCATCTAAAGATTCCGATATCATAGTAGGCTTTAAAAAAAAGATCGATCACTGTTTAAATCTTTAGATGAGGCATATGTTTAGTAATAGCATGACTGATGATGATGACACATCTCAAATTTCTTACAGTGGGTTTTAGCGACAATATTTCCACCTTGGAAATAGCTTTAGTTATTGCCTAATCATATGTTAGTGTTATTAATTAGATCTGCAATTGCTAACTACGCCCTAAACACGTGGGTTCCATGAGCATGAAATTAATGCTTGTACATTATAATTGATCGAGCGAAGCGAGATCTCTAAATCAACTTGGGCAAATCGGCGTTGTATGTTTGACCGAGGATAACTTTCGAAGCGTTGATCCGATCATCGTGAAATTTAATACATAAGTAGGTAGTGATAGCACAATTTTGGTGTAACTAAATGAGCTAAAAATGTTGGGGGGGTTGTTGAGATATTAGGGTTCATGAAGAGTAAACCAATTAAAATGAGGCTAACTCGTTAAGTGGGACGTCAAATGAAAGGTATTCATTAGTACATTTCATTAGTCAAAAAAAACGGAATATATTTATATTCCGTTTTTATTTTTTGTAAATTCTTTATAGTTTTTAAGTTACTAGCCATAATAAAAACCAAAATGTGACAAAATTCACAGGGTACACCAGTGACCCCACAGTGCTGTAATTTAGTATACGTGTAGCTAAAGTGACACAAACGTCACTTATAGGCAAAAGTCTGAAATCCAGAATAACTATAATATGTACCCCAAAAAATAACCAAGTTACATGAACTCCCGTTACCTGTAGTTTGAATGAAACTGTAGATCAAGTTTTTTGGTTCTTATTTGGTGACACTATTTTGATAGTCAAAGATTACAAATAATATTGTTTTGTTTTAATCGGAGACTCGCGAGATCTCAGTTCGGGGCGAACCACTAGTTTACTGTACAATCTGTATAAATCGCAGCAGATATAACATTTGAAGGTAGGTTTCAACCCTGTGAACGCGTGGTCTGACAGCATTTCAGAGTTCCTTGTGAAAGGGCTCGCCCGGGGAAGTACCTTATTAACTATTTCTGCCGCCAAGCAGCAATGCTGTGTTTCAGTTTGAAGGGTAGCCGGTGAAATTACAGGCACATGAGGCTTTAAACCTGTATGCCTCAAGTTGATGGACGCAGGGCATCGTCGGATCGATGCGACGTGTGATCCGAGAGCTGGTGCTTATCTCGGTCAACGCATAAGCATTGCAATTCAGCGCAATGCAGCCAGTGTCTTGAGGGCACATCAGCCTGGTAGTGATCTGGAGCAGTTGAGCTATCTAAAGATCGTTTGTGACGGTCTTTAGATGATTTAACTGTTTCTTCTGTATTTTAGTCATGTACATATATTTATTGTTTGCTGGTTGTTCTTTTTAATGATCCTTTTAGAATACATAACAATAAAGAAAATTAAAGTAATGATCTCAGCCGGCGTACAGCCGGCTGAGACGCAGGGTAGCGGGTTCGATTCCCGCCACGGAACAAATATTTGTATCATCTACAGATATTTGTTCCGTGTCTGGGTGTTTTTCTATATATTATATGTTTACAAAAAAAAAGTATATAAGTATTCTATCAGTTATCTGGTTCCCACAGTACAAGCTCTGCTTAGTTTGGGGCTAGATAGCGCTGTGTGAGATGTCCAACAATATTTATATATTTATTTTATTTATTTAAAGTCGAAATTGTAATATTTTTGATCGAGTTAAAGCAATTTCAATCCCAATCTTCTCTATCATCTAAATAATCCGATAGTAGACAGACTTTTTTAGAAAGATTTTTTTATTACAGTTTTAAAATTATTTAGTTTTTAATTTAGTTAATTGTAAATTTATATATTTCTCTTGACGGTTCCGTTTGGGAACGTATATGTCACAGACAGACAGACAGAAATATGCGTCAAACTTATAACAAAAGAGAATAAATAACGGTAAATATTATTTAGAGATTTATTTACTTAGATAAATGATTGTTAAATGTCACTTGAAAAATGACACAAAAAAATTTGGCCTTAATCTACGCAAACGAAAGTGAACTCTAGATTCTTATGTCTAAAGAATACGGTTCAAGATACTTTAACTCAAAAATATGACACCATCAGTTATTTGATACACTATGTCATGCGTTGGGTCGTAGAGAAAGTGCTTAATATAGGTTTTGAAGGTAATATTTTTTGGTATGAAGGTCAATATAACCTGTAATGGCGGGTTCCTTTAATCGTCGGTAGCCAGCTACGACTAGTTTATCCTTGAAAATGTGTCAAAAGTTTGACACTAGTTTCATACTTTTTTAAAGAGATACGAGGCGTAGTCGGTTACCGACGGATATAGGAACCCGCCATGAGTCAATTCCCGTTAAGATAAGTTAGGGTTCACCAGATGAAGCACCATACTCATTTCGCCATAATAATTTTCAAACTGCAGAAGCGGTGCGTACGAGCACTATTCGTCAAACATAAAATTCTAATACTACCGTCCCTGTACATACTTGAAATGCCTTTATTTGTACGATACCCATCAGTTTCCACGTCAGTCTGACACTGTCATCCGTAACTGACGAGATGACACAAATCTATGTCTGCATCCATCAAAACCTGCGTTACTTCGTATGAGTGTTGTATGCATGGCTCCAATAATTTTTAATAGGATCTTAAGGAAATTAATATTAATTTATTAAAGAGAAAATTAAAAAAAAATATTGTTAAACAAATGCTATTATAATATTAAGGAGTTTTTAAATGACAAATATTAATCATTGTATTAAAATCTATTGTTTTGATTTAATTTTTATTTATTTTCTTATTGTTGTAGGTTAATTAATTAATTTGTAGTAAATAATATTTTTCTATTTTTTAATTAGTATTTAATTTGTAAAGATATGTTTCTTTGGATATTTAAATCTGTTAAACAAGAAAATAAAATGTTAAATATGTTCTGGCACGCCATCTCACTATTTTGCAAACCACTCGTGGTAAAACATGTTGTTACTGCCACTACTATAAGATCCAGCATGCTAATTAATATATTATGTTAAATGTATGTTAACCCACACTTGTTAGCAAAAAAAATAAATATATAGTTTTATCTCCATACTCATCGCAGCCAAACAGCAATGCTGTTTAGTTTGAATGGTTTGGGTGCCGGTGATATTACAGGCACATGAGGCTTACATAAGCCATTTCTTTGTTTCATATTCCAGTTGTAAAAAAAATTGTGAACTGATCACAATGCGTACTAAAAAAATCTTTATCATCACCATCATTTCAGCCATTAGACGTCCACTGAAAATAGGCCTCCAAATAGATTTCAACAGCGACTGATCGTGTGTAGCCTGCACCAACGGTTCCCAACACAACTTTTATCGGATCATACATAAATCTAGTTTGAGGTCGACCTACGCTACGCTTTCCAGTGTCTGGTCTCCGCTAAAGAACAATAGCCGTCAGTTCTTTTTTTTTATTCGCATTGGAGATGGAACAAGCCTATGGCCCACCTGATGTTAAGGGGTTACCATCGCATATAACAAAGTATCGCCTCGTAGGTCACGCTCCTTAGGAACGTGCCCTACGACGCACTACCCTGTTTCCATCAACTTGAGGCATACAGATGTAAAGCCTCATGTGCCTGTAATTTCACGGGCAACCATGCCCTTCAAACCGAAACACAGCAATGCTGCTTGGCGGCTGAAATGGGTATGGTGGTAGTACTTCCCCAGGCGAGCTCTTTCACAAAGAACTCTACTACTCTTGTTCTTTTTCTTTCTGTTTTCGTTCAGATGTATGTTAATAAGGTCGATAAGCTTCTTCTGGCTACGTGAACGTGCCTACGTGGCTACGTGGTTATAATTTCACTTTTAGAATGCGAATTGTTTTTTTTAACAGCTTGTTGAGGTCAGTAGGTAACCTCGTAAATTGTCATCTCAAGCTTGTTATTATTTCGGTACCAATATATTATATACTATCTTAGTTTAGGCTTAGATTAGCGAGAGGAAAATGCTAATAAAGATTACATTTGCCTATGTTGTTCTAATAGTACTACTCGTACACACGGCTACACATCAATCTATAATTTTCCAGTATAAGCTGACCTCGCATTGTGTAGGCTTTTCGTAGAATGAGAGGTCAGTATATACTTGAAAGGTATAGCTTGATGTGTAGCCGTGTGTACTAGTGCATTAATAGTTCTATTATATAAATTGCCCGTCAGTTTGGATTGCAAGATTTGCAATTCTAAAGACATTTTCTATGTGACTGTACTTGTTCCTTGAATTTATTATCTATATACATAAATAAAACAAACTCGGGTTCGTTACACCATTTATAACATAAGAACGGCGGGATAGATTTTGATGATCTTTGGTTTGTTGGATACGTCTCCGGCCTGAATAGCAGAATAAATATTAAAAAATCACGCAAAAAAAAAAATAATGGAGATAATTCATTTTCTCGTACATAGCAGCTAATGATGGCCTATAGACACTTCTACTGGTGACGTACATTAGCAGCCCGCATCATATGCATGTCAAGGCTGTACGAAGTTTCCCGGGTAATAGTAATAGTATAAAAAAAGTGGAAAACTATCCCTACTAATAGGGAAAAGTGAAAAAAAATCCATGTATCCCTACCCACTGAAAGGAATACATGGATAGTCTGGTAGGAACAGGAGGAACTAGCGGACAAATCTAGTATTGTCTATAGTCAAAAAGTTATCAAAATACCGTACTATTAGCTATTTATCATTTATGGTGGTTGTACTTACTTATATTTTTGCGTGTTTTTAATTTTGTGGGTGTGCAATAAAGAGTAAGTATTCTATTCTATTCTAGACTATCAAGGAAGAAAATATATAATTATTTTTATTATAAAGAAATAATGGAATTTCAGCTTTATCCTTCGCGGGTTATTTCAGTTACAAATAATTATCTAATTCAGTGGAATAAAAGAGCTTGTCTTCAATTTAAGTCATGTTGCTTTTCTAGCATAACTATAAATTGCATATCATCATCATCATCAGCCGGTAGACGTCCACTGCTGAACATAGGCCTCCCTCTTAGATCGCCACAACGAGCGGTTGGTAGCCGTTTGCGCCCAACGGCTCCCCGGGATTCTTACTAGATCGTCGGTCCACCTTGTGGGGGGCTGGCCTACGCTGCGTCTTCCAGTCCGTGGCCTCCACTCGAGAACCTTTCTTCCCCAACCGGTTATCGGTTCTACGAGCGATGTGGCCTGTCCATTGCCACTTCAACTTGCTAATTTCGAGAGCTATAAATTGCCTATAAAATACAATAAACACTATATTGACCATCACATTACAAGTTATGCGATATTCAGTTTAATTATTTGAATTTACACTCTCCTTGAAAAATAAGGCTTTTCTAACGAGGAAGGTTGTTATACCGTACTATAATCACGCAACGTAATTTGCCCCATTTACCGATAATGACCACCATAAGAACAGTAAAAGTTTGGCAGAGCTTCGGCAACTAACAACAGTTAACTTTTACTTATAGTCCAACCAAAAACACGTAATTGCTATGAATTCGGTAATTTGTCGTCAGCATTTCTTGTGACGAAACTGTAAAAAATCTGACACTGCAAAAATGAACTGACCTTATCCGCAGTAACTGATGACTAAGATGTTCGGTTTTTATAACACTCGCGAATATCGGATTTTTGTTAAAACTTGTACGCGACGGGCTTCCGCGGCGGTTCAAACACAACTGAAGCCTATTGCAGGTTGCGCTTAACCTGCGCTCGCGCAAGAAACCCTTTGAATGGATTTCCAGTAAGCTATTTGATTTTACACAGCTAATAAGTTTTATGTTCATTGTGTGTCAAGTGTCACACCTATTGCTGTGCGGTAAAGTATAATAAACTCAACTTTCGGATAATAAAGAAAGATGTTTAAAAAAATGTTTTATTGATTACCTAGAATACGTTCCATGCCTAATTAATCCATACCTACATATGATATTACGTCATAAACGTTTTTCGTTTATGACGTAATATCATACGTCTATCTGTATGCCTATCTATATCAAAATATATATGTGAATGAAAAGGGTGACATAATACTGAAAATTAAAAAAAATTCTCAGTTTTTTAAACTTTGTGCCTACCATTATTTAGATAAAATATATTTTAACCACGGTTTCTGCACCTAAAACAGCTGATAAATTGAAATTTTCAGCACCAACTATTTTCCAAATCAATTTTGTTAATTTTATTTTCCTCGAGACAAGACTCAATCCACAAGATTAAATTGATTCGGGTCAGTAGGTGACCTAGAGGTGGTCACCTCATCAGCCTCATTGTTGCCTCACTGAGCTGTTCCTGAGTTCAGGTAGTGGGGCACTGCGAGCAGAGAAGCAAGTGTGGCATGTTCTGTGTGGGAGTTCCACAATAACACTGGACATGAGTTTGATCAATTATGTCACACTTTGCAAAGTTACTTCTACAGCGGCCTACCTGGGTACGGAGTCTGTTATGTGATTTCCAAATAGGCCACTGCAGGAAGCAGATGTTCATCTGGGGTGATAAAATCCAATAAAATACATTGAAATACAAAAAATCGTCCTAAAAATATTAGTCTGATTTTCTTGTAAAAGAAAACAATGACCGGGCTTTTACGGATTGACATACATTCCAAATCACCTACATAAATCACATGGAAATATTATTAACTATTTTCTACGTCTCTCTCTTCGCCTTATAGCTTCTGCAGTAGAATTTCATGAAGAGCACGAAGAACGAAGATATGAGCGTCATGCAGAAGAAGTAGAACGCTGAAGGTATGGGGCACGGCGAGAGCTTTTGCTGGTAATGCAGGTCTACCACGACCAGGACGAACTGGACCTGGGGGACAAGTTTATCATCAAAAAACAACTTATATCTTTTAAACCCTAGAGTTTTTTTTACTGGCCTATAATATCCCACTATTTACTAGTTCGGGTGTCAGTTTTATCAAAGCAGAATCAGTTTCTGAAAACTTAAAGAGCCTCATCCAATCATTTATTTCAACTTTGTACCAAATGTTAGGTGATGTCTTCACAAATTTAAAAACCACGGTGGTCTATTATTTCTTTAGGGAGGCCGTATCCTAGTTTTATTTTTATATAAATTATTTTAAGCGCATGACTATTATCCATTTAAAAAAAAACTTTATCTTACTGTTGGTTTTCATCATAAATTTAATGAATGATTGTTACTTTTTTCTTAAAATATATTTTTTTCTATATATTTTATTTTAGCATTCAGATCTACAAATTTTAATGATATATATTTTATTTCGCACTTAGTATCTACAAGTACTATTATATTATTTTATAATACTACATATATGGGAAACGAGCATGCAGTCCACCAGATGTTAAGTGGCTACTGCAGCCCATGGATATCCACATAGAACTCAAAACAAGCTATTATGTTGTCTTGATCTCTAGGTGGATACGTTGCCATACTATAGGACTTAGCTGTTATGCCTATGTGCCAGTAATTACAGGAACATACCATTACCATCTAACCGGAACACAGCAGCACAAGTACTGCTATTTGGCGGCAGATAAAGGTAAGGCGAAGGTGCCCACTTCCTCGAGCCCGTTCACAAAAGCTCTACCACCAGTACATACTTACAGATATATGTACATATATGTTAATATTATTTATACTATACTGCTGTTATCTATTTATTTATTCAGTATTGCTTTCGTTTTGCTCAAAACTACACATTTAACTCATTTATTTACGATTAAATATCTTGTAGACTCCATAAAGTTAGTAAATCGTTTACAGGGCAAGGTTTTTTTTTTGTTTTTTTTTCGAATGGACTCGCTGTTGGCCTCTGAGGCCGTTGCAGCTTAACCGAGCTTTTGGCGAGCGCGGAAGGCGCTCAGCCCTATAATTTTATTTTTGATGAGGCAACTAGCGCAAGGGCACCACTTAGGTACGAACCTCGGCTTGGGCTGTTGCCGGGACGGGGATAGGAGAGAAACGCCCAGGTACGTGCTTGTACCTCGTGTAGGCGGCGACTAATGGGACTCGTCGACCTCGCCGGCGAGGTCGGTGTATTTGTGGAGTGTTTGCTCTGTCTAATGTGGATGACTCACCCGCATTAGCGGAAGTGATTTCGTCATCTTGGTCTCCGAGAACGTGTCTCGGACGACGGAGGGTTTTACAGGAGTAGGTTTACAGGGCAAGGTGTACTTACCTACGCTTTTATATCAAACTCCCAAGTGATGTACAAAAATTGACATATAACAAATTTAAAAATATAATCAAACAAAATATTTATAAAACAGCCTACTATACCATAAAGGATTATTTAAATGACAGAGAAGCTTGGCATTGAATTGCTCCAACACGTTCAAAAGTGTTACAATTTAGACATAATTTATTTTCTTTATTGTTTTGTATTCTACTCGTAAAAGGATCATTATAAAGAGCCACCAGCTTTGTTTCTTGCTCTTCTTTCCTGGCTTGATCGCAAAGGAACAGGCAGTAAAAGTTGACAACAGAACAAAACTGTATTGATTGATAGATTAATAAGTTTTTTTGTTGAAAAACTATTTTTCTAAAACAAGCTTTTATAAAACTCATAACCTACTAATCCATTCAGAAGTTCCGTTGTCTAGCATCCGTCACCATCATGAGACCACCTCTATGGTACCATATGTTATTGTTACCGAAGTTACATATGTATTTTAAATTTCAGCTTAATCGGTTGAGGGGAACTGGTTTAAAATTCAGTTGCAAGATTTCACCCGGACAAACATACATACATTGCAAGTTAATAAAAAGCTTGTAAAATGCTTAAAAATTGTACATAGATGTTTAGAACTTTATGCTAAAAAGAATGCTTTTTCGTGGAAGGTCCAGATTGCCCATATGTGCGGATACATACGAGTCGGTTGTGCACAGATAAGGATGTAATAAATTTTCACAGGGACTAATAAAACTTTTGCACAATATGTTAGGAACTGATAATATCTCGTCGATATCTCTCACCATCCTCTATGGAAGGTGTCGAAATCGTTCCGCCAACGCTTTCTCGGTCGACTCCAACGTCGCATTCCGTCATAAATAATAATAATAATTAATTGAAACTTTGTTTGTAACAAAAAATTGTGTTTAATATTCAATGATCTAACATTACGTAATTATTGTTTAAATTTGTTTAAATATATAAAACTTTGTGATTACAATCCGAATTCTATTAAAAATAAAAAAGGAAAAAGGGGTGTATTATAGTGTGACCATTAGTGCTGTGCACTCCCTGAGGTATGCGCGCGGCGAGACGGGGGGGAGAATCGGCTGCTGCGCTCTGTCAGTTCGCCGTCAACGCTCGTGGCGGCAGGTAGTGTTATTTGTATTGGACTGTCTATGTCAGACTCACATGACATAGTTATGTTATGTTATGTTGGTGGACTCCCTTTTCCGCATTTGAACTCTTAAGTGGTCCATTATGCGTGAGAGAGTTGGCTATATAGATAGCCAGCCTAACTCCGACCAGAAGCGCAGAAGTTTCCTGGGGTCCTCGCAGGCTTCACGGAGTGACCTTGGATTGTCCAGGATTTCTGCACGTTGTGCTGTTACCCCCACGCATTCCAGGACTACGTGGGCTGCTGATTCTTCTTCGGTGAGACATCCCCTGCAGAGTGGGCTGTCTGTTGCTCCCATGATGTAGAGGTGTTTGTTGAGGGGACAATGTCCTGTAAGGGTCCCCACGATGATTCGAAGGTCCAGTCTCTGAAGGTTGAGCAGTCGTCGTGTCAGTCGTGGCGAGACAGCCGGCAGAGCTGCCCTCGACTGTCTGCAGTCCATGATCTGTGCCCAACGTTCGTTGTGTAGGTTTAGAGTACGATGTCGTATCCATGTTCGTAGTTGTGTGAAAGGTAGAGGGAGGAATGGATGTGGGCCTATAGCCGCGGTTTCCGATCCTCTTTTTGCTCACATGACATAGACAGGCCGATACAAATAACACTACCTGCCGCCACGAGCGTTGACGGCGAACTGACAGAGCGCAGCAGCCGATTCTCCCCCCCCCCGTCTCGCCGCACGCATACCTCAGGGAGTGCACAACACTAATGGTCACACTATAAAAAATAACAATTAAAAATGTCTTGATAAAAATCACAAGAGATTGTTTCAGGGGCTTTGTGGAAAAAGCCAACAAATCGACTCGACTGCCTAATTATATTTGATTAGAAATTTAGCGTACTTATGCAAATGTTAGCAGTTTTTTATTCATTGAAATTATTTGTTTGTAATCTAATGAATTACTATGCTATTTACCTACAACATATTTGACCACGCATGGAAAGCACATCAAAGGACCCCCTCTCTCCCCCCCCCCCCCCTCCCCCTACTAGATATAAAGACGACATAACAAAGGTTGCTGGGAGCCGTGGGGTGCTGACCGCCCAAGATCGGTCGCTCTGGAGATCTATGTCTGATGAAGATGATCGAATTAAATAAGGGTCGTAACTCCAACTTACCAGCTGAACCTTAGTCAAATGCTTCTTCCACCAGATATACTTAGCGTAATCGGGTCCCAATGAAGCGATTCCATAGTATGCGTACATCAAAACGTGAACAAAGCTATTCAGCATTCCAACCACCACAAAATTATCAGTCGGGTGGTACATCAAGTGGAACCATGTCCATGTCAGCATCGCTGCGTGGTGGTAGAGGTGGAGGAAAGTCACTTGATTGTCCTTCTTTCGGAGGACGAAGAAGACCGTATCTAGAAGGTCTAGGTGTTTCGCAATGAAGTACGGATAGATTTCTTTGATTACCTGAAAAATATTGAGATATGATTTACTTCTTCCTCTTCTTTCGTGTCAATAGCTATTTGACTTTTAAATTTGATTAGCCCAATAGAGAGCAACTTCCACACCCCTCTTTGTTGCCTGGTACAAGTCATTCCGTGTGCAAGTGGTTGGGCATAGAGGAAATGAGATCAGGTGGGCCATTGTTTGTGTGGTGGCCCCACAGTGGCACTGGCTCCGGAATGGGTCGATGTATCCCCACTTGCCTAAATTGTCTCGGCAGCGGCCAAGTTGAGTGCGCAACCGGTTTAGGGACTTCCAAATTGGCCACTGCAGCTTGTAGCCGGAAGGAAAATGATCCGGAAGGATTATTTACTTGATGCCTTGATTCGCGGCTTGGAAATGGCACGTCGCCGCACTATCGCCTATAACAAAGTATAGCCTCGTAGGCCACGCCCTTTAGGAACGTGTCCTACGATTCACTGCTCTGCATCCATTAAAGCTAAGGCATACAGACGTAAAGCATCATGTGCCTGTAATTTCTGTAAACCAAATATCTGTGGAAATGCAAACAATAGTTCCGCGGCGGGAATCGAATCGGCAAACACGTGCTGGCTACTAGCCGACTGCGCTACAGAGGTCATTTAGTAAATTGTTTATAGACATAGGCTGTTTTAGAAAAAGTTGTTATTTTATTTATATAAGTAGATCACATCATCATCATCAGCCGGGAGACGTCCACTGCTGAACATATGCCTCTCCCTTAGATCGCAACAATGAGCGGTTGGTAGCCGTTGCGCTCAACGGCTCCCCGCGATTCTTACTAGATCGTCGGTCCACCTTGTGGAGGGCCGGCCTAAGCTGCGTCTTCCAGACCGTGGTCTCCACTCGAGAACCTTTCTTCCCCAACGGTTATCGGTTCTACGAGCGATGTGGCCTGCCCATTGCCACTTCAACTTGCTAATTTTGAGAGCTATGTCGGCAACTTTAGTTCTTCTGCGGATTTCCTTTTCGCGGATTTTGTCACGCAAAGAAACCCCGAGCATAGCCCTCTCCATAGCTCGTTGAGCGACCTTGAGCTTGGTCATGAGGCCATGAGTAAAGGACCACGTTTCAGTGCCATAGGTCATCACTGGCAACCCACACTGGTTGAAGACTTTAGTTTTCAGGCTCTGGGGAATTTTGGACGAGAAGTAGATCACCCCATTAGGTAATTTTTTTATCGCTGCAATGCTTCAGAGAAGTCACAGAGTATTTTTTTTTAAATAATTAATTTAAAATTTAGAATATTTATAAAATTCCTAAATGCAAACACACAATATTCATAATTGTAAAATTAAAATAATAATGGATACAAATACCTTATATTCGGGTTAACATTTTCCAAAGTACTCTTTTTAATACTTGAGAGCTGAAAAATAAATTAAAACTTACCCCTTTCATGTCTGATCCTTTTGGACATCTTGTGGTGATGATATTGAAGTTGTAGATGTACCTCAAATACTGAAAAATAAAAATATTATGGCGAATAGTTCATGCTCTTAAAACAAATGGGCAAACTTGGGTGGAATAATAAACTTTACAATGATGTAGCCGAGCCACGTGCTAAATAGCCAATGGTGGCGATTCTGTGGTTAACACTAACTAAAACTGTGTAAAATACGAACGGTCTTATTTTGTTAACGCTAAAGATCAAATTAGAATGACATTTAAAGTGACATTTCTAAAATTAAGTAATTTTTACTATTTGGCGTGTTTACGGGCTAGTTTCAATCAACACCAATTTGCCTGCTGGCTAAAACTAGCCAAAAAACACGCCGTCTTAGTAAAAAATTCTTAATTTTAGAAATATCACTTTAAATGTCATTCTAATTTGATTTTTAGCGTAAACATAATAAGACCGTTCGTATTTTACACAATTTTACTTAGTCAGTGTAAACAACAGAATCGCCACCATTATCGACTTTGCTTATTATACAAAAAAAACACAAACAAAAAAGTTTGTGGATTGTACGTATTTTTATAAAAATTAAATATAGCATATTATAACACCTAGGGATAGTATAGCTTTATTATAGTGTGACCATTAGTGCTGTGCACTCCCTGAGGTATGCGCGGCGAGGTGGGAGGCAAAGAAAAAACTGCATGAGTTCACATGAGATCAAAACATGTCGGACATATCTTACGATATCAGTTTGCATTTCTAAGTCAAGACTTGTGGCGGGACGATGGTCGGAGACTATCTATCTTTAATATATTATACTTACTTAGTTGATTAAAATGTAACTTAAATATACTCATATTTTATTAAAAATATGCAGGTGATAAATAAGAACTAAACTTATAATTCAAAGGACTTGTTTTATTGAACATTTTTTATATTTACAAACAATTATATATTCTAACGAAAGTTATTCTGACATAGATTCTGTTTCAACTTCATCTTCCATTTTATATCATGAGATATGAGATAACGCACGACCCATCTTTGAATATTTATCTCATGTGCGTCTGACATAGACAGTCCGATACAAATAACACTACCTGCCGCCACGAGTGTTGACGGCGAACTGACAGAGCGCAGCAGCCGATTCTCCCCCCCCCCCCCCCCCCCCCCCGTCTCGCCGCGCGCATACCTCAGGGAGTGCACAGCACTAATGGTCACACTATAGTGACAGAATCATTAGAATTGGTTCAGGGATCAATCCCGACGTATCATATGACGAGATCCCGTTCGAGATTGACGGGATTGGGCGGCAGTGGTCAGCGACGCTACACACGTCCACTCGGGGCGCAAGCGGCGCGCGACGGCCGCGAGCGGCAGGAACGCCAAACAGCGTTAGAAAACTATTCCGACTATTTCCGAATATTAGCGACAGGTGACGATAATTATTTAGTTGGTAAGTTTAAAGAATAAAGATTTTTATTTTCTTTCGAGTAATATGTTATTTTATTTAACCTCACTATCACAAACAAGCAGTTATTAGCTCTTTCAGTCATCCGAATTTAACATTTTTTTTAAACTAGACGGGATCCCGAAAATTCCGGGATCCCGCGGTATTGATATTTCTAATCCCGCGGGATCTCGAATTTGCAATCTCGAGTCGGGATTGCATTCCCTAATCAGAACCCGATTGAAGGACTTCATAATCGGTGAGTCGTACTTGTCTGCAATGAACTGCAGAATGGTGTTGGGGCTGCCGCGCACTCTACTGAGCAGTGAGGCAGTCTTTTTGCGGATGATGGCGTGGAACCTATCGACCACACTTCGACCATCATGCACACTTTCCACTGCAATCGCTCGTTATTTACTTACTTGACTATTGTAATAATCGTTTTGCCAGATAATTGTGACTATACAAACCTATTAGAAATGGCTACATACCATGATATTATTAAAATACAGTTTCATATCATCATAACAAAGCGATAAGACCGCCCATTATGCTTACTTTTATTTGTTTATTTCTTTAAATCTGTTGTGTCTAGCTTGTAAGGTATAATAAAGAATTTTCATACATTCATTCAACAAAAAAAACGGTCAAGTGCGTATCGGACTTGCGCACGAAGGGTTCCGTACCATTATCTATAAAAACGGCAAAAAAATCACGTTTGTTTAGTAAGCCCCCCCTTAAATATTTATTTCAATATAATTATTTATTTTTAAAGTGAATGATATTACTCAATATTCTGTGAACATTTCAAGCGTCTACCTGTTGCCGGTATCAATATCGAGCAACAACGAGCAAAAAAATCACGTTTGTTGTATGGGAGCCGCCTTTAAATATTTGTTTTATTCTGTTTTTAGTATTTGCTGTTATAGCGGCAACAGAAATACATCATCTGTGAAAATTTTAACTGTCTAACTATCACGATTCATGAGATAGGTACAGCCTGGTGACAACGGACAGACAAACAGCGGAGTCTTAGTAATAGGGTCCCGAGTACCCTTTTACTTTTTAGGTACGGAACCCGAAAAATGTATTTTTTGATTAAAAGTACAACCAGCAACATCATGCTAAGTGATCATTTAGGTTGTAAATGATTGTTCATATATTGTCATCTGAATACTGTATTTTGGGCTGAGCCTAGCCTAGACAAGAGAATCCTAGTGTGGGAGCTGGTGTTCTATTAGCAGTGGCGGATTTACAAATTTTCAAGGTATAGGCTGAATAGTTTTTGCCGCCCTTGCATCAATAATTGTCATATCATTCATTATTTTTACAATGCAACAATTTCGTTGAAATTGCACGTAAAATAATTTTTCGGTATATTTTTGAGCTAATCGAAGCTCAATCATGTATGGGCGGGATAATGTATGCTATTTACACATTAATGAACATTTGGTGATCCGATTTTGTTTTCGTTTTTCGCCTCGATTTGTTCGGGTAACCGGGGTAACCCACACGGTTATTGGAATAGAGAATGAAGCTCGCTACGTGCACGTGCAAAATTGACGTCATTGATAACATTATAGCATTAAAAAAATACCGCGTTCGGGGATAAAATATTTTTTTGACTTAAGACTATCTCGCTATTACTGTTCAAGTTTTTTTTTAATTCCAATCGAATTTTCTGAAGCTACTAGTGCGTGTGAAACACATAATAGTCGATACATAAGATTGAAATCGGTAAAATTATTCACTAAATTATTCATTATGTTCGAATAAAAATCGAAAAATTATACAAACCATCCAGTTCGTAGCCTCCAACCAGTAGTAAGTTATATACAAACCATCCAGTTCGTAGCCTCCAACCAGTAGTAAGTTATATACAAACCATCCAGTTCGTAGCCTCCAACCAGTAGTAAGACTGGCATGTATGGTTTGTTACTGGGAAGAGGGGCATATTTTTTACAATTTCGCTCTTTTCACTCATAAGAAGTGTGAGCAAAGGGCGCAGAGGCGAGAGGCCGATTACTGGTTGAGGGGCGGCGAACTAGCTGTTTTACTCTAGATTAAGGAAGTTTGCTACTCTCGGAATGTGCAATGACAAGTGAGAGAGAAAAGTCATCGACAAAATTTGTTGCAGACTTCTATCTGTAAGACATCAGAAAACCGTCATAGAAAAATCTTTTTGATTTCTGTGAGGTAAAAAAAACCGTTCCCCAAAATTTGCCGCCCCCAAAATCTGCCGCCCTAGGCTCGAGCCTACTCAGCCTGCTGGTAAATCCGCCACTGTCTATTAGAAAAAGTACCTACCTAATGCCTATAAACTAATATAAATCTAAACGCCTACTGATAAAAAAGAGCAAACACTCACAATGAAAACTATGTAAACCGAGAAGGCGACTTGAAACGCGTTATATGCCAGAAGCAAGTTCTTCAATTTAAACGGCTGTCGTGTCTTCATAAACGCTGGTAGAATACGCACTGTCAGTACTAGGTAGAAGAACAGAACTGCTCCTAAACCTGTGAGCGTTTGGGATACTGTCCATGTCTCGATGTCTTTAATTTGGCCTGGAAAAACAGATATAAATTAGGTTTTGCCTTCAAGTGTCGTCCCAACGTGTAAAAATTCAGCTGGGCTCATAAGAAAAACAAGATGGGATCACATTTCATACGTAAGTAGCGCATTTAGATGTTGTGTTATTTGTTTATTGAATAAATTGTTTGGTTTGTAATTGTCATAAATCATCATTTCCTCCATCATTATCCTCCATTTTGCTGGTGTTGCCAAATATCAAGTGTTATTATTTTCCCTACTCTAGAGTTCTGAGATTAAAAACTTTTATTAGTTGTAGTTTTAAATTATACTAGTGGTTCGCCCCGCACTGAGATCTCGCAAATCTCCCAAAAAACAAAAAATATATATTAAGGCAATTTTCGCAACGATGCCTAAACGTATTTAGTGGCTAAATATGATTGAAGAAGATTTCAAATCATACAAATATGTCAAATTTAAACATGTTTAGTAGCTAAATACGTTTAGGGATCGTTTTGCAAACCGACCTTAATATTTGACTAATAAAATAGTGGCATAGTTACATCAGTTGTATCTAGACTACACTACTCTTATTCGTACTTAGGTACATTGAATAGTTATATTAGCATGTCCATTTATTTGTAGGTGTATATGTGATCTATGAATGTGTATCTTATATGTATGTATGAATGTATATCTTTAATGTTTACTGTGCGTGTGTGGTTATGGTTGTTGTGTAAGTTATACTTATTTTATGATTTTTTAATATTATAATTATTTTTATTTAAAACCATGGTCCTATTTAGCGCGATAAGTGATTTACGTCGTCAATGTATAAGCATTTGAAATATAAAATGTAAATCCTTTATTGGCTGTAAGTTTTAACATAAGATACACCTGTTATATACTAAGCTGTGGATTTTGTTTGAAATAAATAAATAAAATCTTATAAAAAACATTTACCCCAAAACAGGTAGGTATATATTACGAGGGTGGGGGTGAGGCGGGCGCGCGACGGGGGTTTTATTTTATAGCACGGCTTGCAATCACAACTGAATGTGTATTTTGGTGTTTTATATATTCTGAGGCAGCATGTAAATAAACAGGCAGGTGAAGTCAGGCTGTGGGTGATGATGATGATAAGTTGAGTTTTTATTCATTTTGATATTACTAGTTCCATATTATAATACTTAGGAATTATATTCAAGAAGTTTTGGTTGTATTCTTTCAAAAATGTTTTAATAAATACTTGTGATTGCCAAAAAAATATTTAATTGTCCCTTTCCTTGTCCATAAAGTTTAAATATTAAGTCACAAAAGAACAAGAAGTTCTCTTCGATAACTGGAAATATCTTTACTACGAGTATGTTGTCCCCAATTTAAGCTCAATAGCCAACAAAATAGCCATATTTCTATTAAAAAAAGAAAAAGCCTTACTAACGAATATGATATTATATGTTATATGATATTAATAACGAATATGATTTAGTGTATAAAATGAACCTATCCTACATATCCTACGAGGGGAGTTCAATGTATTCTCGGTATAGGCATGAAAGAATAATCAGAAAATTCTGAATAAAATTTATTTTTCAATGTAGTCCCCTAGGATCTGAACACACTTATTTGTCCTGGAAAATAACTTTTCAATTCCCTCTATAAATATTTTTCTTCCTGGCCTGAAAAATGATCGTTAATTGCTGCCTTTAACTCTTCATCGTCGGAATAATGCTTGCCTCGAAGTTCTTTTTTGAGATTTGGGAACAGAAAGTAATCACTAGGGGCTAGGTCCGGGCTGTAGGGTGGATGATTGATTTCTTCAAATCCGCAATCCCGCACAGCAGCATTGGCAATGCGCGCCTTGTGAACAGGCGCGTTGTCGTGCAGAAGCAATACACCTGCGGTCAATTTTCCCCGTCTTTTTTCTTTTATTGTCTACTTTAAATTGTGCTGAGTGTTAGCGTAGGTTGCGCCAGTAATACTCTCACCTTTTTTTGTGTACTTAATTGATAAGATTCCATTGGAATCCCAAAACACTGTGGCCATGAGCTTTCCGGCGGATGGGCTGATCGCACGCGTATTTTTTTCGCGTACGATTTAAGTTTGAATAACCCAAACTGATGGTGATACTAGCAATATTAGCATGTTAATTTTTATTTACATTATCTTATAATTAATACATCTCATCATATTTATTGATACTAAAAATATAAATAACCCATCACTAGAAGCTATTATTGTATTGTGCCCTTCGTGGAAACATTTAAAATATTTTTTAGTATTCCACAAAGAACACAAAGCCAAAACATAAATCTGTGATTTCCGTGGAATACAATTTGTGGCTGAAATTTCCTTTAGGAAAGTTGTGCTAGGACTTTCATTTTTTTTCCATGTGTAGATATACATAAAAAAGCCTACATGTGAAGTGGCAACTTGCGCAACCTTATAATTTTTGAGATATAAATTTTTAAAATCCGTCATTTATTGCGAAATTCGCTCGGAAATCAGTGTCCGACCTTACAGTTTGCGTTCTATCGATTATTGCGACACTAAATTGACATGACAGTGACAGATAATACGGCTTTTTTAAATTTTTATTGGCGGAAATTTCGAATTTAGCAATGACATAAGTTTTACATTTTTATTGGCGGGAATTTTGACATTCTTTTACAAAATTTACATTAGATTCGTTCAGTTTTGCATGGATATTTATAATAATGGTATTATTAATATTTTTTTATTAATAAGTTATCTGTTGAACTATGAAAAATGGTACACTGAATCGAGATGGGGCACAGCCATTTCCGAAAAAGATATTAAATCGGTCTTTATTTTTGGATGTCGATTGCAAGAGTAGGCAGTAAGTTTTATATCGAGTTAATCACCTAAACTTACTCGAATTTCTTAAAAATTTGATAGTATACCTAGTAGTTTTTATTTTCGAGATGTCTTTTTTATGTTTTGAGAAACCATCACTTGAATATTGTCGGAATATAACCAAACAGTCTGTATGTTATAATATCGATGATTCGAGATAATCCACGAAGGTCACCGATTTGATTAGCACCTATCTGAAATGTACCAATGTAATCCCACCAAATTTGGATGTTTGTTTATTTTACTTAGAAAACTGCCAAATCACTTCCCATCTTTAAAACAGTTCTATTTAAACATCTGTTTGCACTACAATGCTGATTTCTCAATTTCTCATCTATCGTTACGCTTCTCTTGGTTTTTATTTCACCCTTCTATTATACATTTCTATTTACCTACATAAAGTATTTTTCAACACATTTGCTCGTAAAGTGAGCCATTGAACATCGTTATTAGGGCCTTAAACCGAACTATAACACACGCGTGCGTAATAATATTACACACTAGTGCATAATAGAGTTATCCCTACAAAGTTAAGTTACTACCTAACTGCAAACTATAGGTATATGCGGGTAAACAGAGCATTTTCAATTTAACCGGGTAATACAGTTTGTGTAACAACAAAGATGTTTTATGTCGCTGAAAATCCTATTACATTTTTGGAATAAATAAATGTATCCCTAATTAAGACGAAAAAACATTTATTATTATCAAAGTACTTAAAATTCACAATAATTTGTTGTAAAATATATGCATTTTATCACTAAAATTATAATTTTGAAGTAGGCTGTATCAATCAATTAACATTTGGCGCGTGCAAAAAAAAAAACTTGTGCGCCATTTCCCATTTTTTTTTTTGTTTATATTGCATTTGTTGTGTGGTACGAGGGACGAAATTGATGCCCATTTACAGGAATGGTCCACAATAGCCCAAAATAGACTGGAAGACTGTAGAGAAGGAAGGAAGGCCTTTTCCCTGCAGTGGGACACTACAGGCTCTTAATAATAATAATAATATGTGTGATTTACAGTAAAGCGTTTTTTATTTTCTATATATTTATCCAGCTATACAGTGCCAAAGACCTATCTTAGCATAATCTATCTTATATTCTAACTTAATTATGAATTCAATTCTACTTTACTTTCTCAAATCTCAAATAATACCTACAACTAATGTTAATCTAGTTTATAATCTACGTACATATACCAAATTTTGTCGAAATCGGTTCAGCCGTTTCGACGTGATTGAGTAACAAACAATAAAACAAACATCCAAACTTCCACGTTTATAATATTAGTGTGATGTGACTACCTATCAGGTTTATTAGTAGTGTTAGATATCATTTGACTTGGAATTTTGACATGTTATTATATTTATATTGTAATTTATATATTTTTTTGACATTAATCATTATCAATTATCTTAAGATCTGACATTTTATTTAATTATCATGTAAATAATAACGTTCCATTGTTACCATTTTCATCCATTCATCTTATAGAATGATTTCCTACATACATTTTTTTTACTGTACCAAATATTCCGAAACAATATGTATTGTTTGCGAATAAATGAAACTGAAACTGAAAATATTAAAAGTTTTTAGGAAGTAACTATGGCGTATTTGTTTTTTTTTTATGGAATTATGTTTTAGTTCACTTAATACTTAGTTTATACTCTTAAATTTTACATATATTTGATCGAGCGAAGCGAGATCTCCAAATCAACTTGGGCAAATCGGCGTTGTATGTATGTATGTTTGTTTGTCCGAGGATAACTTTCAAAGCATTGATCCGATCATCGTGAAATCTCTATCTATATTCTATCTATCTATATATACATATATAACAACGATATATATAAAACAAAGTCGGGTTAGTTACACTATTTATAACTCAAGGACGGCGGGACCGATTTTGATGATTTTGGATTTATTGGATTTGTCTCCGCCTCGAATAGCAGAATAACTATTAAAATATCGGAAAAATTCACTTAAAAAGAAAATATGAAGAAAATTCATTTTCTCATACATAGATGCAGCTAATGATGCCCGATTGACAGTTCTACCAGGGCGACGTACATTGGGAGCCCGCGTCATATGCATGTCAAGGCGGTACGAAGTTCGGCGGGTCAGCTAGTAGGACAAATAGGCAGGCACAATCCTGGTGTGACTAAATGAGCCAAAAATGTTGGGGGGTTGTTAATAAAACAGGCATACTACAATATAAATGAGTTTCTTAGCGATAAATCCCTTGAATAATTTGATTGAATCTGATTTTTTTTTATTCATTTTCTATTTTAAGGCTAGAGCTGACATGTTCACACGGACTTCACGTGCATGTTCAATATTGTAAATAATTTAATCCAATTAAATATAGTATTTCTAGATTATAACGCTGATTAAGGATGAACGCAAACTGTATCACTAACCACCTGTTACTAACCCATATTCGCAATAAATAATTTGATTTGATACCTATTGGGGTTCAAGAGGGGTGAAAGTAAAATCAAAATGAGACTATTAGGCCAATTTGAACGTCTAATGAATGGTGGTCGTCAAAAACACCCAATTTTTATTAGGGTTCCGCACCCAAAGGTTCAAACGGGACCCAACTACTAAGACTCCACTGTCTGTCTGTCTGTTCTGTATCTCATGAACCGTGATAGTTAGACAGTTGAAATTTTTACAGATGGTGTATTTCTGTTGCCGCTATAACAATATTAAAAACAGAATAAAATAAATATATAAGGGGGGCTTCCATACAACAAACGTGATTTTTTTGCTCGTTTTTGCTCGATATTGATAACGGCAACAGGTACACGCTTGAAATATTCACAGAATATTTAGTTATATATTCACTTTAATAATAAATAATAAAATAAAATAAAACAATTTTTTAAGGGGGGCTTCCATACAACAAACGTGATTTTTTGCCGTTTTTATAGATAATGGTACGGCGAGTCCGACTCGCACTTTGCCAGTTTCGGTTTCATTTATTCGCTAAAAATACATATTGTGTCGGAACATTTGGGGAATGAAAAAAAAATTTAAAAAATTTGAATTTCATTCCAAAAGATAATAATTATAACTATGGCCGTTATTATTTACCTGATAATTAATTATAATGTCATATCATACGATAATTGATAATACATAAGGTAAATTAAAAGAAAAACAATAAAAAATACTATAATAATAACATGTCAAAATTACAAAATAATACCTACATTACAAATAATCATACATCATAAATAAATGTTTCGCGTCAGATAATTAGAGACTTGTCCTTACAAAATTCGTCAATGGAGTAAACACACTTTTTCAACAAAAACTGCTTAACGCGCCGGCGAACCCCGAGCGCAACTTCAATTCGGCCGCGTCAAAAACTTCGGCCAGAATATCGCTATCCCTGTTTAGTGACGAAGTTTAGCCACGCAGAGCGACAGTGATGGCAATAGAACGATTCTAAATTTGATTAGAATTTGACCGTGTTCCGTAATACCAAAAATGATGACTGAAAACTTGTTGTATTTTTCTCATTGTGTTGTTATTCTGTAACTAGACGATATAATCTATATTCCCATGACTAGGATACGTAAGATGTTGTTGTTTTTAATACGAAACAATTGGGTTGAAAACAGGTCTTTTATGACGTAAAAACATGCAGAATGCTATACGCTTCTATTTCATTTTAGGTAAGTATTTTGATCTAATATATGGTTGGAAACCTAGATAAATACTATTTAAATTAAAATAATAACTTATTAAGGTAGAAATATGCTCCAATTAGAAATGATCTTGGTAGTACGTGTTGTATGGGCGATTGTCCCTCCGGTATCCCCTTAAGTTTAGTTTTGAATTTTAGTATGCTATAGATGATTTTAAAGACGATAGGCAAGTTATTAAAAAGCTTTACAACCTGTTGCTGAACACTAGGTATGTTCTGAAATTCTACTAGGTGGTCTAAGTACAAAGTCATTTTTTAAATATTTTCTTCTAGCGCTCTCTCTGACTGCCCTTTCTTCTTTAGTTTCAAGCCTATTTAGGTGTTTTAATAGATCTGTAAGAAGAACCAATATGTATAAATAAGGGACAGTGAGTAGGCCATGTCTAATAAAGTGGTCATTGCATTAGTTTGTTTGCGGTATGCGTACCATGGTCCTTAAATCTCTTTTTTGTTTATTGAACGTTGAATTAATGTTGTAATCATAGCTGTTCCCCCAAAACATTAGAACTCAAAACAAACAAAACATGGCCGGTTTTATTAGTATGTCTGAAATTCAGAATAACTGCTAATCAAAAGAATTCATTAAACTCCCGTTAGTTGAAATTTAAATAAACTGTAGGTCAAGTTAAGTTGGTGGTGTATTTCGTGGATATCTTTTACTGTACAGTTTACAGTCACTATTTAAAAATAAAGAGATGAGGCAAGTGTTTAAAAGAACCACCTGATAATAAAGATTTTTGTGCCGTGTTGGTATCAATTGAAAGGATTTGTTATGTAGATATTGCGCACCTATTGAGCAATTGATCCAAAATGTATAGATCAGATCTAGATTTAGATCTTATGTTTATTAAAGACCTACATAACAATAACGGAAAGCGAAATTATTAGTATTTTTCAAACTTTCGCGATTACTGTACATAATCTATACTAATATTATAAAGAGGAAAGATTTGTATTTTTGTGTGTATGTTTGTAATGAATAAACTCAAAAACTACTGGACCTATTTCAAAAATTCTTGCACGATTAGAAAGCTAAATACATTCACCTTGAGTGACATATGCTATATTTATTGCTAGAAAAAATTAGGGATCCTTACTAAAACTTAAGTAACCTAACCCAAGCTGTAAAAAAGTGCCATAAAACGTCTTTCGTCGCATGCGCTGCGGAAACTATTGATGATAGAACAAAAGTGTGTTCTACAATATTATAGAACATATCAATATCTACAAAAAACTTCGTAATATTATAAAGAGGAAAGATTTGTTTTTTTTTGTATTGAATAGGCTCCGAAACTACTGGACCGATTTAAAAAAATATTTCACTGTTGGGAAGCTACACTATCTCTGACACAGGCTACTTTTTATCCAACTGCGGAGAAGGAGGGTAATGTTTTTATTAAAAAACTACGCGTGCAAAGCTGCAGATTGGTCAGCTAGTTATTTAATAAAATGGGTATTTATCGCGTATGTACTTATGATGCAACAGTCGTGATCACGGGTTGACGTCAACTCGTGACCACGACTGTTGCAATACAGCCGACACGTTGGGATAACAAATAAAAAAGGTACATACGAAAATATTTGCTTCCTGATTCGACTACGGAACCCCAAAAGTTGGGGTAACTACCTACATTAAATATCAAAATGTGCAGGCTTGTTTACGTCTATTCAGTTTGATCTGCAGTCGGGTTTTTAATCCTATTACAACAAAAATACTCACCGCTCTTGTACTGAAAGCTTTCCGATAAACTCTCGTATTGGATATCCATTTCACGGCACACTATATTCTTTTTACAAGGGTCTTATTTTCACCGTATCTTTTCACAAAATGAATTCAAACTCTTGCAAAGTACAAACAAAAGGTTATATTAACGCGACAATATTTAAATAAGTGAATGTAATTCCCCTATTGTATTCAAACACCGTTCCTGATTCTTATATACATTTTATGCATGCAGTTTATTTTGATGAGTCATCATCATCATCAAATTGGCGCAGGACGTCCACTGCTGAACCCCTCCCCTGTAGATTTTCAGAGCGACCGATATTATGCGGCCTGCACCCAACGGCTCCCAGCAACCTTTACCATTTTTTCCATCTAGTGGGGGCCGTCCTAAGCTACGCTTTCCAGTGCGTGGTCTCCAACCAACCTTTTGGCCCTAATGGCAGCCAGTTCTTTGAACTATGTGCCCTGCCGACGGCCACCTCAGCTTGCTAATTCTTTGTGCTATGTCGGTGACTTTGCTTCGTCTACGAATCTCCTCATTTCTGATTCAATCTTGTAGAGAAACACTAAGCATATCCCTCTTAATAGCACACTGAGCGACCTTGACAGGGCCGGATTATCCATAAGGCAGATTAGGCAACTGCCTAGGGGCCCCGCACCGACTAGGGGCCCACGGGGGTCTTGTCGGTGAGGGCCACCAAGAAAAAAAAACGTTTCATTCGTGACATTCCCCATTATTTACATTCGGTAATGTTTCCATAGAAAAAATATTTTATTTAAAGGTCAACTTCCATGATGTTTTAAACGATTTTGTATCTAAAAAAGTTAGAAGGGTTGCAATTTACACTTATTGTATCTACTTCACAAAAATATTTTCTTTCGGTACACAATGTATTTTATTGCATTTAACAAGATTAAATTTAAAATAACCCCGTCTCGTCTCATTTATCTTTCCTACTCCATCATGTGACCTAGATCATAACACTTATCTATAACTATAACTATCCATAACTATATTCATTAAAATAATTTCAATGAAAGCAAAAAGCAGTTGATCTGATCGACTCGACTTTTGTACATGGCCGTAGCTAAGAGGGGCATTGTGGGGATTGCCCCACAATGCCCCTCTTAGCTACGGCCATTCTGGCATTTTAAGGTAAGGCATTGGCCTTACCTTAAAATGCCAGAACCCTACCTTAAAAATACCATCAAATAAAATAGTAAATCTGTTTCTTCACAAAATAGGCGAAAAAAATATTACTACTAGCTAGTCTTGTTTTGATTTTGTTCTCTAGTTAGCGTTCAAAGCACTATAATTTTCGCAGCTCGCGACGATCGTCGCTAGTCTTGCTTCGGTTTCGTGCTCTGGTAATCGTTCAAAGCACTATAGTTTTCGTAGCTCGCGACGCTCGCCGCTAGTCTTGCTTCGGTTTTCGAGCTCTAGTTAGCGTTCAAATCACTATATTTTTCGCAGCTCGCCACGCTTTCCGCTAGTCTTGCTTCGGTTTCGTGCTCTGGTTCAGCGTTAAAAGTACTATGGTTTTCATGGCTCGCGACTCTCGCCGCTAGTCTTGCTTCGGTTTTGTGCTCTGGTTAGCGTTTAAAGCACTATGGTTTTCATGGCTCGCGACGCTAGCCGCTAGTCTTGCTTCGGTTTCGTGCTTTTGTTAGCGTTTAAAGCACTATGGTTTTCGCGGCTCGCTCCGTTCACCGCTAGTCTTCGGATACGTGAGCCCTACCTGTAACCATCACTGCCCTACCTTAAATTCAAATCTAACTACGGGCCTGCTTTTGTAATAGAAAAAATATATTTTAAAAAGTAAGAACAGTGCAAAGGAAAGGGGCCCCTAGAATTACATTGCCTAGGGGCCCCGATGGCGTTACTCCGGCCCTGGACCTTGAGCCTTCTTATGAGGCCCATAGTGGAAGACCACGTTTCTGTATCATACATCATCACAGGGGTAACACAAACTGATCGAAGACTTAAGACACTAAGAGCGACTTGCGCAACAACGCCTAAACGTATTTAGTGGCTTGTAAAATTATACAAATACGTCAAATTAAAATATGTTTAGTCGCTAAATATGTTTAACGATCGTTGTGCGAGCCGGCCTGGGGTATTTTGGACGAGAAGTCACGTAGTTTCCCGAACGCTGCCCAGCTGTGTTGGATTCGTCGACTGACCTCTTGCTTGAAGTTGGACCTTATGTTGAGTATTTTATATTATTTATTCACTTCACTAGTTCTAAATACTGTAGTTCATTAACCTATAAGAGTTGTTGTAGGTATGATTCGTCAAGTTTCACTATCTTTAGGAAGGTAATGAGTATTGACCTTATTTTGTAGTAGAGTAAAAGTTATGAGGTTTCTTGTGAAAGGGCTTGCCTTTTTTTTAGAGTTTCGTACCCAAAAAGTAAAACTTCACCCTATTACTAAGGCTCCACTATCTGGCCGTCTGTCACCAGGCTGTATCTCATGAGCCGTGGTAGTTAGACAGTTAAAATTTTCACATGAGATGTACCTATTTCTGTTGCCACTAGCGAATATGAAAAATAAATGATAAATAGTATTTTTCAGTCATGGTCTCGGGCTGATCAGTCCGAGACCATGACTGTTGCAATACAGCCGAAATGTCGGGATAACAAATAAAAAAGGTACATACGCGATAAATACCCGTTTTAATAAATAATTATGTACAGTGATCGCGAAAGTTTGAAAAATACTATTTATCATGTCCCGGGCTGACGTCAGCCCGAGATCATGACTGTTGCAACACAGCCGAAACGTCGGGATAACAAATAAAAAAGGTACATACGCGATAAATACCCGTTTTAATCAATAATTAAATAAATGATAAATATTTATTTCAGCAAAATAATATAAATACATGTAACAATATTTTTTATTTTATTTTTATTTATTGAGGAAAAACAAACAACTACAATATACTATTTAAATACAAAACGTGTAGGTACATTCTGGGAATGTAAAAGTTATTGATAATGTAGCCCACAACGTTATCCACATATTAAAACAAATACTAGTTACAAATAAGGAGCTGTTAAAGAGTCTAAGAGTACAACGACAAGTGTCGAAGTCTCACATATTTACATGAGTAAGTGAAAATAAAGATCTACTTGTGTATAATGCGCGCAGCCAAAGATGAGACTTGACAGATCACGTGGTCATACCTGCGCAGTAGATAGTTCTTGGCGGTTTTGGCGGTATGCAAGGCAAGTGGGGAAGGACGGCGAAGTATGGCGTCCGCGCATGCGTCATGTGTCGTTCCCCGCAGCCCGCGCACGCTCCGCTGTGGTCCCAAGTTATGGTGGGTGACAGGTATGACAGGTCTCATCTTTGGCTGCGCGCATTATACTAGAGCATAGGGTTACAATGTGAAATTATACAATAGCAATCTAATCTTACAAATAAATAAAAGTAATATAATATGGCTACATACACTGATATAATAACGATAGGCACTAATAATCATGTACCTTGTTTGTTTATGAGAAATAAATGGATTTGCTGGCGGGAATCATGATACGGTTTCCTTTGGTATCCACACTAGATAATAATTTGTATCGTAGGTATTTATACGATTTGACATAAAGAGATAAGAGCCTCGGTTGACTAAAAACAGAATAAAATAAATATTTAAAGAGGCTCCCATACAACAAACGTGATTTTTATCATATAGCTCGATATTGATAATGGCAACAGGTAGACGCCTGAAGTACTCACAGAATATTTAGTTACATATTCACTTTAAAAATAATAATTAAATTAAAACCAATATTTAAGGGGAGCTCTCATACAACAAACGTGATTTTTTTTGCTGTTTTTATAGATAGTGGTACGGAACCCTTCGTGCACGAGTCCGACTCGCACTTAGCCGGTTTTATATTTTTTTAACTATATAGATCTTCGTTTGACCATAATCTCACCTGCTGGTAAGCGATGATGTGGTCTAAAATGATGCATGGAGATCTAGAAGAAACCTATTCACTCTTACCTTAAAGATGCTCTGATTGTTTTTTTAGGAAAAACAGACGACGGCAAAGTGTTCCCTACCGTGCGTACGAAGAACGTGGAACCAAAACGGTGTGTGCGAATGGGTGGTATATCAACTAAGTACGGATGGTACTGAGCCGTGCTTCTCTACCATACCTATTTCTACCGCAAAGCAGTATTTGTTTCAATCCGTAATTTTTTTTATTGATCAAGCAATTGATTACTACCTCACCTCATGGTAAGAGATTGTGTGGTCGAAGATGGAGCACGCTTGCCTATAAAAAACCTTGCAACAACACATTGTTTTGGTTTGAAATTACAGGCTTTACCTCTGTATGCCTTAAGCTGATGGACGCACGGCAGTGAATCGTTTAAAACATTCCTAAGGTGCGTGACCTACAAGGCAATATTTTGTTATAGGAGATGGTTACCACATAACATCAGCTGGGGCATATGCTTGTTCCATGTCCTGGAAGTATAAAAGTATTTTTAAATCAGTTTATTTGTTTCATGTACTCAAGTACAAATTGTGTGTAATAAAATAAAATAAATAAATATTGCTGGACATTTCACACAGCGCTATCTAGCCCCAAATTAAGCAGAGCTTGTACTATGGGAACCAGATAACTGATATTTTGTAAATACATACTTATAATATATAGGGAAACAACCAGACCCGGAACAAATATTTGTAGATCATGGAACATTAGTTCCGCGGCGGGAATCGAACCCGCTACCTCCTGCGTCTCAGCCGGCTATTCGCCCACTGCACCACGGAGGTAGTCATGATGTAGATGATTCAACTGTTTCTTTTGTTTATAGTCATGTAAATATTTGTTTATTTTTTCTGTCAATACATTTATTATGATTTCTTTGTTGTAATATATTCACGACAATAATATCTAATTATGAAATCACAATGACAATGTATGAACTTCACCTCGCCTTTTTTTATTACGTGTACGAAGTTGTAATTATCCAATACGTCAAACATTTTGCGCAATGATTACCTAGGTACTAACAGGATATTATTATTTGCGAGGAGAATTTGCCATAGATTATAAAGTTCTTTGAAAACTGATAAAAAATCAAATAAGAAATCTTTATAACAACATGACGTTGTTGATTTTTTTATTGAATAGTTTCATCATAATATATAATGACGAACCAATGTTTGGTAAAAAAAGCACAGAAATAATTAGGTAAATATTTTTCCTGGGGATTTTTGTACGTAGATACTAAAAAATATTTACTTCCTGAAGACCGAAGTTCGAAAAAATGTGAACAAGTATAGCTTGCATATAATCATCATCATTTCAGCCATAGTACACACGGCTACACATCAAGCCATACATTTCCAAAAATGTTATATAAGTATTCTATCAGTTATTTGGTTCCCATAATACAAGCTCTGCTTAGTTTGGGGCTAGATAGCGCTGTGTGAAATGTCCAGCAATATTTATTTATTTATTATTTATCTAAAGACACTTGCAAACGGTCTTGTCGAAGCGATCGAGATGTGATCCGAAAGCTGGAGTATAACTGGGTATAAGTATAACATAAGCATTGCATAGACATATGTTTATTCAAACTTTAGGATCACTAGGAACGCTTAGTTACGTCAGGTTACAAACAAATGCAAACATAAAAGCTTTAAGTGAAAGATGCAGCTGTATAGGGGCTTTGTCAAATAATATTAAAATTTAAAAACAACAAATAATTAAAAATAGAGCAGCTGTAAAAAAAACCTTGTCCGATAAAACACAAATTTTGCAGCTGTACAGGGCTTTGTCAAAACTAAAACTATTCATTTCAATCAGAGTCTAAAATAAAGTCATTGATGCTTTATTACGCTTTTTTCGTAAAGTGATTTTCTTTTAATTCTTTCATTCATGTTTAGGTAATTTATTATAAAACTGCACCGCATTGCCAACAAAGCTTTTGTTAGATTTTTGCAATCTAAAGGCAGTGTTTATCAACTTATCCTTATTACGTGTATTGTATTGTAACTGTGCTTTAGCTGCATTGCAATTCAGCGGGACAATGCAGCCAGTATCTAGGGAGTATTGTCGCTTGGTACTACCATCTGCATTATGTAGTCGCTGGTAGCCTATGCCAGCTGAATCGATTGACACCTCATTCATCAAAATAGGAGAACAAACATTGCTAAAAACATAACCCTTCCTTTTGGCTATGCCGTAGTAGGTTAAAAATGTAACCTATGTCATCCGGATCATGAAAACGAATCGATTGCCACCTCATTCATCAAAATCGGATGTGTAGTTTAGGCGCTACGGAAGAACAAACATTCATAGACTGCAAAAAACACAACCCTTTGCTTTGGCTATGCCGTAGTCGGTTAAAAATATAACCTATGTCATCCGGACCATAAAACCGAATCAATTGACACCTCATTCATCAAAATCGGATGAGTAGTTTAGGCGCTACGGAAGAACAAACATTCATAGAGTGCTAAAAACATAACTCTACCTTTTGGCTATGCCGCAGTCGGGTAAAAATTTAGCTTATGTCACCCGGATCAGAATAACAAATCAATTGGCATCTCATTCATCAAAATCGGATGAGTAGTTTAAGCGCTACGGAAGAACAAACATTCATAGACTGCTAAAAACATAACCTTTCCTTTTCGCTATGCCGAAGTAGGTTAAAAATGTTACCTATGTCATCCGGATCATAAAAACGAATCAATTGACACCTCATTCATCAAAATCAGATGAGTAGTTTAGGCGCTACGGAAGAACAAACATTCATAGACTGCTAAAAACATAACCCTTCCTTTTGGCTATGCCGTAGTCAGATAAAAATGTAGCTTATATCAGCCGGATCATAAAAACAAATCGAATGACACTTCATTTATCAAAATTGGATGAGTAGTTTAGGCGCTACGGAGGAACAAACATTCATAGACTGCTAAAAATATAACCCTTCCTTTTGGCTATGCCACAGTTGGGTAAAAATGTAGCCTATGTCACCTGGATCAGAATAACGAATCAAATAGCATCTCATTCATTAAAATCGGATGAGTAGTTTAGGCGCTAAGAAAGAACAAACACTCATAGACTGTTAAAAACACAACCCTTCCTTTTGGCTATGCCGTAGTCGGATAAAAATGTAGCTTATGTTACCGGATCAGAAAGACTAGCATAATATTAAGCGTGCTAAAAAAGCATGATTTTTTTTTATAGTCGCTTCAGTTTTAAAAATGTGTTTTGCACCTACTTTCTATAAAAAGCAAGATTCAAAATGATTCTAATGTTGATAATCCAAAAGGCTATGACATTCCTCTACTGATGAACCAACATGAATGAAATGGCAAGGAAGTTTTAAACAAAATGTAATCCAAAAAAATTGAGGGTAACCCTCAAATTGCATAGGGACGCAATTCGTTTTTATGTTTTTACCACAGAACTTTGTCATTTATAAAATAATTTGGAAAATTCTTTTTTTATTTGAAAGGATTTTATACTTTTGTCTTGGTCGCCTGGAAATTTTATCAAAATAAGTTCTGTAGTTTAGCTAAGTCTGTTTGTAACGTGTACAATTTCACGACACGCTACATGTTTAATTTAACATAACACTACGCTGATAAAACACTACATGCCACGACATCTAGCGACATGGCGGCGTACTAACTGCACAAACACTTAATACCTCGTTTTTCAATATACCGAAATCCAAGCGTGATCTCATCATAGTTCGCCATGTTTACGGCAGATGGCGTTGTACGTATCTCAAAGCAGTTGATTACATATTTTTATTGATAGATAATCGATTTCAATTAACAGAAACATTCTTATATACTTATTTTAAATAATCTCTTGCTTCTTAGAATCATAATAAAATAAAATTCTTAAATAATAGTAATACCGCAGTCAATTATTTTCTTTGACTGATGCAAACTGATGCGAAAAATATCTTTGTCTTGAGTGACGCCAGATGTGTCAGATTTTCTTTTATGGCATCACCAAATAGATTGCATAACCCAGTTCTAGAATGTCTTAGAAGAAAGGCGTTTTTTACTAATTATTAAAAGACGGTTGAAGTGCTCACCTATATAAGGCCAGTGTCGATCTTTCTCAGCCTCTTTTCCACGCCTGGACACATCAGTGAGAACTTCTAATCAACGTGCTACAGAATTAATCTCTGGACAGTGTATTCCTGTTACTCTTTATTGTAAATTCGTGCTCAGTATTTCCAAGACGGGAAGTCGTTTACGGTCTTCGCTCCTGGTCTTCCTTGTTACATCTCCATATCTATACCTGACACCCGTCAAACCTATCATCTGAGCCGTCGAGAAGCGTGGTTGTTCTTCAGCCACCCTGCTGGCTGCCTTGACGCACGCCGGGTTCACGCCTTCCCACGAAACCGCCACGAGGTCGTTCGTCCGTCAACCTGCTAGCTGCCTTGACGCACGCCTGCTCACGAAGCCTACCGCCGCAGCTCAAGCCCGCTTCATCTACCCGAGCAGACGCCAGAGACGGTCGACGAAAATAACACGAGGTGTATCTATTCCATTATTTTTATCCGGGTTGAACCCCAGAAACATTTCTCTCTTTTCTGACGCTCTCGTCAGATGGCGTCCACTTTATTATACTAAATAAATCTATTCTACTAGGTGTGCTCAACACATTCTGTAATTGCTGCACCATAGGCCAAAGGCCTTAAGAATTCTGTGCTCTTCAAGCCAAGCTCTGTTTGTGCCACCCTCACTGTAAAATATTATAACTGTAATCTGTAATCTTAGTGTGTACCATCGGTAAACCAAGTCATTTATTATCAACCTCTGTTGATCTTGCCAGATGTATAAGTAATTAAATGTAACGAACCTACTTGCTCTACCGACTTCTCTTATTCTGACAATTATATGTATTGAAACACATATGTACATGGTTTTATTTATATCTCTTTATTGATTAAAATTATTACATGTTAAGGTTTGCAATTTGAATTGATAGAGAAAGTGAACTGTATATTTGATGTGGAAGGAATTCGAAAATTGATAGGAAGGACTCACCAAATAACGAAGCCGGCTGGAAACTGTTTCTTCGTCGGAGGGGCGCCCCTTGATAATTTGTGTTGATAGCACTCCGGGTTTTTGTTATTATGTGCTTGATTTATGGTGGGTTAAATGCTTTGATGATATGGTTTGAGGACACGATGGATGTAAGGAAAAACACGCCCTGATTACGCTGGGAGACGCGCACGCAAAGTGAGTGGAAAGGAATGATTGAATGGAATCAATGAGTCGGAACGGATGTGTTCAACAGTTCATTCATCGATTGATCGCGCATGCGCGCGTGAAATACTGCGCGGGATATTTATATGACTTATTTTAACAAAGTCGGTTATATTTTTGTTAATAAGTTTCATATTATTTCATATATTCGTTGGGAAAATGGGTAATTGAATTACATAGCAACTGATGATTAAATAAACATAACATTCAGATCATCCATGATCAACTATTTGCATGCAATATTAAACAATATAAATTAAACAAATAAAAATAAATTCAATTATTAGGATTTTTATTTTCGACTTTATTAGTAGTCAAGTTAGGGAATGGGGTACATTCCCTAACTTGACTACTAATAAAGTCGAAAATAAAACTATAATGAAATGATACTACGTGACCCGTTTAGGAGAGGGAGGGGAGGGGGTCTTACAAATACTACGCTTGATCACAGGGGCGGGAAAGGGGCCTAAGGTTTTAGTCATGGAAAATCGCGCTGTTTTGAGCTATATTCAAATATGGCGCGCAGCGTTAGAGCTTATTACATTTGTAATTTATTATAGGTATGCGCGCACTCTTGACGTCACGCGGTGAGCGTATTAATACAGATAAATATGAGCCGAATATTATTTAACTTGCTGTTTGCAAAAAAAAATTAAAAGCACATTTATGAATTACTACGTAACAACTAGAGGGGGGGGGGGGTCTTGGCATATACTACAGGTGGTCCCCGGACGAGGGGGGGGGGGTGTAAAAATAAGGGCAACGTAGTAGGTATGAGTACGTTCCCTTAGGTCATTCGTTCGATTCGCCAAGGCACTACAAATGGTATCTGTGCAACGTTTTGAAAAGGGCCTACTATCGTGATCCAATAATTGGGTGATTTCAGGATACTTGGAGCACATTACAGCGAATTGGTACAGCTAGACTTGGCAACACTAAAACCTAACCTGTTTACACTCGTCGACATGACGATAAAATAATAATAACTGCCCTTTACCCAATAATAGGTACAAGTAGCACCAACTGTTGTTGCCTCATTACCAAAACCTTGACCGCTGGCTTTACATCTCGGAATGCAGTAATCATCAGTGCAAAGATTGCTACAACTAATTTTGGTAAGAGCACTTTGCACTGTCGGTATCTACTTGTGAATGTAGCAAGTAGTTTTTCCATTAAAGCAAAGAGAATAAAAATAATTGGTCAAGGGCGTGTTGGACCACGAACAGTAAAAGGTTCCGTAGTCAGTATACAGCCGTACTGACTACGGAGTCACTGTGCCTGGACTTAATAAATAAATAAAATAAATAAATAATGCTCGACATTTCACACAGCGCTATCTAGCCCCAAACTAAGCAGAGCTTGTACTATAGGAACTATATAACTGATAGAATACTTATATACGTTTTTTTTGTAAATACATACTTATAATACATAGAAAAACATCCAGTCCCGGAACAAATATTCTGTAGATCATGCACACATTTGTTCCGGGGCGGAAATCGAACCCGCTACCTCCTGCGTCTCAGCTGGCTATTCGATCACTACGCCACGGAGGTCGTCGAATCTTATAAAATACTAAGTTAAATTTGCAGTCCATTTTGGTCATTTAGTATGAACAGTTTAAAAACACAAATACAGACATAAGTTGGGCAACTACTGCTCTAAAACTGATAGAGTATTTTCTACAGTAATGATTTAACTAACCAATAAATTTCAAAACATAAAATCTCTCAACTTCGATTCCACTAGATCTGCCTAGTTAGCTGTAGTATTGCTACATCCTTACTTGCATGGTACACACGGCTACACATCAAGCTATACATTTCCAGTATAAGCTGACCACGCATTGTGTAGGCTTTTCGTAGAATGAGAGGTCAGCTTATACTGGAAATGTATAGCTTGATGTGTAGCCGTGTATACATATGAAGTGCTGAACTCTTGACTAGTCATTATGATGTGACATGTAACATTTTAATCCACTTTGTATGAACGCAATAAAATACTGAAAACTTAGCGTTGATAGTTCTTCTTATAACTACAGTACAAGTGCTTCTATTGTGGATACTTTTTTAGTATCCAACAAAAAAGTTCCGACTGGTATGGGGGAGAGGGAAGGAGAGGGGGGGGGATTACGAAAACGGCTCCTTTGAAACTTTTTTGTGTTTAGTGTTTAGTGTTTAGGAAATCTTAAAGTGTTTTAGAAGACATATTCAATGATACCCCTCACTAAATGAGTGCATGAGTAAATAAAAAAAACCGTCCAAGCGCGAGTCAGACTCGCGCACGAAGGGTTATGTACCATTATCTATAAAAACGGCAAAAAAATCATGTCTGTTGTATGGGAGCCCCGCTTAAACATTTATTTTATTCTGTTTTTAGTATTTGTTGTTATAGCGGCAACAGAAGTACCTCATCTCTGTGAAAATTTTAACTGTCTATCTATCATGGTTCGTGAGATATATCCTGGTGGCAGACGGACAGGCAGACAAACAGCGGAGTAATAGTGTCCCATTTTACCCTTTGGGTACGGAACCCTAAAATTCATCTCCCACTGTCATATAGGGGGCACTCTAAAAATATTTTTTATGTTATTTCATAAAAAGGTGTCACTCAAACCTATTAACATGCTTAACATCAGTTAAGAGCAATAGTCTACGAGTAAAACGGTTATAACTGGTCGGACGGACCGACATACGTACATGGCAAAACTAGAAGGGTTTTGTGTTCAACTACAGAACTCTAAAATTGGTTGTACACTCTGCAATAGCCTCTAAAAATTTAATGTTCATTCGGTCATACATAATATGACCGACAGTGTTTCGGTTTAAATCAGCCTGATGAAGGTTCACAAACCGGAACATTGTCGATTGTAACACCGATAAAACCGTACGTCATAAATTCCGTATCTATACTATACTATCTATACTAATATTATAAAGTGGAAAAATTTGTTTGTTTGTATTGAATAGACTCCGAAACTACTAAACCGATTTAAAAAAATTCTTTCACTGTTGGGAAGCTAAACTATCCCCATAGACATAGGTTACTTTTTACCCAACTACGCAGAAGGAGGGGTATGTTTTTAATGAAAAACTACTCGTGCGAAGCTGCGGATCGGTCAGCTAGTATTATTATAAAGAGGAAATATTTGTAATTTTGTAACGATAAACTCAAAAACTACGAGTCTGCTTTCAAAAATTCTTTTACCATTAAAATGCTACATTATCCCTAAGTAACATAGCATTATATTTATTAGTAGAAAAAAATTGGGATCCCTACTAAAACTTCCATAAAAAATGTTTAAAAAATTAAATGTCCACCCGTGCGAAGCCGAGACGGGCTGCTAGTTATAAATACGGAATTTATTATTATAAATATTGAAAGATTATAATATAAGTTGCCACTTAAAACTTAGTGCATATTTCAGCACCTCTCAGTAACGCTATTCAATAAAAAAATATTTTTTTTGACATAAAAACAGATAGAGAGAATTACTTTTCTCCATCAATTAAATTTACCGAAGGTTGTGAAATTAGCATTTTTGTTTCGTTATTTATTAAGCCCGACTTGCATAACGATCTCTTTTTTTATTTGCGCATGTGGACCCTTTGTAATTTTCAACCAAGTAGTCTATTGTATACTAAAACAAAAACAGTAATGATCGTAAATATGACGATGAAATACAATTTACCCCAAATAAATTACCATCTCCTAAAATAAGAATGCATTTACGAAATAAATTGATATGAAATATATGTATTAACATTGTATCAGTTAATAGTGTTAAAAAAATAATACCCTAATGTAGAATGTATATATACTCTGTGTTAAGTTACCTGTAATTGTCATTTGTCATCTTACTCGTTCGTGACTACGTTCACTCCCCTTGCAAAACAAAATCGTTTCCATAAAGATGTGATTTGATTTAATAATTAGAGTTTAATAAATAGTAGATTATTAAACGAGGGGATAAAGCAGTGTCTTACGTCACGGGCGCTATATTGAATTCCGAACGTAACGAACGGTTCTAGAGTTAACTCACGAGCGGAGCGAGAGAGTTACTAGAATCCTGAGTGCGGAGATTAGCAGTCCCATTGCTAATCTCCGTTCGCTTTCATTGCTAATCCCATCAAATGCAGACAGTTTTATCCATGACAAAAATACCCTACTTTTCACACTATCTGCGGGACAATAAAAACCAAATCTAGGTTGCTGCATTCTGTACAGAGGTTAGTTCGATTTACGAACAAGTTCTTATTGTGTGGATTTCTTTGGTTCAAATTTTATTACAGATGAGGTTCCAAATTCAAACAATATTAAAAAATTTAGTACAAATTTACTCCCGGCTCGGTGGTTGGAATTTAATCACCTACTTTCGGTGAGGTTTACGTGATACATACATCGATGAGGTTTACATATAATTTGACTTTGTCGCGCAGGTGGTGTGATAAAGTACAATATACAGTGATGGTTTAAAAATGGTTACAGTTTAAGTATTACAACTAATACCTAAACTAATATAACGGCTATCTTGTATGATTGGTATCGGCACCCACCCTTAACACTGATAATAGCGTTAAGTCTAAGATACATTAGATATTTTATCTATAATATGCCTACAGTTTACAACAGCAACGCGACAGTAATCGGTAAAGTAAATTGAGAAAATAATCAAGATCTCTTGTTGACCGCAGTCTATATAAGGATGTGTAGATTTCTCGAATGTTTGACTTACGGATTCACACATCTGTAATAGTTATTTTGTCCGGGTCGTGATTTTGTCAGTGGCATACCTAGAATAGATAAATATACTCAATAATACTCAGAATAGATAAAACACCAGAATACGCATTCAGCTATGATTGCAAGCCGTGCGCTGTGTCCATAAAACCAAACCCGCGCCCCGCGCCCACCTAATGCAACCAGCGTAATGTTGCTAGTTTAGTCATTTTAAACCCGTTTTGGGGTAAATGTTTTTGGTAAGATACAACTAGTGTAATTTTGGCACTATTTTATTAGTCACATATTAAAGTTGGTTTGCAAAACGGGGATCGTTTACCATTTAGCGACTAAACATGTTTTAATTTGACATATTTGTATGATTTGAGAACTTCTTAAATTATATTTAGCCAATAAATACGTTTCGGTATCGCTGCGCAAATTGCCCTAAAAATAATATTGTTTTTGTAATATTTGTGGGATCTCAGTTCGGGCGAACCACTGGTATAATTAAGAAACTACGACTATACCATTTCAATTTCTTTATTTTCTCGATGACAGTTCTAATTTGATAGTTGTAGTGTTATGACCAAATAAGTAATGATATCGATCGGTTCATCAGATTTTGATTAATATAAATAAATAAGGATTACCTGTCGTTATAATTATTTCGTTTCATTATCGAGTACCTACCTATACCTACTTATTTTACAACAGCTTCGAAAACTTTAAAGTAGTTGGCATTATCAATCAACAATTAATACGTGTAACATCTTGTAATGAAATATAATATTAGTTAATAAATCTGTACAAAAGTACCCGGCAGTAGTTTAGTTTGTTACATTTTGTAAAAAAATATCGGGTCTATTAACGTGTTACGTTTCTCTGACTCTGGTATAACCTTATATACACGGCTACACATCAAGCTATATATTTCTAAAGCTGAGCTCTCATTCTACGAAAAGCCTACGCAATGTGAGGTCAGCTTATACTGGAAAAATATAGCTTGATTTGGAGCCGTGCGTACGCTTATTTTTATATAATAATGCATAAATAATGTAAAAATGACGCTCATTCAAGTTTTAACAGGAGCTGACATCGAGAAAATAAAGAAATGGAAATAGTATAATAAAAGTTTTTTATCTCAAAATTTTAAAGTACGGAAATGAATAACTCTCGATATTTAGCAACACTGCAAAATGGAAGATCATTATTTACGACAATTACAAACCGAACAATGTATTCAATAAACAAATAACAAAACATCTAAATACGCTACTTACGTATGAAATGTGATCCCATCTTGTTTTTTTTTGAGCCCAGCTGAATTGTTATACTTTGGGACGACACAAGAAGGCATAACTTAATTAAATTGAACACTGTAAAACACGTCACGCGTGACGACGGTCTCAGAGTAACTAATGGCGTTCGCGTTAACATCTACTCTATTTAGAGTAGATGTCGACGCTTCAGTATTAAGCGCTTTCACTTCTTCTGGTGTTTCATCTATTATGTGCCTAGGTATAAGCATAAATTCGCCAGGAACAATTTATTTCGGATCGAATCTGTAACAAGAGATAGACCTAAGATTTAGCAACCTGGTTCTAGAGTAAAATCAACTGGGCATGTAGGTTGCATCAACTCTTGCAATACAGCTATTTGAAATGTACTATGACTAGACTAGAGTTAGGTAATTCGAATAGGCTAGGGCAAGAGGGGACGGCCCCTCTCTTTGAAAGATGACCTGATTCAGGTTTATGGGAGGCCGCAGAAGAAATCTTATGGGGTTAAGAGGATCCATGGCTGTTATGATGTTATCAGGTCAATAGATGGGAATTAAAGTACATCATTCTACTATTCCATCATAATTATCGTCTAAAATAGTTATTGTTTTTATTTTTCAACACACTTGCTCGTAAAGTGAGCCATAGTACATCGTTATTAGGGCCATAAACCGAACTACGCGTGCGTAATAATATTACACACTAGTGCATAATAGAATTAACCCTACAAAGTTAAGTTAGTAGCTAACTGCAGATTATATGCGATTAAACAGAGCATTTTCAATTTAATCGGGTAATACAGTTTTTGTAACAACAAAGAGGTTTTATGCCGCTGAAAATCCTATTACATTCTTGGAATAAATAAATGTATCCCTAATTATGACGAAAAAACATATATTATTATCAAATTCCTTATAATTCACAAGAATTTGTTATAAAATATTTGCATTGTATCGCTATATAATTTTGAAATAGGCTATATGACTATATGTAATCAATCACCTTACATTTGGCACGTGCAAAAAAAAAACTTGCGCGCCATTTCCCATTTTTTGTTTGTATCATAATATACTATTACATGTCACCCCGTCACTTCCAGGATTGTTAGTTAAAAAAAATACGGATAAGATGAAATTCTAACCCCCTGATTTTTCAATTGCATTTTCATTTTTGATATTTGATTTTCAATTTGCAAAGATCAACCGCCGCCTTGACGGGCGTAGGCGCATATATGGAATAATTAAAAAGTTGTTTTCGGTCCATAATACCCAGCAAAATACCTAGCTGGTATATTTTTAAAATTACCATCCTCTATTAGAATGAGGCTAGATGGCGCTGTGTGAAATTCCAGCGAATATCCAGCATTATGTATTGTTTATGTATTTTTTTGAAATAATCTTAATAACCAACATTTCCTACATTCAGGGTAAGTTTTAGACAGGCACAAGGCCTGACAGATTTAAAGGAAAAGTAAAATGCTCATGATTTTTTTTTGGTAACTGATGTTGAAATTAAACTTTATTTCTATGAAATGTTTATCAGTTTTTGGGCAAAATCGGATTACATAATTACCCAGGTATATGTAAAGACAGGTGAATTAATAAAATCACGAAAGATTTTAAAATTACACCACATTTTCTTTATTTACCTAAATAAATCCTATTGATTTGATAAAATCTCAAAAACCATACATGGCCACTATGTCATACAAAAATAACTGTTTAACATCCTCCATCAGTTGATCATATAGGTAACTATATGTAATTACTAGCTGACAAATCCGCAGCTTCGCACGCGTAGTTTTTCAATAAAAAAATTACCCTTCTTTGTGCAGTTAAGTAAAAAGTAGTCTATGTTACTCAGGGTGAGTGTAGCTTTCCAATGGTGAAAAAATTTTGAAATTGGACCCGTAGTTATTGAGTTTATTCATTACAAACATACACACAAAAATGCGCAAATACAATTTTTCAATAAAAACATTACCCTCCTTTGCGCAGTTGGGTGAAAAGTAGTCTTTGTTACTGAGGGTCAATGTAGCTTTTAAATAGCGAAAGAATTTTTGAAATCGGACCAGTAGTTTTTGAGTTTATTGATTACAAACATACACACAAAAATACAAATCTTTCCTCTTTATAATATTAGTATAGATAATCCATGAATCCAACTTGGCTGGACATCGTTGGGTAAACTATGTGTCTTGCTATGGAGAGGGCTATGCCTGGTGTATCTCTACGAGATTGAATCAGAAATGACGAAATTCATAGACGAATCAAAGTCACCGAAATAGCACAATGGATAATAGCAAGCTGAAGTGGCAGTGAGCAGGGCATATAGCACGAAAGAACTGACGGCTTTTGGGGCAGAAAGGTTCTCGAGTGGAGACCAGGCACTGGAAAGAGCAGCGTAGAACAGCCCATACGAGCACTAGATGAAAATACGACCTGATAAAGATTGCTGGGAGCAGTTGGGTGCAGGCTGCACAAGATTGGTCGCTCTGGAACTCTATGGGGAAGGCCTATGCTCAGCAGTGGACGTACTGTAGCTGATATGATATGATAACTCTTTATTGTACACCAAAGTAAAATACAGAACATAATTCTTACAAAAAAATTTAGTACAATGGGCGGGCATATCGCTGAAAGCGATCTCTTCCAGACAACCTTTTTAGGGACAGGATCAAAATGTGATATGATGAGAGTATGTTCCATAAAAGAAGTCACCTTTGCCTAATGTGATGTGATGTTTTTGACCACCACAGAAATTCTTTGTTTAAATAACCCTAACAAATTAAAGGTACAATGAACGCTAAATCTCTTCCAGAAAATCTTTGAATTGTGACTTAAGAAGAATACTTTTTACTGGAAGCAATTGGAGAAAAAAAACCATCCTTTACCCTTGTCGATACAATCACCAAGTATTAAGACACAGCAGGGTTGTGCAATGGCTGCGAAGCCGCACGCTCGGCTCTCAGTAGCGAGCTAGCTGCGGTGTGATTTGTGCCACTCCTGCGCAGGTGACCTTCAGGTGAGTGACCTTGGATTAGATTAATATGCTTTTAGGATTTAGTTCGGTTTAAGGCTTCAGTCGGAAAGGACGAGAATTTTTTTTTTAATTACATCGTTCTTTTGAGTTAACGGTATTCTGAAAACTTTAACAGTATTTTGAAAACGGCAAATAGTTGTTCGTTTAAAATTGGTTTTATAGCTGATGAAAACAATGGTGGCGATTCTATTGTTTACGGTGACTAACTAAAATTGTGTAAAATACGAACGGTCTTATTTTGTTTATGCTAAAGATCAAATTAGAATGACATTTAAAGTAACATTTCTAAAATTAAGTATTTTTTACTTGCGTGTTTTTGGGCTAGTTTTAGTCAACAGTCAAATTGGTGTTGATTAAAACTAGCCCGCAAACACGCCATCTTCGTAAAAAATACTTAATTTTAGAAATGTCACTTTAAATGTCATTCTAATTTGATCTATAGCGTAAACAAAATAAGACTGTTCGTATTTTACACAAATTTAGTTAGTCAGTGTAAACAATAGAATACCACCATTATCTTTAGAAAAACTTTGCTTTAAAAATGTAACGTTGACAAAAGTGTAACAGAAAATGTTTTAACGTTTTCACTGACCTTGCCCTCAGCTTTAGTTGAATAATTATCATTGTAACCATATTTGTATGTTAATCATTCTCGAGAGTCTGAATTACACATCCATCCATACTAATTTTATAAATGCGAGGTAACTGTTTGTTTGTTATATTTTCGCGACTAAACGGCTGAACATATCGTAATGAAATTTGGCAATGAGATAGAATATATCATGGGGAAAGATATAGGCTACTTTTTACCCGACTGCACAATAGGAGGGTAATGTTTTTATTGACAAACCACGCGTGAGAAGCCGCGGGCGGTTCAGCTAGTTCTAACATAAATTATTGACGTTTTTGATTCTGTTAAACACAAATGTCAAATAAAATCGGTATGACTTAAACATGTTTACCGTTAACCCAATTTTGAAATCGAATCTCCATTGTTTTATCTTTTTTAGGGTTCCATACCCAAAGGGTAAAACGGCACCCTATTACTGAGGCTCCGCTGTCTGTCTGTCTGTCACAAGGCTGTATCTCATGAACATAGTTAGATTTGTTTTGACGTTTAGATCCGTTTTGTCTTAAAAACATGAGTATAGTTTGCGAAAATTAAAAAAATTCCATAGTTAGACAGTTGAAATTTTCACAGATGATGTATTTCTCTTGCCGCTTTATCAACAAATACTAAAAACATAATAATGTATATATTTAAGGGGTCAACAAACGTGATTTTTTTGCTCGATATTGATAACGGAAGCAGGTATATTGAAATACTCACAGGATATTTAGTTATATATTCACTTAAAAAATAAATAATTAAATTAAAATAAAACATATATTTAAGGGGTCAAATACAACAAACGTGATTTTTAGCGGTTTTATAAATAATGGTACGGAACCCTTCGTGCGCGAGTCCAACTCGCACTTGGCTGTTGTTGGGGGCAAAAAACCCCCGTATATATTTGTTTTATTTTACTTTTTTTATTAATTTATTTTTTAAAGTGTATATATAACTAAATATTCTGTGAAAATTTCAAGTGTCTACCTGTTGCCGTTATCATAATCAAGCTAAAACGAGCAAAAAATTCACGTTTGTTGTATGGGAGCCTCCCTTAAATATTTTTATTCTGTTTTTAGTATTTGTTGTTATAGCGGCAACAGAAATAAATCATCTGTGAAAATTTCAACTGTCTAACTATCACGGTTCATGAGATGCCTCAGTAATAGGGTGCCGTTTTACCCTTTGGGTACGGAACCCTAAAAAACTATATCAACAAATAAATGTTATGATAACTGTATGTGTATTATAAGTTAAGGTGGTCATATCGCTAAAGAAAGTGATCTCGGGGAAAATTCATTATATCAGCTGTAGGTAGGTATAACCCGAATTCAATGTACTCAAGTATAACTTAAGGCCATAAGTTAACATTGGATTCCAGTATGATCTCGGAGTTAAGAGCGATCAGATTATTTCTAGGCAAACGTGCTTCATTTTCGATCACACCATCACTTACCATCAGGTGAGTTAGTGGTCAAGGGCTTGCCTATCTCTATATATAAAAATGAATCCCTATTTCCCTTGGTCACGCCATCACGCGTGAACGGCTGGACCGATTTCACTAATTCTTTTTTGTTGTATTTATTATTGTCAGAAGAAGATTCTTATGAAAGAAAAAAATTAAGAAAATTGCGCGCAAAATCAGAAAATTTATGAATACTTACTTAACCACCATATAAAATTATTTATAATCTAACCTTAGCGCTTTTTTAATGTAACCTTATGACGTTTGACATAGAATTGACAGAATGCGTGCTGCAAATATCGTCAAAGAGGATGTAAAAAAATGAATATCGTTTGAAACAGATGCTTCGGTCGGAGTTATCCCGAGATATTGTCTATATATATAAAAATGAATTGCTGTTCGTTAGTCTCGCTAAAACTCGAGAACGGGTGGAGCGATTTGGCTAATTTTGGTATTGAATTATTTGTGGAAGTCATTCATTTTCTCATACATAATGATGGCCGGGGACAACAATTGACAATTCTACCAGGGTGACGTATATTGACAGCCCGCGTTATATGCATGTCAAGGCGTTACGAAGTTCGGCGGGTCCACTAGTTATCAATAAAAAAAAACGATTGTGTCAGTAAGGAATGTGTCATGAAACTTTTTAGTTTGGACTTAATTATTGGATTTTTATTCTAACCTTATTACAGTTTTTTTTTGTTGCACATGTTTTGTCCAATTATATTATTAAGCAGGGTCAAGGCATACTCCGAGGGTCAATACAAAGCTAATTGCTTTGAATGCAATTACGGCGAGTAATGAGTTTTTGTCACGTATCTGTATGACAATGGTGTACTTACATACAATGATATTGTTTGGGACCTTGTTCTTTCAGATTCTGTTTGGTAAAATTGATAAGATTGGAACTATCAAACTGCTTCTTATTAGCGTGTTGACAGTTCTACATTCAGATAGGTAGCTGTGCAGTCAATATGTGCAAATAGGTGTTCAGGGATTCTAGACTTACGCAATGCGACTGTGGTGATGCTGCGTAATCGCTGATACACCTGCTATTGTGCCCGAACACCTGCACGATGGAAGATTTAGAAACGACTTCTCCTGACGTCATTAATGTAGCCAAGTACCTATCAAACACAACATAAGTAGAGCTATGACACGCTAAGAAGAATAAGTTCTACGTTTTGTTTTATATTATGTTGGACAGGAGATTGGCCACATAAATAGAAAGAAAGAAAGAAAGAAAGAGAGAGAGAAAGAAAGAAAGAAAGAAAGAAAGAAAGAAAGAAAGAAAGAAAGAAAGAAAGAAAACATATTTATTCGGAGCGCTGGTCTTCTGCTGAGGCCAGTGTTAACTTCACGGACGACCTGACTAACCAACTAATAACCTGACTATTAGCAGTAGGTACTATTTACTAAAAGAAACATTAATTATATATACTACTACCTTAACCAACTACACTAAAAACATCCACAATAGCAATATACGTACACTAAAGGAAACACAAAACATGACTGACCAATAAAAATAAAAGTGACGCAAAGATAGAGTAAAGAGTGAGCAACAAGAGAGATCTGCCTCTTCTATGCCTACCGTGGTTGGTTGAGTTGTAAGAAAAATACATATTTTTTTAACTTTAACCTAAACACGTCAACATTAATAATGTTTTTTAGGGGTGGTGAATAACATCAGGTCCTCAATCTTGCAGGAGTTTGCGAACAAAGGGTACAGAAGCATGTATTGCATTGACTGTGCGGGAGCACCGCAGTCACACTGCGTTAAGGCCAACCTGCGTGCGAAGCTTGTTTAAGGACTTCCAGACAGGCCACAGCAGATCGTGCCCAGGTGGTTTTCCTTTGGGGTGGTGTAATCAGGCGGTGGCGGATTTCTATCTATCCACAATACAATGATTCTACAAAACAACAAAAAAATATTGAACTAAGCGCAGAGTAGACGAATATCGGTCAATCTCGAAATCCATGGAAGGCATAAATCTTGTAAACACAGCAGTCATGTGAGTATAGTAAAATGAAAATATGGATTCCTTCTCACATTTGACGTAACGGAAAGTATATAATATGATGATGTACGTAATAGGAATGAAAAATTACTACAATTTTACAATTAAAACAATTTTACTGACCGCTTTGGATTAAAAACAAACTATTTACCCAAAAAACAATGCATGTTCAAAGAAAAAAATTTAAGTCATTTTACATACTTAAATATTATAATTAGAAAACTTTCGTAATTTATTTTAAACATTATTACGGGATTTATCACCGAACCGTTTCATCCGGTAAACTTTCCTTGACGTCTAATTAAACCAAAAGATTTATGTAAAAAACCTTTGGAAATATTGCATTTTTATTTTATACTAGATTCCACCTACGCGTGATTTAGTCTTACATAGGTCACAATCTATATTTCATACTATTCACCTTTATAATGGTATGAGATAGATTAGATTAGATAATTTCTTTATTGCACACCATTAAAAATCAATAAACAAAAGAAAATACATTTTTAAATCATAGGTACAATGGGCGGCCTTATCGCTAAAAGCGATCTCTTCCAGGCAACCTTTGGATGGACAGGATCTATGTGAACAAATAAGGACGGCAGCGTGATTAAATATAATATAAAATAAAATGCATATAAAATTACATAAATATATATATATTATACTACATAAAATATATATACTTACATATGTAAATTATAAATATGTATAAATTAATAAATGGCCTAGTGAGCGATGTATGACAGATAATGTTGTCTGACCATGTTTTTAAAGATAGGGAGAGATTTAGCGTGACGAATTGAGACAGGTAGGGCATTCCAGAGCCTGGTAGCCTGCAGAGTAAAAGAGGTATTATAAAATACTCAGGAATTATGGGGTGTTTCTCATTGAAGGGTTTCAGAAGAACGTAAGGATCGAGAGTTGGAAAGGTGAAGAAAGTCAAAGCGTTCTTTAAGGTAGTATGGAGTAGAAGGGATGAAAAGGATGCTGCGAAGGAGGGAAAGAATGTGCGCATTCCGGCGAAGGTGGATAGGTAACCACGGCGATACTCGGAAATATGATCGTACTTGCGCAAGCCAAATATGAATCTAATAGACAAATTTTGGAGACGCTCAAGCTTGTTGAGTTGATCTTCAGTTAAATCAAGATAGCTGGCGTCAGCGTAGTCGAGAATAGGATGCAAAAATGTTTGTGCACGTGCAATTTTTGTGGAAGTCGCAAGGAAGTTTCGCAGCCGTTTAAGAGAAGCAGCTGCAGCATAGGTCCTTCGGCTTACCGCTGCTAGTTGCGGTCCCCAAGATAACTGACAATCTATGAGTATCCCCAGATTTTTTACTACCTTGCTCATTTCTATAGATGTACCGTCAAATTTTTACTTTAGGTAGATCAAGCCAATCGATCGGTGTAATCATCCGCGAGCTTCCTATTACAATAACTTGAGTGTGATAAATCCCGTATATATAATAATGCTTAATTGGATATTATATTTAATTAACCTTAATATTTATATCTATTATATATATATATATTTTTAAATAACCTCACATACGATGAGGATACTATAATATTGTAAGGTAAGATTAAATATCGCTCGCCATGCAATACAATAGACCATCACACAATGGCGAAGATAATATATATTTCATCTTACATTAAATATTATAACGAGTGATATATATATATATATATATATATATATATAGCTGTTGCCCGCGACTTCCTATGCGTTACACTGCTAAATGTGTAGGTAACCTAGAAATAAAGCTAAACTCGCTGTTGCAACTTGACACCTCGTTTTTATCCTACAGGTTTATAGGATAAAAGGTAGCCTATGTGGTAATCCAAGTTATAATCTACGTATGTACCAAAATTCACCGAAATCAGTTCAGCCGTTATGACGTGATTGTGTAACAAACAAACAAATAAATAAACACACGTCCAAACTTTCACATTTATAATATTAGTGTGTATAATATTTCTTTTGACCTTGCAATTGCGTCGCTTTGAAATTATTATTTGAATGAGTACACAATACCAAAAAAACAATAGAATTAAGATGACAAATCCAATTCTTGCAAGTGATTGCGATTTTCGCGGTCACTGTTTCAGAAGTTTAACGTAAGTGAGCGTAAGGTGCACTGACCACTGAAGCGCAAACACTTTGCAGTGCAGTGATTCAGTCATAGACAAATGACACGGGGCACATAACTCGGAGTACTGACAGCCGTTTTGATATAAAATGCGCGCTATACAAAGTGCTCTATCAACTTATTATTAAGTACCTACTGTATTAACTTTGCTCCATAAAATTCTAAAAACTGATTTCCAAAGTCTAACTAATATATAAATTATAATTTTATCAAAAAACAGTGTCAAAATGTACTGATAAAGACCTTTCATGAGACGTCCCATTTGACCTGATAGTCTCATTTTGATTTTTTTATACCCCTCTTAAACCCCAATATCTCAACAATCCCCCCCATGTTTTTAGCTCATTTAGTCACACTAGGAGTGTATCAGCACTACCTATCATATCAAATACCAAATTCACGATGATCAGTTCACCTCTTGGAAAGTTATCCTCGGACAAACAAACATACATACATACAACATCTATTTAACCAAGTTGATTTGGAGATCTTGCTTCGCTCGATCAATATATATATATAGAAAAACATTCAGATCCGAAACAAATATCTCTATATCATGCAAACTTTTGTTCTGCGGGGGGAATGGAACCCTGCGACTATTTGCCCACCGCGCCATGGAGGCCTTCAAAACATGCTACATTTATACCTCTTGTACTATTTCCATTTCTTTATTTTCTCGATGACAGTTCTAATTTGATAGTTGTAGTGTTGTGACCAAATAAGTAATGATATCGATGGCATATATTTATTATATTTTTAGCAAAGACAAATACAACATAAACATTCAAATATATTTTTTCAAGGTCACTCAATGGCCCACCGCCATTTTGTGTTTGTTTTAATCTGTCACTCGCAACAAGACGGTCGTGCTAGTCACTACATTTATGTTCGCTGAGTTTTTCACATTATGAAAGAAAGAAAGAAAAGAAAGAAAGAAAATATATTTATTTGAACCCACTTGACATCACACACAATAAAAAACAATAAAAACAAAGGCAAAGTCGAGATTCACTCAGACAGACAATACTGGTGTTGCGTGGGGACAAAATGATCCCTGTCTCAGCATAAGCAGTTTCGTACCACGGTGGATACGATGCAGCGCTGGTTTTCTGACAGGGCCTAGGTGACGACACGATCATTTGAAAAGACAATACAAATAGAATAAAATATAAATAACATGTAGACAAATTAAAAGGAGAAGATACTCCATTATCCATACCTTACGTTGTGTATTTTGTGTTCCTCCGTGTTAATTGCTGCCCAGCTGTCAAATATCAAAATGCCGAAAGGATTTGTTCTGAAAAGGCAGGTGAGAGAACTGGTGATCAAGGTTTGTAATTACTTTGAAGCAGAGTATCAAAATAGTGGCCCGCTATTACCACTGTCGCAAGTGCGAGAGCGTGTTGCGGCCGCATTAGGAATTAGTGGACCTACTGTAATAAATTTGTACAAAAGTATCCGGCAGTAGTTTAGTTTCTTATATTTTGTAAAAAAATATCGGTTCTGTTATCGTGTTACTTTTATCGATAGCTCCATCCCTATCAGTTTCTCCGACTCTGGTATAACCTTGTACGTGCGTAAGCGTCATATTTTTATAAAATAATGCATACATAATGTAAAAAAGACGCTCGTTCAAGTTTTCACAGGAGCTGTCATCGAGAAAATAAAGAAGTGGAAATACTATAGTTTCTGCAACTTTAGTGGACAGTGCCCCTATATGTAACAAGTCATTTTGTAACCGCCAGTTTTAGTAACAAAGTGCTAAACATCTCCGTTTGCGGTCTTAAAATTAAGGACAGTTACATACTGTGCTGTTAAATAGTTAATTATGAGTCGAAATGTTACTTATTCTATTGCATGGTTCTAAGTAAAAGTTACTTCCTAGGTCTTCGAGTCTAAAATTATTATTACTAACTACTAACATATACTACATATTTCTTTCCTTTGGGGTCGAAACTATGGGTCCTTGGGGCTCGAGTGCCCAAAAATTCATTAAAGAGCTGCCCAGACGCCTCATAGACACCACAGGTGACCAAAGAGGTGGAACTTAGCTCTGCCAACGGATCAGCTTAGCTATTCAAAGAGGTAATGTTGCCAGTTTTTTGGGCACCTTACCTGCAGATGGAGACTTAAATGCAGTTTTTTTATTTATAGGTTTATTTTAAATTTAGTTTTAGTTATTTGATTTAATTGTATTTTTATTGTTAATCTGTTTGATACTATTTTGGATTTTGTTGATAAATAAATAAAATAAAACTGTAAAGTAAATAACTACTAACAACCGACGACCTCTGTGGTGCAGTGGGCGAAAAGCCGGCTGAGACGCAGGAGGTAGCGGGTTCGATTCCCGCCGCAGAACAAATGTTTGCATGATCTACAGGTATCTGTTCCGGGTCTGGTTGTTTCTCTATATATTATATGTATTTACAAAAAAAAATGTATATACATAAGTATTCTATCAGTTATCTGGTTCCCATAGTACAAGCTTTGCTTAGTTTGGGGCTAGATAGTGCTGTGTGAAATGTCCAGTAATATTATTATATGATATTATAACGATACATTGCAGTTATAATAGTTTTTGTGAGTACACTTTAAAGAGATACGATTCTCAAAAATTCTACTTTATATAAATACAATATACCTACATACTTTAGTTAAATGTAAATAAACTATATTAAAATGTGTTTTTAATTTTCTTAAAAAATGCGAAGAAACTTTTTCCCCAACCTAATATATTTATATTTATATATTATTAAGATCGTCGTAGCCTATACACGTCTGTGTTTTATTTTAGTTTCATGATACAAATTCATTAAATTTTAGTTTGCCTTCAAAACAGCTGTTTTTTTAAACTTAGCACTTTGCTAGAACTAAACGAGAATAAAAAAACAAAATATTCTTCTAAAGATCATTAACCCAGAATAGATAATAAACCGATAAATTGATAAAAATTGATAATGCCTCTGACATTTTAGAGCCGCTGTCGTATCTCAACGGCTGTAAGGTAGTACATCTCTCAACGGCAATAATCCTGTCGTCCCGAGCTAATGTGCATCTTCTACCACCATTACCTGGTCGCCGGGTGTAGTTCCCTGTCGCTTGATGTCGTTTCAGGGCATACTGCATTGAGGAACGTGGTACGTTTAACACAATAGCCACTTCACGCTGTGTCAGTCACTGGTTGATCAATGCGACGGCTTGCGCGATCTGTTCTGCTGTTAGTGGCATTTTTTTTGTGATACAGGTCGTTAAGAAACCCAATAACACACTCAAAATCCATAAAATGATATATTTTAGCTAAAGATTTTTTAAACACACAAAATTGAAAAATCGTCTCACTCGCTGAAATGACCTGTTTCGACTAAATCTCAAAAAGTGACGTCAAATTCAACTAAAACTTAACAAATTACTCTCTTAAACGTTAACTGATACTTTTTTACTTACATTCATAGTAACATTCATCAGAAACACTTGAATAGTTTGTTATCGCAAGTTTCGAGCTTGGCCAAGATTCCGTGCCGCTGAGTGTATTTTGTCGAAATAAATTTATTATTACTAATTGACTTTTTAATGCAAATCACGGATTTCTAAAATTCGTAGAACATTTATCGAGAAAGTGACAACATTTACCCCTTTACGGTTAGCACAGTTATTCCGAAACACTCCGTAGAGGCAACATCATCTTTCAGTCAAATATTGACCGGTATCAAGATTAATAAAAATTTCTTAAGAACTAAATTTAAATACGTGAATTGGTCTTTAAATCAGCGCTATTGACGCTTACAACATGGCTTGGCGACTTTTTCATAAGACCCCCCCCCCCCCCCCCCCCCCTCTTTCCCCCGAAAGGTAGGCCTTTGACTTCAGTGTACACAATACACTTATAATAATGATTAATAATATAATAATAATAAATGACGACCTCCGTGGCGCATTGGGCGAATAGCCGGCTGAGACGCAGGAGGTTGCGGGTTCTATTCCCACCGCGGAACAAATGTTAGCATGATCTACAGATATTTGTTTCGGGTCTAGATGTTTTTCTATGTATTATAAGTATGTATTTACAAAAAAAATTACATAAGTATTATATCAGTTATCTCGTTCCCATAGTGCAAGCTCTGCTTAGTTTAGGGCTAGATAGCGCTGTGTGAAATGTCCAGCAATGTTTATTTATTTAAATAAAATTTAATTTGAACTAGATTTAAACACGTGCAATGGTCTTTAAGTCAGCGATATTTACGCTTACAACATGGCTTGGCGACTTTTCGAGAAGACCCCCCCCCCCCCCTCTCCTTCCCCCGAAAAGTAGGCCTTTGACCTGCAGGGTACACAATACACTTATAATAATGATAACATTATAACCTGACCCGCTCGCAACTTCGACAGCGCCGCGTAGTGCATTTTTCGTACTGAAAACTGTTACTATCGTAATTAAATAATATATCACTTAGGTATGTTTAGTGCTCCCATATCATAATCTATACTTTAATATTATAAAGAGGAAAGATTTGTATTTTTGTGTGTATATTTGTAATGAATAAACTCAAAAACTACAGGTCCTATTTCAAAAATTCTTTCACCATTGGAAAGCTACATTCACCTTGAGTAACATAGGCTACTTTTTACCCAACTGCGCAAAGGAGGGTAATGTTTTTATTAAAAAACTACGCGTGCAAAGCTGCGGATTGGTCAGCTAGTAATCAATATCAATAAGTGTAGATGTTAGATTTCAAAGTGTATAAGAAATTTAAATCTCTTTTTCTAGCTATTATTCATGTGTATTACCTAGTAGTGGGGATAAGTCAGACTTAGCCAGAATAGAACATTCTCGTTTACGCATTCTACAAGAAACTAGGAAAGGTCCGAGTGGAATATCCGGTCGTCCAGCGAGTGTTGCAAGCGGCTGTCGCAAGCAGCGCAAGGTTGCACTACGATATTTACTTATATATTTTGTAATAATCTGAGTAAGGACATCGATAGAGATAAAATAGACATGCCAAGTAGATAGTTATGACTTATCTGTTACACCAAATTGAAAACTTAAAGAGCGGTGAATGAATGAATGAAAACACTTTATTTTTTATTATTTTTTTATTTATATTATAGACACTTTATTCAATAAATTAAAAGACTATATTAGAAAATTAGATTTTGAAGTTCTTCGGCCACGTCTCGAGGAACTACGCGGACTCTATTAAGCGTCTTGGTTTCCTCGATGTTATTTCTTTTTTTCTGTACGCACATAGCTTATAATGTGTAATGTGTGCCTTATAAAATAAAATAGACACTAAAAATATAAACAAAATAGAAAACACAAAGCAAATAGTACAATGGGCGGTCTTATAGCTTAGACGCGATCACTTCCAGATAAACTTTGGATGGAGATGATTTTGTTATAACAAATATAACGGTCGAGGGTGTCCATGTATGACCAAACTATTTATGAAGAGAATGCGTATAATATCAAAATAAAAATATAACTAAGTACTAAAATTAATAAATAAGTATGAATAGAAATAGAACATATTCACTTACATTAAATATATATAGATACATATAAAAAATGAGTTAATATGGTATGTAAAGATAATAGATAGCGGTGGTACAATAAAACCTTATTGTTTAAAGCGATCTCTTCCTTTGTATTTAACCATATATTTTTTGTACGAGATTTTGGCTCTGGAGTTTTTAGGTCTCCTTAAGGACACTTGGCTTTGCGGCTTTATAGCAATCCCACTGTTTGCAGGCCTACAAGATATGGTCACTCTGGAAGTATATATAATATGGAAGAGGACTATGTTCGGCAGGGATTGAACAGATTAGATGTATACCTATCTATGTTTGCGCCAAAAAAAAACGAGCATGCCACACGACTGAAGTAAAACTTCTTTTTCAAAATAATAATTTATGAAATTGTTCAAGGACGAAATGAAATTACGAAAAATAATCAAACGAACTACTGACTGAGATTTACATATTAATATTTCATGCACTGGCTATGAGAGGAAGAGATAAAGAAAATGTGCGCGCGCACCTCTCTCTCTTGCTCCTACAGTAATATAAAAACGTAACTCTCTCTCTTTCTATCTTCACTAACTGATATCTCCCTCTCAACTTCCGTTCGCAGTTTTTGTAACGCATTCACCAGCTTACTCCCCAAGTCAAGCGTGCGTAAAGAAGTTTTACTTCCAAAAACAAAACTTATAACTTAAAACAATTTATGAGGCAACGAAATCGGTCCCACTCAGCCACGCAGCAGTTTGTTATAGCCGAGGTTACCACTTAGCATGAGGTTCTTGTTCCACTTCAATGTCGTACAAAAAGGCATGTTCTACAGCGTGAAGAGGCTGAGGTAGCGCTGGTTTATGTAGTGGCGCAATGAACGTTCTATGGTTGGGAATCAAGATACACCGAATTTAACCAAGCTCAAGTCCAATACGTAACTCGGAAATAGTTTAACATTGAACATTTAGGCTTGACCAAACCAGTGTAACTCAGCAATGACCGCGCCCTTCTCTCAAGGTCAGCTTGCGTGATTGATGGCAAATATTACTGAGAGACAAATACTACTGGTGATGGTGCAAATTCACTGGCTCTGACGTACTCTGCTGTGTGATATGCGCCTTTGGGACGCTTTGCCTGTGGACATTAAACGGGCTCCTTCACAGCACTCTTATAAGCTGAGATTAAAGCAGCATTACCTAAATGCCTAGCTTTCTTGTCATTTGAGTTACCGATTCATTGATTTATTATTTATTTTAATTTTATTGTCCTCTTTTTATTAGATTTGTAAGAATATTGATTTAGATTATTAGTTTGGTATATATTAGTCCATCTTTAGGTATTTATTTATGTATTAGGATTTTATGTATTTCTTTCATTTTGTAAATATACTCTGTGCACCGCTGCCCATTACTGATTCACTCTTTACTTTCCATCCAAAGGTTGTCTGGAAGAAATCGCTTTCAGCGATAAGGCCGCCCATTGTGTATATATAACATAAATTAGTTTTTTTTTAGTATTCCTGGTGTACCATAAAGAATTATTCTATTCTAATCTACTCTGTTTTGTCCGAGGATAACTTTCGTAGCAATGATCCGATCATCGTGGAATTTAATATATGGGTAGGTAGTGATGGCACAATTTTGTTGTGACTAAATGAGCTAAAAATATTGCGGGGTTGTTAAGATATTGGGGTTTAAGAGGTGTAAAAAAATCAAAATGAGTCTATTTTGTCAAATAGGACGTCTTTTAAAATACCTTCATTTACTAAATTACGATTCCGTTATTTTTAGTTCAATATTTGTCTTTGAGTTATTTATTAGCCATAATAAAAACTGAACTTTGACAGAATTCACTGGGTACACCAGTAACCCCACAGTGATGAAATTTGGTACTCGTGTAGCTTTAGTGATTCAAATATAGGAAAACTCTGAAATCTAGAATAACTGCAATTTATACCCCTAAAAAAGTAACCAACTAATATGAAATCCCGTTACTTGTAATTTGAATGAAACTGTAGTTCATGTTGGTTATGCATTTCGTGGCACTATTTGACTAGTCAAAGGTTATGAATATTTATTTTTGTTTGTGGGTGACTCGCGATTTCATAGTTCAGGGCGAACCACTAGTTAACTTAGATTATGTAATAAAATCTAGAAAGTTATTGTGCATTTACTATAAAAACAAGACGCATCGAAAATGATATACAAAAATAGTCACTAAATCACTCGTACGATTAAGTCTCAAGGTCGAAATTACGACAAACCTGCACCATCATGCAAAACTTCACCTTCATCTAACCGCAATATTTGCTCATTTGCGGCACCTTGAACATTACGGTCAAAGTGCTCAGCAAATTCGACTAACATTATTTCTTTCTATCTCTCTTTCCCTGGAAGAAAAACATTGTGTGGAAACCGGCATGCCCTCGAACCAAATATCGAGATCTCGCTTCGCTCTATTTATAAAAAATAAATGGTGTGTGTTGGTAAGCGCATCACCTAAGAACGGCTGAACAGATTTGGCTATTTTGTCAGTGTTCGTAATAGTCCGATTAAGGTTATTCAGTTAAAAATATTGGATATGTTGATCGGAGAATTTGAAAATTCTAGAATCTTTTTTCTAATGCATTTTTGTATGAACTCAAGACCACATAGGCTATATTTTATTTTGAAACCCGTGTAAATTCAGGTCAGGCCTGCTAGTTAATGAACAGATTTGGGTTGTCGCTGTCTTATTTCCAGCCTACGTATTTGAACAATTTGGTCAAGAGTCGAGACTCAGGGTTTATGGAGTACCGGGGCCTTTTGCGTTTTCAAAATACATTCTGGACTTCTGTATCTGTCATTGGGGTCAATGGGAAACCATGGTACTTTCCCTATTTTCAAAATGCGCGTCTGTTTTTATCCCAGAGCTAGTGCTTATCTGTATTAACGCATAAGCATAGAAGTTCAGACGGACGATGCAGCCAGTGTTTTGAGAACTCTTCCGCCTAGCCGTGATCTAGCTCGAGCAATTGAACTATCTATACATTGTTTGCAACAGTCTTTAGATTATTCAACTAATGGCTTAACTGTATTTTGTTTTTAAGAAATTATTGATTGATCGAAGCGAGATCTCCAAATCAATTTGGGCAAATCATTATTGTATGTATGTATGTTTGTTTGTCCGAGGATAACTTTCGAAGCGTTGAGCCGATTATCGTTAAATTTGATACATAGGTAGGTAGTGATGGCACAACTTGGTGTGACTAAATAAGCTAAAAATATTGGGGGTTTTTTTGAGATATCGGAGTTAAAGAGGGGCAAAAAAATGAAAAGGAGACTATTACGTCAAGTGGGACGTCAAATGAAAGGTCTTCATTAGTAAATTTCATCCCTGTTTTTATTTTTAGTTTCATCGTTGTAGTTTTTGAGTTATTAGCTATAGTAGAAAAAAAATTAGACAAAATTCACAGAGTACACCAGTTACTCCACAGTTCTGAGATTTGATTTTTTTTACACATGATAGAACTTCGTTTGACCACAATCTCACCTGATGGTAAGCGATGATGTGGTCTAAGATGTAGCACGAAGATCTAGGAGAAACCTATTCACTCTTACCTTAAAGAGGCCCGGATCGTATTTATTAGGAAAAACAGACGACGGTAAAGTGTTCCATACCTCAGCTCTACGCATCAAGAACGTAGAACCAAAACGGTGTGTGCGAATGGGTGGTATATCAACCAGGTACGGATGGTACTGAGGCGTGCGCCTGCTTGTCCTTTGATGGAAGGGGGATGGTGAGATCAGATCGTATAGTTGCTGGGAACGTTCTCCAAAATGTATTCTGTAAAAGATCGAGAGGCTTGCAACTTTACGGCGGTGTTCGAAACTTTGGGTCTTAGTCTCTGCCATATGTTGCTCACCTATAAGCCTAAAAGCCCTACGTTCTATCGAGTCTAAGGTAGCGAGCTGGTATTTGGCCGAACCATCCCAAAGGTGGCAGCAGTACTCCATACCAGACCGGACTTGAGCTTTGTAAAGACTAAAAAACTGTCCTGGTGTGAAGTATCTCCTGGCCTTGTAGAGGATGCCCAGCTTCATGGCAGCTGTTTTAGCCTTAGACTCGATGTATGAGCTAAAGTTGATAGTAGGCGTGAGCGATACCCCTAGGTGACCTTTTACAGATACCGGTACATCTCGGAAAATGGGAACTTGGGAAAACTGACACTTTTTCCCCGAGAAGAGACATGCTTGCGTTTTTAAAGCGTTGCATTTGACGAGATTGGAATCGCCCCAGTCAGAGACGGCCTTGAGTGTCAAATTCAAACGCTGCAGCATCTCGTCTCTCTGCTTCTGAATTTCAGCTCTGCTGGCTCGAGCATTAGAGGTATACCTCTCCACAACTGTACTGTCGTCTACGTACCCAATGATACCGGGCATAAGCAGATCATTGATATGCAACAGAAACAGTGTGGCAGAGAGTACTGACCCCTGAGGTACCCCGGCGTTAATAGCCAATTGATCAGACGAGCGGACATCAATGACTACCCGAATGAATCGTTCCCTCGGAAAGTCTGCAAGCCAAGAGCAGAACAGTGCTGGAAGTCCATATGAAGGAAGCTTGCCAGTAAGGCTGGCATGCCAAACCCTGTCAAAAGCCTTCGAGATATCTAGTGAAACAGCCAGTGCTTCACCCTACTTCTCGATGGCTTCACTCCGGATATGTGTAGAATACGCAAGAAGATCCCCAGTAGACCGTTTCTGGCAAAACCTATATTGTTGGTCACTAAGGAGGTCATTGTCTTCAAGGTATGCGAGGAGTTTCCTATTCAGCGCACGTTCCATACATTTACATAGTAAGGATGTGACCGAGATAGGGCGGTAGTTTGACGGGTCGGCACGACTACCTTTTTTGGGCACAGGCTGCAGGTTAGCTAGCTTCCATGACTTGGGGACTAAACCAGTTTTCAGAGACAGGCGAAAAAGTCTTGTCAGTATTGGAGACAGCTCAGGGGAACAATTTTTTAACACTATGGCTGATATTCCGTCCGGACCACTAGCTTTATTCACGTCAAGACTACGCAGCGTTTTGAGCACTTCTTTTTACTGGATGCGAATTTCGTGCAAAGACACTTCGCATCGAGGAAGGTTGGTGAAGAAGAAAGGTGGTGTTTCGCCAGAGATGTCAAGACGTGAAGCTTCCGCAAATTGAGTTGCAAACAAATTTGCTTTCTCAATAGCAGTGTGGGCTAGGGAACCATCTGGTTTCAGTAGTAGGGGGAGTGAAGGGCGGTTAAAATTCGCTTCCACCGACTTAGCCAGAGACCAGAAAGCTTTACTTCCCGCGGGGTACGCGGCAAGCTTAGACCCCATGCGGCCAATCCGATCGAAGCGAGCTTTCCGTATCACCTTCTTGCTAAACTTGGCGGCTTTATTGAAGGCTTTCTTCTTTGACCGCACAACCGAGGCTTTACTATTTCGTGCGTATACCCAGGCATGGTACGCCTTATGTTTTTGCGCTTCTGCGCTGGCACACGTGGGATCAAACCATGGGCGAGCGTTGCCTGAAGGTGAGGCGTCGGAGAATGGAATAAAACATTCCATTGCCTTTTTAATCACCTCCGTAACGGCATCAGCGCAAACCGTTGGGTCAAAAGAAGAAAAACAAGTTTGCCGCCATGGATAAGACGCGAAAAAATGACGCATTTCATCCCAATCTGCTGACTTGTAGCACCACACTCGCCTGCATCCTCTGGGAGTGGGATCGGGAGGCGAGTATTATGATACAGACCTCACCACACAGTGATCTGAGCTGCCCAAGGGAGGTAGCACTGACACTGAGTGGCGATCCGGTTCATTTGTCAGCAGAAGGTCCAGGCAATTGGCTGTGTGGCCCTCGACATCTGGTATCCCGGTGGCTTCGCCAACCAGCTGGGTTAGATTAAGTGAGAGTGCAAGTTTGCAGGCTTCTCTTCCAACATGGTCACTGTTCTGGTATGGGAACAACCACTCTTGGTGGTGGGCGTTGAATTCCCTTAGAATCTCCAGTTGGGCGTCAGGATATCGTCGTCGGGCCACATCCGCCACTTCACAAATGTAATTAAACAACCTGGTGTCTCCTGGTCACCAGTGTGTGATCTATATAGACCGGCATTGATTATCTTATCTAAGCCGGTGTCCACCAGAATCCACATTACGGACAGGTTGGGCTCTTCAAGGTCACGCAGACGCGTCACCGTGAGAAATAATAAGTGTGGCTTCGCGGTTTCGAGGTGGTGGTGGACCGGATCGAGATTGGAGTGCAGTCCTCGAATGTTGGAGAGGTGCACTTGGAGCGAAAGGACGTGCTTCCGCTGTATGCACAACTTATTATATTTTTTTGTATTTTTCATTTTGGTAAGAGTGTTAGGTTGAATGGGAAGACGGCAGTTGAACGAGGCACTGAACAGCGAGCCCAGAAACACGAAGTAGGCGCCTGCGCGATTGAGGTATTAGACTGGAGACTGCGGGGATGCCCGAACACCCCAGGAATGGCCATCGGAACCTCTCGCCCGGTCGCCAACCGGCACGATGGAGCATTCTGGGATTTTTCGCGAGGCGGTGGGGCAGCCTTTCATGAGTGGCTACCTCACTAGTTGAGTCCCCTACAATCTGCGGTCGGCCAGCGGAGAACCGTGCTTTGGATCCCGCTACCCTCAATGTCCAATCACTCGGCACATTTGCACTACTGCGTTCTCCGTACCGCTCTGTCTGTATTCAGTGCAAGAACTCCTTAGACCCGTCACTTCCATAGTGGCTACTCGAGACATCACCCCGAAACGCGGCCAAAGCCTACCACCAGATGAGTTGTTATCCATTTGGCACTACCCAGGGATCACTTGTAGGGTTTCGAGGGTAATATCCTACGGACGCGGATAACTTTGATCCCCAAATTATATTCTTATATATTATCTATATATTACTTATAAATTATATTCTTTATTATATATACTTATACCTATATTATATATATACTTATAACTATATACTTATATATACTTGAAAATTATATTCTATAGATATTCGTGTAGCTTTAGTGACACATATATAAGCAAAAGTCTAAAATCCAGAATAACTGCATTTTGTGCCCTAAAAAAATGTAACCAAATTACATGAACTCCCATTACCTGTAATTTGAATGAAATTAAAAAGATTACGAATAATATTATTTTTGTTTTTATGGGAGACTCGCGAGACCTCAGTTCGGTGCAAACCACTAGTAGGTACTCTAAATACTGAATTATTTCTGCAATAATGATGTGAATTTCACGCACGTATTAAGCAATACGTTTTATTCAACAATGAAGTAAGTAAAAATGGCCTACTCCACATTGCCTGAAATCAGTTAAAAAGCCTTACGAGTTCAGTGAGTTATGCAACTTGTGATTTGCAAATGAAAGAGCAATGGCATGTAAAATGATGCTTGATGTCAGAAAGTCGCTTCTGTATTTAAAGCCTGGCCAGGCTAAGTCAGCGCGGTAGAAAAGATTTTACAGAAATGGCCACTTTAGATGAACCAGCTTCATATTTCACTAGCTGACACTCCTGGGTTTTGCACGGATTGTTTCTAATAAAATATAGCTTTTAGCACTTAGGGATAGCATATCTTTATATCAGAGACAGAATTTTCAAAATCGGTTCAGTAGTTCTGGAGATTACCCATTACATACAAACTAATCCCCCCCTACCCCCAATCAATAAAGATTTAAAGTATCTAATTATTTGTTATGTCATATTCAAATAAATTTATTTTTTAATAATCCCTTTCTTAATTTCATTTTTCATATAAACGTAACCCTCTTTTACCCCCTTTTACTTCCGTTTTTCGAGATAATAAATATTCTGAATGTTAATCCGATAGACAAACATAAATGTAAATAAATGTCGTTTTGGCCTTTTCATCGGTTAAGAAGTTATGGGCAATTAAAATGTTAAACAAATATTTAATGGCCCAGTTGCAGTCTTATTATATGACTAGAGGTCGTGTGGCGCGTGTTTTTCTTTTTGTGGAAGAAGCAATCAAAGATGATATCGAAGGGTTCAAAGTTATCAAAGAGAATATGGAAGTGAAAGAAGCAATCAAAGAGGAAATCGAAGTGGAAGATGCAATCAAAGAGAATATCGAAGTGAAAGAAGGAATCAAAGAGGATGTCGAAGTAAAATAAACTATCAAAGATAAAGAAGCAATTATAGAGGATATTGAAGTGAAGTAAGCAATCAAATAGGATATCAAATTATATGATACACAGGTTCTTGTATCAAAAAGAGTTTAGGAACTTTATAGTATTTTAGAGCTGAAGAGCGTAAAATATTATAAAACCGTGCCTACTTTACATACAGGGAGGGGGTGGGGGGGGTGGAAGGGGGGGGGGGGGGGGTATAACAATATTAAATTAAGTCAAAAACAAACCAAAAACATACAAATTTAATGTCAAATATGTATATTAAATAATTAAATGAAAATGTTAAGCAATGTGACGACTAGTTGAAACATAAAAATATGGGAAGTTTTATCCAACATATGTTATTAAAATTGACGTTTCCTAGCTGTATGTAGACTTAGCGTGAACGAAGCACATTATGTGCTATCTTCAAGAACGTAAAGGTCAGGCATGGTAAAGCAATCTTAACAACGATGTTGTATTACAAAATGTTCCAAGGCTATAAACTAGTTCATTTTAACTGCTTCACCAATTTCCACCAGCCTTGGCTAAGAACCATTTCAGAAACATCATAATAACTAATTGATCGAGCGAAGCGAGATCTCTAATAGCGGTTTTCTATATCCGTCGATAACCGACTACGCCTCGAAAAAGTGTTAAACTAGTGTCAAACTTTTAACAGGTTTTCTAGGAGAAACGAGTCGTAGCTGGTTACCGACGGATATAGGAACCCGCCATAAATCAACTTGGGCAAATCGACGTTGTATGTATGTATGTTTGTCCGAGGATAACTTTCGTAGGGTTGATTCGATAATCGTAAAATTTAATACATAGTCATGGCACAATTTTTGTGTGACCAAATGAGCTAAAAATGTTCGAGGGTTGTAGAGATATTGGGGTTCAGGAGGGGTAAAAAAAATGAAAATGAAGCTATTAAGACAACTGTAACGTCAAATGATAGGTATTAATTAGTACATTTAGACTCCGTTTTTATTTTTCGTAAGTTCTTTTTAGTTTTTGAGTTATTAGCCATGATAAAAACTAAACTTTTACAAAATTCACAGGAATTCACAAAATTCACTAGTGATCCCACAGTGCTGAAATTTGGTACGCGTGTAGCTTTAGTAAAACAAATATAGGAAAAAGTCTGAAATCCAAAATAACTGCAATCTGTAACCCAAAAAAGGCACCAATATACATGAATTCCCTTTACCTGTAATTTGAATGAAACTGTGGGTCAAGTTATATGGTTGTATTTCGTGGCACTATTTTATTAGTCAAGATTAAGGCCGGCTTGGACAACGATCCCTAAACATACTTAGCGGCTAAACATGTTTAAATTTTACGTATTTGTATGATTTGCCAACTCCTTAAATTATATTTAGTCACTAAATACGTTTAGGCATCGTTGCGCGAGTCGCCCTAAGAATATTTTTTTTGTTTTGGGAGTTTCGCGAGATCTCAGTTCGGGGCGAACCACTAGTAATTACAATATAGCTCACGGCTATATTAAGGGGACACTGGAAGGGAATCACCCATACAACACGTACTACCAAGATCATTTCTAATTGGAGCATATTTTTACCTTGATAAGGTATTATTTTAATTTGAATAGTATTTATCTAAGTTCCCAACCATATATTAGATCAAAATACTTACCTAAAATGAAATAGAAGCGTATCGCATTCTGCATGTTTTAAAGTCATAAATGACTTGTTTTCAACCTAATTGTTTCGTATTAAAAACAACAACATCTTACGTATCCTAGTCGTGGGAACATAGATTATATCGTTTAGTTATAGAATAACAACACAATTAGAAAAAATACAACAAGTTTTCAGTCATCATTTTTGGTATTACGGAACACGGTCAAAATCTAATAAAATTTATTATCGTTCTATTGCTATCACTGTCACTCTGCGTGGTTAAACTTCGTCACTAAACAGGGCATAGCGATATTCAGGCCGAAGTTTTTGACACGGCCGAATTGAAGTTTCGCTCGGGGTTCGCCGGCTTCTTAATCACGGATGTACACACGGCTACACATCAAGCTATACATTTCCAGTATAAGCGATCTCGCATTGTGTAGGCTTTTCGCAGAATGAGAGGTCAGCTTATATTGGATTTGTATAGCTTGATGTGTAGCCGTGTGTACATCCTTGGATCTCTTACTCAATACGCAGACCCCTAAGAATATAGGTTATGTGGCGTGTATCGTTTGATGTATTCCATTGTTACTTGAGCTCGCTACTAGAAAAAAAAAGATAAACATGGACAAGATGAAACTCATGTTGAATGTTCATTTTTCATAGAATTTTTTTGTGTAATCAATTAACAAAAGGGCTTTGTCGCTCATGCGATTATGACACCCTGGTAATGTAAACCAAAAAAATTAACTTATTATATAAGTAAAAAAAATATTCAGCTACCTCCTATCTACAAACTTAAACAGTTTTTTGGCAGTATCTGATAACGGATCTGCCATAATAGTATTACATCACCAATATTAAAATTAGAAGTATGTCTCGCACTAGCATTCTGAACACATTCTTTTATACTACTTGGAGATGTAACAAGCTTACGGCCCACCTGATGTTTATTTTGATTTGATAAGAAAAACCATGGACAAATATGAAATAATGAAAGAAAAAAGAAGTCAGAAAACATGACATATCACAAACAAAAAAAAAACATTGCAATGGTTTACTAGAGATAATACAATTCAGGATGGAAAACATAGGTACCTAAACTAGGATTGACTATTTGTTCATATTGGAATGTTCAGTGAATGTATATGTTAGTGTGGGAGTATGTTGGATGTGTGATTTGAGTATAAGTGTGTGGGTGTGTGCGTTAGTGTGTGTCCATGTGCATGCGAGGATATGTGGTGAGTGTTTGTGTGTGAAAGGGTATGTGATGCAAGTGTGTGAGAGTGTATGTAAGGGTGTCAGTTTGTGTGTTAACTTCACGTCATTTATAATGGGTGAGTTTGTTGTGTGTTAACTTATCATACATAACTTATGTTATGACAGTATGATTAACAGACTCTCAGTTTCAAGGTAGATCAAACCTAGCAACGATTTTTAACCATAAATTTGCAATTTGACGACCTCCGTGGTGCAGTGGGCGAATAGCCGGCTGAGACGCAGGAGGTAGCGGGTTCGAATCCCGCTGCCGAACAAATGTTTCCATGATCTACAGATATTTGGTCTGGGTCTGGATGTTTTTCTATATATTATAAGTATGTATTTACAAAAAAATGTATTTAGGTATTCTATCAGCTATCTGGTTTCCATAATGCAAGCTCTGCTTAGTTTGGGGCTAGATAGAACTGTGTGAAATGTCCAGCAATATTTATTTATTATTTATACTTAGCTAGGCATTGACTAGTACTGTAAACGAATATTTATTTTATTGTTAAGCTAGGTTCCTAGAAAGTATGTATTCCATAGTAATACAACGGGGAACATGACATACTCGCTTATTGCTGCGAACTTGGTTAATTGGATCAAGGATCAACGTATTCTTCTTGTAATGGGTAAGTAGTCACCATCGCCTATAAAAAAGTATTGCCTCGTAGGGCATGCACCTTAGAAACGTGCCCTACGATGCACTGCCCTGTGTCCCTCAATTTGAGGCATACTGTAAAGCCGCATGTGCCTGTAAAAAATCAAAAAACAAGGAAAAAGATTTTCTTAACCCCTGATTGCAATCTATGTTAAACGAGGTGAGAATACGGGGTTTCCTTTATTATATTTTAAGAGCATACTTTTTATACCAGTAAGGTGGCAAACAAGCATAACGGCTCCTGATGGTCAGCGGTTACCGAAGCATGGATTTTTGTAACACAAAAGGAATAAATTGCGCGTTGGCGACCTTTTAAATAAATTGTAAACAATCTCAATTTTATTTGCTAGCAATACAAATTCGTAAAATTATATATTAATAAATATTGAGAGACAATTCACACAGCGCTATCTAGCCCTAAACTAAGAAGAACTTGTACTACGGGAACCAAATAACTAATATAATAAATATGTACTTTTGTGGTAAATACATACGTGCTAATAATACGCAAAAAATGAAAGGGTTTATTTTGATGAGCATAATAAATACATTTGTGAAATGTTTACCATAGTAATATGAAATTCATTTTGGCATGTAAAAATAAACACTTTATTAAACTTATGTTGTAGTATAAGTTTAATGAAGCATTATGCAATATCCTATTGCATAATGCTTGCCATCTAACCACAGATACTGTATTGATAACGTCTCGAGATATCTCTCGTTGTCCCTGTCTAACCCAAAACCCGTAGCCATTTCCGACGAGATATCAAATCGGTCTTTATTTTTGGATGTCGATTGCAAGAGTAGGCAGTAAGTTTTAAATTGAATTAATCACCTAAATTCTTCTTCTTTAAAATTTCATAATATGACTAGTAGTTTTTTTTAGAAGTGTTTTTTTATGTTTTGAGAAACCGTCACTTGAATATCGTCAGTATATTACCAAACACCCTGTATAGAAAAAACATATAAACCAAAATCACATACCTGCAGATCATGCAAATATTTGTTCCGCTGCGGGAATCGATCCCATGACCTCCTGCTTATCAGCTGGCTATTCGCCTACTGCGCCACGGAGGCAAAATTATTGAGATATTAAATATTTTTCTTCTTTATCATTTAAAACGCGATTCTGCAGCGCACTCAGCAAGGTCACTGAAACGCGCGCTCACGGATTCCTCGCCTGGTGCAGAAAAAAGTCGCGTCGTTAATGAGCAGAATGCGCGCGAGCAATAATACTATCCTATTTTATATTATTTATTTTTTTTTTAATTTATTCAACACAATGAGAATTACATTAATCTAGGTAACTACATATTATTATATCAATAATTCATATAAATAAAGTTCAGATAATTTCATGTAATTAGTGAAATACAATAAAATATTAAAATAAAATAAAAATAAAGATATTTAAAATTGAATTCATTACATAATAAAACAAAAAGATAAGCTACCATGTCATAATCATGCATCACGCTCACAAAACCTCAGACACTCAGACAGTACTTTTGTCCAACCGCAAACAAGTCTCACCCAGGATTGGTCGAGGAGAGCATTAAGGGCGGTGAGGACACGAGGCACGGGCGAGGAAGTACACACCTAATAAATGGCATACCCCGTTTTTCAGACACAGTATTCGAGACTATTCCATCATCACTCGAAGATATTGTTATTTAAACAAAAGTAAAGCGAACAAAATAAAAAAAAAATCAGTCAAAACTTTTTTGAGTTACAGCGACTCTAACGAACATTAACGATTAACAATAAAATAATTGTTATTTTCATTTTTAAATAAAATGGTTTCAGTCTACCACTCTATGGATTGTTATTATCTGAAATAAATGAATATTCAATTAAATTATTTAAAAAAAATTATATCGTATTTACTAATTATAGAGAAACACAAATGATCTGCCTTCAAAACTGCTGATTAAACTTATGTACGATACGTGGCCATTAAGGGCCTTCAGCTTTTTAGACGGCTTGAGAACACAATTGTTATATGACACGGAATGCCCAAAAGCTGATGGCCGTACAGAGGCGAAGCTGGCACATGTGTTGGGGCCCGCCGTCTACAATCGCTTACCAATGGACATTGTTAATGCACAACCAACAAATTAAAAAAAATACTTAATATACTTAATTTAATGTATTTAATATACTGCATCTATTCTTATTATTTGGAGCCTGTACTGTCCCACTGCAGGGCAAAGGCCTCCCTTCCTTCCTTCCACTCCACTCCATCATGCGCGTGTGTAGTCCAGTCTTCCTTATACGAGTCGAGTTCGTCTTTCCATCGGCGTCGCGGTCTGCCGCGTGCTCGTTTTCTGTCTTTTGGGATTCACTCTGTGGTGGATTTGGCCCATAACTCCTCCGACATGCGGCAGAGATGGCCCGCCCAGTCCCACTTTAACTAGTATACTTGGTGCCCAACGTCCGCTGTTTGTGTTTGGGAGCGCAGTTCACTGTTTCTAATGCGGTCTGTTAATTTGACTTCTAGGATACTGCGCTCCATGGCTCGCTGACAAACTCCGAGTAATACACTGCATTTCGTATTTTTATTTAATTCTGTATTTAATTTTCAACAATGTAAAAGACATGTAACTTTTTGTTATAATTAAATGAACTATGAACAGTAAAGCAGTCAACATGATCATAATATCAACGCCTAAGGCCGTGCTCACATTGGATACGATTTTATCCGAATTTGATTCGCGTGTAAACGTACGAGTACGCACGAATGATCCCGACCTTTCAAGGAGTATAGGAGCGCTCACATTGCATGCGATCAGTCGTACGTATACGTACGCTTACTTACGACGTCCGAATACAATCCGAATTTGTTGGGATTTATCACGCAGTCGTACGTTCAGTTTTACATAAAAAATGGACACAATGGATGTAGAAAAGTTAATTAACTTGATTTACGGTCAGTCTAGGGTCATTATGTAAATCTTCCATGATGAAATTCACCGAAATCATCTCTTTTTAAAAATATTTCGCGCACCTATTCGATTCTTCGATAACGACGACGCTGTCTCCGATGTAGAAGAAGACTATCTTGAAGATACAGCTTATTCATCGCAACAAAGAGAACTTCACGTATGCGATATCACCGGTGCACTGCCTTTTTGACGGAGAAAAACTTATTCAGTGAGAGCACTCAATTTGTACGAACAGTACTCGTACGTTTACGTACGAACAAATTCGTGTCCAAAGTGAGCACGGCCTAAGACGTTTTAGGCATTGTCATAGATTTCCAGTGCAATCGATCTTGTGCGGCCTGCACCCAACACCTCGCAGTAATCGTTAATAGGTCATTCTTCCGTCGAGTGTGGGGGCCTGCACTCAACACCTCGCAGTAATCGTTAATAGGTCATTCTTCCGTCGAGTGTGGGGCCTTCCAACGCTGCGCTTTCCAAAGCGTGGTTTCTTCTCTACCCCAACGGCTGTTAGATTTTCGTGCTATGTGCCCCGCTCACTGCCACTTCAGCTTATTATAACTCTGAGCGTTGTCAGTGACTTTGGTTTCTCCACGAATCTCCGCATTTCTGATTCCATCTCGTAAAAAGCATAGCCATTTCCATAGAACGCTGCGCGACCTTTTTAAGGTTCCTTACTCCCCCTGCATTCCGAATCACGACATAATCGCTGCTAGACATCACGCAGTTATTTTGCGTACCGATTCAGCTATCGCGCTGATGACAGTTGAGTGCCGTCAAGGATTCGGAACGGTCATGAATGCTTGCAGCGCGTTTTCAGTTTTCTTATAAGATAAGATACGATAAGATAACTCTTTATTGTACACCAAAGTAAAATACAGAACATAATTCTTAAAAATACATTAAGTACAATGGGCGGTCTTATCGCTAAGAGCGATCTCTTCCAGACAACTTTTGTATGGACAGGATTATAATGTATCACATGATGGCGGTGCATCTATATTTACCTACATACTATAAACCTAAAGTACTATTACTAACACAAGTTTAATTTTAATACAATAAGCAACTATAAAATTATTACGATGAATTAACAAGCAGCTACAACTTCAACACAGGGACAGATAATGGGAGTGCTTTTTAGTTTTGAAATTACTAATAGACGTGGACGTTCTTATAGAGAGGGGCAAAGCATTCCACAATCGCACGGCTGTTACAATGAAGGATCGATCATAAAACCCTGTCTGTTATAATTACATAACAACATTATAACCAACCAACCACAAAACACTATTACTCACAAGCAACCAACCAACCAACTGTCATGTCACTTTTGGCAGCGAGGCTCACGGTGATATCGATTTGGAGCATGGACGTTGTTAGCGCAAAATGGCGGATGTAATGACGTCATCTATGACGATTTACGGGACATTGTCGTCGCGCTCACGGTGACTCGGAACGCTTGTTAGCGCGATGATATCGATTTTAGCGTGATTCGGAATGCAGCCTCCTGTTAGTTTCTCAAGATAAGAATACTTAAAGAGTATTCAGAAGCAAGTCCAAGCAATGGGTAGAGTTGATCCATGCCCACTTCAGAAGCTATCATATTTTGAGGTACATGTCGCAATCCTGTGGACCTCAGTATTACTGCATCCTTGACCTACTGCGATGCTACTATGGTATGCGCTGTTCAAAAATACTTTATGAACTTGTAGTTTTATGTGTCATTCTGATTAATGCCGTGTACTAGGTGACAAATAAAATTTGCGAAATTGGACCCAAGCCATATAAATAGTCATTAATGAACATCACAAAAAAAAATCCCAATTTATATCAATCATTATTATAAATACGGGATTTATCACGTACCGTTTTATCGGTGTTATAATCGACCATATTTGGTTCAATTCGTGAACCTTCATCAGAGTGAGTGCGATCCGCTCCGCATTGCGTCTCGCCTCGCACTTTGTCGGTCGTAACACAGATAAAACGGTACCGTGACATATCCCATATTTTTAGTAATGATCTCCAAAAACAACATTTTTTATTCAAAGTAAATATTGTATTATGAAAAGTAAGGAAATAAAATGACACTGTACCAACTGCTAAAAAAATCAGCTATCAATCGTAAAAGAAACAAAAGGCCCATAGCGGTCAGGTCTATTATTTAATTTGTGATAAAAAAAAATCTTTAAGTTGTAATTTTAATCTCAGAAAATATTGGCATTTTAGTTTTGCGCCAAGGGCGAGTAATTTTTAACGAATTGAGTCTCACGTTCTTAGAAGTTCGCCAATCTTCTTTCCCTAGACATGGATGCGCACATAATCGGTTGATATGCTGGCAACCACAGAACACAAAAAACAGAAGTCGTAAGTAGGCGGGGCCCGCGTAACACCAAGTACGCGGAGTTCCGCGCACTACAAGCTTCGCTCACTTCAGTCGTGTTTCAATTACTGTGGGGTATCGTACTTCAAAAAAATATAAAAAAGACATATTGTGCCGTTTTGGCGTGTAAATATTATAGCAGAACCAAAAATTTTAGAAAAGGGGGCATATCCTATCACCGGTAAGTATTATTTTATTGTTTTTGTTAGTTTTGTTTAAAATGTAAAATCGTCAAACAAAATAGACTGTGAATCATACTCCTTAAGGTCGCGTTTCTCTTAAACCTCAACTTAAGCTACTCAATTAGGGATGTGACCCCAATATACTGATGAATGTGTTATCGATAGCTTTAATTAGTTACCCCTATTAAAAGGTGTATAAGTTTTAGGGCGTTAATTCTTTTGATGTTTTATTGATGATTTTTTTAATGCATTTTAGACCTATGGTGTGAAATATTATTATAACTTCTGTTTTCAGTTTCCCCAAGGCGCAAGACATAAAATTTAAAAAAAAAAACGTACAAATTATGAGTCATCCAGCATACAGTGTCATGACCTGGCACCGTGTGACTTTTTCCTGTTCCCAAAAATTAAGAACCAATTACCCGATCAACGGTTTTCATCACCAGAAGAGGCTGTCAAAGAGTATGAATAACATGTATCTGACGTCACCACCGGAGGAGTGGCACAAATGTTTTCAAAATTTGTTCAATCTTATGAAAAAGTGCATTGACGCAAAGGGAGATATTTTGAGAAACAATAAATTCATTTTTGACCATTATTAGTATTTTTTTATTGATTCCGGAAACTTTTAGTGTGCCCCTCATATAATAATTCAGTATACAGTGTTTTTTTACTGTAACACAAAATGTTTGCAGAAGGAATTTTGTTTGTCCTGTTGTATGTGAATACTTTTCATCAAATTTGACCTATCTTCCGCTGTTCAGATTTTTTTCATCCGATACAATAAATTGATCCTTACAAAGGACTGCATCGATCGACATCAAACAAAATTACCAACTTGATTCATTTTAAGGCGCTACTCACACATGACCAACAAAATTTAATGGGAAAATGTTTTTCTTCGAAAACGAGCTCATGTTTTAAAAGAAACTGCACCTTTATCTCCTCTGGTTATGGGTGCTGCCGTACTGTTACAGTTAAAAAAACACTCTGTATAATATTCCAGTAATATAATATTTTTTTAAGTAAGTATTTATAAGTTGGATACCTGTGATTATGTTAAGAAAGAAAGAAAAGAAAAGCTTTTTATTTCGACCACCACAAATATAACCTGACGTACCTATTTCGTTACCCGTAATAGGTAGGTGATAATCGATATCGATACATTCGCCTTGTATGCTTATTGGTACATCACTAAGTGAGTAGCGCTGTTAATTGAGCATCCGAATAACAGCCAATGCATTATCGATCTTATACTTTGCTGTTAGAGACTATAACAAAAATCGTTAGCGACAGCGCCATCTGTTGTTCAGTGGCCTTGTTTTGTGGGTAATCAAGTAACAGCCATTGCATTATCAGTCTTAGTTTTTATTAATAGAGACTAAAATAAAAATATTTTCTTAAGCGCCATCTTTTGCCGAGTAGAAGAAGTAAACTTTATTTTTTTGTTACTGTTTATTTTATTGAATTTTAAATCATGTTCCATAGTAGCTAAGGTTTTATATCCGTTAAATTGGTTTTATGGTTTTAGGCCTCTTTGAACGTTCTCTTTCAACCATTTATAACTTTTATTTCTAAGTGTGCTAGTTTTTACATGTGTGAGTTTAGCTACACTGGTTTTCTTAGTAAAAAGTCATCATGCTAGTTCTATTGTTTTTTATGTTCTGTGCTGGCAACAATAGGTTTTCATAATATATTTAGTTTGTTTATTGTTTAAATAAAATAAAATAATTTAATTAGCAACGATGCCTAAACGTATTTAATGGCTACATTTGAGTTTTTTTTAATACTTTATAGGCTTGCGTTTGACCACGATCTCGCCTGATGGTAAGCGATGATGCAGTCTACGATGGTACACGCTTGCCTAGAAGAAACCTATTCACTCGCGACTTAAAGATACCCAGGCTGCAGCTATCTGGAAACACTGATTCTGGCAAGGCGTTCCACTCACACATCCATTCACATTTGTGCGAATGAGAGGTATTTCTACCATATAGCGGTGGCGCACCTCAGAGCGTCTGGTTGTCCGTTGATAGAATGGAGATGGTGGGATCAGGTTGAAAAGTTCCGCCGCACACTCGAGTTGTCAAATCATACAAATACGACAGATTTAAACATATTTAGTTGCTAAATACGTCCTGGAATCGTTGTGCGAGTCGGCGTGCCAGGTGTTTAAAAAATCCTAAACAAACATTTTTAAGGATTTTTTCTATGCACGCGTTAACTTTTTGTGATTACAAGGTTAGGTCTTTATAGATTATATCTATAGATAGGCCTGCAACTAACAGCATAACCTTTTTAAGTCGTCTATCAGATCAGTGTTATATAAGATGCGAATAATCATACTATTTAGTTTTAAACAAACTGGTAATACATCATGCTTATTCTGACACTGCACTTCTAATTGAAAATGTTTTAAAAACAAACTATTATTTGAACCACCAGCAAAAAATAGATCCTGGTAATAAGAATCCTGGTCATAGTAATCCTGGATAAGTAAAGGTTATTTATAAGCAATTTGATATTTTAATCCTATTAAGAGGCAATCATTGGTCCTTAGAATAAATAAATAATGCTGGACATTTCTATCTATCCCAACTAAGCAGAGCTTGTAACCAGATAACTAATATAATACTTACATTATGTAAGACAAGAGTGTGAATGGCATAATGTATAAAAAATAATAAATTTAGCGTTTGAAAACAAATAAAAACGGCCAATCTTCCATTAAGCAATGATCCTCTCCATCCAAAGGTTGTCAGGAAGAGATCGCTTTGTTAAGCGATAAGAACGCCCATTAAGCTTACTTTTATTTGTTTATTTCTTTAAATCTGTGGTGTCTAGCTTGTAAGGTATAATAAAGAATTTTCATTCATTCATTCATTCAAAAACATAGCTACTCATACGTAATAGGATGCTTTATTTTTAACTGGCTGACCAATCCGCAGCTTCGCACGCGTAGTTTTTCAATAAAAACATTACCCTCCTTCTGCGCAGTTGGGTAAAAAGGTAGCCTTTGACACCCAGGGATAGTGTTGCTTCCCAACAGTGAAGGATTTTTTTTTTCGGTCCAGTAGTTTCGGAGCCTATTCAATACAAACAAACAAATCTTTCGTCTTTATAATATTAGTATAGATAAGGTGTTCAGTCTCCTACGTCATCCACAATGGCCTGGCATCTTTGAGGCATACTTTCAGCTAATTTTTCAGCGTAGTCACGCGGTAATGATCTCCATATGACATTTATGTTGCGAGTAAGCTCAGCGGTAGTTAGTGTTTTTTTTCGTTTAGCTTCATCAACGGCTAAACGTTTTGAATTGGGTTCTCCTCAGGAGAGTGCGAGGGCCAGTCCAAAAAGTCGATGCTATTTTCTTGTTTCCAGTGCATAGAGGACTTCGGTGTTTGGGGTCGTTGTCCTCTTGTAATATCCATGTTTCATTTGGCCTTCGGGCAGATGGTGATAATGCTTACTGATATATTTTGTTCATATCACAGCATTCAGAGAACCGATAAACGAGTTCAAATTGCCAAAAGCCACCGTTACTGGATGTTTAACAGTTCTTTCGTTAAGTCTGCTATCGCCAGTTGACGTGGTGATATTTCTTTCCCAAAACGAAGCTTCGTCAGAAAAGATTATCTGGTCCCAGTAACAGTCTTTGTTTTCTCGCGCCAAGAACAACCTTTTTATTAATGTGTAAGGAGCAGTTTCTTTAATGTGCTTCGGTGTTTTAACTTAATCATCGCTAAATGTTTTTTAATTGTAGCTAGAGATATATATAATCCCTTTTTATTAAATTTTATTTGTGCAGATCGCAAACACAGGCTTGGATTTCTCAAAAACAATTGACTAATCCGTTAATCATCGACAGACGACGTCTTTCTCGTTTTACCATGTTCTGGTAGGTCATCAACATTTTTTGCATCTAAATATCAGTTCATCTCGCCATTCCTGTACTTAGCAGGCTGAAGACGCTACATTTTCAGTTCTTTGGGATGCGTACAAAGAAACACTGCCTCATAGCGGGAACCATACGTGGTACTCATCTCTGTGCGAAGCGAAATCGAAAACAGTTTTTGTTTGATGATGCATTGTTATGAGCAATATGTTAGCTACCAGCTCGTTTTCTTTTGTTTTGCAAAAAACTCACGAATATATTTTTTTAGCCCGGTCACGTATTAAACACACTGTATATACTTTTTTTTGTAAAGACATACTTATATCATATAGAAAAACATCCAGACCCGGAAAAAAACATCAGAAATACATATGTTAGGTTTTAACAAAAAATCATTTACGCACATTTACTACTTGTGCGATGAAAAATAGACAATACTCTAATGCACCAGCTTAATGAATTTATAAATTTGATTTTGGAATTCTTAACCAAAGAGGAGATATTTCAGATCAAAGTGGTCAGTACGACAAAACGCTAATTTCATATGTAAGGACCTAATAAAATTCTGAGTTCTGAGGTGCTGAGTGCTGTTACCACTGTAATTTAACAGTTAATGATTTGGCTTCTATAGCATTTGAATTGTTTTTATTTTATTTTATTTTATTCGGAAAACAAACAGTACTTATATCTAATAAGAAACAACTTTAAACACTTATTACCATTTACATATTTTCGCATAAAATATCTTAATGAGCTTGTTTCTTTAGCTAAAAAAAATTTCAAAATAAAAGAAAGGTAAAAAACAATACATAAGTAAAGACATAAAAATTTCAATAAAATTAAAAGTGAGAACAAACAGTTATTCAACCAATTTAAGCCAGTGTTTCAAAAGAACGCTCTTGAATTGCGAGGGATTTAGGTTAAATAAATCTAACTCGGGAAAGTCAACCAGTTTATTGTAATAGTTAGCAGATCTGATAAAGAAGGAGTTTTGCCTATAATTTGTCTTACAGCGTGGAACATAAAGGGAAAGAAAAGGTATCCTTACGATTCTTGTTGGGACTCGTAACCGTATCATGGAAAGAAGGTGAGGAGAATCAATGAGAGAATCTTTCTGCTTTCCTGGAGTGGAAGCATATGTTGCCTTTTGCATCTCGACTCATAATCTATATCGTATGTTTTACACTTGTACTGAATAAATCTCATAAACCTACGCTGTATGGATTCTAGTCGATTTATGTAAACATCATACTGTGGATTCCAAACTTGTGAACCTTATTCAAGGATGCTGCGCACAAATGAACAGTAGAGGACTTTGAAAATTTTGATATTAGAAAATGGAGAGCAAGATCTTATAACGAATCCCAGTGCCTTATTCGCTTTTTTCGCAGTATGATCTATGTGTTTCTCATAGATAGCTTGGAATCATGAATTATACCAAGATCTCGAACTTCATCCACACGCTTCAATTCAGAACCTTTAAGGGTATATCTATTTTCTACTAAATATAATTTACAAGAAAATATTATGGAATAACATTTAGAGACGTTGAGATCAAGATTATTTTTTGGCAGTACTTTTCAAATCTGACAAGATCTTGTTGTAATAAATGACAGTCATTAATTGTGGTAATTTGTTTAAATATCTTCATATCATCGGCGTAAAGTAAAAATTTTTATTGTAAGAAGCAAGAGTTTATATCATTTATAAATAAGTTAAATAGCAAAGGCCCAATTATGGATCCCTGGGGAACACACGAAGGCATAGTATGCCATACAGAGGCAAAGCCATTCAATGCGACAGCCTGGCATCTATTTTCTATGTAATAAGTGAACCATCTCAATAGACTGCCATGAATTCCCGCTAACAGAAGCTTTTGTAAAAGTATTTTATGGTCGATTCGATCAAAAGCCTTACTGTTGTCAGTAAATATAGCATCTACTTGTCCACCAGCATCCATACCTGCAGTAGTAAAGTCGATAAATGACAGTAAGTTGGACGTGGTCGACCGATTTTTAAGAAAACCCTGTACTCGTCACCCTGGGGCACATGTGAAAGTATCATGCTACTTTTTCAGTCACTAATAGTTTTTAAGTATAATAATAATTATTATATTATTGCAAAAAGTACGAGTCTAACGCGCGCAACTAGGGTTCCGTGAACACATTTTCTTATGTGTAATAACTAAAATTAACAATTTTCAGATTTTTTCCTTTACCTTGCTTCTTGCCAAATTTCAAGATTCTAGGTCAACGAAGTAATTGCCATATAGGTTTTGATTTATTTGCGAGCAGAATATACAGCTTGCAGTTTTAATGCTTTGACTTCTAAGTCTAAGCTTGTTTTGCTACAGCTCTAAGGGACCGTAGATTTAAGTACATATGTATTTGATATTATTTTAAACTTAGTACCTCTACGCGTTCTTGAGAAAAAGGAGCTTGACAGACAAACATACAGACGGAGGGATAACGAAGTAATCTTATAAGGGTTCCTTTCGTCTTTTGAGGTACGGAACCCTAAAAACGTTTTCGAAAAAGCATCGGGCAAAAACATGCTTAAACAGGATCTAAAATATTCAAAATAATTCAGATTAAGTTCAATTTTTTGAGATGTAACAACATCTTTGATCTGTGATATTTGAAGTTTTAATAAAAACGTCAAAATTTACGACAGTGTGCTGAGACATATAAAATATGTGTGAAAATTTTTAGTAATATTATTCAAGGCTGGACTAATTAATTTCAAACATTCAGGTGGAGATGTCAAAAGTTAGTGTCTGTTTAATGTAAATTTTGCGGCATATCCCCGACATGACTTCTTATGGATTGACCTCATATTTTAACAGCGACTAATGTATGGCATTTGCTCTGGACACCATACGCATAATATATGAGTCAATTCAAAACCTACACAGGAAAGCTTTGTCCAAAAATAGAAGATGCAAGAAGGTTGTCAAGTGTCGGTTAAGGTTGTTAAATCAATCAGAGCAAGTAAAGTATTAAGAAGCCGGTGAACCCCGAGCGCAACTTCAATTCGGCCGCGTCAAAAACTTTGGCCTGAATATCGCTATCCCTGTTTAGTGACGAAGTTTAGCCACGCAGAGTGACAGTGATAACAATAGAACGATTCTAAATTTGATTAGATTTTGACCGTGTTCCGTAATACCAAAAATGATGACTGAAAACTTGTTGTATTTTTCTCATTGTGTTGGTATAGTAACTAGACGATATAATCTATGTTCCCATGAATAGGATACGTAAGATGTTGTTGTTTTTAATACGAAGCAATAAGGTTGAAAACAGGTCTTTTATGACGTAAAATCATGGCAGAATGCGATACGCTTCTGTTCCATTTTAGGTTAGTATTTTAATATATGATTGGAAACCTAGATAAATACTATTAAAATAAAAATGATACCTTATTATTGTAGAAATATGCTCCAATTAGAAATGATCTTGGTAGTACCTGTTGTATGGCCGCTTCCCCTCCGGTCTTCCCTTAAGAGCTTGAGTGTGACACAAACCGGAGAGTGTACATACCGGCCAGCAGTGGCGTCTGCGTTCTAAACGTTCAACCTGCATGTATCATGTGAATTCATGTGTCAATTAGACTTAGTAGTAAAGTCTAGTTTCTTAGAGTTATCTATCTATCTATTTATCTAGTGTGTCTCTATTCAGCGGGAACACCTGGTGGTAGTGTAGTAGTACTGGCGGTAGAGCTTTTGTGAACGAGCTCGAGGAAGTGGGCTACACCGCCTTACCTTTATCTGCCGCCAAATAGCAGTACTTGTGCTGCTGTGTTCCGGTTAGATGGTAAAGGTATGTTCCTGTAATAACTGGCACATAGGCATAACAGCTAAGTCCTATAGTACTTATGGCAACGTATCCACATAGAGATCAAGACAACATAATACCTTAGAACTTTTTAAATTTTCGCGAACTATACTCATGTTTTTAAGACAAAACGGGTCTTTTTGCGCACAGATTTTACGACGAAAGTCTCTCGTGACCACGGCCGATGTAACTTGGCCGAAACGTCGAGGTTAGTTAAAACTATGATTTTGATATAAATATGTTCGCGAAAAGACCCGTTTTGTCTTAAAAACATAAACATAATACCTTGTTTTGAATTCTATGTGGATATCCATGGGCTGCAGTAGCCACTTAACATATGGTGGACTGCGTGCTCGTTTGCCATATAAGTAGTATAAAAAAACAGCTGTCTAGGGAGAATGACATAATTCTAGGAATGTAGCTTAATATTGGATCTATTGATTAGTAAAATAATTAAAATTGGATCTGTCCTAATTACAGAGTTATTGGATCCGACTTAATTACGGAGATAAAAGCCATAATATAGAGTTATACTTAGTAATTTAATTATTCTACCACTACAGCACTGAATCACTATATTCACTAGCCCAGTGATTCCTAAAAGGTGGTCCGCGGAACCCTGGGGTTCCGTGGATGGGTCACAGGGGTTCCGCGATCTGTCCGAGAGTCAAAGTTGAATTGTACTTAAAGATGAATACACGGCAATCGTTAAGAAAGCTGTCCTGGTTCTGATTAAGTTTGTGAAGACTTACCGATGCGAGATTGGTTTGCGTTCAATTGTCAAAATTAGGCTTTATGTGCCTAATTTTACGGCTATTATAAGAAATAATGTGAATAAATTTCAAAATTGTTCGTTCTTCGACTCTAACATGAATATGTATATTCAAACTACAAGGTAAACACTTTAGTTATCAAAATAGCCAGCTAGGGTTCCGCCAAAAAAAGTAGGATCAATTAAGGTTCCATGGCCAAATAAAATTGGGAACCTCTGCACTAGCCTACCGACCTCGGGTTGAAGGACGTAATATAATACCTTAAAATATGAAACAAAGATTTTATTATGCAGATAAAGTAAACAAGAACTTTATAGACTTATTATTTACGAACCTGAGTACTGAGATTTGCACGTGAGATATAAAAGTTTTTGGTTCAAACTAAATAACAAAGACTTATATTACCGTTCTAAGAGACTGCTTACAATTCATTGTTGCAAAAGTTCTTTGAGTGATTCATCAGACAGTTTTAATGAACATAAAAATTATAAAATGCGCACTTCCTTGAATTTCCAAAATTATTATAGAACTCTAGACTTGAATTGCATAATAAAACTATTAACGGAATCGACCTCCGTGGTGCAGTGGGCGAATAGCCGGCTGAGACGCAGGAGGTAGCGGGTTCGATTCCCGCCGCGGAACAAATGTTTGCATGATCTACAGATATTTGTTCCCGGTCTGGTTGTTTCTCTATATATTGAAGTATGTATTTACAAAAAAAAAATGTAAATAAGTATAATATCAGTTATCTGGTTCACATAGTACAAGCTCTGCTTAGTATGGGGCTAGATAGCGCTGTGTGAAATGTCGAGCAATATTTATTTGTTTATTTAATTGAAACTCGAGATTTATGATAGTTATTTTATTGAATACTTACTCACTCCAATACCCAAATCCGGAACAAATATCTGTAGACCATGCAAACATTTGTCCCGTACTGCATCTCAGCCGGCTATTCACCCACTGCGTCACAAAGGTTGTTATCCGTATATTTTATTTTTAGAATTTTACAATTTACTTTTTTCTCTATGACATTTTGGGAAAACCATAACCTCAGATAATTGCCATTTATTTCAACACAAAAAGATTCAGCGTCAAACAGTTCAAAAAAATGCCTTTTGCATAAAAAGACGCATCAAGTTTATTGAACTCTTGAAAAACTTGCCAGTACAAAATTGTAATACTCAAACAAAAAAGAAAACCATTATTTATAAGTTGAAGATCCCACGTAGATGATTGTTACAACGCGCAACGTCACAAGAAAATAACTTAAACCTACTAATATTAGGTTGGGGAAAAAGTTTCTTCGCATTTTTAAGAAAACTCAACACATTTTTTAATGTAGTTTATTTACATTTAACTAAAGTATGTAGGTACCATTTTGTTCGATAACTTTTTGCCATCTTGTAGGTAGGGGCATGATCCCATTCCTATAGAAATTTTGGGGCTTCTGATCAAAATACCGCGACAAGTAGTTTTGGCAGTCCTCTCGTGATGTTAACCTGACATTGCCTAAAGAATTCTAAAGAGAACGGGTAGAAATCTGAAGGTGCAAGGTTGGGACTATACGGCGGATGCAATAACACCTCAAGCCAAACTCTCTTAATTTTTGCTGAGTGGCTAAAGATGTGTGAGGTCTAGCGTTATCATGATGAAAAACCACACCCCTTCTGTTGATTAATTCCGGCCGCTTTCTCTCAACTTCTTGCTTTAATCACATCAGTTGTTCGCAGTAGATTTCAGAATCGATGGTCCTGCCTGCTAGTAACAGTACATAATGAATAATGCCCTTCCAATCCCACCACACACACAGCGTCACCTTGTTGCGAGTTAACCCGGGTTTCGCCACAGTCTGTGAAACCTGACCGGTCTTTGACCACGACCTTTTTCGCACGTTCTTGTCGTACATGATCCACTTTTCATCACCAGTTACCAGCTTCTTCAAAAATTGTTCGGTTTCATTACGTCGTAATAAAGAATCACAAATGAGTACACGGTTCATTAGCTTTCTTTTAGTGAGCTCGTAGGGTACCCAAATATCGAGCTTTTTTGTGTACCCAGTTTTTTCAAATGCGCCAAAACTGTTTTGTAGTCAATTCCCAGTTCTTCAGCGACGTTGTAACTAATGATATGCCGATCTTGCTTCACGTTTTCAAAAATGGCATCAATTTTATCTGTAATAGGGCAACCAGAGCGAGCGACGTGCATCTTTGACATCAAAATTTCCGGATTGAAAACGCTTAAACCAAATTTGTGCTACTCTCACAGACACTGCACTAGGTCCATAAACATCGTAAATTTTTTTCGCGGCTTGCATTGCATTTTTAACTTTTTTGTTGTAAAATTTTAAAATGTATCGAATTTATTAATTAGATTCACTCATCTTTACGGTACGAAAAACAAATAAAAATCACACATTTTCCTAATTTGAATTTGTTTCTTAAAAAAATATTTTCTTTAAAATTTAAACTTTGAATGATACCAAAACCAGCCAGATACAAATAGTATAGCCAAAGAGATTTTATTACAAGTTCATACATACTATAATGCGAAAAGACTTTTTCCCCAACCTATTATTATAAACGCGAAAGTTTGTATGTATGGATGTTTGTTACTCTTTCACGCCGGAACGGCTGAACCGATTGCGATGAAATTTGGTATGTACGTAGATCGTAACCTGGATTAACACATAAGCTACTTTTTATTGCCAAACCATGCGTATGAAGTCGCGGATTGGTCAGCTAGTTACATTATAAACAAAACAAATCATTAGAAATACGATGGGATTTATACAAGGTGTCCTCTAAATCACTGTTTTCCCAGATCAAACGTTGTTCAGACCATGGTCTACAATGAGTTTATAACATCAAATTAAAAAAAACGAAATCGGTCTTTGAAAAACATAAAAAGTTGCGGACTTAAAACGTCCATTTTAACGTTACGCTCTACAACATAGTCAGCGCGCTCGCCAGCGCCGCCGGCGCAGCGGCGGCGCGCCGGTAGCTACTAGGTATCAACTTAGATCACGTATTATTTGCTGGGTTTGCCATTGCGTACACACAGCTACACATCAAGCTACACATTTCCAGTATTAACTAACCTCGCATTGTGTAGGTTTTTCGTAGAATGAGAGGTCAGCTTATACTGGAAATGTGTAGATTGATGTGTAGCCGTGTATATCATTCGAAGTTCTATTTTTGACATGACTACAGAGTAATTTTTAATAGACTGGACAGGACGTCTGTCGTTCACCCCTTGAATGCCGCCACCGTATCGCCACAAACGAAATAATAGTAGGTAGGTAGGTAATACGCTATTTCTAGCGTGCCAATGAACTTTATGTCACGGTTAGTTATTGAACAAAGTTAGACTTATTTGAGAAGGTCTAGATTTTATTATTTTATTTTCTTATTTTATGCATAAACAGTTAGTTCGTCTAAACAACGTTTGATCTGGGAAAACAGTGATTGAAAAGACACCGTGTAGAGTGTCCCGGAAATAGTATTTTAAACCTGAACGGGGTAATTCCGAACATTAAAATTAACAACGTTTCGCAGAAAAAAACCAGCTAATTGTGAGTCGGACTCGCGCACGTAGAGTTCCGTACCATTATTAATAAAAACGGCAAAAAAAATCGTGTCTGTTGTTTACTTAAATATTTATTTTATTGAATAGCACAATTTTATTTATTTACCTTATTTGAGGTTGGTGCCGATTAAGCTAGTACTCTAAATTGTATGAGCGCCCATACAACTCAGAGGACTATGATAATTGGCGTCAACTTGTATGTATACGGTACAATGGGCGGTCTTATTGCTAAAAGCGATCTCTTCCAGACAACCTTTGAATGGACAGGAGTTATGTATTCACTTTAAAAATAAATAATTAAATTAAAATTGAACAAATATTTATTTGCCGATTTTTTTGCCGTTTTTATAGATAATGGTACGGAACCCTTCGTGCGCGAGTCCAACTCGCACTTGGCCGGTTTTATTTTAAATTTGTTTTATATTATCTCTCTCTCCTGAAAAATTATTATTCCGATCAGATGGTGGGGTCCGCTTTTTTCGTTTTCTCTTTCCACTTCACGCAATTTGTATCCAATTTTATTGATTTGCCGACAATATTGATGTGATTAATTCGATACGCGTATGTTTGGACATTTGTACTGTTCAGTTATCTAGTGAATGAGCACTGGTTGTTTGTATACGAATCAAACCACCTGAAATATTATTATATCTTCACCTTGTGTGTGGGTGGCCCTTTACGAACAATATTGCTTTTAAATTGCCGACAACACTTTACCGTGAAAATGTTGCTCGTTTGAAACACCTAGTTATAATAGGATGAATCAGATGAAGAAATCGTTTTTGAAGTGAAACTTCTTTACGCACGCTTGACTTGGGGAGTCAGCTGGTAAATGCGTTACGAAAAATTCGAACGAAAGTTGAGAGCGATATATAAGCCAATGAAGATAGAAAGAGAGAGTTACGTTTCGTATATTTTTAAACGTTAATGTGCGAGTAATAGACTGATCGACCTACAGACGTATGGACAATTTAGTAATTGAACAATTTTCTAAATTATTATTTTGAAAAAGAAGTAATACTTCCATCGTGTGATCTAAAGCAGACTCGTTTTTTGCGTATTGTTTATCTCTCAGGATGCGCCACGTGGACTTCCTGAGACGTATCATTACCCGGTGTAATAGCGGCATTTTATGGACGTGATTATCGGATTACATAGTAGAAAGAAACAGTAGGGAATCTGTAATTATCTTAGAGTAATTTTAACACAATGGACACTACGCGAGCAACCCACAACACAGGTTTTACAAGTGCACTTATAAATTATCTTTAACTAGCTGACCAATCCGCAACTTCGCACGCGTAGTTTTTCAATAAAAATATTACCCTCCTTCTACGCAGTTGGGTAAAAAGAAGCCTATGTCACCCTGGGATAGTGTAGCTTCCCAACAGTGAAAGATTTTTTTAAATCGTTCCCTTAGTTTCGGAGCCTATTCAATGCAAACAAACGAACCAACAAATATTTCCTCTTTATAATATTATTTTTGTACATATCGATATGTTCTTTAATATTGTAGAACATACTTTTGTTCTATCATCAATAGTTTCCGCAGCGCATGCGACGAAAGACGTTTTATAGCACTTTTTTACACCTTGGGTTACGTTACTTAAGTTTTAGTAAGAATCCCTAATCTTTTCTAGCAATAAATATAGACTATGTCATTCAAGGTGAATGTAGCTTTCCAATGGTGAAAGAATTTTTGAAATAGGCACAGTAAAAAATACAAATCTTTCCTCTTTATAGTATTAGTATAGATAAAACAATTAAGAACAATGATCAAGCTTTACCTAAATTGTTCAACTAAATCGTTATTATAGATACGGGATTTATCGGTGTTACGACCGACAATGTTTCGGTTCAATTCGTGAACCTCCATCAGGATGAGTGCGATCCGCTCCGCACTGCGACTCGCCTTGCACTGTTCAACTTGGTTTAAGATAATGTTATATTTTACATAAAAAAAAATATTAATTAAAACAAAGGGGAAATCTTTGCCCAGGAGTGGGACAAAGAACGTTACTAAAAAATAATTATATTACGTCCTTACACTAAATCATTGTAACTATTTTTTTATACATTTTACAGAAATTATGATTTTATATTAATAAAAATTAAAAATGTGATTTGAGATTCAGAGTTATTATGTACATGTATTTTAAGTTATCATGCCCATCCAAAGGCTGTTTGAAGAGATTTATTTTAGCTATAAACCCGCCAAATTTACCAATAAAAAATAAAACACTGTATTTTTATTTTGTGTTCAATAAATTTCTATCTAGTAAATTGGACGAACGTATCTTTATGGAAAAATCAAAGATGAAGCCCAGCTTGCACAACGATCCCTAAACGTATTTTGCGGCTTAACATTTTAAAATTTGAACCTTTGATAAACGGTATACAAACCGAATCTTAGCGCTAAACAGAAACAATCTTCGCATTATAGTCAGAGCCCTGACTGGACATTGTTGGTTTAATAAGCACATGTTCAAGCAAGGGCTATGCGTACACAAACCTGCAGATTCTGTAATGAGGCGGCAGAATCGCCCCTACATCTGTTAGGCGAGTGTGGTCCACTAATGCGCAAACGTAGCATTCATCTGCGCAAACACATTCGTAGCCCGGAGGAGCTAACAGCTATCACCCCTAAGAATATTCTTGTGGTTTGATGATCAAAACGCCAGTAGGATAAATATTGTAGCACTGCTTAGACTTCGCTCTGGACACATTCCGTCAAACAAGTTTAAATTTTTGAAGGGTATTTCAGATTCCCCTAACTGCTCAGAGTGTGATATTGAAGAAGACGTTCATCATGTGTTGACGGAGAGTGTTCGGAATGAGTCACAAAGACTTGTTAGGCTTAGGTTTGGTTATGGAGTAGGTATGTGCAATAGCATTTTAGCGGTCCCGCTTTCCGAGGAAGCGGAAATGCTGGTAAAACTGTATCTACACTGCTTGCAGATAAATGTTCACTAGCATCTAAATAGCGAAACATGTTCATGCTGGTGTCTGATTTAATTTTTTGCCGTAAATGTATAATTTTGCCTGTATAATGGGGAATGTTCTGAGGAGCTATTTGATCTCATCCCGTCGTCGAGATTTTACCAACGCACTTCTCGACAGCGTAATAAAGCTCATCCACATATCATCGATAATTGGGTATCGCGCACCACACGCTTCACGCGATCTTTTCTACCCCATACTTGCAAGATGTGGAATGAGCTACCATCTGAGGTTTTCTTATTAGGCTACGACATGGCACGCTTCAAGAGATATGTGAAGAGGTTTCTACAGTGTAGGGAACGCATCGACAATACCCCGGGTGTTGCCGGTGTCAATAGGCGACGGTGACCGCTTACCATCAGGTGGGCCGATAGCCTGTTTGCCCACAAAAAACATAAAAAAAAATGTACGGGGCTGACATAGTCATTAAAAATAAAGAGAAAAAAAAAAATATTTTACAGTTTTTAGCAGCTGCGGAGCTTAGTGGTGAACTTTGAACGTCTCCATTTATTTATTTATTTAATTTATTTAATAAGAACGGATTAACCAATTACACTAATTAATATAAAATAATTAAAACATTAATTACATACACCATTGTCAAATTAAAATCTAAATTACATTAAGAATCTACACATTATACAAATTAACAATAAAATTAAATTAAAATAATACACATTAATATAAATAAACTCATTAAATCACACACATAAATCATAAATTGAATTAATCCATAAACTAAGGGCCACATAAAAACAAGTAGCGATCACAATAGGTCTCGTAGCCGCAGTGAAGCTAAATCCGCATAAGTTAAAAAATAATTAACAACTCTCTAAATCATATTTAGCCACTAAATATGTTTAGGCATTGTTGCGCAAGTCGCCCTAAGCTGACAACTAGCTAACTCTAACAAAAACCAGCTTTGTAGCTACTTTGTAACACTATGTAACCTTAGGCACTTTGTTGACATCTTGCTATTTTCTGTGGTTGAGTTCATCGTGATCATCTTAGTTTTCCATAGAATTACTTCCGCGGGTATTTTCCGCAGAGTACTGTTTTTTTGAAAGTGGCGTCATAACTTCACACGTCAGGTGTCATTAAAGTATAATACTCCGAATCATCTATATTATGTACTACTGTACCCGCCGAACTTCGTACCGCCTTGACATGCGGGCTGTCATTTAACGTCACCCTGTTAGAATTGTCAATTGTTGTCCCCGGCCATCATTATACAACCATACATAGACAAAATTACGTTTAGCTGTCATTTGCTGTCATAGCTGTTTTGTTGTTCCATGTCAGATGCGTTTTTGTTATACGACTTTTATGACGTCCCACGGGAACGACGAGAACGGAATAAAAAGTCCTATGCCCTTCTCCTGGTTCTTGGCTACCTCCCTACCAATTTTTAGCTAAATCGGTTTAGCCGTTCTTGAGTTATAAATAATGTAACTAACACGACTTTTTTTATATATATAATATAGATATACTACGTGTTTGCTACGTACGACATTAAATGAAAACACGGGTAGGGCCTAGTGGCTAGTATTGTTGTAAAAAAGGTTTTTTACAAATTAATTACCTTAGGAAGTTTTACCAACCTTATTATCCTAAAATATCAATGAAACAGCCTATATAAAATAGGTAAACAAATCATATTCATTCATCATGTAAGTAGGTACCTGATAAACTAAATGGCATCGTCGCAAAAGCGCCGCTGGTTTACGTTATTTTTTTTTATGGGAAATGTATCTATTACTGGATAAATATTCAAGCTACCGGTATTAAGCCCGCCTCTAAAATCAGTTAATACGATTTTGGTTGTGTGTTTTAAATTAATGTCGTAACATAACAAAACATTTTGTATATACTATAATAGGTACAGACACATTTACCTATTAAGAATCTTCTCCCTTATCTGGCTCATGCAGCTTATTAGAGGCTTTCCCCTTCGTTTTACTTAGTTGTTTTCGATGATTGTTCTTAGAAAGCTGTCATTTCGTATAAAATGACAAAATATCTGTCTTCTATTTTGTATGGATTTTTAGAGTTCTTTTCTTGTTCACTCTTATTAATACGTCTTCGTTTTTAGGGTTCTGTGCCCAAAGGCTAAAACGGCACCCCATTACTAAGGCTCCGCTGTCTGTCTGGCTGTCCGTCTATCACCAGGCTGTATCTCATGAACCGTGATAGTTAGAAAGTTGAAATTTTCACACACGATGTATTTCTGGTATGGCTATAAGAACAAATACTAAAACCAGAATAAAATAAATATTTAAGAGGGGCTCCAATACAACAAACGTGATTTTTTTACCGTTTTTATAGATTGGTACGGAACCCTTCTTGTGTGAGTCCGACTCGCACTTGGCTAGTTTTTCAACTTTTATTTTTTTTTGTTTCAGATTAAATTCCACATACAAGAACGCAATGTGGTTTAGTATCCTAGTCTACCTGGTCTACTACAGTGCATACACCATCCTGCTGGCGATAGCTGGCTTATGGTGCTTTGAAGAATGTACCCTAACTGAGGAAGAGGAGTATGAGTTTTATCAGCAACGGTCTGTTCTATATTGAAACTTCAGCGCACACTTGTAAGTTCATTTTTATATACAAACTAGTGATCCGCCCCGGCTTCGCACGGGTGCAATGCGGATACTAAATATACTACAGAATGTCTTTATATACAAATTTTACAGCTTTTTTGTCATTAGACAATACAAGAGTAGAAATCGCTGTGCTAGCCTTGCGGGAAGGATTGCTGAGAGCCGGTAAGGGTTGGGTGCATGCCGCTCAAAGTCACATCAGTTATCAGCGAACGTGCAAAGCCACTGGCGGATCAGATAGAGTATATTTTATATATATCTCCTCGTTATGTCAAATCAAACAGCCTTCAAAAGTTTTAAAATTTCCCTATCTTTTGTTTGATTATATACAACCAGCTGCTGCCCGCGACTTCGTACGCATTGCACTACTAAATTTGTAGGTGACCTAGAAATAAAACTATACTCGCTGTTGCAACTTGACTTGACACTCCATTTTTAGCTCATGGGACCTGATTTATGGGCTAAAAGTAGCGTGTTTGGTAATCCAGGCTATAAATAAATAATAAATATTACTGGACATTTCACACAGCACTATATAGCCCCAAACTAAGCATAGCTTGTACTATGGGAGCCAGATAACTGATAGTTAGGTACATTAATAATACGTAAATACTTTTTTTTTGTAAATACATACTTATAATATATAGAAAAACAACCAGACCCGGAACAAATATCTATAGATCATGCAAACATTTGTTCCGCGGTGGGAATCGAACCCACTACCTCCTGCGTCTCAGCCGGCTGTTCGCCCACTGCGCCACGGGGGTCGTCAAATAATCTCGGCTATAATCTACGTACATACTAAATTTCATCAAAATCGATTCAGCCGTTACGACGTGATTGAGTAACAAACAAACATGCAAATATTAGTGTGTTAACGCGCGCGCGAACCCCGAGCGCAACTTCAATTCGGCAGCTTCAAAAACTTCGGCCTGAATATCGCTATCCCTGTTTAGTGACGAAGTTTAGCCACGCAGAGCGACAATGATAGCGATAGAACGATTCAAAATTTGATTAGATTTTGACCATGTTCCGTAATACCGAAAATGTTGACTGAAAACTTGTTGTATTTTTTTCATTGTGTTGTTATTCTGTAACTAGACGATATAATCTATGTTCCCATGACTAGGATACGTAAGATGATGTTGTTTTTAATACGAAACAATTAGGTTGAAAACAGGTCTTTTATGACGAAAAAACATGCAGAATGCGATACGCTTCTATTTCCTTTTAGGTAAGTATTTTGGTCTAATATATGAATGGGAACCTAGATAAATACTTTTCAAATTTAAATAATAACTTATTAAGGTAGAAATATGATCCAATTAGAAATGACCCTGGTAGTACGTGTTGTATGGGCGATTGTCCCTCCGGTCTCCCCTTAATATAACAATAATTCTGACCTAAGAACCCAATCACCGGAACCAAGCAAAGGAATAAATCAAACTAATTATATCATTGTGCAAAACGGATGCTGAATCTACTTGCTGTGCATCCGGACGAACATACGATACGAACTAGGTCGAAGCAAGGCTACCGATCTAACCCTATTATGATACACTAGCTGTTGCCCGCGACTTCGTACGCGTTACACTACTAAATGCGTAGGTAACCTAGAAATAACTAAACTAGCTGTTGCAACTTGACTTCACACCCCATTTTTATCCCATGGTACGTGATTTATGAAATAAAAAGTAGCATATGTGTTAATCCAGGTTATAATCTACGAGTAAGCTAAATTTCATCGAAATCGGTTAAGCCGTTATGACGTGATTGAGTAACAAACAAATAAATAAACATCCAAACTTTCGTATTTATAATATTAATGTGTCAAAACAAAGTCTTTTGTATTATGGGAGCCTCACTTAAATATGTATTTTATTGAATAGCACAATTTTATTTATTTACCTTATTTGAGGTTGGTGCCGATTAAGCTAGTCCTCTAAATTGTACGAGCACCCATACAACTCATCTTAATTGGCGGCAACTATGTATGTATGGGGACATCGTTTAATTTTCAACTTTTTTTATTGTTTGGAATTTTTCCTTTACCTTGCTTTTTGTCAAATTTCGTGATTCTAGGTCAACGGGAAATATAGGTTTTCGACCCAAAACCTATAGGGTAGTTCCGGTTGACCTAGAATTGTCAATTTTAATTAAAAGCAGCACAAGTGAAGGGAAGATTCCGAAAATTAAAAAAAGTTGGAAATTAAGTTAAATTTTGATAGTTGCTAGTTTACGCGAAAATCTAAATTTGCCCGTATCTTTTCATCTTGTTGCCTCAGGGACCTTGACTTTTATACACCTAATAGGGACTATAGACCTCAGTATCTGGTATAAATTTCAACTTGCTAGGTCCATCTGTTCCTGAGAAAATTGGTGGTGGCACACGGACAGACAAACTGACAGACGGACAAGAGAGTGATCTTATAAGGGTTCCTTTTTTACCTTCTGTTTGTATTCTGCTGGTGTTTCACACATGCATTTTATTATATTTTTATTTCGTATTTATAATATTGATTGAAATAAATCCCGCTATTTGTGTGAGTAAAAATAATTTTATAGTTACGTTTTTGCATCTAATAAAAATGTCAAGGTATGTACTTATGTAAGGCTTGCCGTGTCTAAATCAAAGTTGCCTTATGTCTGTTAAGGCCTAATTCTCATGTTTAATGACAATTACGTCTAACTCGGCATATTTTGCTGTGTTAGTTTTCAAGAACTTGTAATTTTAAAAACATTTGGTAATCGTACATAAAGTCTTTAATGAAAGAGATAGGGATAGGAAGATAGGGCTGATAACAGGTAATAGGTAAATTTTGTTTATGCTTTCTCACAATCTTAGGTATATATTTAATTTATAAGTACCTAAAACATATTATGATATTATATTTATCCTCACGTTATTTTGTGTTTGTCACCCAATTCGTAGGTGGATATCCGTGGTCCACTTAAAGAGGCTCTAGCGAAAGACCAACGCTGGGTAGCCAGTGCAACCCACCACATACTGAGTTGAAGCCTTTTTGTGACATGCAGTGAGTACAATGAGTCACACATACTGCAATTTTTTATTAGGGTTCCTTACCCATAGGGTAAAACGGCACCCTATTACTGAGGCTCCGATGTCTGTCTGTCTGCCACTCGGCTGTATCTCGTGAACCGTGAACGCCGCTATAACAACAAATACTAAAACATAATAAAATAAATATTAAGGAGGGACTCCCATACAACAAACGTGATTTTTTTACTCGTTTTTGCTCTATATTGATAACGGCAACAGGTAGACACTCGAAATATTCACAGAATATTTAGTTATATATTCACTTTAAAAATAAATAATTAAATTATAATAAAACAAATACTTAAGGGGGGCTCCTATACAACAAACATGATTTTTGCTAGTTTTTATAGATAATGGTAGGGAACCCTTCGTGCGCGAGTCGGACTCACACTTGGCCGGTTTTTGTTATTTGTATATCTAATGGTGTTGTCACAAATAAATGTTATTTGATTTGATTCTATAACATTATGGAATTAATAGAGAAAACTACCTGGTAATTCCTATAGTTATTTTATGCAAACATTCAGGTGAAACGAAAACGTGGAAAGTTACGACAGGGTTATGAATCGCCTACCACTTTTTAACGTCAAGGTGAATAAAATAAAAAAGCATCTTACCTTTGTAATAAGGATTTATGCAACGTAACCATTATTTGTAGAAGTCACGGGTACAAGGTTTCTAGAACTAGCTCCCCCCCCCCCCCCCTAAATTTCAATTATTCCGTTGCCACTTCTTTAGATTCAGTACTCTATGGTCATAGTGGGTAGAGCTAACGTCTACTAGTATAGTATGCAAAATTTGTAATCACATTATAGTTGATTTATAAATTTTAGTGAGGTGACTCTTCCGATAATTAATAATTAATAATGTAAATAATGGAATATAATTTATAATAGTGAATTTATGGACTCTACTAACTTGTGATAAATTTAGTGAGAGACATCAAGTTCGATGCTGGAAATATAAACACTGATTTTTAATTTTACAGGGTATGTATTATCATATTGATTTTATATTTTAGTAGCAATGTTTTTTTGTAAATAAAATATCATTTCTAAATCTCAAAAAGAAAGTTTAGAAGAATCTCTTAGCATGCATAAAAATGTGCGTGTGCTTAAACTCAAAATGTAGTTATGTAAGAAAGAAGATAGACCTGTTCCGCAGATTAAATTATAGTTACTCCGTATGTAGCGAGACAGTATTTGCGGATACGTCATTATCATAAGTCATATAATATTTGCTGATAACGGTGGCGATTCTTTTGTTTACGCTGACAAATTAAAGTTGTGTCAAATACGAGTCATATTTGGTTTACGCTAAAGATCAAATTAGAATGATATTTAAAGTGACATTTCTAAAAGTAAGTAATTTTTACTAAGATGGCGTTTTTGGGGGCTTTTAATCAGTTTTAATCAGAACCAATTTAACTGCTTACTAAAACTAGCCCAAAAACACGCCATCTTAGTAAAAATTACCAGTCATGGTTAAGAACTCGGCTCTTGAAGTTGTCGACGCGTATGTATACCTAGAACAAACAGTCCAATTAGGTAGGCCCAAGTTCAATCGTCGAATCCAACTCGGATTCGGCGTTTGGGAAACTTCGCAACGTCTTTTCGTCCAACATACCTCAGTGCCTTAAGACGAAAGTCTTCAATCAGTGTGTGTTACCAGTGATGACATATGGAACCGAGACGTGGTCCTTCACTATTGGCCTTATGAATAAGCTCAGAGTCACTCAACGAGCTATGGAGAGGGCCAACAATTAATTTCAAAATAATATTAGAATAATCTTAAATTCAAAAATTCATTTTTCGACGACCTCCGTGGTGCAGTGGGCGAATAACCGGCTGAGACGCAGGAGGTAGCGGGTTCGATTCCCGCCGCGGAACAAATGTTTGCATGATCTACAGATATTTGTTCCGGGTCTGGTTGTTTCTCTATATATTATAAGTATGTATTTACAAAAAAAAATGTATATAAGTATTTTATCAGCTATCTGGTTCCCATAATACAAGCTCTGCTTAGTTTGGGGCTAGATAGCGCTGTGTGAAATGTCCAGCAATATTTATTTTTTATTATATTTATTAATAAAATCGTCAGACAACACCAACCTTACCCAAACTGCAAGTGATACTTCTTTGTCTTAGAACCTTGTTCTTCATTAATTACTGTATAAAATACCGCAAACTTAAATCAATTTAATTAAAATAATATAAAATTAATGTAAGAACTTACACACTTACTAATTGATACGGCTGTATGACAATTTTAAGATATACAAAATTGTCATACAGCCGTATCAATACCGCTTTAAAACGCTTACCAAGTTAACTAATCACTTGACCCATATTGTAAATCATTCAAAAAGCTATTAAAAAATTTAAAGTTAACATCATCTGTAATCACGGCTAAGGAGTTAATTTTAAATTTCATAATTTGACCGTTGACTTTATTTCTACGCAGTCAAGGTCTGTTTTAATCATAAATTTAATACTAATGGTTCGCCCCGAACTGAGATCTCGCGAGACTCCCATAATAACAAAATTATATTTTTTGAAATTTTTGACTATCACTATAACTTCGATACTGAATATACCACGAAATTATAAACCAAATTACTTGACCTACAATTTCATTCAAATTACAGGTAACGGGAGATGATGTTAATTGGTGTTTTCTACCTTTTTCCTATATTTGTGTCACTAAACCTGCACGCATACCAAATTTCAGCACTGTAGGGTTACTGGTGTACCCTGTGAATTTTGTCAAAGTTTAGTTTTTATATGGCTAATGACTTAAAAACCACAAAGTTTAAACTAAAATTAAAAACGGAGTCGAAATTTACTCACAAATACCTTTTATTAGACGTGCCTCTTACCGGTTAGTCCTATATTTTTGTACCCCTCTTGAACCCCAATATCTCAACAACCCCCCCACATTTTTAGCTCTTTTAGTCACACCAAAATTGTGCCATCACTACATACCTATATACCAAATTTCACGATGATCAGATTAACGATTCGAAAGTTATCCTCGGACAAACAAACATACAACGCCGATTTGCCCAGGATGATTTGATCTCGCTTCGCTCATTCAATAATAGCGAAAGTTTTCATGGATGGACTTATATATATGGTAAAAATATTTTTTTATTAATATACTAAATTATTTATATATTAAATTCTATCGTGGGTATGCTTAGTTTGGGGCTAGATAGCGCTGTCTGAAATATCCAGTATTAATTATTTATTTAATTAGTTAGATCACAAACCAAAATATAGTTAGTTTTAAAAGATTTATCCATTGAAATAATAATAATATCACAAAAACTTGCAAGTTTGATTGACATGTTATTTCTGTAATATTTTCCTTGTTAATGTCACAAACACAATTAATTTCGGCCATAAAAAATACCATTGTTTCGCCGAATCTCGAATACAGGTCAAATCGTGTCACGTACAGACCTGCAAAATGTTCAGTTTATTTTGACAAACATATAAATAGTTTATAACTTTACATAACTTCCTTGGCAGTGAATCGTGTAGAGTATTAATATTAAATATATTGCTGTTTTAATTAAATAAAGGTTTAATATTTCGACACAAGTTCATCTGCCTATTGAATCCATTAGCAAAATCGGCTACATTCAGTGTGTAAGTTTTTATATTTTAGACATTTGTTGATAATCCGATTTTTCTTCGTTAAAAGATTGTCAGAGTTTTCAACGGATGATAGGCTTTTGCAAACAAGTTGATTATGAATTGCTTAATACACATAGACGCGCGCATACGAGGATCTCGGATTTTATTCTAAGCTTCAATCGACTTAACCGGAGATACGCGTACACTGTTTCTGTCTATTTTGTGCTGTATGCTCGCCAGAAATTTATCAAACTATATAGACTTGGCATCGGCTGCTAGATTACTTACTTTATCGTCATCTTCATCATCATCCACAGCCTGACTTCACCCATTGTTGAGTATAGGCCTCCCCAAGTTTGTGCCATCCACCACGATCCTGCGCTAGTCTCACCCACTGACGGCCCGCGACCTTTACGATGTCGTCCACCCATCTCGCTGCTGGTTGTCTACCCTTTTATACCCGCTCCTCGGCCACCATTCAGTCACTGTCCTGCTCCATCTGTTATCACCACGTCTAACCAAGTGTCCCGCCCAAGACCATCTGAGCTCCATAACTTGAATCCCAAATATGTGTTCTTTGCACGTGGAGTTGCCCCAAAAAATAATTCCATACCTCAATACTGATTCTACGCATCCTTATTAGGCGGTTATCACAGCAGACACATTAACAATTTTTCGGAGCATGAACATTGCATACGAAAATTGATTAAGTCTTACATATAGTGTCAACGTGTGATTTCCAATTTAAATTGTAGTCTAAATTTAATCCTAAAAACTTAGTGGTCTCTACTTGAATAATATTATGTCCTAAGTAATTTACATTAATGTCCAATTGCTTATAGTTTTTATTAGAAAAAGTCATAAGATTAGTTTTGTCCAAATTAATTAATCATGTTGCGCTACGGAGGTAGTCCTCGATCTTCGATTGATTTGGAAGATGTATCAAATACTGGTAATGTAAGTCCACGGAACTGGCAGTTTCGCTCGGCCTTGGTGCAACATCCTGCACTTGCGTGACTAGCTGTATGGACTGTTGCACAACGGTGGGCGGTGGTGGCCAATACCACGCGATAATGCGCACCTCTTCCAGTGTTGCCACCTCGGCTGCGGATCTTGTAGCTAAACTGTACCAAGAAAATGGCTAGATTTAGGGAATTTAATACCTTCTAAAGTGGCTAAAAGTGGCAGAACATAGAAATTAACTTGATGACCTCTGTGGCGCAGTGTGTGAATAGCCGGCTGAGACGCAGGAGGTAGCGAGTTCGATGCCCGGTGCGGAACAAATGTTTGCATGGTCTACAGATATTTGTTCCGGGTTTGGGTATTTTTCTGTATATTATAAGTAGTATTTACAAAAAAAATATTGTATATGTATATAAATATTCTATCAGTTATCTGTTTCCCATAGTACAAGCTTTGCTTAGTTTGGGGCTTGATACCTCTGTGGGAATGTCTCTGTATATTTGTTTTTTTTTATTAAATAAATTATTGTGGATGATAAGTTCTTTAGCTCGTAATTGCCTCTGGTGTTGAAGTTTACAGGCTAAGATAATTTGGAAGTTTTTGAAATAATGAACATTTCACACAACGCTATCTAGCCCCAAACTAAGCAGAGCTTGTACTATGGAAACCAGGTAACTGATAGAATACTTATATACATTTGTTTTTTGTCAATATATACTTATAATATACATATAGAGAAACAACCAGACCCGGAACAAATATCTGTAGATCATGCAAACGTTTGTTCCGCGACGGGAATCGAACCCGCTACCTTCTGCGTCTCAGCTGGCTATCCGCCCACTGCACCACGGAGTAACAAGTTTACAAGTGATACTTTTTTTTTTTTTATACTGCTAGACGGTGACAAGCATAGGACTCGCTTGGTGGTAAGCAGGTAGTGGGTACCGCCTATGGACATTCGTTACAGGAATATCATCATTCACCCTATTGATTATTAGTATGGAATATTTATGCTATAAGTATATGTGGCAATGGGCAGGCCACATCGCTCGTAGAACCGATAACCGTTGGGGAAGAATGATTCTCGAGTGGAGACCACGGACTGGAAGACGCAGCGTAGGCCGGCCTCCTACAAGGTGGACCGACGATCTAGTAAGAATCGCGGGGAGCCGTTGGGCGCAAACGGTTACCAACCGCTCGTTGTGGCGATATAAGGGGGAGGGCTATGTTCAGCAGTGGACGTCTTCCGGCTGATGATGATGTATATTATTCCTTTATTCTTTATTGTATACAAGAAAATACATTAAAAAGTACAGAAATAGAGGACATGTGTGTCCCTAATCGATAGATGAATACTGAGTACACTGTGAGTGAGATGTGAGTACACTATTTAAAAGCTAGACTCATATCTGACGACCTCCGTGGTGCAGTGGGCGGATAGCCGGCTGAGACGCAGAAGGTAGCGGGTTCGATCCTCGCCGCGGAACAAATGTTTGCATGATCTACAGATATTTGTTCCGGGTCTGGTAGTTTCTCTATAAATTATCAGTATGTATTTACAAAAAAAAATGTATATAAGTACTCTATCAGTTACTTGGTTCCCATATTACAAGCTCTGCTTAGTTTTGGGCTAGATAGCGCTGTGTAAAATGTCCAGCAATATATATATATTATATAACGTTCTTGTGAAATCCAGTCTATACAAAGATTGCCACTCGCCACTTGTATATCCGCGTGTCTTTTTATTTATTTTTATGTAGCTATTTATTTATTTAAGGGTGATATACAGCATTATCAATCACTCATTACCAATATGTCACCCCGATACATACAAGTGAGAAAACTCATCTCCTTGATACTCCTTATACAGATTTTGCAGCTGACACACCTACTTTTAACCCAGACCTCACACTGTCTTCTCTTTGGACTATTAGTCAATGTTAAGTGTGGGCCCTCCACATTCCACTGGATTGCGTTAGAATAGAACGACCTTGCATCGTCCGCGTACCACTTTTCAGGTCTACTGACAGTGACCGTAGGCTTAAGGCCAGATTGCATAATCTCATTAGTTAATAACTCCATTCATACATGTGAACTACGAAGCAATATCAATTTAATCGTATAATCATTTATAAAATACGAAAATACGTAAAGAAAAATATTATGAAACTATATGTTTAGTTAGGTGTGCCAAATTGTTTTGTAATATTGCTAAATCAAAATTTTTCTGTAATACGCATGTGAGCCGAGTTGACTTATACCAAACTTTCCGTCCAGTCCTAAGGTTCAAATCTCGGCCAATGAATTCTATACTCTAAAACTGTACCTATGTCAGCTATAGACTCTTTATATAGTTATAAAACCACCACCGTGGGTTCAGCGGGCGAATAGCCCAGCGTGGAACAAATGTTTGCATGATCTCAAGATATTTGTAACGGGTCTAGGTGTTTTTCTATATATTATATGTATGTATTATTTGAAAGGATATACACTTTCAGATTGGTCCCATAGGAATTTCATCGAAATCGGTTAAGTAGTTTGTTTTTTCTGTTATCTGAAATTGGTTATATTTTTGCCATCGAGGTGACCCTAAAAGTACAAAAAAACCGTTAAAATCCGTCAAGCCGTTTAGGAGGAGAAGAATGACTAACACATTTTTTTTACTACGTGTGCATAGCCGCTGGCAGATAAGCTAGTTTAATTAGATTGGCCTCATTTTATTTTTCTTCTCGGTAATTTTATTATTTATAACTAAGAAAAAAGTTGAAGTTGTTTTTAAGAAAATGTTTTAATAAATCCATAGATAAGAAAACATAAGTAACATCCAAACTTCAAGTTCCAAGCGCCATCATTTAGTTGCATCAAATCATTCACCGTTGCAAATGATGCAACACAGCCTTCCAAGCCGAGTGTACGGTCACTGTTACACCAAAGAATACTTATTAGTAAAATAAGATAATTCTTTATTGTAATTACCACACACAAACAATATAACACTAAAATAAAACTAAAAGGTCATTACAATGGTGACCTTATCGCTAAGAGCGATCTCTTCCAGACAACCTTTGCATGAAAGAAATTAGATAGATAGATAATTCTTCGTTATTACACCTAATTACATGGTGATACAATGGGCAGCCTTATCGCTCAAAGGGCGACCTTTGGATGGACTGAATGAAAATACGTGTGAGGAGGCGGTATTACAATAAATACCTATTTATGTAGGATAAAAAGAAATAAAAACCTAAACCTAAAAAAAATCTTACATATACCTATATATATATAGAAAGGAAATACAATGTTTACTGTAAAGAAGCTGCTATTTACAGTTTGTAGACTTCACTTTTAAAAATAGTAAAAGATTTAGCATGTCTGATGCAAAGGGGCAAGTCATTCCATAATCGGACAGCTCGTACCGTAAACGAGGCACTAAAGAAGTTTGAATTATGGGCTGGAGTTTTCTAATGGAGAGTTGTGGAAGAACGCAGAACGCGGGGATTGGATAAACTTTCTTAATTCCGTCCTTTATTTATTTATTTTATTTTATTCAAATTATTTATACGTAGGTACTTGTATATATTATATGTATGTATTTTACAAATGCTTCTTTTTTCATGTTTCTTCGGTCTCTCTATCTGGTCGTGAGGTCACTATGACAGGCTCAGTCTGAAAACCAGCGTTGGACTGCACTTAGTGCCTAAGCGTGGACCAACACAAAGCTGAGATTGATCCTTTTTGGGACACCACATAGTGCAGAACCTTTTAGCGGCCACATATTTATGCAGCTCTTGTTGGGTACCTTCCTATAACGACCGTTTCTAATTCTGTTATTTTTATATCTATCTTTCGTATTTTTATAGGTATGTACCTACCTTTTTTATAATGTTATTTTTAATGTCTTTTTCAATGTTTTATTTTATTACATTCTTTTTTGTATGTACTGTACTGTTGTCCTAAATAAACGTCTTTTAGTTTACTTTAAGAATTCAAAGCATTGTTTGAGATACGGCGGAGAATAAGAAGTAAATAGAATTTTATATAAGAGAGTAAGAATATATATCTACTTAAAGAAGTGATAAATAATACCAAATACACGTAATACAAAGTATAGTTGACTCGCAAGTACTCATTTCCGCCACTGAAGTTTTCAGGATAAATCTTACACCCTATCTATCTTTATAAATAAATATGAAATGGTGTTTGTTGGTAATCTGTTTTTAGGTTGAGAAAAATTTGAAAATTGCCCGTATAATTGTATTTTTTTGGAATAACTTTAATTGCTTTTTCCAATGGGATTTTTTTTAACTCAATACATTATCGGCTATATTTTATGGGAACGCAATTCGGTTATATGTTTTTACCTCAGAACTCCGTCATTTAACAACCGATTTGGAAAATTATTTTTTATTTGAAAGGATATACTTTCGTACTAGTCTCATAGTGATTTCATCAAAATCAGTTCAGTAGTTTGATTAAGTCGGTTATATTTGTTAAAAAGTGACTTGTAATAGGCGCCTAGTTTAAATTACTAGTTGATAACTACGAGTAAGCTTTAAAAGCTAGTTTGCTCATATAATTTGCAAGTCCAAATCAATGCAAATGCAAGTCAAATATTGCATTTTATAAATTTGTATGCTCTTTGCATACATTTCCAAATTATTGCTTTGTAGAATAAATTATTATAAATCATTTGAATGACTTTTTAAGAATGACATTTCATAGTATTTCACATCACAATGATTACGCAAATGTCTGTCTGTATATCGATAGGAATAAGAGACAATTGTTGTACGTAGTCAAATAAAAAAAATCACCCATCGCCTTTAACAAAGTTTTAGAAAGTGAACTCCTGAGAAATATGCCTTACGATGCACTTCCCTGCGTCTATCAACTTGAGACATACAGGTGTAAAGTGTGTCTGTTATTTCACCGTCAACCATACCCTTCAAAACGAATCACAGCAATGCTGTTTGGTGACAGAAATAGGTATGATGGTAGTAATTACCCGGGCAAGCCCTTTCACAAGGAACACTACCTATCTCTATAGAGGGTACTCTATGTACCTTGACTTCCGATCTGAATAGTAATTGATTTTTCTACTCGAAAAATGTATATGGGCATTTATACGTGCCCAAAATGGTGAACCAAAAATACAAAGGCATTTACAAACAAAAATTTAAAGAGATCATAGGTAATCTAATAAGCATATCGATCTTTTACAGAATAGATATTGAGGAGTGTGCCCAGGAACCACACGATTTGATCCCGCCATCTCCTTCCCATCAAAGGACAAGCAGGCGCACGGCTCTGTGCCATCCGTACATAAACTTGAGAGCAAAAAAATCGCACATTCATAATTTTTTGACATAACTAAAAAAAAAACAAAAATTTTATGTTTCTGTAATGCAGATTCATAGTCTATTTTAATACCTATCCAGTGGTATCTGATTTGTCTTTCAATCATTACATAAAAATGCTTTTGTGGATCAATAACAAAAATGCATGTTTAGTAAAAAATTCTTTATTCAAGTATTGGTGTCAAAGTTATGAAATTAAAAGATAAAATTAATTAAAAGTTTGTTATTAATACCGAGTGTTCCCTCCCCTAGCCTGAATCACTGACTCCATCCGTGTTTTCATTGATGTTACTAGACTTTTGATAAAGTCTTGAGGAATAGCCTCCCATTCCTCTGCGATCGCCTGTTGCAGCTCCTGTAGAGTCGATGGAGGAGCATCTCGGCCTCGAACTCTTCTTTTCAGCTCGTCCCATAGATGTTCGATGGGATTGAGGTCTGGGCTTCGAGCTGGCCACTCCATAACGGTCACATCCACCTCTTGAAGGTACTCGATCACTATGCCAGCAGTATGCGGTCTTGCATTATCTTGCATAAACAGAAAGTTTTCGCCGATAAACCCAGCATAAGGTACGACGTGGCTCTCGAGTACTTCCTCAATGTATCATATGGAAGTCAATCCTCTTGATTGGCGACCAGTATTCGGTCCGGTGATGAAGGCAAGCTCGGTTTTTGCTTCCATAGACATGCCTCCCCAAAACATGATTGATCCACCGCCATAGGCGACACGTTCTGTTATGCAGCATTGGGCAAATCGCTCTCCCGATCTTCTATACACCTTCCCCCGTCCGTCGTTGCCATGCAAGCACATCCTGCACTCATCAGAGAACAGGACTGCACTCCACTGCTCTTCGGTCCAATTCAAATGGTCTCGAGCGAACTGAAGGCGGGCTTCTCGGTGGGCTGGGGTCAATTTCGGCCCGTTTGCTGGCCTGTGTGCAGTCAGGCCACCTTCTCTCAATCGTCTTCTGACTGTCCACCGGCTAACTTCTACTTCACGAACTTCTTGAAGTCGTTGGCCCAGTTGAACTGCGTTCAAACGACGATGTAGTTGATATACCACCCATTCGCACACACCGTTTTGGTTCTACGTTCTTGATGCGTACAGCTAAAGTATGGAACACTTTACACAAGGAGATTGTGGTCTAACTAAGATCTAGTCGTGATAAAAAACCAAGCTTGTCTGGAAGAGATCACTCATAGCAATAAGACCGCGATATACTTAATTAACTAATAATTTTATTGTTAATATGTTTGTTTTTATGTGGTTTAAAATTAAGAGTTTTCTATTCTATGCAACGTAATGTTTGGACTTGCCTCTGACTACACCCTCTTATGGAATATCTTCACGGATATGCGTGTCCATCTCGCAAGGCCACCACATTCTCGATTTTATTACGGGAAACGGCCTTGATTCTTTGCAGACTGCATTGTTACACCAAAAACCGTTTCGTAATGAATTGAAGATGGGTTCTCACAGAACGCAGAATTTCGGTCTAGATTCGTTGCTGTCGACATAAGTAGTTGATATTGCTTAAAATGTCTGGATCGTTTTTGAATTGTTTTTACCGACTTTAAAAAAAGGAGGATGTTCTTAATTCGGTTTAATTTTTTTTATGTTTAAATGACGGTTCAAAAATTTATTCTAAAATTACAAAATCCGCAATGCGGAAATCCGCAGAAGAACTAAAGTTGCCGACATAGGTCTCAAAATTAGCAAGTTGAAGTAGCAATGGGCAGGCCACATCGCTCGTAGAACCGATAACCGTTGGGGAAGAAAGGTTCTCGAGTGGAGACCACGGACTGGAAGACGCAGCGTAGTCCAGCCCCCCACAAGGTGGACCGAAGATCTAGTAAGAATCGCGGGAAGCCGTTGGGCGCAAACGGCTACTAACCGCTCGTTGTGGCGATCTAAGGGGGAGGCCTATGTTCAGCAGTGGACGTCTGTCGGCTGATGATGATGAAATGACGGTTGATAAATGACGGAGTTCTGAGGTAACCTTAGAACTCCGTCATTTGGATTTTTTTATTTGAAAGGATATATCTCTCAGATTAGTCTCATAGAAACTTAATTAAAAACGGTTCAGTAGTTTTGTTTTTAAATCAAAATAACTGGATTGGATTTTCTGTTTTCTGAAGTCGTTTAATAATAATAATATACTCTTTATTGTACACCAAATAAAAATACAATAAGAGAGGATATATAAGAGAATATATATATATAAAAAAGAAAGTCGTGTTAGTTACACTATTTATAACTCAAGAAGGGCTGAACCGATTTGGCTGAAAATTGGTGGGGAGGTAGCTTAGAACCAGGAGACGGGCATAGGATACTTTTTATCCCGTTCGACCGCGTTCCCGTGTGACGTCACATAAAACGTCAAAGAGAATACAAGTCACTATGAAACGTGGTATAACAAAAACGCATCTGACATGGAGTAACAAAATGCAAATGACAGCTAAGCGTAATTTTGTCTATGGTTAAGTATGGTTGTAAAATGATGGCCGGGGACAACAATTGACAATTCTACCAGGGTGACGTATATTGACAGCCCGCGTTATATGCATGTCAAGGCGGTACGAAGTTCGGCGGGTCAACTAGTACACAATAAATAACGGTATGGGCGGTCTTATTGTTAAAGCGATCTCTTCCAGACAACCTTTGGATGGTATTTAGTTTTATTTTTGTTTAAATGTTACTTGTTTATAATGTCATTTATTGTTAGGTAGGGCATTATCGAAGAAGCGATAGTTGTTTCGGGTCTGGGTGATATCTTTTTACCTAACTTCAAAAAAGGAGGAGGTTCTATGTACGACTGTATATTTTTTTTTCTTTCGTTTTAATTGCTATTTATTAGTTAAATGGCTAACACACTAATATTATAAATGTGAAAGTTTGGATGTTTGTTTTATTTATTTGTTTGTTACTCAATCACGTCATAACGACTGAACAGATTTCGATGAAATTTGGTATATACATAGATTATAATCTGGATCACCACATAGACATATTTATCCCATAAATCAGTTCCCATGGGATAAAAATGGGCTGTCAAGTAAAGTTGCATCAGCGAGTTTAGTAGTGTAACGCGTACGAAGTCACAGGCAACAGCTAGTTTAGTAGTGTAACGCGTACGAAGTCACAGGCAACAGCTAGTTTAGTAGTGTAACGCGTACGAAGTCACAGGCAACAGCTAGTTTAGTAGTGTAACGCGTACGAAGTCACAGGCAACAGCTAGTTTAGTAGTATAACGCGTACGAAGTCACAGGCAACAGCTAGTTTAGTAGTGTAACGCGTACGAAGTCACAGGCAACAGCTAGTTTAGTAGTGTAACGCGTACGAAGTCACAGGCAACAGCTAGTTTAGTAGTGTAACGCGTACGAAGTCACAGGCAACAGCTAGTTTAGTAGTGTAACGCGTACGAAGTCACAGGCAACAGCTAGTTTAGTAGTGTAACGCGTACGAAGTCACAGGCAACAGCTAGTTTAGTAGTGTAACGCGTACGAAGTCACAGGCAACAGCTAGTTTAGTAGTGTAACGCGTACGAAGTCACAGGCAACAGCTAGTTTAGTAGTGTAACGCGTACGAAGTCACAGGCAACAGCTAGTTTATTAATTAAGCTGGTTTAACCCACAGCAAAGTCGCGCAAATCTAACTACGGTTCGCAACGATAATTACAAAGATACTCGTTAAAGGTCATACATATCTAAGTGTGTGGCTCTAGGCAAAAAGGTTGCTTAAAAGTCATCCTCATACTCATTATAAATACAGGATTTAATACTTACAGCTTTATTAGTGCTACGACCGACACACACTAATTTAAAAATTCAAAAACAACTCTACGATTTCGGTGAATTATAGATAGATTTATGACCTGGATTGAGGTATAGGCTAACCGTAATTAATTTCTCAAATTTAAAATAACTACTTGCCCGTGCACAGCATAAAGCTGAGGCAGAGCCTGTTTGGGCACGCGTGACACGGAGCGGGACTAGTTGGTGCACCTACCTACTACCTACGGGTGGGGTAGTTACGTTTGTGTTCTAGCTGTGGGTATAATTTAATCTCATTGTTTTGTATTTTTCATGTCTATCTACCTATTTTGTTTGTGATCCGTTCTATGTTTCTTTGTGTGTGTCAAATAAATAATTCTATTCTATTCACTGTGTAAAAAAATTAACTACGATCAAATTACAAAATTTGATCGTAGTTAATTTTTTTTAGCTTATAATAGCCTCTATTTCTTTGTTTTTGTTTGCGCAGATTTAAGCGATGAAGTTTATAATTCTACAACTATGTAGATATATCTAATACCTTTATACAATCTCTAGTTGTTGCTCGCGACTTTGTACGCGTTAAACTCAATGTCCTAAACGATTACTCCTCAACGAGCTCACCCACATATTGTAGATGCGTGGAAGTCTCACACGGTGCGTTTCACCTGTTCGTTTCTTCCTGCAAGACATGAAATGACCTTCCTCCGGAGGTTTTTCCGCCGGGCTTCAAACTGAACGCCTTTAAGAGAGGTGTTAATAGGGTATTAAGTGCTAGGCAACGCGACTGCGATACCACGAGTGCTGCAGGAGTTTATAGGCGGCGGTGACCACTTCACACCAGGAGGCCCGTCAGCTTGTGTGTCTACAAGTTTAATATAAAAAAAGTGTGTAGGTAATCAAGAAATAAAGCTAAACTCGCTGTCGCAACTTGACTTGGTGGCACCCTATTTTTATCTCATAGTAACTGATTTATGGGATAAAATGTAATCCAGGTCATAATCTACGTATACACCAAATTTCATCGAAATCGGTTCAGCCGCCACGACGTGATTCAGTAACAAACAAACAATTAGACAAATATCCAAATTTTTATATATATAATATTAGTGTGATGCTTCCGGCAAAATAAATCATTTCATTTCGTTTTATTTCGTAAACACTAACCATAACTCGACCAAATTTCTGGAAATAGGGATCGGGAAAAAGACGTAATAAGAAGTAGGGCTATAGCCAACAGTTGGTGCAGACGGGCTGAGATGATGATACTAAATCTCACACTCCTTAGTCTGCGGAATATGATTAAAAGGTTTTCTCTCCATGTATTTATGCAACAATCATAGACGCAATACTAGATGCTCCTAGTTTAAATTTATTTAACTTGAAATTTAAAAAGCTATTGTTAGAAAAAGCATACTATAGTGTTAATGAGTACCTAGAGCCGATGACAATTTTGATTGTCCAATTATAATTTTATTTTATTTTAAGTTCGACTACTATTAATAATACTTTTGAATTGTTTTAAATTTCATATAAGGTAAGAGCTGCAAAGAATAATTATTAATATTGTAAATAAATAAACCTGACATTACTCTTAGAGGCAAAAACTTTATAATAAAATGAATGTATAAAGTTTTAACATTGCATGTGCTAAACGCTGAATATGGCTGCGCCTACACAACAACTGTACAACACAATAACCCATATTACGTATTAAATACAATTTGATTTGAATTGATTAAATCATCTATTGAAACAAATCTTTACAATATAAATATGCCGCGCCGTGCCGTGCCGTGCCGTGTGGTCCCGGCGTAATAATAGGGCCACCCCTTCTCATCCCGCGGGAGCCGTGTGAGCCGGCAAAGGGAATGGGCAGCAGCATTCTTTTGTGTACTAATCACCAACCACTGCGATCACCAAGCCGCCTGCCAAGCGTGGTGATTATGGCAAAACCCCCCCTATGATCGACACAATAAACAAACGGCCCCCAGTCCCCATCGGCTCCGTCATCCCTGGAAGTGGTAGCAACCAGGGCAGTGGCTAAGAATTCCCGGCAGCGAGGCCGGCCCCCCACAAGGTGGAGCCGTTGGGCGCAAACGGCTACCAATCGCTCGTTGTGGCGATCTAAGGGGGAGGCCTATGTTCAGACGGATTTCTGGCTGATGATGATGATGATGATAAATATAAACATAGGAAGCAGTTATTAACCAGCAATTATTCGCCTTGCAGCTGCAAGACCATCCGATTCATTTGCTTAATGCAAATCAGTATGCGCGAATAAGCACATTATGTGTTGCAACAGTCTGCCTGCTACAATCTCGACGATATTTGTGTAGTTATACCCCGCTTTGTTTGTACACGATTTCGTCATTTTATTAATATTAGCGACATGACGCTAACGGTTTAATAAGTAAACGATGTTTAAGATTCGTCCTCATTCCTCCAGTCGCTATGGCGGTTTCACTGTCCATGGAGTCAACCTGTGGAATTCTCTACCACACTCAATCCGCGCAAGTCCATCACTAAGCTCTTTTAAGCTTAGAGTCAAAGAGCATTACCTGTCCTTGTAAGCTTTTAGGTTATTATGTATAAGTAGGTATATTATTTATATTTTGTATAATGTATTATGTTTATCTCTAATGTAGGTATAGTTTTTAGGTACCATTATTTTTTTAGTATGGATAAGTGTTGTATTTATTTTAGTATATACCTATTTATACATTAGTATTTTACTCCAATGTCTTTCTCTATGCACGTACCCACCACTATAATCAAATATCTCTATCTTCAAAGGTTTGCTGGAAGAAAACTCGTATTAGGGTTAAGCTCGCCTTTGTACATGCCCATTTTGTAAGCTATTTTTGTCTGTAAATCTATTTGTGTACAATAATGAATAAAGAAGATTATTCTAATTTCCAAAGAGGCATCGCGGAGAGGAAGTGTCCAAAAAGGAACGCTGAAGATTCACTTTTAAAGGGAGGGAAAATTTATACGATAAATACGTACCTATGAGCTGGTGGCCAACCCTTACTCTACTCTCAGACCATACTCTTCAGAGGCTTCTGACCATTTTATCAGATATCAACATCTTAAAGGTGCCCGTAAAAGCACCGAGTCGGTACTAATACATAATTTTTTGCTAAGGATTTATTTTTACTATTTATAAAAGCCAGCTGACCCGGCAAACTTTGTTCTGCCATATAAATTACTAGCTGTTGCACGCGACTTCGTACGCGTTACACTACTAAATGAGTAGGTCACCTAGAAATAAAGCTAAACTCGTTATTGCAACTTGATTTGACACCCCATTTTTATCCCATGGGAACTAATTTATGGAATAAATGGTAGCATATGTGGTGATCCAGGTTATAATCTCCGTATATACCAAATTTCATCGAAATCGGTTCAGCCGTTACGGCGTGATTGAGTAACAAATATCCAAACTTTCGCATTTATAAGTGTGTTCAAAGAAATCAAATGCAGAATGAAATATCAAAGTGACGCGACAGTTCATGTGGAATATACAACTTTCAACCCCTTCAAGATTATTTTTTGAAACAAAAGATAACCTGGACCTAAGATGTCCTTCCCCAAGATCCGTTCAGCCAGTTAGTCGTGAGAAGGTAACAAACAAACAGAGTAAGATATGAACGCGCGGTACCGCGCGGTACAAAATCAAACTAAATAGTGTTTATCGTCTACATTACCGCGCGCTACCATCGCGCGGTTGAATAAAGTTTGATAGGTTAGCGGTTAGGTACTCTAAGAAATATAAGTAAAAAATATCAGGAAGCGATAGCATTGAATTAGGGTAACTTATTTAGAGCTAAATTATAAAATTATAAATTGTTGAATGTCAAATGTCTATGTGAGTTAATGTACAAATATTTTAACCATCCATACTAAGGCTAAGTTCATATGAACGCGCGGTACCGTGAAAACTACTAACCGCGCGGTACAAGATCAAACTAAATAGTCTTTATTTTCTACATTACCGCGCGCTACTATCGCGCGGTTGGATACAGTTTGATAGGTTAGGTAGTCTAAGAAATATAAGTAAAAAATATCAGGAAGGGATAGCATCGAATTAGGGTAACATATTTATTGCTAAATTATAAAATTATATATTGTTGAATGTCAAATGTCTATGTGAGTTAATGTACAAATATTTTAACCATCCATACTAAGGCTAAGTTCATATGAACGCGCGGTACCGTGAAAACTACTAACCGCGCGGTACAAGATCAAACTAAATAGTCTTTATTTTCTACATTACCGCGCGCTACTATCGCGCGGTTGGATACAGTTTGATAGGTTAGGTAGTCTAAGAAATATTAGTAAAAAATATCAGGAAGGGATAGCATCGAATTAGGGTAACATATTTATTGCTAAATTATAAAATTATATATTGTTGAATGTCAAATGTCTATGTGAGTGATTGTACAAATATTTTAACCATCCATACTAAGACTAAGTTCATATGAACGCGCAGTACCGCGCGGAACTACTAACCGCGCGGTACAAGATCAAACTAAATAGTGTTTATCGTCTACATTACCGCGCGCTACTATTGCGCGGTTGGATAAAGTTTAATAGGTTAGCGGTTAGGTAATCTAAGAAATATTAATAAAAAATATCAGGAAGCGATAGCATCGAATAGGGTAAATTATTTATAGCTAAATTATAAAATTATATATTGTTGAATGTCAAATGTCTATGTGAGTTAATGTACAAATATTTTAACCATCCATACTAAGGTTAAGTTCATATGAACGCGCGGTACCGCGCGATACAAGATCAAACTAAATAGTGTTTATCGTCTACATTACCGCGCGCTACTATCGCGCGGTTGGATAAAGTTAGATAGGTTAGCGGTTAGGTAATCTAAAAAATATAAGTAAAAAATATCAGGAAGCGATAGCATCGAATTAGGGTAACTATATTATAGTATATTATAGCTAAATTATAAAATTATAAATTGTTGAATGTCAAATATCTATGTGAGTTAATGTAAAAATATTTTAACCATCAATACTAAGGCTAAGTTCATATGAACGCGCGGTACCGCGCGATACAAGATCAAACTAAATAGTGTTTATCGTCTACATTACCGCGCGTTACTATCGTGCGTTTGCATTTGCGATTTTGTTTTTTATTATAATCTATACTTCTATACTAATATTATAAAGAGGAAATATTTGTATTTTTGTGTGTATGTTTGTAATGAATAAACTCAAAAACTACTAGACCGATTTCAAAAACTCTTTCACCATTAGTAAGCTACACTATCCCTGAGTAATATAGGCTACTTTTTACCCAACTGCGCAGAAGTAGGGTTAATGTTTTTATTGAAAAACTACGCGTGCAAAGCTGCCGATTGGTCAGCTAGTTTGGCTATAAATAAGTTACCCTAATTCGCTGCTATCGCTTCCTGATATTTTTTACTTATATTTCTTAGACTACCTAGCCGCTAAAATATCAAACTTTATTTACGAACGTATTACAAAGCCATTTACGAAGCCGTCTATAGACCATTTTTTATTTCATAATATCTTATAACCAGAATATTTTAAACCACGATCTAAGGTCACTTGCCAGTTCCTCAAACTCTAAGACTAAGATATATATATTTAATTTTACCTACGAGTGGGTAAGCCCCAAATTGAAACAATTGTCGCGTTTATTTTTTGTTGTTGTGGTTCAGCGTGCTAAATTTATCATCTGAAGTAGTTTAATTATTATTCAACAACATTTTTTGTTAAATTTTATTTATTTAATTTTTTTGTTCATAAATAAAAACATAAGAATTCAAAATTTACTATGTTTGAATTCATAAGACAGATGACCAAATTTTTTACACTCTTCCCTCTATGCAAACATCTGAGATATGTATTAACGAGAGATAAGCCAGGAATGGATTAGGTAAAATTTGAATTTCACTAAGAGAACACAGTAGAAAACTAATTACATGACTTTGCATAACGAGTGTGATTTAGACCACACGACTGAAGTAAAACTTCTTTTTCAAATTATTTTATTTATCTATAAAATTGTTGAAGAACGAAATGAAATTACAAAAAATAATCAAACGAACTACTAACTGTAACTGGCTATGAGAGGAAGACAAAAAGAAAATGTGCGCGCGCACCTCTCTCTCTTGCTCCTACAGTAATATACGAAACGTAACTCTCTCTCTATCTTCACTAACTTATCCCTCTCAACTTCCGTTAGCAATTTTCGTAACGCATTCACCAGCTTACTGCCTAAGTCAAGCGTGCGTAAGTCAAGTAAGGCAAGCGGTCGTTTTACTTCAAAAACCCAAAAGCCTAAAAATGTTTATTCATTTATTGAGATCGTATTTGTTGTGTATAGATTGCCGAGGGTTAGTGTCTACGTAGTCCCGTATTTGCGAACGAGAAAATAAAAAACACCAGTCTTGATCAAATAGGTAGCGAGGCGGCGAGGCAGATTTTCTTCCTATTTTTCTTCTTTCTTCCTGTTGCTTCCTTTTCCGATGTTGCCCGAGCACTGAATTGCTGACGGCCAATAGGCGCCGTTTTTTATACTATTCCTCGCAATTTTCTAGAACATTCACTGCCTCACCCCCTCTAGCCTTTATTTATTACTTTTTCATACTTTACATACTGTTTGTTATATATTACTATATTTATCTTATAGACTATGATTATTACTTATGAATAATACATGCGTCTTCATCCGGCTCCGCTCGGTTTAGAAATGGCGGCGCTTTTTCGGTGCGGCGCTATAAATACTACCCTGTCCCCCGCTTCACTACTATATATACTCGCCCTAAGTGGCGGCCGCGCGTTATTTTCAATTCGAGCGTCGGAACGGGCGTATGCGCACTCATTTCTACTTTTATTACATAAAAATGTGTTACCTCCTACCTACATTTACCCATTTTATAGTAAAACAACAAATATACGTAACTTTATTTGCATCATAACTGAAGAATATTATTCTTATCTAATTATTCCTATTATTACTATCTATTTACAAACAAGATTATTCTTAAAGTACATTGATTAATATCTAAACGAGGTAAAATAATACAATTTTCATACTATGGTCATGGGTCGCGACGGTCACTACTTGCACCCCTCTCGCCGCAGGTAATCCTTATGATGCTGTCGTGCACATTTCTCCCGCCGTCGCAGCACGCGACTCCACTGGTAGCACGACGATCTTCTTGCATGGTCGGCGCAGGACGTGCCCGTTGCTCGTAGTGATGTCCACGACTCGTATCTCGTTGTCTTCTCCAGGGTAGGTTCTGGTCACTCTTCCTCTTGGCCAGACGTTCCTCGGCAGGTTTGGGTCGCAGATGATCACCAGGTCACCGACCTTCGGGGCGGTCCCGGTGGCTCTGGGCTCCCGCCGGTGTTGGAGCAAAGGGAGATACTCCTTCACCCATCTCTTCCAAAATTCGTCGGCCAGAAGTTGTGCGCGCTTCCAGAGTTGTCGTGCGGATTGATCCTCTTGAGTGAAGCTGCCCGGTGTTGGCACGTGACTGTTTGGCCCCAGCAGGATGTGGTTCGGGGTCAAGGCCTCGGGTTCTTCTGGCGTCACAGCGACATGCGTGAGCGGCCGCGAATTAATTATGTTCTCGACTTCCACGAGGAGTGTGTGCAGGACCTCGTCACTTGGGTGCTTCTCATGCAGGATGACGCGTAGGGCTTCTTTGACGCTACGCACGAGTCGTTCCCAGGCGCCGCCCATGAAGGGGGAGGCGGGGGGAATGTAACGCCAGTTGATGCGGCGTGCATTGGCCTCTTCTCGCGTTGCTTCCCAAGCTTCTTGCTGGGCTTCTCTCAATTCCTTATCTGCTGCCTTGAAGCACGTCGCGTTGTCTGACCACAGTTCAGTCGGTTGTCCTCTCCTCGCGATGAATCTTCTTAGCGCGGCGATGGCAGAATCCGCACTTAATGATGTCACTACTTCTAGGTGGACGGCCCTTGTCGTGAGGCAAGTGAAGAGGGCGACCCACCTCTTCTCACGGTGTCTTCCCACGGTGACTTCCAGCGGTCCGAAGTAGTCCAGTCCTGTGTAGGAGAAGGGACGCGCGTGATGGGTGAGACGTGCTGGAGGTAGGTTTCCTGTCGAAGGGATCGCGGGCTTCGCTTTTCTCATTTGGCACTGTGGACATCTTCTTATTACGCTCCTCACTGTGGGTCGTATTCTTGTCACCCAGAACCGTTGTCTTATTTCATTCACTGTGGTTTCTACCCCCCCGTGGAGCATCTTCTCGTGTACATGTTGGATGTACATTCTTGTATACTTGTGCTGTCCGTCCAACAGGGCAGGGTTGGCTGTTTCCTCCTGTATACCTGGCGTCGCGGCGATTCTTCCTCGTAGGCGTAGTAATCCATCTTCACCTATGTACACACTCAGAGTGGCAAGGCGGTCCTTTGACGAGGGCGTGTCGCCGTGCATTATTCGCGTCTTTTCATCGGCGTAGCTGTCATCCTGTACTTTCCTTATCCACATCTTCTCCGCTCGTAACAGGTAGCTCGCGTCCAGGCACACTAGTTTTCTTTTTTCTGTTTTCTTGGTTGATGTCGTTCCTTTATTCTTGTCGGTCTTTTTCTTACCGCGGCTCCATGCGGCATCTTTTTCTGCATTCTTTTTAGTCTTTTTGTGTCTTGTTGCAGCTGCTCTGTGTTTCTTGATCCTACACAGATCTATGAATTGTAGCACTCTTCCTGTGGCGCGTATAAGTATCGGCCACTTAGCTATGTTGTCTATGTTCGGCAAGTGTTCGTGTGTCTTTATGTCTTGCGACGCGTGGCATCTTTCTTCCCCAGTTTCTGTGCTGGTGACCTTTACTTCTGTTGGCCTGTCTTCTTCTCGCCGTCTTAGGAACTCAGGACCCTGAAACCATCGGTGCCGCGCTGTGAAGTCGCTCGGCGTTTCTCTCGTGGCGTCGTCTGCAACGTTTTCTCTGGTGGGGACCCAACGCCACTCGTTCACTTTGGTGAGGTCTTCATAATTGTTTGGGATCTGGCACTCGTCTTCTTTCCACAGAAGTGCAGTCTCAAAACGGCCATCGGGCATTCTTCTGCTTTTTTCTTGCAGAATCTTCATTGCTCGTTCTTCTGGATCGTTCTTCTGTTTCTTGTGTTCTATTCCAAGCGCTTCCAGGTCGAAGAACCTCTTCATCATATGTTCCATCGAGTCTTCTTTAGCCGCTATGGTGGTATGTCCGCAGAAGGCTACTGGTTTCTGATAAGACGTACGGTATCCGTGTAGCACCCAGCCCAGTCGCGTGTGAGTTGCGACCGGTTGGTCTTGTCTTCCTGTTCTTATGTCGAGTGCCACTAGAAGTTCCCAGTTGTCCTGTCCTATCAGTATCTTGGGTGAGGCGTCCTTGTAGATCAGCTGGTCTTCGATGTCCCGTAGATGAGTGCAGTCTTGAAGATCTCTCCGTTCTATATTCTGCTTGGTGAACATCAGCCGCTGTACTGTGCGTGCATTGCGCATTGTGTATTCTTCTTCGCTGTATCTTCCCCGTATTTTGATGTCGACTCTCTTGCTATTTTCATGCTTCACTGTCTCGTTCAGGCCCTGCACCCACATCTGATCGCGTGGGCCATCCAAGCCCAGTATCTCTGCCAATCCTTCATCAACGAGAGTGATAGTGCTTCCGTCGTCCATCAAGGCGTAGGTGTCCACTCTTGCTTCATTTTGACCGATGAGTGTTACTGGTGCGATCTTCAGGTAGGCTTGACGGCTTCTGATGCAATCGATGTTCTTCACTAGTTCCACTGCTGATGTCACTTCTTGTGTTGCTGGTGGTGATGGTGATGATGTCCTTCTTGACCTCTTATGGTGTAAGAGGTGATGGTGAGCCATCGCGCAGCCATCTTGTCCGCACCTCTTTGCTCTGCAGGTACCGCGGTGATGCGTGCTTCGTAGGCATTGGAAGCAGATGCGATGTCTCTTAGCCATTTCCCATCGCTCGTTGACATCTGTGTCTTGAAACTTCTTGCATTCAGGTAAGTGATGACTCTGCTTGCATGCTGGACATTGTTCTTTCTTGGTATCAGTAGCGAAGGTGTGCTCGAATCTTCTTCTTGGATGTTTCTCCTGCGTAGTATTTGTGACGATGTCTTCGGGTTGCGCGTATGCTCCGCACTTGTCAGCCTCTTCATTCAAAAAGCTGGTGAGTTTCTTCAAGTCGGGTACATCTTCTTTGATCTTCGCGGCATAGTCGTACCATTTGCTTCTCATAATCGGCGTAAGCTTCTCGATGGTGATCTTCACTAACTCTGGATTATACAGGTAGTGAATTTTCTTGAGGGCTTCCATAGTAGACACGATGTTAGCCACCTTGTTTGCGAATATACATAGGTCACGTGGACTATCGCTGAGTTTTCCTAGTGCCTTAATCTTCTGCATCTCGTTCATCGCCAGTGCATCCGGTCGTCCAAATCTTCTTTCCAGAGCTTCCATGATAGCTGCTGGATCCGGTTGGCTGATGAGGAGGCTGCTGATTGCTTCCCATGCTACCCCCCTGACGCTTCTTCTTAGTCTTGCTACATTTTCGGTCTTCGAGAATAAAGCTTCAGTTTCGTAGTAGGCGGCGCGGAACGCAAGCCAGCCGTTACATTGTCCATTGAAAACAGGTAACTCCTGTAGGTACTTCGGTGCATCCCTGGTCATCCGTACTGCTTGAGTGAGGGCTGTTGCCAGTGAGGTGACGTCCACGTTCTGTGGCTGACGCGCAGGCCGGGTCTCTTCATGGTCCCCCCGGTGTTCACATTCCTTTTCCTTGTGAACTCCCTGTCCTCGTCCTTTCTGTTCCCCCTCTTCTGGCTTCTTCTCTTCTTCTGGTGGGTCGTTCTTCGTGTGATCCAACCATTCTTGAACTCGACTTGATCGTTCCTCTTCTTCTTCATCTTCTGACGCAGAAGCTGCTTCATCATCGTCGGCGGCGGCGCGCTGTTTTTGTAACCTCAGCTGGGCGAGTGCGAGCGACGCGCGTATTTCTTCTAATTTTAATTCGGCCAATTTTTCTTGCGCTTCTAACTCCGATAATTTTCTTCGATGCGCTTCGGAGCGGTGTGACTTGGCGCGCTTCGACGGCTTCAATGTGTTGGAGTCTTCAGCCCGTTGTGTCGTGACGTTGGTCTCCGTACTTGTTGTTTTCTCTGTTGACGTCGTGTATTCTGTGGCCGTGGTTTCCGTAGTCGCGGTGCCTTCCGACGTTGTCGCAGATTTTTCTTGACGTGCAGAAGCTGGCGGAACTCTCGCGGAGCTCGTAGTACTTCGTGTCAACATCCCAGTACTTCGCGGAGCGCCCTCTGTGTTGCCGGGTTCTTGATTCGTCGGGCTTGGTCGTTGTTCTGTCAAGTCGGCGACGCTTCCTTTCTTCGATCGCGTAACAGGCATCTTGAATAATTCGTTCGCAAAAATACGTAGATAACCCGCGCTGTTAGTCTTCAAAAATTATCCGGCTTACGAAGGACCATTTGATGTTGTGTATAGATTGCCGAGGGTTAGTGTCTACGTAGTCCCGTATTTGCGAACGAGAAAATAAAAAACACCAGTCTTGATCAAATAGGTAGCGAGGCGGCGAGGCAGATTTTCTTCCTATTTTTCTTCTTTCTTCCTGTTGCTTCCTTTTCCGATGTTGCCCGAGCACTGAATTGCTGACGGCCAATAGGCGCCGTTTTTTATACTATTCCTCGCAATTTTCTAGAACATTCACTGCCTCACCCCCTCTAGCCTTTATTTATTACTTTTTCATACTTTACATACTGTTTGTTATATATTACTATATTTATCTTATAGACTATGATTATTACTTATGAATAATACATGCGTCTTCATCCGGCTCCGCTCGGTTTAGAAATGGCGGCGCTTTTTTTTTTTTTTTTTTTTTCGAATGGACTAATCTCGCTGTTGGCCTCTGAGGCCGTGACAGCTTAACCGAACTTTTGGCGAGCGCAGATGGCGCTCAGCCCTGTAAGTTTTTTAGGCAACTAGCGCAAGGGCACCACTTAGGTACGAACCTCGGCTTGGGCTGTTGCCGGGATGGGGATAGGAGAGAAACGCCCGGGTACATGTCTGTACCTCGTATAAGCGGCGACTGAAGGGACTCGTCGACCTCGCCGGCGAGGTCGGTGTTTCTGTGAAGTGTTTGCTCTGTCTGATATAGATGACTCACCTTCCGCATTAGCAGAGGTGATTTCGTCATCCGGGTCTCCGAGAACGTGTCTCGGACGACGGAGGATTTTGTTGGCGGGCGGATCCAACGGGTAAACCGGAATGGTGTGTACCAAAGGGTTCGGATGATTAGAGGCAAGTTCATAAAACCGCTTGGAAGCGAGCTTCATGAACCTGGCTATTGATTCTAATTTCAAATCGCGATGTAGGTCGTTATTGCGAAAATACCAGGGCGAGCCTGAGGCTTTTCGCAAGAAGCGATTTTGAATAACCTGAATGGCACCAACTTTAGGAGAGTGGGCAAATACTACAGATGAGTATGTCATAATGGGGCGAATGCACGCTTTGTAAAGAGTCACCTTATTTTTAAGGGACATTTTACTTTTCGCGCCTAGAAGTGAGGACAATCGTCCTAGGGTGAACTTTGCTTGGTTGCACCTCTTAGTGATGTGCAACCTAAAGGAAAGACGCCTATCGAGGATGACACCCAGATATTTGGCTGATGGGGCCCAGCGAATGGGCTGGCCAAATAGAGAGATCGGTTTGGGAGAAATGGCGGCGCTTTTTCGGTGCGGCGCTATAAATACTACCCTGTCCCCCGCTTCACTACTATATATACTCGCCCTAAGTGGCGGCCGCGCGTTATTTTCAATTCGAGCGTCGGAACGGGCGTATGCGCACTCATTTCTACTTTTATTACATAAAAATGTGTTACCTCCTACCTACATTTACCCATTTTATAGTAAAACAACAAATATACGTAACTTTATTTGCATCATAACTGAAGAATATTATTCTTATCTAATTATTCCTATTATTACTATCTATTTACAAACAAGATTATTCTTAAAGTACATTGATTAATATCTAAACGAGGTAAAATAATACAATTTTCATACTATGGTCATGGGTCGCGACGGTCACTACTTGCACCCCTCTCGCCGCAGGTAATCCTTATGATGCTGTCGTGCACAGTATTAAAACGTATTGAAGAAAAACTTCATTCAGAACAAGACCAAGTTGAGTGGCCACTTAACGTTTTTCCTTATCTTATCAATTACCATAAGTCTACAGCAGGTCACACCATGATTGGTGGGCCATGGATGAAACGATTTTCACGATATGCTGCGATGCCCTACAGGGCAATATTATAGGTCCTGGCCTCTAAACTTCGACACCTGAGGCAACTACGAGCTGTAGAAAAATAATATGACGAACTAACAATCCACACTAGTATTATAAAATACAGTAGAAACAGTTGGATCATCTAAAGACGCTGCAAGCGATCTATAGATAGCTCAACTGCTCCAGATCACTACCAGGCGGAGTCCCCCAAGACACTGGCTGCATTGCTCCGCTGACTTGCAATGGTTATTAGTTGACCAGCGCTTGGATCACACGTCGTTTTAATTACACCCTAGTGTACGCCACTAAAAATGTTGTCCCTAAAAATAACCCAAATTAAGGGGGAAAATCCCCAAGTTGGCAACACTGGGCCCCGGTACCCCATTGATCCAGGGTCTCGACTCTCGACCCCAAATGAATTAAATACGTAAGTTCGGCCATGATTTTCTTATTTGCGCCGTGTGAGATCTTCTGCTGAATTTGCCGCTGCACCGGCCCTAACTACCGTACCAGACAGATGAGATGGCCCAATGGTATCGATAAGGTATAAGATACTATTCTCTTACTCTTCTCCATGGTGTAAGACTCATACCGTCAGGCCGCTTTACCATCGTGACGTATCAGACCGTTCTAATATTATTACCATGAAAGTAAATCTCTCTGAATTTTTGTTCCGTTTTCACGAACGTCTGGACCGACGTCGATGTGGTACACAATTCAGATAGAAAGCGTCTGGAATGATCTAGAAGCTATTTTTAATAACAAACCACGCGTGCGAGACTGCGAGTGAAAGCTATTAAATAAATAAATAAATAAATGCGCACAGCGCTATCTGGGCCCAAACTAACTTTTTGAAGTAAAACTTCTTAACGCACGCTTGACTTGGTGAGTAAGCGTGTGAATGTGTTACGAAAAGTGCGAACGGAAGTTGAGAGGGAGATATAAGTTAGTGAAGATAGAAAGAGAGAGAATTACGTTTCGTATATTACTGTAGGAGCAAGAGAGAGAGGTGCGCGCGCCCATTTTCTTTCCCTCTTCCTTTCATAGCCAGTGCATATATCTCAGTATATCTCAGTCAGTAGTTCATTTGATTATTTTTCGTAATTTCGTTTCGTTCTTGAACAATTTTATATACATATTAATATTTTGAAATAGAAGTTTTACTTCAGCCGTGTGGTCTAAAGCACACTCGTTCTTTTATTGGTGATAGCCAAGCGCTTGACCACTATCTCACCTGGTGTTAAGTGATGGTGTGATCGAAGATAGAGCACGCTTGCCTAGAAAGAACCTATTCACTCCGGACTTGAAGACTCTACTATACTGGTTCGGAAAAACATACGCCGGAAGCGAGTTCCACTCCCATTTGTGCTAACAAGAAAAGTAAAAGCAAATCGTTTGGTACGGCATGGTGGTATGCCGACCAGGTATGGGTGGTCCTTCTCGGTACGTCTGCTTGTCCGGTAGTGGAAGGGGGAAGGAGGGATACGGTCATAAAGATCTTTTTTTCTAATTACATCCAATGTCATAATTACAAATATGTGCACGTTATGATGACGCACACTCTAAAACATTGTGTTGCAATTCTCGATTATACAGACATCGCATCTTATAGATTCAAAAGTCATAGCTACCCAACTTTACAAAGGTCACCTTTCCTAATTGTTAGGAAATGGTCAACATCTCAATAATGACGAGTAGGTCAATGTCACTGTACGAGTTTTCTTAAAAAGCGTTAAAAACATTGTGTGCTTAAGATGTATGGAGATAATGGTGTAATATTTGTTTTATTTAGGTGGCAATGACATGAATGAGCAGATAGGAATTTAAAGTTGAGGTTTAAGGTTATACCTACAGGTTGCTTGAAAAAAACTGGAACAGATTTTTCTTTTAACATTAAGTAAAAGACATTATAGAAAGATATAAGATTTTTTTGACACAGGACAGACCTTTCAGAACAATACATCACACGAGACGATACTACGAGTATCTATACTAATAATATAATGAGGAAAGATTTGTATTTTTGTGTGTATGTCTGTAATGAATATACTCAAAAACTACTTCTCCGATTTCAAAAATGCTTTAACCATTGGAAAGCTACATTCACCCTGAGTAACATAGGCTACTTTTTACCAAACTGCGCAAAGGAGAGTAATGTTTTTTTATTGAAAAACTACGCGTGCGAAGCTGCGGATTGGTCAGCTAGTATATTATAAATGCGAAACTTTGGATGTTTGTTACTCAATCACGTCGTAACGGCAGAACCAATTTCAATGAAATTTAGTATGTACGTAGTTTATAGTCTAGATTAACATATAAGCTACTTTTCATCCTATAAATCAGGTCCCATGGGGAAAATTGGGGTGTCAAGTCAAGTTGCAACAGCGAATTTAGCTTTATTTCTATGTTACCTACACATTTAGTAGTCTAACGTGTACGAAGTCACGGGCAACAGCTAGTACCACCAGTAAGATTATAAATTAAGTATACATCATGATACTAATATTAGGTATGTAAGTTAGAGTGAGTTTCTTTCTTTTGTAAATACATACTTATAGTATATAGAAAAACACCCAAACCAATAAAATATGGTACAATGGGCGGTCTTATAGATAAAAGAGACCACCTTTGGATAAAACTTATGCATGATAACAGTCAGTTATGTTAAAATTGCTATAATTTATCAATTTTCGCTTACAACGCGTAAATCCATGCTTAGTTAGCCAATGGTGACGATTCTGTTGTTTACACTAACTAAAATTGTGTAAAATACGAACGGTCTTATTTAGTTTACGCTAAAGATCAAATTAGAATGACATTTAAAGTGACATTTCTAAAAGTAAGTAATTTTTACTAAGATGGCGTGTTTGCGGGCTAGTTTTAATCAGAACCAATTTAACTGCTGACTAAAACTAGCCCAAAAACACGCAATCTTAGTCAAAATTACATAATTTTTGAAATTTCACTTTAAATATCATCCTAATTTGATCTTTAGCGTAAACAAAATAAGACCGTTCGTATTTTACACAATTTTAGTTAGTCAGCGTAAACAACAGAATCGCCACTAGTACGTAACTAAGCGCATGACATAACGACATTGACTCTGAAATAGTAACTTAAGTTCGTAACAAATAGGTGAAAGCAAAATGTAAGAATGCGGGCGGTAGAATAATAAATAGTTTAAGAAAGTCACTGCTAGCGCCCTCTATGAGAGATTCGGGGACTTAGTGCAAATACGTGCGCACGCGGTGAAACAATGCAAAGGTATGTCTTGGAATATTGCACGACGACAGACGTTAAATAGGTACACATGGCTACACATCAATCTATACATTTCCAGGATAAGCTGACCTCTCATTCTACGAAAAGCCTACACAATGCGAAGTCAGCTTATACCGGAAATGTATAGCTTGATGTGTAGCCGTGTGTACATTCACGCAATCTAAAATAGGAATATGTTCATGAGTTCGAACCCCACTTCTGACCTAAGAATCCTGACAAAGAAATTATTTATTTGTGTATGAACCTAGGTTCAAAACATGCTAACATGTTAATTTGTGTCCTAGAGATTCCTGCCAATTGCGGTACAGAAATAATATTATGAATTTGAATTATTTAAATATAAAATATTGAATGATATTTTTATACATAAAATGTAATAAAAAAATAAAACACTAATTTTATCCCTTAAATCGTCAACAGAAGAATCGCTTTTTGACTGGCTTCAAAAAAAGGAGTACTTATGGAATTTTTAAAACGGGTAATTATCGCGGATGTACCTTTTTTATTTGTTATCCCGACGTTTTGGCTGTGTTGCAACAGTCGTGGTCTTGGGTTGACTGGAGCACTTGGCGCTTTTTGGAGCGTTTTAATCAATAACTATGTACAGTGATCGCGAAAGTTTGAAAATTAGGATTATATTAGATTGGTATTAAAAGGATTATATGAAAATATTTATCCCGCAGTGGGAATCGAACCCATTACCTCCTGCGTCTCAGCTGACTGATCGCCCACTGTGGTTGTCACATCATTTCAGATAGAACTGTGACGTATCGGAGCGTGTCGCACACATGTAATATAATGAACGATTATATGTATCGCATATAGGTATATGATAGATTGTTATATGTATGATTTACCTATTAAAGCCTTTCTACTATAAGAAAGATCGTAGTGTTAGGTGGGATAGTGGCCATACAACAAACCCTAATAATAATAAAAATTTCGCCAGTTCCTCTACGTAGGTCGCCAGATATGAATTCGACAGGGAACAAGATGAACTTGTTACAAAAAATAAGCCTTATTTTTGAATACTTTTACAGTATTTCAAGTGTTTATCTTAAACGTAACAATTTAAAAAAAACATCAGCGTATAAGATCATAAAATACCACATGCGAGTTACTTGCGTACTTGAGTTTATGTGCAATATTAAATTAGTCTGTTCACTCCTAATATTGTAGCAGCAACAAGGCCGTTCGAAGGTCCGGAGATATGTTGCGGAATCACAATCTCGTGTGCACTAGCCTTTCAAGCGTATTTCTATATAGCCGGTTTACACTAAACAAGTTTTTAAGAGAGTACTGTCCTAACTCGTGAAGTGTAAATAGGTTTCCGATATGGGTCGAATTGCTTTATAAAATTAGCCAGATTGTCATCTTAATTTGAGCTATTTTGACCGTGCTAATTTGTAGTTAAAATTATTTATACTTTACATTACAACAGATATAGAACAAATTACAATAAACAGATCCTTAAAAAAACCCTAAGATATGCATAAACAAATTATAAGAAATTCTTCTAAAATACTTAACTATTTTATCCTACCTACGTATATGATTCTCAGACTTTACCCACGTCTGTTACTCTTAAAGCCAAGCCTCGCTCAGTACCATCCATACCGAATTAGAATACCACCCATTTACGCTCACCCATTACATTTGTTCCACGGCGGGAATCGAAACCTCGTCTCAGCCGGCTCTTCACCCATAGCGCCACGGAAGTCGTCAAAGCATGAAGCACTCACAACTTCTATAGTAGTCAAAAATAAATGAATTAATTTATATCGTTATTATAAATACGGGATTTATCACGTACCGTCTTATCGGTGTTTCGACCGACAATGTTTCGGTTCAATTCGTGAACCTTCATCAGGGTGAGTGCGATCCGCTCCGAATAACGTCTCGCCTCGCACTGATTATACGTTATTCGGAGTGGATCGCACTCACCCTGATGAAGGTTCACAAATTGAACCGAAACATTGTCGGTCGAAACACCGATAAGACGGTACGTGATAAATCCCGTATTTATAATAATGATTGAAATCAATCACGAAAGTTTTCTAAGTAAAATTAATTTATAGTCAACTACATTTTGATAGTAAAATTAAACTGGATCTTACATACATAAGTAGAACTACAGTGTAATTTTGTACGCACGTGTTTCCGTTGTCCATGAATCTTCTTCTCAGTTGTTACACTCTTAGCAGAGTGGTCATAGTCGACACTTTGGGTCTAGTGGCTTGACAATCCTTCGCTACTCCTCTTGTATTACCACTTTTTTGGTGCACTGGTGTAGGGGACCGTCAAGTGCTGCTTTGATTTGGTCCGTCCATTTCTTTGGTGATCTACCGCGTGATTGTGTACCCTCAACCTTTCCCTGCACCACAAGGCGTTCAATGGACACCTCTCCACGTCGCGACACGCGAGATTGCACAGTACAAGAATGGACTTGGAGTATGGACTGGTTGGTATGGAATTCTGTCCATGACACCCGAAGTATTCTATATTCTTCTCCAGCACCACATTTATAAATAAATAAATATTGTTGGACATTTCACACAGCGCTATCCAGCCCCAAACTAAGCAGAGCTTGTATTAAGGGAACCAGATAACTGATATAATACTTATACATATGTATATATATATTTTTTGTAAATGCAAATTACAATATATAGAGAAACAATCAAATCTGGAACAAATATGTGTATACCGCGACGGGAATCGAACCCGCTACCTCCTGCGTGTCAGCCGGCTATTCGCCCACTGCACCACGGAGGTCGTCGAGTTTGAGAGCATCTACTCCAGTGATTCCTAAAAGGTGGTCCCCCATATATTTTTCAGCATCAATCTATATAATGAAAAAGAAAGCAATTATTTATGTTAGGAAAATCGAATGACGCCATTCCATTTAGGTTCATTAAATCTGTAATCACGGGAAATACCCTCAACTACACCTTAATAAAAACAAATAAAAAATAAACACAACTGGAAAATCTTTGCAGTTTCCACCAACATTTTCTACATCACGGAAATTTCAACTATATGTAAAGCAAGGTAATGACTGAAATTGTTTGTATTCTTTGTTCTCTTACGTCCTTGTGGTTGCGTGGGAGAATGTTGACTTGTGATTGGTAGAGTGAGCGCGGGCGATTCAATTGCGGCTGTGAGTTGTGCGCGGGCGCACTTTCGAAGCTCAGTCAGGTTCTCGCTTTCATCCGCTGAGATGAAATGCGGCAGTGATTAGTTTGTGATATTTTATAAATTGTTTATTATTTGGTGGTAAAATGAGGAAGCACTTGCGAGATTTATTGGTATGATAAATTGATTTGGATTTTTGATTGTTTAATATTATTTATTGTATTATTAAAAATATGCATTATTATTTTATTTCAATTTTTTTATTTATCGTCATTTTTATTTTTGTTATTTTTAAATATGTTTCAAATAACCCATAAGTAACTAATTAATAAATAAAAATGTACCCCTCTACTTAAGCATATATATTATTTTGGTTATTTAGTCATTTATTTACGGTTTAATACATAAATTTACAAACAATTCGATTAACTAATTTAGTTTTATAAAATTATTACCTCACAATTTTTTATTAGTAACACCATAAATTTTTAATAACTTAAATTAATAAATTTCATATATAAAAAATAAATAATGTAATAAATAATATTATAGCTTACGTTAATCTCCATGGTGGACATGCTCGGACCTCTTACTCAGTACGCAGATCAGTGAAGATATTTCTCAAAATGAGTAATCAGAGGCAAGTCCAGTCATGACGATTGTTTCATGCTCACTTTTTGCAACGACGTTAAGCATATAATAGTATAATAACAGTTAATTATGCAGTAAAACCACAATTATATAAAATCATATTAAACCAAATTCAACATTAAAAATGCATTGCCTTAATTGGAGGCACACAAAAGTACTTTAAATTATAAAATGGTGCCTTAAGTGAGTTTTTTATCTGACTATTTCAATGTTACTTAATTTATGATCCTTTTAATTAATGTCCGGAACCTCTTCGCACTCCGCATGCATAAACTTGCATAAAAACCGAAACGGTGTTTAAAACATGACTTTTTTTTTTATGAATCATCCTTAAGTTTATAATAAAAATTGAAGTGTGACAATAATTAAAAAAAACATGTGTCACATTTATTACCAACTTTAACTTTTAAGACATCCTAGTAGACTTGACAGCATACCTAACAATATGCAGTTATGTACTGAATATTTAAAATATAATTTTTAATAATTAGCTACGACATGGATATGGATTAAACACAATTTAGTATCGCATATTTTTGAGTTCTTTGTAGTTAACGTTTTGCAAATTAAATTTAAATTCGCAAAATTATTTTAATAATTACCAACTATTACTGCACTTTTGTGTACACACATTTTTCAATGCAGTTATGCACTGTTTACTTTAACAAACATATTTTTAAAACCTAAAACTTTAAATACTTACCGCAAGTTCATTCACGTTACGAAATTTGATTTATGATTAAATCTTTTACTGCTCTTTTTCTATGGACCCATGATTTTTCTGTTCACTGAGTAGGTTAGAGTTTTTTGTGTACGCCGCTGCTTTTTTGTGTGCATTAAGTGGTACCCGAGTTTACCACATAAATTTACATCACAAATGCGAGTATATTAAAAAAGTCTGTATAACAGTTCGTTGGTAAAAAGAAAATTTGCGTTCCCAATATTCATTGTTTTTTCTACTACTAAACTTTAACCTCTTTTATAAGGATTTGTCACAGAGGTTTTATTTAATTTCAGAATTTATGAATGTAACCTCTTTTATTTCAAATAGAAATAAGGATTTGTTGTATTTGCTTTTATTATTTTATGAATAGAATGACTTTCATTCTATTTTCAAATTTACTTCGTACTAATCGTATTTACGCATCAAGTCTCGAGCTAACAATTGCCAACTTCAGAGCATAAGTGATTTAATGTTTTATTGTGTGCATCTATTTTTGCATTAGGTTTTAAAATTGAATAGAATAAAATGTTTATTGTAACATCACAGTAAACACAAAAAATAGATGAAGGTTCAAAATATAACTTCAACTAAACAATCAACTGTCATGTCACACTCTCTCCAAACGTACATATATCAGCATATTCCTTTATTATGTTTACGGGCACAGCGATCGAAAGAGGCTAGCTAGCCGCAAGAACACAGGTTTTCCTAGGGTGGGAGCTAGCGAACCCGTTTACAAATTATACTGTTATGTTATGATTAAGATGTACTTGTACACACGGCTACACATCAAGCTATTAATTTACAGTATAAGCTGACCTCGCATTGTGTAGGCTTTTCGTAGAAGGAGAGGTCAGCTTATACTGGAAATGTATAGCTTGATGTGTAACCGTGTGTACCTAATTAAGAATCTTTCTAAAACCAAATTGTAATTTGAAAGATTTGTATGATTGTGTATATGTTTGTAATGAATAAACTCAAAAACTAATATGCCGATTTCAAAATTTCTATCACAATTGGAAAGCTACATTCACCTTGAGTGGCATATGCTATATTTATTGCTAGAAAAAATTAGGGATCCTTACTAAAACTTAAGTAACGTAACCCAAGATGTAAAAAAAATGCCCTAAGTCGTGTTACATCGCATGCGCTGCGGAAACTATTGATGATAAGCGGAAACAATATTAGAGATCAATATCTACAAAAAACTTCGTTATAATGTAAAGAGGAAAGATTTGTTTGTTTGTTTGTATTGAATAGACTCCGAAACTACTGGACCCATTTAAAAAAAATCTTTCACTGTTGGTAAGCTACACTATCTCCGGGTGACACATGCTACTTTTTACCCTACTGCGCAGAAGGAGGGTAATGTTTTTATTAAAAAACTACGCGTGTGAAGCTGCGGATTAGTCAGCTAGTAACTATTAAACTTATTATACTATATACTATGTTTTGCCCGCATTAAAGTTGTTTTTGTTTTGTTTCAGGTGACGAAACGATAACGCAGCGAGTTATCGAATGGACTATAGAACTGTGAAGTGATCTAGTGTCAAACTTAAAGTGATCTGTGATATAAACTCAAAATGTCGGGGTTCGTGAAAATCGCTATTGACGATTACTATTCGGATAGTAACTGGACGACGATAATCAATAAGTATTGGATGCTGGCCGAAAGAGTATCAGGTACTTGCTTATATAATAATATAAGGAAATAGCAGTACTTGTGCTGCTGTGTTCCGGTTAGATGGTAATGGTATGTTCCTGCAATTACTGGCACATATGCATAACAGCTAAGTCCTATAGTATGGCAAAGTATCCACATACGAGATCAAGACAACATAATAGCTTGTTGTGAATTCTATGTAGATATCCATGGGCTGCAGTAGCCACTTAACCATATAAGCAGTAAGTATAAAAAATAGGATATTTCACACAGTCCCAAACTAAGCATAGCTCTTTTTTAGGGTTCCGTACCCAAAGGGTAAAACCCCTATTACTGAGGCTCCGCTTTCTGTCTGTCACCAGGCTGTATCTCATGAACCGTGATAGTTAGACAGTTAAAATTTTTACAGATGATGTATTTCTATTGCTGCTATAACAACAAATACTAAACACAGTACTAAATAAATATTTAAGGGGGGCTCCCATAAAACAAACGTGATTTTTTTTTGCTCGTATTAGCTCGATATTGATAACGGCAACAGGTAGACGCTTACTTTAAAAAATAAATAATTAAATTAATATAAAACTAATATTTAAGGGATATTATATATTATATTTTCCCATACAACAAACGTGATTTATTCCCGTTTTAAAAGATAATGGTACGGAACCCTTCGTGCGCGAGTTCGACTCGCACTTGGCCGGTTTTAGGGTATTTTATTTTATTAATTTATTGACGAGAAGAAACCAACAACTAAAATTGTAATACAAAGTGTCTTAAATAACTGGGTAATGAGATTATACAGCCAATTACAGGTCTCTCTCGATAGAGGTAAATTATCACAAAAAAATTTTGGTAACCATAAAGTTAGATATACAAGTAAGTGTTATGAATTAAAGAGTGTCAAACAATTGACATGACTTTTCCAAGTGAGAAAGTTAATACAAGTCTAGTCCGATATTTAAGTTTAAAACATTATTTGTTAATATAAGTGTGGTTTACAAGCTACAGATAACTGTCTATCTATACTAATACTATAAAGAGGAAAGATTTGTTTGTTTGTATTGAATAGGCTCCGAAACTACAGGACCGATTTAAAAAAAAACTCTTTCACTGTTGGAAAGCTACACTATCCCCGGGTGGCATAGGCTACTTTTTACCCAACTGCGCGGAAGGAGGGTAATGTTTTTATTGAAAAACTACGCGTAAGAAGCTGCGGATTGGTCCGCTAGTCCATGATAAAGCAATTTACGGAAACTCAAAACTATAAAGATAAAATAACGCTAATAAAATACGATAGAAAAATCATAGAACTCCATGTTACTATGGGAACCAGATAACTGATACTTATATACATATATTTTGGAAATATATACTTATAATATATAGAAAAACCCTTTCGGCTACCATGGCAACTGAGTTTCACAACCAGTTGCCATTGAGACCCGGAACAAATAATAATAAATAAATAATAAATATGGCTGGACATTTCACACAGCGCTATCCAGCCCCAAACTAAGCAGAACTTGTACTATGGAAACCAGATAACTAATAGAATACTTATATACTTTTTAATACATACATAACATATATAAAAAAACATCCAAACCCGAAACAAATATATGTAGTTCATGCAAACATTTTTTCCGCGGCGGGAATCGAACCCGATACTTCCTGCCTCTCAGCCGGCTATTCGCCCACTGCGCCACGGAGGTAGTCAAAATAACGCTAATAGAAGAAAATATCTGTGGATCATGCAAACATTTGTTCCGCGGCAGGAATCGAACCCACTGAATCCTGCGTCTCACCCACTGCTCCACGGAGGTCGTCGCCAGTACACAGTGGTTGTTATTCCACCGTAATTCACTTTTATTATGCCAAATCTTACACTTAGGCAACACTAAAAAAAAGCTACAAAGTTTTCCTTCGCGTATGAGTCGATTAAGGCATCTCAGTCGGCTATACGCCCACTGCGCCACGAAGTTGGTCGAAAATGAAGCCAAATAGCGACCTAATTACAAAAATAAATAAACCTAAAATCAATCGACAGTATGTTCTTTAGTTAACTATAGAAAGTACGTATCTTTAAGATACGGAAATAAGACATACTCGTACAATCATAATTACGGTCTGATAGATATAATTACCTACACACTGTGTACACCGGACGAGTTAATAAGTCTTCAGGATAATAAGAAGTAAAGTACACGAAGACCATTTTAATACTAAATTAATAGGTATAGTCCGCCTACGGTAAGTCTGCATATTGGTAGGAATAATCGTGAATCTATTATAATTTTCACCAATTCATGTCCTATGGATCATGATTAAAATGTAATATATTTATGTGATACATACATCACACTAATGTTATAAATGTGAAAGTTTTGATGTTTGTTTATTTTTTTGTTACTCAACTACATAACGGCCGAACCGATTTTGATGAAATTTAGTATGTATTTAGACTATAGTCTTGATTAACATAAAGACTACTTTATATCCCATAACTCAGGTCCCTTGGGATACAAATGGGGTGTCCAATCATGTATCAACAGCGAGCTTAGCTTTATTTCTAGGTTACCTACACATTTAGTAGTGTAACGCGTACGAAGTCGCGGGCAATAGCTAGTGTTACATACACGTAATAAACTTTGATTTATTCAATCCAATCCAATTCTTTATTACAGACTAGCATGTACACACGGCTACACATCAAGCTATACATTTCCTATATAAGCTGACCTCGCATTGTGTAGGCTTTTTTAAAATGAGAGGTCAGCTTATACTGGAAATGTATAGCTTGATGTGTAGCCGTATGTACACAGTCCATATTTAATACAAAATACAATAAAAAAGTAATTAGGTACACAAAAATAACATAAAAATAATAACCAGGTAGACATTGGACTGTGAAGACACTAAACTTGCACAGTGTGCGCTCTCGCCCAGAGACAGTCAAGCTCAAAGTTATATTTATTGATCGATTTTTAATTTTTAGGGTTTTGTACCACAAAAGGTAAAAAAGGAACCCTTATAGTTCACTCTCTTGTCCGTCTGTCTGTCCGTGTGGCACCACCGATATTCTCAGAAACGGGTAGACCTAGCAAGCTGAAATTTATACCAGATACTAAGGTCCTTATAGTCCCTATAGTCTATGTTTTTCAGCACAGTTAATGAAAAATTCCAACAAATAAAAAAAGTTTAAAATTAAAGGGTGTCCCCATACATACATAGTTGACGCCAATTAAGATAGTCTTCTGAGTTGTACGGGGCATACAATTTAGAGAACTAGCTTATTCGGCACCAACTTCAAATAGGATAAATAAATAAAATTGTGCTATTGAATATAATAAATATTTAAGTGGGGCTCCCATACAACAGACATGATTTTTTTGCGTTTTTATGGATAGTACGGAACACTTCATGCCCGAGTCCGACTCGCACTTGGCCGGTTTTATATTTTTAATAGAGAAAATATATTATTGGACACAAAATCTAAAATTCAAATTAAAAAAAAAATAGGATATTTTACTCAGACCCGTGAGATAACCCACAAGGAGTTAGGCAAAGGCATCAAACACGCCCTCTTTGTACATAGTACTTAGATAGATAGATAGAAAACGCTTTATTGTATACCACACTTAAATTAATAAATCATATTTAAAACACTTAAAACTAGACACGCGATAGTACAATTGGCGGTCTTATCGCTAAAAGCGATCTCTTCCAGACAACCTTTGGATGGACTGGATTTTACAAGATCGTTAAAGGACGGTAGCTTTATAACTTAAGCTTTTTATTTAACTGTAGGTATACTTACATAAGCAAAACAAAATAAATAGATACCAGGGTAGGTAATATTAATATAATTATTATACATAAACATTCTATTATATTAAAAAAATACTAATCATAAATAAAATACAATTATGAAACAGCTGTAATACAAACAGTAACAACGACAGATATAATAACAAAATAAGATTACTTAGCTCTCTGATGCAGACAAATAGTGCTTAAACAATAGCGCTTTAAAGATCGGAAGGGATTTGATAGATCTAATGAAAGAAGGAAGAGAGTTCTATAAACGGATAGCTTGTACAGTAAAGGAGTTGTCATAAAGGTTAGAATAGTTAACCTGCACAACGTAACTGTTAACTAAGTTAACCTTATAATCATAATATCAACTACAGGAAGGACACTGCTACACATAGGCCTCGCATATATAGATTTTCAGGGCCGCCTGCACCCAACACCTATAGCAATCTTGATTAGTTCATCCTTCCATCAAGTAAGGGCCGTCCAACTATGTGATTTCCAGTGCGTAGTCTCCATTCGAGAAATTTACTGACCCAACGGTCATCTGTTATTCGAGCTACGTGCCCTGCTCACTGCCCTTTCAGCTAATCCTTATTACTGATTTCATCTCGTAGAAATACCAAGCATAGCCTTCGCCGTAGCACGCTGAGCGACATAATAATACATCTCGACGACCTCCATGGCGCAGTGGGCGAAAAGCCGGCTGAGACGCAGAGGGTAGCGGATTCAATTCCCGCCGCAGAACAAGTGTTTGCATAATCTACAAATATTTGTTTCGGGCCTGGATGTTTTTCTATATATTATAAGCATATATATTTACAAAAAAAAGTATATAAGCATTCTATCAGTTATCTGGTTCCCATAGTGCAAGCTCTGCTTAGTTTGGGGCTAGATATCGCTGTTTGAAATGTCCAGCAATATTTATTTATTTATCTATTACAGCATTATCCATGTAAATGTGGACAGAATATTAGGTTGTTTTGAAGCCTTACTAGTTAAGATCAGAAAGATACTGAAAGTTGTCTTTAATTACGTTGTTTCTTCTAGCATTCTTAGCGTTATGCAGACTTAGCATGGTGTATACCAACGTCATAACATCCTGTTGAAGCGTTGATATATAATGGACTGACGAAGGAGTTTTGCAAAATGCACATTATTATAATGCATTTTTTTGCTACAAACAAAAAACCTTAGGATTTTTTTTTGTTGACAACAAAAACGTGTTTTTAAATTTAATTGAATTCAATTCTCTATCTAGGATTTTTAAGCATGAATTTTAATGATTGCATAATTTTTGAAGCAAAAAATTAGAACCAGGAACCATAAACAACAATTTAATTATATTTAAAAATATGTAACAAAAATATATGTTCTCTCGTGACCACGGCCGATGTAACTTGGCCGAAACGTCGAGGTTAGTCAAAGTTATAATTTTGATATAAATCTGTGCGCGAAAAGACCCGTTTCCTCTTAAAAACATGAGTATAGTTCGCGAAAACTTAAAGAGTTCTGTCCAACAAAAATATACTTAGTATTTCAGGGTTATGAAAACAATAGCCTGAAGTGGGACTGTATTAATCAGCGCTTACTGACTTCTTTCACGCAAACTTATGTCATTATTTTCACAAATTGCACACTTAATTCTATCTATACTTACATACGAAGAAACCGAAGAAATCATACAAGTAAAACAATAAACTTCCCTCTATATCATCATTAGATCACTGTTATATGCTCACAAATACACCCTTACCTACCAGACACACATAACCCACACAAACACCCACCACCTACCACAAACTCACACACCTTCGAACCCTCCCACGCAGACCCCCACACACACACAACTACAAACATCCACACATTCACTCACACACACACCCACTCCCCTAAAACACTCTAAAACACACTCACACACGCATATGTACACAAAAAAACTGAGTTACTATGCCACAGCATGTTGATATATTTAAGTTTTATTTATATATTTATATATATAAGTTTTATTCTTTTGTAAATTGTTGAATTAGTGTACTTACCTATAATCAGGAACGTCCATCTCATTTAGTTTTATGTACGGGCACTGGAAACTGCGACACAGTATTTTAGTAATGCATTTTTCAGTGTTCACATTGTTTTATTTACATATAAAAAGTTCACTGAAATAAATAAATTACAAATAAAATAAAAAAAATATTAAGGAAAGATAAACCTTTAGATTTGTTAAGTTCAGAATGCAATATCTAAATTGACAAAAAACTGAAGATCAATTCTGGTTATCAAATCTAGTCTAATTTCAGTTTCGTTATTAATGTCAATGCAACATCTGACGAGATGCTGATGATGTTGATGGTGCATCTATAGATCGATATACATCCCACGTAAGTTGTTGTATCTCCAAAACTAGAATTTTACAGGAGAGCGTTTTAAAGATTTAAATTAGCCTAAAAACTGCATTGATTATCACATCTTTATCAAATTTGGTTTATGAGTATAATTTATAGTATTCTTGACTATGTTGAAATATAATTAGGAAAATATGTGTATTTTCTGAAATATGGTTTTTACAACAATTTACTGCGGAATAAAGGCTGCCCCAGTAGATGTATCTCATACTTACAACATTATTCTGCGGAATCTAGATTTCTTCAGTTGTTGTATCTCATACTTACAATATTATACTATGGAATTTAGATTACATTCGTTGTTGTATATGATGGTTACAACAATATACACTGAAAATTTTAAGCCTAATTCCACCGTATGTGAAAATTACAATATCTAAAGATTAAATATTTGAGTTTGTATTACTGAACGCGCGATTCTCCCCGCCCCGCACCCCGCGTAAACCGTTGCGAAGGACTATACAACGTTTTAGTCCGTTGTCGTTCGAAAGTTACAACAACTTACGTCTGAAAAACTCTTATGACATCGTGTTTTTGTTCATTTTTCACTTTGAATGCATATATTACTAAAAATTAGGTTTTTTTTAGTAAAAACGCTAAGTGGTATTTTTGTGGGATACAACAATTTACGTGGGAGGTATCGAGATAGTAATATATGATTAAAATATGATTGGAGTACCCCTCCAGTAGTTAACTAGACAATCATATATAGTGAATCGACATAAACCTTCAAAAGACAACGAGACTTACCAATGACCTCGGCCAAATACCAGAGCGCAATTTGAACATAAAAAAATTATATATTAACAGATAGTGTTTATATATAATGATTGATTGAGCGAAGCGAGATCTCTAAATCAACTTGGGCAAATCGGCGTTGTATGTATGTATGTTTGTTTATCCGAGAATAACTTACGAAGAATAACTTATGATCCTATCATCGTGAAATTGAATACATAGGTAGATAGTGATAGCACAAGTTTGATGTGACTAAATGAGCTAAAAATATTGGGGTGTTGTTGAGATATTGGGGTTCAAAAGGGGTAAAAAAATGAAAATGAGGCTATTAGGTCAAGTAGGACGTCAAATGAAAGGTATTCATTAATACATTTAGACTCCGTTTTTATTTTTTGTAAAATCTTTATAGTTTTTGAGTTAGCCATAATAAAAACTTAATTTGGACAAAATTCTCAGGGTACACCAGTGACCCCACAGTGCTGTAATTTGATATGCGTGTAGCTTAAGTGACACAAATATAGGCAAAAGTCTGAAATCCAGAATAACTGCAATTTGTACCTCAAAAAAGTCGAACCAAATTACATGACCTCCTGTTACCTGTAATTTGAATGAAACTGTAAGTCAAGTATTATGGTTAATTTTTTCGTGGCTCTATTTTGATAGTCAAAGATTACAAATAATATTTTTTTTGTTATAATCGGAAACTCGCGAGATCTCAGTTCGGGCGAACCACTAAGTTATGTACTATAAAAATACGAAAGAAACAGTGGAATCATTTAAAGACCATTGCAATCGATCTATAGATAGCTCAACTGCTCCAGATCACTACCAGGCGGAGTCCCCCAAGACACTGGCTGAATTGCAATGCTTATTAATTGACCCAGCTCTGGGATGAGACGAGGCGACCAGAAAAAAATTAAAAAACGGGAAGTGTTCTTGTAAATTAAATGACATAAGTTCACGTGAAGTTCACAACAACTTACTGAATCGCTTAGTTATTGGTAAGTCTGTCATAAAGGATGTTTGATGTTTATATTAGTCAAGAAAAGCTTTGACGGCCGAAAGCGAACAAAGCGAGCTTTCTCGCAGATTGTACTCGGTTCATTGCATAAACGTCATGTGAAAGTAATGACCGTTCGTGGCACTGAAAATGCGTATTTTGCATTACAAATGACTGGGCAGGTCTGTTTTTAGGGTTCCGTACCCAAAGGGTCAAACGGGACTCTGTCGGGTCCGTCTGTCACCGTCTGTCTCTTGAACCGTGATTTGATTTGATTTTCATTTGATTTCTGTTGCCGCTATAACAACAAATACTATAATCAGAATAAAATTTAAATAATTAAGGGGGCTCCCATACAACAAACTTGATGTTTTTGCTCGATATTGATAACGGCAACAGGTATACGCTTTAAATATACACAGAATATTCAGTTATATATGTAATTTAAAAATAAATAATTAAATTAAAATAAAATTAATATTTACTGAGAAGCTCCCATACAACAAACGTGATTTTTTTATCGTTTTTATAGATAATGGTACGGAATCCTTCGTGCGCGAGTCCGACTCGCACTTGGCCAGTTTTTTTTTTAATTTTCTTAGTCAATCATAGGAGCTTACCACAAAAAATATGAACACCCGCTAAACACTGTTTAAAAAATCCTGAACCAGAATTGGTAAGGATTTTTTAAACACGCGTTAAACAGGGTTCAACTTTTTTTGTGGTAACAAGGACAGAGACTACCTTTAGATACTTTCATCTAGTGAAGACCACTCAAGAGAAAGGTTTCAAGGTTTCAATCACAATAGAGAAAATAATATCGTCATGAGTTAATAAGAGCAACAATTTTTTAATTTATGTTATCGACGACCTCCGTAGCGCAGTGGATGAATAGCCGGCTGAGACGCAGGAGTTTCCGTGTTTGATTCCCGCTGCGGAACGAATGTTTGCGTGATTTACAGATATTTGTGGGTTTTTTTACATTTTACAATGTGTTTATTTATACATTATAAAATGTATTTACAAAAAAAAAAGTATTACCCGTGCGCGATAAGTTGGGACCTGAGCGCGGTGACGTCGTGTTTTGTACCGCCCGCAAAAAAGCGAACATAACAAGCAGCCGCGCGCGGCTTCGTCTTTGTTTTTTTTAACCTAATTTATTATGTTATTCAGGGAGGACGCTGCTTTTTATCTAATCTTTTTTACACTATTTGAATAAAATAAAAATACAATGTTTAAGTTTATACATTTATTTTATCTATTATTTACATTATCTCATCTTCGTCACTACTTAGTGGATTTATGCCTTCTAGAGGTTGTTCTTCGTCCTCAGTCTCACTATAATCACTTGACGAAGAGGTATCCGATAAATTTACAATTAATTGCGATTCATTCGTCTCTTGTAAGAGGTCATCGTCCCAATACTTTTGTCGAATCCTGTCCACATGGTTGACTTCAAAAACTCTAACACTTTTAGCAAGAGGTTTCTTTCTCCGCTATGCAAAGGTTTACCCTTCATAATGATAACAAAAACACTTAACAAGAACTATAACAACAAAAACTACAACAACAAAACAATGACACAAACTATAACAACAAAAACTATAACAACAAAACAATAACACAAACGAAAACTAAAAGAATTCCAGAGCGCGTCGTTACGTGACGTAGGCCAGTACGAGACTAAAAACCCTAGTAAAAAATAGTGATGTGAACGGTACAATACGGGCGCCATCGGGGAAGTGCAGGGGAAGCGGTCGGGGAGTCGCATTCATAGCAGGTCCCAAGTTATCGCGCACGAGTAATATATAAGTATTATATCAGTTATCTGGTTCTCTTGTACAAGCTTTGCTTAGTTTGGGGTAAGATAGCGCTGTGTGAAATGACCAGCATTATTTGAAAGAAAGAAAAAACATTTATTTGTGACGGTACAAAACACACACAGCACACAAGTAAAGTACACACAAGAGAACATATCCATACACACAAAACAAGCAATACCTAACAAATGTGTGTCTCACAATTATAAATAATATAAATGACCGACGACACAAAAAGGCGTCCAACTCAGCATTTGTTGTGCTTTTGGCACAACGCTGATCTTCCGTTGGAGCCATTTAAAAAGCGGCCAAGTGCGAGTTGGACTCGCCTATGAAGGGTTCCGTAGCAGCAAGTACGAGTAACATATTAAAAAAGTTCTTGTAGTTCGTTGTAACTTTTTTTTATATTTGAGTTGTTTGAATGAAAGGTAAATTGCGGTTTATGATTTATGACGTATTAAAAAAACTACTTACTAGATCTCATTCAATCCTATTTTCGGTGGAAGTTTGCATGGTAATGTACATCATATATATTTTTTTGTTATATCCTTCTCTTATTTTAGAAGTTACATTGGGGGGGGGGCACATTTTATCACGTTGGAAGTGTCCCTCGCGCAAACTATTCGGTTTAGAAAAAAATTACATTAGAAAAGTTTAAGTTCTAAGTATGGGGAACCCCCAAAATTTATTGAGTTTTTTTCTATTTTTGTGTGAAAATCTTAATGCGGTATACAGAATACATCAACTTACCAAGTTTCAACAGTATAGTTCTTATAGTTTCGGAAAAAAGTGGCTGTGACATACGGACGGACAGACAGACAGACAGACATGACGAATCCATACGGGTTCCGTTTTTTGCCATTTGGCTACGGAACTCTAAAAATTAAGATATCACGGATGACTGCCCGCACAGTACCACAAAATATTTATTTATTTGGAGATTGTAGAACCTTTTGTAAATTGTTGCCAACGAAATGTTACTATCTAGGATTTATACCGAGGTGCAGACTTATCTTGGTTGGGGTAAAAAATCTAACAAAAACGAAGTTTAATATTTGCAAAGGCCCAACTATCGAACCTGGCACACTTTGAGCTTAGATCAATGTTCTTGCGTCATAAATGGCCGAGTGAAAGCGAAAATGAACGGAGGAATGTACAGCAAAACATTGATCTTACAGCGAGTTCAAAAGCACCATAGCCGTTGAGGCATTTCATGTGATAGCTTCTCTGTGATCTGTACAACCTGTTTCGTTATGTACGACATTCATTTAAAACACACATCTGGAATCGTAATAACCGATTTTAGAAGTTGGTTTGAGCTAAAATATTTATTCAGATATTTAGATTTAAATTTATTTATTAGGTCCACCAACAGTTGTTAGATGGTATAATGCTAGAGTTCTTATGTCTATATCTTATAGCTACATGCGCAACCAATTACAGGTGAACACAACATGTACTGAAACTATCTTGATAAGCGGATATAGCTGTTTCACAAAAAAGTTGGACAAAATAAGAGAAAAATATATCTCTATATATAAAAATGAATACCTATTTCCCTTGGTCACGCCATCGCGCGAGAACGGCTGAACCGATTTCGCTAATTCTTTTTTTGTTGTATTTCTTATTGTCAGGAGAAGGTTCCTATGAAAAAATAAATTAAGAAAATTGCGCGCAAAATTAGAAAATTTAAGAATACTTAACCACCATATAAAATTATTTATAATCTAACCTTAGCGCTTTTATAATGTAACCTTATGACGTTTGACATAGAATTGACAGAATGCGTGCTGCAAATGTCGTCAATGAGGATGTAAAAAAAATGAATAATGTTTGAAACAGATGCTTCGGTCGGAGTTATCCCGAGATATTGTCTATCTATATATAAAAATGAATTGCTGTTCGTTAGTCTCGCTAAAACTCGAGAACGGGTGGAGCGATTTGGCTAATTTTGGTATTGAATTATTTGTGGAAGTCATTCATTTTTTCATACATAATGATGGCCGGGGACAACAATTGCCAACTCTACCAGGGTGACGTATATTGACAGCCCGCGTTATATGCATGTCAAGGCGGTACGAAGTTCGGCGGGTCCACTAGTAATTTATATTTTAAAAATTAATTAATTAATGCCGCATTACAAAGTAAAAGGTAAAATATTAAAGAAGCAAGCGCAACTATGACAGGTCCTACACAATGCAGAATAAAAACAGGAAAGTAGCAGTGTTGTCAACGACGTGTTGTTTATAAAAATTGGTACATTTCCAATAAATAACTTTTAACGTAAGTCTTCAATCAGTGTGTGTTACCAGTGATGAAATATGGAACCGAGACGTGGACCTACACTATTGGCCTTATGAATAAGCTCAGAGTCGCTCAACGAGCTATGGAAAGGGCTATGCTCGGGGTTTCGCTACGAGATCGAATCAGAAATAAGGAGATACGTAGGAAAACTCAAGTCACCGACATAGCCCGACGCATTAGCACGTTGAAGTGGCAATGGGCAGGCCATATAGCGCGCAGAACAGATGGCCGATGGGGCCGGAAAGTTCTCGAATGGAGGCCACGGACCGGCAAGCGCAGCGTAGGACGTCCACCTACAAGATGGGCAGACGACTTGGTAAGAACTGCAGGTCAGCGTTGGATGCAGACCGCTTCCAACCGCAGTTCCTGGAGATCAATGAGGGAGGCCTTTGTCCAGGAGTGGACGTTCTACGGCTGATATGATGATGATGATATCACGTAAATCGGCGGCGCGATGCAGCTTAATCAATTTAACAGGTAAATTCGACAAGATCCAAGAGTATCCAACTTGAAAACGTTTTCGTTTGCATGTTTTGAATGCAGCAAGCCCAGCACTATTATGGTGAGCCCAATGAGGCATATGTCCCAGTACTTGGGTTAGTCCTTTGTCTTTAAAAAACATGTATTTACGTAATAAATGATTTTTGTAAGTCATAAATCTTACGCCTTTGAATAAAGTAGGAAGGTTATTTTTTTTTATTGGTTTTACTGGTATTTGGTGGACAGAGCAAGTAAACACCACCTTCCTTGACATTAACCCATTGTCGCTGCAAACAAATCCACCCATAATGGATTTATGAATGAATGCATATGATTTGTTTATCTATTTTATACAAGCTGTTCCATTTATATTTAAGGGTTTACAAATACAAATACAAACATTTTTATTTTCCAAATCAGAATTAACATGTATATATGTACATAATGAGCTCCTCACTAGGTGTAACACCTGTATCGCGGATGCCCTGTATAGATTTGCAGAAGTTAAACATATTATATGCGAGACCAAACAGAGTAAGTACACATTTTGACTATTAATTGAACAGAGAAACAAACAACAAATTTAATTTAAATAAAAGATACGCATTAATATTATAGAATAACAATACTATTAAGACAAACAATTGAGAACTGATGTAAGTGATGCATTTGAGTGTGTGAGTGCGAGTGTGTGTATGGGTTTGTGTGTGTTTCTGGTTTGATATAAAGGTTGTTTGAAAAATTACATTTTCCTATGATAATGAATTAAAAAAAACCTATTTTATAACAATACTAGTCATTAGCCCAACCCTTGTTTTCATTTAATGTCGTACATAACAAAACACGTCTTCATAAAATTATTTCTGGTCCACATAAAACGGGTCTTTTCGCGCACAGATTTATATCAAAACTAGTTGACCCGCCAAACTTTATACCGCCTTGACATGCATATAACGCGAGCTTTCAATATACATTATCCTGGTAGAGTTGTCAATTGTTGTACCCGGCCATCATTTTACAACCATACTTAACCATAGACAAAATTACGTTTAGCTGTCATTTGCTGTCATAGCTGTTTTGTTGTCAGATGCGTTTTTGTTACACGACGTTTTATAGTGGCTTGTATTCTCTTTGACGTTTTATGTCACGCCCCAACAATGGAACAACGGGAACGGGATAAAAAGTATCCTATTTCCTTCTCCTGGTTCTTAGCTACCTCCTTACCAATTTTCAGCCAAATCGGTTCAGCTGTTCTTGAGTTATAAATAGTGTAACTAACACAACTTTCTTTTATATATATAGATTAAAATTTTGACTAACCTTTTCGGCCAGTCAGTCTAAATTGTAATTGAGTAAAAGCAATTTCAATCGCAAGCTTCTCTATCATCTAAAATAATCTAAATAATCCGATATTTTGAATGAGATGATGGGACCGTCATCTGACTTCCGACCGAATCTAATTGAATAATTGCTTGATAATATAATTGATCAATAATCTGTCGCGTGATGACACGCTCGTATCGATTTGACGCGGTGCGAATATGTCATAATCGGTAAATTTATATGCATAGTACTATTAAAATAAGATCCGCCAAGTAAGAGTGAGGCTCGCGCACGGAGGGTTCCGGACCTAAATTCAAAACATTAAAAAATGCGTAATTACGGGGGCAAAATGCCTATAACAGAAGAAATACAGAATAAATATTTACATGACTAAAATACAGAAACAGTTGAATTATTTAACCTCCGACCTCCGTGGCACAGTGGGTGAATAGCCGGCTGAGACGCAGAAGGTAGCGGGTTCGATTCCCGCCGCGGAACAAATGTTTGCATGATCTACAGATATTTGTTCCGGGTCTGGTTGTTTTTCTATATATTATAAAGATGCATTTACAAAAAAAAAGTATATAAGTATTCTATCAGTTATCTGGTTCCCATAATACAAGCTCTGCTTAGTTTGGGGCTAGATAGCGCTGTGTGAATTGTCCAGCAATATTTATATTATTATATTATATTATTAATATAAATATTATTTAAAGACCGTCGCAAACGATCTAAAGATAGCTCAACTGCTCCAGGCGGAAGTGTCCCCAAGACACTGACTGGTGTAATTGTTTTGGTACTGAATTTGGTAAATTAAGCTCTGTTATCTAATACCCCACTTGACCTAGTAACCCACTATTTTGGTCTCTTTGGCAACCTATTTATGCCTACCCTTACCATACCTATTTTTCTCCCGCCAAGCAGCATTGATGTGTTTCGATTTGAAGGGTATGGTTGCTAGTGAAAGTAAAGGTACATGGGGCTTTACACCTGTATGCCTCAAGTTGATGGACACAGGGCAGTGCATCGTAGGGCACTTTACTAAGGTGCGTATTTTGTACACCAATATATTTGGTAAACTTTTAACTGTAACTGACGTCTATAATATGTCATACATTAAATGACTTTGAAATTATGATTTTATATTATCTATGCGGGAGGCCTATGTTAAGCATTAGACGTCATGTGGCTGATATAAATAATAAGAAAAATTAAAATATTTTATTTCAGACAAAAATATAGCCCATATCATAAACGAAAACACACACAGATAATAAAATAAACACAAGAACAAAGAATAAAATACACAAGAATAAAATAGGGACTGGGTGAAAAATATAAACTGCCATTTTGTGCCAAGGTTTGTCTAATTGAGGAAATTAAATCCTTCATTAATCACCCTTCGCACAAGGCACTTCCAGAGCACAGATGTGCAGCACTCAGCCACCGTCCTCATGATACTGTTGCGACTGCCCCGAACTCTGTTCATCAGCGATGCAGTTTTTTGCGCATGCTGGCATGAAAGCCATCTGTGTGATAGCAGGCAAATATCCTCGATGCACTGCAGTAACGGGCCAGCCGCAACATCATCCGATATCCTAATGAACTTGGGCAAATCGGCGTTGTATGTATGTAAGTGTGTTTGTTTGTTCGAGGATAACTTTCGAAGCGTTGATCCGATCATCGTAAAATTTTGTATGTAGTAATTTTGTAGGTAGGTAATGATGGCACAATTTTGTTGTGACTAAATGAGCTAAAAATATGGGGGGATTGTTAAAATATCGGGGTTCAAGAGCGGCAAAATAATCAATATGAGACTATGCAGTCAAATGGTACGTCTAATGAAAGGTCTTTATAAGTACATTTTGAGCCCGTTTTTATTTTTATTTTAAACTTTGCAGTTTTTAAGTTATTAGCCTTAATAAAAACTGAACTTTGACAAAATTCACAGGACACACCAGTGACCCCACAGTGCTCAAAACTTGATATGCGTGTAGCGTTAGTGACACAAACATAGGAAAAAGTCTGAAATCCAGAATAACTGCAATTTCTACCCCAAAAAAAAATCAATTAACATGAGCTCCCGTTACCTATAATTTGAATTAAACTGTATGTCAAGTAATTTGTTTATATTTTCGTATCACTATTTTGGTAGTCAAAGATCACAAATATTTTTTTTCGTTTTTATGAGAGACGCGCGAGATCTCAGGTCGGGGCGAACCACTAGTTATCCAGTCGTGTTATTTATAAACAGATCAGTATTTACCACGTCTGTGTCTACTAAACTGGGTGAAAAAAATTTAATGAGTTTTAAATGACGTATATTTACTAGTTGCTAGTACACAGTTGTCGAAGTTCGGCCTTAGATAAATCATTTTTACTATTTTAAGTTAATTTTAACATTTGCCTCTCTTTCTTCATAAAAACTATAACTATGCCAAATATCACACTCCTCCACCCACGCATTTTAACCTTCACGTATTTAAATAGGTATTTAGGGTGTAACCACAAAAAAAGTTTAACGCGTCTTACAGAAAAACCCTATACGAAAATTGGGGAAGAATTTTTAACGCGTTGAACAGCTGTTTAACATTTTTGTGGTAACTATGTTACGTTTTACGGCACAACCAGTCAAAAGTTATTAGTTATACGTAATATGTACAACCGCGAATGCCATTACTTGTCCTAGACCTTATTTTATGGTTGCATGAGGTTAAACGACTTGACATTGAGAGATAAGAAAGATATCATCAGTCGGTTTGTACATTTCGCAAAAGTATGAAACCAAATTGAAGGAAAACCTTTTAAAACTAATATGATTATCAACATTATTTGATTAATAAATGAGTATATTTGTCATTATTATAAATACGGGATTTATCACGTACCGTCTTATCGGTGTTTCGACTGACAATGTTTCGGTTCAATTCCCTAAATTCTGAATCGACGCACTATATACGTTTCGACAAGGCCCGGGTTTTAGCGAGAGAGAAGTTCTTCGTTCCTCGCAAGATCCGAGAGGCGATAAAAATGAGTCGCGTGCCTTTCTTTAACAGGGATAGATAGAGGATGGGTTCTACCGCTAGCCTGGAGGCCATGTCTTCATGATGCAAGTGACAGAAGAGTGAGTGAACCTGGTAGAGACATAGTGTTGTGTGTTTGCCTGTACCAAGAACCACCAAAGAAAGTAGCAGTGATGATATTGATGATCACACAACCGGCCAACGCGCTTTGCTTTCTTTGGCCCAATCCCCGCCACCCCGGCCGTCCGCTCGCGCGCAGAGTGTAGCGGCGCGCAGTGCGAGGCGAGACGTTATTCGGAGCGGATCGCACTCACCCTGATGAAGGTTCACGAATTGAACCGAAACATTGTCGGTCGAAACACCGATAAGACGGTAAATCCCGTATTTATAATAATGATTGAAATCAATCACGAAAGTTTTCTAAGTAGAGTATATTTATATAAAAAAATAGATAGCCCTTCACCAAGGAAAAGTACTGATAGTCTTCGGATCGGTTGACCTGATCTTTATTACGAATAGCTAAGAACCACGCGCATTCAACTAGCTTTTCATTAACAAATACCACATCCTAATCGGTCCATCCATTTGCAATCTACGATGCAACAGACAGACAGGCTACAAACTTATAAAAATCTCTAATTCCGTCGGAGGTTAAAAAGTATAGATTTGGAAACTCAGACCAACTTAAATGCGTAATATAACTAGCTGTTCCGTCCGCGGCTTCGCACGCTTGAAATTACCCGTTCCCGTAGGAACTTCGGGATAAAAAACTAACACTATTTTCAAAGTGACGCGAGACTTCATGTCAATGAACGACGGTTAAATTAAATGGATATTGTTCATACAAAAATCGCGATTAATAAATGGCGAGTAGGAGTAGGAGGGTGAAAAATACTTTAAGACCTATTCTCATATCTACCAAATATACAAAAATAAATCATTAAAACCGGTCAACCCGATTCGGAGGAGTGCGACCACTAAAACCGTGACACGAGATTTTTATATATTAGAAAAATTAGATAGACAAAACTATACCAATCTCTATATATAAAAATTAATCCTTATTTCTCTTGGTCACGCCATCACGCGTGAACGGCTGAACCGATTTCGCTAATTCTCTATTTTGTTGTATTTCTTATTGTCAAGAGAAGGTTCTTATGAAAGAATAAATTGAGAAAATTGCGCGCAAAATTAGAAAATTTAAGAATACTTAACCACCATATAAAATTATTTATAATCTAACCTTAGCGCTTTTATAATGTAACCATATGACGTTTGACGTAGAATTGACAGAATGCGTGCTGCAAATATCGTTAGAGGAAATAAAAAAATGAATATCGTTTGAAACAGATGCTCGGTCGGAGTTATCCCGAGATATTGTCTATATATATAAAAATGAATTACTGTTCGTTAGTCTCGCTAAAACTCAAGAACGGGTGGAGCGATTTGGCTAATTTTGGTATTGAGTTATTTGTGGAAGTCATTCATTTTCTCATAATGATGACCGTTAGAGGACTACTAACAATTGACAATTCTACCAGGGTGACGTATATTGACAGCCCGCGTTATATGCATGTCAAGGCGGTACAAAGTTCGGCGGGTCCACTAGTATTAAATAAAGATACATACTCAACAAAAGAAAAAGTGATATGAAAAGATTAAATTGCTCATATTTGGTCAGTTTGACCCTGAAGGTGTTGATAGATTCTCAATCTGAATGAAAATATATTGAAAGCATCTGTAGTATTTGCTAGGTAAAGTCAATGTAACAAAAGCCTAGTTACCTTCGATGATAGAAAGCCATAGAGGCCATCGTTCAGCCATCTTAACCGACTTGTCGGGACAATGATACACCACTTTCTCTTCACGCGATACCTCCACGGCACACGTACTCGAGATTATTTAACGTAATTAGACATTGTGATTTTTTTTAGTTTATGGTTTGTAATTTAGGTATTCAATTAACTCGTTTTTAAGGTCCCGTGCCTCAATAGTAAAAAAGGAACCCTTATACGAGTATGATCGCTTTGTTGTCTGTCTGTCAATACCCTTTTTCTTAGAACCGCGTGGAGGGATAAAATTTAAATTTATATCAAATATGTAGGGTCTATGATTTAAGCTGTAAATATACCAAACGTTAACCTACAACCCTGAAATTTAAAAAAAAACGGTCTCACAACATAAGTAAAGGAAAAAAATTTAAATTATTAATTTGTGGTATTATCACGTAAAAACAGTATTTTACTGAACCCTCGATGCTCGAGTCAGCCTCGAACTTGTCCGGTTTTTAAACCGACTTCAAAAAAGGAGGAGGTTCTCAATTCGACTGTATTTTTTTATGTATGTTACCTCAGAACTTTCGACTGGGTGAAACGATTTTCATGATTTTTTTTTATTTGAAAGCTGGTGCTTCCCGTGTGGTTCCATTTGCATGTGGTCCAGTTCTGACAATGGCATCCATGAGAAAACCGTATAAGTCTTAAATTAGTTTAATTTTTATGTTATGTTATGTTTGTTAGCTCATAACTCCGTTATATATCAAACGATTTAGAAAACTGGTAGTGTAGTTTGGTTTTATCTGTTATCTGAAGTCGGTTCTCACCGGGACAGCTGCTCAGTCTCTACAAAGCACACGTCCGCTCATGTATGGAGTACTGCTGCCATCTCTGGGATGGCTCAGCCAAGTATCAGCTTGAAGCCCTTGATTCGATTGAGCGACGTGCTGCTAGACTCATTGGTAATGACTCATTAGTGGAAGCCAATTTACAAAGTCTAGAGCAGAGACGCCGAGTAGCCAGACCTTCAGTTTTTTACAAAATACATTTTGGTGAATGTGCGCAAGATCTTCATGACCTTATCCCTCCTTCCCCCTTCCAACACCGGACAAGCAGACGAACCGAGAAGTACCACCCATACCTGGTCGGCATACCACTTTGCCGTACCAAACGATTTGCTTCAACTTTTCTTGTTAGCACAAGCGAGGAGTGGAACTCACTTCCGGCGTATGTTTTTCCAAACCAGTATAATCTTGGAGTCTTCAAGTTCAGAGTGAATAGGTTCTTTCTAGGTAAGCGTGCTCCATCTTGGATCACACCTTCACTTACCATCAGGTGAGGTAGTGGTCAAGCGCTTGGCTATCATTAATAAAAAAAAATATATTTTTGTTAATAGGTTACTTGTTCTGTTTGCGTTTAATTAATCATTGTATCAGTTGTCTACTGAACATAGACTCTCTAATAGACTTCTAAAGCAATCTATCTTGTGCAGTGTGCACCCAGTTGCTTCTATAAATCTTTATTAGATCGTCTTTCTATCTCTTTCTCTTATCTAACAGCTTCGCGTCATTGGTGCATTAAATATAATAATAGTTGGATTCATATAAATAAATATTTTATTGAACAAAGCATGGTTACACAATTCTAACAGTATTGGTCCCTATACTAGGTTAACTTGTATTCTCGAGACACCCTTCCTACAACAAAATACATAACTTAGGACATTTATAAATATTATATCATACTCGTAGGTACTAGCTGACCAATCCGCAGCTTCGCACGCGTAGTTTTTCAATGAAAACATTACCTTCCTTCTGCGCAGTTGCGTAAAAAGTAGCTTATGTCACCCGGGGATAGTGTAGCTTCCCAAGAGTGAAAGAATTGTTTCAATCGGTTCCGTAGTTTCGGAGCATATTCAATACAAACAAACAAATATTTCCTCTTTATATTATTAGTATAGATAATTATATACAAATTATATATTTACCTACTTGGATTTTTAATTTCATAATAATAATTCATATTTTATATATACATATGTATGTAGGTGTACATATGCTTCAAGTTAATGGACGCTGGGCAGTATATCGTAGGGTACGTATCTAAGATGCGTGGGTGAGGATGGTTACCACTTAACATCAGGTGGGTCATAAGCTTGTTTCATCTTCAAGTCGTATTAAAAAAAATATTTAAAAACATTACAAATGCCTTTTCAAAAAACTATGCAGTAGTTATCAAACTTTCGCGATCACTGTACATAATTATTGATTAAAACGGGTATATATCGCGTTTGTACCTTTTTTATGATCCTAAGGTTATCTCTAGTGAACGTCATTATTACAAAGGAATGGTTCGTGAAGCGATTGAAATCAAGAAATTCCCAAATTTCAATCGGAAAGATGGCTATAGTGTGTGCGTCGTGATCGGTCGTCTTAGTGCGTAGATACGGTTAGTGTAGTGTGTCGTAATATGAACGAGGACATTTCTAATTTTGAAAACCAAGTGAGGGTAGCTACGCACACTTCTCGACAGTAGCTCCAAGTACTCCAGTCAACCCGAGACTATGACTGTTGCAACACAGCCGAAACGTCGGGATAACAAACAAAAAAGGTACATACGCGATAAATACCCGTTTTAATCAATAATTAAAAACTATGTATATTATTTAGTCAATTTAGGATTAATCTAAGCAAAAAACCACATTACCATGTGAACCCAGCTGAACAAAAATAATCATATAAACGTGTTGATTGATGTACTCAACACTTGTCTTGTCGAAATGACATTGTGATTAAAACCTTATTAACTGTGATCCATGGGGTTATATCTCTTGATGTTAAGGCCTTTCTGTCAATAATTGCGCGCCCGTACGTTACAGCAAAATATTCTATAATCTTCGCAATCTAGGGGTAATTTGCAAAAATGTAATTTAATTTTGTTTCAAGCATACTCACACACCGTTTCGGTTTCACATTGATAAATAAATAAATAATGCTGGATATTTCACAGAGCCCTATCTAGCCACAAACTAAGTCAAGCTTGTGTCATGGGAACTATTTAACTGATATATTTACATACATTTTTTGAAGTTATACTTCTTTACGCACGCTTGACTTGGGGAATAAGCTGGTGAATGCGTGGCGAGAGCGTTACGAAAAGTGTGATCAGGCGAGGCGAGCGGAAGTTGAGAGGGAGATATAAGTAAGTGAAGATAGAAAGAGAGAGAGAGTTACATTTTGTATATTACTGTAGGGGCAAGAGAGATGCGTGCGATCATACATTTTATTTCTCTCTTTTTTTCATAGCCAGTTACGTTTCGTATATCTAAGACACAGTGCAGGCCTTATCTGTGTAACACTGTAAGAGCAAGAGAGAGTAGTGCGCATTTACTTTCTCTGTTCCTCTCATAGCCAGTGCATGAAATATATATATATATATATATATATATATATCAGTCAGTAGTTCGTTTGCAAGTTTACTAGCGTTACGCAAACGGTGTTTTCTTGATTATTTTTCATAATTTTAATTCGTTCCTGAACAATTTTATAAATTAATATTTTGAAAAAGAAAGTTTACTTCAGTCGTGAAGTCTAAAGCACATTCGTTTTTTGTAAATAAATTTTATTTACTTAGTTATTAATTTATGATTATAAAATTAATAACCTTTATAGAGTTCATTAATTCAGTGTAAAAATATATATGTATATTATATATTTTGTGTTAAATTGTTATTCTTAATAATATATTTCTTATAATAAATTCAGTGTAAATTTTGAAAACATGTTCTCGCACCTTCTCACACTATTAGCACAGGGAAATTATCATCATCATCAAATCAGCCGTAGGACGTCCACTGCTGGAAAAAGGCCTCCCTCATTGATCTCCAGGAACTGCGGTTGGAAGCGGCCTGCATCCAACGCCGACCTGCGGTTCTTACCAAGTAGTCTGCCCATCTTGTAGGTGGACGTCCTACGCTGCGCTTGCCGGTCCGTGGCCTCCACTCGAGCACCTTCCGGCCCTATCGGCCATCTGTAAACAGGGAAATTATATACTGGTACAATCACGGAGTAAAGATTTATAGACTATGGTACAACCATTAGCATACCACTTTTGATAAAACATGTTGTTACTAAATTAAGATCCGGCATGCGCATTAAATTACACTAATTATGTATGTTAAACAACACATATTAAGCAAATAAGAACATTGTCCCTTTTCATTATTAAAATACGTACATACAGCTATATTATAGTTTAAACACTATTGTCGCCTTTCATACGAAACAATAACCTAGCTCTCAATAAATGCGGGTGACTTGCGTAACGTTTCATTACAATATCTTTATTGATAACCAAGTTATTATAGGTCAGGTCAATCAGGTACCTTGGTAGGTAGGTATATGTTACTTGACAATAATTTATATATATATATAATTACATTAAACCTAATCCTATTAAAATCAGGAATAAAATTAACGATATATTAATTAATCATAAAATTATAATCAATAATAATAATAAAATTGAATATACGTTGGCTACGTATTAGGTTGGGGGAAAAGTTTCTTAGCATTTTTTAAGAAAATTTAAATCATTTTTTAATATAGTTTATTTACATTTAACTAAAGTATGTAGGTACCATTTTGTTTGATAACTTTTTGCCATCTTGTAGGTAGGCACATGATCTTATTGACATTTTGGGGCTTCTGATCAAAATACCGCGACAAGTAGTTTTGGCAGTCCTCTCGTGATGTTAACCTGACACTGCCTAAAGAATTCTGAAGAGACAGAAACAGGTGGAAATCTGAAGGTGCAAGGTCAGAACTATACGGTGGATGCATTAACACCTCCCAGCCAAACTCTCTTAATTTTTGCTGAGTGGCTAAAGATGTGTGAGGTCTAGCGTTATCATGATGAAAAACCACACCCCTTCTGTTGATTAATTCCGGCCGCTTTTTCTCAACTTCTTGCTTTAATCTCATAAGTTGTTCGCAGTAAAGTTCAGAGTCGATGGTCCTGCCTGGTGGTTACAGCTCATAATGAATAATGCCCTTCCAATCACTCCACATACACAGCATCACCTTGTTGTGAGTTAACCCGGGTTTCGCCACAGTCTGTGAAACCTGACCGGTCTTTGACCACGACCTTTTTCGCACGTTCTTTTCGTACATAATCCACTTTTCATCACCAGTTATCAGCTTTTTCAAAAATTGTTCGGTTTCATTACATCGTAATAAAGAATCACAAATGAGTACACGGTTCATTAGGTTTCTTTCAGTGAACTCGTGGGGTACCCAAATATCGAGCTTTTTTGTGTACCCAGTTATTATCAAATGCGCCAAAACTGTTTTGTGATCAATTCCCAGTTCTTCAGCTACGTTGTAACTACTGATATGCCGATCTTGCTCCACTTTTTCAAAAATGGCATCAATTTTATCCGTAATGTGGCGACCAAAGCGACGTGCATCTTTGACATCAAAGTTTCCTGATTGAAAACGCTTAAACCAAATTTGTGCTACTCTCACAGATACTGCACTAGGTCCATAAACATCGCAAATTTTTTTCGCGACTTGCGTTGCATTTTTACCTTTATTATAGTAAAATTTTAAAATGTATCGAATTTCTTCATTAGATTCACTGATCTTTACAGTACGAAAAACAAATAAAAATCACACATTTTCCTAATTTGAATTTGGAATTATACTCCTTAAAATTTAAACTTTGAATGATACCTTAACCAGCCAGATACAAATAGTATAGCCAAAGAGATTTTATTACAAGTTCATACATACTATAATGCGAAAAGACTTTTTCCCCAACCTATTATTTAGTGGCTAAACATGAGTTAGAGAGTTGTCACATCGTACAAATATGTAAACTTTAAACACGCTTAGGCGCTAAATACGTTTAGGGATCGTTGTGGTAGCCGGGCTAGGAGTGAATCTCCTGGATCTTAGACTATATCATCGCTTACCAATCGGTGTGATTGTGGTCAAATGAAGAAATAAAAAACTCTTAAAAAAAACTTAAAGAGGGCTTCTTGGGGAGATATTGATCGTCGTAAATTCCAGTAGTCAGTTCAATATTTTTTTAATAGTATTTGTGGGTTAGGCTTACGGCCCACCTGATGGTAAGCGGTCACCGTCGCCTATTGACACTGGCAACACCCGGGGTATTGTCGATGCGTTCCCTACACTGTAGAAACCCCTTTACATTTCTCTTAAAGCGTGCTATATCGTAGCATAATGGGAAAACCTCAGATCATTCCACATCTTGGAAGTATGGGGTAGAAAAGATCGCGTGAAGCGTGTGGTACACGAAACCCAATTGTCGATGATATGTGGATGATAATTATTACGTTATCGAGTGCGGTGGTAAAATCTCGACGACGGGATGAGATCAAATAGCTCCTCAGAACATTCCCCATTATATTATTTTATCAGTTTATAGGTTTTTGTAATTGTAAATTTTCAACCAATTCTTCTGAAGTTACTGTTCGTTATTTAAAAGCAATAATATTTCCAATAAAATATTGTATGTAGTCCTATAATGTCTTCGTACCTAAAATACAGCACAAAAAAATTGCATGTATTAAACCTTCCTTGAACTCAAATTTGGGTATTATATCACCCATCCGTATTTCTTTATCAGAATTCACTTTCCTTAATCATTATGACATTAACAAAATCACCAAAGAAATGGGCTGAGACTCACTTACTTGTAACCAATTTTGGAGATACAAAGAATTATTGGCCTTATGCAGAAGCGTTTTCCTTGAGTCAATCCCTTTGACCTTAAGGCCAATAGTATATAATTATTGGACGTGTATTTTTGTTTCTTATTCTGCTTTAGGGAGAGAATAGACAATTTAAAAGATGGCTCTGCATTTTTGTTTTATTACTTACCATCACACTAATATTATAAATGTGAATGTTTGGATGTTTATTTGTTTGTTACTCAATGACGTCGTAACGGCTTAACCGATTTTGATGAAATTTAGGAAGTACATAGATTATAACCTGCACTACCACATAGGCTACTTTTTATCCCATAAATCAGGCCTCATGGGATAAAGGGGCGTCAAGCCAAGTGAGTTTTGAGTGCAAACGTGAGTTTAGCTTTATTTCTAGGCTACCTACACATTTAGTAGTGTAACGCGCACGAAGTCGCGGCCAACAGCTTGTTTATAGTAAACATATAGGTTCCCGCAAACGTCAATGACTTCTTTGTGCAAGGCTTGCGTAAGTTTGTGAGGGAAGAATTTGTTAAAATTTCTAGCCTTTTATAGGAAAGCGCAAGGTTCTGTGTAAAGAGTTGGTTCAAATTTCTAGCCTTGTGCAATATGCATGGCTTATGCAAGCATCTGTATGAAGAATTTGTTCAAATTTCTTGGCTTGCAAAAGGCCTGCATAAATAAATCGTAGATGTGTGGGTTCTATTAAACTTTTTTCATACTACTTAGCAACAAAATTATTTATTGACAGCCAGTAAACAACTGTTGGTTACGTCATTGTGTGGTGTGAACCAATTCACCAGTAACGCGTTGATGTCTTTTGTATGGAGCTTTAAACTTACTAGGAAAATATGCTATTATATAAGTTGTAAACTAATACGAACGCGGCTTTTTTAATAGAAAGTTAGTTTAACTGGAGTGGCTCTTAACTATGTCAGTTTGCTATCCCCAACGCAAAAATCCCCTATTTTTGTCGGGGATTTTTAAATTTTTACTTATTCCATTTGTCTCACCTCTATCTTGCAATGATTATTACCATTCATATCATGTAAGAACAGGCCTCTTGTTTTTTTTCCACCAGATGTTAAGTGGCTACTTCAGTCCATGGATATCCACATAGATTTCAAAACAAGGTATTATGTTGTCTTGATCTCTATGTGGATACGTTGCCATACTATAGGACTTAGCTGTTATGCCTATGTGCCAGTAATTACAGGAACATACCTTTACCATCTAACCGGAACACAGCAGCACAAGTACTGCTATCTTGTTCATTGGCTTCGGCCCCGGTAATTCCTATGTTAAAAGTCATGAGTTGTAAAATAAATATTTCAAATAGTAATAGAATAGAATAATAATTATTATAAACACGGGATTTATCACGTACCGTCTTATCGGTGTTTCGACCGACAATGTTTCGGTTCAATTCATGAACCTTCATCAGGGTGAGTGCGATCCGCTCTGAATAACGTCTCGCCTCGCGCTAAGAAATCGTACGTGATAAATCTCGTATTTGTAATACTGATGGAAATCAATCACGAAAGTTTTCTAAGTAAAATAGAATAATGCTTTATTGTACACCAGGAATACTTAATAATAAATCCGGCCAAGTGCGAGTCGGACTCGCGCACGAAGGGTTCCGTACCATTATCTATAAAAAACGGCAAAAAAATCACGTTTGTTGTATGGGAAGCCCCCCTTAAATATTTGTGTTATTTTTTTTTTTTTAAGGTAATTGCATAATTAAATATTCTGTAAATATTTCAAGCGTCTACCTGTTGCCGTTATCAATATCGAGCTAAAACGAGCATAAAATCACGTTTATTGTATGGGAATCCCCTTAAATTTTTTTCTGTTTTTAGTATTTGTTGTTATAGCGGCAACAGAAATACATCATCTGTGAAAATTTCAACTGTCTCACTATCACGGTTCATGAGATATAGCCTGGTGACAGACGGACAGACAGACAGTGGAGCCTCAGTAATAGGGTGCCGTTTTAACCTTTGAGTACGGAACCCTAAAAATTAATGCTAAATATAGTACAATGGGCGGTCTTATCGGTAAAAGTGATTTCTTCCAGCTACTACACACAGATACTTCCAGATCCACAGTAATGTCAGATACTAAACCAAATTAAATAGTATTAAATAAAAACTAAATCATTTCAATGTCCAAATGTTTATTATTAATGTAGGGTTTTTATTTGCGTTGTTTAGACACAATATATTTTCAGTTTAGACTTATTTACTTACTTTGAAAAGTTTTAGGTATTACTAAGTATATTAATATTAGTTATATTTAAATACATTTTCATGCCAAAGTATGTTTCAAGTGAGCTGTTAGCACTAGAGTTATCGTTGCACGACTGTCTAAATAAATATTGTACTAAGCTTCGAGAGAAAATTATTTGCTGCCATATTATATGAGAAAATCTCAGTCCACAGTGAATTTCACGGACCTTCTTTTACACAAGCATCTTGTGTTTTTTCTACGTCATCTAAAAAGCATTACCTAAGACGACGACGACCTCCGCAGTACAGTGGGCGAATAGCCGGCTGAGACGCAGGAGGTAGCGGGTTCGATTCCCGCCGAGGAACAAATGTTTGTGTGATCTACATAAATTTGTTCCGAGTCCGGATGTTTTTCTATATATTATAAGTATGTATTTACAAAAAAAGGTGTAAAGTATTCTATCAATTATCTGGTTCCCATTGTACAAGCTCTGCTTAGTTAGGAGCTAGATAGCGCTGTGTAAAAGGTTCAGCCATATTTATATTTTTTTATTTATAAGACGATTATATGTTCCCAAAAGAAAATAATTGTTTTGTGAAATGCAGATTAAAATATTAACTACATATATACTTAAGGTGTTCCAATTTAAGCTACAAATAACGTCGGAGTATATTTTTGGAACCAAATAATAAATTAATAAATAACGTTATTTTGAAATCAAAAAAGCTTTATTTTTGTGTTTTTGTACCTACCGCTGTCCTACGCACCGTACAAGCTCTGTCATTGAACGAGCGGGGTCTTGAACGGCACGTAGAAACTTTTTAGTACTCTGTGGCATCGTACAATACTCAGGTTCTCTAACATTTCGTCGAGCAGCAATTTATCTATTTTCTCGAGATTTTCATACAACAAGATTTTTTACCGATACATTTATATTAATTTTCTTGTATAGAAACCGTCCCTTCAATAAAATTAGTTTTAATTGCAACATTGTTACATTATATGTAGATCACCTAACTCTAAATCTATTTCTCTTCCAGATCCCAGAGTACATGGATGGTTCCTCTTCGACACGCCACTCCCCACACTTGCGATGGTACTGGTATACCTGGGTATCGTGATGGTGGCTGGCCCCCTGTGGATGGCTAACCGGAAGCCATACAAACTGCAAAACACACTAGTCGGATACAACGCGTTTCAAGTCGCATTGTCCTCTTATATGTTTTACGAGGTAAGATTTTTTTATTGGATACTATCTGACCCGCCCTAGCTTTACACGGATTTTAAAGTAAATTGAATTTTAACTGGTGGTAGAGCTTTTGTGAACGGGCTCGAGGAAGTGGGCACCACTGCCTTACCTTTATCTGCCGCCAAATAGCAGTACTTGTGCAGCTGTGTTCCGGTTACATGGTAATCGTATGTTCCTGTAATTACTGGCACATAGGCATAACAGCTAAGTCCTAAAGTATGACCACGTATCCACATAGAGATCAAGACAACATAATAGCTTGTTTTGTATTCTATGTGGATATCCATGGGTTGCAGTAGCCACTTAACATCTGGTGGACTGGATTCTCGTTTGCCATTTAAGTAGTATATAAAAAGTATCTACAATTCCCGTAGAAAAAGGCACTTTCCAATTGTACCGAATTATTTAGTCCTGGCAACTTTCTCTTTTCTTTTTCCTTTGCCTAAGGGCGTTTGTGCACTACGAGGAATTTTACTGTCCGGCAGTCCGATTTTTTACGGTCCGATACGGCACGCCATAAATTTATATACTAGTTTGTGCACTATACGTAATTTTACCGTCCGACATGTTACTCTTGCCCATTCCGGGCCGTTTAAAAAATATCTCGTCCTGCCTCAATTTATTGTGGTTCAGGTATGTAAAATGACCCTGTCAGGTACCTTTTATATAAAAGAGGATGATCCCAAAAACTGCCGATGTTCTAATAAACTCATCGTTCCTAGCGTATTTACGCGTGCGTGGCGTGTAGTTTCAAAGAGAGCTACCTTAAACTGCGCCGCACCTGCCAGTAAAGATGGACGGTGCACAAAAATCGGACTGCCGGACAATAAAATTCATTGCAGTGAACAAGCTAATCATCCGTTTTTTTTATGCCACACTGGACCGTAAAAATCAGACTGTCGGACTGTAAAATTCCTTGTAGTGCACAAACGCCCTAAACCGTATTCGGGTACCGGATAGATGCGAACATTTAAAAAATATTGCCAAATTTATCAAGTTATTCTAATGTGATGCGCTTACCCACCAAAGTTATTTTATTATTATTTAAATAGATATACCAGCGTTAAAACACTACCTTACCTAATGGGAAGTGGTCAAAGAAGTAAGTGGAACACGCTTGCCTAGAAAGAATCTGTTGACTCTGGACTTAAAACTTCGAAATTATAGAATTGAATAGGATCATTCAATTCAGACAACGTCCATATGATATACAAGACATAAAATTAATAATCAGAAATATACATTAAAAATACATATTAGGCCCATGTCAGATCAAAAATATAAAATACTTCAGTAAAATAAGAACAATTCAGGTATTAACAATTATACGGTCCGGAAAAACATACGCCGGAAGTGAGTTCCACTCCCTACTAGTGCTAACAAAGAAAGTTGATTAAATCGTTTGGTACGGCAAGGTGGTACCAAGGTGAAGTTGATTTTTACGGTACGTCTAAGCAGACGTACTAACGGACAAGCGTCCGTTAATCAAGTACAATAAATAAATAAATATCAATATTGCTGGACATTTCACACAGCGCTATCTAGCCCCAAACTAAGCAGAGCTTGTATTATGGGAACCAGATAACTGATAGAATACTCAAATAATTTTTTTTTTGTAAATACATATTTTTAATATATAGAGAAACAGCCAGACCCGGAACAAATATCTGTAGATCATGCAAACATTTGTTCCGCGGCGGGAATCGAACCCGCTACCTCCTGCGTCTCAGCCGGCTATTCGCCCACTGTACTGCGGAGGTCGTCGTCGTCTTAGGTAATGCTTTTTAGATGACGTAGAAAAAACACAAGATGCTTGTGTAAAAGAAGGTCCGTGAACTTCACTGTGGACTGAGATTTTCTCAAATAATATGGCAGCAAATAATTTTCTCTCGAAGCTTAGTACAATATTTATTTCTCCAGATTCCTTATTGATTTTACCATCTAGTTATTATCCTGCTGCTTCCTCGTACGTTTCATTTGCTATTTATTCAAACGACTCAGGGGCAAAATTAGTGAACAAACATTCTAGCAAACTTTTTTATTTTATTTTATTAGTGATCCTAATTTTGTCTATATTGACTCTGCTCTATTATAGACATAGACAACCATTTATTCACTACATTAGCACACAATATACAATACAGTTACATTTTAAAAGAAAGAAAATACTTAAAATTAAACAATTAAACAGTATAAACGTAAAGCGTAAACAAAAATAAGGGAGAACTCGGTAGATACTGTGTGCTACAGCAGTAAATGGGACTCGCATTATGCCCGCCGTGATGGTAAGCGCTGATATTCTGTCGAGACCGCTCCATTTAGCCACTAGACCTTGAGAGTATCATTATTATCATACACACAGAATACTAACAGAATAAAGAATACTGTCCTTACTTTGGAATTAATTTTGTTGCGTTGCGTCAATTTCTTTATAGCACTCAAAAATGTTCATAGTTATTATCTTTCGTGGTATAAAAGATAGGGAAAGTGATGGTTAGGCGGTTATCTGCTCAACTTTAGTGTGTAGAATTAAACCACAAGTTGTGTAACGATCTTTTTCTTATAACTAGGTACATAATATTCAAAATCGTACGCTTTAGCACAGTAATATTATAAATACGAAAGTTTAGATATTTGTTAGTATGTTACTCAACCACGTCGTAACCGCTGACGCGATTTTAATGAATAGAATAGAACAGAATAATCATTTATTTGGCACACACAAAATGACACATGAAATAATTTTAAGGAACAGTAGATACAATTGAATCCAATAAAACAAGTTCGACTCGTGTGTCTTCGTACCAAAATGGCGTTCAGCTCAGCATAATGTTGGATGTTAAGCACCCAACACTGATTTTCAGCTGAAATCAGAAGCAAAAGGTAGAGCGTAGAAAAATAAAAAAAAAAAAAAAGCTATCAAATAAAAGGTGTGTAGAGTTTTATTTAAATGTAAATATACATTTTATAAACATACTTATCTAAAATAATATTACATACCTATATATAATAGGTTGAGGAAAGTATTTGTGCATTTTCGATGAAATTTAGTATACTTATATATTAATACTAAACCAAATCAAAACAGGTTACTTTTTTAATAAATTACGCGTGCAAAGCTGTTGGCAGAAGCTGGTGTAGATATATAAGAAGAGAAGAGAACTAGGGAGTATTTCTCAGTTGGGACAAAAAGTAGGGAGAGTTTTAACTGTAAAGTGTTTATTATACAATTTAATTCTCTAAGTGGATGATATACTAGATTTACTGTTGACAACCTACGTGGCACAGTGGGCGTATAGCCGGCTGAGACGCAAAAGGTAGCGGATTCAATTCCCGCCGCGGAACAAATGTTTGCATGATCTACAAATATTTGTTCCGGATGTGGATGGTTTTCTATGTATTGTAAGTATTTATTTACAATAAAAAATGTATATAAGTATTCTATCAGTTATCTGGTTCCCATAGTAGAAGCTCTGCTTAGTTTGGGGCTAGATAGCGCTGTGTGAAATGTCCACCAATATTTATTTATTTATTTGTTAGTAAATTATGAAATAAAAATTTAAAACAAAGTTTTTTCAGAACACCTCCCCTCGTGTATGAAAGGTATACGTACTTTAACCAAAACCCATCTCTAAAATTAACTTTCAATTAAAAAATGATTAAGATACAGCCGTACTAACTACGAAATCGTTTGCTATGCGTGGTCCGACATGCGCTTGACCAGTTTTTTTTCTATATTCTCCATCATTCCTTTTGGCATATTCAGACTTACTTCTAATACCAATTACCTCGCACGATCAGTTCCGTTACATGGTGTAACTCATGATGTCAAGGCGTCAACAATTGTGTGGGGCAGGCACCCGTGACGACCACCTTGGCTCTTATTATCGGGGGAATAAGGTTCAGTCTACCCCTTACTGTGTCATTGCTGTATGTTTTTGCAGTATGCGTTTTTGAGTACAAGTTTAGCATTTTGTTCTGAGATTTGTTGGAACAAAAATAATGATAGATTTGCCGTTTCTGTACTCTGATCAGAGAGCTACAAGTTGAGATCAATCACATTTATTTATTTTGTAAATTGTACTGATATTATAAATGTGAAAGTGGGTTTGTTTGTTACGCTTTCACGTAGTAACGGCTGATTTGATTTCGATGAAATTTAGTATATAGATAGATTAGGACCTGGAATAGTCTATTTCTCACATAGGCTACCCAATTCAGTCCTAATTTTACCTTGGTCAAACATGTTTTTGTTTACACCCTGAATCCTAACCACTCACAAATTTTTTGACGTTTCTTGTGTTTTTAAAGTATTCTGTTCTTTTTCTTAACCTATCTTATCCCACTGCTGGGCAAAGGTCTCCTCTAAGTCCCTCTTAGCGTCCCTATTTGTCGCTGTTTCCCACCATCTTTGGAAGGTGTCGAAATCGTCCCGCCAACGCTTTCTCGGCCGACCCCGTCGCCTTCCGTCTTCTGGTGTCCATAGTGGTACAATATGGGCCCATTTATCGGAATGCATTCGGGTAACGTGACCCGCCCATTCCTAATTAAGTCCAGCCGATTTCTTCCCTACATCTGCAATGCCGGTAAGTGAGCGCAGCATGGTGTTACGCACTCGGTCGACACGTTTAAAGGCGAGAATGCTGCGATCCATTGCCTTTTGACAATCTATTCTGTTTTAAGTGTTTTAATTGTTCAATAGAGACACGTTGAAATAAAATTGTTTCCTCTCAATGAAATAGCTGATTCAATGAAATTGAACAGTTCTTGCGATTCGCAATTCGGTCAAGGCTGTCTGCATTTTTCATTCATAACCAATTATTCTTACCTCATTGAAGGAAGCAATAACGGATGATGAAATCATTAAAAGAAAACGCTAAGAGAAATCCACAAAATAAATTAAACTTTGCTGCTACGAGTACCTACAACTATTTTCCTTGGTGTTTTTATTATACGGGGGTTCATAGTTAGCTGTTGTGGCGTACGCGTCATTCATAACGCTAAGCAGGCGCCACGTAGGCAGTCTGTCATTTTTCGTAGAATTGCATACATCATAAACGCTGCGTGCACGCTCATGTCACGCATACGCCACGCACACGCATAGGTTTGCATAGGCCTTTAAAATTAAGAGATTTGCGTAGTTATCCAGCATACGGCATTTATCACGTACCGTTTTATCGGTGTTTCGACCAACAATGTTCATTCCTCACTCCTTCACTCTTCAGGCTACCAGACTCTGGAATGCATTGGAATGGATTGTTTCAACTCGTAACGCTAAATCCTTCCTGTAAATAAATAAATATTGCTGGACATTTCACACAGCGCTATCTAGCCCCAAACTAAGCAGAGCTTGTGCTATGGGAACCAGATAACTGAATACATACTTATATAATTTTTTTTTGTAAATACATACTTATAATATATATATATAGAGAAATAAACAGACCCGGAACAAATATCTGTAGATCATGCATACATTACTTCCGCGGCGGGAATCGAACCCGCTACCTCCTGCGTCTCAGCCGGCTATTCGTCCAACTCCGCAACTTTAAATTTGTATATGTTTTTACTTATGTGTTTAGAAGTAGTTTATAATATTTTAGTAATACGAGTATAAGTACTTGCTCTGTTAGTTATTATTTGATTTACGCCGCCGATCCTGTCCATCCAAAGGTTGCCTGGAGAGATCGCTTTTAGCAATAAGGCCGCCTATTGTACCTTTGATTTAATTGTGTGTTCGCTTTTGTTTGATTTATTTTTAATGATGTGCAATAAAGAAATTATCTAATCTAATCTAATCATCATCTCAGCCCATCTGCACCCACTGCTGGGTATAGGCCTCCTCTTTATTACGCGATTCTTTCCAGTCCTTTGCGAGTCTCATCCATTGACACCCAGCTACGCTTTCAATGTCATTCGACCATCGGGCGAATGGTCTGCCTCTTGACCTACGAGCATCCCTTGGCCACTACTCTGTAATCGCCTTCGTACAACGCCCGTCATCCCTCGTAGCCAAACTAATCTAATGTGTTAGTTCAATTCGTGAACCTTCATCAGGGTGAGTGCGATTCGCTCCGCACTGCGTTTCGCCTCGCACTGGATGTTTTTTAAGTAAGATTGGCGTAGGTACTGGATTGACCACTAGTTCATTCTGCATGTGCAGCAGAAATATAAAATACGTACTCTAAAATTTAATCTGCTCTTATCTCTGTCTTATTTGGTTTTTTTATTATCATCGTCACATTATCATATGAATTTGAAAGTGAAATCAGACAAACAGATCAAACTACTACCATAAAATAAAACCATAAAACGTCCACTACTGAAAATAGGCCTTCCCCATATATTTCAAGCAACCGATCTTGTGTGGCCTGCACCCAACGGCTACCAGCAATCTTTATCAGGTCTTCTTTTTTTCTTGTAGGGGGCCTAAATCAAAGTAAATACACTTAGCGAAAAATAATAGCCAGTTATTATAGCCAATTCTGTTGTCGATAAGTTTAAATCTCACGCAGCCATCAAACATGGTTTTATGCAAAGATTTTTCTCAAATCTCCTTGTTTGGAATACATATTGAATATGAATTAAAAATAGCACAATATTCGCATTCTTATACACCACATTTTATCACGTTATAGGTGTAGAGTTTCTTATTAGACGACCTCCGTGGCGCAGTGGGCGAATAGCCGGCTGAGACGCAGGATGTAGTGGGTTCGATTCCCGCCGCAGAACAAATGTTTGCATGACCTACATATATTTGTTCCTGGTCTGGTGGTTTCCCTGTATATTATGTGTTTACAAAAAAAAGTATATAAGTATTCCATCAGTTATCTGGTTCCCATAGTACAAGCTCTGCTTAGTTTGGGGCTAGATAACGCTGAGTGAAATGTCCAGCAATATTTAGTTATTTATTATTAGTAGAATGAAAAGATCTTGTTTCTTGTTTTCAGCATCTAGCGTCAGGATGGTGGGACGACTACAGCCTCAGTTGTCAACCTGTGGACTACACTGAGAGCGATTCGGCGAGGAGAGTGAGTACTTGCTTACCTTTTTAATTTCTACTTTTTAAATCTAATTTATGTAACGATTTTGTATAAAAATAAAGCTAAACTAGCTGACCAATCCGCAGCTTTCCACGCGTAGTTTTTCTATAAAAACATTACCCTCCTTCTGAGGTTAGGTAAAAAGTAGTCTATGTCACCCGGGGATAGTATTGCTTTCCAACAGTGAAAGACTTTTTTTAAAACGGTCCAGTAGTTTCAGAGCCTATTCAATATAAACAAACAAATCTTTCCTCTTTATAATAATAATATACTCGTAGATATAGCTAAATGTCGCAATAATCCCTGAAATTAGATTTAATATTTGTAAAAATGATTTTGTCTCATAAATAAATAAATAAATATATTTTTTATCAGACAAATACAGCCCATATCTTAAGGCTAAAAGTCATAAGATAGTCGGATCTAAATAATAATAATAAATAATACTGGACATTTCACGCAGCGCTATCTAGCCCCAAACTAAGCAGAGCTTGTCCATCAGGAATCGAACCCGCAACCTCCTGCCTGTGTCTCAACCTATTCACCTACTGCGCCACAGAGGTCGTCAATACATAAATAGATACATACATGATTAAAAAAGCTTGTTAAAAAGCAATGGAGAGTTTAAAATTATCATTATTATTACCAAAACTGCCCATTACAACAACGCAACTAACATTACAGCGAAACTGTTGAAAATTATATCGTTAACAACTGTTAAAAAATAATAACTACAAACTCTATATGTGTGTAATAAAAGTGAATTTGTAATGTCAATGTGCAAATTAATCTAACGATAGAAAGTAAGAAGAGAACAGATGGTAATATAATCAAGATAACAAGTATAGCAACATATATAACCTCCGTGGCGCAGTGAGCGAATAGCCAGCTAAGACGAAGGAGGTAGCGGGTTAGATTTCCGCCGCGGAACACATGTGTGCATTATCTACAGATATTTGTTTCGGATCTGGATGTTTTTCTATATATTATAAGAATGTATTTACAAAACAAAAGTACATATTATATTCTATCAGTTATCTGGTTCCCATAATACAAGCTCTGACTAGTTTGGGGCTAGATAGCGCTGTGTGGAATGTCCAGCAATATTTATTTATTTTATATACCTAAATCAAAACATCAAAATAATAAAAAAACAAGCCGCGATGTACAATCGGCGGACTTATCAGTAACAGCGATCTCTTCCAGACATCGTCATACAAAATAAGGCCAAATGAATCCGACCTAATAATTTAATTTCCCATAAAATGAGGTTAGTGCGATCTCGCTTCCGGCGTCAGGCTTCCCTCTCCATTATTTTAATCTCGTCTAGAAGTCTAGAGTAAACAGGTTTTTTTCTAGGCAAGCGTGCTTCATCTTCAAACACACCATCACCCAGGTAGCATCATAACTGAAAGACTTTTTTTTACTCATATACTTTTTCTTGGAAATATATTATTTATAATATGTACCTATATATAGAAAAACATCCAAAGTCAAAGTCAAAATCTTTTATTGATTAAAATCACAAGGATCACTTTGAAACGTCAAATTTTACTGCCTGTTCCTTCGCGACCAAGCCAGGAAGGAAAGGCAAGAAAACAAGGTTAGTTGTTTTTTTAATGATCCTTTTAGAATACATAACAATACAGGTAATAAATTACGTCTAAGTTGTAACATTTTGAACGAGTTGGAGCAATGTCAATCCCAAGCTTCTCTATCATCTAAATTCTAAATAATCCGATATATTATAGTAGGCTTTTTTATAAATATTTTGTTTAATTGCGTTTTGAAATTTGTTAATAGTCAATTTTTGTACATCACTTGGGAGTTTGTTATAAAAGCGAGCACCTTGCCCTTTAAACGATTTACAAATTTTATGGAGTCTACAAGGGGCAACAATGAGTTTATCAATAATTCTAGTATTAAAATTATGATTAACGCTATTTTTCTTAAACAAATTAATATTTTTGTAAACATAATATATCAGAAAATCTATTGCTAAAAACGCCAGTCCATAGTACTAGCTTCTATGACAGTTCTTTTACCGTCCGAGCAGTACGTCTATGGAATGCTTTACCAATAACAATACGGCAAGCCTCATCCTTAGCCATATTTAAATCTAGGGTAAAAAGTTTATATTTATCAGAAACGTCATAGTATCGCACATAAATTAATGTATATTTATCGTATTTATCTAATATATGTATTATATATATCATAATTTTATATATCATAATTTTATATATCATAATTTTATATATCATAATTTTATATATTATATTTAGGTATGTAATTTAATTATTTATTTATGACTTTTATAATTTATTTAGTTATAAGTTGCACTCCCTTCATTCATAACTTAAGTGCACCCCCATCTTTGGCATTACTATATCCTCTCCATCCTTGGTTGTCTGGAAGAAATCGCTTCAAAGCGATAAGACCGCCCATTGCTTTGTGTCTTCTATTTAGTCTGTAATTTCTATTTTTTTGATGTGTACAATAAAGTGTTTTCGTTCATTCATTCATTCATTCATACATCAGATTTTCATAGATGTATTGACAATGGAATGTCATAATATTTATTTCTTTAAACTTATTGCGTAATAAACTTACCCAGACCCAGATAATAGATATGTGGTGTACGATTAAGTGATTTTCTATTATATTCCTATGATAATTGCGTTCGAGGCGAGACGTTATTCGGAGCGGATCGCACTCACCCTGATAAAGGTTCACGAAACCGAAACATTCTCAGTCGAAACACCGATAAAACGGTACGTGATAAATCCCGTATTTATAATAATGATTCTATTATAACATTGTCCACAACCTTACTTTGTACTATTTTATACGTAACAGCAACTATATAGGGTGTTCTTGAAAACCGAACTGTCTTTGTTTCAATGGGGAAAGATTTTGTAAGCGTTGCATGAGAAAAGTAGGCGTTTTTTATGCACACCCTCGTCCGTCTGTCTCATCCACGTCTCATCTGTACACAATGACCCAAGACTTTGTCATTGGCCGGCAGTCAAGATCACAACGGTACAAGCTTTGCAACTTTCGAACGTTGCCGCGCTGTTTGTGGAGTGAAATAACACTTTTGTACACACATACTTAACATAGTATTGTGCAGAGTCACGTTGCAAGAGTTGTATTCGTGACTAGATTGATCTAGTAAAATTGATAAACAACTTGTTTCGTTATGTACGACATTAATTTAAAACACACATCTGGTATCGTAATAACTGATTGAGGTGTGTTTTATACTGGAAGCTTGAAAATTTATTTAATAATCGATACATTTCCAATAAACAATTTTTAGCGTAAATCGGTGGCGCCTTTGCGACGATGCCGCTTAGTCAATTTAACAGGTACCTGCTTACATGATGAATGAATATGATTTGTTTACTTATTTTAGACAGGCTACTTCATTGATATTTTAGGAGTTGATATTATGGTTGTTTGGAAATTTATATTTTATATGGTAATAAATATGAAAAAACCTTTTTTGCGACAGTGCTAGCCCTACCCGTGTTTTCAATTAATGTCGTACATGAAAAAACATCTAGTAATAGTATTCCTAGATCACACTTACGTTAAAATAAAATAAAACTTAACAGTTATACATATAGCATAGCATGACCTACACTAAAATTCATAAAAATACACCACCAGCCCCGGAACAAACATCTGTAGATCGTGAAAACATTTGTTCCGCAGCGGGAATCTAACCCGTTACCTCCTGCGTCTCAACCGGCGATTCACCCACTGCGCCACGGAGGACTTAGTTTTTCTTTATATACTTAACATGAGCTATTGTTACTTTGTTCATTTTTTATCCCCTGTGTATACACGTGTGTCCTTTAAATCACTGTCTTACCAGAACAAACGTTGCTCAGACCATGGTCTAATAACTTTTTATAGCATCAAATAAGAGAATAAAAAAATAAAATCTAGACCTTCTCAAATAAGTCTGACTTTGTTCAAAAAGTAACCGTGACATAAAGTTCATGGATACGCTAGCTCAGCTAGCTGTAGCGTATTACTTACTCCTTAGTTAGATAGGTACCTAGTAGCTACCGGTCAGCGCGCTGACTATGTTGTAGGGCGTAACGTTAAAATAGACGTTTTAAGTTCGCAACTTTTTATATTTTTCAAAGACCGATTTCATTTTGTTTTTTAATTTGATGTTATAAACTGTTAATCGACCATGGTCTGAACAACGTTTGTTCTGGGAAAACAGTGATTTAAAGGACACCGTGTATATTCTGTTCGTACGGTGTTGTCTATATAAATATAATGAATTGACGTCTGCTAGTCTAACAAAAACTCGAGAACGGCTGAACCGATTTGCGTAATTTTGGTTTTGAAATATTTGTAGAAGTCCAAAGAAGGTTTTAAATGTGAGAAAATATTAAGAATTTGCAATGAAAGTAGAAAAAAAAGTTAAAATATTTTATTTTCCCATACATTCTGTTCGTTCCTGTCATACAGGATGCGTTTATTTTATTTGTTATCAAAACGTTATTTCGTTTATATAATTTCTGAACACGCTATAAATATTTGACCACAGACAAATGTGACAAATATGTTTGTTGTCAAATAATGGTGAATCCTTGAATATCTTCTTTTTTGTGTTTGTGAATTCGTGGATGTGAATTAAATTAACACAAAATGTGAGAGAGCGTGTTTTATATAGTTTTTATCCCGAAGTTCCCACGGGAACGGGGAATGGGAAACGAATAAATGTTATTTGATTTGTTTCACCGCGTAATAGATAATTTTAAATTCGCCTGCTGTGAATGTCTCGTTTTAACGTCTTCATTCTTTGCCCTCGGTCAAGTTCGCAACGGCACGACGCACAACTCGCTTCGTAACTTTCGAACGTTTGTTTGTACAGAAAGTGAAATGACACTTTATTGTATTGAAACTCCATTCAAGAATATAGCCTAAGGCCTATGGGCAAGGGGCGCGGTACACTGCGGTGCGGATATAGCTTATTGTACCTAATTGACATCATTTGATTAAGAAATTAACTACCTTATCTCGTGTAATCTAATATACTAGTGGTTCGCCCCGAACTGAGATCTCGCGAGTCTCCTAAGACACAAAAAAAAATCTTAGCGCGACTCGCGCAATGCCTAAACGTATTTAGTGGCTAAATATGATTTAAGGAGTTGTCAAATCATACAAATACGTAAAGTTTAAACATGTTTAGTTGCTAACTACGTGTAGAGATCGTTGTGCAATACGGCCTTATTCTTTGCCTAATTAAATAGTGCCCCGTTATCAACCAAAAACTTAACCACAGTTTCATTCAAACTACAGGTAACGGGAGTTCATTTATATTGGGATCTTTTTTTTGGGGTACAAATTGCAGTTATTTTGGATTTTAGACTTTTGCCTGTATATGTGTTACTAAAGCTACACGCATACCAAATTTGAGCACGGTGAGGTTACTGGTGTACCCTGTGAATTTTGTCAAAGTTTAGTTTTTATCATGGCTAATAACTCAAAAACTATAAAGAATTTACAAAAAACAAAAACGTAATCTAAATTTACTTATTTCACTTATGTACCTTTCATTTGACGTTCCATTTGACCGGATAGCTTCATTTTAATTTTTTTACCCCTCTTGAACCCCAATATTTCAACAACCCCCCCCCCCCCCCCCACATTTTTAGCTTACAACATAATTATGCCATCACTACCTACCTATGTAATAAATTCCACGACGATCGGATCAACGTTACGAAAGTTATCCTCGGACAAACATACAACGCCGATTTGCCCAAGTTGATTAATGGCGGGTTCCTATATCCGTCGGTAACCAGCTACGACTCCTTTTTCCTTGAAAACGTGTCAAAAGTTTGACACTTGTTTGTAAATTTTTCAAGGAGATACGAGTCGTAGTCGATTGCCGACGGATATAGGAACCCGCCATTAGAGATCAATAATTTGGCAGGTGTCAAAATACTACCAACGTACAGCGAAACCAAATTATAGTGTATGGCTAACATAAAAATTATTTGACATAATCTGGTTGTTTTTTCGTTTTCTTTTGTAAACGTTCGTACAAAGTTATGAGTATCACGGCGTGTAAAACGATAGACGTCAAATCGGACCTATAATGGAAGCCACACGCGAGATCTTTGTGCAAGCCTCTGTGGGAAGAACTTGTTCAAATTTCTAGGCTTGCCGGAAGGCTTACAATCGGTGACATCTGTGGGGCCCATTACATTTCGATTAGTATAGCCAACTCGTCCACTTGCAATTAAATTAGAAATTGACGACCTCCGTGGCGCAGTGGAAGTATAGCCGGCTGAGACGCAGGAGGATTCGATTCCCACCGCGGAACTGATATTTGCATGATATACAGATATTTGTTCCGTGTCTGGGTGTTACATAAAAAAGTATATAAGTATGTCTGGTTATCTGGTTCCCATATTACAAGCTCTGCTAGATAGCGCTGTGTGAAATGTCCGGCAATATTTATATATTTATCAAGCTTTATCTGTTAAATTTTTGTCAACATAAAAAACTAAAAAACTATGTATTCTGAAGAAGTCATTAAATGTTGGCGCTCGACAACCATTAATTTTCCAGCAGACTTAACGATGTTTACTTTTGGCGAAAAAATCACGAGTCACTTAGTAGGGCCGGTCACATACAGTCGGAATTCCATTTTTGGATATCGAATATACCGGATGTTTGGTAATATACTGACGATATTCAAGTGACGGTTTCTCAAAACATTCCTATAAAAGACATCTCAAATTTTTTTAAAGAAAATCGACTGAGTTAAGGTGATTAATTCGATATAAAACTTACTGCCTACTCTTGCAATCGACATCCAAAAATAAAGACCGATTTGTTATCTCTTTTGGAAATGGCTGCAGGTTTTGGGTTAGAAAGTAGAAGTATCTGTGATTTGATGGCAAGTATTATGCAATAACACAACATTTAAGTTATATATATAACGTTTAATAAAGTGTTTGTTTTTACATTCCAAAATAAATTTTACATTTCTACGGTAAACATTTCACAAATTTATTTATTAGGCTCATCAAAATAACCCCTTTCATTATTGAGCGTATATTATCAAACTCCCTATATACATAGGTACGAACGAATCGGAATAGCAACAAATCGGCTGAATTTGCTTCCCTTTTCCGAATTTGCTTCCGATTCTTTCGTATGTACGTAGCAAATCCATACGTACAGAAAATTAAGTACACACGTACGCAATTCTCCGTTTGGTTTTTTGACGTGATAACGTCTTTTAAATCGATGAACGCCGGTGCATGCACGAAAAGTGTCACGTTCCGCCTGATCCGAGCGTGTAAGCGTGAGCGTGGAACAAGTGATAGAGAGGCACGATTGGCCTAAGCGTTCGGCTTGTGACGCATCTATCTCTCTTCCACTCGTTATCACGTAAAATTATCGTACGTAAACCGACTTTACAGACTATTTTTTTAATTTTATATGGATAAACAATTTTCTATTGCTGCCTTCGAAAAAATCGATATTCCGAAATTGAATTCCGACTACATGTAATCGCCCTAACAATTATTTAAATCGTAAGCCAAGCATTGAACAACTCAGTCATTGTTCTTTGATTTCCTAGAAGAGATTAGCGGTCTCTCAGACTGACCCGGCTATTGTCGAGGGTCAGTGTCAGTGGGATCAACATTAATATTCCTTAATTTGACTATTAAATACCTCTGTTTTTTATAGTAAAATGTATGTTACATATTTATAACTACATTTGTAATGGCCAATTTTAGTATACTGCTGGTATAACCCAGTTGGCGGTAAGCAATTATAAACTAAATTATAAGAGATCACTCGTAGCGATAAGATCACCGATTGTACGTCATGTACAATTAAACTTGATACTCAGAACTCCTTCGCACAGCACTTCCTTTTACAGCGCTTCTTTTACTGTCCAGGCTGTTCAGCTGTGGAATGCTCTGCCCGAAGAAGTAAGACGGTCATCGTCCTTACACGTCTTCAAATTGAAGGTGAAACATCATTACCTGACGATGTCATCTTCCTAGCGTTATTTATTTACTATTTATGTACTTATTTTATCTGTTAGTATAGTTTGCTATATGTATATACCTATATATTAGTCTATTTTATAAGTATATTAAGTATTAGGATTAAAACTTCATATTATTATTATATCTTAGAATATATTATGTGTAAATGTAATGTATCCTCTAAAGTACACCGCACTCCGTAATTTTTAAAAATTTCGCTCCATCCAAAGGTTGCCTGGAAGAGATCGCTTTTAGCGATAATGCCGCCCATTGTATTGCCTTATTTATTTTAACCCAGTACTTATTTTTTTTATTATTTCTGTGTGTGTGGTAATTCAATAAAGAGTTATCTATCTATCTATCTATCTAATTAAGTATTTACTATATTCTCTATAATCACGCTAATATTATATATGCGAAAGTTTGGATGTTTGTTTGTTACTCAATTACGCCGTAACGGCTGAACCGATTTTGATGAAATTTGGTAAAAAAAGTAGAATATAACCTGGATCACCACGTAGGCTACAATTTATCTACCATATATCGACCATATATCTACGATATTTCTAGATATATATGATTATATTTCATGCACTGGCTATGGGAGGACGAGAGAAAGAAAATGTGCGCGCGCACTGCTCTCACTTGTTCCTACAGTGTGATACAGACAATAAGCCTACACTGTGTTTTAGATATACGAAACGTAACTGGCTATGAAAGAAAGAGAGAAAGAAAATGTGTGCTCGTACCTCTCTCTCTCTTGCCCCTACAGTAATATACGAAACATAACTCTCTCTCTATCTATCTTCACTAACTTATATTTCCCTCTCAACTTCCGTTCGCCTCGCCCGATCACATTGTTCGTAACGCTGCGTAACGAAGTTTTACTTAAGAAATAATTGTAATTATTATAAATAACTCAAAACCGTTATAATAAAATGAATATGTAAAGCTTTACCGTTGCATGCGTTAAACGCTGAATACGGATGTTCCTACAAAAAATTGTGTACCTACACCTTGATATTACCCATAGTTCGCATTAAATACAATTTGATTTGAAGGACCTCTACTCTAAACTAACTTTAACTCGGGAGCTTACTTTTTTATGTTATTTGTGGGGAAACAGGCTTACGGCCCACCTGATGGTAAGCGGTCACCGTCGCCCATTGACACACCCGGTGTATTGTCGATGCGTTCCCTTCACTGTAGAAACCTCTTTTCATTTCTCTTGAAGCGTGCCATGTCGTAGCCTAATGAGAAAATCTCAGATGGTAGCTCATTCCACATCTTGCAAGTATGGGGTAGAAATGATCGCGTGAAGCGTGTGGTGCGCGATACCCAATTGTCGTTGATATGTGGATGAGCTTTATTGCGTTGTCGAGAAGTGCGGTGGTAAAATATCTAGTAAAAACGTAAAGTAACTTAGTATTAAAAATGTAAAAAGGATATGAATAATGTTCGAGCTTGTTTGCACATGTAATGAAAATATCAGTGACCTTGTTCGTTACAACACAGGACACAAGAATCGTAATCGCTGATGTAAGTTTAATGAATTAGAGGTAATTTTAATGCAATAAGTGGAAGTCCTGTTCCTATAATGCTGAAAGAAACATTAATTGTATCTCAAATTATCATCCTTACATAGTATAATAAATGAAGTCGCTTCCGCTGTCTGTTACCTTTTAAACTACTCAACGGATTTTAATGTAGTTTTCAGTAATAGATTGAGTGATTCAGGAGGAAGTTTATGTCTATACTTCAATACTAATATTATAAAGAGGAAAGATTTGTTTGTTTGTATTGAATAGGCTCCGAAACTACTGGACCAATTTAAAAAATTATTTCACTGTTGGGAAGCTACACTATCCCCGGGTGACATAGGCTACTTTTTACCCAACTGCGCAGAAGGAAGGTAATGTTTCTATTGAAAAACTACGCGTGCGAAGCTGCGGATTTATCAGCTAGTCTATACTAATATTATAAAGAGGAAAGATTTGTTTGTTTGTATTGAATAGGCTCCGAAACTACTGAACCGATTTAAAAAAAATATTTCACTGTTAGGAAGCTACACTATCCCCGGGTGGCAAAGGCTACTTTTTACCGAACTGCGCAGAAGGAGGATAATGGTTTTATTGAAAAACTACGCGTGCGAAGCTGCGGATTTGTCAGCTAGTATATATTATATATAGTAACTGCGAAGGTAACTGTTCATTTGTTAGTTGCTTTGTTACCTTTACACGACAAAACGGCTGAACGGATCGTAATGAAATTTTGCAAGGAGATAGATTATATCCTGGGAACATATGCTACTTTTTACTCGAGTGCTCAAAAATAGCACTCAATATAATGTTTTTTTATTGAAATACCACGCATGCGAAGCCGCGGGCGGTTCAGCTAGTAATACTATAAAACGGAAACTTAAAATTCCTATCCACTCTTCTAACTTTTATGACAAGTCCTTTACTGTACAAGCTATCAGTTTATGAAACTCTCTTCCTTCTTCTATTAGATCTGCCAAATCCCTTTCTATCTTTAAAACGCTATTGTTTAAGCACTATTTGTCTGCATCAGAGAGCTGAGTAATCTTATTTTGTTATTATATATGTCGTTGTTACTGTTTGTATTACAGCTGTTTCATAATGTATTTTATTTATTAGTAGTATATTTAATATAATAGAATGTTTATGTATAATATTTATATTAACATTACCTACCCTGGTATCTATTTATTTTGTTTTGCTTATGTAAGTATACCTACAGTTAAATAAAAAGCTTAAGTTATAAAGCTACCGTCCTTTAACGTTCTCTTAAAATCCAGTCCATCCAAAGGTTGCCTGGAAGAGATCGCTTTTAGCGATAAGACCGCCAATTGTACTATCGCGTGTCTAGTTTTAAGTGTTTAATTATGATTTGTTAATTTAAGTGTGGTATACAATAAAGCGTTTTCTATCTATCTATCTCCTATAAAAGGTATATCACTTTTCCCTCACATCACATCACACTGATAATAAGATGTTGAGCCGTCTACAAAACATTGCTAACGATCTGTTTATTTTGTAATTATTATAAACGAACGGTGAAAAGCTGCAGGAGGTCAAAAATTCAGCTCATTTAAATTATCTCATTATTTCCATCAATGATTCAATCAAAAAATGATTTAAATCTACTGTAATTGCATTTCTTGAAATGAAACTCAAACCTTTACATCCAGAGGCGATTCAGTATAACTACTTATGAGTTATTAAAATAATTAATAGCAACGATTGTACGTTTGCTACTGGGTGGCGAAAACAGCATTTAATTATTGTACAGCCAAAATTAAGCTGGATTACAAATGCAGTCGTCTGGATATTGATATATATATATATATTATACCTCTAAGTGCTCTATAACACTGGCGACTTGCGAACGTGTTTTTACTATGGCGCTTTTTAGACATGTTCGCCGCGAGCTTAACATCATGGGTCTTCAACACTTCGACCATTTTTGATTGGGAAGTGTGCGTAAGGGTCGGACTTTCGTACTTAACCCTGGCTTCAACGTCAGAAACGACTATCTCTGAGTCACGGTGTGGTGTCCGGAGTGCCATCCTGGGTTGCAGTTTGGCCTCTCAGACGTTACGTGGCCGATGTTTTGGCTAACGTTAGTTCTTTTGTGGTGTACGCTATGGAGAGGATGGTGAGCACAGGAGTTCCCGCGGTAATGGACGCCAGGGAGTTCGAATGTCAAGTGGCCGTGCGTGCAGCGGTGCGATGGCGTTGAGGTGAGCGTGGCGGCAATTGTCGGCGCGAGCTCGAACGACGTCAAATCAAACTTCAGCCAGTCACATTTGTAGAAACTATAGTAACGTATAATTTACGTACTTTAGCAAAGCTGGGTGCAGGTCGCGAATTCGTGGCGAGTTCGCGACGCATTCGTTCCCAAATCACCTCGCTGGAAACACGTTCACAATTTGCCAGTTTAATAGGGCACTTAGATGGCAAAAATGCATACGGTCTACCTAAAGGTAAGCAGTTACAGTATCCTTTGCACGTTTAACACCAAAGGTATCTTTGACCCTTTCAAAATTACAAGTGCATTAATTAAATTGCTTCCTGATGATGAACACTATCTGTCACAGTCGCCATAACTTGTTCAAGATAAGGGCCGCTTCAATAATGGAACCTGAATATATACTTATGTAGTTGTTCAATACTCGACTGTTATTGTCGACCTCCGTGGCGCAGTGGGCGGATAGCCGGCTGAGACGCAGGAGGTAGCGGGTTCGATTCCCGCCGCGGAACAAATGTTTGCATGATCTACAGATATTTGTTCCGGGTCTGGGTGTTTCTCTATATATTATAAATATATATTTACAAAAAAAAACGTGTATTAGTATTCTATCAGTTATCTGGTTCCCATTGTACAAGCTTTGCTTGGTTTGGGGCTAGATGGCGCTGTGTGAAATGTCCAGCATTATTTATATTTATTTATTTATACTAGAAACTCGGTAGGTACAAAGCCTTTGTCTATATATTTATACTTAATTATTTATTAAAAACGGGTATTTATCGCGTATGTATCTTTTTTTATTTGTTATCACGACGTTTCGCCTGTGTTGCAACAGCCGTGGTCACGGTACATACGCGATAAATACCCGTTATTAGTCAGTAATTATGTACAGTGATTGCGAAAGTTTCAAAATTATTATATTGATACTAGAATAAAATTTTAATAATAAATAAATAAGGCTGGACATTTCACACAACGCCATCTAGCCCCAAACTAAGCAAAGCTTGTACTATGGGAACCAGGTAACTGATATAATACTTATATAAGTACTCTTTTTTTGTAGATACATACATACTTATAGTATATAGAAAAATACCCAAACCCGGAACAAATATCTGTAGATCATGCAAACATTTGTTTCGCGGCGGGAATCGAACCCGCTATCTCCTGCGTCTCAGCCGGCTATTCGCTCACTGCACCACAGAGGTTGACCTTAAAAATGCGCGCTATACAAAGTGCTCATAAGAAGTTTATAGAAAGTACTTTTGGAAAAATTTTGGCACATAAAATTAAAAAACTGATTTAAAAAGTGTTACTCTCATAAATACTAATTTTATCAAAAAACTTATAAAGGTGCTATAGCCTGCTGAGTTATTCTAATTTGAGATACTATTATGCTAAACTGTGTTTAATTGTAATACGCTGTTAACATTTATGTTCAATAAAGACCTTTTAAAAACAAAACAATCACCACAGAGGTTATAAAAAAAACTTTGAACTCCTATTTAAACTTATTGCTCGTACGGAAGAGTTTGAGATTTGGCATTAGTTAAAGTTGTTATGGAGGGAGAGGGGGGGGGGGGGGCGGGGGCGCGAATACTAAAATAAAACGAATGTTATGAATTACGGTTGAAATTCGTCCACTATGCACTGGCAACTAGATAAATATTAAATAACACATTTCGCTGGTCGCTAACGACGCCCAAATTTAGGGTGAAGCAGATGGACAGTTCTGTCGACTTTGCGCGTAAACAATCCAAAACCCAGACCAGAAACGAAGATCGTAAAAATATTGACTCTGAGAAAACCGATCCCATATCTCTCGCTTTAGTCAATTATCATTCATACATTGATATTTTGTAAAGGACAGGAGGTCATATGAAACAACTTACAGAAAACTTTCTCACATTTCATGTTTATGTAAATGTAACGTTATATTAATATCTACGGGAACGTAATCGTATCTTTTAACAAACTCCCAAGCGATGTACAAAAATTGACAATTAACAAATTTAAAAACGCAATTAAACAAAATCTTTATAAAAAAGACTACTATAAAATATCGGATTATTTAGATGATAGAGAAGCTTGGGATTGAAATTGCTCCAACTCGTTCAAAATGTTACAATTTAGACGTAATTTATTTTCTGTATTGTAATGGAAAAGGATCATTAAAAAAAACAACCAGCCTTGTTTCTTGTCTTTCTTTCCTGGCTTGGTCGCGAAAAAACAGGCAGTAAAATTGACATTTCAAAGTGATCCTTGTGATTTTAATGAATACAAGATTTTGACTTTGACTTTACATCCTACCAAGAAGTCCTTCTGTACAAGACAGAAGGACTGGGCGCCAATTCTACTAAACCAATCACTTCACTATGACAATAGTATCGTTGTCGCAGAATCAACACCATAGATAACTTTTGGTATTCTACCAACACAATATTTATTCATTGTAAAACGATAGGCTATTTTTTGTATGGTGTTCGTCTATGATTTAACAGTCGCTAGCGATAGTGGGCAAATGAGGTATACTGCTATTTTTTGACAGCTTAATCCTACTAATATTATAAACGCGAAAGTTTGTGTGTATGGATGTTTGTTACTTACCCTTTCACGCCGGAACGGCTGAACCGATTGCGATGAAATTTGGTATGTACGTAGACCATAACATGGATTACCACATAGGCTACTTTTTATTGGCAAACCACGCGTGCGAAGCCGCGGATAGGTCAGCTAGTCGTTCAATAATTGTATGACGCTATACTCGCATTTCTTATAAAATAGCAGTTTTGGGCCCCTGTACGAATGCCCCTGTCGAGATGTCGAAGCTTGAAATTACGATGAACGGTATACCGAGAATACATGAGCTCGCACAACCATCAGGTCGTATTTCCATCCCGTGGGGCGCCATCCTACGCTGCGCTTTCCAGTGCGTGGTCTCCACTCGAGACCGATCTGCCCCAACGGCCCAAGTTCTAGCTTGAGCCCTGCTGCCATTTCAGCTTTGTAATCCATAGTGTTGAGACAATAAACGCAAATATTTTGAATTCTTAGTAGAATAGAATAGAATAATATATATTCGTAATAATATATATATAGAATAATAAATATTATAGGTAGGACGTCCAGCAGCGAGATGGGTGGACGACGATAAAGGTCGCGGGGCGTCAGTGGGTGAGACTAGCGCAGGATCGTGGTGGATGGCGCAAACTTGGGGAGGCCTATACCCAACAATGGGTGAGGTCAGGCTGTGGATGATGATAATAATAAGCAAAAACTAAGTACTAGCTCAGTTAGGTTGCAAAAAGTTTGTTTAAGTCGGAGTAAACCCTTAGTATTATAAATAGTAGAAAAAAAGCCGAAAAACAAAAGATTGCGAAGAAGATGCGAAAATAAATCCGACATCTTCCCATCATTAAATCACCAATTACCAATCAAAACTTGTCACTACTCAATCAGCGTTAATCAGCTTTCGCACTTGACCGTCGCAATGAACTTGCTTACGTAACAGTGAAAGTTGAATCTCAATGTAGCCGTTGTAGGTCACTCGTTTACGTCAGAACAACTTGTACAACATGAAAGCAAGGTGACCAAGACATTGGTTTCTTATACTTTCTTTGGTGGTTTAGACAGACAAATTAATTTATTTAAATACTTACACATATACACATGAAGTGTACAAAATGTGGGCTTAGTGCTAAAAGTATTTTCTACCTGCCAACTTAGAGGTAGCGAAAAAGGTTGGCGTGTTAACTTAAAAACACTTATAAGATTACTTGAATCGAGTACTATGAGTACCTACTGTTGTACTACAAAATTCGGAAACGGAACGAATATTTACATGTCATCCAAACATTTGTCCCGCAGCAAACTGATACTCGCCCATCACGTTTCAAAGATCGTTGGTTACGTTTGCAGTAAATAAGTTTGTGAGCGATGACCCGACTGCCGCTAGACGCACACAGTGGATAAAAAGTAGCTCCCCACCGCCTGATTTTATCACCCCACAGGAACAGTTACCACCCGGGCACGATCTGCCGTGGCCAGTCTGGAAGTCCTTAAACAGGCTCCGCACCCAGGTTGGCCGCTGCAGGCTGAATATGTACAAATGGGGATTCAGGGACTCTATCTTAACGCAGTGCGACTGCGGTGATCCCGCGCAGTCAATGCAGCACTTGCTAATGTGCCCTTTGTGTCCGAACACCTGCATGATGGAGGACCTAATAACCGCCTCGCCTAATGCTATTGTTGTGGCTAAACACCTGTCCAACATAGTATGAATGAAAACGTAGAACCCTTGACACGCTAAGAAGAAGAAGAAGTTTGTGAGCATGTTAGATTCGATCAGAAAATTCTTTGTTGCACTTATAAAATAAAACATAGGCAAACTTAAAATTAATTAGCATTTTCTTCAAGCCAACCTGTGTGTAGTGGAGCATCATATTCCCCGTGATGTATCGCCACATAGGTTAAAAATGTATTTGCAACAACACAGTAAATACACAAAAAAAGATATAGGTACAAAATAGAAAAAAACATTGTCACATGGATATTCCTTTTGTCGTTATTTTTCAATGACACAGGAAGGAAGTATGAAGTCGCAGTTTGCTATTGGCTTATCAGTTCTAGAGATAACCCATATGCAGAAATTCTCTGATTTTTGTACGCAGAAACAAGTTATAAGGAAAAGTTTCTCAGGATGTTAACTTTGTGTTTTGCCGAAACCTTTACTTATTTATTACCATGATAGCCAAAATAAACGTAGGTTTACCTAGGCACTGTTTCTATAGTAATATACTAGTATACTATTTATTAACAAAAAAAATATAATGTACTTTACATTATAAAAAAGATAACACCATCAAATATTGTATCGAATGAATATTTTTAAGATTTACATACTTTTGACCAGAACCCACGTTATCGAGAACCTGGTGTCTGGATAAACCTAGTATAGGTTTTAAGACATCATAGAATCAATCTGTAACTAGCTTTTTGAATCTAATAATAAATAAAAAAATATGTCGGCTTCAAGAGATGTAAAATGCGGAAAATAAAAACATTACAATTATCTCATTTCATGCCTAATGTTTCAAAAACTATCTGCATTTCAATTATCGAATGCATTTGTGAAAAAAATTACAAGGAAAAATCGTTTATTTCTCTGCTGTCAGTAGGCTAAGTTCATATGAACGCGCGGTATCGCGCGGGACTACTACCCGCGCGGTACAATATCAAACTAAATAGTATTTATCTACTACACTATTTAGTATGATCTTGTACCGCGCGGTCATATGAACTTGGCCATATACTTACCTTACTCTTCTTTGTTTCAGATGCTACATCTCTGCTGGGTGTACTATTTCTCCAAGCTATCAGAGTTCGCAGACACTATATTCTTCGTGCTCAGGAAAAAGAAGAGTCAGATCACCTGGCTGCATCTCTACCACCACTCACTCACGCCTTTTGAGGCATGGCTACTCGTTAAGTTCATTGCTGGTAAGTTGTGACAGACATCCAGATATAAAGATACCAGATCAGATGAGCTGAAGAGCTCAGTGGCACATCTTAGGAGAGACCTACGTCCAGCAGTGGACTGCTATATGTTGATGATAACCATCAGTACAAAGGTAAACAACGGTAGCGATTCTGATGTTTGTTAACTATTCACACTAAAGACCAAAGTCACTATATTAGAAATTTCACTTTAGATGTTATGCTAATTTACTCATTAACGTGAACTAAATAAGAACTTTCATATTTGACGAAGTTTTAGTTAGTCAGTTAACTATAGAATTGTCACTAATATCTGACGCAAAAACAAGAAAATCGTTCCAGGTATTTCCAGCATTCAGTTTTTTGTAGTATTTGCTCGTTGGTCGTCTCAGTCCTATTCGTAAGTAACATAGAGCGGAATGGGGAGACTAGCACAGGATCGTGGTGGATGGCAGAAACTTAGGAAGAGCCTATAACCAACAATGGATGAAGTCAGGCTGTAGATGATGATGATGATGAAAGAGCTGAATTCTTATTCTTATTTTTGTATTGTATGTAATATGGACTAGGCCTTGTATGATAGTGCTAGTCTGAAATAAAGAACTCGAAATGAATTGAATGCCGAAAATAATTTGAAAGCATCTCCTGTATGAGATATTGATGCAGTATGGTGTTGAAGTGTTCAGGTCGGACGAATGCCTCTGACTAGTCGAATTCAACAGCCATGCCTATAGAAGGTAGGTTAGAATTTAACTAGTGGTTTGCCCCGAACTGAGATTTCGCGTCTCCCAAAACACAAAAGAAAAATATTCTTAGGGCGACTCGCGCAACGATGCCGATGCCTTAACTTATTTCGTGGCTAAATATGATTTAAGAAGTAGTTAAATCAAATAAATACGTAAAATTTAAACGTGTTTAGTCGCTAAATACGTTTAGGGATCGTTGTACAAGTCAACCTTAATCTTTGACTGTCAAAATAGAGTCACGAAATATATAACCAAATAACTGGACCTACAGTTTCAATCAAATTACATGTGGAGTTCATGTATGTGGTTATCTTTTTTGGGGTACAAATTGCAGTTATTCTGAATTTCAGACTTTGTCCTATATTTGTGTCACTTAAACTACACGCATACTAAATTACAGCACTATGGGGTGAATTTTGTCAAAGTTTAGTTTTTATTATGGCTAATAACTCAAAAACTATAACGAATTTTTGAAAAACAAAACCCAAGTCTAAATGTACTAATGAATAGCTTTCATTTGACGTCTGAATTGACCAGTTAGCCTAATTTTTTTGTTATTTACCCCTCATGAACCCCAATATCTCAACAACGCCCCAACTTTTTTAGCTCATTTATTGACACCAAAATTGTACTATCACCTATGTATCAAATATCACGATGATCGGATCAACGCTTCGAAAGTTATCCTTAGACAAACATACATACATACATACAACGCTGATTTGCCCAAGTTGATTTACTAGTTACTACCCAAGTTATTACTTTTGTAAGAAGCTTTTTCCAGCAGTCGATATAATGATGATGTAATTTACTGCTGGAAAAAGATTTTATCAGTCGTTTGTTTGTCGTTCGTATTTAGATTACCTTTCCCTTTTGTTTTTTTTCGAATGGTAAATACTTTATGCATGTCCACCAACTCGGGGAGAGCTGAAGGGGTCTGTCGGACTCTCCGTAGGTTATCAACCATACCGACAAAAAAACCACCGATATTCCTTCAGGTTTCTGAAGGTGTACTCAGTTCCATTGCATCATCAAACTGCCCATCGGATGAGTGGGTAGATGCCGCATTAGCACATGAAAGAATCACGAGGTGCCAGCTGTTTACCTTTCCGTAAGTCAAGCCTACTACTAAACCCTTTTCAAATTTCCAGGTGGTCACGGAACGTTCTCGAACATCGTCAATAACCTGGTTCACGTGATTATGTACGCGTACTACATGCTAGCAGCCATGGGCCCCAAGTACTACAAGTACTTGTGGTGGAAGAAGCACCTTACGACTCTTCAACTGGTAAGTTCCGACTTCTTTTGTTTAACTGGTTCCTTCGATACCCTGCTTTCGATCAGTGATCCTTCTACGAAATGATTAAAACTACTAAATGATTAGGCTACGACTTATTATTACTCATTACCTTATTGGCCAACGAAAAGGTGAATTTACACCCCCTAGCTTGTGATTAAGCTTGTATACCAAGCGAGAGAGTCAGATGGCTTTGAAGAATATACAGATATTTGCCAGTTCAACCTTGTTTTTTACTTTTACGGTTGAGATTTAATCTTTTTGGAGTGAAATGCATAATTTCTTAGCTGGAATCACATGTAACTACTTATTGGCCGAATTCCCTACGTCTACGGTTGCAAGCTATGTGTATTTTTGTGATCAATCTGCACATGTTTCTAAATTTTTTTAAATGACGTCACTAATTTTTTTATATATCACATAAAGATGGTTAAAGGAAATGGCCCACATTAATATATTATAATTTAAAGAATCGTTAAGAATATTCTGAGATCATGAAGCATCATCATCATCAACCTATAACAGTCCACTGCTGGACGTAGGTCTCTCCCAGGGTGCGCCATTTAGCCCGATCCTCAGCTCTTCTCATCCAATCCTTCCCAGCCACAGCGCGCAAATCGTCACTCCATCTAGCCGGAGGGCGTCCTACACTTCGCTTGCCTAGACGTAGTTTCCACTCCAGAACACGTTTACCCCAACAGTTATCGGTTTTGCAGCAGATATGACCAGCCCACTACCACTTCAGCTTGCTGACCCCCTGAGCTATGTCGATGACCTTGCTTCTCTGTCGGATAACCTCGTTTCGAATCTTTCAAAGAAATTCCGAGCCTAGTTCTTTCCATAGGTCCCTGAGCGACTTTCAGTTTGTGGACCAGTCCCACCGTAAGTGTCCACGTTTCGGCTAGCGTAGCTCATCATCAGACATATACAAAATAATTATGGGTGCATAAGTGTATGTGACTGTACCTACGACACTATAACTGCTAATACTTTCAACAAACGAAATCTCATTGATAAAAACAAGCACTTAACTGGTGCAAGCAAAGTGCAAGTTTAACACGGTCTAGTTATTTCTTACTAAACAATTACAGACAACGATCCTCTTGGCTTCTCAATGACAAATCATTGCGATAGAGTACGAGCTGGATTTAATTAGCGAATTTGAAGTCTAGTGAAAGGAGTTCGATACCTGGTTATTGTCACAGAGTTAACGAAATACCCACCCAAGATATTCCAAGTTGTGGCATTAATTTGATAGTTTTACCAAGAAGCTATATATATATGTTTTTGGCACAGTTTGAAATAAGTAAATTTGTATGTGAACCTTGGTGTTTTGTCATGGGTATGAATATGGCGGGCAAATCTACTCTGTCACATGAAACATAGTGCAGTTGACCAGAGGAGTTGTAATTTTCACAAGACATAGACCTATACTTTTCTTTCTGTTTTTACTTTTACTCTTACTATTACTACTCTTTCTGTTACTATTCACTGGTGGTAGAGCTTTTGTGAACGGGCTCGAGGAAGTGGGCACCACCGCCTTACCTTTATCTGCCGCCAAATAGCAGTACTTGTGATGCTGTGTTCCGGTTAGATGGTATGTTCCTGTGATTACTGGCACATAGGCATAACAGCTAAGTCCTATAATATGACAACGTATCCACATAGAGATCAAGACAACATAATAGCTTGTTTTGAATTCTATGTGGATATATTTTACGAACTCTGAAAAATAAAGTTCTATGTTTCCGCACTCTTTGGCCAAAGTCTCAAAGTCCAATGAAAAGAACACTTTCGTACGAAAGTGAAATTGGATTCTAAGCGATGGCCAGTCACCATGACTCACATTCGAACAAGTCCTTGTAAGAAAAATAATATTACAGCGCAGAAAACAAACAGCTAACAAACTGCACACTCATTTTTACTGGCATAAATGAGAACGACTTGGACGTCTTCCGAAGGGACTGGCAAGATCTGGCTCTGAACCGTGATAAGAGGGGGAGGTCTTTGCCCAGCAGTGGGGCAGTATGGGCTAGTAAAAAAAAAGTTGAGAACTTTTAGTCTGCAGCCGAACGGATTCTCGACACCAATCATTTGATCATCAGAGAAAAGTATTAAATAAAATTCAAGCTCACTTTACGGTAGACTTTGGTTTTGTAAAGCAAGTGGCATTCACGTAAAAATTATGTTTTGTCTTCAACGTGCCGTTACAACAGCTCATTTAAATAAGTGCTTGTATGTAATTGTCTTAAATGTGCACCTCCGGCCACGTTGTTTCAAAGCAGTAAGACCGCCCATTTTACTATTTACTATTTGGTCTGTAATTTTTACCTTTTATAGTGTTTAAGATGTTTTAATTCATTCATTTATTCATTCAATTTTCGTCTAATTAACCAGACAGATCCCAGTGCAATGTGGTATATGTAAGAGTATATCATTATTTCACACATTTTTCTGAAACTTGATCTAACGCACGTTTTTGCAAGGTTTCCGCTCTCCAGTTTGTCAAATGTCATAATTCGATAGTAATCACGTGTTGCTGCGTCTATCAAGTGACCTAGCTATTAGTTTCGTAAGCTATTATTGGTGAATGCTGAGGTGTCAATCGTTTCAATTTAAAATGCAATTCAATGTTAGATACTTTTTTTGCAATCCAACCGTGCAAATATGAAAAGATTTTTTTTTTAAATGTATGTATAGAATTGGGCTTCAGCTTTGATTGGAATTTTTTGATAATATGTACTATATATAATATACTGATTTATAATACGTACACTAGTTGAATGCCGGCGACTTTTTCCAATCCAGATGACCCAATAGTCATCATCATCATCCACAGCCCATAAGTACCCACTGCTGGGTGCAGGCCTCCCTTTGTAAACGCCACCCTTCCCGGTTCTATGCTGCGCGCATCCAGGAATCGCCCACGACTTTCTTTATGTCGTCAAACCATCGCGCCGTCGGATGTCCTGGACTTCTTAGGTCTGTTCTTGGCCACCATTCGGTCAAAGATTTACTCCACCTGCCATCACATCGTCTAGTCAAGTGTCCTGCCCAGTCTACTTGAGTTCCACCACCCTTGATCCGACGTCTTGGTCTCTCGTCTGGCATCAGATTACGGTATTAGGAACTCGATCCAGCAGGTTGATGACCAAGCATGGCGCGCTCCATAGCTCTCTGTGCGACTCGTACTCTGTACACAGTTTTCTTAGTGAGCGCCCATGTTTTGGCAACGTAAGTCATTGTTGGCAGTACACATTGGCTATACAGACGGGTTTTCAAGCATTGTGGGATCTTTTTTGCCCGAAAAACATCTTCAAGCTTTTCAAATGCAGCTCACCCGAATTGTATTCGTCTAGAGACCTCCTTGTTCTGATACTTTTTACCAAAAGAAAGGTTCAAGATAAAAGTAATAGTCGACTACTGCCAGCTTCTTGCCTCCAAAAATCACAGCTGAATTAGGAAATCCGGCAGCATTAGTACAAAAAAATATCTCCAAATCGGTCAAGCCATTTAGGAGGAGAAGAAGAGAGAGATTACGAACAGATGCATACCGAATATAAATGTATATAAAGATTTTTAAATGAATTTCGATGACCGAAAAAAAAGTCCTAATATAGAGATCGTAGATACAACAATGAATTTCAAGAAAACTAAGCAATAGTGTAGTTTAACTAGTCGTAGAAAATTACATAAAATATATTACCAAAAATCTTTAATTCTTGGACTCTTCCAAAAATCAATTAAATTAATTAAAACTGCGACCAAAGACAAAACAAATGCGAAGTCATTTAAGTTAATCGAAAGATTTAAATAAAGCCAATGCACAATGTTTTGCAATACTTCCGTAAACCTGCAAATTTATTTCGCAATCTAACATTTAAGGATAGTCAGTGCCGCGCCTAGAATTCCGAGACGGGATCTCTTGCGCAAGTTGCAATATATACGAAACATGGCTCAATTACACTGCGGGCGAAATAAATACCAATTATTATAACATTACTTTTTGAAGTAAAACTTCTTTGACTTCTTGACTTGGAGAGTAAGCTGGTGAGTGCGTTACGAAAAGTGCGAACGGAAGTTGAGAGGGAGATATAAGTGAAGATGGTAGAAAGGGAGAGAGAGAGTTACGTTCCGTATATTACTGTAGGAGCAGGAGAGAGGTGCGCGCGCACATTTTCCGTCTCTCTTCCTTTCACAGCCAGTGCATGAAATATATATATATATATATATATATATCTCAGTCAGTAGTTCGTTTGATTATTTTTCGTAATTTCATTTCGTTCTTGAACAATTTTATAAATTAATATTTTGAAAAAGAAGTTTTACTTCAGTCGTGTGGCCTAAAGCACACTCGTTTTTTTTGACGAAGGTACATTCTTAAAGGACACTTGGCATTTTGTTTTCACTATTTTCTATTAAACAGGATATTTACTATGATTTGTGAGGTTTAAATCATGGTAAACATGCCTTTTTTACAGAAAATAAGGTAGTAAAAACCTCTGTAGATGGGGAATAAGAGAGTCTTCGCTAACAAGCTGTGATGGTGGGCACCGCACCCAGACTATGCCCCACCTGCTTAGGGCACAAAGGACAGCTTTGTGCCCTACGACCTGCACAAATTACGATTTCAATAAGGCTACAATATATATATATCAATAATTGCGAATTTTATATTTTGTAAGCTATCAAAACGAAACAAGAAGTGAAAATGTATAACCCTGATAGTTCAAAAAGTGACTTTGTATTAAATTATAGCCTTACTAGCTGACGCGTAGTTTTTTAATAAAAACATTACCCTCCTTTGCGCAGTTGGTTAAAAAGTAGCCTATGTTACTCAAGGTGAATGTAGCTTTCTAACAGTGAAAGAATTTTTGAAATCGGACCAGTAGTTTTTGAGTTTATTCATTACAAACATACACACAAAAATACAAATCTTTCCTCTTTATAATATTAGTATAGATTTCCCGTATTAACAAACTATTAATAAATAGTTTTTTGATCGATATACTCTAAAACAGTATCGTAAGGCATCGCTCTTCAATACGACCTCCGTGGCGCAGTGGACGAATAGCCGGCTGAGACGCAGGAGGTAGCGGGTTCGATTCCCGCCGCGAATCAAATGTTTGCATGATTTACAGATATTTGTTTCGGCTCTAATTGTGTCTCTATATATTATAAGAATGTATTTACAAAAAAAATGTATATAAGTATTCTATCAGTTATCTGGTTCCCATAGTACAAGCTTTGCTTAGTTTGGGGCTAGATAGCGCTGTGTGAAATGTCCAAAAATATTTATTTATTTATTAATAACTCAATGTTTGGTTCGTTTCCTTTGTTAGGTCAAATCTGTTCTTGCTCCTTAAATCCTCTATATACTGTCCATTGCAAAGTCACTAGAACAAGAGGAAAAGACTGGTTAGGATCTAAAATTTAATTCTGTCTGACTTCAGGCTGATATGTGAATGGAAAGAAAGTAAAAAACATAAATTACATTATCAAATTTAAATCTGCAAATTAGGACAACGAGCGGTTTTTTTGCTTTTATGCGACTTTTCGGCACACTTTGTTACCTTTTCCCGACTAAACGGCTTAACCGATCGTAATAAAATTTGGCAAGGACATAGACTATATCCTGGGGAAGTACATAGGCTATTTTTTGTCCCAAAAAATAATCTTGAAGGGGGTGAAATAGGGGTTAAAAGCTTGTATGGGCAAACCATAATACCTTAACTTAGAGATCTGAAAATTTATATTTAGGCTTTTGGTTAGAAATAAAGAGAAAATGTGTTTAAATTTTTTTGCGCAATCATGCCTATATATGTTATGATTATGGCAACAAGTAATTATAAGGATAAAAGTCCACGCGAACGAAGTCGCGGTTAACAGCTAGTATGATATAAATAAAGTAGCCACATGCTACCAGCAGTGCACCCAAAGTGCGCTTGCGCAGGGGCAGCATTCAGATTGCAACACCCTCCGGAACGCCGTATCCTTTCTCCTAATGCAACACGTATCTATTCCACATTAGAACTGGCTGGTCTGCACACTACCTTGATCTTTGTACCTCATTTCGCAAGTATAGGTACTTAGGCTATCAAACGATAATGTTTATGTTACTGTATGTTAAAATACTGCATTCAGTCATTTAGTCAGTCAATCAGAGGGTTTACAAGTTGAAGTGCCAATGGTCGAGGCACATAGGCTTGAAGAACTGAGGACCGTTCGGGCTAAAAGGTTTTAGAATGCCGACCACGCACTGAAATCTTATTCCTTAATTCGACTTACGATAAGAAGTTAGTCACGCACTTCGAAAGCTTTAGGGTGGCCTGAAAACTTCGACACCAGAGTTGACCACGCGTACGAAGTTTGTTACCTAAAACTTAAAACTAAAATGTTGTTTTTCTTTTTTTCAGGCTCAGTTTTTCATGGTGCTGTTCCACTCCATCAGCGCTTTGGTCTACGACTGTGGATATCCGAAGTAAGTTCCATCATCCAATGACTGACATTACCATATTCAGTCATGTTTTATTCAAGGTTTTCAAACCCATCTCCCACAAAAGCTTTTCGAAAACTACGAGTAAGGCCATCTTTGAAGATGATATATAACAACTCTGATATATATGACGACCACCGTGGCGCAGTGGGCGAATAACCGGTTGAGACGCAGGAGGTAGCGGGTTCGATTCCCGCCGTGGAACAAATGTTTGCATGATCTACAGATATTTGTTCCGGGTCTTGATGTTTTTCTATATATTGTATGTATTTACAAAAAAAAAATATAAGTATTCTATCAGTTATCTGGTTCCCATAATAGTTTAGTTTGGGGCTAGATAGCGCTGTGTGAAATGTTCAGCAATATTTACTTATTATATTTATTAACTTAGGGGTCTTCAAGTCGTGAGTGAACAGGTTTCTTCTAGGCAAGCGTGTTCCTTTACCTTCAGACGAGATCGTGGTAGCGACTTGCTATAGACTATTCTCGCTCAAGATATGTACAATTACATAGAAGAGATACGTTATATTAATAGTTGATCGCTGACCGTTCACAGTGTCACGTCTCGGCGAGAACTCTCTCCGTTAGTTAACACAGAAAAAACGCTCCGCGACGCTCTCTTGGCGGTCAGAATACTCACTGAGAGACAGAACTAAAAACTGACATCCCGCTGTTTTCTAACTCGTTTCTAGTTTAGATCAACTCGAACTACTCGTAAATACGTTAAGACATCGTCTACGACTAAAAGAATACAATATTGTATGTAACATATTAATTTTATAGTCAAACTATTTGTAGGTATCTTAAAATACACTTATTAATTTTAACTGTAGCCTTATTAACGTTTTTAACTGTTATTAATTCTGATTTATATGAATTATTATTCATTCCTAATTTGCAATGGAAATAACATAATTTATAAAATAACATGTTACAAACGCACTTTCTTTTTGTACTTTCATTTACTGAGTTTAATTGTTATTGTTACTTAATACGTAATATACAGCCGTTTTGGCCTAGTTGGATGTGCCTTGACTACCGGTCTGACGGTTGGGAGTTCGAATCCCGACCGTGCACTGAAAGAATGCATTTACAGACAACGGCGAAGGAAAACGTCGTAGGAGACTTGCGCTTTAATTTTCTCAGCTAGAAAAAACATGAAAAAATCCCTTTTTCATTTTTAGGGTTCCGTACCCAAAGGGTCAAACGGGACTCTATTACTAAGACTCCGCTGTCTGTCTGTCTGTCACCAGGCTGTATCTCATGAACCGTGATAGTTAGACAGTTGAAATTTTCACAGATGATGTATTTCTGTTGCCGCTATATTAACAAATACTAAAAACTAAATAAAATAAATATTTAAAGGGGGGCTCCCATACAACAAACGTGATTTTTTTGCTCGTTTTTGCTAGATAATGATACCGGCAACAGGAAGACGCTTGAAATATTCACAGAATATTTAGTTATATATTCACTTTAAAAAAAATTAAAATAAAACAAATATTTTAGGGGGGCTCCCATACAACAAACGTGATTTTTATGCTCGTTTTTGCTAGATAATGATACCGGCAACAGGAAGACGCTTGAAATATTCACAGAATATTTAGTTATATATTCACTTTAAAAAAAATTAAAATAAAACAAATATTTTAGGGGGGCTCCCATACAACAAACGTGATTTTTATGCTCGTTTTTGCTAGATAATGATACCGGCAACAGGAAGACGCTTGAAATATTCACAGAATATTTAGCTATATTTACTTTATAAATAAATAATTAAATTAAAATAAAACAATTTTTAGGGGGGCTCCCATACAACAAACGTGATTTTTTTGCCGTTTTTATAGATAATGGTACGGAACCCTTCGTGCGCGAGTCCAACTCGCACTTGACCGGTTTTTTTTTTATATGACTTGGAAATAGAACAAGCATATGCCCCACCTGATGTTAAGTGGTAACCATCGCCTATAACAAAGTATTGCCTCGTAGGTCACGCTGAGTAGTAGAAAGGCCTTGTGAAAGAGCCGCCAGGGGAAGTACTACCACCTATTCCTCAGCCGCTAAACAGCATTGCTGTTTTTCGGTTGGGAGGTACAGTTGCCGGTGAAATTACAGGCACATGAGGCTTTACACTTGTATGTCTCAAGTTGATGGACGCAGAGCAGTGCATATTAATGCTCATTTATAAGGTACACATCTACGAGGCAATGGTTACCACTTAACATCAGGTGGGTTATATGCTTGATCAACCCTTATGTCGTGAAATAAAAAATAACGAACTGAGTTCACTGGCGCAAAACGTAGACTAAGTGGAGCGAACGATCGCAACTTTTGTTGCTCCTAGGACGATCTTTAGATTACATAGATCCGTGCGATAAACGTGAGGTATATTTGCCTTTATTAACAATCTTTAAAAATACACATTACATATTTCTACTTAGTACCACAAAATTTGTTTATGTATAGATATAAAAACTATAATACTTTTCAGATTAGATCCCGGTTTTTTTGATTGTCTTCCTTTCAGCATAGGCCTCCCCGAGTGTTCTCCAAAAACAGATCTATCTCTTGCTTTTCTCGCCCAAGTCGTTCCCGTCACTTTTTTAATATCATCTTCCCGTCTACAATACTGTCTACCTTTACGTTTTATATGTAGGGCACCGTTCTGTCACTTCTTTTGCCTATTTTTCTGTCGTGTTTCTTATTAGATGCCCAGTCCATTTTCATTTCAGTTGTTGGATTCGGTATTTTATATCTAGAATGTTGGTCTGTTTTCTTATTGTTGTTATCGAATTTTGCCTTTTAATTTTATGTGTTTATTTGTGCAACTCCATGTCTGACATCCGTAGGTCATGCTTGGTAGGTCATGTACTTGGGTATATTGGATGATAAACACAGATTCATCCTTAGGATGTCCCCTACTGGCCTATTCCCCTATAGATTTCCAGAGCGACCGATTTTATGCGGCCTGCACCCAGCAACCCCCACACATCACATAGTATTGTCCTTCAACGAGCAAAAAGTGTTGCAAAAGCTTTGTTGAAATGTATTCAAATATGCGTTAGTGCAACAGATTAAGTGTAAGAAACCAATTTCCAGATTTGTTCATATTATTGCGAACTGTTGCAGTTGTGTCTGGCCGAGAAGTCTGCTCTAGTGTAGATAGATAAATAATCTATTTTCGTCACAAGTTCAACATTGACACAAATACACTATTATAATAAATTATAATACAATAATGTGACTAGTCTAGATAGATATCTATAGTTTGGACAGTCTAGATCAGTGGGGGGCTAACTTTCTTAATGGGGGACCAGAAAGCTTAAGAAACTAGGAGGGCCAGAATTATAGGAAAAATGCATGTTATGTTGAAACTATTAAGCATATAAAAACATTACAGCATTACACACTAAGAACAGAAGACACCTCACTTAGAAGAAATTCTTAGAATATTAGCCCCGTGTTGGGAATTATAGAGAGGGAGCACTGTACTTAGTAAAATCTACTTTATACTTCTGCGCCTGTAGCCTAGTTACATTCGCTTCGAATCGATTCGATTTCTACATAGGTTTGTTGTCGATATATCACGTGATATTTTCATAGCATGTGTCAATCTCATACATTTTCGGATTTATCGACTAGCGTCATCGCTAATCGAATGTAACTTGGCTAAGCTCTCTGGAGCATCAAAGTATAATTATCGCGGGCCATATACCATTCATGTTGAAGGACCGTCGGCGGGCCGGATTAAATGCGTTCGCGGGCCGGAGCTGGCCCGTCACTGGTCTAGATAGAATCATTTTTCGATACAAGTTCATCATTGACACAAATACATAATATAACAAATTAAACTAGTGATTCGCCCCGAACTGAGATCTCACGAGTCTCCCATAAAAACAAAAAAAAAATATTCGTAATCTTTGACTATCCAAATAGTGCCACGAAATGAATAACCAATTTAATTGAACTACAGTTTCATTCAAATTACCGGTTACAGGATTTCATGTAAATTGGTTATTTTTTTTTCGGTATAAATTGCAGTTATTCTGGATTTCAGACATTTGCCTATATTTGTTTCACTTAAGCTACACGCATACCAAATTACAGCACTGTGCGGTCACTGGTGTACTCTGTGAATTTCTTCAAAGTTCAGTTTTTTATGGCTTTTTTAAAAACTACAAAAACTTTACTAAAAATAAAAACAGAATCGAAATTTTCTAATAAATACCTTTCATTTGACTCCCATTTGACCTAATAGTCTCATTTTCATTTATTTACCCCTCTTGAACCCTGATATCTCAACAACCCCCCAACATTTTTAGCTCATTAAGTCACACCAAAATTATGCTAGCACTACCTACCAGTGTACCAAATTTCACGATGAGCGGATAAACGCTTGGAAAGTTATCCCCGGACAAACAAACACACATACATATAACGCTGATTTGCCAAAGTTGATTTAGAGATCTCGCTTCGCTCGATCAATTATTAGATAATGTATGTAAATTTGAGAGATAATAGCGCTAGCGTGGTATGGGCATGTTAGGAGGGAAGATCATGTGACTAGAAGACTTACGCAAACTGCCATAACAATAACACAAACAAGATATTTTACATATTATTTTCTTTTATTTCAGAATTATCGCTTCTGGTCTCATTCTGCATTCCAGTATCTTCATTGTCCTCTTCACAAATTTCTACATACAAGCATATAAAGACAAGAAACCCAAGCAAAAATTAGAAGCCAATAACAATGACATGAATGCATCCAACGGTCACATCAAGACCCAAAATGGCCAAATCAAGAACGAGAACGACCACGTCACTGAAAACGGTCACGTCAAAAACGGCCACATAAAAATGGAAAATGGCCACCTTTTAACTGGAAATAGCCACGTTATAACTGAAAACGGCAACGTTATTACCGAAAATGGCCAGGTAATAACTGGAAACGGGTTCTTCACTAACGGATATACGATAAGTGAAAACGGTTTCCTTAGCGAAAATGGCTGCTTGAAGAATGGGTTCATAAATGGTCACGTGCCTAATACGACAGAAAAAGAAAAATTTCAATAACCTTAAGGTTTTTTAGAGTCTGTTTCTCGAAAGAAGTTCCTTGGCCTGGGCGCTAGCGGCTATACTGTAAAAACCAACATCATACATATATTTTCAACTTTATGAATGATTTATAATTCATTATTATACCTTACATGCTAAGTGCTACAAAATAAGAAACAATTAAATTATAATGGACAGTCTTATCGATAAAGAAGGCGATCTCTTCCAGACAACTTATGTATATGCAGAAGTTAGTGAATGGAAGATTGGCTGAAGTCATTCAGTAAATTTATTGTAATAATTACATAAATAAATACATATGTATCTGTAACGATTAGCAATTCGCTCCGAATAACTTCTCGGTTATTCGGCGGTAAAATACTGATAAGACGGTACGTGATAAATCCCGTATAATAATAATGATTGATTTCAATCACGAAAGTTATCTACGTAAAAAGATCAAATAATTAATGATTAATGATGACTTTTCTAAAATTTTTAAGACGCTTAATCTTATTAAGCTGACGGTCTTTCAGGTCAAGGTAGCAAAAGCATTTGTTTCTGAAGTCCTCCCCTACGAAAATCTCCCCTCTGGACATGACGTTGCGGTCTGGAGTCTATTAACTGACGCCGAACTCAAGTTGGGCGGTGTAGGAAAACCCTCTGTAGCTAGGGAATGCGAGACCCTTCGCTTAGCAGCTGTGATTGTGGGCACTTAGACCTGCTCAATAGACGATGTAAATAACCGTGGCCAGGTTCTACTCAACCCTAGTTTTAAAAAAATGCTGTTGACTATAGACACGAAAGAAGAAGATCCGAAGTCTTCAAACCGCCGAAGGACTTTTTTATAAAACGGACTCTATATTGAGAGAGTAGTTGAGATTATTGGGATATTAATAGTGAATTAAATGTATTAGTTACCGACCAATTGGATAAGTGAATTGGAGGCTGTTAGAAAATGGAAATTTGCTGAACAATTTTGGGTGTTTTTGATAAAGAAGATGCGAAAACAATGATTTTGCTCAATATACTAAATTATCCCGCGTTATACAAAAATCCGGTATAACCATTTTAAAACCTTCGGTATATCTTCAATTATGCTGTTTATTTCCGACTTGTCTTTAAAAACAAACACGTGGTCGCTATTATATTCATAAAACTCTTTTTTAGATATCGGCTTTTTGAATATCGCGGCGCGATTAACTTTTTCTATAGAGTAAAATAAATAAAATAATATTAAAAACAACACTTCAAAGATCAATGAAAAGTTGATTTAAATGCTAAAGTAAAAATCCATCGATCTTATAGATAGCCAATAGTTTTCTAAACTTTCTACATTTTCTAGACTGAGAAAAATGTCTCAAAATCTATTTTTATTTGTGCAGCCAGTGTTATAAAACTGATTGTCCACTGCGAGCTATACTTAGCTATAAATAGATTAAGCTATTGTAAATAAGTTTAACAATAATCTTTACGTTTCAGTCTCTTAGTTAACTTTTTTACTTTTTAATCTACCTCATGTGGTTACTTGCCCATTCTTCTCTGGATGTTACTTTTAGCTAAAAAAATACTTTTTGACACAAATCAAATTAATAATAATTAAATAGCAAATAGAAATAAAAACGTGGACCTATTTACAAATAATGAGATGTTTTTAAACATATATCAATTGAAAATTAAGTAAAATGTTTTAATGATCCAAAATGTTTGAATCATCATAAAAATAACTTGTTGATTAGTCTATAAGTGACGTTTCATTTTCCGTCCATTCTGAGCTTTACTTAGTTTTAAGATAACAACGATTTCACTATGGAAATAATAAACACCAAAAAGTTAAATTAAAACATATATAAACAATTCTTTTTGTTGACTCTCTATATTCTGAATCTCGTTGTATTGTTGTTACAAAATATTGTGCTATTGAGATTATAATTTAGCATTCCACTGCACCCCACATAATTTTATATTATAGCTCACAGTGGATTATAGATGTGATTCTATTAAAACGTAAACCAGTCAGTTCTTGCGATTTTTTTTATTTTTGTATAATATATTCATAGGTTTTATTCATAAGGTTTATACAGTAATTTTTTAATGTGTAAAATATATTACAATTTAAATAAGAAATTATTGAATAATCTATGTTGAAATGACATAATCATGTAATATATTAAAAGGGCGAAAAAAATTAACAAAATTGTTTTATTTATTTTTTCATTAAAGCATAAAGCGTCATCATCAGTCCGTAGGGACTTCCTGTTGCTTCTGGCACTGGATCTTGAGCTTTTCTGATTCACTTCCAATAGAGATTTTTCTCAAATTCTTGTCTAACAACCAAGGCAAATATGTATTTATTTTTTTAATAATCTCTATAACTAAATTAACAAAAATACGTGCCTTTAGTCGCATATGATGTGTAACATAATTTTTATTATACACCATATAAACAAAAAATTACAAACAAAATAGCAGCGTTTTACCCGAAATAAAACGCATATTAAAATACTTACCTCACTGGAAGCTTTATATAATGAGAGAGCATATCCGTTTCCGTCGTGTTTCTACCATTTTTCGTACTTTTTTACCTAGTGGTTCCGGTCCTGTGGCGACACCTGGCGACCGTGCGCCATTTTGGTTTCGTTAAATGTACCGCACCATTTGGAATTCATTGGCTCATTTTCACCAGGCAGAATTAAAAGTGAAAACTTCCAGTGAGGTAAGTATTTTAATATGCGTTTTATTTCAGGTAAAACGCTGCTATTAAAAGTACTTGACCGTCACTGGAAGCTTTATATAATGAGACCTGTTTGTTATCGCCTGGTGACGCCACTTATAATTATCACTTAGTGCAATATACATGAAACTATTATATCGCCAATGTGACACGAAATTTAAAAATAAACAACAGTAAGTTCTAATTTAAACATGCATTTTGTTAACTTAATATGCAAGTTATAATTTTTTACATTCATTCAATTAATTATATTCTATATAATTCAATAGCATCGGAAATCAAATATTTACAAATTATTTTATTGATTGAAACATTTGTGTAACATTTTCAGGTTGATTGATGGTAATAACTTCTCGTCTGTAAAACTGTTGGAATGTTTGCTGATCGCCAGTTTCCTCTGGCTAAAATTTCATCAAGTGGGTGATTTTCCAACCAATTTTTAGAAGTTACCGCAAATCGAATGCTTCCTGGGGGAGCTGTAATGCTGGCTTCTCTAAACAAAGTTTTAACCCAGCCTGCTATTACAGTGCGCGAGGTAGGCTTAACTAAACCTCTTACTGTAATAAATAGATTAAAAGATTGAGCTGCGTTGCGTCTTTCATTTATTAAAGTTATGATTTCCTTTATCCAAACACAGGGTTTAATCTCAAATTATTTGCATTTAAAAATAGTTTCCAGCCAGATTGTCTATAGTTACTGCTGTCATTTTTCGAACCAAATCGAGACCAAAATATAATATTATCATCGGATCTAATGCAGTGATCAGGATCACGCAAGGTCAAATCATGAATGCGTCTTCCTGAGCAAAAGAGTAATAGTATAGCAGTATGACGCGATACTTGAAAAATATTTTTCATATCTATTGTATAACTATATAAATAAGAAGTAAGCTTACTAATATCCGAGACCGGTGGTTTAGAAGACTTTGGATTTCTTAGAGCAATCGACTTTAAAATATGTCTTATAGAACGTGAGAACTTAAGCGACTCGATATCTCAGCGTTACACAAGGTAGAAACAACAGACTTGTGTAAAAGTATTGTATTATATGACAAGTTATCAATTAAATGTAAATCGGACAGAAATTGTGCTAATTGCGAACCTGTAGGATTTATTGTATCCACGTTCTTAGGAATAGACCAAGACATCCAACGTTTCCCATCTCAGAGGTCTTCCGAGTTGACTTTGCCAATAATTTTTAAGCAACGTCAATTGATCAGTGTTCCAAGTTTTTATCGCCTTGGACCACCCCCACATTTCCACACCTCTAAAATGATGTTTTCGACTTGCGGAGATGGGAGGCCCGTGAACATGTCAACTAGATGTTTTTTCCCGATTTATCAGGGTAAACGGTACAGCCAGCGCTCGGGCTTCAAGGTCTGCGCGCCAAAATACCCTCTCCCATCGAGTTACTATGAATAGGTCAACCCCGGTCGATTGATTTAGATGAGTCAACACTTTTGGGACTAGGAACGTTGGTGGAAACACCCACGCAATTGGATAATTGCATGGGATACTGAATGCGTCGTGAAACAGGGCTTAACGGTCTCTCAAATCTCGAGACACGTATTTGTGAACTACGTCTCTGAGGCAAACAAATCTATCATCGGGGTTCCCCGCTTTGTAAACAATATATCCATACAGGCCGACAGTAGGTGCCAATCCGGATTAAGGCGACGTCGCGACAAGTGATCGGCGTGATTGTTGTACTTGCCTGGGATATAGTGTCTACTGAAGTGAATTTGATGGTGATCTAACAATTTTAGATTTTGATAATTTATGTCTAGCAATCGTAATTATTTCGTTCCTCCTTTTCGAAGGCGAGTGACTGCAGTCCTGTTGTCGCATTGAATAAGGATAGAGCTGTGGCTCAGTACGTGAGCTTGGCTATGAAGTGCATGAAGAATAGCTAGCATCACTTTCTGATTGCAATGTAGTGCTTGCTCTTCTTGCAACCAAGTGCCGGTAAGAGCCAGATCAATTATTTGTGCCCCCAAGCTTGGTCTGATGCATCTGACGTCATTTGCACGAAAATTTGTTGGCAGAGGATAATAAAGCGGCGTTGCCAACCGGAAATTCCCCTAATTCAGTTCTTCGCGAACGTACAGAGGCCTTCGACGATAGGTCTGGTATAGAATTCATGAACATGAGCAATTGACGATTGTTGAGCCGTCCTCGAGGTACAACAAAACCGGCAAAAATTTAGAAGTCCTACTATTCTGTGTAAATCTTTTAACGTTACTTTTCTCACCTCGAGAACCTGAATTACTTTTTTGATTATCTCGACTTTTCTTCGGGTAAAGTTTCTAGGTTGTTCCGGGATTTGCACGGTAGGTACTCCTAGATAAGGTATGGTCTTTTGTGGCTTGAGAACAGACTTCTCAAAATTTACATGCCACCCGAGATTTTGCAATGACGTACTGCTAGCTTGACATGCCTGTGAAGAAGGTGCATATTTGGATGCACTATTAAGTAATCGTCGAGATATACAAGGATTTTCACATTCCACCCTTCTCGTAACATTAGAGCCGCCAATTCGTGAGTATTTTATTTTTTTTGACTTGTGCTCAATCTGAAGGAAAGGCAAGTCATCTCTAACAGCTTTTGGTTGTATACAAAGCGTTGGAAGCGCCTGTGCGAGTTTGCAATTCTTAAATGAAAGTAAGCCTGAGAGAGATCTAACTTGCAGAGCCAGTCCTGCGGTTGCAGATAATCTGGAATGCGATACATGTTTAGGAGGTGGAAGGGTTCGGTCATTACGTACTCGTTTAGCGCTTTTTAGGATGAATATAGGACAGGATTTTATTTTATTTTATTTATTTATAGGACAGGCTAATCCGTTGGTTTTTGGCACAAGAAACAGGAAAGATAAGAAACCTGGTGAGAGTTGAGCTACCTTTAGAATGCCTTGGTTTTTCATTTTTTGTACAATGACAGACATTTCGTCCAAAACAGGCATGTGAAAAAGACCTTTGATTATATTTGGGTAAACAAGTGGAGGTTTCTGAAAGAATGGTATACGGTACCCCTGAATTAACTTTAACATCGTTTCTGGTGCCCCTATTTCTTTCGATTGCGAGTGGAAATGCGCTAACTGACCTGCTTGAAATGGTTTCGAGACATTGCTTGTAACGTTTTTGGTTCCCTTTGTAACCTCTCGGAACATTTGAGCATCCTCGGTTTCTGCCACAATCGGGCCGCGAGCCTCGGTTGTGAAATGAACCTCTCTTATATGAGTTTTGGTGTTCATACTGAACATTCGAGGATTGACCTCGGTAATTATATTTCGCATAATGGTAGCCACCCCGCGAGGGTGGATTGTTACCTACAAGGATGCATATGCATTGGGAAACCTTGTTCGTGGAGAGTGCATTGAGCTCCACGCGATGGAACTGCTGGCTTTTGTACGTCTTGCCCCCGCGAGGGGCGGCTTTGAGACTGATTAGATCTAGTTTGCGAGAACCCTTCTGAATTTACGGGTCAAAATGCTTTACGGGCCCCTCCGGCTTTTTCTAATGTCGCAGTGAACGGTTCAGACTCGAATACGTAAGTAGAAGATGGAGGTATCCTATTCAATATTTTAACAAATTCTATGATTTTACCCTTGTTATAGTTTCCCGACGGATTTCGATACTTTCGGCACGACGGCCACAAACTAATTGCAAGAGGTATGAAGAAACCTTACTTAAATCCCCTTTTTTGGAAAAGCTCATAAACCTTTCCACTCAGATTGTCAAAATTAATCTGTACTTTTAGTCCATAAAAGAAGATTGCAAATACCTTCCTGCAATGTTTCTTTTTGATTTAGTATGCAGTAGGTTATAGCTGCATAATATGCCAGATGACGAAGGGTGTCATATATTGTTCCCTCTTCGTTTGTTTCCAGGTCTATGAACCCTGTAGTATAGTTATATGTTTTTTGCGTATCAGCGTATCTCACTTCCGACCAAGAAGTGCTACCTAAGCCTCAAGTAACATTTGCAGAAACCTATCAGGGGTTTTCGGAACAGATGGTTCCTTTAATTTTGTCTCGATATCAAACGCTAACATTTCGATTATCATCACCAACACACTGTTAGTCAGTTACGTTATGATGCTCGTTATGATCTCCACGACTTTAGAACAGAGTGACGCAGCATCGTGATAATCTGCATTATTTACATTTATGAAATTAGTAACAATGTTTTGGAGCTCACCCATATCCTAGACCAGTTTATACACCTTGCGGTCTGAACGCTGAATGCGCTTTGTCTTCTTGCGGCGGTGTGATGAACTGCTGCTCGTCGAGTTGCTGCTACTGGAGCTGCTCGAGCACGTTTGCAAGCACCTCTACTTGGGCCGGCCATAACCTGTGGCTCGGTAACCGTGAAAGGCTCATTTTTATCCATATGCAAAGAAATAAGTTTAAATATTTCGCTATAAAACAATACACATACAAATTAATTATACTACCATATCGTATGAAATACCCGGGTAGATTCAATAAACAATGTACAAGATCCGAATGGAAAACCCGTTAAAATAATGATCCAGTACCTATTAAGCGTAGGTAGGCTGTAATTTAATTGTAAATTCAAAACTTGACCGAGTTGAACGATAGCTCCTACCACAATATAGCTAAATATTAAATAAAAGACATTACTTACGTAATTTATTCACTTTTACTATAATATAAATTATTTTTCAAAAGAAAGAATTATTTTGCAACGGACACAGAGATAGAGCTGATGTGCAGGTGTTGCTTCGACGGAATACGAAACGCTAATGAATTCCAAATGGTGCGGTACATTTAACGAAACCAAAATGGCGCACAGTCGCCAGGTGTCGCCACAGGACCGGAAACACTAGGTAAAAAAGTACGAAAAATTGTAGAAACACGACGGAAACGGATATGCTCTCTCATTATATAAAGCTTTCAGTGACGGTCAAGTACTTTTAATAGAAAACACAAAGCAAGTCTTAATCTTATCTGCCGAATTCATCA